>OX467321.1:0-2500000 GCA_950108535.1 Agriphila straminella | reverse complement strand
GTGGGCTGAGAGCCTGAGAGAAAATATTTAGTACCTACGAGTATATGTACCTAGGTACCTTTAACTTACCATCTTTTTCAAAACAACGTTTAGGCTGCAAACACACCGAGGTGCCTAGATATATCCAGGTTGCCTTATTCCGTTTATCCACCCTAATACGGCCACCTTAAGGTGGATACTCGGAAAACGCGTGTTCATGTATCCACCCCAGCATAGGTTAGTTTGATGGGGTGAATATATTTGAACACGTGATTTCCGAGCATCCACCTCAGGGTGGCCTTCAGGTTACTTGGTGACCGCACTGGTAGGTATAGTCGCTAGGATAGTCGCCTTGGTCTCATAGTCTTTGGTTGTAAGCCTCGCGCCTACGATACATTCTAGGACCTAGCTAGATAGTCGCCTGGATGTATCGTGGCACCTAGCGCGCAGTGCAGCTGGTTGCGAACATTAGTTTTACTTGGTTATATATCTAGATATATAACCAAGAGAGCCTAGGCTCTCGGCACTAATCTATATAGGCTTTAAGACTCAGTGCGTAGGCGGCCTTGCGATTACGACACCACCACCAAGGCACAGAATAACTAATAGTACAAGTACAAAAGCAGCACTCGGCAAAGTCATTTAAATAAATAGCGACTTTAGCTGCGACTTAATAAAGTGCAATTCAGGTCGCGCATGTTCACCTAGTAGTTGCCTCTCTTTCTATCGCGTGCTCTTACCTTTTCTGACGACGCAACGTTAGGGTTGTCTTCTTTTATATGAACTGCGTAGCATATATCATAATGTGAAAAACGACAATTGTTTATTGCTTTTTCGGTTTTGACATCCCTACACGGCACAGTAATGTCGATTTTACATTGTTTGTTACTATTATAAAGAGGCAATATCTACGCACGCAGGCAGTAAGATGCCGTGCTTGTACGGCGGCGGGCGTGTGGCGGCCCGCCCTCTGCTCACTTGTCCCGCCGGCGGAACGGCTGGCGGTAGGTGCTTATCGCGCGAGCTTGAGCGAGTGAAGGAGGCCTGGACCAAGGCATATCACTCACGGGTGGCAACCGACCTCATTTCCATTCGCCCATTAGAGAGCTCCGGCGTCTAACTCGTCTACAAACATAACAGCAAACAGAGAACACATCGCTAATGGAAAGTATTGATGAGAAATAAGCTTCCTATATTATATAACTCTTTCCAGATTCGGGTCGCCTGAATAATCACTAATGACAAATCTATTGCAGAGGGCGAAATATTGTTTAGTGAATCAATTTCTAATACCTACTGATTCTGACTGTATTCTTCTTCCGTGAACCTGTGCTCAAGCTAATGTTTAAGAAGTAAGTAAATTAAAGTAGGTAGATAAACTTAACTATATTATACATGACCTACATCTTTTTTTGTGTTTGTGAGAGCATTGACTAGATAAATACAATACCTACTTACTTAATGGTCTTGATGCACTGACCGCATGATCTTCACTTTCATACACCCATCATCTCAGGTAATTAATAGTAAGTAAATAAGTAATATGCATTGACAATTTCATTACCTACTTCCTTCAATCGCAATCAAAATCTTGAAATCATTTTGTGGTCCTCTAAAACTCGGTTGTTGAATAAATAAATAAATAAATGCTTTGACAATTTCACACAGCGCCATCTAACCCCAAACTAAGCAAAGCTTGTAATATTGGTGTTAAACGACTGATGATAACTTCATAAATACTTTAGACACCCAGAGACGCATCAGGTCACAGTAATTAAAATCATAATTTCTATTTCTGCCCGTCAGGGAATCGAACCCGGTATCTCCCGTGGTAGACCGGCATAACCTGCTCCAATCAGGTCGTTAAATACAAGCAGTTACAATTACAAAGCAACCCTTTCCTCAGATTTCATGCATTAGTTACGTTTGGTACCTACTATTAATTATCATCATCATATCAGCCGCAAGACACCCACAGCTGGGTATAGGCCTCCCCCAAGGATCTCCACAACGCTCGCTCCTGCTTGGCCCGCATCCAGCCACAGAATAACTAATAATACAAGTATCCAGCGGCTTCCCGCGACCTTCACCCTCCGTAGGTCCACCTTGTCGGGGGCCTACCCACGGAGCGTCGTCCGCGGTGGCGGTCGCCATTCTAGAACCGACCCGTCCCAACGAGCGAGAAGAATAACCGATGGTCCCAACGACCATCGGTTCTTGAGCAATCTTTCAAGCGATGTCGGTTACTTTAGTTGTCCTAAGGATCTCCTCATTTCTGATTCGATCACGCAGGGAAACGCCGAGCATGGCTCTCTCCATATTGTACCGTGGGGTGACCTTGAGCCTCCTTATAAGACCCATAGTTAAGCTATAACAATACAACGTGTTAATGAAGGTGTGCGGTGTGTGTTGCAGAGGTTCCCGGTGGAGAGAGTGCGCGCGCGCGAGGTGAGGCATGTGAGGAGGGCGGAGGCGCGCGCGGCGCAGCGGCGGCGGCGGCATGCCGGGCGGCCGCCGGGGGCTCGTCGCCCCGCAAAACACCTTCCTCGAGAACATCATCCGGCGCTCCAGCTCGCAGCGTCAGTACACACACATAATGCACTACACTTACGTCCCGGCCACAGCCGGTTGTTCCCATTTGTTCTTTAGAACTGACATCACTGGGACAAAATAAAACTTATTCTGTCCTATATTTTTTTTATAGAACTGCATACTTGCGTTTCCACCCTGATTTACTCATTACTTACTTAGTTATAAATTGGGAATAGTTTTTTTCCAAAACAGGTCCGTGAGTTCAAACAGTGGTCAGTTTGATAATCATCAAGGAGTCCTGTTATCTTGTTCTATACTTAGAACAATTTGAGAGAAACTAGATACTAAATAATGTTCTATAGAACAATTGGGAATATGTTTTCTATTTTTGTCCCTGCCTCAGCTCGTCGTCATGATCGCGCAGTGATTTCGCTCGCCGCGCCACCTGCCGCTGCGGGCTGTGGCCGGGCCGTTACGCCTGTAGCACCTCCGCCGCGAAACTGTACCAGCGAAACCGCTGTAGTTCCGCCATGAATTGTCTTCTATCGTCGACGATATGTGATATTTCGCGTGTGCCAACGGTCTGAGCCGATCGGGCGGAATAGCGCATGAAAAATCTATTCATTAGAACAGGGGGTCAAGTCTGCTAATGTTTTTGTCAAAATCGTAGTTCAATGGTGTTTGAATGGTAATGCTTTTTGACACAGTTCTTGTTTCTTAAACCCAAAACCGAAACACATTGTGTTTCTTAAACCCAAATCGGAAACATATTGTGTCTCGATTTTGGGTTTAAGAAACGAGAACAGTGTCAAAAAGCATAACCATTCAAACACCATTGAACCACAATTTTGACGAAAACATTAGCAGACTTGACCCCCAGGCTGTTCACATTTGTTTCGCTTGTCGAAGTCATGGCGAAACCTACTGCGGTGATTCGCGGCGGGGAAGTGTGCTACAGGCGTTACCTTTACCATTCACAACATTTTCATATTTTTGAAGATCCCATAACATTGGTAAATTTTTTCATAAACATGGGTTCTGTCATCAGCCCATTATCACTTTTAGTAATATTTTTGGTATTATAAACTTCTTCCACAATAAACAGTCTTGCGAACCGAAGGAAGTTCGTCTTCTATCTGTCTTTTAATAAACGATAAATTGCTCACAAAGTCGGACAATTTTCCTTCTGTTTTTCGAGGTCTGTCGCGCGCGGTCGTTGGATAGGTGCCCAAAAGTATTATCTCGTGCTCCTACTTGCATCGAAAGTCACATTAAGCGCTTGGTCGCGACTGCATTTGCAGTTGTTAATTGTACGGTCCACGTCAGCGTCCGAATGGTGTTCCGCGGAACCCTGGGGTTCCTTACGATGCTCTTAGGGGTTCCGCGAAAATTCAAGACAAATTAAGTAAATATCTTTTTGTTCTAACTATTTTTATCTTAAAAAGCCCTTCTTCGAAAGACAAACTATACTTACAAGATGCGAACGCCAAACCAAGCCAAAAGCCTCAGTAAGGTTGGTATATTTCACGTAAAAAAAAAGTATGCTACAAAACTAACTAACTAACAAAACTACTTAAGCTAGGGTTCCGCCCAAAAACGGTGAACCAAAAAGAGTTCCGTAGCCAAAAGAATTTGGGAACCGCTGGTCTACGTAACGACCTACTTTTAAATTCATTTGTAGAAAGTCATCATTTTTACTGTTTTCAGTCAATCCACATTCAACTCGCGACAAAGTTATATTTATAAGTTATTTAAGTTTTATCATTCATATCTTTTGGTGTGTGGTCATCCATCTGTGGGTCCATATCCATTGGTCGGTGGTTCATATCCGGCTCGAAGGACCACTTGATGTATGGGTTGGATGACCAAACAAACACCAAAAGAGATGAATGATAAAGCTTGAATAACTTGTAACTGAATAACGTTTATTGCGTAATGAAAATGTAACGCTAATTGATGAGTCGCGACGCGAGTTGAATGTGGAGTGTGGACTGACTGAAAACAGTGAAAATAATGACTATATATACAAATTAAATGCAGGTCGTTACGTACGACATTAACACTCACTAGTTCGCATTGGGCTCGTGTGATGAGTTACAGCTCATTCTCCTTATTCATTTACATGGAAGGAGAGTGCCCCAGCAGAAGTGGCATTAAAAACTCATAATGATGGCATTGCCTAGTGGCATACCCATGGGCGTACCCAGGATCTGGGCCTGGGAGGGCAAATCAGATTTTTTAGTAATAGCATTTTAGTCATATAAACATTATTAAAGTCTAACATTGTTTTTGTATTGTATTGCAAATGGCAAATATGTTTTTTTATCGACAACAGTAGATAGTTAGTCGAGTTGGGAGGTAAACAAAATGCAGGGGGAGCAGCTGCCCCTCCCTCCCCACCCTCGGTACGCCCATTGGCCATGGGCATACATGAGAGTGGCCACAAGTGACCGCGTGTTACTTGCAGCAGACAGCAGCTTCCTGCTGGCCAACGCGCAGATCGTGGACTACCCCATCGTGTACTGCAACGAGACCTTCTGCAAGATGAGCGGCTACAACCGCGCCGAGGTCATGCAGAAGTCCTGCAGGTCGGTACTAATAAGTATTAACATTTATTTAAATATCTTCAATTAGGTATGTCTTTTACAAATGAAACATTAGCTATGTAATCCCTTGCAGTGCAGGACGAAAGTTCGCCATGTAACTCGACAAAAATCAGGGTAGTTATTACTTTTATGCTTGCAAAGGTTTAGGTTTAGGGTGAGTACGGATTTTTATACCGGGTGTAACAAGACCCTTAACGAAGCCGAGGTCTCCATCATCATCAGGACCATTTCTGTCCAAAATTATTGCTGGGAAACGATTTAAATTTTTGGTGTAAAAAGCATTGTATAAATTACCACGCAATGTAACGCGTACAACTTACAGACCGCGCCTGCGAGTGTATGCTACACAGCTGCGTGCGGTCGAGTTGAAAGGCAGCGTTTATGTGCGTGCTCATGAGATACATTGAGTGATGACGTTTTGAAGCCATTGTTATGAATATGAAATAAGTACTTAAAATTTTGATTATGTTTCTTTGGACAAAAATTAGGAAAATTTTTTTTACTTTGACCTTCAATATCTTCGCAACTATTGGTTTCCCAGGTATAGTCTAAAGAGAAAAATGATCCTGATGACGGGCGGAATGCGTGGACTTCGGCTTTGTTAAGGGTCTTTCCACACCCGTTATTTGTTGTGTGTGGTATGTGGTATGGCATAGTGTGGGCAGTGGTTCGTTCGTGTTGTGTGCGCAGGTGCGCGTGGATGTACGGCGAGCTGACGGAGAAGGAGGCGGTGGAGCGCGTGGACCGCGCGCTCGACCACCACCTCGCCGACCAGTTCGAGATCCTGCTCTACAAAAAGAACCGTGCGTTTGTTGCTGCGGTACCAAGCTATGCTTTCTAATGCTTTCTTTCTTCTTTCTTATCGTATGATGCCTCTCACACACCTGCGTCTGTCGGCACAAAGCTTCTATTGTTACGCTAATCGCTAGTGTAGGAGTCATTATCTTCATACGTTACAAACTTAGTCTTATGTCAAAATTGTCTTTTGAGACCCAATTGAGATTCCATTGACGCATTTGTAAATTAGCTGAGAGCCCCTCTAGACCGGCGGTTTTTATTTAACACACATCAAAGGAGTTATGTGGACGCTAAATTCGAGTTTGCGCTCTTATATCTGCGTTTTTTAGTGTTTGTTTGGATCTAGAATATAATATTTATTAGCATTCGTTTAAAACAATGCCATAGTATTTCAGAATCATTCGCCACTGTCGCAATAGTAGTAATCGAAGCTTCGTCACACAGGTAAAGGAACGGTGTATCGCCTATGATTAGTGCGCTTAACGCGATAACTTTCGACGATAATTTTAGTGCGATAAGTAGAAGAAGCATGAGGATTACTGGCCACCTCTGGTGTTAAGAGTTTATCAAGCCGCCTATAAGGCCTCTGACTTGGCTTAACGACTGTTATCAGATCAGGATGACAACAGCCGGGACCGACGGCCTAACGTGCCCTCCGAAGCACGGAAGCGCTCAGTTGTAATGCCACTTAACAGTCACCCATCCAACACCTGGCCAGACCAAGCGTTGCTTAACAAACGTGATCGAGTACGATCAGTCTGTCAAGCTCCGCTACGAGCGCTTCTTCCTTAAACTTATACTTTTACTCTAAGCCTCTCGGGAGCTCTTCAATTGAGAGTTCCAGTTAAGTTTTACATGTAAACAACAAAGTTTATCTAAGTAATTCAAAAGATAACACCTTTCTAAAGTTGAATCCTATTTTTAGAGCGCACGCTTCTGGCTAGTATTTTCTTTTGAGTACAATGCTACAATTTTAGACTGATCAAAGTATTAAAATAACATGCACCTTTGCACTTTTTTCATAACTTTCATAAGTGATTAAAAGTACGCATTAAAGTATTATTAGATGAGACGTCTCGTCTAGGCCTCGAGATTTATATAGGTTTCATTTCATTTGACTTCGCTGTCGCACCGCTTAAGTAGAGCATAAGTCACTAGCTATTAGAAAAATAACTTTAAAATACAGAGCCATAACGTGCATTATAAAAGTACATTTCAACAACCACTGCAAGGCATAAAAGGCTGCTTATACGTCATATCAACAGCAAAGAAGTTAAGCCCAAAAGGATTACGTATTTTCTGCGGTGGCGGCTGGTGTGTCGGTTTGATTGCCCCGTGTTATTCTCATAACATAAAAGGTAACGGAGCTGCGCGGGAGGGGGGGGGGGGGGTCCTGCAGCTGCCAGCCCTCGTCCAATTAATTTGGCCGGTGGCTGATGTTTGTTCAACTCGCTGTTTTTATTTGCGACGACACGAACGATAATACCATAGAGTAAAATGTATAAATAATATCTTGGTTATATTAGCTCGCGGGCACGCGACCGGGCGGGCGGGCCAAGGCTGTAATAATTTGCTGTGGCATTTCAAATAATAACATATACTAGGACAAAACAGTATGCATGCAGCACTAGCGCTAGCTTCCATTACGGGATTACGATTTACGATATCGACAGCACCGCAGCACTCGCGTGTTACATCGATAATATTGAGCTACTGTACTTAAAGTATCGTTCGCAGATTATTTGGGATTTGAGCTAAAATCTGGCAGTCACGCATTACTAAATTTAAACTTAATTTACAAGATAATCTGTATACCTAGCGTGGTAGACAGACGTTTATAGGGATTGTAAAAACAACTCTCGGCGCGCTGCAGCGGCGGGCGGACGTTATTGCTCACAAATTAATTATTTCACACGCCACCAATGGGCCGCTCGAGACTCTTAAAACCTTTGATATATACTCCTATAAATTATTAAATTAACTAGGCTTCCAAATTGGTCTGCAGTTCCATGTTTTATTTTTTAACATGTTGAATATTAGATTTGGGAATACATTTCACGTCGCGTCGTCCACGAGTAAAAAACAATATTGAATTCTGTCCAAATTAGCAAATAACGCGGGTTAGATAAAATGATGAACCAATATCCGGCTCGAAGGACCATTAAATGTATGGTGTGTCCACTATACATTTGAAGCTTAGGTAGTTGCTAAGATAAGTTGATGTTGTAGGAGTGCAGCAGAGAAACCACGATCCACAGATTAAGTTATATTGACGATAAATATGTAAACAATAGTTAATTAAAGTGGCTGTACCTTTCTCTATAGTGGTTAGTTAAGCACTAAAATGAAATTATAATTAAATAATAAAGTAAACAATCCGCGCGGCTTCCAAATGTGGGCCGCAGCGTAAGCTAAAAAGAGGTAGGTTTAGTTATGTGTAAGACTGTACAGTGGTAGTAGTATTTAGATGGTAGTAGAGTCAGTTTTATAAATTGTATAATCTATAGAGTTGTGAATTAATGCGTAAAGCAAACGCGAGGTTATTGAGGGGTAGTGGGCGGACTTATTTCACCAACTCGATATTTGTCAGTGACAAATGTCGGTGAATTTTACAATGAGAGACTTTCTAGGCAATGTTCCTTAAAAAAATACTAGATGGCGCTGCCCAACTTCCTTGGTAGTATAGTATGGACGTGGTACAAATACTCGTAGTCTGACCAAAGAGAAGCATTCAATTCAATTAAATTCATTTATTCGCAGATATAGGTAAACAAGTAAATACATAATTATCATAAAAACGGCTATATCGACATAAATATGCATGCGAAAAATATAGTGTCAATTTAAAGGATAGTTACATCATGTTTACATACAAAAAAATTACAAATACAAATTAATGTCAAAATTACATAGAAAATTAAAATTGTCAAGTGTGTTTTCACATTGTCAAAAGTGTTTTCTCTATAATCGTTTTGCGGCGACAAAAATGATTTTGAATATCATAATAATGTAATATGGTTAGCTTATTAACATCAATATGAACTCACAACAATATTACAGAAAGATTATAAAGAAAACAAATAAATAAAAAACAACCCCCTTTTGCTCCCCCCCCCCCTTCCTGCCGGAGTGATTTATAAAAAAGGTTAGGCTAATCTTATATCATTCTTATTTTGTTTTACGTATTACCGGTTGAACATTGTTTTGTGGCGAGCTCATGGTAATGTTTGTGTGGTTGGTCGCAGGCACACCGCTATGGCTGCTAGTGCAGGTGGCGCCGATCCGCAACGAGCGCGAGCTGGTGGTGCTGTTCCTGCTCACCTTCCGCGACATCACCGCGCTAAAGCAGCCCATCGACGCCGACGACCCCAAGGGAGGTCAGTATGCAACCAAACCTAATGTATGCGATGTTAGTTGTTATTTTTTAATTACCTACCTTTGTTAGCCATTTGGCAGAACTTCTTGCTTGAAACAAATCCGAGATGACACTTGTTATCCAAATTTCATCATTGAAATGTATAAATCGTTCCCACAGGGCTGTCGAAGTTCGCGAAGCTGGCTCGGTCGGTGACGCGGTCGCGCTCCGTGCTCGTGTCGGCGCTGCCCGCGCTCAAGGAGCCGCAGCGGCAGAGCCACCTCGCGCATGTACGTAGATTCGATTGCGGGTATGAGTGCGTGTGGGTGGTATATAGATGCAACCTGTATGTGTGTGTGTGTGGCGGCAGGTGATGTCGCTGTCGGGCGACGTGTTGCCGCAGTACCGGCAGGAGGCGCCCAAGACGCCGCCGCACATCCTGCTGCACTACTGCGCGTTCAAGGCCATCTGGGACTGGATCATCCTGTGCCTCACCTTCTACACGGCTATAATGGTGCCCTACAACGTCGCCTTCAAGAACAAGACCAGCGAGGACGTGTCGCTGCTGGTGATCGACTCGATCGTGGACGTGGTGTTCTTCATCGACATCGTGCTGAACTTCCACACGACGTTTGTGGGCCCCGGCGGCGAGGTGGTCAGCGACCCGAAGGTCATCCGCAAGAACTACTTCAAGTCCTGGTTCCTCATCGACCTGCTCTCCTGCCTCCCCTACGACGTCTTCAACGCCTTCGATCATGATGAGGATGTGAGTCTATATCGATTTTAATAATTTAAAAATAATGTATCTCTTTAAGTAGGATATAAATAGTCTCATCTCAAATAGTGCCATATTTAAAGGAAACTTAAGGCCAATCTAGCAATAGTTATTGTATAATATGTTTTATTGAAAGTTGTTCCCCTTTTCTTTTGTTTCCGTGGTTTATTTAAGATTCTGAAGTCAATGATTCATTTACGAAATATTAGAAAGAAAAGAAAATTATTTACACTCACAAGTTTGTTTTGTGATTCCCGCATTTGCTGTTGTATCTGATCGATAACAGTCAATTATTTTAGTTTGTTCATTCTGCCATTTAGTTAAACTCGTTTCGCATCATAGACCCGTCGCCGCCTGTTTATGTGTCTAAGTTTGTTAATAAACATTTACTCGATTAGGCGATATGATAATTGCCCCCAAAGCTAAGTTACCTATATTCGTCATCGAAAACGTTCGTTTTTTTACACGCATCTAATAATTTACCGAGATGAGCAGTAAATATTTGATATCAGTCGACATAAATTCTTGGTAGACGTATGTCGATGCCACCCGCGGGCGCAGGGAAAAACCGACTCGACGATCGGCGGCAGGCTGACCTACCACTGATACTAGCATTAGTCGGCCTTCATTTTTACCACGCCCCCGATGAAGACGCACGTTCTCTCTCTCTCAATTTAAATTATTAACCTTTTGTTTCAGCTGAATTACAGTCCGCATTTGTAGTATCGAAGTTCCTTGTTTTAATTCTATGAAATTATTATATATTTTTTATTTTATTTTTTATATCTTTTTTCAATTCTCGATTTTTTATGTCTTGAACACTTGGTCCTTCGAGCTGGATTCCCCCGCGCCCGCGGGTGGCATAGATAACGTAGGGTAAATCTCTAGGCGCTCCTCAGAATATTAGTTTCATAACTAATTCAAGGCTAGAAAATTCTTTCCTCGCATCCAGAAACGAGAATAGGTTCTAGACGAGTAGTGTTTTATTACAACCTATCATGACAAGCTTTATGTTGAGGAGAATGACTTTTAAAATGCCTGGAGATTCACCGTGTGCGCCTCTGGTTGCAGGGCATCGGGTCGCTATTCAGCGCGCTGAAAGTGGTCCGGCTACTGCGGTTAGGCCGCGTGGTGCGCAAGCTCGACCGCTACCTGGAGTACGGCGCGGCCATGCTCATCCTGCTCCTCTGCTTCTACATGCTCGTGGCGCACTGGCTCGCCTGCGTGTGGTACTCCATCGGCCGCTCGGACGCCGACTCCGGCCTTCAGTACTCCTGGCTCTGGAAGCTCGCCAACGTCACGCAAACCCCGTACTCGTACGTGTGGTCCAACGAGTCGGACGGGCCCGAGCTGGTCAACGGCCCGTCGCGCAAGACCATGTACGTGACCGCGCTCTACTTCACCATGACCTGCATGACCTCCGTGGGCTTCGGCAACGTCGCCGCCGAGACCGATAACGAGAAGATCTTCACCATCTGCATGATGATAGTGGCAGGTGCAGGACTCTTCTGTTATTAGCCGGAGCACCGCGCGACCCCCCCCGCAGCGGGTGGGCGCTCCCCCGCGCCACCCTCCCCCCTAGGGGGCACTCGGGCGCAGTTCCCGGTGGCGCGCGGGGATCGGACCGCGGCTGCGTGGGGGGCCGCGCTAGTCCTCCCTTCCTCCCTCCTTGCTCATACTCCTTTATAGCACAGTTTTTTGTTTTGGTGGTTGCTAGATGTCATTACATTTTGTCACTGTGTGTCTGTGTGATCGCACTATCTGTGTGCACGGCTGCGGCATTTGTGACGTGCCTTTGACGTCATCATCGACACACAACTAAACTATATGTTTAGGTACCTACTGAAGACAAAGACATAAAACCGCGTTTTCTTTATGATTTACCTACAAGGAGAAATTAATATGATTATTTATTTTATTATAATTTCTTACATTTAAATAGTTATTTTTTGTTGATTCCTATTTTTTTTAAAGAAAACTTTCTCTTGCTTTGAATAACATTCAAATTGTTTTAAATTATGAATTGCTTTTCTCCCCTCCCCTCCCCACTCGTGCAGGCCCACGAAGCGTCACAATCTCGCGCGGTCTCAGCTGAGGCTCTACCGCCTAACGATAGCGATACCAATGCAGTGTCTGTCCTTGTCATATCATAACAGAATGACAAAGACGGACAGCGCATTGACGTCATTAACTACTTATGGTAATTTGAGTTAAGCGGTAGACCTGCTGGTGTGAAAGAATTAAGTCTATCAGCTGCGGGTAGGGCTCTACACGCCTCGGCATGTAACTTTAGCGCTGCCATTTTGTGCGTAGAAGTGATTTTTTGGGGTCTCATTGGCGGGAGACGTGGTGCGGGGCTACTGCAAACATGCGCAGTAATCCCCTCCAATTTCTCTTACCGCTAAACTCACGTGCCGCGTGCTATCTCTGCGGTAAAGGTGTCCATTATTACTGTAACTGCGCTACCAATAAAACTCATTTAACCGATAATTCTTAATCGCTTTTCAAATACAATTTGGTAAGTGTTGATACGCGATACAAGTAGGAACTAAAAAATAATCCTGGCACCTCTATATAACCGTTTTAAAAACATATACGGCCTTACCACAAAAGATTTTAAAACACTGTTTAGTAAAAACACTGTTTAAATGTGATGCCGTCTCTTTCAAACAATATAGTCAAAAAAGTGACAGCATCACATTTAAACAGTGTTTTAGTTAAACACGTGTTAAACAGTGTTTTGTGGTAAGGCCGATAGCCTATAGGTACATGATCACTGTGTGTGTGTGTGTGTGAGACAGCACGTAAGCATATAGCGCGAGTGCGAGCGGTTGCGTTCGCAGCGCCATGGTCCTTCCAACCCGGATGTGTATCGCTAATTCGTGAGTTTATTCATACCTTGATTTAAACTAAATATCTAACGTCTACTACAGTCTCGACGTTCATATTTTTTATATTAATAGCCGTCGGTCGATATAATTAAAAGTAATATACCAAACCTGTCGATGGCACAGAATACATAATGTACAAGTACAGAAGATGCACTCCGCAAAATCATTTAAATAAATAGTGACTCTTGCTCCGACACAATAAAATGCAATTTAGGTCGCACAGCGCTCTCTTCCCTACAATTATATTAACTTAAGAGTCCGTACACATTTTGCCGCTGACTGCCGCTCTCTCGCTCGCACGTTTCATGTTTTCTCAAAATTTCTTTGATCTGCCAGTTCAAATAACTGTTAGAAACGACATCTTTTTGTACTTTAGCAACAATAATTTGAAGTATATTTTAAAATGTCCCTAATCTTATATTGCGAAAATGGCCGACACATTTTTCAATTACGCACTCAGATTTAAGAAATCTTGAGAAAGCATGAATTGTGCGAGCGAGTGAGCGGCGGCAGTCAGCGGCAAAATGTGTACGGGCTCTTAAGCCCTATGAAATTGTTCCGTCCGGACGGAACCGCGCCGGCTACTTGTATGCTTCATACCTAAAGCGTGGAGTGTGCCTGGCCTGCCGATAGGTAGGTATCATGTACATTATCGACTGGATTCGTTTGACGTTGATCAATGAGGTTCCGACTTTAAAATAATACTATATTAGTATTACTATAGTAGAGACTGCTAGCATTGAACCATTACTTGCCCGTGGCCCCCAGTCTAAGTTCCCCTTGGGGTACCACGAGCAAACCCGTGGAACCCCCAAGGGGACAAAGGGGTGCCATGGGAAAATTATGTCCCGTGGTACCCCTAATATTTTTGTCAGATTTAAATGTTTGTGATGGGGTACGGTACGGACAATAAAAATATATATTAAAAAAGAAGATTGTTACTCAGTTCCGTGGACAAAAATATTTGCTCGTGGCACTCCAAGGGGAACTTAGACTGGGAGACCACGTGCAAGTAACGCATTGAACGGGCATAAGGCTTAAAACGCAGTAGCGGCAGGCCGCACTTAAATTTTTATATGAATCCGCTTGATATCAACGTACTGGATTGCGGTCAGCCGTCAACCGCTCCGGTTGTCTTGGAGCTGCGGAGGACCGCACCGGTAGAATGTGGCGGCGCGCCGCACCCTCTCCACGCACTCGGCGCGGTTAGCCGCAAGCGCTGCCCGCAGCCCGTTGACCTGTGATTCACATCATTGACGACAAAATGCGGCAGGCCGCTACAGAACCAAGACGATACGTTTGGACAGGATACGGCGTGCCGTTGCCGCGGAACGTATATACCACGGCCTGCCGCTAGTGCGTTTTAGCTCTAAGTAATGGCACCGGTGGAGGTAGGCGGGGGTGGGGGTGATGACCGAGCAGGGGCGTGGTTGCAGCGCTGCTGTACGCGACGATCTTCGGGCACGTGACCACCATCATCCAGCAGATGACGTCGGCCACGGCCAAGTACCACGACATGCTGAACAACGTGCGCGAGTTCATGAAGCTGCACGAGGTGCCCAAGGCGCTCAGCGAGCGCGTCATGGACTACGTCGTCTCCACCTGGGCCATGACCAAGGGGCTCGACACTGACAAGGTGACACGCACACTGCATTTTATACCTTTCGGCCTCCTATGTAACTGTATATTGTAACCGGTTACGAAATATAGTTACATAGGCGGCCGAAAGGATTTATAATGACCCTGATGATGATGATGCAGATAAAGAATGGGAAACTCGAACTGAGCCAACTTGGCCTGGGGCAGAAATGGGGGGGAGGGATTAAAATTTCATTACCTAAACAGCGTACTTACACATTTTAGGCAAATGCTGTTTCTATGGGGATGCATACTGAGGAACTAATGGCGCCACAAGCGTTCGTCCTAAAATCGATTGATTGGCTGTTTCAAATATCAAGTGTCATTTCTGACGTATTTTAACCAATCAAATCCATTGATAGCGGTCGCTTCGCCGCTAGTGCCATCTAGCTTAAGCTTTGCGTGGAGATCCCCATTGGCTGTCTCGCGTCAATTTTTTGACTCTTCCCCCTCCCCCCCCTATTCCCGCCCAGGGTGTATTTGCCAAAGGCCAGATGTATTACAAAATTTGACCGTTTTCATTGAATGTGTACCTATGTAAAGTATCGTTAACGTCGGATGGTGGGTAACAGGTATTGAACTACTGTCCGAAAGACATGAAGGCGGACATCTGCGTGCACCTGAACCGCAAGGTGTTCAACGAGCACCCGGCGTTCCGGCTGGCGTCGGACGGCTGCCTGCGCGCGCTCGCGATGCACTTCCACATGTCGCACTCGGCGCCCGGCGACCTGCTCTACCACACGGGCGAGTCTATAGACTCGCTCTGCTTCATCGTCACGGGCAGCCTCGAGGTCATACAGGACGACGAGGTCGTCGCCATACTCGGTAACCTATACCACTAAACTATTTTACTCCATTCTCGTAATGTTTAATTAAGTAATATTTTCTACTCAGACTATTGTACCCCCTGGTACCCCCCCACCCTTGAAGCAAACCCTTGGCTTAACCTAGCAAGTAACAGAGTAATTTGACGATGTTTAATAATTTATTTCTCGAAAACTACTAAGTTGCTTCAAAAAGGGACTTATGGCGCTGTAGGTAGTGAAACTAGCGGCGCCACTACATTTATTTTTATTACTCGTAAACCAAGTCAATATTTAAAAAAAGCTCATGTAATAATCTCTTCAATTGTCTCTAATATTTTTTGAATAACTCTTCAACAGTTATCATTCATTCTGTAAGTTTTAAAATTCATAATTGCCAAAAGTGGCCACTTTGAGCTAAAATGGATTTTAAAACTTACAAAAATAATGAAAACTGTTGAAGAGTTATTCAAAAAATATTAGAGACAATTTAAGAAATTATTACATGAGCTTTTTTTAAATATTGACTTCGTTCACGAGTAATAAAAATAAATGTAGTGGCGCCGCTAGTTTCACTACCACCGCACCTTAACTGAAACTTCTTGCATTGTGTAAGTAGTTGCTATAAAAAAAAAAAAAGAATCTCCAGACCAGCAGTGGCCCTTAATGTACAGTTTAGCCGCCGTCCCAGAGTGAGTATGAGACCAGTGGCGTGCCCAGGCCTACAGGGTAGAGCAAGCCCGAACCCTCAAATCAAGCAAATTTTTTTACCAGCTCAAGCAAAAAAACAATGCATATTTTTTTTCATACGATGATCTTTACCAAAATATCGATGCGACACACCCCAGCGCCATCTAGACTAATTCATAGATAACTCTCAAAAAATCACCAAAAGCACACCCCTTAAGCTTACTCATAGAGTACATTATTATACTAGAGATAGAGTTATCAGTCAGACCTAGTGATCAACGCCATCTAACGAAATGTGACAAAAAGTGTACGATATTATAATATAGGTACTAGTAGGTTTCTATAAATCTTGACTTGTAATTTTTTTGGGAGGTAACCGCTATGTCATGAAATAAATTTAAAATAATTTACTTTATAGCTAATCAGCTTTGATTATATAAAACTGTGAAAGACACACGATACCGCGATTCAGCACGGGATAGCGACATCTCTCGACTGTTTGACAAACGAAAAATGAGCGCCATCTATCAAATCAATCCGCAACTAAAATCTTAGGCCGCGCTCCCTTGTAGTGAGTCAAGTACTGTACGGTGTACAAATGCCTACATTCAACTTGGTACTCATAATTAGGTCACGCATCAGCACTTTTGTAACTCATTCGATTTATTATATTTTGTCATAAAATGAGTGCGCAATTAACATTCATTCAACAATCACGCGTCCTCATTTAGCATTTAAATAAGTAATTTTGATCCCTTTGTGAATTAGCAATAAACCTTTTATTTTCCTATACTTATCTATCATTTAAATTATCATTCGTCAAGGTGTACAGCCCGGCTCGTACATCTTTTCTGGTCCTTCGATCTAAGGAGTCAGGACCTCGCGTGTGTCGTCGTATCCTCTGTCGCCGCGTGAGGATCTGATTGGAATGCAGTGACAACAACAAGTAACAACAAGCAACATTTTCGACTACGGGCATACAGCCCGTACACAGCAGCATCAGCGGGCACACAGCTCGCATCCAGCAGCATCTGCGAGCACACAGCTCGCATCCAGCACTACATCAGCAAGCACGCCGCTTGTAATCAGCAACAGCGAGCACACAGCTCGCGCTCAGCAGTTCACCAGCGGGCTAACTAGCAGCTCGTTCCCAGCATTACATCGACGATCGAGAAGCGTGTGCCAAGCAGTCCTTAGCCAGCTCATCGATCGTGAAAAGCCCCTGAGCTTACTTTAATTATTCACAAAATGGTAGATGGCGTGACTTTATCGAATTATATTATTGTGTAATCAAAACTAATAAATATCTAAATTCACAAAATAATAGCGTCCCTGAGCTTTTGCTAGATAATTCCAATCCTATCTCCTGCATTCCAAACAAACATTATTGTCGTTCAAATGAAAGACGCAAAACTAACCTTACTTATTTATTTTTATAAGAACAACCAACAATGTAAACAAGTCCACTACAAAATTACGATACTTACATTGAAGAATATTATATTTCTTTGCAAAATACTCAAATGAAAAGGTTTATTACCGGACTGCAAGGAAAGAGTTATTTTGTATTTCTCTTGGATCGACTCGACTCGTGGACACTTTCACAGAGAATAAACATTTTAATCCATCACAAAAAACCATTATCAATCATTAAACTGAAATTTAAACTCATTTTTAACACAAAAACACTATTTTAGGCAAAACACTTGTTGTTTCAAAACAGCTGTCGTCACAGATTGAAACAACTTCACGCTGCTCAGCGCGTTGTGGTGCAGTCTAACGAACTGCGAACTTCGGAGGCAAGCCGGCTTTTGCTAAGCATTGTGTAGTTCTCATAGAATCTATAGATACGTACAGCAGTACTATGTATGCGGGTAGCATTTTTGTTGATGTTAGAAGAGAGCGGATATATACAGATCGCAAAGCCTGGTTGCAAGCCAACGAGTGCGAGGGAGATAAATGCATTGTAGAGGGTTTATTGAGGAAAGTAATGTAGTTTAGCGACTTGTCTATCGATCAGTTGTTGTAAAAATTGAATTTGTGGTTATTGATTATTGAAAATTAACATTTGTTAATAATATTGTGTTGTAATTAATTACGATTCATTGGTGTAGTGTTAGCAAGTTATTGTTAGGGCAAGCCGGGCTTTTGGGCTTGTATGGAGGTACCGCCACTGTATGAGACGACGACACTAATTGCAAATTAAAAGACAATAAAAATATCTAGTTAAACGTCGAAAGCCTATTACTCACCGATTTTCAGCTGATGTATTAATGCCTGTCGGCGCCGCAAGCCGTCCTCCACTGGTTGCTTAGTCTGAAAAAAAAATCATTGATAGGTTATAAATCTTTGTTAATTACAATTATTAATCTTTATTTTGATAGGAGAGCGCTGAGTCAGTTCCAAATTAAAGTATTTTAGGAACAAAGAGCGAATATCACTGTCCACATTGTGCGAGTGCTGAGGGTCACTCAGCTCGTGAAACACTAAATCCATATGATTTTTAGGAGTTTTGCGACATAAGATTGATGCAAGGAGCGGTTGTGTAGGCAAAGGCGACGTGTTCGGAGACTCGTTCTGGAAGGACAGCGCGGTGGGCCAGTCGGCGGCCAACGTGCGCGCGCTCACCTACTGCGACCTGCACACCATCAAGCGCGACCGCCTGCTGGAGGTGCTGGACTTCTACCAGGCCTTCGCCAACAGCTTCGCGCGCAACCTCACGCTCACATACAACCTGCGACACCGGCTCATCTTCCGCAAGGTCTGTATACACTGGTTTTTGACATTACATTAGTACCTACAAAAGAAAAAAAGTATGTTATTGTTTAACCCCCGACTCAAAGAGAGGGGTGTTTTAAGTTAGAGTTTGTTTGTCTATCTGCGGCATCCCAAAGTCCAAACGAATGGATTGATTTTGATGCGTTTTTTATGGTTTTCATTAGTCGCGCTACGACGTTTCCTTTCCAAAACCCTCACTAAGTTTATGATAAATTAATGATCGATTTGTACAGTGGCGGTCACATCATTAAAGTCACTTTCTTTAGGTGGCGGATGTGAGACGGGAGCGTGAGCTGATGGAGCGGCGCAAGCGCGAGCCTCAGTTAGAACAGGCGCAAGACCATTTAGTCAGGAAGATATTCTCCCGGTTCCGGCGCGAGCGCAGCGTGGCCGCCGCGCCGGGGCCCGCGCCCGCGCGCACCGCCCCCGCCCCCGCGCCCCCTGCCCCCGCCCCCTCCGACCCTGAGCGGGGTGACGCTCCCACCCCCGCCCCCGCCCCCGCGCCTGCGGCCTCAGCCGCGCGCGGCAAGTGGGGACGACTGCTGGCGGGCGGTGGCTCCCTAGACGGCGGGCCGGGCGCGGCAGCGGCGGGGGCGGGTGCAGGCGCGGGTGCGGACGCGGCGCGCACGGCTTTCGCGAGGAGTCTCAGCGTGAGGGACCGCCCCGCTGTCGACGCGCCCCCGCCCGCTGCACTCTCTTTGAAGGTAAGATTCCTCTCACTATCTCATTTGATCGAATTGCGTAACAAACGGTAGGTACTCATGGGCGTAAGAAGGGGGGAGCCCGGTGAGCCGTTTCCACCCCCCGATTAGCCTGGTGCCCGCCCCCACCCCCTCCGACCCTGTAGCCGCGCGCGACAAGTGGGGGCGGCTGCTGGCGGGCGGAGGTTCCTGGATGGCGGGCCGGGCGCGGCAGGGACGGACGCGGCGCGCACGGCCAAGGCTCCTCATTCACTAATAATAATCATTTTATCGAATTTCGTAACAAACGGTAGGTACTCATGGGCGTAGGAAGGGGGTTGGGCCGTGAAGTCTGGTCTTATTTACTTTAGGACCACCTCTGAAATCGCGAAAAAAAACGTCGTAGACTTAATGCACCTGAGCCAAATCACCTAGGTGAATTAAGTATACTAATTGGTAGACTTAATTCACCCAGGGGAATAGGTGAATTAAGTATACTGATTAGTTAGAGCAGCTGTTTTATACAAAAATTAACAACAAAAATATTATTAAAATCTATATGTAAAAGTTATTCAGTTTGATGGTCCCTATCTACCATATTCGGCATAAGGTATTTTTTGTAACACGTTGTGTAGATAAAAATCGACTCGCCACCGGGCCTAGGTATTTCATTTTACCAAAGTCACATTTGTCGTTGACACCATTATGTCGGTGAGTTTTACAATCAAAGTAACGACAATGAGGATCAGTAACGATTTTTGTTTAGTGGCTTATCAGAAAGCTTATGCCACCACATGATTAACTGTGAAGAAATTTTTACGATATCTCTTAAACCTGAGAAGCTATACGAGCTAAAACGAGCTAAACACTATTTTGGTGGGTCATTATGACGTCATCGAGACGTACGCGAACCTTATGTCGTACGTGATAAAGCACATATTGCATTGAGCTTGGCATTTCCTTCAAAACTAACTAATCATACTAACTCTAACCATTTCATAACGGATTTTAAACAATCATTTAAGTTTCATTGCTATGAATATGTTTTTATATTATATCAATAAAACTATAGAATTCAAACCTGTTACTAATCCTCATTGTAAAATTCACCGATTGTAACACGTTGGTATAGCTCCTATCTGTACCCCAGGCGCAGTTCGCGAAGGCCCGCTCGTCGAGCGCTCTGGGCACCACGGCGAGCGCGCGCCAGGACACCATCGAGGAGGAGCTCGACGAGCGCCGCCCCCCCGCCCCCTCCCCGCACGACGCCGCGCTTAACGAGCTGCGGAGGGACGTGCGAAACGAGGTGCAGAGGTTGCAGCAGAAGGTATGTGTCCTAGTGGTTTGCCACACGGGGCAGACGTTTGCAGGGCTCCCGGGTTCGATTCCCAGAGGGGTACAATTTGTACTTGACTTTGACTCGGTTTGGTTGGTGATAAGGCTTATTTCAAGTCCGCCTGGCTAGCTACCACGATCTTACCTAAGTCTGATAGACACCATAACAACAATTTAAAAATTGTTGTGTTCCGGCAGTTAGAGGTAAGATAGCCAGTTTCTCAGAATTCTCAGTGATGAGGATTCCGGGTGTAGTGCGCTTCTACCTTCGGCCTTATGATCGTCATTAACATCATCAGGTGAGGTGAAGACACAGAATAGCTAATAATAGTACAAGTACATAAGTAGCACCCCGCAGTCATTTAAATAAATAGCGACTTTTGCTCCGACACAATAAAGTGCAATCCAGGTCGCGCAGTTCACCTAGTAGTTGCCTCTCTTTCTATTGCGTGCTCTTACCTTTTCTGACGACGCAACGTTAGGGCTGTCTTCTTTTAAATTAACTGCGTAGCATATATCATAATGTGAAAAACAACAATTGTTTATTGGTTTCTTTATTTTGACATTCGTACACGGCACATAATGTCGATTCGACATTGTTACTATTATAAAAAGGCAATACCTACTTGTGCAGTAAGATGCCGCGCTTGTACGGCGGCGGGCGCGTGGCGGACAAATCATAAATGTATACACTCCTTTTTGGGCAGTCGTGTAAAAATGTAGTGAGATTTTTAAATAAAAACGATAAAATATAAAAAATGCGAATTATGATAAACTTTAACGACATAATATCAGCTGCTAGATTTGCAGTAGTTACCACCCAACCCGCATGGGACCATTGTGTTGCATGGCCCACTCTTCTCATCCTACTATAATATTATAAATGTGAAAGTTTGTGGGTTTGGATATTTGTTCCTCAATCACGCAAAAACGACTGGACAGATTTGGATGAAATTTGACACACAGATAGTTTATAGTCTGGATACTTTTTTATCCCGGTCAAAGGTTCCGTTAGGATTTTCCGAATATTCCGGAAGCTAGTTTATCGATAAAAGGCCTGCATGTTATGCCGGCAATAGGATGGACCAATACAAATAAAAGGGTCATAAGACGTAAAAAAATTCAAGATGTTTGCCTGATATGTACCTGCACTGTCTTGTGTTGTGATGTGACACGATGTCGTCCGCAGCTGGGTCGCGTGGAGGACCTCCTGACGATGCTGGCGACGCGGCTGGGGGCCGACACGGACGCGCCCCCCGCCCCCGCCCCCGCCCACGCCTCTGCGCCAGCTTCTTCCGCCGACGACGACCGACCGCGCGCCGCGGTCGACGCCGCCGCGTTGAGGAAGAGACGGTCCAAGGTATGGCTACATAATCGTTTAGTTGTTCTTAATCGATGAAATCGTGAGACTTTTAGGCTCGTATTAGGTGTTACAAAAATACCTAGATAGGGAGATATGGACCATCATACTAAACAACTTATACTATGTAACCAATTCTGAAATCGTGAAAAAAAAATCAGAAGAAAGATATAATATTACACTGATTACGCCAAGGCGTTTGATCGTCTTGATCATAAAATGTTATTATTAAAGCTTATGAAGGTAGGCATTAGGGGGAATCTATTTAGATGGTTTTCATCGTACATTGACAAAAGGTCTCAGGCGATAGTGCTCAGTGGATATACATCTTCGTGGTCCCTCATACCCTCTGGGGTTCCTCAAGGCTCCCTGCTTGGTCCTTTGCTTTTTATTATTTTTATTCACGATATAGGTCAGTGTTTTCTTCATTCTAATTATCTCTTATTTGCAGACGACATGAAAATTTTCAAAATTGTTAATAATAACGACGATGCAGTTCAGCTTCAG
Source organism: Agriphila straminella (assembly GCA_950108535.1). Classification (NCBI taxonomy): domain Eukaryota; kingdom Metazoa; phylum Arthropoda; class Insecta; order Lepidoptera; family Crambidae; genus Agriphila; species Agriphila straminella. The sequence continues at coordinate 2,477,273 of OX467321.1, read as the reverse complement.
GATGATCTCCGAAGGTTAGACTCATACTGTTACTTAAATAAACTAGATTTGAACGTATCCAAATGTTTTTCTATAAGTTTTACTCGTAAAAATGAAATGTAATCGATGTTTATTTTCTATATTTGTATGTCTGCAAAGACTAATTGTGAGATACCTATATAATATATTTTAACCTTTGTACCACTTTTAAAACAAATAAATGAATCTGAATCTGAATCTGAAAATCAATCCCTTTAGTAGTTACAGTATCAAAAATGAAAAATTATCCATTCGTCAGGAAGCTAAAGACCTGGGAGTCATCCTTGATTCTAAACTGCTATTTGATAAACATATTGTCAGTACTATTAATAAAGTATAGTATATATCTATGGGCCATCGATGCCTGAATATAAATAAATAAATTAAATAAATTAAAAAATTAAAGCATCTCGGTCACTAGGGTTTATTATGCGTCTGTCTAAGCCTTTTAAACGCATGAAAACCATCAAAATCCTTTATTGTGCTTATGTCCGCAGCCATCTTGAGTATGCCAGCCAGATTTGGAACCCCTGTTACGTAACATACATAAATGATATAGAGAAGATCCAGAAAAAAATTACTCGGTTCCTAAATTTCAAATTCAAAATTCCGAAAACATCTTACTAAGACCGTTGTACTAAATATCACTTGCTACCGCTTTCTGTTAGACGTAATATTGCAGATGTTACTTTTCTACTCAAGTTGATTAGAGGTTCAGTAGATTGTCCGGAACTACTTCATAAAATTCGTTTTCAAATACCTACAATAGCACCCCGCAACGATTCATATAGACCATTTAGTATTCCTTCTATGCACACCAACTACAGGCATAACAGTTTCCTTATTAGAGCTTGTTCCGCCATTAATAACGCTGACGCCAATATTGATATATTTTTCAACAGCATCACGACTGTTATTAAGTTATTGTTTAAAATTTAGTTTAATGTTACTATTTTACGCACCTGTCCTTTCTAGGCTACGATTACCTACTTTGCGATCAATTTCTTTTGAATTCTACATGTGGTAGCTTGTCAATAGCTTTTAGTTATATATATTTGTTGTTATCTGTATGTTTATAAGCTGTTAGCTATCCATAAACGATAAATAAAATAAAATAAAAAAAATAATAATATTTATTTGAGACAATACATACAAAATAAAAAAAACAAACCATAGCACATTGTCTCAAAACGGTCCCAACTCAACATAATGCATGGTCTGCGACCAGAGCTGGTCTTCCGTCGGGACCGTTTTGTTGACGCTGTGATGATGACACAAAAAAAGTAATAATTTAAATAAAAATAACAAAAATACATAACACGAATAACAACTACTTAAACAATCAGCTGTTTCATACAAAAAATAATAACGAAAATATCAAAATGTATGAAACAGCCGATTTTTTTTACGATTTCATAGTCCCATAGTAAAAGCTGTTCAGTTTGATGGTCCCTATTTACCATTATTCGGCATTAAGGGTATTTTTGTAACATGTTGTATGAGCCGCTCTCAATGTCGCGAGTTATCTTAAGATCATATTAAGATATTAAGATCGAGAATTTCAAGATGATAGAAAAACTCACGAATCTCACGAATGCGGGTGGGCTAACGGCCTTACTACGAAAGATCTTAAAACACTGTTTAAGTGTGATGCTGTCTCTTTCAAATAATATTGTCAAAAAAGTGACAGCATCACATTTATTTCTTTATTTATACATTTGCACTACATGCGACTTAACTACTAGATCTTAAAGTAACTAATTATCGCATGCACCTTGACAGGCATAGGCACATTTAAACAGTGTTTTAGCTAAATACTTGTTAAACAGTGTTTTATGGTAAGGCCGTGAATGTTTTTAGGCGTGCACACATGCACATCACTTTAGTCACAACACAAAATTGCTTTAATGTGCGTAATACGAGAGCGTGCAGACGCACACTAAAACAATGTGCATGTGCACGCCTAACATCTGTACCTACTTAACTTTTGTGTCCCCCCAGCAGGCGCGGAGTAAAGGCGCGGCGCCACAAGTGCCGACGCCGACCACGCCCACCACGCCTACGGAGGCGGGCGGGGAGGGGGCGGCGGGGGGCGCGGCGGCGCGGCGCCGGGACTTCGTGTAGCGCGCAGCGGCGGCCGAGCCCCCCGCCCGGCCGCCGCCGCCCCCCGCGCGGTGAGCCCCGCCCCCGCGCCTGTACATATCCGCCCCCCGCGCGGTCTGTGCCCCCGCGAGCGAACTCGAACGTTTCCGTCGCGTTCGCCCGCGATCGTTTTCTACCGGGCGGGATCGAGGACCGTGCGGACCGATCGCCCTCGGAGTGAATTGTATATTATCGTTTATATTCCATACTCTCGTTTGATTTAAGCGACACCCTAAGAGAAGCAGCACCGCGTTTAATTATCGATAATGTTATAGTGCGTTCCGGTCCGCCCCGCGACGCGACCGCGACCGCGACCGGCCGGCGGGCCGCGGGGCGGGGGTCTGGGGGCAAGTCTGCTGTTGTTAACGTCAAAATCGTGTTTCAATGGTGTTTGAATGGTAATGCTTTTTGCCACAGTTCTTGTTTCTTAAACCCAAATCCGAAACACAATGTTACGGGTTTGGGTTTAAGAAACAAGAACTGTGTCAAAAAGCATTACCATCCAAACTCCATTGAAACACGATTACAGCGTTAACAATAGCAGACTTGACCCCCTGCTCTCATACGCACTGGCGGTTGACCGCGGGGCGCGGCTAGCCGCTTTTTCCATTTTAATATGCAACCGCTCGTAACCGTACGCACTTGCGGTTGAGTAACCGCCACGTTTCACATTAAAATAAAACGGCGCGGTTGGCCGCCCCTGCGGCTGACCGCTAGTGCGTAAGAGGGCTTAGTGCGCATGTATCGCTATACGCTCAAGTACACTGTCGTCGGAGCAATAATATACTAAGAGCTGGCCGCGGAAATAGGTGGACAATTTACAGAGCGACGAAATCCCTCTAGTTAGTTTGCCATACTATCATTACATCATTACTAACAGATCCTGGCACCTGGCAGATTTTCAGTGGTGGGGGTGGTAAAGTGGTGCCAAGCGGCATCAAACTTTACCACTCTTTCGCGCATCTTTGATGCCGCCTGGCACAACTTTTCCACCAGTCAAAATGCCTGATGGCAATGTTATATTCGATTTAGATACATGATTGGCTTGCTATTATACCACACCTAATCCAGAGCTCTGTAAATTGTATATCTTCAATCACTTTTTTTGTTGCCCAACCACCCCCACCCCCACCACTGAAAATCTGCCAGGTGCCCGGATCGGTTAATAATGATAGTATGGCACACTAACAAGAGGGATTTCGTCGCTCTGCAAAGTGTCCACCTATTTCCGGGGCTAGCTCTTAGTCCATAAGCGCCACGTAGCCGCTCGTTGTTATGTTTTAAAAGTTTATCGCGTAGCACGGGCCGCCGCCCGCCCGGCGACCCACCACATTGTCTTTTTATCGAGAAATATAACGAATTAACTAAACCTTGCTTGTTTTATTTCCTGATTATAAGCATTCCATTAGGAAGATAGGTAGGTATTCCATCTATCACAAGGCAAAGACGGTCGATTGGACGCCATATCGCTAAACAAAACTTGCGGAACTTATTAAATTGGTACTTAAAAATTCATACAGTAACATTACAATAGCATTTGTTCATGCTCTGTCCTCTTCTATCACTGAGGATCGTCATTTGCTAGAGCGACAAAGCTAGCGCGAGTGCTATTCGCATTAGAACCGCGTGGGGGTTATGGCCCGGATTCCTTATCCACCCCTAAGGTCTCACACTTAGTGTGAGTTGCACCAAAACGCTGTCAAAATTAAAGTTATCGTCAAATGATAATGCTAATTGCTACCTATTTTGTCACGTCAAACTTGTCAAAGGACATCATACTGGCTGGCAACCTCTTTTTTGGCTAACTTGTGCTTAACCGGTACTTTAACAAGCTTGTTAAAGTTAGATGGTGCAACTCAGCCTTAGATTTTTAAAGTAATGTTATTTCTCACTTATGCTCTGAAATGTTATCATTCCATTTGAAAAAGGAATGCGAAGCGTTCCACATTTCCGTGGGGGTCTGGTTCTTACATTCTGAATTTGAAATTCAGTGCGGAAATAAATGTTAATACTTACTTCCCGCACCAATAGTGTCGGAGCAAGAGTCGCAATTTATTTTTCTCACATATGCTCTGAAATCTTATCATTCCATTTGAAAAAGGAATGCGGGGCGTTCCACATTTCCGAGGGGGTCTGGTTCATCACATTCTAAATTTAAAATTCAGGCCAGGAATGAATTTCAATACTTACTTCCCGCACCAGCACCAGTGCGGGAAGTAGGTACAGTGCGAAGATGATCTGGGTGGTCTGCGGCAACTTCTTTTTTTTGTTTTAGCTGTTCACAAAAACAAAAAAAGCAAAGGCAGATTTGCACCATACAGCCATAACTTTAGTTCCTTTTTTCTGGCACGCAAGCCTACGACAAGACAGTTAATATTATAAAGGTAAAATTATTTAATAGGTACTATAATAACGATACAATAAAAAAAATGGTGCGCACAGAGTATATTACTATAAGAATTAATAAATATTACATTGTATTGTACCAGATTTATCAGAGACAAATCCTCTAAGTAATCTTGAATTATGTACAGCGCCATCTACCGCCGAGAAGCGGAATGAGATGGGTTTTTGCTCCTCGGCGGTAGATGGCGCTGCACGTAATTCAAGATTACTCAGAGGATTTGTCTATGATAAATCTAATTTTTAATATTAATTAAATTTAATTAAGTTTCAATTGAAAAGTTTTTTATTTCCTCGCATTTCTTGAGAAAAGCACTATACAAGCCTTGTTCTGGAAGCTACTTGCATTGCCTCGAATGATTAAAGCCCTCGCCTGCGGCTCGGGCTTCAAACCATCCTCGACAATGCAATCGCTAGCTTCCCGTTCACGGCTGTAATGTACTATAAACGATCTTGCGGAGTGCACTATAGTACTATTATCTATTCTGTGGTTATACACGCTGAAATTTTAATGGTTGTTTTCCCGAAGTGGAGTGGTTCCACTCACGATTACAAGCAACTTTTATTATGGAGCAAACTCTGATATCGCGAGAAGCTGTTCCACACAAAAGCGCAATACCTACTCGACTTTTAACGTATGGAACAAACAGCAGATTTTTTTTCGCGATATCAGAGTTGGCCATATAGTAAGTTGCTTGTAATCATGAGTGGAACCACCCCACTGCGGGAAAACAACCATTAAAGTTTCAGCGTGTATTCAGTATTTTTGATATCCAAAATAGGAATTTATTGTTACCCGATTAATTCGTCCTCCCAAATACAAGCCCAAAATTATTCTTCAGCGCAATTTTAGTGGTATGGATCGGGAAGCATTTCTTGATGACGCACGTGACATCGATTGGTCTCCTGTTTACAACTGTGCTACTGTAGATGATCAGGTTGCAATTTTTAATAAACTCATTATTCAACTTTATGACAAACATGCACCTTTTCGTTCTTTAAAGCTGAAACATCTTCCTGCACCATGGCTCACTGATGACATAAAAAAATTGATCCATCGCAAAGCTGCTGCCAAATGTAAATATAAGTGTCACCCTAATGATGTCAACAAAGAGAAGTACTCGAAGGCTCGTAATCGCTGCAACACGGTGTGTAGGGACGCTTTTCGCCGCCATATTCATGCTTCAGTCGAGAACGAGGACCCTGCGCAAGTATGGAAATTCCTCAGGACTCTCGGAATTGGTAAAACTCGTCAAGATCCTATTCCAAAACATATCAATATTGATACTCTCAATCAACATTTTTCTTCTTCGCCTGGAACTTGCGACTCTGACAGAATTCGCACAATCAATCACCTTAATGCTTTACCAATTCCTGACCATTCTCCATTCGTTTTTACTCAGCTATCGGATTGTGATGTTAAGAAGAGCTTTCTGTCAATCACTTCCAACGCAGTTGGCAGTGATGGCATTAGTCGCAATATGTTAGTCCCAATCCTTGACATCATACTCCCAGTCCTTTCCTACATTTTCAATTGTTCTTTAAACAAAGGTGTCTTTCCGTCCGCTTGGAAAGATGCCCAAATAATCCCCTTACCACAAAAACCCAATCCTAAAACTATTTCCGAATTCCGTCCAATTTCCATTCTTCCCTTCCTATCTAAGGTACTTGAACGTCTTATACACAACCAACTTAATAAATTCCTCACTCTGAATAACCTCCTCAATCCCTTCCAGTCCGGTTTCCGCCCCGGCCACAGTACTGTCACCTCGCTCATTAAAATCACTGACGATATTCGCCTGGGTATGGAACAGGGCCTCCTTACGGTGTTAACATTATTGGACTTCAGCAATGCATTCAATACAGTGAATTTTGACATTCTCTTGGCACTACTTCGCTCACTTAACATATCTCCAACGGTAGTCGAGTGGTTTCACAGTTATCTGTACAGGCGCAGGCAGCGAGTCCGCTTTGATGAAGAATTCTCTTCATGGTGCGAGACCACTACAGGCGTACCTCAAGGTGGCGTGCTATCCCCTCTTTTATTCTCCATTTTCATTAACTCAATCTCTCAAAACCTTACTTCTTCCTACCATCTATACGCAGACGACCTTCAACTGTACTGCCAAGGAACTGCCTCGGAACTACATGAGGCAATCTCCAACATTTCTTTGGATTTAAAACGCATCGCAGATTGGAGCAAAGGTTTTGGCCTGCTTGTCAACCCGAACAAAACCCAAGCTATCGTTATCGGTAGCTCTAGAACCTTAGCCAAAATCGACCTACATTCTCTCCCAATGGTTAACTTTTGCGGGGTCGACATTCCGTACAGCCAGTCTGTTAAAAACTTAGGACTTATAATGGACAGTACTATGAGCTGGAGTCCACAGCTGCAAACGGTTAGTCGCAAGCTATATGCGTCAGCGGCCTGTCTTAGGAGACTTCGTAATTTTCTTCCCACTGCCACTAAAATTGCTCTAGCACAATCTCTGTTGCTTCCTATTCTTGACTACGCCGACGTCTGCTATTTAGATCTCACGGAGGACCAGCTAAACAAACTTGAGCGACTTCAAAATTTCTGTATCAGATTTATATTTGGCTTGCGCAAATATGATCATGTTACCCATTATCGCAATAAGCTCAAGTGGCTACCCATCAGACTTCGCCGGAATACTCACATTCTGTCTCTTCTTTTCAATATTTTGTTCAATCCCTCTTACCCGCGCTATCTCAAGGAACGATTTAGTTACCTTCACTGTTCGACTTCACATTCTCTTAGGTCATCAGAAAATCTGAGTCTCTCGACGCCTGTCCATCAGACAAATTTCTACCATAATTCATTTACTGTTCGGGCTCCAATGCTCTGGAACTCCTTACCTGTGTCCATCAGGCGTGCTCAGACCATAAATGCTTTCAAGAACCAGCTAAAACAACACTATTTATCTCACTGACTTTCGCTATTCGCCACTGTAGGTACTTACTGTTCAACTTTTCATAATTTACAGACAATATATATTTATGTATATATGTATATATTTAAACTATATATATTTATGTATATCATATTGTAACATGTATATATCTACATATTTAGGTTTATTTTGGTTTAGTTGGATAATATTTAGGAATTTAGAGTAATTACATGTCATGCCATTTTGCACCCCCTGTATTCCTCTTCTGTCAATCTCACCATACCGTAGGTTGTCTGGAAGAGATCGCTCTTAGCGATAAGACCGCCATGTTTTGACACTATGTTTTATTGTTATTTCTTTGTTATATGTTACTGTGGTGTTGAAAATAAAGCATTATCTTATCTTATCTTATCTTAAATGCTTTTTTTTAATTTCCTCGCATTTCTTGAGAAAAGCATTATACAAGCCTTGTACCGGAAGCAATTCATGGCTAATTCCCATTCGTGGCTGTAATGTACTATTACAGTTTACTCAAATAGGGTACCTTTTACTTTACTTTAAGCCTTTATTGCTGTCACAAAGCAAACAAACATTCTAAATATTGATACTAATAATAAACTAAATACATTTTATTCCTTTTTGGCTTTCGTGATCAGCGTGTCTTGTGACACGTAGGCCTCTTCCAGCTGTTTCCATTCTGTTCTGTCTTTTGCTTTTCGCGTCCAAAATGTTCCTCCAATTTTCTTAATATCATCTGCCCATCTTTTGGTTTGTCTTCCTCTTTTCCTTTTCCCGTCCCATGGTTGCCACTCTGTTATAATTTTGGTCCATTTTTCCCTGCTTTCTCTTGCCATATGACCAGTCCATTGCCATTTTAACTGTCTTATTTTCCTTATTATATCTTCCACTTTCGTTTTTGTTCTTATTTCCTCAGATTTTTGGCGAACTTTCAGCGTAACACCTAATAGGCTTCTTTCCATTTTCCTCTGGCATGTTCTAAGCTTTAAATAATGTTTTTTAGTCAGTGCCCATGTTTGACACCCATAAGTCAGGCACGGCAAGATACATGAATCGAATACTCTTTTCTTGGCCGTCATAGGGAAATGTTTATTTTTGAGTATTTCTTTGAGGGACCAGTACCTTTTCCAGGCGCCAGATATTCTTCTTTCTACTTCTAGGTCAGTTTGGTCTCTGAATGAAATAATTTGCCCTAAGTAAGTGTAGCTTTTCACATTTTCAATATTTTCATTATCTACTTTTACGGCTATCTCTTTCCTGTTTGTCATTACTTTTGTTTTTGATTTATTCATGGAGAGGCCGACTGCTTTGCTCGTCTCCGTTAACTGTTGTAGCATATCTTGGAGTGACTTTGCATTGTCTGTTATCAAGACAAGATCGTTCGCAAATCTCAAGTGGTTAAGCTTTCTTCCGTTAATGGTTATACCAAAGGCGTCCCATTCTATTTTTCTGAAAATGGTTTCCAGAATTGCTGAAAAAAGTTTTGGAGACAGAGGATCTCCTTGCCTTACCCCTCTAGCTATGGGAAACTCTTCACCGGTCGAATCTAATTTTATTTGTGCTGTACAATTAGTGTAAATATTCTTAATAATACGGATAATTTTTTTTGGCACCCCTTGCTGTAAAAGAGCTTCCCAAAGTGCCTCGTGTTTTATTGAGTCAAATGCTTTGTTATAATCTACAAATGCGATGTACAAGTCCTTTTCATATTCTTGACATTTTTCTATTATTTGTCTTAAGACATGCATGTGATCCACTGTCGAAAATCCTGCTCTAAAGCCTGCTTGTTTCATAGGTTGTTGTTCATCCATTATTTTTGTTAATCTATTTAAAATAAGTTTAGAAAATATTTTATAAATATTTGACATGAGGCTTATAGGTCTGTAGTTTTCGATCGCACTTCTGTCACCTTTTTTGTGCAGTAATATTATTATACTTTTAGTCCAGTGCAACGGTATATGTTCTGCTTTCAGTATGATGTTAAATAATTCTGTGAGTTTTTTTAGGTTTTCTGGTTCAACTACTGAAGCTTTGATCATCTCGTTAGTAATGTTATCAGGTCCGGGTGATTTATCATTTTTCAGACTGTTAATAGCATGTTGTACCTCTGCCAACAAAAACTCTGGTGTCTCCTCGTCGTCATTTTCCAGATATATGGATACCTCTGAGCTAGGCTCTTTTGAATATAGCTTTCTATGGAACTCAGTTGCTGTTTCGATTATAGCTTTTCTCGTCGATTCTTGTTTTCCGTCTTTGTTCTTAATGTTTGGTATCCATTTCTTTTCATCTGTAAGCTCTTTTAAACCTTTTTTAACACCCCCCGTCTTCTGTATGTGGTGTAAAAGTGTGTCCATTCTTCTTTTGTTTCTGTCTTTTTTGATGTTATTACTAATTTTTTTACTTAAGTCTGATATAGCTTTAATATTTTGTTTATCCTTTCTAAATTTTAAGAGCGTTCTCCTTTCTTCTATCAGTTTTTGAGTTTCATTTCCAATTTTGTTGCCTCGAGTTTTCGGTTGTTTTTTAAACAATGGTCCATATATTTCTTTTATTTCCATGCCTTTTTTTTCCTCTATTTTGTTTCTTGGTGCTTTCTCTAGACTTTGATTTTTAAACGCAAGTATTGATGTATTAAATTTGTTTCTACTCTTTTTTGGTTCTGAACTATTTATTACTGCTCGTACCATTCTATGGTTTGTGTTAAAATTAAGTTGATTAATGACGCTTACATCTTGAAAACATTTTGTATTGTTTGTTGCTATGTAATCTATCTCGTTTCTATATGACCCATCTGGTGAAATCCAGGTCCACTTATTCTTAGGTCTTTTCTTAAAAAAACTGTTCATAAACGCAAGATTGTTTTCAAGAGCCATACTTATCATTCTATCTCCATTATTACTCCTCTTACCGAAGCCAAACTTGCCTATTATTTTTTCTTCACCGATTCGTTGGGAGCCTATTCTACCATTGAAATCTCCAATTAGCATGACGTTTTTATGACTGCTTTGTAAAACTGATGATAATTGTTCGTAAAAAAGGTCCTTAACTTTTTCTTCGTGGTTTTCAGTTGGTGCATATATTTGTATAATAGTCCGGTCCTTATATTTATGCTTAAATCCTGGCAGATGCAAGTTCAAGACAGCAATTCTCTCTGATATACCTTTGAACTCTTCAATATTGTTTTCTAAGTGTTTTTTAACTATGAAGCCTACTCCATAGCTTCCTTTTGTTTCACCTTTATAATAAAAAATGTACTCTTTGCGATCTTCAATACTTTCACCCATTCTTCGCACTTCGCTTAATCCTATTATATCATAGTTTATTTGAGAAATCGCTAGTTCTAATTCAGTAAGTTTATCTTCTGTTCTCAGTGATAGACAGTTTAAAGTAGCAATATATATTTTTTTTGGTTTTGTTGTTTTCTGGGTATTTGAGTTTGCCTTATCTTTGTCTTTCGATTTTGTAGCTGGAAGGGAGTGGTCAGTATCCCCCACGGAGACCAACCGGCTTGGGGGAAGTTTTGTTGTTTTAACTATTAATGTATTTTTTTCTTTTGTTTTGTTTTTCCGGTTCTCGATCTGCTTTGGTTGCTATTCCTTATGTTTTTCTGATGTTGAGTTCGTTCTATTCCTATACATTTTTTCAAAAGCGTTAATTTTATTTATTTTCTGCGGTGTATTTCCGGTTGCTGTATTTGGTGAGGCCGATTGTTCTCTCTTTCTTTTATCTCGGGTCGCACCAATTTCCCCCTTTACTATAAGTTTATCGTATTTGATGAACGCTATGCGTCCCTTTTTTCGTTCTTGTTGTAGTTGAGGGATTAGTTCCTTTCTCTTTTCCAAAACTTCTTTGCTGAAATCTTCTGTGACAAAAATGTCTTTCGGTAGTTGTTTCTTATTGCGTAAAATTTCTATTTTCTTCCATGCATTCAGCATATTAATCAGAACCGGGCGTGCTTTCTCCCCTTTCTTTCCAATCCTAAACGCTTTATTAATATCTTGTTTGCAAATATCCAAGCCAGACTTTTTCAAAGTTGTTGTTACCATTTCGATTAAGTTAGTATTATTAAAGTTGTTACGAGTCCAGAGCCTCTCACTATACCATATACATATATGTGACCACAACAAACATACAGATGATTTTCTCCGAAAGACTTTGGAATGTGCAGTGCTATAGTTATTTCGCAACCAATTTTAACTTCGAATGTTCTGTACCGTGCCCGGTGCCTTTGACGCTCCGATCGGGGAAGCGACAGGACGGATCAATCAAGATCACTAGCTATAAGTCCTAATTGTAATTTTCTATAATAAATATATTTTATACAATTTTATATTTTTTTTAAAAACGCCTACCGGCGGCCCAAAATCGTATTTGGCGCAGTCGGTAGGATAGTCGAGTCAGTGCGCGTAATCCAACTTCGATACCGCCTGATAGTCGTTTCGTCGGCGCGTCGACTATCTCTACAAAAGAATCTACGAGACCGTCGCGTAGGGCGTTCCCGCTGAACCGCCTCAGCACACCGACAGCATCCAGACATCGATGGGTCAACTTCTTCACAGCATGCAGACTACCTTGCTTATGTGAGTCATAGATTTTTAAAACACTAACCCTATTGGTTGCAAATCCTTGCGTTATCCTGTAGGAATATTCCTCACATCGGAATCTCTAGTTAGTTACAAGTTAGTTAGGTAATAAAATTAGTTTCCCAATTTCTAACATTGAAATTGATATATATAGGTATAGATAGAAATAGTAATTCGTATTCCACAAATCGGAATCTCTAGTAGGTAATAAAGTTAGTTATATTCCTTTCCCAATTTCTAACATTGAAATTGAAATTTGAATAGATAGGTATATATAGACATAGTAATTTGTATTCCTCATATCGGAATCACAATTTTTATATACGTACTTAGATAGAAACTTTTATTAAATTAGATAAAACTATATTACCAAAATTTTTCACCCACGTAATAACGGGGCAAACAACCCCGATTCTCTACTTAATACTAGAAGGTCTAGATTCCATAGGGAACTATTAGAGTCTTTATATTGTATTCCCGAAGATTCAGAAACTGAAAAGATGTCTATAAATGAAGTGACGATGCCGAGCGTAGCTTCCTCTGTGATTGCAAATTCTAATGATTTGACAGATAAAATTTGGAGAGCATTAAGATTAGTACCAGAGTTTGATGGAAATTCACATGTTTTAATAAGATTTTTAGATATTTGTGACCAAATAGTTTTAACCTATGTGGATCCAGCCCCTGGAAATGAACTAAATAATTCGGCTGTATTTAACGGCATTTTAAATAAAATTACAGGGCACGCAGCGAAAACGCTAGCTGCCAATGGCATTCCCACGGACTGGCAAAGCATTAGAACTACTCTAATTAATACCTTTTCCGACCACAGGGATGAATCTACCCTTTACACAGATTTGTCTATGCTTGTTCAAGGTTCCGACACACCTCACGTTTTTTACGAGCGCGTACAACACTTGCTCACGACCATAATGACTTATGTCCAATTGCATGAGAATATTAGTACAACTATCGAGGCGAAACGCACGCTCTATAAAAAGTTAGCGTTACAAACTTACACCAGAGGTCTGAGTGAACCTCTCGGTTCGCGAATCAGATGCATGCGACCCGAATCCCTAGAAAAAGCTTTAGAGTTTGCGCAAGAAGAGTTAAATGTGTTATATTTACAGAATAAAAATCCTCAGTCTTCCAGAAAACCAACCCCAAATAATAAATTTTCTTTTTCACCTTTTAACGTACCACTTTTACATAGACAGCCTCAAAACTTAAATACTTTTAACGCTCAATTTCCCGCGAATCAACATAATTTTGGATTGCAACAATTACCTAATAATTTTTCTAATAATTTTAGAGTCAACCCACAAAATAATTTCAGATTTAATTCCATGAACTTGAACTCTAATAATAGACCTCAAGGTCAATGGTTAACTAAAACTCAGCAGATGATGCGAGCTTTACCGCGTTCTAATATGAGTACAGGATTCAAAATACAACCCCGTACTTATCAAAACCATCCTCAACCTATGAGCGGTGTTAGTCATCCCGTGGCACGTGCCTTACCACCCACGCCGCAACAGAATATTCACCTGCACGAAACACTCGATCCTTACGGTTCACAATCGCACGACAGTGAATGCACACCTGACTTTTACTGTGACGACTACTATGAGTATGAACAGACTATGATACCTGAAAATGACATGCAAAATTTAACGCAGCAATGCGAAATTTCTGAACAAGACGATCGTGAAAATTTTTCTATGAAGCCTCAGAAAACTACCCCCGAATAGAATTAAATGTACAAAATAAACGTCAATTGCCGTATATCCAAATTAGTAATCCACCTTTAAAATTATTGATCGATACGGGCGCGAACAAATCATTTATCAGCCCTGAATCAGTGCAAATTTTTTTTTCAAATTTCGCTGTTTCTTACGATCCTTTTGTAGTTACAAATATTCATGCAACTACGCAAAATGACTTTTCCATAACTATACCATGTTTTTCTGAATTTAAAGACGAAAAGCCTATAAAATTATTTATATATAGATTCCACGAATACTTCGATGGACTAATTGGTTTAGATCTTTTAGAACAATGGAAATCGAAAATCGACCTTAGTTCACACGTATTACATACTCAGTTTGCTTGCAACCCGATTCACATGTATGAATCACGCCAAAGTAATAACTTGATCGAAACAATCATCCCGGCACTATCCAGTAAATTCATTCAGATCCCGACAAATATTCAAGAAGGCGACATTTTTATAAATCGACAATCAATTAGTGATTGCTACATTACAGACTGTATTTCCGCCGCGGAAAATAGTCTTGCTTATGTGGAAGTTCACAACCCTACTCATAACGATTTAATTTTTAGTTTATCACAACCAATTCAAGCGGAAATTTTTAACGAATATACTTTACCTATATCGGGATTATCGGAAACATCGCCCGCGCTCAGTAACAATAAGGCCGCGCGTTTCCAAGAAGTACTACCGCGATTGCGCATGAATCATATGAATGCCGAGGAAAAAGCGAACATGATCAGTCTTTGTAAAGAATATTCGGATGTATTTTATTTAGATAATGAACCGCTTACATTCACAAATAAAATTAAGCACAGAATTAAAACCTCAGACGAAATTCCCGTACATAGTAAAACTTATAGATATCCCTACGTACATCGTCAGGAAGTTCAAACTCAAATAAAAAAAATGCTTGATCAAGGCATCATTAGGCCGTCTACTTCCGCCTGGAGTGCACCTATATGGATTGTACCCAAAAAAGCCGACGCTTCCGGTAAAACTAAGTGGAGGTTAGTCGTGGATTTTAGGAAACTCAACGAAAAAACATTGGATGATAAATACCCCATACCCAATATTACTGACATTTTGGACAAATTAGGCAAATGCCAATACTTTAGCACGCTAGATTTGGCTAGTGGCTTCTATCAAGTCGAAATGCACCCCGAAGATATTCATAAGACCGGTTTTAGTGTTTCCGACGGAAATGGGCACTTTGAGTTCCTCAGAATGCCTATGGGCCTAAAAAATAGTCCATCCACGTTTCAGAGGGTCATGGACAACATCTTAAGAGGCCTTCAGAACGTAATTTGCGTGGTATACCTAGATGACATCCTAGTTTTTTCTACTTCATTACAAGAACACGTTTTAAACTTACAAAAAATTTTTGACAGACTTAGAGACTCAAATTTCAAAATTCAGATGGACAAATCCGAATTCCTAAAACATGAAACCCCTTACCTTGGTCATATTATCACACCTAATGGAGTAAAACCCAACCCTGATAAAATCTCAGCAATTTTGAAATATCCCATCCCTAGAACTACAAAACAAATTAAAGGATTTTTAGGACTTATTGGTTACTATAGACGTTTCATACCAGACTTTGCTCGTTTGACAAAACCCTTAACAAACTGTTTGAAAAAAGGACGTAAAATTGAATTGACTACAGACTATATTAACTGCTTTGAACACTGCAAAACTTTACTTACCAATGACCCTATCCTTCAATATCCGGACTTTTCCAAAGATTTCATACTTACTACAGACGCTTCCAATGTAGCATTAGGAGCAATTTTATCCCAAGGCTCTATTGGCTCTGATAGACCAATAGCTTATGCATCTCGAACGCTAAACGATAGCGAAATCAATTACGCAACAATCGAAAAAGAGCTCTTAGCAATAGTTTGGGCAACCAAATATTTTAGGCCCTATCTTTTTGGCCGAAAGTTCAAAATTGTAACCGATCACCAACCGTTAAAATGGCTCTTAAATCTAAAAGAACCAAACCCCCGTCTTACGAGATGGAGACTGAAACTTTCAGAATTTGACTTCACTATCGTTTACAAAAAAGGCAAATGTAACACAAATGCCGATGCGTTGTCACGCGTCGAGATACATAATAACGACATGGAATCTATGGTGGTGAACATCAGTTCCAGTTCATCATCCGCAGGCTCATCAGCGACCCTGACAGCACCCGACGAACGTGCATTCATTAGCCAAAGCTCCACTGATACTGCACCCAGCAGGAGACCTTTAAGCAGCCCTGTTGCTGAAAATCAAAATTCTAATCGAAGTGTCTCTTCTTACACTCTGACAGCCCCAAGCCCCAGCCCCTTCCCAAGCCCTAACCCCGTCCAAAGTCCAATTGCTATTTTAGACTCACCTGAAATTGAAAATGAACAAAATTACGACTTACCTTGTGAAACAATCCACACCAGCGCTGAACACCCCGTTCTTGAAATTCCTATATCAGAAGAACCCTTAAATAAATTCAAAAGACAACTTATAATTAACTTTACAACTAACTGCAATAAAACTAAGCATAAAGTGACTGTTCCTTTTGACACCTTCCGGAAAACAGTTGTTCAAGTATCAGAAAGTACCCTGGAACAAGATTTGATAGCAATTGTAAAAAATCATATAGACCCTAAAATTCGTACAGCCATACTTGTAAAACCATTAGATAAAATGTACTCTATTTGACCTATTTTGCAAAGAACGTTCAAAAATTCTTCGATTAATTTAATTTTAACAAAACGCGAAGTTGAAGATATTAGTGACTATTTAAATCAACAAGATATTATTTCAAAATATCACGATGGCAAAACCAATCATAGAGGCATAAATGAAACTTGCCTATCCTTATCACAAAGATATTTTTGGCCAAAACTTAGAGAAACTGTAACAAAATTCATAAACACATGTTCAATATGTAATCGTGCTAAATATGATCGAGTTCCCGTTCGACCTGAATTCCAAATTGTCACACCTCCCAGTAGGCCCTTCGAACAAGTTCACGCTGACGTATTGACTATAGAACAAGACAAATATCTGACTATAATTGACTCTTTTTCTAAATATGCTCAAGCATATAGACTACCAGATTGCACAGCCCCGAATATAATAAAATCCTTTGTAACACTATGTACACATCATGGTTTCCCAATAAAACTGACGACTGATAGAGGAACTGAATTTACAAACCAAATAGTGGCCGAATTCCTGAGATTCCACAAAATTCAACATCATTTCGTAGCCGCGCATGCACCGCACGAAAATGGCATTGTCGAACGATTCCATAGTACGCTCTTAGAACATTTGAGACTTTTACGAGTACAACATAATAACGAACCTGTCCACAACTTGGTTCCATTTGCACTTATTGCATACAACAGTTCCGTCCATAGTTTGACCAAATGTAGACCATATGACTTACTTACAGGACATTTTGACCCCAGGGACCCGACAGACTTTAATTTAGAAGAAAGACTTATGCAACAATACTTACAGGATCACCGTCAAAAAATGGAAACCGTTTACAAAATTGTACATGACGAATCATTTTCTAACCGCGTATCAATTATGACTAGACAAAACCTTGACAGAGAACCTGAAAAAGACTATGAAATAGACCAAGACATATATATTAAAAATCCCGCTGCATCTAGACAAAAACTTGCACCCCGCTACACTAGTGATAAAGTAATAACCAACTTACCCATTCACATATACACGTCCAGGAAAAGAGGACCAGTAGCTAAAACTCGACTGAAACGAGATAAGAAAAATAATAACTCTGCACTTTTGCAGGACCCTCGTACTCGCCTTCGCAACAACGACGAGCCAGGCCCAAGTAGAGACCCGACAAGTGACCGACCTAAGACTTGACAGCCTATCAGAAGGACCAGGACTCTTACCATTCGAACTAGGATTGACTAGAATCATTTCCCATCAGCATATTTTCCTTGAAGACATTGACCTTAACAGAATAGAACAACAAATTAACGTGGTTAAATCAGGACTAAATGATTTAGCAAATAATATTTCAAATCATAATTTCTTATTATATAAAAACCAAATTATACATATTTTTAGCAAATTAGATAAAGTACTCACTCAGTTACAAAGTTTTGAACCTAAAAGAGCTAAGCGTGGTCTTTTCAACCCCTTGGGAACCTTTATAAAAAGCATATCGGGTAACCTTGATAATGAAGATGCCCTTAAGTTGGAAAATGCATTAAATATTCTAAAGAAAGAGCAAAAAGAATTATCTAACAATTATAACAAGCATATAAGTTTACATAAAGATTTAACTTTCCAACAAACTCAGTTATTAAGTAATTTGAGTGATAATCAGCAAAAGTTACAAAATGCGATTACCTACTTACTGAACGTAAGTACCGTTAATCAAGGAAGCTTATCTCAATATGCTAAGATTTCTCAAATTCTTAGCATACTGAATGAAAATACCCAAGATCTCTCTCTTGAGGTATCTAGATTAGAGAATATCGTAGCTTTTAGTCGCACCAATTCTATGCACCATTCAATTATATCAATTGCACAACTTTTTAATTTGATAAGCAAATTAAAAACTCTATATGGTTCTAATTCGATCTTAGATATTGATATTAGGTATTATTATGATATAATTAGCTTAGGTTCATATTACATTGATAAGAAATTAGTTATCGTCCTGAAGTTTCCCATTTTATCCTCAATTACCTATAACCTATATAGATTATGTCCTGTACCCAACAAACATTCTTTAGTTATTATACCTCCTTATCCTTATATTGCAACCAACTCCAAGGAGTTTGTGTATATGGAGGCTGAATGCCCGAAGATCGACACGTGGTATGTCTGCAAGCAAGAAATCAATCATCAGACCCGCAACCAGCGTGACTGCATATCTCATCTTATACGCCATCAAGAAGTGGACGAATCATGCCAGACCACCTCCGTGACGCTCTTCAAAGAAGCACTTTTGGAACTAGACAGCCAGCACTACGTCATAACTTTCCCTAAGAAAACTAAAGTAAAATTATCATGTACCCGGGAAGATCAACATAAAATACTGGAAGGAAGTTTTCTCGCAACAGTTCCCCGAAATTGCAACATCAAGACTCCTGAATTCACAATCATTAATATCGACGATAAAGTTCGAGGAAAAGCGGTCGAAATAATGACGGTACCAAAACCAATGATATCGAATTCTGTGAATCGACCACCTTATTATAATCTGACTACAATTGATTTAAATAAATTGCACAATATACAACACCAAGTACTCATGGAGCTGCAGATGTCTCATGAATCATATGACCTGACAAGTATTTACCACACAACCATACCTACATACGTCATCATCTTGTTAAGTGCAAGTGCACTCGTTATTGCAGTTCGATACTACCGCAAGCACAAGAAAACTGCACGCAAAGAAGACAATCCGGTGGCGGACAATATAGCAATGTCTACGCAACAGCGTCGAGCCGCAACATTTGCATTAGACATTGGCAAATAGTTGCTCATCTAGGAGGGGAGGTGTTACGAGTCCAGAGCCTCTCACTATACCATATACATATATGTGACCACAACAAACATACAGATGATTTTCTCCGAAAGACTTTGGAATGTGCAGTGCTATAGTTATTTCGCAACCAATTTTAACTTCGAATGTTCTGTACCGTGCCCGGTGCCTTTGACGCTCCGATCGGGGAAGCGACAGGACGGATCAATCAAGATCACTAGCTATAAGTCCTAATTGTAATTTTCTATAATAAATATATTTTATACAATTTTATATTTTTTTTAAAAACGCCTACCGGCGGCCCAAAATCGTATTTAAGTCCTCTTAGTTAATAGGGTACCTACCTAAAGACAAAAATAAAGTATTGGAGGTGGAAATAAAACGCACAAGATTCAATCTTAACTTTAATATATACAAAAGGTCGGAGTGTTTGTGGCTGCGTGCCGACGGCGTCGTCCGGCGACGGGCGAGCGTCCGGCGTCGGCTAGTGGCGGCGATCCGTAAGCGCCGACGAGCAGACATTACACTCGAGTCAACTACCGCTCACTACCACATCCTGCAACAAAATGTTTCAAAACTTGATCTACAGTGTGATTTTTTGATCACTCGACTTTTATGGTGTGGCTTAGTTAGCAACTTTATCTATGGGATCAACTCAATCGGAACAAAAAATAATCAACCGTTTCATAGAAAACATCAATATTTACTCGACCAAAATGTATGATCACAGAAAGAGCTAACGATATGATAATAAATAATATAATAAAACAATGTCGTCTACATCCTCACTCGATCCACTAGACATGTGACCCGTGTGCTTTTATGAGCAGAAATAACAAAAGTGACTGAAACATTGCAACTAGATAGCCTCGTACCTCGTGTGTCAGGTACAAATACCCATACATACACACTACAACAGTTTACAATTGGTATTGTAGTACACATACCCATACACACTACAATGTAGTGTGTATGTGTGTGTACCTGGTAGGACAACTGCGGGAAGTGCTCCTCCTGTATGCGCGCGAGGCCAGTGTCGTGGTGTAGTATAATATATGTATGTATGTAGTGTGTATGTGTATGTGTACCTGGTGGGACAACTGCGGGAAGTGCTCCTGCTGTATGCGCGCGAGGCCGGTGTCGTGGTGTAGTATAATATATGTATGTATGTGGTGTGTATGTGTATATGTGTGTGTACCTGGTAGGACAACTGCGGGAATAAGTGTTCCTCCTGTATGCGCGCGAGGCCGGTATCGGCGTCGGGCGGCGTGAGCTCCACGGACTCGCCCGTGAACTCCGAGTCGAAGTAGCGCGTGTCCGTGTCCGACTCCACCTGCGGCTTGAACGGAGGCGGGATCTGCACACACATACACACACATACTTGACATTCACCCATGACTAAATAAACTAAACAAAATTGTATTATACACTGCACTGAGCTGATTCCACGCAATAAATAAACAATTTGTTTGTTATTTGTATATGTCATAACGGGAGCGTTACGCTAGTGATTAGACCTCGGCAAGTCTGCCGGGCTTCAAATTAAAACATAAATCGAGCGATCGAGTCAAATCGAGCCAAAATTGCGAACGGAACCCCAATTCATGATGTCCCACGAACATCGACATCTTCCAAATAACTTCGGCAAATAGTACAATACGAAATTCCTTACTTTGAATATATCTGTTTTAAGAGCGTTTATGCGCTATACTAGCGCCGCCAATCGAAAAAAAATCATAGTGCTCAAATAAAGGCAAAATTGTGAATTGTGTTCTTCTAGTGTACTCCTAAGAAGCTTTGCGGTATTTTTTATCGCTTAAACAATACCGGCAGACCCGTCGAAGTTCGAAAAGTTAGCCGGTAGGGCCCCTGGTCGGACGTTTGCTCGGTGTACAATGGGTTTCAGCGATATTGGCGGCTCGGGACATCCTGCGAGGGGCTGCGTAGAACACAATGAGAGAGAAGAGTGGTGCGGCACGCCTACGCGCATAGTGGCTAACTCCACAGCTGACAATAAGACTGATACGCATTATTCAATTGTAAACGATGGAGATTATTTACACAGCACCAAAGACGCTGCATTTCTTTAATTCGTTCTCAACCCAACCAATTATTTTAATAAAATGTGATTAGTGTGCGGTGTGTGTCACCGACTCGATTCGCGACGAGGTCAGTCTTAATTGATAGCGGCGAAGAATAGATGGTTTATGATCTCCGCAACATCATCAGGCGCGGCGACAACAGGCCCGGCGCAGAGTCGCCGCTCCGGCTATTTGGTGAGCGACAGCTCACCTTTCCTTTGATATATGTGTATTCATGTATATGTATTATGTAGTGTGTGTAATACTGACCCGCTTTGCGACGAGGTCAGTCCAATCGATGGCGGCGAAGAACGGATGTTGCATGATCTCCGTAGCATCGTCGGGCCCCGCGCCGAGCCGCCGCTCCGGTTGCTTGGTGAGCAGGCCGGAGAGCAGCGTGCGCAAGGGGACCGACAGCGTTTTAGGGAAACGCACTTCCTCGCTCACGATCAGCGAGAACAGAGCCTTTTTGTCGTGGTTGCGGAACGGCAGCCGCCCGCACGCCATCTCGTACATCACCACGCCTACGCCCCACCTACAGATTTTATTCTCTCTATAGTAACACTTGTTAGTAAATGGTTCATGATCATGACACATATGACACGATTCAGTGGTACTCGTTAAGAATATAAGAGTTTTAGCCGGCTAATACCTAGGCGTTGTATATGTTAGGTTAGGCTCAAAGTCCCAAATCGCTAAGTGAGCGAAAAAACCGCTCACGACGCGTGTGGTCATTTCCAAAAACCCACAACGTGAAATTCGTGTTGTGACAGCCTGATTCCAGTTATATTATTATATTATTTACTATAGAACAAATTAATACAATTCAGCTTAAATAAACGTTATTGTAGTAGGTCAATGTATGGTGGTTACCAGTCGACGGCGGGCCCGTAGTCGGTGTCCTCGATGATCTCGGGCGCGATGTACTCGGGCGTGCCACAGATTGACTTCGTCGTGCGCCCGTACGTTATATTCGCCTGTACGACATTTATAGACGATTATAAAAATCTATGCCATGTAGTTCACACAGTTATTTAAAAAAAATATAAATTGTCTCTAGATGTGTCAGCTGGTATTCCATGTCTTCTTTTGTTTGAGTGTGAAGAGTAGGGTCGACAGCATACCTAACCCTTAAATTGGGACCTTTGTCCCCCTCCTCCCTCCGCCTCGCCTCCTAGACGTCAGGACTTTTAGTATGTTTTCTCCCTAAGCACCCTGAATAAGTTTCTGAAGTAATCGTTGAGGTTCCCGCTCACGCACTCTATACCCTTTTTTAAACAATTTGTTAATCGGACTACAACTCTGAAATAGCGAAAAAAAATCTGCTGTTCATACATTTTGATAATTTCGTTATTAATTTTTGTATGAAACAGCTGTCTTTTTCGCGATATTAGAGTTGCTCTCATAGTAAAAGATGTTTAGTTTGATTGTCCCTGTCTACCATATTCTGGTTTAGCCATTAATTCTGTTACACGCAATGATAATTTAATATCATAGTGCAGAAATGAATTTCAATACTTATTTCCAACGCAAGTGCGGGAAGTGCGTGTGTAGGCCGATTCACATGGCCATACGAACCAATAAAAAAAAATGTTCTTTGTTTTCTGTTTTATTCTTCTTTTTAAAAAAAAGGTATACTTTCCGTATCTAATACGTGAAATAAGTATCGGAAAATATACTCGTACTGCGGAGCTCTGCGCGCTAGCAAAGTATACTTTCAATAAACGCCTCGAAGCTTTTTTTAAAGTCATGAGTCCCCACCCCATAAACGAAAGACATCTTAGTAAATAAAGTCAGAAGTTTAAAGTTTTCCTCGGTTGGTAATAATATGTAGTTTTTTCTGGTTATGGTTACTATTTGCGTTCAATTTTGTTATTATTTTATTTCATCAAAATAAATTATGAAATATTAACATAATTGCAGTGGACAATAAAGTTATGTAAGAAACCAAAAAAAACTTAATAAAAAAAATATTAGTTTCAAAATTCAATAAGGTGCACATCAATTTCGATCCTTAGGTAGTGTTAGGTAAAAAACGAAACCTTTTTCCAATTAACCTTAAAACTGCATATACTAGGCTAATCTATTATGTTCATCATCAAAACTTGATATTTTCTGTAAAATATTTAATGAGCAAATAAGTAATGTAATCTAGAATTTCATAAAATTTTGTAAAAGAAGTCTTTTAGTAACAACATTTAGTGCGATTGGTAATCAAGGAAAAGTAAGGTTTTATTAATACTGAGGTAGAATAAGTACCTACTTTGTTAATTTTTATTTATTTAAATGAGACCTTAAGTTGACGATGATGAAGTTGAATTTCATACTTATAGGCAATAGGGATGTTGACTAATGAATAAAATAACGAAATACTAATAAAAATCGTAAACATATTAAACTTTTAGAGTAGCTTGTATACCTCTTGGTTTTATATATTGCATATTATTTGTTTTATGACCCTTCAAAGTTGGGTGGACAAGTCCATTTAAAAAGTATACAATTTATTAAAATAAATGATACCTTTAATTAGTCCGTAAAATGTATAGCAAATTTGTCGAAGAAACCATTTTGATAAACACAATATTTAATATAGCTGCTGAACAAATTTCCTATGCGTTGCATACAAACTAGCACGGCGCGACGTCATAACGTGCAAGCCATTAGTATGGAGCGTTTTTGATCGAGTCCATTTGTGTGCATTTCACACTGTGATATCTCGGGCAGTTTTCATGCTAGCGAATTAATTCTTTTACCAATGTTTCTTTTTTTGAGAGGTAATTTATGTAACATAAAATAAAAAAAATAGTCAACATCCCTATTTAATGTGAACGTTTCTGAACATTCGATTTTGTTAACAATTAGATCAACTTATACGTTACTGTTCAAAAGTAACAAATTTGAAGTCACAAAATTTAGAGGTTAGGCATTTTTGTTAAAGATATTTGTTTTTTTAATTCGGTTTATTTTTTTCATACTCATGCCCAAACCGCCTCTGTGGTCTAGTGGTTCGCACACACGTATAAGACGCTGGGATCCCGGGTTCGATTCCGAGTTTGGTTGGTGGTTATTTAAGTCCGCCTGCCTAGCTACCACTATCTTACGTTAGTCTGGCGCCATAACAACAATTTAAAAATTGTTGTGTTCTGGCAGTTAGAGGTAAGATGGCCAATTCCTCAGTGGTGAGGATTCCGGTGTAGTGCGCTTACACTTTCGGCCTTATCGCCACTTAACATCAGGTGAGGTGAAGGCCAAGCACTATCCCGCTGTGGATAAAAAAACAGCTGATCGAGTTTTGTATAAAAAAGACGATTTTTTGTCTTTTTGTTTTACGTAGGTAAAATAAGGTATTTTGTTTTTATGAGTTTTGTGTAACTAAGTATCGAAGTGTAAGAGCGTCACCTTGCACAGTCCGAAGTCGGATATCTTGATGTGTCCGTCCTTGTCGAGCAGCAGATTCTCCAGCTTGAGGTCGCGGTGGATGATGCCCTCGGCGTGCAGGTAGCCGAGCGCGGACACGATCTCCGCGCCGTAGAAGCGCGTGCGCTCCTCGCTGAAAATGCGCTCGCGAGACAGGTGGAAGTACAGCTCGCCACCGTTCGCGTACTCCATCACGAAGCACACGCGGTCCACCGTCTCGAACGAGTACCGCAGCGCCTACACGACAAACTAACAACTTATTAATATCATCAACAACCTTTTGTCTAAATAACTTAAAAAACACGACTTTGCTGTCGATATTGAGCAAAGTCGACGGCTGAAGTGCAGGAGGTCAAGTCTGCTCATCTTAACGTCAAAATCGTGTTTTAATGGTGTTTGAATGGTAATGCTTTTTGACACAGTTGTTATTTCTTAAGCCCAAAACCGAAACACATTGTGTTTCTTAAACCCAAAACGGACGTACATTGTGTCTCGATTTTGGGTTTCAGAAACAAGAACAGTGTCAAAAAGCATTACCATTCAAACACCATTGAAACACGATTTTGACGTTAACATTAGCAGACTTGACCCCCTATATGTACGTTTTAACACCATCATATTTGCTAAGCATGGATAGATCGAGTATTTGTAGGTAAGTAGTTGTGTTTTCCCCCATGGTAAAAAAAAAATTAATGGTAATGTTACCTACCCCTTTGAGTGGACCTTGTTTTCTGGAACAGCCTGTATTATTTGAGTGAGCTCGATTTTAATACACATTCACAACACTTTCCATGACTACTTAGTCATTTCATTCAAATTCAAAGGCAGTAAAAGAGTTTATTTGACTTTGGATTAGCTAAACAGCTGTATCTTTTGTTCCGCTCTTTAGTAATAAATAACTGTCGCTGTGATAAACGAATATTGAATAAGTAATGTTGTGTGTGTGCGTGTGTACCGTGAGGAACGGGTGCTTGGTGTTCTTGAGCACGCGGTTCTCGGTGATGGTGTGCGCGACCTCGTCCTTCTGTATGATGTGGTGCTTCTTGAGGATCTTCATGGCGTACAGCTTGCCCGTGCCCTTCTCGCGCGACAGCACCACCTTGCCGAACGTGCCCTTGCCCAGCACCTTCACGAACTCGAACTTCTCCAGGGTCTGACCACAAATAACGTTATCATTAGTGGTAGCCTATCCTATTAATATTATAAACTAGCTTCTGCCCGCGATATCGTCCGCGTTTCCGTCCCCGTCCCCGTTGGACTTCAAAATAAATGTCATTTTCGCAATCACCATCCCATAAAACCTCAAGAACGACATCCATATCGGTTTTTATGTTTACTTACGCCATTTATCCCCTCAGGGGCGGATTTTCAAAATAACAAAATATATGTTTGCCTATATTTATTTTTAGACGTGCTCCTACGAAGTTTGAAGTTGTAATGTCTATTTTATATTATTTTTCTATACAAAATATAAACCCTATTTTCACCCCTTTAGGGGTTAAATCATGTCCACTGTGTTGGACTTCAAAATAAATGTCATTTTCGCAATCACCATCCCATAAAACCTCAAGAACGACATCCATATCGGTTTTTATGTTTACTTACGCCATTTATCCCCTCAGGGGCGGATTTTCAAAATAACAAAATATATGTTTGCCTATATTTATTTTTAGACGTGCTCCTACGAAGTTTGAAGTTGTAATGTCTATTTTATATTATTTTTCTATACAAAATATAAACCCTATTTTCACCCCTTTAGGGGTTAAATCATGTCCACTGTGTTGGACTTCAAAATAAATGTCATTTTCGCAATCGTCATCCCAGAAAACCCCAATAACGACATATTTTAGGGTTTTTTTTTACCCCATTTCACCCCTATTTCATCCCCATAGGGGTTGAAATACTACCAATAACAATTAACGTTGCGTTAGATTTCCATCCATAAGCCGAAATTATTAATTTAGCAATTTTTACTTCAAAAAAGAAGGATTTTCTATACACAACTCCATCCCACTTTTCACCCCTTTACCGGAAACCAATAGTTACGAAGTAATAATAATAATAAAGTTGAAGGTCAGTCTGAAAAAAACTTTTTTTTATGAAATCTTATTTTATTCGTTATTTCCTAATTTTTATCCAAAGAAACATTATCAAACATTTTAGTATTTCATAACAAGCAATGGCTTCACTCAATGTATCTCATGAGCACGCACATTAACGCTGCCTTTCAACTCGGCCGCACGCAGCTGTGTAACATACACTCGCAGGCGCAGTCTGTTGTGCGCGTTACATTACATATGTAACGCAAAAAGCATTTTAACACCACAAATTAATAGTACATTACAGCCGTGAACGGGAAGCTAGCGATTGCATTGTCGAGGATGGTTTGAAGCCCGAGCCGCAGGCGAGGGCTTTAATCATTCGAGGCAATGCAAGTAGCTTCCAGAACAAGGCTTGTATAGTGCTTTTCTCAAGAAATGCGAGGAAATAAAAAACTTTTCAATTGAAACTTAATTAAATTTAATTCCCGCCAGTTTTTTTTTGGGTGCATTCCAGCAGTTTAATCGCTGAAGCGCCGAAAAGCAAAATGAGATTTATCATAGACAAATCCTCTGAGTAATCTTGAATTACGTGCAGCGCCATCTACCGCCGAGAAGAAAAAACCCATCTCATTTCGCTTCTCGGCGGTAGATGGCGCTGTACATAATTCAAGATTACTTAGAGGATTTGTCTCTGATAAATCTGGTACAATACAATGTAATATTTATTTATTCTTATAGTAATATACTCTGTGCGCACCATTTTTTTTATTGTATCGTTATTATAGTACCTATTAAATAATTTTACCTTTATAATATTAACTGTCTTGTCGTTGGCTTGCGTGCCAGAAAAAAGGAACTAAAGTTATGGCTGTATGGTGCAAATGTGCCTTTGCTTTTTTTGTTTTTGTGAACAGCTAAAACACAAAAAAGAAGTTGCCGCAGACCACCCAGATCATCTTCGCACTGTACCTACTTCCCGCACCCGGTGCTGGTGCGGGAAGTAAGTATTGAAATTCATTCCTGGCCTGAATTTTAAATTTAGAATGTGATGAACCAGACCCCCTCGGAAATGTGGAACGCCCCGCATTCCTTTTTCAAATGGAATGATAAGATTTCAGAGCATAAGTGAGAAAAATCGTTTCCCAGCAATAATTTTGAACAGAAATGCTCCTGAATCCTAATTTTAAGGCTTCGTTGAGGGTCTTGTTACACCCGGTATAGTTACGCCGCCTCAGTCTATTTGTCTATTAAGTTTTCATACATATTCACTTCTCGAGCTAAATCATCCGCTTATAACGAGCACACACGCTTATTCAAGATAATTTTAGCGCCTCGGGAATCGCCTAGCCTCTAAATTTTGTGACTTCAAATTTGTTACTTTTGAACAGTAACTTATAAATTGATCTAATTGGTAACAAAATTGAATTGTTAAGAAACGTTCACATTAAATTTTCTATAAGTATGAAATTCATCTTCATAATCGTCAACTTAAGGTGGTTCGATGAGCTCAGTAGCGCCACCAATGGAAATAAATCATTTACGTTGTATCATTTTGAGAGTACACGCTTATTTAGAATAATTTTTAGCGCTTCGGGATTCAACTAACCTCTAAATTGGTGAATTCAATTTGTCACTTCACTTATAAACGGTAACGTATTAAGACCATAAGTTGACTAAGATTTACTTAAATTAACTTATTTAAGTAAATCTAAGTCAACTTATGGTCTATAATTTAAATTAATAAAAAAATACCAAGTAGGTATTCTACTTCAGTATGAAGGAATCCTTACATTTCCTTGGTTACCAATCGCACTAAGTTTTGTTACTGAAAGACTTCCTTTTACAAAATTGTAAGAATTTCTAGATTATTTTACATTATTTGCTCATTAAATATTTTAAAGAAAATGACGAGTTTTTGTTCTAATACAATGTGCCAAATTATGATTTTAAATCCAAAAAGGGTCTAGTGATAAATAAAATAAATGCACAACTATCTTAATCACGCGTACAATTATCATAAAGTTGACAGCTTATCATTAGCCGGTGTCGTTTTTGAAGTCCGACACAGTGGACATAATTCAACCCCTAAATGACTGACATGGGGGTTAAAATTTTATATGGAAAAATAATGTCAGCTCACAATAAAATCAACTATCAAATAGTACTTGAGGAATACCATCACATTGAGTCCCTAACTGCTAAAGTTAGGCATAGTAAACTGCGCAAACTAAACAGTACACCAATGTTTGTTCTACCTAAATATAATAATGAATATGGTAAAAGGACGTGGAAATATACGCTACCCAATATATTAAACAGGCTTCCGCACACATTGCAAAATAGCATCTTAAAGAACTACAAAACGTGTAAACATTTATTAAAAAAATATTATATATTGGGATCGAGTGAGTGACATTATAATGCTGTATTGCGACTCATTCGCGCAAGTATAAACCTTTAATAGGTTTAGAGCGCGTCTAGTTTTTAACTTTTATAATTGTAATATTATGAACAAATAAAAAAAAAAAAAAAAAAAAAAATACAGAAACGCAAACGGGACCGGAGTGGAACTGGAAAGGAACATGATATGGATATCCTAATAATATTGTAAATGTGAGAGTTTGGATGTTTGTTACTTTACTCGATTACTCAATGGCTGAATGGATTTGGAATAGCACTAGGTACACACAGATAGATTATAACCTGGATTAAAACATAGGATACTTTTTATCCCGGTCCAAGGTTTCCTAGGAATTTTCCGAATGTCCACGCGGACGAAGTCGCTAGTTTAATTAGATAATACTAATTATGTTAGATCTCACTATCAGTAACGCAAGGCGGCTTGAGATTATTTTCATTTACGTGAATATTGTTTAATTATGTTTTTTGTACATTATTAAGTAAAAGCTCTGTCTATTTAAGTGTTTTGTAGTGGGTATTTAAGCAGATAGACACATGCAGAAACGTGCAAAATATGGTAAACAGGAAAACTGCAGGCGTGAGTCAGCTGCGTTCTCTGATGCGGCCACAAACCACCGCCACGCGGCGCGTCACATTTATTTTGAAAAAATAACATGAAACCACAAAAATATTGCAGCCTGTCGATTCTGTAAGGAACTCGCATCTCACTTCGAACCTCACTTCACTTCACGGGAATTTTAAATCTTAAATTAGATAATGATAGGCTGTTTTTCTAATCACAAAAGATTTTAGATAGCTATAGTAGCTACCTAAAACCTTTTCCAATTGGTAAAATTGCTTATATTCAGTTAATTTCTAATAATAAATTCACGCGAAGTGAAGTGAGGTTCGAAGTGAGATGCGAGTTTGGTTACAGAATCGACAGGCTTGTTGCTAAACTATAGAACCTTGGCACAGAATAGATATAAGTACTACCGTACAGAAAGGACACTCTCCGCCCCGCCCCACAATCAATTACCTCACCCCACCCCGCATGTTCGTGTGCCGAATTGTGTGCTCTTTTAGTAGTGTTTGTCAAATGTCAACTTATTTTGATATTCAAAGCAATGCGTAATCGTAACTTTATTAACCAAAAATCGAATTATGAAGTGACGGCCGGCCGCTTAGACTTACGCACACAATTAGGCGTGTACAAAAACGTCATCTGTTTATAATGGCGCGGTTGTATGGAGTGTAAAATCCAGGGGGGCAGCTGCCCCTCCCTGCCGCCCGCCCCCCCACGGTACGCCCATGGAACTACCTCTCTGGTACTATAGTTTAGTAAGTTAGACTCTCCCAGTCCCACACTCAGTCTAGGTAGGGAGGTAGGGCTTACAGATTTGACTACATTAGGAACCAACTAATTTGGTACTAAAGTATTTTCAATAAAACGGCGCTAGTATCCTATACTTTACAAGTTTTTTAATAATGTCTAGTGCGTTTGTGCTTGAGAACTGAATACATCAGAAAGTCATTTTGACATTTCAAGCTAGGCAAAAAACTCTGCTCTGCTGATCATGCTACAGAGGCGTAAACTCAAACTCATTAATTATAGGCTGTTACAAGCACTTGTGAATGTCAAAGAAGTTACGCCAACGGTTCGCAAACCCAATGATGTAGGCTATGATGATGAGCTGATGGTGAAGGAGACTCACTATCCTGCGCGGTTCCCGGAAGCTGGTGCGCAGCTGTGCGATATCGTGGTTTTCGCCCTCAGCGAGCCCATCCGTCGCCGCGTCCGCGCCCGCCGCCGCGCCGCTCGTCGACAGCTGCCCCGACACGAACCGGATGGCCGCCACCCATTCTTCGCTGCAATCACACATAATAATCTCAGCATTCGCCCCCAATATGGCATAAAACAAGCTTAATGTTATCGAGCTTTTGTGAATCAATCAATAAAATATGTCCATCAGGTTTGAGGAGCCATGCTAGCTTTTAAAGTGCAGCTCACACCATTATTTGGCAGTAAAGTAGATTATTTTGCAGCACAAATCCTAGATTTAGCATTTGAATATTTTTGAAAATTAATGCATCATATACTAGCACTTTTGTACTTGCTAAAAATAAGAAAATACAATACTTTTAGTATGACTACTCAATCCTGATATGTTATGACACTTTTGACAAAAAATAGAACATTTGTCGGTATCCTGATCTTGGCAGCCTAAACAGAAGTGTGCTGTTGTGACACTTCTGTTCAGGCTGCCAAGATCAGGATACCATCGATATGGTATGACAAAAAACAGAACATTTGTGGTTTCCTGATCTTGGCAGCTTGAACAGAAGTGTACGGTTGTGACACTTCTGTTCAGGCTGCCAAGATCAGGATACCATTGATATGTTATGACAAAAAATAGAACATTTGTCGGTATCCTGATCTTGGCAGCCTAAACAGAAGTGTGCTGTTGTGACACTTCTGTTCAGGCTGCCAAGATCAGGATACCATCGATATGGTATGACAAAAAACAGAACATTTGTGGTTTCCTGATCTTGGCAGCTTGAACAGAAGTGTACGGTTGTGACACTTCTGTTCAGGCTGCCAAGATCAGGATACCATTGATATGTTATGACAAAAAATAGAACATTTGTCGGTATCCTGATCTTGGCAGCCTAAACAGAAGTGTGCTGTTGTGACACTTCTGTTCAGGCTGCCAAGATCAGGATACCATCGATATGTTATGACAAAAAACAGAACATTTGTTGTTATCCTGATCTTGGCAGCTTGAACAGAAGTGTACGGTTGTGACACTTCTGTTCAGGCTACCAAGATCAGAATACCATTGATATGTTATGACCAAAAATAGAACATTTGTCGGTATCCTGATCTTGGCAGCCTAAACAGAAGTGTGCTGTTGTGACACTTCTGTTCAGGCTGCCAAGATCAGGATACCATCGATATGTTATGACAAAAAACAGAATATTTGTTGTTATCCTGATCTTGGCAGCTTGAACAGAAGTGTATGGTTGTGACACTTCTGTTCAGGCTGCCAAGATCAGGATACCATTGATATGTTATGACAAAAAATAGAACATTTGTCGGTATCCTGATCTTGGCAGCCTAAACAGAAGTGTGCTGTTGTGACACTTCTGTTCAGGCTGCCAAGATCAGGATACCATTGATATGTTATGACAAAAAATAGAACATTTGTCGTTATCCTGATCTTGGCAGCCTGAACAGAAGTGTACTGTTGCTTGTGACACTTCTGTTCAGGCTATCTAGCTGAATAAACATCATGCAATTCTAATTTGGGTTTTAATTAGTTTTCTCAGTTACAATAATTTTGTATAAGTAATTTAATTGTATCATCTTTCATTGGCACAATGGCTGTAATGTCAGTAAGTAGCGAGTACCTAGCACAGCAACCCTAATGATTCAATAGTTGTCGGTTGAAAAAGAGCTACGCGATAGAAAGATAGGTGCTTCGGAGGTGCTTATAATAATAGGCATGCAGTGCTGTGCAATTTGAAATTGTACTTTACTGCCGTGCAGCAAGAGTAGGAGTAATTTATTATTTGATTGTCCTTGCGCGGATGGGCTTCTGTATGTTCATTGTTCAGTATTAATATATTCTGTGACTCTGCTACAATAATAGAAGCACATGTTTAGCAATAAGGTTGTACAGTTTGCACAATATTACTTGAACCCAAGACAATGAAGCTTGTGCACTAAACATTTTTTACCTAAAATTGCTACTGCACTTGTCACGTCACATGGTACTGAGGTATGCATAAGTTATTTAGTGTTACAGATTGGTCATAAAGTAATACTGCAGTGCACTGTGCAGGTACTGACCGTTCTTTCTCAGTGTTGACGCTGAAGTTACGCTCGATGACGGTGGTCCACTGCAGGCCCCGGATGGTGAAGGCGTAGGGGCGCGGCTTGTCCACGGGCATGATCTGGCAGTCCCGGACAGTGAATTTGTTGAGAAGGTCGTCGCGGTAGTTGTTCCGCTCAGGCTGTGTCTTGAAACCGACCAGGTCCCCATTGTCGAACAGGATGAAGTAGCGGTCTCGCCAGTTGCGGATGTGCTCGCCACGCTTTTGGAGCCAGCCCTCCTTCACGATGTTCCCGGGCAACGCCTCCGCCATGGCCCTCGCACGGATCTGTACGGATCGTGGGCCCTCGCTGTTTGATAACAAACGAAGGGCTACTGCTGCCAACCAAACTCAACGATTCACACTCTGTTACTTCGGTGAAATGAGTGTCACCTGGATTTTGTTACGACCACCGCGTTTGACACGTTTGTAGCGAACATTTTCCCGTTATGACAAAGAATAGAGAAAAATAAAGATTGATGCATAAATTAGTCATTCAAAACAACACAACACAAATTCACAAATCACAATAACAAACCAAAGAAACAAGAAAAACTAGGGATGTAACGACTAACGATACAAATACAAGTATCGATATTTGTCTTTCGATATTAAGTATATTTATTACTAACAGTAGGTACCTATACATACAGGTGAACAGGGGGCTTACCATCAGCAAATAAGAAACCATTCAGTTCAAAAGCAGGCCGTAAAAAAGACTGCTTAAGGCCTGCTTTCATACTAACCGTTGAGATCATGGTACGAAAAAGTAAGGCCGTTCAATATAAGTCCTGCTATAAGAGCTCATAGTAAGGCCCCAGGGGGCTTACCATCAGCAAATAAGAAACCATTCAGTTCAAAAGCAGGCCGTAAAAAAGACTGCTTAAGGCCTGCTTTCATACTAACCGTTGAGATCATGATACGAAAAAGTAAGGCCGTTCAATATAAGTCCTGCTATAAGAGCTCATAGTAAGGCCCCAGGGGGCTTACCATCAGCAAATAGGTAACCGTTCAGTTCCAAAGCAGGTCTTAAACAGGACTGCTTAAGGCCTGCTTTCATACTAACCGTTGAGGTCATAGTACGAAAAAGTAAGGCAGTTCAATATAAGCCCTGCTATAAGAGCTCATAGTAAGGCCCCAGGTGACATAGAAATTCGACCTATTCCTTGAAAGGGGTGGTCATTAGCAATAAATTAAGCCCAGTGAACCAGGGGTCAAAACTGGATGGTTACTAAGCTGTAGGTAATGGTTCATGGACTTGTTACCTAAAACCATATATTATGAATAAATTACTCAACTCTTGGGGCTTACCATCAGCAAATAAGAAACCGTTCAGTTCAAAAGCAGGCCTTAAGGAGGACTGCTTAAGGTCTGCTTTCATACTAACCGTTGAGGTTCATAGTACGAAAAAGTAAGGCAGTTCAATATAAGCACTGCTATAAGAGCTCATAGTAAGGCCCCTGATATATAAAGAGCTCTGGCCCCAGAACATTGAATTAATACTTTTCTAAAAGCTGCAAAAATAAATATGATATGATATATATAATAAATATGCGGCTAAAACTAACAACTTTAACCGTCGCCGTCGGCGTTGCGGGTCTTTTGTCTTGCTTTTTATTTTAGAATTTTTAAAGAATCAAACGTCAAGGTCAAACCATTTTGGAGGTAAATGGTAAAATTATTTCTGCAGCGGCTAAACACCATAACACATATTGCTACAAACCCATTACAGAAAACCGTATCGAAATCAGTTTAGTTGTTTTTGAGTTCAAGTGCGACTTAATATATGGTTGCTGCAGCAGCGCCTCCTGATGGTCTACCACCAAGAAACATAATATAAAAACATGAAAACAATGAATAAATCTTTTTAAATGCAAAAAACTACATCAAAGTGCAAAGTCGGCCCAATAGTTTCCGAGGAAAATGGTAACAGACAAACATACAAACAACCTCTAACCCCAAACGCATAATTCCGCCTCCATTCCGTTCCATTCGTCGTCGTCGTGGGTAAAAATAAAATAACTCACAGTCTTAAACAAGGACGAATCTTGTATTTTAAGGCCCTCCGCTGTGTTAAGCGGGATACGCGCGCGGGGCGACATAAATTAGAGCTTACTCATGTACTGCGAAAGCATCCGTCCGTAAAAAACCAGCAATCTATATTCCCGCGCCTTAGAGTTGGTGATTTCTCCCTACAGTACCTATTCTCAAAAACTTTGTAAAGCGCAAGTAAAGCGTCAAAAAAACGTAAGTATTGTTAGTAAGGTTGATGAAGAAGTGATTATGATAAAGAGGAGGTGGAAGAGGAAGTGTCAAGCACAAAGTTAGGGAATGCGGATGAGGGTGAGAATATATTAGTGAGGAAGAGTATGCGGATGAGGAAGAGGATATTGTGATGAGATGAGAGATAGAGAAAAGGAGAGAGAGATACAATACAATACAATCTTCAATTCATTGATTGGGAATAAATTTAATGATCAAAATTAACAATGGGGAGTTGAGAGCATTTTTTGATGTTTCCTATTTGTATTTAATTTTGGTTCATTGTTATAATAGATCGAAATGGTTGTCGATTCCACAGAATTAGTATCGATATAAGTTAGAATCGGAAATTTTTGGTATCGATCATCGATTGACGTCCCTAGACTCGAGATTTTGTTTGACATAAATGTCAGTCAGCTGACAGCCTCAACTCTCCTTGTTATGGCAATCTACTCCTCTTCAGGGAGTAATTTTTGCCAGTGTCAAGAGGGCTTTTCAAAAGTGACATTTAAAAATAAAAATATTAATTATTTGCCTCACTAGATGGTGTTGATACTCTTTAAAACCTCAAAATAGTAACTATTTGCCTCACTAGATGGTGTTGATACTCGTCGAAGCTTAGTAAAAAAAATCACATTGTCACCTATTTTTATCAACGCCATCTATCGAGCCTACAGTTTTTTGTCATTGTGAAAAGCCCTCGTTTCAGTTTACATTAGAATGCGGGTGCATCACATTCCAATGCTGCTTGGAGCATTTGGCATCAAATAATATTGATACAGTTGACTCGGTACTTAGAGCATGCTCTAAGGCTCGGTAAGTTCTGCCGAGGTAGCCACCACTACAATAAAAGTCTCAGCTTCACACGGCCAAGTATTGTTCAGATGCGTACACTTGTACCACAAAACTGCACCAATTTTTCACTATAATACATTTGCAAATAAAAAAATAAGAACTGCTGAACAAGATATCGTCACTAATTTAATGCATTTTTCGGTGCCATGAGTGTGACCGACCACTGGCGACTTAAGGGGGGGGGGGGGTCCGCCCCGGGTGCCAAGCACCAAGGGGTGACAGCGTGCGTTGTGACAACTCATTTGCGGTCTGGCGCATCTCATCTGCCCGGTGTGCGTTCCGTGGCTTCGCTCGAGTCAGGGGCGGCCCTAGGGCGGTGCGACCACACTATGTAATAATATTCAAATCATTTGCATTACAGAACACTGGCTACAGCCTGGTGATATGTCATTTTATCTAAATAATTTTCAACTAGCAAGTGCGATGGTTAGGCAAACAACTATTCGTGGCGGTTCTGTAATTTTTGTGAATAATAATATAAAGTATAAAGAAAGAAAGGATATTGTGAAACTTACATCAGAGCGCCATGTGGAGTTGTCTTGTATAGAATTAGATAGCATGATAATTGTGTCTGTATACCGCCCCCCTAAGGGTACCTATGAAATCTTTGAATCTGTCATGGAAGATGTTCTAAAAAAATTAAAGTTAAAAAATAAACCAGTAGTAATTTGTGGCGATTTTAATATTGATATTCTTGAGAACAATTCTTCGACCACTCGTTTTCTGGCATTATTTAAAAGTTTTAATTTACTTAATAAGTTTTTAGAACCCACACGGGTGACTGAACACTCCGCCACTTGCATAGATAATGTTTTTTCAGAATGTGATCCGGAAAACAAATTTGTTTTTAGTAATATTTCATCTGACCATTACGGTTTGAAAGTCTCATATGCTGTGAACGTCATAGATACGCCTAAGACTGTAGAATGCAGACCTATCACAAAAAAGGGATTGGACAATTTTAAAACCAACATCGATGAACAAATTTCTTTAATGCCATGGAATTCGGATAATCCTGATGTTTTGTACGGGAACCTATTTCATTTAGTTACTAATGAGTTTGATAAAACATTTAAAACAAAGACAATTAAATGTACTCAGAAGTTACGGTTCTGCGATTGGGCTACGACAGGTATTTATAAAAGTAGAAACAGACTTTATGAACTATACAAACTTAGAGAAACGAACCAAAGCCCAGGTTTCTTAGAACATGTTAAAAAATACTCGAAGACTTTCAAATTACTATGTGCAGTTGCAAAGTCTAACTGCATTAAAAAGCAAATTAAAAACTCGAGTAACAAAACTAAAACAACCTGGGATGTCATTAATCGTGAAACTGGTAAAACTAAAGCACGGGAAAATAGCCTAACGCTTAAAATTAATAATGAATTAATAAACTCAGATAAAGAAATTGCTAATATTTTCGATAAGTTCTTTGTAAACATACCAGTAGAAACTACATCAAATTTGGATTCCTCACCAGCGGCTGCTGTATCTGTGCTAAAGGGACATGTGGCTGAAAGTGATTCATTGTTTAATTTTAAATGTATTAATGCTTTAGATATTATTAAAGCTTTCAATTCTCTAAAAATGAAAAGCTCCACTGATTTATGGGGCATATCAGTTAAGGTTATTAAAAATATTGTGTATACTATTGCCCCTTATCTTGCTGACGTTTTTAATCAGTGTATTGATCAAGGAATATTTCCTGATCTTATGAAGTTTAGCAAGGTAATACCATTGTTTAAATCAGGAGATAAAGAAGACCCTAGCAATTACAGACCAATATCGATATTACCTGCCCTAAGCAAGATTTTTGAAAAAATAATACTTGAGCAATTATTATGTCATTTTAATGTAAATAAACTTTTGCACAACAAACAATTTGGTTTTACGAAAGGTCGTTCCACAACTGATGCTGGGGTTGCGCTTTTGAAGCATGTCTTTGAGGCTTGGGAGGGGTCTCAGAATGCCCTTGGCATTTTCTGCGACCTGTCCAAGGCTTTTGATTGCGTGAACCATTGCACGCTGCTGTTGAAGCTGAATCATTACGGTGTAAAAAATAATGCTCAAAAATTAATACTGTCGTATCTCAGTTCCAGGACTCAAACAGTTAATATCAATGGAATAAGTTCGTCAGGTTCTCATGTAAAAATGGGCGTTCCGCAAGGATCCATTTTGGGCCCTTTCTTATTTTTAATATATATAAATGATTTACCCTTTTTTGCAGAAAAATTCTGTGATATTGTTTTGTTCGCAGATGATACTTCTTTAATATTCAAAGTTGACAGGAATAAAACTGATTTTGACGATGTGAACAAAGCACTCTCGCAGGTTCTTGCTTGGTTTAATGTTAATAATCTCCATCTTAATGCTAAGAAAACGAAATGTGTTAAATTCGCTTTACCTAATGTACAGGCGAATCCCACTGAAATTGTTATCAATAATGAGAAATTAGATTTGCTCGATTCAACAGTTTTCTTGGGTGTTACTCTTGACAGTAAACTTCAATGGAATATGCATATCGCAGCTCTGGCTGGCAAGCTCAGCTCTGCTGCCTATGCCATTAGAAGAGTTAGACAGTTAACAGATGAAGAAACTGCCAGATTAGTGTATTTCAGTTATTTTCATAGCATTATGTCATACTGTATTCTTTTATGGGGGATAGCAGCCGATATAAATACTATTTTTGTTTTACAAAAACGAGCAATAAGAGCTATTTATCAACTAAGTTCTAGAACATCTCTTAGGGATAGATTCAAAGAGATTGGTATATTGACAGCAGCATCTCAATTTATATTAAACTGCATACTTTTCGTGCGTCGCAATATTAACTTATATACAAAGCATAGTGATTGGCACAATCGGAATACCAGAAATAAAGACAAACTTGTAATGCCTCAGTATAGATTAGAAAAAGTCCGTGGTTCTTTCATAGGTCTTGGTATAAAGTTTTATAATAAAATTCCAAGTAATATTTTGGATTTACCATTTGAAAACTTTAAGTCTCATGTAAAAAATTGTCTTCTCAAAAAAGGATACTATACCGTTAAAGATTATTTAATTGATAAAACAGCCTGGTCGTAGATTTTTCTATTCTATGTGAAAATTGAGGGAATTGTCCTACCTACTTAAAACTTATTGTAAGCTTTTTGACTCGACGACGCCTTAATGCGAGTAGCTTTAGTATGTCATGCTCACTTTAAACATTTCTGCGGTGGTGTCGTGTGGGGCGGGTCGTTACGTTCCCTCAAATATGGTTGAGCGAAGCGATGGCTGGTCCATGCGTCATGCTCGTGAACGGGTGCTGCCAGTGGGAATGGGTCTGCTTCTGTCTGCTTGTACTAAGGGCGTCGTATATTTATATATATTTTTTTCTCTGTTTGATGTTATCAATATGTATGGCACTTCTTACTCAAAACATAAAACTAATAGGCAAGTAAACCTTGTTTTGATTTCTCTTTTTTTTTATTGCAATCATTTTGCTTTCTATAGTCAGTAGTTTTTGTAAGTAAAGGCCTATGAAAAGCTTTTGGATATTAGTTTTCAATTCAGTGCCTTAGGATGGGTAGCCTAAGTATGTCATGCTCTCTTTAATCATTTCTGCGGTGGTGTCGTGTGGGGCGGGTCGTTACGTTCCCTCAAATATGGTTGAGCGAAGCGATGGCTGGTCCACGCGTCATGCTCGTGAACGGGTGCTGCCAGTGGGAATGGGTCTGCTTCTGAGTACCTATCCTAACGCATATTGAATTGTAAGAATTGCGTTTTTTTTTTTTTGTTAATTTTTATGTGTTGTATCAAGTATTTTTTGGTAAATTTTGCCTACTTAGGTGCACTTTCGAGTAGCAGACATAGCGATTACTGATTTCTCAACTAGTTGAAAGTTATTTACTCTCACAATTAACTATCTGATATGTAGTAGGTATTTAATTTCAACCTACCTACCCATTGTGTACAAACTTTTGTTAATTATTGTGATGGAAAATGACCTCACTTTAAATGTGGAGCTCATTTTTCAATGTTGACGACTCTGTATGAAATATACAGGGAGAAAAAAGCAGCCCTTGACGAGTTTCTTGCCGGTTCTTCTCGTTACAAGGTCTCCCGCTCAGGGTTTGCGAACCGATGGCGTAGCTTTTTTGACATTCACAAGTGCTTGTAACAGCCTAGACTGAATAAATGATTTTTTGATTTTTTTTTTTTTTTTTTCTGGGCGCCCTCTTGTGTGGGACGCCAAAAACGCCCGACCACCGATCGACTATCAATCATGTTGTTGCCTGGCGACGAGCAACGACGCGACGATTGAAACTGACTAATAAAATCGTGCTGCGTGACGGTTTTTACTATAAACAAGCAAGATTAGTGGATGACACTGACTAAAAATCTCTGCGCTCTAACCGTTCCGTGGCTCGGTGAAATATTACTCTGAACGCTGTCAGAGTGTAGTTTCATCCGTTCCGTGGCTCAGAGCGCAGCAACCATCAAACCGAAGCGCGCGGCGCGCGAAAAAGATAAAAACCACCCACTTGTGTAGAATTTTACAAAAACTAAGCGCAGGGAAGAGTTAAAATTAAGTTTAGCCCCCAAAAGAAATCTTTTCTTTCTGAAAAGGTCAGTGTAGGTAGTCGTAGATAAGGGGGCGGCATAATCTCTATTGCACACGGGTGTTTAGACCTAACGGCGCGGCGGCGGACCTGTTTGCAAGAAAAATCTTATTTAACCTATTCGAATGTCCTTCCTGATCACGCTGCCTAAAAATCAAATAGGGGCCTCCACTCCCTTGTTGCCCCTAAATCCGGCTCTGGTAAGTATGTTTAGTAGGTATTTGTTGTTTTATTTTGGGGGTGCTAAATGGAAAACCGCCCCGGGTGTTAACCCATGCTACGCCGCCTCCGAGTGTGACAGGGGAAACATTTCGGAAGTAACTTTTTCGGTATTCAGACTAAATTTTTTAATCTGAATTAGGTACAGTCAGCAGCATATAAAGCTATACAAAACTGTCAAAAATCTGTAATGTAATGAATTTTGAACCATAAACTGCTAGATTTAAAGTTTAGAAATTATTGAAGAAATTTGACACATTGTGGAAGCCCAGCGAGCCGTTGACCGTACATAGGTATCTCAAAAACTAGTGTGCATTTTTTTGCATTATTCTAATACACCGGGATATTATCAATATAACTACATCAAAATCATTTCTTTGTCTGAGTTGCGTATTTCGACAGTTATTATTGTTTGAATATGACACACTAAAAGTTAATTTTCGATTTTGTAAGTGTTATACTCTCAAACTAAAAAATAATATTCTAAATCGGTCCAGCCGTACTTAAAAAAAAAAGATTCAGACGAACTGACAACCTCCTCTTTTTTGAAGTCGGTTAAAAATAAAGTATTGGAAGTGGAAATAAAACGCACAAAATTCGATCCTAAGTTTAATATATACAAAAGGTCGGCGTGTGTGTGGCTGCGTGCCGGCGGCGGGCGGGCGTCCGGCGGCGTCGTCCGGCGGCGGGCGGCGTCCGGCGGCGGCGTCCGGCGGCGGCTAGTGGCGGCGGTCCGCCAGCGCCGACTGCTGCGAGAGGTGCGACAGCGCCGAGTGCGCCGACGAGCAGATGTCCTGCGACATTACACACGAGTCAACTACCGCTCGCTACCACGTCCTACAACAAAATGTTTCAAAACTTGATCTACCTACAGGGTGATACTTCGAACACTCGACTTTTGTGATGTTGCTTAGACCGTCAAACTGAACAACATTATTTATGGGAACAACTTAATCAGAGCAAAAAAAATCAGCTGTTCCATCAGTATAATGTATGTAGTGTATGTAGTGTGTGTATGTGTGTGTACCTGGTAGGAGAACTGCGGGAAATGTTCCTCCTGTATGCGCGCGAGGCCGGTGTCGGCGTCGGGCGGCGTGAGCTCCACGGACTCGCCCGTGAACTCCGAGTCGAAGTAGCGCGTGTCCGTGTCCGACTCCACCTGCGGCTTGAACGGCGGCGGGATCTGCACACACACACGCACACATGTAATCCGGCTCGATGGACCAATATGTATAGCGTGTCACGCTATACAGGTAAGTTAGTAGTAGTTAAGTAAGTTGTTGTGGAATGCGAAAGGTTGAAAGTCGCAGTAAAAATTCACTATTTATTTACGTTCACAGTTTATATGATAAGTTAAGTGGTTCTTACGCGACGTTATACATTCACGGTTGCTAAGTTTGCACTCAATCAATGTTATATTATAATAAAATATATTAGTACGTAACATGATTCATCGACCTCAACATATAACATCTAAGATATTATTATGTCTGTGTATTTATGTATATGTATTATATAGTGTGTGTGTGTGATACTGACCCGCTTCGCGACGAGGTCTGTCTAATTGGAGGTCTGTCATGTCCAGTCGATGGCGGCGAAGAACGGATGGTGCATAATCTCTGCAGCATCATCGGGCTCAGCGCCCAGTCGCCTGCTTGGTCAGCAAACCGGCCAGTAGCGCGCGGGAGGAGCACCTTAGATATGTGTGTGTATACATTTATATGTAGTGTGTGTGTGTCATACTGACCCGTTTCGCGACGAGGTCAGTCCAGTCGATGGCGGCGAAGAACGGATGGTGCATGATCTCCGCCGCGTCGTCGGGCCCCGCGCCGAGCCGCCGCGCCGGCTGCTTGGTGAGCAGCCCGGAGAGCAGCGCGCGGCATGCGGCCGACAGCGCGCGCGGGAAGCGCACCTCCTCGCTCACGATCAGCGAGAACAGCACCTCGTGGTCGCGGTTGTAGAACGGCAGCCGCCCGCACGCCATCTCGTACATCACAACGCCCACGCCCCACCTACACATTTTATTGATGTATGGGCACAGAATATATAATAGTACTAAACGTACATAAGCCCATCCGCGCGAGGACAATCAAATAATAAGCTTCTCTCGCTGCACGGTAATAAAGTACAATTTCAAATTGCACAGCGCTGCCCGCCTATTATTCAAAGCGCCTCCGAAGCGCTTCTCTTTCTGTCGCGTAGCTCTGTCTCAAACAACACACGACATCCCTTATGCACTGGCTGGACTGAGTCAGCCGCGAGCAGTAGGGTAATATAAAAGTTTAAGCGCGGAGGGAGACTCCCTGG
The DNA here is from genome assembly GCA_950108535.1 of Agriphila straminella. Taxonomy (NCBI): domain Eukaryota; kingdom Metazoa; phylum Arthropoda; class Insecta; order Lepidoptera; family Crambidae; genus Agriphila; species Agriphila straminella. The sequence continues at coordinate 2,433,833 of OX467321.1, read as the reverse complement.
TATGGAGAAAAACAATAAAAAAAATCCACTCCACTCGAGGAAAGTTCGATCTAATTATTTGGCAATGTTTTTTGTTGTGTTCGTAAACACGTTAAATTCCGTGAAATTTTAAATGTTCAATCCACGGACCAGTACTTCTAAACTCCACGCGTGCTGAGTCGCGGGTGGCCGCTAGCAATAAATAAAGTACTCCAGCCAACTTACGGAAATATTTTTTTGTAAACGAACCTACCTATAGCACAGAATATATATACCGTACGTTATTGTACAGAATATATAACCTATAGCAAGGGTCTTCAACCCGCGGCCCGCGGGCCGCATGCGGCCCGCGGTTGCGTTCTTGGCGGCCCGTCATTGTATTGATTGACAAAATTAAATTCACATATTGTCTACAAATTATACCTATTTACCTATCTATTTAGTTAGAATATAATGTTTTCCTTGTGTTGCGGCCCACTGAACCAATATCAGAGTATACTATAGGCCCTTGACTTCAAAAAGGTTGAAGACCCTTGACCTATAGTATAGATAGATACCGTTTTTTATGTGTTGCACGTTATAAAAATTTAATGCTGTGTGTAACTGTTATTAAGGTCATGCAAAGACCAAAGATTACAAATGTATGTTTTAAGATCGTTTCTGTATGTACTTTGTTGGTATACCTAATAAATAAATAAATAAATACCTACCTAACCACATTTTTTTTATTAAGTACAGTTTTTATAGTGTGTCCTTAGATAAAGTTCAACCCCGAAAGGGGGTGAGACTAGACCATAAATTTATCTATAACGAAAATGCAAAAAAGAAAATAATTATAAATAATAATTATATATTTTAAATCATTGAAGATCAAAATATAACAGTTCTAAATCATTGTATTATCTATCACTGTAACTTTTATTGTCAGACGTTTTATGTCAAAAAAAATCATCAGTAATTTATTTTGTATCTTTTTATCGATATAATTGTATGGTAGTTTCACCCCCTTTCGTAGTTGCACTTTGAGGGATATACTGTATGCCTGCATGTCATTGATAGCTTACTTTGATTATCCAAGTGTTATAATGGCGCTTATTCACTGAGGCGTATTTCATAGATTTGCAACGAAAAACGGTAATAAAATGTGTGTCATCCATTACATTACATCGAATTGTCATCACATCAATAACTATTAGCTATCTTTCACGGAATGCGAGACTTTCGTAAAACCACAAAACAAGGTGGGCATTTTCTCAGCAAAGGTTTAGGTACTTATAGTGATTTTTTTTTGGTCTATTTAGTGAAAATTAAAGAACAAATTAACACAATTCAGCTTATACCATTTTTTATTGCCAAACTTCGATCAAGATAACGCTTTACGAACTAAAACAGTTACAAACTTGACGCTTATTTTGTACATCACCTCTTATTTGTAAAAACTCACATTTTATATCACTTATTTTGTACAAAAACACATTTTTTATCACTTACTTTGTGCAAAATAAGTGCCCAGTTTGTAAGCGGGACGCTATTTGAAGTGCCATTTTTGAGACTCTGACCGGATATCTAGGGTATTCTTGATCGAAATTGCCAAACGATCCTATTTCTATGCGACCCGAATTGCACTCTATTGTGTCGGAGCAAGAGTTGCTATTTATTTAAATGATTTTGCGGAGTGCATCTTCTGTACTTGTACTATTATGTATTCTGTGCTTATACGTTATTGTATAGTAGGTCAATGTATGGTGGTTACCAGTCGACGGCGGGCCCGTAGTCGGTGTCCTCGATGACCTCTGGAGCGAGGTACTCGGGCGTGCCGCAGAACGTCTTCGCCGTGCGCCCGTACGTTATTGTATAGTAGGTCAATGTATGGTGGTTACCAGTCGACGGCGGGCCCGTAGTCGGTGTCCTCGATGACCTCTGGCGCGAGGTACTCGGGCGTGCCGCAGGACGGCTTCGTCGTGCGCCCGTACGTTATTGTATAGTAGGTCAATGTATGGTGGTTACCAGTCGACGGCGGGCCCGTAGTCGGTGTCCTCGATGACCTCTGGCGCGAGGTACTCGGGCGTGCCGCAGAACGTCTTCGTCGTGCGCCCGTACGTTATTGTATAGTAGGTCAATGTATGGTGGTTACCAGTCGACGGCGGGCCCGTAGTCGGTGTCCTCGATGACCTCTGGCGCGAGGTACTCGGGCGTGCCGCAGGACGGCTTCGTCGTGCGCCCGTACGTTATTGTATAGTAGGTCAATGTATGGTGGTTACCAGTCGACGGCGGGCCCGTAGTCGGTGTCCTCGATGACCTCTGGCGCGAGGTACTCGGGCGTGCCGCAGAACGTCTTCGTCGTGCGCCCGTACGTTATTGTATAGTAGGTCAATGTATGGTGGTTACCAGTCGACGGCGGGCCCGTAGTCGGTGTCCTCGATGACCTCTGGCGCGAGGTACTCGGGCGTGCCGCAGAACGTCTTCGTCGTGCGCCCGTACGTTATTGTATAGTAGGTCAATGTATGGTGGTTACCAGTCGACGGCGGGCCCGTAGTCGGTGTCCTCGATGACCTCTGGAGCGAGGTACTCGGGCGTGCCGCAGAACGTCTTCGCCGTGCGCCCGTACGTTATTGTATAGTAGGTCAATGTATGGTGGTTACCAGTCGACGGCGGGCCCGTAGTCGGTGTCCTCGATGACCTCTGGCGCGAGGTACTCGGGCGTGCCGCAGAACGTCTTCGTCGTGCGCCCGTACGTTATTGTATAGTAGGTCAATGTATGGTGGTTACCAGTCGACGGCGGGCCCGTAGTCGGTGTCCTCGATGACCTCTGGCGCGAGGTACTCGGGCGTGCCGCAGAACGTCTTCGTCGTGCGCCCGTACGTTATTGTATAGTAGGTCAATGTATGGTGGTTACCAGTCGACGGCGGGCCCGTAGTCGGTGTCCTCGATGACCTCTGGCGCGAGGTACTCGGGCGTGCCGCAGGACGGCTTCGTCGTGCGCCCGTACGTTATTGTATAGTAGGTCAATGTATGGTGGTTACCAGTCGACGGCGGGCCCGTAGTCGGTGTCCTCGATGACCTCTGGCGCGAGGTACTCGGGCGTGCCGCAGAACGTCTTCGTCGTGCGCCCGTACGTTATGTTCACCTGTACGACATACATGTTTATAAAAATCTATGTCCACGTAGTAATTTTAAAAATTAAATACCTGTTTTTACTTATTTTTATTTGTGAAGGATTCTGTGCCAAAAAATATCTTATTGTCAAGTGTCCTACTTGAATTATTCGATTAACTACAGGCTGATTTTTTGAAAAGTCAAAAAATTTTGTGGTGTGGCTTCAAACTGAACAACCTTGTCTATGGGTTCTATTTAATCAGAGCCAAAAAATAATATAGAAATCGTTATACGTTACCATACCCATACCATACATTTTGGTCGTGTAATGATGACATTTTCTATGGAACAGCTGATTATTTTTTTGCTCTGATTAAGTTGGTTCCACAGACAAAGTTTTTCAGTTTGACGGTCTAAACCAGCGGTCGTTTATGTATTTAGCGAGTAATTAATTTAATTAAGATAAGGGCCTTAAGGCCTCCGCACATTGAGCCACTCGTCGCAGACACTAAACGCGACCAATAGTGGCTTAATCAAGCCACTCGACGCAGCCACCAATCGCAGCCGCTAGTGGCCGCCCGGAAAAAGCCGGCTACTGTGGCAGAGACAAAACGCGGCCACAAGTAGCGAGCGCTGGCGACTCCCGCAGCTTGTGGCTCGAACGCGGCCACAAGTAGCGAGCGCTGGCGACTCCCGCAGCTTGTGGCTCGAACGCGGCCACAAGTAGCGAGCGCTGGCGACTCCCGCAGCTTGTGGCTCGAACGCGGCCACAAGTAGCGAGCGCTGGCGACTCCCGCAGCTTGTGGCTCGAACGCGGCCACAAGTAGCGAGCGCTGGCGACTCCCGCAGCTTGTGGCTCGAACGCGGCCACAAGTAGCGAGCGCTGGCGACTCCCGCAGCTTGTGGCTCGAACGCGGCCACAAGTAGCGAGCGCGGGCGACTCCCGCAGCTTGTGGCTCGAACGCGGCCACAAGTAGCGAGCGCTGGCGACTCCCGCAGCTTGTGGCTCGAACGCGGCCACAAGTAGCGAGCGCTGGCGACTCCCGCAGCTTGTGGCTCGAACGCGGCCACAAGTAGCGAGCGCTGGCGACTCCCGCAGCTTGTGGCTCGAACGCGGCCACAAGTAGCGAGCGCGGGCGACTCCCGCAGCTTGTGGCTCGAACGCGGCCACAAGTAGCGAGCGCTGGCGACTCCCGCAGCTTGTGGCTCGAACGCGGCCACAAGTAGCGAGCGCGGGCGACTCCCGCAGCTTGTGGCTCGAACGCGGCCACTCGAACGCTCGGATTGCGCCTATACTATACAAAACATATGAAAAAAATCGTCGCGTTTAATGGCCGCGACTAGTGGCTCAATAGAACTTAAAATGGTACGTAAAAGGATTTTTTCGTAAAACCGACTACCGTACATCGACTAATGTTACGGCTCCACCTGCGTTAACGTTAGTGGTAATGTCCAACTATGCTTCGGCAAAGGCTGTTCCCACATACCATTTTAAGTTCGGCTCAATGAGGATCAACGAGGTTTTTAGTTAAATATGTAGAGTTTCCGTCACATAGAAAGAATTATTGAAATTGGATCAAAAATGACGAAGATAGAGCGATTTTCGTGTCGCATTCTCAAAAACGCTCCCCAATTCACGATTTGGCTGATGACGTCATCAGCCACGTGCGCCGCTCAGCGGCGCGGCAGGTGTTTGTTCGGGCGATCGTGGCACGTGACGTCATCGCATGATCCGCAAGGGCCGGTCGTGTTTTTTAAACTCACTTTTTAAATCTTTAATAATTTTGTCATTTCTTGATGGATTTGAGAAATTTAAACAGAGATTTACTCAGATAATTGATATTGTATTTGATGTGATATACAAAATTGATATATTCAATTGTCGTGTTGGTCCTCATTGTGCGGGCGCTCTAAGTATCGGAATGTAGGAGCTCACCTTGCACAGTCCGAAGTCGGATATCTTGATGTGTCCGTCTTTATCTAGCAGCAGATTCTCCAGCTTGAGGTCGCGGTAGATGATGCCCTCGGCGTGCAGGTAGCCGAGCGCGGACACGATCTCCGCGCCGTAGAAGCGCGTGCGCTCCTCGCTGAACGTGCGCTCGCGCGACAGGTGGAAGAACAGCTCGCCACCGTTCGCGTACTCCATCACGAAGCACACGCGGTCCACCGTCTCGAACGAGTACCGTAGGGCCTACAAGACAACACTTACTAATTATTTATATCATCAACAACTTTATATCTAAAGATAAGTCGGATGGGTGACCGTTAAGTGGTATTACAACTGAGCGCTTCGGAGGGCATGTTAAACCGTCGTCGGTCCTGGCTGTTGTCATCTGGAAGCCTTACAGGCAGCTTGAGAAACTGCAACACCAGCCTGCCTAGCATGACCGATTTATATCGCGTGATATAGCGTTTTATCGACACTCAACTGTCAAACTCCTTTGTCTTTTTGACAGTTAAACGTGATAAAACGCTATATCACGCGATATAAATCGGTCATGCTAGGCAGGCAGAGGTTGGTCACTAATCCTCACACGATAAGAAGAAAAGATGAACGAATATTGAATAAGTAATGTTGTTAGGAACTCGATGGCGCAGTGGTTAAACGCCTGACCCAGCGATTGCGGAGGTTAAGCAACTTTCGCAAGGGTCGGTCATGGGAAGGGTGACTAAAATGTATCATCTTGAGCTCCTCGGCTTCGTGCTTCGGAAGGCGTTGGTCCCGGCTGAATTTGGAATCGTTAAGAGCCAATATAAAATTACGGACATTTCAACATAATATATTTCAGTTTCGAGTTGCTGAAGTACAAAAAGTTATCGTATTTGCGCCAGTTCAAATAACAACTTTTTGTACTTTAACAACAAAAACTGAAATATATGTATTTTAAAATCTCTATAATCTTATATTGCGAAAAGTGGGCGAGACACATTTTTCAATTACGCACTCAGTTTTAAGAAATCTTGAGAAAACATGAAATGTTCGAGCGAGAGAGCTGCAGTCAGCGGCAAAATCGCTACGGGCTCTTAACACCCACCAATCCCGAGGCCCGCGTGGTGGGTTATGGCCCGTCCTCCTTATCCACCCATAAGGAAGGCCTGTGCCCCAGCAGTGGGGACATTAAAAATGGCTGATGCTCAATGTTGTATGTGTACCGTGAGGAAGGGATGCTTGGTGTTCTTGAGCACGCGGTTCTCGGTGATGGTGTGCGCGACCTCGTCCTTCTGTATGATGTGGTGCTTCTTGAGGATCTTCATGGCGTACAGCTTGCCCGTGCCCTTCTCGCGCGACAGCACCACCTTGCCGAACGTGCCCTTGCCCAGCACCTTCACGAACTCGAACTTCTCCAGGGTCTGACCACAAATACAATATCATTAAATAAATAAATAAAAATCTGTTTATTGTCAGAATGTTGCAGAATTTAATACTTATACGCCTGTAGCACACCTCTTCTGCCGCGAAACCGTACCAGCGGCACGGCGACGACGATTATATGTTTATTATTTTCGCGTTATAGATTTTATATTTTGTACCACAGTAACATTTTTTTACCTTAACTAACAGCTAATTATGTTCTAATATGCGACATGACATTTTCTTCAAACGGTACAAGCCGATTATGATAAATAACTTATCACAATATTATGATTATAATAATTTACATAATTATTATATATTAAGCGCCACTTGCTACCCAAGCCCCTTAAGTATTTATGCTAACTTTATTGACAAATACAAAAATCATAGGCGCTTTTAGTGACAAGGAGAAAATAAGTTGACACAAAATAACATCACGTAAAATCCAGTAATTATTTAGTTGTGTATAATTCCGTCACGAGCAAAATAGATGAATCATCAGAGACAATAACAAGCGTGCAGCGATGGCGTAACTGCGGCGCGGCGCCGGCGCCGGCGCATCGGTCGGACCGACTGTCTCTGACGATTAAGTAATTATTGAATTACTAGCTTCCGCCCGCGACTTAGTCCTCGTGGTAATTCGGAAAATCCCTAGGGAACCTTTGACCGGGATAAAAAGTATCCTATGTTTAAATCCAGGCTCTAAAGTTTAGAGCCTGGATTAAAACATGATAAAATTTGACAGACAGATAGTTTAGAGTCTAAACTATCCGTGTGTCAAATTTCATCCAAATCTGTTCAGACGTTTTTGCGTGATTGAGGAACAAACATCCAAACTCACAATTTTTCAGATTTATCATATTAGTAGGAGGATGTGTGCTATTAGAGCATTTAAATTAACAATTTACTACTTTAAGGTTTATTAAGTATATTGTAAAGCAATTATGTTTTATTTAACAGAGTCAGAGGAAGTGCAATAAATAAAACCGCGTTGCATACATAAGTTTTCGTTGATTCGCCAATATTAATTACATAAGAATTAAAAATAGTAATAATTTATTCCAATCTAGCGGCCGCCCGCGGCTTCGTCTGCGTGTACCGTTTTTTTTCTATCCCACGGGAGCAATCCTTTTTTCTGGATAAAAGTTACCCACTTATGTCTTTTTGTGTACCCCTTGTCTGTCGACAACGTGTATGCATAATCTAATGATGATCGGTTGAGTAGTGAAGACGTGAATACAAACATACTTTCGCATTTATAATATTAGTTAGAACAAACCAACAATGTAGTACTTTTGATATGTCCAAAAGTTCCTAAACCGTACCACCCATTCCAGACGTGTTTTAGATTAGATAATTTTTACCATTACTGTTTATTCTTCATCGTTAGGAAAAACAGCAATACAGGTTTCATTTTGTTTTACTATTTAGTAGGTATTTATTTAGTAATAGTATAACTAAATAAAATATGAATTGCTGTTAAATATTTAAAAACAGCAAAACTTCTAAATTATAGTAGAAGAGTCACACAGAACAGGAGTACCGCCGTCCGCCATGCCTGATGTTCCCAGCGTCCTACTACGACATTAGCCTATTACTTATTCTGGGTCTCGATCCAATTGAACAGGGTTATTCGTGGTTAAAGCAAAAAAAACTTAGGTGGAAGCTCACTACACCCAGAATCCTCATCCATCACTGAGGAACTGGTTATCTTATCTCTAACTGCCGGAACACAACCATTTTTGAATTGTTATTATGGCGTCAGACTTAGGTAAGATGGTAGCTAGCCAGGCGGACTTGAAATAAGCCCTGCCACCAACCAAACCGAGTACAAATTGTACCCCTGGACCCCTGCGTCTTACACGGGTGGGCGAACCACTAGATCACAGAGGCGGTTTTGTACAATCATACAAGCAGCCAGGACATTATCGGTCAGCACGTTACTAAAGCTGTCGGAAAGAGATCGATATCGGAAAAAAAAACATGGCCGAATACTCAAAGGCTTATTAGCTAATCTTTAGTTGAATAATTTTAAGGAAGCTGTCAGTTTCCTAAGGTTTCTTTCAAATCTAACAACTTATTTGAATTTAAGATGGCCCTAACTTCAAGACCCGTTTGAGTTAACATTTACTGATTAAAATAAAGTTATGTTCACAATAACGCAATCTTAAAAGGGCTAAACCGTGTTAAGGCTGATATTTGAACTTTTCATAGTGTCAAATAGAGTGTGCACGTGTATATAAAGAGTGTCCCAAAACTTTGCCACATGGAGGGAAAGTACCTTAAATATCGAAGATAGGAAATTTTACTGAAATAAGATTTAATTTTGTTTTTAAAAATAAGTAACTGAAACTGCTGCTGTCCCTCCGTGTGGCAAAGTTTTGGGACACCCTGTATACGTGATGTAAACAGGCAGCGTGCTTTCGGCGAAGGTTGCACCGGGCGGCTTGTTGGCGGCGCGGTGGGTTGTCGCCGCTTCCGAGAACGCAGCTGACTCACGACTGCAGTTTTCCTGTTTACCGAATTTTGCACGCTTCTGCATGTGTGTTGTCTATAATTTTTTATGTTAAATAGGCAAGCGCTTGCCCGTTATCAAGCCTGATGGCAAGATATGATGTGATCTACGATGAAACGCACTTACCTAGAAGATACATATTCACTCGCGACTTAAAGATCGAAGGCCCTCAGATTGTATCTGCTTAAATACCCACTACAAAAACTATTATAAATAGACCGAGCCTTCAAATAAATGTACAAAAAACTATCATTTTTGTGAGCGTCACTAAATTTGCAGTATATTAGATATTAGAAATAAATAAAAATATTATAGCGGATAGCGTCAACATCTGTGCTATTCTGAAACGAAACACGCAACTCACTTCAAAAGTCATGAGTTTGATATTGGAAATTAAGAGGCATATTACGTCTCGACTGATTTCTGCGTAAAATGGCCAATTTTGGCGTTATCGATCTCAGAAACAAAAATACATTTACAATTTTGACTTATTGTATATTGCAGAATAACTATTGGAATAGATCATAGCGGCCTCGTTTTTTGGAAATTTTGCTTAACTTTTAATTAAACTCAAAATTGCAGAGAAAGGTTTTCATAAAATGCGCGAAGACACTTTTTTGGGCTCATGGATCGAACTACTATGCTAAACAAATGAAATAGAAAAAAATGAATGTTATCTCTTATATAGTCGAATAGTTCATAGCGGTCTCGGAATTTTGAAATTATGTATGGAATATTTGAAAAAAAATCCCAATCAAAAACCATAAAACTACAAAAAACGCTCAGAATTAACTGTGAATTTCTCCTAGATACATTAATATTATTACGTAAAATTTATACCAGAATTATAATCTTTACTACATTCATAAGAAAATCAAATATCAACTTTTATTTGTTGTTTGTACTTGTTTGTCTTTCTATGTACCTATGTTTAAAGATGACTCTGAGAAATCGTTCACCAACTTTCATTTCTAACCTTATAACTTTCCAGTGAATCATCATATTACTTTTTGTCGCGGACACATACAAATGTATTTAGTAGACCCAAAGGTTCCTTTAGGTTGTATCGCTAAAATCCGTCAATATCTAAATTTCGACAAAAAAATGTCATAGGGCCCTTAAATAATTGTATGTTAGATTAAATTAGATAACAACAGAAGCAACCTGAAATCTCTTTCAATTAATAAATTAGTCTATTACTATCTTATTTCCAAAATAAAACTCGTGAGAAGTGATATCGAAGTGAGTTATGCGAGTTTCGTTTCAGAATAGCACGGTTGATGATGGTAAGATCTGACGAAAAATAAATAAATTATCCACTTAGATTGTTCTGCGGGAAGCGGACTAGCGAGCGTGGCTGTTACATACGATACGCGCCTCCTATGCGGCCCTGACGCGACGCCCCAGCATGTTTGCAGTCCGAGTGCCTAAGTATGGATTCCCAACAAGAATAACCCACTAGTGCGGGCCCGCCTATGCCTACGCTACGCCTGCCATGCGACCGGCATCACTAATTTTATATTTTGACTCATACCCATTGGATTGTCAAGTTAAAGAACTCGAGATTAAATAACACCGAGTGGCGCCGTGTTGATATCGGTTTTGTGAAATTTGATGAATCATAAATGACCTATTTCGGTCGACATGGCGCTTCTCACACGCACGCGTATTTATTTTGAAAAAATAACAAATAACATGACACAACAAAAATTATTGCAAATTGCGAAACTATGTTGATTGCGTTATATAGAAATCAAACACACATTTTTCATACTTGCTAAACTAATATTATAAATGCCAAAGCCTGTTTGTTTGTTTGTTATCGTTATACGTCTTAACTACTCAACCGATCATCATGACATTTTGCACACATCGTCAGGGGTACAGAAAAGAACATAGGGTACTTTTCATCCAGAAAGAATTTACTGTTCCCGAGGGATAGGGAAATCCTAACTGTTCACGCAGACAAAGTCGCAGGCGGCCGCTAGTGCCTTATAATTTTATAGAAGGCAAGCAAAAAGTGCCTAACTTTCCTGTATTTTATCTGACTGAAGAAAACTCACTATTATTTTCAGCGAACTAAATTATTGTAGTCAGCCAAAAAGAGACGAATAAAATATCACAGGGTATTATCAAAGTAGTAACAAACAAGACTTGGGAAATAAAAACAACGTTCTGAAAATAACGCTTCAATCAAGTTCATGAAATAGGTTATAGGCAAGAGTCACTCTTTGGTTTGCAGTTTGGACTGCAGGGAATGATCAACTCTGCCACACAAATCAAGTGCAATAAACAGGCTCAATAACCTGACTTACTATGAATTTCCAGATTTTTATATCATGACTAGCCTCCGCCCTCGACTTCGCCCGCGTGGACATTCGGAAAATCCCTAGGAAACCTTTGATCGGGATAAAAAGTATCCTATATTTGAATCCAGGCTATGAACTATCTGTGTGTCCAGTCTCATCCAAATCATTGAGGAACAAACATCCAAACCCACAAACTATCATATTTTAGTAGGATATCCTATTGACTTCTGCAGTTTGACAAACAGCAAGTCTCTACTTAAGTTTTTAAGATACTCAAAAGGTTTGACTACATCAGGAAGTTATTTTGACATTTCAAGTTAATACCCCTTAATGCTCTGCTCATTGTGTTACAGGGGCTGGAGGTACGTTCAGTATTGTCGTATAGTCTTTGGTATTTGCTAAAGGCTATAATGATGGACTCACAATCCTTCGCGGGTCCCGGAAGCTGGTGCCCAGCTGTGCGATATCGTGGTCGTCTCCCTCGGCGAGCGCGCCCGCCGCCGCGCCCGCGCCCGCCGCCGCGCCGCTCGTCGACAGCTGCCCCGACACGAACCGGATGGCCGCCACCCATTCTTCGCTGCAATCACACATAGCAATCTCAACATTCGCCCCTAATATGGCATTATTACTATTTGGAGGGGGGCTGCCAGCAAAGCCGGACAGGGGATCAGTATCCTTAATCCCAATCATTTCACCCAGTTCCCAAATCCCCTGAAAACTGAAACCTGGGGGTTATCTTTTACCCCTCCCGCGTCGGACCCAGGGACCCTCCAACCTACCTGTGCACTTACAGTACCTGCCGAGTTGACTTATCGTTAACTGCTTTAGATCCTCTTTAGCATGTCCACTCCAAAGAGCTCCAAACAAAATGGCTTAAAACTGGCTTAATTTGTTAATGAGCCTTTGTGAATCAATCAATAAAATATATATATATATATATATCGAAAACTATAATATTAAATTAAAATTTAGGCAGCAAGTAAGAATGTGCGTGTGTGGGTCTCCATAATTTCACCCTCTAGCTCTGTTTCACACAAAACTCTATTTATATACCACCATTGATGGTTAAGGGTTAGAATAAGTTGCCAGTTGAAGTGATAGACTTCAACTGGCGAGAGATCTGTTTAAAAAAAGATTGAACAAATATAAAACAGGAGAAGTTAACTCATGGACTAACGCAATATGTATTGGCTGTTTTGTTTATCAGCATATAAAAGACATAAAGTTGCTAGTAACTCTTCAACGCCCCAAAAACAATACAACAATAGATTTCTATTGTTGTTTGTGCCCGATAGGGCACAGCGGGCGTTGACGAGTTAAGTAAATATTTAAGTTTCAGTTCTAGCCTCAACGTCAGTCGGAAGAAATGATGTAACTTCTTGCAATAATCTGATATCTTTCTTTGAGAAACCAACAAAGTGTGAAACTTTCTCTTTTAATGTAATTGAAAATTCATCTTAAAAATTTCTTATACAAATGATTCATAGGATTATTGTAAAAAGTTAAGTAAGGTAATTAATAAAAAGTTTATCTAAGTTAGTAAGGTTAACCCAACCTGATACAGGTTACTTGTATCTATGTGTAAATACAAAATCTTGCACTTATTTTCTTACTGACCCGTAATGTGATACTAAAATTAAATATTATTGCTAGAAAATATTGATTATCATTATATAACATTTGATAGCATAATTTCTGCAATAAGTTTCAAATTCTAGGTAATTTGATAGAAAGCATTGAACAAGGTGCATACAAACATATACCCTCCGAGTATAAAAACTAAATTTTCATTTTCTTAACCTCCTACTACATTTAATAATCTTTTGTGACTTATAAAATAAGAATGTTATTTTATCAATGATTTTAAATCATCTTTCTTATTGTTTTTCCTTCTGATTAATACAAATAGCAAAAAAACATTTGTATTTTTGAGGAGCTGTCAAAAGTGTAACCTTGTTAGTGATATGCTACAATAATAGAAGCACATGTTTAGCAATAAAGTTGTCAAATGGGACATAAAGTGATACTGCAGTGCACAGTGCAGGTACTGACCGTTCCTTCTCAGTGTCGACGCTGAAGTTACGCTCGATGACGGTGGTCCACTGCAGGCCCCGGATGGTGAAGGTGTATGGGCGCGGCTTGTCCACGGGCATGATCTGGCAGTCCCGCACAGTGAATTTGTTGAGGGGATCACGGTAGTTGTTCCGCTCAGGCTGTGTCTTGAAACCGACCAGGTCCCCATTGTCGAACAGGATGAAGTAGCGGTCTCGCCAGTTGCGGATGTGCTCGCCACGCTTTTGGAGCCAGCCCTCCTTCACGATGTTCCCGGGCGGCGGCGCCTCCGCCATGGCCCTTGCTGTTTGATAACAAACGATGGGCTACCGCTGGCTGCCAGCCACACACCACGTTGTGCACTCTGGTATTCCGGTGAAATGTTTCACCTGGATTTTGTTACGACCACCACGTTTGTAGCGAACATTTTCCCGTTAGACAAAGATTGATGCACTATTGAAACGTATTTTACTTTTCAGCAATAACAAGAACCAATGCGACGTATACTCAACGTAGCCTCGCGGTATAATGCTATAAAATAAATGAGGAGAGGACCGTCTGGTGAACAGACAGAAAGAGGCAAACATGCCAAATCACTTGATGCTAGAAAGAGAAAGTGACTGAATTTCCGAATTCCAACATGACATTTTAATTTAAACGGGTTATAACCTATTTTGACAAAATAGTACCGTACGTCTGCCACTAGAGTTATGAATGGCGCTGCTTGTTTTTTTAAATTACGTTCCATTTCACATGAATTTGCTATTACGTTCCATTTCACATGAATTTGCTGTTGACACTGAATAAAGTTAAGAAATAAAATTCGAGTAGTACTTAGTTGCATTCAGCAAAGACACAATCATGATAAACTTATGTGTGAACCAAGAATCTTATAGTAATATTTGGTGTGAACAAATAATGTTGTACCGCGTACAAGCTGTGTGCACACTGACTGACTGTAGGAATTGTACTATTGGGTATACCTTACCTACTTTGAATTTGAAGTAGTTGTTATGTTAAGCCGGGTCTCCTGCGCCGTGTTTTTGTGTTTTCAAACATCAAAACAATGTTTTGTATGAGTTTTGTTGAGCAAAAACACAATCATTGTTTGCCGAGACGAACGGAAAACATCCCCCGCTCTTGCCTGCGGGGAAGGGAAATAACTCATTTTGTGTTAGCGCTCCTTCGATCAAAAATATCCTAAATAACGCTTCACGAACTAAAACAGTATGCAAAAATGGCACCTCAAATAGCGTCCCACTTACAAACTTGGCGCTTATTTTGTACATAAATCACCTTTTATTTTGTAACAAACTCACATTTCAAATCACTTATTTTGTACATGTGAGATCAAAACTATGTGTAGGATCTGTTGAATTCATCATATGAAACTACCTACCTAAACGATTACTTATAAGTGATCAGGTTGGGTAAAATAACTATAAACGGTCTGAGAATAATTAATTTATTTAATTAAACTTAGAAAGTGAGTTCTTTTGCTTGTCTATATTTTCCTACCACCCATTCGAGACTTTTTTAGCTGACAAGAAGAATGGGCGCAAGAAACTTATCAGCTTTAATGCTTTTTAATAATTTTATAATCGTACAATCAGCTAATTTTATAATCAGTCCGTACTAGTGCTAATTACACTACGTACGTACGTAACGTGGACAAAGCAAAGCAGTCAGTCAGAATTCGGACACTATCGGATTATTCTTATCAAGTGGATTTTAGCAAGAAACAGCAGCGTAGCTAGTAAGGAATCGGACAATCTGTAGCGATCGGTCCTATCCCTATTGATTAAGTCGACTTAACAAGGATTCGGACAATCTGAGACGATCGGTCCTATCCTAGGCGACTCCGTGATTGATTAAGTCGGCTTAACAAGGATTCGGACAATCTGAGATGATCGGTCCTATCCTAGGCGACTCCAGCCACACCAAGTAGCGGATTTTAGTAGTTATGGGGTTGCGGACGATCCAGAAGATCAAGTCCTTATTGAGTCGACTCCGCACAGAGAAAGCAATACTATAGTAAGAAGAGACGGGACTTCATAGACCAAAAAAATCTACGAAATGTCAAATCAAACATACCTCGACGTAGCCAACATAACGAATGTAAAACAAAACAATGTTTTGCCAACCTACAGGAAAGAAATAGAGATGGGCGACCTTATAGTATTAAATATTTTATCGATATCGATGAATGCACTGAACTGCGCTTTACTTAAGGAATAATTTTAAAACTTCTACTAATTGCAATTATAATAAAATATTAAATTAAATTAAAAGTAATTATTTAAAAAAATCTTTATTGTTCTCAATAAGTAATTATTTCGGCAGCTGATGGCGGCTGATGACCTGAAATAAAAATATATAAAAACATTTTTATAATTTGTTACAGTTTAATTTTAACATAACAGTAATCTAGCGCGTACATTCTTGCCCATCTTTACCCATTTCTTACATCTAAAATTAAAAGCATGGATATCGGTATTTATATATGATGTAGCACCACTATTTTCATGCAGATTATTTTTCTGACTAAAATTTTATTATTTCATTCAAATACCTACCAAAAATTGTAAACGAATGTTATATTGGTTAATGTATTACTCACCGAAGCTCACCTGAAGGAAATTTGGCCATAAAAAACCGTTTTGTATCGTCTTTTCGCGCCGATCACAAATTTCACATTTTACATGCTTCATTGTGACTTACATGTAATGCACCTTAACTTGACTATTAACAAATTAAAACAAACTTTTAAATATCACAAAACTATTATAAAACAAACTTTTAACTACCTACACAAATTAATTTTATTTGTTACAATACTTTAAATGTTGCCGCCGTGTTTCTCTGACAGATGACCTATCATCAAAGAACGAGAAAGAATGAGGAAGAGTGAGACAAATATAGTCGCCATAAAAATTCGTGTCCGTTTCATAGAATCTTTTTTTGTATGGAAGTTGCGACAGACTGCGACTCCGAAGAGCGACTGATTGCTATGCGCCGGCGCAGGCTTTATATAGTGTTCGGCTCGACGGGGCGGGGCGGCGAGACAATGGCGATCGATCGATGGCGCTGGCGCCGGCGTGTCGCGCAGGTCGCGCCGCCTGGCTGGCACCATGCGCTTGCTCGGTTTGTTATGATTTTGCGCCGACACGGCCATTCTGGCATCTGTTGCGTGCTCTGCAACAGCAGTATCCTGAAAGTCGAAAATATTCTGGAAGTATCTCTAACTTGTGAAGCCTTTACGGCTCGATTACAATTTTTCATGACAAATAACATTTTATTAATCTTTAAATAATTTTATTATGTATTTGAAAATATTCTGGGGGTACTTTCTAACTTGTAAAGCCTTAAGGGCTCGATATAAATTTTTCATGACAAATGACACATTATTACACTTCAGAGAATTTTATTAGGTACTGTGCTCTAGACTTATCAGCCGTGTTACACAAGTAGCTACTGTGCTCTGGGTTTGGGAACCGTGTTACACAGGATGTTAGAAAAATATGGAAGGGTGATACTGTGCTCTGGGTTCTTTAACCGTGTTACACTGTTAGTCACTGTGGTCTGGGTTTCGAAACCGTGTTACACAGGAGGTTAGGAAAATTTTGAATACTGATGCTGTGCTCTGGGTTTCGAAACCGTGTTACACAGGAGGTTAGGAAAATTTTGAATACTGATGCTGTGCTCTGGGTTTCGGAACCGTGTTACACAGGGGGTTTGAAAAAATTGGAAGACTGATGTAGTGCTCTGGGTTCTTGACCGTGTTACACATGTAGATTGTAGTCACTGTGCTCTGGGTTTCGCAACCGTGTTACACAGGAGGTTAGAAGAAATGGACAACTGATGCTGTGCTCTGGGTTTCAGTACCGTGTTACACAGGGGCTATAAGGAATAAGGTGGGTTGATGCTGTGTTCTGGGTTCTAAAACCGTGTTACACAGGGGCTCTAAAAAGGAAGGAAAATAAGTTGTTAAGTAAAAATAACTAAATACGCTCACCGCGATGGAAGCTATTGCGTCTCTAAGACTGTGTCTGTAGATTCATCTACATCTGGTGTGGTATCAGTGGAACTCGTGGCAGCGTTCTCTGGGTTTGGCACATCATCTTGGATAAAGTCGAAAGATATAGCCTCAGGTGCTGTGTCTGTAAAAGATCGTTGAAGAAGAAAAAGTGGTTGCTGAAAATGAATTTTTTTTTCTTTCTTTCTTCTTTCTTTCTTTTTCTTTTATTTCTTTCTTCTTTTCTTTCTTCTAGTCGTGCTACTTTCATTATGGCGTACTGTAGTCATGAGTATCTGCGTGTACTTCAGCCGACACGGTTATTTGCTGACCAAGATTTGCAGTGTGTTGAAGTTGATCATGAGCAATTTTTCGTGGTCCAACACGTACAAGGTACCGATCATTTTCTAAGTTCCTTAAAACCTCAAAAAGTGCATTTTTTCGACTTGACAATTTGCTCGGCCGACACCTGACGTAATTGTATGAATTTCTAAGTAGCTTTTGAAATTTATTGATCAATGACATAAGTTTTAGATCACGATATTGTTCTTCTATTAGCTATTCATGATCTTTGTTAATAACATGAACAGAAAATGTCAGAAGAGAAGGATTTCATCTAAAGAAATCTGCATGACGGATGCGTTTCTCTTTCCTATATTGTATTTCTAAATTTTAAAGTCATGCACAGAAAAAGTTAGAGGAGAAAGATTTCGACTAAAGAAATCTGCACGATGGATGCTTTCCTCTTTCCAATATTCTATTTGAAACTCATGAACAGAAAAAGTCATAAGAGAAAGATTTCAACTAAAGAAATCTGCACGATGGATGCGTTCCTCTTTCCAATATTCTATTTCTAAGTTGAAACTCACTCATAAACAGAAAAAACAGAGGAGAAAGATTTCGACTAAAGAAATCTGCATGATGGATGCTCCTATTTCCAATATTCTATTTCTAAGTTAAAACTCATGAAACTCGGTGAATTTTAGTTAAACGTGCAACTCGTGTGTGCAATGTGTGCATGCACTACCTACTTGACTACTGTAGAATAGATGACAATCAGTAAGTCGATAGAAAATCAACGTCGGAAAGTATGAGATTGTAATTCACCATTAATGCCATTATATGATTGAAAAAAATAACAATTCAGGGGCGCGACAGCAGCCAGGCTAACCTCGGCTGTTCCTGGAGGTGAATAAAGGATCGCAAGGATTGCGATCCCACTTCTGATGTGAGATCAAAACTATGTGTAGGATCTGTTGAATTCATCATATGAAACTACCTACTTAAACGATTACTTATAAGTGATCAGGTTGGGTAAAATAACTATAAACGGTCTGAGAATAATTAATTTATTTAATTAAACTTAGAAAGTGAGTTCTTTTGCTTGTCTATATTTTCCTACCACCCATTCGAGACTTTTTTAGCTGACAAGAAGAATGGGCGCAAGAAACTTATCAGCTTTAATGCTTTTTAATAATTTTATAATCGTACAATCAGCTAATTTTATAATCAGTCCGTACTAGTGCTAATTACACTACGTACGTACGTAACGTGGACAAAGCAAAGCAGTCAGTCAGAATTCGGACACTATCGGATTATTCTTATCAAGTGGATTTTAGCAAGAAACAGCAGCGTAGCTAGTAAGGAATCGGACAATCTGTAGCGATCGGTCCTATCCCTATTGATTAAGTCGACTTAACAAGGATTCGGACAATCTGAGACGATCGGTCCTATCCTAGGCGACTCCGTGATTGATTAAGTCGGCTTAACAAGGATTCGGACAATCTGAGACGATCGGTCCTATCCTAGGCGACTCCAGCCACACCAAGTAGCGGATTTTAGTAGTTATGGGGTTGCGGACGATCCAGAAGATCAAGTCCTTATTGAGTCGACTCCGAAGAGCGACTGATTGCTATGCGCCGGCGCAGGCTTTATATAGTGTTCGGCTCGACGGGGCGGGGCGGCGAGACAATGGCGATCGATCGATGGCGCTGGCGCCGGCGTGTCGCGCAGGTCGCGCCGCCTGGCTGGCGCCATGCGCTTGCTCGGTTTGTTATGATTTTGCGCCGACATACAAAAACACACCTTTTATCACTTAACTCGTGCAAAATAAGCGCCCAGTTTGTAAGTGGGACGCTATTTGAGGTGCCATTTTTGAGACGCTTACCGGACATCTAGGATATTCTCGATCGAAGTAGCGCTCACTAGATGCAGACGCCTCGCCTGCGTTCGGACAAAGCCGTGATTGGACGCAAATTTTCTTAACAAAACATGTTTTCAAAACAAAACCTAGGCGCAGCGGACGTGCGGTTTGAAAATAATGTTTTGCTAACAATGTTTTGTTGAAAATTAAGCGCAGGAGACCCGACTTTATAGATCAAAATGAACTGAGTATAACTTCCTGAACGAGTAGATCAAAACGGTTAGGAATTCGAACAAGTGTACCTATAGAATAAAAGTTGATAAGTAGGTATTTTATAAGCTTGTATTCGGTAGAAAAACTTTTTCTCGACGCACCATTTTGTATATATAATATTTTAAACTTTCAAACTTTTAAAATCTTCCCCTCACTCTGGCTCACCTCCTACTTCTAGACGATGAGAGTTTTAGTAGATAGATAGATAGATGATAGATAGATAGATAGTACTAAAATGTATCGCGGTGAATTTATTTAATATTGTAATAATTTTATTATTATCTACACAATTTAGAAAACTTTATTTGGAATTTTTAAAGCCCATAGTCTAGTCGTGTTTTTTAGACGGTATCATTACATTCCCTAGATGCTCAAAACTGCTAAAAGTGGCCGTTTTTGACACATTTGCTATCTACTTAACGAATGACTATGAGGGAATGTAGTGATACCTTCTCAAAATAATATAGACCATGGGCCTTAAAAATTCCACGTGAAGCTTTATTAAAATCATTTTCTATTAACAACTTATTAAATAAAAGCCTCTGACTTCTGAGGGTGCCACTTTCGGTCGAAGAAAATTCTGAATCCTGCGATCCATTTGGCATGTTTGTCAAATGGGGTTGGTAAACTTTTTCGAAGAGAATTGTTTTATATTTTTTTTTGATAGCACAAGTTTGAAGAATAAAGAAAATAATATTATGATTTTTTTATTTTACCTTGTTAACTAAATATATTTTTTTATATTATTATCGCGATAAAATATCAAACATACGGCTGAACACAAAGTTCCTTTGCATTTACTGATTTAAAAAACTGATTGACAGATTTGACAGACAGTGACAAAGAGTAATCATACCTTTGTTTTTTTGTTTTGAGCAACAACATCGAAAGTCTTTGGAGCAAAGGCATAACCTACGCATACAGCCGTAATAGTGATTTATTGTACTATGCTGTAAATTAAAAATTTAAATTTTTATTTAAATTAAAAGAAGAATTATAAAAATTCCGCAATTTGTTATTCCTGACTCCAAAGCCAAAAGCTACCAGAAAATATATAATTCACAACAGTTTTGGAAAAGAACACTTTTAACGGATACTAGCGCGGTTTTATTGAAAGTACTTTGGTAATTAGTTGGTATTTGGTTTGATTTTTTATTTTCCCGACGTTTCGGCACCTTTGCAGCTGCCGTGGTCACGGGGGACTGAAGCTACTTGTGAGCCTACCCTCAAGCGATGAATTTTTTAGAACGTTCAGAAATTAAAATTTATCAAATTTTTAATTAGTTTAAGTTTTGGTTTGGTTTTAATTTAATTTTATATGTTAAAAAGAGAGAATCTACTGAAACTACTACCATTTCAAAAAATTGGGAGGCCCCTCCAAGAAAGAAATGGCGAAAGAAAACTTGGAGAGAAAGAAAGAAAACTTTCAATAAAACCGCGCTAGTATCCGTTAAAAGTGTTTTATTTCATGTCTAGTGAGCGCGTAAGCTTGAGAAGTGAGTTTTGGAAAAGTTTACCAACCCCATTGAAGCCAAATGGCAGGCTGTGTTACAAAATAGTGTGCACTTGGCCTAAGCACGTTATAATTTGTGATAGTTCTTCTACTAATATTATCCGCAGCTGGACACTAATTGAGACTAAATGAGACCCCATCAGAAGCATTTTACTATCTAAATAAACATGCTAGGTAGGTAGGTGCCGTAGGTGCTAGGTTACCTATCTTATGGTATGTGGGTAGGTTTTAATATACTATATCTATGGGGTAGGTACCTACACCTAATGATTATTTCCTCTGTGGGTACACCTGCGTAATGTAGACAAATCTACTTTTTTTGTATGTATAAGTATAGATTCACTGGTGGTATTAAGCCCTGTCTCTTTGAAAAAGGATATATAATAATAATAATATGTCATGACCGCGTCTTACTCTAAGTGTCATGATGTCAGATATTATGTCATATCACTGTCTCGATACGAAAATATGGTAGACTCGACACTGGCGAAATCCACAAGGGAACCGCCCCCCTTTTAATATACTATATCTATGGAACCGCCAAAGCATAAAAAGAAGAAGAAACTATGGTAATTTGTGCCATAGAGTAAGATAAATAAAACTAAATAAGTATAAAAAACTATATACTATATCTATGAAAAAACTAAAGGAATTATCTACCAAATACAGAAGGTAACTTACTTACACTATAAATAAAAATATAAAAATGTTTTAAAAAGCAAAAAACCGACTTCAAAAAACCTGAAAATGAAAACAAAACAGCTTCAAAATTAAATACATCTAAAAAGCAAGAAATAATATTCAAATCACTAGATACGCATAATATATCATTGTATAAAACACATCTATTGAAGTCGGGTGGTGCTGAAGTTCAACTTCTTTATTTATTCTAAAATAAAGAAGGGGCCTCTAGAATAAATAAAGAAGTTGAACTTCAGCACCACCCGACTTCAATAGATGTGTTTTATACAATGATATATTATGCGTATCTAGTGATTTGAATATTATTTCTTGCTTTTTAGATGTATTTAATTTTGAAGCTGTTTTGTTTTCATTTTCAGGTTTTTTGAAGTCGGTTTTTTGTTTTTTAAAACATTTTTATTTTTTTATTTATAGTGTAAGTTACCTTCTGTATTTGGTAGATAATTCCTTTAGTTTTTTATATTTAGTTTATTTATTTATCTTATCTAGTAGAGGTATATTATCTAGGTAGATAAAACATGGGTAGACCCACGAAAGGTGCAGCATGCACGCCTTTAAAAATATCGGTCTTAAGATTTTTTTAAATTTAACTTTTTTGTGGTAAGTATGGTATATTTACCGTTATAGATATTATTATAGATATATCTATAAGTAATATATATATCTATAATATATCTAATTATCTAAGTTACAATAGTCTTATGTCAATGGCTCATCACCTTTTACAAAATACTGGTTTTCCCGACGCAGGGGCGTTAATTCTTGAGGAGTTCTCCTGGTACTTCACTATCAGCTTCACTTCACCATATGCATTATGACGAACCACATAAATAGCCTAGCAACCATATTAAAGTAATCGTATCGCACCAGTGAGATACTTAGTTTAGTACCTATTGAATAGTTCCGGTGATCATCTATGGTTCATATCATCATCAGTTCCACTTCACCAAAATGGTACTTTTCGAATGCAAATGCACGAGTTACATAAGAAAATAGCAAAATCGCTATAGGTGTGCCTATAATATTTAAAGAGTTCCCTTGATTTATCCAGGATCCCATCATCCAATTTCAAAATTTTAAAAAATGGGACCAGCTTGAAAACATACGTGATGTTATAACGTTTAAATAATTTCAATCGATTCAGCCGTCTTCGAGTAATCGGTGTACATACAAAAAAAAAACGGGTCGAATTGAGTACCTCCCTCCTTTTGAAGTCGGTAAAAAAATAGGGAAATTTGTGCTATATTTTAATCAATCCTCTCGAAAGCTATTTCATTCTCCAAAACTGTGTACTTACCTAAGTAAGGCAGACACCACTGAGGCTCTGATGTGAAACAATATCAGAAACTGATGTAGGGCTCTTAACTGTTAAGACCCTACTTACGTCCCCTGATAGGCGATAAGAGGACATCATCATCATCAATATCATCATCTTGTCCCCTTCTTACCACTTCCAGTTCCAACCCTTCTACCATTGACCGAGCGAGCGCGTGGCGCGAGCGAATCGTCTTCGTTTCAGCTTGGGCAAAAATATTTTCTTATCCTGCTGTCTGTCTGTCTGTTCTCCTCTACACTTCTACAGGTCGCATTTCTCAAGTTCTCAACCGATTCTATTGAAATTTTGCGAGCAGGTTTATTAATACCTACCTGTTAAGTAGGTACCTACCTACTTATAGTTTTTTTTGCCGATCCAATTTATCAAAATTTTTCAAAATGGCAGAGATTTGGGGAAAACCATTTTGAAAAATGATAAAAAATGGAACAAATGCGCGAGGTCTCTCAATGAGCTGTTGATATTGCACTTAGCTATTGTGCTAACAGTAGAGAATTTAGGATCAATTTACTTAAAACTGTGCCTCCTCAAAGAATAATTATTATTCTGTGATGGTAAGTAGGTACTGCAGTTACTTCAAATGAGCAGTGTTATGTAGGTACCATGTCCCGCAATAGAATCCAGCTTCATTATGTAACCCAGCTGAGTCGATTCCGAGTCCAAAATAAGCAACACGGTGATCCGTTTCTTGCAGTTTGTCGTGACGGCAGCAGCGGCGCGGCGTGGGCGAGCGCGCACGCTCTCGCGCCGATCGATACCGGCGGCGGGCGGCGCGCGGGGGTGGGGTGGCGCGCGGCAGTGGCAGCCAGCAGGCCTCACCGCACGGCCTTCGCGAATCGACCGCTCCTCGCCGCGACTGTCCGTGTCCGTGTGTTGCGATGAAGGTATAGAGCCCCCTTGCCAGTAGCGCGATAGTGGTATGACTTAGCTGTAAGTAGCGGCAGCCGCCGGCCCGGTACGTGTCGTAGCTAGCCGCTGTTGTGTCTCTGTGCCGCCGCCCGCCCTCGCCGCGGCCTTGCCCGCCCATCGACTCACTCTTCACATCACCCACGGAGCCATATTTCCCGAGACATCTTCCCTCAGCTCACAGTGACCCTCATATAGACGTAGACACGAAAATGCTATGCGATTGGTTGTCCTATGTCATTTCATCGCTTCTCTGTTCACTTGTTGAAAATTACGCCATAAAAGTACGCTACATCACATTTCAAATCCTTTCATCTTTGAATCTATTTCTATTCAGAGTGTTTATTGATTTTTAATAAAATTTAAATGTTGTATGATAATCCTAAAAGCTTCCCTATCTAGGTAAAACAGTCTATAAGAGATGCGATCGATCGCTTACACATTTTTATATCTCACACAATTTATGCTATGACGTAGGAGTACCTACATAAAATTTGATAAAATTTACGTTAATGTCGACAAGAAGTGATCGAAAACAACTAATAATAATTTCAAATCTCCTGTAAGATACAACCAAGGGAGAGGATGTTATATAATAATTTATGAAGTTAACAACTGCATTATATCAATTTAGCATTCATGTTTAACGAAACTTTTATTTGTTACAGCAACACAGAGAACATCTCGTAAGCTCATATAATGCTAAAGTTACCCAAAGGTCTTAAAAAGAAGAAAAAAGGGAAAAAGTCGAAGCGCAAAGGAGAGGAAGAACTATTCACCGAAGAAGAATTAAAAAAGTATAGAAAAGAACATCAGCAGACCCAGTCTGAAGAAGGATCTTCTAAAGAGAATGAGGAATGGTCCAAGTTTAAAGATTTGACGACGGGGGTTGACTCCGTGTTAAAGAAAACCCAAGGCGATCTAGACCGCATAAAATCGACATCGTTTTTTCAGCGTATACCTGCGGGACCCAAGGAGACTAAACCGGTTGAGAAAAAAGCTCCACACAGAGCAGTCGTTGAAGTCACCGAAGCGGACTTCCCACAACTAAAGCAAGCTGCTGCAGCCGCCGCTGAAGCAGACACCGATAAAAGTGACTACGGAGTTACTGACGACGAGTCGGAGGAGGACGATCAGGACGATATCTTTGACACTTCATACGTAGATGCAGTAGAAAGGGGCGAGGTTAAACTAACTTATGTGCCTGATTCTCCTGAAGATACACAAGACGATGATATCTTTGATACATCACACGTTGATGCTTTAATAAAAGGACAAGAAGCTAAAACTGTAAAGGGCAAGAAAGTATTAGATATTGGAGTTGCAGTTGAAGTCTTAACTGGAAGGATCGATAATGTAACGGTCACCACAAAGAGACCGAAACGAATTATACCAGGTGATTTACTGTTTGAAGATAAGGAACAAGCTGTTATTGCCCAACCCGCTGTAGTTGAACTAGTTGAAAAAAGTATCTTAGACACAGATGCTGACATACCTATAAATACACCTATAGATTTGAGTATTTCACTTCATACTTCATTGATACAGCAAAATAAAATTTGCGCACAAGACGAAAATAGCTCAGAATCAGATTTTTCGAAAAAGGATGGCAAAGTTGAGGAAGATGAATTTGATGAATTTACTCAATTAGCAACAGAATCCTTGGAAAGTGGTGCAGAGGTTGTCAGATTACAAGAGAACGAAATAAAATTAGAGCCAGTGCTACAAGAATCTTGGTCGGCTTTTGAAGCGGATAAAAATGAATCTGTATTTGCTGAATGTATAGTAGAGGATCAAATCGATGTAGTTGATCCCTACTTAGATCAAGACGATCCGTTTGATACAAGTTTTGCAGACGCAGTGGTACCCACAAACCAGCTGGTTACTAAAAGAGAAGCCGTTTTACTCGAAGAAGACGACGATTTCGATCCACGAGCGGAAGAAAATAGGGTTAAACTAAATAACAGAAGACAATCTTCTGTTCGTATTCACTTAACCGACCCTTCTGGATTAAGAGAATCTATTACATCAGATGATGTAATAGAAGCTAATCAGAAAGAGGAAATTCAAAGATCTCATGATTTACTTGGAGGAAGTACAACAGATTTAACACAATTAGGAGATTCTCCACTAAACCCAGTGGATATTAACAACACTGACGAAATCGATCCGTTTGATACAACAATTGTTGATAAAATTGTAGCACCCGGAAAAGTTGAATTAAAACTTCTGGAACAAGAGTTGATTGGAAACCCAACGCCAGTCTACCGAGTTCCAAGCGATCCTGACTTTGACCCTCGTGCTGACGAACCACAGAAAGTTGAAAGGCGCGCATCCAGGCCAGAAAATCTTGTCGTCAATAAAAATGTTCTGTTCAATGTAGAATCAGCCGAAACTTTGACATTAGATCCTAAAAATAAATCTATAAAACCTCTAACACCATATTATACGCGTGATATTTCAATCACAGAGGAAATAAACGAGGAAGCGGAAGCTGCTGACGTCATCACTGATACTTTAACTCGCACTCGTTCTGATGAAGATTTAGCACTAAAACAACATTATCAAAATAAAAGGAGACATTCAGAATATCCGCAGTCAGACTTTACTAAGACTTTTAAAAAACACAGTGACCTTTTACAAAGTGGACAAAACGATATTACTGCCAAAACATTGACACCAACAGAACCGCAACAGCCATCAAAAAAAATTGAAAGTGATCCATTTGATACTTCATTTGCTAGTGTAGCACCAAGTCGAACTGAATTAAAATTATTGGCCAAAGAATTTTCTTGTGAAGAAACACAGCTTGATAGTGAAGGGAAACAAGATTTACTAGACCCATCTGACGATATATTTCAAGTTAAGGCTCTCACTCCAGAACCTACTGTCACTACAAAGTTACCAGAAGAAGACTTTGACCCCTTCGATACATCATTTGCAAGTGATCTCAATCCAGGTCGCACAGAACTAAAGCTACTAGAGTCCGAATTTTTAAACTAAGAATCTAGTTGTCGCTAGCAAGATGGCTTTCAACCCCTTTTTAAGTATGAATGAACCGGTGGCTACTGCAGCTGCCGATGAGCTTAATCCATTTATGATGTCTGAAGTAGCAGAGCCAGATATTTTTACAGGCGATAATCCGTTCGCTACAAGCAATCCATTTTCGGATTTTGCTGGAGGTTACGAACCACCCGTAGGTGATACGGTACCTGTCGATATTTTTGGCACAGCCGATCCTCCGGGAATGGGTGCCAAGCAATTCGAAGAATTGAATACACAATCCTCAAATGCATTTGATATTTTTGGTACTCAATCGATGCCTGCTGATGGTGAGCGATTGATTAAACCTACAGAACTTGACCTAATCTCGACGACTACTGAGGATTTCTACTCACATGAAAAAGATGGTCAGGGCCTGCAGCAACCGTCGCGGCCTCTTCCACCTGAAACACAAAACTTAATATTGAGCGTCACGGGTCAAATGGAGTTTACGAGTTCACACTTATTAGATCGCATCCCTCCTACACGTACCCCGAGTCCGGTGTCAGTAAGAGACATGCAATCTCCTTGTCCTACGCCAGAACCAGAGCCTCTCGAAGAACCGACAGTGACAGATGCATTCGATATCAACCGCAACAAACCGGTGAGGCCCCCGCCAGCTCGCCCCCCGCCGGCCGCGCGGCCGCCGCCGCCGCGGCCCGCACCGCCGCCCATCCCCGCGGCACCACGGCCTGTAGCA
This sequence comes from Agriphila straminella, assembly GCA_950108535.1. Taxonomy (NCBI): domain Eukaryota; kingdom Metazoa; phylum Arthropoda; class Insecta; order Lepidoptera; family Crambidae; genus Agriphila; species Agriphila straminella. The sequence continues at coordinate 2,405,900 of OX467321.1, read as the reverse complement.
CCAGCTCAGCAGGAACCACAAGATGATATAAATTTGTTCGACGCACCAGCGCCGACGGTTGTCAAACCGACGAAAGAGGATATTTTAAGTTTATATTCTGCACCTAAACAAGAAGAAAAACAGGTAGACTTCTTAAGCGATGACTTTTTAGCTGATGTTTCGCCAGCTGAAAGCAAGGAAATGCACAACAACACACAATCACAAGTGCTTAACGCCGAGAGTCATCAAATGACAAGTGAAACTGTCGTTCCTACTTCCACTGTTTTCGAAACAGACACTCCATTTGCAAAACCCGCAATGGATGTCGCTTCTCCCATGGATTGTTCAGAACCTCCTTCTGAAATAAATATTCCAGTCGCATCTTCTCCATTTGCGGAAGCAATAAGCGACGACTCTATGCGACGCGCTAGCGGCAGCGAAAATAACCCTTTTGAAGATATCGGAGTGACCGATATCGCTAGCAGCTTTATGGATACCGGTGGAAATATATTTGGGGTGAACAATGACGACGTAGTTTTAACCAATGCAGACACGGCGGCAGTACCACCAACTGACATGTTTTCAGCAGTATCTGTGGAAAATAAAACGACACCAGCAGAAGCGTTCACTTCACCGTCAGCTGATGTGTTCGCACAAATTCAGACAACACAGGCAGACCCATTTGCAAGTTCACAACCAGATAACCATGTGGACTCGAGTTGGGGAGAACCCGTGTCAGATGCGACGATGCACGATGCTTTTCCAGAATCTCAGGACGCATTCGATGCGTTTTCTGCAAAATTCGATTCTACGTCTGCTAATCACGTAAATACAGGTAAATTATCAATAGAGTAGGTAACAATAATGATGTATGATTACAATTTTGAAGGTTTAAGGAATGATTTGTGTGTATATGGCAGGAGCTTGGGGCGAGGAGGCTTCCGTGGCAGCGGCCGGTGATGGGTTCGAGGCGGAGGCGTTCGACCCGTTCTTGAGCATGGGGCCGCCGCCGCCGCCCGCCGCCACGCCGCGCCTCGACCACCAGGGCTCCAGGGACTCCGCTGATGATTCCTTTTCCGTTTTCATCAGGTAGGAACTTAATTTACATCAAGAAAGTCACCAAGTTCTGATTGTAAATTACTATCAACCCTACCTAACTAGAGTTAGATACTAGTAAATTGACGGCTACAGTTGCAAAGCTACCATTGCAGCAAAGGTTTCGAACCAAGGTGGCATACTGTGATGAGCAACCGGGCAACAACTTAAACAAATATCTTAATATGCTGATCCGATCAGTTGGGTGTGTATTAGGGTGGGTCGAAATTTTTTTTTTTACAATTTTGATTTGTAATAGTGCGGAAAACGTGACCTGGTTGTAGACTAAAAAGCTAGTATTTTTTTTTATATTTTTTTGATGCTTTCAATTACCCGCGCATTACGTTTGAAGTTTCAGATAATTGCTACAAATCTGCCCTTTTCTTAGACCGTTTATCTCAAAAACTAAATGACATAAAATGATGGTAAATGGCTTAAAAAATAAAAGATACAATCAGATATGACAATTAAAATTAAAATCTTATAGACTAATCGGGCGAGAAGTGCATGGGAGTGAGGGGAGAGTCGACGAAAAATCTCCTTTTCGCACGTAATTGTTTGAGTACTTCACCTACGTAAAGTAAATGCTACTTTCTTATTTCGATATTTTGCATGGTATTTGTTTGTTATATAACATTGGTGCATCTCGGAAATTTCGGATAATACCCGTAAAGCCACAAATTGACCTATTTTTAGAACTTCAGAACACCCACTTAGACTTAGCTTGGTGGCACCACAACAGGACCTCGTATTTATTCAGGATTTATTTATCGGAAAATTGCTGGACGATTCAGAAAAGCGTATTGCTGTGATATTTGAAAAGATTGAAGTTATGTTACTACATATTTCCGAAGTTAAATACCTCACAGTTCTGATCAACGCTACTTTTATGGTATCACACAATGATATTAGAAATTCTAATATCTTTGGTATCACACACATCTGCTGTTTGTGGCGAGTGTTCTCCTGATTTGTCCAATCGTTTACCAGGCAAATGTCACATGCCAGGATGGCTTACAAAGGCTAATATAGGTAGGATCTTGCGGCTATGTTTCGACTGACAGACTACGAATACCACGAATAACTGAAACTACTCGCTACGTTTGTAGTTAAAGTTTATTCTCCCATTTGGTTCTAAATTAAAGGACACCCGTTATGCAAAAATAGGGCAAGACACTTCTGGAAATTGGTATTTTATTCTAGATTTATCTTCCACAAGAATCATTGATCCCGTTATACGGTGAATGCCTTTTTTGCACATCCGGGAGAACTGGCTTTTGGCATGTTATCTGATGAACAGACACACGGTACGTGCGAGAACTCGCTGCTATAGCGTCAGCTTCGGGTCTTGGAAGTGCTAAAGATCAATTTGAACATTTCATGCATAGAATTGATTGTCTGGCAGTAAACTTATTCTCATCAGTCACCATATTAAGCGAATTTTCGGATGAAACTCTTCATTCTATTGTGGAATCATAGACTTCATCAATACAATTCTGTTGTAATGATGAAGTGCTTTTTCTGTGGCTACTATGTCGTACCCAAGCTGCCGAGCGGGCTGTGACGACAGTTACAGAGGTGTCTTTACAATTTTGCCACTAAAATACGAGATATTCGTTTTCGAAAGCAAATACCTAAGTTTGAAAGTAAGAAAGATTTTAACCAAATTTTAACGTTATTTGAATTTTTTTTTTAATTTCACTGCACTTAATATGTTGAATTATCATATTGAATTATAGTGTGTTGTCCTTAACTGTGGATTTTTTAATAAAAAATATCTGACTTTCTTTTAAAGTCAAGAAAAAATAGTAGTCCAAACAATTCACAAAAAAATGAAAATTACAGATTTTCAAAGTCAATGCGCGGGTAGAAGGAAACCACTTAGAAAGCTTTTTATTGGTTATTTTATCATTATTAGAGGTGGATCACGTTTTTATTACTATTACAAAACAATCAGATCCAAAAAAAAAACCTCCATACAAGAGCGACCCACCCTAGTGTGTATAGCGATCTGAATCTTCTCCATTCACTCCCTGGATGGCCATCATCAGGTCACAGCTAGGTCAATCCTTGGCGGAGAACTATGGCTTCAAAGTTACCTCGTTTGTATGAAAATCAGCTGGTGTCCTTAATTATGTGGCCACACTGTATTTATTTTAACAATACATTTTTACTTCCAGGCCAAAAGAGAGCGAGCCGAGCGGCGAGGACGCGGCGGTGCCAGCCCTGGCACCCCCGCCACGGCCGCAGGCGCTGCCCGAGTCGCCACGCGCCAATCCCTTCGACAAGAGCGGCTTCGACCAACCGCCGCAGCAACACTATCAAGGTATTACTACTACATCCAGGTTAGGTACCTACTTACTTACAATAACAACAAACTAATACTTATACTTAGTATTAGTTTGTTGTTATTGTACGTACCTAACCTCAAGTACTTACATTAGGATCTCTTGATTATGATTCCGCCTCTGTGGTCTAGTGGTTTGCCCACCCGTGTAAGACGCAGGGGTCCCGGGTTCGATTCCCAATTTGTACTCGGTTGGGTTAGTGGTAAGGCTTATTTCTAGAGGTAAGATCCAGTTCCTCAGTGGTGAGGATTCCGGGTGTAGTGCGTTTCCACCTTCGGCCTTATCGTCACTTAACATCAGGTGAGGTGAAGGCCAACCATCAAGCACTTAATCCGGTTGTGAATAAAAAATAAAAATGACTAGGTGCAGAGGATTCGCGGCAGCGCAGCGGCAGCGGCGGCGAGACTCCACCCACGCCTCTGTTCGACGACGACGTGTCCATGCCGCTGGAGGACTTTCCCCGCACCACCTACAAGGGACCCGGCTGGGAGATGCAGCTCAGGCAACCTAACAAGAAGAAAATTACCGGACAAAGGTAGGAAAAGAGAGCTATTTATTTCAATATTACTGAAGCTAGATAAAGATAAAGATAATTTATTTGCATAAAATAAGGTACATTGAGATCTTTACATTCTAGCCTTTACTTAGTTTCACATATTTTGCCAAATCTAATAGCGTGCAAATGTATGTTTATTAGATTATTTAGCTATGTAGGTAGATATTATGTTAGGCTCAAGACCGAAATCGCTCATCGAGCGAAATAACCACCCACAACGCGTAGTGATCAGTCGCTTTGGTCTTTCTGTGATTACCACAAACACGTCATGGGCGTTTTTAGAAAAGTCACAAGTGTCACAACATGAATTTCGCGTTGTGGATTTTTGGCAGTGACCACAATGCGTTGTGAGTGTTTTTTTCGCTCAACGAGCGATTTCGCTCTGTGAGCCTATCATAATATACAAGTGCGTGTATAAAAAATATAAATGAAACCACCGGCCCAAGAATTACCTACCACTAACGCATGCAGGTTCTGGAAAGCGGTATTCGTGCGGCTGACGTACCAGGGCGACAACCCGGCGGTGCAGCTGTTCAACTCGGCCACGGACAAGGAGCCGTTCCAGGAGCTGCCGCTGCAGGCGTGCTACTCGGTGTCCGAGATCGGCGCGCAGCAGTACGACCAGTACGGCAAGATATTCACCGTCAAGCTGCAGTACGTCTTTTACAAAGAACGACCTGGTGTTAGGTGAGATATCGCGATATACCTATTTCAATTTATTTTATGACCATGCATCAGTCATTTTTATTGTCCCCACTGCTGGGGCACAGACCTTCCTTATGGGTGGAGGACCAATGCCCTAACGCGTGCCTTCCGAAGCACGGAACAACTCGAGATAATAAATTCTAGTCACCCAATACCCAATCCACCCCAAATTGCATTTTTGCATGGCGCTAAACCACTGCGCCATCGATCTTCTGAATTTGTTTTATGGTGTGAACATACTTAATTAGGTAATTTTATTGAACGTAAAAACAATCAAGAAGATGCGAAATGGTGTTCCACAAAAAATAGTTTTTTTTCTCTACTACAAGATAGTATTTTCTGATTATTGCGAATTACCTACTTTGTCTGTGCAGACCTGGGCAGGTGACAAAAGCGGAGCGTATTACGAACAAGCTGTCGCAGTTCGCAGCGTACGCCATCCAGGGCGACTACCAAGGCGTCAAGGAGTTCGGCAGCGACCTGCGCAAGCTCGGCCTGCCCGTTGAACACGCTCCACAGGTATGAGACTAGAACAAGCCCTATTTATTATCACATCTAATTATGTACATAATATTAACCAACCACAGCACAGCACAACAGACTCCAAATTCAAAATTGGCCCAACATTGGCATAATTATCTAGAGATATTTTTCAGGGGGGGGGGAGGGGGGGCTGCCCCCCCCCTTCCTACGCCAATGTGCAATGATTTAAATATTTTTCCAAGTATTTTTTTTTACATTACTTAATTCACAATTTTATTGTACATTATTAACTACTCTAATAATCATTGGCGTATCTAGAGATATTTTTCAGGGGGGGCTCGGCCCCCAGTTCCAAGGGAAAGGCAGGGGGATGTTAGAGCCGTGATAGAGTTTTAAAGGTTATAACCACAAGAGGTTGATGTGCACTCTACTAAGTGACGTGATTGAACAGTGGTGTGTGTTGCGGGCAGGTGTCGCAGCTGTTCAAGCTGGGCTCGCTGAACTTCGAGGATGTGAAACAGTTCTCGTGCTGTGTGGAGGAAGCGCTGTTCCGGCTCTCCGCGCACCGCGACCGCGCGCTCACTTACAAGATGGAAGAGGTAATTAACTCAAAACGGCTCACCATCCTGAAGAAAGAACTGCATTCTGTTACTCAACATTATGACCCTATCGCGAACCTCTTTTGATAAATATTCACATTGATTGACTTTTTAACCGACTTCATCAAAAGGAGGAGGTTCTCAATTCGATTGTATGTTTTTTTTTATCGTTGTTCGCGCGTATCTTCGACATTTACGGACCGATTTAGATAATTCTTTTTTTGTTCGATTGAGTTTTCTTGCGAGATGGTCCCATTTAATTTTTTTTCAAATCGGTTCAGTAGTTTACAAGTAATCCTGAAAATACTATGATATTAAACCAACTAACTTGACAATTTTGTTATTTATGAACCGAATTAGATGATTTTTTTTGTTGGGGAAGGGATACCTTTGTGTAGTCTTTTTAACCGACTTCAAAAAAGGAGGTATTCAGTTTGTATGTATGTTTCTCCGCGATTATCTCACGTTTGGCTGAGCCGATTTTTCTACCTAAATAATATACCTACACTACCTAATACAGAAGGTACTTACACTAAAAATAAAAAAATAAAAAAAATGTTTAAAAAACAAAAAAACCGACTTCAAAAAACCTGCCTCTAAAAAGCAAGAAATAATATACAAATCATTAGATACGCATTATCATTGTTATAATAAAACACGTCAATTGAAGTCGGGTGGTGCTTTTAGAATAAAAAAAGAAAGATGTACTCCAGCCCCACCCGACTTTAATAGACGTGTTTTATTATAACAATGATAATGCGTATCTAATGATTTGTATATTATTTCTTGCTTTTTAGAGGCAGGTTTTTAGAGATCACCTTGATGGGCGCCCTTCATTGTGAATCGCACTCGCGTAGCAAAATCACGTGCCGTCAATCACGAGCCAAAATGGCTCTTAATTTAAATATCTAAATTTCAATAGGTGGACGTTTCTTTAGCATTTTTGTCTGAAAGAATGAATCGGAAGATTCTAACACGTTTGGTGTGTTTCCAGGTGCAGATTACGGCGGTGGACGAGCTGTACGTGGAACAGGACGCGGAGGGCGCCGTGCTCAAGCAGATCGCGCGTGTCAGGCTGTTCTTCCTCGGCTTCCTCAGCGGTAATGTATCAATGCTTTTTAGTGAATAATAATATGGAAAAAATGAACCTAACAAATGAAATAAGTAAGTACGCACGACAGCACGTCAGGTTATACAGTTAAACTGCAAAAACAGCTTTTATTACGTAGGGCATAAAGGCGGTCTCAAGGTCAACATGTATAGTCTGAGGTGCCGTCCTGTGTACCTACTCAATATAAACTCTCAAATTAGTTAAACTCTACTTTTGTAATGAGTTAACTACAACCCCTCTTCATATCATCTCGAGCACCTACCTGTCTATGTCTAGACCTGTTCTCAGTTCGTGCTCTCTCATGTCAGGGTTTGTGTGTCCCATGAGCATTAAGTTGAGAAGACTGAAAGAAGTGGAGGTTTCTTCTAGGAGCCCTTTTTACCTGCTAAGCTAATTTATCTATTCTTATATTCATCATAATCATGAGCATTAAGGCCCACTACACCGTACCATATCATGAATGACCATGGTGCTAGGAACGTATTGCAGGCAAAAAAAAATATTTTTACCTATTGAAAAGTATGACAAGTGCATTGCCGTGCCGGTGACGGAACGATGTAGTGGGAATAGGTCACACTTTTCAATACAAAAAATATGCCTGATACGTTCCTAGCACGGTCATGGTATAGTACGGTGTAGTATAGACTTTTAAGGAAAGAGTGTGTGCCTGCAGGCATGCCGGACGTAGAGCTGGGTGTAAACGACCTGCGGCGGCAGGGGCGCGAGGTGGTGGGGCGCCACGACATCATCCCCGTCGTCACCGAGGAGTGGATCCGCGTCGAGGATACCGCCTTCCACGCCTGCGTGCAGCCCGAGGACTTCCACAACACGCAGATCATCAAGTTAGAACCTCATTAAACTACTTACTTATTATTAGTTCTATGAGAGAACTTAATCATAATCACACAAAACCGTTTAATATTACCACAGACTTGTACTATTATCACAGAATACATAATAGTACAAGTCTATTATGTATTCTGTGACCACAGCCGATACTAACGAGACGCAACGATTGACGCAATTCTTTAACTCGCAATAAAACTTTTCGTGTATTTTTAGGGCTCATAAAAGTAGGTAGTCTAGTATTTTTGAAAGGTTTCACTAGATTCCCTCGCAGTCATTCGAGGAAGTAGCTATAGCAAATGTGTCAAAAATCTACTTCTAGGAGTGACTACGAGAGAGAGAGAGTGTATATGATACCGTCTAAAAATATTAGTCTAAATCCACGACAAGTTTTATTAAAATTGTTTATTAGAATTATTCACCACGACCACGATGTTACTTTCGGTCAGGAAAGCGCTTATTGATTGAAATATTATCGCGTGTAACAATTACCTATTACAAAATTAAAGATTTGCCTGTAAATAAATTGTCGCTTGCGTGCAGGTTCAAGCCGCCAGACGCGTGCTACATCGAGCTGATGCGGTTCCGCGTGCGGCCGCCCAAGAACCGCGAGCTGCCGCTGCAGCTCAAGGCCGTCTGGTGCGTCACGGGGAACAAGGTACGCACCTGATAATGGAGGTGATTCCACCACCACTCATGGCAAAGTAATGCAGAAGTCTGATTCGAACAGACGAGCATCTAGTAACTTTAATTCCACGCCCGCCACACACCACACCACATTTTTTTCTACTTTATCTCAGTATGTTAGTCCTTCACTAACTCGCCACCAGGGTTGCATCTGAAAATCAGCGCCACTGTTTCAGGCAACGGCATAAGGTGAGATGTGACCGTTTCAGCAAAAAATTGTCTTCTCTAAAATCTTCTCTTATTTTTTTGTAACTGGTTGTTTTACTGAATAAAAATATTTTCTTTCTTCTTTCTTTCTCTACCCAATGACACGGACGGAAAGAGATAAAGCTAACGAAAAATGCGATGACGGGGATGGTTCAATAATACTTATGAAGACCACAGGGAAAATATAAGGAATGCCAGCAGAAAGCAGTACATAGATTTTAAACTGACATTACAAAGCCAATCTAGTGGCATTTGTGTGTCTAATATCCTGCAAAAGAAACACATGTGGTTTCAGACTTTTAAAATTTCAATGTTGATTTACGTTAATGTGCCTTTGATTGATATTCCTCATTTTTCTTTTGATCTGATAGTTTATCTCTAAAAGTATTTTACTTCCGGCCTAAAAAAGATGCTGTTACCTAAAGCACCAGAGGCCTATAGGTTAGGTACCCAACATTGGGTGCCGTGCAGCTGATGATCGATGTATGTATGATGATGTATGTGGCCGGTTTCTTTATAGTGTGATGAGGAGAGGTAAGTACCTAAAGTATTGACTGTACTGTGTATAGGTGGAGTTGCGCGCGGACGCGCTGGTGCCGGGGTTCGCGTCGCGCAAGCTGGGGCAGGTGCCGTGCGAGGACGTGTGCATCCGGTTCCCCATCCCCGAGTGCTGGATCTACCTGTTCCGCGTCGAGAAGCACTTCCGCTACGGCTCCGTCAAGTCTGCGCACAGGTGAACACATTAGCTGTCTTCTTACTCGTTCGGCTAATAGGTTGATTGGACCACTGTTAGCCATTTTAGATAAGTGACCCAATTGTCCAAGCAAGCAAATTAAGGGTAGTTCTTTGTTGGGTATTGCAGACGCACGGGCAAGATCAAGGGCATCGAGCGGTTCCTGGGCGCCGTGGACACGCTGCAGGAGTCGCTCATCGAGGTGACGTCGGGCCAGGCCAAGTACGAGCACCAGCACCGCGCCATCGTGTGGCGCATGCCGCGCCTGCCCAAGGAGGGACAAGGTAAGCACCACGAACTACTGAAGGAATGTAGGTATGGAGGACATGCCACTAGTAGGAAGGCCAAAGGGAAGTTTTTCCTCGGGGCTGGGTGGTATTAGACCGGGGACCGCGGTCCAACCGATGATGGTTGGAAGTTGTATATTGCTGAATCACTGAGTGAACTCCGCTAGCGAGATGTAGGTACTCCATAAATATTCTGCATACTACGAGGTGCTATTCCATACTGATCTTCGTGTTTGTAGACGAAAGTTTTGAAAGACTAAATAAAAAGGTTCCACAAGGCTTATCCACTCCACAAATTAAAAGGTTTTAAGAAACGAGCGATGACTTTTGGAAAACAATGACTTTGTTCGTAGGTACCCCTCAGTTAAATAAGATCATGCGATGCGGCAGGCGCGTACACGACGCATTATTTTCAACTCCATTGCTGCATTGTAATGTTCAACATTATGATGTGTGTGTTGCCAGGCGCGTACACGATGCATTAGTTCATCTCCATTCAAGGGCGTAACCAGGATGAGGATTGTATAGGTCTTACAAGAAGCGTAGCAATCTATAATGAAGCTCGTCAGAATTACAGTTTACCAGCTAACAACCGCTCTTCTAATGGGGGGCAGCTGCCCCTCCCTGCCCGCGTTTCTCGCTGCTGTATCGTATGTTCAACATTATGTCGTGTGTCCCGCCAGGTGCGTACACGACGCACAACCTGGTGTGCCGCATGGCGCTGACGTCGTACGACCAGGTGCCGGCCGAGCTGGCGCGCTGGGCGCACGTGGAGTTCACCATGCCCGCCACGCAGGTCTCGCACACCACCGTGCGCTCCGTCTCGCTGCAGAACCACGACAACGACCCCCCGGAGAAGTACGTGCGCTACCTCGCCCGGCACGAGTATCTGTGAGTACCATACACTGACTATCCCTCTCTAACAGAATTACCTTGTGCCTTGTACCTCGTGTAGGATGACATGAAAGTAAGGTACCTAGATAACCGAGAGACAATAGCTACATGACTTAAAAGCAGAAGGCCCAGTCAGCAGTGTCAACTCGGCCAGACGACATTACAAGGTGTCAGAGTTCATTTGATTCAGATATTTATAGCTAGTTAAAGTTTTGTTTGAAACTAAAAGTTTGTAAGTTCTTACATTCGCGATAGTAATTTGCCATACAAAAGACATCAACGCGTTTCTTACGAATAATATTTATTTTTGAGTTTTGAAAGCATTATGAATATTCTTTCGCATATTAATTCAATTTTTATCATCTGTATTGTGTCTGACAATATGACGAACCATTTTTCGGAAGGCTAGGGGGGCAGACAAAGAAAATCCTAGAATCTACATTATAGAGATCACATCCCGTATTGTTGGATTTCACAAGCCAGCCTTCAGGCCTGTTAGTTTCTAAGAGTCTTATAAAAAGCTTCGCAAGCTATGAAGCTCGTCAGAATTACAGTTTACCAGCGAACGACCGCTCTTCTAAGGGGGGCAGCTGCCCCTCCCTGCCCGTACTTTGCTAAACCACCTTTCTGATTTGCGTCTCCACTTGATGTTTCTGATCAATGTGCTTCATTGATGATAAATGATGATTGTGATGTGTGTAGTGTGGGCATCGAGCGCACGTCCGGCTCGTCGGCGCCGGCGTACGAGATCTCCGCCGCCGTGCCGTCGCCGTGCGCGCCCGCGCCCGCGCCCGCCCCCGCCACTCCCGCCGCGCCCTCCTCAGAGTCCGACTCTGACTAAACCACCAATCGATCATCACTACTGCCCACGTGTGATCAACCAGGGGCGCAAGTCTGCAATTGTTAACGTCATAATCGTGTTTCAATCGTGTTTGAGTTGTAATACTTTTTAACACAGCTAGTTCTTGTTTCTTAAACCCAAAACGGAAACACAATTGAAAAACGATTATGACGACGTTACTAATAGCAGACTTGGGCCCCTGGGATCTAGCTAGTTGTCATTGTCGTGTTCAAAGGTGAATCTCTTTAACTTGAAGAAAAATGTTTGATTGATTTAAAAAAGGGCTAAACAATAAAGTGATAAATACTAATCGATCGATCGTATTTACTGATTAGAGCATAAGGTTTTTATATTGTTTACATAAGCGGCAAAGTATTTGCATCTAATTACTATCCAACAGTGTTAATATCGCCAAAGCGCCACGCCATTTCGCGAGAGACAGCGAGATGAATCCGTCTTGTAATTTTGGTACAAGATCGCATCCGTATAGAGGATAGTATTTTATTTAGTATTAAACCATGACCTATAGCAAACACTTGTACTGATGATATTTCAAATTTATAAGTAGCTGCCTTGTAGCTGCCGATTCTGGGCGTAGCTTCCACCAATAATATAATCTTATTGTAATAATTTTGTGAGTCGTGTCGTCTTCAACTTGATGAAACTGATATTTAAGATTTGTGATTGTAAATAGATGTCAAAGTAAAGAAAACTATGTTCGATTCTATTGTGACAGAGAAAGACATATTTTTAAGGTACCTATTACCTATTAAGTTTCATCTTGACTCAGTTGTTGCTTCGTTGATTTATTTTAACTAATCAATAATTTATTTAAGTACATATCGATAGATATAGCGTGTCTAAAAATACGTGCATAGTTAAGACCATCTTGTTACAAAATGCGGTCTTGGTTTAGTCCGGTTATAAATACAGTTATTCTAAGTTCGTCTGCAAAGGGTTATGTGAACTTATATTACATTAGTCGCAAGGGCGTCGCCGAGAATGGGTAGGGGGACGCAGCTGCTCCCCCCTAGAGGTTAAAAATGTAGCCAACTGAAAAATAACCAAAGTTCTAAGGCCAGGAATTGACTTGCTTTTCTGAAAAATCCCGCATCTCAAACAAAACTTGAATAAATTCACTAGGTGCTGTTGACTGTACCTAGAATTGTTATTTTTCTCATCCTCTTTAAATGTCAACTTGCCCCCCCCCCGCCTTGGCCATGGGCTGGCGACGCTCTTGTCGTACTTCGGCTCGGCCGTATTTTGCAATTTAGACTGGTCGACAGTGAGAAGGACGTATCCCACCAAGAGTATCTAGTCATAAAGATAAGTCAGTATGCGTGACGTGCATGCGAATCTCCAATGTAAACTAGGAAATGTTATGTTAGTACCTACTTAATGTAATGATTGGGAACGGATCCTGATATGAATATAATACTCATTAGTCATTACTGTAGTATGTAATGTAGGTAGGTAACGTCGGAGACAATAAGTAACACCGTCGCTCCCGAGAATGTATAAACTGCGCCGGCGCAGCGACGAGGCATCACACACCAGAGTGTAATATAGTATAAATTGGATGTCATAAAGAAACGCATTATCTTCACGAAATGTTGCCCAATACTCTATTAACTTTTAGCAATGTATACGTTTCTTTAGAATATCATTGAAACCGTTTTGGAATAACATAAATATTTTTGAAAATTGAAAATGTAGATAATGGGGAATGTCCGAAAAAAATCAAATTGGCTGAATATTTTTCTAGTAAAGTTTCAGAATTTTCGGTTGCGTGAAAAAATTTCAAAAAATTAGTCTCTTCGACTTCACAAAGAGATTACCTTTGCCACCACCTGCCACAACCACAACTTGGTATTAAAAAAAAGTTTCAAGACAAAATGTTAAAACTTTTTTTTAAATACGTGTTGTGGTTGTGGCGTGGTTGTAGCAGTTAGCGGCAAAGGTATAATCTCCATTCTGCTGTTACTTTTATACATTTGTTAAGTCGAAGAGACTTTGATTTTTTTTAAAAATTCTGAAACTTTATTCTATCAAAAAGGGACCTTATTCCTACCTATAGAAAAATATTCAGCCAGTTTGATCTTTTTCGGACATTCCCCATTATACTTAGAACGATTGAAGTTTTGTGGTGGAAGTGCGATGGATGACGTAGGTATGTGCCGTCTATCTGTGAGTAAGTATACCCGCCGATATGAGGACGCTGGATTGGCTCTACTCTAGGGTTTTAGCAATAATCTTCACACCTACTTGTATCATAAGATTCAATAAGATATAGCCGTTTGTTTCGAGCCAATATAGATGTATGTTTATTGTAATCGAATACACCTTAGTTGTGTTACTAGTAGCACAAAAAACATTCCATAAATATTAGTATGTATTAGTCGCAATACTCGCAATGTACCTATATCTTCTCGTTTGGATGTAACTCTGTGCTTAGTTAGTGGTTTGAAGAATTTATACAAAATAGAAATGTGTATTTTAATAAATATTGCGCTACGTAGTGTATTTGGTATCTCTAACTATAGATACTGCATATTATGTGTATGAATATATCTTATATAAAATAAACATTATATAATGATCAGTTTAAGCAACACTAACATCATTTGGTACCACCTTATATAGATGTTATTGCTTTGTAATCGATACTAATATACTTAAATGAAACATCAATAAATAACCATACATAATGTTGTCCAACTAGCACGAGAGTGCATCCCTAGAAGTAGAAATTGTAAAGTATAAAGTTAATCGAAAATTAAGTACGTACTTACTCGATAGTTAGGCTAACTTATAAAGGAGAATGAGATTATAAATTATATTTACTAATACTACACGTTTGTTTGTATGATATGATATTATTAGGCTCTGTTGGAGTGTTGCATGTACCCAGTACCATACAGTGGACCCGTTCTGTTGTTAATAAAATTATTATGACCGTGCCTAGTCTATCATTTTTAACCGACTTCCAAAAAAGGAGGAGGTTCTATGTTCGTCGGTATATTTGTTTTTTTTTTGTGTATGTCCACCGATTACTCGAAGACGGCTGGACCGATTGAAATGATTCAAACGTTATTACATTAGGTACACTCCCAAGTTGGTCCCATTTTTTAAAATTTGGAAATCGGTTCAGTACTTTTCAAGTAATCTTGAAAAAAGCACGAAAATAGTATGATTTTGTGTGAATTACCTCGATTAATGGTCGTATTACTTTTTTGTTTATGAACTGAATAAGATAATTATTTTTTTGTTGGAAGAGGGATATCTTAAGTGTAATTTTTTAACCGACTTAAAAAAAGAGGTTCTCAGTTTGACCCGTATTTAAGTATTTTCTCCGCGATTATCTTACGTTTGGCTGAGCCGATTTTTCTACATATATAACATACCTTACCTACAAGGTACCTACACTAAAAAAAAAAAAAATTATAAAATTGTTAAAAAAAAAAACAAAAAACCGACTTTAAAAAACCTAGGTACCTCTAAGAAGCAAGAAATAATATTCGTAATAATAAAAATACGTCTATTGAAGTCGGGTGGGGCTTTTGGAATAAAAAAAAGGAATTTATACTCCAGCCCCACCCGACTTCAATAGACGTATTTTTATTATTACGAATATTATTTCTTGCTTTTTAGAGGTAGGTTTTTTGAAGTCGGTTTTTTGTTTTTTTTTAAACAATTTTTGTCACATTTGGTTTGGAAAAGGCAGCCAGCGAACTTCGCTGGAAAAAGGGGTAATTTCTCCTATTCCGTGTGTCAGTTAAAATAAAAAGAAATTGGAGTTTCATTCCTCTCCTCGCGTCGTGTTCCTCATTAGGTACTGAGGGTCGTGATTCCCCTTATCGTCAGTGGTGCATCGTGTAGCTTGGTGTTCACTTGTTCAGCGTTGAGCGGATTTGGTCAGACCAAAGACACCAACAATATCAAATTCAAATAAAATCTGATTAAATTTATCAGCAAATATATATCAGAACTTAGCTTAATTAACTTATATTGTATGGAAAATCTTAGGGTATCCCCATTTTATTTTGAGCAGTAGGCATATAACTGGTATATGCACTAATTAGCCTGCAACATATATTGTTTCAAATATTCAAATGACAACAACTGGAAAGCTTTGCGACAAATAATCGTTTTCGGACATTTAAGATAGTAATATAGTATTGATGCCCTACGCATGGATAGACAAAAACCTTCACAGGTAAAACTATTGAAATAATACAGTCAAAGTGCCTCGATGATCGATGGTGCGAGGCTCTTTATATACAGTCGTACACGTAACTCCAGCTAACATCAGCTAACGCGTGACGGTACAGTCAGCAACGACAATTGCTAAACCCTTTAGTATTTTGTCATAGTATTTTTTTACTAATGCTTCAAACTGCGAGACATCATCTGTCGAAAAAATTGCTATGACAAAGTACAAAAGTGTTAAGCGACTTTCGTTGCTCACTGTACCAACCACCCCAGCCAACCTAAATACAAGTTGTAATTCTCACGTGCCGAGGTCAGGCTACGGTAAACGGTTACAGGAGGAATGAGTGCCGCTAGAAATAGTGTATAATAAACGTTTCCCCTCTTCGTCGTTAATCAAATTCATAAACATACGCATTCCAAACATGTATTGAGGTCATCGATTATATATTCAACTTGAGCTGAGTCTACAAGTTGAAAAATTCGGTCAACATGCATGTACATATTAGAAATTTGTAAATTCGTAAAATAATATCCTGAAAACTACACAAACAGACGAGACCTAGACCGAGAAAAGACAACAAATTGACCAATAAAAAGTATTTTGAAAAAAGAAATATATGTAGCTTACTTCCGCAAACAAAATATGCAAGATGCACCGCTAAAATAGCTAAGCCAGCCTAAAGTGCTGAATCTGATGGCTGACACCATTCTATATACAGGGTTACTTGTAAAACACCAACAACCTTGTAGGAGTAGATTGCTAACATCAGAAACAGCAACATTTGTTCTACGACTTTTCCGAAAACAGCCAAAAAAAATTGACTTTTGATACAAAACTCGATCAGCTGTTCGGACATTTTGTATGGAGAGTCGAATATTTTTTGTCTGTTTTCGAAAAGTCGTGGAACAAATGTTGTTTTTGTTTATGATGTTAGTACCTAATCTACTCCTGCGAGGTTGTTGGTGTTTTACAAATAACCCTGTATAGGAGCCTAAAAAACATCGTGCAAACATTATATTCGGAGTTCATTTTTGTAAACCTGCCTGGGGGTCAAGTCTGCTAATGTTTTCGTCAAAATCGTAGTTCAATGGTGTTTGAATGGTAATGCTTTTTGACACAGTTCTTGTTTCTTAAGCCCAAAACCGAAACACGTTGTGTTTCTTAAACCCAAAACGGAAACATATTGTGTCTTGATTTTGGGTTTAAAAAACAAAAACTGTATCAAAAAGCATTACCATTAGAACACCATTGAACTACGATTTTGACGAAAACATTAGCAGACTTGACCCCCTGGTTATGTGACACGCACCAGAGGACATCAACCCGGCTGTGGGTTAACCTGTTAACTCCCAAAAATAAAACAACGACATGTGCCCCCTCTAGTGGGATGAGAATGAGATTAAATCGGGAATGTAAGTACCTAAGGGACGTAATACGGATTGGTCTACCCATAAGTACTTAAGTAAGTATTACATGCCTTCTATTAGAAAAAGGATAGGATAAGACCACAGTACTTAAATTCATTTGTATTTTTATACTCTTCGAAACTAAACAGTATTGTTATCATGGGAAACAATATTTCCAGACAAAATAATAAGTATAGATTAAGTACATACTTAGGTAATCTTAGCTGTACTAGTTAGCTTCAGCATTATTATTCAGTAGGTTAATGCAACAAGAGGTTTGCTTTTAATTAAAATTCCTGCTTATCCTCGTTCCTCTCTTGACCTGTATAGATAATGAAGACACGTACCTATTCAACAGCCGAGGCTGGGTCAAGTTTAAGGTATCTCTATCAATAAATCTCTTTATGTTTGCTTCGTTTAATGAATGGAGTTTTTGAGATGAGGCCAAAATCGCACAGTTCGTGCGGTATGGAGGTTGGCACCGAATATGGAGGAGGTGAAGGTTGCAGTGACAGGTCGGCTCGGGGCGGAGTGCCGTGCGTGCGTGATCGATTGAAGCGGTCGGCGGGCGCGTGCCGGCGGCGGACGGCGGAATGCGCCATCTCCGGCCGGGGTGCACACATTGACGATTACACTTCCTCCCTGTTCAAACTTTTTACCATTGAAAATGGTTATCAGATGCAAATCGCCTGAGACGTGTATTTTTGGCCATATCTCCGAGGATTTTGGGAGGATCGAGATGGGAATAGTACCAAAAGTTGAGGAATTCATCGAGATACGTCTTAACGTTTGAATTTCGAAAATCTACTGGTAACTTCTTTTGGGATTTCGCAAAATTCGGGTAAATTCGGGTTTTTTGAGGGGTGTTTGTTTACTAAATTATAAATATTTCGGAAAAAAACCGACTTGTTGATCTGTAATTTTTTTTATGCTTAACGGAATAGTGCTTGGCCCTCACCTCACCTGATGTTAGGTGACGATATGGCTGAAAGTGGAAGCGCACTACACCCGGAATCCTCATCACTGAGAATTCTGAGAAACTGGCTATCTTACCTCATACTGCCGGAACACAACAATTTTTGAAATTGTTGTTATGGCGTCACTTAGGTAAGATGGTGGTAGCTAGCCAGGCGGACTCGAAATAAGCCCTACCAAACCAACCTACCAAACCGATTATAAATTGTACCCCCCCTGGGAATTAAAACCGGGACCCCTGCGTCTTCCACGGGTGGGTTAACCACTAAACCACAAAGGCGGTTAAAACTTTCAAGGCTTTGGACGAAGTTTTTCTCTAATTGTTCTTTTTACTCTTTTTCTACAGTAATTTGAGATCCTTAGACTCCTCGCGGACGAAGTTAAATATATATATACTAAATTCTTTATTGGTCTATGTTTCTCCAATATTATTTTGACTTGAGACACGACACGTGCAATCGTAATCCTTAATCATAGCTACCGACAAAACCTGTTTTACCAAAATCAAGAGGAAACCACCCCTACCTGGTAACATCTATCTCGCGTGTGTCGAAAGGGCAAAGGCTTCCGAAGAAGTAGGGCAGGGCGGGCGCATGCGCGGCGGTGGTGGCGCATGCGCGCGGCAGGCGTCGATGGGCGCTGACCGCTGACATCACGCGGGCGCGATGAGCCCCTCGTCATCAGGTAGGTCGGCCCGCGGGCACGTCCACGCCCGGCCGCGCGCTTCCCGCGCCCCGCCTCACGGGGTTTACTAACCACGGGATTTTCACGGACATCCCCCGCGACCAGCGAGGTGACGTCACGTGAATGTGTGCTGTTGAATCATAAAAGTGATGTCAGTTCAGTGGTGCCCACTTATGTAACCTGGATTACCGACTCGAATCAATGGATTGTATGCCAATATTGTATGTGTGTTAATACCACTTGATCTATCGACGCCTGGTGCTGATCTCCGTAATCTATAGCGTGTAATTTAATAGGTACGTACATAATCCATTGCATTCTAAGTACTTATATATACAAAACGAAAACGGGCATCTGTTCTGGTGTTGTGGCTCCTCTGGGAAAGGACCCTCCAAAAAGGTACCTTGCACATTTTATACGTATATATACATATATAATTTTAAAAGAATGTTTTAAAAAGGGATTATTTAATTTTCTTGCTCCCAAAACACAAAAAAATAAAAGTAATTACTTAAGTAAGTAGGTTATATCAGAATCATACTCGTGCAAATGTTATAAATAATATTTTTTTATTGTCATACTATTAATTGATAGTGTAGGTACCTACCTATACACTTCATTTTTTGTTGCATTTTTTGGCGCAAATATCACTAAATCAATTCGTAGTAAATAACTAAGTATAGCGATTAAAGAGAAATGCTTCTACACAATTGTGAATATTGATGATACCTACATATTATTTAAAGCAATTTCGACTTGAACATCTAATGTTGTTTCTAAATAATTTCGAACATAAGTATTTTTAAGAGGTATTTTTGAAATTAAAATGTATCAAGCCAAAATCACTGAATCCTGTTTCTGATTTAACACGTGTCTGGAGAAAGATATAAAGAAATATGTCTATAGGTATCTTAATTTCAGATCCTTATGATCTTTCCGAGACCTAGGCATTACCTACATCAAAAAAATCGTTAAGCGGTTAACAGAATACATCTACATACTAAGTTTCAACTGCTGTGTAATCCTAATACCTATAAAGTGTCTGTGATATACGGATGACGGACAGACAGACATGACGAATCTATAAGGGTTCCGTTTTTTGCCATTAAGGCTACGGAACCCTAAAAAGTGTCAATTTTGTACAAGCACATCCGCGCACTTGATAGCTGTTGCGTGCGGCTACGAGCTTAGAGCAACGCGGCTTCCGTCCGGAAAAGCCCTCATTGCTTGAGCTACGAGGGCTACGAGAGGCGCTAGTCTACGAGGCCTACGACTCTGCTACGATTGCTACAACTACGAAATTGATATTGATGAAATTGAATCGATATTGCTACGAATTACGAAATGTCGCTACATTTGGGATGGAATGGAAATGGAACAACATAAAATTGTTACATTTTGTTTGTGTAGTAACAGGGTGTTTGGTAATACAATACTCCTATAAAGCTGAATAGGCTAAATGGGTACTGTGCATGCAACCTGGGAAAACTATTATAAAAACCTGAAAACCACAATAGACTGAAAAATTACTTTTTTTTCTTTTGATGAAAAACTGCATAGTGGCAACCTTAGATCGAAATGGTGTTTTGCTTTTGCCCATTAAATTAATGGGATTGACTATTGAATATAATTATTAGCCTATCTGCATTTAGGGTTGTCACTTTGCAATTTTTCCAAACAAATAAAAAACAAAAAATATAATTTTCCGGGATTGTTATGCACTATCTACCATTCGGCTTTATAGGGGTATTATCAAAAACCCTGTAAAGTGTAGCTTACAAAAAAATGTATGAAAAGATATCATTTAAAAATACCTTAGTAAAAATCTGGGGCCCTATTTTTCAATCATTTATTTGAGTTATTTTAAGGCGAATACAATTGACAACTAAATCGTACTCCAAAATAGCTGATCAAAGAGACTGACAACTTGCTAACCAACAAGCGATTCCAAAAATACTGATTTTACTATGTCAGACGAAAATAAGTAGTAACGAGCGCTCGATGCCAATTGCCATCCGAAAAAAAAATTCAGGTCAGTGCAACCGAAGGATTAAAAAATAGGGCCCTAGAATTTTACAAATAAAAGCATTTTTAAGAAAAAATATTTGAATTCAAGTGTTCCATGTTTAAATTTATCCTTAAATAACCAGTGTTCACGATCCAGTATCAAATTAGTGAGTACTTAATGAGTATCTAAAAACTTTTGGCGTATAAAACGGGGCGAGCGAGGGATCACTTCAACAAAATGGAGAACTAACTAAGTTCCCAGTTTTTTTTTATTCGTTATTATTAAAATTAAGGCCCACAACTGTGAAAGAATTATCAAATTATCTCTAAAAATGAAAAAGTTACAGGACGTGAAAATAATTTCGCTCATCGGGAACCGGTCGCCTGACGTCATCTACGGACGGAACATCTCCAGCGGCCGGCCGCGCCACCGCCATACAAGCAACAGGTCGAATGACGTCACGCCGCGCCGTAACAATCGCATCGCGCAAAAATTTGTCAACTTATTATAGTACATTAAGAGACAACTTAGTTTAGGTTGCTCATTGCACACAAGGCTGTGGGTTGCAGCCCGAGCCGTAGACTAGGCGAGGGCGTAACTCAGCCGAGTGTGCAATAAGCAAGAGCTCACAGGTTTCATACCACGTTTTTCAACACATTTGCGAGGAAAAAACAAAATAATTTACCACTCAGCAACAAATACGATAAAAACAAAGTAATATGATAATTATGGAAAAAGGCGCGCAGGTTTTTTTTTGTTTTTTTCACACGCCCAACGCAAGAATATTTTGCGAACAAAGGGGTAAGTGAGCATACAGCCAACCTCAAAATTATAATGTTAAGTGATAAAATGCAAATATTTTAATATTTTATAACAAAATATTGTAAATTATGAATAATTTGATAATAATAAATATTTGTTTGATTTGATTAAGGACTTACACATTTATTTATTACAAAAATGTAAGTATATGAATTTTCAGCAGCATAAAACTCTTTGTTGTTACTAAAAAAAATAACTGTATTACCCGGCTAAATTGGGAATGCTCTGTTTACTCGCATAGAACTTGCAGTAAGGTACTTTCTATAACGTACTAGTGTTTTATATATAATTGCACGCGTTTGTTATAGCTCGGTTTATGGCCCTAAAAGCGATGTATTAGTACTATTATAATATTCTGTGGTATTAGGGCTCACTTTACGAGCAAGTGTGTTGAAAAATTCTTTTCCCATAATTTTCCCATAATTATCATATTTTGTTTTTGTCGTAATTTGTTGCTGTGTGGTAATGTACTTTGTTTTATCCTCGCAAATGTGTTGAAAAACGTCGTATGAAACTTGTGAGCTCTTGCTTATTGCACACTCGGCTGAGTTACGCCCTCGCCTACGGCTCGGGCTGCAACCCACAGCCTTGTGTGCAATGAGCAACCTAAGCTAACTTGTCTCATAATGTACTATTATTACTCTGCCATTTACTGACGGATTTAATTTTTTTTTACTATTATAAATATTAATTTGAGGCTATATTTTAATTTTATGAAGTTAAATAAAGCAGTTTTAACATCATGAAACTTCTCCATTGTAATGCTGAGTTGCGTGTGTGTGTGCAGAGGGCAGGCGGGTGCCGCGCGCTATGTGCGGGCGGCGGCGGCGGCAGTAGCACGCGCATGGCGGAGGGCGGCGCCACGCGGCAGCCGCGCCGCGGGCCCGCGCCCATCGCCTCCTTCGACCACGACGTCTCCGACGAGGTGAGGGCACCCGTATGTATCTGTCGTCTCCTTTCTTCTTTTCAATGTTATCAGATGTTGCATTCCATCTTCAGTTCAGGATGTGACTTTCAAAAAGCCCTCTCCGAACAGAAGAAAATATTGCATCTAGTAACTTCTATTCGTACCTAGCGTCTGCGATCGCAAATAATGTATTTTAAATTAACCGTTACAGTCGAGCCCGGAGACGAAGCAAGGGATCCGACTGCCCGAGATCCGCGAGGACTCGAATTCGGTAGCGGGCGCGAGCGGCGCGGACGCCCTCGCGCCACCGGAGCAGCGCGCGCGCTCGCACTCGACGCCGGGCGCGCTTCAGGCGCCGGCCACGCCGCGCATCGACATCTCGCGCGCCTCCAGCTCCAGCCACCAGGACTCGCGCGACAGCTCGCCCGAGCTGGCGCTGTTCGCGGGCTCCACGGCCGGCGCCGGCGAGCTCGGCTTCCGCGAAGACGGCGCGCTCGATCTGCGCTCCTCCACGGAGGAGCTCGCCTTCCTGGAGCCGGCCCCGGGCGAACGGCCCGCGCCCGCGCCGCCCTCGCGCCGCCACTCGCGCAAGGACAGCCAGGGCTCCGAGACGGCGCTGCTGGCGGTGTCGGGCCGCACCAGCCGCATCTCCAGCGTCGGCTCGCAGTGCTCCGCGCACTCGGCGCTCTCCGCATTTAGCCGCGGCTGTGAGACGCGGTTGTCGGTCGCGTCGGGTGCATCGCGCTCGCCGTCACCGCACAGGATGCTGCTCGAGACCTCATTCTGCGGGCCGAAGCCCATCGAAACCGATCCGGAGATCTGCGCGGCCGCCGTCGAGGAGCGGCTGCTAGAGATGGCGAAGCTGAGCGCCGACCCTCAGCCCGTCCTGCCTTCGGTGGTGCCGGTGGTGGTGACCGCGCCCGTGGACGCGCGCGACCACCGCGAAGTGCGTACCGAGGCGACCGTCGAGCGGGCCACCCCGCGCCCACCGGTCCCGAGACAGGCCCCGGCGGCAGACGCTCACTCGATAGTCATCGAGCCGGCGCCGACGACTTCGATCACGCGAGCGTCCTGCGAAACCGTGCCGGCCCTTCCGGACCAGGAAAAGAAACAAAAGGAAACAAGAAATCGAGCGCGAGCCGAAGAGAGACAGGCGAGGTCGCGGGAGCGTCGCGACCCGACGGAACAGAGAGCTAAAAGTCAATCTAAAGACATCATCCGGATAAGATTAAAACCCAGTGAAGAGTACGACGACGAGGAAGTCGAAGAAGAAGAAAACGAACGCGTGCCGTTGGCGGGCGCCGCGACCAAGCCTGTGATGTTAGAGCTGGGCGATGGTGGCGGCGGCGGGCGCGCCACGCGGCCTACGGACCTGGCGTCGGAGCCGGCGCCCGCGCGTCGCCCGGCGCGCGACAGCCGCACGCCCTCGCCGTCCGGCGTCGTCACCTCTCGTAAATCTTCCTTCTGTTCTTTGTTTAAGTCGCGGGAAACCATCGCTTCCCCCGAGTCACCGTCGGACGCGCTACGCCGCAAGAAGAGCTTGAACGACGGCCGCTCGAGGAGTAGAAGTCGCGATCGCTCCACAACACCGACATCCGCTACGAAAATACGCGGTTCGGTATTATCATTGTTCAGAACACCGCGTAAAAGTGTGACTTCCCCGTCGCCGAACTCCCGCGAAGGCTCACCGGTGGTGCAGCAGGCGCGCCAGCTCGGCCCGCAGCCGGACCGATCGCGGCGCGGCAGCGAGCGGCTCAAGTACTACGAGGACACCAAGGAGGGAATCATCCACATCCCGTTGCGCACGCCACCCGAGGAGGCCGGCGTGGCGCGCGCGAGCGAGCACGAGGCGCGGCCTGCGTCCGCCCCGCAGCCACGCGCCGCGCCCGCGCCGCCCACGCCCGTGTCCGCCGCCGGGCCCGCGCCGCGCTCCTCCTCGCCTGCCGTCAGCGCCAGCGCTGGCGACCGACCGAAGCCAATTCAACGGACAGTTCTACCCGACGGCAGCATCATCATCCCGCTCCACTCACCGACGGAGAGAACCAAGGCGGAGGACGTCCTCGCGCCCGGCCCGGCCGCGTCCCCGGAGGCGAGCCGGTCGATCGACGCCGCGCCCAGACCGTGCTCATCCGCCGCGACGACGAGCGTAGAACGAGCGACGAGCTCAGATAGTTCCCCGATCGCAGTCGGCACGACGCCGACGGGGACTCCGGCCCCGGCGCCGGCGGAGGTCGCATCCGACGGCGACCGGTCCCGTAAGCGAGAACGGTTAGTCTTCATGACACAAGTCGGCAGCAGGGACCAAGTTTTCAGCACTCAATTTAGCATAACGAAGACCCCGAGCGTCACGAGCGAGATATCCGGGTCGTTTCCGAGCTTCCCGGACGCGGAGGAGGTGCGGGAGGCGGGCGGGCCGACGCCGAGCGCCTGCACGGAGACGGAGCGGGAGCGGTGGGAGAGGGAGGTGGAGCTGCCGAGCGTGGGAGTGAGCCCGCAGGAGGCGCGGGACTCTTCGGGCTCGGAGGCGAGCTCGGAGGCGGCGCCGCCGCGCGCCGGCAACGACGTGGAGCAGCGTGGGCTCGTGGTTCAGGAGTCGTTCGAGGACGAGCTGCCGTACGTGCCGACGACGCTGCCGCAGGAGCGGTCGCTGGCGCTACCGATGGTGCCGGTGCGCGAGCGCGGCGGCGCGCGCGTCGCCGTGGCTCCCGTGCAACGCCCGCGCCCGCCGCACGTGCACGCGCACGCGCCGCGCCCCGTCCTGCCACCCGCTCCACAGGTAGCTATATAATTATTGAGGAATGGTTTTTTCATAATTTCATTCATCAATTAACATACCTAATCAGTAAACGGTTGCAGGCATCGCAGGTGAAACAGACGGTGTCGGCGGGTAGCACAGCGGGCGGCGCGGAGGGCGATAAGCTGCGCATCAAGCTGCCGCGCCGGCCCCGCACCGGCTCCGCGGGCGCTCCGCCGCGCCCCGACCGCGCGCGCACACGCAGCGGCAGCGAAGGTCACTACTAGGACCGAGTATTTGTAACTTATACAGTCATCATCATAAACTTCATCAACTAAGTACTTATATACTTTACTAGCTTCTGCCCGCGACTTCGTCCGCGTGGATATTAGAGAAAATCCTTAGGGAACCTTCAACCAGGATCAGACCAGCCATTTTTACGCAATTAGGCGCGCTGCTTGAGACATCTGCCGCGTGTGGCGGACCTCGCACAAGGCTCCCCGTTCCCGTTCCCTTTCCCGTCCCCGTCCCCGTGTCCCGTCCCTGTCCCTGTCCCCGTCCCCTGGATGTGCATGTCCAGGTCCAATCATGGCCACCGTGTTGGACTTCAAAATAAATGTCATTTGCAACCACCATCCCATGAAACCTCAAGAACGACATCCACATCGATTTTCATGTTAACTTAACGTATACTAATCGCTACCTTTGTACAGACTCAGTATTTGTAATTATTTTATGGAACTGCTTGGTCTATTTGTAAACTATTATAACCATGTAAAACTTGTATATGACTGTATATTTCCTGAATAAATAAAATAAAATAAATAAAATTACCCCATTTACATCTTAGGGGAGGATTTTCAAAATAACAAAATATGTGTTTGCCTATTTATTTTTAGACATGCTCCTACGAATTTTAAAGTTGTAATGTCTATTTTATATTATTTTTCCATACAAAATTTAAACCCCATTTTCACCCCTTTAGGGGTTAAATCATGTCCACCGTGTTGGACTTCAAAATAAATCTCATTTTCGCAATCACCATCCCATAAAACCTCAAGAACGACATCCATATCGATTTTTATGTTTACTTACCCCATTTACTCCCAAGTGGTTGATTTTCAAAATTACAAAATATATGTTTGCCTATTTATTTTTAGATGTGCTCCAACGAACTTTAAAGTTGTAATGTCTATTTTATATTATTTTTTCATACAAAATTTGAACCCCATTTTTACCCCTCTAGGGGTCAAATCATGTCCACAGTGTTGGACTTCAAAATAAATGTCATTTTTGCAATCGTCATCCCCGAAAACCCCAATAACGACATCCATATCTATTTTTGGGGGTTTTTACCCCTTTTTACCACCATTTCATCCCAATAGGGGTTCAAATACTAACAATAACAATATACGTTGCGTTAGATGTCTATCCATAAGCCTTAATTATAAATTTAGCGATTTTTACTTCGAAAATAAAGGATTTTCTTCAATACACAACTTCATCCCCCTTTTGACCCCTTCGGGGGTAGAATTTTGAAAAACCCTTTCTTAGTGCACCCCTAGACCTCATAAGGAACCTTCGTGCCAAATTTGGAGTCTCTAGACCCAGCGGTTTGGGCTGTGCGTTGATAGATCAGTCAGTCAGTCAGTCAGTTTACGATTTTATAAATATAGATAGAAGACTAGAAGAATTCAGTATGGGTTTCAGTACAGTATAAGTTTTAAGTACCTACAAGTTTATTCTGTGTCTGTAATGTATTAAGCAAACGTCGAAAAGACTAGGGATTTCATATCCATGATGATCGTGAACCATTGATTTTTTTTGATCTGTCAAATAGGTAATTGTACGAATTCAATTGTTGAATGTCTACGTCAGGAGTGGAGACGGGCGGGAAGGCGGAGTGGATCGACTTCTCGGAGGTGCCGGAGCGGCGCAAGCAGCCGACGCGCATCCAAACGCTGCCGGCGGCGCGCGACGTGGTGTTCAGCTACGTGGCGCCCGAGGAGTGCCGCTGCGAGTGCCACGCGCGCGACGCCGACCACGACCCCGACTCCAATCAGTACGTACCACCGTAGCGTAGATTACTATAGTGGGGAAACTCGGTCATGTTGACAGGGCAATGCTGAGGGCTCGAAGGACCAAATTATTTGTTGGGATTATAAGTAGGTCTATATCGATATAGGTCTATGTAATAGAGAATCAAATAACAAAAGTAGTAGGTATGTAAAAAAGGCACACACACCATAGAGTATAAATGTCTATCAGGCAATTTAAGAATGCACTAAGTTTTGACTAAAGTATACCTTACTTACTTGAATTGAAAGCCAGAAGATGGAATGCCGAGACGGGTTGAAGACTCAACCGCACGTTCCGCTACGCTCCAAACTGAACGGAAAATGTATGATTAAAAGGCTTAATTTGAAGTGTGCGGTGCAAGTGTCGCTATGCGGTCGCGACACTTCTCCGCTCACTTCAAAATTACGGTTCGTTCAATTTGGAGCGTAGCGGAACGTGCGGTTGCAGTCTGCAGCCCGTCTCGGCAATCCACCTTTATTCCTACAAATATGACGGTTGTGTTGTCGCAGGGAGTGCGGCGAGCACGCGGCCGCCAGCTAGCTGCCGCCCGCCGCCCGCCGCCGCGCCCGCCCACCACACCACACTGGTCACTGTACGTTACCGAGCTCCACACTCGCATTCATAACCAGCTAGCATACATATCAAAAAACTAAAACTAGCTGTTAACTTAGCTATACAAGTTGCAAAATAATCCCTAATACCGAATATGGTAATGGGGACCATCAAACTGAACAACTTTACTATGGGACCAACTCTAAAATTGCGAAAAACAATAAGCTGTTTCATACAAAAAATAATAACGAAAATAAATCAAAAATTGTATGAAACAGCTGATTTTTTTTTCGCGATTTCAGAGTTCGTACCATAGTAAAAGTTGTTCAGTTTGATGGTCACTATCTACCATATTCGGCATTAAGCTAGGGTTTCCTAGGATGACGGTGCCGTCATATTACGGCCGTAATTTAGCGGCGTAGAACGTTGTCTATATTAACAATACGGTACGGCGCGCCGTATTTTTACATAGACAACGTTCTAGCTTTAGGGGTTATTTTGTAACACGCTGTAGGTAATATTAATGTAGGTAGATAGATATTATAATCTTAAATACAAACCACCTTACTAATAAAGATTGTATAGCAGATGTATAGTTACTCAATGGTTACTCTTTGTCAAACTATTTGAGTTTGACATTGAAAAGAAAGTGACACAACACTGTAACTATACATCTGCTAAGTATACAATCTTTATTAGTAAGGAGTATAAGTGGGTACAGTCAGCAACGAAAGTTGCTTATCACTTTAGTACTTTTTCATAGTACTTTTTTTGACATAATCTTCAAAACTGTAAGAAATTCTCTCAATAAAGTTGCTATGACAAAGTACTAAAGTGTTAAACAATTTTCGTTGCTGACCGTACCTTATTGTTGTTCGCAGGACAAGCTTCGGGCGGGTCGTAGCGGCGTCATCCCCCGCGATCCTTTTATAAACTATCCACCTTACTAATAAAGATTGTATAGCAGATGTATAGGTACTTAGTTGCACAGTGTTTTGTCACTTTCTTTTCAATGTCAAACTCAAATAGTTTGACGGAGAGTAACCATTGTGCAACTATACATCTGTTATACAATCTTTATTAGTAAGGGGGTAAACTAATAGGTATTCTCTAACTCGACAAAATGTTATCATTTTTGAGATGTAAATTTACCAAGTTCATTAGTTATATGAATATATTTATAGCGTCGTTTATATCTCTCCTACTAGCCACCGTTGACTACGCATTTTTCGATGTTTATTGAATTGTTCGAAGTATATTTATATTGCGGTTATATGCGATAGTCGCGTATCGTGTGTGATAGTGCGAGAGCGTGAGGCAGTGTGCATCCAGGAACCCGCCTGCCGCAGAGGACATACAGCACGGGAAGTATCACCATGTCACAGAT
This sequence comes from Agriphila straminella, assembly GCA_950108535.1. Taxonomy (NCBI): domain Eukaryota; kingdom Metazoa; phylum Arthropoda; class Insecta; order Lepidoptera; family Crambidae; genus Agriphila; species Agriphila straminella. The sequence goes on along the minus strand of OX467321.1, from coordinate 2,376,762 downwards.
TTATACTAAATAGTTACTACGTAGGTACCATGTTCTATTACTCCTACTTAACAGTAGCGACCACTGTACTGTGAACCTATTTCATAATCTTCTTTGTGTAAAGTCTGTCCCGTGTCATTGTCTTATGATAAGTATAAAATGCAATGCAATAAATTTAGTCACTTTAATGAAATGATTTTCTAAAAATTAGATGAACTGAATGCAACTTTAAATTGGTTGCTGACAGCACGAGCGCCCGAGGCGAAAGTTGCTGCTTATATTTGTATCGGGAACAACAATGTAAACCACTTGCAGTTTTTTTGTAGAGCACAATATGCTAAAGTATTGAGCGCATCCATTGGTCCCCGGAGAACCCTCGGTCGGCGTCATACTTTAACGTTTAAATAAATGAGGGTATTACCAGTATTAGGGTGTCCGCTGCGTTAAGCGGGGCGGGTGACGCGCGCGGGTCGTCATAGATTAGAGCTTACTCATGCACTGCAAACATCTGTCCGTCTGAAAACCAGCAATCTATATTCCCACGCCTTGTACCCGCGCCGGGATCCCGCTTAACGCAGCAGACGCCCTTAGATTAAAATCACAGGTATTAAGCACATTTAAACTAAACATAGGTATTTGAACACCTACCTAGTCGTCTTCACATAGGTGGTCACCTATGATTGAAATTAAAAAACATCCAAATAACTTCAATCGAGAAGATGGCTGCAAATTATCTGCAGTGTTGAATCCAGTAATTGCAAACGCATTACCTCTTTGTTCGCGGTCGGCTAACTACCAGGATACGGCTATGATACGGGATAGGGACATTAGTGTTGTGTGCGGCGGTAGTTGGAAAAACTGTCCGAGGGTGTATAAGACTCCACCGCAGAGGAGGCATAATAACGCATCTCCAGTCAGCCCGTGATCACGGCCGACGATACGTCTGGAAAAGGCTGGTGTTTACACACCTATGTTTAGTTTAATCGCGTTTAATAAACCTGTGATTTTAATCTAATACTTATAGAAACATGCAATGCGACAGTTTAAAAGTGAAAGAGGTGGTACCCACTCAGGTTCGCGAACCTATTTGCGGAGCTCAATGTGGACGCTATTACAAACTGCTACTTGATCGCACGCATTACAAACGCATCGGATCGCAAAATGCGGAGCGCGCACAGGGGTTCGTCGCACACGTACTCACTATGGCGCACTGTTGCAGGTTCGCGAACCTAAGTGCCACCCACCCTTTGTATAACGTAGTGATGGCGAATATTTGGCGATGGACGTCGTCGGCCGGGGGCTAAAGCCGGCCGCTCAGTAACTGTAGTGACCACGAGCGCGCAACTGACATGCATTTACTATTTACGTGTTATTTGAATGTTTTTACTTGTACACTTGTTCGCCACCGATGTTTAGACCGCTTAACTGTGCTCCTGCGTGTCGTTGCGTTCCTGCGACCTGCGACTAGGTTCAGTTGACGCAATAAGTATGTAAGAATGAAAGTACTAATGTTAAAATAAAAATAATTCTATCAGTTTAGAAAGAAGTCTGAAATATGGAGAAAATATAAATTTTTGCTTTCCTTTCTTGACTTTTTTTTCACTCCCCCCCCCCAGAATCACATTATACTACTTACACCGGCATGCAACGAGCGCCGCACTACTCTAACCACAGAAGAAAACTAAATTAAAATGTGAAATTAAGTTTGTTGGTTACGATTCAACCCATCATCATAAAAATGTTGCATGCACGTTGTTATGAGTACCTAGTGTACCTACTACCTACACAAAAAAAGGACATGCGGTATCTTTTATCCAGAGAAAAGTACTATTCCCGAGGGATAGATAAATAACAACTAAGTAATAATTAGTACGGGTTCGATTCCCAATAGAAAAAGTAAAGAGGCTTATAAACTTTCGGCATCCTCCACCGGCGAAGCTATGGTTCCGGAGTTCCGTTCCCTTACAGTCAGAAGTACTATTGATCTGATGGGATGGTACCTAATGTAAGTAGTTGTATTGGCAGCAGGAACAACCTCCACACGCAGTCTACTTGTTGAATGGACAACATTTATTTTGAGACAGAACTCATTTCGAGATATTAATGTTCTAAGCTATTTTTTTTTCAGAATCTTTAGATCAGCTCTTTTAGAATGAGTAAGATTTCAAACAATGATTTAATATACAATAAAGCCAATAAAAGTTAAAATAAAAAATACGTGTCCACTAAATTTGTATCTACTTTCATTATACAAAGTAAAAAAGACATTATATTTTTGAAAGGTGTCCATTATGATCATTTCCCATCGCTCAATAAAAACACCTACCTACTAGTTCTTGCATCTCACGAATGCGCTCGTCAACTCTTATGGCAATGCAAGAAAGTTGAAAATAGTTAAATTCACGCGCATTCTTGAGTTGCAAGAACTATAATCGGCGGTTATGGTCGTAGACGGATCAGCTGAGCAGAGGGGGAAAGCATATGGAAACCAGGGTTGGCATGATTAAATCACATTGATTGGAATCATGATTTAAATCAAGTGATTTTTTGAATAAAAATCATAGATTAAATCAAATTGCTTTTTTTCTTGCCTATTTGTATAAAAATATAAAATTCTTAATTTTACATAATTGATAGACACATAAAAATGTATAATATTAAATGTGACTTTGTGTTAGAATTACTGCTTTATACTGTTTTTTCTTCTAAAAAACCGCCAAATCATCTGTCCTAATATTTAACTTTCACCAGGCATTTTTATTTTGAACTGTTTTATTGATCTTTACTTGTGTTTCTTCCGAATTCAAGTGTTAAATAAGTCAAACAAAAGCGCGTTGTGGTTTCACGCACTTTATATTAAGTGGATTTTAAAGGCTCAAGCAAAAAATCGAAAAAATCAGATTTTTTTTTTTGAAAAAAATCAGTGATTTTTGATTTTTTGCAAAAAATCATGATTTTTTCCAACCCTGATGGAAACTCTATTAGACTAATACTAATAAAGATTATAACAGATTTATAACTACACAATGGTTACTCTCTGTCAAACTATTTGAGTTTGACATTGAAAAGAAAGTGACAAAAAGCTGTGTAACTCATAGACATTAAAAGATTCGCTCCGCTCTAACTATACATCTGCTATACAATCTTTAAGGTGGGTAAGGGGGTAAGTTTAAAATTGGCTCAGTTTTTCTTTCAATCGTACAAGTTTGAATCGTGTGTTGTGTGAATAAGAACAACAAGCTATGTAAATAAAAACGTTTTTATTAAATACAAGCTGGTTTGCCCGACAGATTGATCACTTTCACTTGACTTGACGCGAGGCGCCTCACTTGAACACCTTCCCCTGGTTGAAGGGGCGGCCGGCACTGTCTTTGCCGCTCCACGAGAAGTACTCCTTGACTAGCCGCTTAGTTTCCTCGTCTTTGGGGTCTAGTTTCTTCCAGTCGTAGGATTCGTAGTCAATCTGCCGGCAAGGATTGAAAACGTTACTTTATAACTTTCGATGGTCGTTATTATAATTTAATTAACATTATATTATAATTAACAAATGTTATTGCTGTTATTCGATATTCCCATTCGAGGAGCTCGGTGGCGTAGTGGTTTAGCGTCTGGCCCTGCGATTGCAGAGTTTAAGCAACTTTTGCAGGCATCGGTTATGGGATGGGTGAGCAAAAATTCTCCACTGTGCTTCGGAAGGCACGTTAAGCCGTTCATTTGCAGTCGATAACACCCACCAATCCGCACTGGATCCACGTGGTGAGTTATGATGGCCCGTCCTCCTTATCCACCCATAAGGAAGGCCTGTGCCCCAGTAGTGGGCTTATGGTCATTGCCGTTATTCCAATAATTTTATGTTTTTTTATGCACAACGGGATAGTGCTTGGCCTTCACCTCACTTGATGTTAAGAGACAATAAGGCTGAAAGCACACTACACCCGGAATCCTCATCACTGAGGAACTGGCTATCTTACCTCTAACTACCGAGACAACAATTTTTTAATTGTTGTTGTAATGGCGTCAGACTTAGGTAAGATGGTGGTAGCTAGCCAGACAAACTTGAAATAAGCCCTACCACCAACCAAACCGAGTACAAATTGTACCCCTCCTGGGAATTGTACACCCACACGCCCTCTATGGTGGAGTGGTTGTAGTACCTGCCAATCGGGCGAGAGCGGGAAGACGAGCTCCTGCCCGCGCCACACCCACACGCCCGAGATGGTGGAGTGGTTGTAGTACCTGCCAATCGGGCGAGAGCGGGAAGACGAGCTCCTGCCCGCGCCACACCCACACGCCCGAGATGGTGGAGTGGTTGTAGTACCTGCCAATCGGGCGAGAGCGGGAAGACGAGCTCCTGCCCGCGCCACACCCACACGCCCGAGATGGTGGAGTGGTTGTAGTACCTGCCAATCGGGCGAGAGCGGGAAGACGAGCTCCTGCCCGCGCCGCACCCACACGCCCGAGATGGTGGAGTGGTTGTAGTACCTGCCAATCGGGCGAGAGCGGGAAGACGAGCTCCTGCCCGCGCCACACCCACACGCCCGAGATGGTGGAGTGGTTGTAGTACCTGCCAATCGGGCGAGAGCGGGAAGACGAGCTCCTGCCCGCGCCACACCCACACGCCCGAGATGGTGGAGTGGTTGTAGTACCTGCCAATCGGGCGAGAGCGGGAAGACGAGCTCCTGCCCGCGCCGCACCCACACGCCCGAGATGGTGGAGTGGTTGTAGTACCTGCCAATCGGGCGAGAGCGGGAAGACGAGCTCCTGCCCGCGCCCGAGATGGTGGAGTGGTTGTAGTACCTGCCAATCGGGCGAGAGCGGGAAGACGAGCTCCTGCCCGCGCCACACCCACACGCCCGAGATGGTGGAGTGGTTGTAGTACCTGCCAATCGGGCGAGAGCGGGAAGACGAGCTCCTGCCCGCGCCACACCCACACGCCCGAGATGGTGGAGTGGTTGTAGTACCTGCCAATCGGGCGAGAGCGGGAAGACGAGCTCCTGCCCGCGCCACACCCACACGCCCGAGATGGTGGAGTGGTTGTAGTACCTGCCAATCGGGCGAGAGCGGGAAGACGAGCTCCTGCCCGCGCCGCACCCACACGCCCGAGATGGTGGAGTGGTTGTAGTACCTGCCAATCGGGCGAGAGCGGGAAGACGAGCTCCTGCCCGCGCCACACCCACACGCCCGAGATGGTGGAGTGGTTGTAGTACCTGCCAATCGGGCGAGAGCGGGAAGACGAGCTCCTGCCCGCGCCACACCCACACGCCCGAGATGGTGGAGTGGTTGTAGTACCTGCCAATCGGGCGAGAGCGGGAAGACGAGCTCCTGCCCGCGCCACACCCACACGCCCGAGATGGTGGAGTGGTTGTAGTACCTGCCAATCGGGCGAGAGCGGGAAGACGAGCTCCTGCCCGCGCCACACCCACACGCCCGAGATGGTGGAGTGGTTGTAGTACCTGCCAATCGGGCGAGAGCGGGAAGACGAGCTCCTGCCCGCGCCACACCCACACGCCCGAGATGGTGGAGTGGTTGTAGTACCTGCCAATCGGGCGAGAGCGGGAAGACGAGCTCCTGCCCGCGCCACACCCACACGCCCGAGATGGTGGAGTGGTTGTAGTACCTGCCAATCGGGCGAGAGCGGGAAGACGAGCTCCTGCCTGCGCCACACCCACACGCCCGAGATGGTGGAGTGGTTGTAGTACCTGCCAATCGGGCGAGAGCGGGAAGACGAGCTCCTGCCCGCGCCACACCCACACGCCCGAGATGGTGGAGTGGTTGTAGTACCTGCCAATCGGGCGAGAGCGGGAAGACGAGCTCCTGCCCGCGCCACACCCACACGCCCGAGATGGTGGAGTGGTTGTAGTACCTGCCAATCGGGCGAGAGCGGGAAGACGAGCTCCTGCCCGCGCCGCACCCACACGCCCGAGATGGTGGAGTGGTTGTAGTACCTGCCAATCGGGCGAGAGCGGGAAGACGAGCTCCTGCCCGCGCCACACCCACACGCCCGAGATGGTGGAGTGGTTGTAGTACCTGCCAATCGGGCGAGAGCGGGAAGACGAGCTCCTGCCCGCGCCACACCCACACGCCCGAGATGGTGGAGTGGTTGTAGTACCTGCCAATCGGGCGAGAGCGGGAAGACGAGCTCCTGCCCGCGCCGCACCCACACGCCCGAGATGGTGGAGTGGTTGTAGTACCTGCCAATCGGGCGAGAGCGGGAAGACGAGCTCCTGCCCGCGCCACACCCACACGCCCGAGATGGTGGAGTGGTTGTAGTACCTGCCAATCGGGCGAGAGCGGGAAGACGAGCTCCTGCCCGCGCCACACCCACACGCCCGAGATGGTGGAGTGGTTGTAGTACCTGCCAATCGGGCGAGAGCGGGAAGACGAGCTCCTGCCCGCGCCACACCCACACGCCCGAGATGGTGGAGTGGTTGTAGTACCTGCCAATCGGGCGAGAGCGGGAAGACGAGCTCCTGCCCGCGCCACACCCACACGCCCGAGATGGTGGAGTGGTTGTAGTACCTGCCAATCGGGCGAGAGCGGGAAGACGAGCTCCTGCCCGCGCCACACCCACACGCCCTCTATGGTGGAGTGGTTGTAGTACCTGCCAATCGGGCGAGAGCGGGAAGACGAGCTCCTGCCCGCGCCACACCCACACGCCCGAGATGGTGGAGTCGTTGTCGGCCCCGAACAGGCACACTGACGCGAACGCTTGCTTGCGCATCTTATCCAGCCGCTGGAACATGCCTGCGGGCGGAGAACAATGCTTTCGATAAAGATAAAGATCGTGTCACCGGACCAGGGGGTCAAGCTCCACATCGTGGTTCAATGGTGTTTGAATGGTAATGCTTTTTGACACAGTTCTTGTTTCTTAAACCCAAAATCGCGACAGTATGTTTCCGTTTTGGGTTTAAGAAACACAATATTGTTTCGGTTTTGGGTTTAAGTAACTGTGTCAAAAGGCATTACCATTCAAACACCATTGAACCACGATTTCGACGTTGACATTAGTAGAATTGATTCCTAGGAGCCCTACCGGCTAACTTTCCGAACTTCGGCAAATCTGCCGGGCTTCAACTTAAAACATATAAACCGAAGTACGAAACTTTGTACTCTGTACCAAGTTATTTGGAATATATCGATATTTGTGTGACATCATGAATCGGGCCTCGCCATTTTGACCTGGGGCCGTACCTACCGGCTAACTTACATGGCTATCGTAATCGTAAGTAGGTATAAACTATTTAATATTGTATTTTTTTTTTTTTTTTTTTAAGATATTTGGGTTGACAACAGCTTAAAATTACTTAAATTACTAGATAGATAGATAGATAGATAAGTAGTTTATTTGCCAAAACACACACATTCATACTAATAAAAATGCATACAAGTTGAAGACTAAAATAAAAAAAAAACAAACAAAATTGAAAAAGAGAATCAGAAGAAGGCATGCATGTGTGACATGAAAATTACATAAGAGTAAAGCCAAAAACGTCATCCTCGAATTACTAAAAAAAAGCATTAACAAAAATTATCTAAAACAAAAGTAAAGATTTTAAACAAAGATTTAGAGATTTTATTTTCTCGCAAACGTAGTGAAAAGTAGAGTGTAACACACTACGCTAAAACCCATTGTAACTAGGTTTCTATTTATTCTAAAATCTACCTAGTATTCAATGGGTCTAGCGTCTTGTATAACAATCTATTATTGTTTATATTTTGCAACGAAGGTCGTGGCGGCCCAGTCAAGCCCATGGCGTTATTACGGGCGTCGTCGTTGAATAGAACAAAAAACCTCAGAAATACGGAATTACAACATTTACATGAACTTCATATCAATGTTCTTACGCGATAGGAGGGCTGGAATCCGGCAGATTCCGATGTCTGCGGAGAGAGTGTGGTAAATGAGTAGATTGTGTAGTATACCTGTGATGAGGTTGCAGCTCATGAACACCTTGGCGAGCTCCTCGGGGTACTTGTACTCGGCGTACCAGATGCTGTAGTGCTGCGGGTCGAACTTCTCCCAGAAGTACGGCACAGACTTCTCCTCCGCCTCGTTGGAGTAGAACCGCTTGAAGTCGTCCATGTTGAACGTGCTGCATACAACACACATATCAATGTTTATTTTGTGTATGTGAAAAATCTGCATTTATGTTGAACCTTAATGTCTTCGCATTTATGTTTAAAATGTATATTATTTCTGTTTCGGTAAGCACTGTTTCAGATATTAAATTATTTCGGATTATCCGTTAGTTTCGACAGGCCTCCTTCACTCGCTCGTCGGTCACGCGATAAGCACCTACCGCTGTGCGTGCCTTCGAAGGCACAAGCGAGCAGAGGGCCGCCACGCGCCCGCCGCCGTACAAGCGCGGCATCTTACTGCACAAGTAGATATTGCCTCTTTATAATTCTACAACTGTGCCGTGTACGAAAATCAAAATCAAAAAACCATAAACAATAGGCTAGTTGACAAAATTTCAATAACTGCTTAATATTTTAGCTTATTAGGCATTTTATTGAAAAAAAAGGTTTATTTATTTTTAATCGAGCGTTTACATTATAAATTTCGCGTTTTAAAAAACTAATTTTAATTTGGTTCCAAAACGCACAAGACTGTCATGGCGTCTTGAATGACGTCACGCCGTGCGAAACAAACCAAAGAGCGATCGTGTCTTCGTACGTTATAGCTAATTTTTATCGTTTAAAAATGAATTTCTCATATTATAAGTACTGTATAGTGCCCCAGTGTGATAGCACGACTATAAAAACGCCAAACCAGTTATTTATATATGTTCCAAACAATGGAGAAATACGGAAAAAGTGGCTAAAACTTGCGTTCGGTTGTGGTTAGGTTGCACTCGGAGTGTAGGTTTGGAACGCGCCTCCGGTAGTGATACTCGAAACGTCAAAGACAAGATTGGAGTTTCGCACGGCGTGACGTAACGCTTTCTGATTGGTGTTCACTGTCACGTGACTAAAGGTTTCATTTTACGTTTTTTTTTTTTAAATATTATTAATCTTTAACGCTTTTAATAATTAAAATTGTTTGTTATTTTCTCCATTATATAATTAATCATTATAAACCCCTATCTATTATATTTATTCTTAATGGAAACAAGCCTATTGTCGTTTTTCACATTATGATATATGCTACGCAGTTCATTTAAAAGAAGATAACCCTAAAGTTGCGTTGTCAGAAAAGGTAAGAGCACGCGATAAAAAGAGAGGCGACTACTAGGTGAACTGCGCGACCTGAATTGCACTTTATTGTGTCGGAGCAAAATTAGCTATTTATTTAAATGACTCTGCGGAGTTGCTTCTGTACTTGTACTATTAGTTATTCTGTAGTTTCGGTTATGAATATTAGATTTTTAAGAAATTATAAAAGTAAAACTGTCAGCTCTGCTGAATAAAAACCTATCATGACATGTCTCATTTCTTCATTACACAAAAGTATTATTTTGAAGTAAAAGTATTGTACCCCTTGGGCATCAGGTCGAAGGGGTCTTTAGTCTCCTTGGGCTTCTCGTCGAACTCGTCCAGGAGCTCGGGCTCTTTCTCCGCCTTCTTCTCGGGCTTCTCCTGCTTCTTCTCGGCCTTCTTGTCCTTCTTGCCCCCCTCCTGCGAATACATCGCAATCGTTATCGGATTGAAGACTAATTTGCATTGTCTTAGCTGTTAGTAGAGAGTAGATTATATACATTGCCTAGTGTGTTTGACGTTCTTTGAAAATTGACAAACATGCCATGCAATGTACCTCTACTCTCTACTCTACTTACAGCTAAGATAATGTAAACCAGCCATAATGTTTTGAAGATGTCAGTCAATATTGAGTTGGTCAGTAGTTAAATATCAGTAAAAATTGAACAGCAAAAACTTCTAGCATTTCGCATTTCAGTGACGATAACTAGGGCTTGCAGTTCGAATACTTCGAATATTCGCCTTATTTTGCTATTCGAATACTCAAGTCGGTGATATTCGAATATTTTCTACTTTGTCAGATTTAAGCAAAAGTCGTTCATTAAATACCCGAAGTCCCGAATAGCTATTGTGCGCATAGAATGAAGAGTTTAACGTTCACTTTCTTGTCTATGAATTTTTTTACGTATGTTGTTTGTACACAAATTGCAAAATATTTTAATTTAGCTTCCCCATGAGCAAAAGAATTGAAACTTAAAACATAGGTCAGAACTGGAAGTGAATGAAATATCATAGTGTCATTGAGCTGATTCGATGATGAAAAGGGGAGAGGCCACAAGAAATCTGTAATAAAACTATGCAAACCCATCGAATTTGGGCTCATTTCATTTGTCTTGACAAGTATTCTGTTGTGAAATAGTGTCCAGCCAGGATGATGATGAATCCTAAAGAAGGCCAAAAGTACTCTGTAATATAACCATGCAACCCCATCTAGTTTGGGCTCGTTTGATTTGTCTTGACTAGTACTCTAATTGAGATGGTTTCCAAGGTCCGATGATGGAGCCGGAAGAAGGCCACAGAAACTCTCTAATAAAACGATGCAACCCCATCGAGTTTATGCTCGTTTAAATGTCTTGATGAGTACTCTGTTGGTAAATAGTGGCCAGGGTTGGATAATGGAGCCGGAAGAAGACCACAGGAACTCTGTAATAAAAACATACAAATCCATCGAGTTAGAGCTCGTTTAATTCTTCTTGACTTGACTTGATGATGGAGCCGGTAGAAAACCACAGGAACTTTGTAATGAAACTTTACAAATCCATCGAGTTTGGGCTCGTTTGATTCGTCTTGGCAAGTACTCTGTTGCGAAAATAAATAGTGTCCAGAGTCTGATGATGAAGCCGGAAGAAGGCCACAAAATTCTAATAAAACCATGCAACTCCATTTAATTTGGGCTCGTTTGATTCGTCTTGACTAGTACTCTGATGGGAGAGGTTTTCAAGGTCTGATGATGGAGTCGTAAGAAGGCCACAGGAACTCTGTTATAAAACCATAAAATCTATGGAGTTTGAGCTCGTTTGATTTGTCTTGACATGTACTCTGTTGGGAAATAATTTTCAGGGTCTGGTGATGGAGCCGGTAGAAGGGCCCAGGAACTATTTTTTTTTATTAAAAATAAGTGAGCATTTGTCCACAATAACACCTAGTGTTGAGTGATAATGCGGACTACGATGGAGCATACTCACTTAGATAAAGGCCATTCACTCTAGCCTGCCTAGCATGACCGATTTATATCGCGTGATATAGCATTTTATCGACACTAAACTGTCAAATTCCTTTGTCTTTTTGACAGTTAAACGTGATAAAACGCTATATCACGCGATATAAATCGGTCATGCTAGGCAGGTAGCCTTGAAAAGGCCCATGATATAACTTTTGGGAAACACATCGGCAGGCAGCCTGTTCAACTCTTCTGAACTCTATAATGATACCAAACAACCCCATCAAGTTTGGGCTCGTTTAATTCGTTTTAAAAATATTCTGATGGGAGATAGTGTTAGACTCTGGTATGATGATGACGCCGGAAAGAAACCATGTAAAAACACAGTTAAGACTAAAAAGCAGAATATAAATATTTACTGACAAAAAACGAACCAAAGTTAAATGCTTCGTTTAAAGGGGCGCATTTTGTAAGATTTATCATCAATTAACTTTTGCATTCGCCCCACGTTTTTAGGTTTAAAACTTCTGTTAGTCCGTTTTTATAGGAAATAAATAATAATATGACCCTATACAGAAGTTTTAAACCTAAAAACGTGGGGCCAATGCAAAAGTAAGTTTATGATAGATCTTACAGAATGCGCCCCATTAAACGAAGCATTTCACTTTAGTTTAACTTGGAAAATAAACAATATTTAGTAATTACGACCATCTGTTTTACTTTTGAGAAATATTCGAATATATTCGAATACCTCCTTAAAAAATTTCGAATATTCGAATATTGAATTTCATCGAATATTTGCAAGCCCTAATTAGCTTTCTGAAAAAGTGAAAGAAATATAGTGATCAGTGATGTCTTCACTAATAGACTCAGTAAGACTAGTGTCATTATTCTATTTTATTAGTTGCAATTATCTAAAATTTATTTTTTGTATATTCTTAATTATTCTTTAGAAGCCTGTGTAAGATTAATTAAGCATCCCATTATCGAAGATTACATTCTGAAGTTTGACATCGTAAGAATGTAATCTACAGTAGTCTTATTTGGCAACAGACTGCTGAAGATTCGTTGATAAACGATGCTAAAAATAAATATGTTATAAGCGGCTCACCTTCTTGTTGGTGAGGTCCTGGAACTTCTTGGGGTCGTAGACCGGTGCTGCGGAGCATAAAGTGACGGGCGGCGTGGCGGCGCGCACGGCGGGCTGGTTGGCTAAGGTCAGGAACCAGCGCGTCACGTTGGCCAGCCCCGAGCGCAGCGACGGCTCGAGCACGTGCTGGTACGCGTGTATGAGCGTGGCGTACACCACGATGTCGGCCAGGGTGACGCGCTCCGTCACCAGGAACGTGCGCGTCAGCAAGTGCGCGTCCAACACTGCCAGCGCCGCTAGCAGATCAGACTTCGCGCGCTCTACGTTCTAATAAGAAACAAACGTTTATAAACAAAACTATTTAATAGTACGAGGCAAACATCTTGACACTTTTTCGACGGAGTAGGGATAAGTTCGCGCATGTGCACTTGCGAGCGACCGATAGCGCGCGCCCCTCCCCTGCCGCCCGCGTATCTCACCACTACGCATACCCAAAATACGCGTTCCGCGCAATCCCCACCCGATTTCAAGATATTTGCCGGCTACTGTACCCTTTCTTTAAAAAATACAATGCTTTAATATAACTCCTATTACATGAACTTAAGATTCAGTTTAAAACTGATACATTCACTTATAACTGCAGAGATTACAGAATTAATTTTAAACCAGAGGCCTCATTGTCTAATTTTCAAAATCTATCTATGAATTTTGTTATTTACTTCTAGCAGTGACTACGAGAGAATGTAGTCACTGCTAGATAGTCTAAAAATACTAGACTATGGGCCCTAAAAACTATATGAGAAATTAATTTAAAATTATGTTTTTGAATTACAATATTAAATAAAAGTCAGGAAAGCGCATTAAGAAAGTAAATCTAGCTGTAGTAAAACATGGTTGTGATATAGGACATGTATATTACCAGTTTGTTGAACTGCATGATGCCGAGGTAGGGGAACACCCATGCGCAGGAGGCTGGCAGCAGCTCGCTGTCGGCCCACGACGCCCACTGCCACACGCGCGCCTGTGTACCCGCGTCAGACCCGCCGCGCAGCGCCGCCGATGATACTAGCACATGCATTCTAATTAATAATGTTATAAGTGTATAAGATAATAAAGAAACCAAGTGGGTAGGTATTTTTAATTTTTCTGAATTGCTATCAATGTGTCTCTTTCTGGCTGTATATAGCAAATAAAAGAAACATATGGTCATTGACAGATAGCCATTAAGAAAACTGAAAAGTTTTTAAGAGCTTGTAATACAAGAAGATTTAAAGAATATTGCCAGAAAATACAATGTTCCAAACTTTATGTAAATGGACAGCTCTACACATAATAATTTACACAGGATCTTGTCATACTAACCTAGGTGAGAAAATTAATTAAAATTGAATAATAGAATGGTGAAATTAACTGTTATACAATCAAGGGCTGTGATAACATTGATACAAAGTGCTAAATCTCTTGTCAGTTGAGAAGATTTATTTGAGTCAAACTGAGAGTATATTCTCAAACGTCCCGTATATTCAAGTCTGCATTAATTTAATGTGCAATGTAAGTGAAGATTAATATGGTGCAATATTCAGATTGTGATAATCCTACTAATATTATAAACTAGCCTCCTGTGACTTCTTTCACGTTGACAGTAGAAAAATATGGGAATCAGTTTAAATTACCTCCTTAGTGTATGAAAGATAATACTATGGAGAGTTCGAGCAGTTTCCCTGGTTCCACCCAACCAAATTAGATGAAACATGGCTACCACTGTCCAAAAACTACCAAACTGTGAAAAGCCCATCAATCTGTTCAGTGGTTTTTGCACGATGCACACACAAACATTTAGAAATTAGTTTCATTATATGTATAGAACAGATGCGAAAATTTATGTGTGTGTGTTTGTTACCTCTTCACCGCAACAGAAGGACGGATTTGGATGAAATTTGGCACACAAATAGTTTATAACCTGGATTAAAACAAAGGATAATTTTTATCCTGAACAAAGGTTCCCTAAGGTCCACACGGACGAAGTCGCGGGCGGCGCCTAGTAAACAATATTTGTTAACCATTTTATGGTTACATTAATTAACCAACAGATTGGGTAAGGTTTTGGTTTGTTAATTATTGTTGTTTGTAAGTAGATGGACTGGACACAAACCATAAGCCCTAATGCCGGCCGGTAGGCTGACATGATTAATTAGTTAACGAGGTTATCTAATAACTTTGACAATAATAAACAGCTGATAGTTCTACTCACCATAGTATGCGATAGCGTTGCTTTCCGTTAGTAATACCTTTCCATCTGCAGTTTCGAAAGCAGGCACCTATAATAGGTAATTCCAAAATTAACACGTCACCTTTACCAACATATTTGGCTCTTGAACACTGTAAATTATACTTCTTCACACTTTTGAACACACAAAACTCACTTTTCCTGCGGGGAACTTCTTCAGAAATTCTTGAGATTTATTAGTTTCACCGAATACGAAGTTGGGAGAAACTTTAACATCGACCCCAGAATACTGTGCGGCGATCAACGCCTTGTAAGCGCGGAAATTCTCCGGATAAGTGTAGAGTACCTGGAAAAATAACGTTGTATTGAAACATTACAGTTTGAGGTATGACTAATTTCTCATTTAACATGAGGAAAATTGAGCAGATCAGCTAGATTATTTCCGATATTTTTAAACCTACCCCGGCCGCCATCGTAGGATATTCAAAAGAAAAGAGAAGAAAAGAGGGGAAGCAGGTAGGGGGGAGGGAACGAACACATCTGACATGATTTGTCAAATTGACAATTGACATATTTCACAGAACAAGTTATATTTGTCACGTTGTTGTTTTTTATTTATTTTCGCCACTATTGGGAAGACAAAAGAGTCTAAGTTTTACAGCCACAATTTCAGTATTTTCTTCAGTTTACGGTTTACGCATGCAAGCCGCCGGGCTGATTATCTAATTAGAAACCACCTAGCGACCAGTCTCATTTGACAGATGAATGTAATAGATACATTGCTTCTTCTTTTTGGAGTAAAAAAAACATTCCAAAAGAAAAGTAGCAATGTATGTCAAATGAAACCGTCCGCGAAATAGTTTCTATTTAGATAATCAGCCTGCCGATGTAACTGGGGTAGTGATGGGGAAAATGCCGGGCATTTTTGGCGGATTGGGAATATTCTCAATAAGCGCCTATAAATTCCCGCTTACTGTGCATTTATCTGGGAATTTATTTTCTGTAAGAAAATGTATGAAATATATTTTAAATTGAAAGTTAATTTATTTAGACAAATTAGTCATGAATTCATTGATCAACCGTGCCAGTTAGTACGATGTGAATTAGTAAAATATCGGTGTAGTAGGGGAGAGGACACCCTGGGGGCTTACCATCAGCAAATAAGTAACCGTTCAGTTCAAAAGCAGGCCTTAAAAAGGACTACTTAAGGCCTGCTTTCATACTTACCGTTGAGGTCATAGTACGAAAAAAGAAAGGCAGTTCATTATAAGCCTTGCCTGCCTAGCATGACCGATTTATATCGCGTGATATAGCGTTTTATCACGTTTAACTGTCAAAAAGACAAAGGAATTTGACAGTTCAATGTCGATAAAATGCTATATCACGCGATATAAATCGGTCATGCTAGGCAGGCTGGGGCCTTACTATGAGCTCTTATAGCAGGGCTTATATTGAACTGCCTTACTTTTTCGTACCCTCAGCGGTTAGTATGAAAGCAGGGGCCTTACTATGAGCTCTTATAGCAGGGCTTTTAATGAACTGCCTTTCTTTTTCGTACTATGACCACAACGGTTAGTAGGAAAGCAGGCTTTAAGCAGTCCTGTTTAAGGCCTGCTATTGAATTGAACGGCTTCTTATTTGCTGATGGTAAGCCCCCAGGCCTTAAGGAGTCCTGTTTAAGGCCTGCTTTTGAACTGAACAGTTTCTTATATTTGCTGATGGTAAGCCCCCTGCTATAAGAGCTCATAGTAAGGCCCCTGGAGGCTTACCATCAGCAAATAAGAAACCATCCTTAATACGTTCAGTCCAAAAGCAGGCCTTAAACAAAATTGCTTAAATCGGTACCATGACCGTCTTTTAGGTGAACGGCTTAAAGATTGTTTTGACTCGAGGTGAACGGTTAGTTTGTCTCTGGCATGGTTTGTCACAGATCACTAATGCTTTGTAGACGTAATGCGAATACGAGATAGCGCCGACGTAGTATCTCTTATTAGTCTGTGGGTCCATTCTGTCAGACAAATCTCTGAGTCATCGATCGCCATATTTTACTTTTCATGGTTAAAAAATGTACTCAATCTCGATCGATGACTCAGAGATTTGTCTGGCAGAATGCAGTAACCTCAAAAACGTAAACAATTGTAAATTTCTGATCTTGTAATGTATTGGAAATCTTACTGAAAATAACAATTCAATAAATAATAATTATATTAGATTACCTATTAAGAATTTTCTTGTTTCATGGCATTTTTAGTTGCGGATCACGTCGATGTGGATGTTAATGTGACAAGGTTCCTGGGGCTCTATGAGCTCTTATAGCAGGACTTATATTGAACGGCTTTACTTTTTCGTACCATGATCTCAACGGTTAGTATGAAAGCAGGCCTTAAGCAGTCTTTTTTACGGCCTGCTTTTGAACTGAATGGTTTCTTATTTGCTGATGGTAAGCCCCCTGCGCATTACCAATTGGCGGGGATAGTATATTTCTGTCTGCTACGCGACGACGTTCTAAATTGATGAAAAATAAAATAACGGATACTTACTAGTTTTTTTAATGAGAACATTGCAAATAAAGTATTACACTTCATATTTATTTTTAAGTGCGATTTACTAGGTGCGTGCTCTAATAAAATGTCGCAAGTCCATAAAACAAATTAAACTTACCTATATTATTTCAGTTTTTTATTTTCAATATCATTGCACACCATTAATTTGATAATTACATCTGTTTAAATGTACATAAATGAGACCAGGGGGCTTACCATCAGCAAATAAGAAACCATTCAGTTCAAAAGCAGGCCGTAAAAAAGACTGCTTAAGGCCTGCTTTCATACTAACCGTTGAGATCATGGTACGAAAAAGTAATGCCGTTCAATATAAGTCCTGCTATAAGAGCTCATAGTAAGGCCCCAGGAGACTTTTGTTCACACATTTATTGACACTGACTCTATTTTATCTTACTTTACAAACATTTTAAACACATTTATCCAACTGTTAAATAATAAACATTAAAAGAAATTCACAAATTTTAAAATTCTCACACCAAACTTAACTAAATACACTAAACAATTTTGAAAAAGTTGATCACGTTGGAACTTTTTATGAATTGCTTTATTTGACATTACAGACGCTTTAAAACAGCTCCCAAACTGTCAAACCGTGCGTCATGGTACGCTTCGTCCATACATAAAAAATGGTGAACGGTTTAAGAGCGTGTATTAAAGCAGGCCCTCCGCAGGCCTACTAAATCGAGGTCATGGTACGAAAAAGTAATGCCGTTCATTATAAGTCCTGCTATAAGAGCTCATAGTAAGGCCCCTGGTTAGTGGCACCGCACCTTAAGCCTCCCTCAACATTTTTTTTCTGTGGTCGGTCTTGTCACCTAATCTATGGTCCTATCCTATCTGCCTGCTTACCTTCTATTCCTATCTATTCTAGTTAGTTAGTCTGTTTTGCTGCGCGATTTGCGATTCGATTTATTTAGATCGATGGTTTTTGGTGGTGTTTAATTTCTTTTGCTATTTTACCCAACAGTTTCTGTACCAGATTGTGAAGATTGGTGCCATCCATCGTTTCTTTGATACCCAATTTAAATACATAACACATCAAAATGGTAAGTTTAGATAGATCCTAGTCTAATAAATTGCAGGCTCCTCAATCTAAAATTGACTGCAACCCGCATTTTGGGATTGTGGTGTCTCCAACTAAACCAGTTCTAAACTTGCAAATTTTCGTATTCATTTCCGCAATATCTTTAAATGATTGTGACTATTTAGAAAGAAAATCTCAGTTCTAAACTAAAATTTTAGTGCATGTGTTGGTTTTATGAAGTGTGTGGTCAATTTAATTGTTGTAAGCAGAGAAATCTTTGATTGCAAGTACTATTCTTTGCTGCATTCAATGAACTATTTACATCTTGCAGGGAAATGAAAATTCAATTCCGATGGAGCTTTGTTCAAATTGTAAGTA
Organism: Agriphila straminella; assembly: GCA_950108535.1. Taxonomy (NCBI): domain Eukaryota; kingdom Metazoa; phylum Arthropoda; class Insecta; order Lepidoptera; family Crambidae; genus Agriphila; species Agriphila straminella. The sequence goes on along the minus strand of OX467321.1, from coordinate 2,358,363 downwards.
ATATTGATTCACTTAATCTTTAAACCATTCTTTGCTCTTACCTCTTATATGATTTTTTCTAATTTTAATTTACAGAGGTTTTAAAGCTTTATACTTGTCTGCCTTCAATATACTCATTCATAAGTATTATTACCAGCTTGTGTGATGATAATGATATTGATAACCCTAAAATGAAATCTAACAACTCTAACTATTGTATTGTATCAATAATAAATGCTTTCTATTTTCTATGTATTATCATTGAGTATGGCTGACTTTTTCCTCCTATTCATTGAGAAAGTAAAAGACACTGCGTTATATTAGCGAGGACCATACACAGTAAGACATAGGGTATGCAAAATAAAGCGTAACAAGAGGTTTGTTTTCAGCACGTGTTAACTGCATTGATTTTAAGGTGGAGAACTGTGAGTGTCGTAGTGTCACTCGCCCGCCTCCAACATTCATCTCCATGTTAGAGTACTGCACTCACACCTGCTAGTCCAGAACAATTTTTCTTGTGCAATATTTTATATGAAAATTTCAGAAATCATATTTTACAATATCAATAAAACTTCAGTTTTCTCTGTTGACGGTTGCTATATCACTTAACAGATTATTAGAAAAAAAAACCAGCTAACCAGGTTATTTTATATGTATTTAATCACTATAAATTTATATTCATTTGCAAATTTTTGTTATTGTCTCTATTTCTTACCTCTAACTCACAGTAAAAACCTGAAAAAAAATGCTGCAAACTAAAATGAGATTAATGATAACGCTAAAAGATTGAAGTGCATAATTCCTCCACCTTGATGCTAAATTGTCAGAAAATTGTTCTGGATAAAACATTTTTGCATAAACTCCATAGTTCTGTTTGGTTAGTGCATCTTATGTCACATTTTGGCCTCTAGTGGAAACGGTGTTTTAGCGTATTTGCTATGAATGTTAATATAATAGAATGCTACAATGCTGCCACTCAGGTGTGAGGAATCTATGCAAATGGGAGAGGTCAGCTGTATCACTTAACACTAACTCGCTTAACGCAAGGTTGTCTCTGTAACTGTTATTGTAATAACTTATTTGCATGTTTGGCAATATTGTTTAGATGGTGATTAATTTTAGGAAAGGTATAAATATTTTTAGTGGAAATATATTTTTTAGTAGAGTTTTTATGGTCAGTTACATGTCACAACCTAGATTTTATGGTTAATTTTGAGCGTTGCATAGATAGTGCAGCCTCGTTTCTAAATGGGGCGCAGTTATGGCTGACCTTTCTCGCGGCTTGTTAGTTACTGTTGTCTGGGTGTCGGCGCTCGCCTGTCGACGGCTGATCATACAGTTTTGCATTCGTTTGAAGCGGGGCGCGTGACTTGAAGCTGTTGTTGTTCGATATTTTTTGGCATCAGTTAAATGGTGCGTTTAAAATTACGGTAATGCCATGTCGCTTATTGCACTTGAAGTAATATATGTGTATATTATTACTATCGCTTTATATATGCCTATTTATAGAATAGTGCAATGTTCAGTGTGCAACAAAGTTTTTTGACAGCAAACACTTCATATTTCATGTAATATATTCTATGTATAAAACTTTGTTACGATTCTAGGGAAGATTCTATAAATGTTATGTTTAGTAAATGTCTATTTTAAAAAATATACTAGTAACTATGATTGATGGCTGTTACATTTTCTTTGTATGAATGAATGTTATATAAAAAAAAATCAGAATAATAATACCAAATCGCAAAGTGAATTTTAACGAAAGTAACAAGGAAAAAGACACTAAAAGAAAAAGTGGTCACTGCAAGCACCTGCGTGCAGACTAGATGACGCTAGAGTTCACTTGCAAGTAGCGTGTTATAGCTCAGAGAGACATCTTCATTTGGCTGTCAAATGCGTGGAAAATTTACGAGTATCTATCTTTAATGTTACAAGGATGCGTACGAGTATTCGTCGTTTAGGTTAGCAGTCTGGACAAGTTATTATGATGACGAAATGAATGTGACCAATATTCATATGTTAGAAATTTTTTGGAAGTGTTTAATCTCTCTAATAATGTTTTAAATTAACGTCAGTTAATTTGTCTAATTATGTTAAATAACTTAGCTGGACAACAATATGGTGAATATAGGTACGCATCCGGACGGTGTCATTTCGGCACCACGTTGGGCGCCAAATGGAGGTAACGGCAGAATTACATCGAACCAGTGGCTGGGGTGAAAATTGGGTGTCTAAAAGGTTCTCGTAATAGCAAGATAATGTTTAGTGAGCAACATCTTTTGTGGCAAATACGTATGAGGCAAACATCTTGACACTTTTTCGACGGAGTAGGGATAAGTTCGCGCATGTGCACTTGCGAGCGACCAATAGCGCGCGCCCTTCTCCCGCCGCCCGCGTACCTCACCGCTACGCATGCCCAAAATACGGGTTCTGCGCAATTCCCACCCGATTTCAAGATATTTGCCTCGTACTTGTATACATTGTTAAGAAAACAGAAAAAACGGTTCTCCGAACGCCTAGCTGCTGGATCCACGTAGTTCTGCCATAATGCATGATGATATGTAAGTTGCTAATGAGCGTGTGTGATGGCGCGGCGCGGGCAGTCGACGCGGACGAGATCCGGCGGCTGGGCAAGCGGTTCCGCAAGCTCGACTTGGACAACTCGGGCGCGCTCTCCATCGACGAGTTTATGTCGCTGCCGGAGCTGCAGCAGAACCCTCTCGTCCAGCGTGTCATCGACATCTTCGACGCGGACGGTAACGGAGAGGTAATCTTCTTTTATATCTTCTTTTTACTTTACAATAAATCTGTACTATCTCAGTTACTAAAATGACTGAAAAAAATATTAAGGCGGAGTATGTTTTGGAAGTTTAATCTACTTATACAAAATGAAAATGAATCACCGACTGTAGTTATGTCAGCGCATTGACTGCCTGCATCAAATTAGATAATAATTTTTTTGTTGTTTTTTTTTATTATCAGGATAAGAACATTTCCAAAAATTTTACGGAAAGAAGTCAATTTTTTTCTCCGACCATAATAGCAATATAACTAATAGATGGCTCCACCTGTTCGAAGCTGGGGCTGGTAGCTAGTAAAATATATATATCTATATATTATAGCTTTATGTGAACCTTTGAACTGTGAAGATGAAAATCATCCTTTGTTATCTCTCTTATTAATTGATATAGTTTTTTATAATCCCATTTTAAATTATTGCACAGACGAGATAATAAAAGCTATTGAAATGTATAGTAATAAAATGTATTGTCGTCGATTTGCAGGTGGACTTCAAGGAGTTCATCCAGGGCGTGTCGCAGTTCAGCGTGAAGGGCGACAAGCTGTCGAAGCTGCGGTTCGCGTTCCGCATCTACGACATGGACAACGACGGGTACATCTCCAACGGAGAGCTCTTCCAGGTGACGACCGTTACGACTAATAGCACACACATATATTTGTATATTATATAGTATATGAAGGCGACAAGCTGCGGTTCGCGTTCCGCATCTACGACATGGACGGGTACATCTCCAACGGGGAGCTCTTCCAGGTGACCACCGTTACGACTAAAGTCATATTTGTTTACTGCAAAATTGTTTAAAAAACAAAAAACCGACTTCTAAATAGCAAGAACTAATATTCGTAATAATAATAACACGTCTATTGAAGTCGGGTGGGGCTGGAGTACAAATTCCTTTTTTTATTCTAAAAGCCCCACCCGACTTCAATAGACGTGTTTTATTATTACGAATATTATTTCTTGCTTTTTTGAAAGTCGGTTTTTTGTTTTTTTAATCAATTTTTTATTTTTTTCACTTTTAGTGTAGGTACCTTCTACATTAGGTAAAGTAGGTATATTATTTAGGTAGAAAAATCGGCTAAGCCAAACGTGAGTTAATCGCGGAGAAACATACATACATACGGGTCAAACTGAGAACCACCTTTTTTAAGTCGGTTAAAGAACTACACTAAAGATATCCCTTTTCCAACAAAAAATAATTATCTTATTCAGTTCATAAACAAAGAAGTTATACGATTGATCATCGAGGTAGTTCACACAAAATCGTACTATTTTCGTGCTTTTTTCAAGATTACTTGAAAAGTACTGAACCGATTTACAAATTTTAAAAAATGGGACCAACTTGGGAGTTTACCTAATGTAGTAACGTTTGAATCATTTCAATCGGTTCAGCCGTCTTTGAGTATTCTATATTATTATTTTTATTTTATCTTAATTTTTATCGGTGGACATACACAAAAAAAATATACAGACGAACAGAGAACCTCCTCCTTTTTTGGAAGTCGGTAAAAATGGGTTTAGGTCAGGCATGTCAAACATGCGGCCCTTTACACGTTAGACTGCGGCCGGCCCGATCCAATTTTAAAATCATCCTTCTGATGCGGCCCGCAAGCGTGTCCTCAATAATATTTCAATTAAAAAAGTAACACTACCCTTGCAATTAGTTTTTTTCAAGTTAGGTTTTGCATCAGTGGGCCACTGATTCTACGGTCAATATGCATTTGGCCCACCAATGATTTTGAGTTTGACATGGCTGGTTTAGGTACTAACTAAATACTTCGTTAAACCCGCTCTATCTAAATTCTAAAGTATCGTCAAATATCTGGGAGTGACGACCAAAATATGAATTTTTAAATATGAGTATAAAAACCAGCAGCTTGTAACGTTACTTTTGATAAGCTGCTGGTTTTTTATACAGGGTGTTATAGTAGCCGGCAAACTTCTTGAAATCGGGTGGGGGATTGCACAGAACAGAACGCATATTTTGGGTATGCGTAGTGGTGAGGTACGGGGGCGGCGGAAGAGGGGCTCGCGCTATTGGTCGCTCGCAAGTGCTCATGCGCGAACTTATACCCACTCCATCGAAAGAGCGCCAATCTGTAATGAACTAATGAATGAACCAAAAAAATGGGAATACCGTTTCTTCGGACCATCAAACTGAACAACTTTTACCCGCGGGTCTACCGCCTAACACTATCGCTTTGACTCTGGCTTTGGTTTATGACGTCAGTGCACTGTCCGTCCTTGTCATCGTGTTACAACAAGGACGGACAGAGCATTGCTATCGCTCTGGCTATAGCTTTGAGTTAGGCGGTAGGGCATGTATTCTGTGCTTTTACTAAGGGATCAACTCTTCATTTAAGTAAAAGTTTAATGCGTTAAAAGTTTCGTTGTAACGGCAGGTGCTGAAGATGATGGTGGGCAACAACCTGAAGGACACGCAGCTGCAGCAGATCGTGGACAAGACGATCCTGTTCGCGGACAAGGACGAGGACGGCAAGATCTCCTTCGAGGAGTTCTGCAACGTGGTGGGCAACACCGATATACATAAGAAAATGGTGGTCGACGTCTAAATACCCCTCTCCTTCCCTCCCTCCTTCGTGCGACCTCTCGCTCTAGCTAGAACACTATTCAATTGCGCGTCTGGCGCTTCGCGGCGTGTGACACTCGCTCGTCTTTACTTTAGTCATTTTTTGAACGTGAATTTTTTCGTCGCGTATCAATTTTTGTTTTTAATTTGTTTACTAAGATGAGTTTAACTCAGGGTCCTTTTCAATGCATTTTCGAATTATGATTATACAATGACTTTTGTCGACGCCGGAGATTTATATGACGGCAAGTGCCATATTTAAGGTTCGAGTATTGAATTAACTTCGCGACGATGAGCCCCGGCTGGTTCCGGCGAGCTCACCGACCAATCGAGCCGATCCGATCGCTGAACAATCGTCACGATCGACGTCTAGTTTGTGTCACACATTCACTGAACTGCCCACATTACTTTCCGGATGTAATATAATGCCGGCTGTACACTCTCGCCCATATGTCTCACACGAGAGCCGCAGGTGCGAGAGAGACCCTGTGTGAACTCCGAAGAGATGGGCGACAAATTAGCGCTCGCTGTTGCTATTGTCTTGTATGCCATCAGTTAATAGACTGGCTCCATCTGATACTATTCTAATAAATAAAGTTCCGTTCCCAAGTTAAAAAAGTTTTAAGCACAAATTATTATATTTTGCCGTGAAAAAACTGCCAAGACGATGCGTACATAGATAGCCGAGAGACGCGTGAGTGTACAGGGACTCACTCGCTCGACAGCGAGACCCTTTGACTCGTGCGCGAAAAATCGACACGGGGCCGAGAGCGAGTAGCGAGTGACAACGAGACACCCCTAGAGTAGCGAGAGCTACCCTGTACACTCGCACTCGGCCTCGTAGTATTTCGACGAGTGTACAATCGGCTTAACGGATTGCGCATCTGTGGCTCTACCATGAGAGTTGATGCAAACTGTTTTCGCTAAGTTAGGGTTTGATTATTGACATGAACCGGTGCGGGCGGGCCAGTGAATGCGCGCGCAGCGAGTGCGTGCGCCGCGACCGAAAGCGCGCTTCTATCGTAATTCATTTACATTGTATCTCTTAAGGTTTACATACGTTTAAAAATTATTATTATTATATATACAGACGTAGATACATAATTAGAGAAAGTTTTAATGGTAGTCAAATCAGATTAGGGTTTTTTATTATTATTTTGTTGTGGTAATTTTAGTTGGTATTGTTATTTAGTGTTTTATTTATACACTATTAGTGTTTGGGATCGAGTTCGAGTCGGTCACGTGATAGTTCGCTAAGGCTACCGCCGCCCGGGGCCTACCGCGGGCGCATATCAGGTAGCGCGGTAGCCGGTAGATGCACCACGTAGCGGTCCCGTAGCATCGCGCCTCGCGACCGTCTGTATCTTTACAAATCTCGTTGCCTTACCTGTATTTTATACAATAATAAAAGATAGAGATCCTGATATTATCGTTGTTCGGTGTGAGTGTGAGAATGGAGACGGTTTACTTCGATTAATAACTATCGGGTATTGACGAATCCGCGTATGTTCCGTCGAGTGTGTCGTAAGCCGCCCTCCCCGCTCCCCTCCCTCCCCTCACCCCCTCCTGGTGTCCTCCGGCAGGTGCTGACCGCGCTGAAGTGACGCCGCGCCGCCTCGTGGAATGTCACGTGTAACGCCCCTTCGATTACCATATCGCTAGTTCCCTTCTAGATAACGTTCAAGTTTGTACAAATAATTATATGTGTATAAATGACTTTTGTGTTATTTAAAGTATATTTTTATCATTATTTTATTTAAAGAGAATCTAAGCTTGAAGTAATATAAAAACGATTCGATAGCGTTAAACGTCCCGTGCTTTCGTTTCGTCGATCCAGATGGGTCCCCGCCACCACGGGGAGTTAGTAATCTCTAGTCACGGCTGTTGTGCGATATAAAATATACGGAATCATATTTACTCGTCTCGGCACTGTATAACGCAGTTGCGACAAACAAAAGAGCGACAATCACTATAGCGACAGAACGATATGTCGACACACGTTGTAGCGACAGCACGTAGCTGCGACGAACGTTACTGCGACAAACGTTACTGCGACAGCACGTTTTGGAGACGCAAACTTGAATTATTTTTTATTTTATTTTAGTTATTTTTTAGTTAGGTAAGTATTTTTAAGCATTTCGTTTAATTTGTGTTGTCCACCATCGAGATAAAAGAAAAATATAAAACACGAATAAAAGTATTTTTAAATTTGAGATTTTTGCATTCACAATGCTATTTTTATACAATACTAAATAATATACTAGAAAAAATACGACTCGCACCAGATCAATACTCAGACGGGAATCGAACCCGCGACCTTTGGATATCCGGTCCAATGCTCTGACCGCTGAGCTACCGAGTCACTAGTGACATCGTCGAATTTCTTCGAACGCTGGCTTGCAGCGTAAGAGTAGGATATACTAGAAGAAATTCGACGATGTCACTACACTAGTGACTCGGTAGCTCAGCGGTCAGAGCATTGGACCGGATATCCAAAGGTCGCGGGTTTCGACTCCCGTCTGAGTATTGATCTGGTGCGAGTCGTATTTTTTTTAGTGTATTATTTAGTATTGTACGAATAAAAGTATTTTAAATTTTAACAGTATGAAAAAAAGAGCATGTAGGTATTCGATTTGATTTTTTACAACGTTACATTAAGTGCTGTCTTTATAATCATTATCATAAAAATAAAAATACCTAACTAAAAAAAATCTAAAATAAAATAAAAAAATCATGTGTCGGAATATCGTTTTATTTAACAAGATTGCGTCTCCAAAACGTGTCGCAATAACGTTTGTCGCAGCTACGTACTGTCGCTACAACGTATGTCGAAATATCGTTCTGTCGCTATAGTGATTTTCGCTCTGTTGTTTGTCACAACTGCGTTAATCAGTCTCGTCTCGGCGTTAGTTCGCGCCTCGATCGCGTTGCATTGTTGATAATGTTTATGGATGTTAAATCGATTTATGATCTTAGCTGATGTGGGTTCGATATTCAACTGAGTTTCAACTGTAGCAATACACTATTTTGGAAGCTTTATTCTGGAAGGAATAGCAGAATTCTTGTAGATTTTGTAACTAGCGGCCGTTTTAACAGTTTTGATATACTCTGATTCGATAGAACGCTGCAGGAGCGATTGACGCACACGTTATTTCTGTAAACAGTGTGGTTGTAACTGTTAATTTTGATTATGCTGTTGTAATGTCGTTTACTATAAGGCTATTCACTGACGAATTACACTGTAAATGCTTCAATGTTATCCTAAAGATAATGCCTGGTTGACATGATGCGAGTTAATAATAATAATAAATATAAAATAATAATAGGGTGGGGTACCCACTTAGGATCGTGAACCTCCGCTCTCCGCGTACCTGCACATTTTTTTTATCCTGTGCTGCACTATACTAGTGCACCATAGTGTGTACATGATCGAACACGTATGCGAACCTGCCCCCCTAGCCAAAGTAACATTTGCAAATCTTTCGGAATAAGGCTTAAGGTTTCGTTAACAATCGAATTTTAAACGTCAAATGCATACATGTTTCGAATCGAAGCGACAGCGAAATTTTTTAAATATTACATTGGCTACAGGCTCAGGTTCGCATACGTACACACTATATAGCCAAAGTGAAAATACAATTTTTGCTATGGCGAACTGTTTTAGGTTCGCGAGCGCGGAAGAAACCTAAGTGGGTACCTACCCTTATTCGAGTTCACGAACGAGTGCTTCTCGAACGCATTCACGTATCGTGTAGACGGTTCTCGAAAGCCCGCATGCTTTCCCGAACACAGCGTTGTTCGCGCGCAAACGACTTCATTCTCGTTGGCGTTCGAAAGGAGTTTCGCATGGGTGTGAAAGTTTTCTTTTAGTATTTTTTGGTTGTCTACGGAACCATCATGGCTAAATCGTACTGATGCACAAATGACTGCTTGTGGAAGTCCGACTTTGTGAAATGTTCTGATCAAACGTCGCGCTTTGATAAACACTTAAAAAACGTAAAACTGACTGTAGTCATCTCCTGTCTAAGGTTAAATTACAGGTGCCATTTCGTACGGTTTCAAGGCGTAACTATCTAAAATTCCATACCGATTTTTGTTCAACTAATAATAGACATACTGCTTATTTCAATCGTGTAGTGTAACTACTAGTTTTAACAGCAACTATTCTCGTGAGCAGTGACCTATTTACGGCGGATAAAAGTTACTTTGCGAAAGTGATGAATGAAAAATTTTTCAAACAATAATATTGTATCTTTTGTGGTTGATGTGGCTTTATTGATTTATATCTTATTTTCACTCTTTGCAGTCATGGCTTATCATAACATTATATATGTATTTAAGTACCGTTACAATACTACTGTTCGTTGATAAAACGTATAAATGTGATTGTAATACAAATAATTTCTTCTAATTGTGAAAACTGTTTAAGGCTTTTTGTTTTTTAAGAAACACTGTACTAATGTTTAAGATAAATAGCCGTTTGTTATCCATGAAATATAAAATAAAAATAAAATAAATTTCACAAACACACACCTTCCAAGCTTCGGCATGTACCTTTAGCACTGCCATTTTGTGCGCAGAAGTGATTTTTGGGGTCTCATTGGCGGGAGACGTGGTGCGGGGCTACTGCAAACATGCGCAGTAATCCCCTCCAATTTCTCTCACAGCTATACTTACGTGCCGCGGCTTGTACCTTCGTCTACAGACAAAATTTTTGCAACTGACGAGTTGCGAGAAACACGACGAGCTCAAACAAGATGTGGAATGTAAACTGTTTGACGCTTTACGAAAGCGAGTTTTCTCGTTCGAGAATGGGGCATGCTTTTCAACCAGCCTCGGAGAAACCTCTCCTCATGTCAACCAGCCATAAAGCGCGAGCACGGCGCGAACAAGCAATACCTGTGTATTTAGGACTCTAATATAAACTATAGGTTTGTTCCCGTAACGGCCGACAATGCTCGCACTATAAAGAGCTCTCTCATGCGTAACTTTGAAAGTTTTAACTATGTCTGCAATCAATATTATTGTTTACATAAAAAATGTGGCAATATTACACATCTGTAATGTAATAGTTATTAGTTACTGTACTGCACAGAAAGTTTGATATCATTTCAGAGCAGCATCTCGAACAAACCTATAGGTTCATCAGCTCATCTCCGTCATTACTAGGTAGTGTCCTTACTAAGTCTACTCTAAAGTGGAACTGATAAGTTTTATTAAACATTGAAATTTCAATTTTTGTTTTTGTTTTTTTACCCGTCCTAAACAAAATAGTAGATTGTACAACAAGTGCATAAAACGCATCATTTTACCCGGCGAGGGTGGATAGTCAAGTCGAGGGTAAAATGGGTTTTATGTACGAGAGTTATACACTCTGCTTTTCACTTCGATTGTGAGGAAATAGGAAATTAAACTTTTTTTTCAACAATATTAAAAAAAAAACGTGACAAATTATTATAATTTTGGAATGTGCTCATCAAGGCCTTTCATTTGATACCCATATTCAAAAAATAAAAAAACTTTTTTTCTTAACTTTTAGTGACAAATTATATAATTTTGGAATGTGCTCATCAAGGCCTTTCATTTGATACCCATATTCAAAAAATAAAAATTTTTTTTTTCTTAACTTTTAGTGACAAATTATATAATTTTGGAATGTGCTCATCAAGGCCTTTCATTTGATACCCATATTCAAAAATTAAAAAAAATATTGTTTTCACTCCTCTTGCTCAAAAAGTGCGTCATTGTAACGTACAAGAGTCGAGATAAAATAGCATAATAAGCCCTAGGGGATAAAGTTTTTTCTTTTTTAATGTTTGTCTATTACCAATGAGCGTACTAAAACGAAAAAGTCTTTATTCATAATCACGAATAAAAACTCGCTCGACTTAATACTGGGGGTCTATTACGAAAAGTTTAATGCGATACACGCGGCTGCGTCCGTGCTTCGTTCTGATTGATTCCTATTACAAAGCACTTGCGTATGCGATATTGCAAAGTGATTACGTAAATTTGACAGTTTCTCTCTAGTGGATCCGTCATTATTCGTTCAATAGACTATGGACTACGATAGCTACATTGAAAATATTTGTAATAACTATAACCGACGAACTGCGGACGACTATCGTGACCAAGTTTCGTAATAGGCCCCCAGTTTCTCATTCTTATTTTTGAAAATGGAACTGAAAGCATCTCTGCGGTGAAATCATAGACTTATTTATACTCTGTGTACAGAGTGAATCGTAGAATGCGTGTTTGTGTAGTTTAGCTGCTACAGCAGAAATTAAAAAAGGTACCATGGCGCGAAATCTTTAGATTTTTTTTATAATTACAAACTGATTGAATTGTGTGACTGTAATAGGAAAGAAATAATTTTAATCTTCTGCCGTCAAGCACAAATCTTTTATTTAAATATTGTACAAAAAGTTTATGAAGTGGAGGATAGAAAAACGAGTGGATTCGTTTACGGAAGTAAGTAGGTATAAACTATTTAATATTGTATTTTATTTTCTCGCAATCGTAGTGAAAAGTATAGTGTAACACACGACGCTAAAACCCATTGTAACTCGGTTTCTATTTATATATAAAAATACCTTGTATGCAATGGGTAATTTTAGCGTCTTGTATAACAATCTACTATTTGTTCATTTTTAGTGACAAATTATATAATTTTGGAATGTGCTCACCAAGACCTTTTCATTTGATACCCATATTAAAAATTGTAAAAAAAAAATTTTTCCTAAATTTTTGTGACAAATTACATATTTTTGGGACGTGCATGAGCACGTCCAAATAAAAAATAAAAAATATTTTTTTTTTTCTTAAATTTCAGTGACAAATTGAATTTCAAATTGAAATTCAGTGAATGTGCTCATCAAGGCCTTTCATTTGATACCCCTAATCAAAAATAGAAAAAAAAATTCATCAAGGTCTGGTTTCAAAAATTGAAAAAAAAAGTATTAAACATGGATTAAGTATAAAAATGAAGAAAATAAAGTTTATTAACGAAGTTTAATTGCGTGTGGCTATTTACCTGGCGACCTTTGTCTTAAAGTCTGAACTTAGACGAAGATTTTACTTTATGCTCTAGAGCACCTTGTACTATTATGTATTCTGTGCTAGACAAAGATATTAGAATTTTGGTGCTAGAGCATGAAAAGCGATTTTATGCAGCCTATACCCAACATAATGACGAACTTTACGAGCATGAGAAGTGAAAAATAATTATTTGTACCATTTGGGTTCCCTGTATGTATTGCTGTTTTTTGTTAACTGTGAAAGGTGGATATTGTGGTGTTACTACAGATAAGTCAAACAAACCTTAGTCACACTGTTGTGGTAAGTTGGTGTTACTACTGGGGCCTTACTATGAGCTCTTATAGCAGGACTTATATTGAACGGCCTTACTTTTTCGTACCATGATCTCAACGGTTAGTATGAAAGCAGGCCTTAAGCAGTCTTTTTTACGGCCTGCTTTTGAACTGAATGGTTTCTTATTTGCTGATGGTAAGCCCCCTGGTCAGTTGGGCATAGAATACATAAATAAGAATATAAGGTCGCGGCCACACTGCTGCGGCGATTGAGATTAAAACACGAGAGCCCCTTTCGTGAAAATAAACCTATATAAAATTGTATGGCAGTGGCTGCACCAGTCATCTGTTGTACCTATGTCATGCCGCACAAACTGACCTAAACATCTGTGACTCTGGAATTTATTCCAGAGTACACAAACAAATGCTTTATACCAAGGCTCAATCAGGGGCAGGGGATATTCAGCATTGCTAGTTGTCCCGCCATTTTGACATCAAGATAACCCCCGTAAGGGCACTAAAACGCACTAAAATTGTATGTGTATATTAAAACGTTCCGACAACTGATTATGGATTGCCGGTGGTTATCCCGCCATTTTGATATCAAGATGGCGGGACAACCAGCAATGCTGAATATCTTTGAAACTATTAATGGCACAATTTTTTGAACATAGGCACCAAATGGCACCAAAATGGCACTATATTCTAGCCATTAAATATTTAAAAAACCAGGCGGTATCCCGCCATTTTGACGTTTACGACGAATTGTTACTTACATTGGACATAAAAGGTTTGATTATAAGTAAAGCACTACACTAATATAAATATTATACCATAAATTTATTTACACTACCTACCTACTTATGCTAAATACAGTACTATACAAATCTTGTGGCGATGGCCAACAGCTTGGTGTAGTCTGCTCCCTTTGAGTGCGTTCGTTCCTTGAGGATTGTGCGGAGGATGGTGGGGATGGGCACATGGATGCGGTTGCCGAGCGGAGTGCCATTGTCGTCAATCAGGACCACATTGTTACTGTCAAACTTTGGTACTTTAACTTTTTGGGTTTGCTTCAAGCCAACCAGGATTCCCTTTTTCTTTTGACCTTTGATTGCAACCATTACCCTGTCGCCAATGTAGCCAACACCTGGAAAAACAAAATTATGGGAGACTGATAATTTAAGTTTGTAGAACTTACCTACAAATTTCATGCATTTAATTTTACAAACTACAGTACGAGGCAAACATCTTAAAATCGGCTAAGGGATTGCGCAGAACGCGTTTTGGGTATGCGTAACGGTGAGGTACGGGGGCGGCGGGAGGGGCGCGCGCTATTGGTCACTCACAAGTGCACATGGGCGAACTTATCCCCACTGTCGAAAGTGTCAAGATGTAGTGTACTTATAGTGATACAATATTAGATAGATATTCAGTCTTACCTAAAGCGGGCTACTTAAAGCCCTGCATGCATGGCTACTGCATGCACTTCAAGCTTCAAAAAACCACTCAATAAAAGTGTCACAACAATTACAATGGGATTATGTTTGGGATAGGTACCTAAATTGATTTTAACACAAAACTCTCTTAAAGTAGTTATCAGTATTTTATTGTTATGTGAGCACTTACGTTGTTTGTTGTAAACACATATAACTTTAGGCGGTTTGCCTTCTGCCATGGCTCTTTTTCCAATTTCTGAATTATCAACCACTCTGAGCCGAGTTAGCAGTCTCACTTCATTCAGGCATGCTGTTGTGTGAAATCCACATAATAATTGTGTTGGGCTTATTTTGTTTAACAACGTTCTAAACATTTTATAATTTAAAATTAATTAAAAAGCACTTTTTTCAGTTGCTTGTTATGTTATAATTTTTTAGGTTATTTTTTTTGACATTGACAGAAATTGGCTACATTCTAGCAGGCTAATCGCTAATTCATCGATCACCACAAAGTCTTCGATCGAAGGTCGTTCGCAAAGGCGATTTTTTTTACGCGCGATTTTTTTACCGCCTTGTTTTGATGGTGATCACACGAGCATTTTTTTTAACGCTTGATTCTCCCGAAGTGCGTGTGGCCCGCGGGTCTACCGCCTAACTCTATTGCTTTGACTCTGGCTTTGGTTTATGACGTCAGTGCACTGTCCGTCCTTGTCATAGTGTTATGATATGACAAGGACGAATAGAGCATAGCTATCGCTTTGAGTTAGGCGGTAGGGCCCCAGGGGACTAATTGTCTAATTTAAAAATCTATCGCAATCGCTTTCATTTGACAGTTGGATCCGACACATTGCTGCATTTCTTTGGTATGTTTTTATTTGTGCCAAAAAGAAGCATCAATGTGTTTCACCCTGAAAGCGATAGACAATAGAAAACACATTTAAAAAATAAAAATAGTAACTATTTGCCGATGGCGTTGAAGGAAATGACAAAAAACTGTAGGCTCGATAGATGGCATTGATAAAAATAGGTGACAATGTGACTTTTTTACTAAGCTTCGAAGAGTATCAACACCATCTAGTGAGGCAAACAGTTACTATTTTAACTAGGATGCTAAATCGGCGTATGTGCGGTATTATGTATTCTGTGGTGCGGCTTAAGAGCTCGCTCGCTGACACCTACCTGTACGAAGTACCTACCTATACTTATAATTTCCTTGCATCTACCCAAAGAGAAATATTTTAGGGTTATACGGCGGGCTGATTATCTAATTAGAAACCACCTAGCGACCGGTCTCATTTGACAGATGAATGTGATACATTGCTTCTTCTTTTGGGGTAAAACAACACATACCAAAGAAAAGTAGCAATGTACATTTGACATACTTACCTATCATTCATTTGTATGTGCCATGTATTATCTTATTTTAAATAAGAACACGTTTTATTGAATCACCATTTATTATTAATGTACCAACTAACTTATTAAGACACACATTAACAATCAAGTGTTGCCATGTCATCAATGTTAACAACACATACCCATGTCAAATGAAACCGGTCGCTAAATAGTTTCTATTTAGATAATCAGCCTGCCGGTCACTCACATACGCGCAGTGGCGCAAATACGCGAACCCACAAGGTAGGATGGACATTCGCAGACATTCGCAAATGATTTTCCATACATACCTAATTGAAAACATTCGTACAATGTACGAACCTTTGCGCGGCATGTGAGTGACCGGGGTTACATCTGCCTGCCTACCTGAAGTACCTTCGAAGCTTAGTAAAAAAACACATTGACTCATACATGTTTATCAATGCCATCTATCGAGCCTACAATTTTTTGTCATTGTGAAAAGCCCTCACTAAGTTGTAAGAAGGCCAAAAAGAAAAACAATGTTGAATTCAGAAATAACGGTAAATAAAAGCTCATTCTCATTCATCATGACACGGGTTTTCCCAGTATAACGTACCAGCTGTAATATTTTATGTAATTAGAATAAGTAGGATAAATAAAACTGTACTAACTACAAACTGTACTTACTTACTACATTTTTAAACTATAGTATCTATTAGTAATAAACTATTTTTGCGTTTTTTCGTGGTTTAAATGTGTTTGTCGTTTTTATGCAGTTACAATCTGTTGCCAACTTTTTTTATAGGTAGGTATACCTACCTATAAAACTTTTTTTTTAGAAACAAAGTATAGGTAAGTATTTTAGGTCCTAGAAGGAAAATATAAACGTAAAACAAACGAACCAATCCCCAGAGTAACGCAGTGCGTAATAGGCAAAAGTCGTTTGAGTATTGTTCTTGAATACGGGTGTTTATGTAGTTAGTTATTCTAAAAGTGTAGTAAGAATGCCTCTTCTTCCACCTCTGTAGGGTTACCAAAAATGGGATTCAATGAGGAAGATGTAAATAAAAATTTATTCAATTTTTTTAGCCCTAATTAAAAGTATAAGCAATTATAAGACTAACTGTGAAAAAAATATGTTGATATCACGAAAATTGAATTTTTTATAAGCAAATCAATTTGGGGACGCGCGGAATCTGATTGCGTCGTTTGAGTAATGGCTATGACGTCACGTCGCCGGTTGTACGATGGACAGCGGCGGCGGGCGTATGGAAGCTTAGCGACACTATGTGATTGACAGGCTCTGTAAACTTACTTTTGTTAATTTCGATACTTTTGTTTTGTTATTTTACATTTTTCATACAACCACTGTATTTTTCAATAAAATTAGGTAGGTACAGAAAGTTTCATAGAGTTCCTCGGATACGTATCTTTCGCAAGTTTACGTTTTAACAGGTATTTTTTGGGGTATTTTTTATTTTCTTAGGTCGTTATCTCGTTTATTTGTTTCTTTGTTTAATTACTGGGAATGATTTTATAATGAGCTAGACTTGAAACTTTGAATATAGGTCAGAACTGTAAGACAACGCTGATCATCATTCAGCTGATCTGATGACGGAGCTGGAAGAAGGCCACAGGAACTCTATAATAAAACCATACAATCACATCGACTTTTGTGCTCGTTTATTTCGTCTTGACAAGTACTCTGTTAGGAATGGGAGATGAGGTCCAAGGTCTGATGATGGAGCCGGAAGAAGGCTACAGGAACTCTGTGTTCAAACCATGCAACCCCATCGAGTTTAGGCTCATTTAATTCGTCTTGACGAGTTCTCTGTTGAGAAATACTCGTAGTTTCAAGGGTCTGATATCATTTGGAATCGTTGGATTTGCCTTGACAAGTACTATTATGGGAGATAGTTTCCAGAGCCTGATGATGGAGTCGGAAGAAGGCCACAGGAACTCTGTATTCAAACCATGCAACCCCATCGAGTTTGGGCTCATTTGATTCGTCTTGACGAGTACTCTGTTGGGAAATAGAATCCGGGGTCTGATGATGGAGCTGAGAGAAGGTCACAGGAACTCTGTAATAAAACAGCAACTCCATCCAGTTTGGGCTCGTTTGATTCATTTTGACGAGTATTATGTTGGGAAACAGTGTCCAGGGTCTGATGATGGACCTGAAAAAGGCTACAGGAACTCTGTAATAAAACCATGCAATCCCATCGAGTTTTAGCTCATTTGATTTATCTTGACGAGTTCTCTGCTGAGAATTAGTTTCTAGGGCCTGATATAATTTGTAATCGTTTGATTTGCCTTGACAAGTACTATGATGGGAGATGATTTCCAGAGTCTGATGATGGAATCAGAATAAGGCCACAGAAACTCTGTATTCAAACCATGCAACCCCATCGAGTTTGAGCTCATTTGATTCGTCTTGAGCTTGACGAGTACTCTGTTGGAAAATAGAATCCAGGGTCTGATGATGGAGCTGAAATAAGGTCACAGGAACTCTGTAATAAAAAAGCAACTCCATCCAGTTTGGGCTCGTTTGATTCGTCTTTACGAGTACTCTATTGAGAAATAGTTTCTAGGGTCTGATAATGAAGCCGGAAGAAAGCCACAGGAACTTTGTATCAAAACCATGAAACCCTATCGACTTTGGGCTCGTTTGATTCATTTTGACGAGTAATCTGTTGGGAAACAGTGTCCAGGGTCTGACGATGGACCTGCAAAAGACTACAGGAACTCTGTATTAAAACCATGCAACCCCATATTCTAGTTTGAAATCGTTTAAAATAAATAACAATAAATAACAATAACACCATGATCTAGTTTAGAATGGTTTGATTTGCCTTGACAAGTACTATGTATGATGGGAGATGGTCTCCAGGGTCTTAAAATGGAGCCAGAAGAAGTTCACAGCAATAAAACCATACAACTTCATCGAGATTGGTTTTGTTTGATTTGTCTTGACTAAGACCTTAGACCCTATTTCTAGATGGTTCCCAGGGTCTCATGATGGAGCTAGAAAGTGGTAATGAGAGATCTGAAATAAAACGACACAACACCATTGAATTTGGGATCGTTTCAAACAAACCAGCCTTAATTCTAGGGTATTGCGTCATTTTATAACAGAGTTCCCATGGGCTCTTTCTGGCTCCATCATCCTTGGATTTTGTCTAAAGTTTTTGTCAAGACCAATCATACCAAACTCAATGGTGTTTCGTCGTTTTGTCAGGGTTTTATTACAAAGTTCCCACGGCCACCTTCTGGCTCCATCATAAACCTTGGATATCATCTAGAACCAGAGTCATTGTCAAGACAAATTATTCGAGCCCAAACTCACTGGTTTGGGTCGTTTTATTATAGAGATACCATGGCTACTTTCTGGCTCCATCATCACCCTAGATATCTTTTAGGACCAGAGTTCTTGTCAAGCCAAACCAAACGAGCCTAAATTAATTCGACGGTGTTTCGTCATTTTATTACAGATTTGCCATAGCCACCTTCTGGCTCCATCATCAGAACTTGGATATCATCTAGTACCAGAGTCCATGTCAAGACGAATCAAACGAGCATAAACTCGATAGGGTTTCTTCATTTTATTACAGAGTTCCCATGGCCACCTTCTGGCTCCATCATAGTCTCATATTGTCTTGAAAAAATACACTGTTTTAAACAAGTATTTTAAGTGTACTAGCGACCCGCCCTCGCTTCGCTTCTTTCTTTTTTTGCACACCCTAAAATAAAACAAATATCGTACAGTCGTTATCTTTGCTCCAGAAGACGCGCATGAATTTATTTTCGCTCGCGTTATTTTTTGCGACAACTCCTAAGATATTCATTTAAATAGTATGGTGTTAAAGATTAAAATAATGTGCATGAAATGCTTCAGGTAACAGACGTATTTAAGTTGATAAGGATTAATACTGTATCCTTCTAAATAGCTTTCCAAATTACCGCATTGTATGTGACCGATTTTTTAGAAGATTATAATGGGTATAGTGAGCTATTCTTAAAAGATAGATATATGCCATCGCGGAGTTTTTTGTAGATCTATAAAAGAGAAACAATTCCATCATACATTATTTTGTTATAGCTCAAAATTTTTATGCAGCGTTTTCGATGCAAGCTCCCAGTCGGCTTAATTTTTGGCAAAATCTTTAACTATTATCGTCATATTTCTACCAATTTAGATAAAACCTTAACTTATTATACACTTAAACCTTCCTCAAGGATCATTCTATCATTTGGTAAAAACCGCATGAAAA
Organism: Agriphila straminella; assembly: GCA_950108535.1. NCBI lineage: Eukaryota > Metazoa > Arthropoda > Insecta > Lepidoptera > Crambidae > Agriphila > Agriphila straminella. The sequence goes on along the minus strand of OX467321.1, from coordinate 2,338,621 downwards.
TCCGTTTAGTAGTTTTTGAGTTTATCGCGAACAGATAGACAGATGCGGCGGAAAGACTTTGTTTTATAACATCTCGGCGGACGTAACCGGCGATGTGACGTCACGCCTTAAACGGTCAAGACCGCGCTGATTTTAAAAACATCCAACTTTGAAAATTAATAAAAAATTCAGTTTTTGAGATATCTAAAAAATTCTTTCACCATTATTTTTTAGATTTTACGTTTGATTTTTCTATATTATAAAATAATTACACTCATCTTCCCCATTAGGCTTACCGCTGACGGGCGCTATTTTGTAGCTGCGATAAGCGCGGCGTTAATCGCGGCGATATCGCTGCGATAAACGCGGCGATAATCGCGGCGACAATCACGGCGCTTTTTAGTCGCTGACGTAGGTTAACCCTAAAAGGCACCCGGTAATAATATTATAGAACAATCACTTTTATTATTGCTAAGCTCTATAAAATAAAGTTTATGATTTATTTATGTCAGTAATTATATACTTTTCACAAATGAAGCAAACAATGTATACGATTCAAATGTCTTCAGTACCCTTAGCACGAACAGCTATCGAGAAAAAAAACGCACGTAAAATTACTCGATAGACAATTCTCTATGGAAAATTTCATTTCGCTTATCGGCGATAGATGGCGTTGTACAAATTTCCAATACAAAATTTATCTATCGAATGATTATTTTTTTGATAGCTGTTCGTGCTAAGGGTACAGATCCTTTTATCGTCAAAATAGTGTGAAGAACAAAAATTCTGCATTTACTTTATATGCGCAAATTCAAGAATTAATAAAAATTTGTTCGATACCTACTGGAAGGTTTTGACCCCGAAAAAATATTGCGAGTCGCTCGAAGTGTTTGTTTTGCAGACATAAGCTAGTTTTTGTATTACATCATTTTATGACATATTAAAAAATAATATTTTTATCCATGTTCCACAAACGGTATTTTTTATGTGTTTTAACTGTTACTGTGTATGTTACTATGATGAGATTTTGATGACATGTTATAGTGTGTTTTATATTCGCAATATACTCACAAAGCCAAAGGGCTTTGATATACCACATGGTATGAAAAAAATCTTTGTAAGTACTGAAAACTTTATGACGTCACAGTTTCTACCCCCGCCATTTTCACGCTTTTCATCTTATATATTTGTGATCGGGGCATCGTATTGAATGCATCGATACCACATTTTTGTATTTTCGTGATGACTTGTGCGAAAAATAACCTCAAACCCTATAATTACCGATCGGCTAACAGTACAATAGAATATTTTATTCATGTTTTTCGAACGTTATAGTTATCTTTTTTACTATAAGTTCTATACTATAAGGAAGGAACGGTATGTTTTTACATTTTTCATTATAAGTCGAACACTATGCGGCCTAAAAAAAGAGAAATGTTTGAAAATGTGCTAACAACACTCTTTCATTATGTTATGATACCCACATGCCCTACTAGTAGCCTCACTTCAAATTTTTAAGACCCCTTTTCAATTCCTGCTGTAAAAAAAACATCCTTATTTGCAAAATATTTGGGCAAACGTCATCTTAAACTATTCCAAATTTCAAGTTGATACCATTAATAGATAGTTATCGAGATATCCAGCTGTGACAGACAGACAGACAGACTGAGTCACACCATAAGGGTTCCTTTTTACCATTTTGCTACGGAACCCTTATAAAGAACCCATAGAATGCTTATGGTTTTTCTTTTTTTGTGTAAAAACTCGCAATAGGAAATAATACGTAAAACTTTTCGCAGATGGCGCCATTGTACTCTGTGGTAAACAAAAATGGTTTTGATTGGCTAAAATACGTCAGAAATTACATTTTACATCTGAAACATCAAATTTAACGAATTTAGGACAGTCGCATGTGGCGCCATTACTTCCTCAGTATTATCCCCTATTCCATGCCCAAAATCATCTTACTTAAAAAACTGAATCTTGCGATTCTTTTACGCAAAACAGAAGTAGGTAGGTAGGCATTGTTATGGAAAACATATTTAAACGGCGACTGCTTTGATTTTCATTATTTAAAAATAAATAAAATTTACTAGATGTTTGTTCTTACACAATCCGACAGTGCTTTCAATACGATTTTATTAGCGACTAGTCAAATTCTTTAGCTAACTTGATGTTTCTTTTGTTACGTTTACGTTAAGTTTTCCATAATAATATAGGTAAATTATAAACTTATGATAATCCCAGAACAATAATTGCCTATAACCGACCTTAGGTTCGTAGTGTGTTCCTACCTTTTTTGGAACAGGATTAAAAACTATATAAATTGGTAAGCATATCATGTAATAATAATTCTCTTACTTTTTATTGCAAACTCTACCATTACAAAAATAATTATGTCAGCCAGCGAAAAAAATTGTGGTGTCTTTTAGGGTTAAAGCCGCTTGTCACTCTTGTCAGTGTCATTTCGTGGGCGATTAGTCGCCGAGCTATGTGTGAGCTACTTTTTGTAGCTCGTGGGCGTTTACGTATTGAACTCCATATGTTCTATTCTGGGCTACAAAAAATCGCTCGGCGATTAAGCGCCCGTGAGCGTTGGCGCTTACTCATTTTTATTTGATCGAATCAAAGGAGTATTGATTACACAATCAGCAGTGACGTCTATTGATTACGGGTCGTTAGCGCGCGGCTCGGGTTCCGCGGATGATTAAAGGAGGTAACCCAATAAGGAGCGGATTGCGGGCTGATCGGAAACAAAACAAAAGAAAGCGGGCTCGATTTACGTCATTAGGGGGAAGACGCGGGGCGGGGGAGATCACACCTTTGAGTTTTAGCTCAATAATGGTTGGTACCTATTCGTGTTCGCATCCGCGCCTTTGTATCGCGCGCCTTTTCCGGATCCATTACATCGGCGTGTCGGCTGAATGAGTTGGCGCGCTTGTTTGGTTTTGCACAATGCACCGCTCATTAGAATCGCGCCGATGTTTTGGGTATCGAACACAGAAACCATTGTGGATAGATTAGATCGGATGTCAGCCTTTGCCCTTTTCATAGCTATGTTGGCATTCTAAGTTAATCCTTCGTTTTGTTTTTGTGGACACCTTGCTTTAACCAGCCATGGCAAAATTCAGTTGTTAAACGGAACAATGCCAGACAGGTACTACTATCTATTCCTTGTATTGTAACGTTGTGTTTTCTCTATAAAGAAAAAACAACGTCTTATTCTCATATTTAATAATATTCCATCTTATTTATTTATTTACAAATATAAAACACTATTTATTAAAATATTTCATTAATATTCTTTTGTCTGTATTTATTTCATACATGCGACCTCATTTCGTCCATACTCCAAATTCAAATTATCAACCTCCTTGTACAAAACTCTTTGGTATCTATGTATTTTATTTTTTATAGCTTTTTAATTCATGTTCGACAACATTTAAAAATATTCAAGTATTCTTGTTCTTTTCTTACACAGCCATTTTACATCGTTCATCCTTTTCACTCTTTTACTTTTTTCTGGTGTTGACCGTTTTCGTCGCGTTTCCCGCGCTTTCTTGGGAAAATTTTCACTTTCCACGGCGCGAAGCTTATTTTTGCTCCGCACTGTTATGATTTTAAAACAAATGTTACAATTTTGTTGATTCCTTGTAAGAATCACATAAATTATTGTTGGGTAAGTGTTTATAAAGAGAATAAAATGTTGATTTTTATAAATTTTACACACAATTGATAAAATCGTTTGTTTTTAGGCTTTTCATACTACTTTGGTTTTGGAAAGTTTTGTTGGCAAATCAAAGACGCTGCATTATACCAATTTCATGATAATTGGATTAATAACTAAAGGGTACGTATTTATATAATTTCATTTTAAACTATTCTTTGTATTTATTTATCTAAGTACTTTTATTTCTTCCTTTTACTAACTCCTTTTTTTTCTCTCGATTCCAGGAGGGAAGAGGAGGGAGATGCTATATGATATGATAATTTTCATTTGACTGGTTTGGTTCCCTATAATTCATTGATTGTTTTTATGAATTTGATCTGCGTCTGTCAACGATCTGCGAAGTTCTGCAGCTCCAGAAGTTTATCCGAGCTTTTCGTCTGCATCAATCATCAGTAAGGGCGTTCTAATTTCTATGACTTTTATTTGGCAAGAAATACTGCAACTTCGGTGCGACGACGACGGTATTTAATCGTACTCTTTATGACCACGATTCTCTAGTAAAGAACTTTAAATTTATTTATTTATTTAAATTAGTATTTATTTTAAGAGAGCAAAAGATTTGGTACCCACCCCATTCATTTGTTTTTAGCCGGGCCAGGGAAAGAGGTTGACAGTATATCATTGATTCCTTGTATTGATTTTACTGACATTAATTATTACATAGGTACTTAGAAATTAATACAAATAGGCATATTGCTGATATATCACAAATACCACAACGTAACGTAGGTTATGTACCTTACATGTTTATTTTTACCCGACTAACGGCGAAGCAAAAACAGGGCCGAGGGTAAATGATTTTACTACATAACATAGGTAGGTAGGTAGTATTTTTTGCGACATAAGTCTGTCTGTACTGGATACCTACCTCAGTAAAACTTATATATTCTGTGGCAAAACAAAATCACGAACTTTTTTGGCTGAAAAAGAAAAATCTCTGCAAGCTCTTAAACTACTTAAGGCCAGCAGTTCTCTTTTATGGTTGACTAGCTTCCGTCCGCGACTTCGTCCGCGTGGACATTCGATAGAATCCTCATGTTTTAATTTCATTAAATTCTGATCAGCCGTTTTTACGTGACTAGGCGGGTTCCCACCAAGCGCACTGCCTCGCGAGGCAGGACGTTTGCCGCAAGGGCCTCGCACGAGGCTGCTCGCTAGCTCAGCTAGTTTATAATATTCAGAATTGTATCCAGAGATATAAGTATCCCGTTCCCGTTCCCCATATTTTACACCTTAAGGGATAATTTTCAAAATTACAAAATATATGTTTGCCTATTTATTTTAAGATGTGCTCCTACGAAGTTTAAAGTTGTAATGTCTATTTTATTTTATTTTTCCATACAAAATTTGAACCCCATTTCACCCCTTTAGGGGTCAAATCATGTCCACCGTATTGGACTTCAAAATAAATGTCATTTTCGCAATCGTCATCCCAGAAAACCCCAATAACGACATCCATACCTATTTTTTGGTTTTTTTACCCCTTTTCACCCCCATTTCATCCCCATAGCGGTTGAAATACTAACAATAACAATATACGTTGCGTCAGATTTCCTTGCCTAAATTATAAATTTAGCGATTTTTACTCCGAAAATAAAGGATTTTCTTCAATAAAATCAAATCAAATCATTTTATTGCGAATACAGGTAGTAAGAGATATAACATAATTAACATAGTTAGTAAATTCGATCAGCCATATTCTGTCTTCTGACATGCAACATTAATATAAGCAGAAAAATAAAATAACAATGAAATTAAAATTAAAATGTCAATTCATACAATACTATTATCAAAATATTGTCTTCCATCTAAATAGTCCTTTACGGAGTAGTAGGATTTTTCAATTAAAAATTCTGTAAATTTCTTTTTAAAAGCCTGATAATTTAACAGCTTGATGTTATTCGGTATATTATTGAAAATTCGAGGTGCCATGAGTAGGAAACTATTCTGAAGAAATGCAGTTCTGTGTTTCGGTATTTTTAGGTCATATAAATACTGAGCTCTTGTAGGATTTTTACGTGTTTCAGATATTTTCTTATAAAGATGCAAATTTGATTTGACGAATAAAGAGATTTCCAAAATATAAATACATGGCAACGTCAACAGTTTATATGATTTAAACAATGGTTTACAGCTTTCTCGACTGCTTATACCCGCTATTGCTCTAAGCTAAGACAACGCTTTTGCGCCTTAAATATGCTTTCACGTTCATACATTATAATCGAGTCGATGTTGTACTTTTCTATGGAACAGCTGATTTTTTTTTCGCGATTTCGTGGTTGGCCCCATAGTAAAAGTTGTTCATTAACGTGGTCTGAACACCCCTTTTCATTTTTAGATAATACTTTAAAAATAACCGTGTATAGATTGATTATGCATAACTTTAATAAAAAAATCTGTTTGGCTTTAATAAAAAAAATAACGTTAGTCCTACATTTTAATTGATTTCTGGAATAAGTACTGGATCATTTGTTAAAAATCTACCCAGTCATTGTGTTAGTCCAAAGTCAAAATGTCTGAATTAAAATAAACTTATAAATAATTAAGCACTTTTGAATCGTCTATATTTGCCTACCACCTCCAGACCTTTTTTTTTAATAAAAAAGATACTTCTTATATTTTTTGTAAACAAAAAGCACTGTCGTATTGTCATAACTTAGGCGTAAACTTTACATAATAATAATAACACCTAGTATGATAGTTCTCTACAAACTTCCTACAAAGCACATTGTCAATTTATTTTTCTAAGTAAACCTATGGTCAAAAGTGAGGCAACTAAAAACTAAAACTGATCCAAAATGGCTGTTTTCAGATTTATATCCATCATAATTTATCTAACCATCATTCCAAAAAAACCTACCTCAGAAGTACTATAATTTCCTTGTCCTACCTATAAAACGAGGCAGTTTTAATTTCCATACCATTAGGTAAGGGATTGTAAAAGTACAAGATTAGTGGATGAATGAAACTGACTAAAAATCACGCTGCGCGGCTGGTTTTTTTTTACAATATAGGCAAGATTTTTACTACAGACAAGCAAGAGTACAAGATTAATTTATGGAACTGACAAAAAATCGCGCTACGCGGCTGTTTTTTATAATAGACAGGCAAGATTACAGGATAAGTGGATGAATCTGACTAAAAATCGCGCTGCACGGCCATTTTTTTCTATGGACAGGCATTTTTTTTATGAAAAATGTGGCATTTTGTGCATTTTAGACAGGCATCTTCCATATCTATGCATCTTCCCTTAAAGACGGTAACCCTGTTCGTGAGTATTATAAACCAATTTGTGCATTGCATGGCAAAAAAAAAAATTGTTAAAAACCTTTTTATGTAAAAAGAACCTTTTTCTCGAAAACCTATGCCACCCCATAGGTCCATTCCTTAATCTAGAATAACACGACTTAATGAAACCCTTCAAATAACCTAGGTATTTTTTTATTTTTATTTTTAATGTAATCAAAAGTTAGTCTGTTAATAAAGTACTTAAGTTAGGTATACTTATTATTTAGATGCATAGGTACTATAATATGTGGGGACGTAAATATTAATTTAAAAGGACTTTAGTTCGATACACTTTTTCTATTTAAAAAATCAAGATAAGCGACCCGGCGGCGGCGGCGGCAGCGGGCGAAATTAACAAAGAAAAAAATTGTGGATGATACCCAAGAACTTTATATTCATATATACCTATTCTAGAATATGAATATAAAATTTATAGGGTATATTTACACAGTATTTAATCCTGAGACATTTTATGACATTTAATCCTGAGAAAATGACAACTGAGCATGCAATTTTATCTTGGACTTGGTGTATCTTATCACGAAGACTTAGGTACTTTATCTAACATTGATTAAGTTGTAAGAATGTACGTAGCGTAGCTACCTACTAAATTTTTTGTTCTAGTTGAGTTTGTCAAAAAATACTAGCAGATAAAGCTTTGGGATTGGGATACAAACAAAATAAAAGACTTGAGAGATAAAAAATGCGTAGTCATGCTACGCCGTAGCAAGTAAAATAAATGTAAAAGAAATCAGAGTGATATCAATGTTTTTTCATCTACCTATATCTATATCAATTTATTATTTAATAAAATATTTTAGTTATATCTGTCTGTATTTAAAAGGGACATAGGTTTTTTTTTGTAAGTATCTAAGTAGGTATACTAGTTACCTAAGTTCTTTTATTATTTTATTCTATTGCTAACCTAAATGTGATAAGCAAACTTATGTTTACTTTATTCTGAGTCAAAATGGATTTGGGCCACATTTCGTTTTCAAAACGTTAATTAAAAGTAGTTACCTAATCAAAATCTTGTTTCATTGGTAACTGATTGCATTTCTTGGAGTGTTTGTGGCAAGGGTGCGGGGAGCGGGGGCCCCGTGCCCTCTTCCACACGTCGCATTTTTTGCCGCCATGTTGGAAGAGGTGGCGAATCAAATAATGGGGAAATAATTTAATCAGCGGCACTCCGCTGCGTTCTCGAGCCTACTGCGTTCTATTACGGTGCATTATGGGGCGGCGGCTGAGGCGAGGGGTGGCGGAAAAAAAGTGTGTGTCGTGTGTGCAGCCGCCTTAATGGGTGAACCCCCCGCCCCGAGAGCAGTCTTTGCGGTCGCAAATTGAAATGAAATTGCATAATTCGCGCACACGGCGCCGGCCGAGCGGAGTCCTTTGCCTAATGACGTCCATTTAAGCTTCTCCGGCGCCGGAGGCGGTGCATTCACTAGCGCCGCGGCGTCGTTGACGACGTAATTGTGCGCAGCCTTCAGGCTTTTAAACTCTTAAATGACTCGGAGACAAATTATCTTATCTCAACTTGAACAATGCAAACACAGTAACGAATCTGTGGTTGTCTCAAAATTCTAAGCTTTAGTAGGTAGATACTTGCAGTTCTCAAAAGTTTTAGATTCTCAAAAGTCAAGAAAGTATCTGGAATGGATGATTTGTTTTGAAAAAAAAAATTCTTCATACCAAAACATGCGGGGTAGATCTTTAAAAATGACATTGAGGTTCCTAAGACATTTTTTTTCTAAGTCAACCGTTTGAAAAATAAAAGTGGTAAAATGTGTGTCCCCCCTCTAACTTTTGATATAAGAGAGTGAAAAGTCTAAAAAAAATATATGCCATAGATCATAATAAAAACTTTCAACGAAAATTGGTTTGAACGATATATAGTAGGTAATTAGTTTTCGAGAAATACTTATCATATTTTCCAAAACCGCAAATATAACTTTGTCATTCATACCAACACTGTAAAAAACAAAGTTATTTTTACAGACGAAAAATGATAGTGGTATTAAATATGGTATGGTTTAAGGTAACTACGGAACCTACGGCGCGTGGCCCGACACGCACTTGGAAGTTTTTCTTTCAAAAAGTTTTTCTCGTATCACGCCTGTAGCACAACTTTTTTTTTCTTGCAAAACATAGTTTTACTCACCTCTAATAGCATACCAAAAATGCAGCTGTTCATCGCGCTTTGCGTTTTTAATGTAGAAGGGTTGAAATCGGATTTAATTCCTACAAAAAGTTTTATTGTTTTAATACTTACCTTCATTTGTTGCCAAATATGACTTTCCTAGGTTTTCCCCCCCGGCAGAGTTGTGCTTAAGTGGTGGGGGTAAAAATATACTCGGTGTTTTGGTTATGTAGGTATCTCGTTTTTCATCAAGATTGTGTAAACATATTTTAAAGTTAGGTAAATTTAAAACAATTTGAGGGAAAAACGGTTTTGATACGAACGATAGTTTCGGAGACACAAAGCATACCATATTTAATACCACTATCATTTTTCGACAAATAATTTTGATTTTCATAGTGTTTCTATAAATAACAAAGTTGTATTTGTGGTTTTGGAAAATGTGCTATATCTCTAAAACTGCTAACTATATCTCGTTCAAACTAATTTTCGTCGAAAACATTTATTAAGATTTACAGCATATATTATATGTTTTTTAGATTTTCACTCTCTTATTTCAAAAGTTATTTGTAGGGGACACACAGGGGAAATTTTGGTAAAAATCGTGTAACTTAAAAAATTGGCCTAATTTGGAAAAGCTGTGTCTCTAAAACTATTGCTCGTATCAAAACCGTTCTACCCTCAAATTGTTTTAAATTTAACCAACTTTAAAACCTTCTTACACACTCTTGATGAACAACCAGTCCTTCTGGGTCAAATCCCCTTTTGGAGTACATTTTTACCCCCCACCACTTATGCACAACTCCGCTGGGGGGAAAACCTAGAATAGTCATATTGAGCAACAAAAGATGCCATTAAAATAATAAAACATTTTGTATGAATGAAATCGGAATTGAGGCTTTTTTGTTTAATACTACTGAACGGACGATTCAATTTAATAAATATTAATACTTTATTTTATATTGATTTATTTTGTTTTAAGTCTCTCCATTTTTCTAACCATTTCTGACACATGCGCTGCTTTTTCAAAACAAATGATTCAAAATGATTACTGTCTGGGACATATCTAATTAATTAAAGTCCATTAATTTAAGACAGTCTTATTTTGTAGAAAATTACGTCATGAGGGACATAGACATTAAAATACTGCGTGTAGGTAATAATTAAAAATTAAAAAAGTGATAAACTCAGATAAATATAGATAGGTACTTACATAAAATTTAATTAATAATAAACGCTTTTATCTATTTACTCATGTGTACGTGTATTAAAATACTGTTCTTCAAATTCAAGACTCTAAAATAAATGAAGAATTCTAATTAATGGCCTTAAATTAGTAAACAAATTGAATGGAAATCAGTAAATAAGCTGTTTCAAACTTGGCCATGAGAAAGAGAAAATTGTCAACTTACAGCACCGCTCCACTGATAGCGATCAGCGGTGATAAAACATGCGATATTGTTTAACAGGACTACAGAATATATAAATAATTGATGTAGGTATTTATAGGCAACCATGTTCAAGTTGGACAATTTGTTCGCTCCTCTGCAATAACAAAAATCGTACCAAGACAACCAAAATATTTTTAACCGACTTCAGAAGAGGAGGAGGTTCTGAAGTTGACGGATTTTTTTTATTTTTTATGTTTCACCATAACTTCGCCAGTTGTTAATCGATTTTAATAATTTTTTTTTATGTGAAAGCCTGTGAAAGCACATAGTTTAGGAGTGGTCCCATATTTTTTAACCGGCTTCCAAAAAAGGAGGAGGTTCTATGTTCGTCTGTATATTTGTTTTTTTTTTTTTTGTGTATGTCCACCGATTACTCGCAGACGGCTGGACCGATTGAAATGATTTAAACGTTATTACATTAGGCACACTCCCAAGTTGGTCCCATTTTTTAAAATTTGGAAATCGGTGCATTACTTCTCAAGTAATTTTGAAAAAAGCACGAAAATAGTATGATTTTGTGTGAATTACCTCGATGATTGGTCGAATTACTTCTTTGTTTATGAACTGAATAAGATAATCATTTTTTTGTTGGAAGAGGGATATCTTAAGTGTAGTTTTTTAACCGACTTAAAAAAGGAGGTTCTCAGTTTGACCCGTATTTAAGTATGTTTCTCCGCGATTATCTTACGTTTGGCTGAGCCGATTTTTCTACATATATAATATACCTTACCTACAAGGTACCTACACTAAAAATAAAAAAATTAAAAATTGTTTAAAAAAAACAAAAAACCGACTTCAAAAAACCTACCTCTAAAAAGCAAAAAATAATATTAGTAAATAAAAATAAGTCTATTGAAGTCGGGTGTGGCTTTTAGAATAAAAAAAAGGAATTTGTACTCCAGCCCCACCCGACTTCAATAGACTTATTTTTATTTACTAATATTATTTTTTGCTTTTTAGAGGTAGGTTTTTTTACAAAGATCTGGCTAGTAGTTTTTTCATAATCATGAAAAATATTAATTGTTTATAGCTTATAACATCGCAACAGTTTTTACGGATTTTTAGACATAACTTCTTTTTAGGGTTCCGTACCAAAATGGTAAAAAGGAACCGTTATGGTGTGACTCAGTCTGTCTGTCTGTCACAGCTGGATATCTCGAGAACTACTAATGGTATCAACTTGAAATTTGGAATAGTTAAAGATGACGTTTGTCCAACAATTTTGCAAATAAGAAAGAAATATTTTTTTTTTTTTTACAACAGGGACTGAAAAGGGGTCTTAAAAATTTTAAGTGGGGCGACTAGGGCATGTGGGGTATCGTATGAAAGAGCGCTGTTTGCACATTTTCAATCATTTTTTTAGGCCGCATAGTTTTCGACTTATGAAAAAAATACCGTCCCCCCCCTTATCTTCGAAGTGCAAAGAGAAAAATCTGAAATAATTCTATGTGATAGTAGTTTATGTAAAGATTACAGGAAAATAAAACTTTGTCTCAATATAACACACTTTTAACACATAGAAATTCGAAAAACAAACAAAAAAACAATTAGTTCCTCTACCAGTCAACAGATGGCCCTGCCCCAAAAAAAAAAAATTAGTTCTACTATTGGCCAAGAGATGGTGCTGACCAAATACTGCAATAATAATTTTATTATTCTACAGGCAGCGTAATAAATACACAGCAGGCTCTGCAGTGTATTTATTACGATGGTACGGAAACCCTCGGTGCGAGTCCGACTTGCTTTTGACCGGTTTTTTTATGAAGGAACCGATTTAGATTATTCCTTTTGTTTGAATGGGTGTACCTTAAGAGTGGTCAAAGGAGATCACTAATTCTGGGATAAATTATTTTATTTTCTTTAGCGGCCAACAATAATAATTAATTACACATTTTTAAAGTACACATAAAACGAATATTTTTTTACTATGGCGTCAAAGTCGAAAACAATTTGGGTTCGGAGATATATAAGTACCAGATAAGAATGAAAACGACGGCAATGGGAGATGGTTTGTTTCATAGACTTAGAAAAATTTTCGCTACGCTCAAGTAGACGGACAATGGTGCGAGTGAGAAACCGATTCTTACGGCTTATGCGATGTGTGAGAAAGAGTTAAAAACAAAATGACAGCAGAACCTGGCTTGACTTCATTTATCGTCTTTTATCATCTTGTCAAAAAGCGTCCACTTGATTATTTTGTGATTTTGATCGCGATCGGTTCGATTTGGCTCTTACTATATAAATCAATAATGGTGTCATGTTCTGTATTGAATTGTAATGTTACTTACGACAATAACCCAAATAAACAGTCATGACACAGGTAAATATAATTGTACAATTACCATTTTCATATTGCTTATTTTAGTTGAATATATTCCCAAACACACTAAGTGATACACTAATATCATGCTATTAACCGTCTATTTTCTAAATAAAAACTGATTTCTAAACATTATGTGTTAGATAAAAAGATATTATGTCCGTGAACTTGAGAAAATACGACGTTGAGATTGATCAAAAATTATCGATATCGATACTCATGTCGATGATTTCCAATATAACTTTGTTTGTCTTTGTAAACACTGATAGTTTTATTTAAAGCTGCCTTTTACCCGACTGCGGGTTATGTTTTTCGCGCGTATCTTGTAAGTATGTTTGTATGTATGTATGTAATATTCTTTATTACCTCATATCTCTCAAACGGCTGAACGGATTTCTATGATTAAAATATCGTTAGATTGGTCTTTTCAGCCCAAATGTTCTTAAGAAGGTGGCGTTATAAAAAAACCAACATGGCGGCTGTACGGTGCTATTATAAGTAGTGAAAAAAAATTTTTTTTTTAGAATACTGCAATATGGGTGTCAAATTAAAGGGCTTATTATAAGGATTTCAAAAAGGTATATCATGACCGTAAAATATAATAACTAAAAAGAGATAAATAAAAAAATAAATTAAAAAAATTAAAAAACCCGCCTGCATAAAAAGACAAGTCGACTGAAAAGATGGAAAGAAGATTAAATAAATATTAAAGGCAACATGTCATAATAACATGCAGTCGGAGGCATATAATAACCCTAGAACCGTACTCTGGGGTACAAATGAAAAAAAAATTAAAATCGTTTGCTATAAGACGCTTTATTCTGCTCGTGGGTATATTTACAAGTGGCAGCGAGACGCGTGGATACCCCCGCTGGTTGTCAGTTCTGTTGAAGAGTAGACGTGGTAGACCAGCATGTGGGGTACACCAGCACCCCAGGGTACAATCAATTAATCAAAGTATTTTACGATTTTTTTTGTTATTTATATTTTTAGCGCATTTATATTGTTTTTTGGTACCTACGAATATTATGATAGGTGGTGTGCTAACCGTATGTAAATATTCTATACAAATGAAGCGAACTGAAGTACTTAGGTTATTTTTATTTTTTTAACAGATATTTACTTTGATACTCATTTTTTCCTTTTATTTACTGTATTGTTTTTGTCTTCAGCTCTTGCGTTGTCTTTCCATCATCCATCCATTTACTTATATTATTATTCGGTCATAAAATCATTTATTTAATAATAAGCTTTTTGTATTAAACGTAATTTACACCCGGACCTCAGTGATGAGGACTGATGTCCCAGTGATCTGAGGAACTGGCTATTTTACCTCTAACTGCCGGAACACAACAATGTTTTTGTTGTTATGGCGTCAGACTTAGGTAATATGGTGGTAGCTAGCCAGGCGGACTTGAAATAAGCCCTACCACCAACCAACTAACTTAGAAGTTTACTTTACCTATTATTAATAGAATTTATAATTACAAACATTTAAAACAAACTGAGATTCTGAAATAAGCATACCGCTAAATAAGCTACGCTGAGAGTGAGGCCACACCGCAAGTAGCGAGTGTAACATCTTTGTCAGGAATGAAGGAGTGAGACGTGAATCGAGAGCGGACTGATCGGGAGCTTTCGATAATGATAATCAACGATCCCGCGGGGAGGGGGAGGGTGGATGGGAGAGGGGCGGCCCGAGCGGTCTGGAGGAACCCCGGGCGTAAAATAATAAAGATTAACAGAAGCGTCGCCGCTCACAGAGGGCCTAGCCAAAGTAACATTGGCAAATGTTCGTTATCGCTTCGCTTTCGAAACATGTATGGCATTGACATAAGGTTTCGATAACAATCGAATTTTTAAAACGTCAAATCCATACATGTTTCGAAGTGAAGCGATAACGAAAATTTGCAAATGTTACTTTGGCTAGGGGGGCAGACCGTAAAGACCGTGAAAGTGTGACGGAATTTGGCATTTTGCATAAAAACAAAGCAAGTTTCTTTTCTTGAGACATGGTTGAGCAAAACAATACGGCATAAAACTTATTCCTAACACCAAAATAGCTCAATAAGTAATTTGATAACAAAGCAAACGTGCCATACGATCTCGTCTTTGTTTACTTTTTACCCAAATGTCATAACTTCCACTGTCTATTGCAAATTACTTACCTACTGACGTCACACTTACGTCATTTGTTGCGCTAGAGAGCGCTACAGTACTGACTATGTATCGGTTTGGTCCGAGATTACCCGTAAGTACCTACGCTACGTAATGTCTATGAAAACAGCGAATTGTTCAGAGTGGCTCTTCTATTAACTATATATTTTGTGTTCTGTATGTAATGTATAGTAAAGGATATGAAAGTCAGCAGGTTGGAAAGTTAATTTCTTTTTGTTCAATAAAATAAAACACAAATTTGTCAACATAACGTTCTAAACTTAGAGTAAGACGCGTTTCTGTTCCAGTTCTAAACAATGATACTCTACATGTTTGATAAAAAAAATACGCTACCATCACTTGGTTTGTATGGGAGCCCCCTTATAATTATTTTTTTTATTTTATTCCTAGCTTTGGGTCAGCAAGACACATCTTTGGTGCAAATGAAGACTGTATAGCTCTTTGTGACAGACGAAGGAAGGACAGACGGGCATATGTAACTACTCACAACAACAACTCACCCTCACAATACAAACGCACAGTGTAAGGTTAAAAAAAACCTCATATTTAGTTAGTAAAATTTTGTAAAAAAGACACAATGTTATCTATTGCCATTCTCTGGGAGAACCCGGAGCCTGCAGCACAGTTTTAAACTACCGTGGGCTTCGGCGTCTTAATTATTATTTTTGTGAAAAATTATGTTGTGTTTAAATAAATAAATTGTTTAAATGTGGGACAGCAATAGCTCTATTTGGCCCCTTCGGGTACGGAACCCTTAAATATTGCAGTATTCTAAAAAAAAATTTTTTTTCTACTACGTATAATAGCACCGTGCAGCCGCCATCTTGGTTTTTTTATAACGCCACCTTCTTAAGAACACTTGGGCTGAAAAGACAAATCTAACGATATCTTAATCATAGAAATCCGTTCAGCCGTTTGAAAGATATGAGAGGTATAATAAAGAATATTACATACAAACATACATACAAACATACAAACTTACTAACAAGATACGCGCGAAAAACATAACCCGCAGTCGGGTAAAAAGGAGAATGAACCAAATTTAACCGAAAACTAGAGAGGTGCAATTTCAATATATCAAGGTTTCAAAGCTAATACATTAGAAGAATCGACTGAAATTTAAACTTCCAATTAGAAACATGTTTCATGAAAGATAATCACTTTCAATGGAGGCAACAAAAGTCTGAAAATAAAAAGTATCACTGGCGGAGCGACAGTAAATACCTCCTTTGTGGCACCTGCACATAGCCGGTACATAGCCGCGAGATTAAAACCGTGCAATATTATAAATACACCCCCCCACCCCCTCCCACGTCCTTATCATCCCTCACCTCGCTCCCATAACTCCGTCCCGCTCGCACGCATTGAAAAAAAGTAATTTACAGCAAGAAAGGTGTAGTATATCATTAACTTAAATAATTATGGCGAACTCAACGACTCCCGTTAGTGCACACCCAAGGGAAACACGTTACCGTTTCTGTTCATACATCCGCTGGAGCCCAATCGCGGTAATTCTGAACGATAAAACCAAAAACGTTACGTTGTCATTTAGGTTATAATTTACCTAAAAATCTTTGGTTTAGCTTCATAATTTTCACTTAAATTGTCCCAGATTGTAATGTCTCCTTAGGCAGAGTATTCAACAATTTTAACAAAACTAAGGGCTGATTTTTCAATGCCTAGATAGAGCTTTATCCGTTTGATAGCGTATTATACTGGCAAATTGAAAACGCTTGTCATTCATTTGTCTGTCACATTTTTGAATGACTTTTATTACATTTGCTTAATGTTTAAACTGACTGATATCTGTTATAGCTGAGGATTGAAAAAATAGCCCTAAAGCAAGTATTTTTCTGTAAACGAGACGGTAACGATTTAGCTTTGGTTTTATCGTTGAAAATTAGCGCGATTAGGCCCCAGTACGGAAACGTAACGCTAACTTTTGTGTTAAAACATTTTTACCGTTGCGTAGTAACGCGGTGCGGATAGTTCGGTGATTACAGTGTCGCATAATGGAGTGGTGCGACGGCTTTAATCATTGGGGAAATATGCCCGGTGCTTAAAACAGGAATTATTATTTCTTTGCCGTCAGTTTCGAGCCTTTACGTCGGCTCAATTTAAAAATATTAAACTTAAACTGCAGTACAAAGCGAGTGGAAATTGTCGGCGTATAACCGACGGTCGTTATCCAGGAAACATCGGCAAACAGAAATAAAGCCATAAAGCCATCTCTTCATTATTTATCTGAATATTTACATAAAGATAAGCTTGTTTAATGGCATTAAAGTAATATGAATACAAATATTTTACAATCATCTTACAAAATGTCTTCTTTTAGAAACAATGCCCTTAAAGATACAACATTTTTATTGTAATAAAACCTTAGAAAACTTTTGGTATATTCATTCACAACTTTTAATTAGTAGCAACTCTGAAATTGATAAAAAAAAAATATAAAGTTTTATCTATTTTTAGCAGAGTTTAAACATTTTTTACAAAAAGTTGTTTAAAATGTAGACTCTACCGTCTAATGCATAAAAGGTTATGGAAAGCCTGTAAGCTTGTTACCTATATGGAATTTCATTAAAATTATTATTCATAATCGCAAAAGTGGCCAATTTTCGCAAAAGAAAACTACATTAAACTAAACGACAGGCTAGAAAATATTGTTAAGACTATAAAAGTACCACAAAGCTTATTCGGAGTGCACTATATATATATTTAACACCCAATAAAGAGGCGAACTTTGATTTTTTTTTATCTAGTAAGTAATCTATGAAAGTGTTCATCTTTATCACCAGAAAAAGAACCACCCTAGAGACTGAGTGAGTTTTTAACCAAAACCTCTCAGTAACGAATTAGAATCGGTGTTGATCTAGCACGTAGGTGACTTGTTTTAACATTGAAAATGTTTATGTTTTCGTGATGAGTAGGTATGTGCCCCGATTTATGAAATTGTGAAATTTGCCTGTAGTTTCGCAGATATGAAAGATACGCAAGTGAACCATATATCGAAATGTGCGTCTACCGGAGGGCTTCAAACTGCAATTTGAATTCCTAAAATCGGTCGGTAACTTTTAGAGATTTTCCAAAATTTGTCAAAATTTCAAAAAAAATTCGCCGACTTGAATGGGGAATTACCGAATATTTCTTTTGGGCTCTCTTTATTCAAGAAGCGGAAAAAAATTGATCTCGGGATTGAATTAAGCTACAGTCTGAGCCATCTTAGAAGGCGGGCGGACAAAAAATAGTGTAGGCTGGTGCTGTAGTGTCCCTTTCTGCGCGAGGTCAGCCTGCGCTCCGTTCACTTTATCATCAGTACGATAAATAATGAATTTCTATTAACTATGTATGGAGCCTATGCGGCATTTATAACAGCGGACCTTGAAATTTTGACTAAAACAAAAAGTACCAGGCTAGCATGAATGTAAAGAAGCAAATTATAATTAAAGAACCTGTTCATCAAGATCCAGTCAGGGCTTTCCCCACAGCTTTCAACGCAGGAGTCCTAACTACCGGAGACCAGGTCTTACAGGGCAATTAGTCTATTGAAAAGTACCAAGCTAGCATAAATGTAAATGAGGTCCCAATAACTTTTTTGAGCTCGCTATTCAAGAAACGGAAAAATTCAAGAGGCGGGCGGACAAAAACTGTAAGTTGTAGGGGTCCTTTACGCGCGAGGTCAGCCTGCGTTATGCAGATATTAGACGGTTAATTTTTCGTTCATTTTCGATGCTTCATCGCAGTGAAACATCGAAAATGAAGTGTCTAATTATGCAGATATTAGACGGTTCATCAAAAGTGCTTCATTTTCGATGAATAGTGAGCAGTGAACGACTTTTTTTATTTAGACACAAAATGTAAAATGAATGTAGTATTTCTCATTTTTCACAAAATTTCGCGACAACAGGTTAAGAGAATTAAGAGTTAATTAAAGAGAAAAAAATGCTTGCATGCACTGCTTGTATGCATGTTGCATGATGCGGGTTGAAAAAAATCTAAAAACGAAATATAAAGGCATTTTAAAATAAACACAAATAAGTTACTGACGGCATGCCGTTCACTGCAGTGAATGGCACTGTTTACACGCTTCATTTATTGTTCATTTCCGATGCAATGATAATTGCCAAAAGTGCCCACTTTGAGCTAAAATGGATTTTAAAACTTACAGAAAGAATGAAAACTGTTGAAGAGTTATTCAAAAAATATAAGAGACAATTTAACGAATTATTCCATGAGTTTTTTTAAATATTGACTTGGTTTACGAGTAATAAAAATAAATGTAGTGGCGGCGCTAGTTTTACTACCAATACTGCAGCAAAGTGTACAAGAGATATGTAGGCACTACTTTCTGAATAAATTTAGATACTTTTACTAGGATATTGATAGTAGTTTTTGTTGATAAATTACGTACCTAATCAAAGCGCCACAGTCTGAAGTAGGTATTCTACTTTACTAATTTTGTCAACGTTTTAGATTGGCCACCTACAGACGGAATCGAAATTCCGAAATAGAAAAGTATCGATAATGTATGAACATTCCGAACGGAAAATAACGCATGTACCTATGTGGTAGGTCCATAATATATTTTTCACTCCTCTTGCTCAAAAAGTGCGTCATTATAACGTATAAGAGTCGAGATAAAATTGCATAATAACCCCTAGAGGATAAAGTTTTTTCTTTTTTAATGTTTGTCTATTACCAATGAGCCTTCTAAAACGAAAAAGTCTTTATTCATAATCACGATTAAAAACTCGCTCGACTTAATACTGGGGGTCTATTACGAAAAGTTTAATGCGATACACGCAACTGCGTCCGTGCTTCGTTCTGATTGATTCCTATTACAAAGCACTTGCGTATGAGATATTGCAAAGTGATTGCGTAAATTTGACAGTTTCTCTCTAGTGGATCCGTCATTATTCGTACATTGAAAATATTTGTAATAACTACAACCGACGAACTGCGGATGACTATCGTGACCAAGTGACTGCGTTACGCAGTTGCGTACGTTATTTTCGTAATAGGCCCCCAGTTTCTCATTCTTATTTTTGAAAATGGAACTAAAAGCATCTCTTCGGTGAAATCATAGACTTATTTATACTCTGTGTACAGAGTGAATCGTAGAATGCGTGTTTGTGTTGCTTAGCTGCTACAGCAGAAATTAAAAAAGGTACCATGGCGCGAAATCTTTAGAATTTTTCTATACTTAATTTCAAACTGATTGAATTGTGTGACTGTAATAGGAAAGAAATAATTTTAATCTTTTGCCGTCAAGCACAAATCATTTATTTAAATATTGTACAAAAAGTTTATGAAGTGGAGGATAGAAAAACTTTTCGTTTACGGAAGTAGGTATAAACTATTTAATATTGTATTTTATTTTCTCGCAATCGTAGTGAAAAGTATAGTGTAACACACGACGCTAAAACCCATTGTAACTCGGTTTCTATTTATTCCCTCGCTAAAGCTCGGGAATAAAACTACCTCGTATGCAATGGGTAGTTTTAGCGTCTTGTATAACAATCTACTATGTATGGATTCTATTCAAATTCGGAATTCCATATGTAGTGTGTGGCCAGGCTTAAAGATAAATGTTAAGTGTCATGACAGACTAGGTGGTAGGTATAAGAAAATACTACGAAATTATTTCACACATTGTTAGCTGTCGATTTTACGAGTTTGGTTTAGTTTTATTTTTAGTTCTATTGTAAATTACAGATTGTAAGAATTATCGCTAGAACAATAATATAATTGCATTCTAACTAAAAACATCTTACTTTCATGTAAATATTTTGAATTTAATTATACACCGTTAATTTTTAAGTACTTATATCTAAAAATGAAATGGGAATTTCAGACCACGTGAATGAACAACTTTTACTATGGGGCCAACCACGGAATCTCGAAAAAAAATATCAGCTGGTCCAGAAAAGTACAACATCGACTCGACTTATAATGTATGGAACAGCAGATTTTTTTTTCGCGATTCCGTGGTTGGACTCATAGTAAAAGTTGTTCATTCACCTGGCCTGAAATCCCCTTTTTTAAACGACTTTCAAAAAAGGAGGAGGTTTTATGTTCGTCTATATATATTTGTTTTTTTTTGTGTATGTCCACCGATTACTCGAAGACGGCTGGACCGATTGAAATGATTCAAACGTTATTACATTAGGTACACTCCCAAGTTGGTCCCATTTTTTTAAATTTGGAAATCGGTTCAGTACTTTTCAAGTAATTTTGAAAAAAAGCACGAAAATAGTATGATTTTGTGTGAATTACCTCGATGTTTGGTCGTATTACTTCTTTGTTTATGAACTGAATAAGATAATTATTTTTTTGTTGGAAGAGGGATATCTTAAGTGTAGTTTTTTAACCGACTTAAAAAAGGAGGTTCTCAGTTTGACCCGTATTTAAGTATGTTTCTCCGCGATTATCTTACGTTTGGCTGAGCCGATTTTTCTACATATATAATATACCTTACCTACAAGGTACCTACACTAAAAATAAAAAAAATAAAAAATTGTTTAAAAAAAAACAAAAAACCGACTTCAAAAACCTACCTCTAAAAAGCAAGAAATAATATTCGTAATAATAAAAATACGTCTATTGAAGTCGGGTGGTGCTTTTAGAATAAAAAAAGGAATTTGTACTCCAGCCCCACCCGACTTCAATAGACGTATTTTTATTATTACGAATATTATTTCTTGCTTTTTAGAGGTAGATTTTTTGAAGTCGGTTTTTGTTTTTTTTAAACAATTTTATTTTTAGATTTACTTAAAAATTAACGGTGTATAAATGTTTGCAGTAAACTTTTTCTCGCCATTCGACCATTGCTGGTAAATATGAAATTGCCGATAAGTTTGAACAATATTAAAGTTGCTTTTTCCATACTAACATTTTTGTAATTTATTTACCACCGCGAACGCTACTGTTACAAAACTTTTGTACCATTGTTTGCACACCTACGTCAATACACCATTAGTAAAAAAAATAAAAAAAAAAATACGATCCTTATTTTTAATTCTCAAACGTTAAAAAGATTTATCGAAAGTGACAAAAATGCCCACTTTGTATAAAGCCGAGAGAAAAACTAGGTGCTAAACAAACGCATAATAAACTAGGTAAGTTCTAAACAACGCAGGTAAACTAGGTAGGTACTAAACAAACTCATATGTCGATTTAGCTTTACCTAACATAGTTATTCTTAATTTAATGGATGAGGTAAGTACCTACATACACACATTAACTTTGTCTAGGGATACAGGTGTTATTTTCATACAAACGAGGTAACTTTGAAGCCTTGGTTTCCTGCCAGGGATGTACCGAGCTGTGATCTGATGATGGCTATCTAAGGAATGAATGGAGGAAATTCAGATCGCTTTACACACCCAACTGATCTGACCAGCATTCTAAAAGATTGGACATGTTTAAAAAAACCGCGAAAATAGCGTGAAAATGTATGGAAATCCTGAAACTGAAAACTCTAACCCTTCTATCTTTTCAGATCAGTTGGGTGTGTATAGCGATCTGAATCTCCTCCATTCACTCCTTGGATTGCCATCATCAGATCACAGCACGGTACATCCATCCACGGCAGAAAACCAAGGCTTCAAAGTTACCTCGTTTGTATGAAAATCACATCTGTATCCCTAGACAAAGTTGATGAGTATATTACTTGTTTGTAATACATTAATGGAAGAAGCAAAGAATAAGAAAAGCATCTAAATATTACCTATACATGGGAAGTAAATATTTATTCTCACAATGTTGTATTGAGCATTCACGTTAAGTTTTATATACATACTTATAGTGAGCCGTGATAGAGTATTGTATGTTAAAAATATGTGAATCTGAGGGATGAGGGGTACAGAGAATGAATGGAGTGCGTGGGCGGAGTGGTGTTTTGTGTGTGCACTTTATTGCAGTAGCACAACACAACGAACACTAAAGAATCGTAGGTAGATATCCGGTGAGGGGTGTGGACGCGAGCGTACTGAAATGTAATTATAGATGGAGAGATTTATGATTTGTACGCTAGGTATATTTAATATCTTAGACGCCGCGTAGGTCACCGGTGACCTCAATTTTAAAATTAACTTTTAATTTTCTTTTTTCCCCAGAGGAAATTTTCGTTTATTTTTGATATTGTGTATGAAATCTGAAATGTTCTAAAAACGTTTTTATTTTTGTTAATTTATTTTTAGTGTTTCATTCATGAATTGTAAAATAGTAGATTGTTATACAAGACGCTAAA
Source organism: Agriphila straminella (assembly GCA_950108535.1). Classification (NCBI taxonomy): domain Eukaryota; kingdom Metazoa; phylum Arthropoda; class Insecta; order Lepidoptera; family Crambidae; genus Agriphila; species Agriphila straminella. Next base: position 2,315,281 of record OX467321.1, on the reverse strand, counting down.
ATTACCCATTGCATACGAGGTATTTTTATTCCCGAGCTTTAGCGAGGGAATAAATAGAAACCGAGTTACAATGGGTTTTAGCGTCGTGTGTTACACTATACTTTTCACTACGATTGCGAGAAAATAAAATACAATATTAAATAGTTTATACCTACTTACTTCCGTAAACGAATCCACTCGTCTTTCTGTCCTCCACTTCATAAACTTTTTGTACAATATTTAAATAAATTATTTGTGCTTGACGGCAGAAGATTAAAATTATTTCTTTCCTATTACAGTCACACAATTCAATCAGTTTGTAATTAAGTATAAAAAAATTCTAAAGATTTCGCGCCATGGTACCTTTTTTAATTTCTGCTGTAGCAGCTAAACAACACAAACACGCATTCTACGATTCACTCTGTGCACAGAGTATAAATAAGTCTATGATTTCACCGAAGAGATGCTTTTAGTTCCATTTTCAAAAATAAGAATGAGAAACTGGGGGCCTATTACGAAACTTGGTCACGATAGTCGTCCGCAGTTCGTCGGTTGTAGTTATTACAAATATTTTCAATGTAGCTATCGTAGTCCATATTCTATTAAACGAATAATGACGGATCCACTAGAGAGAAACTGTCAAATTTACGCAATCACTTTGCAATATCGCATACGCAAGTGCTTTGTAATAGGAATCAATCAGAACAAAGCACGGACGCAGCCGCGTGTATCGCATTAAACTTTTCGTAATAAACCCCCAGTATTAAGTCGAGCGAGTTTTTATTCGTGATTATGAATAAAGACTTTTTCGTTTTAGTACGCTCATTGGTAATAGACAAACATTAAAAAATAAAAAACTTTATCCCCTAGGGCTTATTATGCTATTTTATCTCGACTCTTGTACGTTACAATGACGCACTTTTTGAGCAAGAGGAGTGAAAAATATGTTTGTATAGTAGCGTTTAAGGTGTTAAAAATAAAAAAAAAACAATGAGTAGATTGAACCAAAAAGTGGGATATGTTTATGTAATTCCTACTACTTGGAAAATAGTCATTTTCACTCACTATAGTATTTATTTACCCTAATAATTTAGCTCCATGGCAAGTATCATTTATGAGGCTACGGTGGTGTCGTGTGATATTGATATTGATGGATGTAGACCATACAGATTTTGCAATGAGTCACATTTTTAGGTGACGATACAATATAGAACAACACAGGGAGTTTCTTGCTAAATTCTTTTCAGTACTTCTACCATACCTAGTTGAAGTTAGTATACTAACTGAATAAATAAGGATTATTCACCTAACAAGCTTACGCACTCACTAGATATAAAAAAAAACCACTTTTAACGGACACCAAATTGAAATTACCAAAGTACTTTCAATAAATTCGCGCTAGTATCCGTTAAAAGTGTTTTATTTCAAAAAAATATTAATTCATCCGTATACACTTATTCAGTAGCTTCAGATAGCCGCACTGTCTATAAAATTAGGTATTTGTATACCCAGTAGATAGGTGTTGTGCGGCTGATAAAATTAGGTAGTATGGTAATAAGTGTTGAATATAAATATCGATTAATGTTATAAAACATAATATTAGTAATTTGATAATGATAACTTTAAGTTCTAAAAAAATTGAAAAAAGAAGTCAATTGATGTTATTAAATTTGAAAGGTACAAAATTAAGTGAAAACTTAATGAAAAGTAGAAGAAAAACATGCGCATACTTCTTATAGGTACATAAATATTGGTTGCGCTTTATTTTCTGTCGGTACGAGGCAGGGCGGAGTGAGCGCGCGCCCGCCTTTGTCTTACGAACTATGTGGTTCCAAGTTCCAACGCAAGCCTCCGAGCTGCGTATTTACTGTCTTATGTAAGTACTGGTTCATTTTATAAGTAGGGTCGCAAACTTCTTAAGGCGCTTTCCTGACCTAAGGTGGCACCGCGGTGAATATTATTTAATATTGTAATTCTAATACACAATTTTAATGAAACTTCTTCTGGAATTTAGGGCACATAGTTTAGTCCCCTCGTAGTCACTGCTAGAAGTAGATAGCAAAACTGCTAAAAGTGTCCGTCTTTGCCACATTTGCTATCTACTTCTATGAATGACTGCGAAGGAATGCAGTGATACCGTCTAAAAATACAAGATTATGAGCACTTAAAATTCCACGAAGAGTTTTATTAAAACCCTCTTCTATTAACAACTTATTGAATAAAAACCTCTGAGGGCGCCACTTTCGGTCAGAGAATCGCTTTAACGAAGAATTATTATATATTTACGTTATATGCCATGCAATAGTCTTGTGATTTGACTTTTGACGTAAATTTCCTTTTCAACACTTTGACTTTTGACGTAAATTTCCTTTTCAACACCGATTGTTGTGACAGTGGTAACAACAATCAGTAACCCTAGCACGAACGGTAAAAAAAACGCGCACTAAAAGTTTTATTATGGAAAAATCTCATTTCGCATAATAATATCTGCGGTAAACAGCGCTGTACAAATGTCCCATTCATTAATTACTCTATCGTATGTTTTTACGCGCGTTCTTTTTTTCGATAACTGCCCCTTGATTTCGTAACTCTGTTGCTTACAATTTCTCGATTGAAATCGATTGAAACCGCAGTTACAATGCTGCTTTATGAAAGATAGTTGTCACATTGGTTCTCACTAAAGTAGCAGTGTAACTGCGATTTCTGTTAGAGTTGACTGCAACAAAATTACAAAATAAGGGGGCTGTTTGTGCTACGGGTACTCTGAATTTAGACATCTTTGAGGAGATAAATTCAAGTGTCACCTCAAAGGATGTCTCGGGACATTTTCACTTTTCCCGACAAATCAATGTAATGGCCTTAATGTGGAATTTCCACGATCAAAAGAGGCTAACCCCAATACATTTAGCTTCAATATAATTAGATGAATCACGCCGGAGGAGCTCGTAATCACGTAACGCGCAATCTTCTTGGTTTTTCAAAAGATTCAGTCGCTTTCATTGTATTTTGAACCTTGCACGTTGGAAATAAGGCTCTGTTTTTTATGGACGGGTCCATTGCGACAAGTAGTCAGGGTTTTCAGTAGAGAAGATTATTTCCGATCTCGTTAAATTTTGTAGCAGGGCTGCTTACTTGGGAAGTTGAGTGGAATTTTGTTCATTAGTATTGTGTTGATCAATGAGAAGAGAAAGAAAAAAATTAAGAACCATTTTACTAAAGAAAAAATATTGTCCACGAAATTCGAATTTTCTGTATTTATTAAAACTTTAGAAACCCATCGATGGATGCGATGGATCTTAACGTGTCTGAAAAATTACTCATTTTGGGTGATTTTGTTAATTGAACAGAATCTTAAAAACCGACTTCAAAAAACCTAACTCTAAAAAGCAAGAAATAATATTCGTAATAATAAAAAAACGTCTATTGAAGTCGGGTGGGGCTGGAGTACAAATTCCTTTTTTTTATTCTTAAAGCCCCACCCGACTTCAATAGACGTTTTTTTATTATTACGAATATTATTTCTTGCTTTTTAGAGTTAGGTTTTTTGAAGTCGGTTTTTTGTTTTATTAAACAATTTTTTATTTTTAGTGTATATTATATATGTAGAAAAATCGGCTCAGCCAAACGTAAGATAATCGCGAAGAAACATACTTAAATACGGGTCAAACTAATGACGTTTTGTCGTCCGTTATTATTGTAGTTTCATTACAGTCGGTTAAAAAACTACACTTAAGATATCCCTCTTCTAACAAAAAAATAATTATCTTATTCAGTTCATAAACAAAGAAGTAATACGACCAATCATCGAGGTATTTCACACAAAATCATACTATTTTCGTGCTTTTTTCAAAATTACTTGAAAAGTACTGAACCAATTTCCAAATTTTAAAAAATGGGACCAACTTGGGAGTGTACCTAATGTAATAACGTTTGAATCATTTCAATCGGTCCAGCCGTCTTCGAGTAATCGGTGGGCATACACAAAAAATAAAAAAAATACAGAAGAACATAGAACCTCCTCCTTTTTTGGAAGTCGGTTAAAAATTGCCATTATCAGTTTATTTAAATCAAAATAAATGCAAAGAAAGGAATTTCAGGAGAGAAAAGAAATGACAAATAGACGGTTGTTCTGTGAAAACACGGTGATGGTTTTCTATTAAATTAAATTAAATGTATATTACTTATTAAGTCTTTATTTTTATCAACATACTCTTCTTACTTTGGAATCAGCTCAGATTTAGATTTACGATTCAGTAGGTATATAACATTGAAGACTAATATTTGTTAATAAAAAAAAATATTATATAATTGAAAAATGTTAACCAAAGGTGAATGATCATTATATTTTAAAGAGTCAAGTTTTCATTACTGCATTACGTTACTTTGTATAATAAATTTTTACGATAATATTTTATATTGAGTTGGCGCAATTTGAGCCTGCCTAAGCTTGTCACATGTGAGCAGGCCAGGCACCCCTCGCTCGTATATTAGGGCCTTGTTGGCGGGTAATTCGATAATTCGCGCTGGAGGCGGCCATTTTGTCAGCCCCTTCCGATCACACTTACTACCAGTCATAATAATATATATTATGTGTCGTCCATTTTCATTCGTTTTGGGAGTGCTAGTTTCAATAACTTTGTCGAAATATAAATAATGGGTTGGAAAAATACTCGTACTTACATACCGTGTTGGAATTCGAAAGTCCTCCTTCTTGTTTAAAACTGAGATTCTTATTTGTGTATAGCTTACAAACGTTTAGTCCAGGGATTGAAATACAGTTAAAAAAATAACGTTAAAAATACCGTTAAAACATTTTATCGGTAAATTTACCGTTAAATATAGCGTCAAACTTTACCGGTACAATAGTACCGGTAAAATTATCGTTAAAAAGTAACGTTATAAATTGGAATAACGTTAATGTTAAAAGTAACGGTAAAAAAGTAAGAAATAACGTTACATTTAAAAATAACGTTATCAATCCCTGGTTTTAACACACTATCGTGGTTATTCGTCATTTTTCTTCGTTCCAGGGAGGTGTTAGGCTAAAAAAAAGATTCAAATCATTTATCCGTTGGTAATTGCAACGCATGCCGGGGACAACTACTTACAGAGTTATTTGTTAAACACCAACAACCTCGCGGGAATTAAGTAGATTACTAACATCATAAACAACAACAATTTTGTTCTATGACTTCTCCGAAAACAGACCAAAAATCGACTTTCAATAGGTAGGTACTAATGTCCGAACAGTGGCCCTACCATGAGTTGATGCAAACTGTTTACGTGACCGTAAACCATCGTTTTGTCTCTTTCACTCGCACTGACTGTGAGCAGTATATCCGAAAGCACTGACTGTGAGCAGTAGAAACTGGAAGCGTTTGAGATGTGGACATACCGCAGAATGCTACGCATAAGTTGGACGGATCATATTACCAACGTCGAGGTCCTTAAGCGCATGACTAAAAAGGTGGAGCTGGTTCGGACCATTAAAATAAGAAAAGTCACATATCTTGGTCACATCCTGAGAAATCCGCAATATCGTCTTCTCCAGACCATCATGATGGGGAAGATTGCAGGAAAGCGCAGAGTTGGAGGACGCAAAATGTCATGGCTTCGTAACATCCGCCAGTGGACCGGCGTCAAGACGGTTGAACAGTTGTTCAGACTCGCTATGGACAAAGCCAAATTCAAGGAGCTGACGGCCAACCTTCAATAATGAAGCGGCACTTTAAGAAGAAGAAGTATATCCGATAGTTTACGGTAACGTAAACAGTTTGCATCAACTCATGGTAGGGCCACTGATGTTCGAGTTTTATGTGAAAACTCGATTTTGTGTTTTCAGAAAGGTCGTAGAACGAACGTTATTGTTAATGATGTTAGTAGGTAACCGAATCCTGCGAAGTTGTCGGTGTTTTACAAATAACCCAGTAATACATTTATTACATTTATCTTAATTCCTGTCCATCCCAAGGTTGCCTGGAAGAACTTCTTCTTCTGGTTGTTGTTCTGTGTGTATACAATAAAGAGTATATAAATAAATCATCATCATCATATCAGCCGCACGACACCCACTGCTGGGTATAGGCCTCCCCTAAGGATCTCCACGACGATCGGTCCTGCGCTGCCCGCATCCAGCGGCTTCCCGCGACCTTCACCAGATCGTCGGTCCACCTTGTCGGGGGCCTACCCACGGAGCGCCGTCCGGTGCGTGGTCGCCATTCCAGAACCTTTCCGCCTCAACGGCCATCGGTTCTTCTAACTAACGGTAAATAAATAAATAAATATAAATACATCGTGAATAAATTTTAATGGAGACTGACATTTTGTTAACATAATATTGTAAGTTGTAAATTGTATCTAATATTTTTTTTATAATGATGATTGTATAATTTATTGTACTTAATGCTTTTAAACTAATTAATCTGTTTTAAATATGACAATTTTAAACAAGTCATAATTTCTTTCTGACAGTTAATTACTAGTAATATTTTTTTTGTAAACATTTGCACTTTGACATTAACAACAAAGTATGGTGGTGACTTATATGTAACAACTTATGTAACCATATTTTTGCAAATAAATGTATTGATTGATTGAAATTTTAATCATTTGGTTCCCGCAGTGGGGTGGTTCCACTCATGATTACAAGCACTTTTACTATTAGGCCAACTCTGTGGGTGCGAAAAAAAAATCTGCTGTTCCATACAAAAGCGCAATACCTACTCGACCTAAATGTATGGTTAATGTAACCTAAACGAATAAAATTTCAGCGTGTACAGACCTTACTTACAGGCCTTACTTTTCATATAACTTCAAAACGTTTACAACGGTGATAGTACATAAAAGCGAATAAATGCATTATTCAGTAAATCAGGACGTCCTCGAACCTTTTTTACGTAAAAACTTGCAAGAGGTTCGGCTCATGCATTATTCAGGGCCTTTCCCGGGACGCTATTTGACTCACTAATACCTACAGGTTACTACAAACAATGATATTTATAATAAAAATAAATGATAATTTAAAATTGTTGTTCGTAACGCTACGTAATTGCGCTACGAGACTACGAAGATTCGTAGTATGTTCGTAGCATCTTCATTTTACATTGAAAATGGTTATCAGATGCAAATCGCCTGAGACGTTTTTTTGGCCATATCTCCGAGGATTCAGGAAGGATCGAGATGGGAATAGTACCAAAAGTAGAGGAATTTATCAAAACACGCGTGAACGTTTGAATTTTGAAAATCTACTGGTATTTTTTTTGGAATTTTGCAAAATTTTCCAAAGTTCGGGTTTTTGGGGGGTGTTTGTTTACTAAATTGTAAATATTTCGAAAAAAAAACTAACCTAAGAAAAAATGAAATAATGGGTCCTAGGGTATTAGTTTAGCTACAAAATGGCGGAAATTTTTTGAAATCGATTAATAATTATTGTGACCTGTAGAGGTGGTCCCTTTAGATTTGGAATTGTAGAAAAACGGGTGTTTCCGTACATAAAAAGTGATGTAGCTTCTATGATTATTGACCTATCGTCATGGTAATAGTGTTAAAAGATGCAGAAGCAGACGAGAAGTGCTATCGTTGGAAATTTGAAAATCGCTTAATAATATTTCGGCCGCGTCGAGGCATTCAGTGAGCGCTTTCGTCGTATCGTAAAAATAAATAGACACTAACTTAAGAAATATAATAGAATTTTGCATTTGATTTGATTTTGGTTTTTCGTAAATTTTTGGATTCATTTTCAATGCTCCGATTCTTGCGGGGACTGCAAAATCTGAGATTTTTTGGTCTGCAGTAATAAATTAATCCTGTGAATGAATACTTAAATTCTAAATCCTGTCGTTTGTTTTTAACAAATAATCTGGCTGATTTTAATTTTTTATTATTATAGTTATTTTAGTTTTGTGAACATCTAAGAACAGCAGAACTTCTTAAAGGTAAGGACGTTTACTGTCTTTGGAGTCGTGTCAGTTACAATAATTATTTGGAAATTTCCGATTTTCCTTACTATGATCCACATCATGTAATATAAAAAAGAGATAATATTATTATAACGGGTGTAACAAGACCTTCGACGAAGCCGAAGTCCACGCATTCCGCCCATCATCAGGATCATTCTTGTAGACTATACCTGGGAAACCAATAGCTACGAAGTTATTGAAGGTCAAAGTAAAAAAAAAATTTTCAACTTTTTTATGAAATCTTATTTTATTCGTTATTTCCAAAATTTTGTCCAAAGAAACATTATCAAAACTTTTAGTATTTCGTAACAAACAATGACTTCAAAACATCACCACTCAATGTATCTCATGAGCACGCACATAAACGCTGCCTTTCAACTCGGCCGCACGCAGCTGTGTAGCATTCACTCGCAGACGCGATCTGTTGTACGCGTTACATTGCGCGGTAAAGTATGCAATGCTTTTTTGACACCAAAAATTAAAATCGTTTCCCAGCAATAATTTTGAACAGAAATGGTCCTGATGATGGGCAGAATACGTAGACCTCGGCTTCGTCGAGGGTCTTGTTTCACCCGGTATGAATAGTGAATACTATTCTCCAACAAAATAGTCGTGTAATTCACAAGCTTTCTTCAACACGCGTCGTGTTGAGTCGTAGAGCTCTCCTCCACTAGGGAGGAGGGGTGGGCCGCAATTTTCATATATTTTTACATCGCATAAAACACTCATTAAGATATGCATTTGCTAACGAACGAGATGAGCGGAGCACCGCCTATGTACCACCGGCTTAGACCGGGAGCAAGAACTATATTTTTTATGCATTGATCATTTTCTTCTCGACGACTAGATAGTACCTAGCTAGATATTAGTTAAAATTTAACCACTATTATAGAGATTCTTAATACTGTCGTTTTACGTTTGAGACGATTAATTATTTTGGAAGGAGAAAACTCATTCTTGTTTAAAACTCTTCAAAGAAGTAAGTTTGGGATAATTATGTGGTAATATTAATTGGGTATAACTGGGTATAAAACTATGCTAACGAACGAGATGAGCGGAGCACCGCCTATGTACCACCGGCTTAGACCGGGAGCAAGAACTATATTTTTTATGCATTGATCATTTTCTTCTCGACGACTAGATAGTACCTAGCTAGATATTAGTTAAAATTTAACCACTATTATAGAGATTTTTAATACTGTCGTTTTACATTTGAGACGATTAATTATTTTCGAAGGAGAAAACTCATTCTTGTTTAAAACTCTTCAAAGACGTAAGTTTGGGATATGTGGTAATATTAATTGGGTATAACTGGGTATAAAACTACTGTTCTAATGTCGTGTGTAAAACTTGTGTAGTCAGCTCCTGGTCTATCCAAATGGCACAAAAATGGCCGGGTACATAGCTGAAGGCTTTGTCTAAACGACGCAGTTCCGCCCCGTAACGATGTCCTCCCGTTAATGACGACCCCCGCGCCCCCCGCCCCCGCCCGTTAGTCATCAGCCCCGCACAATGACATTAGTAAGAATAGTGCTCTCACGCCACGCTGACTCCGACTGTCCTACGACGAAGCGATGCTAATGCTACGTCCACATTGTCGAGCGAACAATTGCTATACATGAAGTTATAAATAAAAAATTGAGTAAGCAATTAAGAAAAGCGACAAGTGACTTTTTTTAAATCTATTTTTATTTATTTTTATCTATTTAGAGGCTTTTACCTATTTTAGGCATGTCAGCCTCATAATACCCTTATCTAAAGAACATGACAATAAATATAGACAAGTGACTTACTGGTACCTAATACACCTTAATACCTCCGAGGATTAGAAAATGAGCAGTAGCGTTCTTCGGAACCGAACCGGAAACGGTCCAACAGTATGATCTCCAACCCTACTCTGCCAAGAGTTAAAGGTGTGCACAGAACTACAACGTGCTAATGAAGAACCCAAAATGGGAAAACTGTTCGGACCATTAAACTGAACGACTTTTACTATTTATCAAAATGTATGAAACAGGTGTTTTTTTGTAATTTCAGAGTTGGTCAAATTGTAAAAGATGTTCTGAGGGCCTATTACAAATATTAAAAAAAATAAAAAACCCGCCTGCATAAAAAGACAAGTCGACTGAAAAGATGGAAACAAGATTAAATAAATATTAAAGGCAACGTGTCATAATAACATGCAGTCGGAGGCATGCATAAAGAAAGTGACATTATGAATGATTGAATTATATGCCTCCGACATGTTGCCTTTAATATTTATTTAATCTTGTTTCCATCTTTTCAGTCGATTTGTCTTTTTATGCCGGCGGGTTATTTATTTTTTTTAATTAATTTTTTTATTTATCTCTTTTAGTTATTATATTTTACGGTCATGATATTTTTGAAATCTTTATAATAAGCCCTTTAATTTGACACCCATATTGCAGTATTCTAAAAAAAAAAAATTTTTTCACTACGTATAATAGGGTGCTATTATACGTAGTGAAAAATTTTTTTTTTATTTTTTTTTAACAGCCGCCATGTTGGTTTTTTTATAACGCCACCTTCTTAAGAACACTTGGGCTGAAAAGACAAATCTAACGATATCTTAATCATAAAAATCCGTTCAGCCGTTTGAAAGATATGAGGTAATAAAGAATATTACATACAAACATACATACAAACATACAAACTTACTTACAAGATACGCGCGAAAATTATAACCCGCAGTCGGGTAAAAAAGCATCACGATAAGCGTACGAAGTTCGTCCCAATGAGTGGCACTATTTTCTCTCAAATAAGGTTCAATATCAAGAAAATCAACCGACGAATTGCGTCCGACTATCGTGCTTCTGTTTTGTAATAGGCCCTCCTCAGATTGAACCGAAAATGGAAAAAAACATTGTTTCAGACCTGAAACAATGTTTTTTTCCATTTTCGGTTCATTAATTAACACATTATTTAACTGTTGATAAGTAAAATATTCAGCAATGACATAATAATATTTGATATCATAATTAGATATTTCCATAGTTACCTCTCATCATTTTAGTTTTGAAGTTAAGCCACGACTTGTATTCCAATTCTATATCGCTCTGCGTCGCAACGCAAGCCACGTAGCACAGCAGCTTACGCAAAATGGCGGCGCGTAGCAGTTTAGTGTAAGAGTCTTGCACGATAGTGTGGCCGCGGGATGGTGTTATATTAAACACGGAACTTGCCGCCAGCCCTGGGGGCTGAACGCACTGGTTTAATATTCCTAATGTCTTCGAAAAGGGTTGTTTATGAAATAAAACTCTTTTTAACGGATACTAGTGTGTGTTTTATTTAAAGTGTTTTATCTACACTCACAACGTAATGTTCCAAATATGAATTCAAAAGAGGTAATATAAATACGTACTTTATTTTCGTGAATAGGTAAAATAAAAAAAAAAACTCATTACGATGCAGTCAGCTGCATCATAATAGTAGTTTATGATACAAGGTTGGTAAGGAGGTTTTTAAAACGAGTTGACGTTTTATAAGCCCGAGCCGTAGGCGAGGGTTTATAATCGTCACGAGTTTTAAAAAACCTTAACAACCGTGTGCCATACTACGTTTTTCAATACATTTGCGAGAAAACATTATAGGTACTGCTGAAATTGTAATGTAATCCATACATATAATAAAACTATAAATTCTAAATATTTGTGCGCGAATTACGCAAAAACCGCTAAACGAATTTTGATGGATTTTTCACAATTTAGTAGATTGTGGTCCAACTTAAAATCTAAGCTATGTTTCATCAAATTCGGGTGGGTGGAACCAGAGAAACAGCTTGAACTCTCCGTAGTACTAGCTTTCATTCACAAAAGGGGTCATTTTAAACTGGTTGCAATATTTTTCTACTGTCCACGCGGATGAAGTCGCGGGCGGAAGCTAGTAGAAATTAAAAAAAACGTTCGTAAACAAAAACGCACGGCGCCGGGGTGCGGTAAAATCAACTTTCCGCACGCTGTACTACTCCGTAAACAAAAACGCACGGCGTGCGGTAAAATCAACTTTCCGCACGCTCGACTGTCATCGTAAACTTACATTTTCGAGCAACTGTATTGAAAAATAACTTTTTTTCTCATTACGATACAGGGCAAATCCAAGAAGAAGGTAGTGCCGTGATATTGAAAAAAAAAACAACGATATTTTCCCACATACTTTCCATGATTAAAATGCACTCTATGGTGATCGATGACTTATTGCGCGCCATTTTTAGAGCATTACGAAAAAAGTTTTGAATTTTGATTTCAATTTTTACATTTTGTTATAGGTACTGAATTTCGTAGGTGTTTTTATTCTTTCTTAAAAATGTGAAAAAAATTGACTGCAAAATTATTTTAGATGCAGGTAAGGAAATGACTTATTACAAGGTAGGTACATAGCTAATACAACCAAAGTCTCTCTCTCTTTTCTAACGTTGATCTTTTATTTAGTAGGTTCAATCCCAAATGTATGAGTGTAGATAAAGTAGTGTATGAAACTGCACATGCACTGCACTCGTGTGATACTATACACTCATGTTTTAATACCCCTCATTATGCATAAGTATCATAAACTACTATTATTTCATGTCTAGTGAGCGCGTAAGCTTGAGAAAAGTATAAGGGTCAAATCACTTTCGTACCTATTTCTATATAGGTACCTACAACATCTACTCCGATTGAAGATAATAATAAAATGTGCAATACACCAAGTAAAGGTACGAGGTAACATACATAATTAAAAATGTAATGTGAAAAATATTTGTATGCTTAATTTTAATAAGATTTGGATAAGCTATATTTATGCACACCATATCTTGTGCTCAAATTAATGGAAGTAATTATTATCATTCATTAATTATCAGTGATTCATTAATTTCTGTTATAATAGTAGAGTTCAAAATAAGTTTTATATCTTGATCTTTTTAGTCGGTTTCAATTTAATTTCTAAATTAATTTCACATCGTCGCCTCGCCGTCAATGCGCTGAACCCTATATTTTGTCGTTTTAGTGATTGATGTTCTTTCATCATTTAGAGTGGTTTCTATTGTTATGACATTTTAAAGAATGTGAAACTGGCTGTACATATGTTTTAATATGTACCTATTCCTTAAAATAGCGTGTTTTCGTAAACTACATCTATATTACCAGAAAACCGTGTTAGTTTATCTTTTAACAGATATTTGACTAACTACTGACTAATTTTCTCTGGTTTCCTTATCTTTGATTTATTGTTTTACAAATTTAATATCGCGTAGGACGTGATAAAGAAAATGAATCTACACAATAGCATTGGAACATACATTTGTTCCTATTTACAAGTCAAATATGCTACTACACGCCGGCAATATTTGTCCACAATCTTCCTGATAGAACTCGGAACTCTCCGTAAATGTGTGACGCTGTTATTACTTATGAATACGAAATGAGGTTGTTATGTTGTCGTGTTTGCTACTTTAACTATAGTAACTTTCTCGTTTCGCCCTGGTGAGTTGATTCGAAATTGATGGCAAGAAAATATTTAGAAGGAAGTTTTTGTTATAAATTTCTAGCTAAGAAAAAAAGTACAAAATTGCCAGTCTTGTATTGTTTTCTTTTTAAATAAAAAGCAAGTATTAAATTACTTAATATAACTGATTTTTTTTAGAAAAAATCGACTCACCCGTAGCAGCTCAGACGGGACTCGAACCCGCACCCTTAGTTAGTTGATGTTGTTGATTAGTTAACCCTTGGTTAGTGCATTGGGCCGGAATCCTAAGGGTGCGGGTTCGAGTCCCGTCTGAGCTGCTACGGGTGAGTCGATTTTTTCTAATATTTTTCAGTTATATTAAGTAACTTAATATATAAAAATAGCATTGTGAATGCTAAAATCTAAAAATTCAAAAAGCAAGTAGATTCGGTGTTGTTTCATACCACCATCGAAAAATTGTATAACAAAGCTTTAATCAAGATTTTCTCTTCTGCAAACAATCTTCAATCGTTGTTTGAGAGCGCCTCTTACCACGGCCGTTATTTACCTGTGTACCTACATAATGTGCGGGCGGCCATGTTGCGCCTGAGTGGTGGCGCGCTTTTCTCATTTCGCTTTCACGCTATTACCGCGGCCGCTAACGAACGAGATCAAAGCCTGCCCCTCGCGCCCGCGCCCCTCTGGTTATTGAAATGAGGACTTTTCTTTGAAAATTGGACGTCATTACTGCGACGCCGAGCTACACAGGTCGACAAAGCAAAGAATTTTTAATGAAACCTGCTTTAATGGAATTATTTTTTTATTCGTACTTACTTGTGCCGTATATTATTTACTTTTAACGTGTTATGTTATTACAATTGAATTAGTTTATTGTACCCTAAATCACAGATGACTTAATGTATGTTAGACGATTGTGTTTTGTTTTGACTAACTACCATCTTAACTACGAGTAAATTCCAACCAAATAGTTTTAAGGCGTAAGCGTAACTCATAGGTACTTAAAAAGAAATCTAATTAGGTACTTCATTATAGATAAAGTAGGTACTATTTATTAAAAGAATTACTTTATAAGTTTTTGAAAATACGAGTATTGGTACCTATATGACCAATTCTTCATTTGTTTGTATGCGTTGATGTCTTTTGCATTATCATAAATCACTATTACCTCTAGCTCTGTAATTAAGGCTCATAATTAATTCAGCTTTAGTACTACTAATAATAATTGTTAATATAGATAAAACAACGAATATAGAACTAAACAATTTTCGGTAATATTTTTTCGCAAAAAAATTGTTTCTTATGATGTAACAATACTGTAATTAATTAAAAAATCAAATAAACAACAAAAATCTTTCCACTTTTTTTAAGCAGCATAATAATAGGTACGTGTTTGAATACTCAAACCTATAATAATGTTACAAATAAATGACATTATTTGTGGAATTTTCGTTGCAAGTTTGCTCTAAAAAGCCTTTAAGGGACTGGAATTTGCAAATAGTTTATATTTCAATCCAGTCCAACTAACTCCTGAGGGTTAAACAAGTTTTCCAGCGAACTTTTCCAGCTTTCAAATATGTAAAAAGCATCTCCGGGGAGCGCACGACTCGTTATGTGCCCGCGAATATAAAATGTCGGATGGCAAACGAACCAGCTCGCGAGGGGCGGACGAATCAAGTCAATTGAACAACTTCTGAAACTTACAAATTTTGTGTTGTGTATTTTCAAATCGTTCCTTTAAAAATTCAAACAATAACATTTTTAGAGCTTATTTAAATCCAACAACATAATTTTGTTTTTTTTATTCGTTTAATCTTATGTAACAGTACCTGCTATTTTTTTAATGAGAGCTATCTTAATGAATACTTATATTAGTACATTAGTACTTATATCTCAATGATATTATTATAAGTGACATAACATTCCCATTACGAACTCGAATACCTAGATAAATTAATTTCATCAGAAACTTCCTAACAGGGAGTCTTATTCCAAAATGATTTGTCATATAAAATGTATAGCTATTGTAAAATCGCATGAAATTTTCAACGACAATTCAATCAATACGCTTTTACTATCTGACAATACCATCTTTAAATGCACAAAGGATACAAAAACACTTTGTCACCTCACAAATGGTCATCAACTGTCACCACGATAGGTGTTTACGTCTCAAAGTGTCACTCTGTGTGTCAACAGAGTGTCGGCACGCCCCGCGGACGATGCAGTCGGCAAACAAAAGTGTCGGCTTGCACCGACGCCGACACATTGTGCTGACACCTCACCTACGTGGACAATATGACAATACTACTATCATTCTATATTTGCTAACTTGAAGACGGTCGCGGACGAATCTGATAAAAGCTTTTGAAATTAAGATAAGTATTGTTAGATGATGCGGGTTTGATTTTTCGATATCCTTTTACAATAATAAGTAAGTAAGTAATAGAATGTTTTGACATAATTCTATTATCGTTTATTTTTCACTATTTTATTTTATTTTATTTATTTCACGAAACCAACAGCGTTACATAAAATTTTTACGCTAAATAGTTATACAATTAAGGCCAATAACGTTTCCATTATAATTGTAAAATTAGAAACCGAACAAACAATAGAAACAAATCGAACCTAAAGAGTACCATTATAAAATCTGTGTCTAAAGTAAAGTATAACTACTTACATCATACTAAAAAATTAATAAATCGCAAATCGAAATTCTGATATACCTATATGCAACTACACCTTTTAAATTTGGAATGATTTGTACCGCGATTTGTTTGATATAAGCTGCTATATTTGCGATAATTATCGACACATATTTGAATAATTAATGTTGTTTATCTCAGATCAGTATGGCTCTATACTAAGAAATAAAGACGATAGAGGATGACGAAGATCTTTGCTATTATTCGGAGTTGATAATTTTGGTATCGTAGGTTTTACACAACATAGAAGTATTTGGCTTTACAAACCAATTCCTTTCGTCAAATAAGGGCGAGGCAGCATCTTGTATATTAACCTCCACATCCCATTTATATCCATGTATTTGAGAACAGAGATATTCTACTAAATAATGTTTCAACGCACAAGCGGACGAATTCGCGGGCACAGCTTGTTATTAAATGTAACACTTACGAAGTGGGAATAGAAATGTTAGCTTTTTGTGGTAATTTTAAATTAAATAAAAAACGAAACAAGGTGAGAGCTAAGTATGTAAAAGTTCTGCTTAATTTAACTACACAACAGTTAATGGTTGACAGCACAAGACTAAGTGTGTGTGTAACGGTGGAGCGATTGTTCTCGTGAAGGAAGGAAGTGTAGATTCAACACTTCAAGCTTGACCTGCGTCGAGGCATTGTGCCGAATGTGGGCCAGGGAAACTCTGACGGTGAACAGGGAATATGCATATTTTTTTTTAAAATCAAAATCAAAAGTATAATGCGTGAGAAAATCAACTGTAATATTTAAACTTTTCTCTTGCGTTTTTTTCTCGTAATATAGTTACTTGAAGTTAGCACGCATCAGCAAACGCTCTATACAAAACGGTGACGTCACTTGTCACGTTTCAGGTGTGTTTCAGGCGTGTTTAATATGGAGTTAGCCAATAATCTTCAATTATCTCCCTAAATTTTGCGTTAAGTACATATTATGTGTCATACAAAATATTATTTCTTATTCGATATTCTATCTGACTGTTAAGTGCATTATATCCGAATATTTTTTTATTTTATTTTATTTTAATTATTTGGAAGACCAACAGCTGAATTCATCACAATAGTAAGCTTATATAGCACTTGGAAGCCAATTACAGGTCCCCACCGATAGAAACAATTTATAAAACTAAGCACTTATTGAGTAGGTATCCTACGCATTCCACGTGGTAAAACTTACATAATTATGAAGACAAGATAGGCTAAACAATAAACAAACAAAAAGTAGATTACCTAAGCTAAAATACTAAGACTAAGTATAAGGCAAACTTAAAAGACTATTTGCCAAAAAACTCGCTGCTCATCAGTCGCTTCAACGATGCAACGCTAGTATTAAACAGGTCAACGTCAAACTGCTTAGAGATCAAATTAAAGCTATTGCTTGCACGCAAGAGGTACGAGTTATGTCGAAATTTTGAAGATGCAGATGGTACGCATATAAGGGGGTTAAATCTAAGGGGTTTCCTCGGAGCTCTAAGGGAGATTTTAGAGAGTAGCTCTGGACTATCAACTACACCAGAAGCGATTTTCAATAGGAAGACCATATCAGAAATTTCACGGCGTTTCTCCAGTGGTAACAGATGGTGTTTTTTACAAAAATATATGTATTGGCTGGACTCATAGCGTTCTTTAGTACGAAAACAGAGATATTTTATAAATTTTCTTTGGATATTCTCGATCCGTGCTATATAAGTAAGGTACTGAGGGTTCCAGACCTGCGACGCATACTCCAGGTGACTTCGAACAAATGTACAATATAATATCTTTAGTGTTTTTGCATGTTTGAAGTCTTTAGAATTACGCATCACAAATCCGAGAGCCCTAGAAGCCTTAGAAATAATATTATTAATGTGATCGTCAAATATTAGCTTATTGTCATGCAGAACACCAAGGTCCCGCATGACAGTATCACGTTTTAATTTCGAGCCTCTCAAAGTATAGTCAAAATGGACCAAATTTCGTTTGCGGCTATATGTGACAACACTACACTTCGACAGATTAAGGTCTAATTGATTCTCGGCGCAATAGGTATCAAGTCTGTTGAGGTCCTCCTGCAACAGACTAGCGTCGGCAGCTGAAGATATGGGTGCAATAATCTTCATATCATCCGCGAAGCATAGAAGCTGTGATACCTTGAAACAATGTTCAATGTCATTCACGAAAACCGCGAACAATAGAGGCCCAAGCAGGGACCCCTGAGGAACCCCACTTGGAACCGTAAGCCAACTGGAGATGTAATTTTTCACGACAACAGCCTGGGACCGATTATTAATATAAGAAGATAACCATCTAAGCAAGTCACCACTAATGCCGATCTTCTGTAGTTTAAGCACTAATAGATCTGGCCGAATTCGATCGAATGCTTTGCTGTAGTCGGTATATACCACATCAACCTGTAAGCCATCATCCATAAATGAGGTGAGAGATTCATTTAACAGTACTAGGTTGGACACGACAGAGCGGCCTCTCAGGATATGAAAAATAAAATCATTATTTTCCCCTGATTTCCTCGATAAAACTAAAATAATACTTTTTTTTTCAGTGCCATCATTTTTTTATAAGTGTCCGCAGCGATCAAGCTCAAATTCATCAAAATCGGTGACTTATGCATAAGTATTCCCTATTGGCGGCGAATCTGATGATTTATTTGAATCACTTCTTAAAGATAATATCGCATTAATGGTCGCTTTTACAGCGGGTGGCGCAATGAGCTCGTTTTTCAGCATTTTCCGTACCTTACGAAAAGTCGCGCGGGCTCTATAGCAGCTATTTCACAATTGAGAAATTGTTTTGAATGTAAAGCTGCACAATAACAGCATGTTTTATACCGTGTACCTCCATTGTGCCTCCATGTTGAGCAAACGCTTCGAACGCGCGCTTTTACAAGCCAATCCGACAACCAGTGTCAAAGTTTAAGTTGCGAGCCCAACCGCGGTAAATTCTGAGCGATAAAACAAAAAACGTTAATTTGTCATTTAGGTTATATTTACCTAAAAATCATTGGTTTATAGCTTCATAATTTTCATTTAAATTGTCCCAGATTGTAATCCTAGACTCCTTAGGCAGAGTATTTAACAATTTTAACAAAACTAAAGCGAGTATTTTTCTGTAAACGAAACTGAAACGTTAACGATTTAGCTTTGGTTTTATCGTTTATTTAGCGATTAGGCCCTTAAATGGGCCACCCATTACATCTTTCAGGGTGGAAGTGCCAAAATGCCGCCATAGAAAAGCGTTATGTATCAGTCATGTACCGTATTATATGTATATACAAAACGTGACATCATCATAAAATATTATAACTTTAGACGTAGAAAATATCGGAGAAAGATATTATTAGTCCTTAAATTAATTTATGTCAATTAGTTTTTATGTAAAAAATAACAACATCTCGCCGAGTTGTAAAACAAGTTGAATTATATATAAGTACGTAATTTTTAAGTAACTATTAGCTATCACTATGCCATTATAATGTGTAGTTTCTATTTTTCTATTTAATGTATTACTTATTTCAAAAAATAACTATACGTAATCACTGATAGTCCATTTTACAACATTGATTTTGATAGTGGAAGTGTGACGTCACACAATGGCGGAGTTTGACATTTTGGGTTAAAAACTGACATCTGAAGCAAGCAAGTTTCTTTTCTTGAGACATGGCTGGGCAAAAATACTGAGTCCTAACACCAAAATACTCAATAATTTGGTAACAAAGCAGAAGTGCCAACGTTCTTGTCTTTGTTACCAACGTCATAGCTTCCACGGTCTATAATAATTGTTGAACTCAACTAACTATTAGTTGAAAGGAGGAAATAGCTTTTTACCTCACTTGTGCTTGTGTTCCCGTTAAATGCGTGGAGCGGAGGGCTCGCCAAGTCGCTCGCGACTCCAATTCCTCCGGCGATTTGCGATTCCCGAAGAGTGCTTCGGTGGAGGGCCCTCGTCGTAACCTCCCCCCCCCCCTCCCCCGCGCCTCCTGGAGGAGCTTCGAGAGGGACTCTTTAATCGGCCATCGTCTTCTACGTTCCGTGGTTATAAATTGTTTGATGTCCAATATACTACCTCTATATGTTTGTTGTATTGGCTAAGGACTGTCAACTAAATAACTAGTGGTTCAGTGAGCTGTAGAAAGCGAACACAGAATAGGTATTAGTTTTTTCAACTTATAAGTAGGTATCTATACTGTGCAAATAATATACGCAGTCCTAGGTTCTGTCACAAAGTAACAACATTATTTATTTTCAAATTTTGAATATTGGCCTGAAATGTTTTGATTGACGAACTTTTGAGTCTTCTAAAAATAAACAAAACCTGCTTTGCACCGCTAACAAAAAAGTTTTGTTATATTTTTGATATTTTTTCGAAATGGCTGAAGTATGGTTTTTTACATTTTGAAGATTTTCTAAAAACTGGCTCGATTAGAAAATTCGTTGGAATAATACATTACTCTAAATTGGAAGGTTTGTATATAGTCTACGAGCTGTTGACTTTACTCGCACAGCCCCAGTGCTAAAACTTATTCATATGTATTTTTTTATTAAATAATTTTTTTCTTATAAATTTTAAAATCTTAGCTTAACTTAGGACTTAAGTCAAATTATGTGAAGATCAAGTTTGTTCCGATCCATACCCAAAAATCTGCTGGCCAAAAATCTGCTGGCTTCAAAGCCAAACCAAATATAAACCTTTTGTCTGTATCATACACACATACAAACT
Source organism: Agriphila straminella (assembly GCA_950108535.1). Classification (NCBI taxonomy): domain Eukaryota; kingdom Metazoa; phylum Arthropoda; class Insecta; order Lepidoptera; family Crambidae; genus Agriphila; species Agriphila straminella. The sequence continues at coordinate 2,294,451 of OX467321.1, read as the reverse complement.
CAAGATTTCCACGCAAAAAATATACCTAATTTATTTTTCACAATTATCCACAACTCAATATCGATTTAGAGCTTATAGTTCTTGATACTTTGATGAAGTCTCAGGTTCGTCTCTGCTCTATTTTTTTTAATTCAAATCACTAATCCCTCTTCTTTATAAGGCTCCTATATACCTCAAAGTGGCATACTCATATTAATTAAATTTGTTGCTTGCTACTTTTGCCTACTACTACTACAACGAATTATATTTTACAGAGGTTATTGTTTTTAAATAAGCATTTAGAATAATTGAAAAAATACTAGAAAAAATTGACTCACCCGTAGCAGTCTGAGCTGCTACGGGTGAGTCGATTTTTGCTAGTATTTTTTCAATTATATTAAGTAACTTAATATATAAAAATAGCATTGTGAATGCTAAAATCCTTACCTTCAATCTGTACATGTGACCTTTGGATTCATTATGAGCAATAAATTTAAGTAAGATGAGAGCGCCACTTCAGGGATAAAGTAACTTTATACAACGTATTACAAAATAACCTAATGCCGAATAATCAAACTGAACAACTTTTACTATAGGACCAACTAAGGAATCGCGAAAAAAAACAGCTGTTTCATACAAAAAATTATAACGAAAATATCGAAATATATGAAACAGCAAATATGCAGCAGGTCCCATAGTAAAAGTTGTTCAGTTTGAGGGTCCCTATCTACTATATTCGGCATTATGGGTTATTTTGTAAGACGTTGTGTATCCTGCCTGATGGGATAAATCCACCCCGTTTGATTTAAAATAAAAATAAAAAATAAAATAAAATACTTTTATTTCAGACCATAGTCCATATTAACACAATTACAATTTACAAATTCCAAATAAATTCCAAATAAAATAAAATAAAATTCCAAATAAAATAAAATAAAATTCCATATAAAATAAAATAAAATATGTTAGTAACAATTGGCTTAACAACTATATTAGTAACTAAAAAATAACTAACAAAACAGAATGCACAACCACAGCCCCCGTCCGGAGACTCACTGGCCCACACGTAGAACATGCAGTTCAGTGAACCTCCGGAAGACAGCTGCGTCCATCCTGTCCGCTATCATCTTCAGGATCGTGTTGCTGCTTCCTCTAACCTTGCCCACTATTGACGATGACTTCTTGCGCATGATGGCATAGAAATCATGGACATGCGCATCCGCGAACATACCCGAAGCGCTACAAAAATGAGGAAGCCGCAGCAAGGCCCTGAAGGTATTATTATACTGGACTCGTAGGGCACTATATGATTTCAGGGTAAAGTCAGTCCATAGACCACAGGTGTAGAAACTCTGACAATACGCTCTGAAAAGTGTAATCTTGACTGCAGTGGTACACCTCATGAATCTACGAGCCAACATATTACCCCGTATCGACAATGCCCTACGCTCCCGTTCAATGTCCACAACATCTCTTAAGTCCTCAGTAACAATATGACCATGGTACCCAAACTGAGCAACACGCCTTAGAGGTACACCATTTAGATAGATTAGTGGTATACAGGCAGGTTCTTTTATTTTACCCTTGAACAACAGAAACTCACTCTTCTTTTCATTGTACCTTAAGCCATGTCGCTCAGCATAGTCCTTACAATGGTCCAACAGTTTCCTTAAACCGTTGATCGAAGGGCTGAGCAGCACCATGTCATCGGCATAACTAATATTATTAACACTTATATTGTCAATGCGACACCCAACATTCATGCTGCTCAGCTGTTCGATCAGCTTGTTCACATATAAATTAAATAATCTGGGTGAGGTTAATCCACCCTGCCTAACCCCACAGCTTAGGACATATTCATCAGATTGGGAGTTTGCCCATTTTACCACATTCTGCTGCTCACTATACCAATGAGAAAAGATACCAATTACTTCAGGAGATATGCCTACCTCCCTAAGCTTTGACCAGAGAATATTGTATGACACCAGATCAAAGGCCTTTGACAGGTCTAGGAAACAGGCATACACCGGTGTTTCTCTCTTGATATAGTAATCAACAGTATATTTAAGTGATAAAATAGCACTCTCGGTTGATAGACCCTCCCTGAAACCGAACTGAGAGTCATGCAACTGTATCCGGCTACTAAGGTGAACATCTAGTATTCTATCCAGGACTTTAGCAATGACTGTTGCAAGTGAGATCGGTCTGTAGTTAGATCTATCAGCCATATCACTGGACCGGTTCTTAAGCAGAGGGATAACTACAGTCCTCATCAGATCTGCTGGCAGGTATGAGTGTCTCACACAAAAAGTAAACAACATAGCTAGAACTCTGTTTATGTGTGGCCCCGCATGTTTCAAGTGCTCAATACTGAGGCCATCATGCCCCGGAGACTTGCCTCTTTTCATATTGTTGATGGCCAACCTCACATCTTTGGCAGTAATACTGATAGGCTGCTCCACATGATAGGTCTCAGCACTGAACACTTCAGATACGGGTGAGCCTGATTCAATTCTAAAATGGTCTTTAAATAAATTTGCAATGCTCTTTGAGTCACTCACCCCTTCTACACTTACAGGTAACTCAACTCGACCTGCCAGCTTTTTAGTGCTTTTCCAAAATTTATCAAAATGTTTAGTTGTGTGCTGCGATGCGAGAATATCCATTTTGATTTGTTCCTGATTTTGTTGACAATACTTAAGCTTTGTTTTAAATATCTTACGACTTGAAATCATATTATCATATACAATCCCACTACTAGGTTTTCTACAGAGAATATACATTTGATAATCTAAGCGAGCCTTTTGATGAGCTTCTGATACATGTTTATTCCATCCCAGCACACACTTAAATTTAACAACTTTCCTTGCGACACGTGCACAGCTAGATACTGAGGCCTGACTAAGAATAGAAACAATGCTTCCATAGAACTTATCTATAATATTTCTGTGACTAATATTGTTACACATATTATCAGCACAACCATGAAACTCGCTAGGAAAATCCAATGACTTTAATTCACTGTGACAAAGTTCCAAATATTTACTTATTTCATGTTCGTTTCTAAGCCCCCATCTAACACTATTTGATTGCTCATACATTACAGTAGGTTTGGGTTTCATTACAAAAAGATTACATTCCAGTTTCAGTGGGTAGTGGTCCGACCAGTAGACATCATAGAGTATACTTACATCTGTAACAGTAGGCCATGCTGCCTGACTAGTTAGACAATGATCAAGCCACCTTTTACTACCTGTAGCAGGACAGACAAATGTGTGAGTATCTGCCACATTCGCAAGCTTCATTGATTGATTTGCATCCACTGAGTGGATTAGGCGCGCCCCTGACGGCGGCGGCGCGGCTCGTGAAAAGCGCGCGAGCAGTGATTCAGCGCGTCACTGCACGCGATCGGTTGCCCGCGCCCTATCCTGAACTGATTTATTTGCGCTGACTGTTCACTACTTCTAATTTATTAGGGAGCTCTGAGGGTCTATTACAAAAAAGAATCACGATAGTCGGACGATGTTCGTAGATCGATTTACTTGATTTTGAACCTTATACATAAGTTAATACTCAACGTCACTGAGTGGGACGAAAGTCGTACGCATATCGCGATGCTTTTAGTATAGGCCCCTGTTTGCAAAACATGACGCTTGCTCTAGAAACGTAGCCATAACCTTAGTTTGGAATATCACTTCTCTAATCTCGTCAACAAACGAAAAAAGTCTCGTTTGCTACGAAAAAAGTTCACAATGACTTATGCTTTCGCAAAATATAAGCATAGTAGAACTTGACTATTAATAGCTATTTGCATGACGAATATTGTCAACTATCAGATACTTAGGTCATACACAGTAGCACTATCTTTGGGCATAAATTGATGGAACTGCCTTTCTATTGTCTAATTTTAAATCTATCGCAATCGCTTTCAGGATGAAACACATTGATGCTTCTTTTTGGCACAAATAAAAACTTACCAAAGAAATGCAGCAATGTGTCGGATCCAACTATCAAATGAAAGCGATTGCGATTTTTAAATTAGACAATTAGCCCCCAGATTCTATTAAACAATCTGCCGAGTAAAGTTAATTGGAACTAAGCCAAAACTTGTGAAACAGCGGGTCTACTACATAAAAAGAATCGAGATAATCGGACGCAATTCGTAAATTGACGATATTGAACCTTATTCGTGAGTTAATAGTGTCACGGAGTGGGGCAAACATCGCCCGATTATCGAGATTTTTTTATGTAATAGGCCTGAAGGCTCCAGCCAGAATTAAAAATTAGGCTGAAGTTCACCAACACCAGGTGGTTAAGTTTTAACCGCCTGTTTTTGGCATTTCTATGTATGTAGAAAATGTCAAAAACAGATGGTTAAAAATTAATCGGCAGTTTAGGTAGTTGGTGAACTCGGGTCTTAGTGGCTAGGCATCACCTAGGCAACTAGGCTCAATTATTCTTTATTCTATTAATATCAAACGTTGCCTGGATCAAAAAAACTGGATCAGGCCTATTCTGTAGGCATCTGTGGATTGATTTATTAATTCTGGTCGTATAAGAATACTAAAATATGAAAATAACATCGAGGACTCTTGTATCTGACATTTAATAGTAGATTGTTACACAAGACGCTAAAATGACCCATTGCATACGAGGTAGTTTTATTCCCGAGCTTTAGCGAGGGAATAAATAGAAACCGAGTTACAATGGGTTTTAGCGTCGTGTGTTACACTCTACTTTTCACTACGATCGCGAGAAAATAAAATACAATATTAAATAGTTTATATCTACTTCTGTAAACGAATCCACTCGTATTTCTATCCTCCACTTCATAAACTTTTTGTACAGTATTTAAATAAATTATTTGTACTTGACGGCAAAAGATTAAAATTATTTCTTTCCTATTAGTCACATAATTTAATCAGTTTGTAATTATAGAAAAAATCTAAAGATTACGCGTCATGGTACCATTTTTTAATTTCTGCTGTAGCAGCTAAACAACACAATCACGCATTCTACGATTCACTCTGTGCACAGAGTAATAAGTATATGATTTTACCGAAGATATGCTTTTAGTTAAATTTTCAAAAATAAGAATGAGAAATAATATTAAGTCGAGCGAGTCTTTATTCGTGATTATGAATAAATACTTTTTCGTTTTAGTAGGCTCATTGGTAATAGACAAACATTAAAAAAGAAAAAACTTTTTCCCCTAGGGGTTATTTTGCTATTTTATCTCAGCTCTTGTACGTTACAATGACGGACTTTTTGAGCAAGAGGCGTGAAAAACACATTTCATCACGTCATTACCCAATTAAAAACTTTTGGAATAACAAAGGTGATAAGAAAAGCATTTTTTCGTAGCTGCCATCACACCCAACTCACGGCCCATTATTCCGATCCACTAAATAAATAATTCCACTAAACTGTTGAATCGGGCGATGATGTAATTAAGGCATTTGGTAACAGCTTATAATAAACGCTACATAATTGTTTAATATCCCGGATTTGCTCGCATTGTCCAAACCGTTGCGTCATCGTGATGGGAACTTGAAATTTTACAATTATAAATTAGAAATTGATGTTATTTATATGACATTAAGGTTCAAGCTATCGATAAGTAACAGCTATAAAATAATTGAAGGGTTTCATTGTGTCGGCGTGTTCCGGATAATATTTTAAATAAGTATAATGCAGGATGCAACTGACTGATTTCTATTGTGAACGAGTGATCAACCATTCTTTCATTGAATAGACAAAATGAAACGCTGATTGATAAATATGTCAATAGATTGTTTCATATTACAAAATACTGTAAATCATTTGATACATTCATTAAATCATTACTCAATATACCTACATGATGAGTTTTCTAAGTAGACGGTTAGTTCCAAAGTATGAATTGTAAGCATTCCTCTAATTATTCCACTTATTTAAATATTTCCACATAAATAAATAAATCCCTATTCTAAAAATCTTAGCTTAATATTTGCTTGTGTCATCTAATTCCATCCATAGAATTTCCCTATTTAAAGCCCCAACATTCCACATAGCACATGCAATATAAATATGGTTTGTGAAGGGTGCCTGTTGAGGGGTCGGTGATGTCGTAATCTGGTTGATTGGCAATTCGGCGCGGGTGACGGGCAGCACTGGCATGGCGGCGTCACTCAAAAATAGTAGTGTAACTTTTATGTTGGTACAATAATTTTTGAAATCGTACGAGCAATTTCGAAGTTTTGCCTCCCACATCCACATTTTCAAATTATACTTATTTATTATATTTGATGCTTATAGTTGTTAACATAATACTTATTTATCATAAGAATCAGGCGTAACCTTGTGTAACATTTTATCGTTATTCAAATATTTTCTAGTTTAATAACTCCCTGATGTGTAGTTTTATATCGTGTAGTGTAGGTATATGGTTCAATTAACAACTGTAATAAAAATCGGAATATTTTGCAAAGCTCTAAAACCAAAGAGTAAGAATTTGCTGATAAACAAAGAGTCATGTGAAGATACGGAGTTAAATCATGCAACAGTCAATATAATAAGTACGGAAAATTAAAATAATGATCACAAAGTTGCAGTGAAGAAAGATTTGGGGCTTTCAGTTATTTCATCAAAGTAATTAAAAGTCTGTATGGATCTCTCGGCGTGCAACGCAAGTTTGTATTAATTGTATAAGTTGTAATAATTTAATTGTATTAGATCTAAAATTTCAAGCTATTTTCGAGCGCAGCATTAGTTAAGCAAGCTATAGTCAGCCTCAATTATTACTATTACCTTAATGACAATAATTTATCAAAGTAAAATTTTGACAATAAAATATTCAACAAAGGAAATCACGTCTAATCCATTGTGAATATCTAAAAAGGGTTCTGTTATTGTAATGTTTATTTACCTTCCATTTCAATATCGCTGGGGCACACAGCCGTCGAGAATTATTTAAATGGTTGATAAGCATTCATTGTTGGTGCCTATTATGTAAACAAGTAAAATTATTATTTATGCGACGTGCTGATGTGGTCCGCCCACGGTAACACAACTCCCCATTAGGACGTGTCAGATCCCTGATAAATGTACATAAATGACAACAAAAACATTCCCCACACGCAGTCGTCGAATTTCATGATTATTATCCGTTCACATGTAATTGTTAATTTTGACATGTTCCCAGTGGATTGTTTTTTTTTTTGTATTTCGTTAATATGGTTTTATTAACAAAGGGATTTGTTCATAAATACCGTTTATATGTTACATTATGAAAAATTAAAGTGTAAGAGTGAGTATAATATTTACTTTTATTTTACTAAAATAAAATGATAATTATAATTTATCATTCCCTTATTTATTGTATAAAACTATTTCAGTTTGAAATAAAAGACAATATTATAAGATATTTAAGTAGGTATTGGAGATTGTTTTCTGCAATTGATTTTAATTGCAAATTAAGTTCGTAGCAGCCGTAGCGCGAGTCACGTAGCGCGTAGCAGATGCTACGAATATTTTTGAAGACTACTTGCCTACGATAACAGCCGCATATCAGGCAGTTAACCAAGAATGAACTTCAGGCATGCACGTAGCTTTCTTTTTTTTACAGGCCTCAAAAAGTTTTCACATAATACTTATCAGTTTTGATATTTTATCTTTTAACGTGTCATTAGTACTATAAATAAATAGCCCTATTTCCTTTGTGATATTTTAATCTAAATACTATAAGTAAAATGACTCTTCATCATTCATTCAATGAATTAAAGTATTCGCATGAGAATCATATTAAAAAAACTTAACATTCCAAATCCTCATTCAATAATGTTGAGGTGACACTAATCCTTTCCTCTTCGATCTATAGAGATCGATATCAACGCCCACAATACATTTCAACAAGTTCAAAAGCACGCTTATTTGTTTGAAAATTAATTAAATCACTCAATGAAGACGTTTAAATTGTAAAAAGAATAAAAAATAGGAAGCGGATATTAAACAACAGGCGAAGAGATCGAACCTTAATCGAAAAGTAATCGGATAAGTTTGCAAACACTACTACCCTTTCATCGATCGAGATATCGATCAAAACAAAGCGTCGATCGGGGGTGTATCGCGTGACGTTCGCGCGCTTTTTTTATCGATATCTGATATTTGACAATTGCTGTCAGCGTCAATCTGACAGGCGGTGTGTCCGACAGATAATAATACAATTAAAGAAACGGTCACTCTAATTGTGTGTAAGGGCAGATGTTTGAGGCAGGTAGCGGCCATTGTGTGGTGAATGGCGATGCTGAATCATTTCGATACTTTATTTAGTGAATACTTTACTATAGTAAACGTGGTAAGCGTTTGTTATTAAATGTGAGCACAAAGCCTCTTTGTGTCGGTGAAGTGTGAAGTGTGATGCGTACTCGAGATGACATATTCAGATGACAATATATCTTGAGAGGTGGAAAAAAATGTGTTTGTGTAATTTAAGTGTTTAGCGAATTTATTGTTTGGTTTTAAATCAGATTTTAAAATGCAATATTGTAGGGTTTGTAAAATTCACGTTGAGTTGACAGGAAAATTTGGTCATTATCAAATAAATTATAAACTTTATAACATGATTTTTCAATCGCTTTCTTTTTCTGAATTTCGCTCAGAGTGCGATATCGCCCTGGGGGTCAAGTCTGCTAATGTTTTCGTCAAAATCGTAGTTCAATGGTGTTCTAATGGTAATGCTTTTTGACACAGTTCTCGTTTCTTAAACCCAAAATCAAGACACAATATGTTTTATGTGAACAACACAAAATTGACATTATAAATTCTTTGACATGTACAATAAATTGGCTTAATAATAAAAATCTTCAAATAAATATAAATAAAACAAACATAATTAATTTCAACAATTTTAAACATCAATTGACAAATATTGACATGAATGGAGAAAATATAAAGTGGGCTTTGAATGTAAGATTTTTAGGTATCACTATCGATGTTAAGCTGACATGGAAAGACCATATAGAAAAAGTTATTGGAAAAATAAACAGCTTCGCGTATGCTTTATACAAACTTACTAAAATAGCAAATAAAAAAACGGCAATCATGGCCTACTTTGCGTTCGTCGAATCCATTATCAGATACGGACTTATAACTTGGGGAAATGGTACCAATATTCAAAAAGTTTTTGTCGCACAGAAGAGGTGCATTCGAGCCATATGCAGTATAGCACCAGATGTTTCATGAAGACCTTTTTTTAGGTCACTTAATATCCTACCACTCCCGTGTTTATATATTTTGGAATTAGGAAAATTCGTACATCAAAATAAGCACCTCTATCAACGAGTCGGGGATAAAACAAGTAGGAACCTAAGAAATAGAAACAGACTCGTTTTAAACACGGCACCAAAAACTACTCGGTTTAATAAAAATGGTTATGCGATGGCTATAAAAATTTATAATAAAATACCCGAGGATATTAAACTATTGCCTTTCAATCAATTTAAGATAGCTTTAAAGAAATGGCTGATGGACAGAGGCTTCTATTGTATTGAAGATTTCCTCAAATATAAAGAGTAAGGAAGATCGATGTACTAACTCTGCTAGACATTTTCTCCAGGATAATCAATTATATAAAATAGTATAGGTTAATAACATTAAATTATTATAAACGGTTTTATTACTAATTTGCATGCTATGAAATGATATAGTTAAATAGGCATAAGTTCTACCCAGTTGTATAACACCTACAAAGTCATAAAAATTGTACCCTATTTAATGCAAATAAATGAATTGAATTGAATTGAATTTCCATTTTAGGTTTAAGAAACACAATGTGTTTCGGTTTTGGGTTTAAGAAACAAGAACTGTGTCAAAAAGCATTTTCATTCAAACCATTGAACTACGATTTTGACGAAAACATTAGCAGACTTGACCCCCTGGTGTCATGAGTTTTAGGGCTACGTGAATGGTTAAGGTTTCAAGAGATTCATCTCGACAAGAGCTACATGGTGCCTAAAAAGAATTCGTAAAAGTCCAAAACTTTTTTTTTAATTGCAAAAATTTCGAAAAATGACGCATTTTTTCGTAGTGTTTTCTCACTAAATTTCCTATATTTTGAGAACAATAAGCGATATCGAAAAAAAAAAAAATACCCTATTGAGTGGGGCTACATTTAAAAAAAAAACCGGACCTCTCTATCTCTAACGGTCTAGTCTAGGCTGTGGTTTTTCCTTTAGCGGAATTCGTTAAGGCGATGAGAGTACTTTCTGTTAAGTACAAACATTATAAGAAAATATGGCTTATCCTAAAGTTAGTGAATCTTTAATATTTAAGATTATGACACTATGGGAGGGTCACTCATACTTATTTACTTTAAGTTTTGATTTGATTATTATAACTTTAAATTATTAATTTGTGATTAATAAAGTTTTAACCATGTTTTAACATTGAAAATGTTTTTCTGATCGCTTTGGTATACATACCAAATTTTAGTATACCAAACGAAATCGGGCCCGTAGGCCCGTAGGCCCGATTTTTTAACAAACATGCCAGGGCATTGGAATGAGGATTAATAAATAGCACCCTTAACTAACATGCTAATTGAAATAAATATCCCAAGAAAAACATTTTCATGTAAAATGTTGCCAAGACTACCATAGGGCTAGCACTGTCAAAAAGTTATCTTACTTCATGTAGAGCCAAGCTTCTAACCCTACGTGCCCTTACTTTACATTTACAAGCCCTAACTTCACAAACTCTACACCTTAGTCAAAATATATGGCTTTTTGGTTGGCAACCTTTTGTCAGGCGAGCCATATTTTGGCAACATTTTAAATGAAAATGTTTTAGTGGGATATCACTTCTTTTTAACCGACTTCCAAAAAAGGAGGAGGTTCTATGTTCGTCTGTATTTTTTTTGTGTATGTCCATACCGATTACTCGAAGACGGCTGGACCGATTGAAATGATTCAAACGTTATTACATAATTAGGTACACTCCATTTTTTTAAATTTGGAAATCGGTTCAGTACTTTTCAAGTAATTTTGAAAAAAGCACGAAAATAGTATGATTTTGTGTGAATTACCTCGATGATTGGTCGAATTACTTCTTTGTTTATGAACTGAATAAGATAATTATTTTTTTGTTGCTAGAGGGATATCTTAAGTGTAGTTTTTTAACCGACTTAAAAAAGGAGGTTCTCAGTTTGACCTGTATTTAAGTATGTTTCTCCGCGATTTTCTTACGTTTGGCTGAGCCGATTTTTCTACATATATAATATACCTAACCTACATGATACCCCTACACTAAAAATAAAAAAATAAAAAATTGTTTAAAAAAAACAAAAAACCGACTTCAAAAAACCTACCTCTAAAAAGCAAGAAATAATATTAGTATAATAAAAATACGTCTATTGAAGTCGGTCGGGGCTTTTAGAATAAAAAAAAGGAATTCGTACTCCAGCCCCACCCGACTTCAATAGACGTATTTTTATTATACTAATATTATTTCTTGCTTTTTAGAGGTAGGTTTTTTGAAGTCGGTTTTTTGTTTTTTGTAAATTGCTAACAATATTTATTTATTATATTTATTTCCTTTCGCTTTTTTGTGTATTTCTTGCACATCATCAGCCATAGCTCACTTTCTATCTTAACAAGGAGTCTCTATATCCATTTTCAGACCTCTAGCATTAAAATTTGCGAAAATTCGTACAAACTCCCATCCCCTAGTTTAAGGGGTTGGTGGGTTAAAATGCTAAGTTTTAGAATTTTATTGTTGTTTGTGTACTAATAGTATGTAACATACCAGATTTCAGCTTTCTAGGACTTCAGGAAGTACCCTTAAAAATTTTGATGATCAGTAAATCAGTCAATTTAGATATCAAAAATCTAAAATAAAAGGGCTATGCATTTTTTTAATAAGTCTACTATTGACATCATATCCTGAAAAATTTGTGTATCTGGTTATAATACATACTGCAAATCCAAGTTATGAGGGTTCAAAAAAACGACGAAGCTATTCGAGAAAGGGTATAGGTAGTGCCCTTGCGCTTCGTCTGGTCGTCTTGGCGGGGGCACTACAGTGCCTTCAGATTTCTATTGGATAATTTGATAGCCTACTGTCGCTGTGGTAATTAATACGTTTCTTTAATCATAGAATCGCTGCTCGAATCGTACTAGTAAGTTACGTTACATATTAATTAATTCCTCAATCAACTATGGGGTGAGCTGAGCTCAATACTTATGCGCAGACTGTTCGCTGCTGCTTGCAACTGATTTTTGCAGTTACATCTTCGTCTGCAGTCATCATGTTCACAAGTTTTGCCCTATCGCTTCTAATAAAGGTTAAAAACTGCTGAAAGCTGAATCAAGATGGCTGAAGCGACCCAAAGCCCGAGGGCGAGCCGCGCGTAATTTTGAGTTTCTTTCGGAGCGCGCGCTCTGATTGGCGGCGGCGGTGGAGGGGGCGCGCGCGGCCCCCTCATTGGTGGTTCCCGCAAAAATGCAGCTTTGTGCCGACTCCGGCGATTTATTCACGACTATTAGTTATGGTTGGATGAGCGGACGCCGGCGGTAGGGCTGGGGTGCTGTGTTTGTCGATCACAGATATCGATAAGATACTATCCCCGCAAATTGGTAATACGATGGAACCTTGACACATTTACATAAACGTTGACGTCATACGCAACTAAAAATTACATGTAACAATAAAATTCTAATTGGTAAGTAAGTAATTGATTATATTAATTATTGAATTATTATTTTCAATAAGATAGATAGATAGACGACCTCCGTGGTCGAGTGGTTTGCACGCCGGTTTTCAAGGTGTCGCCATCTCTGAGGTCCCGGGTTCGATCCCCGGCTGGGTCAATGTAGAAAATGAACTTTTCTATATTGACTCAGGTCTGGGTGTTTGTGATACCACTTTGGAATCTTTGGACTACTTACTTTGGAATCGGAGCAATGTATGTGATGTTGTCAAATATTTATTTATTTATTATTTATTTATATAAACATTTTACAATAAAATTGTTTTTCGTTTTTAAGGTTAAAAACATGGCTCCCAGTTTCATTACCAATTTGTAATAACAATAATAATTTTATATTTTATTTCAGTAAACTGGTATTTCAGAAAATTTGCGGGGATAGTACGTGTCAGGTTAAACGGTAATATTATTTTTGTATCAACATCTCTTACTTCCGTCATAGGTATTATTTTGGTTTTTTTACATAATAATATTAGGACCTACATAAGTAGAGTGCCATCGTCATATTTATTTTTAAAACATAATAGTTATTGGCACAGAAAGACAAAGGAGTTTGACAGTTGAGTGTCGATAAAATGCTATATCACGCGATATAAATCGGTCTTGCTAGGCAGGCATGGTTTGCGTCAGTAAGTAGGTACTACTAAAATGGGATCCTCCTTTACAAAAAGTTATAAATTTTATGTTGGATAAAGTTTTAAAATTCAATAATAATAATTAATTAAATTAATAATAATTAAATAATTAATTATAAATATTTTTAATCGTTGTCGCTATTAACAAAATACAGCAAATTGCGAACTTACTATTGGCTCCGTGCACGCTTTTAGCGCCACCTAGCGTTCGCAACTTTGTTGGCTCTGACCTGACCGATTTAACGTTTTGATATGAAATGGCGGCATTGTGACAAAATATTGAATTTATAGATTTTAACATTCACAATGCTATTTTAACCGATTTCCAAAAAAGAAGGAGGTTCTCTGTTCGTCTGTATATTTTTTTTGTGTATGTCCACCGATTACTCGAAGACGGCTCAATTATTATACCTTCGCACCCAGCGAATAGTATTAGGTATGTAATCTGAGCTATTAGATATTATTTGTCAAAAAGTCCTAAGTTTTTTTTTTAGTTATAAGTCATAAGTTACTGAAAGAAGAAGTTAAGAAAGCATCGATACATTTCTCATTTTATCGATAGAATGTGAAAGTTGTTGTGTTTACTTATCTCGAGGTGTATAATGGGACCAGTGGCAGTTGGCAGTTACCGTCTCAATCATCCCACCTTTTACTTACTGCGAGAGCGGGACAGCCGCCAGCTCCCGAGGGAGAGAGCGAGACGCCCGACACGCATTCAGACATGACGCGCATTCAAACGTACGATTGACTGACCTGCACTACCACTACAAAATAAACTTTAAGTTAAAGCTTGCAAAGAGCGAAATCGTTTGCAATTGTAATAGTTGAAATTGTCATCGCAATATTTAGCATGTATGTTTTCTTTAGATATGAATGCAAATAGTAATGGCGCACTTTTATTCTGAATGTTTACATAGAGGGGTTGTGTTGGGGCGAGGCGGGTAAATACGTCCGCCATTTTGTGAATGCGTACCGTCAGCAAAAGAAGCGATATTGCGAGTGCTCGAGGGTAGGGTTAGGAGTGGATCGCTAAGTGAAAGCCACTGTGGCTGAGGGTCCCTCTGTCAGTTGATTGATCTCGGGTTCATCTCGCAGGAAGCCGAGTCGATGAGTCGATCGACGAGGTTTTGAAGTCGAGTATATCGATTAGGGTGCCTTAAGGATTATGCGGGGCCGTCGAGGGCGAACTCGATTGCTACCCTCCCGCATTAGAAAAATTAAACGAGTTACGTAAGAGGCTTCAAAGTACTGTTTGCGAATCTAAAGAGATTACAAATCACAATAGTTTTCCGCTTTAGATTCGATGGAACTGTTAGACTGTTACAAGAAGGGTAGGGTCGGTTTACTTCTTTATTATGGAGGGCAACAATGCTGGTACTTTTACTGAGTACTGAGGGCTATATTTGGATTCTTAATAGATTGCATGGATTGAGTGAAACCGAGTTAAGTCAGAAAATACTGGCAATTTACTTAAATCAGTCTCATGACAATACTATACAGACAATTTTTCATTTTCAGAAGTCTTGGAACACAACGTGCACAAAAAACCCTTTATTTTGCAATAATCTTGTAGTTTATCCTTACCCAACGCTTGGTGCATAACTGTGTACCACTTTTGTTAAACAAAAGCAATTAATGCAAACATAGTGAATGTGTTTTAAAAATTATCGCGCATTTAGTCAATAGAGAGAAATGTTGTTAAATCTATAACAATTCTCTATATTGACTAAATACGCGATAATTTTAAAAAATTAACTCATTTACTATGTTTGCATTAATTGGATAAAAAAGCTAAGTACTTAGGTACTTATTAATTATTTTCTTAGTTCACAAGGATGACGAATATGGAGCACGCATCTTTAAGCCTGATAAACAAACTATGCTGCACTTAATTCCATGGTAAACAAATGGATAATCCCTTCGAAGTAATAGAATAGTAAAGTTAACAGACAGCAAAGAGGCAGTATCGGTATCGCAGTGAAAGTGTCGCGGCGGGCGCGGCCGCTCATTAGCGACTTGTCCAAACTCGTTATAAGTTGCCGCCGCCCGCCTTGCCCGCCCGCTTCCATACTGCACACAAATTTATCACTCTTTATCAATAACATTCTCTTCATAATAATATTATGTCTATTATTAACATCCTAAACACAAGTGCTTCAGGCACTTTATACTTACAATATCCAAACCTATGATATGGAAAATATGCTCTACATACAGAATACCTAATAGTAAAAGAATAATATTGAAAAGGTTTGGACTAGGCTCGGCGATTAGCTTCAGCCAACCTTTGTAGTTTATGGTAGTTAAATGATAAGTCCGAGAGTCCTTTTAAAACTGGTATAATGACTATTCGCATAAAAACAATAAAAACAAGATAAATGGTAAAAGTCACTAAGTTACTAAAATGGTGAAATTATTATTATATTTACGAAAATGGTTTAAAATGGTAAAATGGTTTATAGAGCACGCGTTACGCTAACGGTAGCTGTCGACGTACTAACTTTAAATTGTGGTAATATGTAAAATGTGTAAATTGCATAAAATGCAATTTGCTGAGCTGTTCGTTTGCGTAGCACCGAACAAATATAGTACAAGTAAAATATATCAAACCATCCGGGGGGCGAACTAGGAACACAAAGATGAACTACAAAACTGGTGAGAAAGCCTCTTGACCACGAGAGCCGTCTTGTCATATTCATCCTTTACATTAAAAGTATAACCTGGAACATAATTAACTAATGAAGTGCAGATTCTAATTACATACTTACCATTCAAATAGGTAGAATCACGAATTGGTAGCGCGATACTTAGAGCGAATGCCTTCCTGAACTTTATCGACTTTCATTCAACAATATAGTGTCAAAGCTGAAACAAAGGTTTTCTTTAAGGTTTCTGCTAAGCGCTTGAACAAAAACACTGGAAAATAGAGATTATAAAGATTTTTACTTTGCTCCAAAAATTCGTTTCAATTATCATACGAAACCTACATTGCAGAGGGCGTAGAACACAAGTTTGATTTATTCATAAATTAGGTTCCATATTTCGTAAAAAACTAAAAATTCTTTGAAATACTTACCTATAACATTTATTTCGGCGGTTTTTCAGGAAAAAGTATCCTGAAAGAGTGAGGTGCCAGAAAAACGTCAGAAAATAAGGAAATGGTAAATAGCTTGGTTTCGAGATTTTGATTACATATAATAGGCTTGTTTCCATTAAGAATAAATATAATGGATAGGGGTTTATAATGATTAATTATATTATGGAGAAAATAACAAACAATTTTAATTATTAAAAGCGTTAAAGATTAATAATATTTTTAAAAAATAAATTTCGTAAAATGAAACCTTTAGTCACGTGACAGTGAACACCAATCAGAAAGCGTTACGTCACGCCGTGCGAAACTCCAATCTTGTCTTTGACGTTTCGAGTATCACTACCGGAGGCGCGTTCCAAACCTACACTCCGAGTGAAACCTAACCACAACCGAACGCAAGTTTTAGCCACTTTTTCGGTATTTCTCCATTGTTTGGAACATATATAAATAACTGGTTTGGCGTTTTTATAGTCGTGCTATCACACTGGGGCACTATACAGTACTTATAATATGAGAAATTCATTTTTAAACGATAAAAACTAGCTATAACGTACGAAGACACGATCGCTCTTTGGTTTGTTTCGCACGGCGTGACGTCATTCAAGACGCCATGACAGTCTTGTGCGTTTTGGAATCAAATTAAAATTGGTTTTTTAAAACGCGAAATTTATAATGTAAACGCTCGATTAAAAATAAATAAACCTTTTTTTTCGATAAAATGCCTAATAAGCTAAAATATTAAGCAGTTATTGAAATTTTGTCAACTAGCCTATTTCGAGATTAATGTCCGAATACTCTCTATGCTTTTTTGAAACAGCAGTAGGTTCGGGTGAGTATGTATATATAGGTACCCCTGATTTAGAAAATTACGTTTATTTTACCGCTAGAAAGCTATAACTATACCTATTTACGTATTTCCGAATGACATATATAGGGTAGATCCATCCATCCATCAGCATTCGTGAAGTAACAGGCTGGGGTCTATTTTTTATGATTTGAAAAATAAAAAATAAAAAGCATTATGGAAATCAGAACACTTTGAAAACCGGTGTGCTAGTTAAGTTTTAAATCTATACCTAACTAGAAGACGATGCGCAATGTTGACATATTTAGGTTTGTTAATTGACTTGTTTGTGGTCAAATGTGGTCAAAATAATTAATTTTGTTAGCATACCGGGTGTAACAAGACACTCAACGAAGCCGAGGTCTACGTATTCTGCCCATCATCAGGACCATTTCTGTTTAAAATTATTGCTGGGAAACGATTTTAATTTTTGGTGTTAAAAAAGCATTGCATACAATTACCACGCAATGTAACGCGTACAAAAGACCGCGCCTGCGAGTGAATGCTACACAGCTGCGTGCAGCCGGGTTGAAAGGCAACGTTGCGTGCTCATGAAATACATTGAGTATTGACGTTTTGATGTCATTGTTTGTTACGAAATACATAAAATTTTGATAATGTTTATGTAGACAAAAATTAGGAAATAACGAATAAAATAGGATTTCATAAAAAAATCGAAAAATATTTTTTGTCTTTGACCTTCAATAACTTCGTAGCCATTGGTTTCCCAGGTGTAGTCTTAAAGACAAAAATTATCCTGATGATGGTCGGAATGCGTGGACTTCGGCTTCGTTGAGTGTCTTGTTACACCCGTTATATACAAGAATAAATATTATTTCTTTCCTTAAAATATGAGACAAGTTGTATTCTGTAGGCAGGTATGAACACGGGCTAAGAGCGCAGTGGCCCGCGCCGCGGTTCTGCTCGTGATTGACTCGCTAGCGACTCGAGTTGGAATATTGATGGCACTCAGGGCCTCGACAATTCTGCTGTAGATTGGAAGAATTCACTTTAATAAAGCTTGTACGTTCGGGGTGTCAATTTGAATTGTTTATGCAAGCGACGGAGAATAATGGATGCAATAATAAAAGTTTTTGTGCAGATGTATTCGGATGACTTATTGCGAGTTGTTTTGATGGGTGCTTTCCATAGGTTCAAGGGTAGAAAATTTAGCTATGGTATAAACCAACCGTTGTATAGAGTTAAAATTGGAATGCTGTATTAGGATGCTTTATCAATCCTGACCCGATGCCCATTTTAGCATAATTTTACTGGCATTCTATTCAACTGGAAAGATACCACACTACTAGGTAGCTACTATAAAGTTGAAGCAAGTACGAGTCGATAACCTTAAGTTTTTCCTCTGCGACGTTGTCAGAATTGCCGTCAGTTTCGTTAGTTTCATCCCGGCAACTTGTGCTTGATTCCGAGGGAGCGGGCTTAAAAAAAATGGGTGATAGAAGGACCTCCAAGTCACCAGCAAGTAAGGAAAGAAAAAGCAAGTCAACAGTTACCCTTAGCGTTACAGAACAGTTACAGAAAAAAATAACGCGCGTAAAAACATTCGATAGAGAAATTTTGTATGGGAAATTTGTACAGCGCCATCTATTCAACACCAGAGGTGGCCACTATTCCTCATACGATAAGAAGAAAAAGATGAGAAGTACTATAAAAGTGTTTGATTTCAATGTATAAGTCGTTTAAATGCTAAATTGTAATACCTACTCGAGTAACAAAATTAACTTTACATTCAAGAAATTCAAATCAGCGAGATTCGTGACAATACGCCAGAGCAACTCATCAGGAAGCAGCATTAAAAATTGCAAATTGAATCCCATGAGTATCACCCCTTGCGAACTCGAATTGTTACAGAATCGTGAGATTATGGCATTATGCCGGAGTTATTTTGTTAATGACACCCGCCGGGGGCGCTGCGTGAGTTCGTGACTTTCGACCGCCGCCCGCCTTCCGCGCGCCCGCTCGCCCCCGCCCCCGCCCCCGCGGTGCGAAACTCGAAAATTATTTTATATCATAATGTATTGGCGATAATCTCGAAGCTACCGGCCGCGACAAATACAGGGTGGTGTCGATTTTGTTTAAAGGTGAGCACTAAAAAGTATTTTTCACTCCTCTTGCTCAAAAAGTCCGTCATTGTAACGTTCAAGAACCGAGATAAAATAGCATAATAATCCCTAGGGGATAAAGTTTTTCATTTTTAATGTTTGTCTATTACCAATGAGCATACTAAAACGTAAAAGTCTTTATTCATAAACACGAATAAAGACTCGCTCGACTTCATACTGTTTCTCATTCGTATTTTCAGAATGGAACTCAAAGCATCTCTTCGGTGAAATCATAGACTTATTTATACTCTGTGCACAGAGTGAATCGTAGAATGCGTGATTGTGTTGCTTAGCTGCTACAGCAGAAATTAAAAAAAGTACCATGGCGAGAAATCTTTAGAATTTTTCTATAATTACAAACTCATTGAATTGTGTGACTGTAATAGGAAAGAAATAATTTTAATCTTTTGCCATCAAGCACAAACCATTTATTTAAATATTTAAATACTGTACAAAAAGTTTATGAAGTAGAGGATAGAAAAACGAGTGGATTCGTTTACGGAAGTACCTAGGTATAAACTATTTATTATTGTATTTTATTTTCTCGCAATCGTAGTGAAATCGTAATCGTAGTGTAACACACGACGCTAAAACCCATTGTAACTCGGTTTCTATTTATTCCCTCGCTAAAGCTCGGGAATAAAACTACCTCGTATGCAATGGGTCATTTTAGCGTCTTGTATAACAATCTACTATTTGGTAGTTCTGTTTCTAACTGAAAGAACACGAAAATAATGTAAGCAAAGCGAAATGTGAATAACGTGAGTTTTTTTTCGCCCTGTCGTAGACTTAATAAGATTTGTGCTAAACGGAAATATTATTTTGCTCGTTCTCTAAGTGGCTACAATATTCCTTAACGGTGTAAGTATATCGCGTGATATTTTTATCGACACCCAACTGTCAAAATCCATTGTCTTTTGACAGTTAAACGTGATAAATGATGTTATTTGATATTGGTAAATTAAGGTGCTCCACCGAGACGGACGGCGAAGGTACCGGGGAGGCCATCGGTGTAGCTGGTTTCAATAAAGGTTTGGGATGAAGCAAGATGTAGTCCCGAGTTGTTTTATAAAAATCATGAGCTTTTTGATAGTGACTGCCCACAAAATAATCATGTGCCTCATCACCTACGTTGCATAATTGCAAATGATTGTTCTGGAACTCTTTCCAGTACTCATCTAAAAGATTAACTTTTTTCTTGATATAATCGGACGTTTTCCGCTCGGCACCGTCCTTTTTAAAGTTAGTTAGGAGCTTTTCCATAGCTCCATAGATTTGGCATTGATTTGTTAACAGATCTTCCATTTTGGCGTTGCGATTGTTACGTAAGCGATAATATGGAAAGATCTTACTTGTAAAATCTGCTTAACTGCGACTTCCTTTAGATCTGGTCGTGTCCCTAGGCTGCCGCTCCTCCAACGTGCACCTCACCAGGTCGAATGTTCTTTTGATATTGCTGTTTCAGCGGAAAACACTACACGAAACGGCTTTGATCACACACGTGTCGCGTAAGGTCCCGCTTTTCGTAGCTCGAAGGACCATAAATTATGTATGGTCTGTTAACCATACATACGGATTGTTACCGATGATAATGATATTTGATAGATAATTCCGAAATATCCCGATCGCGGTCAATGTGGTGGAAAATGATACGATGTTGTTTCCATGAGTTATTTATTGCAACTGATTTATAATATCGATCGAGCGGCGCGCAGGCCGCGTTCTGCTTACTTTGCTAAATAACGAAACATACAAAAATGTACGGGTTTGCTCGTACACTATGTCACATCGTGTTTCGGTGGTCATGCTAGGCAGGCTGTAGTTACAACCATTTGTTTGTGCTTACTTTATCTTGGAGCACCCTGTTTAGTTGTTTGATTGACGATATCGCTTCGGCGCGAGCAGCGGTCGCTCGTTAGCGACCGTCGGTAATGAGAGCCCCCGCCCCCGCCCCATCGGCCCCTCGATGCCGTCACGTCACGTGCTTATTAAACTGAGATTTGTTTACCGCCGGAGTGTCGGACGTGACACGCCAGTCACAGCGCACAAATTGAAAGATATGATGCTGCTTTTGATTTTCATGTGACTTTTGGATAGGTATAACCAATGATAACATTTAATATCATTAGGTATAACCAGCAAACAGTTAAAACTTCTGTTTTAAGTCAGAAGCAGATGCTTACCATAAATAACGACCTCCGTGGTCGAGTGGTTTGCACGCCGGTTTTCAAGGTGTCGCCATCTCTGAGGTCCCGGGTTCGATCCCCGGCTGGGTCAATGTAGGAAATGAACTTTTCTATATTGACTCAGGTCTGGGTGTTTGTGATACCACCGTTGTCTCTGATTTCCATAACACAAGTGCTTTAGCTACTTACTTTGGAATCGGAGCAATGTATGTGATGTTGTCAAATATTTATTTATTTATTTATTTAACTAGAAAATAAAGGCAACCCAATAAACAGTTTAATGAAAAACATGTTTTTCAGATAAAAAACGTCCTTCATTCCAACGTTATTTAGATTTTTTAACACACCTCTAGTAAGCAAATAATCTAGTTTGCAATGCAAGTACTCGTCAAGATGATTCAAATGAGCCAAAATTCGATGGGGTTGCACGGTTTCAATATTGAGTTCCTATGGCATGGCCTTCCAGCTTCATCATCAGACCCTGGACCTCATCTCCCATTAGAGTACTCGTTAAGGCGATTCTAACGAGCCCAAACACGATGGGGTTGTATATTTTCATCATAGAGTTCATGTGGCCTTCTTCCGCCTTCATCATCAGATAAGCTCAATGACACCATAATATTGCATGGCCTTCCAGTTCTGACCTATGTTCAAAGTGTCAAGTCTCTAGCTCATCGAGAAGCTAATAAACTCGCAAACTTTGTGGAGAAACAAACGAAATAACACAAAAAATGTGTAAATTAAACCATGTCCTCCACCACTTTGTTACGTTAAGTAAAATAATTCCGTTAAAATGCAATTTTAATACAAATTATAAATGACAGCTATTGAACCTTTTGCTGTTTTAAAATCATAACAATCTTCTTTACATATTAAAACTCATTGATTGACTGATTCATTCATTGTTGGGATAAGCGTAGAGCCCTAACGGCTAAAGGAGACACCATTTTTGAAGGGTAGACCTTTCATGGTGTAGGTGAGCACTAAGAAAGGGTTCTGGAAAATTCCCGTTATACAGAGTGCTACAGGGTGCAGTTTGAATAGAAATTAATTAAACGCGTTAAATAGTGTACAATTATGCGTTAGGAGATTTTGCCCGTCATGCGAAGTTGTATTTTATGTCGATTGGCATAAAAACTAAAAATAGCTAAAAACTAAGGTATAGGAGGTATTGGTACTTCATCGTCGATTTGTATCTTATGCACTACTCAAATTGATATGTAAATCATGCCATGCAATATTTTGGGAAGAGTATGTTTTGCCAAACGATACATTTGACTAAATAATACTTGGTAAATTAAAACTTTGACCAAGTAATTATTTGCTAAACAATAATTTGCCAAAAAGAGTTTTGCTAACTGAAAAATTGCGATAATTTGTTTTGCCAAATGATTTTTTGCCAAAGGTACCTTGTAGTCTCCAAATGATTATTACGAGTATGTTAACCTAACTGCAATGCTCAAGGTGAAAGTGAAAGTGAAATAAGCTTTATTCAAATAAACTTAATTATTAAGTACTTTTGAATCGTCTATATTGTCCTACCACCCGTTCCAGACTTTTTTAGCTGACAAGAAGAACGGGCGCAAGAAACTTATCAACTGTAACAGCCATAAGTAACGATATTTACAAACTTGAATATATTTCAAGGGACATTCATATATAAGGGTATAAAATATGTAAGAAGCCTAAATGTTCTTGTCAGAAGCAACAGATAGTCTTGGATCTTAAAGAAAGAGTTCGTATCGCTAACACTTAATTTACCACTATTTTAAGTTAAATTAAGCTAACATCACAACTTTACACGTTCTTTATTATCGTTGTTAGGTTTGATTTTTGGCAATTTCGGTGCATGCCAATGTAACGATATTATACAGTAGGTATTTCTGTAAAAGACGTAGAAACTCAAGACAGTGTAATTTGGTACTTTCAATAAGTAAGTAGGTATTACTGTAATTATAATTAAAATGTTGAAAAAGTTACTGCTAAACATGGTGTAAATTTCCGCGCATTATTTGAGAAAAGTAAGCTTTAACCGCAACGCAACTAGGATTGATGGACTCACGTATATTTTCACGATCGTCCTCCAATATCTGTTTTGCATGCCGCTGTAGTAATGTACTATAATGTTTTGATCACAGGTATAGTACATTACTGCAGCGGCATGCAACACAGGCATTGAAGGACGAACGTGAAAATGTGGGCCGAGGCGAAGCCGAGGCACACATACGTGAGTCCATCAATGCCCAGTTGCGGCCAAGGCTTGTATAGTACTTTTCTCAAATAATGCGCGGAAATTCAAACAAAGTAGTAACTTTTCTAACATTTTATTTTTATTTCAAATTACAGTAATTGAAAGCAACAAATCGCACCGTCTTGAGTTTCTAGGTCTTTTACATAAATATTGAATATGTCGTTGCATCTTCATACACCGAAAATGGCAAAAATCAAACCTGAAACAAAAATAAAGAACGTGTAAAGTTGTGATGTTTGCTGTTTAACTAAAACAAAGTGGTAAATTAATACATATATAGGTAGGTACTTATCAATAAGTACGAAAACTTACTTTTTAGGATCCAAATACACACTGTCTGATGCTTCTGACAAGAAAATTTGCACGTTTGATGCAGACTTCCTACATTGATACCCTTGTGAATGTCTTTTGGGCATGGCAATTAGGTTTACATCTGGTTTACTTAATGTTTTTTTGATTTTGGAGACAACATGTATTCTATTACAGTTCTTGCCGCTTCTTGAATTTCAGGTGGCGTCAAAATATCACTTTCGTCGCTTGAACTCATTTTTATATTAAATTAATTACTTAATTTAAATCGAAGATAAAATATTTGACAAAACAACAAACAATTTTAACAATAATAACTTCCCCCGCGCCAAGATCCATAGATAATATACTGATATTTTATGCCACCTGTCCGAATCGTATGTTACACTTAAGTTTTGTAACCAGGAATACAAATTAATAGGCGGGCGTTAGTGCGCTCATGACACTGTTACCGTGATTCGGAACTTTCCATTAGCAAAGCCAGTTCTAATTTTAAATATTGATGATGATCACAGACCTCATTGGCTGTCGTGTTTCATTGAAAATTTGGTTCCATTTCTGAATTACACGTGTATAATGAGTTTCAATACTAACATTTACGGTCAGACGCAGGCAATGTTTCTATGAAAATCCATTGTTACACGTTAGTAATGGATTCTCATACAAAAATTGCCGGCGCGGTTTAAGTCTGTCCGGAAACTCCGATTTAGCCCGAAGAAGGTTGTCAAAATAATGTTCGAATTTCCAAGCATGTTTGAGAAAAACAATATTTCATTACAAATAGATAAAACTACTGAAAACACAAAAATACCTAGTTCATAGTACGTTCCAACTTAGAAAAAATAAGTATTTAGGTAGATGGTATTTACGTTAGTCAGCCAAAATACCTACTCAAAAATGTTCAAAGAACTAATAACTTTTTACCATCTTTTTACAAAAAGCTTGTAATTAACTATTTCATTTAGTCTTCAAATGCAGCAATTTCCGTGAATAATAATTTGAAAATAACTCTTCATTTGCCTCAAGGGTGCATAGTGAATAGAATCTAAATCACTGCCATTGGAAATTAGGGCACATTGTTGGAATTGACAATTAACGCGGCGCGGCGTCCTCGCGACGGGGCCGAGTCGCTTAATCAATGCGATTACGGTTTCCCGCGTCTGTTCGACGTCTAATTTGTGAGTCGTCGTGATTGGCTGCGGCGCGGGAGCGGGCTAATCGGCCGCTCTGATTGGCCGCCGCCGCCGCCGCGACGCACTAATTACGTCGCGTTATTGGCCCGCGCGAGACAATAACCCCAAACATGGCCGACCGATGAATGAGCTTTTATTGTTTTTTGATTATTGCCGGCCAGTTGCAATGGCGGCGGTGCAAGTTTTGCCGGTGGTGGCTGTGATTACTTAGTTATTCTATTCCTGGGATTCATTACTTGGTGCAGTAGAAGCTGGCATCATCTGACAACTGGATCCAGAGACCAATTTGTAAGTTCAAACTTTATTTTAACTAAATTATATTATAAAATTTATTTTACGCTAATAGTAGATTGTTATACAAGACGCTAAAATGACCCATTGCATACGAGGTAGTTTTATTCCCGAGCTTTAGCGAGGGAATAAATAGAAACCGAGTTTCAATGGGTTTTAGCGTCGTGTGTTACACTATACTTTTCACTACGATTGCGAGAAAATAAAATACAATATTAAATAGTTTATACCTACTTCCGTAAACGAATCCACTCGTTTTTCTATCCTCTACTTCATAAACTTTTTGTACAATATTTAAATAATTTGTGCTTGACGGCAAAATATTAAAATTATTTCTTTCCTATTACAGGCACACAATTCAATCTGTTTGTAATTATAGAAAAATTCTAAAGATTTCGCGCCATGGTACCTTTTTAATTTCTGCTGTAGCAGCTAAGCAATACACAAACACGCATTCTACGATTCACTCTGTGCACAGAGTATAAATAAATCTATGATTTTACCAAAGAGATGCTTTTAGTTCCATTTTCAAAAATAAGAATGAGAAACAGTATTAAGTCGAGCGAGTTTTTATTCGTGATTATGAATAAAGACTTTTTCACTCCTCTTGCTCAAAAAGTGCGTCATTGTAACGTACAAGAGTCGAGATAAAATAGCATAATAAGCCCTAGGGGATAAAGTTTTTTCTTTTTTAATGTTTGTCTATTACCAATGAGCCTACTAAAACGAAAAAGTCTTTATTCATAATCACGAATAAAAACTCGCTCGACTTAATACTGGGGGTCTATTACGAAAAGTTTAATACGATACACGCAGCTGCGGCCGTGCTTCGTTCTGATTGATTCCTATTACAAAGCACTTGCGTATGCGACATTGCAAAATGATTGCGTAAATTTGACAGTTTCTCTCTAGTGGATCCGTCATTATTCGTTCAATAGATTATGGACTACGATAGCTACATTGAAAATATTTGTAATAACTACAACCGACGAACTGCGGACGACTATCGTTACCAAGTTTTGTAATAGGCCCCCAGTGTCTCATTCTTATTTTTGAAAATGGAACTAAAAGCATCTCTTCGGTGAAATCATAGACTTATTTATACTCTCTGTACAGAGTGAATCGTAGAATGCGTGTTTGTGTTGCTTAGCTGCTACAGCAGAAATTAAAAAAGGTACCATGGCGCGAAATCTGTAGAATTTTTCTATAATAACAAACTGATTGAATTGTGTGACTGTAATGGGAAAGAAATAATTTTAATCTTTTGCCGTCAAGCACAAATCATTTATTTAAATATTGTACAAAAAGTTTATGAAGTGGAGGATAGAGAAACGAGTGGATTCGTTTACGGAAGTAGGTGTATAAACTATTTAATATTGTATTTTATTTTCTCGCAATCGTAGTGAAAAGTATAGTGTAACACACGACGCTAAAACCCATTGTAACTCGGTTTCTATTTATTCCCTCGCTAAAGCTCGGGAATAAAACTACCTCGTATGCAATGGGTAATTTTAGCGTCTTGTATAACAATCTACTATTTCACTTCTCATGCTCGTAAAGTTCGTCGTTATGTTGGGTATAGGCTGCATAAAATCGCTTTTCATGCTCTAGAGCATAAAGTAAAATCTTCGTCTAAGTTCGGCTCTAAGACAAAGGTTGTCAGGTAAACAGCCACACATGCAATTAAACTTCGTTAAATAAACTTGTTATTTTCCTCATTTTTAATCATAATCCATATTATAATAACTACCTACATTTTTTTTAAATTTTTTTGAAAATGGTATCAATTGAAAAGCCTTAATAAAAAAAATCCATTTTTGAATATGGGTATCAAATGAAAGGCCTTGGTGAGCACATTCCAAAATTATATAGTTTGTCACTAAAATTAAAAAAAAAAAATTGTCAAATTTTGAATATGGGTATCAAATGAAAGGCCTTGATGAGCACATTCCAAAATTATATAATTTGTCACTAAAATTTAAGAAAAAAAATTTTTTTTTGAAATTTTTGAATATGGGTATCAAATGAAAGGCCTTGATGAGCACATTCCAAAATTATATAATTTGACACTAAAATTTAAGAAAAAAAATTTTTTTTTGAAATTTTTGAATATGGGTATCAAATGAAAGGCCTTGGTGAGCACATTCCAAAATTATATAATTTGTCACTAAAATTTAAGAAAAATTTTTTTTTTTTTAATTTTTGAATATGGGTATCAAATGAAAGGCCTTGGTGAGCACATTCCAAAATTATATAATTTGTCACTAACATTTAAAAAAAGTTTCATTTTTTTTCATTTTTTGTTTAATTTCCTCACAATCGAAGTGAAAAGCAGAGTGTATAACTCGTACATAAAACCCATTTTACCCTCGACTTGACTATCCACCCTCGCCTGCGGCTCGGGTGGATATATAAACGTCTCGGGTAAAATGATGCGTTTTATGCACTTGTTGTACAATCTTGACGACCTCCATGGTCGAGTGGTTTGCACGCCGGTTTTCAAGGCGTCACCATCTCTTGAGGTCCCGGGTTCGATCCCCGGCTGGGTCAATGTAGAAAATGAACTTTTCAATATTGTCTCATGTCTGGGTGTTTGTGATACCACCGTTGTCTCTGATTTCCATAACACAAGTGCTTTAGCTACTTACCTTGGAGTCGGAGCAATGTATGTGATGTTGTCAAATATTTATTTATTTATTTATTTAATCTACTATTTCGTTTTAGTAGGCTCATTGGTAATAGACAAACATTAAAAAAAGAAAAAACTTTATCCTCTAGGGGTTATTTTGCTATTTTATCTCGGCTCTTGTACGTTACAATGATGGACTTTTTGAGCAAGAGGAGTGAAAATATTTTTTACTTATTGTACCAGTGAAGATAATTTTCTCACACGTCAAAGCATTTTAAATTTTGGTATTTTTTCTAATATTATTTATACCAATATAGAAAGCTTATTTAGTCAACAAGCATGAAATGTTACGATTAAATAATCATCACATTATTAGTTCTATTAAATAATTATTTAATTACTTACAAAAAACACTTTGTATAATAATATCGTAATGATAAATAAGTTAAAGAAGTATTTCACAAAAAAAATGTTAAACTTGGATACCTACGATTGAAATTGATCTTGAAGAAGAAGATCTTGATATTATAGCCAATATTTGGTACATGAATCAAGTTCTGTCTTATTTTTGTTGAAAAAAGAGTTCTTCAATGATTTTTTTTTGATATGGAAACACTACGGAAAGTTCAACTTATCTTAAAGGTTCCGTTATCTACATTAAATCTTCAAAGGGCAGAAATGTCACTATGAAATGTAAAAACATGTTTGCATAAACCACAATTCCTTTACTTTTTTCGAAATTAAGAAAACGAAACGTCAATTTGACTTCTTTTTGGCATCGATAGCTGTCATTTGGTTCACAGATACATAGAATCACAATTTAAAAAATAAAAAGGCATACGAATTAGTCTCCTTTATATACTACGAATCCACATTTGAATCAGATTTAATGGAAAAGTCTTGAACCTGGCCTTCTATTGTCTAATATCAAAATCTATCGCAATCGCTTTCAGGATATACCTAACATAACACGTTGATGCTTCTTTTTGGCACAAATAAAAACTTACCAAAGAAATGCAGCAATATCTCGCATCCATCTGTCAAATGAAAGCGATTGCGATAGATTTTGAAATTAGACAATTAGCCCCCCGGTGTGCCCCGGTAAACAAGTTATAAAGGATTTCAAATAGGTCTTCATTGACTCAAAAAAAAATAAAAAAACCCGCCTGCATAAAAAGACAAGTCGACTGAAAAGATGGAAACAAGATTAAATAAATATTACAGGCAACATGTCATAATAACATGCAGTCGGAGGCATGCATAAAGAAAGTGACATTATGAATGATTGAATTATATGCCTCCGACTACATGTTATTATGACATTTTGCCTGTAATATTTATTTAATCTTGTTTCCATCTTTTCAGTCGACTTGTCTTTTTATGCAGGCGGGTTTTTTTATTTTTTAAATTTATTTTTTTATTTATCTATTTTTAGTTATTATATTTTACGGTCATGATATACCTTTTTGAAATCCTTATAATAAGCCCTTCAATTTGATACCCATATTGCAGTATTCTAAAAAAAAAAATTTTTTTCACTACGTATAATAGCACCGTATAGCCGCCATGTTGGTTTTTTTATAACGCCACCTTCTTAAGAACACTTGGGCTGAAAAGACAAATCTAACGATATCTTAATCATAGAAATCCGTTCAGCCGTTTGAAAGATATGAGGTAATAAAGAATATTACATACAAACAAACATACTTACAAGATACGCGCGAAATACATAACCCGCAGTCGGGTAAAAAAGGTACCTACAGTCTTCACAGCAAATATTTTAACGGCTATCTCAGAATTAGAATTGTTCATATTTAAATACATAAACTTATTTATATTAGCGTAAATATTAAGTTTATGATTTAAATATTTAAAGAGAATATAGATTCCTATTTATAAAAAAATACCACTGTAACGTCTGTAACACACAAAAAATGCATTATGCTATGAAATGTAGCTTCTGTGAATACCTACCTACATATCATTACAATCACAGCATTTTAAAAATTCACGGAATTTAAAAATTCAAATATTGTAAAGATTATTATACTATTAATGAGTTTCCTTATTAAAAACTTTAATCCATTTTTTGCATTTACAATGCTATTATTATACTATTAAATAATATAGGAACTAGAAAAAATATCTGAAAAATATCGCTTGATATGGTGCGAGTCGTATATTTTTAGTGTAGGTATTATTTAGGATGATCCATACCAATTATTATTATATAATTACCGACTAATCGAAATGAATTTATAATCATCTCGTAGATAACATAAAAAATAAAATATTAACGTTTTGATATATTCTATATCCACTAAAAGGATATTATATTCATAAGAAAAGATTTATTTTAGAGAATTACCTGCCTAGATACCTACATTATTTCGCTATTTTTATATTATGTATATTTTAGCCTGCCATTTTGATCTGTCTGGTATTATTTGGACAACTTCGTCTTTTTAATATGACTAAAAGTTTTTTATGAGTAATAAAAGATCACTCTGCTAAATAGAAAAGCCCAGTAGCAATGTGGTAATATTCGTCCATAATTAAGGTAGCAATAGGCGGGGGCGGGCGGCGGGCGGCGGCCCGCCCTACAACTTAGGTTTTTTAATCAACCGCCCTGTGTCATTAAGCTGCATAATGGAGGGCCCTCGCACGCACACCACCGAGAATTTAATGCGCTTACCACCACCAGCGTTATACTTGTACCTATATTATGTTGTACATATATCTCTACTTATATTAAGGTTTAGTGAAAGTTTGAAAAATGTGTAAAATGTAGATGATGACGTATTCGGGTTCCTTCTCGAGTTATTTGTCTATAAACCGTCTTTGTTTTAATCCCCAGAAAGCACCTACTGCAAAAACATTCATGAATACATAACTTATTTACATCTATCTCATAGTTATGGTACTTGATGGCATGCTTTTAATACTTGTATTATCATTCAATCAGCGCAACATGTCTGTAGTGACCATAAAATTATAGTTGTTAAACTGTTGTGTAAGTTGCTACAGCTATAAGTTATAAAACGATATTCGGTAATTCACAAACAATCATTCGTAACAGCTACAGCTACAGCTATAAGTTATAAAACGATATTCGGTAATTCACAAACAAGAAAATATATTTATGTTTTTTTCCATCAGGATATTTTAATGAATTTAATGCAAAACCTTAAAAATACTAGGTTACATTAGGTTACCTACATTAGGTTTAAGATATAACCTACTCAATATTTTACTAACGTAAACCATTATCACTATCAGCCAAAGAACAGCAAACACGTAGACACTCGCCGCATCAAAGGCATGTATGGTGTCGTGGAGGGGCAAGTGTCCCCGGCAATCTGGTGGCAAGTGGCCACGTAGCGGGTATTACTAGGTTTGGTGTGGCATTATGCACCCTTGGCCCGGGAGGCGCGCGGCTCCTCGGAAAAAGTGCTAGAGGTGTGAACGATTTCAAATACCTACACAGTAATTTTCTAGTCGTTATACTTAATACCTTATCTTTGGCAAAAATGTTCAGTCTAGTTCCAGCTCTAGCAAGCTCGTCGGCTTTTTCATTACCGATGATACCTGATACCTGAATGTCCTGGTAGCATTTCAGAATAACTTCATTCTTATGTCCCAGTTCATTCAGTTTGTCTACGCAGTCTTTCACCAGTTTCGATCATATTGCGTTCGAGTTTATGGCGTTAAGTGCTGTTTGGCTATCTGAAAAAATATAGATGGTCAGGGGGCCTATTACGAAAATAACGTACGCAATTGCGTAACGCAGTCACTTGGTTACGTTAGTCGTCCGCAGTTCGTCGGTTGTGGCTATTAAACACATATTCAATTTGGCTATCGTAGCTCAAAGACTATTGAACGAATGATGTCGGATACAGATGTAAAACTGTCAAACTTACGCAATCACTTTGCTATATCGCATACGCAAGTGCTTTGTAATGGGAAACAATCATAACGAAGCACGGACGCAGCTGCGTGTATCGCATGAAACTTTTCGTAATAGACCTCCTGATTTGTGTAGTTTCGTTGGCGGTTGGTTTCTGCACATTCTGCAGACCTGCCTGGAATATTGTGGCGTACTTACCAAGATTAACACTGTGGTTGACTCTTGGTCACACGCCATCAGGGGCGTGCATACCATATAGGCAGTTAGGCAGTGCTTACCTCATGACGAACCTAATAAATATAGGTACCACTACTCACTAATGTGTTAAAGTTAAAAATAATAATTTGGTTCCGTTAATATTTCTATTGAACACTCAGTTAGTAAGCAAATTTTCCTTGCGCATCATTCCTACCTACGCGCTACGGTGGGGTAAGCAGTCTCCAGAATGCATATTCGAAGCAAGGAGCGTTTCATACAAAACTCATTTAAATTTTTTCGGTAAAAGTTATACGACCACAGAAAAAAGTGCGCTATTTGTACGTGTAACGTTCTAAAACATGACCTTCGCAATGCAACAGCGCTAGGTAATCATGCTTACTCGGGCTACCTCGGACCACCTCGGGCAGCCGCGGTCGAACGAATTTTGCCGAGAAGGCGACGACGACATTATTTGTCTCACTCGCTCCTATGCACAAACCGCTCGCTCCCAGTCCGAGTTTTATTATCTCACGAGTGCGGGTGACTTTAACAAGTTTCAACCTTGTTACCTTGTCCTAAGAGTGTTGATACCCGCGCTTAATAGAATGTTTGTTTTCGGATATAAAGATGCAAGCAATGCGGTTGTCATATTTTGTTTGTTTTTAGAGAAAAAAATAACTTCTATTTTTTTTTTGTCTTCTTGACTTGACACCACGCGCGAGTTAATGAGAGATACTTTTATTGTTTTGTTAATTTTGTTTTTGTGTACGTACTTAACTATTTAGTGTTTTTTCTGTGAAACCAAAAAGAAATTGCTGTGTTTGTGATTAAAATATAACCTAATTAAATAATGGAGAAATTAGAGTGTGCCGATTGTGGTGAGAATTCGATTTGTTTACAAAAATTACGTACGTATCCTTTCGCACTTTTTTTGTTCATAGAAAAAGTAAGGGCCGCTTTTGGTCGCTAATGGATAATTTATACCTAAGATATGATAGATAAGAGCAAAATTACAACTGTTTAGATCTAGAGTGCCTACCTATTTTGAAAACCAATGCACGCCCCTGCACGCCATGTACACCATATCCTACATCAGGACCCATTTTGGAGCCGTCCGTGAACCAGACAAGGCTTCCAGCCTTACAGGTCCTGTAACTGGAGCTAACTCCTGGAGCTTTGGTCATCAGACCACGCCTCTCTGCTAGGTAGTTCGACAGAGATGAAGACGAAACACTGCTCTGAATAAAAAATCGGTCACTTGACTTAGATCAATAAATGTGAAAGAGCGTGTGGGTTGTTTTAATTTTTTTAATTACTTCCCCCTAATAGGCATGATGACTATTTTTTTTTATTTTATGTTACATAAAATATTACCTCTCAAAAAAAGAAACATTTGTAAAATAATTAATTCGCTAGCATGAAAACTGCCCGAGATATATCATAGTGTGAAATGCACACAAATGGACTCGCTCAAAACGCTCCATACTAATGGCTTCCTAGTTATGACGTCACGAATAAGTAGTTTGTATGCAACGCGTAGGAAATTTGTTTGGCAGCTATATTAAATATTGTGTTTATCAAAATAGTTTCTTAGACAAATTTGCTATACATTTTACGGACTAATTAAAGGTATCATTTATTTATTTTAATTTTTTAAATGGACTTGTCCACCCAACTTTGAAGGGTCATAAAATAAATAATATGCAATATATAAACCAAGAGGTATACAAGCTACTCTAAAAGTTTAATATGTTTACGATTTTTATTAGTATTTCGTTATTTTATTCATTAGTCATCATCCCTATTACTGTACAGATCAAAGCATATTACTTTTATTTTATTTAATAAAGATAGATTTACTTACCTACTTTGCACACTGTTATAATAGGCATTATACGATTTATTTTTATTTTATGTTATACTATTTAACATAAATTACCTCTCAAAAAAGAAACATTGGTAAAAGATTTATTTCGCTAGCCTGAAAACTGCCTTAGATATCACAGTTTGAAATGCACACAAATTGGACTCGCCCAAAAACGCTCATTAACGGCTACCTAGTGATGACGTCAAGCCTAGATAATTTGTATACCTTTTATACATTATTGCACGCGTTTATTATTGTTATAGCTCGGTTTATGGCCCTAAAAGCGATGTATTAGGGCTCACTTTACGAGCAAGTGTGTTGAAAAAATAATTCTGAAACAATAGTAGATTGTTATACAAGACGCTAAAATTACCCATTGCATACGAGGTAGTTTTATTCCCGAGCTTTAGCGAGGGAATAAATAGAAACCGAGTTACAATGGGTTTTAGCGTCGTGTGTTACACTATACTTTTCACTACGATTGCGAGAAAATAAAATACAATATTAAATAGTTTATACCTACTTCCGTAAACGAATAGGTACCTACACTCGTTTTTCTATCCTCCACTTCATAAACTTTTTGTACAATATTGAAATAAATGATTTGTGCTTGACGGCAAAAGATTAAAATTATTTCTTTCCTATTACAGTCACACAATTCAATCAGTTTGTAATTATAGAAAAATTCTAAAGATTTCGCGCCATATGGTACCTTTTTTATTTTCTGCTGTAGCAGCTAAGCAACACAAACACGCATTCTACGTTCTACGATTCACTCTGTACACAGAGTATAAATAAGTCTATGATTTCACCGAAGAGATGCTTTTAGTTCCATTTTCAAAAATAAGAATGAGAAACTGGGGGCCTATTACGAAACTTGGTCACGATAGTCGTCCGCAGTTCGTCGGTTGTAGTTATTACAAATATTTTCAATGTAGCTATCAAATAATGACGGATCCACTAGAGAGAAACTGTCGAGAGAAATTTACGCAATCACTTTGCAATATCGCATACGCAAGTGCTTTGTAATAGGAATCAATCAGAACGAAGCACGGACGCAGCTGCGTGTATCGTATTAAACTTTTCGTAATAGACCCCCAGTATTAAGTCAAGCGAGTTTTTATTCGTGATTATGAATAAAGACTTTTTCGTTTTAGTGGGCTCATTGGTAATAGACAAACATTAAAAAAGAAAAAACTTTATCCCCTAGGGGTTATTATGCTATTTTATCTCGACTCTTGTACGTTACAATGACGCACTTTTTGAGCAAGAGGAGTGAAAAATAAATTAAAGTTTTGTTCCTAAGTTTTCTCAAATGATTATGAGTGGAGACGATCTTAGCATTCTCAATGCTATGTTACATAAGAAAAATCAAGAACAATATCGTGACATAAGTACAATGCGATTAAATTGGCAATAGACAGAGATCCGCTGCAACTACCCGAGATTGGGACTAATGACGACCTGAGTGGTGCAGTGGTCAACATGCCGCCTACCACGCAAGAGGTCCCGGGTTCGATTCCCGGCCGGGCAGAAATTGAAATGATGAATTTTAATTTCTGTGACGGGTCTGGGTGTTACTATGTATAATAAGTATAGATTTAAAAAGTATATAAGTAGTGTATCAGTTGTCTAGCACCCATATTACAAGCTTTGCTTAGTTTGGGGCTAGATGGCGCTGTGTGAAATTGTCCAAGCATTTATATTTATTTATTTATTATTATTTATTTATTGTATGGCAAAGTGAAAATTTTACAGTTTAAAATGTGTAGTTTTATCCTTATCCTTATCTTTGGCAAAAATGTTCAGTCTAGTTCCAGCTCTAGCAAGCTCGTCGGCTTTTTCATTACCGATGATACCTGATACCTGAATGTCCTGGTAGCATTTCAGAATAACTTCATTCTTATGTCCCAGTTCATTCAGTTTGTCTACGCAGTCTTTCACCAGTTTCGATCATATTGCGTTCGAGTTTATGGCGTTAAGTGCTGTTTGGCTATCTGAAAAAATATAGATGGTCAGGGGGCCTATTACGAAAATAACGTACGCAATTGCGTAACGCAGTCACTTGGTTACGTTAGTCGTCCGCAGTTCGTCGGTTGTGGCTATTAAACACATATTCAATTTGGCTATCGTAGCTCAAAGACTATTGAACGAATGATGTCGGATACAGATGTAAAACTGTCAAACTTACGCAATCACTTTGCTATATCGCATACGCAAGTGCTTTGTAATGGGAAACAATCATAACGAAGCACGGACGCAGCTGCGTGTATCGCATGAAACTTTTCGTAATAGACCTCCTGATTTGTGTAGTTTCGTTGGCGGTTGGTTTCTGCACATTCTGCAGACCTGCCTGGAATATTGTGGCGTACTTACCAAGATTAACACTGTGGTTGACTCTTGGTCACACGCCATCAGGGGCGTGCATACCATATAGGCAGTTAGGCAGTGCTTACCTCATGACGAACCTAATAAATATAGGTACCACTACTCACTAATGTGTTAAAGTTAAAAATAATAATTTGGTTCCGTTAATATTTCTATTGAACACTCAGTTAGTAAGCAAATTTTCCTTGCGCATCATTCCTACCTACGCGCTACGGTGGGGTAAGCAGTCTCCAGAATGCATATTCGAAGCAAGGAGCGTTTCATACAAAACTCATTTAAATTTTTTCGGTAAAAGTTATACGACCACAGAAAAAAGTGCGCTATTTGTACGTGTAACGTTCTAAAACATGACCTTCGCAATGCAACAGCGCTAGGTAATCATGCTTACTCGGGCTACCTCGGACCACCTCGGGCAGCCGCGGTCGAACGAATTTTGCCGAGAAGGCGACGACGACATTATTTGTCTCACTCGCTCCTATGCACAAACCGCTCGCTCCCAGTCCGAGTTTTATTATCTCACGAGTGCGGGTGACTTTAACAAGTTTCAACCTTGTTACCTTGTCCTAAGAGTGTTGATACCCGCGCTTAATAGAATGTTTGTTTTCGGATATAAAGATGCAAGCAATGCGGTTGTCATATTTTGTTTGTTTTTAGAGAAAAAAATAACTTCTATTTTTTTTTTGTCTTCTTGACTTGACACCACGCGCGAGTTAATGAGAGATACTTTTATTGTTTTGTTAATTTTGTTTTTGTGTACGTACTTAACTATTTAGTGTTTTTTCTGTGAAACCAAAAAGAAATTGCTGTGTTTGTGATTAAAATATAACCTAATTAAATAATGGAGAAATTAGAGTGTGCCGATTGTGGTGAGAATTCGATTTGTTTACAAAAATTACGTACGTATCCTTTCGCACTTTTTTTGTTCATAGAAAAAGTAAGGGCCGCTTTTGGTCGCTAATGGATAATTTATACCTAAGATATGATAGATAAGAGCAAAATTACAACTGTTTAGATCTAGAGTGCCTACCTATTTTGAAAACCAATGCACGCCCCTGCACGCCATGTACACCATATCCTACATCAGGACCCATTTTGGAGCCGTCCGTGAACCAGACAAGGCTTCCAGCCTTACAGGTCCTGTAACTGGAGCTAACTCCTGGAGCTTTGGTCATCAGACCACGCCTCTCTGCTAGGTAGTTCGACAGAGATGAAGACGAAACACTGCTCTGAATAAAAAATCGGTCACTTGACTTAGATCAATAAATGTGAAAGAGCGTGTGGGTTGTTTTAATTTTTTTAATTACTTCCCCCTAATAGGCATGATGACTATTTTTTTTTATTTTATGTTACATAAAATATTACCTCTCAAAAAAAGAAACATTTGTAAAATAATTAATTCGCTAGCATGAAAACTGCCCGAGATATATCATAGTGTGAAATGCACACAAATGGACTCGCTCAAAACGCTCCATACTAATGGCTTCCTAGTTATGACGTCACGAATAAGTAGTTTGTATGCAACGCGTAGGAAATTTGTTTGGCAGCTATATTAAATATTGTGTTTATCAAAATAGTTTCTTAGACAAATTTGCTATACATTTTACGGACTAATTAAAGGTATCATTTATTTATTTTAATTTTTTAAATGGACTTGTCCACCCAACTTTGAAGGGTCATAAAATAAATAATATGCAATATATAAACCAAGAGGTATACAAGCTACTCTAAAAGTTTAATATGTTTACGATTTTTATTAGTATTTCGTTATTTTATTCATTAGTCATCATCCCTATTACTGTACAGATCAAAGCATATTACTTTTATTTTATTTAATAAAGATAGATTTACTTACCTACTTTGCACACTGTTATAATAGGCATTATACGATTTATTTTTATTTTATGTTATACTATTTAACATAAATTACCTCTCAAAAAAGAAACATTGGTAAAAGATTTATTTCGCTAGCCTGAAAACTGCCTTAGATATCACAGTTTGAAATGCACACAAATTGGACTCGCCCAAAAACGCTCATTAACGGCTACCTAGTGATGACGTCAAGCCTAGATAATTTGTATACCTTTTATACATTATTGCACGCGTTTATTATTGTTATAGCTCGGTTTATGGCCCTAAAAGCGATGTATTAGGGCTCACTTTACGAGCAAGTGTGTTGAAAAAATAATTCTGAAACAATAGTAGATTGTTATACAAGACGCTAAAATTACCCATTGCATACGAGGTAGTTTTATTCCCGAGCTTTAGCGAGGGAATAAATAGAAACCGAGTTACAATGGGTTTTAGCGTCGTGTGTTACACTATACTTTTCACTACGATTGCGAGAAAATAAAATACAATATTAAATAGTTTATACCTACTTCCGTAAACGAATAGGTACCTACACTCGTTTTTCTATCCTCCACTTCATAAACTTTTTGTACAATATTGAAATAAATGATTTGTGCTTGACGGCAAAAGATTAAAATTATTTCTTTCCTATTACAGTCACACAATTCAATCAGTTTGTAATTATAGAAAAATTCTAAAGATTTCGCGCCATATGGTACCTTTTTTATTTTCTGCTGTAGCAGCTAAGCAACACAAACACGCATTCTACGTTCTACGATTCACTCTGTACACAGAGTATAAATAAGTCTATGATTTCACCGAAGAGATGCTTTTAGTTCCATTTTCAAAAATAAGAATGAGAAACTGGGGGCCTATTACGAAACTTGGTCACGATAGTCGTCCGCAGTTCGTCGGTTGTAGTTATTACAAATATTTTCAATGTAGCTATCAAATAATGACGGATCCACTAGAGAGAAACTGTCGAGAGAAATTTACGCAATCACTTTGCAATATCGCATACGCAAGTGCTTTGTAATAGGAATCAATCAGAACGAAGCACGGACGCAGCTGCGTGTATCGTATTAAACTTTTCGTAATAGACCCCCAGTATTAAGTCAAGCGAGTTTTTATTCGTGATTATGAATAAAGACTTTTTCGTTTTAGTGGGCTCATTGGTAATAGACAAACATTAAAAAAGAAAAAACTTTATCCCCTAGGGGTTATTATGCTATTTTATCTCGACTCTTGTACGTTACAATGACGCACTTTTTGAGCAAGAGGAGTGAAAAATAAATTAAAGTTTTGTTCCTAAGTTTTCTCAAATGATTATGAGTGGAGACGATCTTAGCATTCTCAATGCTATGTTAC
Organism: Agriphila straminella; assembly: GCA_950108535.1. NCBI lineage: Eukaryota > Metazoa > Arthropoda > Insecta > Lepidoptera > Crambidae > Agriphila > Agriphila straminella. The sequence goes on along the minus strand of OX467321.1, from coordinate 2,254,599 downwards.
ATAAGAAAAATCAAGAACAATATCGTGACATAAGTACAATGCGATTAAATTGGCAATAGACAGAGATCCGCTGCAACTACCCGAGATTGGGACTAATGACGACCTGAGTGGTGCAGTGGTCAACATGCCGCCTACCACGCAAGAGGTCCCGGGTTCGATTCCCGGCCGGGCAGAAATTGAAATGATGAATTTTAATTTCTGTGACGGGTCTGGGTGTTACTATGTATAATAAGTATAGATTTAAAAAGTATATAAGTAGTGTATCAGTTGTCTAGCACCCATATTACAAGCTTTGCTTAGTTTGGGGCTAGATGGCGCTGTGTGAAATTGTCCAAGCATTTATATTTATTTATTTATTATTATTTATTTATTGTATGGCAAAGTGAAAATTTTACAGTTTAAAATGTGTAGTTTTGTACCAAGCGCTCTGAAGTTAGTCACTTCAGTTGTACATTGATAAATTAATGACATTGTAGGTAATAATGTCTCTTGTTAGCAAATACGAAAAACTCAAGTTGTCTTTGTAGCAATAGTTTAGTAGTATTGCATTTTGATTTAAACTTCCTTTTCTATTTATTTATTAGGGACAGTACACAGCACGATATCATTTAAAGTTACAAACACATTTAACAATTGTGTAGGCCAATTACGACTATCCAACGGTTTAACATTTTGTATTTCTTCAAAGTAATTTCATTTCTTTAAAGTAAAAGTATTTATCAAAAAAAAACTTTTCAAAGATTTGTTAAAAAATGTGAACATCACTGGTTGTGGAATTATTCAAAATGGCGACTAGTGGTTCCGCCATTATTGCAAGTTCACGCCTAATACCGAGACCTTTCATTTATGTGTGTTTTATAGCGACATACAGGGTTATCTGACCGAAGGCGACATAAACAAAGTTTAATTTTGCGAGTATTTGGGTAGTTCTTCGGAAAAGTGTTCTCCGTGTAATTTCCACAGCATTTTTGAAATCACTAAATTAAAGTGAATAACACAAAAAAATTGAAAGCTTATGCAAATTCAAACATTATATCAAAATTCGCCACGTAGCGAATGCATACTTTTGCTAAAAAAAAATATAGAAAATTTGCGATCCATGGAAATTACAGTAAAGACCACGGAAATTACCCAGCAGATAAAATTTTGCTCAACATCATGACAGATATGAAATTAAAGCTCAAATAAAAGTTAGTTGGGGTAGTATTAAGAACTACATTGTATTATAAATATTTAACAAAAATAGTAGATTAATAAAAAAAACTTACAAAGGAACTCAATGTAGAAACATGAAGGTAATAAATAATAATGTTATTAATTAATAAATTTCTTTTAGAGTATATTATTGATTGCATATTATGGATGCGCATCATAATAATAAAAATAACAAATATTTGGTAAAAAGTATCAACAATCTGTACGACCTAGGTCAATACTCGTTTACTAAAGACTAGTTTTCACTAATTGTGTATGGTCTTCAAACAATAACGCTGACTAAGTTTACCAACCTGCTCTGTATAACGATACAAGTTCTAATGCAGATCAGTTGGACTGCAAGCCCCGGGCACAGACTCCTAGCCCGGCAGAAGTACATACTTCCCTTTTCGCTGAATATACGACGTGACCTGCCGTCCTCAACAATGGTGACCTGACCACCGACACTGGACAGCAGCAAGGTATACCACCCCTCATGAGTGAAGATTGGAGTTAGCTTTCTAGGTCTGCAATCAAATGCAACTAAGCCCTGCAGCAGCAACTCGGCAACTGGCGGACGACGGTAACACGGCAGCCCACAGCCAGGTGATAATGCGACCTACACCGGTGTGGCATTTCTGCATACGTAGCCATACCGCCCGTAGAGTAGAGCACATATCGTCATATCGGGAGACTGGAGTGTAACTGACCTATGTACGAGTATTTCAATCAAAAGCAAAGCCACTTGCTTTGCTTTTGATTTTCTTTTTTGAGTAACGAAGAAATTAATACAGGATCGACGAAAGCCAAGCTCACCCGACACTTTACCAAAGATATTTAGGACGCCAGCCTGAGTATAGTATGGCCCTCAAACAGCTAAAAAACAACAAGGTGGCGGGTGACGATGGAATCACTAGAGAACTTCTGAGAGCTGACGGAAAGCCGATACTCAGAGTTTTCTAGAAGCTTTAGGAACAGTGTACTCAAATTATCCAGACTATTAAGTCTACCTAGGACAGACAGTCCTAGTAAAGTGAGTCCAATTTCGAGGAACAGATCTCTCGTCAGATCCAACTCAAAGCTTCGAAAATTGTTTGCAACTTACTTCAGTGTCTCAAAACGACAGTGTGTGTGTTGTTGCCAACTTGCCTTGTTTGGCGACAGAAATGAAGAGATCCGTAGAAGAACTTAAGTAACCGACATCACTTGAAGAATTGCACAGCTGCAGAGTAACCGACATCACTTCAAGGATTGCACAGCTGAAGTGGCAGTGAGCGGACATAGCGAGACAAACCGGTGGCTCTGGAATAGTGATCGCGCACCGGATCCCCCACCCCCTGACAAAGTAGTCCGACGATCTGGTGAAGGTCGGAGGAAGCTGCTGGATGTGGGCAGGACAGGGCCAATCGTTGTGGAGAACCTTGGGGAAGGCCTACACCCAACAGTAAGTGTCGAGCGGCTGATATAATAAACCAAAAATAAAACAAAGTAATTTCCATGGGCTTGATGTAATTTCCATGGTGTTTTATACATGGAAATTACGCCATGGAAATTACCAAAAAGCATTAATTTTGAAATTTATCGGCATTGAAAAGCTATAACCTGCTACTTTGTTACTGGTTAAGTACATTTGGGAGTAAGGTATTACAGCTCAGAACCCGTTTACAAAAAATAGCACAATTATATTGCAAAAATGTGACATGGAAATACATTAGAAATGAGAACCAAAATTTTTAAAATCGTAGAACTTAGTCTTGCACCAAAAGCGTGGGAAACAGCAACACAGCCATCTTACCTGTCAGTAGCGGTGTAACTGTCGATTTGAAAACATCAATCACTATTTGTCTGTGCCTAGCCAGTCCAGAGCAATGGCCTTCGCAAGAGGGCGCAGTGAAAAAGTAGCTAGGCGTGTGACATACTTACTTAGGTCCATAAAATCAAAAGTTTCCCTCCGATAGGATTTAAAATTTGATCAGTATATAACGTGATATGTCTATTTTAAATGTGTGTACAAAACTGATTAAAAACGTGGGTGATTTCAAAAATATCCGCGATTTCTCATAAGCCGGCGCCCGTGTGACACGTAAAAACGTGCAAAATAACCCCGTTTTTGAGGTGTTGAGGGTGAGTTACTCCGATCTACGTAGTTTTTAACCAGTGAAATCTATATGACACGATGCTTAATGAAATGTAGAAACGATGTAATGATAGTTTTAATCATAATTATTTGTTTTTATAGGAGATATGAGTCACACACACTCAAAAATTGCTCTCCCAAGAACTACCCATTTACCAACACGCTTAACCAAAGAAAGTAATTTTCCGAAATTTAAAAAGTGAAAAAACTTTTATACGAAAAGATATCCATATTCTTAATAAAGAAAGTTTTTAGTGCGTTGGAGTCGCATTATTTTGTTTTTGAAAAGACAACTCCCTTGGACCTTTATAGTAGATTGTTATACAAGACGCTAAAATTACCCATTGCATACGAGGTAGTTTTATTCCCGAGCTTTAGCGAGGGAATAAATAGAAACCGAGTTACAATGGGTTTTAGCGTCGTGTGTTACACTATACTTTTCACTACGATTGCGAGAAAATAAAATACAATATTAAATAGTTTATACACCTACTTCCGTAAACGAATCCACTCGTTTCTCTATCCTCCACTTCATAATCTTTTTGTACAATATTTAAATAAATGATTTGTGCTTGACGGCAAAAGATTAAAATTATTTATTTCCTATTACAGTCACACAATTCAATCAGTTTGTAATTATAGAAAATTTCTAAAGATTTCGCGCCATGGTACCTGCTGTAGCAGCTAAGCAACACAAACACGCATTCTACGATTCACTCTGTACACAGAGTATAAATAAGTCTATGATTTCACCGAAGAGATGCTTTTAGTTCCATTTTCAAAAATAAGAATGAGACACTGGGGGCCTATTACGAAACTTGGTCACGATAGTCGTCCGCAGTTCGTCGGTTGTAGTTATTACAAATATTCTCAATGTAGCTATCGTAGTCCATAGTCTATTGAACGAATAATTACGGATCCACTAGAGAGAAACTGTCAAATTTACGCAATCATTTTGCAATATCGCATATGCAAGTGCTTTGTAATAGGAATCAATCAGAACGAAGCACGGCCGCAGCTGCGTGTATCGTATTAAACTTTTCGTAATAGACCCCCAGTATTAAGTCGAGCGCGTTTTTATTCGTGATTATGAATAAAGACTTTTTCGTTTTAGTAGGCTCATTGGTAATAGACAAACATTAAAAAAGAAAAAACTTTATCCCCTAGGGCTTATTATGCTATTTTATCTCGACTCTTGTACGTTACAATGACGCACTTTTTGAGCAAGAGGAGTGAAAAAAAATGAAATAATTTGTGTGGGAACCAGTGCCCTACTTAGCTGTGCAAAAATAATTTTGGCCAATATTTTTTATTATTATTATTGTATCTCGGCTGGAAACTCTCTGGCCGGATTATTATTATTATTATTATTTGTGACGCTCAGAAATGATGAAAAATTAAGAAAATTCCTCATAAATCGCTAGATAGCTAAAGATAGATGTAATGAAAAATAGTTATTTTATTATTATACTATATATAGCTCGATTACCACTCACTGACTCATTGACATGATTGTTCTCCCAGAAGGAGGTAGAAAAGGGTATAGTGATGTTTGGGGAAAATGTGCAAAACCTCAATCGAACTGGGGAAAAATTATGACATTTGGGAAAAACAAGATGGCGGCTGTGGCGAAGTTTGTAACTTTTTTGTTTTCCAACCGATTTTGCTCAAACTTACAAGAGTGGTAGATTTTGACATATAAACTTTAGAAAATTATTAAAAAAACAAAAAAACAAAATGGCGGCCGCGCCGGAGAGTTTTGAAAAAAACGGTTTTTGGACCCCAAACCGCGGGGCCACAGCTCTAAAGTGTTTTTTTAGTTTGAGAATATTTTTTTTACTGTTTCACCACAATTACCCTCAATTTTTACCAATCGGGGAAACTTTTTAAAAATTCAAGATGGCGCCTGTTGTAGAGGCCATTTTGTTTGAGGTACGAAAACACGCCATTTTTCAAGTCAATTTTCTTCCAGATGGCAACACTGGAGCGATTTGAAGTTCAAAGAACGGCTGTAGGTATAGGTGCAATGTATTGATTGGTAGAATATTTTTACCCCATTTCGGGGTAACTTTTGAGATTTACCCCAAAATGCAAAAAAGTGAAATAACCACTTTTTGGAAATTCCGAGTATAAGGGTTCGTGTATAGTCTGTACACAAGTGACATTTTGGTATTTTGGTTGACAACGTCTGGCAACCCTGAATCCTGCAGAGGAAAAAGTCATTTTCGAGATGCCCTTTTTTCAAGTCCTATTGCGGCGGCTGGGTGCGAGTGAGATAAAAAATCGAAACGTCATTGCACGCAGTATATGCTGCTTAATATAGGAAAAATATGAACAATCGAAAAATCAATATGGCTGACGCGGTGGCGGCCATTTTGAAAATTTTATACATTTTTAAAATATGTCAAGGCTATTTTGAGGCAGTTTACGACACTTGAGAAAGTTGCCATGTATTGACGAATTATGCAACATATCAAGTAGTAGTGCCCTGTAAAAAATAATTACCCATTTTCAGGGTATTTTTCGAGATTTATCCCAAAAATGTGAAAAATAGAGATAGCGGAATTTTTAAATATTTTTTATCAAAAACCATTAGATTTTGCCAATACTAACGTCATTTGACTATTTTTACATCGAAAAGATGGCAACACTGGAATTTAAAGTGAAGTAAATTTCCAGGTAAAGCATCATTTTTATTACCAAAAAGGAGTAATTTTAGATGGGTACAATGTAAAGAAAAAGTATTGAGAATTTAGAAAACTATAAGAAAAATATTTTTACCCCATTTCAGGGTAACTTTTGAGATTTACCCCAAAATGCAAAAAAAAAAACCACTTGTTGCCTGCATGTATTGACGAAATATGCAACATATCAAGTAGTAGTGCCCTGTAAAAAAAATTACCCTTTTTCAGGGTATTTTTCGAGATTTACCCCAAAAATGTGAAAAATAGAAATAGCGGCATTTTTAAATCTTTTTCATTAAAAACCATTAGATTTTGCTAATACTAATGACATTTGACTATGTTATATTGAAAAGATGGCAACACTGAAATTGAAAGTAGGTTTTTTTTTCAAGTACCTTACATTTTTAATACTAAAAAGGAGCATTTGTAGATAGGTACAGTGTAGAGAAAAAGTATTTAGAATTTAGAAAACTATTAGACAAAAATTAAAAGTGGAGGTCCAGGTCAAGATCCTCATGACGGAGTACTGCCCGCCAAAATGGTACTACATAGGTAGATGGTGCTCAAACTAAAGTTGAAGAGGACTCTAAGCAGATTCTGAAGCGCAAAAAAAAATTCAAAATGGCGGAAAAACAAAATGGCCGCCATACAGAATTACAGAAAACCCACCATACAGTCGATTTTCTTCCAGATGGAAACACTGGAGCGTTTTGAGGTTCATAGAACGGCTGTAGGTATAGGTACAGTGTATTGATTGGTAGAATATTTTTCCCCATTTCAGGGTAACTTTTGAGATTTACCCCAAAATGCAAAAAAAAACCACTTGTTGCCATGTATTGACAATTTATGCAAAATATCAAGTAGTAGTGCCCTGTAAAAAAAAATACCCATTTTCAGGGTACTTTTCGAGATTTACCCCAAAAATTTGTAGAATAGAAATAGCGGCATTTTTTATATTTTGTATCTAAAACCATTAGATTCTGCTAATACTAATAACATTTGACTATTTTTATATCGAAAAGATGGTAACACTGAAATTGAAAGTAGGATTATTTTCCAAGTACCGCCACATTTTTATTACCAAAAAGGAGAATTTTTAGAGGGGTACAATGTATGGAAAATGTATTTACAATTTAGAAACCTATCAGAAAAAAAATTGAAGTCCAGGTCAAGATCCTCATGACGGGGTAGTGCCCGCCAAAATGGTTCTACATAGGTAGATGGTGCTCAAACTAAAGTTGTAGAGTACTCTAAGCAGATCCTAATGAAAGGAAAAAACTTTCAAAATGGCGGAAAACCAAAATGGCCGCCATACAAAATTACTGAAAACCCGCAGGAAAATAAACGCTAAATCGTAAGACCCTATTGCTAAAAAAAAAACGGATCCTTTCATCCCGCCTGCAATAACGAATCAATGAGCTCCGCTTGCGGACTCGGAAAGGCGGCATAGAACCACTACCACCGAAGTCCTCTAAATCAGTTACATACAAACGACAGTTGCCCGATTAGGTAGTTTTGAGGATAACACGGGCTATTAGATTACTGCCTGTGGCAGGTTTACAAAATTACAGAAAACCCAGGATTAATTATAGCCAGGTACCACTCACTCACTGACTGATTGACATAATTGTTTTCGCAGAAGGAGGTGGAAAAGAGGGGTATTATGTATGAAAAAAGTATTTGGATTTAAAAAACTCCAGAAAAAATATTAAAAATTAAAGTCCAGGTTAAGATCCGTGAAAAACGTGAAGGTTCCCGATCCTAAGTGGGTACCAACCCTTACACCCCGCTTGCTAAAAATAAAAGGGCGCCCAAATTGTTTCATCCCGCCTGTAATGACAAATCAATGCGCTCCGCTTGCGGGATCGGATAGGCGGCATAGAACCACAACCACCGAAGTCCTTCAAATCAGTTACATACAAGCGACCGATTTCGCCCGATAAGGTTTTGACGAAGGATTTGACGAACACCACGAAGATAAAACCCAAGCAACAAGCTAAGTGCGTTTTTGTGATGACACGGGCCATCAGATTACCTTCTGCCTGTGACAAGTTCAAAAGAGAAGACGTTAACCAACGCTGGGAGTGGATCTGCAAGCGGAAAATACGTTTATGATGCTTGAAAGCTACTCATTATCGAGATAGATGCAAGTCGAAGGTCGGGGTGCTCAACTTGCAGAGGTAGTCACCATAAGTTACTTCACCGTAATGTCTGAATGGAGACGGAGACCGAATAGAAGAAAGACCCAGAGACTACCGCGACTACCGCAAACATCTGGTCGGCAAGTTCCAAACGAGTCTTTTTGAAAGTGCTTCCCGCAACCGTCCAGGGGCCTGAAGGCAACTTTAACACGTCGTGTGCTCTGCTTGATGAAGGGTTCACCGTGTGCTGTAGAAGATTCTAAAATATTAAAAATAGCGGAAAAACAAAATGGCCGCGATACAAACTGAAAACCACGAAGCCACCCGCAGAAAAATAAACGCTAAATCGTTAGACCCCTCTTGCTAAAATAAAACGGATCGTTCCATCCCGCCTGCAATAATGAATCAATGAGCTCCGCTTGCGGACTTGGAAGGGCGGCATAGAACCACCACCACCGAAGTCCTCTAAATCAGTAACATACAAACGACCGATCGTGGTGATCAACTCGGAGAAGATGCCCGATTAGGTAGTTTTGACGAACAGCACGAAGGAACCCAAGCATAAAGCTAGGTGCGTTTTCTGTGATAACATGGGCCATTAGATTACTGCCTGTGACAAGTTAACAAATTTACAGAAAACCCAGCATTTATAGCTCGATTACCAGTTACCACTCACTCACTGACTGATTGACATAATTGTTCTCCCAGTAGGAGGTGGAAAAGAGGGGTATAATGTTTAAAAATAGTATTTGGATTTAGAAAACTCCAGAAAACAAATATTAAAATAGAAGTCCAGGTTAAGATCCATGAAAAACGTGGAGATTCCCGATCCTAAGTGGGTACCCTACCCACCCTTACGCCCCGCTTGCTAGAAATAAAACGGCGCCCAAATCGTTTCATCCCGCCTGTAATGACAAATCAATGCGCTCCGCTTGCGGGATCGGATAGGCGGCATAGAACCACAACTACCGAAGTCCTTCAAATCAGTTACATACAAACGACCGATCTCGTCCGAAAAGGTATAAAAGAAGGCAGGACTTGATAGCATAGGCATCAATAATTCTAAGCTACCTAGATATTCTCCAGAAGAACGACGAGCACTTCGCATTCTCGATACTAAGTCGAAGAAAATCGACGGCCACTGGGAGTCTGCTTTGCTGTGGAGGAACGACGACATCAAGCTTCCCAACCCAACAACAAGAGAAACGTCGAAAATAGATTACGCTTGATTAAGATGATGGATTTTGATCCGAGATGCGCAGTAGACTACACGAAGCAGAATTATGCATAACATCTTGGAAAAAGATTATGCCAAGAAAACTGCTCAGGCACCAGTTAGTCGAGTCTGGTATCTCCTACATTTTAGCGTTCGAAATATCAACAAACTTGGAAAATACTCTCTGAATACCGAATAACTGACTGGCCAAGATCTGTCGAATTCATTAGTTGATGTCCTGCTTAGGTTCCGAAACAGATATCAGGGAAATGTTCCTGCAGATTAAGTAAATGATCAGGATCAAAACGCCCAGTGCTTCCTTTGGAGGGTAATGGAAAGAAAGAAGCCCTCAGAAACTTATAAGATCACCTCGATGACCTTTGGAGCCACATCATCTCCATGCACGGCTACTTGTATTATTCGTCGTAATACGATACGTCGATTTTGTTTCATGTCATCATCCACAAGCAGTCAAAGCCATTAAGAAAGGGCACTACGTTGATGACTATCTCGACTCCACGGATAACGAGAAGGAGATGAAGCAACTGGTGAAAGGCGTGATTGTGATTCATAAGGCAGGAGGTTTTGACTTAAAGTTGGGCCTCTAATAGACCCAACATTGTAAACCTGTAAGCTTTAAGAAGGTGGTTTTGCGACCGCCATGGAATCGCGAGTTGCTAAAATTTTTGTCACTGGGTATGTTTATGCCCCTTCCTGATTAATTTTTGTCACTGGGTATGTTTATGCCCCTTCCTGATTAATTAAAAGATATTGCTGCAGGAAGTTTGGCGATCTACGATCAAATGGGATGATCAAATCGTTGAGAAGATGAACAAAGATTGGTATTTATTTTCAGTACTCAGATGCTATGGTTTCTCACAGATGACTAGATTTAGATTACACATTTTCGTTGACGCCTCCGAGCAAGCATTATGCCGCTGTCGCTTACTGACTAATTATGACGATGTGGCCTTTGTAACTGGGAAATGTAGAGTTGGCCTGAAAACTGTAACGATCCCTAAGCTGGAGCTGCAGGCTGCTTAATTGGAAGCCCGTTTAGGTCACACACACACCATGAATTGTGCAACTCGAAATAGCAAAACGATTAAGTTAATAATAATAATAATAATAATAATAATAATAATAATAATAATGATTTATTTCAGGCAAAAGACCCATAGTACAAATTACAAATTACAATATTAGAGTGTGTACACATATAAAATATATAAATAAAAATCACAAAGGAAGTCAAATAAAAGTAACATTAAAAAATAGCAAGTGCTATTAATTTCCCAGGTGCAGTTTTCGTAATTGATGGTAGCCGAGCCGCACTCGGGGATTACTAGCACCCCCTGATTTGATTTGATGTTTCACATAGTAGTTTTATATTAGTTTCTCTATGATTTAAATATCAGCCTTCAAAGTTTTTAGAAAGATTAATAGAGCATTCATTTTTACCACGCATCACCACACCGCCCTGAAACTTGCAGACAAAAGGCAATGTGATTTGATCGGATGGCAATATGGCTATTCGACAATTTGCAGTCCAACTCTTCAAAGTTCGCCACTTACAGTCAATTTTCTTCCAGATGGAAACACTGGAGCGTTTTGAGGTTCATAGAACGGCTGTAGGTATAGGTACAGTGTATTGATTGGTAGAATATTTTTCCCCATTTCAGGGTAACTTTTGAGATTTACCCCAAAATGCAAAAAAAAACCACTTGTTGCCATGTATTGACAATTTATGCAAAATATCAAGTAGTAGTGCCCTGTAAAAAAAAATACCCATTTTCAGGGTACTTTTCGAGATTTACCCCAAAAATTTGTAGAATAGAAATAGCGGCATTTTTTATATTTTGTATCTAAAACCATTAGATTCTGCTAATACTAATAACATTTGACTATTTTTATATCGAAAAGATGGTAACACTGAAATTGAAAGTAGGATTATTTTCCAAGTACCGCCACATTTTTATTACCAAAAAGGAGAATTTTTAGAGGGGTACAATGTATGGAAAATGTATTTACAATTTAGAAACCTATCAGAAAAAAAATTGAAGTCCAGGTCAAGATCCTCATGACGGGGTAGTGCCCGCCAAAATGGTTCTACATAGGTAGATGGTGCTCAAACTAAAGTTGTAGAGTACTCTAAGCAGATCCTAATGAAAGGAAAAAACTTTCAAAATGGCGGAAAACCAAAATGGCCGCCATACAAAATTACTGAAAACCCGCAGGAAAATAAACGCTAAATCGTAAGACCCTATTGCTAAAAAAAAAACGGATCCTTTCATCCCGCCTGCAATAACGAATCAATGAGCTCCGCTTGCGGACTCGGAAAGGCGGCATAGAACCACTACCACCGAAGTCCTCTAAATCAGTTACATACAAACGACAGTTGCCCGATTAGGTAGTTTTGAGGATAACACGGGCTATTAGATTACTGCCTGTGGCAGGTTTACAAAATTACAGAAAACCCAGGATTAATTATAGCCAGGTACCACTCACTCACTGACTGATTGACATAATTGTTTTCGCAGAAGGAGGTGGAAAAGAGGGGTATTATGTATGAAAAAAGTATTTGGATTTAAAAAACTCCAGAAAAAATATTAAAAATTAAAGTCCAGGTTAAGATCCGTGAAAAACGTGAAGGTTCCCGATCCTAAGTGGGTACCAACCCTTACACCCCGCTTGCTAAAAATAAAAGGGCGCCCAAATTGTTTCATCCCGCCTGTAATGACAAATCAATGCGCTCCGCTTGCGGGATCGGATAGGCGGCATAGAACCACAACCACCGAAGTCCTTCAAATCAGTTACATACAAGCGACCGATTTCGCCCGATAAGGTTTTGACGAAGGATTTGACGAACACCACGAAGATAAAACCCAAGCAACAAGCTAAGTGCGTTTTTGTGATGACACGGGCCATCAGATTACCTTCTGCCTGTGACAAGTTCAAAAGAGAAGACGTTAACCAACGCTGGGAGTGGATCTGCAAGCGGAAAATACGTTTATGATGCTTGAAAGCTACTCATTATCGAGATAGATGCAAGTCGAAGGTCGGGGTGCTCAACTTGCAGAGGTAGTCACCATAAGTTACTTCACCGTAATGTCTGAATGGAGACGGAGACCGAATAGAAGAAAGACCCAGAGACTACCGCGACTACCGCAAACATCTGGTCGGCAAGTTCCAAACGAGTCTTTTTGAAAGTGCTTCCCGCAACCGTCCAGGGGCCTGAAGGCAACTTTAACACGTCGTGTGCTCTGCTTGATGAAGGGTTCACCGTGTGCTGTAGAAGATTCTAAAATATTAAAAATAGCGGAAAAACAAAATGGCCGCGATACAAACTGAAAACCACGAAGCCACCCGCAGAAAAATAAACGCTAAATCGTTAGACCCCTCTTGCTAAAATAAAACGGATCGTTCCATCCCGCCTGCAATAATGAATCAATGAGCTCCGCTTGCGGACTTGGAAGGGCGGCATAGAACCACCACCACCGAAGTCCTCTAAATCAGTAACATACAAACGACCGATCGTGGTGATCAACTCGGAGAAGATGCCCGATTAGGTAGTTTTGACGAACAGCACGAAGGAACCCAAGCATAAAGCTAGGTGCGTTTTCTGTGATAACATGGGCCATTAGATTACTGCCTGTGACAAGTTAACAAATTTACAGAAAACCCAGCATTTATAGCTCGATTACCAGTTACCACTCACTCACTGACTGATTGACATAATTGTTCTCCCAGTAGGAGGTGGAAAAGAGGGGTATAATGTTTAAAAATAGTATTTGGATTTAGAAAACTCCAGAAAACAAATATTAAAATAGAAGTCCAGGTTAAGATCCATGAAAAACGTGGAGATTCCCGATCCTAAGTGGGTACCCTACCCACCCTTACGCCCCGCTTGCTAGAAATAAAACGGCGCCCAAATCGTTTCATCCCGCCTGTAATGACAAATCAATGCGCTCCGCTTGCGGGATCGGATAGGCGGCATAGAACCACAACTACCGAAGTCCTTCAAATCAGTTACATACAAACGACCGATCTCGTCCGAAAAGGTATAAAAGAAGGCAGGACTTGATAGCATAGGCATCAATAATTCTAAGCTACCTAGATATTCTCCAGAAGAACGACGAGCACTTCGCATTCTCGATACTAAGTCGAAGAAAATCGACGGCCACTGGGAGTCTGCTTTGCTGTGGAGGAACGACGACATCAAGCTTCCCAACCCAACAACAAGAGAAACGTCGAAAATAGATTACGCTTGATTAAGATGATGGATTTTGATCCGAGATGCGCAGTAGACTACACGAAGCAGAATTATGCATAACATCTTGGAAAAAGATTATGCCAAGAAAACTGCTCAGGCACCAGTTAGTCGAGTCTGGTATCTCCTACATTTTAGCGTTCGAAATATCAACAAACTTGGAAAATACTCTCTGAATACCGAATAACTGACTGGCCAAGATCTGTCGAATTCATTAGTTGATGTCCTGCTTAGGTTCCGAAACAGATATCAGGGAAATGTTCCTGCAGATTAAGTAAATGATCAGGATCAAAACGCCCAGTGCTTCCTTTGGAGGGTAATGGAAAGAAAGAAGCCCTCAGAAACTTATAAGATCACCTCGATGACCTTTGGAGCCACATCATCTCCATGCACGGCTACTTGTATTATTCGTCGTAATACGATACGTCGATTTTGTTTCATGTCATCATCCACAAGCAGTCAAAGCCATTAAGAAAGGGCACTACGTTGATGACTATCTCGACTCCACGGATAACGAGAAGGAGATGAAGCAACTGGTGAAAGGCGTGATTGTGATTCATAAGGCAGGAGGTTTTGACTTAAAGTTGGGCCTCTAATAGACCCAACATTGTAAACCTGTAAGCTTTAAGAAGGTGGTTTTGCGACCGCCATGGAATCGCGAGTTGCTAAAATTTTTGTCACTGGGTATGTTTATGCCCCTTCCTGATTAATTTTTGTCACTGGGTATGTTTATGCCCCTTCCTGATTAATTAAAAGATATTGCTGCAGGAAGTTTGGCGATCTACGATCAAATGGGATGATCAAATCGTTGAGAAGATGAACAAAGATTGGTATTTATTTTCAGTACTCAGATGCTATGGTTTCTCACAGATGACTAGATTTAGATTACACATTTTCGTTGACGCCTCCGAGCAAGCATTATGCCGCTGTCGCTTACTGACTAATTATGACGATGTGGCCTTTGTAACTGGGAAATGTAGAGTTGGCCTGAAAACTGTAACGATCCCTAAGCTGGAGCTGCAGGCTGCTTAATTGGAAGCCCGTTTAGGTCACACACACACCATGAATTGTGCAACTCGAAATAGCAAAACGATTAAGTTAATAATAATAATAATAATAATAATAATAATAATAATAATAATGATTTATTTCAGGCAAAAGACCCATAGTACAAATTACAAATTACAATATTAGAGTGTGTACACATATAAAATATATAAATAAAAATCACAAAGGAAGTCAAATAAAAGTAACATTAAAAAATAGCAAGTGCTATTAATTTCCCAGGTGCAGTTTTCGTAATTGATGGTAGCCGAGCCGCACTCGGGGATTACTAGCACCCCCTGATTTGATTTGATGTTTCACATAGTAGTTTTATATTAGTTTCTCTATGATTTAAATATCAGCCTTCAAAGTTTTTAGAAAGATTAATAGAGCATTCATTTTTACCACGCATCACCACACCGCCCTGAAACTTGCAGACAAAAGGCAATGTGATTTGATCGGATGGCAATATGGCTATTCGACAATTTGCAGTCCAACTCTTCAAAGTTCGCCACTTACAGTCAATTTTCTTCCAGATGGAAACACTGGAGCGTTTTGAGGTTCATAGAACGGCTGTAGGTATAGGTACAGTGTATTGATTGGTAGAATATTTTTCCCCATTTCAGGGTAACTTTTGAGATTTACCCCAAAATGCAAAAAAAAACCACTTGTTGCCATGTATTGACAATTTATGCAAAATATCAAGTAGTAGTGCCCTGTAAAAAAAAATACCCATTTTCAGGGTACTTTTCGAGATTTACCCCAAAAATTTGTAGAATAGAAATAGCGGCATTTTTTATATTTTGTATCTAAAACCATTAGATTCTGCTAATACTAATAACATTTGACTATTTTTATATCGAAAAGATGGTAACACTGAAATTGAAAGTAGGATTATTTTCCAAGTACCGCCACATTTTTATTACCAAAAAGGAGAATTTTTAGAGGGGTACAATGTATGGAAAATGTATTTACAATTTAGAAACCTATCAGAAAAAAAATTGAAGTCCAGGTCAAGATCCTCATGACGGGGTAGTGCCCGCCAAAATGGTTCTACATAGGTAGATGGTGCTCAAACTAAAGTTGTAGAGTACTCTAAGCAGATCCTAATGAAAGGAAAAAACTTTCAAAATGGCGGAAAACCAAAATGGCCGCCATACAAAATTACTGAAAACCCGCAGGAAAATAAACGCTAAATCGTAAGACCCTATTGCTAAAAAAAAAACGGATCCTTTCATCCCGCCTGCAATAACGAATCAATGAGCTCCGCTTGCGGACTCGGAAAGGCGGCATAGAACCACTACCACCGAAGTCCTCTAAATCAGTTACATACAAACGACAGTTGCCCGATTAGGTAGTTTTGAGGATAACACGGGCTATTAGATTACTGCCTGTGGCAGGTTTACAAAATTACAGAAAACCCAGGATTAATTATAGCCAGGTACCACTCACTCACTGACTGATTGACATAATTGTTTTCGCAGAAGGAGGTGGAAAAGAGGGGTATTATGTATGAAAAAAGTATTTGGATTTAAAAAACTCCAGAAAAAATATTAAAAATTAAAGTCCAGGTTAAGATCCGTGAAAAACGTGAAGGTTCCCGATCCTAAGTGGGTACCAACCCTTACACCCCGCTTGCTAAAAATAAAAGGGCGCCCAAATTGTTTCATCCCGCCTGTAATGACAAATCAATGCGCTCCGCTTGCGGGATCGGATAGGCGGCATAGAACCACAACCACCGAAGTCCTTCAAATCAGTTACATACAAGCGACCGATTTCGCCCGATAAGGTTTTGACGAAGGATTTGACGAACACCACGAAGATAAAACCCAAGCAACAAGCTAAGTGCGTTTTTGTGATGACACGGGCCATCAGATTACCTTCTGCCTGTGACAAGTTCAAAAGAGAAGACGTTAACCAACGCTGGGAGTGGATCTGCAAGCGGAAAATACGTTTATGATGCTTGAAAGCTACTCATTATCGAGATAGATGCAAGTCGAAGGTCGGGGTGCTCAACTTGCAGAGGTAGTCACCATAAGTTACTTCACCGTAATGTCTGAATGGAGACGGAGACCGAATAGAAGAAAGACCCAGAGACTACCGCGACTACCGCAAACATCTGGTCGGCAAGTTCCAAACGAGTCTTTTTGAAAGTGCTTCCCGCAACCGTCCAGGGGCCTGAAGGCAACTTTAACACGTCGTGTGCTCTGCTTGATGAAGGGTTCACCGTGTGCTGTAGAAGATTCTAAAATATTAAAAATAGCGGAAAAACAAAATGGCCGCGATACAAACTGAAAACCACGAAGCCACCCGCAGAAAAATAAACGCTAAATCGTTAGACCCCTCTTGCTAAAATAAAACGGATCGTTCCATCCCGCCTGCAATAATGAATCAATGAGCTCCGCTTGCGGACTTGGAAGGGCGGCATAGAACCACCACCACCGAAGTCCTCTAAATCAGTAACATACAAACGACCGATCGTGGTGATCAACTCGGAGAAGATGCCCGATTAGGTAGTTTTGACGAACAGCACGAAGGAACCCAAGCATAAAGCTAGGTGCGTTTTCTGTGATAACATGGGCCATTAGATTACTGCCTGTGACAAGTTAACAAATTTACAGAAAACCCAGCATTTATAGCTCGATTACCAGTTACCACTCACTCACTGACTGATTGACATAATTGTTCTCCCAGTAGGAGGTGGAAAAGAGGGGTATAATGTTTAAAAATAGTATTTGGATTTAGAAAACTCCAGAAAACAAATATTAAAATAGAAGTCCAGGTTAAGATCCATGAAAAACGTGGAGATTCCCGATCCTAAGTGGGTACCCTACCCACCCTTACGCCCCGCTTGCTAGAAATAAAACGGCGCCCAAATCGTTTCATCCCGCCTGTAATGACAAATCAATGCGCTCCGCTTGCGGGATCGGATAGGCGGCATAGAACCACAACTACCGAAGTCCTTCAAATCAGTTACATACAAACGACCGATCTCGTCCGAAAAGGTATAAAAGAAGGCAGGACTTGATAGCATAGGCATCAATAATTCTAAGCTACCTAGATATTCTCCAGAAGAACGACGAGCACTTCGCATTCTCGATACTAAGTCGAAGAAAATCGACGGCCACTGGGAGTCTGCTTTGCTGTGGAGGAACGACGACATCAAGCTTCCCAACCCAACAACAAGAGAAACGTCGAAAATAGATTACGCTTGATTAAGATGATGGATTTTGATCCGAGATGCGCAGTAGACTACACGAAGCAGAATTATGCATAACATCTTGGAAAAAGATTATGCCAAGAAAACTGCTCAGGCACCAGTTAGTCGAGTCTGGTATCTCCTACATTTTAGCGTTCGAAATATCAACAAACTTGGAAAATACTCTCTGAATACCGAATAACTGACTGGCCAAGATCTGTCGAATTCATTAGTTGATGTCCTGCTTAGGTTCCGAAACAGATATCAGGGAAATGTTCCTGCAGATTAAGTAAATGATCAGGATCAAAACGCCCAGTGCTTCCTTTGGAGGGTAATGGAAAGAAAGAAGCCCTCAGAAACTTATAAGATCACCTCGATGACCTTTGGAGCCACATCATCTCCATGCACGGCTACTTGTATTATTCGTCGTAATACGATACGTCGATTTTGTTTCATGTCATCATCCACAAGCAGTCAAAGCCATTAAGAAAGGGCACTACGTTGATGACTATCTCGACTCCACGGATAACGAGAAGGAGATGAAGCAACTGGTGAAAGGCGTGATTGTGATTCATAAGGCAGGAGGTTTTGACTTAAAGTTGGGCCTCTAATAGACCCAACATTGTAAACCTGTAAGCTTTAAGAAGGTGGTTTTGCGACCGCCATGGAATCGCGAGTTGCTAAAATTTTTGTCACTGGGTATGTTTATGCCCCTTCCTGATTAATTTTTGTCACTGGGTATGTTTATGCCCCTTCCTGATTAATTAAAAGATATTGCTGCAGGAAGTTTGGCGATCTACGATCAAATGGGATGATCAAATCGTTGAGAAGATGAACAAAGATTGGTATTTATTTTCAGTACTCAGATGCTATGGTTTCTCACAGATGACTAGATTTAGATTACACATTTTCGTTGACGCCTCCGAGCAAGCATTATGCCGCTGTCGCTTACTGACTAATTATGACGATGTGGCCTTTGTAACTGGGAAATGTAGAGTTGGCCTGAAAACTGTAACGATCCCTAAGCTGGAGCTGCAGGCTGCTTAATTGGAAGCCCGTTTAGGTCACACACACACCATGAATTGTGCAACTCGAAATAGCAAAACGATTAAGTTAATAATAATAATAATAATAATAATAATAATAATAATAATGATTTATTTCAGGCAAAAGACCCATAGTACAAATTACAAATTACAATATTAGAGTGTGTACACATATAAAATATATAAATAAAAATCACAAAGGAAGTCAAATAAAAGTAACATTAAAAAATAGCAAGTGCTATTAATTTCCCAGGTGCAGTTTTCGTAATTGATGGTAGCCGAGCCGCACTCGGGGATTACTAGCACCCCCTGATTTGATTTGATGTTTCACATAGTAGTTTTATATTAGTTTCTCTATGATTTAAATATCAGCCTTCAAAGTTTTTAGAAAGATTAATAGAGCATTCATTTTTACCACGCATCACCACACCGCCCTGAAACTTGCAGACAAAAGGCAATGTGATTTGATCGGATGGCAATATGGCTATTCGACAATTTGCAGTCCAACTCTTCAAAGTTCGCCACTTACAGTCCAACAGAGCGATGCCCGCGGGCTGCTTTAGCAGCCCGAGCACCAGGGCGAAATACTAGTTATTTGTTATATAAGTGACCAGCTCGGTGGCGCAGTGGTTTAGCGCCTGGCCCAGCGATTGCGGAAGTTAAGCAACGTTCGCGAGGGTCGCTCATGGGATGGGTGACCAAAAATTTATTATCTCGAGCTTCTCCGTGCTTCGGAAGGCACGTTAAGCCGTTGGTCCCGGCTGCATTTGCAGTCATTAACACCCACCAATCCGCATTGGGCCCGCGTGGTGGGTTATGACCCACCATTCTTACCACCCATAAGGAAGGCCTGTGCCCCAGCAGTGGGGACATCAAAAATGGCTGATGGACATAGTGATCAAAGTCAATTTGTGCTGCGAGTGCCGACTTTAAATCACTAACTAGCGAAGTAGTCAAATTCTAACATACACTACTGTACCCCTAGCATGAACATCTGTCGAGAAAAAAACGCGCGTAAAAGTACTCGATGGAGCTGTTATTATCTATGGAAAAATTAGTTTCGCTTTTCGGTAGATGGCAATGTACAAATTTCCCATACAAAATTTATCTATCGAATGTTTTTTACGCGCGTTATTTTTTTCGATGGCTATTCGTGCTATGGGTAGGTGTACCTACTGAGCACAGTGAGTGATTTAAAGGCTCGAGGCAGAACAATGGTCTCGTGTTAAACATACATTAAACTTTTCACCTCTACTAGCGAGAAAAGTGTTTTGGGTAAGAATAGTTATTTGTTATACAAGTGACCAAAATCAATTTGTGCTGCGAGTTCCGACTTTAAGTCACGAACTAGCGAAGTAGTCTAGAGTTGAATCACGAGCGTAGCGAGTAATTATAATATAGACTACTGAGCACAGTGAGTGATTTAAAGGCACGAGGCAGAACAAAATTTTGGTCTCGTGTAAAACATACAACTTTTCACCTCTACCAGCGAGAAAATATTCACGTGACTTTCTTAGTAAAAAGCTAAAGTCAGCATTAGAAACATGTTCACTCAACTATTTTGGAGTTAGACAACTCTCTTCATTGTTGGACGCACCAATTTTTTGTAATTTATCACAAAAATAGTTTGATCAATCAAACATTGGCTAAAAAAATTTATTCATAAAGTACATAGATTCCCGTCGTTTTGTTTTTGTCCATCAGCCATTTTTGATGTCCCCACTGCTGGGGCACAGGCCTTCCTTATGGGTGGTAAGGAGGATGGGCCATAACCCACCACGCGGGCCCAATGCGGATTGGTATCGTTTTGTTTAAGGCCAGTTTATTCCAAAAACTCTATCTCTGTCTTTTTCTTTACGTGTGAAGAGTAATGAAAATAACCTTACCTTTTCATTTTTTCAATGTTTTCGTTGTTATTTTGAGTATAAAGTCACTTTTTGAAAAAAATTACCGTTGAATATTCTTCTATATGTCATTACCTATTTTTCTATATATTATTCGTGAATATGGGATTAATAAACTTCAAGTATTATCCAAAAAATATAAAATTAATGAAAATTTTCTTTGTCTTTGCATATTTTTATAGTCAAGTGAAGATACGAATATCGTATTTTAACCGTAAAATAATCAAGATTGTTTATGAAACTTCAACATGTATTTTTGTCTGCTCAAAATAATAGTAGATTGTTATACAAGACGCTAAAATGACCCATTGCATACGAGGTAGTTTGGATGAAATTTGGTTGATAGACAGATTAAGATCTGTAGATATATACTTTTAAACTTTCGCGTTACATTTTATTAGATTAGGAACACAGGTTTTAAACGCGTTTTAAAACTTTAGATTCTGGATCTGGATTAACATATATAGGCTACTTTTTATTCTGGTCAAAGATTCCGTAGGGTCCACACGGACTAAGTTGTGGGCGAGTTTTTAAACACACTAATATAATTCAATTTCGGTTTCGTTTAACAGCTCATGTTTGTTCCTCTATTCCGTCAGGTATATTAACTTTATGTGTATGACACCATGAAGCACTCTATCTATCCTTTTTTGACATATCAATTTTACAAATCTCAGCCTTGTCACTTTATTTTTTTTCTTTATTATTTTAAAAGTTGGTGTTAGAAATTAAAAAAGCAATTTGCCTCACGCTCGCAGCAAAAATCTATTTTGCTGCGAGTTTTTACGCGCCAAAAGCACCCTTTTCGTGCTGGAGAGGTAAAAAAATATTTGTTTTTTTCGTCCTAAAACTGAAGGAAATAGATTTTCGAAAAAGTTTGAAAGCTCACACTTTTTTACTTTTATTTAAACAAATTAATTAAACACATTTCATAGTTATCTTTTTTAAATTGAGAACTTAGGTTGTAGGCACTTTTTATTGTAAAAAGGATTTTTTATAGTTTTGCCATATCCGTCTGCCCGACCGTCCGCGGCTTAGCTCAGAGTCACTTAGTGTTAGAAAGCCGTAATTTGGCATGAACTGTGTATAATAACTTTTCGATTTAGCGATCCGTTTGCGAAATATTAAGTTTTAAAGTGCAAAATTATCTAACCTAACCTAATGTGAAAGAATAATATAAAATTTTTAGACTGAATGAAAGAAACTGAAGATAAATTATCACTAACAAAAATAAAATCCCATGTGAGTCATTGGGGGCGAGTTCCTTTTTTCTTATTATAAAATGAACAAAAAAGGTCATTGGGCATTTTGTTCGGACATTTGACCTACGGCGTATACAAATAAAATATGGCTAGGTATGTATATAAATGTACTCAGTCGTATGGGTCGCATTCTTGCAAGCCATGATTCGTTTAGTATCATTATATCATATCGTTTCAATAAAAAAAAAATACATAAATAAATAAAGACAATATTTACAACCGTTTATTACGCTTGTACCAAACATTTTCACAGTGCTGAAAGTAAAAATTTCTGTATTTTTAATAAAAGTTTAATAACATTAAACATATACTCACTTAAAAATAACCTTTTAACTGCCGGTTGGTACATAAAAAAATTATACATATTGTGGAAAGTGGGATTGAATTCTTCAATTTGAAACTGGTTTGGTTTCTGTACGCGAACTTTCATCAAGTAGGTCAAATATGCCCAATGACCTTCACTGGGTAAGGTTCAAAACCTAACACATTCATAGCAAAAGGGTATTTGTGAGATAAAACAACAGCTATACCAGAATTCGTGAAATTTTGTGTTCTCTAGTATACTGCATCCGAAGTTTTAATGCTACTATGCTACGTATTTTGCTACTAATATTATAAATGCAAAAGTTTGTATAATCCTAATATTTGTACGTCTTTGTTACCTCTTTACCCCTAAACGGCTGAACAGATTTGGATGAAATTTGGTTGATAGACAGATTAGGATATGCATATACTTTAAACTTTCGCGTTCAGGTTTTAAACGCATTTTTAAACTTTAGATTAGTATCTGGATTCTGGATTAACATATAGGATACTTTTTTTTCTAGTCAAAGATTCCCTAGGGTCCACACGGACTAAGTTGTGGGCGACTGCTGTAAAATATGTATTATCCTTCTTTTTTTAAATAAAGACATATTAAAAATTAAGCATCTCACTCTGTATTCTTATATTATTTAAAGAGGGATATAATATTTTTTTCTGCTTTTGACAAACTGTCCTAAACCAAAAAAAATATTTACTTTGCCATACGAAAAAATACTACAGGAATGATCTCACAAATACTAGCTTTTTATGTCTTTTATATCCAGTCTATAATATCTACGACCTTTTTTAATCTTATTATGAGAGGGGACACCTGAATTTCTGCCATGATTGAAAAGACAAACGGACCAAAGAGGATTTAGTGCAAAAAGGCACCACAGAGTATACTCCTCCCACCGTGTGTGGACGTCTTTGTGTGGTGGTGGTCTCGTGTTACCATTGTGGTGGCCACCATTGTCCGAGGTTCGCACGGATCATAGCGAACATCTCCCACGACGATCAAACTATTTTTTGCGGTTAGTTGAAATTGGAAGATGACTGTTAATACTAAATCAATTTATTAAGGGACAATACTTGTAATATGTATTCTTCTGGTTTTATTTATTGACCGAGCGACCGCGAAGCGTCTCTGCTTCAGCTTGGGTAAAATTGTTTGGTATGTCCTTCCGAATTCCGGCTATCCGTTTGCTCTCCTCTACTACAGGTCGCATTAATTCTCAACGATTTATGTGAAATTTTCGATAATCTTATAGAATTTTTAGTCGAGCCAGTTTGTCGATATTTTTCAAAATGGCGGAGATATTAAAAAGAAACATAATATTTCAGCCGTATCGAAAAAAATAACAAAAATGTAACAAAACTTTATTGTAAGCGGAGCAAAGCATTTTAGAAGACTCAAAAGTTCATCAATAAAATATTTCTAAAATAAATAATATTTGTGACAGAACCTTAGAACAGCGTATATTATTTCCACAGTATAGATATTTATTAGTTGAAAAAACTAATATCTATTCTGTGTTATTTGTTTTAAAAAAAATATACAATTTGAGCTACTTTTTAAAGTGAGGTCTACAACCACAGACCATACAACAAGTACCTACTTGAGCTCACGGAACCACTAGTTATACTTGTGTTGTGATATAGAAAACATAAAAAGGATATGAACACACCTTTGTTCATTATTCACCTCTCTTGCTTAGCGCGTTCTAGACATTGAAATAGTTCGTTGGTATTTAGTTAGATTTTTTTTCCTGACTTTTCAACACTTTTAGATGCCGTGGTCACGGGGGACTGAAGCCACTCGTGAGTAGGCTCAGCTCTTAGGCCCTCAAGCAAAGATTTTTTTATTGGCGTTTAGAAATAAATTAGTAAACGAAAAAATAGGTGAAAGTTATTGTTATAAATACTTAATTTAATTTTGTGAATTATAATTAATGCTAAAAAGCGAGAATTACTGAATCTACCACCATTTCACAAAATTTGGAGGCCCATCCAAGAAAGAAATGGCGAAAGAAAACTTGGAGAGGGTTGTCTACCTCCTTCTTTTATATTTATTAATTTAAGATAAATATTTTAATAGAAAATATATTTATTTATTTACGAAAGGAACTTACTGTAATACTCTTTAATATAGATATACTTACTTTCATGGAAAAGATTATGAAAAAGTCAAAACTTTTGAAGTTTTCACTCGTCAACGTTTTTAAGAGCTTTTTTCTACAAAAAAAGCTTATTTGCCGTGTTGTGTTGTTGTTTGTTGTGTTGTAAAGTGAACCGAGCGCAGGCTGACCTCGCGCAGAAAGGGACACTACAGCCTACACTATTTTCTGTCCGTCCGCCTTTTAAGATGGCTCAAACTGTAGCTTAATTCAAACCCGAGCTTTTTTCCATTTCTTGAAGAAAGAGCTCCAATAAAAGTTATTCGGTAATTTTCGAACTAAGTCAGCAATTTTTTTTTAAATTTTGGCAAATTATGGAAAATCTCTAAAAGTTACCAACCGATTTTAGGAATTCAAATTGTTCTTTGAATCTCTCCGCCAGGCGCACATTTTGACATGGTTCATTCGCGTACCGTTCATATTTGTGAAATTACAGGTAAATTTCACAATTTCATAAATCAGGGCACTATACCCGATCACGAAAATATAAACATTTTCAATGTTGAAAAGCAGAAAAATATTTTCCAAACATACTAAGTTTGGGCTTTTGCAGGAAGAAAACGGTTGAATGAAATTTTATTAGGTTTTTTTTATCCCAATTTTCAATGAGTAAGTATTTTTTAAAACTTACCTAGTAATAGGTAATTGCAAAGTGTGATACATCACACTGGAACATTTAAAGGCGGAAAAGGGGGAGATGTCTATACCTTTGTGGAGATACCTTTTTGAGAAGCTCAAGTTTACGCCGCTTACGGCCGTACTCAGAGACGTCAATGTTTCATTAAAATTGTTGCTATCTCTTTCTTTTCCATAGTGATAGTATAAGACGACACGATACTTAATGAAGCATTAAACTTGATTGACGTCTCTGAGTACGGCAGTTAGTGACAGATATGGAGTTAGATTGTTGCGGAAGCCACTCATGAACTACTGTCACCGTACGGTAGCATTCCGGGGCAGCTTTCGATTCCAAGCCACCAAGTGCTGTAGGGAAAGTACTTTTACGTACCATAAATATTGAAGATAGGAGATTTCATTAGACGAAGTCTTCATTTTGTTTTTAAAAAGAATTGAAACTGCATTCATAGATTTAATAAAAATCGCATACGATACCATACGAATTCATACAATATGTAATAATTAAAATTTAAATGTTAAATTTAATGATCTTCCTTTTGTTTAAGATGCTGAATTATTTAAAATCCTCGCAAGTAACTCTTTCGATCTGTTCGATGTCTGTTAATTTTTCAAAAATCATTGAATGCAGTGCCAATTATTATTAAAAATCTAATAGTACATTACTGCAGCGGCACGCAAGACAGGCATTGAAGGACGAACGTGAAAATGTGGGCCGAGGCGAAGCCGAGGCACACATACGTGAGTCCATCAATGCCTAGTTGCGGCCAAGGCTTGTATAAGTAGTACTTTTCTCAAATAATGCGCGGAAATTCAAACCAAGTATTTTATTTTTATTTAAAATTACAGTAAGTAATTAAAAGTAGGTAACAAATCGCACCGTCTTGAGTTTCTACGTCTTTTACATAAATACTGTATAAGTCGTTGCATCTTCATGTACCGAAAATGCCAAAAATTAAACCTGCAACAAAAATAAAAAACGTGTAAATTGTGATGTTAGCTGTTTAACTAAAACAAAGTGGTAAATTAGTACCTAAGTAGGTAGGTACTTATCAATAAGTACGAAAACTTACCTACTTTAGAATCAAAATACACACTGTCTGATGCTTCTGACAAGAAAATTTGCACGTTTGATGCAGACTTCCTTCATTTATACCCTTGTGAATGTCTTTTGAGCATTGCAGTTGCAGTTAGGTTTACATCTGGTTTACTTAATATTTTTTGATTTTGAAGACAACATGACGTATTCTATTATAGTTCTTGCCGCTTCTTGAATTTCAGGTGGCGTCAAAATATCACTTTCGTCGGTGGAACTCATTTTTATAATAAATTAATTACTTACTTACTTAATTTAAATCGAAGATAAAATATTCGACAAAACAACAAACAATTTCAACAATAATAACTTCCCGCGCTAAGATCCATAGAGAATACAATGATATTTTATGCCACCTGTCCGAATCGTATGTTACACTTAAGTTTTGTAACCAGGAATACGGATTAATAGGCGGGCGTTAGTGCGCTCATGACACTGTTACCGTGATTCGGAACTTTCCATTTGCAAAACCAGTTCTAATTTTAAATATTGATGATGATCACAGACCACATTGGCTGTCGTGTTTCATTGAAAATTTGGTTCCATTTCTGAATTACACGTGTATAATGAGTTTCAATACTAACATTTACGGTCAGACGCAGGCAATGTTTCTATGAAAATCCATTATTACACGTTAGTAATGGATTCTCATACAAAAATTGCCGGCGCGGTTTAGGTCTGTCCGGAAACTCCGATTTAGCATGAAGAAGGTTGTCAAAATAATGTTCGAATTTCCAAGCATGTTTGAGAAAATGAAGTTTTCTTTCAGTAAAATTTCCTATCTCCAATATTTTCCTATCCTTTTTATTTTCCCTATGTCTAGCAAAGTTTTGAAACACCTTGTATATTTGGAATCAGCTCAAAAAGACCACATGATGGGCTTTAGAAAATTAAACATACAAAAAAGATTGTGTTAAATAAATCCCGTCCATACAAAAATCCAAAATGCTTCCTCTTCTTAAAATTATCTAAGGGTTCAGAAGGTTCACATTGCCTCTGCCCTAAGGAGAATATCCCTCGATCACCAAACGCCGTATTTTCAACACAGCACACTTCGCCGCTACCTTTACCTACATACATACATTCTGATATTTTCGTTATTCATTTTTGTCTGATGAAACAGCTGATTTTTTTTCACGTTTTCAGAGTTGGTCCCATAGTAAAAGTTGTACAATTTGATGGTCCCATCTACCATATTCATGATGTAGAATAATTCTACTTCACAAAAATTACTGTAAACTGAAAAAGAAACAAAGAAACACAATATCCGAACAGAATATTGAAAAATGCCTTGGTAACTCTGTAAAAAAAACCTGAATAACACCATAAAAATTTATAAAAATAAACTTCAAATCGTCAGATTTCGTAATTTTCAACGACAGTGATACTTATGATTTTTTATACAAAAAGGATAGCTTTTTTATTAATATAACACAATAACCGAGTATCTACATTTTTAATAAATGATCCAGTATTTCAGAAATTAATAAAAATGTACTCTAAATTTCGTCAAATTTCTGGCGAAGCGTCAATTAAAGCTATGCAATATTCAACCTTATTCTAAAGACATAGTGAAAGAGTAAATTTCGTGAACTGCCTCGCCTTAACGACCTCCGTGGTCGACGTTCGACCCCCGGCTGGATCAATTTAGAAAAGGGTTAAGGTGTTTGTAGTTCCACCGTTGTCTGTGATTTCCATAACACAAGTGCTTTAGCTAATACATAGGTACCTACTTTAGAATCAGAGAAATGTATGTGATGTGGTCTAATATTAATAAAACACTAAAATAGTCTAGAAGCTCTTTTTAAGAAATGTTTCTGAAGTATATATTTTTTTCTGCTTTAAAGTTTTTTTTTCCTTTCCAATTTATTTAAACATCAATTCGTGACTGACAGGCTTATGTATAACTTTTAAGTAACAAATATCATATTATCTTTTATTATATTGCACATAATCTATAAATCTTACTTTTTTTTCATGAAAATTGGTAATTTTCTTAGCAAAAAACCAATTCGATTTTTTTGTATTATTAACAGGTATATAAAAAAACCATGTTTTTTCTAATATTCGTTATTTGTATAGTTAATATGAAATTAAAACAATGCTAACTGAAATTGGTTTACGAACACATGCGAACTTAATGTTAATTAAGTTTTTTTTCCCAGAATTAATGGATTAAAATAAGGATTAATAAAATGCTAAACGCTTCAAAACCCTTTTCCGAAACTTTTTAATTAAAATTTTAGTATAATATTAGATACTTTTCTCATCAAACATTTGAAAAAAAAGCAACAAAATTATTTCTTTTTTAGTTTTCATATTATTCATTATTTACCACGAAAAATGCATAATGTTTTATTCAAACACATTGGTATAAAATATTTTTGTGTAACATTATACTGTGGGTAGAACGTTAGTGGAATCAAATTAGGTGGTTCAAGTCTATCTGGCAGACAGTTGGCGGCGCGCCAGGCTAGCTCCGGTGCTTGTGGATGGGTTAAATTGTATGAATTTGAAAACTTTGAATGAATCGGTGTTGTGAAGTTACATTATTTTTAGCACGTGTGTTTTTTTTTCATTTTACATTTTACAATATTTAATAAAATTTTATGCAGAATAACATTCAAAAAAACCACAAAGGTTTATAAAATCTATAAGATGGGCACCTATCGACATCGAGATCCTACATTGAAATACTAACATAAAAAACTAATATCAAGACAAAGGGTGACAAAAACTTACTTTAAATTATAGCGCAAGGAAATATGACTTTAATTTGGTTTTTATTTAATTTGGTTTTTATATTATCATTATTAATACTATCGCGTAAATCGGGAGGTAGTTCATTAATGAACCGGGGAACGAGGTAAGCAGTTGTTCGCTCGCCGTAGCTATTGTTTACGCGAGTCGCGTCCACACAGACCCGTTTACGAGCCACAGTTCGGGTGTATACAGGGTGAATGACCAATTATTGATAATTACTATCAAAAAAGTTTCCTTTTAATAGTGTGTATTTAAATTGAGTTTGCACCGGTAGAACATTACAAAAATCACCTGGTCATCATTAAAAAAATCTTTGTGAAATAATGTTCTACAGTAATTTAATTGTTTAGGTTTTTAGAACACACATTTTATTTTCTCTTTATTGTATTATATTTAATCATTACTCGGTTCTTAAATTTATTATTTGCATTACTTGTGTACATTTAAATAAATAAAATTTACTTGAATAGTTGATTGAATGAATTTATTTAATAAATGGATCTCCTCTTCAAAGTAATATCTATTTAATGACCATAATGGTGCTTAACGTCTTATTGTTTTGTGCTCAGGTAGGCCGTCCGTCCCCACAATGGGGCATTATGCACTCTCACGCAAAACGGCGGACGTGGAAATTAATACGTCCTGAAGGAAGCTATGGAGACGAGGCGGAGGCTAAACAAAATAAAGTGCGAGTGCATGAGAGAGGAATTACGCGCCAATCCACCTGCCGTAATGTTGCACTACGTATAATGCGGACCCCCCTCCCCCGCGCCCCCAACCGCGGACCTATTCATTTCTTACAATTAATCAAAATTAAATCAGCCGCCATGAAACCGATCCATTGTGAATCGTAAAGCTCGCGTTTACGGTCTCGATTTGTACGGCAGCGTTTTAAGTAGGCGTGTCCGTCGCGAAGAAATCTGGCCAATAGAGTGCGGTAACAAAATATCCGTATTGGCTATTAGTAGGCCCCGCCCGCGCGGGCAGGGGGACGGCGCGCGCGCCGGAATGCCGTAAGCGTAGCGGCGTTCGAGGGCACTTACGTCATTATCGCTCGAACTTTATGAAAAGTTGCTCAGTACTGAAAGGTCGGTGTGTGGAGGCGAGGGGTTGCGTTTACGTCGGTGCTGGCTCGAGCGCCCTCGGCCGCCTCAAGGGGGGCTCCTCGTTTTTACAAGGCGACGGGCGGCGCCGCGACCAGAAGCGCTCCGGTCGCCGCGGCGAGTGCTCGTGTCGACATCACGAATTTGAGCAATTTTCCGCGATTTCCACCTAAGCTCGGAAAACTCTTTGATTTTTTACGGTTCTTCAAATCGGCCCTAAACACGTAGCCTAATTTTCAATAGAAAAAGTTTTAGTACCTAAAATAGAATAGACGTAAACGAGTGCTATCAAAGTTATTTAAACTTTATAAAAGTGTATTTATTAAGTTTAGGCTAAATAAACTGAAACATAAAATATAAATTACTGTGCAAAATATAAAACGGATGATGTCCAAGCGTAGCTCCAAAGAAGAAACAAAGTAATGTAAAGTAAGGCCGAGAGCACACTTACAAAATGCAAGCGATGAGTGCGAATGCGAGCGCACCGCGAGCGCCGCAGCGGTCGCCGTTCGCGATCCAAGAGCTGTTGGGGCTGTCGGACAGCAGAGAGCCGCGAGAGAGGTACTTCGATGGTCGCGATGACCGCGTGCTCAACCTGTCGGAGCGGGACCGGGCGTACGCGCCGCAGTTCCCGCTGCCGGCGTCGATGGCGAGCCGAGTGGCCTACGCCGCCGCCTTCAACGCGCAAGCCGCGGTTGCTGCTGCGTTCTTACCCGGACCGCCTCTTCTCCACCCACCACCTGGTGAGTACTTAGCCTTAAGATAGACGAAACGTTCATCAAACTGATTCTATTTAC
The DNA here is from genome assembly GCA_950108535.1 of Agriphila straminella. NCBI lineage: Eukaryota > Metazoa > Arthropoda > Insecta > Lepidoptera > Crambidae > Agriphila > Agriphila straminella. The sequence continues at coordinate 2,223,627 of OX467321.1, read as the reverse complement.
TATTAGTGACTTCTTTAATAAAAGAAACACAAAGCGAACTTCACAATATAATCAAAACACCAGAGAACTCTATCTCCTAATCTAAAGAAAAGTTTAAACTATAAAATATACCTCTTGGTATACAAATAATATGCAATGTTGTAGTGGTTTCTGAATAAATAATTAATCTATCTATCTTGGATTACATCTAAAATCTCTTATTAGAAAACTTAGCCTGTATAGTTCGAAAGATAATTGAGCAGCTTGATGAATCAACAAAGCTCTTAACTTTGCCACTTATTAAGACATAAAGTGAGGCTGCAAATTAAGTGTTAGAGCGTCTAAAGGGTTATTATGCGACTTAAAACAAGTCTGGCGCGGCGGCAGACGGCGCATTGTGCGGTTCAATTGGGTTTTTAACTCTATAATTAGCTGTTTGCGAGAGACAATGCTTTGAGCGCGCCGCCGGATCCGGTTACACGCCCGCAGCAAGCCAGTGTGCACAAAGCTTAATGTTTTACAGATTATAATAAATTGAACTCATAAAGCAAGTTATAGAATTCATAAGCATACCTATGAATTTGACAAATTATGAAGATTTATGAAGAATAAAGAGTTTTCAGTCAAATCTAACGCAAACATTATTAACAAAGAAGATCAGACATAAGACTGATTATAAGTTACATATTTTAAAACTGAAAGGTTGTACCTTTTTAAATTAATAAGCGCCCAAATAATTATATTCTTCAAATTTTAAAAGTTACTCCGGGTATTTAGGCCTATTATTAACTATGATTAAAAAAAAATGCTGAAGATAAAAATAATACAATCTGTTTAGTTAACAGTTAAGTAATAAAAGGTTTAGTAAATAGTGTCCGTGTTTAAATCAATCACAATTTTGTAATTGCATTATTGGTTTGAAAACATTCAATATTTAAAATGTATTGGATTATTAAAAGGGCAAATTAACAAAATTTTGAAAACGAGTACTTAGACGTATGTTTGATTAGTTAGACACGGTGATTTGGATATTTGGATTTATGAGAAATGTTATAGTGTTTTATTGTAAGCTTTTATAAGCTCCACAGAGAGCTTTTATTCGAGACAAAATAATTTTATTTTATTTTATTTTATTTAGGATACAAACAGTCTTATTAACATTGGTATTGCATACAAAAAATATGAGTTTCTTATATACCTATAGATCCATAAAGTATATAAAATTACACAGAGTTTAGTGTTATGGAAGTAAGTAAGTACTAACATAAACATACACAGTCTAATGCTTTAGAAAATGTACAATAAATCATCAAATTACTATTGATAATCAAAGTGCTTATTGACAACTTATTATGCAATAACTTTCTATAGACAGTTAGGCTATTGCAAAAGATATCTATATTCAACACTATGTCGAAAAAAGTTATCAATAACATGTATAAGTATTCAGAAATTGATTGGACGCTAAAAAGAGTGTATATGAATGTAATTTAGCATAGTAGGTAGGTAATTGGGAGGAAGCGTAAAGTAAATGTAAATTCTATTTTTCTAAAATAAGTAGGTACTAACCTCCATGTATATAAGTGAATAATTTGTAACCAATAATTCGTTCGAATCTTATAAGATTTTATATGAATATAATTATTTATAAAGTCTGATTAATTGAAATCTTTTCCTAGACTCAAGACATCACAAAACTTAAAACAAAGTAATTTAATAGGAAAATAAATAAGTCACCTAGAAAACATAGTATTAACTTAATAACTCAGTAAGTAATTATTCTGCAAAAACATTACTTTACATTTTGATTCGGTAAATCATTGTCATCAGAAAAATCAAATGGAATAGGTATTAATATTTTTCTTCAGAGAAACAAATTAGGTACCTACGTTCTTAGGCCTAGATACCTACAAATAATTTATTTTTCTAATAATACCTTGCATTTTTGAAATCTGTGCAATTATTAGAATAAACTATGTCGGAATTTACACCATGTACTTACCATGTACAGTACTTACATATTTTAGGTGAAATGGAAATTTGAAACAATATATTGTGCAACAATTATTGTCTGTGATAGCATGTCAAATATCGACCCGCTTCCTTTACAATGAACAAGCGGAATGTAGAGGTGATGAATGTAGAGGTGAGGACGCCTTCAAACTAAGACGTAGTTGTGTATTATTTCTGATCCCGGCGGACGGTGGGCGGTGATCTGCCATACTGCCGATGCCGTTGTGGTTTTTAATTTCTGATCTTCATAACACAATAGATCGCTACCTTAGAATCGGACAAATGTATGTTATGTTACTTATGTTGTCCAGTATTTTTGTTTGATCATAAGAATTTCGTCAGATATAGAAGTTACCTATAAGCTCACCGCAAAGTTTATCAATTTCCAAATAGAATCGAATCTTCAGACTTTATTAAAAAAAATTTACCAGAATTCGTATGAAATATTTAAAAGATAATTTAACTTAATCATCTCAAAAACCCAGAAACCTGAGTAACTGGCCATAAGCTACATAGACATAGCTGATTACGGTATTCGCACAAGTCGAAGCATGTGTAGAGTGCAAATCGATGGCGTGGCGCAGCCGGCGGGAGACAAAGCGGCGAGCTCCCGCCGCGCGGCCAGCCATTGTCTGGCGCATTGCATATGTACTGCCAAACTGACATGCAATTATGACGTCATTTTAGTGTTCGATATGTTTATCAAACTAGAGTAGTGGCTCAGTGAGCGTAGACCTCGCGAGTCGGTATTTGCATTTTTCGAAATAGCTAAAATATGTTTTTTTACGTTTTCAACCCCCTATTACAAAAATATCTCCGGAGTTTTGAAAAAAATCTGATACTGAATGGACAAAAAATAACTAAGTATTATACTTAGGTATACTTACTTTGTTATCGAACCTGCTCAAATAATTTTACGGAAATCGGTTGAGAAACGCACTCTTACTAATTACGATTCTTACTAATTATTGTTGTACTATAGCTTCCGCCTGCGACTTCTTCCGCTTGGACATTCGGAAAATGCCTAAAGAACCTTTGGCCAACAAAAAAAGTATCCTAAGTTTTAATTCAGGCTCTAAACTATTTCTGAACATCCAAACAGCCTAAACTTTCTAACATACATATATAGCATCTAACATAAAATAAATTTTTGAAACATAAATTAAATAAAATAAATGTTTCTGCGTGAATGACGCAAACACAGCTTCACGGGTTTTGAAGGGCTTTTCACATTTGGTAGCTTGTGGTTTAACTTAAAACCTAAGCTATGTTTATGTTATTCGGTTGAATAGAACCAGAGAAGCAGCTTGAACACTCTGTACTACTAGCTTTCATACACTAAGGAGGTTATTTTAAACTGGTCGCCATATTTTTTAATATCCACGCGGACGAAGTCGCGGTTGGGGACTAGTTTTTTATAATATTAGTACGATTTTGGATGCCTATTGATGCTACACAACGGTACTGTTTGCCAAAATACTGAACAAAAGACCAAAAGCTTGCTATGACATTGAACTAAGTCAAATGATTGGATATTAGTCAAATTAATCATTTTGATTCAATAATTGTTTTGATATGATTTTCCTTGTCGATTCAATATACCAATTGTGACGTTTTGATGTTTTATGTCGATGATTTTATTTAAATATGAAAGCTTGTCTCTATTTAATTCATCATATGTACCTACAATCACCTTATCTCAAATTAAAACATTCGTAGGTAGTGGACTTACTAGAAAATATAAAGTAATGATAATAAAATAAGCATGCATTTTTGTAATTAGTATACTAATTTTATTTCATCCGTTTTTTTAACAAAAAATATGAAGTAATAATAAAACCTAGAAAGGTCTATAGAAAAATAAAATCTAGGTAGAGTTTAGAATAGTTTAGTTAGATAAAAGCAAAAATAAATTTATTTCTGTGAATGCTTAGTTTTACATTTAACTGGCTATTTGTAATCGTGGTTTTTTTAAATGTTATTTAGCATATTTTTTAAATGAAATAAAAAAAATCGTACAAAATATTATCAATGCAGCAGAGATTTAATATTTATAGCACATACAAGTTTACCTTTTTATTTTTTAGGCAAAATATCTTTCATGTCATTTTGTAATTTTCATTTTGACTAAAGAGTTGAAAGAAGATTTTTCATGTTCCATAAAAACATCTTCTAAATTACTTTCTTAGCAAGAAAGATGAGCTTTTATACTTAGTTAATATAATAACTACAAAACGTTTATAAAAGTTTGTGTGAAAACAGACATCATCTGTAGGTATTCGATATTTTTTTTCCACCTGATGTATTTTGATTTAAGCTGATGCATTTAAAAACTTAGTTTAAAAATATAAATGAAAACTTAGTAAGTATACTAATATTTTTGTGTAAGTACATCATTGCAATGTTTGTCAGAAACGATCTGCCGACGGGTAATTTATAATGTGAAAGTGAATATACTAATAAAATATTTTTATTTTTAGTTTTACTCTCCATTCGTCTATAATAATATTTGTATGTACATACTGTAATGTACAATGTCATTCTATGTGGCACTGAGAACTAGGCATAAATTAATACCTATATACGCTTCTGATTACTAATACATCTTTAATTTTTGTCAAAATTAGGGCATGTTCTTTGGTGATCACTGAAATGATTACGAAAGTTTTTGTATTTTATAACTAAGTATTCAAAAATCTTTTCAAGTAAAAATTACTTGCAATATTAAAAATTCTTTGTTTTGCAAAGTGTTGTGTGTGATGCTATTGCACAAAATATTTTTTAAGCTTTGTAATTCTCAATTATACGCACCAAAATGACGTAACGCGAAGCCTCCAAAAATAGACATCACCATCTAAAAGACCCTAAAACAAAAACAAAAATCATTCCATAACCCCACAAACGCACAATGAAGACCATCACTCCGTTATTCCGTTCGCATCGAGACCTAACCCTGCTCATACGCGCCGTCACCTCGCACCAAAACGCCCAAAACCGCCATGAATGCCCCAAGAAAACCTCACACCTACTTAAATGGGCTTTTGTGAGCCATAATGAGCGCAGATAAAGACTGATGAGTGTGAATGAAGCCCTCACAAAAGCACTGGTCAACTTAAGAAAAAAAAAATCATTCTTCTTTCTTTCTTCTTTTTTACGGCATTGTCTTGTCGAGCTTTGACAGGGATTTGCAAATACATTTTAGGAATTGGAACCCGATAGGCTTTTGTTTTTATGGAGTGAAGCAGCGTCGAAAGAAATTATGAAATTATCATGAAATGACGCGCTGCTATCTTTGTTTGTGTATACGTGTAAAATAGTTATTTGTTACACAAGAGACTAAAGTCAATTTGAATTAGTGCTGCGAGTGCTGACTTTCAATCTCGAACTAGCGAAGTAGTCTAGAATTGAATCACAAGCGTAGCGAATGATTATAATATAGATTTGAGTAATTGAAGGAACGGGAAAAAACAAAAAAATTGGTCTCGTGTTACATAACAACTTTTCACCTCTACCAGCGAGAAAAGTGTTATAGGTAAGAACAGTTATTTTCAAGTGACTTTCCTGGTAAAAAGCTAAATTCAGCATTAGAAACTTGATCTCTGAATCCTTTTGTAGTTAGAAAACTAAGTATCATCATCGCTGGACGTTAGGTAAGTACTTACCTACTCATTTTTTTAAATACTTATTTCACAAAAATAGATCGATCAAACCTATGCTGAAAAAAATATATTCATAGAGTAAAGAGTAAATTAAATTCCCGTCGTTTTGTTTTACATAATGTTGTGTTTTTCTATTATTTATTAACATCCCATCTTATTTTGTTTAAATATATTTTATTAATCTTTCTTATTTTATATTTTCATACATGCGAACTCATTTCGTCCCCTTTTAATATACTATATCTATGTTTCGTCCATACTCTTTATTCGAATTATCAACCTTCTTTTTCAACGAAACTTCTTGGTATATCCGTGTATTTTATATTTTATACTTTTTAATCCGTGTATGACAAAATGAAGATTACATCTTTTTCTCACATATCAATTTTACAAGCAGTCTTTTCACTCTATTTCTTTTTTCTTTATTATTTCAAAAGTTGGTGTTATAAATTAAAAACCACAAACAAACGAGAAAGCAACCTAATAAAAACGTGTTAAAAAGAACTTTGCCTCACGCTCGCACCAAAAATTGATTTTGCTGCGAGTTTTTCGCGCCAAAAGCGCCCTTTTCGTGCTGGATAGGTGAAAAAGTTATTCATGCAATAATACGCATTGCTTTGCAACAAGCAATATTATACCTTTGCCTGCCTCTATTCATAATTTTATACATTTTTCAGAATCAATTCACTTATTTAATGCATCAATTATATAGTTTCCTTATTTAATGACTTTTTACTAAAATACGGTACTAACTTTTGCATCTCGAAAAAAGTAAGTGCGTATAACTTGAGTGTATGAAAGAGCTTGCAGTTCTGAGCTTTTACTTCCAGTATAATCTTAGTCTGTGGCAGTTTATGATGAAGCAAAAATAATAATTACAACATAAGTATTAGTTAAAACTTGTGGTTATGGTATTAGAAGAACACGTTCACATAGTGTTAAGTGTCTCCGGAGTTGTTTGCCGGGTTCCGGCGATGTGGGTCACGGAAGGTTCCGTATCGACCGGTGCGGAATGCGGCAAATTAGACAGCGCATTAACGCAGCGATATTGCCCGCGGAACCCTGGTTAGGATGGCGCACACTGCCGCAGCGAGGATGTAGAGTAGCTTCTCTTTTGAAGCCACGAAACAGCGTTATTTTTTTTAATTTTCCTGCTCAGGTAAAACTCTTTTGTGAAAACCAAAACTTTTTATTGAAGAACATTAATATAAAGGCATACGGCGGTAGCAGATACCGCTCAGCTAGGTGATTGCGTAAAGTCAATCGTATTCATTTGACAGTTCCTATTGTATCATAATTTATGTCATCCCATACAAATTGCAGCCAATGGAATACGATATGAACTGTCAAATGAATACGATTACCTTACGCAATCGCACCCCTGATTTGAGTAGGCCAAATGTTGGCTCAGGCCTTAAATCTGTGAATAAAATTGAAGTCCTTTTAATTTTAACACCCAAAAACCTTTTTACTATTGTGAAGAAGAAGAGGGTAAAGTATTATTAGTAATTTGTTTTCACAACAAAAGCTTTTCTTTTCAATTTCATGTTTTTACGAAATACTTCTCGTGAAAATTCGGAGTTTTACGTATGAGAAAGATCTTATAAAACTGAAAATCCGATAAAAATTACGCGTCAATATAACTTTCACAAATTCGATAAAATAAAGCGAAATGGTATGCCCGACCGGTCAGTGGAATACCAGCCTTAAGCTAAAGGGTTGTGTTTCCCGCACAATACTGTGTTGTGTGTGTGTGTTTGTGCGTGCGTACACACACGGCACACGTGCGTGCGTGCTAACCCTCCGCGAACCAGTTGGTGGAGGGTATGGCGCAAGGCACAGGCGGACGCAAGGACTAATGAAGGTTATGCTAAACGGTACGTTGGGATGACTGATAGGTTCATATTGACTAGACTAGTAGTCAAAATGACTAGTAGACTACGTAGTTTGTACATAATTCTTACTTATCTACAGAAAATACAACATTTACAAAAACATTATATTTTGATGAGCAAAAAAACTAACAAAATAATCTGAAAAACAAAATTAAATTATAACAAATAAAGAAAAGAAGTGTTTTGAGCTCTAACGTGACAGTTGGTAAATAGCTTATGGGAGAAAGTAGGATATGGTTTGGGGATGGCACTATTATGTTCCCAGTTTATAAAACGAAAACTTTGAAGGTAATGTTCATGACTTTTCAGTGTTGAAAAAGAATCAATTTTAATTACATAATATTAATATCTCTTTAATTAAATGTCCTTTTTATTCCGTCAAATATCTAAGAGGGTAGTATTTAATCGGGTAACAATAAATTCCCATTTTGGGTATCAATAATACTGAATATAGCGTACTGAAATACGAAGTGGGCGATGGACTGAGGGCTACTTCAAATATTGATAATTCAAATTGAGAACCTAGTTATTCAAAACGGGCAATCAAATTTCTATTTGGATGACAACCTTAAGGCACACAAAACATTTAAAATTTGGCATATATTTTATTTAAAAAAGCGACTATTAATCCTATCAAGGTGACAAAAATACCATGTTGGGCAGCTTAAGTTACATTGTTACCTACTTGGTATAATAATTGCCCACTCAGTATTTCTGTCACTCATTTCAATTAGGTACTTATTATCTCCCACATGTAGTTGCTCGTTTTACGTATGTTTGTAATCCACCGTTTGTCGTCCGTTTAGTTATTTTGTCGCAAACAAAATAAACCGCTGGCGGGTTTATAAGACTTAAGTATCCCAATAAACAGTCGCCTTTATTATTTTCAGTCACTCAATTAAAAATATCCCTATCTGATATCCCTGTCTAAAAGACTAAATACGTTTTCTAGTTTTTCATTGAAATTGCTTCCGCTTATGACTTGCATATTCGCAATTTGCGAGCGTCGAGCGGAGCGGGGCGAGGTGTGAACAATCCTGCCCCGCGACCGCTTTCAAACATGTTCCCATATGTTTGTTCTTATCGCGTTTACGCTTAATTTTTACTTTTTGCAATACGAATTAACTTTTACATCTTTTCGATACGAGTAATTTAATTTTTTCATATTGCAACAGATTTCAGTCATCCATTGGCACTTTATTTTTTCAACGCTTAAGCTTGGTATCTCTTATTCTACCCGTCTGAAAACTATCACAGCTGTTTAAACTAATGTATACTTAGCTTTAAAGCCATACCAAGAAAAGGCTATGATAATACCGTAATTATTATAACCAGTTGCAATTCCTGTTTTTTATTATTAATTTTAAGTGCGGTGCTTTAGACCAATACATTGGAGAATAGTTACTACATATCCCCCTCGCCCATCTGTGTTAGACTAGAGGGCCACTTCAGCAACTATCCAGCAGTAGTAGTCACTCCTCTTAGAATTAAGGTAGACTAAACAAATGCTCCTCTGAGCGAATTTTGCCTTTGTATAACTTCAGTTCTAAGCTAGCCTCCAAATAAGCTCCCGAAAGTTGACTAGCTAGTGTTTGTTTCTCGCGATTGATAAAAAAACCTCGGGGGAGCGAGTATGCTGGTGTGCGTAGCGTATGCGTTGCGGCGTCGCGGGGCGGTGGAGAGCTCGCGGCTCGACACCTCTGCACAAAGCAACGCTAATAGCTAGTTTCACACCACTAGCTTGTGCTCCAGGATATGCCTGCGATTTTTTTACTAGTAGTATTATTTTTCCATAAAATACCAATACATGTTGTCTGTAAAGGGAGCCCAGATATCTGCAATCGAAACGGAAGAAAGCATGTTTTATTATCGAAGCTTTAATAAGGTGTAGCCTAAACCGGCCCCGACGGAAGATCAGCGTTGGGTCATAAGCCTAACATTATGCTGAGTCGGGACCGATTTGGGGCAAAACTAATCATGTATTATAATTTTTAATTGTTTTTTTTACTGTTTTGTCTTAAATAAATGTTTTTTCTTTCTTTATTTCTTTCCATTTTATCAGGGCTAAAAGTGTTAGTAGCAGCATTTTCCGATATCTACAGTATCTACTACCTAGTCATACTTTTGTACCTGTCGTTGGAACATTATCTGAGTTTCTTCGCTCAGTGTACTTTTCGTCGGCAGCAAATTATTTGCATTCCATAACCAACAGACAGAATAATTAAACTTGCAGTAAAGCGGCGTCGCCTCGACTCACTCCAGCTATCCACAAACAAACATATTTCTACGGTTCACCGCGGAAATGCAGCCTACAACCTCCATTTTAGGGCTCAAACTCACTTAGCATCTGTAGAGCCTCCCTCAGCCCTGATTAGCCTGAAACGAAACTATGGAGTCGCAATTAGATTTAGACTTTAGTGTTAATAGCTAAGGTCGGTTTTTGTATGTTTTTTTGTAACAATAATAGAGCACACTCGACCTCGGAGGCGCGAGTTTTCCCGCGGGTTTCACTTTCGCGCTAAGTGCGGCTGTTCAACACTTTTGTATGGAAATATTAAAGAAATTCCTTGCGACCGACGACGCTAGGTTTTAGGCGACTTCCTACAACAATAATGTCCAAAACCACATGTAGAAGAAAAGTATTTTCATTCATCAGTCAACGACTTCTCTTTTCCGGTGGCTGAGTGTAGAGTGACATTTCTAAAGTTCCGGGATCGATTCCCAGCTGAGTTAGAAAAACGATAGGTTCAAGCTTCCATTATACTTCTTAAATAAAAGTATTATAACCATAAAAGACCTCCCTAGTTAACCAGAGTTACCTTACTACACTAATCCTAAAACAAATGCATCCTCACTTTCTTAGGTCATAAAGTCATTATGGGAATTCGAGACCTTTGACATTAGCTCTTTATTATTGCATTGTCTGATCATAAACAACGAACTGTTGTATGTATTAATATGAGAATTAAGAAATGTAACATTTAACACTCCGCTCTTTAGATTTCTAGCTCTCACAAAACACATCCACACAATATTTCCTGTTCTCGATGACCTAGTTATAGGCGTCCCTCTCCCGCCTGCGTTCTCGCTCGCTCCTCGATTATGAATATGCTCCCGTCGGGAATACGAATTGGTTTGTTATTTACTATAATGAATATGCGATCTAGTTGACATGCAGGCCCTATGCCCTTACAGCGTGTAATGTGTATATTCGGGCCCATATCACTTCATAAACACCATAGGGTGTCATATTACGCTCTAATATAGTCATTTATACAAATGGAAGTGCCATCGGAATAAATATAACAGCTTCAATATCAAGCACTTGATGATTAATTTTCGTCTTATTGTTTGATTCAGAATTAGGGTCAAGATTCAGCAGGCTTACGCAACAGCACCATCGCGATCGTTTCGTGATCGTCAATTTGACATTACAATGTTAACGACGACCACGGCTTTACAATACATGAGTGTCGTTATTTATTTATTTCTATCGTTATTTCACATGCTAGTGCCCGTGAAATAAAAATTCGCGGTATAAGATCTTAGTTGCTAGATAGAGCAGCGAAAAACGCGAATAGAGAGCTTGACTCGCTGACTATATCTTACACTGTTTTACGATCACGATCACGACGGTCGTCAAATTGTGCTGTTGCGTAAGCCTACAGTTAAGTATAAGTGTCAAAATTTTGTTGGTTTTATAAACCCGGTTCTTATGAACAAGGAGAGACAAAATCAGTCCATTATCAAAGATCTCAACTGACAAAAGAACATTGGGACAGCTAACACCTTTTTGTGCTCGCTGCTGTAGGGACTTTCAGTCCCTCTTTCTGTATACTGTCTAAAAAAAGGACAATACGATGCCCGGTTCCTATAATATTAGGATATACCTAATGACGAGATAAAATTGCTGGACCTTTACTTAATTATTCTGACAAACTTACATATCTTTGAAACAAAAATAATATTCTACTCAAAATAGATGATGAAGTAACTTTATTCCAAAGAAGTTGAGAAAAGGAATTCTCATTATTATTAGATTTCTTTTTCAAATCCGTTAAACTTAATATTTGTTTAAAATCATATTTTTTTTGTAACCATTTATATATTCTGTTTACAAAGTGTTGTTTCCGTAATTTGCTTATGTATTGTATAATTTGTACTTGCGTTAATGCTCTGTAAATGCTGTGGTAACAATTTTCAATAAATAAAATAAAATAAAATAAAATAAAATTCTAAATCTGCAATAGCCCAAAGAAAAAGAAATGATTGAAACACAATTTTTGACTTCGTAACTTTGTTTGGACTAGTTAGGAGGTGAACAATGTGAACATATCAAAAGTCCCCGTCCGCAGCCCTTATTCCGGGGGGAGGAGGGGGTTTAAAGGTCCTATTCTTCGGTTTTTAACATATATCTCGGAAACTATGCGTCTTAGTGACATGCCTAGTGATAGGCATACAAAATGAAAGCTGTTTAAATTTGCTACAAGTTTTATACAGTAAATTTTTTCGATATCTTGTATAGTTTTTGAGATATCCGCTTCTGAATATCTTTACATTCGTTCTCAACCAAAACGGCATCAATTTAAGAACACAAACGTAGCCTGTCTACAGCACCTATCGCTTTTACTCTTGTTTTCGTCGTCGCCAAACGCACCCCGAAAATCTATACGCTCCCCCCTCTTGAACTTTTCAACCCAAGATGGCTTAATTTCTATCCTGCTTTCTTAAATTCGGGTAAGTCAGATTGCATTCTTTGTTGAGGGGCCGGTGGACACAAATATTTTTGGAATACTTTTTTCTTTTCATTTATCATAGATTTTTAAAGGATATCAAAAAGCAAAATTAATTCTATTCTATTCTATTTCATACGACGTTATTACATGTATTTTTTTTATCAACGTGTTCGTTCTTGTTAATTTCTTTATTAATATTATAAAAGAGCGAGTTAAAACTATTGAGAACATAATTACACCGTTATTTTTTAAGTGTATCTAAAAATGAAATGGGGATTTCAGACCACGTAAATGAACAACTTTTACTATGGGACCAACCACGGAATCGCGAAAAAAAATCAGCTGTTCCATAGAAAAGTAGGTACTACAACATCAACTCGACTACCTTTAACATAAGGAACAGCTGATATTTTTTTCGCGATTCCGTGGTTGGCCCCATAGTAAAAGTTGTTCATTTACGTGGTCTGAAATCCCCATTTAATTTTTAGATATGCTTAAAAAATAACGGTACCTACGAATGAAGAAACTAATGAGGAAGTTAGCTATGCTAAAGCAAATATCAATTAACACATCTGAAGGTTTTCTATTATGTTATGAGGTGGGGCGAAAACCTAACCAATTTATTTTGTTCATTAAAAATAAATATTTTTTTTCGTAATCAACATATGAATTTCGTTTGCGGTACCCTAAAATCTCGACAACGCTCGCCTGAAAACAGTTTTTCGGGAGTTTCGAGATTAGCATTTACGTCGTTCAGAGTGGAGGGAGCGGACGCCGGACGCCGGACGCCGGACGCTTTGTCTTCAAGGGCTAAATGACTCGATACTAATCCAGCGGCCCCATTACCCCCCACTCTAAGCAGCCAAGTCAAGGGAAATTATTTACTTTGCCGGAGGCCCTGTAATTGTTACATTATCACATACTCACAAAAAGGTTTGCAAATTACTTCTTAGATTGTGAAGGCATTGTTATTTAGAAGCACCTGAAAATCTTGAGATACCGAAAGCAGATGATAAAAAAAATATATTAAAAACCCGCCTGCATAAAAAGACAAGTCGACTGAAAAGACGGAAACAAGAAAGTGACATTATGAATGATTTAAATTATATGCCTCCGACTGCATGTTATTATGACATGTTGCCTTTAATATTTATTTAATCTTGTTTCCATCTTTTCAGTCGACTTGTCTTTTTATGCAGGCGGGTTTTTAATTTTTTTTAATTATTTTTTTTATTTATCTCTTTTTAGTTATTATATATTACAGTCATGATATACCTTTTTGAAATCCTTATAATAAGCCCTTTAATTTGACACCCATATTGCAGTATTCTAAAAAAAAAAATTTTTTTTACTACGTATAATAGCACCGTTCAGCCGCCATGTTGGTTTTTTATAACGCCACCTTCTTAAGAACACTTGGGCTGAAAAGACAAATCTAACGATATCTTAATCATAGAAATCCGTTCAGCCGTTTGAAAGATATGAGGTAATAAGTAATATTACATACAAACAAACTTACAAGATACGCGCGAAAAACATTAACTAGATAATAATTAATATAATTTGCTGAAATAGGCAGGTTTAATCAAGTATAATTTAACTTGGTTGTATCCAACATACAATACTTAACCTTATTGTATGTTGGATGGTGGATAGCAGGTAAGTAACTAGGTTCAGATATTCTTTAAAGTGAATCTAGTACTTGTATTTCATTAATTTCAAAACCAACACCCCTTTCTATCAGATTTTTCTGTATACTTTTGTATTAATACCTTATTTCATATTTTAATTTGCGAATTCCGAGTTTCAATTGAAAATAAGCTTCGCATTCGAGATTCCAATTTAATAAGCGGTCCCTCGAACGAAAAGAGTTTTACTTTCAGCCGAGCGGCGTTCAGCGTTCATCTTAATTTGCCTCGTGGAGAATTCATTTAATTTCAATTTCTTTGCGCGTTGTGCCTCTTTGCCGATGAACAAACACTGCCAGGGTTCCGTGCCATCTGTCTCGACGGGTTCTAGCTTGAGATATAATGGAGATTTCATTTTTGTTTTTGATATCTTCCAACTTAGATTCTTGTTTAAAAAGATCTTTGATAATTAAGACGATGAAACCGAGTGGCGAATGTTTTAATCTTCTTATTAAAAAATCACAAAGTCAAAAAATTTAAACGTTATGTATTTTCCAAACTAAGGGCATAAGTTTGGGAAATACATTATAAAGGTCTGTTTCTTTAGGCTTTAGCTTTAGATTAATCTTCTGGTTTATTTTGAAAATGGAGCCAGAAAGTGTATGATTTTTCGTCTAGTAAGTAAATTGAAACTCCCAGGCCAGGAACCTGAGGATTTGAATTAATACCTAAAAAAATAAATATAATGTTAGGTTAGGGCCGGTTCACACTTGGCGCGGCGCTCGGGACGGAAGCGCCGCGGGCGCGCGCGCTCATTGTCAATTAATCTACGCCCGCGATTGTGGCGGGGCGAGCGAGCGGGCACAGCGAGCATTTAGGCCGCCTTGCCATGGAAAATCTGCTAATTAATGTAAACGATATTATTTTCATTAATTATCTAGTAATGTAATAGCAAAATATTCAAACTATAAATAGTAAGTTTACAGATATACTCGCTGAAAACAGAAAACTAATGTTTCATAATATACGTTATGATTACCGTGTCATGTAGATATTTTTTGCGTAACTCATAAGTACTTAAAATAGTAGTTAGTTTCATACTGACGTGTTGTAAAAAATAAGAAATAATGACTGTCATTTATTCAACATATTTCATAAAACTTCTCATTTGCCATTAGGTAGTAAGTACCTATCATCAGTAAGTATTAAAAAAAATTACAGACTGATTGTTATCTGCGTCTATGTGTCTGCTAATGTTGTCATATTTCTTAATTTTGCAGTAATTGAATTTAGAGTTCTATAGCATTTTCCAATTATTATCTCTTTTCGATATACAAAAGCATGCTCTCAGTGTGCCCCAGGCACATATTGCTTCTCCAACCGTATAGATACGCCATTTTCTTATAAAGTGTGAAAGTGAGGCAATCCACCGTTTAATGAGGACGCGACACAAAACTGGGTGCTAAGGGATTAACTTACTTATACTCAGTAATAAGGTTCAAAGTTGCGTGATGGGCCACACGGGCGGTATTGGCACGGTTATCAGTTAATTGATTCCGTCTATTTCTTAATTAAGCGCCCTCTATTGTGCAGATTTCATATTGTCTTTAGTTTACTGATCTACATTCCGTCGACGGCGTGGAAGCTCATTCCTTTTAACTTTGCTTCTGGCGAAGCGAGCTTGAACTTTTAATAGGATTTCGTGGAGCTTTTACACATATCATTGTGAACATTTATATAGGTAGATACATTTAGGTGCGTTTGAGATAAGACCGGTCAGTAAGTACTTATGTTTTGAAATAGAACTCTGACAGAAAATGTACCAAGTTGTAAATATTAATATAATTGAATCAAAAATCCAAATACCGTTTCTTCAGCCCATCAAATTGAACAACTTTTACTATAGGATTTATATATACTTTTTCTAAAAATACTAGACTATGGGCACTAAAATCTCCACGATAAACATTTTTAAAATTGTGTATTAGAATTATAATATTAAATATGATATGTTACGAAATTCAAAAAGTGATAACAATAATGACGAATACATAACTCTCCTTAGATCTAAGCCTATCAATAAACAATTTATACAACGTGTTAGAAAAAATGCCGAATATGACAGGGACCATCAAACTGAACAACTTTTACTATGGGACCAACTCTGAAATCGCGAAAAAAAATCAGCTGTTTCATACATTTTGATATTTTCGTTATTAATTTTGTATGAAACAGCAGATTTTTTTTCGCGATTTCAGAGTTGGTCCCATAATAAAAGTTGTTCAGTTTGATGGTCCCTGTCATATTCGACATTAAGGATTTTTTCTAACACGTTGTATAAATTGTTGATTGATAGGCTTAGATCTAAGGAGAGTTATGTATTCGTCATTATTGTTATCACTTTTTGAATTTCGTAACATATCATATTTAATATTATAATTCTAATACACAATTTTAAAAATGTTTATCGTGGAGATTGTAGTGCCCATATGTCTAGTATTTTTAGACGGTATCGTTACATTCCCTCGTAGTCACTGCTAGAAGTATATAGCAAAACTGCTAAAAGTGGCCGTTTTTGACATATTTGCTATCTACTTCTACGAATGACTACGAGGGCATGTAGTGATACCTTCTAAAAATACTAGAACATGGGCCTTAAAATCTCCACGATAAACATTATTAAAATCTTTTTGTATTAATAACTTATTAAATAAAAACCACTTTCGGTCATACACCGCCTTAAGTAAGTATTACATAAGACTTTTCGGTCTTTGTGCAATTAGTCTGAAAAATATTTTTTTTAAAGGCAGGATTTTTTTAATTATATATTTTCACACAGCCGAAAATTCTGAAACTTAGATTCCTACCTGTAAAAAATATTCAGGCAATTGATTATTTCAGACTTTCCCCAGTGTTGAATAGTAACAAATGCTTTAACTCCCTAGTCTAGTTGGTGTAAGACGTCATTAACCCGGCGTCATTGTGGCGGAAAAAAGTTACACTAACGTTGAGGTGGGTCATCATGACCCTGGTTACAATTGTTAAAATTTTGCCTAGTATAAAATAATTTTAAATTTTTCAAATTTTATATTAATTATAAATACTGTATTTATAATCAGTAGCAGCAATAAAACACATTGGTAATGAGTGAAATAATCTTTATTTTTCGTTTTTCTTATAGACTATTAATTATACAACAAAACTGTAACTCTTTTCTTAATTTTCTTATATCAACAAAAAACAATATCGTTTCTAACAAATACTTACTTAAATAAAATCTATACTACCTTACCTCTCTATCATTGGAAGATAAGAACGAACGACGAACACTAACATGATCTTCATATAAAATATATATAAAAAGTATATGGCACAAAACAGCAACGTCGCCGTTGAGCTGGGTCATAATTACCCTGTCGCAGGTTCACACACGTGTTGCTCGTTGCGCTGGTGATGGACGAATGAAGTGAGATACGCGAAGGGGAGGGGTGATCTTTAGCTGCAGCTACTGAGACAGACAGTTGTGGGTGGCAATTATTTCTAAGCAGTTTTCCGTATGCAAAACATGCAGGGTCATATTGACCCTGCCTCAATGACGCCGGGTTAACCTAAAACCACCCTGTGGGGCTCCCGGGCTCCGGGACATCAAAGCGCCTCCTCTATGCCAATTGGTTTTTTTATCGTTTTCTCTAGACGTGTCGTGTGTCAGCACCGCCGCCATATCTTGCATATAGAACTGGTTCATTTGGTTATGGTTATTACCTTCAACAACTTTAAATTTCGAGTCAAAACTATCGCATTGGGTTTTTGATGCTTATTTTCTTAAACTTCTCAAAGTCAAAAAAATGGCAATGACATTGTCAAATGGGGAAAACCAATAAGTGCTTTTCACAATGACAAAAAACTGTAGGCTCGATCATAGATATGGTATAGGGCTCGATAGATAGCGTTGATAAAAATTAAAAATGTATGCGTCAATGTGTTTTTTTTACTAAACTTTGAAGAGTACTCAAGTAGGCAGGCAGATGTAATCCTAAAATGTTTCTCTATGGGCAGATGTCAACCAGCGAGCGCTTACTTGCCTCTTTGGTACAGGCCGTATATTTTTAAAAGCCAATTTTGACACTTCTCTTTCCATCAACGCCATCTAGTGAAGCAAATAGTTACTATTTTTTTTAATATCACTTAAAAGCCCTTAATACAATGAACAGTGTATTGACGACGAATGCCTTACAAAACTAAATCATTTTTATTTAAAATCCAATTATACGCAATCTTTCTTATTTCGTTTATTTTTATTAAGGCTTACCGCTGACGGGCGCTATTTTGTAGCTGCGATAAGCGCGGCGTTAATCGCGGCGATATCGCTGCGATAAACGCGGCGATAATCGCGGCGACAATCGCGGCGCTTTTTTGTCGCTGACGTAGGTTAACCCTAAAAGGCACCCGGTAATAATAATTTAGAACAATCACTTTTATTATTGCTAAGCTCTATAAAATAAAGTTTATGATTTATTTATGTCAGTAATTATATACTTTTTCACAAATGAAGCAAACAATGTATACGATTCAAATGTCTTCAGATCCTTTTATCGTCAAAATAGTGTGAAGAACAAAAATTCTGCATTTACTTTATATGCGCAAATTCAAGACTTAATAAAAATTTGTTCGATACCTACTGGAAGGTTTTGACCCGGAAAAAGTATTGCGAGTCGCTAGAAGTATTTGTTTTGCAGAGATAAGTTAGTTTTTGTATTACATCATTTTATGACATATTAAAAAATAATATTTTTATCCGTGTTCCACAAACGGTATTTTTTATGTGTTTTACTGTTACTGTATATGTTACTATGATCAGATTTTGATGACATGTTATAGTGTGTTTTATATTCGCAATATACTCACAAAGCCCTTTCATTTTATATACCACATGGTATGAAAAAATCTTTGTAAGTACTGAAAACTTTATGACATCACAGTTTCTACCCCCGCCATTTTCACGCTTTTCATCTTATATATTTGTGATTAGGGCATCGTATTGAATGCATTGATACCACATTTTCGTATTTTCGTGATGACTTGTGCGAAAACTAACCTCAAACCCTATAATTACCGATTGGCTAACAGTACAATAGAATATTTTATTCATGTTTTTCGAACGTCACAGTTATTGAATAATTATAATTAAATACCTCGAAAAACACGTAGTTATAATAACAACAAAATTTAACGGTATTTTTTTACATTTTTCATTATAAGTCGAACACTATGCGGCCTAAAAAAAGAGAAATGTTTGACATGCCCTACTATAGTAGCCTCACTTCAAATTTTTAAGACCCCTTTTCAATTCCTGCTGTAAAAAAGAAAACATCCTTATTTGCAAAATATTTGGGCAAACGTCATCTTAAACTTTCAAGTTGATACCATTAATAGGTAGTTATCGAGATATCCAGCTGTGACAGACAGACAGACAGATTGAGTCACACCATAAGGGTTCCTTTTTACCATTTTGCTATGGAACCCTTATAAAGAACCCATATAATGCTTATGGTTTTTCTTTTTTTGTGTAAAAACTCGCAATAGGAAATAATACGCAAAACTTTTCGCATGTGGCGCCATTACTTCCTCAGTATTATGCCCTATTCCCTGACCAAAATCATCTTACTTAAAAAACTAAATCTTGCGATTCTTTTACGCAAAACAGAAGTAGATTTACCTACTTCATTAGGCATTGTTATGGTAAACATATTTAAACGGCGACTTCTTTGATTTTCATTATTTATAAATAAATAAAATTTACTAGATGTTTGTTCTTAGACAAAACGACAGTGCTTTCAATACAATTTTATTAGCGACAAGTCAAATTCTTTAGCTAACTTGATGTTTCTTTTGTTACGTTTACGTTAAGTTTTCCATAATAATATAGGTAAATTATAAACTTATGATAATCCCAGAACAATAATTGCATTAACCGACCTTAGGTTCGTAGTGTGATCCTACCTTTTTTGGAACAGGATTAAAAACTATATTAATTGGTAAGCATATCATGTAATAATAATTCTCTTACTTTTTATTGCAAGCTCTACCATTACAAAAATAATTATGTCAGCCAGCGAAAAAAATTGTGGTGTCTTTTAGGGTTAAAGCCGCTTGTCACTCTTGTCAGTGTCATTTCGTGGGCGATTAGTCGCCGAGCTATGTGTGAGCTACTTTTTGTAGCTCGTGGGCGTTTACGTATTGAACTCCATATGTTCTATTCTGGGCTACAAAAAATCGCTCGGCGATTAAGCGCCCGTGAGCGGTGGCGCTTAAGGTAAATTATTTAAAAATCCTCAACTTTTTATCCAACCGTAACAATGTTAGGCCACAGCTTTTAACAAGTTCACCAGGATTTCACCAGCAGGCTTGCCTCCCGGCGTCTCTCGCGTACGACCGATGCCGCCATCACAACGAGACCCCTCGGACTCTTCCTGACAACCCCATGTGTGGTAAAGATCGCATTGATAGCGGGAGGCGGGGGGTTCAAGACGCGCTGGTGTGTAGCCAGCTTATTCTTTTAGGAGTTCAGTTTTGTTAGACCCGTGGCTTTCGGTACAGATGTCCTTGTTGGTTGGCGATGGGAGGGCGGGCGCGGGGCGGGGCGGGTCAGGCTAGGCTGGCGGTGGCCTCGTGTACTAGTGCTCACATCACACGTCCTACAAAGCGCCCTAACTGCCTGCTATTAACAGCACTCACCCCTACGCTAGTGTTGGGACTGACTGAGATCACCTTGGCTTAGTATTAATAACTAATGAGGGCTTTTCACAATGACAAAAAACTGTAGGCTCGATAGATGGCGTTGATAAAAATAGGTGACAATGTGATTTTTTTACTAAGCTACGAAGAGTATCAACACCATCTAGTGAGGCAAATAGTTACTATTTTTAGGCTTCGAAGAGTATCAACACCATCTAGTGAAGCAAATAGTTACTATTTTTATTTTTTAAATGTCGTCAGTTTGAAAACCCCTCATTGGTCTTGTGTATTTAAAATCGACCGCCTCAGAGCTTTTTCTCTGACTTTTCACAGTCTTTTTCATGATTTCATTAGTTTGAACGATTTCACACACTGAGGTTTCACATTCGATTCTCAGATGAATGGAAAAACTATTTGTTTGTGATTTAATTGTTGTGGAGGTACAGAAACCGAAGCTAGTTCAGATTTTCATATCATGTTTCTTTTTTTCTAATCTTAGATTTTTTTTAGTTGAACAGTAGGTAGGCCTTGCTTTTATGACTTTTTGATAATTTTTCAATATGGCTGACTGAATTTCTTTTCAAAAAAATTCGAAGACTTAGGCTGATTTATCAATGCCTAGATAGAGCTTTATCCGTTTGATAGCGTATTATACTGCCAAATTGAAAATGCTTGTCATTCATTTTTCTGTCACATTTGTGAATGACTTTTATTAGATTTCATCAATATTTGAACTGACTGATATCTGTTATCTGGGGATTGGAAAATCAGCTCTTATTAGACAAAAATATACAAATGGTGTGTGGTGTTGTGGTGGTGTGTGGTGTTGTGGTTGGCCCCATAGTAAAAGTTGTTCATTCACGTGGTCTGAAATCCCCATTTCATTTTTCTTAGAAATTAACGGTGTATACAAAAAAAAATATGCATTTCGCGCTTGCACGGTCAACAAGTACCTACTACATAGATAGGTACTTGTGTTTTTTTTACTTCAACCTTTTGTTTTCTCATGTTGCATCAGTGTGTCTAAAATTCCTTATCAAAACGCTTAAGGCGGTTGTATGACTGAAAGTGGCGCCCTTAGAGGTTTTTATTTAATAAGTTATTAATAGAAAAAGATTTTAATAATGTTTATCGTGGAGATTTTAGGCCCCAAGGTCTAGTATTTTTAGAAGGTATCACTACATGCCCTCGTAGTCATTCGTAGAAATAGATAGCAAATGTGTCAAAAACGGCCACTTTTAGTAGTTTTGCTATCTACTTCTAGCAGTGACTACGAGGGAAGGTAACGATACCGTCTAAAAATACTAGACTGTAGGCCCTAAAATCTCTACGATAAACATTTTTAAAATTGTGTATTAGAATTATAATATTAAATATAATTCACCTTAAGTAGGTACCTCCGTACTTACTTATGTGAATATATGTAAATGGTTTTAATTGTAAAATACGAATGAACGAATAACGTAACGTTAAGGTACCACACTACTGAAAATATTTGTAAGAATATAAAGTAACTAGCTTCTGCCCGCGACTTCGTCCGCGTGGATATTAGAGAAAATCCTTAGGGAACCTTCAAAATCCTTAGGGAACCTTCAACCAGGATCTGACCAGCCATTTTTACACATTTAGGCGGGTTCCTACCAAGGGCACTAACTGGCGAGGCAAGACATTTGCCGCGTGTGGCGGGCCTCGCACGTGGCTTCCCGTTCCAGTTCCCGTCCCCGGTCCCGGTCCCGTTCCCGTTCCCGTTCCCGTCCCCGTCCCCGTCCCCGTCCCCGTCCCCGTCCCCGTCCCCGTCCCCGTCCCCGTCCCCGTCCCCGTCCCCGTCCCCGTCCCCGTCCCCGTCCCCGTCCCCGTCCCCGTCCCCGCCCCCGTCCCCGTCCCCGTCCCCGTCCCCGTCCCCGTCCCCGTCCCCGTCCCCGTCCCCGTCCCCGTCCCCGTCCCCGTCCCCGTCCCCGTCCCCGTCCCCGTCCCCGTCCCCGTCCCCGTCCCCGTCCCCGTCCCCGTCCCCGTCCCCGTCCCCGTCCCCGTCCCCGTCCCCGTCCCCGTCCCCGTCCCCGTCCCCGTCCCCGTCCCCGTCCCCGTCCCCGTCCCCGTCCCCGTCCCCGTCCCCGTCCCCGTCCCCGTCCCCGTCCCCGTCCCCGTCCCCGTCCCCGTCCCCGTCCCCGTCCCCGTCCCCGTCCCCGTCCCCGTCCCCGTCCCCGTCCCCGTCCCCGTCCCCGTCCCCGTCCCCGTCCCCGTCCCCGTCCCCGTCCCCGTCCCCGTCCCCGTCCCCGTCCCCGTCCCCGTCCCCGTCCCCGTCCCCGTCCCCGTCCCCGTCCCCGTCCCCGTCCCCGTCCCCGTCCCCGTCCCCGTCCCCGTCCCCGTCCCCGTCCCCGTCCCCGTCCCCGTCCCCGTCCCCGTCCCCGTCCCCGTCCCCGTCCCCGTCCCCGTCCCCGTCCCCGTCCCCGTCCCCGTCCCCGTCCCCGTCCCCGTCCCCGTCCCCGTCCCCGTCCCCGTCCCCGTCCCCGTCCCCGTCCCCGTCCCCGTCCCCGTCCCCGTCCCCGTCCCCGTCCCCGTCCCCGTCCCCGTCCCCGTCCCCGTCCCCGTCCCCGTCCCCGTCCCCGTCCCCGTCCCCGTCCCCGTCCCCGTCCCCGTCCCCGTCCCCGTCCCCGTCCCCGTCCCCGTCCCCGTCCCCGTCCCCGTCCCCGTCCCCGTCTATTTATTTTTAGATGTGCTCCAACGAAGTTTAAAGTTGTAATGTCTATTTTATATTATTTTTCCATACAAAATTTGAACCCCATTTGCACCCCTTTAGGGGTCAAATCATGTCCACCGTGTTGGACTTCAAAATAAATGTCATTTTTGCAATCGTCATCCCAGAAAACCCCAATAACGACATCCATATCTATTTTTGGGGTTTTTTACCCCTTTTCACCCCCATATCATCCCAATAGGGGTCCAAATACTACAACATACGTTGCGTTAGATTTCTATCCATAAGCCTAAATTATAAATTTAGCGATTTTCACTTCGAAAATAAAGGATTTTCTTCAATACACAACTTTATCCCCCTTTTGACCCCTTCGGGGGTAGAATTTTGGAAAACGCTGAGACCCGTATTTATTTATTTTCAATGGTCAGTCTAAACACAAAATTTGAAGATCCTAGCTTCAAAACTGAGGGACTTTCATACAAACTTTGATCCCCTTTTTTACCCTCTTAGGGGGTGAATTTTGAAAAACCCTTTCTTAGTGCACCCCTAGACCTCATAAGGAACCTACGTGCCAAATTTGGAGTCTCTAGACCCAGCGGTTTGGGCTGTGCGTTGATAGATCAGTCAGTCAGTCAGTCAGTCATTCAGTTTACGATTTTATAAATATAGATAAGTGTACTTGTGTGTTTTAATTTAATTGGAGGCGTTTAAACATATATTTACAATTCAATAAATGAAGTATAAAAAGTCCTAAGTAGGTACCTCAAGTTAGTAAACCACCTTAACTAATTAATTAAGATCGCGCATTGCACAGGTCACATCACTAAAATACTCAGGTCATACTGAAATAAAACTTATTACTAAGCCAATAAAGTTTTATATTAATTGCAGCTTAATCAAATGAAATACCTACAACCAATTCTGAATTATATCATATACACAATAAGGAGTGTATTTGGATTGGCATTAAGGCTTTACGGGGTCACAGTATTATTACCCAATAAAATACGAGCGATCTTATGTTCTATCATGTATAAATTAAGGTATGTTTTAGACTGGGTGGTGGTTAAGTTGTGGGGTCATGGTGCCTACAGCCAACAAAGGATTGAGAGACACCGAGAACAAACAATTTTTGTTTTTATTTGATTTGATAAAGTAAAAAAATTGAAAAAAAGGTGTAAAGTAGTCGTAATCCGCTTTTGTAGAAAAAATTATTGAAAGATTGCAATTTATCTTAATCGGCAGTGCACTCAAGGTACACATGACAGCGCGTCAGGTTATCAGGTGTTAGTTAAACAGCGAAAACAGTTTTTATTAAGTAGGGTATAAAGTCTCAAGGTCAACATATCTGTGGTGCCGTCGTGTGTACTGTACTTACTTAGATAATTCATACAGTGATTGACTATTGAGTCATCATCATCATCATCATCATATCAGCCGCACGATTTTTCACTTCTAAACTGAAAAACACATAGACTAACTCCAATTTTGTACTAGGTATTGTATTTTTTCATGTACCTGATATAAATGAGCTCAGTAGGAGGCCTTACATGCATAATCAAGTAATGTACTTATTATAATAAATATAGCGGCTGCAACTAGAGGCGTGCCGTGTGAACCAACCCTTTGTCGCGCGTCATTGTCGCGCCGCGCCCACTGATTACGCATTCAACAATATTGTGACAGATTGTCACATTGTCGCCGCGCTTCCTGTCACCAGGTGACAATCGGCACAATAGCTCCTGATAGCGTAGCGTACAATGACATCTTTACAAGCAACAGACACGTCGGGGATAAAAGACGGTTGAGGTTTTTTTGAGGCTCAATTCTCAATGGGTGAATGAAGAAAAAGTAAGTTTTTTTTATATTGTCTTAGGTCTTGGGTGTGGTAATATTTTGTTGCTTCTGATTAAAGTATTCAATGAACAATATGCGATATGCCCAATTATTAGATTCAATGTTTATGTGTTTATCTCATCATCATCATTGTGTATTTTTTATGCACAACGGGATATTGCTTGGCTTTCACCTTACCTGATGTTAAGTGATGATAAGACCGAAGGTGGAAGCGCACTACTCCCGGAATCCTCATCACTGAGGAACTGGCTACCTTACCTCTAACGGCCGGAACACATCAATTTTTAAATTGTTGTTATGGCGTCAGACTTAGGTAAGATGGTGGTAGCTAGCCAGGCGGACTTGAAATAAGCCATACCACCAACAAAACCGAGTACAAATCTTACCCCGTCTGGGAATCGAACCCGGGACCCCTGCGTCTTACACGGGTGGGCGAATCACTAGACCACAGAGGCGGTGTATTATGTTTTCTCAAGTTTTAAGACCATTTCTTTTTTTTTACAAAATTAAACCCCATTCCCATTTCTCCGCGCTTAACTTCACAGTATAATTTTTGTAGTTTTTTCTTCCTCCTAATTTGGTATAACAAAATGTTCGTGTTTGTTTAAATGACGACGAGTCTTAAACTCGTTCAAACTTGGAGCACATAATTGGTGCGATTTGACAGGTTTTTTTGTAAGTTCGCGGAAACGGGCCTTTCAATAGGCTACCGTGCGCCTGAAATTACCGGCGATGACGAGGCGTTTATGACCAAATGCAATAGGGAATATACATCATTTTTTTTAATCAAAATCAAAATTATAATGCCTGAGAAAATCAAGTGTAATATTAAAACTTTTCTATTGTGTTTTTTCTCGTGATATAGTTACTTGAAGTTATATAGCACGCATGAGCAGTGAGCACCCGCAGAAAACGCTCTATACAAAAAATACGATAAAGATACGATAAATAAGATACGCATATCATTGTAATAAAACCTACACTAAAAATAAAAAAATAAAAAATTGATTAAAAAAACAAAAAACCGACTTAAAAAAACCTACCTCTAACTAAAAAGCTAGAAATAATATTCGTAATAATAAAAAACACGTCTTTTGAAGTCGGATGGGGCTTTTAGAATAAAAAAAAGGAATTTGTACTCCAGCCCCACCCGACTTCAATAGACGTGTTTTTATTATTACGAATATTATTTCTTGCTTTTTAGTTAGAGGTAGGTTTTTTGAAGTCGGTTTTTTGTTTTTTTAATATTTTTTTTATTTTTAGTGTAGGTTTTATTACAATGATATGCGTATCTAGTGGTTTGAATATTATTTCTTGCTTTTTAGAGGTATTTAATTTTGATGCTGTTTTGTTTTCATTTTCATGTTTTTTGAAGTCGGTTTTTTGTTTTTAAAACATTTTTTATTTTTTTATTTTTAGTGTATGTAAGTAACTTCTGTTTGGTAGCTAATTACTTTAGTTTTTTTATATTTAGTTTATTTATATTATCTTATCCAGTGGGTATATTATCTAGGTAGATAAAACATGGGTAGACCCACGAAAGGTGCGGCATGCACGCCTTTAAAAATATCGGTCTTTAAATTTAACTTTTTTGTGATAAGTATAGTATATTTAGCGACGATATTATCTAAGTTACAATATTCTTATGTCAATGGTTCATCACCTTTTACAAAATACTGGTTTTCCCGACGCAGGGGCGTTAGTTCTTGAGGAGTTCTCCTTGTACTTCACTATCAGCTCCACTTCACCATATGCATTATGACAAACCACATAAATAGCCTAGCAACCATATTAAAGTAATCGTATCGCACAAGTGAGATAGTTAGTTTAGTACCTATTGAATAGTTCCGGTGATCATCTATGGTCTTCATCATCAGTTCCACTTCACTAAAATGGTACTTTTCGAAAGAAAATGCACGAGTTACTTAAGAAAATAGCAAAATCGCTATAGGTTTGCCTATAATATTTGAAGAGTTCCCTTGATTTCTCCAGGATCCCATCATCAAATTTCAAAATTAAAAAAAATGGGACCAGCTTGAAACCATACCTGATGTTATAACGTTTGAATCATGTCAATCGGTTCAGCCGTCTTCGAGTAATCGGTGTACATACAAAAAACAAAAACAAAAAAAAAACGGGTCGAATTGAGTACCTCCCTCCTTTTGAAGTCGGTAAAAAACGGTGACGTCACATGTCAGGTGTGTTTCAGGCGCGTTTAATATGGAGTTAGCCAATAATCTTCAATTATCTCCCTAAATTTTGCGTTTAAGTACATAAGTGTCATACAATATATTATTTCTTATTCGATATTCTATCTGTCTGTAAAGTGCATTAATATCCGAAAATTTATTTTTATTATTTTAAAAAGTTATTTTCCCCTGATTTCATCGTGTGAAACTAAAATAATACATTTTTTTCATTTTTTTTTTGTTCCATCATGTTTTTGTTAGTGTCCGCAGCGATCAAGCTCAAATTCATCAAAATCGGTGACTTATGCATATTCTTTAAGTGGAGCTGGTACGTGGAATCACTTGAAGATGCCACTTGTGGTAGCAAAAACTGTTGGTTAATTAAATAGACACTACGTTATTGGCTTGCTATTGTTAGTTGGAGTAAATTGAAAGCAATATACAAACAACGTGTTAATAAATGAACCCAAAATGGGAAGACCGTTTCTTCGGACCATAAACTGAACAACTTTTACTATGGGAATGGGACCAACTCTGAAATTGCGAAAAAATAAATCAGCTGTTTCATACAAAAATTAATTACGAAAATATCAAAATGTATGTAATGTAAAGAACTAAAGTTCAGTTTAATGGTCCGAAGAAACGGTTAATTCATGAATGTTTTTTTACTGATGGTTGACTAGTATAGAATGCTCTTAGCATGAAGTCCGCCATTGTACCATACTTTGTGCATTGTTGTGCAAAAAGAGTTAATAAATAAAGAAAAAAAAAATTTTTTTGTACAGTAGTGAAATTTTCATATTTTTTTTTTAAATTTTATTCCAAAACGCGGCCAATCTACCTTTTTATAGCTTAATGTAAGAGTTATCCCAAGAATTTTTAGGTAATTATGTCAGGGTCGTACACCATTTAATTTAGCCGAGAAACAGCGGGGCGATTTAATTTATTAGAGTGCATGTGTCAAAACATTCGCAATAAAATTTCAATTACCCGCGACCGCGACTTAGCAAATTATAAAAGGGCCTTTGTTGGCGGATTAGCGGGGGCAGTAGCGGCCTTAATTGAAATAGCTATGCGCATTAGAAGGCACAACCACCAGCCTACTTTGAGCTACTGCTCCCCTCTATGCTCCTACCCGCTCGCACCTTTCGGGACGTGAGCCTTCCGCACAAAGGGTCGGTTTATATTGGTCGGGCGTGCGCCGTGCATTCTTCCAGGATTACAAGTTTAGTGTGACAGAGCCGTTTCAATTAAGCGCCCCTCGAAAGTCGATCCGGTATTAATATGGTGCCCGACTCATATTGGTAGGTACTCGGTGGACTCATCGACGTTTTCAATAGACAATAGGATTAACATAATTTGAATTGTATAGGCTTTATTATGCAGCACATGGACAGGCATCTATTGGATTTTAATTTATACCTTTTATTTGGTGTACCAAACAGTTACAGAATGCTAGGTACCTAAAATATTATTTTATGTATTTTGACAAATGCTCAGGTACCAAGTTTAGTGACTTTTAGCACTTGTGTTAGAAAAGTGTTAAAATATTAACACACAATGCTACGCCAAATCAGACCTAGACACATAAATGTACAGCAAATTTACTTAATTCTATCTATCATTAACCTTGAAGATCTTGAAGACGAACGAAGTTTAATTACTTACTTATTTTCGCCTCATTTACTCTAATTGTAACAGCTTAACGCAGACTTGTTGACTTATCTGGATTAATGGGTTAACTAAGGTGCATGCGAGTGGGTAAACGTGCCGCGCATCGTAATGCGGCTCGCGCCACAGATTATGTAGTGGTTTAGGCGCTAATGAGTGGCGAGCGCGTGTGCCCGCCAATAACCAACCGGTAATCGCGGGCCCGCTCGCTATCAGTCTGAATGTGGACTTAAAATTATAGATTAGTGGAACGCTCTGTTAATTTTTTGCTTTTGCAAAAAGATACAAAAAGATTTACACGTTCAGAATTTTACGTATCAATATGTTGGGTTTACTGCTTTATCGGTAATTGGATCAATCTTAAATGCTATACAAAATAAATTGACCTTCCTTGCTACAGAAATATGACACAGTTTTTTTTTTGTTTAAGGCTACGATCTCGTCTGGTGTAAGTTTGAGGTTTAGGCATAAGAATAAATAAAATTCTTATGGTTTAGGGCATTTCTTCAGATGCTGAATATTCAATAATTATAACTATCTTCATATTGTGTAGTAGTGTCCTACATATTTAAAATACCTACCTATATCTAGCACAAGAAATTAATTACTAAAACAAACATTGTAACGAAAAAACTTGATATAATCGACTAACACGCACAAACACAAAATATTAATAATGGTCGATCTCGTCTGTAAACCAACAAAAACGAGACAATCGGTTACTCGAGTCGAATCGAAAATAAAATCGACTAATATTGTTAATCGATTTAATAACTGACATTAATAACGATGAAACGTAGAATCGTCCAGTCACCGCTTGTTAAGAGGCTGTCAGTATTCGATGGAGTGCTCACTAGACACAATTAAACTCGTTAATACTAACTTTTCTGTTAATTAAGCGAGAAATTCGATCCGATCATCGAATAATCTTATAATGAGGCGTTAATATGCGTTCGGCGTCGTGTAAACATACGATTTCACCGTTGTGCCGGGGGATAATTGACGTGGGCCAACTAAGGAAACATTGTTATTATATCACTGGCTGACACAATGGCACTTGTGACAGCTAAATAATTGAAAGCAAATTATTCCCTGTCTGCAGAGGTGGAAAGTTATTGAGGTGGGCAAAGTTAATAACATCAATAGGTATGTTGTGGTGAAATGTTAAAGAAAGATAAAGTCAGATAGAGTCGTTTATAATTTCAGCAGACTTATTTCGTAATTGAAAACGTTTTGGAAATATTTCTACTCTTTCGTTATCAACATAGGATACGATGTTAATTGTCCATGGCATGGTTTAAAACTCTTGTCTCTTTTCATTTGAGTCCCTGAACTCGCACGTTGTAAGTACCTGTAGGTAGGTAGGTACTATATTTACCCGTATTTTTTCATAAAATTCTAATTCCATTGCAGATTCTGTTATCAAGTTACAGCCATCGGCAAACCTGTTTATTAATTTTCCGGAATGAATACCTAAATAAAAAGTGATGGTTGTATCTAAGCTTTATAGTTAAATAACGGCATGCTTATAACAAAGCGTCCACTTGAAAAGATAATTACTCATTATGGCGTGAGTGTCAGACACAAAGCGCTATTGAGTGCGTAGGCGCATCGCCCGCTGCCAAGCTGACATCGGTAACCTTTTATGCAAATATTCCCAAAAGCTAATGAATGATAATACTGGTTTTAAAAATTATAAATAGCTAAACATTTTCTGGCATATTTAAAAAAAAAATCAATGACAAATCTTTAAAGCTTATTCTTTTTTAATCAAACGAACATTTGTTTTAGGAGTAAAAAGTTAAATTGCCCATTACTATAACGTGATTCAAAACCAGATTTTTCCTATCTAATTCGAGACGAGTAAGCCCAAGTAAACTCGTCGTTAACAGGCGTTTTAGTAACAAAAACTGCGTAACCGATCGGATGGCATTCATGGCATTGTGGCTGAGTGACGACAGCTATTGACTCGATCGAGTGTGATCCTCTTTGCGGATTACGCGCCATTGTGATTGTGGCCACGCGCCACAATGCGCCTACCGTGGCGGGAAAACAAGCTTTGTCAAATCTGGGAAATACCTAAGAAGTATTTTTCTTGCCGAAATTTTTACAAATGTCCAAAAAGTTTATGAAAACTTGGTATCACGTGAAAGGAAATGTTGTTTTAATGATTTTTTATTTTATTTTGGAAACGTTATTTGTGTTCGTATCGTAAGTGTCTTAATTTGATCAAGTAACTCGGATAAGAGAGCTTTAATACATTATTTAATTTTTGGAAAACAAAAATTGGTAACAAAAAATTAGTTAGGTAAGTATGATCTAATTTTTGTGTATTAGAGCCACGAGCACAGTAAAGTGTTCAATAAAAATATCCATGCAGTGCAAAAAGTACAGGAAAATGTCATATTAAATGCACCTGCTATTTATGTAGCCGCATGACCAACGGTTCCTGGTCGTTAGTCGGCGTGAGTGTGCCGGTTCAGTCGCGTGACAGCCGGAACATGGGACTCGGCCATTATCCACACCTCCGTTCCCGCCAACGGCACAATGCGCGGCCATTGTGGCGCTCGTCCGACGCGTGTTTATTTACTCAACACCGTGTAATTGAGGAAGTCTTTAACCGACCTCTTTGTCAGCTTTATTTTCTTAAAAATTCAAAATTGGAACGCTCCAAAAACAGTGAGAGCCAGTGAATAGATGCACAAAAAAAGTGCGCTTGCGATTGCGTAGCGAAACCTTTTTGGATAGCTGTCGACGTTTTTGTCTATCGCGAAAGATTCGTTCCCTATTCTTGGTGTTTTTGTTTTGCAGTGAATGGCTGTCGAATAATGCGATCTCGGGTTCCGCACGTCGATTTATAGCGGTGGAATCCGCGGACGCTTTCTAACTCGGCTTTGTCGATTAGGTTGGAGTGACATGCATTGTTAGAGCCGAAAATTGTTAATTGAACGCTGCCGTTCAACAGTAATTAAAACTGACATTTGATTTAAGTGAAAAAAAAGACAAAGAACCACCATTTTATTATTAATATGATTGGATTAGTTATTGACTAATTACTAATTAATTATTTATAAAAAAAATAAGTTTCAAAAGAGGTACCTACCTAGGTTAAATGTTTTCGATTTATTGTAGAGAATAAAATGGTCTAGTGTTTTTTAGGTGGTGTTACTTAATTTCTAAGCTATGTAGAGTTCTTCAATTAACTACACTTTTGCATTGGTTATTTTACAATACTTATCTCAAGTTTTCATGAAAAGTGTGTTTTATGTTTTGTGCCTTAAACTTTACTACCATAAAAAATAAAGATACTCAACAGGTTTTAAAAATATTTAGGTTAGTGCACTAGGTAGGTACTACTTGCAATCCGGTAGATGGCGAACTATTTTTTCTGTTATGTAAATCTTTTGAGAATACGTAGCTAATCTGTATAATACCTACTCTGTATAATAAAATGTAGATCGTTTTTAGTGTTCCGTACATAAAGGGTAAAAACGGGACCCTATTACTAAGACTCCTCTGTCCGTCTGTCTGTCACCAGGCTGTATCTCATGAACCGTGATATTAGACAGTTGAAATTTTCACAGATGATGTATTTCTGTTGCCGCTATAACATCAAATACTAAAAACAGAATAAAATAAATATTTGAGAGGGGCTCTCATACAACAAACGTGTTTTTTTTTTTGCCGTTTTTTTGGTACGGAACCCTTCGTGCGCGAGTCCGACTCCCACTTGGCCAGTTTTTTTAACACTATTGACGTCTTATATTTTTTTTAAACTTTGATCTGTTTAATATTACCTATGTCCTATGACCAAACAGAAACTTAGGTACACAGCACAGCAGACGCATTGCATAATTTCTATAACCATTGTTAAAAAATATCCTGAAGCAAAAATGTTGGAATAAATTACTAATTGCGGCATTAACCGAAGCACTTTTAAATTGTGATACCCCTGAGCATTCCTGAAGCAGGCAACTTGCCACTAATTGTGATTTCTCTGGGCGATGCAACTGGGTATCAATTTGACTCTGAGTGACTACAAATTAATATGGCCACTAATTGTGACTCCACTGGGTTTTTGGTCTGACTGCATCAATTTTTTGTATCAAAATCAAAAGTATAATGTGTGAGAAAATCAACTGTAATATTAAAACTTTTCTCTTGCGTTTTTTCTCGTGATATAGTTATCTAAGTACTTGAAGTTAGCATGCATGAGCACCCGCCGAAAACGCTATATACAAAACGGCTTCGATGGTCGAAGCAAAACGGTCATGATTTGTGACGTCACTTTTTTCATTAAGGAGTTAGCCAATAATCTTCAATTATCTCCCTAAATATTGCGTTTAAGTACATATGTGTCATACAAATATTATTTCTTATTCGATATTCTATCCGACAAATGAAAAAAAAACATAAAGTATTTTCCCCTGTGTGATAAAAC
The DNA here is from genome assembly GCA_950108535.1 of Agriphila straminella. NCBI lineage: Eukaryota > Metazoa > Arthropoda > Insecta > Lepidoptera > Crambidae > Agriphila > Agriphila straminella. The sequence continues at coordinate 2,190,129 of OX467321.1, read as the reverse complement.
TAAAATATTTTTTTATTTTTTATTTTTTTCTGTTCCATCATGTTTTTATACGTGTCCGCAGCGATCAAGCTCAAATTTATCAAAATCGGTGACTTATTCATGCATGTTCCCTGGACTCCACTGGGTTTTTGGTCTGACTGCGTACTAACTATCGTATTTGTTGCAGGGTTCCCGCAAATCAAATCACCGTACAGCCCCTCTGCGCAGCCCCACCTCACAGGTCAGTGCTTTTTACTTTAACTTTATCAGTACTATGCGAGCCAAATAAGAATAGTACCTACTGTCAAACGGCAATCTTGATCTTTGCTCCTTTTCTTGCAGATCCTACACCCTCAAGTGGAAGCGAAACGCAAACAAATATGGCCGTTTGAAAGTACTATTCTTATTTGGTTCGCAGATTATTTGTAAAACATCAACAACCTCGCAAGAGTAGATTTCTAACATCATAAACAAAAATGTTTGTTCTACAACTTTTCCAAAAAACAGACAAAAAAATCATACAAAACTTAATCAGCTATTCGGACAGTTTTGGATTGTTTTCGGAAAAGTCGTACTTATATAGAACAAAAAAAACGTTGTTTTGTTGTTTTTGACGTTTTACTAATAACCGTGTAGAATTCCCGCGAAATCCTAAAAATTGAACCTATACAGAAGTCAAAAATAGCAGACAGCTTTGAAAGTATTTTAGTGATTACGGTAAACGATTTTTTGTGTAGATATTATTCCTCTCCATTCAAATATTTATGCAACTGATGTATGTATATATATATATAGGTAATTTAGGGGAATTAAAACACGAATTCGCCTCGTGTGATATCACATGATGATGTTTTAATACCTAATACAAGACTTAATTGAAGTTCTATCTAGTTTTTCACACTAAGATGTGTTCACTGAATATGCTATAGGATAGGCTAGGGAAACTATTTCCCAACAGTTGCATGTCCAATCCAATTATAATATTTCAGATTCAAATCAGAATATTTCTTTTTCTACTTATATCTATATTGATCTTTCTTGACATTATTTGTAGGTAAGTACTGAAAATCCTTAGTTACATTACATGGCTGGCTCGGTCGATATCTGCTTACGTCGTTAATGAGTCATCTACTCTCAAATTGCCTTTCCATTTTGTACGTCATTGAACCGTCTTGAGACTGGGAGACAATACATTTTCCAGTGATTTAGGAAAGTGGCCGGAGAGGGGTGCGGGGGGAGGCTCCCTCGCGTGCCCCCCTCCCCCCCTCCGCACCCGGCTTTGTCTCCGTAATGAATCCGCCAAACAGCAAACGTCACGGCGCAGCCGTCGACCTTGCCGATACCATAAATCATATGTCGATCTATTAGCTATTGGAACTTCAACTCTACAAACATAGTATCACAGCTGATAATCCTACAGCATCCCCTAAACGAACCCCCTGCCCGACCCGAGCACCTCCAAGAATTTGCTTAGGACGTGAGGTTTTAGAAAATATCCTGTTAAATGCAAATTATGGAGGCCGAGATAAAGATATAGCCAAGGGTGTTTAAATTACTTAATTATTTAACGAATTCCGTCGCATTGTAGCCGCGGCGAAGGCGGAGCGGTAGCGTGGCGTGATGAGAGTGGCATCCGTGTGGCATCGGTGCCTAATATGTGTGTTTTGCAACCCCAACGGCGACGATATGAAAAGCTCCGCAGAAAACAAACCACCTGACGCTCCCCGCCCGGCAGCCATTTGTAAAAATTGCCTTCGCCGCCATTTCTACGCGGGAATTTCATATTTGGAACGCCGCGGGGAGAAATTCGCGCGTAGATTTGACATTTCACCATCATGGCCGCACCGCCGATTGTTTATAAAACAATACCGACTGCGATGGCCGTTTAGAAGCGCATTGTTAGCGGAAGTCGCCATTTTCAATTTTAAAGTAATAATTAGGGGTTGCAATTCTTATGTTATGTACCTGAAATAAAATGGCGAATAGCGTGACCCTTTTGGCTTCTTTTTAATTGTTTTTTACTTTACACAATTGACTTTATATTACCATTACAGCAATAAGTAATAAGGAAGTATATGGATATATTTGTAGCAACTTAAATTACATTGTAATAATAACATAAGACATCTCATTACACCTTATTACCAAAGCGCCACAGGATCTATTAATTGAAATATCGTCCCTTCTCCGACTCCCAATTATCGTGGTGTAACGATAACTTGCTACTGTTCTGTTCTATTAGTTCTTCTAAAAATATCCGAAGTTCCCTCCATCCGTCAGCGTGCGTCACCTCAGACGCAAGCATGTCGCCGCAACGTTCTCGATTTCGCCGCGACACTACGCAACACGACTTTTTTCTGACCACAATCAAGACGAAAAGCAACTGTTTGACACTTTTTTTTCTCACATCCTTACTCTTAGTTAATAAGGTTCAAATTAAGTGAGTGTAGCGCGGTTATTAGGGATGTATCGGGTGTCACGCGGTGTTTTCGTAAAGTGGCGACAAGTTGTAACAACAGACAGTGTATTAAGGAGGAGTATCAAATTCTGTCGGTTTCACGGCTGAGTAAAGTGCCAGATTGAGTGTTGTTTGTGGTGCTAACTGCTGTTATTAGTGGCGTGAAAATCATTAACTTATTCACACTAAACGAACATTCGAAGAACTATGGCGTACTGAGTACTGAGTCTCAGACACAGCTTTTAATCCAAAATAAACTAATGAAGGAATGATAATAAAAATAAGGGTTGGTTTTGTCATTATAGCTTTCATGTGTGTCATGCGATATCATAATATTTACCTAAATGTGACGTTTAACTAGGTATGGATTTCCGATTTATAATTAGTCTTCGAAAACTCTCAATTTTAATAGTCCCAAACTAAAACAAGCTTTATTGGTGCTGGCGCTGCAAATTTTTATAGCTAAATCTAAAAATAATATTAATATTTTCGATACTTCAAATTTTGCCTTTAGCAAACTTTGCCACACAGATTCACATAGCAACTGAACCACTAGACATTTCGCCCTTTGTCCACAAAGCATTCAATGTTTACATGTAAGTAGTGCTACGAGAGCAGTGAGAATTTGCGATCCCTATCGCAAGTGTTGCGCACACGCAGGCAAACGCGCGACTAATTGACCGCTCGTTTGTCCGGCTACGGTTACACTGTAAACACAATCAAGTGGATGACTATATTTCGGTTGCATTCCACTCGAATCTCTTAAAGGTACGAAAACAAACTTTTACACCATCTTTTGCTTAGTTTAGAAAATAGCTTCGATTAAAAGTGGCTGAGGCTTTGAAGTAGAAGAAAGCTAGATTACAGAATCGCATATTGCAGAAAGGGCATAAGTCCAACAATATATAAAAACAGACTTTGATAAACGGAACCTTCTTTACTCATAGCCGAAACAAATTATGCAATAAGGCCCTTCGTAGCATATTGTACAATACGCAAAATGTGCATACGTGAAATGTACAATACGCGTTTTACGGGTTTCGTTTTTTGCCATTTTGGCTACGGAACCCTAAAAACGGCATTAGTCCGAACACTCCAGTACAATCTCTCGAACATCAAACTATACAGTTTATGCAGAAAGGGCACAAAGTTGTATTCTACGCCCTTTTTCTCTTAATTCCCTAAAATAAATTTAAAATGGAAAATTTTCTTGAAGAAAGTTGTTTAGTTTCATGGACTAATTTATTATAAATACATTCTTAAAATTTTGATGCTGAATATAAAATGACCCTGTATGCAACTTTCAACCATGGTCGGTCCAACTATTCCTCTCTCAACTAAGCGTTGTCAATTCTGCTAATGTTTAAGTCGAAATCTAAAAGTAACTTACATGTTTTGTGAGGTAGGTGATAAATTGCTAAAGAGCGCACATCCCGCCAACAAACTGTATACACAGTTTGGCAGGAAATTATATACATATGTGAATATCTGTAACATTATTATTTTATTACTATTAAGCTGTATTTTGTCCCTTACAAGGAGATTTATACTATCTTATAATTTATTTTTATCTGTGTACTTATTTATTTGTTAGAAATTTTAGTTTAGTTTTTGAAAGGTGTAAAGGGCCGCCTTTTGCGGTGAAAGCCTAAGCGAAAGCTATCTGTAATGTAACATACCTTGTGATAAATAAAAAAAAGTGGTTCGATGGTGTTTGAATGGGTATGGTAATGCCTTTTGACACAGTTCTTGTTTCTTAAACACAAAACCGAAACACATGTTTCTTAACCCGCCTTAACACATGTTTCCGCCACAATAAGTTGTGGCGGAAGCTGGCGAGTAATACGAACCTTCCTTATGAATACATTAACCTCCTGAAGTATTGGTATGGCAATCAGACCAATTTTGTTCGTTGGTTGGGGTCGCTATCGGACGAGTACAGGTTGGAGTGTGGTGTGAGACAAGGCGGGCTTACATCGCCGACCCTCTTCAGCCTTTACATGGACCGACTGATTCGTGGGCTTAGCGAATCCGGCGTCGGCTGCTCGGTTGACGGTGTGTTTGTCAACAACATCAGCTATGCGGACGACATGGTTCTGCTGAGCCCATCGATCAGTGCCCTCAGGAAGCTTGTCTCGATCTGTGAGCGTTATGCGGAGACTCATGGGCTCAGATACAACGCCATCAAAAGCGAGCTTATGGTGTTCAAGGCGGGATCCAAAACTTATGACACTGTCCCACCTGTCATACTGAATGGCAGCGTTCTTAACAAAGTTGCACAGTTCAAATATCAGCCTGCCTAGCATGACCGATTTATATCGCGTGATATAGTATTTTATCGACACTCAACTGTCAAACTCCTTTGTCTTTTTGACAGTTAAACGTGATAAAACGCTATATCACGCGATATAAATCGGTCATGCTAGGCAGGCTGGGCCACTGGGTCACTGAGACGCTTGCGGACGATATTGATATGGATAGGGAGCGTAGGGCGTTGTCTTTCGGGCCAATATGCTGGCTCGTAGGTTTGCAAGGTGTACTGCAGAAGTCAAACTTACATTGTTCAGAGCATTCTGCCAAGCATTTTATACCTGCAGCCTATGGGTCAAGCACACAAAAAAGTCCTACGATGCCCTACGCATTCAATATAATAATGCTTTTAGAGCACTGTTGAGGCTGCCACCGTATTGTAGTGCGTCAGGGATGTTTGCGGACGCGCATATTGATGGATTCGCAGCGATTTTACGCAAAAGAGTAGCATCCCTGATGCTCCGAGTACGGGGCAGCTCCAACAGTTACCTGCAGCTGTTTGCCTCAAGGATGGATCAGGACTGCTCAATAATGCAGCATTGGAACAGGCTGCATATTGAGCACTCTGGATCCAAACCTAAATTTAGATTACGTTAATGATTTGATTTTATATTATTTTAATTTTATATCTTGACATTGGTTTTATTTAGGTTTTTGATTATTTTTATTAAGCATTATTATTTTATTTTAATATTTTAGAACTTTAATTTAAAATGATTTTTATTATTATTATTGATGTATTGATGAATTGATGAATTTTAGTCTAATTGTTTTGATTTTATTGATTTGATTGATTTTATTTATTATTTTATTATTGTTTTATGAATGTATGCGTGTGATATGGATTGATCCGAAATAAATGAATTATTATTATATTATTATTATTAACCCAAAACGGAAACACATTGTGTCTCGATTTTGGGGTTAAGAAACAAGAACTGTGCCAAAAAGCATTGCCATTCAATCACCTTTGAACCACGATTTTGCCGTTAACATTAGCAGACTTGACCCCCAGGTTGTTCCTCCCACCCACTCGACTGGCCACATTAGTTGGAGTGGTCTCAGGTTACTATCAATTAGACCATCATCTCAAATTCAATTAACGCAATTTTTATTGCTATACTGTGCAATTTTACCTCCATAATACCGACATTGTTTGTTAGTTTATTGGGGTCGAACCAACAGTTTCATAATGTGTGTACCTATTACAAAACAGTTTATGTTTTACAGTAAACGTCTTGTAAATTGTAGAATCAACATCATAAATCACTGACAACAAGTAATTATGTTAAATAAATACTTAGTTTCGAAGCTTACCTCCAAACAAGTTAATTTTATACATATATGACTGTACTGTACTGTATGAATTTTAGACCATCCTGTAAAGTAAGCATTATGGCAGTGAAAACGCATCCTAAAGGCCAAACCTATATTGACTAAATGTCTGGACTTTAAATCAGTCAATAAGGTTATTGACTGAGGGTGTCGGTCAATAACCTTATTAACTGATTTTATCTGATAAAATCAGTCAATAAGGGTTTTGACCGACACCTTTAGTCAATAACCTTATTGACTAATTTTACCGGTCAATAAGGTTTTTGACTGGTTAAGGGTTTTGACTGTAACATATACACTGAATGTAGTTAAAGCAAACAATTTAATAGCAAAGGTTTTCAGCTGTTTATGTTCATAACATATGGGATAACTATATTTCGAAAAAATGTATATTATATGGCTATCAAAATATTTAATAAACTACCGCTAGACATTATTAATCAACCAATAAAGAAAAATATTTTCAGGAATAAATTATTTAATTGGCTCTTACAGCACAGTTTTTACTCGACCAAGGAATATTTGGAAAAAAATTACATCTCTACTTAATCTGACTTATTAATGATAATTTTGCATAGTTGACATTTTAAATATGAGATTTCTGTTGACAATTTTGTAATTATTATTGACGTCTTAAAATAGTAATACTTAGTAGTAATAATATTCACTATAGATAGCTGACACTTACTAACATTTGCATGCCTACAGACTTAAGGCAGAATATTGTTAAAACTTTATTAGAAACATTGTCATCAATCTCAATGTAATGTACACAATATTGTGCAAATAAATATTCTGATTTCTGATTTCTGGGAGATTAACCAAAAAATATCACAGTTCTATTTAAATATGAAAATTGCTTATTAACTTGCATCTTTGCAAAATAATAAAGATTTATAAGAAGAACAGTTTTCGTAGAAGTTTCAGAAATTAGAATTTAAATGAGTTTTAAAGCTAAGCAATTTTGCATCGTTAATATTATTTTAGTTTATACTATAGTTTTAACTTTTCGTGTATTAAAGTGTGAGCCGCAAGACATTTCTATGTTTTTTTATATTGAAACACAAACAGTTCGTATTGAAATGTTTCTAAACGGCAAATGAAACAATTATATTGGTTCGGTACAGCGGCAGGCGCGCGTCGCTCGACAGGAATAATTTAAACAGCACAGACGCACGGCTCATTGGTCCTAACAATTACATTTTTGTAAAGACACGTTCTACACTCGCTTCGACTCTTATAACTCTTGAAAAAAAAAAGTAGCTTCTATCTATAAATGCTGCACTTTTATTCACTCTCCAAATTTTAAGGATGTGTTCAGTCCATGAAACTAAACAACTTTCTTCATGAAACAAGTGTCGAAATAAGCCACAGAATTTTGGTCAACCCTTACTAAACTGATCACGTGATCTCTTTGATTTGTTTCACTATGGTAAATATTTTTTTTACATACTTATTGGACCCAATGTCTCTTAGAGTAAGTTGTTCAGTTGCATGGACTGAACTCATCCTTATAGTTTGGAGAGTGAATAAAAAGACACCCTGTATATTAATCCAGGTCCAAGTCTGTCTACCGACCAAATTTCATCAGAATCCGTCCAGTCGTTTAGGTGTGAAGAGGTAACAAACACACACTTACACACAAACTTTCACATTTATAATATTAAAGTAGGAAATAGGATTTAACATTCCATTGGCAAAAAAATACTTAAGTTCAAAAGTGATGTAATCCTAACAATTTCTTAGATATCTGGAAAAATATTATTTGAAAATATCCAACACAATCATGATACGAAATTGGACTGCACATCGAACTTTCGACTTGTACTTAACTCAGCAATGTGCACATAAAAAATATGGACGTAAACGAAAACAAATTAACAATCTTACATCCACTTTGTAAAGATATTGAACAAAAAACATCGTGGAGTTGCGATCGGCGACGCGTGAAAATATAATGGTTGGGTAATATTACATCTACCTTCCACCGGTTCTTGAGGGGGAGGGGGGCAAGGGAAGGTGGGGGGAGTGGGCGGGGTCGAACCTCCGCTGGACACTGTAACTGCCACTTAAGGAATCTCGTATTGGCTTCTTTCTGCCCCGGTATTTAGGTATTGGGGTACGAAGTATCGAGTATAGCACAAAAGGTATCAGTTGATTTCTTCACCACTGGGCTCTTTAATAAAAAATGCTATTAAGTTAATGTAAGTACGTAAGTAATCGAAGACTATTTGAACATTTTGTTTACATTCAAAAATAGCGTCGCACTTATCCTAATTAGAAAAGTCGAAAAAGTTGCTAGGCTTATTTTGATTTCAATGTTAGTCCTTGGCCTTCACCCCACCTGATGTTAAGTGACTATAAGGCCGGTGGAAGCGCACTACAACCGGAATCCTCATCACTGGGGAACTGGCTAGCTTACCTCTAACTGCCGGAACACACCAATTTTTAAATCGTTGTTATGGCGTCAGACTTAGGTAAGATGGTGGTAGCCAGCCAGGCGGACTTGAAATAAGCTCTACCACCAACCAAAGTAAAACTGTGGTAACAAACTTAGCTATAGAAGAAGGTAAACCTATACTATGTTAGTTTGGAATAATGTCTTCAGATATGAAGACATCAGTCGAATTGGATTTCATATACTTACTGTTTAGTTTGTGGTCGTATTATTGTCGAGTCGATGTCAAGTCAATGGAGGTACTATGTTTCATTATACCTTTTATAGTAATTAACATAATATATAAATGAGTATTTGACTAATTTTGCCAAATGAGTCTCATGAGAAAACAGCAACAACATTTCCATAACCTAAAAAATATTTAAATCTTCCTTTCAGCTCCGAACCAAAGTGCCTGAAAGATACCCACGTATATTACAGCAAGTACTTAATTCAGATGAGAGTTCGCCTCACACCATCCGAGGAACAATAATATTTTACGATTAGGCCGCCCCCCACCCACCCCCCTCTAAGGCCACTGATCGTATAATGAATTAAGCACCAATAGACGGCCCAATTTTCCACTACGCCTCGAACGAGGGACAATAGACTTAATCCTCTTGTAATACGCTTTAGGTGAGCGAAAGCTTAGGGCTGGCAATTTGTCCTCCGAAATATCAAAGTGAAGTGGAGCCCATTAGCAATTATAATGGGCAGTGTCCCAGTGAGTGCCAGCTCATTACGAAGGTTCGAACGCTGAGGTTAATTACTCACGCTGCTGGAGCGCGTGCTGGCCTTTGGAAGATAGCTTTTCAGAACTTCTAATCGCCTGGTAGCTTCTAATCATTTTGCTTTAAGGCAGCTGCTGATAAAAGCGCTTGTAGTAATAACATTTCCTTCAGTAAGGACTCTACTTGCATTAGTTTGTAACTATATTGACTCGTGCCGGTCACTTTAAGAAAAAGAAAAAAAAAACCAAATAATAGGTTCGTGCAGTTTTCCTAACGTAAGCATCTACAAAATCATGGCCGTATCTTAATTTTGTTCCACTTTTCTGCCCTTATATTCTTTAATAATCTTATTACAACTTAAAAAGTATTAAATATCTCAACGGGCCCTCATCCCCGTCGTAATTATAACAGAATACCATCAACTTAATAAAATATATAGCGTCCCCTCGTATCTTTTACTTTAATAAAACCGTCAAAACTACATTCACTCAGCAAATTGGAGGCCGCCAACCCGCGTATGTTCTTACGTCGTTATTGGGAGCACAACAATATCGTTTTCAAAAAGTCGGGGGGCTAACGAGCCTTGGGGCCCGCCCCCGCCCCCCGAAATCGCTTCCCGGGCCCCGGGCGCCCCCAGCGTTTCCCTCTTGCAATGTCATGCTGTTTAGCTAAATACGTGATAATAATCTGAATTTCCGCATTTATTTTTTTGTTGAAAAAGTTGGGCTTTTTTTCTAATTGCTCCATTTTAGATGGTTGTTTTTTGGGGGGTATTTTGTTGTATGCGTATACATACAATTAAATAATTAATAAATAGGTTTCGATTCGAGTCACATCGACTTCTGAAACGAAGTTTGTTTGAAAACAATTAAGGAAATTACTATCGTGACATCAAATGCATGGACTTTGAATATTCAAAAGTTTATATGTCCTGACAAATAGTTAAATTCCACGTCATGTAGTTAAATAAATACGTTCCATGTTGATCTTTTAGACGCTCAAAAGAGAAAAATAAATAGTCGTTAGCAAAACTTATTTTTCACAATATAACAAGGTTTTAATTTAACCAATTCATAATGGTAATGATTACTTTACAATTTTAATTACTTATTGTCCCTGCTCATTGTTTGGCAAATTGTTTAACAGCTTGTCATAGACAAACAGACTGTTAGCGTAATACATGTACACATGTGGACAGACCACAAAGTAACAATGTGCCTTAATTACTGGCTGTCAATGTCGCCAACGGAGGCGTGCACGCATTTTGCGTAATAAAAGCGTCTACTGATTAATTTATCCTATTGTTCTATTAATCAATGTATGTACGAAACAATGTAATAAGCATATAATGAAGAAATATTCTGACAACCTTCCAATAAACGTAGTTATGCACATTATTAGAAATTACATTTACTGCTTTACCTACTCTGTGGCTAAACTTTAATAACTATTTAACAAGAAATCTTGTATACCTAATGCCTTACATTTACATATAATAATAATAATAAAAGGACCGGGCTTCGTCCCTAGAATTTCAAGCAGTGATACAATAATAATAATAAAAGAACCGGGCTTCGTCCCGAGAATTTCAAGCAGAGATACAATAATAATAATAGTTTATTTGGAACAAGTCACATTGTTACACTTAGTATTGTACGTTAATAACCGCAAAAGTTATAAAAATGGTGTCGCAGCACTAATATACACACATCAACTTTGTCTAGGGATACGGGGGTTATTTTCATACAAACGAGGTTACTTTGAAGCCTTGGTTTTCTGCCAGGGATGTACTGTGCTGTGATCTGATGATGGCTATTCAGGGAGTGAATGGAGGAGATTCAGATCGCTATACACACCTAACTGATTTGACCAGCATTCTAAAAGATGACAATGGACATGTTTAAAAAAAACCGCGAAAATAGCATGAAAATGTATGGAAATCCTGAAACTGAGAACTCTGACCCATCAATCTTTAAGAATGCTGATCAGATCAGTTGGGTGTGTATAGTGATCTAAATCTCCTCCATTTACTCCCTGGATGGCCATCATCAGATCACAGCACATTTCATCCCTGGCAGAAAACCAAGGCTTCAAAGTTACCTCGTTTGTATGAAAATAACACCTGTATCCCTAGACAAAGTTAATGAGTATATAAAACAAACTTAGTTGTTTATTATTTTTATTGTTTAGGACATTACTTACTGATAAGTATAAAAGCATAATAAAAATACAGAGCACTATATTAAAAGTGATCATAAGTTCAAAACCTATTGCTCCCACGCTGGCTAAACCAAAAAGTGTAAGAGCTGTTGAGTGGAATAAAAGACGAGATCATAATATGCGCGTCTGCGCCGCTTTGTGCGTTCACACCCCGCAGGTGCGCGCGGTAACGCGATCCCCGACGCTTTAACTTTTTGCAGCTCCTTTGTCCACCTTAGATTATTTTGGTCAGAGGTTTCTGGATCGTTTTGTTTGGATTAGAATGCCCGATGATCTTTTGAGAGCTGGTCTCGTAATAATGGGATTGACAAATATTATTTTATTGGGCACCTTTTAAAATATTATTTTCTTACGTCTAAGCTTACCTATTATTTATCGAAAATGTATTGTTCCGATTTTAGTATCTACGCAATAAATTTGCTATTTTTCAATCACTGTTGTGTTGTTGTTTTTCATTCACGGTTGTGGTATAATTTTATTAACTTATTTTTTATTTATTTTGTTTTCAAATTTGGGATTTTACCATTCATTCACAATGCTATTTGTATACAATTCTTAATCAATTTACAAAATGTCTGGTCAGTATATACTAAAAACATTTTAAAGATTCCACTAGTGACTCGGTAGCTGAGTTGGAAAAGCATTGGATCAGACTTCCAAAGGTCAGGGTTCGATTCCCGCCTGAGAATATTATGATCTGGTGCGAGTCGATTTTTTTCTAGTATATTGTTTAGGCAGTATTATTTTGTTTTGTTTTGACTTACGTTCTGTTTATTTGTTTCATGTATGTATCCAGTTCGCCACTTTTACTCAGGTAAACACACGCACGCGGCGGGTTTGCGCGCAAATCAAATATAGTCGCGACGCAAATTGGCTCGTGCGGCGAAGATTGCCAATTTCGGTGGCTCCAGACGAGTGGAATTTATCCAAAAATTGCATTGCCTCCTAATAGAATATCTTCGACTCTGAAGAGGCGCGCCGCTCGGAGTGTTTGCTCTAATTCTGTATCCGGTTAGACACTCCTTGATTGATTTTTTTCGTCATCAGTGGAGTGCAAATTTGGGGGACAATATTATAACTTCTATCTAGAAGTTGTTGGTTGGGTTTCCTCAATTTTTAAGAATAAGAATAATTTTATTTTGCTAGGAACATGGTTACAAAGTTGTCGTTAGTCTTTATTCATAACCAACTATGTTTAGGTTATGTAAACACAACATTTAAAATTTTTTGATATGTCATGTCATTTTTAAATTAGTCAACTTAAAGAAAATCTCTTAGAGGATTATTAAATCTATTTATATTACAATTCGTACGTAACATGGCATAGTAGGCCTGTCCAAATTACAAATATTAATGCTTCAGGTATTTTTAGGCTATGATCAATGCGTTCTACAGTATTTTATAAAATAAATAATGCATTAGTAATCCCCGCGCGTGAAAAAGTAATATTCCCAAAATTCATCAATTTCTAAACAAGCACCATCAACTTCGTTTTAATAACAGGTTCTCGTCGCAATGTCGGGCAAATCGAATCGTTCAAATTGGCCGCTCGCTCGCTCGGCGCGGTAACAGCGAGCGGAGCGAACGATATCTATTTCCGATATATTACATTTATGAACTCGCTTTGTCGCAATTGTAGGGAGCTACTCGCATTTTACACATAGGTGAATAAAATTGAATAGTCGCGCGTTTTGGGACGTTGAAATGGTAGTATTTAATGCACTTCTGTTACCTATAGGTAGGTAGGTACAATAAACTATCGCGTAACGTAACTTGATTAATTTACCTCGTTATATTAAGTTTTAGTTACTTACCCTATTTCAAATTTAAATGTTGCTAAGTTTAGTTTTTGAAATAAAAAAAGATTTTTCTAAATTGATTTATAAATTACGGAGAACTGAGGTAACAAACATAAAAAAACACAACCGAATTGATAATCTCCTCCTTCTTTTTTTAAGTCGGATAAAATGGAAGTAGTTTTCTCTTTTTTGGAAAAAATTTACAGAGTTAAAAAACTATAGTTACTTATAACAATATCAAAACTATTCCGACCGACGACTTACTTCATACCGGAGGGTCAGTGTGCAGTATTTTTGTGAGTCAGCATTTCAGGACATAAAGGCGTCTATTCACGCCGCAGCGGTCAGTGCGTTGACCGGCGGAGCGCGTGAATGGCCCGCCTTACGTCTGCCGGCTGATAGGAATGAGATCCTGTGGTTATTTTTTTTCTTTGAGTGACAAATGCACCCCTCCGGATTCAGCCGCGGTGCGCTGGACAAATGAAAAGATGTTGCGAACATTTTATGCCTAGTTCACGTGATCTATTCTGTTTCCTTTGCAACTTCAATATAGGCTAGGAAAAGTCCTAAGTTTAAAGTCCTAAGTTAAAGTCCATTAACTTCGCTCATTGAATGTTTAGTTGATCTTGATAAAAGTATGAGGTTGTGCAGCGCCATCTAACGCAGCTTCAGCGAATTATTTTAAATACTTAATCGTGTAAAATAAAAAAGGATAAAACTCTACTTTTGTTTTCGTTTTACTATATCAATTGAACTTTTTAAAGACATATTCCGTGTTATTACTAAAGATTTTTAAACACTGTTCTACTAAACACTTGTTTGACTGCTGCGTCTCTGTCAAACAATATTGTCAAAAAAGTAACAGCATCACATTTAAACACGTGTTTAGTTAGACAGTGTTTAAAAATCTTTTGTAATAACACGGCTTTTGTTTGCTTCTAACACGCTAACTAATTAAACGTAAATACCTGGCCTGCAAAAGTAAGTAATCACACTTTTCAAATTTTTTTTTTCTTAACTATAGAAGGTAGAGGTTTAAGATTAAAAACGTTTTGTTGCAAATTTTATAGGCTTTTATTCTTAGAAACTAAAATTATACATTGGTAACATTTTTAACTTAAAAAGGATAAAACAATGAAAATAGAAATTTTTAGTTTAGTGTAAAAAAATTCAACTAAAATGTATTACATGTTATTTAATTTTTATTAACTGGTATTGCCTCCTCGAGCTCTAATTACAGCTTCGAGCCGGTTTGGCATACTGAACACTAGGTTTCGGAGCCGATGTTGGGGAATATTCTCCCATTCTTCTACCAGGGCCTGCTTTAGTGCCCTGAGGGTAGTAGGTGGTGGTCTCATCCCAGGCGTGTTCAATCGGGTTGAGATCAGGACTTCTTGATGGCCAAGCCATCACGCTGATACCGACCTCCTGAATATACTCTTGTACGATATGAGCCGTGTGTGGCCGGGCATTATCATACATCAGCATCGATCCTCTCTCTTTGGAGTCCTTTTTATTTCGAAAGTATATCTTGTGAACTTAAAACGTTATCCCAATTTTAAAAGTGTGATACTTACTTTTGCAGGCCAGTGTATTACTTTATATTTTGTCTTTTACAATTTTATGTAGTTACAGAAGTTTTTATTTTGGTTAAATAAAATAGTATTATGTAGTTACTGAGGTCTTAAGAAATCGTATACAAGCAAATCGTAAAAGACTAGAAAACAAAATTCTATGGCAATTACAAACTTATTGTTACTGCTTTTCGCCCAAAGTATTTGGGAATGAATAAACATCAAAATTCTATGGCAATTGTTAAAACTTTGTTAGGCACCGAAAAGTATTAAGAATGATTAACATCAAAAACTAGCAGTTTCAAACTTCAAATCGCGAAACGTCGCATGCTCATTTGTAGGCTTTCCATTAAAAAAAAATCAGGATTACAAGTCAGGAAATACATAAAGTTAGCGCAGCCCAGCGCTACAATGGTGCCAAAGTGGCAGTGTTCGCAACGTGAGGGCTTCCCCTTATCACCCCATTGCAAATTATCCTACCACAACTACCACTGTAATTTGAACTCTAAGTTCATTCAAATACTGAGTATGTCTCCTTGTACAAGAAGGGCATGTGTACGCATAAAGTAAGGTTGAAGTAAAATGACGTAACGATGTCGGTTACGCTGCCAGCGATCAATAGCTTTATTTTTATGGGGAAATTATGGAGAAACGATCCCTTCTTATGTTATTAAACATAGGCGACTTTAATAAAGGCCTATTATTATTTAATTATCTGTTTTAGTTCCATAAACAGGGGGTCTATTACGAAAAGTTTAGTGCGATACACGCAGATGCGTCCGTGCTTCGTTATGATTGTTTCCTATTACAAAGCACTTGCAAATGCGATATCGCGAAGTGATTGCGTAAGTTTGGCAGTTTTTCTCTAGAGGAAACGACATCATTGGTTCAATAGTCTATGGGCAACGATAGCCAAATTCAAAATGTTTGTTATACTTATCTACAACCGACGAACTGCGCACGATTATCGTGGCCAAGTGACTGCGTTACGTAATTGCGTACGTTATTTTTGTAATAGGCCCCCAGAACTAAATTGAATTAAAATTGATACTTACTTAATTAAATTTTAATCTCGAAATTAATGTTAAAAAATGTTATGTGATTTTGATTGTGAGCAAAATATTATTTTATAAGAAATATTAAATATTCATCAAACTTGGAAGATTGATGAACTGCTAAATTCTTCAAATTTGATTACATTGTTAAATCTAAACCAATTAACACTTGAACTGTTTGCGAACAGACACGCCGTCCCTGGAGACAGTTAAATTAATTCAGCAGTAACATCCCGGTTTGACCTCATAACTTACGCCGTCACCCCATTCGATTCGGGATTCGTCACACGTCCGCAACCCTAAACAAACAGGTTCACTCCACAACCAATACTCGCTCACAACTACAGAATTTTGTATGTTTAGAGTAAAACGAGTAATGTACCGGGTTACGTAGCGTTAGGGGTGTCCCAAATTTAATAATTCATTGTATTCATCGACAAATTCAATTACTCGTTGTCCCTGAGGAGCGGGCCCCTAGGGCCGACGGGAACTGCTAAGTAATTCATTTGGCAATCACACGCTGTAATTATGTTGCGGGTGCAGTGCGCTGGTCAGACGGAACTGTCGCGAATTTAAAGTGCAGTGCAAGCTGTTGTTTTGCAGTTGCGCGGAATTAGGTTGTTGGTAGTTGACTATTTGGAATAAATAAAATCAGTTGAAAAACGTATAGTTTTCCCCCCTGAATAATTAAGTTGATAACATAAAAAATAAAAAAACAGACGAACATAGAACCTCCTCCTTTTTTGGAAGTCGGTTAAAAAAGAACGTACGCAGGTAGTAATAGAAAATGACTTGATTCTCATTATCGTAAATTGAATACAAAATATTTACCTATGCAAAACAATATTTTTATGGGTAAAATTTATAGTAAAATATTCTGTCTACGAAATCGACTACGCCGTAGCATCGTAGCCGAAGATCGTAGCAGACATTTAATTGTGATTTAATAAAACCAAATGCAATCTTCTTACTAATTATTGATTAAATTTGCAATTCGATATTTGTGATTAGTTTGAGAGCAGTTTGAGACTCTGTTATAGGCAAGGTGATAGAATTCAAAATGTATAAAAGGTTCGGAACGACATATTTTATTCTCATAATTAAACAAAAATCAATGAAAAGGCATGTAACTAGTTAGCACGATTCTAAATTTTTGTTTCAACAAATTTAGGTAAATATTATCATTTTTTTTACAACAGTTAGACTGTTTATGACAGAACTAAAATAAAGATAATTATTAAGTATACCTATAGGTAATAATTTTTCAAGTATTCAGGCCATTGGCATAATCAAATAGCAAACGATTAAAGGTCTCTGCCCACTACACCGTACTATACCATGTCCGTGCTAGGAACGTGACATGTCAGGCAAAAAAATATTCTTTGTATTGAGAAGTATGACAAATGCATGGCCGGATTGGCCGGTCGGTGACGCAACGGTCTAGTGGGAATAGTGTTCATACTTTTCAATACAAAGAATATATTTTTGTCTGATACGTTTTTTGGATGGTCATGTTTTTTTTAAGCACAATGGGATAGCGCTTGGCCTTCATCTCACCTGATGTTAAGTGACGATAAGGCCGAAGGTGGAAGCGCACTACACCCGGAATCCTCATCACTGAGGAACTGGCTATCTTACCTCTAACTTGCGGAACACAACAATTTTTAAATTGTTGTTATGGCGTCAGACTTAGGTTAGATGGTGGTAGCTGCCGGACTTGAAATAAACCCTACCACCAACCAAACCGAGTACAATTTGTACCCCCCCTCGGAATCGAACCCGGAACGCCTCACAGGGGTGGACGAACCACTAGACCACAGAGGCGGTTAAAAACGGTTGGTATGGTACGGTGTAGTGGGCAGAGACCTTAACCTTAACAACTTGATAAATATTGTAGCATTAGTTTGTGGTGCGCAGGAGTGCCGTCGCTGGACGCGGCGAAGGACTTCACGGTCGACGGCCTCACCGGGTACAACGGCAAGAAGAAGAAGAAAAAACGCAGGCACAGGTAACATATTTTATCTAAGTGCCTACATGCTAAAAATCATATAAAAAAGTTTCTGAAACAGCTAGCTTATTGCGGACATCAAAACAACAGTGTCATAGTAACCATTAATATCATCCAAAAGAGTGTTAAGTATATTTTTTTACTAACAGCCACTCCAACATTAAAACAACTGGTCCATAGCAATCATTATATCATCCAAACGAGTGTTATATAAAATGATATTCCAAATTTCATAATGCAACAGTGCAACTCCTTCAAAATTATGGTTACAATGATACTGTTTCAATGTTAAATAAGCTAAGGTAACTGTAATCTTGGGTATAAAGTATCTAAAAATCTTGTATGCAACTGTACATAATTAGGTATCAAAACATTAGTGTTTTAATACCTCCAATTATACAACAGTGGCATAAATAATTAACAAATAGCACATCCAAATAACTATTAATAGCTTGAAGTTTATAACTTTTATTGAAATATTATTGTTTTCATATAAAAACTGCTTTGTGTGGTTTATCGATTTTGCAATTTTAGATGTGTTCGTACATAAATTTAATTTCATTCATAAATTGTTATGTTAAATTATCAAAGTAGTTACCTCTATCTAAAGCTCAGTTGTACCATCTGACTTTAACAATAACAAGCTTGTTAAAGTACCGGTTAATTTTAATTTTCTTTATTAGACACAACAGAATACAGTCATGAAAGCAAATGATTACAATAGTATAATGTCCAAGTACTAGACTGAACCCATCAACATGCATCCTTTAATAAACAATGTTTTCTGTGAGTGAAAAAGGTTAAGGTGGTACTCTGAGCGAAAGTGGCGCCGCGGTGAATTATATTAAATATTATAATTCTAATACACAATTTTCAAAATGTTTATCGTGGAGATTTTAGGGCCCACAGTCTAATATTTTTAGACGGTATCGTTACATTGCCTCGTAGTCACTGCTAGAAGTATATAGCAAAACTGCTAATAGTGGCCGTTTTTGACACATTTGCTATCTACTTCTACGAATGACTACGAGGGCATGTAGTGATACCTTCTAAAAATACTAGACCATGGGCCCTAAAATCTCCACGATAAACATTATTAAAATCTTTTTCTATTAATAACTTATTAAGAAAAAAGCTCTGAGGGCGCCAATCTCGGTCATACAACCGCCTTAAGTACAAGTTAGCAAAAAAAAGGAGTTGCCAGCCAGCATGATGTTCTTTGAGAAATTTGACGTGACAAATAGCATTAGGTTAGGTATCATTAATTTGACGATAACTTTAACTTTGACAGCGTTTTGGTGCAACTCACACTAATTGTCGGTTTGTGGCAACCAGGGGTCAAAATTCATTTTCCAAATTGCCTTTACAAGAAACCACGACAATAAAAAAAGCTACGTCCATAATAAAGTCACTTGGAAAACCCGAGTAGTCCACTGTGTTCCCTAAAAATGTGGTCGGCATCCGGGCCGCATCTGGCCGCGGTTTGTTCGCATTCCTGGCCCGAGTGGCCACGGTCGCCGCTGCCATTATGTACTGGCGTCTTTCATCACGTCATATTATTGTATAAGCTTCAGTTATATTTATTTATTTATAAATAGGTACACTGACAGATTATCATCTCTAAAATAACAACTTTAAGAATAACATATAGCTAGACTAGACAACAATCCACAAGTAGTGTACACAGCATGATTAGTTATTATCTAATGCAAAAACTAACAAATACTCACAATTAAACGAAAAATAAATTAACAGTAGGTAGGGAATAACTTATTTTTAACAAATGAGATGAATAGGGATGTTGACTATTTTTTTTATTTTATGTTACATAAATTACCTCTCAAAAAAAGAAACATTGGTAAAAGAATTAATTCGCTAGCATGAAAACTGCCCGAGATATCACAGTGTGAAATGCACACAAATGGACTCGATCAAAAACGCTCCATACTAATGGCTTGCACGTTATGACGTCACGCCTTGCAAGTTTGTATGCAACGCATAGGAAATTTGTTCAGCAGCTATATTAAATATTGTGTTTATCAAAATGATTTCTTCGACAAATTTGCTATACATTTTACGGACTAATTAAAGGTATCATTTATTTTAATAAATTTTATACTTTTTAAATGGACTTGTCCACCCAACTTTGAAGGGTCATAAAACAAATAATATGCAATATATAAAACCAAGAGGTATACAAGCTACTCTAAAAGTTTAATATGTTTACGATTTTTATTAGTATTTCGTTATTTTATTCATTAGTCAACATCCCTATTATATATGAAAAAAAAATTACAAAAATAAATCAATAATAAAAAGTCATAACGTGGAATATAATGTATAATTATTATTATTTGGATTAGGTCCTTCAAAAGTGGTTTTTACAAGTTATTTGGAGATTAAGTTTTTCGTTATCAAACGTTCACTTTTGTCTCAAGAACTTCTTTTCGCTATTTGTTGTGTGTGTAACATGACCATCAGCCATTTTGATGTCCCAACTGCTGGGGCATACAGGCCTTCCTTATGGGCGGATAAGGAGGTTGGGCCTTAACCCACCACGAGGGGCCAATGCGGATTGATAGGTGTTAACGACTGCAAATGCAGCCGGGACCAACGGCTTAACGTGCCTTCCGAAGCACGGAAGAGTTCAAGATAAAAAAAAATTGGTCACCCATCCCTTGCGAAAGTTGCTTAACCCTCGCAATCGCTGTTAAACCACTGCGCCATCGAGCGTCTCGTTTGTAACATATCCTCGTGTGTAACATATCCATCAAAAACGTCATTTTTTGATTAAACACAACCTGAAAACCATTTTGTAGAGTAATACTTACCAACATTAATACTTTATAACAACCGATTTGCAGCAACTGGTTCACGATTTCAGGGTTGCCTAAAGTTGTGCATAATGAGCCTAGATTATGTCTCCAGAATTTATTGTAAGTTATACCGCTAATATCAATGAATGTTGTCGCAGCCGCACGATCTTCACGTCATACCAGCTGGACGAGCTGGAGAAGGCGTTCAAAGACGCGCACTACCCTGACGTGTACGCGCGAGAGATGCTCTCCCTCAAGACAGACCTCCCCGAGGATAGGATACAGGTGAGTCGCAGAACATAAAATACTCATCACCATCATATCAGCCGCACGACACCCACAGCTGGGTATAGTATAGGCCTCCCCCAAGGATCTCCACGACGATCGCTCCAGCTTGGCCCGCATCCAGTGGCTTCCCGCGACCTTCACCCTCACGTCGGTCTACCTTGTCGGGGGCCTACCCACGGAGCGTGCGCGCTGAACAAAATATTCATCAGTCGGATATCGAATACATTTCGAAGAGTGTGCAGTGGAATTGCACAACCTAATTCCGCCATCTCCCTTTTTCCATGGGATAACCAGATGTACCTACGAATCAGCGCCACCGGTTTTTGGTGATAATCCAAAGAGTCGCACTTAGCGTTTTGCTTCGAATTTTATTATCAGCCATATGTCAATAAAATGTTACAAGTTTTTCAACGTGGTAGGATAAATAAATTTACTTTCTTGTAATGTAGATAGTCAAGCACTTGACCGCTATCACGCCTGGTGGTAAGGCAGCCATTACACGCTCATGCAAACGTCAGTCAAATTCCATCAGTCATGACAGTCACGGCTGTGACTGACGATTAACCTACCGTGTAATGGGGTGACTGATGGTTGCATGAAGTTGATTTCTTCTTTCCATCAGTCAATCAGTCAAACGTAATTCATGACTGATGGAATTTGACGTGTGTGTGAAAATGAGCGTGTAATGGCTGCCTAAGTGATGATGCGTCACGACTAGAAGACCCCAGATTGTACCTAAACACATCACACATCTTTTTAGTGGTTTATGAGGAATTTTAAAAATTCGCCTTTATTATGGCTCGCGCAAAGTTGTTTCGATCATTATTTTGTGTTGTCAAAATAGAACATGATTCGAATACACGCCCGTCCTCGTATAAATGCTTCTTTGCCGCGTAGGTAAATCAATTACATAAAAAATCTATCTAAGACTAATAAGTAGCCGATTTTTTGGGCACCCCTGTTTTTTCCCGATCGATTGCAAATAGTATCTCTATAGCGAATTTTATTATGATTCCAGATGATACTGAACTGAAGGAAGCAAATAGTTTTCATGGTAATTTTTGAAAATATTAAAGTTATGCCACTGAATAAATAATTGCAATAAACATGTTGTGATTTCTTATACGAAGTAAGTGCTGTATATTTAAAGGTAGTCAAATAATTAGTCTATCTAGTATTTTGAAATCCCTTTCCTATTAAAATAATCAATATCACTTCTTAAAACTTTTAAGGAAACGAACATGATACTGCAAATACTCAATACTTTTGTACATGGAGGATATCAAATCTCTCTCAAGATTGTTTTGTCGATCTTCCAAAACGATTTGCACAAATTATTGAAGTGTTCACTTACCATCGCCGCGAATTAGTCGTCAGCAGTCGGCCGACCGTTACCGCCGACATTGTTGTCGAAATAGTGTCGGGTGTCGCGACAAAAAAATCGCATTATCGACGTATTAGCACGTCAATTGGCAACGATTGGCGAAACCCGACGCCCGCCGTAAACGTACGGCCCAGCGATTGTTTGCGACAAAAAACTGTCGACAAAAAAATTATGGCCTTTCAATTGAGTGTCTTTCAATTGGTTGTGGGTAAAACATGGTTTATCGGTTTACGGAGCGTGTTTCCTTTTCCTGTTTTAATTTATTACGCTGCGCGATGACTGACAAACTTGAACAAATTAACAAATTATTAATTATACTAAAACAAAAGTATATACTTTTTTAATTTACTTTTAGTAGGTTTTCTAGTAATAATCTAGTGTTATCGTTCTTCGCCCTTAAAACTCACAATTTCTCACTGTACGTGTATATTTTTGTGTCAATACATCAGGGACCTATTTCACAAACATTACAATTTGTAAATGGACTACGGTAATTCGGATAAATTGCGGTGTCTGTGAGTAGTTTATTTTCTAGTTACAAATTGGCGACGCAATGTACTTACACCAAACGATAGTTGTAATTTACTAGGTACGGTAATGTTTATGGGCCCACAATGTTTTTCCACCAGTTTTGTAAACAACATTTCATTTTCTTTTGTGACAGAGGAGCTTTAAAAGCTTTTTGATTTTAATATTGTCAAACTCCTCGCAACAAAATACGATCTCTTTAAACCAATTACAGAACCGCCAGTATCGATTCGCCTAATCGGCTGAATTTTTTGTGCGTCGAGATTGCTCGTCTTGTTCGCCGGTAACTCGACGCCGGCAGTTCGCGGAAGGAAGCGACTCGCGACAATGCGATTGTGTCTGATCGACCAGAACGACTTAATACGATCTGTGGGATAAGACGGCGGCTGGGTGCGGAACTGTTGGTACAGCTATAGCTATATAGAGGTAAGTAGTAAGTAAGCTTGTAGAATTCAAAGCTACATAATAACAACAAATTCTAATTATAAAACCTCTTCCTTAACTCCATTACTATTGCGGTACTCGATTCATACTTATATCAGCCTCTTTTATATTGAACCAATTTTACATTACTTACCTAATATCACAGTTTTACGATCAGATCCCTCCCTATTAATCCCTGATTGTAAAACTGTGTTAATATTCTACCTATACACTAACTCCAAGAATGTAACCTATTTTCTCTAAAAAACCTTTATCTCTTGTTGGGAATTAATTCACACATAAGGTTTGATATATTATCTTGGTATCAAATGCTTTTCAAAAATAAACTTGACATTCTTATGTCTAAAGTGTATGAAAATTACCTACATTAGTTATTTATTTTACCTACATAAGTATTTATTTATTCGGCCGCAGCAGAAATAAAAGCTTATTGTAGAAAAAATAAATCTAAACATATTTTAAAGCACATCTTAAGAATAGCATTACTTATAAATATACGTGTCTCTTTTTTGTAGTGTTTTACGTTACGCGATTAAAGTGTGTCTGGAAATAGAATCCAAGAAAGTGGATGTAATCTACTAGGTATATCGTAAATTAATAGTTTTGTTTGTATTTATAGAATCATTTTTATTATTTGCATGTTACTATTTGTGGCTGAATGGGAGGAGTTATTATTAATATTGTATGAGACCTATAAATGTAAGTACCCTAATCGTGATCGATTCAGAAACGAAGAGATCCGCAGGAGAACTAAAGTAACCGAAATCGCTCGAAGGATTGCTCAGCTGAAGTGGCAATGGGCGGGACACATAGCGAGAAGAACCGATGGCCGTTGGGGCGGAAAGGTTCTGGAATGGCGACCGCGCACCGGACGACGCTCGTGGGTAGGCCCCCGACAAGGTAGACCGACGATCTGGTGAAGGTCGAAGGAAGCCGCTGGATGCGGGCAGCGCAGGACCGATCGTCGTGGAGATCCTTAGGGGAGGCCTATACCCAGCAGTGGGTGTCGTGCGGCTGATATGATGATGATGATGATGAATCAAGAGCAAATACATGTATTTCTGTTCTATTCCCGGTTCCCGGATGCCAAAGGTGTGACGATACCTTACAATATTATTATTTTGTATTTTTAAACATTATGCACACCACCTACTCATTCTTGCCCGGAACTTGTCGTGAACTCCTTGCCTGAGTCTGTGTGTCCCGATAGGTACAATCTGGGACCTTCAAGTCGCGAGTGAATAGGTATCTTCTAGGCAAGCGCGTTCCATCGTAGATCGCATCATCGTTTACCAGCAGGCGTGATAGTGGTCAGGCGTTAAATAAGAAATATAATAAATGTCCACTCAAGCTAAAAGTATAATAGTTTCCAAAACCAAAGTTTCTGCCAGCTAAACAAATCAGTAACTCATATTATAATGACATTTGATTTCGACCTGTATAATTATTGTGTATTTTCTATGTAACTAAAACAAGTATGAAGTCGAATAGAATATTTAAAAAAAATATAATTCTTTTTACCATCGCCACTCGAAAAAGTGCGTTTAATTCAACGATAAGAGTGAATAAAACGCTGTTTTATTCACCGAGTGAATGAAAATATTTTGAATTTGGAATAAGCGCGCATCGTATGAATTATGTAGAAAAAAAATAAAACGTGCTGAAAGTATGGAGCTATTCCATAGATAAAGCCTTAGTTATACAAATAAATAAAAAAAAATATCCCGCCAATTTTCTTTAGGTTCTTTTAATTGTCATATATCTTTGGGTTCCTTTTTTAAAAAATATCCCTCCAAATTAATTAGGTCCTTTTTAGTGTCTCATCTTTGGATTCTTTTCTATATATTAGAGGGAGATTAGATGTTCAGTCTTGCATTAGTCTAGTAGCTCGAGCTCCTCCGTGCTTCAGAAGGCACGTTAAGCCGTTGGTCCCGGCTGCATTTGCAGTCGTTAACACCCACCAATCCGCATTGGGCCCGCGTGGTGGGTTATGGCCCGTCCTCCTTACCACCCATAAGGAAGGCCTGTGCCCCACAGTGGGGACATCAAAAATGGCTGATGGACAACTATAAATACTATAGGTACCTACTGCTATTTTTTTTCTCGCAGTCAATGGTAAAAAGTAGAGTACACAACTCGTGAAAAAAAAATTTCATCTCGGTCCTTTGTATCCCTCGCTTCGCTCAGGATTCTACTTTTGAATCCCTCGCTACGCTCGGGATTCAACTCTAGAATCCTTCGCTGCTCTCGGGATCCAACTTAGTCCCTCGAACTAAATTCCCTCTTTTTTCACTTGTTGTATAATCTACTATTTTATTTGTAACTATCACGTTGTTCCTAGCATAGCCGTCGATAAAATCCATATTAGGTATATCTTATATGTATAAAACAGTAATTATAAGTAACAGTTTGTCTGTCCGTCGTCACACAACGAGGCCCAAGCGCCCCCTACACAAACACCCCCCTCAAACCCCTCGCGAACATACATTTATGAAAATTTAATTTTCCACAACACGCGATCTAAAATAAACCATAACACGACTGCGTAAAGTTTACAGCCACTCAATTTGTTGGGAGAGGAAAATATCGTTACGTTTTCAGTAAAATGTGGTTTATTTCGTGTAGTTTAAAGTTTATTTTGGGTTGTTGAAGGGCTGGATATGGTTGTTGGGGATTAAGTTTCCCCAATTGAGGTTTGCGAGACGCGGTAAACGGATTATTATGCAATCAGTCGGAGGTACTTGCGGCATTGTCTTGTACACGCAGTTTTCTTACAATTGAAGAGAAAAGCTCGCTTACTAAGAGCCATACAGTACCCTTAACACGAACAGCTATCGAAAAAATAACGCGCGTAAAATCATTCGATAGATAAATAATTTTGTATTGGAAATTTGTACAGCGCCATCTATCGCCGATAAGCGAAATGAAATTTTCCATAGAGAATTTATTGTCTATCGAGTAATTTTACGCACGTTTTTTTTCTCGTTATCTGTACCCTTAGCACGAACAGCTATCGAGAAAAAAGACTCGCGTAAAATTACTCGATAGACAATTCTCTATGGAAAAATTCATTTCGCTTATCGGAGATAGATGGCGCTGTACAAATTTCCAATATAAAATGTATCTATCGAATGATTTTACGCGCGTTATTTTTTCGATAGCTGTTCGTGCTAAGGGTACTGTTCGTGCTAAGGGTACAGAAGGCCGTACAAAGCAACAATTTTGGAGAAGTACCTAGTCTCAAAAAATAATATGAGCGGATTTTCTTACTTAATGTTATTGATACAAAAAAAAACTGTAAGAAGATAGGTAATTGATAACACCTCATCGACCATTTTAAGCCGGATGCACACACAGCACAATGCCTTCCTGTTCCTCATAGAATCGGTAATATCGATGGATAGATACTTAAGTAGAAGCATTTGATTTATAATTCATGGGGAATAAAGTACTTTCATGGTTTGACATCAGCCTCGTACCTACTTCAGTAGCATTAATGTTGTTGTTTTTTTTTCAAGGAGTTTTTAAAGGCTGGAGTGTGGATCATTTATATATTTATCAGAACAAAAGATTAAGTATGTCAAGCAAACAAAAATAGTGAAACTGTAACCGCCACTGTTCGATACTTTATTTATTTTGTTACAATAGAAATTTTGACACACTTGACTTTATGTGACTAATGGATAAATGGAAAACCTATGGAAAATCTCACACAAACAGTCTACAATGAAACGAATAAATTCTGTCACAAGTTTAACTATTGAAGATACTTGTCAATTTTGTGTTGTTTGAGTACCTATCGACTAAGGTAGGACTAGGTACCCACTAACCGCGTACCTACCTAGTTATTCATTAAAAGCTTGTCCATCAGCCATTTTTGATGTCCCCACTGCTGGGGCACAGGCCTTCCTTATGGGTGGTAAGGAGGACGGGCCATAACCCACCACGCGGGCCCAATGCGGATTGGTGGGTGTTAACGACTGCAAATACAGCCGGGACCAACGGCTTAACGTGCCTTCCGAAGCACGGAGGAGCTCGAGATAATACATTTTTGGTCACCCATCCTAATACCGACCCTTGCGAACATTGCTTAACTTCCGCAATCGCTGGGCCAGGCGCTAAACCACTGCGCCACCGAGCTCCTATTTTAGTTAAAATTAGTTTTTTCTTTCGTTCAAACTTAATTTATAATAGATACAAAACACTTTTTAATGAAATAATGCTTTTGATTTTTTATGACTTCACGGTAAGATTATCTACTCAAAATAATGATGATGAAACAGATACCTACGTGCATTAGTAAAAAAAGCCAAAGACCAAGTAAAATTATCATAATTCATAATCGTTTATTTGCATAAAACATAGTACCTATCGTAAAATAAATGAAATATTCAATATGTTCGTTAGGTATAGGGGTGACTACGAGACCTACGAAATTTAAAAAATATCGGGTAAGTACCTAGGTAATTAAAGTTAAAAAGTAAACATCAGATAACCTGAACTAAGTATTATCTTCTCCTTTAGTTAATTATACACAATTAAATTTACACAAAGGTTTATTCTAAGCACGAAGACAAATAAATATAATGACAAATGATATCTTTCTACTGCAAGCCAACCCGTAGTGGAGGCTATCGATTGAGGCTTTAAAACAAAATTGCCTACACAAGTGAAGTGGGCTACGAAAACATTCCGCCAACGCCATCTATGCGCCGCGCGCGCCAACCGCGTAGCCATGGCAACCGGCCGCTGATTGGCCACTCACGCCGGGAACCGTCGCGCCAAAACTGCTTTACCACCACGAGTGCACCACTCTAATATGAATCTTAGTTCAGTTATTATAAAGCACATTTTCAATGCGAAATATAGTTGTGTTGTGCTGTTATTTTATTGACGTTCACTTTATTAGTACCGCCCTTCGAGTAAGCATGGCGGACCCATTGTCTCAGATCGCCTTTTTACGTGGCTGTGTGATTTGATTCGTTGCCGTAGGTGGAATGGCTAAATTATGAGTAGCTCGGAACACCTGTTCTAACACAATTACGTGACATTG
This sequence comes from Agriphila straminella, assembly GCA_950108535.1. NCBI lineage: Eukaryota > Metazoa > Arthropoda > Insecta > Lepidoptera > Crambidae > Agriphila > Agriphila straminella. Next base: position 2,161,710 of record OX467321.1, on the reverse strand, counting down.
TGTGCGAGGTTGTAATTAAGAGCGAGGTTACTTTATTATCTTTCCGGATTTTTTTTCAATTACGTTTTACGACAATTTGTAAAGTAGGTAACTTCGTACCTACTTATGAATATAGACCGTGGAAGTGTGACGTCACATAATGGCGGACATATGGCGGAGTTTGACATTTTGGGTAAAAACAAACATCTGAAACAAGGAAGTTTGTCTTCTTGTGACATGAAATAATATCAAACACCTACTTACTTACATATTTATTATTTTTTGTTGTGAATAAGTAATAATATAGATAATTAATACTTAGAATCAATATTTTGGTGTAGGAACTGTCATTATAGACACACAATTTATTTGTAGGCTTAGAGTAAGACGGGCTTCTGTAAGTTTGTAGGTAAACCTCGTATAGTTTCTGAATTAAAAAAAAATAGTCACAGTTACAGCTACACACTTAGAGTAAGACGGGCTTCTGTTGGGACGAAGCCGTCGCTGCTCGAAGGCTACACAGTTCACACAATTAATATACCAGAGGTTGTATCGGAAAAGCAGTATTGAGCAGTATTAGTGTCAGCGTCGGCGGCGTCGGATATCGGCGTAACGAAGCGCGCCGGCCGCCGGTAATGCGCGCCGATACCGCCTTCCGATATCCACGCCAATTACCGCACAATACCGCGAAACTAGCAGGTACTGCAAACAAAAATATTCTATTCTATTTTTGTAATTGGTACGTAGATTTGGTTTTCATCTGCCTACGTCCATAGTAAATCTTTTTACTGGTAAAGAACACCTTTAAATAAATAAAATAAAAAAAAACTAAAATAAGTCATGCAAAACGCTAAGGGCAAAACGCAAGCTAAGGATTGACTCTGGAGTCATTATTCCTCAAAGTGGCGTCCTTATTTAATTAAATTTGTTGCTCGCTAAGTACATAAATTATCAAAAATTCACATGTACAGATTGAAGCTAAGGTTCTCTAGTTTATCTACAATTAATAACCTCAGTAAAATATAGTCCTTTGTACTTAGTAGCAGCACGCAAAAGAGCATAAAGTGGCCCCTTTAGGCAATTTAGCTTTAATCCGTATACATGTGAATTTGCGATACATTAAGTACCTATACCTACCTACTTAGCTAGCAATAAATTTGATTACCAACATGTGGGTGCCACTTTAAGGTATATAGGAGTCTTAAATTGCTAATTATACCTACATGTAAGTGTAATTAGCAATTTTTTTGTCCATTATACCTATTTATGCCGACGCCGACGTTATTTTATCAACGCAATATCACATGATGGATGTGCACCCAGCTTAGTATTCCAATATCTGGATATTTGAATAAATTACTACCTTTGTATAGTCGGTAAAATTAAATAAGTAAGCTAATGTGGAATTTACACGGGTGACTAAAGCCGCTCGGCGAAAATCGTGTTCAATTCAATTTTACAAGCGAATTGCTAGGTGACTAAAGTCGACCGTCTCAAATGACTAAAATCGACCCATGCACATGCATGAATACCTATACATATAGGTATAGCTCATAACCTATAAAAACGATATCTCTATTAATATTCAACTCTACATGTTAAGTAACTATTTTTTTTTATGTATTCAATATTTAAATTTAAGTACTTAATAACGTAATAGAAGTTACTTCATTAACGAAGCTTGTGCTTTTTACGGGTTAACACAAAAACTCTACCAAATCCGTAGTGTTGAACACAACAGCAACTATAAGCCCGCACGAGTTAATTAAGAATCCCTCCCATTTCGCCGCCCCCCTCCACACCTGCCTACCCCCACCCATCGCCCGCGGGAGGCATCCACGGAATTGATTAACTCGCTTATTAGATTCTAATAAGATATCTATAGCATCCAATGTCTTATTATAAAGTGTAAAAAGGCCTTTAGTGAAAATTTAATATTTATATTTTTCAGATAAAATTATTGGATTAACTATAAGTACCTACCTAATGTGAAAGGTTTTTACTGAAATATCAAACTTTGTGGCAATTAAACCTAAGTATGTATTTCCAAATTACAAAATTGATTTTGAAAAACAAAAATATATGTAAGTATTTGAAAATCCACACAGCATTATTTACTTACACAGTTATATTAAATTTGTTTCTCATTTTAACAATATTTAACAATAATATTTAAAAAAAAGAGCCAAACTGATTTTTATTAGGTACCTAAGTACTTACTTTTTTTGGCTTTCAAAACTTACATTCAAATAGATACACATTTGCAGTTGAAAAAATATCTGTCTTTTGCGTTTAAATCCGTATTTTCTGTTATTTTGTGTGAAAAAGTAACTTGTGTGTATCACAATACTATCTGAATAGGGTACGGTAGCGCTGTATGTAGCGATACATCTGCCTCTTTTGTAACATCAAATGTTTTAGTAATAGAAAGAGAAAAAAAATACAATTTTAAGCTTCTGTTTAAGATGTAAGTATCTAATGTCTTTTTCGAAATTCAGCACTTAAATATCCAAATACAAAACAGCTCATTTCGCAATAAATAATTTTATTCACGAATTCATAATCTGTATGTATCCTCATTGAGGATTCAAAACGCTGAGTGTAGGGTGGGGGCGTCGGTCGATGTTTGGGCGCCGAATTTAGCAATTAGCGTGCGTGCGCGAATTCCGGCGCGCCGACAACTCCGGTACGCCGACCCGCCGATACCGCCGGGTGAAGGTCAGATGTTTAATGATCCATATTTGCATTTAGGACGACGCTGTAGAAGTTATTGGCTGTTATAGATCTTTCGTAACGTTAATTTTGGTGTATATTTGACACTCAATAAGCGTTGCTATGGGCTTTTTAAATGAAACATTTCATTTTCCTCAATTTCTTTTGTCTTATTTATTGTAAATATTTTGATTTACAATGATGATTGATATATGATGAATAATGATTGATATTAGTTATAAAAGTTTTATTACTTTACTCACTCTATAGGTACATTTCTAACTAAACCTCGTGTAAAAAGACAGTTGGTGACATTTACCTACTAATGGGAGAATCTAAGGCCTGTAGCACAGTTTTTAACTACCGCAGACTTCGGTATCGTTTCATTGATTTTGTGAAACATTGTTTTTTTAAATAATTAGTTTAATCGTTTACTAAGGAGGTCCCTATTCAAATTGTTGGTTTATTAAAGTTTAAGCATATTACAAAAATAGTACCTATAATATAAGTAGTAAGTAGTAAGTAAGAAATTAATTTATATAAAAATTGTTTAAAATTATGAAAATATGTTCAGGAGAACGAACAGCACAGAACGGCATTCAAAACGTCCGTAAATTAATCCAATTAGGTAAAAGTTAACATTAGTAACGTAACGGTAGGTATACTTACCGATTGACGACCGATGGACCATAAATGATCTGCCATACCTATATACAATACAACTTACCCAAAAATATCTTGCCGAATCAATTACAAAATCCTCGTCTCTTATCCTCTTACAAAAATAATCTTAATAGGTACTTTTCAATTTGAACACTTTGACAGACGGATTACAACATTACAAGTGGTATTAGGATAAAGCGCGGAAGGGCCCGGGTCACAGAATATATAATAGTACTAACCCGGGTCATATCGGCCCATGGGATTTAGGGGTCTTACGCCCATGGCCGTATGTCACCACTTGTAGACAACATGTTACGAGTCGCATCGGCAAAAATTTTCTTAAAAAAATAAGCTTCAATTATTTTAAACGGCTTCAAAAAAGATGAAATATATTTCATTTGTGAAAAACCTTTTTTAAAACATTAACTTTTATGTTTTTGAATTAACGATAAGTACTTTAAACAGCTTCTACTTTTTTTATTTATTTATTTGAAAAGCAACAGCGTTACAATTTTGTTTTTCTTAATAATTCTAACCACTAGTAAGGTCATTTACAGGTTTTCCATATAGTTACCTTACTTAGTGAATTCTAAACAAGTTTAAATTAATACAATATTGCAATGATAAGATTATTAATATAATTGAAAAATATTAGAAAAAATCGACTCACCCGTAGCAGTTCAGACGGGACTCGAACCCGCACCCTTAGGATTCCGGCCCAATGCACTAACCAATTATGCTATGCAATTATATTTTTCAATTATATTAATAATCTTAATATAAAAATAGCATTGTGAATGCATAAAAAAAAATTTAAAAGTTTAAAAATGATAAGATGTTAAGGCATTGGGTACCTACTTTAAATAAATTATAACGAATACATTTTAAAGAAACATAACAAAGATTTCAAGCTATTTAACAATTCGTCTCTGTCAATTTTCAGTGCAAATCGAATTAAAAGCGTTTTAAAGCGTCCATTAACTTTCACAAATTGCAAAACATCTCCCTTTATAAAAGATTATTGCATTAAAATTCGCGTTCATAACTCTTCATAAGGGAACATTAAGCAGACAAACAATTTAATAACCACAACTATCGGATTAGAAGTGATTTATATCACCACTTCAAGTGTAATAATCGATTTAGAAGACAACTATAAATTATAATTTAACAAATGTATATTTGCCGTTGTTGTGGCGTTATTACAAAGCTATAAGGACTGCAATAATGATATTATTGTTGTAATGTTGAGTTGTTGCAGGCGCCCCTCGTAAGCCGGTCGGCACAGTTTCGTCCCTAATTTGTAATAATGAACTAGGCGAATGGTGCGACCGTCCGATGGTATAATGAGTATTTTTTCTATTATGACGTTTTGTAACGATCGTTCTTATTCATAAAGATGATTAACGGGTTGGCGAGGTTGGATTAAATTGTTGCTTACTACATTTTAAAGTGTAATATTATTAAAATAGCTTTGTTGAAGAGTAATTATGTCGTTTTTCTATAAGGAAAATTAGTTTGAATTTATGTAAGCTAATTAGTATTTACATAACACTAACTATTATTATTTTAATTTAATTACCTACTAAATAAAATGATCAATACAAAGAATGAACTATCCAACTCTGATTACATTTTTGGAATCAGTTTTCATTTTTATTTTTTATTTTATTTAGTACACTCACAATTTTTACGTGAAAAATAATGGACAGAAGAGTAGTACAAGGGCTTATTGATGGCTGGTTTTATTGATGTTTGACACATGTTTTTTTTTAAATTTTAGCCAAAACTAAATCCCTTTCTTGTTTTGAATCTGAAATAATATTGGTATACACTCAAAGATAACATATATATATATTTTTACATTTATTAAAAACTTCTTCTTTCTTCTTTCGAAAAACAATGTCACTACAACATTACCCATAGATAAATCACAGTGGCTTTGGCTTTACAAACATGACGACCGCTTCTGGGGTGCGTTTGCGCCGTTTTATTATTGAATTAGATTAATGCGCAGGGACCGGCACTCGTTAAACATTCATGTGGGAGATCATAATGCCGATGTGATTACGTGTTTGTAAACAATGTTGTTATTACAAAAGACACTGTTTAAATGTGATGCTGTCCCTGTTTTGACAATATTGTTTCAAAGAGACGGCATCACATTTAAATAGTGTCTAAGTTTTTAACAGGTGTTTAAAAATCTATTGTAACATCACCGAAAGTATTTGATTGAAATAACCTCGTGATCACGACCAAACGTTCAAACGCAAAAATAAAAATGAAAAACACAAGCTCAAAATTTTAAGAGTATTTTTATAAAACATTAAATCAGTGAAATAATTGATGAGCTGAAATAATTTTGCAGTTCTATTCCTTTGTACACTATAAAAGTGTTATAAAAACTTTTGTGCAGTTTATTTCAGTGCAAGGACTCCAAATTGTTTTATTTTCTCAATAAACACTAACAAAAATGTACTATGAATAATAAATAGGATTAAAACTAACGTTACGATACACAATAAAACCACAAAGCACGTCATTATAACATACTTATTGCGCCGTTAACAATGAGCGCACGTGCCTCCCTCCCCTGCCAAATAGTTCGTTTTATCTCGATGGTTTAACTGTTATCTCTTTACAATAGAACATAATTTCGCATAACACTGTTAATGAGCTTTGACGATCTGAGTGGTGCAGTGGTAAAGGTATTTAAAAAGTAACTACCTACCTATATCAGTTGTCTAGCATAGCACCCATTTTACAACTTTGCTTAGTTGGAGCTAGATGGCGCTTTGTGAAATTGTCAAAAAAAAAATCGCTAAAAAACTGTAATGAGAGTATCAATGGGCACTTTTATGGTCACATGTGTTTTCCATACAAACGAGCTAATTTCTGAAAGGTTTTTTTATATTAAATTCAATCTGATTTATTTGAAAATAGTACATTATGAGACAAGTTAGCTTAAAGGTTGCTCTTTGCACACAAGGCTGTGGGTTGCAGCCCGAGCCGCAGGCGAGGGCGTAACTTAGCCGAGTGTGCAATAAGTAAGAGCTCACGAGTTTCATACGACGTTTTTCAACACATTTGCGAGGAAAAAACAAAGTAATTTACCACACAGCAACAAATACGACAAAAACAAAATAATTATGATAACTATGGGAAAAGGCGCGCAGGTTTTTTTTGTTTTTTTCACACGCCCAACGCAAGAATAGTTTGCAAACAAAGGGGTGAGTGAGCATACAGCCAACTTCAAAATTTTAAGTGATAAAATGCAAATATTTTAATATTTTATAACAAAATATTGTAAATTATGAATAATTTGATAATAATAAACATTTGTTTGACTTAATTAAGGACTTACACATTTATTAATTCCAAAAATGTACCTGTGTGAATTTTTAGCAGCAACCTCTTTGTTGTTACTAAAAAAAATAACTGTATTACCCGGCTAAATTGGGAATGCTCTGTTTACTCGCATTGAACTTGCAGTAGGGTACTAATTTGACTTTGTAGGGTTAATTCTATTACGTACTAGTATTTTATTATTGCACGCGTTTGTAATAGCTCGGTTTATGGCCCTAAAAGCGATGCATTAGGGCTCACTTTACGAGCAAGTGTGTTTAAAAAATAATACTAATATTATTTTATATACATCTCTTTAATTGACACAATTCTCATAATAATCACAGAAAAGTAACTAAGTACCAATTTCGTGCTTGTATCTATTTAGCTGATAGCCCAGGGCGCTCAGTCGTGCGACAGTCGCGCGTGTGTAGCGACTCGTCGCGTAACGAGCACGTAACGGGGACGTAACGAGGAGGATTCCCATCCCCCGCGGAGAGGCGCGTGCGCACCTCGTTATGGCGGCGAGCCACGTGGGATTAGGTCAGAATATCCTTGGGGATCCTCTGTAATGAAGAGTAGTGGACCACGGTTATGTGGTAATTGGGTTGGTTTTAGGATTATATTTAAGTATGATACGAGGCTCATTATTATACCAATAAGCTTAACGAAGTTGTTAAATTATGGTTTCATTTAATTGTCTTATTATCACTTATTTTTTTTTCAGCAGTTAATATTATTACAATGATTAAAATAATATGAAATGATGTTTTTTTTAGTTTCAAACATGGCTACGAAGTATTTTTTTCAACACACTTGCTCGTAAAGTGAGCCCTAATACATCGCTTTTAGGGCCATATACCGAGCTATAACAAACGCGTGCAATAATATATAAAACACTAGTTCGTAATAGAATTAACCCTACAAAGTTAAATCAGTACCTTACTGCAAGTTCTATGCGAGTAAATAGAGCATTCCCAATTTAGCCGGGTAATACAGTACCTATTTTTTTTTTTGACAATAAAGAGGTTGTATGCTGCTGAAAATTCATATACATTTTTGGAATAAATAAGTGTGTAAGTCCTTAATTAAATCAAATAAATATATATTATTATCAAATTATTCATAATTCACAATATTTTGTTATAAAATATTAAAATATTTGCATTTTGTCACTTAAAATTATAACTTTGAAGTAGGCTGTATACTCCTCACCCCTTTGTTCGCATAATATTCTTGCGTTGGGCGTGTGAAAAAAAAACAAAAAAAAACATGCGCGCCTTTTCCCATAATTATCATATTTTGTTTTTGTCGTTTTTGTTGCTGTGTGATAAATTACTTTGTTTTTTCCTCGCAAATGTGTTGAAAAACGTCGTATGAAACTCGTGAGCTCTTGCTTATTGCACACTTGGCTGAGTTACACCTTCGCCTGCGGCTCGGGCTGCAACCCACAGCCTTGTGTGCAATGAGCAACCTAAGCTAACTTGTCTTATAATGTAGGGGAGACCCGTACAAAACCGTATACCAGGGTAAAACCGTACGGTATAGCTGTGTCAGTTATTATTTTGAATAAGCCGCGCATTTGCAGATCATAGCAAGTTAGCCAACAGGATCAATCTGTCAACAGACATTTGTCGCTGCAGGCACGAGCTTTAACCTTAAATCACATAATTATTATTTGGAGGTGTTTTGATCTAATTCTATTGTCATCAAAATATATTCACAATTAAATCTTTTACCTATTTATAGGTAAATGCAATATTATTAACCTGAAACTTTGTATTTTTACTTAATCATCAACAAAGTTTTGGTTCCGGATCTGCATTATAATGACAAGTTAATGTTAAATAATATTGTTTTGGTCGGTGGGGCAAAACCGTAAGGGGTAATATCGACCAGTAATCAGTATACGGTTTTGACCCGAAACTACGCCAAATTGATGTTTTTGTTTACAAGTTTTTATCAAAATGCTAAGGAATAATATAGGAATCTACTAACAGTTAAAGCTGGGACTCTGGTTTCAGGTTGATAACGTATGGGGCAAAATCGTATATACTATACGGTTTTGTCCAGCCCCTGGGGCAAAATCGTAATTCGTCAAGGTTTAGTTTGTGTTGATTATTTTTTGTTATTATGCTGATTATAGTTTTATTTTTTGTAAATTTATATAGCCAATGAGAGTCTCTAATAAACGAGTTAAATTATCAATATGTAACTTTCATTTATTTCGATTTTATATAGGTTTGTTCTAAGCTATACGGTTTTAGACCGGTCTCCCCTACTATTAATGCACAATGGTGCTTGGCCTTCACCTGACCTGGATGTTAAGTGACGATAAGGCCGAAAGTGGAAGCGCACTACACCAGGAATCCTCATTACTGAGGAACTGGCTATCTTACCTCTAACTGCCGGTGAAAAGATTTATGGTCTTGAAATGAAAAGCGTGCGTCCAACTTGAAGCTATATTGAGAAGAGAGCGATTTACATCGAATGACAGTGATAGCTGTCATACACACAGCTTCTAATAAGCATAGATTATATCTATTAATTTTAATGTTTCCAACAGCCGGAACACAACAATTTTTAAATTTAGGTATTTAAGTATATGATGGTGGTAGCTAGCCAGGCGGACTTTAATTAAGCCCTACACCTAGCTGGTGGTAGGGCTTAATAAAAATTGGTTGGTACCAAACCGAGTACAAATTGTACCCCCCCCCCCCCCTGGGAATCGATCCCGGGACCCCTGCGTCTTACACGGGTGGGTGAACCACAAGACCACAAGGCGGTTAAGTATCAAGTAATAGTCAATATTAAAATACCAAAAAAAACACTTAACCTAACTTGTCAAATAAGATAGATAGATAGATAGATATATTCTTTATTGTTCACCATAATAGAAAACATTACAAGGAAAAGAAATACATATTAAGAACAATTTGGCGGCCTTATCGCTAAAAAGCAAATAAGATTAAACGGCCACAATGAATTCGTATATAAAACCACTTACTCGTGCTTGGACAATGAGTGCCACAAATCAATTGGCGTAAGTGTAATGGTGGTGCCCTCTGGCGGCGGATCCGCGGCAATAACGCGAGCGCTGGCCATCAGCGGGATTGGTGGGCGGGAGCGGCCGATACAATACAGCCGCTTGTGTTAAACGGGCCACAAGCCACGAGCGGTAGCGGGCCACAATAATAACAAATCTTTTGATAGTTCAAATTAGTTTGTCAACGAAATCGTTCAAGTTGCTCTAATAGTGAGGTGAAAAGTGAACAAAAATGTACCTACTACCTAATACTACCTATATACTAAATATAAATGCGAAAGTCCGTTTGTTTGTTTGTTACGCCTTCACGTCTTAACTACTGAACCGATCATCATAAAATTTTACATACACGTTGTCAGGGGTACAGAGAAGGACATACTTATAGTACTTTTCATCCCGAAAAAACGTGCTATTCCCGAGAGATAGCAAAAAAACTTTCCACGCCGACCAAGTCGCGGGCGGCCGCTCGTAAGTTATAATTTATTCAGTGTAGCTTTAGAAAACATTTTTTTTTTCTGAAATTATTTCAAAAGAATAATGTTCAATCTCATTTGGAGGGATTTGGAAATGGGTGAAATTATTTTCATAATATCAATTTTCAGAAACATCTTGCTTTTTTGAAAATGATATTTATAGCAATGTATCAAGCATTTCTTAATATCTGGGATATCTTCTCTTATCTATTACCACAACTGTACTATAAAATCAATCCTTGTGTTGTGATAAGCGAGATTGCTTAAAGATATCGTATCGGGTTTGCTCAAACATTTTTGGCGAGCGTGTTAAACCCGCTATAAGCTCATCGCTTGCCCCACCGCCATCGGTCAGCGGTCGTTTAGAGTTAGTTAAACATCGGATAATGCGTCCAGATACATTTACCCGCTAACAGCCGCGATCGGCCATCGATTGTGGCCAGTCGCTTTGTTCCCTAATGAGATTGCTGCCCATACAACAGTTTGATTAGTTTAGAACATTATTTTTGAAAAGTCATTAAATCGTCTACGATCAGGGATTGAAATACCGTAAAAAAAAACGATACAAAAAAATAACGATACAAAAAAAATTACGTTAAAACATTTTATCGGTAAATTTACCGGTAACAATAACGTTTAAAATACCGTTAAAACATTATCGGTAAATTTACAGGTAAAAATAACGTTAAAATTATTGTACCGCTAAAATTACCGCTAAATATAGCTTTGAACTTTACCGGTACAATAGTACCGGTAAAAAGGTAACGTTATTAATTGGAATAACGGTAATTTTAAAGTAACGGTAACAAAAAGTAAGAAATAACGTTAAAATTAACGTTTTTTACTGAAATAACTTTAATTTCAATGTAACGTTATCTAAAATAACATTATTTATTGACGTAACGTTAATGTTAAAAGTAACGGTAAAAAGTAAGAAATAACGTTACATTTAAAAATAACGTTATCAATCCATGTCTACGATACGCTCTAGCATACAAGAATTCTCCTTCTCCTTTATTAGGGAGGACATTTAAAATGTTTGCTAATTAATACAAATACCCAAAAACCACTTAAAACGTTTTACCATTACCATTTATAAAATAACTAGCGGCCGCCCGTGACTTCGTCTGCATGGAAAGGTTTTTTTGCTATCCCTCGGGAACATCACTTTTTTCGGGATGAAAAGTACCCCATGTCCTTCTCTGTACCCCTGACAACGTGTATGTAAAATTTCACGATGATCGGTTCAGTAGTTAAGACGTGAAGGCGTAACAAATAAACAAATGGACTTTCGCATTTACATATAATTTTAATAAGAATGCGGAACACCTGTTACTTTGAGTAGCAATAAGTCAAAGTCAAAGTCAAATAAGCTTTATTCTAATAAACTTAATTATTAAGTACTTTAGAATCGTCTATATTTGCCTACCACCCGTTCCAGACTTTTTTAGCTGACAAGAAGATTACTTACTTGCAAGAAACTTATCAGCTGTAACAACCATAAGTAACGATATTTACAACTTGAATATGTCGCAATATAATAGCCATCCAAATCAGTTTGTTCCTCCTTATCTACCATTTTCGGCATTAGGGGTTATTTTGTAACACGTTCTATATTACTACGTTACTTTTAGGACTCATTATAGTACATTATGAGACAAGTTAGCTTAGGTTGCTCATTGCACACAAGGCTGTGGGTTGCAGCCCGAGCCGAGTGTGCAATAAGCAAGAGCTCACGAGTTTCATACGACGTTTTTCAACACATTTGCGAGGAAAAAACAAAGTAATATATCACAAAGCAACAAATATGGCAAAAACAAAATATGATAATTATGGGAAAAGGCGCGCATGTTTTTTTTTGTTTTTTTTTCACAGGCTAACGCAAGAATTTTATGCGAACAAAGGGGTGAGGAGCATATAGCCTACTACTAATACTTCAAAGTTATAATTTTAAGTGACAAAATGCAAATATTTTATAACAAAATATTGTGAATTATGATATAATTTGATAATAATTATATATTTATTTGACTTAATTAAGGACTAACACATTTATTTTTTCCAAAAATGTATATGAATTTTCAGCAGCATAAAACCTCTTTGTTGTCAAAAAAAAATAACTGTATTACCCGGCTAAATTGGGAATGCTCTGTTTACTCGCATAGAACTTGCAGTAAGGTACTAATTTAACTTTGTAGGGTTAATTCTATTACGAACTAGTGTTTTATATATTATTGCACGCGTTTGTTATAGCTCGGTTTATGGCCCTAAAAACGGTGTATTAGGGCTCACTTTACGAGCAAGTGTGTTGAAAAAAATATAATATTGTTATATTTTCCACCAAAGTACAATAATTTTGATTTTCCTCGCTTGAACTGATTTTGTGAAATGAATAATATATACACACTTTAGAACTATGTCACATTCAATCAATATATCTCAGTGTGATAATGTTGTCTAGGTTCTTCAAAACGTAATGTCACAAAGTTCTTTAGTGTGTACATCTTATTGCTCGTACATACCATCTGTGGAACGTACGTACTATCTGTGGAAGCTTGTAATTAGCTCTTAAGTACCTATATTTATTTCCATAATTTGTAAATGATGCTGTAAGCTCCCCAAATAAAATAATATAAACATCGTATTGACTAAGCTTACGAACCCGCAACTAAGGATGAATACTCATAAAATTCCACATCGGCAAACGTAGTGTGGGACGCCCTCAGACAAGGTGGAGCGATGATCTTCGCAAGGTGGCTGGCAGAAACTGGATGAGTATAGCCGCGGATCGTGCTCAGTGGCGTGCTCTCGGAGAGGCCTATGTTCAGCAGTGGACGATGATAGGCTGATGATGATGATGATGAAAATTCCACAAAACAATTTGTAATATACCTACTTACCTACCTACTCGTACAAGTAAAACAATTTTAAGTTATTGTTTCATATTTAACTTTTAGGCCCAAAATAAGCTTATTGCTTCAATTATGAGCCTGATTTACTTAGGTAGAGTTTAAAGGCGGTGATTGAGTAACACGGAGAAGACGCTTCCCGACTAGTTCTCTCAAAATGTAGCCAAGTTCCACCGGATTTAATTAATCAAGTGTTTGAGAACCAAATTAATTCCGGAAGGCGAGACGCGCAACTATGCTCCAAGTACGGTTACCACGTGACAATAGGAAAATTCTGGACTGAAAATATTTTTTTGTCTGCTGAAAGTTGAATTTCGTAAAAATACTTATTTTATCAGACACTTTGTCATCGTATTTAGTATTTAGTATTTATTTATATAAAGCACATGTTACAGTATCACTTTCACATCAATAACTGAGATATTAGACAAAGTGTGATGGCCTGAAAAACATACTCTGTTAGGGTGTTGCTTATTATGACCTAATAATTATTAAATTAAAAATAAACGTAGAGCAATAGTAGATTGTTATACAAGACGCTAAAATTACCCATTGCATACGAGGTAGTTTTATTCCCGAGCTTTAGCGAGGGAATAAATAGAAACCGAGTTACAATGGGTTTTAGCGTCGTGTGTTACACTATACTTTTCACTACGATTGCGAGAAAATAAAATACAATATTAAATAGTTTATACCTACTTCCGTAAACGAATCCACTCGTTTTTCTATCCTCCACTTCATAAACTTTTTGTACAATATTTAAATAAATGATTTGTGCTTGACGGCAAAAGATTAAAATTATTTCTTTCCTATTACAGTCACACAATTCAATCAGTTTGTAATTATAGAAAAATTCTAAAGATTTCGCGCCACGGTACCAGCTAAGCAACACAAACACGCATTCTACGATTCACTCTGTACACAGAGTATAAATAAGTCTATGATTTCACCGAAGAGATGCTTTTAGTTCCATTTTCAAAAATAAGAATGAGAAATTGGGGGCCTATTACGAAACTTGGTCACGATAGTCGTCCGCAGTTCGTCGGTTGTAGTTATTACAAATATTTTCAATGTAGCATCGTAGTCCATAGTCTTTTGAACGAATAATGACGGATCCACTAGAGAGAAACTGTCAAATTTACGCAATCACTTTGCAATATCGCATACGCAAGTGCTTTGTAATAGGAATCAATCAGAAAGAAGCACGGACGCAGCTGCGTGTATCGCATTAAACTTTTCGTAATAGACCCCCAGTATTAAGTCGAGCGAGTTTTTATTCGTGATTATGAATAAAGACTTTTTCGTTTTAGTTAGTTAGTATTGGTAATAGACAAACATTAAAAAAGAAAAAACTTTATCCCCTAGGGCTTATTATGCTATTTTATCTCGACTCTTGTATGTTACAATGACGCACTTTTTGAGCAAGAGGAGTGAAAAATAATTAACATAATAGATTGTTATTTAGAGAGCTTCCCGAGGATTAATAGAATTATTTGAGCTTATCGCACATATATTCTTCAACTGAGTAATAACACTTTTTTATTAAAAAGTCTTTTACGATATTTTTAAATTTATTTTCATTTTTTTCTATTTTTATATATTTCGGTAGTTTATTATATAATTGTATGCATCTTTAGTAAGGGCTGCATCTATACATTTCAATTTTTGGTTCAGGAGGAACAATATCATGCTGACGTCGGGCATTTTTATTAAATTGGAAGTAGTTAAGATTTTTTCTCACAAATAATACTATTTCAAGGATATATATGCACGAGAAGGTTAAAATATTTAGTTTAATAAAATGAGGTTTGCAAGATTCTGGCTGGCGAATATTTACAAGTATACGTATACATTTTTTTTGCTGTATAAGTATGTCGTGTGAGTCTGTGTATTTTGAGTATTTGTCAATAGCAATGTGATAAGTACTTAAATTACTTTTATGAAAATGATTTTCATTCTTCGTTTGTCAATTGATTTAGTTTTTCATAGCAAACGAGTTTTTCAATCTTCTGCTTGCGGATTATTTATTGGTATCTTATTAAGGGTTCATTCTGGGTTCTAAAAATATATATAATGATAAGGGCAATATCAAGCTAATTTTGGTAGCTTTTATAGCATGGTGACCCTAACTCAGAGTTGGTAGGTAGGTACACTTCATTACGAAAGTTGCCAATCACTCCCAGCCAACATTAAGCTACCGTAGAGTGGATATTCTAAGCTATTCTTAAGCTATTTCTTTATTTAGTTAATATTTATCGAATGTACTATTTTTATCGAAAACAAATAATATTATTTCGTTAGATTTAGTTTAAACTGTTTTCCAATGATGTTTTTATATAGTTTTTATTTACTAGTGACTATCATGATAGTATACTATCCTAGATAGTATAAAGCACTAAGTACCTATGTAGGTACCTACTTATGGAAGTTTTTCTCGGGACAACTTTTAACAGGCGTTTGTACTTAACACACTGTTCCGCGGAGATGTTTGCAGTCGATTTCCTACATGACGCTTTCCACACGATTCGAACAACTAATTTTAAACTAAGTAACATTTTAATTGGAAGCTGTTTTATTTAAGTAATTATATTCTTTTGTTTTCGAACACTACGTTGGCTCTAAAATTTTATTGTTATACAATTTCTACGAAATTATTTGCCAAGTAATATTAACCTGGAAAGAGGTTCATAATTTTTGCAAATTATTATTTTGAAACGGCACTTGTATGTATTTCACTAGGGTTTTTTTGTTCCAAGCTCACTTACCCTATGACATGATGGGAGTCTTTGTTCGCTTGGTTTTTTACTATCGATCCATAATATCAATTTTTACCCTCTAAAAATGGTGTCTCTACCTTCAACCCTATACAAATTCCCATACAAACCGGATCACACTGTAGCACCCTGTACAACGGGAATTTTCCAAAATCCTTTTTCAATGCTCGCCTATACCATGAAAGGTATTACCATCCAAAAATGGTGTCTCTACCTTCAACCCTATACAAATTCCCATACAAACCGGATCACACTGTAGCACCCTGTACAACGGGAATTTTCCAAAATCCTTTTTCAATGCTCGCCTATACCATGAAAGGTATTACCATCCAAAAATGGTGTCTCTACCTTCAACCCTATACAAATTCCCATACAAACCGGATCACACTGTAGCACCCTGTACAACGGGAATTTTCCAAAATCCTTTTTCAATATTCACTTCTCAAGCTTACGCGCTCACTAGACATGAAATAAAACACTTTTAACGGATACTAGCGCGGTTTTATTGAAAGTACTTTGGTAATTAGTTGGTATTTGGTCTGATTTTTGATTTTCCCGACGTTTCGGCACCTTTGCAGCTGCCGTGGTCACGGGGGACTGAAGCTTTCTTTCGCCATTTCTTTCTTGGAGGGGCCTCCCAATTTTTTGAAATGGTAGTAGTTTCAGTAGATTCTCTCTTTTTAACATATAAAATTAAATTAAAACCAAACCAAAATTAAACTAATTAAATTTGATAAATTTTAATTTCTGAACGTTCTAAAAAATTCATCGCTTGAGGGTAGGCTCACAAGTAGCTTCAGTCCCCCGTGACCACGGCAGCTGCAAAGGTGCCGAAACGTCGGGAAAATCAAAAATCAGACCAAATACCAACTAATTACCAAAGTACTTTCAATAAAACCGCGCTAGTATCCGTTAAAAGTGTTTTATTTCATGTCCTTTTTCAATGCTCGCCTATACCATGAAAGGTATTACCATCCAAAAATGGTGTCTCTACCTTCAACCCTATACAAATTCCCATACAAACCGGATCACACTGTAGCACCCTGTACAACGGGAATTTTCCAAAATCCTCTCTCAATGCTCGCCTATACCATGAAAGGTATTACCATCCAAAAATGGTGTCTCTACCTTCAACCCCATACAAATTCCCATACAAACCGGATCACACTGTAGCACCGAGTACAACGGGAATTTTCCAAAATCCTTTCTCAATGCTCGCCTATACCATGAAAGGTATTACCATCCAAAAATCCTCTACCTTCAACCGTTAGGGCTCTACGCTCCCGACAATGAATCAATCAATTTAGAGTTTAAGGCGAGGCCAGTTCACGATTTGATGAAAAGATCGATTTTAGAACTTCCAATGTGAAGAACGGATGTAGAATTCTACTTCACAAAAATTACTGTAGACTGAACATTATGTCATGAAACACAATAACCGAACAGAATATTGGAAAATGGCATGGTTACTCTGTAAAAAAATCCTGAATAACACCATAAAATTAAACTTCAAATCGTCAGATTTCGTTATTTTCAACGACAGTGATATGATCTTTTATGCAAAAAGGATAGCTTTTTTATCGATCTATCACAATAACCGAGTACATTTTAAATAAATGATCAAGTATTTCAGAAATCAATAAAAATGTACTAAATTTCGTCAAATTTCTGGCGAAGCGTCAATTAAAGCTACGCAATATTCAACCTTATTCTAAAGACCTAGTGAAAGAGTAAATTTCGGGATCTGCCTCGCCTTAATAACTCGCCAGACGATGATCTTTCTAAGATCCGATCCGATAATCGGCGAGCGATTCGCCGTCAGTCACCACAGAGTACGGTCGCTCAGTCTGTCCAAATTGAATCAATGTTGTTATTTAGCCTTCGCTCCGCCGCTACCGTTATTAAATCATTTATGTAAAGCAGCCGCAAATGGCGCGTCGGTAACTCGATAACGGCCCTCGGAGACGCGATCGCATGCAGTACGTTAACTAATATGATTATGCTGTGATTTATTAGTATTGTTGGCTTTTCCCACCGAGCTGCGCTGCTGAGGAAACTGTGTCCGTCCGACTGTAAGAAAATATGATCTTCGATCATTTGAAATTTCTACAATACATTTATATTTTTATATTTATATTTATTTATTTATTTCCCAGCATAAATAACAAAGTAGCACAGTACAAACATTTCAGGTATATATAGGCGAATGTTACATATATTGCGGTCATCTGTAATCGAACTAGGTTGAAAAACCTGTATCTCAGACTACAGTGCTCATCCCTAGGATCTAACTTAACATTATACAATAAAAATAATTGCTTCTTTACACATGCTACATGCAATGTACGCAAACGTGTAAAGAAAGAGTAAAAATTTGTGATGCGTTAATATTTTACTTGCTACTTACAAAGAACTAAGTCTTAAACAACGATAAAAACAAAATGTTGAAAAATGGAACTTAGGTAAGACAAAACAATATAAGTAGTTACCTATAGAATACTTATGTTCGACGTACAAGTAATTTGCATTAGCGGTACCAGGGTACTTATTGTATAATTTCAAAATCTATCGCAATCGCGTTCAGGATGTGATACATTGATGCTTCCTTTTGGCACGAATAAAAACTTTCCAAAGAAATGCAGCAATGTGTCAAATCTATCTGTCAAATGAAAGCGATTGCGATAGATTTTGAAAATTAGACAATAAGTACCCAGATCGATAAGCAAGGATTTAGGTTTTTTGTAGTGAATATCTTCGTAGTCCTAAAACAACGAAAAAAACATTTTTTATTCATCTAACTAATATAGGTAAATATTCATAAATGGGAGATTCATATAGTATAAATTATGAAACTTAACTACAGAATTATTGAAAATACCTACCCAAAAGACAACCCACATTTTCAGAGCGCAATATATTAGCAGGCCATTTAACCAAACACAATTAATTAACAAAGACAGTTAAACGTTAAAACCTAATAATGTCAGTTGTAAATTACCCCGTTTAAGCGTAAAATCGCAATTGGCTTCAGAGAACTCAACAAAGGCACTAACATATCTACATATAGTAATAAAACATGTCCGTCTGTTTGGTCAGTTGGTACCAGAGAAATCGATTACTAGAGTTAACTTACAATAGTCGATTGTCTGAACTTGGCGGATATAATTCTGAACAAAACACTATTACTTAACTATTAATTTACCTAGACATAAATTGGCATAATAGAAACAGCTATAAACAATAAATATTGAATAGAATTGAATTAAAAGTTGTAATTATAACTTATTATGAGAATGCTGTATAATGCACTAGCTGACTCGATAATAGGATATGGCCTCAGTAGTTATGGCAGGACATACAAAACGTACATCGAAAATATATATAAATTGCAACTTAGATTATTAAAAACTATTGTGCCTAACTCAGTTAAAAATAAATATAAAAATGATTATAGTAACTTATTTAAACATTGTAGAATAATAGATATATACAATAAAATAAAAATGTATGTAATTTGCGACGAAATGGAAAACAGCTCTTTGTTAAAATTAAGAATTAGAAATAGTAATTTACGTAATCTGATTTACTTACCTAAGTATGTGCTGCCTTCATACAATAACACATATGGTAAACGTTGCTCGATATTTATGTTACCGTCATTGTTAAATGAGCTGCAAAAGGATTTACTTGATGAAATCCTGGATAACCCGGAACAATGTAAAAGACAATTAAAAACTTTTTATCTGTCAATGTGTCAGTGAGTGATGGCAGCAATACATAAACCTTTTACGGTTTCTCTTGCTGCGATTGGAAAAAAAATTTGTTGTTATTTTCTTTTGTATTGAAAAATAAACTAAAAAAAAAAAAAAAACTTATATAAAAAAATAAGTGCAGTTATAACGCTATCATCAATGTTCATATCATATATGTGTGTATGTTTTAAAGTCATAATATACGATACTGAAGATATAAATTAAACATAGCCAATCCTCCAGTTTTTAATTAAAAGCCATTCTTATTATTATTTTTTTAGATTTTAGGCATTTTTATATTAAGATAATTAATAAATTAGAAAAATACTAGAAACAATCGACTCACCCGTAGCAGCTAAGACGGGACTCGAACCCGCACCCTTGTGATTCCAGCCCAATGCACTGACCAATTAGATTTCTAGTATTTTTTCTAATATATTAATTATCCTGATATAAAAAAAAGCATTGTGAATGCCTTAAATCTAAAAATTCAGTCATTATATAGCTATTTCATATTAATTGATTGTCTGGCATCTGTAAAAATGTTGCATTCGAATGTCGAAAGTAATTCTTTACATTGATGAGATAACGCTGGCTTACAGCGAAAACGTAAAAATTAACTAGAAAATTTCGCCGCTCCCGCTGGCGACTCAATAGATAGCATAATTAGTTAGTGCATTGGGCCAGAATTCCAAGGGTGCGGGTTCGAGTCCCGTCTGAGTCTGAGCTGCTAATAGGTGAGTCGATTTTTTCTAATACTTATATTAATTATCTTAGCCATTTATATTCCAGACAAAATGAAATATTACCTAGTTACTTATTTGTTTTCAAATCACAACATTAGCTCTAGCAAACTCTATCTTATAAAGAGCATTACATTCCAAATTATTACTGCGAGTAATCGACAATTTTAATTCGATTGAAAAGGCGATTTGTTCCGGCCCAGCCGGCCACCTCCCCCGGGGCAGTTAATGGCCCAGTCTTTATTGCTTCTGTACCTATTTAATACTTGTATTATTATACCCTTGCATTTCTAAGTTGCCAAAGAAGAAAGCAGAAGCAAATTTTCATTGACATTCTATGCACTCCTTTTTGTTAGTACTTTTGACCAAGCGAGCGCAAAGTGCACACGAAGCGTCTCTGCTTCAGCTTGGGCAAAAATGATTTCGTATAGTCTACAAGTAAGTCGTTTGTCGTCGTCGTCATTTCCCAACCGTTTCTCGTGACATTTTGTTTGTTTTTTTTGTTGGCTTCGTTTTTTATTCGTATTTCGTAGAAAATACATAACGGTTAATAACAATGCTTACGCTCCCAGAAACTGTTATTTTTTATTGAATAATGAAATTATAAAAGCATAACGACGAATTATAACATCACATCCCATTGCGTGCAGCGCCGGTGGCCAATCGATTGGTCACGGCTGCCGGCGCCGACACGCCACACGGTGCGGCCCGACACGCCACACGGCGCGGCCCGACTCGCCGTCGACGCGCCGTCACGCCGACTGAGCGATTATTTGTCGTCAAATTAATTACCTAATGTTTTAATCGGTTTTAAATCGCTTGCGTCGGTAGGTACGGCACGTGTCGTTGGATGCGAATCAAAGAAATTGATAAGGGCAGTTTTTTTTTGTTCCTCCAGTCGTGTTAACTCAACTAACAATATATTAATTAAAGTGAACCTTTATCTTCCCTTCTGTATAACCAAATTCAAAATAATAGTATGACCAAATTCAAAATCCTACATATAATCTTAGTTTGGCACATCGTAATGCTTATTCGATGGCTGTTGAACTATTTAATGCTCTTCCTGATCACTTAAGACAGCTAGATGGACCAATTTTCAAAAGAAAGCTGCATGAATATCTCATCGAAAGCTGCTTTTACTTAGTTCAAGAATATTTAAATAAAAAATAGTTGATATTATGGGTATAGTTTCTTTGGTTTTGACATGTAGGTAGATAATGAATTTATATGTAGTGTAAATGTAATTTAAAATTTTTGCATGCTTAATTATAAGTAGATTTTGACGGACTCTATTACTTAAGAACACCAAATCTTGTACTCAAAATTAATGCAAATAAATATATCATTCATTCATTCATTCAAAAGTCGAACCAAAAGTAAATCACATTGAGTAATTTCAGTTTTGTTTCAACCATAAAATCTGGTGCGAGTCGGATTTTTTCTAGTTATCATTTAGTATTGTATAAAATGAGTTTAAAACTATCATAGAGTTTTAAGCCGATAGTTTTTTCTTTTTACTTAAAAATAAAGGGAAAACGTTAAGTAATTTTAGTTTTGCTATAATACCATCAAAAAACTTAATTTTAAGGAGTTAAAAATTAAGCTAAAAGAGTGTTGTCCAAAAAGGGAAGGTATTATCACTAAATGTAGCACTTAATCCGTTTACTTTGCCAGCTTGTGCTACTCAATAGCCCGCTAGTTCTGTAAGAGTATCTTAGGTTTTCGGAAATGTATCTACTTATCGCTAACACCAAATCTCTCCGATGCAGGCAGCGGCGGCGAGAAGGTACTTACTTATTCGTAGAAAATAAATTCCTTGGTGAAACTCTAAGAATTGACTTGATTTTGCACCTAATTCCCGAGCCAACACCACGAAACGGAACAAAACGTTGTCTGATTACGATGATCAGAGTTTTCGAAATTATGTAACAGGAATAAATCCTTGTTAACCGATCGAAGCAATCTATTTGATGTTATTCAACATTTATTTACCGTTATAGCCTGCATCTAAGTCGCAAATCGTAATAACCAACAAACAAGCCCATTGTCTTTTAGCCCTGATTGGATTAAATGCGCCATTGCCTCGCCATAGCACAGAGCACGTAATCCAGTTAGGAGTTAGTTTATGGCATTATGGCAGTCGGTGGGCGGTCCGGAGATTTGTGCCCGGACCGTGGTTCTTTATGGCCCACTCGCTGTATAACGACGATACATGCTAACATTGATACATTAGTCTCTTAAGAGGCAACTAAAGACATAAACAAAGTCTAAAATGAAATCCATGATGTCCCAACTAGAGTTGCAGAAAGATAATGTCCCAACTACAGTTGCAGAAAGATTTTGTAAATTATCAAAATATTACAGTAACTACCTAACAATCATTTTTAAACAGCCTCCATATGTCTTTGCGAGTGGGTTTCACTTGTTTTTTTTTTAATTAATTTCATAACTATTAATTAAATTTAAAAATAAACAAAACCGTACCAAAATCGGTCCATTAGTTTGGGAGCTATACATAGCCTCAGACAGTCAGGCATATAGATAGATAGAAAGACACACACGTCAAACTTATAACACCTTTTGTTATTCCTTTCTTTCTATTAAAAAAACAAGTAAATTACTTTTTATAGTTACCTACTTATTCGTAACTTAGTTACGTTACGAGACTACGGTTTCGTAGACATTTATTTGCTTATTTAGTTTTGTCATTATCCGTCTGTAACTCGTCACTTAAATAGTTTTTCAACCCCTTAACACCTTCGCCCAAGATGTTGATCGTGGGCAAACAGTTTGAAGAGGGAAAACCATCGAATACAGCTTATCACCTGGGTATATTTACCATTGTAGGTTTCTAGCAGATTTTTTATTTGTAAAAACTGCTAGTTATAATGTTAACACCACGGTAGAGAGAATTGAGAAATTCCTATAGAAATTTGACAAAATCAACGTTTCGTAGTCCCCTGTTTCCATCTCTAAATCTAGACCGATTTAAGTACTTTTTTCATTAAAATTTATAGAAAGGATTTGGCTGTTTTTTTGTAAAAAACCTCGTGGTGACATCTATTAGATTAATTTAAACAACATACAATTTGAGCTACTTTTTAACGCACAAACGCAACTGGGCTATTAGTGAATTGTTTGTGAAGAATATTGATATAACTCCATTCTCTGATATAATTTCACTCGCCAAATCTTTTCTGATTGAAAAGAAAAGGATACTAACACTTTAATAGTGTGCAGAACCTTCAGGGAAAATCTCAAGCGTTATCCAACCCTGAGTTGGCTCTCACTGACAATGTGTATGCTTGAAAAATTCACAGAGCTCGGTCCTCGAGACCCCAATTTGCTGATCGCCTCAAAAGTCCTGCAGGGTTGTTTATTCCTGTCGGGCCACAAAACTATTCGATGGACCCCCAACCCCCCACTCGTTATCCTATTTTCCCATCTTTCGCTTGGAAGTTTCTCGGCGACAGCTTTGTAAACTGAAGTTCCCGAGCATCTTGAGGGTTTGAGATGCTCCGTGGCAATTTATAAGCAATTTGCATCTCTTTTACCGAACAATTTTAAGGGTTATATAATAATTTGCTTGTTACG
The DNA here is from genome assembly GCA_950108535.1 of Agriphila straminella. Lineage (NCBI taxonomy): Eukaryota > Metazoa > Arthropoda > Insecta > Lepidoptera > Crambidae > Agriphila > Agriphila straminella. Next base: position 2,137,717 of record OX467321.1, on the reverse strand, counting down.
GCACTATTGTTATTGAAAAGTAAAGTTTAGTAGGTAAAGTAACTCTTTAAGCTACTTGCCATATTAATGTAGGTAGTGATATCGATTTTTTGTCTCTCAAACTCAAAGCAACCAATGCAAATGATCACGTTTTGAATAAAAAAAAGCAATAAAATAGTTTCTTTAAGAGTTTTATTCAGGAAAAACTTACAATTTTGAATTTTAATTGATTTATTGAAAACTCTATAAATAATTACGTAGGTGTACCTACGTACCTACGTACAAAAATCATCACGTATTTTGCGGTGGTTTTTTTACTTTATTGCATAATAATTGGATTGATAATGAAAAACACCTACTATTAAGATCGGAGAGAATTGTAGGACTTATGCATTGGTGCAGCAAGCATTATCCAATTTTTTTTTTAAATGTATAAATTTGTAACCTATTTCCAGAGTACTATTATTACAATGTGTTTCACACAAATTATTTTTTTAACCACTCTTAAGAAAATATAAGTCATTGTTTATTTACTTTCGTCTTTAATCCGTGGTTGATTTCTTTACCATTTTAAAGTTGTCCAGTTGCCCGTCGGAGCACAATGGGCCAACCTGCTCGAGCCTAAGCAAACATCGAACCCGCGACCTCCGGCCAATTACACACCAACTGTTTGCTCAGCTTGCGCGATGTCACAGTTATTGTGCGAGGCGGTTATTAATTTCATGCTTGTTGAAAATAATAAGAGAACCAATTTGAATAAAGTATTGTATTTATAATAGGTAAGTAACTACTTATTGTTGAATTTTATATGTAAGTAAAATCCATAAAAAAATGCTATTTTTAATTTGTATCTAGCAACAACAAGCTAATTATTATATTAAAATTCATTGCTAAAAAGAAAATATACCGGGTCATTTTGTATTCACCATCCAAATTTTGAGGATGTGTTCAGTCCATGAAACTGAACAACTTTCTCTAAAGAACACATGGCCAAATATGTCAAAAAATAGACTATCCATACAAATCAAAGAGATCACTTGATCAATTTAGTATGGGATGACCAAAATTTTGTGGCGAATTTCGTCACATGTTTCTAAGAGAAAGTTGTTTAGTTTCATGGACTGGACACATCCTTGAAATTTGGATGGTAAGTTCAAAATGACCCAATATAGATTTTCACGTGCTGTTAAAATTGCACTCAAAACTCTTCTTTAGGATTTACGTAGCTGTATACGTATAGTTTACAACTGCTACGAAATGCTACGACTAAACTATTATATGAAATTTCTAATAATTTTGATGAATACAATTTTTTCTTTAAAACATGCTAACAGACGTTAGTTTTTATTTTTTAACTTTAAGAGCAGTTACTTACTTCGACTAATGCGACTCCACTCGACTATAAATGAAAATAATAACGTAACTATACCGGCTTTTTAATTGAAACAGAAATCATTGATTTATTATACTTCTATCAAAAGAAATTCACTCTTAAAAATTGGAAAACAAAACGAGCTCTTCACTCGTCAACATGATGGCGATGCTACAATAAGTCGGACAAACATTCAGCTAACACAAAGCCCCTTATTATCTCCTTATTATTATTATAATATTGTTGCAGCGCACAATGGCCGCGCCACTATTTGTCCTACAACTCTAATGAGCGTGTTGCCTCTTCACACTTCGAAAAGACGGATATGCCCGTCTTGAAATTGACAAGGGAAATTGGATTCTGGTACTTTGTGTTAAGTGTTATTGGGATGAGTTGGGAGAGTGGATAAATGTTTATGAATGATTAGAGGAATGTCTGCGGTTCGGAGAAGGCGTGTGTGGCCGTCGAGTGCTATTTTATTAGGTCGTGATCGTCTGATTGTGGAGGCCTGGAGATACTCGGGCTGAGTAACTGGCCAGGTTGGCGCTTGGTTTGTTTGTTTTTGCTTCGTAATGGTCGAATTTTCTGATTTCTTTATGATTCGGTCTGTGGCAAACATTGCTGCATTGCAATAAATCTAATTATAGAAAACTAATCTAATTGTTTTTTCTTAGCAGAGAAATAAGCATTCGAGGTCTTTTCCCTTTCTGAGCTCTCTGAGGTCTCTGATTCTCTGAAGCCTCTGAAGTCTTCCACGTCTCATGATCGTAAGATCAGTTGAGAAAGAGAATGACCTCTTTAACAACTGATTGCCTTCATCTCTTGCCATACGCTTGCCGCGTAGATTTTGTTGGTGTAAGAACATGGATATAAATTAATATTCTTGTTAACTCCCGACAATTTCTTTTATGTCCGATAATAGTTTTCCTTTTTGGTGACTGTTAGTGTCGGTTGATCAACTTCTTATCCCACAGTTGTATGTTAAAGATAATTAACTTAATTCTAAAGAATTTGTGGAATTATAGTTAAGTTTGTTAAAGCTTTTACCGTTGCTAGCTTAAAATTAACTATAACATTTACATAACTTTATACAACAACCTATAATTTTGAACAGAATACTGACGTGGCGCAAAATTGTTGCGTCTGGTCAGTTTTGACAGTTGGCGTTGCTAAATCAACAAAGTCGGCGGCGGAACAAAACAACACAATCGTTGCGTTGCGAAAATAAAACGAGGGAAACCCGTAATAATGACGTTACGGCGTATGCGCACATTGTCTGACACAGTCACACGTGTAGCAATACAACGTTTATCATTATCATTATTATAAAGCTTTCTTTAAGCGTTGATTATTATATCTAAGTGGTTACTTTTGAAAGGACTACAAATCCCTGTTGAGTACTTGCTTCACCTAACAAGTTCACAATACTTAGGTAGGTTGAACTAGAAGACATCTATTCACTCGCGACTTCAAGGCCCAAGGATTAAGGCCAAGTACCTATCAGGAAACACAGCATCAGGCAAGGAGTTCCACTCTCTAGCGGTACGAATGATGTGAAGCAAAACGCTTCGTGCGAATCTATGGAACTATGACTTTTATTCTGATCGCATAATACTTTGCCAGTGTTACTAGCTTGAGGTATCATGACAGCCCTTTAGTCCACTCCAGCTTCTGTAATGTTGCCATAACCTTCACGTTCGGCAGGCGTATAGGTACACCGTTTTTATCGGAAACTATATAGATTTTCTAATCCACAGATGTGTTAGATGTACTCTTAAGTCATATTCGTCTATTACGTGCTATTCTACTCTGCCTATCGAACGCCACACGAGCAATTTAACCATTAGGTGCTGGTGTTGTATAGTTCAACCGCCTCTGTGGTCTAGTGGTTCACCCACCCGTGTAAGACGCAGAGGTCCCAGGTTTGAATCCCAGGAGGGTGGTACCTTTGTAAACGGTTTGGTTGGTGGTATTTCATTCAAGTCCGCCTGGCTAGCTACCACCATCTTACCTAAATCTGACGCCATAATAACAATTGATTTTATTTGTGTTCCGGTAGTTAGAGGTAAGATAGACTGTTCCTCAGTGATGAGGATTCCGGGTGGAGTGCGCTTCCTCCTTCGGCCTTATCGTCACATAACATCAGATGCGGTGAAGGCCAAGCACTATCCCGTTGTGCATTAAAAATAATATTTAATTAACCCTTATTTTACGTTATCGATGTCCCCGGAAGTGTGCAGCAGTGACTCCCAAAATGTTCTTCTGCGTACGTCAGACAGTTTCTCGAAACAGGATGCAGTTCTGGTACAGTTTGCACATGTGTTTCTATAATGAGCCTGTTTTTACAGGTGCGCCGCGCATTCCTGAGTTGACAACGCATTGTTTAGTTGGAAACGTTGCTGGTGTCAGTTGGATTAGGTGAAATAAAAAAAACACTGTTAAGTGATGGTTAATTAAACACAATTTCATCTAACGAAAGTTATTTAAATGATTCAAGATACGAGTGTTGTTTGGTTAATCGTAGTTCGAAGATCGCCTTAAAAGTGCCTAATCAATAAGAATTTGAAAAAAAATGTTTCTCCACTTTAGATATTCTTGTTTTAGTTTAATATTTCAGGGAAATCTTAAGCTTCGCATTAATTACTTGATTGATTCTACAGTCTTACATAAACAAGTTGATGGCGTGGCAATTTGTGTCCACGGGTCTGTAATCTGTTTGCCGAATAACATCGGCGTCGGTTTACCGAATAACGTCGGTTTGCTTATCGTTAAGCGCGAAGGCTTCTTTGTTCAAGCTAAATATGTTATTTAGTGTCACGCCGGTTAGCATGTATTATTGGTTAGCCACACGGAAGTTCAGTAGGTAGGAGTAATGATTCTTTACTTTAACTTAGGTGCCTACTTTATGACTGTTATTGATTTTTATTACACTCACATTGCATTTCTTTAGCAAATCAGCAAATTGTGTTTTTACTCCTTAAATTGTTAAATAGACTATTATTTTGGGTTTCAATAAAGTTTTCGAATAGTCAACATTATTTAAAAAATTGTAACTGCGGTATTAACTATGTTCAAACGGCTCAGCTAACACTTTCCATGTAATTTTTAAGTTATTTTCTCCTTCATCGTGAGGATAAGTTGTTAATATAATTTTACAAGTAAGATACTTAGGTATCACAAAATATGGAATCGTTTTCATCACTCGCAGCAGCGGCTTAACGTCACAAAAATTGCGGAACACACGCAACCAATCCGCATTAAACGCGGAAATCCGCATTACAAAATACCGCAATATGCATTAAGCCATCTGAATCGATAGGTATCGATATTGCAAATCGGGCAAACATTCATAATCGGATGTCTGGTCGGTGCATTGGTGCAATCAGTGTCTGCTGCGAATCCAATTATCTACTGTAATGTATAAATTTGATTGGAATAGGCCAAACTCATCCAGATAAAATTCCAGAAATAAAGGAAACGGAGACTTCCTTGATGGAATTGTTTGAGCCGAAGTGTCGTGACGACATTTCCGGAAAATTTTACCGGTAATCAGTTTCATCCTACTTTTCTTTACGCTTATGTTTCATAGATTCTGTATCCGCTCGTCGCTGATCTTTCTTAAAAACAAGTGCTTACATTTCTACTAATATGAACTAATATATATAACTACTGAAAATCCGATGCATACATTTCATTTCGTAAATTTTTTCGTTAGTTTTAAATCAGCTGTTTAATTTTAATTTTGAGAAATCAAACAAAATACAAGCTTTGTAATATGTAATTAAACAATTAATTTGGTATATGGGGCAATATTAAATATGATCAATGCAGATTTGAGTTCGAGAATGGACTATTCATCATTCATGGTCCATTCTCGAACTTATTATTATTCAAAGAAAAAATAAGTAAAAGAATATAAATTTTCTCCTAATATGTTTATAAATCCCCTAAAAGGTTAGTTGGCAACACAAAATTAGGGGGAGTAATTAAAAAACATATTAAGGCAGTAGAGCCCTTTGAGAGGGCTAAGCCGATTGGCGGAATGTGGCCGAAGAGGTTTTAAAGCAGATTATAGAAATGCCAAGTGGCCGGCCAGTCCGTTGAAGATACCGACGCAGCATGTGTATGGAATGGGATGGACACATTTTAATATTATTAAGCGGATTTGGGGCTAAACGAGTCTTAGGTTTCTGCTCTGTAATAGGTTGTTAAAAGAGATAGCCTCTTCTGCGTATTTGATTAAGAGTGTATTAAATTCTTTAATCAAAATTTTGTTATACGTATATTTACAGAAACGAATGGTTTCCTTTTAGAAAAACTAAACGAAAGATAATGCGATCATCATCGTCATGAAAAGTGTTCGTCTCGTAGTGTATGCTTGGAGGACAAGATAAGAACAGGAGCTTTTAAGGACTTATGGTGGGTCAAATCCCAATATTCAATTCAAATTATGGAAAGATTACGCGCGTGAAGCTATCATGGAAAAAGTATATAATGTACTTGAAATAATACACAATAGATTTAATTGAAAGCATTTATAAAAATGTTACCACCTTTGATGTAAAAAAATATATCTTATTTGCAAAATTTCTCGGAAACAAGAACATTCGTTTATGTTAAAACCAACCACAAAAATCGGCGATGTTAATACCTTCAATTTTAATTGAACAGATTTTTTTTAACTAGGTAACTTGAAAGCGAAGAAAAGTAATAAAAACGTGTAAAAATTGAGAATTTGGTGCAACCGCCGCGTTGGAACGCGCGCTGATTTGAACCCAAAGTGAGTAGAGTTACGTTCGATTTCATTCCATCACAGATCGATCCCACACACCTTAAGGCCTTAATAAGGTCACGGTTTCCAGTTATCTAAAATATCATAATTTTCAATTTGAAAGATGAGCTCCATATTTCTTTAACATTAAATTTAAAAAATAATTATAGAATCACTATTATTATAAGGGTAAACCAACAAATTGCCCAATTAATAGCACACGTTTCACAAAAAGCTAGTTTGTTTTTTACAAAACAAAAACTGAACTATATCAAACAGATCACAGTTAATATGGACGTGGTCTCGTTAAGGCCCGATTAGACGTTGTCGGCCAAATTGCCGGTGAGCCGTCCGGCGATTACCGCGTCCGGCCGGACGGCTGACTCATCGCCGCTAGTTGGGCATCTGCCGCACGGCTGCCAATTCGAAGCTCGATCGAAAATTACAGGCAATTTTAAACTTTTGGTCTAATTTTCAGTCACATAAAATGAATTGTTTGTTATGTACTTATTTTTTTTAGTTTAATTGATCAGCAACTAAACTGATGAGGTCAAAGGTTTTTGGATATAATCTAAATGTTACTGGTTTTATACCTAATGTAGAGAAATAATGTCTAACCAAATACTATATGTCGCTAAAGTTATTATCATTAACTGCATTTGGATTCAGAACTTAAAAATACTTAAATGCGAAGTCAAACTATAATCACTTAAGAAAGATAAGACCCAATATTGAGGCGTAACTGAGGATAATACATAATAGTACTTAACGCCAATAATAAAAAATATCGCGCTAATGCTACGGCTCCACCTGCGTTAACGTTGATGGTAATGTCCAACTACGCGTTAACTAAGGCATTTATATATTAGTAATGTTGTTTGTAAATAAACACCTTAGAGTGTTGGCCACATCGGCGTAACGCCTAGTTTAACGTGTTAATTTACGCGTTAAGACACAGGTGGAGCCGTAGCATAATAATCATTTGAGGTTCATGTCCATCAGCCATTTTTGATGTCCCCACTGCTGGGGCGCTTTTTTTTTTTTTTTTCAAATGCAGCCGGGAACAACGGCTTAACGTACCTTCCGAAGCACGGAGGAGCTCGGGATAATAAATTTTTGGTCACCCATCCCATGACCGACCCCTGCGAACGTTGCTTAACTTCCGCAATCGCTGGGCCAGGCCAGGCTAAACCACTGCGCCACCGAGTTCACGAACGTAGGTCAATTAGCGCATTATTTTTATGAGCCTTACGGCCAAATACTCAAACGAATCTTAAAGTTAAGGCCACCTTAAATTCAAAAAAGTTGTCAGATTTGACAGAAACTTTATGAAACTGACAGCTTCCTTAAAGTTCAGGAGACCTTAACTTAAGATTTTAACTAAGAAGCCTTCGAGTATTCGGCCATTAGTATGATCCCTGCATTAACAACAATAACTCGATCTAATAAGAAAGTACTTCATCCACCTTGATAAGAGATAAGATACTCACAACATTAATACGAGATACAAAAATAGATTATACTTACCACAATCCAGAATAAAAATGCTCAATGTCAGTCCTTATTACATGTCAGTTAAAGTCTTCAATAAACTACCAACTTTTATTAAAAATGAACCAAACCTCAAATTATTCTCTAAGTCATTGAAATCCTACTTAATACAAAAATGTTACTACTCTGTAAAAGAGTTTATAAATACATAAAATATATTAAAAATATTAGAATCTGTTCGAATTATACGAGTATAATATTTTTATTCTTAATCTTATTGGTTTAAGTGCCTATTCGTTATAATGTTAATTAATAGTACTGTCAAAAATTTGCTATACCGAAATGGTCACTAAGTCATGTACTTCATTAATGTATTGTAACACCTCTGTACACTTAGTTGCAAATAAACTTGATTTGATTTGATAAGACATCTTCAATCTAGTTGATTTGAACATTGTCGTGATTCATTGCGGTTAATAACGTGATTGTTTATATCTCCTTAGCCCTAATCTCGCCCTCAACCCCGATTACTCTCTCCGTAAAAGTATCGGCGGCGTTAACTTCATCTCATTACGGCGAGTTACGTCCGATTGTGGGCGCGCGCCCTCGGACGACTTATTGCGTTACCGCGATACAGGATTACCGGACAGTAGGGTCGCCAACCGGTGCCACTCGACACGGATATTTAATCTATGATTTTATTGCTAAGAATATATACGAGATTTTTCAATAAATTGTTTCTGAGTACTCGCTAGAATTATTTAAAACACTACCAACAGCCCGTGACTACGTCTGCATGGATAGTATTTTGATTATACCTTTTTCAGGATAAAAGGTACCCTATGTACTTTTCTGCACCCCTGACAATATGTATGCAAACACGATAATAATAAACGGCTGAGTGGTTAAGACGTGAAGGCGTAACAAACAAATAAACAAACTGACTTTCGCATTTACAATATTGTAAGGAAGTAAGGATATCGGCTCCACATGGTTTAAAATTTTCAATATAAGAAACATTAGAAATGTTGTAAATAAAAAAAATCTCTTGGATCTGGTTCAGATATTATGATTAAAATCTACTTATTTGAAATTAAGGCGCCGTAGTACAGCTACTACTAGCGCTGCCAATACAATTATTTTAATTACTCGTAAAGCAAGTCAATATTTAAAAAAAGCTAAGATCATGCCCTCCTGAATTGTCTCTAATATTTTTTGAATAACTCTTCAACAGTCTTCATTCTTTCTGTAAGTTTTAAAATCCATTCTAGCCAGAGCTAAAGTAGGGCGCCTTAAAGAAGTAACACCACGGCAAGTTATTAAATTAAAGAAGTAAGTAGCACGATGGAGAGTAGAGAAGAATATTTCAACTTGTATTATAAAATGGCCTAATAAATTACTAAAATTATAGTATGCAAAAAAGATGCAATAAACAAATCTTAAAATAGTTTCAAATCATCAGAATAGCAACGACTCATTTTACCTTGTTGTTACTTTACAAATAAATCGTACGTAACGAAATAATTATTTCAAATGAACTTCCTCATAATCTCAATTTGATTTTTAGCCCTACTCGCGGGCCGGGAGGGTTGGCACTCGGTGCGAAATCGTCCCAGTATCGATTCTGTAGGGAGCATCGCTCTATTGCCGATAAGTATGGGACAATACCTGCAGTCGGGCCGCGCACTTTTAGGGGACCTGAAGAAGATGAAAAATTTATGTTGCAATTCAATTTTATGTTTTAGTGGGGGATAGTCAGATAGTCTCATTTTAAGAAGTGAGCCTTTTTACAAAATACCTCTATCCTTGTAAGGTAAGTACACGATTAATTTATTGTTTTTTTTATTGAGAGTAATATGCCCCTCGTCTAAAACAGAGAAGCAAAGTGACTCTACCAATACTGTAACTTAATAAGTGTTTTGTCGACACAACCCAATTACTGGTTGCAAACTCGTCAGTCTCGTCACCTCTAACCGCGCATTAACCTATTCACTAATCAAAACGTGTCGGACGCACCCCAATTGAATAATAACCTGTTAAGGCGGCCGGCGGGAGGCATTGTGCCGCAAATTGCCGCCAAATTGCGAACAGACTCGGCTCCATTTAGCGCGCGTCTGCTCCCGATTGGTCGACACGCCCCTCCCCCCCTCCCCCCTCGGGCCAAAACTCTATTCAAACCGGTGCGTTCCAAAGAAATGAAATTATGCACTCCGTAAATAACAACTCCTTTGTGCTCACTTGCCTTATTTAAACTGTCAGTTGAAGTGTTCCAGTAATGGAACGGCGAGTGACTGGCCGATTGTCAGTTTGAACTGTCGATCGTTAACAAATTAGACGCTGAATCATTTCGAAGACGATTGTGATTGTCACTTTTGTGTCTGCGGCTGTTAAGTGATCAGTGACAAGCCCTGGTATCACTTATGGTAATAAAGTGTGGGGTAAAACGATATACAATCGAATCGAATGTTGTGTAGGTACACATGTTACAGTCAGGCAATTTAAGGCTGAAATATGAAAAAAAAAACTTCAACTTGATACGTAATCAGTTAATGTCTAATCATAAAACAAAGCTACTCAATCAAAGCCACCTCATAACCGTCACCCGTCTCATTACCAGTTGTTATCCAAATATCGCGAGTGCGTCAATGGGGGCGGACTGTAATCAATCAGCGAGGCAGATTGCAGTCGAGTCAATGAAGCGAGCTCATCTCTTAACAGAATAATCTCCATGAGTAGCAAGTGCCCGGGGACACGGCTCCCGAGGGACGGACTCTCGGGTAGGGCTGCCACTGGCATATTTCACTTTTTATATGGCAGTCAATAGTGGTATCAGATAAGATAAAAAAAGAAGAACTACAGGCAGGTCTGTAAGCAGCACCTATTGTAACAGACTTCTGTTAAAAATATCTAATCTATAAAATTAAAACACAGGCAACACTATCTCACTGCCATAAAGACAAAAATACCAAAAGATACTTACTTCCGTACAAAAGTCAAAAATATAACTACGCTGGACTTTATTTAAATCTAGGCATAGAGAGACAAAAATGTAAATAAAATCACAATTTTAAATTTTGTGCCGAATTGTCAATAAACGTCGAAAACTCGAAATTTTCTAAAATGACTTGATTATAATTTATAACATGATTCTTATTTTTAAATGATTTATTAGATAAAGAGACACATAAGATTATTGAAATTCGAGATTTTAGGCATTCACAGAATGCTATTTTTATATTAATTATCTTAACATGTTTACTTGTTTACATAAGATCTTTCGTTAAAACAGATTGAGCGTAGTTAATAAAATAATACATATAAAACCCTTTGGTTCCGTTATTTGATTTGAAAATGAATAAAAATACCTATGACTTTTTGTAACAGATTAAATAAACATAAAGTGACAGCCCTGAGTAGTGGTGGCGTGTAAACAGGGCATTATCCGTTTACTCGCACACAACGGGCGCGGACGCGGGGACAACCCTCGTGCAACTATCGGCGCTTAGCACAACGAGGGACTTGGTCACCCTTGTCGTGATGATGTTGCATTGATATTGTTATCATTCAATGATTATAATTTTGACCATAATAAGTGGAACTATAGGAAAGTCAGATGATCAGTCGCAGTTGTCGAGCCTGTCTCTACTTTTTTGTCTTCGTTGGTTCATTAGTGCTTGAAGAACCATTAAAATAAATACGGTAGAGTTGATATTGTTAAATATTAAAATATTGACGTGTTTTTATTAACCGACTTCATCAAAAGGAGGAGGTTCTCAATTCGATTGTATGTTTTTTTTTTATCGTTGTTCGCGCGTATCTTCGACATTTATGGACCGATTTAGATGATTCTTTTTTTGTTTGATTGAGTTTTCTTGCGAGATGGTCGCATTTTTTTTTTAATCGGTTCCGTAGTTTACAAGTAATCCTGAAAATACTATGATATTAAATCAACTAACTTGACAATTTTGTTATTTATGAACCGAATTAGATGATTTTTTTTGTTGGGGAAGGGATACCTTTGTGTAGTCTTTTTAACCCACCTTTAAAAAAGTAGGTATTCAGTTTGTATGTATGTATGTTTCTCCGCGATATCTCACGTTTGGCTGAGCCAATTTTTCTACCTAAATAATATACCTACACTACCTAATACAGAAGGTACTTACACTAAAAATAAAAAAAAATAAAATATCATTTAAAAAAACATAAAAACCGACTTCAAAAAACCTGCCTCTAAAAAGCAAGAAATAATATACAAATCATTAAATACGTATTATCATTGTTATAATAAAACACGTTTATTAAAGTCGGGTGGGGCTGGAGTACATCTTCCTTTTTTTATTCTAAAAGCCCCACCCGACTTTAATAAACGTGTTTTATTATAACAATGATAATGCGTATTTAATGATTTGTATATTATTTCTTGCTTTTTAGAGGCAGGTTTTTGAAGTCGGTTTTTTTGTTTTTTAAACAATTTTTGTACATTCGTCTTGTGACTAAATTGTGAAAATACTCGAACCAGGTATGCTACTTACCTTTAGGTTATACACCGTTAATTTTTAAGTAAGTATATCTAAAAATTAAAAAGGGATTTCAGACCACGTGAATGAACAACTTTTAGTATGGGGCTGACCACGGAATCGCGAAAAAAAATCAGCTGTTCCATACATTACTTATAGTCGAGTCGATGTTGTACTTTTCTTTGGAACAGCTGGTTTTTTTTTCGAGATTCCGTTGTTGGCCCCACAGTAAAAGTTGTTAATTCACGTGGACTGAAATCCTCATTACATTTTTAGATATACTTAAAAATTAACGGTGTATTACACATCGCTGCTCAATAACAGAAAACACGAACAATTAAACAAAACCGTATTCAGTATTCAGCAAACAAAACAGACCCACCTCGAACTATCCCGTAGCGATGTTAATTCCCCAATTTCGACGCACACCCATCACGCGGACGCGCGGAACAATCACTCCGGCGCCGGCAAACTGTTTCAACAACATTGCAAATACGACCCTTCCTTAATGCGACCACCGTTGCCAGACCCTTCGGAATCCCACCAAAAACCCGTTTTTCCCTTATCGTTCGAAGCTTGCGCGGGTGCGAAAGGTTCTATTTATGCTTGTGGTGGGCACACACTAGCAATAAATCGTCGACACAGTCATCCCCGCACGCATCATTACCGTCCCGGAATGCGCTAAATTAACAATTACGCGAACCTTCCTACCTCTATGTTAATTAGTAAATTCGTGCGCGGGTATGTGATGCCTCTACTTATATTATAAGTGTTGTGTTACGCAATTTCGAGTTTCATTTGTTCATTTGAATTTCATCAATTAGTGCGAATGGTGCGGGAATGTGAGCTGCGATGGTAATGAGAAAATATCTGTGATCATTTGCGTGTAAGGCAATTTATAATGGCAAACTTCGTTCGATAATTGCTTAAGTAATAATTAAAATATATATTCATGGGATTATCTCCAATAATGACTTATGTGGTTTTGGAATAAACGTAATAGGACATTATGAGACAAGTTAGCTTAGGTTGCTCATTGCACACGAGGCTGTAAGTTGCAGCCCGAGCCGTAGGCGACGAGGGCGTAACTCAGCCAAGTGTGCAATAAGAGCTCACGAGTTTTATACGACGTTTTTCAACACATTTGCGAGGAAATAACAAAGTAATTTACCACACATCAACAAATACGACAAAAATAAAATATGAAAATTATGGGAAAAGGCGAGCAGGTTTTTTTTTCACAGAAACTTTTATTGCACATTTGGCTGAGTTAACTTGTCTCATAATGTACTATTTTAGAACATATACAACGCTTCCACGCCCATATGTTACGGTACGTCTACATTATGAGTTATTTCAATTTGTCGCTACTTATATCCATGCCCCCGTAAGTCTCAACATCGTCTTGAAAGTATAGAGTCGTAAAAAAATACAATAGTCCTCATGACTGATTGTAAGAGTATGGCTATGTGTTAAAGGCTGTAAGCGAATCCCGACATAATCACCCACAGATCCCAGCACATCCCAAAATCCCGGGCACATCCCGGGTAGAGCCGCCGCTATCGTTGCCCGGGGCGGCGCCGGTAATGGAGTAATTTCCAATTTCCACCCGGACAGCGTCTCCAAATTAGTGCCGGCTATTTTGGTTGCGTCCAAGCCGATTAGAAAACAATTGTATTTTTTGTCCTTGTAGTAAAAACTTTTTGTTCAGCTACGCCATTTTTACAGATCACTGAAAATACTATTTTGTTTACAATAATGCTGTACCTACTTTTAGATATCTTGCTACTAAATCACAGCATCACTTGGTGGCTATGGCTACAGACAGATATTTGAGTAACATGAGATTAATTAATCCATTGCGCTTTTTAGAATGTCTTAAAGGCAACAAACATTCTTATTAGGTACCGGTTTGCTTTCAACTTCAACCGAACGCAATAAATTGCATTCAAATATTTTAGTCAACGTGTTTTTATTTAGAAAAAAAATATTTAATCAATATTTAAATCAATATTTTGTCGAATTTAAGTTTTTTACAAGAAACATGATATTATGTAGTCTTTAGGCGAAAATATTTTAAGTGCGCGTGTGCACATCAGCTCTATGCCTCAACTTTAAGTAACGCCTTGTACAAAGTGAAAAAGACAAGTTCTATTTTGCATTTTTCTTATTTTAATGTCCCATTGATTGCCAAAGTCTCTAACTATACTGAGCTAGAGTTAGCGGCAATCTCGTACAATAATACTGATTGGTAAACAAGTAGCTAAATTGCACGAGGCAGAGGTGATCGGATTGTGCGGGTGTGTAGCTCTTAATCGTGTGATCACGGCTCACGACGGACATGAGGATTACAACACTGCCGCAAGGATATCGCTCACTAATGCACTCGATAAGAGATTTTCTTTTGTTTTTGGTGCGTAAACAAACAACTGAAATATGGTATTACATTGGCAGGCAACTTGTTGGTCAATTTTAGTGAATTATAGTCGACAATCGCTTATAAAATTTAATCGCAAACCTAATACAATGAGGTGACGATTCGATTTTACAAGCGATTGTCGATAAAAAGCGCTAGTTGACGTGAATTAACGAGCAAGTCGACTCGTGTAAATACACAACCACAATACATAACCAAAGAGGATTTTTGTAGTCAGCTTTTTTCATTACCGTATTCACTTCCAAAACAAATACACAAATTAGTAAAAAAAAAAATTTATAACGAGAATCTAAAGATAAAAGAATCTAAAGAGAAAAATTCTAACTGAAGATTTGAATTCTCAGTGTAGTGTCATATTTTCATTTTAATTTATAGTTTTCTTATGAATTTTTAATGAAAATGTCTTATGATAAACTGTATACTGAAAGTGAAAACCTTACTGCTCCTTATGAAATAAATAATAATAATAATAAATAATAAATATTTGACAACATCACATACATTGCTCCGATCCCAAAGTAAGTAGCTAAAGCACTTGTGTTATGGAAATCAGAGACAACGGTGGTATCACAAACACCCAGACCTGAGACAATATAGAAAAGTTCATTTTCTACATTGACCCAGCCGGGGATCGAACCCGGGACCTCAAGAGATGGTGACGCCTTGAAAACCGGCGTACAAACCACTCGACCACGGAGGTCGTCAAATTAAGTCATACTTAATATTAATTTTTGATAAGCATTTTAATAAAATATTAACGACATAATAGTCAACTACCATGCAAATTGCAACAATGTAGTAATAATGGATCATTACAGTGATAATTGAGTTAATTTAGTAATATGGGATATGTGGGGGGTAAGGGGGGTAACGTAATACTGCGTAGTATTAATTTGGCGAGGGGATCCGGCTTAATTAACAAATTTAATTAGAAATTAACTGTTTTCAGGCGAGCGCTCGCCTCCTAGGGTTGACTGCTGTTCTTATTAATTTGATTGGCATTTTTATTACTTCATTGTTGTTACTGTTTACTATTACAGATTTAATCAAAATGCGGCAAAACCTGAAATTATTTTGGAAAGGTTGATATTAAATTTTCATCTCTCGTTTACGCTTTTAACTGTAAACATTTTGTTTAATATGCCTGAATTTAAAACACTGAAGGTTAGGTTTAAAAATGCTCAACAGCATTTTTAATATTCGTGGTTTATCAGAAACCTCAGATATTAAATGTTTTTTTATTGAAAGATCTAAAAATCGTCGACAAAATAGCACGACATAATAGCGTTTCACTTATTCGTTGTTTACCAGAAATCTCAGATATTAATTGTTTTTTTGTGGAGCTCGGTGGCGCAGTGGTTTAGCGCCTGGCCCAGCGATTGCGGAAGTTAAGCAACGTTCGCAAGGGTCGGTCATGGGATGGGTGACCAAAAATTTATTATCTCGAGCTCCTCCGTGCTTCGGAAGGCACGTTAAGCCGTTGGTCCCGGCTGCATTTGCAGTCGTTAACACCCACCAATCCGCATTGGGCCCGCGTGGTGGGTTATGGCCCATCCTCCTTACCACCCATAAGGAAGGCATGTGCCCCAGCAGTGGGGACATCAAAAAATGGCTGATGGACAAATGTTTTTTTAAGATTTGAAAATCGACGACAAAATAAGAGGATATCAATATATACATTATATTCAACAACTACATAAAAATTTACACATTTGTTTGGTACCCTAAATAGGAAATAATCACTAAAATATACTGTTAGTTCAAAATGTTCTATTTAAACGTGGCAGCCCTGTGCGCCATGGAGCGCCAGCGAATTTGAAAATTTAATTTAGTTAGGTTTTGTTCTCACTAATTGGTTTGTTTTCAGCGCTTAGTTACAATTTCAGGCGAGTCCGCCGAATTTCATATAGTTAATTGACAATTTCACGTCAGACAGACAAATGTAGGTACGATGTATGCTGAGATAAAAATAAATTGTTTCAATTATCGTAAGTATATGAAATAATTAAACGTTCTTATCATAATGTCCAGCAGCCATTTTTGATGACCCCACTGCTGGGGTACAGGCCTTTATGGGTGGTAAGGAGGATGGGCCATAACCCACCACGCGGGCCCAATGCGGATTGGTGGGTGTTAACGACTGCAAATGCAGCCGGGACCAGGCCTTTATGAGTGGTAAGGAGGATGGGCCATAACCCACCACGCGGGCCTAATGCGGATTGGTGGGTGTTAACGACTGCAAATGCAGCCGGGACCAAAGGCTTAACGTACCTTCCGAAGCACGGAGGAGCACGAGATACAAAATTTTTGATTACCCATCCCATGACCGACCCCTGCGAAAGTTGTTTAATCTCCACAATCGCTGGGCCAGGCACTGGACCACTGCGCCATCGAGCTCTTCTAGTTAATAAGTTATAATAATAAAGCCCTTTATTCCGAAATAAAATTTACATTTTACAATTTAGAAACTACAAATCTACTCGCTACTGTTAATAAAGATTATAATTTGATTTTGGATTATGATTTGAATACAGTATATCCCTTATTTCGGCGCGTGCCTTTGGGCAAAGGCCTCCTCCAACGCCTTCCATTGTGTCCTATCTTGTGCGACTCGTCTCCAGTTTGGACCAGCAGTTAGTTTGAGTTCGTCTTCCCATCTTAGGTACTTATTGTCTTCCTCGGTTCCTTTTACCATCTCTGGGGTACCATTCTGTTATTCTCCTGCTCCATTTGTCATTTTCATCTCTCAACATAATGGCCTACCCATGTCCACATTTATGTTGGTCAACTCGAGTGAGTATGTTACTAAGTGCTAATTTATTAATTTGTCCCCAGGTGTGGTTCCAGAACCGTCGCGCGAAGTGGCGTAAGACGGAGAAGTGTTGGGGGCGGTCCACGATAATGGCGGAGTACGGGCTGTACGGGGCCATGGTGCGCCACTCGCTGCCGCTGCCCGAGACCATCCTCAAGAGCGCCAAGGAGAACGACTCCGTGGCGCCTTGGCTACTCGGTGAGTCCTCTACTCTAGCCAGTTGTTTCCTATCACAGTATATCAACGCAAAACTTGCAATATACAGGGTTATATGTAAAACACCAACAACCTCGCAGGAGTAGATTACTATCATCATAAACAACAACTTTTGTCTACGACTTTTCCGAAAACAGACAAAAAAATCGACTCATACAAAATGACCGAACAGCTGATCGAGTTTTGTATGAAAATCGATTTTTTTGTCAGTTTTTGGAAAATTCGTAGAACAAATGTTGTTGTAGGTATATGATTATATCTACTAATCTACTCCTGCGAGGTTGTTGCTGTTTTACATATAACCCTGTATACAGGGTTATTTGTAAAACACATATATTACTAACATCATATACAACAACATTTGTTCTACGACTTTTCCGAAAACCGACAAAAAAAAATCGACTCTCTATACAACAGCTGATCGAGTTTTGTATGAAAGTCGATATTTTTTTGTTTGTTTTTGGAAAGTCTTAGAACAAATGTTGTTATATGATGTTAGGAATCTACTACTGCGAGGTTGTTGATGTTTTACAAATAACCCTGTATAGTGCCCTGTCAGGATTCATTCCAATACAGGCTGGTTTTTTGAATAGTCAACAAATTTCGTGATTGTGGCTTAGACCACAAAATAATTAATCTTAGATCGTCAAACTGAACAACTTTGTGTGTGTGGCCAACTTAATCAGAGCAAAAACATAATCAGCTGTTTTATAGAAAACGTCAATGGCTACTCGACCAAACTGTATGGAACAGCTGATTATTTTATGCTTTGATTAAGTTGGCCACATAGACAAAGTTTTTCAGTGTGACGGACTAAGTCACACCACAAAAGTCGACTGTTTTCGTTTTCACCCTGTAGATTTTTGTTTAATTTCTAAAATCACTTTTCCGAAGACTAGATTAGACCAGACTAAAATCCGGTCTAATTTTTTTCATAGTCACTTTAAAGTGACTATGAAATACTCGAAAAGCTCGGAGGATAATCTGAAGAGTTGGTTATCGGTTGGGTTATACATTAATAGTACATTATGAGACAAGTTAGCTTAGGTTGCTCATTGCACACAAGGCTGTGGGTTGCAGCCCGAGCCGCAGGCGAGGGCGTAACTCAGCCGAGTGTGCAATAAGCAAGAGCTCACGAGTTTCATACGACGTTTTTCAACACATTTGCGAGGAAAAAACAAAGTTATTTACCACACAGCAACAAATACGACAAAAACAAAATATGACAATTATGGGAAAAGGCGCGCAGGTTTTTGATTTGTTTTTTTTCACACGCCCAACGCAAGAATATTTTTCGAACAAAGGGGTGAGGAGCATACAGCCTACTTCAAAACTATAATTTTAAGTGATAAAATGCAAATATTTTAATATTTTATAACAAAATATTGTGAATTATGAATAATTTTATAATAATAAACATTTGTTTGACTTAATTAAGGACTTACACATTTATTTATTCAAAAAATCTATATGAATTTTCAACAGCATAAAACCTCTTTGTTGTTACTAAAAAAAATAACTGTATTACCCGGCTAAATTGGGAATGCTCTGTTTACTCTCATAGAAATTGCAGTAAGGTACTAATTTAACTTTGTAGGGTTAATTCTATTACGTACTAGTGTTTTATATATTATTGCACGCGTTTGTTATAGCTCGGTTTATGGCTCTAAAAGCGATGTATTAGGGCTCACTTTACGAGCAAGTGTGTTGAAAATTCCGTTTAAGGTACAGCCATGGGTACAACGGGGTTCTAACGGAGTTATGTTCCTGTGAGGAGTCATGTTACTGAATTTAATTGGTGAAGTGCAGCTTAATCGGACCCTAACAACTAGGTAACTCTATATGGGCGGGTCTGTAGCCCTGATATCGACTTATTATATTATAGTGCCTAAATCTAACGATGGGTCAACTTCGAAAAAAAAGCACCAACTCTCAATAACATAATAAATTATCAAACTATTTTATGTTATTTCATATGAGGCAAAACAATGTACGCACTATTTAATTGTTCGTTAAAGATTTAAAATAAAGACTGAATGTAACTCCTTGTGATAACTCACTGAGTGAGACAAGTGGGTGCACTCAGTGAGCCGTGTCCATTCAAAAAGTACCCTTACCACGTAATATCTACCCTATCGAAATCAAATTGAGTATTTTCAAAGCACCGCCTATTTTGAAAAAGGAAATATTGAAAAAAATAGGCACCTTGTACTCGATTCGATGTCGATAGTTTCGTGTCGAGGGTACTGACTGTGGTGCTTTTGTTCAAGAGTCGAGAGCAGTGACCGAGGGCGGGCGGCCATAGCAGCCCCCGACTCACAGCCGACCCGGTGAGTCAACCCACACTCACTGCTTGGTCACTGCTTCTCTACTAATTAGCTTGAACAAACTCACAACACTTATGCATGCTATTTTCAATTTTAATTACAAGGGGTTACGGTCTAGTCTTCTTTGATTGTGAATTTTACTTTAAGAGGCTTTGTTTTATAAAATATAGGTACTAACAGCTGCACTCAGAGACATCAATTAATTTAAATGCTTACGTAATTAAAGTTGGCGCTATCGCATTATTTTACATAATAATAGTTCTTATTAAGAGACAAGATAATAAATAATGAAGCAATAACAGTAAAATTACTTTTATGGCTTCATTGCTTAATTTTAAGATTTAGTAAATCTTATGAAATAATTATATTAACGTCTCTGAGTTCTGCAATTAACTACTAATTAACTAAGTTGATTATTAAAATCTTGAAGAACTAAATTTTCAGCAATACGGCTCTCAACTTAATGCCCCATTATTTATAGAAGAGCACCGCATGCACTAAAAAAATATTAAGTTTTTAAGTAAACTACTTAAATTTAAAAGTATACATTAGAGTTAGACAACAGTTCTTAGAAATTATCACTTTCTCGATACTAGATAATGGAATATACGAATTATTGCAGTAATATTCTTAATAAAAAGATTGTTTCAATGTGGGACGAACAAAATTGTAAAAACGAAAAAAATTCACTTGCCTTTCAGAATCTTTCTCATTACTTGTCAAACAATGTCTTCTTAACCATCAATATGACCCCAAAACCAAATGAAATATCCTCTGTTTCACAATCCTGCCGTCCCCTCGGCATAGACAATGTAGACAACTAACTTTTTTCGAGAGTTGTGAATCCAGTGGACAAACAACCGCCCTACCCCCCGCAGCCAAACAAAGAAAGTATAATTTTTAATCTCAACAACAAGAGATGTTCATTTTTCGCGGCGAGAAGGTTTTTATCTCTACCAACCTTCCTGAAAAATTGGGCCAGAGAAATTTCGACTGTCTTCCCACGCACAAAGGGGATAGAGAAAGTGCTTGCATAAAGTTTGTATATGGGAGGAAAACAAGAAAATGTTGACAGCTTATGAGGAGCCTTCCTTTATTTTCCCTTCACGTAGCGACGACGTGAAATGTGGCCTCGTTTGGATCATATTTTACTTTGATCAACTGTGAAATGTTTATGGCAAAGAATACTTACACGTTTGTTTAAGTTTTATGGAGCGGCCTTTTGGTAGTTGCATGGATCAATAGAGAGTCTGTTGTATTCTTTGTCTTCATAAAATACCATACCTACAGTATACTCTTTTAAAACTATAAAGTGCTACCCGCCACTTCGTCTGCGTGGACAGTTATTGCTCTATCCCTCGGGAACAGTACTTTTTTCAGGATGAAAAGTACCCTATGTCCTTTTCTTTACCCCTGACAACGTGTATGCAAAATTTCATAATGATCGGATGAGTAGTTAAGACGTGAGGGCGTAACAAACTATTCGGATTTATAATATTAAAGAGGATAAGGAAGTGAGGATTTTGGAAGTAAGGTAACACAGCTTTTTTTCCTATTACCATAATATTGGGGCAAGCGTTTCTTTTGTACCTAAGTAAGTATTAAGCATTAGCAGCAGTAGGTAATCCTTTTTAGGAAGTTACTTAATCGAATCGAATGTTTTCGAGTCACGAATTAAATCTCTCAAACATATTTGACAGAATTATACGTTTTGGTTTTCTGTTTGAATGTAAATGTTATGATAACAAGTTAATAATAAGAAATAAGGTGCAGTTGCAATATTAAAGTTGTTAGCCAAATTATAAAGGGTCTGAAACTTCGTCTTATCGCAATGATCAAACTATGCCATTTTTTTGTAGCTACAATTTTTCGTAGCTATTCGTAGCACGTCTACGACGTAGCTGAATTGGTTTGCACGAATTATGAGTTTTTATTGCAAAACTGTACAAAATGTATGTACGTACAATATTTAACGCTGATATAAAAAAATAACCATTCCTTCTTGTCAGTTAATAATTTTCATTTTATTAAATATGACAAAGAAAACAATTAAGAAGTAATATTTTGTGTAATGCTTATTAGAGCATTCTAATGCTACTTCTACACTAGATACATTTTGTTGTCACGTCTATATAGACTAACATTAATCAAGCACTTAAACAAAATACACATAAAAGCCACCATAATCCAGTATTCAAAGTTTTGACTCCATAATAAGTCACAAAAAGGTTCAACCGTACTAACTACGTCATAGCGTGTTTTCCCCTCCAGCCTCCGTGGGGTGGGGCGGGGCGCGGTGGGTGGGGGCATCATGGCCGCGTATTGTCTAAGGCTCGATCGCGCTTACATATTAATTATATACCGCACGCGGTGGCGGCTGGACGTCTCGCTCACGAGTTTGTTTTTGTTGTGGATGTAAATTAACGAGTAAATAAGGCTTAATGATTGACGGGAAATTAGAAAAAGGCAATTACTACTATACAACTATCCGTCGTAGACTTAATTCACATGGGTAGAGACTAAACTATTGAGTAGTCATCGCGATTGTGACATTTTGCGAAATGCCTGAAATATATTTGTTTGCCATTTTGAAAATTTTGGAAAAACTGAATCGACAAAAAAAATATTGAACCCAAAATTTTACGAGATCCGGTTGAGAAAACGACCTATAGAGAAGAACAGCCGGACAGACATATACGAAATCATTTTTGCTCAAGCTGAAACAGAGATGCTTCGCGTTCGCTCGGTCAAATAGCGACCGTTTTCATATTGCACTTTTGTTTTTTTAATGAAATGGTTCAATAACCAACAATTTAGACGAGAAGATTTTGTTAAATTTTTCAACAAAATCCATTAATAAAAGTTTGTCCTTATTCAACCTTATTTACCTAAAGTAACAAAAAAATTTTGATAGATCGATTGAGATCAATCAATAGTCTCATCTTTCTTAATCTCAATATTATAAGTATTATTCAAATTAATTCACTTAACTATAAATAATAAAATAATTTATTTGGCCTTAATTCCTTTTTGTTATGTTAGAAATATAATTAACTAACCTAAATAGTAAGTTGTAGTGCCTCTTGATCATGTAATTATTATAAATAAATGTCACATAGATAAATATACGCACAGTCAAGTAGCTAATAAAAAGTTTTAATTATTTTATAAAACTATTTCATCTGATTTAAAAAAAAGAAATTCAAAGCATTAGCTGTGAATCCTCATTATATTCAAAAAGAATAATAATTACAACCTCCAATTAATTTTCTCTACACACTTCTCAACACTTGATTACACTCATTACTTGTATTATAAGTAAAAAAATAATATTAAAAACAGTTGATTCAACAGCTGTGAATGGAATATTTTAATAATTAACGAGAACATTGCCTTTCCTTATTTTAATGACGTTTTACAACATTGTACCAGAAATTAATACTAAGTAAGTACCTACCTAATTATTTTAATGTGAACGCTGCTTTTAAATAATATCTGATTTATACACAAAATAAAACGACTTTAAAAATTAAAATCTTTTAACTAGATATTATTTTTATACTTACCCATAACTTTTAATTATTTTATCATTAGTATCACTAATATAATTGATATATTTATTAATTATAAGCAAGTTCTATGATTACGTCAGTCAATATTATTATTAATTATTATCAAGTATTTAAATTGAAGAACAAGAGAAAAATATAAAAACAAGCCACAAATTAACTGAACCGATTATATAATTTAAATTTCAACAAAAAAAAAATTACTCCTTTCTCAAAGGAAAGGCTTATCAGTAAATTGCATAATAACTTAAAAGAAATCAAGGGTTAGTGATTCACTCGCTTTGTTTCAAAGCAAGACACTCGCAGGTTCAGAGATCCAAATGGACACTAATGCAACGCGATGGAATTATCTGCCTATTATGCACTCGCTTTGTGCATCCATCTCACACGCAATCTTGCCATTAGACAAATGGATGCCATTCAATTTACCACTACACGACTTTGAAATCTGGAATTTCTGAAGATCCGTGACACTCATTGTTGACACTTTAAGAGCTTCCTCCTTTGATCTGGGGTATTATTTTTAGGAGAGCATTAATTGTAGATCAGTTTTGGATGATGCTCAATTTTTCCCTTTGAAGATAATGTATGAATTCTTTACCATCTGCTAAAAGTCAGATGAAATATGAGTGCTACTCAGAGGAGCAAAAAACTAAAAGCAAATTTCAAGTTCTAGTCGGGACTTATTCGTAAAATTTTTACATTTTTCTTTAGAAAAGCTATAAATATTTACTAAATTCAAAAGCTGTAAAATTTGATTAGAAGTAAGAGTGTTTGCATAAAAGAACGGCAATTCATTTCTTGGCGTAAAAAACTGGGACAAGTGTTATGTCATGGTATTTCATAAAAGAGCTATGCAACCAAACCTCCAGGATCAATCTAGGACCATGACTGTTTGCCCTGCCTATGGTCTTAGCTAGAAATGCTAGAATCGAATCTCAGATGAGGTTTTATTAGTTTTTATCTATATGGTTCTCATAGGACATATTTTCCAAGGTGACAATTAGAAAATTACGCCGGTTCAGCATTCCAGTCTTGCTTCGAGTGCAACAAAATGTCTGACGCGATAATGTTGGCCAAAATCCACGACAACACGCCGGTTCACTTAGCGCTATTCAGGAGTGTGGACTCCAATCATCCACCTTAACAGTTACAACTCAGACCTGACAGGCACCTAGTGATTATTTTTTGTTCCTGAAGCTGTAAAAACCATCAATCGATCAAGGCGAACATAAACGATCATTTTTCCGAGAAGGATGAAAGTTTTTTTTGGAGGGAATTGATGATTGCGAAATGTATTGAGATTGCTTTTTTGCCTTTTTTCATATCCATACCCGAGAATACTTTGAACTCCCCTCGTATAAGTTTGATCAAAAGTATGTACTTCTATGTAACATCAGTAAAGAAGCAAGATACTCCGTAACTCCGTTGGCAGACGAAGAATTCGTTACTGTCACTAGTTAGTAACAGTAACGACCAACTTAGATTTGGCACCGACCTCTTACTATTTTAGTCGCAACAAATCGAAGCGCAATCTGAATTTTATTAGAAATCGCCCAATGTTTTTGGGCGATAATCTATTTGCAAACCAATATAAGTAAATTTAATAATTTCCCAAATAATAGTACTTATCTACTTATTTTAATTTTACACCTAAGTGTTCCCCATGTGTGATTGAAAATATAACTTCGTTTTTTTTTTGAAGAATAGTCACATTGTATTTTGCATCAAATCGTAACGAGGAAAATCTTTAGGGGAAACAAAACGTCTATTCGTCTAACTTGAAGTAGGTACGAGTAGTATCTTTTAAAATAAATAAAGTCAGATTAAATGCGAATTTATACTGTCGAATTTTGAAGAAGAAGTTGACATACTTTGGACCGTCTGCCAAGAAGCTCATTTTCAATCTATCGCATATTGGAACCAGACCACATTGACAAGATAGCCATTAGTTTGGTGTTATCAAATATCGTCGTCTGGGTTGCGAAGTAGGAAGCTTCTGGGAGATATGCCACCCTGAACATAAAATATGGCCTCCCATACAATGATCTCCAATAGCAAAAACTAATCGATCGAATATTGATATAAATGGTGAACAGGGTCGTAGGTAACATCATTACAAACATGTTAGACATCGGCTTGGTTAGTTTTCAGGAAGCATGCGCGCGGCCAGGGTTGAAACATAGATACTTCTTTTCCAAAAAAATAATCGACTACATATTGACATGTAATTACATTTAGGGGGTGGGTGAGGCAGGTCCCAGGCGTATATAAAGCCATAGTCTTGCGTCGCTTTCAGGAAGCGTCTAGGAGGTCAGGGCAGGTAAGTACATTTCACATATATGCTCTTGTGATCCTTGTTCCTTATTCAATCGATATGAAAACACAAAAAATAGTTCAGGTAATGATGCCACCCACAACCCTGTTCACCATTTATATAAATATGCGATAGAATTTTTTTAGCGATGTGTGATCATGATCAGGGTGGCATATCTCCTAGAAGCTTCCTACTTCGCAACCACGACGATAATATTTGATAACACCAAGCCAATGGCTATCTTGCCAATTTGTCTGGACTCAATATGCGATAGATCGAAAATGACCCTGGTTGGCCGCCGGTCCACTTACTTTTATAATGACAATTTTGTTTATCTCTGAAAACGCTTTTCATGGTCCGTGTTGAACTTCATAATCCACAACATTTCCAATACAATTTCTACGCATAAATAAAGTATACCCCTTTACCATCCCGTTTCATATCTGTGCGTGTAGTATTTTTACGAGATTTGCGTGCGTTGCGCATGCTAATCCGTCCGACGCGGGTGCGGTGCGGGCGCGGCGTGATTAATATTCAACATGGTGAGGGCTGCTGGCTTGTATGCCAATGTGGAGTTTTAATTCCGTGGTTTAGTGGTGAATTTGTAATGTTAGCTTACAGACGTAGGTATGTGTTCAAAGAGGGTGAAACTGAAGGTAGTTTGGAATTATTATGAACAACTCAAGAGGTGTGTGTGCGTAGTTAGTTACAAGTTTTGTCGAATGAAAGAAAAACGATCGCCTAGGTAGATTTTTCCAAAAAGGTAACTCGTATATTAGTCAGTCTGAACTGAATGCCGGAAATACTAATATTTAAGTTTTGATATAAAATATAGTTGTGCGTGTGAATTATGTATGTAGGTAGGTATAGCGGGAAATAAAGTTTTAATTAATACAATTATCAACAATTATAAATGAGAAAAGTATGTTGGGCACGATACCTTGACCGCCTCGTGGTGCTGCGAGATGCTGCCGCTGGGGAAGTCCCTGGTCTGGCTGTTGGAGCTCGTTGTTATTTTTTACACCAAACACTTCACATCGACTTCACTCACACAATCGGTCCGTGAAGTTTTTTTGCAAATAGGCCGCCAATTCTTTTTATATTTTGAAAATCAGTGCACGGGCACAAAATAACTAATAGTGGCACGGGCGCGAGCGGCCATTAGCAGTTTTCTTGAATCTTGCCTTGCCAGTATGTTGGCAGCATTGCGGTGTATTTTATACCCGAGACAAAAGTATGTGCGAAAGGAAAGCGAAATGTATAATAATATGAGGATGTGAGTGCCGATCAAACTATCTATTTAAGTATTTATTTCGAAACTCAACAGCTTTTTTTTACAAACGTATCTTATATAACTTATAATATTATTACTTAACTCTTAAGCCAATTACAGAGTTTCACAACATTTTATGAGGCTAAAACAAAAGATAGGTAGTACCCAGCAAAAAACTAAAACTAAATTTAACTAAATAAACATAATAAGAAATGATAATACTCTTTCTTTAAAAACAAGAAACTTATTGTAAGATATATATCTATCTATAGTATATCTAAGTTATCAAAATTTTGCAAATGGCGATGTATGTGCGCGGCGTAACCAAAATTTGTAGGCAGTTATTTAGCATTGACCAGCAAGGGCAGTATTCATCAGGTACATAAATAATTAACCCTGTAGTGGCGAGTTGGTCCGGTAATGGCGAATAACCGGCACAACTCCGCTCGTTACCGGGGTGCGTCCGATTCCGCCATTAGGTACGAAGTTCGCCCATTAGAGACGCGCTATAAATCCCGGTGATTTAGGAACAGGCTGTAGGTAATTACGGAAACATTACTGTTTGACGTCATGTATTAGGGCTAGTGGAAATCCAGGTATTTCTTCGATAATGCTGGAAAATCTAGACCCATCTTAAAGATTTTTTTATCGTCCCTAATGCGTTATTTTTCAGTACCTTACCTCATCATTTAAAATTCAGTTCTCTAGGCAATAGATATATATACTGAAACGGAAAAGAACTAACATTATTGACCATAAACTTTTACTACTTAAGTAATCATTAATTTAGCACTTGTGCCTCGCAAAGATATTGAACTTGCTATCACCACTTAACTATCCTGAAAGTACAAATAGAATAGATACCCCAGACTGCCCAATAATAAATCAAGCATTCCTCGTCACACACAATATTAAAGAATTTTAAAATCTCTTCATTGCCACATCTCTCATAGCTATCGTGTCGACCGTCGCTCGTCCGTCACGCGCTCGTCACGTCGCCGTCGCGACAGCGTGTCGTACGCATTCTGCAAGCACAGACTGCAGTCTGCATTCTCGTGATATCAGCAATTCATTATGCAATGGGATCTTTACGAGCCGCCATACGTGTCGGCTGCCAGCTCCGCCATCACGCTTTATGGCGGACGACTCTCCCATACTGAACTGATTGTTAATTCATTAGAAGCATGTTGGTACTTACTTGGTTTAGGAACGTGATCGTGAAACGGGTATATGGATGACAAAACTTGAAGCGTTTTGCCTAACACAAAACATTTGAATGAAAAAAATGTATTGGGCAAAATTGAGTGTTTAGCTGCTACGAACTCTCTGAAATTAACCCTTGGCAAAGAAAACCCTTGGTAATATTTTGACACCGCAAGCGATTCTCAAGATTTTATTATCGACTTTACATCACCAATCTATTCTGTATCAATGATATTGACGTGTTCGCGCGGTATTTAGTTTTGATAACAATAAAATTGTCCGGGTTACGTAAGATGCTGTGGAGGCACTTTAGCGAATAACCACTTATTTCGGAATCATCATCAAAAAGGATGAAATTGGTCGCTATATTTTTTACTTTACCAATTAATTACAAAGCCAGAGAAACAAAAAATATGTGTCATAAGTATATAAAATATGAAGAAGCCAAGAAATATTTTGCTATTTCATTTCATCTAGGTTAGTTAGTTTACGTTAGTTTCAGTAAAGAAAATTATATTTTCCGCAACATTACGAGGTTTTTCATTTTATTGGTCACGTTTTAATTTAATTTAAAGCCTTGGTGTGTAATGTTGAAGGTGGTGTTGTTGCAGGCATGCACCGCAAGTCGATCGAGGCGGCGCAGCACCTGAAGGAGTCGGGCTCGGAGCGCGAGGGGTCCGAGGCGGAGCCCGAGCGCGCCTCGCCCGCCTCGCCGCACCACCACGACCATCACGACCAACAGGTAAACTACCTACCAGCAAGTGTTATCGAGCTCGGAGCGTGAGGGGTCCGAGGCGCAGCCCGAGCGCGCCTCGCCCGCCTCGCCGCATCACCACGACCATCACGACCACCAGGTAACAACCAGCAAGTGTCAACGAGCTCGCGGAGCGCGAGGGGTCCAATGCGGAGCCCGAGCGCGCCTCGCTCGCCTCGCCGCACCACCACGACCATCACGACCAACAGGTAACTACCAGCAAGTGTTATCGGGCTCGATGCGCGAGGGGTCCGAGGCGGAGCCCGAGCGCGCCTCGCCTACCTCACCGCACCACTACGACCATCACGACCACCAGGTAACCATCAGCAAGTGTTATAGAGCTCTGAGCGCGACGGGTCCGAGGCGGAGCCCGAGCGCGCCTCGCCACACCATCACGACCACCAGGTAACTACCAGCAAGTCGATGAATTCGGCTCAGAACCTAAAGGAGTCAGGCTCGGAGCGCGAGGGGTCCGAGGCGGAGCCCGAGCGCTCCTCGCCTGCCTAGCCGCACCACCACAACCATCATGACCACCCGGTTACTACCAGCAAGTCGATGAATTCAGCTCAGAACCTAAAGGAGTCAGGCTCGGAGCGCGAGGGGTCCGAGCGCGCCTCGTCGCACCACCACGACCAAAGGTAACTGTCACCGAGGCGTTATCGAGCTCCGTAACAGTCACCAAAACTATGTGGTAGGGTAGGTATTTAAATTGACCCCAGTAGCAAGAAAAATACAACTAAGTAGAAGGTATTTCTGTTACCTATCTAATTTCTTTCTTCAATATTTGATCAAAGATTTGTCTACCTACTTATTTCTTTGTCTAAGAAACTTTGGAATACTTACCTCTTACATTCTCCATAATTCTTACGTCTGGTATATTTTGAATTAGATTACCAGATTGAGCTATTTAGAGACACAGGATAACCATCTATACACTTCCTAATTGATTTGTGGATTGATGGATATGTGTGGAACCTGTGAAACGGGCTTAAGACTGGTTTACATTATCTTACTCTTTAGTAGAGTGCTTTAGTAGCGTGCGAGTAGATTCGAATGCGAGTGCTTTAGTAGTTTAGCCTTTCCAGTGAGCGTTTACAAGCTTCCAGTACAGTGTCATTTGACTAAAGCACTCTACTAAAAACCTACGCTACTAAAAGGTCGATTTACATGCTTCCCGTGCGAGGAAAGTCGCGCGGGGGTGAGCGGGCGGCGCGGGCGCGCAGGGGGTTCTACTGGAATAGCGATGATTCCAGTTGAAAGGCTACTAAAACGTTACTCTCTTCAGTCATAAGACGACCATTTACATGTGAAAGTGAAAGTGAAAGTGAAATAAGCTTTATTCAAATAAACTTAATTATTAAGTACTTTTGAATACAACACTCTACTAAAGACTAAGATAATATAAACCAGTCTTGAGTCTTGTTACTTCCACGAAACCTGTTCAACCTCGTGTGTCCGTTTCCAGGCGCAGAGTTCCCCTGGCAGCAGCACCACGGCGTCGTCGTCGGCGAAGGGGCGCGCGTCGCCGGAGGGCGCGCGGGAGATGTACGAAGACCCCGAGGCCTTCCGCAACAACAGCATCGCCTGCCTGCGCGCCAAGGCTCAGGAGCACCAGCGGCTGCTGTCCACCAACCTATTGCTGCAGGTACTGTGCTTTGCCTACTGCATGTTTCGTACAACGTGTAACTGAAAGGGGGTATCAACCCGAAAGGAGGTCAATGTACTCGTGAAACTGAACACCTTCCAACAGAAAAAAAAAATAAAAAAAAATCGAACTCTCCATACAAAATGTTGGCGGCAAATTCAAGTTTTCTATGGAACGTCCAAAATTTTTTTTTAGATTTGAATTTTTTTTTCTGTTGGAAGGTGTTCAGATTCACGAGTACATTGACCTCATTTCGGGTTGATACCCCTTTTTGTAACCCCTATCTTACACGGCGCGACTGAAAATAAACTGGTTGCAAACTCTAATCACCAACGAGTTTCGAAATAGTCACAGCACTAGTACCTACTTCAATGGCGGTTCGTACATGACGCTACCAATCACAAACTGGTTGGTAACGAATCTCAGTCACTAACCAGTTTACAACTAGAGTTGCTAACTAGTTTCGTCAGTTTTGAGTAGCGCCGTGTAAGAAGGGGCTTACACGCTGTATAATATTACTAGCGACCCCCGCGACTTCGTCTGCTTGGAAAGTTTTTTTGCTATCTCGTCTTATCATAAGTACCTATATCGGGAACAGTACTTTTTCTGGATGAAAGGTACCCTATTGTCCTTCACTGTACTGTACCCCTGAGAACGTGTAGGTATGCAAAATTTCATGATGATCGGTTCAGTAGTTAAAACGTGAAGGCGTAACAAACGGACTTTCGCATTTATAATATTCGTTAGGACTAGCGGCCGTCCGCGACTTTGTCTACGTGATAAATATTTTGTCTATCCCTCGAGAACAATTAATTTTTTCGGAATAAATTGTATTCCTTTTTATTTTATTGTACCCTATGTCCTTTTCTGTACCCCTAACAACGTGTGTGCAAAATTTCATGATGATCGGTTCAGTAGTTAAGACGTGAAGGAGTAACAAATAAACAAACAAACAAACCGACTTTCGCATTTATAATATAAAAAGTAATGATAAAGATATTAATAAGGACTAGAACTAGAATACCGAAGTATCTAGTCCAGGAGCCCAATTGTGCAGTGGTTTATCGCTTGGCCCGGCAATTACGGAGGTTAAGCAACTTACGCAATGATCGGTCATGGGATAGGTGACCAATCTCGAGTTCCTTTGTACTTCGGAAGGCACGTCAAGCTGTTGGCCCCGGCTGCATTTGCAGTCGTTTGGGTCCACCAATTCGCATTGGGCCCACGACGTGGTGGGCCATCCATCCTCCTTATCTATTCATAAGGCCATAGGCCTGTGCCCGAGAGTGGGTACATTAAAAATGGCTGGTGGTCGGATAGTCCAGCATAATTAACTGCTGCCTACCTTCTGCGCAGTGGCTGTATACTAGCCTGACCTGCCCAAACTGCTTGATATGATACTTAATAACTAAGTATAGACACGATTTTCTTCTTAATGTTGAAAGTCATGCCCCTTTAGCCAGTCTCAGATAAAGAACTTTCTAACTTGCGAAAGATGTATGGATTTTGTAGTTTCAAAAATCTTAACGAAAACTTATTGTTTAGGTGTTTTCTGGTCTTTTTCCTCAGGTGCGCGGCTTGAATCGCGTAGAAAGCGCGGATGACGATGGCCCCGCCGACATCGACGTGGGCACGGAGCGTCCGCCCTCGCCGCCCGCTCCCACGCCCGCTCCCGCGCCCGCGCCCGCCCCCGCGCACGCGCCGCATTTACACCCGCGCCTCTACTGACCGGCCGCGCCGGCGCCGCATGCCTACCCTCACCATGGATAGCTCACTACCGGAAAACTGGCTGTACCTTCTCGAATTGCTTTGCGTGATCCAAAAACA
Organism: Agriphila straminella; assembly: GCA_950108535.1. Classification (NCBI taxonomy): domain Eukaryota; kingdom Metazoa; phylum Arthropoda; class Insecta; order Lepidoptera; family Crambidae; genus Agriphila; species Agriphila straminella. The sequence continues at coordinate 2,105,207 of OX467321.1, read as the reverse complement.
AACTAAGGACTTTTTAAATTCTGTATCGCTTCGGATTTTACATTGTTTAAGATTATCTGTCTTTCACCGCACTAGTGCTTTCTGCGTGAGCATAAGCGCCCGATTGCTGTCTGCATAAAGTCTCAGACACACGAGCGACACTTTGTGCTGTCGACGCCTACGACCGTCGACTGTTTCAGCTCACTTGTGTCGACAGCTACAGTATACAACTGTGGATGTCACCATAAATCAACACCATAAAGCCAAATGTACAATACGCAAAATGGCAGCACAGAAAGCACTTTTGTGAGAGGTCCATCAGTATCTGATAGAACTCTTATTTTCTCTTCCTTCCTGATGTTAAGTGTAAAGTTTTATGTGGGGCCTTATTTAATAAAGTGACAATTTGTCAATGTCATGACAATTTGGTTTACAATGCGGTGTAGTGTAGATTTGAGGGGTTTGTTCTATTTTCAAATTGGTTGACGCAATTGATATAAAATTGTCACCCTGACAGGTGACAAATTGTCACGTTTATTAAATAGGACCCTGCCCCCATAGCATGGCCACCGAAACACGATATATATCGCGTGATACAGCGTTCAATCGCCACTCATCTGTCAAAACCCATTGTCTTTTGACAGTTAAACCTGATAAATTTCTATATCATTATCGCGTTTCAGTGGTCATGCTAGGGGGCTGGTGTAACGTACTTCAAGTCTTCAACATTGATATGAATGGCGTTAAGAGTTGAATGAATGTGAAACAGTGTAATACCACCATGATGGTTCTCTCTCTCCATGGTAAGAATTCGTGGAGCTTAGCGGGTAGGCCCTGTTCGGAGCCCTGTAATTATGTACATTGTTAACGTAAGCTTATTTAAACCCCAGTTTTCGTGCAATACCTTCGTTTAAGTATTTATCTGTAGCTGCGTTGTTAGTATTGTATAAAGTTCGCCTTCTGCTCGTAGTATAAGACTACTCTGTAAATCGAATTAAGTAGTCGTGTATAATTGGCACTAATATAGTATAAGTATAATTTTAATATGTCTTCATTGTTAAATGGATTGTTTATTTTTGTTTTGTAAAACTAGGCTTCTAAAATATGGCTATAAAAGTATTCACAACGAAATTTTATTATAAACTTCCTAACTTATTTTGTCTTCCCCAAATATTTATGTATTTCTGCTTTATAATTAATTGATTGTTTATTATATAAATATGAGTTTTAAATCGAAAAAAGACATCGAAAACATTCCCTAAAAAGACTTGAATTTTGTGTGATTTGCAATCGATTGAAATAAACCCCATTACATACATCTGTATAATGCTTTCTTTATAACTTATTATTTGTGAACTGCGATGTTTCGCATAGATAGAAAACAAAGGCAATCGTTAAACTATAATTTTGTACTTACCAACAAAATGTAAAAAGTAATTATAATATGATTATAACCACTTTGTACTTAGATGCACGGTTTGAGAGTTGTCCAAAATGTTAAGTTTAATTTAAGTAGCAATATTGATGTTCAGGTTTAAGTTAGCTCCTTGTGTGAAGTAGCTCTCCCCTTTACCTGGTCATAGACAAAATATCGTTGTTTTTTTAAGTAGAAAAATAACTAATTATAATATACCCGCAAATTGCTATGCGCTGGAACCTTGTCACTTTAACCCGTTGACGTCATTCGCAACTAAAAATGACATGACGTAACAGGAATTATTATTTCCGATTATTTTCGATCGAAAGATAGTCAGTATAGAAAAAAATTAAGTACAATTATAGTTTTTCTTTTTTGAGGACAAAAAATGGCCGCCAGGCGCATTAGCAATTTGCGGGAATTACAACTTATTCGATCTCCAATTTAATTGGATATCGTTTATTAGATGTATTTTTCTATTACCAAAAACAGTAGACATTTTGTCCAATCCCCACGTAATATTAATAGTTCAATATACTGATAGACACATCTTGTAAATGTTACAAATTAATGGCCCAGTACGCGTTAACGGAAACGTACCAAATATGGGACAGTAGAATATTATGAGGAATACTTAGATGTAATTAAAATATTTATTTCGTCAACAAGCAAATCTGTGAGTTAAATACATAAATTGTATAAGTAAAAAAAAGGTATAATATGTTACAGGAATTCGTTTGAGAAATAAATTGTAATTAAAAATATTGATTTTATTTTAGGTATGATCTGTTCCCATATTGGTACGTGCAGGCGATTAGTATCATTTCGTACTGTACTTAAATCTAACGATAGAGTTGTAATATATTTATTGAATTAAACAAGTGATTGAGACGTTGTCATCGCGAAACTTAACATTATTCCGATGAATAAACAAAATGTATAAACATAACGATGAAGTTTTATTTCATTCATTTCTCTAGAATAGTGTTTTTCCCAATTAGTGGTACCCGTTACCCAGGTACCCCTGTAAGTTGCATCAAGGGGTGCCCACAGCTATCTTATAACTAAGATATTATCATAAATCAGATTTTTATATAGCATTCCTTCCTGCCAGAGGATACAGCTCGCGCAACATAACTTGTTTAAGGTCTTTCTTAGAGGGGTACGTAGAAAAAACTGTTTGGGAACCACTGCTCTAGACATAAAATATTTTCTTTAATAATATTACGGTACGATTTAATATCACGAAAGAAATAACCACATGCTTTACAAATTTACATTAATAAATAATTAATTACCTACCAAGATTAATCTTTTTTATATATTTTTAAATGAAACAACAATTTAAATTGGAAGCCGTTTATTCATTACTTAAAATGCCAATAAGTTGATAAATATTTCAAAATACATTACAATACAATATCTAGTTTAGCTCATAGTAGGTACTCGTAGAAGTGCACACTCGGAATTAAACACTGTAAAATAGGACTGAATGATTTGCATAACCCTTTAAAGGTGCTCCCCACGAAGCTGTTTAGAAATGCTTATAAACATATACTTTTGAACTTTCGCGTTGCATTATACTAGATTAAAATCACAGGTATTAAACGCGTTTAAACTAAACATAGGTTTAAAATGCGTTGATTCGTCACGGCATTTCATACAAACTTTTAAGTCCTTATTTTTCGAAATGACAGAAACTAAATGGTGTGCAACAGAAACGCCGGTATTGAATACCGGTGAATACCGGTTTCTGTTGCACACCAACATCCAAACTGTAGTTCCAAATAATTTGGCGCAGACTTTATTATTGAGACATTGGCCAGAGGCCCTATCACACAAATGTCGTCATTTGACAGATGCTGTGCATCGTGACATGCCGATAATAGTGCAAGTTTTACACAACAATAAAACTTGTATTATTGAGCAGAGACGATGCACAACATCCCATTAAGGCCTCCTGGTGAGGGACTTCTATGAGGACACATCGTTGCAACGACTCCATAGGTGAATAAAAAATGGCGCCAACCGGAAGTAAGTCTGTTTTCCAATTTTTGACAGGAAAACTGCTTAAAGGGTAAGTCGAATGACTACTTTGACAGGATGTAGCTAGACTAGAAGTCGGCGCGCTCTCACAAATAAAAACTTACCAAAGAAAAGTAGCAATGTGTCACATCTATCTGTCAAATAAAGCCGATAGCGATGCCGACAACACTTGCGCGGTAGATCCACATGGCCCTTTAAATAAACGTGACAATTTGTTATCTCTCATGACAGTTTTATATCCATTGCGTCAACTAGTTTGAAAATATAACAAACTACTCATAGCTACACCGCAATGTAAGCCGAAATGACATGACAATTAACAAATTGTCACGTTATTAAATAGAACCCTGAAATGACTAAAAAACTTGTAAGGTAATAATTACATCATTTTAAGGGTTAAATATCAGTAGTTGCACAAAACCTGTGTCTCTTTACCGCCATCCAGGGCCCTATTTCATAAACGTGACAATTTGTCACCGTCATGACAATTTCATATCCATTGCGTAAACCAATTAGAAAATAGAACATACTAATCATACTTACACCGCAATGTAAACCAAATTGTCAAGACAAATGACAACTTGTTATGACAATTGACAAATTGTCACGTAATTAAAAAGGTTCCTGACAACTTTAGCGCACAAAAGTTCCACAGAAAATATTAAATACAATACAAATATAGGTGAATAAGTACGGTTTTAACACTTTTAACAATATAATATTCATGTTATACATTTTCGGATCAATAAGTCACTGCATCAGGCACATCTGAAACATCACTGGTGTTTTTCATCACATACAATAATACTATTATACTTAAATGCACAATACACATACAATACATTAAAGAATACATTATCTCAACTACATCAATAATTTTAGACACATTTTATATTCCTCATAAGAAATTATCCAGTTCATTCAGTAAATAAATCGTAAGTATATATAAACAGATCTATTAAAAACTTATTTTGATTTGTAAAATGTATGTATAAAAATAAATAACATAACATAATTTTTAAATCGGCACATAGTACATATCATTTCACTGCTATTACTTAAAAAATTGTACTTAGATGCACTCGGCTTTACAATAACATTGAGTAAAAATATGTACTTAGATGCACTCAACTATACAATAAAATTGAGACCTATAGCACAGAATATATAATAGTACTAACGTACTACAGATTCTGTAATACTCATAAAGTTAATATACCTAACGGAATATATTAACTTTATGATAGAACTACTATCCATAACTAGCAAGTTATTGAAGCGTAGAATATTTTTTAAATTTTGCACATTGCACTTTTTAAATATCAATACAAGGTTAGATACCTACTTAAAATATTCTTTAAAAAAGCCACAGGTATCAAAAAATATGAAAAAATTTATACAAAGCAAATATAGTTAAAATTTTCAGAAAGTGCACACTGTGTGACTTCATATCAAACTAACTTCACTTTAATCAGTTATAAAGTGTGAAGTGAAGTTGGTTTGACAGGTTGGTTTATTTATAGCAGGCCACTATAAAAACACAATATTATATTCGTAATTTCGTAAGTAGAAAGCGCATTGTTTGAGAAATATATTAAAAAATTGTAGCATTTACAATACATGTTAGAACTAACTAATATTTACGGTGGTTACTATGACAATTATATAAAAGACACATTTTAACTTATTTTCTCATATTTCATAATAAATATAAAAATAAAGACTTAGAAAAAATAGCACCGAAAATAATCACCAAAAATAAGTTCAAAAATATTATTTCAATGAAAACTGTGTAAATTCAGTTATAAACTTTTTACTGTGTACATAATGTATTTATCTGTCAAATTTTACATTTTGTATTGTCACAATTTACAATGGCAGTACCTACCCATCAATAAAATCGGTAAAAAAACGATTCGATAAAATTACTATACTTGAGATCCTTATCTAGGTTTGAACTAAAAACTAGCTTCTAAGAAATAATTTTGACTTTTTAAAAATGGACCAATAGATTTTTGATCATAGTTTGGTACGATTTAGCCGTGTTTTAATTTAAATTCGCCTCGGTTACCTCAAAAGTTTCATACAATTTAAAATGCTCTGTAAATGCACTTTTTAAAATTAGATTATTTTAAAACCAAAAGCAGCTTTTAATGAAATAGTTAAGAAGGTTACGAGTACAATAATATTTGCGTTGACGTCCCAAGAGTCTGGATTTTGACATGTGTCAGAATTCAATGAGGACTTTTCAAAGTGACATTTAAAAAATAAAAATAACAACTATTTGCCTCACTAGATGGCGTTGATGGAAAGAGAAGTGTCAAAATTGTCTTTTAAAAATAAACTGCCTGTGCCATAAAGGAAAATAAGCGCTCGTTGGCTACACAAAGAGAAACATTTTAGGGTTACATCTGCCTGCCTACCTGAGAACTCTTCAAAGCTTAGTAAAAAAAACCGGTCAAGCAAGAGCGAGTCGAACTCGCGCACCGAGGGTTTCCGTACCATCATAATAAATACACTGCAGAGCTGTAGAATAATAAAATTACCATCTCTTCGCCGATAGTGGAACTATTTTTTTTCTTAGGCCAGCGCCATCTCTTGACTGGTAGAGGAACTAAATAATTTTTTGTTTGTTTTTTGAATTTCTAAAAAAGTGTGTTATATTGAGACATCGTTTTATTTTTCCTGTAATCTTTACATAAACTACTATCACATAGAATTATTTCAGATTTTTCTCTTTGCAAACTTCGGAGATAAAGGGGGGGGGAACGGTATTTTTTTTTACATTTTTCATCATAAGTCGAAAACTATGCGGCCTAAAAAAAAAGAAAAAATGTTTTAAAATGTGATCTCTCTCTTTTATATGATACCCCACATGCCTAGTCGCCCCACTTAAAATTTTTAAGACCCCTTTTCAGTCCCTGTTGTAAAAAAACTATTTATTTTTTTATTTCTTTCTTATTTGCAAAATAGTTGGACAAAGGTCATCTTTAACTATTCCAAATTTCAAGTTGATACCATTAGTAGTTTTCGAGATATCCTGCTGGGACAGACAGACAGACGGACTTAGTCACACCAAAAAGGTTCTTTTTTACCATTTTGGTACGGAACCCTAAAAACACATTGACACATACATTTTTATCAACGCCATCTATCGAGCCTACAGTTTTCTGTCACTGTGAAAAGCCCTCATTCTTATACTGTACGTGGATGGAATGATAAAGCTGCCAAACATCATAAGATGGAAATCAAATAGCTTATTTAAATTGGTACTTATTTCATTAAAGCAAGTATACTTTCTATTCTATGGTCTAAACTTACTTACGGGTATGTAACTTTAAAAAGCGTTTTTATTTTAATAAGAATGTTTTCGGTTATTTCCTCATGATAATAAGCTATAAGTACCTAGTTAACTTTTTATATAATAAGAATGCTATTTGTAGGCGTCATAAAAGAGTCCCAGAGACCCAAAAAAGGAAATACAAAATTACAAATTGTAGCAAATTGATTCAGAAATATTCCCGTGAATATTTTTTATGGCACCCAAATATAAAAACCTCATTTTTTTCAATAGTTAGTACATACATCAAACAATTCCATATACTGACCAAAAGGCTTACTTAGGTACAGTCAGCAACGAAAATCACTTAACACTTTAGTACTGTGTCAAAGCAACTTTCTTGACAGATGTCTCATAGTTTGAAAGATTTAACAAAAAAGTTACTACGACAAAGTACGAAGGCGTTAAATGACTTTCGTTGCCGACCGAACCTACCTACATAATAATGTTAATTTCTAATCAATCTATTTTAAAAGTTTTAACGTATCTTTGGCCATACTTGCCCCCACTAGCTGCATCTATCCTCGTTTTCTTCGCGGTGTTGGAAAGAGATAGATATAGTTTAGAAGTCATCTTTGGAGGGTCCTTCCATGTCTTCGACGCTCTTCAGCATCAAATAGTAGCTGTTCACCACCAGAATGCAGTAAGCGATGCCGCCTGGAAACAAATATGACGAGATTATGAACATTTCAATAGTTTTAGAGTAATTTAAAGTTAAGGACGTTAGTACTATTATGTATTATGTGATTTAAGAGAGTTTATGCGCTATACTAGCGCCGCCAATCGAAAAAAAAACATAGTCCTTAAATAAAGATGAAATTGTGAATTGTGTTCTTCTAGTGTACTCCGAAGAAGCTTTGTGGTACTCTTTATCGCTTAAACAATATTATCTAGTCTGTCGTTTAGTTTACTGAAGTTTTATTGCTAAAAGTAGCCACTTTTGGCAACAAACTAAACGACAGGTTATAAAGTATTGTTTTAAGGCGAGGCCAGTTCACGAAATTTACTCTTTCACTATGTCTTTAGAATAAGGTTGAATATTCCATAACTTTAATTGACGCTTCGCCAGAAATTTGACGAATTTTAGTAAATTTTTATTGATTTCTGAAATACTGGATCATTTATTAAAAATGCACTCGGTTATTGTGTTAGATCGATAAAAAAGCTATCCTTTTTGCATAAAAAATCATATCACTGTCGTTGAAAATTACGAAATCCGACGATTTGAAATTTATTTTTATAAGTTTTTATGGTGTTATTCAGGATTTTTTTACAGAGTTACCATGCCATTTTTCAATATTCTGTTCGGTTAATTTGCTTCTTTGTTTCTTTTTCAGTCTACAGTAATTTTTGTGAAGTAGAATTTTACATCAGTTCTTCACATTGGATGTTCAAAAATCAGACTTTTCATCAGATCGTGAACTGGCCTCGCCTTAAGCGATAAAAAGTACCACAAAGCTTCTTCGGAGTACACTAGAAGAACACAATTCACAATTTTGCCTTTATTTGAGCACTATATTTTTTTTCGATTGGCGGCGCTAGTATAGCGCATAAACGCTCTTAAGGCATGAGACTGATGTGGTATTTACATGGGTGAACATGGCAGGCGACTTTATTATTCATTCATTCATTTATTCATATAAAAACAATACAGAGACAACTTTAAACATAGTCTCGCAAAACTTATTACTAAGTTTGTCTGCGAGGAACAAAGTCACGCTCAGATAAATAAGTATTAAATTAAATTGAAATTGACATCGCTTAGCTAAGTGTGCCTAGGTTTGTTATTGAAATATCTATTAGGTAATTTTAAATTATTAAATACTTAGAATACTTTACTTTACATTGTTTATAAATGTGTAATATGTTATAACTTCTTTCATGAGATCATAATATTACATAATGAAAATCTGTTAAAAATATCCATGTTTGCTGTATCCATCCATGCTGGTCGATTTAACGCCTTTAATCGACAATCGCTTGTAAAATCGAACCGCTACCACATTGAAATTTGGTTTCGATAAAAAGCGTTAATTGACTAAATCGAACAGCAACGCTATCTATCAATTTTTTTTGAAAATTTATTTTATTTTTTAATTTTATTGAGCAGTTAGAAAATTTCTCATTGTAGACGAGCCAATGTAGGAATCTATTTTTTCTATACTTGCGGCTATCGGCTAAACACATTAAAGTTCATGTTAACTGTAATTTGACAGATGGATGTGATACATTGCTACGAGTAATTTTCTTTGGTAAATTTTTATTTGTGCCAAAATGAAGTAGCAATGTATCACATTCATCTGTCAAATTACAGTTAACATTAACTTCAATGTTTTTAGCCGATAGACCCGCCGCGGGTCATTTTGTATTCACCGTCCGAATTTTGAGGACGTGTCAATTCCATAAAACTGAACTACTTTCTATAAGGAACACATGGCCAATATGTAAAAAAATCGACTATCCAAACCTACAAATCAAAGAGATCACGTGATCAATTTAGTATGGCCAAAATTTAGTGGCGAAATTCGACACATGTTTCTTGGAGAAAGTGGTTTAGTTTCATGGACTAGACACATTGTTAGAATTTGGATGGTAAGTTCAAAATGACCCGATATTGTCATGTTCAGTTCGCTAAACAACAAGCGAAGCGGCTTTTTATTTATATTTTAAGTTGCCAGTCCAACTTAAAATCTAAAGGTCTTGGCACACTATAACGGCACCGTAACAGCACCGCAACAGCACCGCTCCAACCCAGCAACTAACTTGTCAGCTTAACGCCGACCGCGCGCTTATGGCACGCCGGCGCCGACCGCGCGCGGACCGCGTGCTGGCGGCTAGCCGTAGCCTAAATTCGAGTTGACGCCGTGCTGTTGCTGTGCAGTTGCGGTGCCGGTATGGTGTGCCATGACCTTAAGCCATATTTCATCTAATCCGGGTGGATAGAACCAAGGTAACACTTCAACTCTCCCTAGTACTGATAAGTTTGCAGCTGATAAGTTTCTTGCGCCCGTTCTTCTTGTCAGCTAAAAAAGTTTGGAACGGGTGGTAGGAAAATATAGACGATTCAAAAGTACTTAATAATTAAGTTTATTTGAATAAAGCTTATTTCACTTTCACTTACTAGCTTTTATACACTAAGGAGGTCATAAGTCATTTAAGTTTAAGTCCGTTATGAGCCAAGCCTCCGTTAAAAGAAAGCTGAAGTCTATCCATAAAGTTAAGTTTCTACGGTTAGCCCGCAGGTGCAGTACTCACCGAAGAACAGCACTCCCTCGAGGAAGGACACGAATATGTCAGAGCCCGTGGACCTCGGCCCCTTGACGCCGGCGGCCACCACGCAGCCCAGCGCCGCCGCCCACAGAGCGCCCATCACCCACACCCACACGCGCGCCCAGCGGCTCCACCGCTGCAATAGTGCCATATATCAAGGACACGAATATGTCAGAAACAGAAGACCTTGGTCCCTTAGCACTGGCCACCACACAACCCAGCCATTACCCATACCACACCCATGGCATAACCGCTAAAATCACACCTATTTCAAACTCTTGTAGCGCGCGTGACGACTGACGTGCCCGAAAGGGATTTCGTCTACCGCGAAATGACAAAAATGACTGAGAACAACGGTGCCAAAAAGACGACACTTTTCTCGCGTTACTGCCATCGGTCCTGTTCACACAACCCAGATATGAACAGGATAGACATCGCAAGACGAGTGTCATATCAAAAAAGGCCGGTTTGGCTATCTATCAAGTACGACAATTCCGTATTAAAAAAAAACGGGTTCTTCATGCTAGTGTGTAGTTTAATCCTTTACAGTCTTTATAAACTTTAAAACTAACTATACTAAATAATATACTAGAAAAATACGACTCGCACCAGATCAATACTCAGACGGGAATCGAACCCGCGACCTTTGGATATCCGGTCCAATGCTCTGACCGCTACCGAGTCACTAGTGACATCGTCGAATTTCTTCTAGTATATCCTACTCTTACGCTGCAAGCCAGCGTTATTTCACCAATGTGAGGAATTACCGCGACATTCAATTGAAATATCTTTCCAGATATATGAAATAGCTATATAATTTTTAAATTCGAGATTTTTGCATTCACAATGCTATTTTTTCTAGTATATTATTTAGTATTGTATAAAAATAGCATTGTTAATGCAAAAATCTCAAATTTAAAAATTTAAAACTAACCTTATAAACAGCTGTGAGCAGCGTAACAGCGAGCAGCGCGTGCGCCACGCTGACGACTGCGACGACGATGGCGATGACGTACCACGCCGAGTAGACGCCGTCGCCCGCATCCTCCACCGTCCCGACGTAACCACCCAGGTGGTCAGCGAACACCGAGCACACCACCATTATCGACAGCGACGTCAGCTGACACACACAATAACATCGTTACGGGATTAGGACTGATCATCAAAAATCAATCCATCGAATGCCATTTCCTCGACCGCCATATCATCGAAGATCCACTTCATCGGTAGGCTATTTTTACCGATGGCTCATTTCAACGACAAGCCATTTGACGGAAAACTTATTTCACCGATAGAACATGGCCCATGGCTGGCTACGCCCATGATAGAAGTTAAAAAAAACCTAAGCTCACGTCAACAACGCGTCGACTTTGATACAATCGGTCGGTGTAAGAATTAGGTATAATGGGTATAAATCGTTGAAATTTTGGGCAATTGACCATTTGTAAAGGAATCAGCTGAAACTGAATTACTTGGCAATGACAATGAACATAAATATTGGCAATGTTTTCTGACCTTTCCATGACATTATAACCTTCCTTGTTGACTTTTACTAAAGTCAGCGGAACGATCTTTGATTGGGTATCTAGTGCTGCGGAATTTTGATAGAACTAAAATAAACAATGATCGATTTTATTGCTATGGGGATCAGCACCGCTTCTATGGGACTTGTTTGTTGGTGCGGACGATGTCCTCAAACTATATAAATACAATGGCGGTCACATAATTAAAGACACCAGTGGATTTTCATACAAACGAAGTAACTTTGAAGCCTATTGGTTCTCCGCCTAGGATTGACCATAGATATGATGATGGCTATCCAGAGAGTAAATGAAGGAGATTCCGATCCCTATACACACCCAACTGATCTGATCAGCATTCTAAGAGATATAAAGATATGTTCAAAAAACCGGCCAAGTGCGTGTCGAGCCACGCACCGTAGGGTTCCGTAGTTACCTTAACCATACCATATTTAATACCTACACTATTATTTTTGTCTGTAAAAATAACTTTGTTTTTCACAGTGTTGGTATGAATGACAAAGATATATTTGCGGTTTTGGAAAATATAATATATCTGGAAAACTAATTACTATACTCGTTCAAACCAATTTTCGTTGAAAGTTTTTATTAAGATCTATAGCATATATTTTTTTAAGATTTTTTTTATTTTTGTGTTAAAATCGTTAAGCGGTTAACAGAATACATCTACTTACCTACTAAGTTTCAACTGTCTAATTCTAATACTTTCGGAATAAAATGGCTGTGACATACGGACGGACAGACATACAGACATGACGAATCTATAAGGGTTTCTATAAGGGCTATATAGTTTGGCTACGGAACCGCGAAATTAGCATAACAATGTATGGAAATCCTAAAACTGAAAGAAAACTCTGATTCTTATATCTCTATCGTCTTTAATTATGTGACCGCCACTGTAATTTAAAAAATTGCACTCAGACCTGTTACTTACCAGATGAAGGTATCCGATGACCTTGGCGCCCTGCTCGAGCCCCAGGCAGCAGCAGAACGTGGTCACGTGCGGGACACCCATCCTGCACCCTTTCTGGTTGCCTTCACTGGAATCAAGCAAACAGGACTATAAATCGACTTGTGTAATTATTATATTATATATGTTACAGTCAAAACCCTTAACCAGTCAATAACCTTATTGACCGGTAAAATTAGTCAATAAGGTTATTGACTAAGGGCGTCGGTCAAAATCCTTATTGACTGATTTTATCTGACAAAATCAGTCAATAAGGATTTTGACCGACACCCTCAGTCAATAACCTTATTGACTAATTTAAAGAGCAGACATTCAGTCAATATAGGTTTTTGACCAACGTACCCAGTCAAAACTGATATGAACTGCTTAGAAAGTCAAACGTGGAGTCAAAACTCTTAAAAAGTTGTGGAGTGGTTTCAGTTTTGGTTGATTGCAGTGTTTGAGTTTGAGGGAAGTATGACTGTACTTTGAGGAGTTTGGGTACGGGCACCTGCGAAGTCAGAGATTCACCAATATGTTGCCGACTTATGAGAGCCATGTTAGCTCGCCTTTTGAAGGACCCCATGTTAAAGCCCGAAGAAAACACCTTAAGGGCAGTTTGGTACTGGTTCTGATTTCAATTCCTGTACCGGAACCGGTACTAAAACTAGTACCTAATAAAAGCAAAATCGGAATCGGAATTTTAGCAATATCAAGGAAAGTTCTAAACTATAACCGGTACAGTAATTGGAATCAGAACTGGCATCACATCTGGAAACGATACCGGTATCGGTTCTATTTCAGTACAATAGAAATATGAGCAGCATCAATTATATCATAGATTTCTTCAGCGGGTACATAATACTTTATTGGGTCGGAGTTGGTAACTAGTTTTCTGATGCCACACACTTCGATAACATTAAAGCGTTTTAGTCTATTATACTGTGTGCCAGTCTTTTTTTCCGCAAATTTTGCATCATCCACCTCAACTATAAACTTTTAAAATTCTTCTTTCACCATCACATTGAAATGACTAGTTTTCATATCTTCTAGCGCTTGGATTCTTAGTAGAAAACGTTCGTTCTTCTCGTTTCCACTCATTTTATTTAAACTCTACAAAATTTTACGTTGCACTAATAACAAAAGTGGTTTTTTATACAGGGTGGTCCAAAATTCATGAATCAAACTTAAAGATCAACTTGCTCAAATTCGAAAAATTTGAACAAAAGTTGATGTAACACCCTAGAATAAACCATAATTATGTGAGCAAAAAAAGTAAGTACGATGAATTTTAGACCATCCTGTAAAGTAAGCATTATGGCAGTGAAAACGCATCCTAAAGGCCTGTTAACATGTCTACGGCGCGGTGCCATCCGCCCAGTGTCATGAATTTTCACGGTGACAATACACCATTAAAATTCACGACGACCGACGTGACGCTGGCCGTGGAGTTGAGGACGGGCCCTAAGGCGGAAGCTACACAGAAGAGATGTCTCTTTTGAGTAGCTTGCGCCTTAGGGTGCGTTTATACTAATGCCCAGCTAGGCGGAGTGGACCAGTGTTTTTTTTGTACATTGTATAGGTCACTTGCTCCAATTCGCCTAGCTCTGCATTATTTGCTGTTCATTTAGCACGTGTGTATATCTAGAAGCCCACGGACGCGAACAGCTTTATCCCCTATAATGTAACTGTACATAATTGTTATTAAAACACAATTGCCATCTTCAAAAATATTTTGGGGCACGTATTCTCGCGCGGTTGCAGTTTACAGACCTCAAACAATACCCCGAATTAATTAATAAAACACAAAACTCTTAAATATTGCACTTAAAAAAGTTTTATGAACCTTTTTAAATGATTTTCTAGTATAATTTCACTAACGTCCTTAATTTTTTATGAGTTTTGACTGGGCACGTCGGTCAAAACCTATATTGACTAAATGTCTGGACTTTAAATCAGTCAATAAGGTTATTGACTGAGGGTGTCGGTCAATAACCTTATTAACTGATTTTATCAGATAAAATCAGTCAATAATGGTTTTGACCGACACCTTTAGTCAATAACCTTATTGACTAATTTCACCGGTCAATAAGGTTTTTGACTGGTTAAGGGTTTTGACTGTAACATATATACGGAGTTTAATAAAAACAAAATGTTCTCACTGTTTTTAGGGTTTTGTGCCACAAACCCATAACTTTCGCTTCGTTATCTACTTATCTGACAGTTTTAAGGCCCTTTTTTCGAGTGATTTTGATGTGTTCATTCCAGCTTGATAGTATTTAAAAGCGTTATACTATCAAGTTGAAATAAACACATCAAAATCACATAAAAACAATTTTTACGAAGTTACAGTAGGTACGCGAGTCAAACTTGGCCGGTTTTTTTATACAACAAGAGCGGTAAAGTAGTACAGATGTTTATGACTGTGAGCAGATAAGGTCAGTGTGCCACGGACTTTATTGACATCACTAAAAAAACAATAACACGCTGCCAGAAATTACCTACGATAAATCCTATCAGTATAAAACACTTGCTTTCGAAGGACGTAACTTACGGGCTTGTGGTGGGATCCATCCTACGAAGCAAGGAGAAGCAGACTGAACTGCAAGGGTACACCCGTGAGCCAGCACAGACGTCCACGCTTCACTAGCACTGAACTAGTCTAGTTCAAGTTCAGTGGCACAGCTTGGCACAAGTTATAAGCGACTGTATACTATTATCGGTTGAATCGGTTCTCCCTTGTTTTGTTACCATAATCCAATTAAGTAGCCAGCAGTATCTACAGAGTAGTACAGACAGGAGCAGTAAAAATATCCTCATACTTGGATACATCCAATTCAAAAATCACCAATAATGAACTCCACAAGCTCATCGTGCAGTTATGATATCTGCGCGATTGTTGGTGGCATATGGTATTTTTAAATTAGATTTTATTTCAGGCAATTTTTGTCAATTATACCATCCATACCTATTAAGATTTTATTAACTTTAAATGGTATGACTGATAATTGATATTAGTCGATTTTCATACAAACGAGGTAACTTTGAAAGCTTGATTCTCCGCCAAGGATTGACCTAGCTGTGATTTGATTATGACCATCCAGGGAGTGAATTGAAAAGATTCAGATCGCTATACACACCCAACTGATCTGATCAACATTCTAAGAAATATAAAGGATGTTTAAAAAAACCACGAAATTAGCATAAAATGTATGGAAATCCTGAAACTGAAAACTTTGATCCTTATCTCTTTGAATGCTGAACAGATCAGTTGGGTGTGTGTGTATAGCAATCTGAATCTCCTCCATTCAGTCCTTGAATGGCCATCATCAGATCAAAGCTAGGTCAATCCTTGGCGGAGAACCAAGGCTTCAAAGATACCTCGTTTGTATGAAAATTGACTGGCGTCCTAAATTATCTAGCCGTATAATCCGCTGTATAATCCGCCGTATAATCCGCTGTATAATCCGCTGTGCGCTTGTAACGAACGGCAGAAAGTTCCGTAGGGCGAACCTTCCAAGGACGATGGCCAATTTACTAGTTATTGATTGAGCTCTACTCACGATATATGTAGATATAGAGGATGTTCCAATTAAAAAAAAGTAATGCTTTAATTCTCGGGCCTCAATGTTTTTCTATCATTTCTAAAGATTATCATACCAATCACAGGAATAACTTTTAGGGGAAGACAAGGGCTGGTCATCAGGCTGTCGTAGTTATTAATTTAACTGCTGCATTTCGAATGGAAATAACGAAATAAATTATGTGGACGAAAACAATTATTATTGTAGTAAAAAATCTATGTGCCTTCGTAGTTTTGAACAATATGATGTCTAACCTAATTCAATCAAATTGCTCTTTGATCAATATCGGTTCCTAAAAGATATTCAGAATTCAGCACAGATTTTTCCTTTATTCCATCCAGTCCTACTATTAGTTCGATAGTCGAACTGTTTGGACATTTTTTTCCAAATTGTTAGACTGGCGGAGATAATCGAACTATTTGGACAATTCTTTTCCGAATTGTTAGACTGGGAGATAATCGAACTATTTGGACAATTCTTTTCCGAATTGTTAGACTGGGAGATAATCGAACTATTTGGACAATTCTTTTCCGAATTGTTAGACTGGGAGATAATCGAACTATTTGGACAATTCTTTTCCGAATTGTTAGACTGGGAGATAATCGAACTATTTGGACAATTCTTTTCCGAATTGTTAGACTGGGAGATAATCGAACTATTTGGACAATTCTTTTCCAAATTGTTAAACTGGCGGTAAAATTTCAAATACATACCAGTGGCACTTTCATTCAATACTTAAAGCTTACAAAATAAGGGCTATTAATAAAATTTAGGGTCTCCTGTATAAAGATGAAAAAGTGCAACAGATGCAATGCAGTGGGTCAAGTGCTCGTCGCGACAGACCGGTTATGTCTCCTGTCTTTCAACATTATAATTTTATGATGCACACTAAACAACGGGATTTTTAGTCTATGTAAGCATGCCGATTTATAAACAGTAACTAACCTTGATATTCAACGGTAACAAAAACCACTTCCATGATTTCGTTACGTATTCATTAAATAATTCTCGCTGATAATGTAACAATTTATTTATAGGACCATGAATAATCTACTTTTTTCGCCAAAATAAAAGCGCGTTCGAGAGATAGGTAGGTACCTATGTCATGTGGAATTGTGGACATAATTTCATTAGATAAAGCGATAAGATTGTTGTGTGCTTTGTTGATTCTGCGCTGTTGAAGGCTATGACATCAGTAGGCAGTGTTTAGAATTAAAACGAGTGTATTTTATTATTTGACGAATGTTAATTGCCGAAAGGCGACAATAATAAGTATGCGCATAAAATAGTAATTAGTAAGTACTATGTATGTACTTGTCTGATTTTGTGGATTGTGTTCATCATCGCCCCATACCCTTATCCCAATTTATTTGGGGTCAGGGCAGTGCGTCCTTCTCTCTCATTCCTTCCTGTCACTCGTCATCTCCTCCACTCCTTCACATTCATATCATTCCACACACAATACATCCATCTTTTCTGCTGTCTTCCTCTTACTTTCCAGCCCTCAACATCCACATCCATTACTCTTCTAGTAACATGCCTTTCATCCCTTCTCATAACATGCCCAAACCAAGCCAGACGATTCCCTTTCAACTTTTCTATCACTGGTGCTACTTTCAAACTTCTTCTCAGTCCTAATTTTGTGGATTGTGTTGTTGTGACATTCAAATAATGCTGTTGGTGTAAGTTATCGACTGGAAATGCAGCCGCCCAGCCGGGCCCGACACCACCCGACACGGCTAAACGTGCCTTCCTAGATTTTGGTCACGCACCCTTTAGCAAGTTGCTTAAACGCCCCGCAAAGGCAAGCCGAATGCTTTTCGCTATAAGTCGGGTCCCCAGCACCAAGCGAGTAGCCTCGTGCGAGGCCCGTGCGGCCTATAGAGCGCCTATAGAGCTTCTTTAGCAAACAAAGCTAGACTTACAGTCAGCAACGAAAGTCACTTAGCACATAGTACTTTGTCATAGCAACTTTTTTATTAATGTTTTAAACTGTAAAACATATGTCAGAAAAAGTTGCTGTGACCATCGAAATAAAGTTAGTTATAATATTTCGATGGTCTAGCATATTTCGA
Source organism: Agriphila straminella (assembly GCA_950108535.1). Taxonomy (NCBI): domain Eukaryota; kingdom Metazoa; phylum Arthropoda; class Insecta; order Lepidoptera; family Crambidae; genus Agriphila; species Agriphila straminella. The sequence goes on along the minus strand of OX467321.1, from coordinate 2,087,006 downwards.
TGGCTATGACAAAGTACTAAAGTTTTAAGCGACTTTCGTTGTTGACTGTACCATTAAACAAATATGCCGCCCCTAATTTTGCCACACCCAGGAGTTTTGGGTACCTACACTAGTTACCTAGTTAGTATTCGGTATGCTGAGTGAGCTACAAAATGCACGCAGACGATCGACGTAATTAGGCGTCTGACTCCTCAAGGGCACACGTCGCGGCGCGGCGCTTCGTCCGCGGCCGTCGGACTATCATGACGTCATGTTTATCTGGTCTGGCTTAGATTGCTTTCATTAAAAAAATGTTTTCTTTGTTCTGTGCTTTCATCTGTTCGGTTGTATCCATACAATTAAAATTAACATTTTAAACTATTTTTTAATGAATGGTTTACTTTGCTGCCTGTAGATACGTACCTACAGCACAGTACTGTGAGTCCGATAGACATAATAGAATAAAATAAAAAATCAACCATCAGCAAAGATGGTTTAGTATCTACTAGCACAGATAATATAATACCACCTATATACTTTTGAAAAGCAGATTTGGGTAAACTTGGGTGAATTGGGTAAGGAGTTTGAATTCTACTGCTACTAGTGGTACAGTCGAGTTCATTAATATGTTGGCATTTTTGACAGGCTGTTGACCTTTATTATAAGGGCATAAAGGTTGATGAGCTGGCAAAAGTGCCAACATAATAATGAACTCGACTGTACCTACCAGATAAGTAATAGTTATTCATTGGTCAGAGATTTTTTTTATGAAAAAACAAACTTTTGGACCCATGTATGTTTTTTATATCGTTCTAACAGACAATTATTTTCAATGTATTTTGTTGAGTGAAATTTAAATATTATTTGCTACAAATTGACAACTAAGTAGGTACATACAAACACTTTTTATAAAAATTCATTTTGCCTTATTAGTTTATTATATTCCAGGCGGCCGCATGAGGCAAAAAATAAATTAAAAAATGAGGCCGGACAACAATGGAAAATCTATTGTCTCATTTTGTCTGGCTTGACGGGTTAATAGGTAAATAATAAACAGGACACACCTTAAATTGTATAACAATTAAATACTTAAAGTTGTTTTAAATAAATAATAATGCAGATTTAATTGAGCATCATATAATTTAATCTCTCTATAGAAGGTATACTTAGCTACTTACTTACTATCATAAAACCACCAAAATATCCTTGAATACGGTTCTTGAGTAAGTATTATTTTTGCATGAAGTAGCTATACAATAATATAACAATAAGTAGGTAATTATAATTACTTACTTATGTAATAATATTTTACTAAGGAGAAATTAAAGTAGCTACTTAAATAGAAACTAAGATAACAACTTTGATTTATACAGACAGATTATTATAAAAGTCAGTCATAATTTCAAAATTGTTCATTATAATTATTATAATTGCTATCCATTGTGCTATTGCAGTCAGTGTCGTTTTATTTAATTAAGTATTTGGTTGAGGAATAAAGACAAAAATAATCAACACTTACCGAAAGAAAATAAGACCAATGGAGAGTAGGTATATGGCTTGATGCACTACGTAGCGAGCACTAAACTCAAGTCAAAACAATAATAAGTATCTACTGGTTAATATACGCAAAAACATTAGATTACTTAAAATTGTTAATTCATGTGTTTACTTTACGTAAAAAAATATTGTACGTGTGTAAAGCAAATGCGATGTGCGAACTATCGAACGACGTGACTTACTTCACGCGACTGACATGACATTGACAGTGACAGTCAGTCATAGACAACACAGCTGACGCTACTGACAGTGACAGTTGAAACGCAAAAGAATTTATGTTCATGCAGCCAAGTCCGCAGTAAACATTATTTTCTTCGGTTTGATTAAGTAGAAAGACGAATGTAGGTATTTAGTATCATTATAATACTGTGACTACGCTAATTATTTTGTTTTATCTACAAAAGTCATCGAGCTTGGCGTTAATCTCCTACCCGGGTACGTAGTGATTATTTCCTCTGTGACCCGGGTTAGAGCCGGCTTAGGTCGAGATCACTTTTCTTTGCATTGAAACAGGTAAGTAGGTAATTTAGGGTTTTTATTCAAAATATTAATTTTGAAAACAATGTTGTATTATTCCACCTAGACTTATTATCTACTTAAATCAAAGATTTAAATCTTTGGTTTAAAAATACTTAATAAAGTATAGATCTATAAGTAGGTACTTAATTAAAATAAGCAAACATTTCTCAAATATTTTATAAGTAGCCTAAGTACCTACCTACTTAATTAAATTAAGTTATTATCACACATTTAAACTTTTATCAGATAACTGATAATTTATTAGGTATATTTTATTCAGCTTGGCCTTGTGCGTTGACAACACAGTTTAGACGCCGTTATCGTCCACCGCGACTGCTTTGTAGACCCTCCCGGAGTGCTGGAACTGCAGCTCGTGCTCATCGTTCATCAGCTGCTTGTGTTGGCTGTGCACCACCACGATGCAGTACACGGACACACCTGGAGATAAGCGAGGAAACAACTTAGAACATGGGCCCTTATTTAACCGCCTCTGTGGTCTAATGACTAATGGTTTGTTTGCCCACCCGTCTAAGACGCAGGGGTCCCGGGTGCGATTCCCAGGGGGGGTACAATTTGTAGGTACTCGATTTGGTTGGTAGTAGGGCTTTTTTCAAGTCCAGGCGGACGAGCTAGCCAGGCGGCTAGCTACCACCATCTTACATAAGTCTGACGCCATCAACAATTTAAAAATTGTTGTGTTCTGGCAGATAGAGGTTAAGATAGCCAGTTCCTCAGTGATGAGGATTCCGGATGTAGTGCGCTTTCACCTTCCGCCTTATCATAACTTAACATCAGACAGCCATTAGTGTCACACGTTGTATAGTGACAAATTAGGCCCATTATTTGATAGGTAGGTACATTTCTGGTCCTTCGAGTTGGATTAATAAATAAAAACTTAAAGCGAAATTAAGTGGTTTGGTTTGTTTACTCAACCGATCATCATGAAATGTTGGATACACGCTGTTAAAGATACAAAAAGGACGTAGGTACCTTCCATCCAGAAAAAATAATGTTTCCGAGGAATAGAAAAATAATTGGGGTTTTCTAGGATGACGGTGCCTGCCGTCATATTACGGCCGTACATAGAACTTTGTCTATGTAAACAATTATGGCGCGCCGTATTTTTTACATAGACAACGTTCTACGCCGCTAAATTACGGCCGTCACCCTAGGAAACCCTAGCTTTAGTAAATAATTGTAGTAAAAATAATCTTACAAGTTCTGGCGAGGCAGGCGCAGAGAGCGATAATCTCGAGGACCAGGGTCTCCCCGGAGTCTTGCAGTATGAGGCTGACGCCGGTCAGGCAGATCACGAAGTAGATGGCCGTGATGATGCCGGTCACTATCGTCCAGGGGAGCGTGAGGGAGGCAAGTTTCTGGAATCACAGAGCGAGATTTAACCTTTTACAAAGAAATAATGTATGGACCTCAATACTTCAACCGTCATTGCTGTGTGGTGTCAATACCACAGGGGCGGATCCAGGATTTAAATTGGGGTGGGTGTCGGAGCCCCGGCCACGTAACGTTATATAAGTTGAAAAAGAAAGTTAGAGGCAATGTTACATAATAACAAAAGAATAAAGAAATTTTTTTTTAATTGTTATTTTCAATGCAAGTTTAATGTTTACTATGGGGTTAACCACGAAATCATTTTTAGAATAGAATAGAATAGAATAGAAAAATGTTTATTCAGCAAAACAGTTACAAAAAATATAAAATTAACATCGAGTTTACACATTTTTTGCTGAAACGGTAACATCTCAGCTTGTGCCGCTGCCTGAAACAGTTAGACATAGGTACTTAAAAAAAAGGTGTAGAATGACTTATTTCAGAATATCCTCATCCATAACCTTATGGTAAAGCAGCGATGTAACTGCGATTTCTGTCAGTTTCGATCAGAAGATGATTGCAATAAGTTTTTATTCCTTGTTCAACTACTAATTATACACAAACTCTTACTTTCACCGTTGTTTGAACACACATAACAAAACAGTTTCAAACATAGATATTTTTTGTAATAATTTAAACAAATATAAAAACTGTATTATAGATTATTTCATGTCTAATTGTTGATAGGTTGTTTGTTACCTATTGACAAAATCACATTATCTTTAATTATATCATGTAAAACATTAAAACACCGAGTTGTGTTGTTCTTTAAATATAATTATCAAATTTTTATTTTAAACTACCCAAAAATGTATTATTGTGCTTAGGGCCTGTTTCACAAATTCCGTTTGTATTAATTTAATTGTTTACCTGACAAGTAATTTGATTTAAGTTCTGTTCCATTTTGTTTATTGAACCATAAGTTATTGCCTATTCATTGATTGTAAAAAAAGTTATAGCATGCACTCACTACAAAACTAAATTAAAACACATAAGTATGTGAATTAGCGCTGTAATTTTGCTTTGTTTTTTATTGCTGATTAAATTAAGGTTCTCATTGTATAGTCACTTGATCTCGTTTATCACGAATCGTTTTCGATAAGATTTGTCACATACCTACATATAATTTTTATAAAGTAATAATAGGCACTCTAGGTCTATAAGTTAAATAATTTAATAGTTGAAGCATATTTATGTCGATGTACATGACTGTTTGTTGTCATTAAATAAATGAAAAAAAAAAAAAAAAAAAAGTACTTAGGTACACTTACAAAATCAGGGGGCTGGGCGCTGATCAAAAAAGCATCAGAATTACTTAGTTACCTTAACTGCAGCCAAGATGAGCAGGATGGATGAGAAGAGGTGCGTGCCGCTGACCACCGCAGCGGCGACATAGAACGCGTACTTGTGCACGGAGACCTGGCCCTCCTCCCCCAGCGGCCACAGCGTCACCATCAGGCAGTAGCCCGTCAGCTCCAGGAGTGCCCATACCTGGACATAACAAATCGTCAGCCATTGGCGTAGGAAGGGGGGCTGCCGGTTGGGCCGTTTGCTAGTTATTTTCTATAGAATGTTTGCATGCAACAGGCTCCTACCTAAAAATTTTGAGCAATCGCTTGTACTTGAGTAACAACGAAGGAAAATAATGATATATAAGTAATTTAAATGACTGTAGGTAGGAAAATATATAATATGTATAAACATAAATATCAATTACCTACCTGTTTTGTTACACTAAACAAGCAGTCAAACGCCTATCTATTTAGCTTAGGTTTGGCTCTCGAATGAGTCAATAAACAATTTTGCAATATTGTGGTACTTAATCGGTGTTATTTTTTAACGTACCTACCTATAGGTACCTCCTAGCTGTTGGCATAATCATATGCAAATAGGGAAACGTTATATGTGTGTAAATAAAATACAATGTGCCAAGCAAGTTATTTCAACTCAAGCATCAGCTGACGTAATTCCTCATAAACATACATAATGATGGTCACTAAACGTCGATACTGTGACGACTCTACTACCTACCTATTTTCTGGTTACAATGTTTTTCTGTATGATATTTTATATTATTAATAGGTATCTACAAGAGTACCTACGCAAATAGGTAGATACCTCTTCCTACGCTTTATTATTATTTTATAATGTCATGAAAACCAATGTTCAGCCTGAAAACCGCAATACGTTTGATAAGCGATAGTTTTAAATAGAAAATCGATTGGGTATTGGAATATACCTAGGAAGGTAAGTATAATCCCCTTACGACCCATGGACCCAATGGCATTACCCAACTGGTGGGTCCACGGCCTTATTCCTATCCTGATTCCTGAGTTATCGTAACATTAGCAACATAAACTTCATTTAGGTATATGCCCAAAGACGTTAACGAGACGATCAAACAATTTGGGCTACTTACTATGCCAAAACACCAAACGCCGTGTGTAATAGAGTAGGTACCTTATGAAAGCAAGTCTACATTGTTACAAACACATCGTACCGTGTACAGCCACCCTATAATCAGCGTGCCAGTGTGCAGACTGCAGCCGCAACAGCACCGCTTCACCATGGGCACCCCCATCGCACTATCACTCGTTCACTAAATAAAATTCAAAATCCTCTGATTCAAACACCTAACTTCACAGACACCGCTCTTATAAATAAACATTTTACCAACTAATTGTACTGAAGTTTGACATCGTGTGTGTCGCGTGCTCAGCGGTGTTATCACAAATGCGGCGCGGCCATGATTTTGCGATGCGATGATAAGATTGTGCGCCTGCGTTGTGCGCTTACCGTTTGTGCACGAACTATCAATTTGATAGCATAATGATTTAATCGGTGGCGTATTTCAGGGACAAAAAACTGTCCTTAATAATATTATAAATAAAATATAGGTAGGTACTTACATCCGTTATTTGCATTAAGCAAAATTTGTAAGATTATGTTAATTTTTAAGTGCTGTGGATTTTGGGATAATAAATAAAAAAATCTAAAAAAATCTTCATTCTATCGGCTCAAGTCAGCTTGTTTGTTATTAAAAAAAAACCAAAGCTGCCATCGCTCGCCTTACGCCATACCTTGTCCTAATTACCTACACGGGGAAATTATCACTAATATCGGAAGTAACAACAAATAATCATAAAATATCTTATTGATCAGTTTGCTAAGTAAATAGTCCTTCAGGTATCAATGCTGCCAGTTACCCATTGTATGTAGTCTGTACCTTATCGGGGAATTACCTGATGATGCAGTGACGCAAGAATTCGCGTTAATCAAGTGCGACATCATTATTTATTCGAGAATGATCCAATAATGATATCTTGAGAATTAGGTAACTGACTGAAACTGATTGAGAAGGACTGGCTGTTATTATGTGTTTTTTTCTATCAACAAACGAAGACCACGCGAGAAGAATAAAAATTTTATGGGAAACATGATTTTTACTTGTTATTCTAGTCTAATCAAACAATATCTAAAAAAATTACATTCCTTATTTATCCCACGTGATCTTCTGGAAAAGCTAAAATCAACACCAATAAATGGTTGACAAAGTTTCCATAATTTTGCAAAGGTGTTGGTAGAGCTTGATGACGATAACTGATTGTATGAATAAAAGGCAAAAAAAAAATTATCACTTATTCATTTTCGTCGATGGAACAAGATAGCTTTAATACTACAGATCCGTCAAAGCGATTTAGCGCCAATTTATAGTGAAATCTGTTTACGATTTCGTGTTATCGATGATTCCACTGTGGAATTATCAAGGTGGAAACAAACAATTTTATCGATGCGATTGTTATGCGATAAGAAACATAATTTAGTAACTATATTGTCTGGACAAGCCGCCAGTAACTGATTACCTCTTACTCCTGAACCTGAATTATTATCACCAAGTAATTAAATTAATAATTTCGATAATAATGTGTTTTCCAATAAGGAGTTGTTTGTGTTGTATCAATTTGGATACTGCAACCAAAATGATTGCTGTTATTTACGTGGTAAGAGATTAAGACATTATTTCTATTAATTTTTTGGCTTTAGAGAACGTACGTTTACCGATAAAGTAGTGTAAGAAGAGAAATTTCCTGTTACTTATTTAATATTTTAATTAGAAACGTAAAAACAAATATTCTATATCTTCAGAATCTTCAAGTACAGTTTTCCTGTGACACCGAAAATCAAATTAAAAAATAAACTATCACAATTTTTTTTTTGTTACGAAATACAATATTTACAAATTATGTTATTTAAAATTGAGTTAATTTCTATTATAATAACAAAATAAGTAGGTATGTATAAAAAAATATTCATGGAGTAGGTAATTGTGCAAGTTTGTGGCATTGTGGAAAACCATGGAGTTTATTAATTTTAAATTTCTATGCATTTTTCGTACTTAGGTAGGTATATTATATCCCATGGATTTAGCCACATTGTAACTCTGGGTTTTTTATAACTTATCAATTGGCACATCTATTGTTCTGTTTTTTGGTATTGATTTAATTCTTGATTTTACTAGATTATAAAATTTCGGTTTCTACAAAACTCCTGTGTACCTACACATTACGTCATTCATAACCTAGATTTGTGTTTCCACAATGTTCTCTGGATGAATCATAATAATGTTTTTGCATTCAAATGTCAGCGAAAGGATAATTATCTTGATTGATTACAGGGAAATAATGCCACACACAAGGCCTTAAGTACCAAACTAATGTCTGTGAAAAGTAATATACTTAGGTAGCACTTCCTTAGATTTTTCAGGAGAGGAGGACGCCTTTATTATATCTTCATTGAGTAGGTATACTTAGTTATTAGATCTGAGAAAGAGTTTTGTTTAATGTATAGAACAGAGACGTTCAAGTTGTAAAAATTGTATATACATATTTATAGTCTTTACAATAAACAAAAGACGTCAGACGAATACTCAAAGGCTTCTTAGCTAAAATCTTAAGTTAAGGCGTTAAGGTCTCCTTAACTAGCTGTCAGTTTATGTGTGTAGAGTGTAGTTAGTCATATAGACTTAGAACATGTTTTGCTGCAAGTGTAGTAGACTTACTTGTACTATTAGTTATTTTGTGGTAGTAGGTAGTAGCAGTGTAGAGTTTATGTCAAATCTGACAACTTTTTTAAATTAAGGTGGCCTTAATTAACTTTAAGATTCGTTCGAGTATTGGCCGCGTAGTAAAATAATTACAAATTAAGTTTTACATTTGAGATAATCTTTATCATATTTCTTGTAGGCGTAAGGAGATGACATTATCAGACTTGCTTCTTGAAACACTGTTTTCCGGAACCGCGTAGGATCTAGATAAGTTAAGGTAAATCGGTCAAGTGCTTGTAAAGTTGTCGTCATGTTTTATTGCCCTTATTTAGTTAATTTCTACACTGTAAATTAAGTATTCTGTGACTGTATAGAATTAATGATTGTAAAAATTCCGGACAAGTATCCAGTCTTAAACCAAGCAGATGCAGCATATCTAGTTTCTTTGTTTTAGGCAAAGTCTCAATAGGTACCTATATTTAAGAGCTGTTTTTCCATTGTTTCCACGTTTGGGTTTTTAATAAAAATATGCCGTTAGTGATATATACATTTACCTATATATACCGACCGGCATATAACTTGGCAAGCAGCAGCTACAAACACTAAACTCAGCGCATCTTTTGCCTCATCTTTGCCTTGCCAAGTTAGGTGCCGGTATCTGAACCTACCCTTATTTTTAGTGGTGTAGGTTTAGTCTCTGCCTTCCCCCATGGGAAACAGGCGTGAGTATATGTATGAATGTATGTAGGTTTAGTATCAGTAGTGGAATGTCAGCTTACAGGGATTATGATGCTCTTCAGATGGTGTCAACATTGCTGTCAGCGCTCTACCTTGTGCCCCTAGTGGCGCTCGGGGATCAGCTGCCCCTCGAGAGGATGTACTTCTACAGCTTGTTGTCAATCTTCTCCGTCACGCTCTTCTTCACCAGCTGCCTCCTCATCTATGCTGAGTATCGGGTCAGTCAATGTTATTAGTACTACGGGCAAGAGCAAAATTCGTGTGCGCGCGTATCGCCCCTACACGAAACCTTGTCCAGAAAGGGCGAATTCGCCGCGAAATTACGCGCGACTTTAGTTACACTGCTGTTGTGCACATGTTGAAGACGTCGCTGGTCCTAAGCGATCATTGTATAACGAAATGCGTCTGACTTGCGCGTACTTCTAGACAGGGACTAAACGCGGCGTGCAAGTTTAGGAGTGGTTAAGCGACGCAGCAGTTGCCCATAGTACATACTCTTTGTTGGGCTAACATTTTTGAATCATCACCATGAGTCATGTCCCCTACTGTAGTCTTACTGCATTTCCTAGGATAGCGGTGGCGTCATATTTCGGCCGTAATATAGCGGCGTTGAATGATTGTCCATGTAAACAATACGGCAATAATAGCAGTAGATTGCGATAAGCAGACTGCACGTTCTCTGTTCGTTTGTATGTTTGTTTTTTAGCGATTTTTCGAATGTCCACCCACGCGGATGTAGTCGCGGGCGGAAGCTAGTTAAAAATAAATGTGGACTGTAAAAAATTAAATGTATTTTATAAATATCCCAAAAGTAAGTACCTACTATAATGTTTAAATGTTTTGAAAATAATACTATTACCTCGAAAAAAAGGTGCCAAACCCTAAGCCAGATTGACAAAAAACCACGCCAGATTGAAACAAAACCACGCCAGATTGAAACGACGTTACACAATCAATCTCTGTCAATCTTTGTCAAACTGATTGAGTGTGTAATGGGTGCCATAGACAACGTTCTACGCCGCTAAATTACGGCCGTAATATGACAGCACCGTTATCCTAGGAAACCCTAGCTTTAGTGGTTGGACACTGCCTTCTTTATGCATTGATAAAGAAAAGGGGATAGATACACCCATTACGCTTACCTTATGCAGATTGGTGTGTTACTGGTGTTAATGATTGCAAATGCAACCGGAATCTGCCTTCTGAAGCATGGGTGATAATTAATTAATTATCAATGGCAAAGTATGCTTGGAAGTTAAAATCAATAATAAAAACTCGTGATATTTTCAATATTTTTTCTTGAGTATGATTAAGTTAAGATAATATTATGTCAAAATGTTAAATCCCATATCCCACCTGCAAACGTAAACCATCAGGCCAAGATAAACACTAATCGAGCTCATGTTTCACAGGAAAAGGCGAAGCTGATGTGGCCCTGGGTGTCGACGGCGTGGTGCACGAGCGTGCCCCTGGCGGTACTGTGTGTGCTGGGCATGGTCACAGTGGCCTTCCGCGCCCAAGACTTGCAAGAGGCCACGACCGAGAGCGCGGTCATCTCCGTCTACTTCACGCATGCGAGTAAGTCCAACAGTAAGACCTGCTTCAGTAAGACCGGTTAAGTCCAAGTTGATCTGCTCTGTGGTCTGCTGATCTGCCTAGGTACTGTAACTATATCCGCAAGATGTAAATACTTTTTTTCAAAATTCAAAATTGGCGCGATACATAAATGTGGTGTTAGCATAAAATTATAAAAAAGAAATTCAACAGCATGCAAACTTATGGTAATTTATTACTAAATATGGTACATCCTACTACTTAAGACAAACAATTACGGTTTCAATTTTAAAAAATCTTTTATTGAATAAAATGTATTGTCAATCAGCCATTTCCTTAATGAAGTACAAAATTTATTATATTGTAATTGTTTTATGTCATTGGGTATATTATTAAAAAAACATACACATTGAACAACTGTTTTTAAGGAAGCGCTTTGTTTTTGGCACGGTATTAAGAATAAGTTTATTCACATTTCTTAAGTTTCTTTGTGTTGCATCTTCTGTCCGCATAAACAAGTGCCCATTTTGCTTTTTCCCGCACTCGCCTGTAATGTATTGTTTGCTAATTCCAGTGCTGCTATTCTACTGCGCTTGCGTCGTGCACAGCCGTCGCATCCAGCTGGTGGAGGAATACTACGCAAGAGCTAACAAGAGACTCATGTACCCCATCATGTACCACGTGAACAGTGTCTGAATCAGGGGACCATACTACGTCGGAAAACGAAGTTTCGAAAAAAGTTTTTTTATTGAGGAATTTTTGTAAAACGCGCTTCGGAAGTCCAGTGTTCCGTGGTGTACTCGAAGTGAACTACGAAGATTATTTATTTGATATTTTTAATGATACGATACTTTAAACTAAAACGAATGATAAGCTAGCTAAAAACCTACTTAGGTAGATACTTACTTAATGAATAAAATAAATTATTATATTAACCTAATGTCGTTGTAATTTATTGCTTTAACATTTTTGAATCACCGCCATTACATGACTTATCCCCCCCCATCCCCTATTGTTGCACTCTTACTATTAAAACACAGCCTCCTTTATGCATTAATAAGTAGAAGGGAATATACCCATTACGCTTACCTAATGCAGATTTGGTCAATTAGAACCTATTGTTTAGTTTGCAAAAATTGTGCACAAACAAAAAAAACAAACAAATATCGAGAAAGCAACCTATTAAAAACAAAAATTAAAAATTTTAAAAACCTCCCGACAAACGGCTGATCAGGTCATGGTTACCTTACCATATACTTCCAATCTCATTAAAGTAACACGGTACCAAATTTCGAATCGATTGGACATATATGGAAGGTAAAGTCAGATCCCCTCATCAAGTAGGTATTAAAGAGCTGGTAATCTTCAAACGGCTGATGAGGTCATGGTTACCCTACCATATGCTTCCAATATCATTGAGTCAGATCCCCTCATCAGCTAGAAAAGAGCTGATGACCTTCAAACGGCTAAATAGATTTTCATGAAACATGGCTAAAAACACTCGGGATAAATGTATCTATGACACAAAAAAAAACTAAACGAAAATCGGTTCATCCGTTTAGGAGCTACGATACCACGGACAGATACACAGACACGTTAAACTTATAACTCTCTTTTTGCGTCGGGGGTTAAAAATCTCTTCAGACCCGTGGTTACACTGTTTTGTTACATGTTAATAATTTAGGACTTTAGCTCATTAAGCACAGTGGTTTAGCGCTTGGCCCAGCGATTGCAGAGGTTAAGCAATTTTCGCAAGGGTCGGTCATGGGATGGGTGACCAAAAAATTGGTATCACAAACACTTCCGTGCTTCGGAAGTCACGTTAAGCCGTTGATCCCGTGGGTGCATTTGGAGTCGTTAACACCCACCAATCCGCATTGGGCTCGCCTGGTGGTTTATGGCTCATCCTCCTTATCCACTCACACGATAAGGAAGGCCCGTGCCCCAGCAGTTGGGACATTAAAAATGGTTGATGGTATTACAAACAAATTCCTTTAGTTAGGGTATATGTAACTAAGAACGTTAGTCTACTTTCTCATAATGCTTAGGGTGACTATAAACAAACGTGGACGTGGTGAGTCGTGCGTGGGCGGCTAACGTAACGACGCGACGCGATGCGGCGCGCGCGCAACACGTGGAAACAATTACTACAACACCTCGCGCGCGTCGCCAACAATGACGCCACTCACTTGTACACTCGCACTAAAAGTTGCGGATAAAACCTTAATTTTATTGTATTATTTGGCATATTCAAGGCATGGTGGTATAGGTTTTTACGTCTACTCATTTAGTATGGATGCAAGCTTTTTATGGATGTTGCAATGCAACTTTGCTTTATTTCATCAATGAACCTTTCCCTAACATCTACTATATCATGGAAATCTAGTACTTAACGATATTCACAGCAAGACCGCATTTCAACAAAAATCGTTTGAATTTATAATTCTAAGAGAAGATACTGCCGGGCTTAGGTACATCTAGATTTATCATAGGAGAAAAGCTTTATTTTAAACGAAACGCATGTATACCAAGAAACGAGATAAGCCTTGTGGCTCAAAATTTAGCAAAATCCAGCAATAGCTCTACATATCATTGATCAAGACATTTTACAACTGCGATGGCTAAACAGAGAAAATAAGAATAGGTACTAAAATTGAAGTCTCCTGTAATTAATAGAATTATAGAATGACTTATTGAATGTATGACTTAAACCTAGTATTTAAGATTTATTTAAATAATGTAACGCTATGACATGCCAAATGTAACGTTCTATGTTATAATATGGTCAATAAATAATTGAAATTGAAATTGAAAAGAAAAAAGAGACATATTTATTAGTACAGAAAACTCTACATTACCTAGAAAATCTTCAGGGCGATAGAGAATAGGGATCGACTACGACTGTCTACGATGCTACGACCGCCGTAGCGCCGATAACAGATCCTGAATTAAGGCGTTATTTCCAAAAATAGTATTTGTCTAAATCATTGACTTTTCTGGATAAAGTAAAAACTGTTTTTTTTTGTAAAATGCGAGCATAATCTACATACAAACCTTGGCGGTTTTTATAAAACCACAAATTTTTCACACCAAGACTATTGTGTGTTGTGGGCTGTTTTGTCAAAACTAATTGCCAAGTAATGCTAACAGTCAAAAAGTAAAATGTTCCAAAAAAGGATAAAGGCCGTTTTTGTAAATAACGCCTCAATTTTGTATAGACCTTAAAATGTCTATTTTTTTAACAACTTCAAGTCGTTAAGATAATACTAGGTATGTGAGGGATTGTACCTAGCGGAAAATCGGTCGTTTTCACCGCGGCCCGTCGCGTACAAGATGTTATAAATGGCTGAGGACCGCCGGCGCCGCAGTCGCGAGACCATGCCTGCCCCGGGAGAAACATGGTGAGTAGACGAAGTACTATTTATGATCTAGAATTAGGTACCTAACTATTATCTTTTACCATTTAAAATATTGTCAATGAATTCTTTTTACCGCCTCTGTGGTTTAGTGATTCGCCCACCCGTGTAAGACGCAGGGGTCCCCCGGTTTCGATTTCCAGGGGGGGACGAAGCCGGCGTTGCTCTAAGAGCGTGGCTTACAAACAAATCTAAAAACATCTGCCGAGCGTTTGGAATTACGTGATGAACATAAAATCATTAGTAGGTACTACCTAATATATATACAGCGTGAAATTTTAATCATTTGGTTCCCGCCGTGGGGTGGTTCCGCTCATGATTACAAGCCACTTTTACTATGGGGCAACTCTCCTTCTCACAAAAAAACATCAGCTGTTCCAAACAAAAGTGCAGTACACTCGACCTTAATGTATGGAACAGCTTATTTTTTTTGGCGAGGAGGAGAGTTGGTCCCATAGTAAAAGTTGCTTGTAATCATGAGTGGAACCACCCCACGGCGGGAACCAGATGATTATAATTTCAGCGAGTATATGTAGTTTTGTTACAAACAATAATAATATTGATATCCTATATTCAGTAAAAACCGTTTTTATTTAATGTTTTATTGGTGTGAGGTGAGTGAATATTTATTTTCTTTTATTATATTTTATTATATCTAACTTAGCAAAACATCTCTGGCAATTATACTAGACAAAAGTGACTTAGATAATGTTCCTTTGTCGTTATTAATTTCAATGAGAACTACAATCTAAAACAATCAGCACTTTCTCAAACAATTATTTTCCTCCTGTTTAAACATTAATTTGAGAACTTAAAACAAGATTTCACCTAAATTAAGTGTCACCTTAGTCACACGGTCTGTATCACGAATCACGAAGATTGATTGAACAAAAAAATTAATAACTTTTAAACAATCGTATAAAGAAAAATCTTAGTCAAACAAACGATGTATTATGTGATCTTTCAACCCGTCTACGTAATAAGAGGCTGACAAAAACCTAACAGTTGGAAAGCTCAATAAATCCCATCAGTAGGTCAGAGGAGACAATGCGCCGCCGTTGGAATGGGACCGGTAGACCACGTCACGTAAGGGGCTTCAAAGCCACGCCGCTGTGACGTAATGGCGACCGACGTGACCAAGCAAACATGTAGAACAGAGAGTTATGTTAGCCCTAGCACGGACATTTATCGCGAAAAAGTACTCGACAGGGTAATGGGGAAAGTCTGGATAAAAATCAAATAGGCTAAAAAAGTTTTATAGGTAGAAATAAGCTCCCTTATTTATTAATAGAAAAAGTTTCAGAATTTTCGGTGGCGTGAAAAAAATCAAAGTCACTACGTCATCACAAATGTACGGCAGGCTGATTATCTAAATAGAAACTATTTAGCGACCGGTTTCATTTGACATACATTGCTACTTTTCTTTGGTATGTTTTTTTACCCCAAAAAGAAGTATCCCATTCATCTGTCAAATGAGACCGGTCGCTAGGTGGCTTCTAATTAGATAATCAGCCCGCGGAAGTAACAGCAGAATGGAGAATTAACTTTGTTGTGGTTGTGGCCAGTGGTGGCGGTGGCTAAGGATTTTTTTATGCACAACGGGGTAGTGCCTGGCCTTTACCTCATTGCATTTTTTGGTGATTAAAAATAACAGCAATGAAATGCAAAAGTACCCATTTATGGTGAAAATATTTATTCCATCTGATTTATTTTTTCAAAGATCGTAAAAAAAATATTGAGTGTACTTTATTCGAAAAATGAAGACACCTATAGACCAAACTCCTTACAAACTCGCCATGCTACAGGGGTAGGTTTTAATGTTGTATGGTCTATGGGTAGGTTAAAACATGACCTCCTACACTACATTACACTGTGGCGCGGTTCCCACGAAGAGCTGTCGCCGACTTTCGCGGGCATCGAACTAGCACCTGCGTAGTTGGTGACGCAACCGAGCCATCGCGGCATCTGCGGCCGATGATTGATGACCCCCCAACACATCGAACGTAAAGGATGTATGGAGGTTCGCTGCCGTATCCGAAACTATCGAATATCCCAAATAAAATATCATCATCATCATCAGCCTGTCATCGTCCACTGCTGAACATTGGCCTCTCCGAGAGCACGCCACTGAGCACGATCCGCGGCTATACTCATCCAGTTTTTGCCAGCCACCTTGCGAAGATCATCGCTCCACCTTGTCCCACACTACGTTTGCCACTCAAGAACTCGTCTGCCCCAGCGGCCATCGGTTCTACGGCTAATATGGCCGGCCCACTGCCACTTCAGCTTGCTAATCCGGTGGGCTATGTTGATGACTTTAGTTCTCTGTCGGATCACCTCGTTCCGGACCCGATCTCTCAGAGAAACTCCGAGCATAGCCCTTTCCATAGCTCGCTGTGTGACTTAAAATTTGTGAGCCAGCCCTACAGTGAGTGTCCACGTTTCGAATAAAATAAAATAAAATATATCCGAAACAAATATTACCTATAGATAAATATGTATTTCTTATAACTCCATAGGTATAGGCGATAAGAATGAGACTCGTTTATTTGTTTATTTATAAAATACACAATTGTAAGCTTACAGACAAAATCCAAAACGCAAACAAGTCAATTACAGAAAACGATACATCAGCAATAAATAGCAAATCAATTATAAATAATGTCAAAAAATCGGAATCAAAAATAAAATAGTTAAATTTAAATTAATTGCATGCAAACAGTTACAATAATAATTATTTGGGCATGTCACATTAAAATTAAAATTAAAACATAGTAAAACAAAATACCATTAGTATTAAATATGTATCCTTACGACAGGCGAACGCATCGCTTTGCATTGTTCAGATAGTTTTTAACTAATTGTCTTATTACAATGAGGGCTTTTCAAAGTGACATTTAAAAAATAAAAATAGTAACTATTTGCCTCACTAGATGGCGTTGAAGGAAAGAGGATGTGTCAAAATTGGCTTTTAAAAATAAACTAGGTACCGCTGTACCAAAGACGTAATCAAAAAAGCGCTCGCTGGCTGACATCTGCCCAAAGAGAAACATTTTAGGGTTACATCTGCCTGCCTACCTGAGTACTCTTCGAAGCTTAGTAAAAAAATCACATTGTCACATACATTTTTATAAACGCCATCTATCGAGCCCACAGTTTTTTGTCATTGCAAAAAGCCCTCATTGCTAAAAAAAATCTAAAATCTGTAACTGAAACTATCTTATAAATCATAAACCGCTGTAGCGAACAATATGTTTCCGTGACTGCGGATGCCAGCGGGCCATTGTTGACCATCAGCCATTTTTAATGTCCCCACTACTGGGGCACAGGCCTTTCTTATGGGTGGATAAGGAGGATGGGCCATAACCCACCACGCGGGCCCAATGCGGATTGGTGGGTGTTACCGACTGCAAATGCACCCGGGACCAACGGCTTAACGTGCCTTCCGAAGCACGGAGGAGCTCGAGATAATAAATTTTTGGTCACCCATTCCATGACCGACCCTTGCGAAAGTTGCTTAACTTCCGCAATAGCAGGGCCAGGCGCTAAACCACTGCGCCACTGAGCCATTGTTAATTGACCCTAATCCAAAATGATTTCATTCCAACCGTAGATTATTCAAATATCCACATTCCAATCCAGCAGCTAAAAACATTGAAGTTCATATTAACTGTAATTTGACAGATGGATGTGTGATACATTGTTTCTTTTTTTTGGCAAATTTTTATTTGTGCCAAAATTAAGTAGCTATGTATCACATCCATCTGTCAAATTGCGTTTATAGCCGATAGACCCGCCGATCCGAAATTGAATATCCATACAACTCTGAACAACGTGATGTATGAAGACGCGAGTGAGGTGGCTATTGGCTAATGACTCGACGTGTGCGCAATGAAGATTAATGGACTCCCATTCAAACGAATTGCCAATGATGGAGGTTAGGTCGAAGCTGTGGTGTCACCACCTATACGACGTGGTCGCTGAGAAATTAAATTAAAAGTATTTATCTATACGTTTACAAATTAATTTTTATAAAAAATTGAGAGTCGTGGGATGTAAAGAATTTCACATGTCACGTGAATAGGCTCCTAAGAATCGAGTCAAATAGTAATGTTACAAAAAGACAGAATAGTAGGTAGCTAAGATTTGTTCGTAACCACTTTATCTCATCAAAATCAATATACATTGATAAAGCTTTTTTTTTTAATAGGAAATTACATTGTTCAAGCTGATCGTCGTCGTATAGGAACACTTAGGCATTACTCTTGGGAGATTTGATATAGAATCAACCGATAAATACCGTACTTGCTTAAGGCGAGGCCGTTCACGAAATTTACTCCTTCACTATGTCTTTAGAATATTGCATAGCTTTAATTGACGCTTCGCCAGTGACGAAATTTAGTAGGTTTTTATTGATTTCTGAAATACTGGATCATTTATTAAAAATGTACTCGGTTATTGTGTTAGATCAATAAAAAAGCTATCCTTTTTTTTAAAAAAAACATATCACTGTCGTTGAAAATAACGAAATCTCAGATCGTTTATTTTTATGGTGTTATTCAGGATTTATTTACAGAGTAACGATGCCATTTTTTAATATTCTGTTTGGTTCTTATGTTTCTTTGCTTCTTTTCAGTCTACAGTAATTTTTGTGAAGTAGAATTCTACATCAGTTCTTCACATTGGAAGTTCAAAAATCAATCTTTTCATCAGATTGTGAACTGGCCTCGCCTTAAGTTAATTAGTTATTAGCACACAAACAATCGATATAAACCCCTAAAGAAAGAGCTAGTTAGTCGAAATGACTGATGTTTTTTTTTTCGAAAAATCTAGAAAAACTGAATCGACATCACAAACAAATGCATCCTGTAAAGGAGAATAGCCGGACAGACATTCGAAAGCATTTTCCCCAAGCTGAAACTGAGACGCTTCGCAGTCGCTCGGTCAAATACCGCTTCAGTGTCTTAAAAAAGACTATAAGATACTATCAACCAAACCATCACAAAACATGAAATGGCACTTAGTACAAGTAGATTGAATCATCACTTTTTTGATACTTCGCTCGATAACTTATTCTTGTGGCGTGGGCACCTCACCTGCGCCTGCGCACTGTCCGGTTGCGCAACCTGCCGAGAGCTCACTTTCACCAAAAACGGTATAGCACTCGCTGGACGAGTAATTGACGCACCACCTTCTCAGTGGCACAAGTCTCGAGGTCTTTATGAGAGATAGAACTCATCAGTTTTTGTTCAACAAATAGGACACGCCATGAGGCAATACCTTACAGAAGACCACAGACAGCTAAAGTATACTCAGTTACATACATGTAACTAAGGTTTCGCTAGTTATCAAGCATAAATCAAAACCAATGCATTTTCCGATTATAAAGTTACTAGCGACCCGCCCTCGCTTCGCTTCGGTTCCTTCATCTCCAAAAGCCAAAAGTCTCTTCCATCCCGTTGAGTCCCGTCCCGTCATCAGTGTAAGAATCGCGCTTGAAATTATTTTCGCACGCGTTTTTTTGCAATAGTTCCTAAGATAATTCATTTTAATGCAATGGTGTAAAAAGTTAAAATAATGTGCGTAAAATGCTTAAGGCCAGTATTTACCAAAAACGCTGTCTCTGTCTTTTTCTTTACGTGTGAAGAGTAATGAAAATAACCTCACTTTTTAATTTTTTCAATGTTTTTGTTGTTATTTTGAGCATAAAGACACTTTTTGAAAAAGTAACCGTTGAATATTCTTTTAAATGTATAATTATATTTTTCGTGAATAAGGGATTGATAAACTTTAAGTATTATCCAAAAAATATTAAATTAATATTTTTTTAGTCGAGTGACGAGACGATTATGTTTAAGTAAGTATAATTAAATAAAAGATATTTTTATTAATCTTAAAATGTACATTTGATTCAGTAATGATGTTCGCTATAACCTGACGTAAATGTAAAATTAATGAAGTGTTATACACAATCTAATGACATTAATCAAAACTGCGATAGTTATCTCTGATATGAGTAAAATATTAAGCCATCATAGTTTAATTTGAGTTGAAGATTTACTGCCAATTTTCGGTGGCTAGAAAGCTTCTTGCAGCGTCATAGTGGATTAAATATCGTTGTTTTTTAAGCCTCCTCGTTCAAGTTAATCGTAATAATATATTCTGTGACTATAGTGTAAATTGAATCCAATTACATTGCTTCTATCCCATAAGTACATTAATTTGACTCCCAAAGGATCAGAAACTCTACCTATAGAATGTCCTTTTTCAATTATGTAAAAGATAAAAATTAATGCCTAGATTGAAATACTTAAAACACTAAACTAATATGTACTAGCTTTTCCAAATGCTAAAGTTACCAACAGAATAAATTAGTGCTCTTATAATTACTTTCAATTAGATTAGATCTCACTTACCCAATTTTTAGATTTATCCTATTTTGTAGTAGGTACCTAGTATAAATCAGAGACTTGTTTTTGGTAAATAACTACAGGCTCTGGCAGTGCCATAGAAGATCTATTATTTATAAATACAAAATTGGAAGATGTAACCATCGAAAGTCCGCGAATTCTAATCGATGTAGACGCGATAATATACAAGGCGAGACCCCCACAGACCCTTAGGTCAACTTTCCCGAAGTTTACTTTCAACAAACGTCATTCTCCATTTCTATCGACAGCATTATTATTAGGTACATTAGTTTTTATTCACAGTAATTGCCAGCTACCTTTTGCATTATGTCCATGGCCTTTCAGCAAAAAACTTTGATCAAGAATACCCTAGCTAGAGTGGCTTCACGACTATTAGTTATTCTGTGCTACAGCACGCAAATATGCTCCGACTGAAAAAACAAAAAGCGATTCGAAATTTTGAATTTTCGAATTTCCAACCGGAATATTTGTACGTGGCGCTTATTTGTTTCTTAATTTAAAATAGTAAGAAAGAAATATATACCTAAGATAATATCTTGTATAAAATATGCTCCCAGTTTGAAAGTGGGGCGTTATTTCGAGGTGCCGTTTTAGAGACTGACCTCTAGGCCCTAGAGATCAGTCTTGATGCCCTAGAGTCTAGGGGATCTAGGGTATTCTTGATCGAAGCACAGATTAATACAACACTATACTAGATCGAAAGCAAAAAATGATAAAAAACTTTGATGCTGCCAGAACGATTGCATTTGGACACAACATAATAGTCAATAGGTAGTAGTATTTTAGCATTATTCGGAACATATTTTTTATTATAAAAATGATGTGACGTGATAAATGTTGACAGTTTTCTATTCATTTGCTATACATATTACGAAAAGTACTGACTAACCGATCGTCGTTGTGATCCTATGTCCAACAGTTAGCCATGGCTGATATGATGATTACGAGAAGTACGAAAAACAATCAGCAATCAGTTTAGGCATATCTTGTTTCATGTCCACAGAAAGTTCTCATACCACTTATCCTGTCAACGATCGCTACGTGCCACAGAGTGACAGAAAGCGTTGAAGATGTTCCAGACCCCGCTCAGAACACCACCACATTATACCCTGTCTCTAACAAAACAGGCGTAAACGATAAAGACAACAAGCCGCAACCAACTAAAGAAAAAACAAAAATCAGCGACGCTACTTTATGGAAGCTTGACACTAGCTATGGAGAATCTGATGGGGATGAAAAAGAAGAGAAGAGCAGAGAACATGTAGTTTCTAGTGACGTTAATAAGACTACCGGTGTTAGAGAGTTTAAGCCGAGTCCACACTTAGGGACGTTCGTGGAAGATGAAAGTTTTGAAATAACGCCGACGAAGGCAACCATAGGGGATTTTAGGCCGTTGAAAAGGCCTCCTATTGGATTCCTAAGGTGATTTTTAAGAATTTAAAAGAATTACTAGACGAAGTAGTTAGATGTTATCGGATTGGATAGGATGAGAAAGAAATAACTCATTTCATATTAGAGGAAAACTAAACAATTAATACCTAGTATAAACATCACAACCATCGCGATAAACAAGCATACTAACCGATGTTCGTCCTCCGTGACATTATTGGCTAATGTACATTCAAAATCATCAAGGAACATCGTCCGACTATTGTGATTCTTTTTTGTAATAGGCCCTCTGTTTATATATGGTTTTTTTTACAGTTCGCCTAAGGACCAGTTCAAATCGAGCCTCTACAATAAAGACCCTTTCAGACACCAGAATGACTTTCCCTACAAGATCGAGAGCAGCATCTTCACTAAACCTAAAGGTAAATCCTTAATGATCCTTAATAATTGAATCTCTCTCTTTTTCTCTATCAGTGAGGCTACAAATTAAGCTGTAATACCGTGGTAATACCTAATATAAACTTACTTACTTACTAATATAAACTAAATAACTAAAATTAAATAGTAAAAAAAAAATGGTAATTTCGAATGAATAGGTAACTTTATATGGTCGTAAACAACTTCTTGGTTAAATATGTATAGTTAATAATATTTTTTAGACATAGGTACAAGAAGTAGAAGTCATGTCTGACGCCATAACAACAATAGGGAATTACACCATTTTTTGAAAACTGCTTTAAATTAATCCTAACGTCGTAATAAACCAGTAGAATTTTAATTTTAATTTTATGAAACCATTAAATGCCCTAAAACACGATTTTAATTTTTGATTTTGAATTTTCGCGCAAAAACACTACCCACCATTTTGTTTGGGCTTGTGACGTCACTCCGTTAGTAAACAATACGAATGAGAAAGAAGAGTTTTGATAATATTGAGTTTTATCAGTTTTATAATGTATATCATTGGTGTCGTGTGCCTGAATCCAGTAATACAAGTGTAAAAATGCCACAAAAATTGTGGATTCAAGTGCCAAGTGATTTCAAAATGAGAAACACTGGTTAAAACTTGCAAGAATAGAATGTATTTCTGTGAAGACAACTTTGATGTAAGTATGCGCTAGAAACAAAGATTTCTCTGTTGTATAGCTAGAAATGGTAAATTAACTATAGAATAAACAAAATAAAACTTCATTTATGTTAGTATTACAAAACAAACGTCATATTTTGTTATGTATTTATAGGTTATGTTATGCTAAGTAGTGTGATTTGAAAATTTCATAAATACATATTACATTCTTTATTTTAGCTAAAAATGATATGGAGAATTATACACACACAGTAAAAGAAGATAGTGGGTTCTGCTAAACTAATTCAGATGAAACCAAACTGCGTACCAACCAGATGTGATTGCCAAGCAGGCGGGAAACACAAGTCCACTCCAAGCGAACCTCGGCATATTATATACATTAAAGTCAAAATATCAAAATCAATCATACTTAACTTAATGTGTTTTTGAAGAATTAAAGAAATACCTACATACATTTATTTAATAAAAGGTATTATAATTGATATTAGGGTCAAATAAATATACTTATCAAATATTATGTAGTTTTTTTATTTCCATTGTGCACTGTATATAAAGATGATGTTGGTCAGCACAAATGCGAGTTGATTTGAAGAATGTAAGTGATAGAGTAATAGATGTGTATTTATCTCGTATTTATATCAAATGTGCATGCGCAAAATATGTGAATATACTATACATAAGGTAGGGTACTCGGAACCTTCGATCAAGAATATATCCTAGATAACGCTTCAAGTACGCAAAAATGGCACCTCAAACAGCGTCCCACTTACAAACTTGGCGCTTATTTTGTACATAATCACCTCTTATTTTGTACAAACTCACATTTTATATCACTTATTTTGTACTAAAGCTTATTTTCTACAAAAACACATCTTTCATCACTTACTTTGTGCAAAATTAGCGCCCAGTTTGTAAGTGGGACGCTATTTGAGGTGCTATTTTTGAGACTGACCGGACATCTAGGGTATTCTTGATCGAAGCTCGGAACTCATTTCTCTGTGATCTGTGGTAGGATAGGAGTAGAGTTGGTAGACTTAAATTATTAAAACAACAGTTATTTTTATAACATACTTTTGTTTCCTTTAGTACAATACATTAGCATTTGAACTTGTGCAAAATATTTCCTAGATATTGTAGGTAGGTACTATTTTTATCAATAGGTAGGTTTTTATAATAGTCTTGTGCAGTTTTTTCACTAGACAGACACTTCATTTCAAAAGTAGGGTTGTTATTAATGTGTAAATGTTAATGCCTCAGAAATATATAGACAGCATTTTTCTATCTTCATTCCTATTTTCTTTTTCACTGTTTTCCTAACTTCATCCTCCAGTTTTTTTACCTCTTGATATTGCTGGTGTTCCTGGAATTTTTGCACCAAAATCATAGCGACCAGAGTAGGTACCATCCACTGTTTTGCATTGGCTCACTAGCATTTCGAGGCTGTGATTCTGCCATATTTTAATTCATTCCACAATCCACTTTTATGTTGATCTCTTGTTTCAATTTCTAGAAAAACCATCAGTCTTCATCAATATTTTAATTGATGCAGCGATAAAGTTGACTTTCTCAGTCCTCCCAGGACCTGATAACAAAAAATAGGTTATGTTGGATTGTTATAGATAACACAGGGTCTTATCGTGTTGTATTGTTATTGTACTTATTGTTAGACAAAAATGTTATATGATAAGTACTTACTTTAACAGTTTTCAACTCTGCAGAACAGAAATCGGGATTAGACCAAAGGATTGGACGCAATATATTTCGCCACCATCGATGTATTTATCCTTGGTGTAGTACTTTCTGCTTTCACAAAACTGTCTTCCATAAAGGATAATAGTCCACAGTCGTAGTAATCACAGAGATTTCAAAATAAATAACAAAGTTTGACGAAAATCTAATTTGAATAGACTTGAAGAGAGCTGTCATGTTTGTTTACTATCAGAGTGACGTCACATCGCAATCCAAAATGGCGAATGGCGTTTTGAACATTTGATG
Source organism: Agriphila straminella (assembly GCA_950108535.1). Classification (NCBI taxonomy): domain Eukaryota; kingdom Metazoa; phylum Arthropoda; class Insecta; order Lepidoptera; family Crambidae; genus Agriphila; species Agriphila straminella. The sequence goes on along the minus strand of OX467321.1, from coordinate 2,061,908 downwards.
AATAAGTAGATTAAAAATGTCGATTTTTAAAATTGAATTATAAAATTTATTTTCCATTTTTATGAATAAATATCGACGTTTCTCGTTTACTATTAATGAAATCTATCTTAAATATGCATTTTTATACTTTATCTTACATGGTGTATAATAGCCTATTATTACCTTTACCGGCAATAAGAGGCTGAGATAGCCGGGGGCCTATTTATCTAATTTTAAAAATCTATTATTTGTATTTGTTATTATTTGTAAATAAACTATAGAACCTTAGCTTTAATCTCAACGTTTGAATTTTTGATACATTATGTACTTAGCGAGCAATAAATTTAATTAAGATGAGGGCGCCACTTGAGGGTACTTATCTTCGAGCATCGCGGCTTCGAAACGCGTCTTACTCTAAGGTACTAATCACCTGATGCTTGATTTTTGATAAGCAACGCTGTTGCCCATACCTATTTTATTTTCATCAAAAGGTAGATGGCGACCTGCAGACCTGGACTCCCGGCCCACAGTGGAAGCACCTCTGAGGGTCCCAGCCGGGGGCCTGTACAGGTCTCCTGACGCCTTCAAGGACAAGCCGATAACAGCCGACGACGACTTCGGCCTCGACTTCAACGACCTCAAGGAAAACAACCACTTGGATGTTAAGAAAAGGTACCTAAGACCACAGATAATATAATACTATAAAAGTAAAAGTTGTATTTGGCTGAGTGAAGTCGCCCCCTTGTATTTCTAGCAACTCTTATTTCATCATCGACATAATAGCCCATGAAAGTCCCCTTTTTGGGTACCTCACCTATAGTCCGACACGTAAAACGATGCAGTAAAGTGACAGCTCAAGTGTAACCACTTTAGGACAAAATAAAAATAATGACGTGAAATAGTCGTTCATTTTCATTTAGTTGTTACTGAACATTTTAATGAATATGAATGAATTTATTTATAGCTCGTTGTAAATTTCAATAAGTTACGACAACAGCTTACTATCAAGTGGGTTTCATAAATTTAAACCCATCTGAATATTTAAAATATACAACGTGTTACAAAATAACCCCTGATGCCAAATATTGTAGATAGTTCTTCTTGTCAGCTAAAAAAGTCTGAGTAAGACTAAAGTAAGTGGTAGGAAAATACAGACGATTCAAAAGTACTTAATAATTAAGTTTATTTGAATAAAGCTTATTTTGACTTTGACTTTGAGAGACCATCAAACTGAACAACTTACAACTTTTACTATGGGACCATCTTTGAAATCGCGAAAAAAAACCAGCTGTTTCATACGAAAAATAATAACGAAAATATCAAAATGTATGAAACAGCTGACTTTTTTTCGCGATTTCAGAGTTGGTCCCATAGTAAAAGTTGTTCAGTTTGATGGTCCCTATCTACCATATTCGGAATTAGGGGTTATTTTGTAACACGTTGTATATCCTATTCTTATTACCACAAACCAGTTAATAAAGAATAAAGTGCTGCCAGCTGTGAAGTGCAACAAAAAACTTCCCGAATCGCTTATACTGTTAAAGAAAACATTGTAAACGTATACCACTCCCAGAATTCCGAAAGTGCAAAGAAACGTATGAATGAATGCAGCAATAAACAAAATAAGGGGCGATGTGAAGCAGTGTTGGATGACTATCGATATAAGTTAACGATAAATAAATGTAGTAAGAATGTGTCTCTCGATCTCTCAAAGTTGTATTTATAAAACAACAGACGACTTCGACTGCGTGGACAATTATTTTTCTGTCCCTCGGGAACTGTACTTTTTTTCTGGTCAAAAGGTACCCACCCTATGTCCTTTTCTGTACCCCTGAAAATGTGTATATAAATTTTCATGATGATCGATTGAGTAGTTAAGACGTGAAGGCGTAACATACAAATAAACAAAAAAACAAACATACTTTCGCATTTATAACATTAATTAGGATTAGGTTAGGATACAATGAAATAATAACTGCAGACGTGCTCAAATTGATTCTACCTACGAAAGATAAAGAGCACATTAATCGACAAAATACTTTCTTGTATAAGTACCTACTTACAAGTCATTTAATCTGTAGCAATTCAACATTACACGTACAAATTGTATCAATAATTCATTAAATAAAATATGTAACGACTGTAATTTTTAAGTGATACCTTGTACTATTATGTATTCTGTGGTGATACGGTGTTACATAAAACCTCGACTAGACGCTTGGAATACGCAACTATAAATAATACCGCATTGCCAACCCTTTATGATAGGCTGGATTCGATAGACATTTCATCGATACGCGTCCAGTGCATTACGTATCGTCACTAATGGAAAGTTTCCGCTGAGTGACGAGGCAGATCCTTTCACCGCCGCCGCCCGGCGCAGGCGCAGGCTCAGGTGATTTGAATTTATTACCGTCCACGTGATGAATACCATCTATTAGTCTTCCGGCTATTAGGCTTATAATGATAAACTTAAGAAATCATTTAAATGGAATCCATATTTTATTTAGTATATGTGAGCCACTATGTAGTTATAAAACTTTATGGTAGCAAAAAACATCTTGTCTTGGGAATTTGGGATTGATTCAGTGAACAATGTTTTGAATTCATTAAGAGCATTTTCACGTAAAGTCCTAAATTTTTCCTATCACAAATTGCTATAGGTTAAATTCATAATAGAAGTTTCGCAATTTGATTACCCAGCTGAAATCGTGCAGTTTCAAAAAAGTTCGCATACTTTTAAAGCTTTTAGTACAAAATAAAAAATAATTATTTCCCTCCTTTCTACACAAAAAAAAACATGTCGCTATATTATTGTATAACCAAATTATGTCACATTTAATTATGATAGTTCCTGCTTCCGGTATTAATAACTATTCCGTGTCTACTCGCCTGCGCATTTATGAAGAAAACATAACGCAACAATAATTTATAGAAATGCTATCATGCTAATAATAATACTTTATTTTAATTTTATAGAAATATTATGAAAGCAAGTTAACAGATTTATGAAGTAACGATTGTTAATATTTATTTTAATTAATTTGGCTAAACGTTTTCGAATGTTCATCAGTCACTTGAACATTTTAGTGACGTATTTCTATACTTTCATTATTTATTTAAACTCTTCGTCATTCGGTAAATAAATGCAATGTAATTTATGGCACTGCGCATCCGGTTAGAATGCTGAAGTGACTTTTATCTAAATGCACTAAAGATGAAACGGATATAGGATGTTACAAATAGGCATACTCTTGACGTATTGTGTCCATCAGCCATTTTTAATGTCCCTACTGTTGGGGCACAGGCCGTCCTTATAGGTGGATAAGGAGGTCGAGCCATAACACAGCACGCGGGCCCAATGCGGATTGGTGGGTGTTAACGACTGCAAATGCAGCCGGGACCAACGGCTTAACGTGCCTTCCGAAGCACACGGAGGAGCTCGAGATAATAAATTTATGGTCACCCATCCCATGACCGACCTTGGCGAACGTTGCTTAACATCCGCATCGCTGGGCCAGGCGCTAAACCACTGCGCCACCGAGCTCCTTAGACGTATTGTAATGTAACGTCAAGTGCCTACTTACTACTGCCTGCCTAGCATGACCGATTTATATCGCGTGATATAGCGTTTTATCACGTTCAACTGTCAAAAAGACAAAGGAGTTTGACAGTTGAGTGTCGATAAAATGCTTTATCACGCGATATGAATCGTTCATGCTAGGCAGGCTGGACGATTTAAAAGTACTTTCGAATAAGTCTATTTAAATAAAAAATATTTCTATTTCTACTAAGTAGCATAAATGTAGTAGATCTTAATAATTATCATCTATCAGTTGCATGCAATTGAAAGGTTGAAGGTGGAGCCACAAAATAAAGAATTGGAACGCAAGCCCTAACTATAGGTACTGCTCAAATAAAATAGGGGCCGCCGTATGATTTTTCATAATAAAAACGTGTTAATAAATTCTTAAAGATATTTTTCTGATCAATTCAATAAAAAAAAAAAAAATTCAATCTGATATTAAGTTACTTAATATAATTGAAAAAATACTAGAAAAAATCGACTAATATAATTGAAAAAAAAAAACAATTATATTAGGTAACTTATAACATTGTGAATGCTAAAATCTAAACATTTATACAATTCAATCTGATTTTATTTGAGTTTGATATTGTTCGAAAGCTGTAATAATAGTCAAAGCGACTTTACTATCTGTAGGTATAATTATTTTCTTCTATTCGCCGTGTGTCAGTTAGAATTTAAAAAAAAAAAATTTCGCGTATTTTTGTATGAAACTGTAATTTATTCTTATAACTGACACGCGGCGAATAGGAGAAATTATACAGTAAATTCGACAGTATGGTCAGCATCAGCAAGTTGACTATACAGCATTCGAAAAATCTCAAATTCAAATAAAATCAGATTGAATAAAATTCAGAAAAATACATTTCAGAACTTTTTTGTAAGTATGGAAAACTTCGAAAGATGGAAAATCATAAATGTGATGGTTCCTATTTCCTTAGTTATATTGGTAATAACCATCTAAATGGCAAACTATCTAACTACCGATTTACCAATATGTTACACATTAAGTACCTATATTGTTATGAATCATTTTTTTTTAAATTGAGCAATTTTAATCAAATACCTAATTTGCATAGAAAAGTTACACATTAATCATTTCATTATTCGTCTTAATATTTTATTTAATTATAAACCATTTTCTCTACATCCTGTATTACCTAACTTAGTCAAGAGGATATTTTGAAATTGCCGTGAGTTACAGTTTGTCGCTCGGGGCAATTAATCAAGCAAGCCTAGCCCGATTGCTCTTAAAAACCCTTATAAAATCAGTTCCACTTCACCAAAATGGTACTTCCCGAAATCAAATGCATAAGTTACTTAAGAAAATACCAAATCGCTATAGGCGTGCCTATAATATTTGAAGAGTTCCCTTGATTTCTCCAGGAGCCCATCATCAGATAATCATGACAATGGGACCAACTTGGGTAAATACTTTGAAACGAAAAAAGAATTTTTCAAATCGGTCCAGCCGTCTTCGAGTAATCGAGTTACATACATAAAAAAACAAAAAAAAACAAACATTCCGACGAACTAAGAACATATTCCTCCTTTTTTTGAAGTTGGTTAATAAACCATCAACGTGATATCAATAAACATTATTTATAATAAAAATTTATTTATAATAAAATTTATTTATTTTCTCCAACAATCTACAATTTGAACATAATTTCTAAGAGTACAGCTAAAATAATAACATAAGATTGCGAGAGAACTGGTACCTGAACTAAGCAAGGCTTGTGTCTCAGTGCACCAGTACCCTCCTCCTCGTGATGTGACCATCAAATACACTACAATGTCTCAATTATGAAGTTATATACTATGGAGAGATTATATAGCTATTACACTTTAGTTTAAATATAAAATTTAATTTAAATTAAAACAATGCTTTAACAACTAAATTATACAATTATGATGACTTATTCAATCGGAAGTATTAGATTTTCAGTGTCATCGTAATTGAGGTTATGAAGGAAGGAAGTTACACACTTTTTGCAGAAGTATTTCGTAAATGAAACAATGTTAAGTTTATGATGGAGTCTATTATACAGGAATGGGCCGATAAAACAGAAAAAGCGATGTGAGAATTTGGTTTGAAATAATGTTGTGGGAGCGGCTAAGTGGTTTCGGTGAGAGCGAGTAGCAAAAGAAATATGATCAATGTAATGATGCTGCTTGAGAACAGTGTGCAAAACGTAAAGTTGACGGACAGACAAGAGTTGACAGAACTGATAAAGATCGTATGTTGAGTAGCGATAGGGTAAAAATGTGCATACCTTAAGGAGAGCTCTTTGAGCACGTTCCAATCTTATCATATGTGTTTTTGCAGATCCACCCCATGAGGTAATGCAGTAAATTAAAAGGGACTGACAAAGTGCAACATAAACTAATTTAATGGTATCCGGATCAGCTACATGCCTCAAATTTTTAAAAACAAACATTAATTTACGAAGTCTTCCTGCTGTAAGATTGATGTGTTGTTGAAAAGTCAGACAATGATCGATCAGAATACCTAAGTATTTAATCGAATCAGTCTTATTTAGAACAGGGCACGAACAGGAGGCAGTAGTCGAGGAAGAATTGTGGGTGCATGAGTGTGCAGTAATTGACATATTTTCTTCTGTAGATAAAGAAAATTGCCTCATAGAAAATGTCATATATTGAGTTTTATTTGCATTGAGGGTTAACAAGTTAGTGCGGAGCCAGAAATTTACCAAATCGAATCCAGCCTGTGCCAATTGGTAAGCACCCTTCCAATCTTCCGCGGTAAATATTAAGACTGTATCATCGGCGTATGAGATGATTTTACAGTTGGGGATGTTAAGGGAACAGATCAGCTCATCAATATAGATCAGAAACAGGGTCGGGCCAAGGATACTGCCCTGAGGGACACCATAATCAATAGGAAGGTCGGAACTGGTTGTGCCATCGATTTTAACCCTTTGGTTACGATCGGTGAGGTAACTTTTGAAGAGTTGAAGCTGGTTACCTCTGATTCCTATGTTTTCCATCTTCCTCAATAGCAGGGGGACCGAGACCGTGTCGAACGCTTTAGCAAGGTCTAAGAAGATCGCCAAGCATTTTTGACCACTGTCCAGAGCCCTAACAACCGAATCTGTAAGGTCATGAACAGCGTCCGCAGTCGATCTTTCAGAGCGAAAGCCGTATTGACTTGGCGACAAAGCGGACGTCGTCTCAAGAAAACTCTTGAGGCGCAGATTGAGAATGCGCTCCAAACTTTAGCCAATGCAGGTATGATTGCAATTGGGCGGTAGTTGTTCGCACTGCCTCGGTCCCCAGCCTTAAAGATTGGGTGTACAATGGCCCTCTTTAAGGCAACAGGGAAAACACCTGATGAGATGCTTATGTTGCAAATATGTGTTGTTATTATTGGCACTAGTATAGATTTATAACGCTTCAAAAGTGCAGTTGGAATATCATCCCAACCCGCTGCACAATTTGCAATAATATAGTACCAAAAAGTAAATGAAAAAGTGAAACATAAAAAAATACAGATTAAAATACGTCGTTTTGTACCGCAAGTGCACAAATATTTTTTTAGCACAGCGTGATATATTATGAATCACGTAGTCGACCCAACTGAATCATGACCCACTTTACGGAAAATTCCATTGAAACCATAAAAATAGGTTTTCTTTTTTATCATGTACGTTGCACGTAGTAGATCTATTCACCATAGCCTAGCCAGTGATACTATATCTATGAGCCAGTGCCTGTCAGCACTGTCAGTGTCTAATAAATGATAACATGTTCGTTACTAAGGTAATGAATGTTCAAGCTAATTTGAACCTAATTGTATTTGAATGACTGTAAGAAAATTACCTTAAGGTGGGTCATGGTTCAATTTGGTTGACTGTACCTATTCATAAGAGTTTTGTATCATGCTGTGAACTCTTTCGTTTCAATTTCTCGATTCCGGTCAACAAAAAAATTGTTTTGAATTTCCCGGAAGTTAAAAATTTCGGTGGTCAAGAGGTAATTGCATTTTAAAATTAAGTGTCCAACATTTTAAATTGTACTTTTCATGCAAATTATATTTAATGCCTTTTTTTCTCAGATAAACGAGGCGTTTTTTTAAAACTGTGCTACACACACACAGTCAACCTAGACTAACATTATCATCTTGGTTTTTTTTTACTTTACGTAGTGTCCTATTTATTTTCATTAATCTTACGTCGATTATTATTATTATCTAAATAAATTATAGTAAACAGAATTTTATTCATACGAATATTACCTTCATCTGCTTGTGATAATATTATTAAAATCATCGTAATTATTACGTAGTTATTAAACTTGCTGACTGGTATTATTTAAACGTGAAAGTTCTTATACAAAGTAACAATGTCTGTATACATAACAATAAAAGAAATATTTTATGCTGTCTCAGACCGGATGCTAACGGCTAAGTCTTGGATCTAATGCAATTTATTAATAATTTCGTTTTCCTGTACAAAGGATAACATTGCATATTTTACTGCATGTAATAAAGAAATACCTTTTTACCCGAATACTTCAAACCCAAAAGAGGGCCCAGAAATCTTATACAAACGCGTACCTACAAGGTCAGGAGCAAAGCAGATAGTGAATAATATTAATTGAATCGCTTCATTAGCAGCATGCAATTTCCCTTTTTTTCCTGTGTACGTACTCTTGGCTGTTCCCTTGTACGTACCTACAGTAGAAAAAGAGTTCTGCGTCAATGCGATGAAATTGACAATATACTATGGTGATCCGCTGGAATTTCACTCGAAAACCGGAACTCTCTGAAGTTAGTCACTTCACTTGTACATAGGTACCTACATTGTTAAATTGATCACATTTTATCTACGTATCTATTACCCACCACTGTGCGAATTCCAAACCATAATCTTGGAAAATTGATAGGAATTAAGGTCGCTATGCATTTGTTGAGGTCTCTGAACAACTTTAATGATGGTCACAACCCTGTTATAGAGTGAACCCCTGGAAGAATCTGCTGCATCTGATGACGGCGTTGATCCCCGTGGGGCTGATCGTGTCCGCGCTCACGCCCAGCATCATCACCGTGCACTCCACCGACCCTGGCACCCCGTGAGTACTCCTGACTAGTCTATGGTTCAATAGAAATGTGCCAACTCCTGAAAGAACCTGCTGTGTCTAATGACGGCTTACGGCTAAGTCTTGGATGTGGGGTGGTATACCTAGTTACCAGGCCTTTAAAATATCAGAAAAGAGCCACATAAACTATTTGACTGTAAATTGTGAGAGTAAAACGTTAAGTATTTTTTATTAAAAGAATGTAATTTCTAAAGTACGGTGCAGATTATGGCGAGCTAACACTACCGATCAAAGACTCCGATAATGATCAATGAACGCGCGTAGAGTGTGGTGTGCGCCGGCGCAGGCTCAGTGCGCGCGGCCGCTGATTAAGCGCTCGCATGTTGACGTTATTTCCTCGTAACTGCTAAATGACGTGATGACCATGCTGAACTCATGTTTTTATACCCTAAGCTGTCAAAAACCGCCTCAGATTAAACTAAAAAAAATCACATTAAATATTTTTAAACTTCCTTTAGGTTTCAAGATTTTCTGGTAATAATAAAAAAAACATAAGTCATAACTTCCAACTTCTTTGGTGGTTTGATTCGGTGGCTGTGATATTCATTTCGCTACTAACGGAAAGTGTGTGTAAAGAAGGTATAATGTGTAGTATGACTTCTGTCAGCTATTGCACCGGTTCGCATGATTTGTTGCGCAAGCGCAGCCGTAGAAACGCGCGTTTTTTCCTAAATCGCGGCCATCATCGGTTACGTTATGAATATGAATGCGGATCTTATTAGGTTAGCAGTTGAAAGCGAATCTTTTATTAATTCTAATTCTATTATTTAGTTATATGTAATACTTTTCTCTTCAGTTTTTGTTTTCACCATAATTCTACTTATTTGTGGTTTAAACCGCGCAAGCGCAAGGGACAATGTTAATTGTTACCTAACATTTGAAGCGAATTTCGCAGTTTTGAAATTGTTTTAGATATCATATTATCTGACAGAGGTATTTATTTACAATATTTTTTCCGTTGTTTAATTAAATCTGAAGCTAAAGATAGAGGCTTTTCGAAACCTGTGAAACAAGCCAAGTGTGTTATTTTATCAAGTTTATGTTCTTTTAACGATTGGTGAGAGTAAGTAATTACAGGGTTTTGGAGGCCAAAATGTATGGTTATAAAATCACACGTTATTCAACATGTAGAGTGACCGTCGCCAATCAGTCTGCGAAAACCAGTTCAATTTCGTTAGACTGCTGGTCGCCGGTCGCCGCAACTGTCGGGCTGTTGGGCAACTGACCACCTGCAGGGCCGAGCCCCGCCCTCCGACCGAAACGAAAGTTGAAATATTAACATGTTTTGTGATCCCTTTCGATCTTATGAACGGTGTATATTGCGCGCTTACAAGCCTACCTAAAACAAGCAACAACAGTTTAATGATTTTCATCATATCAGAAGCACGTAATCCACTTGACTGTTGGGCAAAGGCCTTACTGGTTTTATCAGCTAATAAAAAGCTAAAACACTATGATTGTGCTACGTTTGCAAAGGTCCTATTAACTGTACTAATTGTTAATAAGACTAAATAATTTAAGCCAGGCATTTTGTTAATGCGTAAATTGACTGTAATTAAAATCTAGTATAGGTCCTAGGTCACATGACATCACTTCACTCACAACTCTAATAGACCACTTAGAATCAGGGACCCGGGGGTCTATTACTTAAAGTTTAATGCGATACACGCAGCTGCGACCGTGCTTCGTTTTGATTGTTTCCTATTACAAAGCACTTGCGTATGCGATATCGCGAAGTGATTGCGTAAGTTTGGCAGGTTTTCTCTAGAGTAAACGACATCATTCGTTCAATAGTTTATAGGCAACGATAGCCAAATTCTATATCTACTTACAACCGACGAACTGCGCACGATTATCGTGGCCAAGTGACTGCGTTACGCAATTGCGTACGTTATTTTTGTAATAGGCCCCCGGATTAAGCGCATCATTTTGGTTTTTAGTATTTATGGAAGAAATTAAAAAAAAAAAATAGATTCTTTGATAGGGAAACCGTATTCGAAATGCAATCATAATACTCATAGCATCATGAGAATACGAGATATTATCGTTGATCAAAATCGAAAGGTTTCCGGTCCCTGTTTAGAATTTGAATACTTAGTCCTATTACTTATATCTTTGGAAATGGGTAAAACGTAATTTACCCGTAGACCCACCAGTCGGTAATGCCAGTAGGAACCGGGTCATTTGTTTAAAACCTAGTAAAGATAAATATCATAAAATTATAAAACATGCGAACAACTAGTTTAAGCAAATTACGACTATGAATGAATTAGTATTTATCGTGTGTATCGTTAAAATAGTACCGGAACTAAACTAGGAACTAAGTAACGAAGACTTAAACAAATTGTTTTGCTTACGCAAAATATGCATGCGCGCGAAAATTCAGGAAATGATTTTTAAGCATTTTTCTTAAAATGTAATTGAAACATGAAACATTCTAGATACCAAACTACAAATCGTTAGAATCTTATTTTCTTTCACATTTTCTCGGAAAGTATTCCGGAAAAATGGCTCAGTTACTTCCGGAAAGGGTTTACTTTGTATGAGAAATTTACAAAAAAGATTTAGTTAAGTACAGCTTTTCGTAAAATTTCTCAAGATATAATTGCTAGGATACCCGAGCCACATTGACCCGCCACTTTACCGAAGACTTGCCAGAAATCAGCCTGTGTGAAATTGAGATGGCTCTTAGACAGCTTAAAAACGGGAAAGCCCCTGGTGAGGACGGCGTTACATCTGAACTCCTCAAAGCAGGCGGAAAACCTGTATTAAAGGAGCTCCGAAACATTTTTAATGCCGTTCTCTTTGACGGGAGAACTCCGGAGGCGTGGAGTAGGAGTGTCGTCGTCTTGTTCTTCAAAAAAGGAGACAAGACCTTACTGAAGAACTACCGACCCATTTCGCTCCTAAGCCACGTTTACAAGCTGTTTTCAAGAGTCATCACAAACCGCCTTGCGCAAAGACTCGACGAATTTCAACCCCCGGAGCAGGCCGGGTTTCGAGGAGGATACGGCACCATAGACCACATCTTCACATTGCGGCAAATTATACAGAAGTCCGAAGAGTATAACCAGCCTTTGTGCTTAGCATTTGTGGACTATGAGAAGGCATTTGATTCTATCGAAACCTGGGCTGTTTTAGAATCCCTGCAACGGTGCCAAGTCGATTGGCGATACATCCAAGTGTTGAGATGTCTCTACAATGCCGCAACCATGGCCGTCCAACTGCAGAACCAGCAGACTAAGCATATCCCCTTGCATCGAGGTGTGAGACAAGGGGATGTGATATCCCCCAAATTGTTCACAAATGCATTGGAGGATATGTTTAAAACGCTGGACTGGGAAGGACGCGGTATTAATATTAACGGCGAATACATATCACACTTGCGATTTGCGGACGACATCGTAATTGTGGCTGAAACGTTGCAGGATCTACAATACATGCTGAACAGCCTAGCTGATTCCTCTCTACGCATCGGTCTTCGGATGAACTTGGACAAAACCAAGGTTATGTTCAATGAACATGTAATTCCAGGACCGATGGCAGTACAAGGTAGTCCTCTCGAAGTTGTTACGAAATATGTCTACCTCGGGCAAACATTGCAATTGGGTAGAAACAACTTCGAGAGAGAGGCCAACAGAAGAATACAGCTGGGCTGGGCAGCATATGGGAAACTTCGTCGAGTCTTTGAGTCGCCTATTCCACAGAGTCTAAAGGCGAAAGTCTTCAACCAGTGCGTCCTGCCTGTCATGACATACGGAGCCGAAACGTGGACACTCACTGTAGGGCTGGCTCACAAATTTAAAGTCGCACAGCGAGCTATGGAAAGGGCTATGCTCGGAGTTTCTCTGAGAGATCGGGTCCGGAACGAGGTGATCCGACAGAGAACTAAAGTCATCGACATAGCCCACCGGATTAGCAAGCTGAAGTGGCAGTGGGCCGGCCATATTAGCCGTAGAACCGATGGCCGCTGGGGCAGACGAGTTCTTGAGTGGAGACCGCGTATCGGCAAACGTAGTGTGGGACGCCCTCAGACAAGGTGGAGCAATGATCTTCGCAAGGTGGCTGGCAGAAACTGGATGAGTATAGCCGCGGATCGTGCTCAGTGGCGTGCTCTCGGAGAGGCCTATGTTCAGCAGTGGACGATGATAGGCTGATGATGATGATGATGATAATTGCTAGCGTGTAATAGGAGTAGATAATTATACTTACTCAAAATTAAAACCTTCACTGAAACTACTCTGACACGAGCTTTTGGAATTTGAGCTTTTGAAGTTGGACTTGTACTTGTTGCAAAACGTTTAATCTTAGGTACTTTCTATGCAAAAAAATTTTGGGGGGCAGATTATCTATATTTATAAAATCGTAAACTGAATGACTGACTGACTGACTGACTGACTGACTGACTGACTGATCTATCAACGCACAGCCCAAACCGCTGGGTCTAGAGACTCCAAATTTGGCACGCAGGTTCCTTATGAGGTCTAGGGGTGCACTAAGAAAGGATTTTTCAAAATTCACCCCCTAAGGGGGTAAAAAAGGGGATCAAAGTTTGTATGAAAGTCCCTCAGTTTTGAAGCTAGGATCTTCAAATTTTGTGTTTAGACTGACCATTGAAAATAAATAAATACGGGTCTCAGCGTTTTTCAAAATTCTACCCCCGAAGAGGTCAAAAGGGGGATGAAGTTGTGTATTGAAGAAAATCCTTTATTTTCGAAGTAAAAATCGCTAAATTTATAATTTAGGCTTATGGATAGAAATCTAACGCAACGTTTATTGTTATTGTTAGTATTTAAACCCCTATTGGGATGAAATGGGGGTGAAAAGGGGTAAAAAACCCCAAAAATAGATATGGATGTCGTTATTGGGGTTTTCTGGGATGACGATTGCAAAAATGACATTTATTTTGAAGTCCAACACGGTGGACATGATTTGACCCCTAAAGGGGTGAAAATGGGGTTCAAATTTTGTATGGAAAAATTATATAAAATAGACATTACAACTTTAAACTTCGTTGGAGCACATCTAAAAATAAATAGGCAAACATATATTTTGTAATTTTGAAAATCAACCACTTAGGGGTAAATGGGGTGAGTAAACATAAAAATCAATATGGATGTCGTTCTTGAGGTTTTATGGGATGGTGATTGCGAAAATGAGGTTTATTTTGAAGTCCAACACGGTGGACATGATTTAAGGGGTGAAAATGGGGTTCAATTTTTGTATGGAAAAATAATATAAAATAGAAATTACAACTTTAAAATTTGTAGGAGCATGTCTAAAAATAAATAGGCAAACACATATTTTGTTATTTTGAAAATCCTCCCTTATGGTGTAAATGGCGTAAGTAAACATGAAAAGCGATGTGGATGTCGTTCTTGAGGTTTCATGGGATGGTGGTTGCGAAAATGACATTTATTTTGAAGTCCAACACGGTGGCCATGATTGGACCTGGACATGCACATCCAGGGGACGGGGACGGGGACGGGGACGGGAACGGGAACGGGAACGGGAACGGGAACGGGACGGGAACGGGAACGGGAACGGGACGGGAACGGGAACGGGAACGGGAACGGGAACGGGAACGGGAACGGGAACGGGAACGGGAACGGGAACGGGAACGGGAACGGGAACGGGAACGGGAACGGGAACGGGAGCCTTGACATAAAAATCGATATGGATGTCGTTCTTGAGGTTTTATGGGATGGTGATTGCGAAAATGAAATTTATTTTGAAGTCCAACACGGTGGACATGATTGGACCTGGACATGCACATCCAGGGGACGGGGACAGGGACGGGAACGGGAACGGGGACGGGGACGGGGACGGGGACGGGGACGGGGACGGGAACGAGAACGGGGACGGGAACGGGAACGGGAACGGGAACGGGGACGGGAATGGGACCGGGACCGGGAACGGGAACGGGAACGGGACCGGGACCGGGAACGGGAACGGGAACGGGAACGGGAACGGGAACGGGACCGGGACCGGAAACGGGGAGCCTTGTGCGAGGTCCGCCACACGCGGCAGATGTCTCAAGCAGCGCGCCTAATTGCGTAAAAACGGCTGGTCTGATCCTGGTTGACGGTTCTCTAAGGATTTTCTCTAATATCCACGCGGACGAAGTCGCGGGCAGAAGCTAGTTATCTCATAAAAATGTATATTTGCACTCAAGGTCTTCCTTTAGATTACTGTACAATGTAACATGTTTTGTAAATGACCTTCTGTTGTCCAAAATGAAATAAATAAAAATATATAAAAAACTAACTAACCATTGTTTAATTTTTTTATTGCATATTTTGTCATCTCGGTTTTGCCCCTTTCGAAGTAAAAGACATTCCCTCCCCAGGTACTCAGGGTCACTGTTCCGAAGGTCAGATGCCAGCATCGATGCCCTCTCCCCCATCAGCGAGCCCTGCCGCCGGCGGCTGCTGTGTGAGCTGCAAGCAGAACACACTTACACGCAGTAAGTTATGAACAGCCGGCATGGACGCCGCCAGGTTTTTTTTTTGTTTTTTTCACACGCCCAACGCAAGAATATTTTGCGAACAAAGGGGTGAGTGAGCATACAGCCTACTTCAAAATTATAATTTTATGTGATAAAACGCAAACATTTTAATATTTAATAACAAAATAATGTGAATTATGAATAATTTGATGATAATAATAAATATTTGTTTGACTTGATTAAGGACTTACACATTTATTTTTTCCAAAAATAGATTTCGTACTAAATTCGGATATAGGACTGCTATAATTTATTTAAAGTAGTACATCCGGGTTTTACATCTGGGGCTCTGGTGATCCTGGAACACAGGCTTTTGCTTAACCTAGGCATCAGACTCCACAAGTACTATGTTACATACAAATGTACCTACTAATCATAAGTACCTATCTTAAGTCCTACTTGTGGAAAACGCAAATAAAATGTTTTTTTTTATTAAAGAGGCTTATTAATTCTTCCAGAGCGCACCAAGCCGGCAGACGCAGGGGCCGCCAGTGCTCCAGGATCCGGTGCGAGGACCCGCAGGCCCTCTCAAACATGATGCAGTGGCTCCTGTCACGACAACAAGCCTCCGCCAGGGGGCAGCACTTCACTTAGTATTTTGAAGTTTTTTGTTACAACAAAGTTTGAATAAATCATTGTTTTGTTTACTTATTTTTGGTATTCCATTCAGAACAACATAGCTATAAGGGTTGGACCACATCTATCAGCACCGAATCGACTTTTTCCGTCGCCCTATCTTTTCTGTCGCTCAGAACCGCCATTTGCTAAGAGCGAGAAAGATCATAAGTAACTAGGATTTCGATCGCCTCGAGGATTCCGTCGCGTGCTGTTGCTTTCCCGCTTTCTTTCTTGCTCTAGCAAATGGCGGTTCTGAGCGACAGAAAAGGATAAGGCGACGGGAAAAGGCGATAAATGTGCCGACAGATGTGGTCCAACCCTAAGCCTGCCCCTATACGCAAATTGTCATTCTACTAAAATTAACGTTAGTAGAATAGAATGACAATGTGAATTATGAAATATTCAGCAATAATTTAACAGCCGGCATATTGTTTATTATACGCCCCTCTCAAACTGGTTCCACATAACACCAGCGTCATGGCATTAACATGCTGTGGTATTTTGCTGAGTGGAGGCCTTTTCAGTTGCATAGCAATAACATTTAAAATGTATCTATTTTTATAAATTTGTATTGTCTTTCCAATGTCAATCCCATACATTCTAATTCTATTCTACTAGCGTTAAAACTAACTTAAATAAGTTGAATGGTCATTTTGAATCTTTTGCAACAAAATAATTTTTGAGTAATATCCTTATTCACATAGAAAAGTTATTAATTACACAATTTAACCTAATATTCAGATTAAGCCAAGATTATAAATAAAGGAGTAAAATTAAAAAGCAACAGGTTTCGTAACAGCATGCGTCGCGTGATAGCGCGTGTTGCGCAAGCGCCGAGAGGAGTGACAAAAAGTTTGGAAAGCGCCGGTAATGGCCACCGACACTATTATTTTAATCAGGAACACTATCATGACTAGCACTATGCCAGGTCACTGTATGCAACCAGTCTCGCCACTTAATGTCTTTATGTGGTCATCACATGGGCGTAGAGGCGGGGGATTTGGGGGTTCAAACCGCCCGAAATAAAGGCTTACTAAAGTAAAATCCTTTTTTGTTATGCGTTTTTTACATGGACCGATCCGAAAAACTTGCCTATGGGTCCTCATCATCCTAGGGTGGGTACCCACTAAGGTTCGCGAACCTACGCGATCCGCGAACCTGCAGCGGAAAAAATGTTTATCCTGTGCTGGAATAGTGCGTCATACATAGGTGTATGTGATCAAACACGTATGCAAACCTGCCTGTCTATTGTCTAATTGAACACACACAATTGAACACATTGAGTAAACACATTGATGCTTCTTTTTGGCACAAATAAAAACTTACCAAAGAAATGCAGCAATGTGCCGGATCCAACTGTCAAATGAAAGCGATTGCGATAGATTTTTAAATTAGACAATTAGCAGAGATGTGAATTATTTGAAATACAAGTATTTAAAATACAAATACAAAATACCTATTTGTATTTTGTATTTGAAATACTTTTTTTCAAAATGTATTTAGTATTTTATTTGAAATACTTTTTAAAACGTAATAAGTATTTGTAAAATACAAATTACTTTCTATGTAAATGTCAAGTCAATGTCAAACAAAACAAAACAACCAATCATAGAGCTAAGTAATTTGTCATGTCAATGTCACTGCCAAACAAAAAACCAATCATGAAGCTCGGTAATTTGACATTTATTTATGTCAATGGATGCATTCCAGCAGACCAATCGCAAAGGAAACGATCACCAAAGCATACATTTTAACCATGGAAAGTAATTTGTTTTAATGTTTAGTTTTATTACTTTCCATGCTTAAAATGTACTCTATGGCGATCAATGATAGCTATTAGTCACCTAGAATGCACCCAATATCACTGTTATGTTAAACAGAAAACAATCTACCTACTTTCTATCTATATAGGCATTGTATGCAGCTAGCTACATACAATACATTGCATATTATATTGCAAGTATTGCGACTAATTGCTAAAAAGAGAACTACACTAGGCAGGCGTGAGCTACGTTAGCCACGTAAGCCTATCTGGGCCCAAATATAACAATAAAAATAAAAAAAACTAAAAAAGGTATTTTATTTGAAAAAAGTATTTTGAAAATACGTATTTTGTATTTTGTACTTAAATACTTTTTTTAAAAAGTATTTTGTATTTGTATTTGAGATACAAAAAAATGACAAGTATTTGTATTTTGTATTTAAATACTTTTAATAAAGTATTTTGCACATCTCTGACAATTAGCCCTCTAGTTAGAACACGTACAAAGTGAAAATATTTGTTTTTGCTATGGCTCACTGTTAGTATTTTTATTTTTATTTATATATTTATTATGAACAAAGAGGATACAATATGAGGTTACAAAATAGTCCCACAAAACCAACTAGTCGGTTTGACTGTGGGAGTGTAGTAGGGTACCCATACCCAACCCACCCATACACCATCACCATGAGGTGGTAAGAGCAATGAACGGAAATCTTTGCCTAATAAAGCCCGCCACATACAGACTACGCAATTTCGATTCGGAATTCCGAAAGGGAATCATTCCGAACGCAGCTAAATCCATACAAATCTATGGACCTACCACACACATGTCCAGTCCATCAGCCATTTTTGATGTCCCCACTGCTGGGGCACAGGCCTTCCTTATGGGTGGTAAGGAGGATGGGCCATAACCCACCACGCGGGCCCAATGCGGATTGGTGGGTGTTAACGACTGCAAATGCAGCCGGGACCAACAGCTTAACGTGCCTTCCGAAGCACGGAGGAGCTCGAGATAATAAATTTTTGGTCACCCATCCCATGACCGACCCTTGCGAACGTTGCTTAACTTGCGCAATCGCTGGGCCAGACGCTAAACCACTGCGCCACCGAGCTCCTCACCACACACATGCGGTTTTCCTTAATTTTATACATTATTGATATTCCGTTTCGGAATTCCGAATCAGGTTCGTAACCGTTCGTATGTCCTGGTTTTGCTAAATAGAACAAAATTTCTTTTCGTAATAAGAAAAGCGTAAAAAATTAAAATTATTATTTCATTTTAATTAGTCAACTATAGTTATGAAACTATGAAACCGGACATTCGGTGACAGTCACCTTGGTTTTGGTATCAAGTGAAATTTGTTAAAGTAAATCGCGAATTACAACGCAAATCCGTTTCATAAGTAATCGATTATTCATTAAAGTGTGAAACTGAAATTACATAACGAATGTAATCTATAAATTCTATAAGGCACTCGGTATTCTATTTAATAACCATGCATCATTCCGGTAAAAGCAAACTTAATAATAGTAAAAAAAAAAAACCTACTTACAAGTGGAGCTCGGTGGCGCAGTGGTTTAGCGCCTGGCCCAGCGATTGCGGAAGTTAAGCAACGTTCGCAACGGTCGGTCATGGGATGGGTGACCAAAAATTTATTATCTCGAGCTCCTCCGTGCTTCGGAAGGCACGTTAAGCCGTTGGTCCCGGCTGCATTTGCAGTCGTTAACACCTACCAATCAGCATTGGGCCCGCGTGGTGGGTTATGGCCCGTCCTCCTTACCACCCATAAGGAAGGCCTGTGCCCCAGCAGTAAGGACATCAAAAATGGCTGATGGACACAAGTAAAGAAATCTTTTCCCAACATTAATCGCCAAAAAATGTCGAGATAAAATCAGAGGATTCAGGGGTCACGCACCTGCCCGATGCTTTTATTGACTTTCAGATTCGCTGTCAAACAAAGCGAGATGATATCTTACTGCGAAAAAAGGTTTTTTATCTGCGATGAATCATTAAGCCCCAATAGCTTAGCAAAATGTTTGCCTTCGTTGTCCATTGCTAAGGTATCTCACATCAATCCTAATGAAACTGAAACTTAATAATCATTGGATGTCGATGTGGAATTAAGCATCGTTTTATTAAGTGGTTTCGAGGTGAATGTCAATGATGGTACATTCGGACGGCAAATAAAGTACAATGATATTCTGTGGCGTTGAGTAACTCAGTACCTACCTACCTATAAATGAGAGGGAAAGTGATATCCTGAGGAATGCGCGATGACACTTGTTGCGTCACGATGTAGCGATGTCGCGAGAGATGCGCCGGCGCAACGAAACATCTGATATCGCCATTGAAGGTCGAAAGTCATTATTTATACATTCCAAAAATACATTAGAGGTGGTACTTATCAAGCTTTAACATGCACCAGATTTAAAATTAGACTTGTAGTAATAAAATTTTGAAAATCGCAACTATATATTTGGAGTAGCTTTTTGCGTCATACTCTACGCGTTCATACATACAAGCAAACAAATAAACATCAAAATATGTTTGCTCTTGTAAAGAACTGTAAACTGTTACTTTTTCTGTACTTACTGACAAGTACTTACAATTTATTCTCGTACTTATAGTAATTTTTGTTATAATTTTTCTTTTTTTTACTGTGTTTGACGACATCCTTGGTCGAGTGATTTGTACACCGGTTTTCAAGGTGTCATTATCTCCGAGGTCCCGGGTTCGATCCCCGGCTGAGTCAATTTAGAAAACCGAACTTTTCTATATTGACTCAGGGGTGATTGTAGTTCCACCGTTTTCTCTGATGACTTTGAATCAGATCAACAGAAGTGTTTTTAATTTGTTTTGTTCCACGGCCAAGAGTACAGCGGTTAAAATTTATTTTCCACTGTACCCTCAAGGGAACCGGAACAGCCAAGGGTACTCAGGAAAGAAAGGGGTGATGTTGTCTAATATTTTTTCTTATTTATTTATACAATATAAATACTTAACATTGTGAATAAATGTTTGCCCAAACTTTTCAACAAATAATATATACCTACATATAAAATATGTACGCACGACAGCACGCTAGGTTAAACAGTTGAACTACGAAAACAGCTCTTATTACGTACGGCATAAAGGCAGTCTCAAGGTCAACATGTATAGTCTGATGTGCTGCTGACTGTACGACCCTCCATGGCACGGTACTTATCGCATTACCATTCACCAAGCTCGCACACTTCGCAGAAACGACCGTAACTCACTCTGGTATGGCGATGTTACATGATCGAAAGATCTCGCACTCGGACATTCAAGTACCTACTTTCTTCCTATTTTTCCAGGAAACTATAATTGGAAGAGATCGCTTATGCAGATAAGTCCACCCTTCGCAAATTTCACTTTAATTATCTGCGGTCATAATATTATTTTTAACATCGAAAACGTTAAAATCTGACAATATACAGATAAGCGGTGATAGAGTTTTATTTAATAAACTTTTTTGATGTCGACTTTACTGTAATTAAAAAACCGGCCAAGTGCGTGTCGGGTTAGGCGCAATATAGGGTTCCGTAGTTACCTTATATTATATACCATACCATATGGCTATAAACTTACATTTAACTCATTTTCCCTAACTACTGACTATACCTATTTAAATATTAAAGAACCAACGAAATATTTTCCAATTTATATAAATTTTCAACGATCGACTATTATTCGTAAACTTGTAAAGCCTACTTAGCAGTGATAGTTTTCCTTTTAACTTCATTACGTGTATTATACATTCCTGAATTTTTGTACACGTATTCAAAAGCAACCGTTTTGTTGATAGAGTGGGGGACACATTGACTCTAATGAAATTTGTTGCACTTTAAAGCTAAATATTTCTCCTATAGGTCTTGACAAACTTACAATATTTTTTTCTAATGATAAAATTCCTAATTCCTATCCAATGATATCCCACACTATTTTTTTTCATTACGGGGATTTTTTTTCATCCCCACTTTACATTAAGAAGAGGAATACCAAAAAAATATTTTTCAAGATTTTATTCTACTACTTTTTTGGGTTAGGTACTAAGTACCATTCATGCTGAATTACAACTTTCCAGTACTAAGGGCCCCTGAGCTAAGGCCGCGGACGGACAGACAGACGGTCGTAGGTACATGGCGAAACTATGAGGGTTCCTTGTTTACTTGACTATGGAACCCTAAAAATTGAGTACAAATTCCTTTTTTAAACAAAGAAGTAATACGACCAATCATCGAGGTAATTCACACAAAATCATACTATTTTCGTGTTTTTTTTTCAAAATTACTTGGAAAGTACTGAACCGATTTCCAAATTTAAAAAAATGGGACCAACTTGGGAGTGTACCTAATCTAATAACGTTTGAATCATTTCAATCGGTCCAGCCGTCTTCGAGTAATCGGTGGACATACACAAAAAAAAAAAATATACAGACGAACATAGAACCTCCTCCTTTTTTGGAAGTCGGTTAAAAATGTTATGTTAAAAATGTTAAAATACTATAAAATTGTCGTTTTAATAAAACGACAATTATTATTTAAAAGCCATAATAAATGTTTAACTTTGTGAACTTGCAAGATTTGGTCGATGAAACCTTACATATATACTCTCGCTTGTTTCCCATGGGGGTAGGCAGAGACTATGGATCGCCAGCTGCTACGATCCTTGCAACAAACCTTCAAAATCAAAAATCGATGAAACTTAGATAGATAGATAGATAGATAAATCGTTTATTTCCATCACATACGTACACAGATGATAATTGACTACATAACTTATAAAGAAGAAAAAAAAAACTAGACTGTGTGCCGCATCGACAGAAAAAGGCAAAAACTCAGTGATATCTTTGCTTTAATTAAAGCAAAGCACTGATTTTCAGTTTTGCCCAGACGTAAGCGCGTGGTCGCCGGTGACACGACACAGACGTGTATGCAGTTATTAGAAATTAGATAAAATAAAAAAAATATATAAAATTAATAAAATAAAAATAGTAAAAATAAATTAGATTTCGTTTATAACATTCCAAAATTACCATTATTAGTTTTTATTGTTATTATCATCATTATAAACACTGTAAATACTGTAAACTTGGCGTAATTTTAGCACTCGGAAGCAAACGCTAGTACGAAACTTTAAGAAAGTGCATTTGTAAATACAAAGTATTAAGATGTCTTCGAAATTATGCATAAACATTACGCAAAGCGACGTCCTGCAGCCTCCTTACATTATTTAAAATTAATTTTCTAATCTTATGTAAATGCTAAGTTATTTCTGTGATAGGTATTCATGTTTACTATTTTATTTTTATAAATCAAAAAGCACATTTTCATGCATATATTTTGTATCGTCCATTATACTATTGAAAAAAGGAATTGATTGACAATAATGAACTGTGTATACTTATTTGAAATATTTCAATAGACACATAACTTATACGGACATCACTCACCTCATTACATTAATAATAATTATACGTGTTACAAAATAACCTCTAATGCCGAATATGGTGGATAGGAACTATCAAACTGAACAACTTTTACAATGGATCCAACTCTGAAATTGCGAAAAAAAATCAGCTGTTTCACACATTTTTATATGTTCGATGAAACAGCAGATTCTTTTTCGCGATTTCAGAGTTGATCCCATAGTAAAAGTTTATTAGGCTTTTTTTGTAACAGGTTGTATACTCACACTCCGAAATGTTTAGATGACTATAACCTTTGGAAATCTAGTGTCAGGCCCCGTGTCCGGTCTGTGTTTGTTCAAACAATTACCGTGGTTGCGGCACGACGGGGCAGCGCGCGAGTCTGGGGCTCTCGCCTCTAGATAAACTATCCGAAAATAAACCTACATTTTAGTTACTTTGTAGCTGCTATATAAATAAAATAAAATATTTTGGAAAAAAAAACACATCTTCATACAACTGTAATTCGTCATAATTTTCTCCATCGCCTTTTTTAAGTCATTTGCTAACAAAAAAATGGTTTAGTAACTACCTTACACAGTCTGTTTACTAATGTAATTAATTTACCTTGCATTTTTTATGCACAACGGGATAATGCTTGGTCTTCACAAGACCGAAGGTGGAAGCGCAATTCACCTGGAATCCTCATCACTGAAGAACTGGCTATCTTACCTCTAACTGCTGGAACGTAACAATTTTCAAATTGTTGTTATGGCGTCAGACTTAGGTAAGATGGTGGTAGTTAGCCAGGCGGACTTGAAATAAGCTCTATACCACCTCACGCATTACGGACCAAATCAGAGTCTAAATGCGGAGAAAACTATCTGAAATTCCATACCGACTTCTGTTCAACTAATTATAGACATAAGTAATGCTTATTTCAATCGTGTAACTACTAGTCTTAACAGCAACTATTCTCGTGACAGGGTAAAAGTTATACTTTGCGAAAGTGATGAATGAAAAAATTTTCAAACAATAATATTGTATCTTTTGTGGTTGATGTGGCTTTATTGATTTATATCTTATTTTCACTCTTTGCAATCATGGCTCATCATAACATTTTATATGTATTTAAGTACCGTTACAATACTGTTCGTTGATAAAAAGTATAAAAGTGATTTACAATGTGAATACAAATATTTCCTTCTAATTGTGAAAACTGTTTAGGGCTATTTCTTATAAAACACTGTACTAATGTTTAAGATAAATAGCCGTTTGTTTTCCATGAAATAAAAAATAAAATAAAAGAGCCCATCACCAAATACCAATACCAATAAGCCCTACCACCAACCAAACCGAGTACAAATTGTACCCCCTCCTGGGAATCGAACCCGGAACTCCTGCGACTTACACGGGTGGGCGAACCACATAGACCACAGAGGCCATTAATTGACAAAGGAAACGATTTATCTTACTACATTCGTCCCAAATGGTAGCGACAATTTTATGGCAGTAGAAATTTTAAATTATGAAAGAAGAGATTTTCCTCATAACGTCTCTTGTCCAATAAAAAAAAAATCGAAAACGGTGTCTGCTAAAATAAAGTTTAAGCAAATCTTTTGTGGGCACATTATGACAGTCATCGGTCGTACACGCCTCTTAGTCGTTCAATAGTAGGATGCTACCATTTCTAGCGTGTACAAATTGTAATGTGCTCTACATCATAGTTAGATACATAATGCATTAAGCTAAACTGTATTTAATACTTACACTAGAATTTATTACAACTTTTACTGTTACGTAATGTATTCACATTGTAAATCACTTTTATACTTTTTATCAACAAACAGTATTGTAACGGTACTTAAATACATATAAAATGTTATGATGAGCCATGATTGCAAAGAGTGAAAATAAGATATAAATCAATAAAGCCACATCAACCACAAAAGATACAATATTATTGTTTGAAAATTTTTTCATTCATCACTTTCGCAAAGTATAACTTTTACCCGCCGTAAATAGGTCCTGTCACGAGAATAGTTGCTGTTAAGACTAGTAGTTACACGATTGAAATAAGCATTACTTATGTCTATAATTAGTTGAACAGAAGTCGGTATGGAATTTCAGATAGTTTTCTCCGCATTTAGACTCTGATTTGGTCCGTAATGCGTGAGGTGGTATAGAGCTTATTTCAAGTCCGCCTGGCTGCTGGTGACTTATATATGTAACAACTAATGTAACCATATTTTTGCAAATAAATTTATTGATTGATTGATTGATTGATAAGAAGAAATTAAATTAGATCATCCTGAAAGTTATCTTTCTGTGAAAGTAGGTATAGAATCTTGAAAGAATAAACGCAACACGATTTTATTAAAGTCATTGTATGCAATTTCAGTTTTTTACTTAGGAATGTAAAAATTTACTCAATACATTATACCTAATTAGGTATTTTGATTTTATTATATTTGCAAAACAATGTAAATCTAATGGTTTGCAGGGATTTTTATCAAAAACTTAATAACATAAATTTAACGATCAAATCAGTTGCGAAGGGTCCGTCCAAGCCGACTCCCATCGTCTTACCTTTTAGAAATCCAACTATGCAGATCATAACATTTTTGTAAAACGGTTTACCTTCGCTATAATTTCACCCCTCGCCACGCCACTACTGATAGGTATTTGTAATTACTCGTATGTTTCCTTTTCACTGACACAAACAGCAACAACCCAATGAATTGATATGACTAGTAATTAACTACAACGCGATATTAACAGAAAAGCTTCCTATCAATTACAGTCACAATTCACGTAATCATAATCACTCAAGTCGCATTTCTCCTCATGTGAATCAATAGATTTTATCACATTGTACAATTTAATAACGGGCTCTGCAATAATATTGCAATTGACGCCCCTCTTTTTCACCAACGACAGCAGGTCAAAGTTCAACCATCAAAGGATGGAAGCGGCTCAAGAAAACTCGAATCTCTATTCTATCCCCATACGAACCTTCCCTCCCATCCGAGCGCGCCACCCGCAACCGCTCTCACCAGCCAGTCGCAACTGACGCGCCGACGCTCATACACGATACCAGTGCAACAAAAAAAAAGAAAAAGCAACAAAAAAATTAAGAAAAAAGTAAAATATTTGAATCGCGTTCGAATTTTGAATAATTGAATTTGAATCCGCGAATTCGAAGTGTTTTGTGCGCGCGAACAGTGAGAGTGTGTGCCAAGGAAAGTGAGAACTAGCATGCAGTGAAGGTTTCACTCTCGACGGGACACACACGAGGTGAGCTGTTGTGTAACCGCGGCTTTCTAGCGGCTTATGGTAACTTGATGGAAAACTTTGAGAAAAACTGGCCGACGACCAAAGTGGGCTGCGATCGGTCATATTATGGTAATATTATGCTTGTGTGATTGGATGCAGTCATACGGCATTGACCTAAACAAAAGTATTTGTAAGCTCAAATGTCAGGCTCCGCTATTGTATTTAAAACAAGTTTCTGCAATGTTTATTCATAAAATTGGATATGCAGTTAGGATTAAGCAATTAAATTTGATGAATGAATTGAAATGAAGCACAATAAATGCTTCTTTTGTTTTCAATTTAATTAGGCATTATATTATCCTTTATGGAGATTGAATAAAATTAAATAAATACCTACCCATCTAAAACGTAAAAAGAGAAATACTGAAATTTATTTTTACATTCATAACAATATCAGCCTAGAAACTCGTACTAAATCCTATCTTATCTAAAATTAGGCAATGTTGAAGCTCAATAATAATATGTATATAAAGTTGAAGCTTATTTAATTCAAAAGGTCGCAGAATCTAAACTATCTCAATGAAACTAAGTTAACAATCTCTGATTGACAAGTCAATAAACGAAGAGATTAACTTAATTATAGGGGTTTTCACTTCCACCCCACTTGCTTCGAGACCGCTTCTCTTAATCACAGGATATATTAAGAAGTTAATTACACAGTTTAAAACTAATTCGTGGAGGTTAAATGGTTCCATATGAGGCAATAACTAATGAAGTTGCCATGAAACTTTTTTTTAAAGAAAACCGTTAAAATGACATGCATTTTAAGATGGTATAAAATCAAAGTAGGTAATCACTTACACCACTACATTAGCGACCCTGAAATCCACTACCATTATCGCAATATGAGGGTCAACCGGAAGATGTGCACGGTTTTCATAGATCTCCTCAAGGATTTCCTCGACGTTCGGTCCTGCATTGCCCGCATCCAGCGGTTTCCTGTGACCTCCAAATCCGAGTAGACGATCTCATGTGGTCCTTTCCAATGATGATCTATTTCCCTAGATCAATCGGGCTCAATTTGAGCAGAATATTGGACACGCACTAAATGACGACCATGTCAGAAAGGCAGAATATGGCTTTACTTGACAAAAGATAAGTTCTATCTGCCTAGTTCTTCTAGAAGACAAATAGCATTATCGCTATCTTTTTATTTTAAACATTTAGCCAATAATCTGGCTAGTAAAACAACTGCTTCTTTTGAGCAGTCAACTATTGACATTAGTCATTCAACTTTGGAATCTGTTCCAAATAAAAATAATTGTAACATTTTACTTAGTCCAAGTAATAATAATTTGTCACATTTAAATTACCATCTAAGACAATAGAGGCGTCCTCTAGCCCTGAATTAACAATAGAAAAGCCAAAGTGTTTAAGAATTGTACATCAGAATATACAAGGCTTTTCTGGCAAAGATTTAGAAATAAGCTTATTCATAAACTCTGAAGATATTGATGTGTTATGTGTTACTGAGCATTGGTTGAAAAAGCACGAATTACTTTTAAGTTTAGATAATTATAAAGTTGCTAGCTCGTTTAGTAGGAAATCTGCTATAAGAGGGGGTTCACTTATTATTCTACACAATAGTTTACAATGTAAAGAGCGCAAAGATGTAGTATCCCTCTCAATTGAACGAACTATTGAGTTGTCTTGTGTGGAACTTGATCAAATAATTATAGTATGCGTATATAGACCCCCCACCGCGAATTACTCTGAGTTTGAGTCCACTATGGAGGAAGTCTTAAAAATAACTTGTAGGAAGAATAAAAAAGTCGCGATTTGTGGAGATTTTAACGTCGACATCTTAGACCCTAAATTAGCCAAACTGTCGAGTAGGTTCATAAACCTATTTAAATCATTTAATTTACTACATATTTTTAATGAACCAACGCGTATCACACCCACATCGGCAACCTGCATAGATAATATTTTCTGTAACTGTAATGTCATTGAAAAATCAATTTTGAATTGTATTAAATCCGACCATAGTGGACAATTAGCCTCCATTGAGCACCATCATGTTCCGCCTAAACGGGAAATAATGTGCAGGCCAATAAAAAAACACTGTATTGAAAAATTCAGAACCAATGTCACAAGTAAAATTGAAACATTACCAGAACCAAATTTTGAAGCCAATAACTTATATAATCATTTATTTAGCATAGTTAAAACTGAATTTAGTGAAACTTTCAAACAAAAAGTCATCAAATGTAATGATAGTACGAAATTTAGTGACTGGGCCACACCCGGCATATATAAGAGCAGAAGGAAATTATACGAACTTTATGCAGAGAAAGCTACTTCTTGTGATCCTAACTTCATTGAATTTGTCAAGAAGTATTCACAAACATTCAGAGAAGTTTGTATCCTAGCAAAGTCCAAGTACTTTGCAAATAAAATTAAATTAGCTGATAACAAAATTAAAGCTACCTGGAATATTATTAACAAAGAAACGGGCAAATCAAAATCCAATATAAATTCCTTCTGTTTAAAAACTGGTGATCAAACTTTTGAATCTGACAATGAGGTTGCTAAAGTTTTTGAAGATTTCTTTGCTAGAATACCTGTAGAAACTACCAGTACTCTTAGTGCTAGTCCCAACATCGCTGTCTCCCTTCTGGAGTCTAGTGTTGATAAGTGCAATGAAAGTTTTTCCTTTAAATATATAAATAGTGCAGATATCATTAAAGCTTTTAAAACAATTAATGTTAAAAAAACAGAAGATCTTTGGGGCATGTCAACAAGCATTATTAAATCAATAATTGATATACTAGCCCCCTACTTGGCTTTTATTTTTAACAAATGTATTGACGAAGGGGTCTTTCCTGACTTAATGAAAAATAGTAAATTGATTCCTCTTTTTAAATCTGGGGATAAAAGTGACCCAGCTAATTTTAGGCCAATATCTATACTACCAGCACTTAGTAAAATATTTGAAAAAATTATATATTCCCAATTATTAGATTACTTCACATACAATAATATACTTCATAAAAATCAATTTGGCTTTTCCAAGGGTAAAAGTACTACTGATGCTGGAATTGCACTTCTCAAACATATTCTTGACGCTTGGGAAGAAAAGCAGGATGTAATTGGCATTTTCTGTGACCTTTCTAAGGCATTCGATTGCGTTGATCACCAAACACTATTAAAGAAGCTAGAACATTATGGTGTCTCTGATAAGTCGGTTAGTCTTATGAAATCGTATTTGTACAATAGAACTCAGAAAGTAGTAATTAATAGAACTGAATCTACTGGAGCCCCCATCAATATGGGTGTGCCACAGGGATCAATATTGGGCCCATTGCTGTTTCTAATTTATATAAATGACCTTCCCAACTACGCGAATAATTTATGTGAGACAGTACTATTTGCGGATGATACTTCTTTAGTTTTCAAAGTAAACAGAGGTAATAACTGTTCGGACGAAGTAAATAGTGCCCTCTCTAAAGTTTCACACTGGTTTAATAGTAATAATTTAGCACTAAACCCCAAAAAAACCAAATGTGTAAAATTTTCATTACCTAATGTTGAGCAGACAAAATTAAATATTAATTTGAATGACGATGAAGTAGACTTTACTGAGAGTACAAAATTTCTTGGTATTACACTAGATTCTCGATTGCAATGGGATCCTCATATTGAAGCCTTGTCAAGTAGACTTAGTTCTGCGGCATTCGCTGTTAAGAAAATAAGGCTTTTAACTGATATTGAAACGGCAAGGTTAGTATACTTTAGTTATTTTCATAGTGTAATGTCTTATGGACTGCTATTGTGGGGCTCAGCTGCCAGTTTTGAAAATATTTTTGTACTCCAAAAAAGAGCTGTTCGCGCCATATACACTCTACGGCGGAGAGATACCTTGAGAGAATTGTTCAAAGAAATAAATATTTTAACTTTGGCAGGCCAATATATTTATGAAAATTTAGTTTATGTAAGGAAACACTATGATTCATTTGATAAGAACAGCAACATTCACCAGTTTAATACAAGAAATAAAGATAAACTTGCCGTTCCAAGATTTAGGCTTGCAAAAACGAGAGGTTCATTTATGGGGAAAGGCATAGCCTTTATTAATAAAGTTCCACAACAAGTGATTGATCTGCCTTTGCATGAATTTAAAAACCATGTTAAAAAAACGCTCATGGGTAAAGGTTATTATAAAGTTGACGATTATCTTAAAGATCAAAATGCGTGGAAATGATGTAACACATAACTTGCTAATATAAGAACTTTGTTGAAGTAATATAATAAGTCTATGTTGTTGCCAATAATCCTGTCACCCTGTTGTAATTATCTGGTAACGATATATTCAAGTTTGTAAATATCGTTACTTATGGCTGTTACAGCTGATAAGTTTCTTGCGCCCGTTCTTCTTGTCAGCTAAAAAAGTCTGGAACGGGTGGTAGGAAAATATAGACGATTCAAAAGTACTTAATAATTAAGTTTATTTGAATAAAGCTTATTTCACTTTCACTTTCACTTTCACTTTCACTTTCACTTTCAACTAATTTGCTACCTATGTGAAATCTCATATAACACCTGTATTCGCAATAAACCTATTTTGATTTGATTTGATTTGATCTGAGAGGTGCAGTGGTCAACATGCCGCCTACCACGCAAGAGGTCCCGGGTTCGATTACCGGCCGGGCAGAAATTGAAATGATGAATTTTTATTTCTGTGACGGGTCTGGGTGTTACTATGTATATTAAGAATATATTTAAAAAGTATATAAGTAGTGTATCAGTTGTCTAGCACCCATATTACAAGCGTTGCTTAGTTTGAGGCTAGTCAACCGAACATCATGAAATTTTGCATACACGTTGTCAGGGATATAGAGAAGGACATAGGATAATTTTCATTCAAAAAAGTATTATTCCCGAGGGATAGCAAACAAAACTTTCCACGCAGATGCTAGTTGATTTCATTGTTGATTTCACATCTCTTGACATCCGTCCTTTTATAAATACATGTACTATGCATACTGCAATTAAAACTCTGGCCACAATTTTATTTTTGACCCACTTTTATGCATTATCTTTCATTTGAACAGAGTCGCTCACTACACAGATATAAGCAGTCTAAAAGCAGACAAATTTTTCAAAGAAATTATTTTTAGTAGCTATAGTTTTTAAATACTACCATACCATACATTATCTAACAGTTCTAAGATCTATTTCATATGCAATCTATACAGGGTGTTTGGTAACAGCCTTATAAAGTCGAATATGGTAAATAGGGACCATCAAACTGAACAACTTTTACAAAAAAAACTGCTGTTTCATAAATTTTTATATTTTCGTTGTTGGTCCCATAGTAAACGTTGTTCAGTTTGATGGTCCCTATCTACCATATTCCGCTTTATAAGGCTTTTACCAAACACCCTGTATATACGACACATCTTTCGACATCCAAACACTCATGTAAACAAAACAGCGTTTTATTGTAACACTTTCAACGATTACAAGGAATTAAATTACGAAACATTGTGTATCCATTCGCCATGGTGTCAGCACAGACAATCGAGCACTACGTCTAGGATTGGGCAACACTTCGGTTCTCGTGAGAATATAATCGATTAGCGAGTAAAGAGCGGCACTAACGTCGAATGCACTCCGTTGCAGCAAAGAGCTTTGATCACATTGAGGTACGATGATTAAACTCTAATGCCCTGTATTGAGGGCTTTTCACAATGACAAAAAACTGTAGGCACGATAGATGGTGTTGATAAAAATAGGTGACAATGTGACAACTGGACTAGCTGTCTGTATGGTTTGACAGCAAAGTTTTTGTGCCTATTTGAAACGCCACTAGCGTGCGTCTAAAGAACTAATTTTGTCATTTTGACAAGTTTGAATGGAAGTTTTAAGTTGTATAAAGGGCTATCGGTATTTGCGTCGACATAAGCCATAGATATAGTATATTAAAAAGGGGACATAAGCACATCATTAGATTTAGTACCCTGCACGCACACTACGTCCTACAGCGCCAAAATGGTGGAAATCAAGTAGGCACAAGAACAGTTTGACAGCAGCCAGTCCAGTGTAATAATACAGAGGTCAATAAAATCCCTCATTGCTCAACTTGTAGACTCTATGGAGCGTTGACATAAGTTATATTTTCGAAATACGCAGTTTCGTGAGCGCAATAAGTAGAATAGAAGTTTTTTGTTCCGCTTAACAAGACATCCACAGAAATTCGTAACAGAGAATCAAGCGTTAACTTACTAATACACCAAGCTGCCACTGCATGAAACCTTACCTCATAAGGTGGAACAGCAAACATGTGTTACAGCAATAGATATTACTTAGGAACACTGGATTTTAGTGGGTTGCCATCGCATATCCTGGAAGTATATGTAACACATGTCTGCTGTTCCACCTCATGAGGTAAGGTTGCATGTCCAGTGTCCAGTGGGAGCTTGGTCTATAAGCCAAAGCTTAAATTCAAAGCTAAGCTTTATCTCCTTCTTTATTTTACCGCTTAACATATTTAAATAATTATAAATATTACGCGTAAGTAGGTATAGGTATCTTCCAGGCACTCAAATGGAACATTCTATGCGTTTGAACGCTACGCTTACTATCAAAGCTTTAAAATAAGTAGTAAACTTCGATTAAGTATATCCTAGATAACGCTTCACGAATTAAAACATTACGCAAAAATGGCACCTCCAAATAGCGTCCTACTTACAAACTTGGCGCTTATTTTGTACATAATCACCTCTTATTTTATACGACCTCACATTTTATATCACTTATTTTGTACAAAATAAGCTCATTTTGTACAAAAACACATCTTTTATCACTTACTTTGTGCAAAATAAGCGCCCAGTTTGTAAGTGGGACGCTATTTCAGGTGCCATCTTTGAGACTCTGACCGGACATCTAGGGTATTCTTGATCGATGATCTTGTAAGCTTGTCAATTCCATACAATACATTAAAGTGTATGATTTATATAAGTTTGTCCATTAGCCATTTTTGATGTCCCCACTGCTGGGGCAAAAGCCTTCCTTAAGGAGGATGGGCCAGAACCCACCACGCGGGCCCAATGCGGATTGGTGGGTGTTAACGACTGCAAATGCAGCTAACGTGCCTTCCGAAGCACGGAGGAGCTCGAGATAATAAATTTTTGGTCACCCATCCCATGACCGACCCTTGCGAACGTTGCTTAACTTCCGCAATCACTGGGCCAGGCGATAAACCACTGCGCCACCGAGCTCCACAACATACTTACATAAGTTTGCAACAAGTTAATTAATCGTCTATTGCTCATATTTAAGCTTTAATAGTAAGCTTAGCGTAGTATAGAATGTTGGCCTGAATTTATATCTTTTTATCGCAAGGGAAAATTCCAAGAAGACTAAAAAGTTTTCTTAAGAAAGTGATTTTTCAGAAAATATGATTAAAAAGTAAGTAAAAGTGTTATTAAAGCCAGGACAGGAACCCAGCTGTGCGCAGCTCTGGCGCCTGCGCACCTATTGATCACGTTCCGATTCACAAAAGCGTCATGCCACAAAATCCAAACTATGTTTTTAGGCCGTTTTGACCAATATCAAAACGATATCAAGACGGCCCAAAAAGATATTAAAAACAAAAACTACCTAAAATAAGGCTAAGGCTGCATTGATACGTGTTATATAATTAACAGCTCTGTTTTGTTTTATATTTACTGAATTATTTTAACGACCATTTTTATTTCTTGTATTTTTTTCCTTTGAGCGCTCAAACCAGCTAGGGAATTGCGTAAAGTCAATCGTATTCATTTGACAGTTCATATTGTATCATAATTTACGTCATCCCATACAAATTGCAGCCGATAGAATACGATATGAACTGTCAAATGAATACGATTATCTTACGCAATTCCACCCCTGAAAGGTAGAATGTTCCTCAAATTGCTATGAATATTACTATTATCCACAAAGATTGCAAGTTGTCCATCAGCCATTTTTGATGTCCCTACTGCTGGGGCACAGGCCTTCCTTATGGGTGGTGGTAAGGAGGATGGGCCATAACCCACCACGCGGGCCCAATGCGGATTGGTGGGTGTTAACGACTGCAAATGCAGCCGGGACCAACGGCTTAGCATGCCTTCCGAAGCACGGAGGAGCTCGAGATAATAAATTGTTGGTCACCCATCCCATGACCGACCCTTGCGAACGTTGCTTAACTTCCGCAATCGCTGGGCCAGGGCGCTAAACCATTGCGCCGCCGAGCTCCGATTGCAAGTTAAATAGAATCAATTGTTTATTAAGTTCAATAAAATCCATTGTTCATAACCGACTATAAACACCCATATTGCAGTATTCTAAAAAAAAATTTTTTTTTCACTACGTATAATAGCACCGTACAGCCGCCATGTTGGTTTTTTTATAACGCCACCTTCATAAGAACACTTGGGCTGAAAAGACCAATCTAACGATATCTTAATCATAGAAATCCGTTCAGCCGTTTGAGAGATATGAGGTAATAAAAAATATTACATACAAACAAACATACTTACAAGATACGCGCGAAATACATAACCCGCAGTCGGGTAATAATTATGTTGAACAAAAGTTCTAAACACTACCATCAATATGTTTTAAGTTTGCCTTTAATCTAACTAAACACTACCATCAATATTTTTTAAGTTTGCCTTTAATCTAAACACTACCATTAATATTTTTTAAGTTTGCCTTTATATATTATCTTGTTTCCATCTTTTCAGTTGACTTGTTTTTTGATGCATGTGGGTTTTTTAGTTTTTCTATTTTTTTTGTTTTAGCTGTTCACAAAAACAAAAAAAGCAAAGGCACATTTGCACCATACAGCCATAACTTTAGTTCCTTTTTTCTGGCACGCAAGCCAACGACAAGACAGTTATATTATAAAGGTAAAATTATTTAATAGGTACTATAATAACGATACAATAAAAAAATGGTGCGCACAGAGTATATTACTATAAGAATAAATAAATATTACATTGTATTGTACCAGATTTATCAGAGACAAATCCTCTAAGTAATCTTGAATTATGTACAGCGCCATCTACCGCCGAGAAGCGAAATGAGATGGGTTATGCTTCTCGGCGGTAGATGGCGCTGCACGTAATTCAAGATTACTCAGAGGATTTGTCTGATTACTCATTTTTAATATTAATTAAATTTAATTAAGTTTCAATTGAAAAGTTTTTTATTTCCTCGCATTTCTTGAGAAAAGCACTATACAAGCCTTGTTCTGGAAGCTACTTGCATTGCTAGCTTCCCGTTCACGGCTGTAATGTACTATTATCGATATCAAAGAGAATGTAATTAATCACTAATTCAGTAATAAGATATTCCTAAACACCCTAATCCTTAGTCCTAACTAAACTAGGTATACTTGCTACAAAACCTAACAAAATCTACTTCTTTAATATTTTTTTCAATATTAATGCAAGTAAAGTAATGCAACACGCGTTCCAATTAGATAGATGGAATCTAGTATAATAAATACTGAATGTACTCTAGCTAGCTAGATGGAATCGTATTAAAATAATTATCAATTAAAAAAGTTTTTCTTCTTATTTCTCGTTATCGTTTCTTCGATTCTTTTATTGTTATCTTTATATTTTCAGTAAAAACACAAAAGACCTTATATAATCTACAGAGAGCTAAACCATACCGAGATGTATTTGGCTACAACGCCATCTATTGATATGGTCTATGCAACTAGAAATCTATTGATGATGAATACAAAACCATACCGCGATGTACTCGGCTACAGCGCCATCTATTGATTAACTTAGCCGTGCCCTGCGGCATAGCCTGAGGCTTCGATCCCGAGGGATTTTGGGATGATATTATAGCCTATTTTTTCATCATGAATGTGGCTAACATACACAAACAAAATATAAATTTCTCATTGACATGTTTATAGCGGCCGCTCGCATTTGCGTAATATAATTTACTTTTTTTATTTTATTGTTTTTTTTATAATTATATTATGGTCATGATATACCTTTTTGAAATCCTTATAATAAGCCCTTTAATTTGACACCCATATTGCAGTATTCTAAAAAAAAAATTTTTTTTTCACTACGTATAATAGCACCGTACAGCCGCCATGTTGGTTTTTTTATAACGCCACCTTCTTAAGAACACTTGGGCTGAAAAGACCAATCTAACGATATCTTAATCATAGAAATCCGTTCAGCCGTTTGAAAGATATGAGGTAATAAAGAATATTACATACAAACATACATACAAACATACATACATACAAACATACTTACAAGATACGCGCGAAACACATAACCCTTTCTTTGCAGTCGGGTAAAAAGAGATGGTTCATAATTCGATTTGATAAATTAATAACATATCAGTTTAAATTCCGAGTAATACTTTTCAACTATTTCATAATAGACAAAACGTCCGCCCAAATACTATCGAGGTCAATAGAGTTGCCAGCATCGGTCACGTCTGCTCTCTTTTATGGCTTTTATCGACTATGTAGTTCGATTATTTACATTTTGGGTAGCTACCTACCTATTGTTAGAAAAAGTGATAACTTTTGCTTCGGTTAAATTCAGTCCAATCAAACGTGTGAATCAACATGTTATATAACCTAGTCTAACCTAACCATTAACTGGGATAGTAAAATATCATCAAAGTTAACCAACAATAAAGGTAAGCGAGGTCGCAACCGGTATTTGCATTATAGAAGGATGCAAATTATCCATGATTACAAATAAGAAGGCGATATTAATGTTTATGCAACAGGTGCTTCAAAACTAGGTCAAATTCTTTGTCAAACAGTGACGGTGGATCATCATCGTCCGCGTTTTATTAGGTAACATTCGCGAACCTTTCATATTATTATGTTAATTGTAATGGACGCGCCTAATCAGAGGTTAGGCCAGTAATTGGACACCGCTGGCGCATATTATGTCAAACATCCATTGAGCAGTGATTAATAATTATACACATTTTGGTGTCACGTAACCTGCGTGCGTGGGAACGTCCGACGGCCGTCGGGCGCGCTCGGGCCCGCTCGGCCGCCGCTAGTGACGCAACTGCTTTCACCTGCACTGCACCCAAACACCGTCCGATTCCGATTTTGTAATTATATCGGAATGCGAGGCTTTCTTATTTGGAATCGATTCGGTTTCCTCGGGTGTTGCGCAACGATCGATTATGCATCATAATACTTCCGCGCTCTTTATAGTTTGACACACTAATGCCAATTCGACTTGGATCTACTCGTGATTGATGAACGCACTCGCGATCTGTAGCACTGGCACTGGCACTGGCGAGTCACATTTATAATCCTCATTTGCATATCATAATTATGTTCGTGTTTCAAAAACAATAAGAGCAAACACTTTCTGTTAATCCATTTGCATTTGAATTCAAAGCAATTACTTTCTATAATTTCTATAATAAATCGTCCTTTTACGTAAGTTACTTATATCATGTTTAAATTGTGCTTCTGTATTTTAGAATTATATTTAAAATGGTTTGCTTAGCGTCGGCAAAACGTATTTTCAAAGAAGAAGGAAACTGCAAAGGATAAGAACAAAATGTTTTTTTGCCGTGTACAAAAACAAAACGTTTTGATGATGAAAGATGTTACGTTTTTTTGCCACAATTAACAACGTAGTGAGCTATTGCAAAATAATTGGTTGCATTGCTCGTATATGGGTTTGCTGTTGAATAAAACATGGCTGTTGAGTCGGTTCACGTAATGCTACAAGCCGCCACAGGTTGACAAACACTGATTAGCATGAATGATGGTGCGCGATCACAAATTGGTATCACAATGTCCCACGTGACAGCACGGCGACGCACGCCCACGCAACCACAAATTGAGTTAAGAAAACTACCTACTACCTACTACCAAGAAGTGCGCGTTTCCGAAAAAATACACTGCAGAACTATTTTAACCAACTAAAAGTAAGTAGTTTTATTTAAATTATTCATCAAGAGTATTACCAAAAGTCTACATAACCTAAAATAAGAAAATAATAAAAGTGATATGAAACCCATATTAAGTTGTTGAAATTTTGAATACAAAATTAACATTAATAAAACGCCCACGAGATAATTACAACAAAGTCATTAGGTTGGTTAACCAGACTGTACGCGTTACGTTACAGATCCCACTCACTCGATCGTATCAGTGTGTGTAACGATATCTCGCTCGTATCTCGGGCGTATCTCGGACGTATCTCGTGCGTCGAGTTCAATTAAGTTTTACTAATGAGCGCAGAGATCAGCTGATACAAGGTCATTGACCGTTGAAAGTGAAATCGTGATGGCCGCAAGTGACGCCTGCGCACGCGCGCGGGATGCAAAGGCTAGGAAGCTTCATGTTACATAATATTGCTAACAACATAATGTGTTTGTAGGTATCATACATCCTAAGTCGTAAAAAAACAACTCTGAAATCGTGAAAAACAGCTGTTTCATTTTGATATTCTCGTTACTAATTTTTGTATGAAACAGAAGATTTTTTTTGCGATTTCCGAGTTGGTCCCATATTAAAAGTTGTTCAGTTTGATGGTCCCTAATCCCTATCAACCATATTCAGCATTAGGGGTTATTACTTTATTACATGTTGTACCAATTCATCTTTTCATGCGATCTATCTTAATACCTAAGTTTCTCTCATTAGAGACACATTAATTTCTCAGTAAAGTATTGATAATAGTTTAGAACAGGCGAAAATCAACAACCTCGTCATAGCAATATTTAAAAAACCGGTCAAGAGCTAGTCGGACTCGCGCACCGAGGGTTTTCGTACCATCATAATAAATACACTGCAGAGCTGTAGAATAATAAAATTATTATTGCAGTATTAGGTCAGCACCATCTCTTAGCCGATAGTGGAACTATTTTTTTTTTCTAAGGCCAGCGCCATCTTTTGACCGATAGTGGAACTAATTTAATTTTTCTTAGCTCAGGGCCATCTGTTGACTTGTAGAGGAACTAATTATTTTTTTGTTTGTTTTTTGTATTCCTAAAAAAGTGTGTTCCTAAAAAAGTTGAGACATCGTTTTATTTTTCCTGTAATCTTTACATAAACTACTATCACAGAATTATTTCAGATTTTTCTCTTTGCAAACTTCGGAGATAAAGGGGGGGGGGGGAAACGGTATTTTTTTTACATTTTTCATCATAAGTCGAAAACTATGCGGCCTAAAAAAAAGAAAAATATGTTTTAAAATATGCAAAACAGCGCTTTTTCATATGATACCCCACATACCCTAGTCGCCCCACTTAAAATTTTTAAGACCCCTTTTCAGTCCCTGTTTTAAAAAAATAACATTTTAACAAATAACTTACTTAATAACAAATAACTTTCAATAAAAACCGCGCTAGTATCCGTTAAAAGTGTTTTATTTCATGTCTAGTGAGCGCGTAAGCTTGAGAAGTGAATAAATAACATTTTTTTTATTTCTTTCTTATTTGCAAAATAGTTGGGCAAACGTCATCTTAATCTATTCCAAATTTCAAGTTGATACCATTAGTTTCTCGAGATATCCAGCTGTGACAGACAGACAAACTGAGTCAAACCATAAGGGTTCCTTTTTACCATTTTGGTACAAAACCTTAAAAAGATCTATATCCGCAATCGGAAAATTACGATTTCTTTCCAGTTAAAAAAGGTAGAGAAAATTATCAACAATTAAAAGAGACAGCGCCGAATCAAGGTCACGTGCGATGGAAAGAGGTGAGAGCCGATATAGGCCGGGTTTCTAGACAGCAGCCGTGCGAAACAAACGCCTATCGCCCGCTTTCCGCGGAGGAAAACCTCGGTGCGAAAGAGAAAACACTATTTGATTGAACAGCGCTGTCCTATTTTACACGATTTTGAAAATTTCCAGTCGGAGATGGTCTTACAGTTTCAACCCTATAGTTTGTAGTCACAATAGTCTTAGTGGAATCATTTTTTTCACTCCTCTTGCTCAGAAAGTCCGTCATTGTAGCGTACAAGAGCCGAGATAAAATAGCATAATAACCCCTAGAATTATAGAAATCATAGACTTATTTATAAGTACTCTGTGCACAGAGTGAATCGTAGAATGCGTGTTTACTTGTGTTGCTGCTACCTTCGAGCATCGCGGCTTAACGCGTCTTACTCTAAGGCTGCTACAGCAGAAATTAAAAAAAGGTACCATGGCGCGAAATCTTTAGATTTTTTCTATAATTATTACAAACTGATTGAATTGTGTGACTGTAATAGGAAAGAAATAATTTTAATCTTTTGCCGTCAAGCACAAATCATTTATTTAAATACCGTACAAAAAGTTTATGAAGTGGAGGATAGAAAAACGAGTGGATTCGATTACGGAAGTAGGTATAAACTATTTAATATTGTATTAATTTTCTCGCAATCGTAGTGAAAAGTATAGTGTAACTAACACACGACGCTAAAACCCATTGTAACTCGGTTTCTATTTATTCCCTAGCTAAAGTTTGGGAATAAAACTACCTCGTATGCAATGGGTCATTTTAGCGTCTTGTATAACAATCTACTATTAAAGCAGTTTATAGTAGGTAGCTGCAATCATGTGAGTTTCGTATTTACAGAATCTTGTGTCAACATTTGCACATTCAGTATTATTAACGACGATTGTCGTTATCGGTTCCAAATGTAGGTTAATGGTGTGTTACATAGGGGTGATAAGAAGTCGGTAGCAAGATATTTTATGGCAGTGGGCAGCGATAATTTAGCTAGGAAAACTGGTTGAGAAAATTTATTAACCATCTGTCTGTACAAAATAAGGCATGATTAAATTTACTTATTTGCAAATACATACAGGGTAACAAAATGAGTTACTTAATTACTTGAATAAATAAAAAATATTATTATTATATTATTAAAACCCGAAGCCGTAAACTGTATTAGCAAATTGTGTCAAAAATTTTACCAATTTGAAGGTTAGCAAACAGTAGTTCCACAGTTCTTGAACACTTGATACAACATGGGCTTTACCAGTGGGTTAATATAATAACCCTGACCTGATTCTTTCCTTTATAATTCAGGCGGCTCTATTATGGGCGGATCCAATTCGAGGTGACAATAAAATTAGCTTACACATTGTCTTTTCATTTATTGACAAAATTGTAAAATTTTACCGCTGATTTTACTATCAGCGGCATAGATATAGTATATAAAAAAAGGGGATCAAGCGGAGTACCTATAGAGTTTATAGAGTATAGAGTCTATTTGTCTAGACCAAGGGATCTCCAATTAGTTTCGGTGAGAGACCGTATATAAATCTGCCGCGTTCCGTTTTAACCAAGTCTGAAAACCATTGGTCAGCGGTCCGGATCGGGACCGCGGCCCGCCATTGGGTGACCCCTGAAAACCCCTGTGACTGTTTGTGTATGTCTTTAGTGTGCCGTCTGTCTATAATGAGTATAGACAGACGGCTGATATACGGACGAACGGCGCGTTAACTAAAATTATTACTTTTGTTAAGCCGTTCCACTCCTCACAATAGCAAAAACTGACATATAAACATCAATCAACCATTTTTCAGCACCTTATAAGGAGCGGTTCCTTCAGTTTAAGATGGTACGGTGAGCTCAGTAGCGCCACCAATGGAAATAAATAATTTACGTTGTATCAAGGGCTTAGAATAAAAGTTTTGGATATTTTGCGCAAATAGAAAAGTAAAGTGCAATTTTTAAATATTTTTTCATGGCCTCAAATATAAACAATAAGTAATGAATGTGGATATTGCTAACTGTGGCCACTTTTGGCACTAGTGACATGCACGACTTATTGCTTAAGTTTGAGTTCTTGAAACTATATTTAGAAAATGCATTTTAGTCTTTTATTTGCGCAAAATCATCAAAACTTTTAATCTAAAACCCTTGATACAACGTAAATGATTTATTTCCATTGGTGGCGCTACTGAGCTCAACGAACCACCTTAAAGAATAAGATCGCGTATTTCTATCGTTTTCCAAAATATTAACAAATCTTGTCACATACAATCTTGATGATTCATCCTATTGTTTAGACTCGTTAAAAATTTCTATAAAATTTGTCGAAATTTTATAAGCAGCGCGTCTTTTATTTGGCTGCGCGAGCGCATGTTAGTGCGATTTCACTGAACGCTCCAGTTCACGCGAGGTGCGAGATGGCTCGGCTGGGGAACTGCGTTCAACGATACGCACTCGACGATGAGCGGACACGATAAACTTTAATTAGATACACTTAAGTGTCAAGATGAGAAGTAAGCATATATCATGTTCTTCTTCATCAGCCACAAGAAAACCAGGCAACCTACCTATCAAACACATCCCACCAAAAGTTACCTTACCCCGATAAATTGTTTGCAAAGTGGACAAACAAACGATAAGCAACCTAATAAGAAAAAGGGGTTCGAACTTGGTTATAGATTATAGACCTATTAGGTATACGATAATTTTGATTATAACCTATGAAATCGTAAACCATCTGCAAAATCATTCATGTTTTTTCACGATTACAGAATTGCCTCCGAATCTTCTTGATCTGTTGATTCTGAAAGGTGATATATGACATCACCTTTCGAGAATAATGCTAATATTGAAAATTATAATCTTTGAGATATTTTTGCACACGCGTCACAGGAATAAAAAAAAATGTTTATCCTGTGCACGCGCGTCGGCTGTATTGTGAATTATGAAACGATAACTGCTCTATCGACTAACTTACATTGCTATCGTTATGCAATACATTGCTATTTTTCTTAAATAAGTTTTGATTTGTGCCAAAACGAAGTAGCAATGTTCACATACATCTATCAAATCACAGTTCACATTAACTTAATTGTTTTAGCCGATAGACCCGCTGGTAGTGCAGTCCGTCAGTTGTCCTAAGAACCTCCGCCATGGCAAAGGAAACAGGGGCCTAATCGCGCTAATTTTCAACGATAATACCAAAGCTATATCGTTACCGTTTCAGTTTCGTTACAGAAAAATACTTGCTTTAGTTTTGTTAAAATTGTTGAATACTCTGCCTTAGGAGTCTAGGATTACAATCTGGGACAATTTAAGTGAAAATTATGAAGCTAAACCAAAGATTTTTAGGTAAATATTACCTAAATGACAACGTAACGTTTTTGGTTTTATCGTTCAGAATTACCGCGATTGAACTCCAGCCCCCGTATTACAACCTCTTAAAACTTGCCAGGTTTATGAATTGCTATAGTTACATCTCTTTCTCGCTGTATAGCAAATAAAAGAGGTAAATTGATAACCTGTCAGAAAACTGCCAGGAAATAAGAGGTCATAATACGGCCCGCTCGTGTGGCAACGATCATCAATCAATACATGACTAAATAGTTTCCGCCAACGCAAATGACGTGGTTGTTGCTGCATATGTCGAATGCAACCTCTTAGCGATCAATCATTGTTTTATTGATATCTCTGTAGGTTCTAATAGAAAGTAGAGTTGTTACTGTCTTGTTTTGATTTTAACATTTTATCTTACATCAAAAACATATACATATATATCTAAAATCATAGAGATTATCGAAACTATTAAATATTTTTTTGATTATAATATTTATAATACTAGAACTTATGAACCTTAACCCCTTGGACCCAGTATTGCTAATCATAAAAATAGTCAATCATAAAAATAGTGAAAAAATCAATGTTAATAATAATGATTATTATAAAAAACGGCATATAAGTTAAATCATTTTTGTAGGAGTGGAACAATAAAACATAAAAACATTGCAAAAATAGTACTTATAGCACAAAACATTGAGCATTTCATCGCCCGCGCGGACTCCAACATCCGGTCAACAATAGAAAGGGCGTAAGATGATGTTTTTATGAAATTGCATTGATTTATTTATTTTTTATTTCATCATTTGGACTTGTTCACGGCGTTTGATAGATTACAATGGTCTGTAATAGACAAGGCAGTGTTCACAGGTAGATTTAAGCTGCAGTAAAGTTCAGCTGTGTCGCAACCCATGGTTTGTTCGGAATAGTTCACGAAGCTCCCACAACACTTGAAGCGTGAATCACTGCACACAGTTTCTTAAAATAATATTTGCTATTGCTATTGTGCTTTAATTTGATATCGTTTAAATTTTTAACAAAAAAAGAAACAATATTTATCATTGTAAGTACGAAGAAAACAGGAAAATTTGTTTGGCTATACATCTGAACCCCTGAGTACCCTTAGCACGAACAGCTAACGAGAAAAAAAACGCGCGTAAAATTACTCGATAGAGAATTATCTATGGAAATTTTAATTTCACTATTCGGCGGTAGATGGCGTTGTACAAATTTTCAGTACAAAATTGCACTATCGAATGATTTTACGCGCGTAATTTTTTTTGTTGAAATACGCCAAAAAAAATCCGCATTTTGTATATTTACAATATTTACTAGAGGTACGTGAAAGAAGGCCATTGTTACTTCCCATAAACTTAATTGGAATATTAAGGTTATGTTACTTCCATACAAAAGACATCAACGCGCTGCACAAAAAGATAAAATAAACGAAACAATGATAGAAAGTATTAATTTTGCTAATCGTACAGCTACTCAAATACAATTTGATCATTTATTTCTTAGTTTAATATTTTGGTTAC
The DNA here is from genome assembly GCA_950108535.1 of Agriphila straminella. Taxonomy (NCBI): domain Eukaryota; kingdom Metazoa; phylum Arthropoda; class Insecta; order Lepidoptera; family Crambidae; genus Agriphila; species Agriphila straminella. The sequence continues at coordinate 2,016,988 of OX467321.1, read as the reverse complement.
TTATCATTCAGTGTGATTCTTTGAGGTTCGGGATATTTTTGAAAGCTAAGTTTGAGCATTAAAATGCTTTAAGTTTGAAAGCAATAACAAACAACAACAGTTTAATGCCGCAGGTATTTTGAGCTCTATTTCCAATTGCACTGTTTATGGATAGTAAAGAAGCTTAGTAGCTAAAGAAGGTGTAACAAATGATACAGTATGGCATCCAGCTACCCTGAGAGAAGCAAATTTACAATGTAGGGACTGATCGCCGGAAATCCCTGGCGTTTCCGGCGACCGGCGACCGGCGACCGGCGACCGGCGACCGGCGACCGGCGACCGGCGCGATCTGCTCCATTATCTAATTAGCTGATTGGCAACGGAATCAAACGAATTATTTACTGGATAAAGCTCCTCGCACACTGACAACATCAGTTGAGTAGCGTTCACGCTAGATCAGGTTATTTGTTAGATCTCTAGTTATTTTATTTGTATAGATTACTAATCGGGTGTAACCTTTTTGATAATTATTTACCATTAACTCATCAATGTCGCATTTTTATTTTAAATTTCATTATTGGAATACATTTTTCCTATCATTACTAAAGATCTCAGTAAATTAGCACTGTGGGGATATTTAGTAATTCACACACTCGCGCTTCTCGCATCTTATCTAGCCTACAATTAAGTGCAATGCAACACCAGCCGGGCGAGTTCACTGGCGTTTTCAACGCCCTCATTCTCCTCAACATCCTACTTCCTACTAGTATTATAATTGTGAAAGTTTGTCGGTTTGGATGTTTGTTCCTCAATCACGCAAAAACGGCTTAACTGATTTGGGTGAAATATGACACAGATATAGTTTATAGCCTGGATGAAAACATAAGACACTTTTTATCCCGGTCAAAGGTTCCCTACGGGTTTATCGAATGTCCACGCGGACGAAGTCACGGATGTATTCTGTGGTCGCGGGCGGAAGCTAGTATTTTTATAAATTTAGAGTAAGAAAATTCTGTCCTCGTGTGCAGTAACGACAATAATCCCAACAGCATAAGTTTTATTATTTTCTCAACCTTTCATGACAATTTATGTTGAGGAGAATGACTGTTTTCAAAACGCCCGTAAATTCCTGAAAACCGAGCGTTTTGTTACTAACGAACGAGCCAGTGTCCGATGAGCCTTAGTACTATAAACATTGGGATCGGTTAACCACGCTCTACTTGAGACGGGCCGACCGACGACGTCGGCAATCCACAATCAATTTATATTTTGTACTAGCGGCCGTCCGCGACTTCGTCTGCGTGGAAAGTTTTTTGCTGTCCCTCGGAAACAACACAAAAAGTGTTTTCAGAAAACTCAAATGGAAGGTACCCCTGGCAACGTGTATGTAAAATTTCATAATGATCGGTTCAGGCGTAACAAACAAACAAATAAACAAACAAACAAACGGACTTTCGCATTTATAATATTAGTAAAGATGTAGCTCAGTTTTACACAATATAATCTAAAATGTTTGTAACAATTTATATTCAATTCAATTGAATATGGATATAATCTAGAGATCTTGATGGTATTATAAAACGTGAACTATGCAATGTTTATGTAATGTATTTTTATTTTTATCTTATAGACACTAACTTATGTTAAAAACTAATAATATACCTACTGTGTTTATGTCAAACGGTCAAACTTGATTGTTGGACTTCTATTTGTATCATATCTCTGCAGTTATTGCTTTCTCTGTGATATTTCGCTTTAAATAAAAAAATAAAACACTATTATTTTAATGCAAACATTGCCCGTGACGAAACCTTAAATAGCAAAAAACCCAGTTGATCCGCTATTCCAAAAATGCCATGCATTTCTAGTTCTGCGTTTCGCTTGAAAGTTATGGTTATCGAATCGGTGACACAAAACCATTCAAACGGCGATCTTCCATTTACAGCAGTTTAACTTGGTTACTTGCTAATATAAAGTACCGGTCAAGAGCGAGTCGGACTCGCGCACCGAGGGTTTCCGTACCATCATAATAAGTACACTGCAGAGCTGTAGAATAATCAAATTATTATTGCAGTATTAGGTCAGCACCATCTCTTGGCCGATTGTGGAACTATTTTTTTTCTTAGACCAGCGTCACCTCTTGACCGATAGTGGAACTAATTTAATTTTACTTAGGTCAGGGCAATCTGTTGACTGGTAGAGAAACTAAAGAATTTTTGTTTGTTTTTTTAATTTCTAAAAAAGTGTGTTAGACTGAGACATCGTTTTATTTTTCAAGTTGATACCATTAGTAGTTCTCGAGATATCCAGCTGTGACAGACAGACAGACAGACAGACTGAGTCATTTCATTTCATAAGGGTTCCTTTTTTACCATTTTGGTACGGAACCCTAAAAAATAAACAAAAAATATATGATCACCAACATTTTCATGATTTTAATCAGAAAATAAAGTAAACACAACAACGTCAATCTACCAATGAAAATATGTTATTAAAGTTCGATTTTGTAGAAATACATTCAAAACCAAAATATTTACGAAGAAAAATACTCATTAAAAATAATCATTGTCTCTTCCATACAAAAGACATCAACGATCTCGATCATCGTATGCGACGTAAAATATGAAAGATATTTTACTGATCTTTTTGTTTATATTTTTGCATATTGAATCTAATTCTATTGTAACACTTAAAAGTATTAGGTATATATGGAGTCACTCCTTTGATGTATTAACATCTACCTTGATCAGGGGTAGAGTGTGAGTTTTTAAAGTGCAAACTTTTGAGTGAACTAGCCTTCTTATTGTCTAATTTTCAAAATCTATCGCAATCGCTTTCATTTTGAACACATTGCTGCATTTTTTGATAAATTTTATTTAAAAAGCATCAATGTATCACATCCTGAAATCGATTGCGATAAATTTTGATATTAGACAATTAGCTCCAGATTTAAGGTTTCGGTAGAGTTTGGTGCCAACTTCCTGATAAGAAGTCAAAGTTTCACTATGAAAACAAAAGGTTTCGTATTGGAAAATTAGATATATATATTAAAATATTTCAATTTATAATTTCTATTAACCTTATATCTATTTTGGTGCTTCCGCTATGAAAATCATAATAATCATAAATATTGACCGATTCATCATTCTCGGTAGTTCGCATGATAAGTACGAGCACATTCCAATGATTGCGAGCCTCATGAACACGCAATTAGAAATGCTATCCATACGACAAGGCAATCACGCACCCGATCGATATGCATAGCTTTAATCGCAATAAACTTAAAACAACTCAAATTACAGGCCTGCGCTTCATAACTACATTAAAAACAAATTAAACTATATAATTATATAAATTGTACCGAAAAAAATTGCACGCCACGTTCGCTTTGCTCTCAAATATGCGTCGACGAGATGAAAGTTGTCACAGCGGAGGCGGAGAGTGTTGTTAATTTTATAGAACATTGAATTTTATTACCATTACATTCATTATACAACGTATTAGATAACGCAAAATGTGTTCTGCTAAATCTGTTCACCTCGTCACAAGTACATAAGTAATACCAGATAATAATAGAAAATAAATTAATGGTAGGAAATGTAACTTTTAATAATTATGAAATTATAAGTGGAATAGAGATAGTGGTTTTGATAACTTTTGGAACTACCACACCGCAACAGTAACCAACAAGCCATAACAAAATTAATTAATTAAATTTCACTTAGACTTTTCCTTAAATTTCGTGCCTACACTAAATGAGTTGTAAGTAAAGCTTTTTAAACATTCGTTAGTGCTCTCTATAGAAGTTGTGGCTATAGTATAGAATAATGTTACAAATATGACTTTTTGTTATTATTTAAAGAAATCAACTAAAGATATCCCAAACTATAAAAAACATAAATGACTTAATCTTCTTCTTCTTCTAATCGAATGAGGATACATGAGTCCACCTTTGGTGTTAGAGTTCATCAAGCCGCCTGTAAGGCCTCTAACTTGGCTTAACGACTGTTGTCATTTGAAAACCGGGACCGACGGTTTAACGTGCCCTCCGAAGCACGGAAGCGCTAAGTTATAATGCCACTTAACGGTCACCTATCCGACACCTGCCGGACCGAGCGTTGCTTAACAAACGTGATCGAGTACGATCAGTCTGTCAAGTTCCGCCATGAGCGCTTGCTGAAGCTTAAATCTTGAATGACTTAATAGCTGGGAGCTTTGTCTCGATAAACTCGCGGTCAGGCCATCGCAGTCACCAGTATTACCACACACTGGAAAGTGGTCAGTCAACCACGATGCCTCGGGGAAAACCAGGATTTTCCATCACTTTCACTTTTATATGTATTTGTTTGTACCAGTGGATAAGTGATTACTTTTGCACACGGTTAACACGCGTAAGACACCTACATGACATAAAATGCTTAACGCACATAAACCACTCGTCGCCGTCGTTTATGTTAAGTTTTGTACTTACTTTCTTTACTTAGAAACTATATTTAAACAACCCGTTTATCCTTCTGTTAGCCATTTCCTAATCATGTTATTCATTTTTGTTCCAGATGACTCCCGTAAGACAAATGCGGATATTAGCGGCGGTGTGCCTGCTAGCGGCCGCCTGCGCCGCGACTGATCGCGCCGAACAAAACATCACTACCACAAAAACAGTCAGAACCACAATCCTACCCTCCAGGACCACCAGGACAGAGCTCAAGGTCTCCCGCAGCCTCAACCCCCACGACACCACCACACTTAATGTCAAAACCAGACAAGGCCATATGACACAGTTAATCGTCAAAAAGAAAGACGGAAAGTCCACTACGCAACATGTTAGCACGACAACAGCACCTACCACCGTTTCCATGAAAACTACAGTCCCAGCCAAAGTGAACGCTACTACAGATGATAGCAAAAACAAGACGGATACTAGGGATCAAAGGAAGCTGAATTTCGCCAGCAGCCCTCTGAACAGCGATCTGGCCGGTTACGAATACTATTCGAATACCAACCGCAACAAAAATACTGAGGTCTTCTCAGACGTCAAAGCAGAATACGGCAATTGGTCTCCCGTTTCCGTTTACCCAGAATCTCACATCCAAGAAAATGGTGGAAAACCTGAAACTGACCCCGAAACGTCAAGTTACTACCCAACTTACGATAACGAAAAAAGAACAGAAAATAAAAAAGTTTATATTACATCCACAAGCTACTTAGATTACGGTGGACCCGTGAAAAACTACAGGTTTGACCCTCATAATCCGGTGATAAAGAACGATCGGAACCCAGTCTACATAGAAGTGGTCAGCACTAAAGTTGCTGATGAAGGGAAATCATTCCAAATCCCCGATCCTGTTGTCATCAGTTCAGAACCGATGTACATAAAGAAAGCTATTGATAAGTATAACAACAAAAGAGGACGGTCAATTTTGACTCTAGGTGAAGATGGTATCCCTGAAATCCAAGGCGTAAGAATGCCAGATGATGAATCTGATAAGAAAACTTGGAGAAACGCTAGAGTTGTAAATGGAGAACTTTTACCGTATCCCGAAGGATACACTCCCCCTAAAGCCATCTCTGAGGCTGAAGCGTACACCGACGTGTCCTCCGAGGAACCCGCAGATAGCTTCGGACCTTTCACCAAACACGACAACTTGGAGCAAACAGACGGGCCGTTTACTAAATTCGATAACTTGAAATTTGATAGCGACGATGCCCGCGACGACATTGATATCTACACCAACAATCCATCTTTCTCTCAGAATCACAAATTAGAAAAATTCAAGTCCGGATACGGTTACGGTCCTTTCACTAAAGCCGATAATTCGAAAGTAGCTAATTCGAAACTAATCGAATACATAAAACAAATAAACGAACAAGAATCAAAACGAGACTACTTCAGCGGTCGCAGTTCAAGGGCACATGCAGGGGATCTCGATTATTCAGAGAGCCACATACAGAGACGCATGCTTCAGCACCCTGGAGAAGTCAATTACCCCAATTCCCTCATGTACACGCCAAAGAATGCGAAGCCGAGCTTTGATGAAAGCGTGAGGAATCCGGTTCTACAATACGCCCACCCGGAACTGGGGGTGCAACCCGCTAAAGCTACACGCGATAACCTTGAAAACTACAACGACCGAAAAGTAAAATACTATTCTACTGTACCCAAAAGTGCCCATCCTTATCCAATGGAGCCTGTTAATGGTTACGGACAGCAGAGGTCGCAGAGCAATATGAATGCCAACCGATACTATGAAGACGAACACAAAAAGTTCTCTTACTACGAAAACAGCCATAGCCCCAGCTACCCATACGGTTACGGCTACATAAAAAGGACTCCTGAGCCATCCCTGTGGAAGAGATTTACAGATTCGATGAAGGATACCATTAACAGCGCAAGCCAAACTGTTCAACAATTTACCAAACCTATCATGGACCCCATCGCTAAAGTCACTGACCCTATCGTTGAGGCTACTCAGAAAATCTCTCATAACTTAGGTCTGTATCCCTCGAACTCTATTCAAACTCAACGGTACGCCCAGGACAAGATCGGAGTGGCCGCGGCGGCTTCGGGAGGCACGGCCATGCTGCCAGCTATCGGCCTGATGGCTGGCGGAGCCGCCTTAGGACTCGGTGCTGTCGCCATGGGAAGGTTATTGGATGTCAACTTAATGCGTTCAGCGGGTTTAACGGACGAAGACATTCAAGACGAACTGGAGAAGGAGCATAAAAGAGCTTTCGGTGATGCACCCTACGATATCGATAGACACATCTTGAGCAGACAGAAGGTTTACGACGACAATTACAAGATGCCTAGTGAGAATGTTTACGTGGTGATGTCACCGGATGGTAGTCAGGCGAGGTCAAAGCGGGATACGCTTGCATTTTACAAGGAATCGAGTGACAGTGGTCCGTCAGTGAGGCGTAGGAAGCGTATATCGAAGAGGTCGATGGACATGGACATGCCCGAAGACCTACAGCACCTGGACAGCGAGCAGGCGGCGTCGTCGGCGCTCACGTCGGCCGCCATGGACCTGGTGAAGCAGACGGACTGGCGAGACTCACAGTGCGCTAAGTACACCTTCTGCAAGGTGCTCACGTCGCAGCCTTCAGACTCCATCTTCGCGATGGAGAAGAAAATGGAGTCACTACTCAAGTTGTAAGTAATCCATGATATAATAAATTTCTGTATTGCAAAGCATTATCCCACACAACTTGAGATTGATTGACTTTGAATTATTCACCAAAATTACTTTTACTCTATTTTTACAAAAAATGTGAAAGGTTATTAAAAGGTATAGCTACCACGGCCTATTAAACTTAATCCCTTGCGCGTTTCTAAGGCAGAGTTACTTCCCCAGTTATGCTACACGTTTCTTATAAATGTAATTATTATTTTTATTCAAGCTGTTGTCTACTTATTTATCTATCGCATAAACCCCTCGGCCAGTGTCGGTAATCCGGGAACAGCAACTCGACTTTCTCGAGGTCGCTCAGTGTCTCGGTCGTGTTGCGCAAACGACTATCATGTAACTGCACTCAATGCTAGGGTTGTCATCGCGTGTTTACAAACTGTTTACTAATCTCCAGATTGGCATTTTACTGAACCCGATAACATATTGAATAGGATTGAGCTTGCAGAAACAGTTTAAATTGAGGAAAAAATAAGTTTCTACCACACCCTCAAAGATTTATTGAATAGTTTTAGAGCTTACCTACTTACTACTTAATTAAAAAATAGTTGACAATTTTTCAGTGAGGTAATAAGGTTATTTTTCTTTTAAATATCATTCCATCCAACTAGCGTTCAAATTACCGGGCAGATCAATAACTAATAAGACACACACTTTTTGCAAAAAGCTAAATATTAAAGTGAGTAAAAGCTTCGAACCCTACTTACAGTTTTGCGTTGCATAAACTGCAAACTGCGCGCAAGTGAGTGGTTCAATTCGGCAGTGAAAGCGATGATGCGCGTACGCATCGCTTGATACACACGAATTAGTCATTAAGCTTTCAACTTTATGGGTTTGATGGAATATTTAAAGGTCACTAATAGTGAACAAAATGTTTGCCGCCAAAATGAACCATTATCAAACGTTAAAATGCAGATTACAAATACATACTATTTAGTTTCGAAATGCCGGAGATGAATTAGTAAAAATAAAAGCTAGTTCGCAAGTCTTTGAATAATTTTCTCTGAAATAAAGTTTTCTAGCCATTATTATAGGTCTTGAACGCTTGACCTATATCATTATTCATTGAATGGTAAGAAAGCTTTTTTGAAAACTTAGAATGAGGTGTGTAATAAAGATGAATACTACCGGATGCTCTTGTAAAATCAAATAATTTTGCGTGATTAAAAGAAAATTGTTAATTGAACAGAAAATGTGGGTCAGTGTCATGACACATTTTCTGTGGTTCAGTGTCAAGAGACTTACGCATTTTAATTATTAACACGTTGGCGGACACTCGGCCCGATTTTGCAACGCCACTTTGTCACTTCATTTTTGTATGGAATGCTATAGCCGCACCGTCACTAATGAAAATTACTAAGTATTTAAATAAAATCACAACGGCTATAGCCTTCGCCTGCTACAGCCGTTCCGTCACTAGTAAACAGTATATAACTATATGCATAGGACTCTCCGGCTATAGCCTTCGCCTGCTATAGTCGTTCCGTCACTGGTAAGCAGTGTATAACTATATGCATAGGACGCACCGGCTATAGCCTTTAGCTGTTATAGCAGGTGCGTCACTAGTGAATAGTTATTGCCATACAAATGGGACGCAACGGCTGTAACCTTCGCCTGCTATGACCGGTGTGTCATCAGTGAATTGTTATTACCATACCAATGAGACGCAACGGCTGTAGCCTTCGCTTGCTATAGCCGGTGTGACACTAGTAAATAGTTATTACTATACAAATGGGACGCAACCATTAGCCTTCGCCTGCTATAGCCGTCCCTTCACTGATAAATAGTTTATTACTATTTAAATAGGATGCACCGACTAGATAATTCGCTTGCTTTAGCCGTTCCACCACTAGGAAATAGTCTATTTGTATAAAGTAAGGCCCAAAGACTATGCTTAGAAAAGTTTACGGCAGTGGTAAATAGTCAGTATTACAGCATACCGCGCCTTTATTATCATAACCCTCAAATTGCAACGTTTCCAAACTACCACTAAAAGGCACCTTGGCATATATTGGTTATTCCTTCAATGAAAAGACAAAATTAAATGGACGATCTAAACAACATGGTGGTGGATACTGTCCCTACGGAAGGGACTAGGGTCCAAGTTCTTTAAGACCCGCCGCCCTTAGTTAAAGAAACTCTCCGATCACATACTGCTACTCATGGATCAGAGACGTGAAATGAGGCTCCAGAGTTCAGAGGATGCAGAGTTCGTTATCGACAGCTAAATTGACAGATATCTAAGTCTTTGACGAGCGACCTTCGCCGATTTAATGGTATCAAAGAGGCCATCGAGCAGAATAAAGGCTCCAAAGATCTGTCTATTGGGCAAAGCCAGATGACGAAGCTGAAAACTGACGACGGACGCGTCATCTCATCGAAGCCTGAAATCCTGAGGGAGATCGAGAGTTTCTATGGGCAGTTATATTCTACACAGACGCAAGTTGAAAGCAAGGCTAAAGACCCCAGAGCCATGCTTACCCGACACTTTACCCAAGATATCCCGGACGTCAGCCTGTACGAGATTAGTATGGCTCTCAAACAGCTGAAAAACAACAAGGCGGCGGGTGACGACGGAATCACTACAGAACTTCTGATCCGATACTTAAAGTCCTCCAGAAGCTTTTCAATTCCGTCATCGTCGAGGGCAAAACGCCGAAGGCATAGAACATAAGTGAGATGATTTTGTTCTTTAAAAAGGGTGACAAGTCCCTCTTAAAGAACTACAGACCCATCTCACTTCTGAGCCATATCTATAAGTTGTTTTCGCGAGTCCTTACGAATCGTCTCGATTGCCGGTTCTACGACTTCCAACCTGCCGAACAAGCCGGGTTCCGAAAAGGCTTTAGCGCCATAAACCACGTCCATACGCTGCGGCAGGTTATACAGAATACCAAGGAGAATAATATGCCACTTTGCGATCGTGGACTATGAGAAAACCTTTGATTCGATCGAAACCTGGGCGGTGCTGCAGTCTCTTCAGAGGTGCCAAGTAGACTACAGGTATATCGAGTTGTTGAGGTACTTATACGAAAATGCCACCATGTCAGTCCGAGTACAGAACCAGAGCACAGATCCTATCCAACTGCAGCGAGGTGTGAGACAGGGAGATGTTATTTCTCCGAAACTGTTTACAGTTGCGTTGGAGGACATCTTTAAACTCTTAGACTGGAAAAAACTCGGAATCAACATTAAGGGCCAGTACCTAACACACCTTCGTTTTGCCGATGATATAGTCCTTATGGCTGAGACCATGGAAGACCTGAACACAATGATCGAAGATCGCCGTAGTGCTTCCCAAAGAGTGGGTCTCAAGATGAACATGGATGAGACGAAAATCATGTCGAATGCCCATGCTGTGCCCGCTCCAGTTCATGCTGGGAACACTACTCTTGAAGTTGTTGACCATACGTATACCTAGGACAGGCAGTCTAGTTAGGTAAGTCCAACTTGTGCTTGCAATGGAGAGAGCTATGCTCGACGTTTCCCTGCGTGATCGAATCAGAAATAAGGAGATCCGTAGGAGAACTAAAGTAACCGACTTAGCTCGAAGGATCGCTCAGCTGAAGTGGCAGTGGCTGAAGCGAGAAGAACCGTTCCGTGGGTAGGCCCCCGACAAGGTGGACCGACAATCTGGTGAAGGTCGCGGGAAGCCACTGGATGCGGGCAGCATAGGATAGGACTGATCGTCGTGAAAATCCTTGGGGGAGGCCTATACCTAGCAGTGGGTGTCGTGCGGCTGATATGATGATGATGATAACAGAAATAAAACCACACCGTCAAATTTTGTCAAAAAATCTTCTCGGAATGCTACTAGTGTTATACTCAAATTGTTGGTAAATAAATTGGTAATTTATGGCAAATATTGTATTATTTTATGTTTTTATATGTATTATTATATTTTAATTGTCATATTAGTAACAATTTATTCATATTTACTCAGAATAATTAAGTAAATTCAGCACTATAGCAGTACAAAAACCACGTGCGAAACACATTGGAGCGGAGATGTTGTACACTCCGCTCCACGGGGCACTCGCCGGCAGACTGAACAAATTGCCATACAACTGTCGCTGCTATGACAGGTGCGTCAGTGTGCGTGCGCGCACAACGACACACGAGTAGTGACACGTTTGAAGGTGTAAAAAGATATGTTATATGACACCTAGCGATCTGAAAGTTTCAACTTGGGGGCACTTGATGATAAAATATACGGTAGTAGTAAGGAAAATCGTCTGCTACAGCAGTTGTGCCTCTGGAGTGCGAACAGAACATAAAGGCTATAGCCGGCGCGTCACTCTGAGTAAGTCACTGATGACTGCTATAACCGGCGTGTCCGCCAACGTGTTAAGTACCCAGTGATTAAATGAAAATTATTAATTTTCTGTGCAATTAACAATCTTCTTTGAATCGCATAAAATTAGTTTTTACTAATTTTACACTGGTTAAGAGCATCCTGTTGTACTTATTCACTTTTGTATAGCTCTTCCCAAAATGACAGAAAATAAATGTAGGTAAAAAATAATATTATTTTTAAACTTACTTATCATTTTTTGACTTGCGCCGTGCATGACTACATATAAACGGCACTGTGTGCTTGCTTACATAAGTTACTTATTAATACCACTTAAAAGAATGGTTACATAACGTAGCAACAACTTTAGTTCAAGTGCATACCTAGTTAATATATACTTTAAAGCTATAAAACTATGCTTTAATAAAACTTTCCATTTAAATGTTGTCTTGAAACAATCTATAAGCTAAAGTTCAATTTATAAATACATAGATTAAATATTAAGGGAGGTAAATATTATAAACAATCTAACTCTACTTTCACACAATTGATTTGTATCATAAACCGAAAATTATGCTCGAAGATGGCCATTTACACACATTTGTGTCACGAATTCATTTCTCCTGATGTCTTAATTCTTGTAGTGGAGGTCACAACTTCACAAGCAATGTTAGGGGTCACTTTCACTGCACCGACATCACGTAGCGACACGCGCGCGCCATACCAACCACCGCTTAACATACGTTGCAGTTGTGAAATGCACTAATATGGAAATGTAGTTCGAAATCGATCGGTGAACCAGCAAATACGTTTTTTGAATTTAAACTGCCGTTAAAATTTCACAGTGTAAACTCACCAATGTGTAAAATCTTTAGATAGTGAGATATTAGCTTCCATATCACTTTTGTAGCCAGACAGGTGGTCATGGTTTTTCTATATCTAAAGGAAAACAGAACTTATATAAGTCTATAATCTAATCATACGTTGAAATTAGTCAAAATTGCCATGCATTGTTATTTAATCTCTTATGGATTAGGCAACATTTTGGATGAAAGCCCCCAGGCGGCTTGACTTTTTCCGACACTTCTAACAATTAGTATCATTATATTTCAACCAATTTACACAAAACCTTGACAAAAAACCTTCTTCATAAATCACTTATCTATTGGTGAAAACCGCATGAAATTCCATGTGAACTGACAGACGAACGTGGCGGAGGACTTTGTTTTATAAATGTTTTGGCTATCACAGTCAAACTTTCAGACGAGCATGTTCCACAAAAATCAGATGTTTTGAAAGTACCTATACTTATAGGCAAATGTTCTCAGGTCATTCTTCTTAAAATTAAATCACTTCAATGCATTTATGTTACACATAAGTCTATATCGACACCAATATTTCTTATAAGTAAGTATCACGATTTCATTTGACTTTATGCTAATTCAAATAATAACTTAACTGGAGTGACTTTACAAACTACGCAATATGCAACTTACCTACCAATTAAATTGATCTACCCTCCATCATGTTAATAAAAAAATATTCAAAGTTCAAACTACGCGAACTGGAACTGGAACAGTCGGCAACCGAATAATGTTAATAATTATTATCACCTCTGTGAGCGTAAAATGTTGCTTTATTTTTACTATTTCCTGTGGAATTTAATTTCTAAAGTTTTGAAAGAGGAAAACTTTTTCTGCAGTATTGTTACTTATCGTCATCTGAACTTGAACTAGCAACAAGGTCGCACTGAACACAATGGCACACGAAAGAACGTGGCGGCAAGATATTGTTAGATTGAGAAAATTATTTAATACTCGCGCAATTCGACTTATTGTACTTATGTATGTTTTGACCGCAAGTATTGTAAGGTCTCAGCACCACATATTTAGTTTTCAAATAAAAATTTCATTGACTTCAGCGTGACGTGATAATGTTGTTTATATAGACTGAATACTGCAGTTTGATAACGTTCATACTCGAAATAATGATACACTCTTCAGAATTAGGTGCAAAAACATGCAAACACCTACAATCCTACATTTATAAAATTAGCAGATCAGTTATGTTATGATCAAGTTATCCTGTCTTTGAATAATGACGTTTAGGCGAATTTGGTCCACTTCTCATGAGTCGTATACTTTTGCATCGTAAAAGAGGTGATAGACACAAAAAAGGCTATGTTGAAAGAAACAGCTGGAAGATAAAATAATTTTTTTCAGACCACTGAATTGAGACCTATATACTCCTAATGGTGCCTGGTCGACTGCAATCTATATCAACTTCTCGATCGTGAGGTGTAGGCTAATCTGCAATGCCCTCGAATTTTTAGTACAAAAATAACTAGGAGGCCGCATACAGCGGAATTTCATCAAGGATGGTTTAACGTAAGTCCCAAATAGCTCCAACAAAAGCGCGGTATCATGCGTAATATGACGTAACAGTTACATCACTATCTGTCACAGAACGTCAAACTTTTTGCGCGCGTTTCAGACGGCGTGCCGCCGCGCGCTTACAGATTATGCAACGCTCGGCCTTTGGTGAAAGTGGTCCGACCACATTCCGCGTTTGTTTGGACCACGAGTCTCCCGCAGTTTTGTCTTGTCTTTGGTCTTAGTTCCGCTGCCGAGAATTACGCAACGAGTTCGTTGACACTGATGAGTAGTGCCCCTTACAGGTAGTAATTATGTCAACTATCGCGTTGCGTCATTTCAGAGGAAATAATAATATTTAAGTATGTATAATTTCCTCCTCTCGAATAATGAATAATGTTCTCATTTCGTTTGCCGTTAATGTTTCCCCTGTAAAATGCAGTTCCTGTCGGTTGTTATTAAACATGTTATCCGATAACACTTTCATTTTTTATAGTCACTGGCTATAGTTTCATAGGCACCGACAATAGTTTTATCGCCGCCACAAATTACAAGTTTACCATAAAATGCTCATCGTCTTTCTTCTCTAAATTAAGACTTGAGAATGACACCTCCAAATAGGCAGTAACAAAAGAGACTATTTTAGGGTAGAGAAATGGCTGACTGACTTTGACTTGGAGAAGGTTGTGTGCATGAATACAGTGCAGTCACGTTGGCACAAATATCCTACAAAAGCAGTTCCGCTGGCGTTTCTGTGCTCTTTAGCCATTCGATGTTAAGAGGTGTTATATAATTATTCCAGATGTTTGTTACTCAATCACGCAAAAACGGCTGAACGGATTTGGATGTGGCACGAGAAATGGCTGACCATAAAGTGACGCCTCGAGTCCTCGACACAAAACAAGGGTTTCCGCCACCACGATTGACCACAGTGAAAGCTGCAGTCGCCCTGCCCGCGTTATTGTTTGCGCAAACCTCTCGCTTCCTTTCCGTCCTCGTGAAATTGCGTTTCTCTCAATATTATGTGACAGTTTTACACTTTTCAATATTAATGTTTAACATTTCTGCTTTGAACTGTCCGTATTTGAGGATAGATAGGAAGTAGTTTTCAAAACAGTTGCCAGTAAGATACCACTACAGGATGTTAATTACAAACAAGTTAAACACTTTTTCACAATTTGGCACAGAAAAATAAACTTTTCATTCAAACTATTAATAAAGACATTTTGATATTTTGATTTTTTTGACTATTACCACATTAGAAAAAAATACATAAATGAGGGATCAAAGACATATTTTTATAATGACAGTTTTGCGTTCCAAATAATAAAAAATCTGGCGCCCAACGTGGTGTTTTTCGTAGCCATTAAATAAAAAGTTTGTTGTTTGCTGTCTGTTTGCACGCAGTATTGTGTCATTTGTTTTTTGCGCTAAGAAGCTGCTGCTACAGCTTGGTCCAAGATTACCAATACAGATTTTTTTACGGACGGAAAACCACGATTTACGTGCGATTTTTTTTATAACGGACTAGATATTCCCTTTCATTCCTTCAAAGTAAAACTTCTAGGTCATCGGATTACACTCACCGTTTTGTTGCACGTTGCAGGATCTCCCGCGGAAGCAGCACGAGCGCAGCGCAGGTGGCGCACCAGCTCGGCGATGTGATGGCCGCCAGCCGCGACCACGACTGCGCCAGGTTCCAGTGCCAGCTGCACTGACGAACCACGCCACGCGAGCTGGGACCACGTGATCTATAGGCGGATCCCACACTCCCACGATTCCAGCCGCGACCACGACTGCGCCAGGTTCCAGTGCCAGCTGCACTGACGAACCACGCCACTCGAGCTGGGACCAAGTGATCTATAGGCGGATCCCACACTCCCACGATTCCAGCCGCGACCACGACTGCGCCAGGTTCCAGTGTTAACTCCACTGACAAACCACGCTACGCGAGCTGGGACCACTTGATCTATAGGCGGATCGGCTTATTCCGTTTATCCACCCTAAAACAGCCTCCCAGGACGGATACTCGGAAAACGAATGTTCATCTATCTCCCACCCCATCATACATCTATCTAATATGATAGTATCTATCAAGTATGATGGGTGGGTGAAATTGCCTGATCACCCGCCTGGCTTCGCTGGCGTCCCCCCTTATAAATAATAATAATAATAAGTATGATGGGGTGGATAGATGAACACGCGTTTTCCTAGTATCCGACCTAGGGTTTCAGGGTGGATAAACGGAATAAGCCTACTCCCTCGGGTGCATAGGAGATTTAATATTTGTACGTATACTGCCAGAGACTAAGAACGCAGCTATATGCGTGATTTTTCTACCAGTCTGCATGCCAGAGCGTGGTACGTGGCAGTATGTGATCCGCCTTATCTAATGAACGTTAAACACTAACGTTTAGGTGCATTATCGCGCTAATTATTAGCGTGGATGGCCCAGCATCACAAGAACCCACCACGCATGGACCTTCATGGATCACACTCAAGTCAAATATGGATTCATGGACTTACTTCTTATTTAACTACAACGAAAAGAGTGAAATGGACTCGCTAACAGTACGTTACCTGATTTTCAACGACAATCAGTTTTTCTTTTATAGAATTTTTTAGCAAATAAGTGTTCATTAACACACTGTGTCTGATTATTATGAACTATTGTAAAGTATAAAACGATATCTACATAGCGATAGAGCAGAGCTAAAGTACCTTTGATGCAACAGTTGAATTATATTTCATTAATGGCAGTAACTTATGTATTATTTATAAGTAAGTACAGACATTTCTCTGAAATGTTACCAGAAAAGTTGAGATATTGAGATAAGTTAACTACAAATATTCTCTTTTTACAGTTTTGATTACTTTAAGTAATTCACTATAAGCGTTTGTGTAAAAATTGTAAGATATATTTATCAATGTTTGATAACGTCCGCTGAAAACACTCATGTCCAAACACTGTTATTTCTAATTGACGAAAAAAGAAAAAACAGTGATACAGGAAAGTAATGTAATTTCTATTTATTATAAATCCTTGTCAGAATCATCCTTGAATTTTTTTAAGTTGACTTCGTTGAAAAAATCGAAATATACATAGAGAGAAATAATATAATTATCTTGATGGTGCGGACAAGTGATTTTAGGTAATTAATTTTAATAATTATTTAATAATATTTATTCTTGGCTGTAAGATAGTTGTAGCCAGTTTTGATTTCAGGGTGAAACAATTGAATTTGTAGAACGGAAACAGTGAGTGAATAAGTGCCAATAAATGGTTTTTCATTTTAATAAAAGTGGAATACCCTTCAAATGTTCCCAAGATATAATAAAGACTATATTTATATGTAATGTTAACTAACTCAATAATTACCTATATAAAGATCAATTATACTCAGATTCGTCCTCGATATTAGTATATTAACACATGTAGTACCGCTTTTGTATGTATCACCACTTAGCACGTTATTTCAAAGTAATAACCTAAAAAACCTGAAAAGAGAAGGTTTTTGACTTAAAATTGACAGATATTTTGACATTTCCGGTCAGAGCCCTCCTCGTCACTACTAGCCGCCAACCACTTCATTCGTTTTTCGTGCTTCGCCACGGACGCACGTATACAGTCTCAATGTGAGACTTCTATAGAATTATATTTTTACAGTGAAAATTAAATTTTATTTAAAATGCTTCGTGAAGAAAGGAAAAAGTTTTCAAGACTGAAGAGGACAAGAAGAAGAAGAAGTCAAGACGGAGGAACACTATTCAATGCCGTTTACTTGGTTAAACCTGCTTACCTTTATGAATGCGTAACTGCCACACTGGGCTTTTACCATTATTTTAATTATTTGTCTGATGCGAACTTACCATACGGGTATTTTCTGTCAATTTATTTATTTATATGATGCGAACTTACCATACTGGGTACTTTCTGTCAGTTTATTTATTTGTCTGATGCGAATTTACCATACTGGGTACTTTCTGTCAAAGCATTGTGTCTAATAAGACATCAACTAAATATCTATTGCACTCGAGATAGTTATACTGGACTATTTCACCGCATAGATAGGTTAGACAACGCAACTGCAACAACTACACCAACTCAAAGTGCCGTTGACGACGCGACACTGTAAAAAGCAGACTACCCTCAAAGTTTGCCACGTTGGAACCGCTGCCGAGCACCAATCGGGTGACTTCGTCGTCCGCTAAATCCACTGCCATCCACCTTCCAGGCAGGCGGCCGCTGTGCTGTAGCTGCAACAGCAGCCCTGACAAGAGCGTTGTTCATCAGGTATGAGTTATAATATCATGATATTCTTGGTGTTGAGTTGAGTTAATCTCAACGGTATAATACGAGTACCATCGGTACTAAGATAAATTTATAGTTTACAAAACTGACAGAGCTCGCTATAAATGCTAAAACTTAAGAACTTAATGGAACCAGATATTGAGTTGTACAGCAACTAGCTCATACCTGATACTTCACACCTTTTATATAAAATAGCTTTGCTGCTGAAATAGCTAGCTGCTGGCATGCTGATAGAAATTTCAATGAAATAAAAATGGATTAACAAAATCCTTACATTTTATTATCTATAAATGCATAAATCATAATTGCAGTTAATGTTCGTTGGTATACAGTAACATTTGCCTAAACTAGAACACCTTGTATTTCAGGCGGGTAGACCTAACATGTTGAAAAACCTGTTAATCACTACCTAACTATTTAGTTTGTTTTTTTTCCTAAGCTTTGCTTTTGTACAAATTATCTCTATTACTTTTCAAATTTAATTTTTGTGAGTGTGTACAAAATGATGTTTTTGAAGTGAATTTTTTTTTTAGCTACAAGTATCACTTATGTTTAAGGTATAGTATTATGTAATCTGTGGTTAAGACAGCTTTCCAATACAAAACTATACACATCTATTTTGTGACAGTAGTTCGCATTTTTTACATTATTACATTATGGCATTACGACGTTCGGTTATACCGTACACGGTCAACTCTAGTGTAGCTGAGGCTTTTCGCTTAAACGGCCACCGACAGTTCAGTCGAATATGAATGATGCATTGGCCACAGGCCTGATGTGAACGATATGGATCAACGAAAAAACTGTAAGTAAATCGGGCGCAGTACTCAATAAAACATTATTAAAACTGATTTATATATTTAATTAACTTAAAAACGACAAACAAAAGACGTAGGCAGGTATGCCACATGCTTCATCTCCGACGGCAAACGAACAGCGAGACGCGGCGAGGAAGCTCCTTCAGTGATTTGTTTCGTCAGTCACATCACAGCAGACTCGCAGACGGGCGTTACGGCCCATCCAACAGTTGCCGATGATGCATTCAAATTAGGATATTGTATTCGTGAGGGTGCGTGTTGGTGTAGCATTTGTCTGTATTCAGCGAATACAGGCAGTAGATGCCAACTACAGGTGCAAAGGTCGACTCAATAGCTGGCGCCGGTAATCGTCTATGTGTACGTACTTACCATTTAGCCGCGCACCTAGATTATTATCATTTTTTTTTTTTTTTTTTTTTTTTTTTTATATATATTTTTTATGAGTGTATCTGTTTAATGATTCACTTTTATACCATCTCCAGAGATATATTATAGTCTACCATTAATATGACTAAAATTCTGGCAGTTATAATACATATAAATAATAGTTTTGTTTCATTTTGTTGAAGGTTCAACAGAATGTGATCTATGTTCAAATAAAATAAATAAAAAATAAAAAACAGGTTGTCATATCAGCCCCCCTACTATGACTGTCAAAAGCTCAAAAGTAATATCGAAACGATGTTGTGATTGAGATGGCGCTATACGCGATGTATAGCTCTGTCCATTTAACAACATTACTTTAAGGTTGTTTGTTATAAGAGCTCAGAGTACGGCCCCAGGTTAAGTTAAGAACTGTTTAAAAGTTAACTTAGCTTTTAGAAAAGTGTACTTACTAAAAGTGCGTAAAAATAATAATATCACAATTAAAAAATGTTTATTGTTCCAAAAAAAAAAAAAAAAAAAATGTATAGTCTAGAGATCACATCACCTATAAGGTTTTAATATTGATAAGGAAAGTAATAGAAATACACGAACTAAAAAATCTTAACTTTTGGGCATTGTAGTGCCGATATTTTTATTACAAAACTACCGCCGCCAGCTATGACGTTTTTTAAACAGCATGAACTCCCTGTTTTCCCCTGTATTCGCAATAAACAGATTTTGATTTGATTTGATTTGATTTGTTATTGAACAATATCTACTATAATGGACTCAGAATTGAAGCTAATCTTTTTATATACAATGTTTTTCTTTTTTAATATACAGCTACCGTCCCAACTTTCCATTATATTACAAATGTAATGGCAATTATGGTCTTCACAAGACAAACGTTCATAAAACTACAAAAATCACTTATTTATGACCTTTTTATGAATTGATTAAACTGGTAGATACCGGTATGTCATCGTATTATTTACTTAGTATAATGTCATCGATACTTACACCGAATTAGAGACTACATAATTGTAGACATATTTTCTTTTGTGCCTTTAAACAACGGGGTGGACTAGGGGACACTAGTGGTCACACCAGGAATAAAATTGCAAAATAATTGCAAGTTTTATGCAAATAAATGATTATGATTATTGTCAATTATCTATAACATGCAGCTCATGATATTTTCATTGCAATTTATCTTATGGTGTTCAGTGTGGGGTGTTAAGTATTCTAGATTTATTTTGATGCTAAATAAAAATTATTCAATTCATTAATTTAAAAAACTAATCACCAGTTTTGTTTTTTTTTTTCCAGATTGAGAATGAGTAAATTCGAATGAAAGTCGAATTAGGCAGTAGAAATAAAATGTAGTCGATTATATATATATATATATATATATTGTTTCTATTTCTAGCATTTGGATCTCAAAAACATTTATTTTATAATTTGAGATTTTAGCATTCACAATGCTATTTTGGTTTAGTATTGTACAAAGTCTATTCTGACACTAAGCTACCTATTATTTTAATTATTTTCCATCAGTTTCTTAAGCTAGAGGTGTAACGATTGTGCCATCATGATCGTCACAATCTTGACTTGAGCCTTGGTTTGGTACCTCTTATTCACATATATGATACTTCTTTGTATCTCTTATTCTAATACAAAATATTAACATCCTATAACTTTCAATTTCAGAGACGGCAATTAATCGCACAAATAAATTGGTTTTAACAACATTATCAAGGTGGTATTATTTTACAGGTATAATATTTATGTTATTATTGAAGCCGCTGTCTGCTAATGCTATCAGGAAGTACAGAGATTGGTAACAGAAACGGTTCGATTATTTAACAATAATATTGACAGAATAAACTCTTTTTTTTACAAAAGTGTATAACACAAATTATCAGTATTGCAAAATATTGCGATCAATATTAAATTGAGCTAATCGCAAGGTTTGGTAAAGAATCTAACTACGCCTTTGCGTAGACTTCATTGTTCAAATACAATGTTTAACTTAGATTACTTAATTATTTTTATTAAATATTTTCCAATTCTCTTCTTTTTTCAACATTTTTATTTTAAAAGTTTAACTTTGATTACCTTGCCTATTGCACAAAGAATGCAAACAATACAAAAAAAATATATATATACAAGAATGTAATATATTAAATATAATAACAGTTCATAATAACTTCTTATTTAGAAAGAAATTAAATTCTTATATTATTATGACAAGTAATGTAATTAATAGATTGCTGAAATAAAACATTTAACGATAGTGGAGTAGACTCGTGTCCAACCAATTTTAGCACTCGACGTCACCGGCCTATACCTTTATAGTCCTAACAAAAAATGATATAATAGATGTTCCAGGTAATACGGCGGGATGGTCAATGACTCCACTATATTCGAAAAATATTAAAACATATTATCATCGATAATAATAAAACTGAGTTTTCCAAACCAACCTTGCATATTTTTTTTTTGTTGTACCAACCATCTGTAGGTACTGTTTTTAATAATAATCATGTACAACGTTCAGAATTATGTTAAATGGTATTCTTTTCTTTTTTAAAAAGACTGATATGCAAGAAATGATATTTCCATTTTCTTATTATAATGCTTTCAACATCTACATGTGTTAATATACTAATATCGAGGACGAATCTGAGTATAATTAATGATTAAACGAACTTACCTGTAAGTGAAGTTCTATCATAATTATACGAAGGATTCGTCCGAAGATATTAGTATAGAATCCCACCCTCCCTACTCATTGTAAATTACAATAACTATCTACCCACTGAAGAAAATGAGGAAATATCATAGAATTTGGACTTTAAACTAAATGAAGTGGTTGGCGGCTAGTAGTGACGAGGAGGGCTCTGACCGGAAATGTCAAAATATCTGTCAATTTTAAGTCAAAAACCTTCTCTTTTCAGGTTTTTTAGGTTATTACTTTGAAATAACGTGCTAAGTGGTGATACATACAAAAGCGGTACTACATGTGTTAATATACTAATATCTTCGGACGAATCCTTCGTATAATTATGATAGAACTTCACTTACAGGTAAGTTCGTTTAATCATTAAATAGCCATAATAATTTACGATACCGCTCGTTCGATCATCTACACCTGTTGACTTATTTAAAATCCAAAGTAGCGAATAAAGCCTTTGTAATTATGAGAGATTTTACATCTGGAAGTGAAAATAAATTGTACAAAATGTAAGAACTTAGCATTTTACACATCCAGGCTATAACATGATCGAAGCACTGTTCCTACAATAATTACTGAACGAGAATCACCCTGTATCTTATTTGTATTTATTGTTACCAAATATAATTATTTGTATGACCACACCACTTTAAAGAATCACAATATATAAGAAGGAAATAGAAGAATTCTGATAGATAAAGAAATAGAGAAATAGAACAACCTAGTTTTGATTCGATCTTGTTAATTGATCGGTAGATTTTTAATTATTACGACAAGACTTTATGGGACTTAAGAGGATTGTCAACCACGTGGTCTCCATACAAACGGCGATAACGTTTCCCACCCTCTAAACCTTAACCTACAGCAATGAATTTTTGGTATGTTTTTAAAATGCCTAAAAACTAGGGCTGTACGTTTTGATTTTTAAAATATTCATTGTAGATTTAAAAATATTGGCACTTCTGTGTTTTGTATGAAATCACTAAAATGCAAATATTTCGAAATCTTTTATAGATATTTAAAAAATCAAAACGTACAGCCCTAGTATTTAGGCATTTCAAAAAAATACCAAAAATTAATTACTGTAGGTTAAGGTTTAGAGGGTGGGAAACGTTATCGCCGTTTGTATGAAGACCACGTGGTTGACAATCCCCTTAAAGGCTATTCTGAAGGGCTGAGATGTGAGCTATTAGAAGCTGCCTCACGAGAGATAGCTTCTAATAGCTCACAATTTTTTGTGGCTAGCTAGTTTATCGCTAAGAGTCCCTAAATATGTAGTGGTAACGCTAATGATTTTGTCATAAAAACGCGCTACAAAACAAAATTATAATGACATTTGTTAATTCTCCCATTTTTTATCAACAACGGTATGAATTTATTTTCGATATAACAATAATAAAATTTACTCATACTGGAAAATTGGCATTGCAATAAAAAATATTTGATTTGATTTGATTTGATTTAACTTAAGAGTTTAATTTTAATATTTCATATAGGTATTTATTTAAATTATATTAGAAAGCGCAATGTTAAGTTGTAAATATGCTTTAATGAGAATGTAAATTATTTATTTATTTTTACATTAAAACAAAATTATAAGAAAAGTATACTGTTTTATTGACAACCCACTGAAATTTACTTAAATCCAATGGTTTTAATTACCTAAGAACCTAAAATATTTAATATCTGAACCATTAACCAATAAATTAAGAATGTCGTTATATTTTTTTCTTATCATCCAACCGGCATTGAAACATCTGTAAAAAAAATAAAAAAATAGCTCACAAATTGATAGATAACAAACAGACAGAAATCAGACTATCAAAACAATTAATTAATAAAATTTACTGAAAAAAAATTAAAGCTATAGATGTACTGAAAATGGTAAATACAGAGATTACACTTTGTATGGCTTAACATCCAATGGTATAATAAGCAAGTATAGGTTCAGACCTTGATCTCCGGCGCCTTTCTCCAGGAACCGGTTGCACTCCAAGCACGGCTGCAAGTCCTCTTCCATCAGGTACAACTGTATGCACACAAGCTCATGGTTAATCAGGTTTACAATCAATTTCATATTTAAATCATCTTCGTCATATCAGCTGCACGACACCCACTGCTGGATATAAGCCTCCCCAATCTCCACACTGATCGGTCCTGCGCTGACCGCATCCAGCGGCTGACCGCGACCTTCACCTTACATACCTTGTCGGGGGCCTACCCACGGAGCGTCGTCCGGTGCGCAGTCGCCATTCCAGAACCTATCCGCCCCAACGGCCATCGGTTCTTCTCGCTATGTGTCCAGCCCACTGCCACTTCAGCTGAGCAATCATTCGAGCGACGTCGGTTACTTTAGTTCTCCTACGGATCTCCTCATTTTCGATTCGATTACGCAGGGAAACGACGAGCATGACTCTCTCCATTGCACGCTGGGTGACCTTGGGTTATATTTTAAATGCAAATGTAACTCTACCTATGTACTTTATCTGTCTCAATGTTAAATTTTCACCTTGGAACTTAAGCTATTTTTATTCCCTAAAAGCCTTCAGGGTAAAGAGTTTCCTCATGGATAAAGTCATGAAATGTTTTTATTTGGTAATCAGATGGGACGAAGGTTTTTCTTCGGATCTCATTCAGAGTGATCGTTTTCTATGTAGACCTTGAGGCAATACCGATCCCCTATGAAGAACTTGAGACAATGCCGATCCAAATTGACCTAAAGAAATCTTCGTTAAAAGCTGCCCCCTGGGGCGGTAAAGGGACGGTCGCTTTTATCATGCAGGCGTTATTTACTTAAGTGAGATGTGCTTAGAAAACTGCTGGCTTCTAAAAGGTCCCAGGGTTCAGCTATTGAAAATCGCAGATCGCAGCAGATAAAAGCGTATGGAAACCCCCTAACCCACCGTTTACAGATCATTGGCAGAACTTACGTAGCTCATCCTAGTAGGTACAAACAAAGAAACAGAAAAAAGAAGAAAGTGCACAATAGCCTTTGCTATACAGCAATTTCTTCCAGGCAACCTTGGAAGAGAGATAATAAGATACAGGACAAAAAGAGAGTGGGTGCAACTATTTAGAGGAAAGTCTAAGTACATAAGTACATAAAAAAAAATAAAAAAAATCGGGAAAATGGAAAATTAAATAATAAATATAATTAGTGAGGAAAGACGGACTGCATGGACAGAATAGGAATAAGACAAGAAATCAGAGAATATTGTCGATAGTTACCCTGCCATCGTCGCCAGTGCCGGCGTACTTCCTGCTGGGGGGGCGCGGCAGCACGGGCGGCGGCGGCGCGGGCTCGCGCGTCACCGCGGCCGACAGCAGCGTGTGCGACCCGCCCACCCAGCGGTTGCAGATATGCTCCCTGCGTTTGTAACAAAGCTGCTACAATCACTGATTCATCATACTTCTGGGTATAGGCTATCCGCAAAGATCAGGAGGGGGATATTTTTATTTAATTTATCTATATAAAAAACAATACAGACCAAAGACACTAAACTGACCAACTAGATATGGCAGCTATCTATATAATACAATCTTGGGGGGGCCACTTGCCTCCTCGGGACGCGGGTGGGGCCCTAGCAGCGCTGGCAGTGGCGGGGGCGTCCCGAACTCCGGATCCACCGGCTCGATCAGTGCCGGCACCATGACACAACCAAGTTTAACAATAGAGTCGTCCGTCACCTGTGGTCAGGCGGCGCGGGCGGCTGCCAGGCGGGGACACAGGGCTCCTCGGAGCGAGGGTGGGGCCCTAGCAGCGCTGGCAGTGGCGGGGGCGTCCCGAACTCCGGATCCACCGGCTCGATCAGTGCCGGCACCATGACACAACCAAGTTTAACAATAGAGTCGTCCGTCACCTGTGGTCAGGCGGCGCGGGCGGCTGCCAGGCGGGGACACAGGGCTCCTCGGAGCGAGGGTGGGGCCCTAGCAGCGCTGGCAGTGGCGGGGGCGTCCCGAACTCCGGATCCACCGGCTCGATCAGTGCCGGCACCATGACACAACCAAGTTTAACAATAGAGTCGTCCGTCACCTGTGGTCAGGCGGCGCGGGCGGCTGCCAGGCGGGGACACAGGGCTCCTCGGAGCGAGGGTGGGGCCCTAGCAGCGCTGGCAGTGGCGGGGGCGTCCCGAACTCCGGATCCACCGGCTCGATCAGTGCCGGCACCATGCACGCGCCACAGAATGCACCCTTCGACAGCGCGCGCATCACCATAGCCGCCTGTACAACAAAATAAACAATTTTGGATGCAAAAGGCAATATTTAATAATAAGTAAATTCCTTCCACACAGTTAGTGGTAAAACTTGCAATATATTCATGCAGCCCCCCACGTCTGTGAACGGTACTACATTTTAAAATACGCGTTCTGCGGCTCTGCACTATCCCCACCCGATTTCAAAATGTTTACCGGCTACTGTATCATCATTTTCTGTGGATCATAAATCTGTGAAACCAGTTCTAAGTAAGTCAAGGGTTGGATGCCTACCTTGGGCCCGCCCAGTATGAGGCCGAGTTGCGCACCGCCATCAGCTGCGTCACTAATGCCTTCTCTTGCGTCAGCGCCGTCAGATCCTTCAGCACTATAAGTCAAGGGTTAGATAGATGTCTCACCTTGGGCTCGCCCAGTATGAGGGCGAGGCGGCGCTGCATCTCCTGCAAGTGTCACAGCTGCTGTTCGGCCGAGTCGCGCGCCGCCATCACCTGCGTCACTTCTGCCTTCTCTTGCGTCAGCGCCGTCAGATCTTACAGCGCTATAAGTCAAGGGTTAGACGCCTTACCTTGGGCTCGCCTAGTATGAGGGCGAGACGGCGCTGCATCTCCTGCAGGTGGCGCAGCTGCTGCTCGGCCGAGTCGCGCGCCGCCATCAGCTGCGTCACTTCTGCCTTCTCTTGCGTCTGCGCCGTCAGATCTTTCAGCGCTGTCTGTTTGAAATAAGGATATGTTTTCGTGATCAAACCACGATGTAGTTGATGATCAGGGTCAGTCAGTTCTAATTCTATATACACTTTTAACTTTCGCGTTGTATTTTATTACATGTTTAAACACGTATGTTTAGTTTAAAAGTGTTTAATACCTGTGTTCTTAATGTACCTAACAGTTCTAATTCTGTTTAATGGAGCTCTGCGTGAAGGTGTTTTGTTGGTGTTTAGGTGTTAGTGCGCGATTACTCTTCAAACTTTCTCACTTTACATACAACTTTAAATTCTGCAGTCACGCATGATGCAGCGAGTTGCATGGCAGTGTAAGATCCGTCTAAGTTGAGACGCGCAAATGGGAGTATGTACCTACGTCAAGATTTAAGCTATAGGACATCGTTGACTATACGTTCATTTGGACGCACCAACGCCGACACTTTGAACGTCTGCCAAATAACTGCCTCCGTGGTCTAGTGGTTCGCCCACCCGTGTAAGACGCAAAATCCCGGGTTCGATTTCCAATTTGTACTTGCATAGATTCTACTATGGTGGTAGGGCTTATTTCAAGTCCGTCTGGCTAGCTATCAGCCTATCACCAGAGCTTTAGACTGTGCTATCACCATCTTACGCCATAACAAAATTAAAAAAAAAATGTTAGTGCAGTTTAGAGGTACGATAGCCAAGTTCCTTATTTTGTTTTTATTTTATTTATTTTAGGAAGGTTTATATTTTTATAGGCATATAAAAACATTATTAATTACTCGAAGCCAATTACAAACCTCCACACATATACATATCAATAGTATCCTATATATAAAATAAAATGCATTATGCCTTCGATCAAGAATACCCTAGATGTCCGGTCAGAGTCTCAAAAATGGCACCTCAAATAGCGTCCCACTTATAAACTGGGCGCTTATTTTGCACAAAGTAAGTGATAAAAGATGTGGTTTTTACGAAATAAGCTTATTTAGTACAAAATAAGTGATATCAAATTTTAGTTTGTACAAAATAAGCGCCAAGTTTGTAAGTGGGACGCTATTTGACGTGCCATTTTTGTGTACTGTTCTAGTTCGTGAAGCGTTATCTATGATCGAAGAATTATGCACAAAAAAGTACCAATTTCCACTAAAAATAAAAATTAAACCAAAAGGAAAAAGAGTGACGTTAGAAAAAATAATCAAAACTAAAAAGTATTATGTTGATACTTAGTGATGGGGATTCCGGGTGTAGTGCGCTTCCACCTTCGGCCTTATCGTCACTTAACATCAGGTGAGGTGAAGGCCAAGCACAATCCCGTCGTTCATACAAAATGGACATCTCATCAGTGGCTAGCATTAGCTACATCACCGTCCAGACAGTCTCCTGCTTGTTGAACTTGTCGTGGCAGACCGCCAGCCGGGCCTCGAGCTCGGCGCGCGCGGCCGCGAACTCCTCCGCGGTCAGCAGACCCGCCAACCGCGAGATGTCTGCCTGTGCGTCGAATATACGACTAAGTTTGATAGTTACGAGTCTTCGATCAAGAATATCCTAGATGGCCGGTCAGAGTCTCAAAAATGGCACCATAAATAGCGTCCCACTTACAAACTTGGAGCTTATTTTGCACAAAGTAAGTGATAAAAGATGTGTTTTGTACAAAATAAGCTTATTTTGTACAAAATAAGTGATATAAAATGTGAGTTTGTACAAAATAAGAGGTGATTATGTACAAAATAAGCGCAAAGTTTGTAAGTGGGATTTGAGGTGCCATTTTTGCGTACCTACTGTTTTAGTTCATAAAGAGTTATCTAGGATATTCTTGATTGCAGTTACAAGTAGAGTAAATTAGAAATGATTAGGTACTTAGAACAAGCAACAACTGCCTTCTAACCGCCTCTGTGGTCTAGTGGTTCACCCACCCGTGTAAGACGCAGGGGTCCCGGGTTCGATTCCCAAGGGGGTTCAATTTGTACTTGGTTTGGTTGGTGGTAGGACTTATTTCAAGTGCGCCAGGCTAGCTACTACCATCTTACCTAAGTCTGACGCCACAACAAGAAATTAAAAATTGTTGTGTCCCGGCAGTTAGAGTTATATAGCCAGTTCCACAGTGATGAGGATTCCGGGTGTTGTGCGCTTTCACCTTCGGCCGTATCGTCACTTAACATCAGGTAAGGTGTATCCCGTTGTGCATAAAAAAGCAAACATTGAAATAGGAGGCTAATAAATAGAGATGGTACCTTATCTCTTAAGCCGTCTAATACTTCATCACGATCAGCTTTTTGTTCTCTTAGCATCTCCACACACTCCACCAAACTCTATATAAAAAACATAATAATGTATTATTGCGTCAAGCTCACATGCCAGTGAATGTGTTTATGTCAGAAGGTACCCTCGACTCAAATGTGATTGTTGTCATCAATTGGCATCGGTTCGCAATGTATGATGGAGGTCATATACTTCTTGTCAGCTAAAAAAGTCTGGAACGGGTGGTAGGAAAATATAGACGATTCAAAAGTACTTAACAATTAAGTTTATTTGAATAAAGCTTATTTCACTTTCACTTTCACTTTCATATGTGCGTCCTGAGTGGCGGCACATCGCTCATCATGCAGAATCTGCGGCGTACGAAACAAGTATCTAAGTACTCGAAATTGTATGAACTCGTCCATCAGACAGAACGTTCGTGGCACGCGGGGTCGTAAAACGCGTCAGTGAAGTCAGTCATTAGGGTTGCGCGTGCCATTGAAATGAGTCCGAGCCCGCCCCTAAGGACTATAAGTGCAAGGGAGCACGCAATAGAACGTGTTTCAAAATTACCCCGAATGCCGAATATAGGGACCATCAAACTGAACAACTTTTACTATGGGACTAACTCTGAAATCGTGAAAAAAAAACAGCTGTGTCATACATTTTGATATTTTCGCTATTAATTATTGTTTAATAGTTGTTTAGTTTGATGGTCCCTATCTACCATATTCGGCATTAGGGGTATTTCGTAACACGTTGTTTGTGGATATTGCATGACAATGGCATTTGTGGGACACCTCAAACTCCCCAAAACGCAGCCCACTATGAAAGTCCCCCACGACTTGTCATACAACTTGACATTTAGTGTCGCGTGATTTGTCAAACGACATGTGCCACATTTTAACTTTGTTATTGTATAATGTGCTACATCCTTATGTATAGATGATCGAAGCACGTTGTATAGCTTAGTACTCCGTTCGCACATTATACGACCTCGCGTGCCACGAACGTTCTCATGGACTATAAGAATAGTCATCCGAGTATTCCTCTGCTTCTCAATACGCAATGCACCGCCACTCAAGATGGCACAGAAGCAGCACTCACGCGCAGCTCGTCGCTCAGCTGTTGTTGGAAGAGCGTGAGTCCGTTGTGCGAGTGCATCGTGTGGCTCAGCTGCAACTC
Source organism: Agriphila straminella (assembly GCA_950108535.1). NCBI lineage: Eukaryota > Metazoa > Arthropoda > Insecta > Lepidoptera > Crambidae > Agriphila > Agriphila straminella. The sequence continues at coordinate 1,986,598 of OX467321.1, read as the reverse complement.
CAGACCCTCATACCGCTCCGTCAACTCCATCACAGCTAGCACAGCAACACAACACAGCAATCATCGTAAGAAACTATCCTAATGATACGCATTACACTTTACAACAATAACTTAGTCGAGTCAAGTATCAGTAGCGTGTCGAGTGACAAGTGTCGAGTGTTGAGTGACAAGTGTCGAGTCACGAGTGACAAGCGTCGAGTAACAAGTGTCGAGTCACGAGTGACAAGCGTCGAGTATAACAAGTGACAAGTTTAGAGTGTCGAGTGACAAACGTTGAGTAACGAGTGACAAACACTTGTCAGCGACACAGAGGGACAAGACAATGTCGAGTGACAAATATGTTAAGTCCAAGTTTTAAGTGTTTAGTATGGGTTTGAATGCCGACTGTTGAATATCAGATTCAAAGTGTAAAGTTCTACGGTGTTATCACAAAAGACTATTAAACTTAGACACTGTATTAATGAGATGCTGTCACTTTTTTGACAATATTGTTTGAAAGAAACAGCATCACATTTAAACACTATTTTAAAATCTTTTGTAATAACGCCGCTATAGTGTTCTTTCGGCTGACGGCCTCAAATGTCTGCCGTCACATCCCACCTGCGGTTTCCGCGTTGTTGTTGACGAGGGCCAGCTGCGCCAGCCCCGCCTGCAGCTCTAAGCTCATTTGGTTCATCTGATCCCGGAAACTCGACATCTATCCAATGCAAAAGCTGTTGTCAATTTAACAGTCAATATAACAACAATATTGCGATAATAAAAAGATGTTTGTTGTTAGTTTAACCTATTATTTATTCTGTGTGTGGTTGATGAAAGTAGTCCCACCGTAGAAGTTTGATGTTTGTAGTAGGCCCTCCGAAGTTCGAAGCGAAGCATCTACCTACACTTTAGTGTCTCTACAAATTATTTACTATAACACCCCTATTTTTGCGTCGGGTAGGGTTACCAGATGACAGGAATTTTCCTGACATGTCAGGAATTTAAGGCATCCGCCAAGAAAACGGGGAAAAACTGTAGTTGTCAGGGATTTTTGAAATCCCAAAAAGTGTAAGTGAAAACTCATAATTTGTTAATCATTTTGGTGAGAAAAAATTATCAATCATAGACTAAATTAAGAATATAGATTTAAGTGTACAAAGTGTCAAAAAATTTACTGAAAAGTCAGGGGAAAGTCAGGAAATCTCATTATTAAATCTAGTAACCCGGGGTTAAAATCGTACTTGCGATGTGACGCCCGTGTCTAGCCCGCCGAGCTGGTCGGCGTAGTCCTGCACCAGGCTGTGAAGAGTGTTGATCCGGTTGCTCAGCTCGATCGCCACGTTCAACTTGTCAGCTGAAACATAAGACTTTTGAGCAAGCTAACAGCTGGCGACGCATGTTTAAGCTTTATGAAGGTAAAACAATAAAGTAGCTGTTATAGTAGATTGTTATACGAGGGTCAAAAGGAAGCAATTCCCATTCGAGATATTTAGGAACTATATAGTTCGAGAATGGAATTGATGACTTTTACCCGTGTTAAACACTCTACTTTTCATTTCGAATTTCAGGAAAGTAAAAAAAGTTTTAGTTATCCCAAAATGTATATGAATAAAAACATGTACCTACCAAACAAGTAACTACATTGGTAGACCATAAAATTATTATCTGTAGTATTGTTTCCTGTAGGCGAATTACAGCGTAGTTTTATTGTTTCTTTTATTTTATTTGAGCTTTTTGTTTTAGTTTTAAACTCATTTTTAGTAAATACAAAATCAACACAAAACTTTAATACGGCACACACAGCTCAAAGTCACAGAGTTAGGTAAGTCTCCCTCCAATATTTTATATTTTTTCTTATTTTAAATTTGGAACACGTCGCGTCGCCGGCCGCTCCTCCCAATGTTTTTAATTTTGCACTGGCTGTTTATACCATGTTTTGTTGTTGTTCGTGAATGCGCCCTACAAGGCTGCAACTTTATTTAAACCATTTGTTTTTAACTATTGTTCAAATATACATCACTTTCCGAATATGAGAAATGAAAAATTATTTTGTGATGCTAGTGAGATTTAAATCGTGAATCAGGTAAACATGTCTACGTTAAAAAATGACCGGTTAAACGGGTGTCTTTACGGAGATTTTTTTATACACAACGGGATAGTGCTTGGCCTGCACCTAACCTGATGTTAAGTGACGATAAGGCCGAAAGTGAAAGCGCACTACACCGGGAATCCTCATCACTGAGGAACTGGCTATCTTACCTCTAATACCTAGGGTGAATAATTATTATGGTGATAGAACTATTAAAAAACCTCTACACTATTTACTGAATGGCCTGCCAGCGGATATAAGACATGAGCCAGTTAAAAATAAATTTAAAACATTGTTAAAAAAACATATGCTTCAAAACCTTATTTTTTAATTTTATTTTTAAATTTAAGTCTAGTCTATAAAATTTACTAAACCAAAAGAAACTGAAGATCCCACAGTCAAACCGACTAGTTGGTTTTGTGGGACTATTTTGTAACCTCATATTGTATCCTCTTTGTTCATAATAAATAAAAAAAAAAAAAACTGCCGGAATACAACAATTTTTAAATTGAATTTTTAGATTTTTAGCATTCACAATCCTTTTTATATATATTAAGTTACTTAATATACCTAATTGAAAAAATACTATAAAAAATCGACTCACTCACTCATCGACAATCACTAACCAATTATGCTACCGAGTCGCTAATAATTGGTTAGTGCATTGGGCCGGAATCCTAAGGGTGCGGGTTCGAGTCCCGTCTGAGCTGCTACGGGTGAGTCGATTTTTTCTAGTAATATTAAAGGCAACATGTCATAATAACATGCAGTCGGAGGCATGCATAAAGAAAGTGACATTATGAATGATTGAATTATATGCATAAAGAAAGTGACTGCATGTTATTATGACATGTTGCCTTTAATATTTATTTAATCTTGTTTCCATCTTTTCAGTCGACTTGTCTTTTTATGCAGGCGGGTTTTTTAATTTTTTTTATTTATCTCTTTTTGTTATTATATATTACGGTCATGATATACCTTTTTGAAATCCTTATAATAAGCCCTTTAATTTGACACCCATATTGCAGTAATCTAAAAAAAATTTTTTTTTTACTACGTATAATAGCACCGTACAGCCGCCATGTTGGTTTTTTTATAACGCCACATTCTTAAGAACACTTGGGCTGAAAAGACAAATCTAACGATATCTTAATCATAGAAATCCGTTCAGCCGTTTGAAAGATATGAGGTAATAAAGAATATTACATACAAACATTCATACATACAAACATACAAACATACTTACAAGATACGCGCGAAAAACATAACCCGCAGTCGGGTAATAATCTAAGAAACACACTTACAGACGCCTTTGGCGGTGTAGTTAGCATTGTCTGCGACGGCGGCGGCTTTGCTTGTGATCGTCTGTGCTTGCTTCATTATGTCATCTCGGAGGGTTCGCAGCGCCTCGCTAGACCACACACAATATCAGAGGGCCGTGCCAAAGCAACATTTGCAAATCTTCGTTATCGCTTCGCTTTCGAAACATGTATGGGATTGACATAAGATTTCGTTACCAATCGAATTTTAAAACTTCAAATCCATACATGTTTCGAAGCGAAGCAATAACGAAAATTTGCAAATGTTACTTTGGCTAGGGGGGCTGATCTATAGTCTCATATTTTCGTTTTTTGTTAACCTATTTGAATTGATAAGGCCTTCATGAGCTACAATCATTACTGTAGTTGTATACACAGCTATAATTAACAAATTTAAAAATTGCCTTTAGATGTCATGGTAAATCTTTGGTAAACCGAGGGGGGCTCGACTAAAATAGAATTCCGATAATCGAACAATGATTGTCGTTGGACTGACTTAATTCTGGACCTTATGCCTGAGCTTTTATATCGCGAAGTGGGAATAAACTTTTTCCGCTTATTATTGTTCGGTTTTCAGAAAAGGCCCGCAAAGACCCAATACGCACTGTCAACTAGGCTGGGCGACTAAGCGAGCGACTTGAATATGGGTTATGTCTTGTGCATTGTGCAGAGAAGTTGCAATAGTATCATTACTAATTATTATAGATAAACGAGGAAAAATAACGGCACGTCCTTTGTTGCAAAAACAGATAAATTAATAAAAATAGTCTGTGAGTCGCGGCTAGTCGCCCATGCGTAAACATATTCTATAGAACAGGGGTGGAATTGCGTAAGGTAATCGTATTCGTTTGACAGTTCATATCGTATTCCATCAGCTGCAATTTGTAAGGGATGACATATTATAGTATGATACAATATGAACTGTCAAATGAATACGATTGACTTTACGCAATCACCTAGCAGAACGTAACAAACGGAGCGGGCCTTCGACCGAGTCGCGTGCCGGTGACCAGTCCATCAGTTACAGTTCAATCATCAATCATTTTTAAATCCCCACTGCTTGGGCACAGGCCTTCCTTGTGTGAATGGATAAGGAGGTTAAGTATAGTCTTTATGGTAGTTAAAAATAAATAGTGTTGGACTGACTCCATCTCCGGGTGCGTGACGCCCGGTACGCCAGGGCCGGTTATGGACGAGCGCGAGGCGATGGAGGCGCGGGACGCCGCCAACGAGAAACGGGACGCCTGGGAATATCATTCATTAGTCATTGCCATGTTGCAGCCAACTAGCTTAATCTGTCCTTCAATTAACGGCCTAGCCTTTTCATTTAACGGCGCTGTTCAATCAGCGGCCTAAATGATTCCTCTAGCTATCTAATTAGATGGCTAGGCAAATCACTTGGTTCAATGCCGTTTAATAACTTGCCTAGCCAAGACATTGTAGTCGTATTGTAGTCGACCAGCTGTAATTTTTTGGTGTTTCTCACGATTTGTCGAAAATAAAATACGAGAGATGACAAGTCGATTTTTCTAGTAAAAGTCTGGTACAGTACGAGGTAAACATCTTGAAATCGGGTGGGGATTGCGCGGAAAGCGTATTTTGGGCATGCGTAGCAGTGAGGGGCGTGCACTATTGGTCGCTCGCAAGTGCACATGCGCGAACTTATCCCCACTCCGTCGAAAAAGTATCAATATGTTTGCCTCGTACTATCTCCCGCCAGACAATTTAGCTGTGACAATTTGTCACCTGTCATGACAATTTTATATCCACTGCGTCAATCAATTTGAAAATAGAACAAACTACTTATAACTACACCGCAATGCCAACCAAATTGTCATGACATTGACAAATTGTCACGTTATTAAATAGGGCCCTGGTGACGAGTAAATTTTTCTAGTAGGTATATCATTAACTACAAAAGTCTGGTAACGTTACCTTGGAGGCCGAGCCTAACTTGCCGCCGCCGTCGTCGTCATCCTCTTCCAGCATCGGGTCGATGGCCACCGACTTGTGGGACACGGCGCTCGGCTGGCCCTTTGGTCCCGCCTAAATATCGGATACAACATGTGGTGGAAATTAGCATTCAGTTCGAGCTTTGAATTTCCACTGCTCTGAACCCTCACAGCTAGAAAATAATTCTATAAGTCTTGGGTAATGCTCATGACTCATGATCGTACAAATAAGTTTTGGGGCGCAAGATTCAAATCTTGCCAGGGGCGCTCATATTCCTACAAATAAGTCCTGGGGCACAAAATTCAAATCTTGCCGGGGGCGTTCATGACCATAGCACCGTCGCTGGCTCTGAGATTGCGACCAGCTTTGCAGGGGTTAAAGATTACCTCAATGATGTGTCTCTGGCCGAGAGGGCACAGAGAGCACACTACGAAAAAGAATTACTTAACGATAGTCAGACAATGCTCATTCAGTTTAGTGAGAGACATCATTATTACATCTGGAATAATGTCCAAAACCTAACGTCGAACATGGTCCCATTACCGCGATTATTTCTCGCAGTAGAGCCAGCCGTTACTTGCCCGTGGTCCTCCAGCCTAAGTTCCCTTCGGGGTACCATGAGCAAATATTTTAGGACAAAGAGGTATCATGGCAAAGTTATATGGCCCGTGGTGCCCCTAATCTTTTTATGTAAAATTGAAATGTTTGAGATGGGGTACCACGGACAATAAAAATATATTTTATAAGGAGATTGTTATTCAGGAGGTTCCACGGGTAAAAATATTTGCTCAACGTAGGGTTACCAGATGACAGGATTTTTCCTGACATGTCAGCAATTTAAGGCATCTGTCATGAAAACAGGGGAAAATTGTAGCTGTCAGGGATTTTGAAATCCCAAAAAAGTGTAACTACTGAATGAAAAGACATAATTTGTTAAGTAATAATTTTGGTGAGAAAAAAAATATCAAACGTCAACTAAATTAAGAATGTAGATGTAGGTGAACAAAATGTCAGGAAATTTACTGAAAAGTCAGGAAAAAGGTCAGGCAATCTCATTATAAGATCTGGTAACCCTACCTAAGGGGAACTTAGACTGGGGGACCACGGGCAAGTAACGGAGCCAGCTTACTTGACTCCCGGCGGCCTTGACTCGTTGCAGTTGGTCAGCGACGTCCTGGGGCAGTGCGCCTGACAACGCCAGCTGCGTCAGCATGTCAGCCATCTGGCTGACGGCCTGCTCCGCGGCGCGGACGCGAGCTGCCAACTAAAATACAACACTATGTTTGTTCAAAAGAAAACTGAAACACGTGCACTTGATACTTACCAGCTTCTTCTCTCATATAAGATCAAAATTTTCATACGAACCTTTTACCTTCGTAGCCACTTGCGACTTACAGCCAATCCGCAGTAAGATATAGGTTTACCTACTGAAGATTTCTTGCCTAGATATTTCTGTTAAATGACTGGAAAACCTATCCATTGTATTGTAGGCCTATCTCTTATAGTAGATTATTGAAATCGGCCGTGCACCCAGACTTGAGACAATATAGAAAGTTGGATCGACTAAATTTACCCAGCCGGGGATCGAGCCCGGGACCTCACGAGATGGAGACAACTTGAAACAGGTGTACAGTACAACCCATACTTGTCCACGCGGTCGTCCTTTGTACGGAAAAGCCATAATCTAGCTAGACTATCAATCATTTGTACGAAGACAGCTGAAGTGGCAGTGGGCTGGACACATAGCGAGAAGAACTGATGGCCGTTGGGGCGGAAATGTTCTGGAATGGCGACCGCGCACCGGATGACGTTCCGTGGGTAGGCTCCCGACAAGGTAGACCGACGATCTGGTGAAAGTCGCGGGAAGCCGCTAGATGCGGGCAGAGAAGGACCAAGCGTTGTGGAGATCCTTGGGGGAGGCCTAATGCCCAGCAGTGGGTGTCGTGCGGCTGATATGATGATGATGATGATGTACGAAGACAAAGGATACCTGCATAGCCTCCATAGTGTCAGTGAGCGAGGCGCTACCCTTGGCGATGTCGCTGCGCAGTTTTTCGTTGTCGGGCATGGCGGGCGGCGGCGGCGGGCCGGCGCGCTGCTGCAGGCTGCGCACCATCGCCTCCACCATCTCGAACTCCGATCGAGTCACCACCTCAATGCCGTCGCGACGCTCTTTGGGATATTGGAATGGTCAGACGCACTCTCAATGCGAATTATTAAAGTTTAAAAATAGCAATTACCTACCTAACCATAAATAAAGCTTGTCATTTCCATACAAAACATCAATGCTTAGGGTCGGTTCCACTATTTCCATTGAGAATCACCATGGTAAATAGTGGCACTAACTTTTCCACAATTACCATTACGGATCAATTCTTAAATCAATGGTTAAAGTGGGACTGTTTTGAAAAAATAGTGAAGTCTCAGTATTTCAGTGGGACCTACGCAATTTTTATGATTGACAATTTTTATATTGAATAAGCTTGTGATTGTGACATGTCATTAAATCGTTTACTATATATTATTTTTCACTCCTCTTGCTCAAAAAGTGCGTCATTGTAACGTACAAGAGTCGAGATAAAATAGCATAATAAGCCCTAGGGGATAAAGTTTTTTCTTTTTTAATGTTTGTCTATTACCAATGAGCGTACTAAAACGAAAAAGTTTTTATTCATAATCACGAATAAAAACTCGCTCGACTTAATACTGGGGGTCTATTACGAAAAGTTTAATGCGATACACGCGGCTGCGTCCGTGCTTCGTTCTGATTGATTCCTATTACAAAGCACTTGCGTATGCGATATTGCAAAGTGATTGCGTAAATTTGACAGTTTCTCTCTAGTGGATCCGTCATTATTCGTTCAATAGACTATGGACTACGATAGCTACATTGAAAATATTTGTAATAACTATAACCGACGAACTGCGGACGACTATCGTGACCAAGTTTCGTAATAGGCCCCCAGTTTCTCATTCTTATTTTTGAAAATGGAACTAAAAGCATCTCTTCGGTAAAATCATAGACTTATTTATACTCTGTGTACAGAGTGAATCGTAGAATGCGTGTTTGTGTTGCTTAGCTGCTACAGCAGAAATTAAAAAGGTACCATGGCGCGAAATCTTTAGATTTTTTTTATAATTACAAACTGATTGAATTGTGTGACTGTAATTGGAAAGAAATAATTTTAATCTTTTGCCGCCAAGCACAAATCATTTATTTAATTAATTGTACAAAAAGTTTATGAAGTGGAGGATAGAAAAACGAGTGTACCTATTCGTTTACGGAAGTAGGTATAAACTATTTAATATTGTATTTTATGTTCTCGCAATCGTAGTGAAAAGTATAGTGTAACACACGACGCTAAAACCCATTGTAACTCGGTTTCTATTTATTCCCTCGCTAAAGCTCGGGAATAAAAATACCTCGTATGCAACGGGTACTTTTAGCGTCTTGTATAACAATCTACTATTAGCTTCAACGTTCAAACGAATAGCAAGTTAGCCATTTGAATAGGGAGAAATAACGTGACCAATGACTAGCTGCTACTCGCACGCCTGATGCTGGGGCAATATAGTGTCCTAGAAGAAGAGAAAATTCAAGGACAACTTATGACTTCTTCTAGGAACCTACTTTAGTCATAATGGGTACTTACCCATTTTTGGTGCGATTAGCTTCATAACAATTATTTCCGTTTCTAAAGTGCCCTTAAATTATTTAGCTCTACTTGTAGCAATTTACGGCATGCTAGGTATTTCTCGTCTGTATTGCTTCTAACTGGGTATTGGGTAGGAGTTAAAAGTTTCTCAAATTTATTTTTTCTGGGGATGATAACTAAGTAGTTAGGTCATTGATTAAACAAAGTTTAGATGCGTTATGCGCCAACATCATGCAATTTAAAACAGCGACAGGTACTGCAGATCAATGATATTATAATGTAGATACACACATTGACATATTACGTCAAGAGAGGGACAAAAATGAACGCCACCATACGGAATCCCTGTCGTTAGAAAGAGATAAACAGACATCATAACTTTCGTCTGATACGCTGCATGCTCATTGGCGCGATCATATGAGTGACAGTCACAATGACAGTAATAGGGGCGATGGGCAAAAGTGGTATATGGTATGTTTTTTGTTTTTCGTTTCGATTAAAATAATAAAACAAAAGTTCCGTAAACGCTTGCTGCGTTTTATTTACAAAATGTTAATAAAATAATAATTAAACTAAAGATCCTCAAATAATAATAAGATAAATCCAAAAATATTGTCCTCACGCCGTTGACACCTAATTACATTTAGCCACTTTTCTTTCATCAATCCGTCTTTAATCTAAAATGAAAATAAATACCTACTTTAACTTGATATTCATAGCAACCACATAGCACCTACATGAAAAACAATTGGGTGCTTACATGGTTCGTAAAACAATATTGAGGTGGTACCCTGATCGAAAGTGACGCCTCGGTGAATTTTAATTATACTTTACTTATACACAACTATTTTAATAAAACTTTACGTAATTTTTTTAGGGCCCATCTAGTATTTTTAGATGGTATCATTACATTTCCTCGTACTGCTAGAAGAAGATAGCAAAACTCTGCTAAAAGTGGCCGTTTTTGACTCATTTGCTATACACTTCTACGAATGACTACGACGGAATGTAGGTAGTACTAAAATACTAAACTAAGGCCCGTCCTTCCCTTCTATTCCACGTAAATTTAAAGTAAATTATTAAAATCCTTTTCTATTTACAACTTATTAACTCGTAAAGGACTTACAATATCGAAAATAATCCATCATAAATGTTGTAGGGCATTTAATCCTGCATAGAATTAGACCAGATTCATATTATTTGGACAACACAACCCGTTCTTATGCTAATGCACATCAAAGATTTTTACATTTTTTAAGCATTACATTTCAAGCCTTTTACATTTTTATGAAAAAAATAATAGTTTTAACTACTATCTGGTCTCTAGTCTTATTCTACGCAAGATTAAATGACCTACAACTTTTATGAAGGACGGTTTTCAATATTTTTAAGTCATTTACGAGATTATAACCGAAAAACCGGAAAAAAAAATTTTTGGTACATTTTTACCCCCATCACTTAATCACAACTCCGCCGGGGGAAAACCTAGGATAGTCATATTTGGCAACAAATGAAGCTATTAAAACAACAAAACCTTTTGAAGGAATTAAATCTGATTTCAATTCATAAGAGTGTAAAATAATTGCAAATAAACCGGTTTTGTATTAGATTATGGTTTAAAACCACGACTATGTTTTCAGCACATTAATGAAATACAAATACGTGGTCGTAATAATAAAACAATTTCTGGTTTAAAACCAGTTTTAATTGCGACTATAATCCCTGGTACAAAATAACCCCCATCTCCCCTAGCATGTCCTTCCGCATGCGCGATACGTGCTCGTGCTCTCCTTCACTCTCATGCGCAAAACAGAGAACATCTCACTCTTTGTAAAAAAATGGCCGATTAGAGTAATACAAAATACGATAATACATTTTACGGTTAAATACAGTACTTACGTGTGAAATGAAACATTTTTCCGATCTCTGACTGTTGCTGTATAATTTGTACATCGTTTATAGACGCAGGAAGGCATTTTTGATCAGAATGTCACGGTTTTTCAGTGTCGGACTGACGAGAGTGGTGTGTGTTTACGTGTCACGAGCCTGTGCCTGACTAATTGAAAGTCGGGCAATTACCTTACTTTCGTCTTGCCATTGTGGAGTGCTGGTAACGTATCTAAACTTTGTTTAATCAATGAGTTAGGTACTTTAAATAATTTCTGATTAAATCTCTTAAAACTTCTGGCTTTTCTACCTTTTATCAAATTTAAGAGAGCTAGCTGTTACTACTTCTTATAATATGTACGTACATAGGTACATACTTTAGTTTCATAGGCGTAAAATAATTTCAAGTTCCGTTTCCCACAAAACGGATCTTCTCGGAGGATTACACTCTAACCTGGTGATTACCAAACCATGTTTAGAAGGAAGCGTGTATAAATCAAACATCCTCACCGGGCCTTGCGCCGGCGCGGGCAGCGGAACCTTTCTCGACTGAAAACAAATTGAAAGTTAAACATTATTTGACAAACACTAACACCCAGCTCACGGCGAAACGTAATATTTACCAACTAACACCTTCTCTTTTTGGCGCTCCACTTCTGGAAGGAAAATTTGCGTTTCATTGAAAGATTCAATAATTAAAATAACTCAAGAACGTGTCGACCATATCATCCTTATCCATGGGCGTACCGAGGGGGGGCAGGGAGGGGCAGGGAGGGGCAGCAGGATTTTGTTTACCTCCATCCAACTATCAATTGTTATCAATATAAGTTCTTATAAGTATGCCATACAATATATTTGATTTACAATAAATTTGCAAACCCCTGGGGCGATACAATAGGTTTGCCCCCCCCCCCCCCCCCGGCCCAGAACCTGGGTACGCCCATGTCCTTATCCTTATGCTAATATTATAAATTCGAAAGTCCGTTTGCTTGTTACGCCTTCACGTCTTAACTACTGAACCGATCATTATAAAATTTTACATACACTTCAGGGTACAGAGAAAGACATAGAGTACCTTTCATCCAGAAAAAAGGATTGTTCCCGAGGGATAGCAAAAAAACTTTCCACGCAGACGATGTCGAGAGCGGCCGCTAGTAAATGCAGTCACAAATACCAATCTGGCTCATGCATTCAATGGAGGTTTATAAGATATTTTTCACTTCTCATGTTCGTAAAGTTCGTCGTTATGTTGGGTATAGGCTGCATAAAATCGCTTTTCATGCTCTAGAGCATAAAGTAAAATCTTCGTCTAAGTTCGGCTCTAACGGCCGTACTCAGAGACGTCAATTAAGTTTAATGTTTCATTAAAATTGTTGCTATCTCTTTCTTTTCCATAGTGATAGTATAAGATGACACGATACTTAATGAAGCATTAAACTTAATTGACGTATAAACTTGTTATTTTCCTCATTTTTTTAATCATAATCCTTAAATAATACCTACCTACATTTTTTTCAATTTTTGAAAATGGGTATCAATTGAAAAGCCTTAATAAAAAAAATCCTTTTTTGAATATCGGTATCAAATGAAAGGCTTTGATGAGCACATTCCAAAATCATGTAATTTGTCACCAAAATAAAAAATAAAAAATTGACAATTTTTGAATATGGGTATCAAATGAAAGGCCTTGGTGAGCACTTTCCAAAATTATATAATTTGTCACTAAAATTTAAAAAAAAAAGTCAATTTTTGAATATGGGTATCAAATGAAAGGCCTTGATGAGCACATTCCAAAATTATATAATTTGTCACTAAAATTTAAAAAAAAAATTTTTTAATTTTTGAATATGGGTATCAAATGAAAGGCCTTGATGAGCACATTCCAAAATTATATAATTTGTCACTAAAATTAAAAAAATTTTTTTTTTTTTAATTTTTGAATATGGGTATCAAATGAAAGGCCTTGATGAGCAAATTCCAAAATTATATAATTTGTCACTAAAATATTAAAAAAAAGTTTTTTTTTTACATTTTTTGTTTTCCTCACAATCGAAGTGAAAAGCAGAGTGTATAACTCGTACATAAAACCCATTTTACCCTCGACTTGACTATCCACCCTCGCCTGCGGCTCGGGAGGATATATAAACGTCTCGGGTAAAATGATGCGTTTTATGCACTTGTTCCCGCGACCTTCACCAGATCGGGAAGCGGGAAGCCGCTGGATGCGGGCAGCGCAGGACCGATCGTCGTGGAGATCCTTAGGGGAGGCCTATACCCAGCAGTGGGTGTCGTGCGGCTGATATGATGATGATGATGATGCACTTGTTGTACAATCTACTATTTTACATATTTTTTTTTTAAATACTTAAACAAAAGCTCGCTTGTTTAACGGATAATAAAAACAAAGTTACCCTTTACAGAAATACTGGTTTGCGACGCCACCCTACTTTTCCCCTTCTCTTTCTGGAAAAACAAATAATTTTTAAATTTGAGATTTTTGCATTCACAATGATATTTTTATACAATACTAAATAATATACTAGAAAAAAAATACGACTCGCACCAGATCAATACTCAGACGGGAATCGAACCCGATTCGTTCGATCCGGTTCGTTTCCCGTCTGAGTATTGATCTGGTGAGAGTCGTATTTTTTCTAGTATATTATTTAGTATTGTATAAAAACAAATAACTTTACGCATTTTCCTTTTTTTATATAGTTAACTTAGACCTTGGTTATAATGATATGCATAAACTCAGTATAGCTACAGTTGTTAAATTAAGCTACAACAATAAACTGATTTCGTAATCACTTTATCACAGAATAACTAATAAGTGGTACATACACATTTTGCTTTCCATTACACCTAGACTAATAGTAAAATAAAAAATAAAAAAATCTCTCATTTACCTTTTCACCACCATCTTTGGCTGCCTTACCACCCTTGCCTGCCTTCTCTTGATCCTTGTCTGCTTTCTCTTTGTCCTTAGCTGCGGCCTTTTCATCTTTATCTTTATCCTTTTCATCTTTAGATTTACCTTTTTTATCTTTGGTTTTATCCTTTTCATCTTTAGCTTTATCCTTTTCCTCTTTGGATTTATCCGAATCAGATTTATCTTTCCCTTTAGAAGGGCTGCCTTTTCTCGTCGGGCTCGTTTTTTTCGCTTTTTCTTTTCTTTCTCCCACCGTGTCTTCCAGATCCGCCGCCTTTATTTCAACCAGCTGTTCTAGCAAACGCATCTGTCTCGCGAGTATATGTAGTATGGTCTGGATCAATTTAAAGTGTACAACGTTGCACTGAAAGTTTCCAAAAGTGAAGAATCAAAATTATATAAGTATGATAAAGCTAATTATTCTAAACTACTACGCGTTCACTTCGTCATTACAGTCGACGACCGTTATGACGTCATAGCTAACGGTACTGTAGACAAAAAAGTAATCATGTTTTTCAACTGTTTTTCATTTTTTTCATGTTCAAAGAGTATCATTTATTTATCTAATAAGTTAGGTTCGCTATTATGTAGGAACTTTACTCTTTTAATCAGTAAAACAACACAAATAAGGAACGTAATGATTAAATCGACAGAAACAAAAATTAAGCTTTGCATTGCTAGCCGTACTAGAAAGACGACGCAGGGGGTGCGGTATGACGAAGCGGGCCAGGAGGTAGCGGCAATGATGAAGTGAACGTTAGTATCTACCTAACTGGACAGATTGCTATATAAAAAAAAATCTTAAAAAAGCATTTGAGTGTCACAAGAAAGTAAGAGGGAAAAATAACAACAACCAGTCATAGATGAGTGAATTAAAAATAGGTCAAATAGATAATAGTTAGGTACTTATAGTAACCATAATTTTTTTAATCAAACAACCTCGTTTTGTAGTGTTATTTAAGCCTCGAAAACATAAGAGGACATGTTGCGGAAAATGTCCCTCCACAGCTACGTAAAGTCTCGGAAAAGTCTTTCCTTACAAATGTCACGTAATGTTGCCAGATAATTTGTAAGTAAGTAAAGTACCCTAATGTTCTGAACCTCTGAGGCTTATGAGGAAGATGGAATGTGGGAGACAAACATACCCATTTGTTGCCTCTGTTGGAAGTCGAAAGGGTTCACCTTGGGTTCATCACTAACGGTTCATTCATCACTAAACACTAACTACAGGGAGAAAAAAGCTTCCCTTGACGAGTTTCTTGCCGGCTCTTCTCGTTACAAGGTCTCCCGCTCAGGGTTTGCGAACCGATGGCGTAGCTTCTTTGACATTCACAATTCACAAGTGCTTGTAACAGCCTAGACTGAATAAATTATTTTTGAATTTTGAATTTTTTGAACGCTGCATCGTTCTTCATGCGTCATTTAACTGCCTCTGTGGTCTAGTGGTTCGCCCACCCGTGTAAGACGCAGGGGTCCCGGGTTCGATTCCCAGGAGGGCTTATTTCAAGTCCGTCTGGCTAGCTAAGCTACAACCATCTTACCTACGTCTGACGCCATAACAACAATTTGAAAAAAAAAATGTTCCGGCAGTTAGAGGTAAGATAGCCAGTCCCTCAGTGATGAGGATTCCGTGTTGTGCGCTAAATAGTAGGGGTTAAAGTATGTAATATTTTCTTGATTTATACAACCATGAACGCTAAAAATTTAATGCACTTATTAATATGTTCAAACACTCAGCTAACTAATGCCACACGTGTTAAGTGAAAAAAAAAGTACTTATCGGCTAAGTGATAATTTCTGCTAACAAAAAAGGAGTCACTTTTAAGATATTCACTTCTCAAGCTTACGCGCTCACTAGACATGAAATAAAACACTTTTAACGGATACTAGCGCGGTTTTATTGAAAGTACTTTGGTAATTAGTTGGTATTTGGTTTGATTTTTGATTTTCCCGACGTTTCGGCACCTTTGCAGCTGCCGTGGTCACGTGGTCCCCCGTGACCACGGCAGCTGCAAAGGTGCCGAAACGTCGGGAAAATCAAAAATCAAACCAAATACCAACTAATTACCAAAGTACTTTCAATAAAACCGCGCTAGTATCCGTTAAAAGTGTTTTATTTCACTTTTAAGATACTTTTTTAACGTTCAGGAAAAAAAAATTAAATATTTTTATTGCTGATAGTAGGCCGTTATGATCAAAATTCGAAATAATAACAAGTAGGTAGGTACTTAACCGAAGCACCTTTAACATCCTAGAAGATCATTAAGAGCCTCTGTGTGTGAGAAATTTCATACTTAAAACCCTATTTCATACTTTAAACCCTTTATATTCCAGCACAAACTTGCCTTATCCGGCCCCAAGGCTATGTTGATGAGATCCTCGACGGTGATCAAGAGCGTGGCGTCGCTCATAGCGGGCTCGTTTAAAAGCTTCGATCGCATCATCTTTGCTACTCAATAAATACTTCCTAAATATTATTTTAAATACAAAACAGGCGCTCTTCATAGCTAGGTAATTTAAACGAATATAAGTTGTACTTAGCCCGCAAACAGCCCGTATATTTCTGTATTATTTCTGTTCATTTCTACGAATGGCTGACAGAATTATTATTATCTGATTGTCATTCACTTTTCCATAGAGAATAAGTACATTGGACTTTTCTACTGTCTATCAAAGGAAGACTTGTAAAAGAAGGTTATGTTTAGTTATTGAACTATTCAAGAAAGAAATAAAACAAAGCAAACCAACGAAAGCACCCAAGTAAGGGTGACCCCAGACCTTATTTCTTTTCTTTGCTATGCTGTTCTACTTTGCTGTTTAGACCGCCGGCCAACCAGGGTCATTTCAATCTATCGCATATTGGGACCAGACCAAATTGACAAGATAGCCATTAGTTGTCTGGGTTGCGAAGTAGGAAGCTTATGGGAGATATGCCACCCTGAACATGGTCTCCGATTGCTAAAAATAAATCGATCGCATATTTATATAAATTGTGAACAGGGTCGTGGGTGGCATCATTACCTACCTGAACAAACTGAGAATGTCCATCAGCCATTTTTGATGTCCCCACTGCTGGGGCACAGGCCTTCCTTATGGGGATGTAAGGAGGATGGGCCATAACCCACCACGCGGGCCCAATGCGGATTGGTGGGTGTTAACGACTGCAAATGCAGCCGGGACCAACGGCTTAACGTGCCTTCCGAAGCACGGAGGAGCTCGAGATAATAAATTTTTGGTCACCCATCCCATGACCGACCCTTGCGAACGTTGCTTAACCTCCGCAATCGCTTGGCCAGGCACTAAACCACTGCGCCACCGAGCTCCAAGGAGGATGGGTTAAGTAAAACAAACTCATTTGCTTCTGTTGGGAGTCGAAAGGGTTCACTAACGGTGCGGTGCGCCAAACGGCCTTGGACGCAGAAATGCTTGTGACACTCTTGGGCCCGTATTTATAAACCGCTCTCAACGTTGAGAGCTATCTTGAGATCATACCTGAGATGCTGTTCCTACAAGAAGACCATCTCAAGAATGATCTCAAGATAGCTCTCAAAGTTGAGTGGTTTATAATGCATAAATATACGGTGGTACCTACCAAATGATGTGATGATACTTATATTATAAAATAAAAGTCTAAATACATCTTCAGCTAAAGCATATGACCAACATTAAAATGAAACCGGTGATAGAACAACTTTCTTCAAGGAAGTTAGGTCGAAAAGCGTTTTTTTGTTTTACACCTTTCCATAGTAAGTCGGTCAGCTGACCAATACATTTTGTAAGGGTGTATGATTTTTTTATAGTTTTTCGACCTATGTTCCTTGGAGAAAGTTGTTCAGTTTAAGCAAACCGTTTAAATATCATCACATCATTTGGTATCACTTTATACAACGTAGGCCTATAACAGAATTAATTGCTAAACCTGAAAATGGTACCTACCTACATAGAGACCATCAACCTGAACAACTTTTACTATGGGACCAACTCTGAAATCGCGAAAAAAATCAGCTGTTTCATACATTTTCATATTTTCGTTTTTAATTTTTGTATTGGACCCCCTAAACGATCAAAATTGCTTGTCAATCATTTACATTGCATTGCTTGTCAATCAAACACATTTTGATCGTCTAGGAGCGATGCTCGACAAGCACCACAGAATAGATAGATTACCGTGGTCAATCAAAAGTAGGCCACGCCCCCAAATGGTAAATGCAATGTAAATGATTGACAAGAAATGCTTGATCGTCTAGGAGTTGGTGCCATAGTAAAAGTTGTTCAGTTTGATGGTCCCTAGATAGGGACATATATTCTGGTTTAGCTATTCGGTTAGGTGGCTTTGTAGGTACCAACTTACCTTATCCGGCCCCAAGGCCCTGTTGATGAGGTCTTCGACGCTGATCAGGAGCGTGTTGTCGCTCATAGCGGGCTCGTCGTTAAACCGTCTTTTCATCATCTTTGCTACTCAGTAAACTACCTAAATAATAACAAAAAATACTAATTAGAAATACAAAACTCTTCTAACTCTGCAAAGCTATATTAAAACCAAGTAAAAACGTATTAAAAGTTTCCCGAATATTTCTATCAATTTCTACGATGACAGAATCATGACAGAATTATCTGATTGACATTCATAGATTATGCCGAACATTCTTCCTTCTTCCTAGTGACATTAAAGCATAGATATAGTATTTTAAAAAGGGGGCATTAAAGAAATATAATATTTTAGTTGTGATGTGAGCAGTGAGTTGTGACCATAGATATAGTATATGGTTGTGTTGGTTGTGACCACCACACTGAGCATGTTGACACAACGAAAGCGCCCCAACATGGGGCCATGGGGATTAAAGGCGAGGCCAGTTCACGAAATTTACTCTTTCACTATGTCTTTAGAATAAGGTTGAATATTGCACTACTTTAATTGACGCTTCGTCAGAAATTTTACCAATTTTAGTACATTTTTATTGATTTCTGAAATACTGGATCATTTATTAAAAATGTACTCGGTTATTGTGTTAGATCGATAAAAAAGCTATCCTTTTTGCATAAAAAATAATCACTGTCGTTGAAAATTACGAAATCTGACGATTTGAAATTTAGTTTAATAAGTTTTTATGGTGTTATCACGATTTTTTTACAGAGTTACCATGCCATTTTTCAATATTCTGTTCGGTTAATTTGCATCTTCTTTTTCAGTCTACAGTAATTTTTGTGAAGTAGAATTTTACATCAGTTCTTCACATTGGAAGTTCAAAAATCAGACTTTTCATCAGATCGTGAAAGTCACACTGGCATGTGAATTTTGTATATCTCTGTAGATTCTGTAGATATTATGTGTATCTCTGTAGATTCTGCCCGTAACTCACGTGGCAGTGCCAGTACGAAGCATACCAGATCGTTTTTCTAGACACTGACATGCATGCTAAATGCATGCACGTGTATCATTTCAACGCAGAATGCCACCGGCATGCCAGCTTACCAACGCCTAGCATGCCACCTACATAGATGTGTATCACATCACGGCCTTTGCCTTGCACTCCGCTTGCCAGCAGGCCTAGACAAGTGGCACACGCATGGCTTTTCGTTTATTCGAATAGAATAAGTAACATTAGGTGTATGATATTGACATTTCAAAACCGCTATAGGGCCGCCGGTACAGAATCATCTCTTAGTGTCCTTAGACTGGTAGAAGCTGACCATACACCGGTTTGTAGAGCAGAAGCAGGTTTACAACAAGGGCGAGTTAAAATTAAAAATATAACTACTTACCTACGCCAAATAATCTGGAAGACGTGAATCGCATCAGCCCTTGTATTTGGTAGGACTAAAATGAATTAACATCTCATTTAATGGCGTACCTATTCTATTTCGTTATACTAGAAGAGTCAATTTTGGTCCTTCGAGCCGGATATGAAGATAGAATAAGAATCGGTATACCGAAATCTAAAAATAATAACATTATTTTACATTTCGAAATAAACATGGTCATTTGTATAACACCAACAACCTCGCAATAGTAGCCTACTTACATCATGTCAATATCATCATTTAATAGAAAACTGCTCTAACGTACCTGTTCCTAATATCCCTTCATTGGTAGATCGCCGTACAGAGAGAGATCAAGTGTTTCTTTACAAAATTTTAAGAAATATTATTGACTCTCCCTATCTTCTGGAAAATATAGGTCTGAGATGTCCTCGGTCAAGCTCGCGTCTTAAAAGTGTGTTTTGTTTGCCCACTACTAGAACTAAGTATGCTGGAATTACTTTTTTACACAGGTCATGTAATGTCCATAACAAAAATTTTACGTCAGTGGACATATTTAATTGTACTCCTCCTCAGTGGAAAAAAAACATCCATGAGCTGATTAGCAGCGATAATAATAATAGTGGTGGGTAGGTAGTTTATAAATAATGATATCATTTTAAATAATTTAACATTAACTTTTTTTTTTTAAATTAACTCAGTTTTTTGTTTTACCAATTTTTAGCTCAATTGTTTTAATTTTCTCCTTTTGCGCCCGTTATTGGATAAATTTAGGTACTTTGTGTGTGTTATGTAACAGTGGAAACTTTGCTGATATATGCGTTAAAATGTAAGTTAAGTTTATATAAGTCTTTTAAAACATTGTATGTTTCCCTAATAATAATAAAATAAAATAAAATAAAAGTGAAATAGTGGATTCGATAAGAATAATGTCGCATACAGGGTCTCAATCTGCATAACTAGTTGATCGGAATGGAAAAAGGGAAACATTTGTGCTAAGATTTTTCCGAAAACAGAAAAAAAAAATTGTTTCATACAAAACTCTATCAGCTGATGTTCGGACTTTGTAAAGAAAGTCGAATATTTTTTGTTTGTTTCCTGAAAAGTCGTAGAACGAACGTAGTTTGTGATGTTCATACATAAGTGCAATATAATTTAATAGAAATTAATAAATAAAATAGTTTTTATTAATTAAGTAACTACTATTGTAATGCAACAAACAACAAAAAAAAATTTATATAAATTTTAAGTAATAATAAATAAGTGTTTGCTATCTATTATTGTTGTTGTGCCCGACAGGGTCCATAGTGATCTAAAATATTATAATTTAAAAACAACTGTAACATTGTGTAATGCAATAAATGATTTGAGTATTGAGCACTAATCTACTCCTGCGAGATTGTTGGTGTTTCAGATGTATTACCCTGTACCCTGTATGTATTACGTGTACAAATAATATGTGTATATGTTTCAAGCTACTTAGAACTTAAAAATTCCACCCTCTTCAAGAAGCTGTAAAATAAAAAAAAACTTTGTTTATATATTTATTTATTTATATTAACTTTCGTCTCCTCTCAACACTTAACGTCACAGAAATTCAAACAGCAAGAATATACTTTATTGCGTAGAACATTAATATACAACATCTTACTGAAAACGTTTCTTGGCGTCTACGAACATTAGGCGATCGTGCACTCATCTACGGCAAATGAATCAATTCATAATACTGAGTTAAAAAAATATATAAACATATCAATGGCAAAAAGCACGAAATACCCAATTATTATTTTTTATTTTTACTATAAATAACGTGGAATGCAAGAGGGTACTCTTTATTGATTGGGAAAAAAATCACACAATATCAATGGGTTTTTCATTAGTGTATAAATAGTATATTTTTTTAAATATAAATAACAACTAACAATAACACGGCGCGGGTATTTACAGCGGCGCCTTAACTAACGATAACGATACGTTCGATCGACAGCGACAACGCATCCAAATATAACAGAGGACGTCACTACTTAGTATCGAGTATTGCTAAATGCTAATGAAATAATATTAAGGAAGAAATTTTTAATTTTATACCGTTTATAACGACACAAAGTTTGAAGGACGACCGGCACTTTACATAGAAAATGGTGAACTTGTATACGATAGAATTTTGTCTTAGAATAACCAGTAATATTTACTAAATGAATCAAGTTCCATCTTATTTTCAACGCATGTAGAAAAAGAGTTTTTTTTATATGGAAACACAACAATTATCCACATTAATGGGCAGAAAAGTCACTATGAAATGTAAAAACATGACCGCATTAACCATAATTCCTTTGTTTCTTACTTCTTTGAAACTGACGAAAGCATAAAATGACGGGTCTCCTTTACTCAATAAGCGACGGGTAACTTTATTTATTTGCATTTAGACTTAGTACTAGAGTTGCCATATTTGGATGGTCGGGGTGGTATGTACAGGGTGTAGTCCCGTGGGGGGTGGGGGGGATTAGTCCTCGAGGTTGCGGAAGGCAGCGGACATATCCTCGAGCAGCTGGTCGAAGTCTGCCTTGATCTTAGCCTCGCCATCTTTTACGGGATCCTGGATACAAAAACAAGTATTTATTAAATTATTGATTTTTAGATTTTTGGCATTCACAATGCTATTTTATAGGTAATAAAGATAATAGAAAAAATACTAGAAAAAATCGACTCACCCATAGCCCGTCTGAGCTGCTATGGGTGAGTCGATTTTTTCTAGTATTTCTTTCTTTTTTTTTCTATTATATTATTAACATTTATTAAATCTTGAATACAATGTAGTCATTGTATTCAAGATTTAATAAATATTAGTAGAAGTTAGTACTTCAGAGAGCTTGCGGTAAAACGAGGTATTTTAATCTGTAAAATAAACTCTTTACCATAAATGCCATGGTAGGAAAACATAAACGATTCAAAAGTACTTTATAATTAAGTTTATTTGAATAAAGCTTATTTGACTAACTTTAAATTAAATCAGCGGGTCACTTTTTATTGACAATTTAATCGCATTATACAGAATATGATGAGTTTAAATAACTATGTAGATGGTAATGGTAAACAATGCTAGTTACAGAAAACTATTAGTACCTATTCATTTCTGGTTTCACAAAATAGGTGGAAGAGAAAATATTATTTATCAACAGTTGTAAAGCACATCTAATAATAAATAAAGAGAGACACAAGAGAGGAATATAAGTTATTTTTATAAACAAAAACCTTTTTTTCTAGTAAATTACTTTCTGTTGTTGGACATTTTCACTGGATATCCTGCCGGTGTATTGTATTTGTTTGCCGGTGTCGGTAGGCACTGAGCTTGACCTTCAGTATTGTCGGCCTGTACTGACCTTGACCTTCAAGGTCAAATTCAAAATGGCTTTGTTCAAATAAACTTAATAATTAAGCATTTTTGAATCGTCTATATTTTCCTACCACCCGTTCCAGACTTTTTTTACTGACAAGAATAACGGGCGCAAAAAACTTTCAGCTTTAACAGAAAAAAAAAGGAACGATATTTACAAAGGGGGTTGGGCACTTTGGTCCTTATGACCAATAGACTTGAATCGTACATCGATGGATATGTCTTTTCAAGAGGAAAAAAGTTATTATGGGGTTACATTTGGATTTGTTGTCCGATTCGAGATATCGGCTTAGAAAGTAATGTGTTTTCAGAATCTCGGATAGTACAGTCAGCAATGACAGTCGCTTAACGGCGGCGGGTCCATAGAATATCAGGACAACATTTCAGAACAAACGCCATACCTATTCGTGCTCTATGAGAATATACCTTTCTAACGATATACTATTTACATGTATTGGGTCCAGGACCAGAGTTCATACATTTGTGCCCATACTCCTTTAAAGTCGTCGGAGGGTACTGACCTTGAACTTCATGGAGGAGAGTTGGTAGAGCACCGTGCCCATGGCGTCGCGGATGGTGTTCCACGTGACCTTGTTGTCGGACTATACTGACCCTCACCTTCATTGTCGTCGGACGGTACTGACCTTGAACTTCATGGAGGAGAGTTGGTAGAGCACCGTGCCCATGGCGTCGCGGATGGTGTTCCACGTGACCTTGTTGTCGGACTATACTGACCCTCACCTTCATTGTCGTCGGACGGTACTGACCTTAAACTTCATGGAGGAGAGTTGGTAGAGCACCGTGCCCATGGCGTCGCGGATGGTGTTCCACGTGACCTTGTTGTCGGACTATACTGACCCTCACCTTCATTGTCGTCGGACGGTACTGACCTTAAACTTCATGGAGGAGAGTTGGTAGAGCACCGTGCCCATGGCGTCGCGGATGGTGTTCCACGTGACATTGTTGTCGGACTATACTGACCCTCACCTTCATTGTCGTCGGACGGTACTGACCTTGAACTTCATGGAGGAGAGTTGGTAGAGCACCGTGCCCATGGCGTCGCGGATGGTGTTCCACGTGACCTTGTTGTCGGACTGCGCCGTGGACTCGACGGCGTGCCGCGACATGTCGTAGAACGAGATTATGTTCTTGAGCATGCCCACCGTCTTGTAGAACGGACAGAATCGGTCGTACGACGAGTAGCTGAGGACAGATGAGGTTCGTTGTTATTTTAATCTATTGTAACGTTAAGCATAGGTATGAGATTAAATTGTTATTATGCTACGGCTCCACCTGCTTCTTAAACTCGTAACCTAACACTTTAATCTAGGCGTTCCGCAGATGTGGCCAACACTAACTTGTTAATTTACAAACGACAATACTAAATATATTTAATGCCTTAGTTAAGGCGTAGTTGGACATTACCATTAACGTTAACGTTAACGCAGGTGGAGCAGTAGCATTATAGTTCAAAAATGACATTAAATTGTAGTTGTAGACCTATTGACTATCTGAGTCTTTGGGTAATCGACAACAGAAGTTTCAAAATGTTTAAATCTCATTAATGCTACATCTCACGCTCTAAGATTAATGTATGGATCGATAAGAATTACTTGTCCTATTTTGTAAAGTGTATAATTTTAGAAGGATTTTAGCTATCGCTCAGAATACATAATAGTACAAGTACAGAAGGGACATTTCGCAAGATCATTTAAATAATAAATAAATATTAAATAATAGCGACTCTTACTCCGACCAATAAAGTGCAATTTAGGTCGCACAGCGCTCCCTTCCTTACAGTTATATTCAACTATGGTTGCCTCTCTTTCTATCGCGTAGCTCTATCTTTTGACCCGCCGGCTACTTATAGCTTCATGCTTAGAGCGCGGAGTGTCCCTAGCCTTGCTATCGTCAAGTAAGTGCACGCCCAATGGCCTAATAAATAAGATCTATATCCAAAATAAACGATCTGTCGCTAAATGCGTTCTTTCATCGAAGCATGACCGACTACAACAAAAACTTTTCTGAATTTGATATTTTTTCCGACAATGTAAAGAAATTAAAAAAATATATGCTTGACTATTGCCTGTCCTGAACGTAACTATGGTTCAATACAATAATCTGTCAAACTGGTACCTAATTAAACTCAACTTTAGCTTAACTCTATCAACAACAGAATTGTTATCTAGTATGTATAACTTAAACCTTTTTTTACATCTTTCTGTATTACTCTTTATCGTAAGGATCCTTTGTATTATATCAATTCAATAGTACCTCCAAGTAAACTCTATGGTATACTCGTATTAATGTAGAGTAATCACTCAATTTTAATATTAGCAATTTATCATACAACTGTTTAAATCTTTACCTATTTCGGCCCTGTTACACTAAATAATTATTACATATTTGTTGGCACTCAAGGTCTTCCTTTAGATTACTGTACAATGTAACATGTTTTGTAAATGACCGTCTGTTGTCCAAAATAAATAAAATAAAATAAAAAATAAAAATCAAATCACTAAACAATATCAAAACGAACAATAAACTTTATCTAATAATGTATTAAAAATCATCTGCAAATAATATCAATCGACAATAAAATAAAACTGTCTACAAAATCGTAGATCTGTCGACGAAAGCGAATCTACCTCTTGACTATCAAGAGGGATGGCTTCGCCGCTCGCTCGGCTCGCATATTTTGGGTCGCAGTCTAACCTAACCAGGGAATGATAACGTTATTTTTAAATGTAACGTTATTTCTTACTTTTTTACCGTTAATTTTAACATTAACGTTATGTCAATAAATAACGTTACTTTAGATAACGTTACATTGAAATTAACGTTATTTCAGTAAATAACGTTAATTTTAACGTTATTTTAACGAAATTATCGTTATTTCAGTAAATAACTATAATTTTAACGTTTTTTCTTACTATTTGTTACCGTTACTTTATAATTAACGTTATTCCAATTAGTAACGTTACTTTTTTACCGATTTTTTTACCGGTAAAGTTTAACGCTATATTTAACGGTAATTTTACCGGTACAATATTGTTAACGTTATTTTTACCTGTAAATTTACCGATAAAATGTTTTAACGGTATTTTTAACGTAATTTTTTTTGTATCGTTACTTTTTTTTAACGGTATTTCAATCCCTGAGCCTAACCTAATAAAATGACCGAGCGAAGCGTCTCTCCTTCAGCTTGGGCAAAAATTCTACCTTTTTTACCTACATGTTGCATTTCTAAACTGATTCTCGTGATATTTTGTGAGCAGGTTCTATAATTGTATAGGTCTTCTGTCGAACCAGTTTTTCACAAAAAAGTCACTTTGAAGATCTTTTTTTTAATGCTATGAAAATGTACCACATTAAATGCAATAAATATATTCTATTCTAAAGCTAAAATAAGGACTTTATTTTTACTGATAGATGACTATCATACATAGAAGTTATTATTTTCTCTGTAAGTATGTGACAAATTTTGGCAATTTCATAATAGAGAGAGAGAGAGAGAAAGAGAAAATAATGTATAGGTAAAGACCTAATATAACGTTTCATTTTACAGTTTTTGACAGTTGTCTTACATCTTCAATCATTGTTATATTGCTTGTGTGTTTTTTTCCTTTATTATTTAGGAACATTTGTTTTTATATGTGGTGCGTATGGTTACCTGTTCTGCTGCAGGAAGTCGTCCTTGAGCAGCTTGGCCACCTCGAGCGTGATCTTGTCGGTCTCGGCCAGCGACGCCTTGCCCACGAGCTGCACGATTTCTGATAGGTCCTCTTCTTCCTGCAGGATCTCCTTGACCTAAACACCAGGGTTACACATTTATGGATTAGTATGAAACTGATAGTAGTTTGGCTTTCATCTCCCCTGACGTTAAGTGACGATAAGGCCGAAGGTGGAAACGCACTACACCCGGAATCCTCATCACTGAGGAACTGGCTATCTTACCTCTAACTGCTGGAACACAACAGTTTGTTGTTATGGCGTCAAACTTAGGTAAGATGGTGGAAGCTAGCCAGGCGTACTTGAAATAAGCCCTACCACCAATCAAACAGAGTATAAATTGTACCCCCCTCTGGGAATCGAACTAGCCTGCTAGCTTCCTCCATCTTACCTAAGTCTGACGACATAATAACAATTTAAAAACTGTTGTGTTCCGGCAGTTAGCGGTAAGATAGCCAGTTCCTCAGTGATGAGGATTCCGGGTGTAGTGCGCTTCCACCTTTGGCCTTATCGTCACTTAACATCAGGTGAGGTGAAGGCCTAGGAGTCCTAAGGGGCATGAATTCGGGATAGTTCTTCTCGTAAAAGTCATCGAGCGCTCGCATGTACTTGCTGTAGGAGATGAGCCAATTGATGAAAGGGAAGTGCTTGCGAAGGATCCTGTCTAATGGAGAGAAGTGCTTGCGAAGGATCCTGTCTAATGGAGAGAAGTGCTTGCGAAGGATTCTGTCTAAAACTAACCTAGGACTAATCCTAAGGGGCACGAATTCGGGGTAGTTCTTCTCGTAGAAGTCATCGAGCGCTCGCATGTACTTGCTGTAAGAAATGAGCCAGTTGATAGAGGGGAAGTGCTTGCGATGGATCCTGTCTAATGGAGAGGAAGTGCTTGCGAAGGATTTTTTCTAATACTAACCTTAGTCCTAAGGGGCACGAACTCTGGATAGTTCTTCTCGTAGAAGTCATCAAGCGCTCGCATGTACTTGCTGTAGGAGATGAGCCAATTGATGGAGGGGAAGTGCTTGCGCTGCGCCAATTTCTTGTCCAAACCCCAGAACACTTGCACGATGCCGAGGGTCGCGGCCGTGACGGGGTCCGAGAAGTCACCTCCGGGAGGGGATACGGCGCCCACGATTGATACCGAGCCTGGGGGGGAAATATTGTATGTTAAAATTGCTACAATGGGGATGGCAACGCAAAGCTAATGGGGATCTCCACGCAAAGCTTAAGCTAGATGGCGCTAGCGGAAAACCGACCGTTATCATTATCAGTGTTCTCGATTGGTTACGATACGTCAGAAATTACATTTGACATTTAAAACAACCAATCAAACAATTTTAGGACTAACGCTTGTAGCGCCATTAGTTCCTCAGTATGCCCCGTAAATGGCGCCCGTAAATCCCGTAAATTGTAAATGGCGCTGCGTACGCTTGTTTTTAATTCAGTAGACGTTTAAAACAAATCTATAGGAAAATAGGTATTTATTTTGTGGTATTTTTTTACCGAAAAAGACCCATTGACCCAAAATGTATATAAAAGACTATTCTACAATGCAAGTGCCGTAATTAAAAGCTAAATTAAGACGTTTCTATTCTTACAGAATTATTTTTCTTAATATCCAGATTTTTCGGATATTAGTAAGTGCCAACATTTTTACAGCATATTAACACAGAATTTTATCATTTAATAGCTAAAGTTAAGAGTAGAGCATTTAGAGTAACTAAATTAGAGTAAAATGCTGTTAAAAGTAAGTTAGTATACCGATATTAATTAGCGTTTTAATTCGGTATATTTTCGTCTGATAAAATTAGAAATGAGTATGTTGAAGTTTGAAAGTAGCACTAGTAACAGAAAAGTTGAAAGGGATCGTCTGGCTTGGTTTGGGCTTGTTATGAGAAGGGACGAAAGGCATGTTACTAGAAGAGTAATGGTTATGGATGTTGAGGGCTGGAAAGTAAGAGGAAGACCACAGAAAAGATAACAAAAAAACAAACAACAAAATATCTTTATTAATTACTACAAGTAATATTTAACAATGTGTGGGACTCTTCTTTTAAGTTTGAAAAAACCTGTATTAGAAGAGGCCCCTCTCTTTAGTTAACAATAATTTATTTGTAGTACATAACTAGGAGCTTATATTAGTACTTACATATTTTTAAATATAATTTCTTTCTTAGTATACAAATTTAATTAAATAGTGCAAAGTGAAATATATATAATATTTTTTTTTTTTCCATGCTATCCTTATTTAAATAATATAATTATTGCTTATATATTACTTCCTTATATTTATACTTATTAATACTGAAATAAAAACTAAAAAAAAAAACTATTACTTTTGTTTTAATACAAGATTTTCTACACTTTCATAACATTGCAATTTTAACCATGATGATACTTTCTTTTTACATGTAAGGTAAGGTAATGAAAAGATATTTAATATTCTATTTATTTTATTATAAATTGACACAGATTGAGCTGAAAACTGTTTCCGGGCAAATGCTGTTTTGGTAATTTTGACGCTAACCACTGTATTTGCTTTACGTTTACTTAATAATTTAGGGTCAAAAGAGTAATTCTTATGTATATAAAGAATGCACTGCTGTACATATAATTTCCTAACAGACAAAACATCAGCTTCTTGATACAACAAACTTGTGCCAAACAGTTTCTTCTTACGTAACATTACTTTTAAAATCATTCTTTGTGCACGTTCAATATTAATAAATTTTGTTTTGTAGGTACCACCCCATATAATTATACAATATAGCAATAAGGACTGCACAAGACTTTTATAAATATATATAATAAGTTCTTTATCTGCAATATCACGTAAGTGTTTAAAAAGCCAGATAAGCTTTCGTGCGCGATTTGCAACTGCGTCAAGTTGTGGGTACCATGATAAATTCTTGTCCAACATGACACCTAAATATTTTGTTTGATTAACACGTTCAATTTTGTGACAGTTGCAGCCGTAAGAATTGTCATTTCTTTTACATGAATGTGCAGTTATGTGCAGATTACTCTCTGGCTGAAAAGAATCACGGATAGAAAAGGTAATAAAGTTGGTTTTGGACATATTTAGGGATAACAAGTTCAGATTTAACCATTTTATAACTCTAGCTAATCCAGACTCAGCAGCAGCAAAAACTTCCGGCCAGTTGTCACCATGGAAAAGCAGAGCGGTGTCATCCGCATACGAAAAAACACATCCTTTAGTAAGTGTCAAGTTAGTCAAATCATTGATATAAATCAAAAACAGGGTAGGTCCGAGGACGCTACCCTGTGGGACACCATAGTTGTTAGTAATGATTGCATTGCTATATGTATCACTATCAAGTTTGACTACCTGAGTACGATCCTTAAGATAATCAGATAGTAATGCATGAAAATTTCCTCTTATTCCAATTCTATTGAGTTTATGGAGAAGAGTGGGGATAGAGACGGTATCAAAGGCCTTTTTAAGGTCTAGAAAAATACAAAGAGCTTTTTTCTTATTGTCAAGATGTGTAGTTATGTTTCTTGTAAGATCCAAGATAGCATCTTCAGTACTAATTCCTGTGCGAAAGCCATATTGGTTCTTTGATAAGATATCAAAACTATTAAGGTAATTTAGCAGGCGACTGTTTATTAACTTTTCAATAATCTTTGAAATCACAGGAAGCACTGAGATGGGCCTATAATTATTGATATCGCCTCTATCTCCACTCTTATAAACAGGATGTATAATTGAGCGTTTAAGATCACTCGGAAAGATTCCCTGCTCAAATATAAGGTTGCCCAGACAAACTAACAGAGGAACAAGTATTGGCCTAGCTAGTTTTATGAACCTAGTCGGGATCCTGTCCCATCCAGCGGCAGAATCTGTTTTGAGGTTATTTATAATAGAATTAACTTCGTACGGTTCTATTTCAATAACCCCAATAGAGCCAATTTGAGAAGGTATATTGTCATGATCGGGATGATGAGTTTCGGGTTGGAGATTTGGTTTTATTTGATCAGCCAATGATTTCCCCACGTTATTGAAATAATTGTTGATGTGGTCAGCAGAATCTGTAGGAGTACTTTTTAAATTAAGAAGTTCGACGTTTGTGAGTTTCTGTTTGTTATGATGATAAGTTATTTTTTTTATACAGTTCCATAAGGTTTTATTATTTCCCTTCGCTTTATTTATTAGATCCCGTTCATATTTATTTTTTAACTTTTTTATCAGTTTATTACAGAAGTTACGATATCTTCTGTAAGAAATTTTTAAGACTTCATTTGTTGGATCTTTGCGTGTTTCTTTTTGCAAGTTATTCCTGTTTTTAATGCACCTTAAAACACCCTCAGTAATCCATGGTTTTAATATTCTTTTATTTCTTGGTATTTTAACAGTTTTTGTGTTTTCATTTAGGCAGTTAGTAATAAGTTCAATTAGTTTATTTGCAAATAGATTTGCATCCATAATATTAGTTAATTCAGATAGGTCCTTTTCTTGTAAAGATTTTATTGCATCAGAGTAGTTTATAATAGATTTATGACTAGAAGGAGTATTGTTAGTAAACTCAGTTTTTGAGTAAAGGTATGATAAGACCATTTTGTGATCTGTGATGGTAGTATCTAAGACTGCTACTGCAAACGAAAACTTTTTTAACAAATCTGAGCTTATAAACATGTGGTCTAAACAACTATTAATTCTAGTATTCAGTCTATGTCCTGGTTCTAGACCGTGTGAAGCCAACATGTTGAGGTAAATGTCGCAATGGTTATTGTTCTGTTGCTCAGCAATAATATTTATATTTATGTCACCGGTTAGTATTAGATTCTTATTAAGACGTGGACAGTTAAGGTGTGAATTTAAAGAGTCGATAAACTGTTCAGGATTTTTTACAAAGTAAGTTCTATAAATACAAATGACCGATAAATGAGGTGTTGTGACTTCCAGACAAGACGCTCCATACAAATTAATTTCTTTGACAGAGTGTTTTATTGATTTATTTATAAACACTACAACCCCGTCATTCTGATTTGTCTTTTTTGTTGTGCCATATGTTAAGTAGTTATCTTTAACGGGGAGAGGTTTATCAGGGCATATGCGACATTCTGTTAATACAATAAGATCAACAGTTAGATCCAATAAAGTGAGATTTATTTCTATATCGTCAATATTCGAAGATTTATGAATGCTTCTTATATTTTGCGTAACAAGTGAAAAAGTGGGTTTGCGAGAGGGTAGATGTTTATGTAAATTTTCTATAGAGCAACTAACTGGTTTAAAATTATTTATTGTGTCTAATTCGTGAAGTATATTTATATGTTCATCCATTACTAATACGGAAAAATATGTGAGTGTTTGTAAAATTGTTTATATAAGTATTCAGTATAAATTGGGTTTTTACATGTATAGAATTTTGAAAAAGACGTTGAGTTATTGAAAGTAATATTATATATAAAAAGTTTACATTTACATTAAATAGGTTTTTATAAATATTTGTGTGTAGAAGTATATGGGTTGAGATGTGTTTAAATACTATTATAATTAACACTAGAAAACAAAGATCTAACTTACTCAAGTACGAGGTATCCAAAAAATTAATAAAAAAAATCATGGATAGTCACTTATTGGCTAATTGTTGAATTTGCGCTTCACTAGTTACCGTGATGATCGGAGAGTTATCATTCAAGCGGAGATAAACCTTTCCATAGCTGGTCCAACAATATTTATAATTCTTTGAAGCCTTCAGATCTCTGGCGAGGAAGTGAAGTCTAGAGGCTTTTATCGTTAAGTTCTCAGAGATAAATATAGGTATATCATGGTTAGTTTTTAGTCCAAGGTGTAATGCTCTAAGTTTGTTGTCCTTATTTTTTATGTTGTATTTCTTAGCGGCCTGGAGAATATCAGTTTTTACAAACGTATTAACAAACTCGACAACAATAGTACTTTTTTCCTTTTTGTTTTTATTTACTTTTATTATATCCTTAACATCTTGTTTTACCATATCCACGTTTATAGTCTTTGCCAAGTGATGAATCATCTCGAGTAATTCCGTTTTTGTTTCCTTGCCGTTGAGCGGTACATTGCGTATTTCTATATTAGATTTACGATCTGTTCTTTGGCTATCTTCAAACCTGGATTCAAGCAATACTATTTGTTCTTTGTCCTTTTTAGCTTCCAATTCCAGCTGTGCGATTTTACTTTTCAATTCCATATTTTCTTCAGATAAATAGGTAATAGAAGTTTGTATCATACTGTTTGTTTGTTGTATATCCTTTAATGAGGTTAGAATTGTGTTTATTTTTTTATCTTGTTCTGTGGCAAACTGAATAAATAAATCATGGAGTTCAGATGTAACTTCCTTTGTTATTTCTTGTAGTTGTGGTACCGATGTAGATGGACGTCTTTTCTTGTTTCGAGCCATTACGTAGCTAAGGGGTGAGTCTTCGTCTATAGTTGACATATCCGGTACAGAAATTGACTTTTCCGGAGAGTGATGCACAGTCATCTTGTATTTATTTTGTTATTGTTGCTGTTATGTTTATAATAGCTGCGCGGTTGATATGGCGGGAGTCTTGTAGCTCAATATCAATCAGTACCGTTAACTAGCTACTGTCGTAGTAATTCGTAGCAATCGCTACGGCTGGCCCGTGTTTGCTACGTGCGGTGGTAGAAAAGGAAAGCAATTATTTATTGCAACTTCTCTTTTACGCGTCGCTGGTGCCGTCCGCGAACGCGAGCAGCGGTGCCAGAAGGAGACAGCATGCAAATTCCTTGATACGTGTAGGCGAGGGGCGCCGTTTTCGTCCAGTTGTTGAGGGATTTTAGCACTTATGATTTTAAATTTGAGCACACGTCTACACTCCACGGAGGCGCAAAGGCGAGAGGATGATGATGGATGGAGTGTGTGCGGAATGATATGAATGTGAGGGAGTGGATGCGGAGATGACGAGTGACAGGAAGGAATGGGAGAGAAGGACGCACTGCTTCGACCCCAAATAAATTGAGATAAGGTAGATAGATAGATAAATTGTTTATTTGTTGCAATACACATAGAAACATCAGGTAGTACAAGAATAACAATATACGAAAAACAATGAAAACTTAACTAATGCTAATGCGGATGTGCCTATGTGCAGCAGCAGCAAACAGGGTCTAGGCTCGGTGTAATATTTTCGCCACCCTTTAGGTTAGTTAGGGTGAAGGCTGAAAATCGGTGTTTCGCCTATCCCACGATAGGCGAAACACCGATTTTCAGCCTTCACCCTAACTAACCTAAAGGGTGGACGGGAAATATCATCGAGAATCACGGATCAATAACGGATGAATAAATAAAGTCAAAATATTAATGGAAGGGAAAAGGAATACATTATAATATATAAGTACCTTAATGAATTCAGAGAAAAATAATAATAACATATATATATAAAAGAAAAGAAAAAAAGGAAAAGGGGGATAAGGGTAGGGGGATGATTTATTTGTGTATTTGTGTGTGTGAGAGAGAGTATGAGTGTGTGTGTGTACGTGTGTTCCTTACCTTCCCTGTCAGGGTTGCCAAGACACTTGACTCGGCCCGCGCGCTCGTAAAAGGAGGCGAGGCGCGCCCCCAAGTAGGCGGGGTATTTAGTGTGTGTTATTATTGTACTTTTGTATTATTGTTTTAATGCCTTTTTGAGTTTCGAAAGCGTAAGTTAAGAGTAGAAAATTTCACAGCATCTACTTTAACTTAAGTTAGAGTTAAAATGCTGTTAAAAGTAAGTTAGTATACTGATATTCCTTAACGCTTCATTTCGGCGTATTTTCGATTGGTTTAGTACGAATACTGATATTTATTTGCGTGTGTGCGCGTGTGTGTTCCTTACCTTCCCTGTCAGGGTTGCCCAGACACTTGACTCGGCCCGCGCGCTCGTAGAAGGAGGCGAGTCGGGCCCCCAGATAGGCGGGGTAGCCCGAGTCGGCCGGCATCTCGGCCAATCGGCCCGAGATCTCGCGCAGGGCTTCGGCCCAACGGGACGTCGAGTCCGCCATCATGGACACGTTGTAGCCCATGTCACGGAAGTACTCGGATAGGGTGATGCCTGTCACACGAATTAAAGTTATGTTAATACTTGTTTGTCTACACCCATGGGCGTACCGAGGGGGGCAGGGAGGGGCAGCTGCCTCCCCCCCCCCTCTCGGATTTTGTTTACCTCCAACTAACTATCAACTGTTATCGATAAGAGTTCTTATTTGCCATTTGCAATACAATTAACTTTTAAAAATCGTGCGATGCGCCCATTCTAAACTGACTAAAAATCGTGCTGCGCGGCCTTTTTATTATGGCTAGGCAAAGAGTGAATTTGTGGATGAAACTGACTAAAAATCGTGCTGCGCGGCCTTTTTATTATGGCTAGGCAAAGAGTGAATTTGTGGATGAAACTGACTAAAAATCGTGCTGCGCGGCCTTTTTATTATGGCTAGGCAAAGAGTGCATTTGTGGATGAAACTGACTTAAAATTGCGCTACGCGGCCCTTTTTATTATGGCTAGGCAAAGAGTGCATTTGTGGATGAAACTGACTTAAAATTGCGCTACGCGGCCCTTTTTATTATGGCTAGGCAAAGAGTGCATTTGTGGATGAAACTGACTAAAAATCGTGCTGCGCGGCCTTTTTATTATGGCTAGGCAAAGAGTGCATTTGTGGATGAAACTGACTTAAAATTGCGCTACGCGGCCCTTTTTATTATGGCTAGGCAAAGAGTGCATTTGTGGATGAAACTGACTTAAAATCGCGCTACGCGGCCCTTTTTATTATGGCTAGGCAAAGAGTGCATTTGTGGATGAAACTGACTTAAAATTGCGCTACGCGGCCCTTTTTATTATGGCTAGGCAAAGAGTGCATTTGTGGATGAAACTGACTTAAAATTGCGCTACGCGGCCCTTTTTATTATGGCTAGGCAAAGAGTGCATTTGTGGATGAAACTGACTTAAAATCGCGCTACGCGGCCCTTTTTATTATGGCTAGGCAAAGAGTGCATTTGTGGATGAAACTGACTTAAAATTGCGCTACGCGGCCCTTTTTATTATGGCTAGGCAAAGAGTGAATTTGTGGATGAAACTGACTTAAAATCGCGCTACGCGGCCCTTTTTATTATGGCTAGGCAAAGAGTGCATTTGTGGATGAAACTGACTTAAAATTGCGCTACGCGGCCCTTTTTATTATGGCTAGGCAAAGAGTGAATTTGTGGATGAAACTGACTTAAAATCGCGCTACGCGGCCCTTTTTATTATGGCTAGGCAAAGAGTGCATTTGTGGATGAAACTGACTTAAAATTGCGCTACGCGGCCCTTTTTATTATGGCTAGGCAAAGAGTGAATTTGTGGATGAAACTGACTTAAAATCGCGCTACGCGGCCCTTTTTATTATGGCTAGGCAAAGAGTGCATTTGTGGATGAAACTGACTTAAAATTGCGCTACGCGGCCCTTTTTATTATGGCTAGGCAAAGAGTGAATTTGTGGATGAAACTGACTTAAAATCGCGCTACGCGGCCCTTTTTATTATGGCTAGGCAAAGAGTGCATTTGTGGATGAAACTGACTTAAAATTGCGCTACGCGGCCCTTTTTATTATGGCTAGGCAAAGAGTGAATTTGTGGATGAAACTGACTTAAAATCGCGCTACGCGGCCCTTTTTATTGTGGCTAGGCAAAGAGTGAATTTGTGGATGAAACCGACTTAAAATCGCGCTACGCGGCCCTATTTTCTCGCAATAGGCAGGCAGGATTACGAGATTAGTGTATAAAACTGACTATAAATCGCGCTGCGCTGTTGTTTTTTTTTACTAATAGACTCAATTATCACACGAGGCGAATCCCTCATATATATTATATAATTATATATAGTACAGCTGCATAAATAAAATTAACATAAAATAAGTATTTTTAAAATACTTACGTCAGTAATTTTACATTTGACATTTGAAACAACCGATCAAGGACAGTCGCTTGTGGCATAGTTACCAGTATAGATGGAGGCCTCTCGCGCGGCCACGGGCATGTTGGAGGTGTTGGCCACGAGCGCGGTTCTCTTCATGATGGACTCCGTGACTCCTTCGATCTCCACCGACAGCTCGGGGAAGTCCCGCAGTACTTCAGACATCTCGTTACCTGGACGATAACAATATTTTATGAAAAAAAGTAAAAAATATAGAGTGTTTGCGCTTTTGACGTACTACCTTTTTTAGGTTGATGTGCGTTTTTAGCAAAAAAAAATTTGTAATAAACACTATGGCAGCATCACACTACTCACAATGTGTGTGAGTTTTTTGGGATTTGGGTGATATTTATTTCGCTTCGACTGCCTATCTAGACATATAAATAATAAAAAAAACAACTGTGTACGGAACCGTACAATTATTTTTTTATACATATTTACGAAATAGATAGATAGATAGATAGATCGTTTATTGCTGCTTTTTAACACACATATAACACAATTTACAGAAAATTTTAAAAATACAAATAAAAACAAAACATGATCTTATATAATATGTGTGCAGCAGCAATAGGGCCAAGGCTCAGCGTAATATTCGCTGAAAGCAAAAAACTAATGCATTTCATTGAAGTATGCTTACGTCGCTATTTTATGTACTGGATCGCAACGCGAGTATCAAATTATATGACGAAATAAAGTTAGTGCAACTACGGCATTCTACACGGGCAGTTTGATTTATCATCCCAGAATTTATCAGTATTATTTTACTATCATTGATCAACTAATATTGTATGAACCATACAACTGTCTTTTATGTTGCTTTGAGTGTTTCTGGTAACATCAATCGCAAATATATAAAAAGTTACGTTTAAACTGTAGAAGGGAATATTAAAATACGGAAAACTATATTTTTAACGGAAATTTACGTCATAAATAAATATTTTTTTTTTTTAAAAAAACCTCAAAATCACGTGACTGCAAACGCCAATCAATATTATGAGATGATACTTTTAGTCTTTTACATTATGCTAATAAATGATCGGAATATAAGCATAGTGCAGAATTGGTATAAGATATAACTACTTATATGAAACAGCTTATTTCACATGTGTTAGCAAGTTAACCGGAACATACCCGAAACCTGTGAGAGTTCCTAAATAGTTAACTTACCACGCTCCCCGCAGCCGACGTAGACGATGACGTCACTGTTGGAGTACTTGGACAGCGCCTGCGAGATGACAGTCTTGCCGCAGCCGAAAGCCCCGGGGATGGCCGTAGTACCGCCCTGGACGCAACTGTGTGCAAACGGTAAACAACATTTAAAAAAAAACCGGTCAAGCAAGAGCGAGTCGAACTCGCGCACCGAGGGTTTCCGTACCATCATAATAAATACACTGCAGAGCTGTAGAATAATAAAATTATTATTGCAGTATGAGGTCAGCACCATCTCTTGGCCGATAGTGGAACTATTTTTTTTCTTAGGCCAGCGCCATCTGTTGACTGGTAGAGGAACTAAATAATTTTTAGTTTGTTTTTTGAATTTCTAAAAAAGTGTGTTATATTGAGACATCGTTTTATTTTGCCTTTAATCTTTACATAAACTACTATAACATAGAATTATTTCAGATTTTTCGCTTTGGAAACTTCGGAGTTTTTTTTTTTTTTATTATTATTTATTTATTTATATTATTTTTTTACATTTTTCATCATAAGTCGAAAACTATGCGGCCTAAAAAAAAAGAAAAAGATGTTTTAAAATGTGCAAACAGCGCGCTTTTATATGATACCCCACATACCCTAGTCGCCCCACTTAAAATTTTTAAGACCCCTTTTCAGTCCCTGTTGTAAAAAAAATATTTATTTTTTTATTTCTTTCTTATTTGCAAAATAGTTGGGAAAACGTCATCTTAAACTATTCCAAATTTCAAGTTGATACCATTAGTAGTTCTCGAGATATCCAGCTGTGACAGACAGACAGACAGACAGTCTAGTCACACCATAAGGGTTCCTTTTTACCATTTTGGTACGGAACCCAAAAAAAAAAGTTTACCTTTTCTCCCATATTTGCCAAATGCGAAATGGACGTTTGGCGAGGTGGATCATATGCAAAATGGACGTATTGCGTTTGCGAAGTGGACCAAATGCGAAAAGGATGTTTTGCGAAATGGAAGAACAAAGTGGACCAAATGCGGAGTGGGTGTAATGCGACTATAGATTAAGCCCGGTACATATTATCTGCACTGCAACGCAACATGCAATGCAACACTAATATAAATTGGACGGCCTCCACGCTTTTATTCGCATCGAGTCACACTTGGGAGCTTGCATCGAAAACGCTGCATAAACCTTAAACCTTTTGAGCTATAATAGTAGTTTATGATACTGATGCATAATGAGGGGTATTAAAACAGGTTTTTAATAGTATCACACGAGTGTTTTAATACCTAGTTATGTGCAGTTTCATACACTACTTTATCTACACTCATACATTTGGGATTGAACCTACTAAATAAAAGATCGCGTTAGAAAAGAGAGAGAGACTTTGGTTGTATTAGCTATGTACCTATCTACCTTGTAATAAGTCATTTCCTTAGCTGCATCTAAAATAATTTTGCAGAGTCAATTTTTTTTCACAATTTTAAGCAAGAATAAAAAACACCTACGAAATTCAGTATAACAATATGTAAAAATAATTTAAATCAAAATTAAAAACTGTTTTTGTAATGCTCTAAAAATGGCGCGCACTCCATTAGAAAAAAATGAGATGAGCCATATTTCCTTGGGGAAAATATCGTTGTTTTTTTTAATATCACGGCACTACCTTTTTCTCGGATTTGCCCTGTATCGTAATGAGAAAAAAAGTTACTTTATGATGCAGCTGACTGCATCGTAATGAGTATTTTTTTAATTTTACCTACTCACGAATATAAAGTACGTATTTATAATACCTTTTTTGAATTTATATTTGGAACATTACGTTGTGAGTGTAGATAAAATGTATGATGGAATCGTTTCTCTTTTATAGGTCTACAAAAAAGTCCGCGATGGCATGAAGCAATCTTTTAAGAATAGCTTTATTATACCCATTGTATCTTCTAAAAAATTGGTCACATACAATGCGGTAATTTGGAAAGCTATTTAGAAGGATACAGTATTAATTCTTACGTGAAGATGACGGGAAGACTTTTGGAGCGAATTGGTGACGACTGTAAGGTATTTTTTTTTTATATTTAATGGGTTTAGCTCTTGACCCCAGTCTTGCCCAAAAGCAAAGACAGGGTCTACGATGGAGCGAGCTTGCCCAGAAGGTGCTTATTCACTCTGGCCTTGAAAAGAGTCAGGTTGCATGCGCTGTTATCATGGTGTTATCAGCCTGCCTAGCATGACCGATTTATATCGCGTGATATAGCGTTTTATCGACACTCAACTGTCAAACTCCTTTGTCTTTTTGACAGTTAAACGTGATAAAACGCTATATCACGCGATATAAATCGGTCATGCTAGGCAGGCAGGTTGTATGTGTTGTTAGGTGTTGTTGGAAGGTCGCATTTGGCAAAAAAGGAAGGAACCAAAGCGAGGTGAGGGCGGGTCGATAGTTGAAAATAGAATGGTAACTCACGGGAACAGTGAGTCGAGCACCCTCTGGCCAGTGAGCAGCGGGTGGTTGGCCGGCAGTTTCTCGGTGCAGGGCCGCGGCTGACGCACCGGCCACACCTGCAGCATCGTGTACTTGGCCTTCTCGCCGTCGAACTCCGTCTCCAGCACCACGTCCTACACACACGGCACTTGCAAACATTATATTGCTTAAAAATTGCACCACGAGGCTAAAAATGACAGCCCGCACAGCATAGTCGGGGCAGTCACGCGCCCGGACATAGACGTTACCGTTTTTACAGTAATGAGGATCAGTAACAGGTTTGAATCCTATAGTTTTATTGGTATCATAATATAAAGACATATTTTTTTAAATCCGTTTAGAAATGGTTGAGTTATAACGGTTTTGAAGGAAATTCCAAACTCAATGCAATGCTTTATCACGTACGACATAAGGTTCGCGTACGTCTCGATGACGTCATAAGGACCCCCCAAAATAACAGTGTTTTATCACGATTTAGCTCTATAATTTCTCAGGTTTAAGTAATATCGTAAAAATTTCTTCACATTTAATCATGTGGTGGCATAAGCTTTCTGATAAGCCACTAAACAAAAATCGTTATTGATCCTCATTGCAGTTTGTGTTTTAAAGGAAATTAGAAATGACGTCCTTTGTAGTCAAATGGTGTAAAAGACGCAAAGTCAAAAAGATGCAGAGATAACGTATCACAAGTATTAAATATATTTTCGTTTAAGTATAGAAAATACCTATGAGTATATTGAGTATAGAAAGAAGAAAGAAAGAAAGAAAAAACATTTATTTAAGACAAAACAGTAAAAAAAACAATTAAAAATTATAATACATAAATAGTTTTGCCCTAAATCGGTCCCGACTCAGCATAATGTTAGGCTTATTATGACCCAACGCTGATCTTCCGTCGGGGCCGGTTTAGTTAGTGATGCCACGGAACAATGACCGGCAAACGCAAAACACATTTATACTAACATCACACAATCGACTCAAGAATACATAGATATAGTATATTAAAACAAGAATATAAATATTTTTTTTTGTACACAATAGAAAACCATCGACAAGAAGAAAAAGAGAAAAAATATAAAAAGGCAACAATGACAACATAAAACATCGTAGTGGCTGAACGGAACAGTTATTGTGGTCGCTATTATGCAACCAGTTTTCAGTCGTTTTGTGCTGAATAACTAAATGTAGTTGTAATTTTTGTGTGGATCTATTTCAGTTCGCTGTTTAGCAAATAGCACACAAGTCTGATTAAGAGTGTTGTCAAGTTTTTGGCGCCCTTTTTATGAGTTCAGTTCGATGGCTTACAATACTATAATTATTTACAAATTGATTTATAGTTGTCTTAAAATTGGTGTAATTTTGTGTTACAATTATCTACGAAACTGAACAATATGGGGAATTATTGAAATAGGCGCGGGCTAAAATATTTACTCGTGTGTACCCCAAAGGAACTTAGACTGAGGGAACACGGGCAGGGCTCTGTCACTCCGCACGCGAGTCTGAAGGACAAATTTCATACATCAGAAAAGATAAGACATTGACAAGTGTATTTTTTCGACGTTTTCAATTTGTTGTAGTAAACATTTTGACATTATGATTATTTTAAGCAACTATGTTCTTTTCAATTCAATTCCATTTATTAATTCTTATGTTAAGCGCCAAATGATGATAAAACAAAAATAATGTGCAACTTGTTTTAAAGTTGATGACTGTGATATTGATTTGAAGTGACAGTTAATTTTACGTAGGTACAAATTTACTTATTACCTACACTCATTTTAACTAAACTAAGTACTTTTCACTAATGTTATAAACTCGTAGCTTCATTTATAATCATCTTTAAAAATTTGCATGCTAGATGTAGCGAAATGTGTACGATCTTTTGATTATAACACCACATGTATTTTTTACCGCATTTCAAGCAAATAAAATATCTTTATCTTTATGACCTACGCGATAGAAAGAGAGGCAAAACTTCTAAGTGAATGTTTTGGAGCGAATGGAGCGCTGTGCGACCTGAATTGCACCTTATTGTGTCGGGGCAAGAGTCGCAATTTATTTAAACGATTTTGCGGAGTGTAACTTCTGTACGTTAGTCTATTATCTATGTATCTATTCTGTGCCACGGGCAAGTAACGGTCAAGATGTTTACCGGAAACTGTCACCCAACTTACCGTGACGGTGTAGTTGCCCGCGGGAGCGATGTATGTGACGGTGCCTTTAGCTTTAGGCGGCATCAGCATCTTGTGTTTGACCAGTGTGTTCTCGTGCACGATACCGTACAAGTCTCCTCCGGTGATGTGTGAGCCGACCTTAAACGGACAAACAAACGTCATCACATCATAAGAACTTAAGAGTCCGTAGACATTTTGCCGCTGACTGCCGCTCTCTCGCTCGTACATTTCATGTTTTCTTAATTTTGAGTGCGTTATTGAAAAACGGCCACTTTTCGCAATATAAGATTACGGACATTTCAACATATATTTCAGTATCGAGTTGCTGGCAAAAAACTGAAATATATTTTAAAATGTCCGTAATCTTACATTGGCGAAATGTGGCCGAGACACATTTTTCAATTACCCACTCAGATTTAAGAAATCTTGAGAAAACATGAAATGTGCGAGCGAGTGAGCGGAAGAAAGCGGCAAAATGAGTACGGGCTCTTAAAAACAATAAAAGATATAGGAAACAGTTAGACGACAATTAAGGCTTATGTAAATCACTTTTTTATTATGCGAGCCAAATAAGAATAGAACTGTCAAAACGGCCATATTTGTTTGCGTTTCGCTTCCACTTCAAAGGTGTAGGATGTGCAAGAAAAGGAACAAAGATCAAGATTGCCGTTTGACAGTACTATTCTTATTTGGCTCGCATAGTACATACCTTAACATTCAGAGGGTTGAATTCCCAAGCGTGTTCCCGAGCTAAGCAGGGTATGTTGACACCCTTCGGGATGTAGATGGACTGTGTGAGCTCGTTGATGTCCTTCAGGGGGCGCTGGATGCCGTCGAAGATGGAGCCCAGGATGCCGGGCCCGAGC
Organism: Agriphila straminella; assembly: GCA_950108535.1. Lineage (NCBI taxonomy): Eukaryota > Metazoa > Arthropoda > Insecta > Lepidoptera > Crambidae > Agriphila > Agriphila straminella. The sequence goes on along the minus strand of OX467321.1, from coordinate 1,943,275 downwards.
TCCACGGAGAGGGGCTTGCCGGTCCTCAGCACGGGGTCGCCTACGGTCACACCGGATGTCTCTTCGTAAACCTATGGAGAATGGGATGTTAGTCTCAAGAATTGGTTATTGAAATAGAAGGAATAATATAGGGTGTTTGGAAATAGCCTTATAAAGTGGGATAAGATAAGGTAGATAGGGACTATCAAACTAAACAACTTTTATTGTGGGGCAACTCTGTAATCGCGAGGAAAGATCTGCTGTTTCATTAATTTTGATATTTTCGTTATTAATTTTTGTATGAAACAGCTGTTTTTTTTCTTGATTTCAGAGTTGGTCCCATAGTAAAAGTTGTTCAGTTTGATGGTCCCTATCTACATATTCGGCTTTATAAGGCTATTTATTTCCAAACATGTTACCTATATATTTGGGTGAAATAATACGCTTTTATTCTATATTCGGTTTTGAAGTTAGGAAAATGTATCGATAGTACTAATAGGTTACATCAAACAGTCATATTTCCGTAGTCAATTTTGAACTATTAACTTTGTGTAAGGGTTTAAAATCAATAGTTGAAGTTATTAGGTAACCATTTTTTTTACTTAAATTGTGTCTGCTGATGACTGCACATGACCAGCCAGGGGGGCTAATACAAGCTCTTTAAAAGCCAGGTTTATCACTATTGCTATAGTTACATCTCTTACTCAGTGTATAGCAAATAAAAGAAACGCATGATCGCCATATTCTAATAGGTTACCACAAACAGCCATATCCATAGTAAATTTTGAACTTTAATTCCTTTGTAAGGGTTTAAAATCAATAGAAAAGTTTTTACATCTCTTTCTTACTGTGTAGCAAATAAGAGACGCATTGATAGCCACTCTGTTATAAGAGCTTGTCATAGCCAGAGCTTGTAATAGCCAGTGCAGTCTACAGCAGACACAATTTAAGTAAAAAAAATAGAAAAATTGGTTGTCCAAAACTGACAAACTTCTTCCATTGATTTGGATGAAACCCTTACACAAAGGAGTTAAAGTTCAGAATTGACTATGGAAATATGACTGTTTGTGGTAACCTATCAGTACTCACTTGGATGGTGGCCATGTCGCCCTCGAGGCGGATGATCTCCCCCACCAGCTCGTGGTACCCGACGCGCACCAGCTCGTACATGGCCGATCCTGACATCTTCTCCGCCGTCACCACTGTACCAAGCAAACAACATTGTCAAGTTATATCGGGTCATTCTGAACTTACCATCCGAAGGATGTGTCCAGTCCATGAAACTAAACAACTTTCTCTTAGAAACATGTGTCGAATTTCGTCACAAAATGTTGGTCATCCCATACTAAACTGATCACGTGATCTCTTTGATTTGTAAGGATAGATAGTTGTTTTTTTTTACATATTTGGCCATGTGTTCCTTAGGGAAAGTTGTTCAGTTTCATGGAATGAACTCATCCTCAAAATTTGGATGGTGAATACAAAATGACCCTGTATAATAATAATAATAATAATAGCCTTTTACATCTGACATTCTTTGTTAATTTAGTATTTGGGCTTTGTTTACCATCCTGGAGATATATTTAACACATTCACTGCCATTTGAGCTAAAAATGTTTACCAGGCTTGGCAGAGAACATGTTAAAAAAAATACACACTAATGAAAAATAATTATCATTTTGTATACTTAGGCCCGTATTTATAAACTGCTCTCAACATTGTCGTTGAGATTGAGAGCTATCTTGTGATTTTGAGATGCTTTTTTATAGGAATAGCATTTTAACTTAGCTCTCAATGGAGAGTGGTTTATAAAAACGGGCCTTAGATTAGAACAAATAGGTGAGATCAGACTTGAGCCCCACCCCACAGAGTCTTAAGTTTGCAGTTGTCTCACTGTTGTTGGAGCTCTGTGAACTTAGAAGATTTTCTAGATGAAAAAATAATACTTACCAGGACCGGACACTGCGAAGACGTAACCGAACCTATCCTCCTTCTCCTCATTGGAGATGGTAGCCAGGCCAGCTTTCATCGTCATTTTGAATAAAAAATATTTTCCTACAAAATAAAATGAGTTGAATTAGAACATGAATAACTTTAAAAAAATGTACAATTACAAAAAGTACAGTGGTGTAAGAATGTGCCAAATTCTTATCAAAGTCAGTTTTTAAAGGTTTTCTATAAAATTCATCCTAACATAAAAATAAAACCAAATGTGGAGAAAAATATTAGTGTAAAAAATATGACTATGACTCATTATTTAGATGATGGTACTTAGTTTTTCTATATACTTAAGAAAGAAAATGGAATAAGTATTTTTCATAGAATTTCTTAGTGGCAAATAAATGAAATAAAGTTTCTCTTTTGTTAGCTTAAACTTAAAGGACAGCAAAATTCATATGGATCTATCATATTTGCATATCACAGAACAAGTCATGTTAAATATTAATCAGTGCCATTTCTGAATTTCTATTGAAATAAAGTAGGTATTAGAAATACTGAACAAAAAATAAATCAAATCAGCTGATGTTGGATCACCTGATGGCAGATAATACAATCAATCATTCAATGTATGAAAAATGTTCATAGAAGTTATCAATTACTGATTTTACATAATTTTCTCTGAATACTTTATCAGCATTTCCGTATCAAATTAACTTTTAATTGTACCTACATTATGACATCCTAGCAACCTAAATCCTACCATGAGTTGATGCAAACTGTTTTCGCTACCGTAAACTATAATTTTCTCTCTTTCACTCGCATTGACTGTGAGCAATATATCCAAAAGTTTGCGGGAGCAAAAACTCATGGTAGAGCTACAGTACCAACTGAATCTAATAATAAATTATGTACTTACTACAATATTACTAATTAATCTGACATCATCAAAGTCCACTATCTATCACATCTCACAAATCAATACTCTTCAGAATACTTTTCTATGACTTTTTGAGGATTTACTGAATTTACTCTCTATGTACTTGTTAGTATATCTAATAATTCCAGTCTAAAAGCCTTTAGCAAAAGTATTATACATAATGGAACTTATGAAATTAAAACTCTCTCAAAGGTCTAACAATTATTATTACGAGGATAATAACATATATTACGCCCTAATAACAATAAAATCACCTAAGGGGTTGAACTGAACTTCATCAGAGGAAAGGATCTGTCACATGATGGGTGGTGCTGATGTATTTGACTGATTACATTAGTTTTTGTCCTAAAATCTATGTGCTTCCAGCTAAGGTATTATTGTTGTTCACACAAGGGTAGTAATAGTAGTTTAGGAACTAAATTAAAAACTAATTTAACAAAGTCGACGGTGCGACGATGATGATAGAATTAGGCACGATCTTACCGACTTTATTGACTGTGTACTAAGTATCCGCAGTGACCACTAACACCAAATTTATAAGAAACTATAAAATGAATAGATTGTATGTAATTTTCTAATAATATTCCAACTCACAGGCTGAGGAGAAAGACGGTAAAGACGAAACGAGAATGGCGGAGAATCGCAACTTTATCACAAGACCAATGATAAAAAAAATGAAGTCAGCTGACCTAACTTTATGACTTTTAGTCTATGGCGAACAATGCATTGATTTTTTCACAGACAAAAAATGCTAACGCGCGTTTGGAAAACGAACGACTTAATTTTATTCTGTGGCAGCTACTTTTTTGATCGAATAAAGTCGTAGCAAGTGTGCGTCGGTCTTAAGGTGCGGGGCACATTTGTCTGACGCCACGCGTTAACACGTGTTAACACGCCGTCAGATGACATCGGTTTTCTTAGTAAATGTATGTGTCGTAGGATACATTTACTAAGAAAACCGATGTCATCTTTACAAAACCGGATCTTTACAAAAATCCTAGGTCGTTTGTAAAAAACCAGATAATTTAAATCAAATGGAGCCCCTAGACGATCAAGCATTTCTTGTCAATCATTAGATTCTTTAGATTCTATAGTAAATGAGTTAGGTATAGATTCTATGGAAAGAGTTAAATTCTTGGGTATCCATATTGACAGAGACTTAAATTGGAAAAAGGAATTAGAGGTTTTAGAGTCCAGCATAAGCTCAGCATGTTATGCTATAAGAACCTTAAGAGATGAAATAACTTTAGATCAACTCAAATTTGTTTATTTTGCACTTGTTGAGTCTAAACTCCGTTACAGTATTATGTTCTGGGGTAATAGCTATAAATATAATATTTCAGCAGCATTTGTATTACAAAAGCGAGCTATCCGCACTATGAAACGTATTCCTCAGATAGTGTCATGTAAACCACATTTCGAAACTTTAGGTATATTAACTGTCCCGTCTTTATATATTTTTACCTTATTAACATTTGTAGTGAAAAATTTGCACAAATTTGAGTCAAATGATGATAGAATACGGAGAGAACTCACACGCCGAAATGAGTGGGTCTCCAGCTTCCTCATAGGCTATAGAGAAATTCTAAGCATGCCATATTTTAAAGCATAATAGGAGCAATCAAACTTCCAGACATAATAATAGCAGCCACCATAAGCTCGTTACCATGAGTTGTTTTATGTGTGCGAGCTGGCGACACGTGTCTACAGCTTACACATGCCGTTAAGGCAAACCAGTGAGGTTGGGGTTTTAGACTATAGTCAGAAATTTAGAGCATAATTGCAGCAATAAGATCCAAAAAAAACAACCATCACACTCAAATACTCTTGAAACTACGAGCATAAAACTGTGTGCGAGCTGGGGACCCGTGTCACTGGCTTGCACAGCTGTATTTTCGTAATTATTTAAGCTACGATTATGTACTATACCTCAAAATTTTCAGCCGAATTGCAGCATTAGGCTCCAAATTTTTCAAAACTTTAACTCGAAAGGTTTTTGAGCTACGAGCCGATATCTATGTGTAAGCTGGGGACCCGTGTCGCCGGCTGACACATGGTGAATTGCTGTAACTGTATATGTTAGAGTTTCGTTTTAAAGATCAAATGATATGTTATAATTGCAGCACACACGAGGCAAAATTTCAAATCTCTGGGCCTCTTAGTTTCGAAATTATAAGCCAAAAACCGTTTTCCCGCCAAAAAATTCAAAAAAATGGCTCGGAAGTGGCTAATCGCGCCGTTGCCGTTCCATGCGCTACACTATTGCAATCGAATTTGAACCTAAGAGCTAGTATTATTTTGAGTCATTTTAATTTGCGCTCTCGATCGTTTTAATTTATGTACTGAGAATTTTAGTCTAAGAGGTAGGAGCTGATATAACTGGTTACCTAATTTAATATAAAAGCAAAGTCTATTTATATAGGAATGTTTATATCGCTAAGGTATAGGTACTTTATTTTATTTTATTAACACGTTTTTATTAGGTTATAAATTTTGATCACTCGATCAGTTCAAATAGGGATGTAGCGATTATACAAAAACATCGTTACCATTAAAAAAAAGACCATAAAACCACAGGATTTTTTATTAATTAACTGGATAAAAAGAGATTAAAAAAGAACAAATAAACTTTTCACGCAGATGAAGTCGCGGGCGGTCACTAGTCGACTATAATAGGTATACCTAGGCACATTTGGAGCAAATAATCAACATAACTAAAACTTTTTAACCGACTTCAAAAAGAGGAGGAGTTATGTATGTTATTCGATTACTCGAAGACTGCTGGACCGATTTGAAAAATTGATTTTTTGTTTGAAAGTATATACTTCCAAGTTGGTCCCATTATCATGAAGTCAGAATCTAATGATGGGTTCCTGGACAAATCAAGGGAACTCTTCAAATATTATAGGCACACCTATAGCGATTTTGGTATTTTCTTAAGTAACCTATGCATTTGCTTTCGGAAAGTACCATTTTGGTGAAATGGAACTGATGATGAATACCATACATGATAATCGGAATTATTCAATACAAAGTTTCATTGGTGCGAAATGATTACTTTTACATGGTTGCATTAATTATTTTAAGCTCCTTAAAATAAAGTACCTATACCTTAGCGATATAAACATTCCTATATAAATAGACTTTGCTTTTATATTAAATTAGGTAACCAGTTATATCAGCTCTTAGACTAAAATTCTCAGTACATAAATTAAAACGATCGAGAGAGCAAATTAAAATGACTCAAAATAATACTAGCTCTTTGGTTCAAATTCGATTGCAATAGTGTAGCGCACGGAACGGCAACGGCGCGATTAGCCACTTCCGAGCCATTTTTTTGAATTTTTTGGCGGGAAAACGGTTTTTGGCTTATAATTTCGAAACTAAGAGGCCCAGAGATTTGAAATTTTGCCTCGTGTGTGCTGCAATTATAACATATCATTTGATCTTTAAAACGAAACTCTAACATATACAGTTACAGCAATTCACCATGTGTCAGCCGGCGACACGGGTCCCCAGCTTACACATAGATATCGGCTCGTAGCTCAAAAACCTTTCGAGTTAAAGTTTTGAAAAATTTGGAGCCTAATGCTGCAATTCGGCTGAAAATTTTGAGGTATAGTACATAATCGTAGCTTAAATAATTACGAAAATACAGCTGTGCAAGCCAGTGACACGGGTCCCCAGCTCGCACACAGTTTTATGCTCGTAGTTTCAAGAGTATTTGAGTGTGATGGTTGTTTTTTTTGGATCTTATTGCTGCAATTATGCTCTAAATTTCTGACTATAGTCTAAAACCCCAACCTCACTGGTTTGCCTTAACGGCATGTGTAAGCTGTAGACACGTGTCGCCAGCTCGCACACATAAAACAACTCATGGTAACGAGCTTTTGATGGCTGCTATTATTATGTTTGGAAGTTTGATTGCTCCTATTATGCTTTAAAATATGGCATGCTTAGAATTTCTCTATATCCTATGAGGAAGCTGAAGACCCACTCATCACGCCGAAAACACTTGCAAATTGCTGTAGTACCTACGTTAAATATTGTCAGTAACTGCGTAAGATACCAAGCAATTAAGTTTTATAATGCCCTGCCAGTGGAGTTGAAAACTATTTATAATGTTAACAAATTTAAAGACAATCTTAAGTCTTACTTATTGAAAAAATGTTACTATTCCACTGATGATTATTTAAATGATAGAAATAATCACTTGTTTCTATCATTTAAATAATCATCAGATCAATTGAATTTGTTGTTTTTGTTTTATGTTTTATTTTATTTATAACTTGTATTAATTAATTTCCGATACAATGTATATTGTTTGTGGAATAAATTACTTACTTACTTACTTACTTACTTTACATTGCATTTACCATTTGGGGGCGTGGCCTACTTTTGATTGGCCACGGTGCTTGTCAAGCATCGCTCATAGATGATCAAAATGTGATTGACAAGCAATGCAATGTATAGGATTGACAAGCAATTTTGATCGTTTAGGGGGTCATTAAGATAAATTTTCGCAATCGTCCGAGCAATTTTTAGGATCTTTGTAAAAATCCTAGTATGTTTCGGATAATCGTAAACTTGAATGCTGATTGGATAATCTAAGAGACGATTTCATCATCTTCAGTCTGATTGGTGAGAACATATTGCTGAAGGGTTTTGGGATTACTTCATAATTTTGACGAATTAAATTCTTCAATTGAGTTTAAAGAACATTAATTCTTTCGTAAGTAAATTCGGGGTTTGCACAACCATATCGACAAGCGCTCTGTAAAACTTTCTTAGCTCTGTACTGTAATTTGACAGATGTATGTGATACATTGCTACTTCGTTTTGGCACAAATAAAAACTTACAAAAGAAAAGAAGCAATGTATCATATCCATCTGTCAAATTACAGTTAAAAATTAACTTCATTATTTTTAGCCGGTAGACCCGCTTGTCTAAACTGATCGAGCCCGGCAATTGTGACATAATATCACTTAATTGATGTTGGCACTCGTTTTTTTAATAAAAACGTAAAATTCGAACAAAACACTAGATAAATATTTGACAATAATCACAACAAAAACAATGGACGCAGATATGTTACCGTTAGCCAATCAGAACATCCGTCAGTTCATAACGTTAACGACAGCCAATCAGGGGGCTTACCATCAGCAAATAAGAAACCGTTCAGTTCAAAAGCAGGCCTTAAACAGGACTGTTTAAGGCCAGCTTTCATACTAACCGTTGAGATCATAGTACGAAAAAGTAAAGCCGTTCAATATAAGTCCTGCTATAAGAGCTCATAGTAAGGCCCCAGCGCGCGCAAAAAGATTGTTATTCGTGAATTCGTGATTTACCTAAGATACGCTGGATTTTTATAAAAATCCTAAACATTCGTCGGACGATTGCAAAAATCTGTCTTAGGTTCTAATCATCCGGTGTTTTACAATCATACTAGGATTTTTGTAAAAATTCTGTTTGTACAATTATCCTACGACATATGCACTAGGATCACACTTATCCGGGGGCTTACCATCAGCAAATAAGAAACCGTTCAGTTCAAAAGCAGGACTTAAACAGGACTGCTTAAAGCCCCCAAGGGCCTTAAGGCCAGCTTTCATACTAACCGTTGAGGTCATAGTACGAAAAAGTAATGCAGTTCAATATAAGCCCTGCTATAAGAGCTCATAGTAAGGCCCCAGGCCTTAAATAGGACCGCTTGTTTAAGGCCTGCTTTTGAACTGAACGGTTTCTTTTTTTGCTGATGGTAAGCCCCCTGCTTTTGAACTGGGGCCTTACTAGCTCTTATAGCAGGCTTATATTGAACTGCCTTACTTTTTCGTTACTATGATCTCAACGGTTAGTATGAAAGCAGGGGCTTACCATCAGCAAATAAGAAACCGTTCAGTTCCAAAGCAGGTCTTAAACAGTACTGCTTTCATACTAACCGTTGAGGTCATAGTACGAAAAAGTAAGGCAGTTCAATATAAGTCCTGCTATTAGAGCTCATAGTAAGGGCCCAGGGGGCTTACCATCAGCAAATAAGAAACCATTCAGTTCAAAAGCAGGTCGTAAAAAAGACTGCTTAAGGCCTGCTTTCATACTAACCGTTGAGATCATGGTACGAAAAAGTAAGGCCGTTCAGTATAAGTCCTGCTATAAGAGCTCATAGTAAGGCCCCTGGCCTTAAGCAGTCCTGTTTAAGGCCTGCTTTTGAACTAAACGGTTTCTTATTTGCTGATGGTAAGCCCCCTGATAACACGTCACAAATACGGCGTGTTAAGACCATAGACTTAGAAAAATTTTCGCTACGCTCAAGTAGACGGACTATGGTGCGCGTGAGAAACCGATTCTTACGGCTTATGCGATGTGTGAGAAAGAGTTAAAAACAAAATGACAGCAGAACCTGGCTTGACTTCATTTATCGTCTTTTATCATCTTGTCAAAAAGCGTCCACTTGATTATTTTGTGATTTTGATCGCGATCGGTTCGATTTGGCTCTTCTAACTATATAAATCAATAATGGTGTCGTGTTCTGTATTGAATTGTAATGTTACTTACGACAATAACCCAAATAAATAGTCATTTCACAGGTAAATATGATTGTACAATTACCATTTTCATATTGCTTATTTTAGTTGAATATATTCCCAAACACACTAAGTGATACACTAATATCATGCTATAAACCGTCTATTTTCTAAATAAAAGCTGATTTCTAAACATGATGTGTTAGTTATAAAGATATTATGTCCGTGTACTTGAGAAAATACGACGTTGAGATTGATCAAAAATTATCGATATCGATACTCATGTCGATGATTTCCAATATAACTTTGTTTGTCTTTGTAAACACTGATAGTTTTATTTAAAGCTGCTTTTAACCATAGAACCGTACTCTGGGGTACAAATAAAAAAAAATTAAAATCGTTTGCTATTAGACGCTTTATTCTGCTCGTGGGTATATTTACGAGTGGCAGCGAGACGCGTGGATACCCCCGCTGGTTGTCAGTTTTGTTGAAGAGTAGACGTGGTAGACCAGCATATGGGGTACACCAGCACCCCAGGGTACAATCAACGTAAGTATTTTATTACGATTTTTTTTTTGTTATTTATATTTTAGCGCATTTATATTGTTTTTTGGTACCTACGAAACGAATATTATGATAGGTGGTGTGATAACCGTATGTAAATACTTTATACAAAAGTAGCGAACTGTTGAAAAAATAAAAATAACCTACTTCAAGGTTATTTTTATTTTTTCAACAGATATTTATTTTGATACTCATTTTTTCCTTTTATTTACTGTATTGTTTTTTGTCTTCAGCTCTGAAATCTGAAGGTATTATTTATATTATGCCCAGAGTCGGAAGATCGTAAATCTCGCATACAGTGCTGTGCACCAAGTGATTTTTTGATTTGAAATGACCACAAAAGCCAAATATGCCCAAAATTTTTTGTTACTCCTAATTATTAGCTTAAATTGCTATTAGTGAAACTGAAATTAACATTTAAGAAACTTAGGTATGTTGATTTTTAATAAAAGTTTCTAATCCTTTCGTTAATTCGTTTTTTTATTGGGGTACAGCCGTACCCCAGGGTACCATTAATTTAATTTTAATATGGTTCTTCTAGGGTTAACCGATAGTTTTCAAATAGTAAATTATACTTACAAGTACCAATTTAACAATATTTTCAGATTTCCTGTAAATCCATAGTGATTTACTAAGTTAAACTGGATAAAAATAATTAGGCTGGGAGCCTCAAAGGAGACCTTATGAAATTATTTAATTAAAATTGTTCTCTTCAGAGTATAATAATGACACCTAAATGTTTCATTGACGTTACTACTACTTTATTACAATGATTAAATCTTGTTTGTGTTTTATTTATCAGAGCTATACATTATGGTTATCGACAACCCAAAATGGAATTGAGCGCATCTCTAAAATTCACGCACACGTTTAAAAATTTACAAACACTAGCTCATGTCACTTTTGGTGTCGCCGCCAAGCGAACTTCGAGTGGAATATTAAGTTTATGGTTAAGACGTGGCGTCAGGGGGCTTACCATCAGCAAATAAGAAACCATTCAGTTCAAAAGCAGGCCGTAAAAAAGACTGCTTAAGGCCTGCTTTCATACTAACCGTTGAGATCATGGTACGAAAAAGTAAGGCCGTTCAATATAAGTCCTGCTATAAGAGCTCATAGTAAGGCCCCAGGCAAATGTTCCCGAACCTTTAGCGTTGTTTGTCTATGAAAAAAGAATTCCATAATTACTCTGTCATTTTACTCTCTGTCCCTACTGTCATTTATTTATTTCCTGTCTGTCTGTGCTCTGTGTGGTTTGGTGTCATTTTTGCAATCTTTTGTCGTTTGGCGAGTTCTTTCAGTTTTGAAGCAAAATATTTAAATTTACAACCTGTTTTACTACTGTGTGTAATAATAACAAATTTAAAGTGTTATTAAAGCAAAACATATTAAATAAAAGTTGTCAAGTTAAAGTTAGATGTACGTTGGCTGTCGTCGTAATGATAATTATATTATTTACACATGTGGTAGGTAGCTTATGTATTTGTACATTGTATCTTGATATTCTACAGGAATAGTAAAGATATCCAGCTGAGCAAGTCGTTAGCTTGGCTCTTACGACACGGCGCAGTCAAAGAAGGCTTGAAGATAAGGTATAATTTTACCTTGATTGTATTGTTTACGAGGCATTTGAACTGCTGAGTTATAATTCTTTTCATATTACCGTTTTTAGCCTCACTCTTTGTTTTTATTGACAAAAAGTAATCGTTTTATTTACATGTAGAAAATAAGGCAGCATAATATTTTTTTTATTACCACGTTTTTTTGATTTCGTATAGTTGATATGTTTCAGCCCTGAAGGCTACATAGAATTGAATAGCATCCTCCAACACAAGTCGATAAGAGGAACGTATAACAAAGAGGACTTGAAGCAGGTTGTTCACACCAATGACAAGCAGCGATTCCAGCTGAGAGCCAATCCCCTGACTGGAGTGCTGGAAGTAAAAGCCAATCAAGGACATTCCATCACTCAAGTTACTGATGCTGAACTGCTAACTATAACAGAGGTAACAATAAAATTATTTAACCGCCTCTGTGGTCTAGTGGTTCACCAACCCATGTAAGACGCACGGGTCCCGGGTTCGATTGCCAGGAGGGAGGTACATTTGTACTCGGTTGGTGGTAGGGGTTATTTCAAGTCTGCCTGGCTAGCTACCAGCATCTTACGCCATAACAACAATTTAAAAATTGTTATGTCCTGACAGTTCTCAGTGATCTGGATTCCGGGTGTAGTGCGCTTCCACCTTTGACCTTATCTTCACTTATCATCATGTAAGGTGAAGGTCAAGCACTATCCCATTGTGCATAAAAAAAACATTTTGCAAAAATACCATGAAATGCAAAAATTAATGTTACTTTATTTTATATTGAAAACTTTAACTCGTCAACGCCCGCTGTGCCCTATCGGGCACAAACAACAATAGAAATCTATTGTTGTATTGTTTTCCGGGCGTTGAAGAGTTAATGAGTTATTACTAATTATTTATGTAAATATAAGTATATATTTTTATATTATAGCCTAAATACAAAACCGTTGTCCATGGTACATATTTAAAATGCTGGCCCCAAATTAAATTCAAGGGTCTTAGTCGTATGAATAGACAACACATACACTTTGCTAAGGGAAACCTGGAAGATCGTACAGTAATTAGTGGTTTGAGGAGAGATGTACAAATATACATTTACATTGATATAGAAAAAGCATTGAATGATGACATAAAATTTTATGAGTCAGAAAATGGAGTCATACTTTCTCCTGGAAACTTGAATGGTTATTTAGAGCCAAAATATTTTACAAAAGTTGTTAAAGTTAAAACTGGTATGTTATTTTTGTTTGTTGTGTTTCTCCAGTGGTACCATGAGTTGATGCAAACTGTTTACGTTACCGTAAACTATCGGATATAGATAGATAGATAACATCTTTATTTGTACAACTACAGACACACACATAAAACAGTACATAAAACTAATGAAACTTAAATATATATATACTGCTCACAGTCAGTGCGAGTGAAAGGGAGAAACAATAGTTTACAGTGACGTGAACAGTTTGTATCAACCCATGGTAGAAGCAACATTTCAGTTATGTCTCATGTTCAGATATACCATTAATTGAGTGCTAACTAACAAACACATCTCACTACAATTATTTCTTAGTATTTATGTTATAAATTTTATAAACTCTTCTCTATACTTCCATACACAACAACTAGAATTCATGATCTGTAGTTCCCCTTTATTATTTCTTACCTACCTATATCATGTTATGAAAGTTTTCTGGTTAAGGCGACTATATGCCTCAAGTGGCGCCCTCATCTTAAGGCGCGGTGGTAGTGAAACTATAGCGCCGCCACTACATTTATTTTTATTACTCGTAAACCAAGTCAATATTAAAAAAAACTCATGTAATCTCTTAAATTGTCTCTAATATTTTTTGAATAACTCTTTAACAGTTATCATTCATTCTGTAAGTTTTAAAATCCATAATTGCCAAAAGTGGCCACTTTGAGCTCAAATGGATTTTAAAACTTACAGAAAGAATTAAAACTGTTGAAGTGTTATTCAAAAAATATTAGAGAAAATTTAAGAAATTATTACATGAGCTTTTTTTAAATATTGACTTGGTTTACGAGTAATAAAAATAAATGTAGTGGCGGCGCTAGTTTCACTAGCTACAGCGCCTTAATTAAATTTATTGCTTGCTAAGTACAAATGTATCAAAAATTCACATGCACAGATTGAAGCTAAGGTTCTATAGTTTATTTACAAACAATAACTTCAGTAAGATATAAGTAGTAGTAGGAAAATGTGCATTTAAAATGGGCATTTTTTGCTTTTTTTGCCTACAAGTACTACAACAAACTATATTTTACTAAGGTTATTGTTTATAAATAAACTAGAACCTTAGCTTCAATTAGTGCATGTAAATCTTCGATACTTTAGCAAATAATAATTAAAATTATTGTGCCACTTTGAGCTCTATAAGGCCCTTAAGTGTTCATATCTAATCTGTCATCACAAAATCATAATTATCTACAATTCAACTCACCATAATACTTATCAGTTTTGGTGAGTTGAATTGCAGTTAAGTGGCTCATTATTGTAACTTTCATGTTAATTGTTGTAATTTACTAATGTATCCAGTTAATTATATAATTGCAAAGTGATATTGGCTCAGTTGCTATATTCCATTTCAGTAGTGATAAATCATTGTTTATTCTGAGATATGTTACTAATATTTATTTAAAATGTATTGATAGGTTAGTTTTGTTTGCAGTGCATTGGTATTAAAAGGTAGTTTGGTGGTAAATATTTCTTCATACATTTGAACAAAATTAAGTGATTTTTAAATTTCGAGATTTTAGCATTCACAATGCTATTTTATACAATACTAAAATACTATAGTATAGAATGTAGATAGAGAATTAAACCGGACTTCCAGAGGTTGTGGGTTAAATTCTCGTTACAATTCTGGCAACGAATCAATTTTTTTCTAGTTTATGATTTAGTATTGTATAAAATTAAAAAACCTTGTTTTCATAGTTTTATGTCTAATGCATTATGTGATTATTCTATTAATATATCTATTGAATAATATTGATTTAAGTTGAAATGCACTTCATTAAAATTATTTGAGTTAAGTATTGGTTTGTTTAACAAATTAAAATTGTTTTACTATTGAAACAAGCTAACTTACAGAATACAGAGATAATATCTGTCATCATTGTCATTGATAGCTAATTGGTCTCTGACATATGGCGCTATTCGAAAACTTTATTTGTGGAACAATTATGAACACATGTGTTTTGCTTATAAACATTATTTTTGCTCAAATACTAGCCACCCATAATCAATCATAATGTTTGTAGGTGAGCAGGTATTTCCTTGAAGGATGGAACCACAGAGCGAGAGGACAGACACGGTGGCGACGTCTAGCGGGTCCCCGCGCCGGCGCGCCGCCCCCCGCCCCCGCCCCCGCCCCGCCGCGGCCGCCCGCCCCGCGCGCGATCCGCCCGACCCGCTGAAAGTCATCGTCTCAGGTCAGACATCATTCTCATAATAAATAACACAGAGAGAAACGAACCACCCGTTTAGTCGACAAATGCTACATTCTACAAATGACACAGTCATGACGTCATGAGTTTAAAACGCCAGATTCTACAAATGCCACATTTTAATGAGGGGAAACCCCTCATTGATAGAGAGAAATAATATATTCAATCACTTTTTGATTTAGGTATATTTTTTTGTTTTATAGAATCACTATAGGATTTTGGATATCTGAAAGTACCAGGATCACATAAATAAATAGGAAGGATTAACTTCTATAATTTTCAAAAATAGAAAACGAATAAACAATATCCAAAAACCAAAAGTGATTAAGAACTATTAACAAAAAAAGTGGAGCTCGGTGGCGCAGTGGTTTAGCGCCTGGCCCAGCGATTGCGGAAGTTAAGCAACGTTCGCAAGGGTTGGTCATGGGATGGGTGACCAAAAATTTATTATCTCGAGCTCCTCCGTGCTTCGGAAGGCACGTTAAGCCGTTGGTCCCGGCTGCATTTTCAGTCGTTAACGCCCACCAATCCACATTGGGCCCGCGTCACCACGCGGGCCCAATGTGGATTGGTGTGGATTAGGAGAATAGGCTATAACCCACCGGTAATAGCCTATTCTCCTTACACCCCATAAGGGAGGCTTGTGCCCAGCAGTGGGGACATCAAAAATGGCTGATGGGACAACAAAAAAAAGTATCAAAAAGTGATTGAAAATTTGATGGTACCTATCGACCATATTCGGTTTTAGGGGTTATTTGTAACACGTTGTCTTCGATCAAGAATATCCTAAATAACGCTTCACGAACTAAAACAGTGTGCAAAAATGGCAGCTTGAAATAGTGTCCCACTTACAAACTTGGCGCTTATTTTGTACATAATCACATCTTATTTTGTACAAACTCACATTTTATATCACGTATTTTGTACAAAATAAGTCTATTTTGTAAAAAAACACATCTTTTATCACTTATTTTGTGCAAAATAAGCGACCAGTTTGTAAGTGGGACTCTATTTGAGGTGCCATTTTTGAGATTCTGACCGGACATCTAGGGTATTCTTGATCAAAGCACGTTGTATAGTAAATTATAACAGAATATTCTTCCTCGAAGGTTTCCCCCCGTACTCGCAGCCCCAAGACCTGGCTCGCGTGTTCTCCAAGTTTGGGTCGGTGGTGGTCAGCAAGGTCACACCCAAATATGCCACCCTGGTGTTTAGCAACCCAGACGAAGTCTTGGAGGCTGTCAAGGCATCCAAGAAGATCAATGTATATGGAGAGTTTCTCGTCGTGAAGCCCTTCACTGACAAAAAGGCAGCTGAATTAGCGAAATCTTCGCCCAAAAGAGACTTTACTAGGACTAAACAAAAAGGTTGGTCTGTTTCTCTTAAAAAAAAAGTTAAGTGAGATTTGTATAAAATATTAGTTTTACAAAGTTACAAGTACACAATATAAAGCAATTACTTTATTACATTTTCAATACAGTTGCTCGAAAATGTAAGTTTACGATGACAGTCGAGCGTGCGGAATGTTGATTTTACCGCACGCCGTGCGTTTTTGTTTACGGAGTAGTACAGTGTGCGGAAAGTTGATTTTACCGCACGCCGGCGCCGCCGTGCGTTTTTGTTTACGAACGTTTTTTTTTATTTCTACTAGCTTCCGCCCGCGACTTCATCTGCGTGGACAGTAGAAAAATATTGCAACCAGTTTAAAATGACCCCTTTAGCATGAAAGCTAGTACTACGGAGAGTTCAAGCTGTTTCCCTAGTTCCACCCACCTGAATTTGATGAAACATAGCTTAGATTTTAAGTTGGACCTCAATCTACTAAATTGTGAAAAATCCATCAAAATTAGTTTAGCGGTTTTTGCGTAATTCGCGCACAAATATTTAGAATTTACAGTTTTATTATATGAATAAATTACAATTTCAGCAGTACCTATAATGTTTTCTCGCAAATGTATTGAAAAACGTAGTATGGCACACGGTTGTTAAGGTTTTTTAAAACTCGTGACGATTATAAACCCTCGCCTGAAACCTCCTAAGTTTGGTCGTTTCCTTTCTTTGTAGGAACAATAATCGAGCCGCGTGAAATAGACCTGAGTGGAGGCTTCTGGCAACAGCTGCAGCGACTCCTGGCGGCCGTGCGCCTCACGCAGGAGGAGGTGGCGGCGGTGGGCGCGCTCTACGACGACGTGCAGTGCGCGCTGCAGCCGCAGTGGCCAGGTACCTATAGTAGGGCAACGGTACCTATAGTGGGGCAACAGCTGCAGCGACTCCTGGCGGCCGTGCGCCTCACGCAGGAGGAGGTGGCGGCAGTGGGCGCGCTCTACGACGACGTGCAGTGCGCGCTGCAGCCGCAGTGGCCAGGTACCTATAGTGGGGCAACAGCTGCTGCGACTCCTGGCGGCCGTGCGCCTCACGCAGGAGGAGGTGGCGGCGGTGGGCGCGCTCTACGACGACGTGCAGTGCGCGCTGCAGCCGCAGTGGCCAGGTACCTATAGTAGGGCAACGGTACCTATAGTGGGGCAACAGCTGCAGCGACTCCTGGCGGCCGTGCGCCTCACGCAGGAGGAGGTGGCGGCAGTGGGCGCGCTCTACGACGACGTGCAGTGCGCGCTGCAGCCGCAGTGGCCAGGTACCTATAGTAGGGCAACGGTACCTATAGTGGGGCAACAGCTACAGCGACTTCTGGCGGTCGTGCGCCTCACGCAGGAGGAGGTGGCGGCGGTGGGCGCCGCTTTTATGATGTCAGAAATCCACTCCTGCGAGGTTGATGTTTAACAATTAACCTTGTATTAAACGTGCAGGTTGCACGGCGATCCCGTTCGGGTCGATCACGACGGGGCTGGGCGTGAAGTCGTCCGATGCGGACTGCTTCGTGCTGCTGCCGCCGCCGCGCGCGCCGCACCACTCCCACGTCAACCGCGCCAAGCGCCTGCTCGAGGCGCATCCCAAGGTACACACACACACACATGCTGATATCGAATAAATGCAATAAATCTGATAAAAATAATTGTCTAACATTTGTAGGTATTAAAAAGTTCAATATTCATCCCAAAACATCAACTTTCAGGTATTCACCGAAATCCTGGCCATCCCGCGAGCGAACACGCCAATAGTGAAATTCTTCCACATCCCCACCGGCACCAACTGCGACCTCAGCTTCAAGACCGCGCTCGGAGCTCAGAACAGTAAACTGATCGCGTACTTACTCCACGCCGACGCGCGGCTCCTACCGATCGCAGTACTAATCAAGTACTGGGCGCGCGTCCACGAACTCTCAGGAACCGGAAGACTCACGAACTACGCCCTCATTATGCTCTTCATCTTCTACCTCCAACAACCCCCTTTAAACATCCTCCCCAGCGTCCATGCCCTCCAACAAAACCCCGCTAACGACATAATCGTCGACTTCTGGAACACCGGATTCACCCCCGACGGCAATCTCCCGAGATCCGCCGACAACAAATCCATTCTCGAAATCCTCGGCGGTTTCTTCGGCTTCTACTCCGAGTTTAATTACGAAGAGCTAGTGGTCTGCCCGTACTTAGGAATCCCCGTCAGAAAAGACGTGTTCAGAGACGTGAATCTCCTCCCCGCTGAATATCAAAGATACAAAAGCAACGTGGTTAACAACATAGTGCTTCCGATCAGATGCAACACGGCGATGTGCGTCCAGGATCCTTTCGAGCAGTGCCACAACGTCGCATCCGCTATATCCGGGAAAATGTTGGCGGATTTGAAGGCGTACTTCAAGCACGCCGCGGACGCTTACGAAGCGGCCAAAGAAAATGACGGCGAAAAGTTGTTACAGACGATCCTCCTGACCAAACCGAAGATCATCAGGGAGAAGACCCACCCGGAGTATAGGGTGAACCTGTTCCCGCGTATCATGCTCACGATCATAGACCCCGACTGGAAGCCGATAGTTCGAGACATAGTGTTCGCGATATTCGAAGACATGCTCAAAATCAAGCTCGGGAAAGTCGAGGAGAAAGTGAATCCGGACTCGAGGAAACAGAAGGAGAAGTACACGGGGACCGTGACGAAAGCCATCTGGAAGCGGAAGCAGTTCTCCCGGATTTACAGCGTCATAGACTTGGGGTTTCGGGAGAAGCAGGCGAGGATCACGGAGGAGATCCTAAAAGTCGACAAGCAGGTAAATATCGGCAGCAAGTTTAAATATCGTTACTTATTCCTGTTAAAGCTGATTAGTTTCTTGCGCCCGTTCTTTTTGCCAGTTAAAAAAGTCTGGAACGGATGGTGGTAGGCAAATATAGACGATTCAAAAGTGCTTATTTTGTAGAGTTCAGTTCGGTGGCTATTTTAATTATTTGCAAATTGTTTAATAGTGGATATTGTGTCTTAAAATCGGTGCAGTTTTGTGGTACAAGTGTCTACGCAACTGAACAATATGTGGGATAATTGGAATAGGTGCGATCTTGGTTGTGTGAAGCTGAGACTTTAATTGTAGTGGTGGCTACCTCGGCAGAACTTACCGAGTAAACTGTATCGATATGTTTGATGCCAAATGCTTCAAGCAGCATTGGAATTTGGAATGCGATGCACCCGCATTCTAATGTAAACTGAAACAATACCACTGAATTATTTAACACTTGACACTGGCAAAAATTACTCCCTGCAGAGGAGTAGATTGCCATAACAAAAATAAGAAGATGAAAGTAATTTTTGACTTTGGCAGGTTTTGAGCGTGCAGTTCCAACTGACGCTGACGTTCTGCCAGGAGCCGCGCAGCGCCGCGGTTTCGGTGAAGCTGGGCGAAGGCGACGCGGACGCGTTCCGCGACTTCGGCAAGTTCTACATCTCGGTGATGCAGGGATGGGTGGTCACGCTGCTGCGCCCGCACGCGCGCGCCGACCACAAGGTACCCGCCAACACTCACTCGGTACATATTCATATTTGTAAAAATCGTTGCATCTGATAAAGCTGATAAGTTTTTTGCGCCTTTTTTATATGCATTTTTTGTTCATAACTAGCGACCCGCCCTCGCTTCGCTTCGATTCCTTTCTTTTCGCTACAAAAGTCTGTACCCGTCACGTTAGAGTCCCGCAATCATCGGTATGAGAAACGGGCTTGAATTTATTTTCGCACGCGTAAACTTTTTGCGATAACTCCTAAGATATTTAATTAAACTATATAGTGTAAAGGGCTAAAATTATGTGCATGAAACGCTTATGGTAACGAACGCATTTTATTTGATAAGAATTAATACTGTTTCTCTCACTCTTATTGTAGACTTGAAAATATTGTCACTTTTTTGTTTCGTATGTGTTCGATCATAGCCTTCTCTATTGGTACCAAGCCATGAACTTAGGTTTGGCAACGTCTGTTACTGTCAGTTCGTGGTCATGTCGTCGGCCAGTCCCCATACTAAATGTATGGGAATATTTCAATTTTTAAAAGGTCGATATTTTTTTCGTAGTGATTGTGTGGGGTTGAAAGTATGAAAATAATGTAGTTCTTTTATTGAAGTTCTTTATATATTAAACAATAAGAAAAATATCAATTTTAACCAGGAAAAAATGGCTGTCAAAGATGTCATCTTTTTTGTTGATTTTTTTCAGCAGGGCGTTGATTATTTTATTTATTTTTTTTATTTTATTTTTTCTTTGGCACAGTTACAAGATACAAACCAAGCAGTACAAATAAAAATAATTCAAAAACAAAACAAAAGTGTAAATTTGTACCTCAATTACAACCATGCACAACATGCAAATATAGTTTTCATAAAAAGTGCGGCTAACTAGGTAGTTCTAATTAATTATTTTAATACAAAAACGAAATAAAATTTTCACAAAAGTTCCTACAAAAAAAAAACAAATTAAAGAAATTAATCTTCAATTTGTGCAAGTGCTCCAATGTTCTTTGGATCTTTTATTGTTTTTACAAATGTGTTAGGACTTTGGTAGAATATATCAAGCTGTTTACATAACAAATTATAAAGTCTACAGAAGCGCACAAGTGGGTTGTTACGTGATACATTATTTCTTGTAAATGGTACAACAAATAGATGCTGCTGTCGATTAGACCTACTAGTGACCTTCAACGAAACATGGCTTAATATATCAGTTTCCATTTTTGAATTATCTATTTTGTACAATGTTAGAAGGTTACTGATTTGACGTCTAACGTAAAGCGAGTCCAAATTAAATCGGTTAAGCCTATCAGAGTAAGTTAGGATTTTTTTTCTTAGCCCCAATTTTGAAGTAAGACCTCGGATAAACCGCTTCTGAACTGCCTCTATCCTATTAATATGATTGGCATAAATTGGCGACCATATAACGCTGCAGTACTCCAGCAAACTTCTCACTAAGCTAGTATATAGAAGTATAAAACTTTGAGTTTGCTTAAAAGGTTTTGTAAGGCGATATATGAAACCTATCATTCGTTTTGCCTTTAGAATAATCGAGTCGTAATGCACTCTAAAGGAAAGTTTCGAGTCAAACCACACCCCCAAGTCACGTACTACATCCACTCGTTTCAACTGAACTCCTTGCATTACATAAGACGATGGAATATAATTATTTTTTTTGGTGAATGTGATTAATTGACATTTATCGACGTTTAGTGACATATAATTTTTTTCACACCAAAGCGTCCACGCCCTCTAGCTATAAATGATATCATAGGTCTTTTAAAGACAAATATTTGCTGTTAATATACTTTATATCAATGGGGTTGGTAAACTTTTCCAAAACTGTTGAGAATGATATATTTTCTGGTAGCTTTTGGCTTTGGAGTTAGGAATAACAAATTGCGGAATTTTTATAATGCTTCATTTTAATTTAAATAAAAATTAAAATTTTTAATTTACAGCATAGTACAATAAATCACTATTACGGCTGTATGCGTAGGTTATGCCTTTGCTCCAAAGACTTTCTATGTTGTTGCTCAAAACAAAAAAAAACAAAGGTATGATGGTACTCTTTGTCACAGTCTGTCAAATCTGTCAATCAGTTCTTTAAATCAGTAAATGCAAAGGAACTTCGTGTTCAGCCGTATGTTCGATATTTTATCGCGATAATAATATAAAAAAATATATTTAGTTAACAAGGTAAAATAAAAAAACCATAATATTATTTTCTTTATTCTTCTAACTTGTGCTATCAAAAAAAAATATAAAACAATTCTCTTCGAAAAAGTTGACCAACCCCATTGTTAATACTTTTGGAGTTAAAGGTTATTAAAGTATAAAATATATATTAAGTATGGAGCGTTTTTGATCGAGTCCATTTGTGTGCATTTCACACTGTGATATCTCGGGCAGTTTTCATGCTAGCGAATTAATTCTTTTACCAATGTTTCTTTTTTTGAGAGGTAATTTATGTAACATAAAATAAAAAAAATAGTCAACATCCCTATTGTTTTTATGTTCCTAACTGGAACAGTATGAAGTCACTAAAATTTTTTTAAATCTATTGATAGATATTTTTAAAATCAAAACCCTTTTTAAGTTTTTAGGCACTTAAAATCATACTAAAAATTAATTGCTGTAGGTTAAGGTTTAGAGGGTGGGAAACGTTATCGCCGTTTGTATGGAGACCACGTGGTTGACAATCCTCTTAAAAGTGAGCTGATCTGAATAATAAAGAATATTTTTATTTTCGTTTTCTAGGACACCGCCGCCAAGATCGCAGACACTATACAAATGCTGGACGCCAATATGGAAGCGCTAGACGTAGAATCTGAGGACGAGACGCCGCTGCCGCTGGTGGTGACCAACTCCGCGATCCGCTGCGGGCCCGCGCCCTGACCAGCGGTCCGCTTTGGGCCCGCGCCCTGACCCGCGCTCCCGCCCCGCGCCCCCCACGATACCTTTAGTGAATACAAATTGTTTTATTGATTAAGTGAAGATTTCTCACGTTCTTTTAAACGTGGTTAGAAACTTATTTTTATTTCATGACTCATAATCATAATCTGTCTTAAGATCCTGTAATGTAAATAAAATAGATTGTGATAAAATTTGTGCGTTATTTTTAATCTAATCCAGTCTTCGAGATAGGTAGAGGAAAAATCAATATATTTTATCAATACTCAGTATTAAAGACAAGTACGGACCAAACCAACACATCCCGCGCAGATAAAAAATTAACAGATTACCAATAATCATCAAACCAATACGTGCGGGGTGCAGGGTGTTTGGTAATAGCCAAAATAGTAGATAGGGACCATCAAACTACGATCAAACTGAACAAACAACTTACTATGGGACCAAACCTGTATCTTTCCCACAGACAAACTTATTGGTGTATTCCAGCAGTCCAATCACTAAGTCATCGATCACCACAGAGTAAATTTTAACCATGGATTTTGATTTCATTAGCTACTTTAAAAACTTCCCATGGTTAAAATTCACTCTATGGCAATCGATGATCCAGTGATTAGCCTGCTGGAATACACCTGTTGTCAAAATCAAACTGTCAACGGGTGCATTCGAGCAGGGGGCTTATTACCATCAGCAAATAAGAAACCATCCTTAATCCGTTCAGTTCAAACATGCCTTAAACAGGACTGCTTATGAACTAAACTCGAGGTCATGGTACGAAAAAGTAAGGCAGTTCAATATAAGTATTATGCATTATATAATAATATGCATTAGAGCTCATTACTATGTGCCTTACTAGGCCCCAGAACAATCACTAAGTCATTAGTCATCTGATGTTAACTAGTTGGCCGCCGGCGCCCCGGCGACTTCGTCTGCGTAGACAGTTTTTTAGGGGCCTAACTATGAGCTCTTATAACAGGGCTTATATTGAACTGCCTTACTTTTTCGTACTACCTTACCTATGCTTAAGGCCTGCTTTCAACGGATAGTATGAAAGCAGGCCTTAAGCAGTCCTGTTTAAAGCCTGCTTTTGAACTAAACGGTTTCTTATTCCTCTGTCAACAATAGGATGAAATAATACGGAGAAAATCAACCTAAGAACATGATTAGAAATACTATTATAACTTATAAACCCCAACTTTTAAAATTCTGTCAATTTATGTAGTAATTCCTAATAATATTATCTATCGAATGTATAAATCTCATTGCCAAACATGAAAGTTGTATACCTGGGGCCTTACTATGACCTCTTATAGCAGGGCTTATATTCAACTGCCTTACTTTTTCGTACTATGACCTCAACGGTTAGTATGAAAGCAGGCTTTAAGCAGTCCTTTTTAAGACCTGCTTTTGAACAGAACGGTTTCTTATTTGCTGATGGTAAGCCCCCTGTACAAAATTCCCATACTACCCATTGGCGTATAGTTTGCAGACTCACCATGGAATTAGAAGGTTTTGATTATGTCAAAAAATTGTTAGTAAATAGTGAGAAATAGTGAACCATAGCATATAAATAGTGATACTATGGTTTCGAAGATATTTGAGTATCTTGGTGAGGCTGCTATCTTGACGTCAAGCTAGCAGACACATTAAGAAATACAGTTCGTATCAATATGATTTATATGCCGAAAAATTGTTAGGAAAATAGTGATAGTATACGCAAAATTTCAATAATATTGCTTCAATACAAGCCGAGATATTACGGTCTCAAAGTGGGCTGCTAACTTGACGTTTCTGTCGATGGCGATTCCAGAGAAACGGGTACAAGTTTTAAACAAATAAATATATCAATAAATTGTTAGTGAAATAGTGATTCTTACGATATAAACAAAAAAAGAATTCTTTATTGCTATTTTCCAAAAATCGAATGTGAACTTCTACATAATACTCTGAATATAGGCTGTTGATCAATATTGAACTTTGCTCCACAGTAATAAGGTTTAAACTTGATTGCAATCATGAGGTGAGTACTGTCAAGCAAAAAAGTGAAATTTATATTTTATGACTGTGTCAATAACTAGTCATATCCTCGGTTGATATTGATTTGATATAAAAAATACTTTTCTACCTACTTTTTTTTCGTTTTTTTTTTTAAATCTCATCAAGAAAAAAATGATTGTGTCAATATTCTACTCTTAGTTGATTTATTTAGTTATTTATTCGGGAAAAACTATTAATATTTTCTACTTATGTTATCTACTTCCTACCTACTGATTACTAATTTAATTTTATATCTCAGTAAATAAGTACCTATCTACTACGTTAAATTTATAACTGAGAAATTGACATTCTTTTCCGAGAGATGGCGCTTCTTATTGTTTGTTGCCGCGTAGGTCAACCACCGGTTACCTACCTTGTGTATGAAATCTACAGTCGTTTTTATTTTTGTTAATTTATTTTTAGTGTTTCATTCATGAATTGTAAAAAATATGTTTGTATGGTGGCGTTTAACGTGAATGAATATCGTTATTGTTTGATGACAACATTAAATTATTAGAACAAGTGTAATAATTATAAACTTTAACATAGTTATAAATGACTTATTCATTGTCTATGGTTTGGGTCAAGTTATTTTGCGCGAGCTGTAGTATATAGAAACACCGTGAGATGGCGTGGTTTTGTATACATAAGTGATTTCGGTTAACGACAATGGCGAAAAGTTGGTTATTTAATGAAAAAAAAGTAGGTAGAAAAGTATAATATTTTATACCAAATCAATATCAACCGAGGACATGACTAGTTATTGACACAGTCATAAAATATAAATTTCACTTTTTTGCTTGACAGTACTCACCTCATGATTGCAATCAAGTTTAAACCTTATTACTGTGGAGCAAAGTTCAATATTGATCAACAGCCTATATTCAGAGTATTATGTAGAAGTTCACATTCGATTTTTGGAAAATAGCAATAAAGAATTCTTTTTTTGTTTATATCGTAAGAATCACTATTTCACTAACAATTTATTGATATATTTATTTGTTTAAAACTTGTACCCGTTTCTCTGGAATCGCCATCGACAGAAACGTCAAGTTAGCAGCCCACTTTGAGACCGTAATATCTCGGCTTGTATTGAAGCAATATTATTGAAATTTTGCGTATACTATCACTATTTTCCTAACAATTTTTCGGCATATAAATCATATTGATACGAACTGTATTTCTTAATGTGTCTGCTAGCTTGACGTCAAGATAGCAGCCTCACCAAGATACTCAAATATCTTTGAAACCATAGTATCACTATTTATATGCTATGGTTCACTATTTCTCACTATTTACTAACAATTTTTTGACATAATCAAAACCTTCTAATTCCATGGTGAGTCTGCAAACTATACGCCAATTACTACCCTGCCGTTCTCCTTTTAGAAGTAAGGATTTTTTACTTTCCCAGGTTAAAATGTACTCTATGGCGATCGATGACTTAGCGGTTAGACTACTGGAATGCACTCAACGTCAAAACGATTGACATGCGAACTGCGAGTGCGTGCGTGCGTGGTTTATTTTCTTGTTTTACCTTTTACGTTTATTTACCACAACTTTACGCTTGAAGAAATATCAAATCAAAGCAAAAGTATTCACTCTTACAATTATATAACGTTGTTTTAGTAATAGTTATGCTAAAGTAATTGTTTAAAGCAGTTATTATTGCCTGCAGCAGTACAAAATGCAACGAGGTAAGTATTGTACAGTGATAAAATAAACCCAAGTAATAAAACTTGGTTACATCTTCACACAAATAACGCTACTTTATTTTTCTAGAAATATTACCTGGTTATTTGAACTTGAAAGGTAGTTTCGATGATCAAGTTAGGAATATAATGCAAAATGTGAGGTTGACTAGGCAAGAAGTAGACCATCTAAACCTATTGTATGTACATGTCGAGGGAGCTCTCCAGTCCTCATGGCCAGGTAAAAAATTACTGAATAATTGTCACTAAATAGTGTCTGTTTATTCACTAAGTTCTTCTAAACTATGCAACAAATTTTTATACAGTTGTCACTATCATAAATAATTTCTTCCAGAAGGATTATGACAATGTGTATAATACACTAGCATTGCTAGTTGCCAATAAATTTATGACGTTTTAATACCTGTTTTTGTTTTTCAGGCTGTAAAGTAGTGCCTTTCGGGTCAATAGTAACTGGTCTAGGAATCAAAACAAGTGACGTTGATTGCTTCATTGATATACCAGGAGATAATAAAGACAATGATAAAGCAAATGTTGTAAGGGCTCGGAAACTTCTTGGTCGGCAACCTTGGTTATTTCAAGAACTCTTTGCAATAACAACAGCAAAAGTCCCTATAGTGAAATTATTCCATGTACCTACACAGCGGCACTGTGACATCAACTTTAAAAGCCCGTCTGGTGTGAGGAACAGCCTTTTGATAGCTTATTTGTTACATTTGGACAAAAGGGCATCAAACTTGGCAGTACTCATCAAATACTGGTCTAAAGTGCACAACCTCACCGGGACCAATCTGATGCCCAACTATGGCCTTACAATTTTAGTGATATTCTACCTGCAGCATATATATATTTTACCATCTGTCTCAGAACTGCAAAAAGATCATGAAAAGCGAGTAGTGGATGGTTGGAACACAGCATTTGTTGAAGATTTCGGCTATAACACAGACAATGTAGATTTCAGCTATAACCAGAGTCTTTACGAAATCTTGGGAGGTTTCTTCAAATTCTACAGCACACTTAATTTTGAAGAGAATATAATATCACCATTTAAAGGTACTCTTATACAACGAAATCTTTTCAAAACTGTAGAAGATGTTCCTCGTGAGTTTGAATTGTATAAAAATAATGTGGGCAGTAAGGTATGCCAACCTCTCAGAATTGACACAAAAATGTGTGTTCAAGACCCTTTTGAACATAATAGGAACTGCACAATGTCAGTTTTTCCAAGACTAGCTGCCACTTTAATATCTCATTTTAAATTAGCTGCTCAACTGTATGATGAAAACTCCAAAGACTTTTATATCATAGACTTGTTGGCTAGGAAGCCTCCACTAACTCCTATGCTGCAAAAGAAGAAAGGGAATCAAAGGAAATTCAACCAACCGAAATTACCTCATAAAACTGTTACAGAACAAATTAGAAATGGTAAAGTTACAAAACTGCACAGGAAACCACAGAGAAGTTTCCATAACAACTTAGAAACACTTTATAGGGACAGTTTTAAGCAAAGACTTAACAAACAAAGGCATAATGTTTAGATAACTTTATTGTCTTTTAATTAAATAATGTATCTGATTTTAAAACTAAAAGTGATCTCAGTGTAATATGGCTTTTTTATTGGATACGAAGACAATAATTTGAGACACTGCGAATGTAACAAAGTTTGATAATTAATCCTAATTGATTTCTTACTTATGATTAAGTTACGGCCATTCTTGATTCTTGTTGAGAATCGAGAATGGGGTTGGTAAACTTTTCCAAAACTGTTGTGAATTATATATTTTCTGGTAGCTTTTGGCTTTGGAGTCAGGAATAACAAATTGCGGAATTTTTATAATGCTTCATTTTAATTTAAATAAAAATTTCAATTTTTAATTTATAGCATAGTACAATAAATCACTATTACGGCTGTATGCGTAGGTTATGCCTTTGCTCCAAAGACTTTCTATGTTGTTGCTCAAAACAAAAAAAAACAAAGGTATGATTACTCTTTGTCACTGTCTGTCAAATCTGTCAATCAGTTATCAGTAAATGCAAAGGAACTTCGTGTTCAGCCGTTTGTTTGATATTTTATCGCAATAATAATATAAAAAAATATATTTAGTTAACAAGGTAAAATAAAAAAATCATAATACTATTTTTTTTATTCTTCAAACTTGTGCTATAAAAAAAAATATAAAACAATTCTCTTCGAAAAAGTTTACCAACCCCATTGTTTTAGGGGAATTTGATTAAATAGTTAAGGAAAACAAAACTGAAAAATAAACTTCTTTGGAATACTAATTATGATGATAAATATAGCTATAAAAATATTTTTGTTAAGGTAATTCCCTTCTTTTAATGAGTATTTGAATTGTTTGATTTTGATCTTTTGATCACCAAAGTGAAACTGGGTGTCATGATTGGCCACACCCAATACCCAACTCATAAGTCATTGAAAGAGAGTGTCTCATTCTTCACTAGCCAAAATTTGTCTATTACTTCACCACCAAGGTCCACTGAAATCTGAAAAAGAAAGGTATTTATAGCTAGTCGCAACAAATACGTAAATGACCATGATAATGTTCTTGATAGTCAGGAACAAAAGTCGCTTAACACTTTTGTTAAAGCAACTTTTATGACAGAATATCTCACAGTTTGGAAAGTTAATCAAAGAAATTGCTATGTCAAAGTACTAAAATTGGTAAGCGATTTTCATAGCTGATTGTACCTGTTCAATATTGATATGGGTCTTATTGAACGCTTTAAACTTGGTGTATCCATAGTCCTGAGAATGGAAGGCCGACCATTTGAACGGATTACCTGTAATAAAATATGATTTTTATAAATTTAATTAATCTTTAAGACATCACATCATGAAACACGTAACATTGTTATTTTTATATCACTTATAATAAATATAAAATAAGTAAATCCTTCTTTTTTCATTTTATAATAACTCGTAAATAGTCATTAGTAAAAAGAACGAAAGTCTTTTCGATAAGAGAAAGAAAAGGATGGAAAACTAGTCCTGTAAATGTTAGTCAAGTTGTTGAAATTTAAATCCAAGTGACAGTAATAAATACTAGAGACAAATAAGACTAACTAACAAAAAACCGGTCAAGAGCGAGTCGGACTCGCGCACCGAGGGTTTCCGTACCATCATAATAAATACACTGCAGAGCTGAAGAATAATAAAATTATTATTGCAGTATTAGGTCAGTACCATCTCTTGGCCGATAGTGGAACTATTTTTTTTCTTAGGTCAGGGCCATCTCTTGACTGGCAGAGGAACATATGAATTTTTTGTTTGATTTTTCTCTTTGCAAACTTCGGAGATAAGGGGGGGGGGGGGGAACGGTATTTTTTTTTACATTTTTCATCATATCATCATAAGTCGAAAACTGGGGCCTAAAAAAAGAACAAATGTTTTAAAATGTGCAAACAGCGCTCTTTCATATGATATGATACACTTCAAATTTTTAAGACCCCTTTTCAGTCCCTGTTGTAAAAAAAAAATATTTTTTTATTCCTTTCTTATTTGCAAAATAGTTAGACAAACGTCATCTTTAACTATTTCAAATTTCAAGGTGATACCATTAGTAGTTCTCGAGATATCCAGCTGTGACAGACAGACTGAGTCACACCATAAGGGTTCCTTTTTACCATTTTGGTACGGAACCCTAATGATGACTTGATCCCGCGGTTCTGACATTCACAATATTGTGATGGTACTTACGGCGGAAGTGGTCCCGCCCCTCGCGGCAGCCCGCCGACCCCGTCACGATGTGTACGGGCGCGCTACAAACAAAATATTCAACAGTGCTTACATACTAAATATTATGAAAATTACTAGTGCTTTGTCTTTGTTCTATGTATGCCTAAAACATAATAACATAAGTGCTTGTTTTGCCTAAACTTCATTAAGTGTTTGGACTAAGTCGTTGCTTGCCTATTTCGCATTATATCTAATACGCAATCTACCTATTTTCTACCCATAGGACTTAACTGCGTTTTGCCTAAAATTCATCATAACTTGACAATTAAAAAATCAAAGTAAAACAAAAATTAAAGAAAATAAAATTACTTGTCGGTTTTTTTAACTAATGTGCATTATATGAATTAAAAATGACTTGTTTCAAATTCTTGTTGATTCAAGGAATATTAAATTTACGAGGGTTTATGTAGCCCGCAGGGCACATATATCAGCTGCTGAATGAGTACTATTTTTGGAATATCAAAATTTTTGGGATTAGGTTAGGGTCCCCGCACACTGGCGACACGCCACAACCACAAAACGCCGCCACTGACCTATTCCTGTAGTTTTCATACATAGACGCACACGGTAAACGCCGGTGCCGGTGGTCGCCACACGCTACAAACGTCGCTAGCATCTAGTGGCGGCATGTGGTTGTGGCGTGTCGCCCGTGTGCGGGGACCCTTAAAATGAAAGAATATATAAAAATATCTCTAATTTATTGTTGAAAATTCAACAAACAAAATAATAATATACTTTGGTATTGATAAAAAATTTCAATCACAATATATCACAAAGCCGTTTCATATCTCTGTGTCAGATCATTAATAGCTTGAAGTTAATTTTCACTTCACTAGATGACACTATTTTGGTGTCAGAGTCAATTCCCGTGTCTGAACACAACACATTTTTTCGGCTGAGATTTTCATCTAATATTTCTTTAAGTCACATTCCATTCAACTCTCTGATAAATCTATAATATTAAGATTTCCAAGATTTATAGCGATAATGCGTAGGATTATCTAGATGTCGTATGGCTCATGGAGTTCCTTCACTATCCAGAAGGAATCAATGACGTCTGGTTTGGTGGCCCTCGCCTTCACGTGTTCAACCGAAACCTGCAATAAAAGAACTGTTACAGATCATTTATTGAGGGCCATAATCTACCACGCGGGCCCAATGCAAATTCAGCCAGAACCAACTTCATAGCGTGCTTTTCAAAGCACAGATAAGTTCACAGTAGTATTTTTTGGTCACTAGAGTCTGCCGCAAGATAGATAAACTTTTATGTCTACTGCAAACAATGTCATTAACATACATTAAAGCAGCTGAGTCCTTGGTAAAATAAATATTTTGCAAACTCATGCACACTTATTCACACACACACAAACACATACACACACAAACACATACACACACAAACACATACACACACAATCACATACACACACGCATTTAATTTTTTTTTTTCTGTTTCATATTGTTATTTTAGCATTAAATTCAAATCATGTCTGTAATGCCAGTCTAATTTGAGGTGGGCGCTAATAACTGTAACACAGTCTTATGACTACAATGGTTGTTAACGCTAATATGTTTTTGTATTCATGTCATGACTTAAATAAACTTTTATTATTTATTTATTATTATTTATTTATTATAATAAGTACAGTATGCGCAAAATAACTTGGCGGTTCTGAACTTCGCGTGGAATGCTGCTCAATAGACGAATACAGACTGGCGCGGGCGGAAGCACTGAACTATGGAACTCGCCATGTACCCTGCGCGAAATATCACTTGCAGTTAACTTCCGAGCCGCCAAGTTATTATGCGCATAAAAGGTTTTATGGAGGTAAATGAGCATAACAGAATCTAGACATGACTATCATTGTCCCCCACTGCTGGGGCACAGGCATTCCTTATGGGTGGATATGGGTCATAATCCACCACGCGGGCCCAATACGGATTGGTGGGTGAATCTATACATATGAAACTCTAAATTGATTGATTGTTATACGCGTAGAGCCCTAACCTTACCTTACATGGTAGGTGAGCACTAAGAAAGGATTTTTTTAATTACCTCCTAAAGGGATGACAGTCCTTCAGTTACAAAGCTAGGATCTCAAAATTTTGTGTAAAAAGGGGAAGGGAAACGGGAACGGTATACTAATATCTTTGAACCCTATTCTAGCATCAATGAGGATCAGTAACAGGTTTGAATCCTATAGTTTTATTGATTGATATAAAATCATATTAATAGCTATGAAACTTAGTGAAATATTTTTTGAAACCCGTTTAGAAATGGTTTAAAGGAAATGCCAAGCTTAATGCAATATGTATAAACATTGTATTGTGGAGAAAATAAAGCATTTTATTATGATTTTTTTTAACATGTACTTTATCACGTACGGCATAAGGTTCGCGTACGTTGAGATGACGTCATAAGGCGACCCCCCGAAATAACAGTGTTTTAGCATGTTTTAACTCATATAACATCTCAGGTTTAAGAGATATCCCAAAAATTTCTTCACAGTTAATCATGTGGTGGCATAAGCTTTCTGATAAGCCACTAAACAAAAATCGTTACTGATCCTCATTAAGGGGGAAAACACATACATACATAGGTTAATAGGAAAACATGGTTTGCGCGGGCCATATTTGTATATAGAAAACGTAAAGTTGTAGCCACAAAAAAAACATACGACAAGCTAAAGAGATTATCTAGTACCTACAAGTATTAAATTGCGTATAGACCTCACAGATGATTGTAAAAAAAATCAGAATATCATCAAAAGCGCTTGTTGCTCCAATAACTTTTTTTTAAGAAAGATAATTGTGCTAAAGATTATGTTAAAAAGCAACGAAAAACATCGAAAAAGTACAGAAGTGAGGTTATTAGTATTAAATTGCGTATAGACCTCACAGATGATTGTAAAAAAATCAGAATATCATCAAAAGCGCTTGTTGCTCCAATAACTTTTTTTTAAGAAAGATAATTGTGCTAAAGATTATGTTAAAAAGCAACGAAAAACATCGAAAAAGTACAGAAGTGCGGTTATTTTCCATAATCTTTAGTTTACACATAAAGAAAAAGACAGAGACAAGTGATTTCGCGAAAAAATGCAAATGCACACGCGAACGAAGGCGCGGGCAAAAGCAAGTTTATAATAAAATCCCGGTGTACCTGTTCGATGTAGACGTGCGTGCGGTTGTGCGCGGCGAGGCGCGTGTAGCCGTAGTCGCTCGACCGGAACGCCGACCACGCCGCCGGACGCTCTGCACGGACACGAGTACCATTAATTATAAATGTTAAAAAGTAGATTAAAAACTAAAACCCAACTATTCTTTGACCCAATAATGGAAAAATCGCGCTCTAAAAAGTACTTAACAGGAAAACATTCAAATCCGATATATTCTAGCTAGAAACAAGTGGCATGCGGCTACGCTTATCCTTTTTATTGTCTAGACACGCGCGACTAACGGATGAACTATTTTTAAATAATATAAGTAATGTAAAAATAACCGGGAAAAAAACCATATACACGAACAACGGTCACCATCTACAGTAGCGCCACCAATTTCTGAAATCCCTCCATTGTCTAACCGCTTGGAAAATATTTTCAATGCCTAATCACGTTGTAGGTTATCAACCCAAGCTTTACCTAGTTACTTTAATCGCTAGTCCTACTAACTGATTTGGATGAAATTATAGCACATAGATAGTTCATAGTCTGGATTAAAACATAGGATATTTTTCCCGGTCAAAGGTTCCCTATGGATTTTCCAAACGGACGAAGGCGCGGGTGGAACCTAGTTAATAATGATAATAGGGATGATGACTAATGAATAAAATAACGAAATACTAATAAAAATCGTAAACATATTAAACTTTTAGAGTAGCTTGTATACCTCTTGGTTTTATATATTGCATATTATTTGTTTTATGACCGTATAAAATTTATTAAAATAAATGATACCTTTAATTAGTCCGTAAAATGTATAGCAAATTTGTCCAAGAAACCATTTTGATAAACACAATATTTAATTAGCTGCCGAACAAATTTCCTACGCGTTGCATACAAACTACTCAGGCGTGACGTCATAATTGAGTAGCCGTTAGTATGAAGCATTTTTGGGCGAGTCCATTTAAGTGCATTTCACACTGTGATATCTCGGGCAGTTTTCATGCTAGCGAAATAATTATTTTACCAATGTTTCTCTTTTTGAGAGGTAATTTATATAACAAAATAAAAAAGTTGTCATCATCCTAATTAATAGCTCTAATAATTGAAGTTACTCACTCACGAACTTATCCGTGCCTTCCCGGCATCCCGCCGACCCGGTCACCACGTGAACCGGGGCCCTGGAATAGTTTATTTAGTTTAATTATTCGTATTTTAAATAACACAATCTCAAATTAAAAACATATTTTTTGGCTTTTGCAATTACATTGGGTATAAGTCTGTTTATCCATACTTGTCTTATTTAGTTTTTGTCAGTTTTCATAAGTCTTTTAAACGTTGTTATTAAAAAATATTTTGTGCGTTTAAATTAAATTGTCATTAAAAATATTCACTTCGTTCGTAATCTGTGTGTGGAAAACTATTGGTTGTATTTTAAAAATGAATATTTCAAAGATTGTTTTTACCAAATAATACACGTGTAACAATAAACAAACTTATAGAGCATAGTATATTTTTTCAAACTTTAAATTAAGTATATGAAACGTAACTTAATTGCGGAGTGTTTAGAACGAAAAAATAACTTTTAACAATTACAAATAAAAACTTATTATAAATTTTATTGTATGCAGTATATAAAATAAAGGGCAAATATATAAGTATGGGAGGGTCGCAGTTGCGTTAATTATCACCAAGCAAGGACAAGCGACAAATTGCCAATGGTGCCATTATGTACAGTCAGCAGCACATCAAGTTAAACACTGACAAAATTCTCCAATTCATTTTAAACTTTAACTTCTGACTTGAAGGATCAAAATCAATTGACATATTTGTCTATTATTTACATGTGGTAACCCCAAAGTGCTAGTGGTTGTAACAAAATAAATGTTAAGATAATTAATATATTAGAAAAAAAAATACTAGAAAAAATCATCCGCAGCACCTCAGACGGGACTCGAACCTGCACCTTTGGAATTCCGGCCCAATGCATTGACCAATTATGCTACCGAGTTGCGAGTGATATGTAATTCGATTTTTTCTAGTATTTTTTCTAATATAGTACTACTATCTTAAATATAAAAATAGCATTGTGAATGACTAAAATCTAAAAATTCAATGAAATAAATGTTATTAAAAATAAGCTTTACCTTGATATTATGCATGTTAATACTGCTGCAGTGTGTTAGTAAATAAACTTCTCAAAATCATGCTGGACACCTTCCCAACCATTATTGCGCGTTGTATGTATTATTTCAATGTAATACATTACAACATAGAAGTACCCACACGAAGTATAATTTATCCTGTGCCATTGTCGCAAAATTTAGCATAAAATTGTCGCAAAATTTAACATATAATTGTCGCAAAATTTAACATATAATTGTCGCAAAATTTAACATATAATTGTCGCAAAATTTAACATAAAACTGTCGCAAAAATTAGCATAAAATTGTTGCCAAATCAATGTTTATTTTGACGAATGCCGAGAAGTATTATAAGTTTAAGTAACAAAAAGAATAACACAATGAAAGTTTAAAAAAGGCTCAATTAAATAAATATTATTCCAAACATAACACACACACACACACACACTAATTTACTAACATCATCATACTACTAAAATTAAATAAAAAATTATATATTCGAAATAAATGCAAGAGTAACTGTTATGTCTGTTTGTTAAGTTTTAATCACGCGCCGAGCCAATTTTGAGGAATTTTTATATGTATTTATCTAAGGAAGAACAATAGGTATATAATAGGTAATTTAGATTTTTGACAAAGACATAAGAAACGAATTTCTACGCGGCATACTAAGCTAAACGTAATTCCTCGCGGGCGAAGTCACAGGCAAGAGTTAGTTAAATATAAGAAGTAAATAAAGTATGTTAATCCTTACTCGTTCTATTTAGTAAACAGCTTTTGGGACATTGGAGGTTTTGGCGCCATTATGTCCAGTTCAGTTCGGTGGCTATTTTAATTATTTGCAAATTGTTTAATAGTGGATATTGTGTCTTAAAATCGGTGCAGTTTTGTGGTACAAGTGTCTACGCAACTGAACAATATGTGGGATAATTGGAATAGGCGCGATCTTGGTTGTGTGAAGCTGAGACTTTTATTGTAGTGGTGGCTACCTCGGCAGAACTAACCGAGTCAACTGTCTTGATATACTTCGTGCCAAATGCTCCAAGCAGCATTGGAATGCGATGCACCCGCATTCTAATGAAAATTGAAACAATATCTACCACTGAACTATTACTTCCAAGAGGAAAGTAGATTGCCAAAACAAAAATAAGAAGAAAAAACAGCTTTTGACAGTTGTAAAATATTTGTTGTATTTCATAATGGGGTTGGTAAACTTTTTCGAAGAGAATTGTTTTATATATTTTTTACATAGCACAAGTTTGAAGAATAAAGAAAATAATATTATGATTTTTTTATTTTACCTTGTTAACTAAATATTTTTTTTTTATATTATTATCGCGATAAAATATCAAACATACGGCTGAACACGAAGTTCCTTTGCATTTACTGATTTAAAAAACTGATTGACAGATTTGACAGACAGTGACAAAGAGTAATCATACCTTTGTTTTTTTTGTTTTGAGCAACAACATAGAAAGTCTTTGGAGCAAAGGCATAACCTACGCATACAGCCGTAATAGTGATTTATTGAACTATGCTGTAAATTAAAATTTTTTTTTTTATTTAAATTAAAATGAAGCATTATAAAAATTCCGCAATTTGTTATTCCTGACTCCAAAGCCAAAAGCTACCAGAAAATATATAATTCACAACAGTTTTGGAAAAGTTTACCAACCCCATTGTTTTTTTCAATAAAGAGTTGGGTGAAGGTTGTTTACCAAATAAGAAAAGTGAGGATAAACAGACTGTACCTTAGTATAGTATAGATATACAATGCGATTAATTTAACAATATACAACAGAAGTGACCAACTTCAGTGCGCTTGCGGCACAAAACGACGTATTTTAATCTGTAATATTTTCACTATGCCATACATTATCGAGTGAAGTCAAGGGATCACTGCATATTGTCAATTTACGGCCGATTTCAATAATCTATCTTCAGTAAAAGCATAGATAATAATACTATACTGTAAATGATAGGTAACTATGGATCTGTTACTATTAGGCAACTGTAATTATTTCCCGTCACTTAACAGAAATATCTAGGCAACAAATCTTTAGTAAACCTATCTTTTGCGGTTAGGCCCAGTTGCTTAGCAACTTATCTGGATTAGGCGCATCCCTATCTGTGGATTGATTATTGTATTAGCTTCCTAGCATGACCACCGAAACTGGATATGATATAGCGATTTATCACATTTTACTGTCAAAAGAATGGAATTTAACAGTTGAGTTTCGATAAAGCTCTATATCACGCGATATACAAGGTGTATTTGTAACCACTCTCCAAATTTTAAGGATGTGTTCAGTCCATGAAACTGCATGAACAACTTTCTCCATGAAACATTATTGTCTTATTGTCTAATCTAATCAAAATCTATCGAAATCGCTTTCACTTGACAGATCAATGTGACACATTGCTGCATTTCTTTGGTAAGTTTTTATTTGAGCCAAAAAGAAGCATCAATGTGTTACAAATTGTTACATCCTGAAAACGATTGCGTTAGATTTTGAAAATTAGACAATAAGTACCCTGATCACGTGATCTCTTTGATTTGTATGAAAAGTCTTTTTTAATATTATTGACCCTATGTTTCTTAGAGAAAGTTGTTCAGTTTCATGGACTGAACACATCCTTAAAATCTGGAGAGTGTTTACAAATACAACTTGTATATCGTGTTTCGCTAGGGGGGGCTGGAGTTACTGAGGATACTGATTACTGAGGATAGGTTATCGAGATCGGCCGTTAACCGCATCGCACGTGTGCCTGACCGTGGGTTGACGTAGGGCTCGTGTGCGGAGCCGTTGTACACCCGCTTGTCGTAGAGCGGCCACGTGCGCTCGTACGAGTGCTCGTGCGCCCATATAACCAGGTCCACGCCGAACTGCTGCAGCAGCGGCTCCAGGCCTGGCGTCAACAAATAGTACAGCATTTTTAGGGTTCCGCAATCAACTCAACATGAAACCCTTAGGCTCAGTTGCACCATATTAACTTAACCTTAACCACACCCCGGGCACTCCATACAAGCGTCGCGTTTCAATTCAACTAACTATTACCAGGGCTCTGTCACTCCGCGCGGTTGTCTGAAGCGCTCGGCGTCCTCTGAGAGGAAAAATTTCATACATCAGAAAAGATACCTATGCGGTAGAAAAGGGAGGCAACTACTAAGTGAATGTTTTGGAGCGAAGGGAGCGCTGTGCGACCTGAATTGTACATTATTGTGTCGGAGCAAGAGTCGCAATTCATTTAAACGATTTTGCGGGGTGCAACTTCTGTACGCTAGTACTATTATCTATTCTGTGCTATTACACAGACGCTACACAGTGACGTTTTTGCACACGCGCAACTGTGTGCGTGAAGTCTAGAGCTATTGAATGAGCACAAGGATCGGCACACGGCCTCGCGCGGTGAGGTAATTGATTGTGGGGCGGGGCGGGGAGTTTCCTTTCTGTACGGTAGTACTTATATCTACTCAGTGCCTTAACTTTAACACAGGGGCTTTTCACTTAGTACTTGACTCACTACAAGGGAGCGCGGCCTAAGATTTTAGTTGCTGATTGATTTGATAGATGGCGCTCATTTTTGGAATTTATTTTGAATTTATTTCATGACATAGCGGTTACCTCCAAAAAAAATTACAAGTCAAGATTTATAGAAACCTACTAGGTAGTACCTATATTATAATATCGTACACTTTTTGTCACATTTCGTCAGATGGCGTTGATCATTAGGTCTAACTGATAACTCTATCTCTAGTATAATAATGTACTCTATGCTTTAACTGATACAAACTCATCTGAGCCAGTGGTCAAAAGTGATGTTACATATTGTTACCTAGGTCACGAGGTTAGTCAGATAACTTTGTATCTGTTAAAGTTATGGTTAAATCGGTTGATGGTGCAACTCAGCCTTATAGTTTCGTCCTTTTATTCCCATCTTCCCGTTCGAGCTTTACCACCGGGGTGGTGGTTGGCACTAATAGGTGGCGTTTGCCCACCGGGGTGGTAAACGCCACCTATTCGTGCCACCCGATGGCTAGCTCGAAGGTGGCAGATGGGAATAAATAGGTTCCATTGACCACCGGGAATGTAAAAGCCACTTATCAGCGCCAACCACCACCCTGGTAGCAAAAGGGGGCAGATGGGAATAAAGGGTTTTGTCCGTCTGTCCGTCCGCGGCTTAGCTCAGAGGCCTAAGTACTAGAAGGTAGTAATTTAACATGAATGTGTATGTTTAATACACTAAAAAGAGGTAGAATAAAATCTTGAAAAAATTTTTTTTTTGTGTAAGTACAGTCAGCAAAGTTATGACCTTAACAGTTTGAAAACAAATCGCTTGCAAGGATGGCACTAAAAGTTCGTCTTTTACCTGCCTCCATTGTTTTTATACAAAAGATGCTTTTGTGACTTTTGGGTAAATGCAAGACAATACAGACTTCTCAATCTAAAAATGAACCTTAAGGTGTTCAGCTCATAGCTTTGCTGACTGTACATGTAAAGTGGGGATGAAAAAAAAATCTTATCAATCTTATAGTGTGAGGTGTCGTTGCATAGGTTTTCAAAAAAATATTGTAGGTTTTGAGACTATTCGATTCAGGGATCTGTTTGCGAAATATCAAATTTTAAAGTGCAAAATTATCATATGCAATATCATAATCATAATGTGTTCAATTCTCAATCGATTCTCGTATAGTTTTGTGAGCAGGTTCAATAATTAGATTTTTTTTTTGTATGGAGCCAATCACATTTTTTATGGATTTACAGATCAAGGAGCCACTAGCATTAGCAATAACTAAACAGTAATCGTATCAACAACGTAAACAAGCTAGTACTGACCGCAGAGCCCCAGCAGGCCGGTGCGCGTGTACTCGAGGCTGCAGTCGACGTCGTCCGAGTTGCTGCAGTACATGGGCCGGTGGCCGAACAACACGATCCACGGCCGGCGACGTCTGCACACACAACTACTCATTAATACCCCCACTACTAGGGCACAGGCCTTCCTTAAGGGCCCTCCACATGCACAGGCCCGACTGGAAGGCCGCCGCGTATCGTTAAGGCCAGTATATTCCAAATTATCGAATTTGGCATATGTTTGATTCAACGATAAACAATCAGATATTCTTTATTTTGAGCAGATAAAAATATATGTTGAAGTTTCATTAACGATCTTGATAATTTTACGGTTAAAAATACGATATTCGAATCTTCACTCAACTATAAAAATATGCAAAGAAAAAGAAAATTTTCATTAATTTTATATTTTTTGGATAATATTTAAAGTTTATCAATCCCTTATTCACGAAAAATATATAGAAAAATAGGTAATGACATATAGAAGAATATTCAACGGTTTCTTTTCAAAAAGTGTCTGTATGCTCAAAATAACAACAAAAACATTGAAAAAAATAGCAAAAGTGAGGTTATTTTCATTACTCTTCACACATAAAGAAAAAGACAGAGACAAAGTTTTTGGAATATACTGGCCTTAAAACACAAAATAGCGGCTTAACTCGCAATCGCAGGCCGAATCCGCCGAATGCGCTAAGCCACTGCACCAGCGAGCTTCTGAGCTCCAAGCTTAGTAGTTCGACGCCCTACCCGCAGGCGCGATATACGTGGTAGATCCCATAATAAATTGGCCTATGGCCTAACTGGGTTGTAGAAGTAGAAATGAAATAAAACCTTTACTTTATTTTTCAATATAGTCTCCTTTATTTACAACACACGTTTTAGAGCGCTAAACCAAAATTTCATGTCCGAACTTTAGTCTTCAAATTGACCTAAAACAGCTGATTACAACTCTTTATCATTGGTAAATTTTCTTCCCGGTAAGTCTTTCTTTGAATTCGGAAATAAGGAAAAGACTCGCCATACACGTCATCCAAACGCTGTTTGATTGTAGCAGAGGAATGACCTTCCTTATAAAGGAATTTAATCACACTCCAGTACTCGATTTTAGAAATTTTCAAAAAACTATCTACACGTCCTCTTTAATTGGCTGTCGCGTTCAAATTAATAAATGCAGGTTGATACAAGTTTCATAGCAGATTATTAAAAGAGTGAAAGATTCCTATAATATAAACATGTTAGACTGCGGTGTATAGGAATCGTTTTTGAACATGTTTAGAAATATATCAGGTCAATTCATAATAGGATCATCTTGTATATGATCTAACTACGACGAAAGATATAAATACGCTACGACGGACATTGGCGTAAGAAAGGAACTAAAATGCGGCTCTAGCACCCTCCACCCACCCCAAAAAACTGAAATATATTTCAGTTTTTTTTTTTGCTAAAGTACAAAAAGTTGTAGTTTCTAACAGTTGAACTGGCAAAAACGATAACTTTTTGTTCTTCAGCAACTCGAAACTGAAATATACTTATATGTCCGTAATATAATATTGCGAAAAGTGGCCGAGACACATTTTTCAATTACGCACTTAGATTTAAGAAATGTTGAGAAAACATGAAATGTGCGAGCGAGGGAGCGGCAGTCAGCGGCAAAATGTATACGGGCTTTTAACTCCCACCAATCTGCATTGGGCCCGCGTGGTGAGTTATGGCCCATTAATTCTCCTTATTCACCCATAAGGAAGGCCTTTGCCTTAGCAGTGGGGACATTAAAAATGGCTGATGGTCATGGTAATCACCTGTTGATGTCCATAGCAGCTATGGTGAGGTCCCTCTTGAGCCACTCATATTGTTCCACCATCAGCTTGAGCCCATACTCGGTGAAGTAATACACCTCGGTGGAGATGGACACGAAGTGGATTGGGCCCACATCGAAGCTGTAGAACAGGTTCGATTCCGGACCGGGCATGCTGAACCGGGACGAGTAGTGCGAGAAGTTGCTGGAAGCGATTTTTTTTTTTGCACAACGGGATAAAGCTTGGCCTTCACCTCACCTGATGTGAAGTGACGGTAAGGCCAAAGGTAGAAGCGCACTACACCCGGAATCCTCATCACTGAGGAACTGGTTATCTTACCTCTAACTGCTGGAGCACAACAATTTTTAAATTGATGTTTGGCGTCAGACTTAGGTAAGATGGTGGTAGCTAGCCAGGCGGACTTGAAATAAGCCCTACCACCAACCGAACAGAGTACAAATTGTACCCCCCCTGGGAATCGAACCCGGGACCGTTGCGGCTTACACGGGTGGGCGAACCACTAGACCACAGAGGCAGTTATAAATTAATTTACCATATTATTCATAATGCAAGCCCCATATACCAGCCGCACGACACCCACTGCTGGGTATAGATAGGCCTCCCCAAAGATCTCCACAACGATCGAACTTATACTGCCAGAATCTAGCGACTCCCAGCGACCTTCACCAGAGCGAAGGTCCTAAGTAACGGGCTAACAGTAAACGTATGGATGTTCTAGTTGTATAAGTCTGTGTATAATAAGTCTTGGAGGAACTTTGTTTACAAGTCTTTTAGTTTATGCTTACCTCCATGAAGTGAACATACAAATAATACATATACAACTACACTTTCACCCATGGTCCTTCGAGATAGATCTTGCATTATTCAACGAGTACGTACAGTTGGCCCATAAAAATGTTGACCACTTTAGTACTGTGTCCACAGAGTACTATTGTAAGTATAACCATAGAATAGATAATAGTACTAGCGTACAGATGTTGCACTCCGCAAAATCGTTTAGATAAATTGCGACTCTTGTTCCGACACAATAAAGTACAATTCAGGTCGCACAGCGCTCCCTTCGCTCCAAAACATTCACTTAGAAGTTGCCTCTCTTTCTACCGCGTAGGTCTTATCTTTTCTGATGTAAGAAATGTATCCTCTCAGAGGACGCCGAGCGCTTCAGACTCGCGCGCGGAGTGTCAGAGCCCTGGTATAACTGTGTCAAATCAAGATTGCAAAAAGTTTAAAACTGTAAGTTATATAGTTTTTCTTCTATATCTCGGGAACAGAATAAAAGGTACCCTAAGTCCTTTTCTGTACCCCTGACAACGAATACAAACCGTACGTGAAGGCGTAACAAACAAACAAACAGACTTTTGCATTTATAAATTAACCAAGGACGAAGACAGTCACGACTCACGAGCAATTGTATCAATACTTAATACTAAATAATATACTAGAAAAAATACGACTCGCACCAGATCAATTCTCGGACGGGAATCGAACCCGTGAACTTTGGATGCTCTGACCGCTACCGAAAATTGATGTGGTGCGAGTAATTTTTATTATATTATTTAGTATTGTATAAAATAACATGGAGTTGGAGGGTTATATTGTAACAAGAGATCCTTGGGGGCCTATACCCAGCAGTGGGTGTCGTGCGGCTGACATGATGATGATGAATATAATATTGTCTCAAATTTAAAAGTTATAACAATATTTGTCAGTGATATTAGTCAGGTATGTCATAGTCATAGAAGTTATTAAAATGTAATATGACATAGTTCTATGGTTGAAAAAGTGTCTAAGTACGTACTAGGCGCTCTCGTGGTTCCCGGGACAGGTCATGTAGGGCAGGGCGGCGGCCAGCGGCTGCAGCTTGCGCATGAACTTGTCCCCCACTTGCCCTTCCTCCTCATTCATGTCGTACGCGAAGTCCCCCACGTGCAGAATAAAGTCGTATTTGCTCTGGGCCACGTCGCGTTTCAGAAACGGGAGAGACTGAGGACAAAAAAGATTTTTTTAGGACTTTAATCTTAAACATACGCATGACAGTCTTATGACAAAAGGTCAGTCCCTAACTGAAGAGTAAAACGGCCTGGCCACGAAACAGAGGTCGGTCGAAACGCTAACCACATAAGTAGGGTTAATTGGCATAACACTACAGAATAGATAATAGTACTGGCGTACAGAAGTTGCACTCCGCAAAATCGTTTAAATGAATTGCGACTCTTGCTCCGACACAATAAAGTGCAATTCAGGTCGCGCAGCGCTCCATTCGCTCC
Source organism: Agriphila straminella (assembly GCA_950108535.1). Classification (NCBI taxonomy): domain Eukaryota; kingdom Metazoa; phylum Arthropoda; class Insecta; order Lepidoptera; family Crambidae; genus Agriphila; species Agriphila straminella. The sequence goes on along the minus strand of OX467321.1, from coordinate 1,898,747 downwards.
AAAACATGCACTTTGTATCGCGTAGGTCTTATCTTTTCTGATGTATGAAATTTGTCCTCTCAGAGGACGCCGCGCGCTTCAGACTCGCGCGCGGAGTGAGTGAGGAGTGAGCCCTGATAACACACAATAGTCCAGTCGGTATATTCCATTCCAGCTGGAAATAATTCTACGAGTTTTGATTTCTGTGCGTCAACTAGCACTGACGGCTGTTAATCATACATTAAATTTGCGACCTTGAAAACTCTGTGGAAGTTATTAAAAATCAAAAAATATGATGCTACCTGGCTGACGCACAAGAAATCAAAACACCTTGAATTATTTCCAGGCAAAATTATCTGACTAAGTACTTGACTACAAGCCATATTATTTAGAATTTTGAAATCACTCGGCTTTGTTAAAGAAGGTTTGTTAAAGTTAAAAAAGGTTTATTCATTACTGGTAAAAACAATCTAAATTATAATGTGAATTTGGTAATTACCAGTTTGGCTTTTGGCAGTATTTGTTACCCCATTAAAAAATATAAAATTAAGCAATTAGTTAAAATTAAAGAGTAGGTAAGCCTAATAAATTATCTAGTATAGAAGTTTAAGAGAGTAATAATAAAAAAATGTATTAAGTACTTATGTATGTACTTACAACGTAGAAAGTTTACTTTTTGATAAGAAACAATCTGATTATTAAAATAATCGAGTCGAGGGTCGAAAACCTCATTATAATTCGATACCAAAAATTCATACACGCAAATGTTATTATTTCTGTTTCTGTTCCGAATAAACGAGATAAGGGTCTAGAAAACCCATTTGTTAACGCATCACGTCGTTCATTCGTCAGTGTCTCCCTAGTTTTATTTAATTACTTCACAATTGTATACCTATTTTTATATAAACCAGTAAACCACATTGTTTAACTAATTCTATCTCTTCATTGCCCTCGTCCTGTTCCCAGTGAAGCCTCACCACCATTAGTAAATACGCGTTTATCAAAAACCATTATAATAATTGAGATATTTCGAGCATTAAAATAAAAATGGAGGCATTTTAGAGACAGCATATTTGAATAGATAAGCGCACTGCAAACATGTAAACTAAAATAATTAGAACATTTGCGATTTGTAAGCATTCTATACTCGAGGTGAAGCATTTTAAGGCGGTTGTATGACCGAAAGTGGCGCCCTCAGAGGTTTTTATTTAATAAGTTATTAATAGAAAAAGATTTTAATAATGTTTATCGTGGAGATTTTAGGGTCCATGGTTTTTAGAAGGTATCACTACATGCCCTCGTAGTCATTCGTAGAAGTAGATAGCAAATGTGTCAAAAACGGTCACTTTTAGCAGTTTTGCTATCTACTTCTAGCAGTGACTACGAGGGAATGTAAAGATACCGTCTAAAAATACTAGACTGTGGGCCCTAAAATCTCCACGATAAATTATTTCAGAACGATGTCCATAGTGTTAGATTTTAGTTCGCTGGATGTTTACCTTGGAGTCGTTGAGGCCCATGTCGCCGTAGATGGCGACGCGCACCACCCAGTCCTCGCCGGCCGGCGGCGTCTTGAACGAGAACTGCTGCGACCACCCATCCTCGGACCCCACCTGGTATACTGCACCAACACCACTAAACTATGTATTATTTAGTCTGTGTTACCACAGAATAGATAATAGTACTAGCGTACAGAAGTTGCACTCCGCAAAATCGTATAAACAAATTGCGACTCTTGCTCCGACACAATAAAGTGCAATTCAGGTCGCACAGCGCTCCCTTCGCTCCAAAACATGCACTTTGTAGTTGCCTCTCTTTCTATCGCGTAGGTCTTATCTTTTCTGATGTATGAAATTTGTCCTGTGAGAGAACGCCGCGCGCTTCAGACTCGTGCGCGGAGTGACAGAGCCCTGGTGTTACTTGGGAAAAGACTATTATAGGGTGAATCTATTTGAACGCTGACATTTTCAACATATTGTCATAATTTTAATGTAAGAAAATTATGTCCTCCTGTGCAGTGACGGGAATTGGTTCCAGAGTAGCGTATAGCAGCATAAGTTCAATTATTTTTGCAACCTATCGTGACAATTTTATGTCGAGGAGAATGACGGCGTTCAAAACTTCCGTCTAGTCTTTGTTTAATTAACATAATAATATTGGTGTTGATTCGGTTGGCAACATCTTCCTAAATCGAAAGGACTAAACTAAATTTAGTTTTCTATCCTTTTCTTTCTGAATCGAGAAGACAAGAAAATAAAAAAAAATAGTTAAGTCGTGCCAACGGTATCTACACCATGATTATGTAACGTGTGCTTTAATAACAAAGTAATGAGAAAATTAGTATTCATGACTGAGTGACTGGATATTATCATCAACGTACCTTATCATTTGTTTTGATTAAGTACATTGTTTTTGTGCCACTTACGGCCGAATACTCAAACGCTGCTTAAATAGTTGAGAGCTCCTCACACAGTTGAGACCGCCTTAACTCATACTCAATTCAAAATTTGAGAGCCGCTCAATTTCTAAGACGGCCTTAAGTTAAGGACCGCTTATCTGCAAAAACTATCGAAAATGGAATACTCAAACGTTCATTAAGATCTGACAGGTATTTGAGGCCGCCTTAAGTTGATTAAGGTCGCTCTTAATTTAAGGAAGCTCGGACGTACCTCAAGTATCACACGTCAAGGTGATTAGCGCCCTGCACACGTAAAGTTCGGAACGCGGGAAACATATGATACTGGTGGTTATAGATGGCCAACTCGCCTTTTTTTTGCATATAACCGGATACAAGCATACAGCGCCATCTCTTTTACATGAAGTAAATTACGTCGCTATAGGTCAAAGGGCCCATACGGTCGATCGCGATCGACCGGTCGATCGCCAAGGATAACAGATTTGACATTTTGCACCCAATGTAGTTTTACTTATGCAATTTTTTTTTTAAATATTTGGTGGGTTAAACGGTCAAAATGTCGATCTGTCATAAATTTTTGCTAGGTCGATCTCATTAAGAGAAAGTATGGGCACCCCTGCTTTAGGTATACGTAGGTAGGTATGTACCTACCTACCTAGTCAATATTTTAATGAAAATTAGTTGCCAAAGTTATCTGATGTTTATTGTACAAAAAATTACAAACTGTTAAGAGCTCGTAATTTACTGTACAATAAACACCAGATAACTTTGCCAAAGAGTTATCTAAGTTGGTAAAAAATGAGAAACATCTAATACTTAATCATCAAATATTTCTTTTTATAAGTAATTATATCTATTATGCTAAGTATAAATTACAGGTAAACACACTATAGACACATAGGTAATGCAGTACAAGTATCTGCTGCGCGCTCATAAAATACTTCCAGTGACAAAGCCGGCTATCGCGATGACCAAACGAGTATCCATTTTTCATACTACTGATGAAAAACTTTTAAAATTTATGAGAGAACTGCAGTCCAAACTCTTGAAAATCAATTTACACGCACAGTTCGGATCGTTTGCCTTAACATGTAAGATTCGCCGGCAGTCCAAACCGTTCATCGTAAATCACACGACAAATAGCACTACAGTTTGATCCGCAGTCCAAACCGCACAGATCCATCCCAGGTTTGGAACGCAGTCCCAGATGCGCGGTCCAAACTTTACGTGTGCAGGGCGCTATTGTTTTGCGTTGTGAGGTTATTATTTTGAAAAAATATTTTAAAAATGTCCTTTTCTTCGTTATCATTTCTTTTTATTCTCCATTCACGTTTTCCTGTTTGATTATTTAAAAGTAAAATAAATAAATTGGGCGGTTTAAAGGTGTTATTTATTATGACAGTCAGTATTTATTGACAGTTGACATAATTGTCGTATCGACATTGAGCTTCTGTGGCATAGAGAGAGATTGTTCCGTTGCACGCTATTATTTTTGAGATAACTTTGATTACGTAGTGCCAGGTGTGATATCGATGGATTGCATGCAAAGAAACGGTTTGCAAATCTCAGTGATGTTACCAGATTGCAAATGGTTAATGCGTCCTTAGCTAAGCAGACATTACCAACAGATAAAAAGTGTTTGAGTATTTCACTTAAATCTAATGGCTTCTTAAACTTAAGGTGGCCTCAGCTAAGATTTTAGTTAAGCAGCGTTTGAGTATTCGGCCGTTAGGTCACTTTAATCATCAAATAATAAATGTTTAGGTAAGATTTGGAGGGGCGATATCTACAATGAAAAATAAAACATCTGACAAACAAATAATGCGTAAGTTATAACCAAAATTAAATATTCTTGTTTCTTTGCATTAAAATCAATAATGGACTTCAGCCACAGAATATACAATAATGTTACTCTTTCGCCAAACACTCTCTTGAGTGTGAGATTTTGGACTCTACTTTAACTCGTCAACGCCCGGAAAATGAGACACAATTGATTTTCTATTGTGTCTCGGTCGTTAATGAATTAAATGGCTCTTAACACAGGTATTTTATACTTAAAGGGGGCCTCAGCCATATGTTATGTAATGTTCTTAAAAGATACTGAATAAATATTTTTTCATTTTTTCATTTTCAATTGCATCAAAAATGTCCAGGCAAACATTAGATGCAGGTTATATCGGTTTCAAATCGCGCTTTCGACTAAAAAATAAATAGGCACGTGGTATCTCACTGCACCTTTTATTACATTTCATGATTTTCATCCATCCGCCCCCCCCTTTTCGAGCCTCACGTGATGAATGGACGACCCCTTACCATAGCGTGTATCAAACTTGAGATCCGTCATGGCAGCCCTGTGGACCCACTGGCGACGCTTCACCGGGCCACCGTCGACGAACACGGTGCTCTCTCCGGTCGCCTCCTGGTCCGGAGCAGTCACCCCGTATCTCACCACCGACGTTGTGTCGTTGAACGTTGACCATGTCGCTACTATGTCATTTGTCTTTCCTATAACAACAGAAATTTATATTGTGACATGTGGAAAAACATAACTATAGTCTACGTCTCTGTGTTAATAAATAACTAAAATCTAGAACGTCGGAAGCATGGGCGTAACTAGAGATATTTTCCAAGGGGGGCCTCGAGTTCCGGGGGCAAAGTTAGGGTAGAGTTTTGAAGGGCAATAGAAAACAAAAAGGATCTTTTCTGGGGTAGGCCCTCAGACTATTTATAAGAAGATACTGATTTGTGACTCACGGCACGTATCAACGCACAGCCCAAATTTGGCACATAGGTAGGAGGGGGAGAGGGAGAGGGGAATTCTGATTATTGTAATAAACTAGCTTCCGCCCGCGACTTGGTCCGCGTGCATACTAGAGATAATCCTTTGGAAACCTTCAACAAGGATCCAACCAAGATCCGACCACCAAGCAAGCAGCCTCGTGCGAGGCCCGCCACACACGGCAAACGTCTTGCCTCGCGAGGCAAATCGCGGGCGGAAGCTAGTAATAACATATTTCCAAGGCATGTTATTTGCAATTTTGTATTGTTTGTTAGTTCAAATGATAAAAATTATAAAAAATCTAATAACAACATAATAATTACTGTTTTTTTATTAAAATAATATTATTTCCCATAAAAAAATATACTCAGAATTTAAGCCAAATTAGGTTTATCAATTTTAAATAAATAGAATTTCAATAACAACAATCTTTATCATCATTTCCTCCTCCATATTTTGCTAACAAATATTGTGTGGGTGGGATTATCTCTATCTAACAGAAAATGAAGGCGTAATTATTAGGTATATTGATAAAAACAACTAATGAAGGCGTAATAATCTGTAAAATAACAATGAGGCAAGGAAACAAAATAAGGATTTAGCCACAGAATATATAATAGTCGTCATGTATGGGTTTAGTATAAAACGGTAAAATAAAATAGTACTAAATGTGTCGAGTTTAGGTTTATTCAGACTGTAATATTAGCTTGCTAACATTTTGCACTGCATAACAAGTAACCAAGGCAAGGGTTTAAGTAATGCCACAGATAATATAATACTATACTAATGGCACAATAACAAGCAAAACCTTAAAAATAATAGAACTTTTGTCTTATGAACACCAACCTTAAATATATTTGTTTTACAAATGTAAGAACCTAGCTCTGAATACAAATAATTCAATCATACTACTCATACATACTCAATATTCGTATCAAAGCCTGTGAAATGCAAAATTTTGTAGACACTGACCATAGTTTTATTGTAATGCTACGGCTCCACCGCGTCTTAAGCATAGCTTAAAGCGTTAATCTAGGTGTTACGCAAATGTGGCCAAGACTTAACGTGTTAATTTACAAACGACAGTACTAAATTTAATTAACGCCTTAGCTAAAGCGAAGTTGGACATTGCCACTAACGTTAACGCAGGTGGAGCAGTAGCATAAAAATAAGCTTTATTGTAAAGTATAGTAAACCTATGAACCTATCTAACAAACAGATTATGATACACTTACCTTGGTAAGTACTAAGTATTATCATTAGATTATCATTATCAATGGCAATAGAAGTCTTTAATAGCATATTATCTACAAAACAAAAAGTTACTTACCTCCAAATGAAAGGTGAACTTGTTCTGGTTGAAGATTGTTATCATTTGGAAATATATTTTTAGACGAACACACTCCTAACATTACTAACAATATAAAGAACTTCATTTTTATGACAAAGAAACCAATACCAAACTCTAAAACTTGATTGTTAAATTAAATGAAAGCGACACACTCGCACTGACCAACCAAGCACAGATTAATAATTGTTGCCAACCAAGAAACAAAACAAAACCACGTCCTTTGACGGTAAGTCAGTAAATGAGTATTAACTAAGTTCACAAATATTTAAGCATTACTGTAATAACAATCGTATCGTAAATTCGTTTAAAACTTAAAACAAAGGGGTTTGATTTGTTGATGTTGATGGAGTCGCGCGCACAGATCACTATATATGTAGCAAGCAGGCTATCGCGCGACGCGAAAAGTGTAGTAGCATAGAGTAAGATAAATAAAATAGAGGCGCGTTCCAAACCTAGGTTGCGTTCAGAACGTTCGAGCGTCGTCGGTTGTTTAGTTGTTTTTTAACTCGCTCTAAGGTTTGGAACGACCAAGAACTTTAAATGTCAATGTCAATACAAATTCTTCAATTTCCATTTGGAATACGAATAATTTAAACTTTTCTTTATACTAAATCAAATACGTCCGTCCGTTCCGTCCAAATCCGTTTTTTGACGATCTACCATGATTATTTTAAAAATTAGACATAAAAACATCAAAAATACAAAATAATGTCAAATGACATTGACATTTTTTCTATAGACAAACGGAGTTTTACAACCATCATTTTTGATCCCCTTTTAATATACTATATCTATGTTTTTGATGGTTGTTTGGTTGCAACGCTCTGGGGCCTTACTATGAGCTCTTATAGCAGGGCTTATATTGAACTGCCTTACTTTTTCGTACTATGACCTCAACGATTAGTATGAAAGCAGGCTTTAATCAGTTCTGTTTAAGGCCTGCTTTTGAACTGAAAGGTTTCTTATTTGCTGATGGTAAGCCCCCTGACGTTTGGAACGACACGGTTGTGTCAACCGAACGTCACGCTCAAATGTTTGGAACGCCGTTAAAGCGTTCGGTTGTGGATAGGTTGCACTCGGAGTGTAGGTTTGGAACGCGCCTCTACACTCCGAGTGCAACCTAACCACAACCGAACGCTCTAAGGCCGGCCACACACAGACGGAATCACGTTACGGAATTCCGTACGTACGTGATTCTGAACGCAGCTAATCCATACAAATCGATGGACTACCACACACATACGGGATTTTTCCGTACGGAATCTTCATACATTATCGAAATTCCGTTACGTGATTACGTCTGTGTGTGGCCGGCCTAACGGCGTTCCAAACATTTGAGCGTGACGTTCGGTTGACACAACCGTGTCGTTCCAAACGTCAGAGCGTTGCAACCAAACAACTATCAAAAATGGGTTGCGTTATACAAGTTTTCTTTGACACCTTTCAAACTTCACTGGCGACAAACACTTTGTGAGTTGTCTGTCTGAGTTGCTATCTGCGAACCCGTTGGACAGTATTTGACTGTTATTCTATTTGCATCAATCTGATCTTTTAGGTAGTATAGTATCTCACATCTATGTGTTTACTTCTTTTATTCATAATTCCTTTCTTCATAAGTCAAATCGCTGACTGGTTGTCCACTTTCATTTCTATTTCTAATTTCTCATTGGTTATTTCATAAATGAAGTCTCTGATGAACATGAGTTCTTTGCAGCATTCTGCTGCGTCTATAAACTCTGCTTCTGTACTTGACAGCGCTACGATCGGCTGCTTTCTTGAGCTCCATGCCACTGGTCCACCGTTCAGCCAAATCACGTAACCCGACGTGCTACGCCTAGTGTCTGGATCCCCCGCGAAATCTGCTAGGTGATTGCGTAAAGTCAATCGTATTCATTTGACAGTTCATATTGTATCATAATATATGTCATCCCAAATTGCAGCCGATGGATTACGATATGAACTGTCAAATGAATACGATTAACTTACGCACTCGCACCCCTGAGTCACAGTACGATCGAAGCACTTTATCAGCTTCAACAAAATGAATACCTTTATTTTTCAAATCGTTTTTGCATTGTCTAAATCATTCAAATTTGGAGCACTTTGTTGAAGCGAGCAATAATCATTTTCTTCTTTATTTGAATATTATTATTCATAATAACATAAAATGTGATGCAAATTAGGTACTTATATATGGGGTATCATCTCATCGTTTCTTTTTATTTTAATGATAATCAACAACAAGGAAGACGTCGCGTTGCCTTTATCCAACTGTTAAATAATAAACATTAAAAGAAATTCACAAATTTTAAAATTCTCATACCAAACTTAACTAAATACACTAAACAATTTTGAAAAAGTTGATCACGTAGGAACTTTTTATGAATTGCTTTATTTGACATTACAGACGCTACAGCTCCCAAACTGTCAAACCGTGCGTCATCTTGGTACGCTTCGTCCATACATAAAAAATGATGAACGGTTTAAGAGCGTGTATTAATGCAGGCCCTCCGCAGGCCTGCTAAATCGAGGTCATGGTACGAAAAAGTAAGGCCGTTCAATATAAGTCCAGGGGCTTTACTATGCGCTCTTATAGCAGGACTTATATTGAACTGCATACTTTTTCGTACTGTGACTATTCGTAGGTTTGTATGAAAGCTGGCCTTAATCAGTCCTGTTTAAGGCCTGCTTTTGAACTGAACGGTTTCTTATTTGCTGATGGTAAGCCCCCTGCTATAAGAGCTCATAGTAAGGCCCAACTAGCCTGCTACATTTATAGTGATCTGTGCTCTGGGGGCTTACCATCAGCAAATAAGAAACCGTTCAGTTCAAAAGCAGGCCTTAAACAGGACTGCTTATGGCCTGCTTTCATACTAACCGTTGAGGTCATAGTACGAAAAAGTAAAGCAGTTCAATATAAGCCCTGCTATAAGAGCTCATAGTAAGGCCTCTGAACGCAACCTAGGTTTCGAACGCGCCTCTGTTAATCAAGTTCAAGTGGAAAAAGTTTTGGTTTTGCCAAAACAAAACTTTTCTTCAAACTTTATTTACGTAGGTACAGTAAGTTCACAGTACCTACCTATCACACTATGCAACATTACGCAGTAGAGTACCTACTATTACACAAACAAAATTAAATAATGATACAATGAGAAGCATAGAAACGAAACTTAACAAAGTTATGTACCGACTGGAAACGAAAACAAAACCACCTCCCTCGCACAGCGTGTAAAACAAAACTTGGTAAGTATAATTATACCATATCAGCATAAAACTTGGTTCATAGCAACAGTGACTCTCCGACCAAAACGCTTACTATTTATTTTCTAAACGAGTTTCGCGTTTTCAGTGTGGGAGTTGGGGTCAGAAAAATTTCCAACACTTCGATTTAAACGACCCACGAAATGCAGCGGTCCTGTGTACGGGTGTAAGGATCATAAATAAGAGGATGCTCTAGTGGGTAAGAATCATGCCTATTTGATTTTGTTATATAAATACTCAGGTGATTTTGAGTGAATAATATAATATCAAAGAGCAAAGTAGCGAAGTGAAGACTTCTTCGGAAGCTTAACTTAAGTACTGTATGTGTCACGCATGGGGGCGTAACTACTTAAGGAAACAAGGTTTTTACATGCATTTCTTATATTTTTTGATCACCTTAGCTAAGCTTACATATTTTCTAGGACAAAAAACAGAATAAGCTTTCAAAGATTATAAAGAATAAAATATTCTAAGTATTAATGATCTAACTGTTAGATGCCCCTTTTGGATAGCTCTCCCCACTGGTTGGGAACCTATGCTCTAGAATTAAGCGACAGCTTCAATGTTTACAGAATGCATGCGCTTCCGTTTTCTTATTCCACCTAAGAACCTGTCACTCCTTGAATAGTTTAAACCTAGGTACTGTGATGCCCAGGATGCCATGACAAGGAGATTGAATATGTAGACGAATATATATACCTAGGCCAGTTAATAACTCCAAAAGGTCAAACTGCCAAAGAAATACAGAGAAGAGTAAATAATAGTTGGGCAAGGTACTGGTCGTTGAAGGAAATAATGAAAAATAAACATATCACAATATCAGAGAAGAGAAGGGTCTGGGATACATGTATTCTACCGGAACTGACATACGGCTGCCAAACTTGGGCCTTCACAGCCGCTTCAACCCAGAAATTAAAAGTATGTCAACAGAGTATGGAGCGCAGTATGTTGGGTATCCGTCTATCAGACAGACAAACACTCGGAAACATCAGACCAAAAACGAAAGTTGTAGACGTGATCAAAAAGGCAAAAACTTTGAAATGGCACATGTGGAGATCCAAAACAAAGAAGTGGACTAAAGACATCACTGAATGGTATCCAAGGGACGGGAAAAGGAGAAGAGGAAGGCAAATTAAGAGATGGGAGGACGATTTGCCGAAAGGTTGGAGGAGGACAGCATGTAACAGAGAGGGGTGGAAGTGCCTGGAGGAGGCCTATGTCCGGGGACAGCCTGACCAAGTACAGGATGGTGATGCCACAACATGAAAATAAGAAGAATAAAATAAAACAAAAATATTTAGGTTTAATTATTCATTTATTGTGGAATGGTCAGAGAATAAAGGCTATTTTTATTTTATTTATTTATTACTGTGATGCCCGAATGCATCAATTACAAACTTTAATATTAAACCTTAATAATTGATGCACTCTGGCATCACAGTGTCGTAGTAAATAAAACTTTTTATCTATCTATCTACCTAGGTTTAAACTATTCAGTACCAGTGTGTACGGCGACAGATCACAGAACCCTAGCAAAGCGTGTACCCTACCTGTTAAACAATCTGCCTAATGATCTCATAACACTAAATACTAGAAAACGATTTAACAAACTTAAAAAACATTATCTATTGAACCTATGATTATTTTGAACCTTTAAAACAAACAACTTTGTGTTACCTTAAGTATGAGTATAATATGTTTTTCAACACACTTGCTCGTAAAGTGAGCCCTAATACATCGCTTTTAGGGCCATAAACCGAGCAATAACAAACGCGTGCAATAATATATAAAACACTAGTTCGTAATAGAATTAACCCTACAAAGTTAAATTAGTACCTTACTGCAAGTTCTATGCGAGTAAACAGAGCATTCCCAATTTAGCCGGGTAATACAGTTATTTTTTTTTGACAACAAAGAGGTTTTATGCTGCTGAAAATTCATATACATTTTTGGAATAAATAAATGTGTTAAGTCCTTAATTAAGTCAAATAAATATATAATATTTATAATTAAGTATTATCAAATTATTCATAATTCACAATATTTTGTTATAAAATATTAAAATATTTGCATTTTGTCAAAATAAAATTTTATTTAACTTAAAATTATAATTTTGAAGTATTAGTAGTAGGCTGTATGCTCCTCACCCCTTTGTTCGCAAAATATTCTTGAGTTGGGCGTGTGAAAAAAAAAACAAAAAAAAACATGCGCGCCTTTTCCCATAATTATCATATTTTGTTTTTGCTATATTTGTTGCTGTGTGGTAAATTACTTTGTTTTTTCCTCGCAAATGTGTTGAAAAACGTCGTATGAAACTCGTGAGCTTTTGCTTATTGCACACTCGGCTGAGTTACGCCCTCGCCTACGGCTCGGGCTGCAACCCACAGCCTTGTGCGCAATGAGCAACCTAAGCTAACTTGTCTCATAATGTACTATAATGTTAATTTTGTTAATTTTATATAATACCTACTTATTAGATTAATTTATGTACTCGCAGACAAACCTGATGTTAGGTTTTGCGAGACAAGTTGCAAACTTTGTGTACATTACTTTTTAATAATAAATAAATAATAATAATAATTCAAGGAGTGACATGACGGAAGCGCATGCATTCTGTAAACATTGAAACTGTCGCTTAATTCTAGTGCATAGGTTCCCAACCACTACAACCAGTGGGGTGCTCCCCAGGGCGTAGAGCTATCCAAAAGGGGCACGACAAGTGGCTCCAGTTAGAACTTATAAAACCCTAAAAACCAAGGTCTCACAAACTTGATACTGACTTGACTGATATAAAAGGGCGAAACCTGTAAAGGACTTTTTAGAAGCAATTTTGAACAACTTTGAGAGTAGGAAGGTACTTGTCAAAGTGCATGTTTGATTCAAAACAATTTCCAAGTTTTTATTCTAGCTTCTAAAATCATCTCAACTGGTTTACCAACAATCATGGTCTGAGGCTGTTGCTCTAGAATACGGGAAACCAAAAAGTTACTTTATTGTTAGAATTTCATTAAAATCTAATCAGACGTTGGCACCAAGCGCACTGCCTCGCGAGAGGCTGTCAGGTGACCGGGACCCACCGGAAATGTCCTGGAATGAGAGCATAATAATGTCCAGTAACCCAAAATTTCAGAATTTTCTAGTATTTCCAAAACCATAACGAGGTGCTTATTTTTGTTGTAAGTTTAGTTTTTACCCGACTGCGGGTTATGTTTTTCGCGCGTATCTTGTAAGTATGTTTGTATGTATGTATGTTTGTATGTAATATTCTTTATTACCTCATATCTTTTAAACGGCTGAACGGATTTCTATGATTAAGATATCGTTAGATTTGTCTTTTCAGCCCAAGTGTTCTTAAGAAGGTGGCGTTATAAAAAACCAACATGGCGGCTGTACGGGTGCTATTTACACGTAGTAAAAAAAAATTTTTTTTAGAATACTGCAATATGGGTGTCAAATTAAAGGGCTTATTATAAGGATTTCAAAAAGCTATATCATGACCGTAAAATATAATAACTAAAAAGAGATAAATAAAAAAAATAATTAAAAAAATTAAAAAACCCGCCTGCATAAAAAGACAAGTCGACTGAAAAGATGGAAACAAGATTAAATAAATATTAAAGGCAACATGTCATAATAACATGCAGTCGGAGGCATATAATTCAATCATTCATAATGTCACTTTCTTTATGCATGCCTCCGACTGCATTGTTTCCATCTTTTCAGTCGACTAGTTTTATAATAGTGATAAATAGCTATATCATACCGCGCTTTTATGCGGTCATGCTAGGGCGGATAAAGTAGATTTAGGTGCTCTTGATATAGAGCCTTTTCAGAAGAATATCGTAAGCGCCATTTTACATATTTTACAGAAGGTTTTTAATATATTTCAAAATTATCGTACGCGACAAGTATTTAACTTACTTTACGTCGCATAATTTATAATCGTAAGCGCCAAGTAACTTAACTGCTTGCTATGTAAAACCCATTTAATACTAATATTTCGCAAGCGACAGGTACTATACGATATATCAGTCGATGGAGGTTACGACAAAATACTGAATGGGTTGTAACTTACGATAAAAACATCAAATTTTAATTTTAACAAGGTACAAAAGCAGCTGATATGGCAGCTACAATAAAATCTTTTTTTTTTTTTTTTTTGCGGATTTTGGCCGTTACTATGTTCTTCCTGAAAAGGCTCAATAATATCGGGCCAGTACCCCTAGCCAAAGTAACATTTGCAAATTTTCGTTATCGCTTCGCTTTCGGGACATGTATGGATTTGAAGTTTTAAAATTAGATTGTTAACAAAACCTTATGTCAATCCCATACATGTTTCGAAAGCGAAGCGATAACGAAGATTTGCCAATGTTACTTTGGCTAGGCCCTCAGATAATTAAGGATACCAGTCGAGTTTCATACAATCGAGGTAACATTGAAGCCTTGGTTCTCCGCCAAGGATTGACCTAGCTGTGATATGATGATGGCCATAACATCTGACTAACATTCTAAGAGATAAGTATAAGATGAATAGATAACCTCCTTTTTTTGAAGTCGGTTAAATAAAACGAATAAGTGATGAACATTTCGGTATAATCCGCGCGCGATTAGAATGGGATGGAACCTTGTCAAACTGAGACGCGCACGGTCCGCCGGCCAGCCTGGATATCCAAAAACGAGGTGAGGGAACTTTTGCTGCAGCAACTTTATGCAAGATAACAAGTATAAACAATAAGTTGAGTAATTAACACTTTACACTGATACGCAACAATTTGGTATTGTTCGATAGCTAATAAGATTAAGTATCAGTATTAGCAAACACACAAGCCCGATAAGACATTTTGAGAGAGTAAAGAGAGACTTCTCTCTCTCTCTCTCTCTCTCTCGAGAGAGATTTGTGGAGCTCGGTGGCGCAGTGGTTTAGCGCCTGGCCCAGCGATTGCGGAAGTTAAGCAACGTTCGCAAGGGTTGGTCATGGGATAGGTGATCAAAAATTTATTATCTCGAGCTCCTCCGTGCTTCGGAAGGCACGTTAAGCCGTTGGTCCCGGCTGCATTTGCAGTCGTTAACACCCACCAATCCACATTGGGCCCGCGTGGTGGGTTTGTTAGCCCATCCTCCTTACCACCCACAAGGAAGGCTTGTGCCCCAGCAGTAGGGACATCAAAAATGGCTGATGGACAAAGAGAGATTTAAGTAAAAAAGCTTGAATTTTTTTTTCAGTTATTTTAAAATATCATTAAAACAAGGTCGTTGTTGTGTTTAATTTGCATTGAGTTACTAGTTTTTGAGTTGTTCTACAAAACGAGGGCAAATCATTGCTCTACGTATATTAGTTCGGATGCCTAACACTGATCGTATTTGCAGCCCAAATTTTCACGGAAAACTCATGTTGACATAAACCATAAATAGTCCGTTTTTTTATGGGAAAACTTGTATGGAAGGGTATACAATTTTGAGTAAAGCAATGCCACTTGGTACGAATGTTATACACGTCCACCTGAGCCCAAATCGCCCGGTAGCCACTTATAACTCCGTGGCAGGTGGGGGGGAGGGGGGGTCAAAGTACGGAGCTCCCGGCGCTTAGAAAAAAATATCTGGCGGATTAGTTTGAACCTTTGAGTCAAGTTTGGTGTCGTTATCGGGTAACTAGATGGTGCCCAATTCATTCCCCATACCAGTTTTTTAGGGTTCCGTAGCAAAATATGACGCAATACTTAAAATAATAAATTTTTAGTAGTAACAAAATCCAAACAAACCCTCATATTTTCATATTTTTGTATTAAACATGGTTTATAAAAAATACCATCTGAAAGCCCATTTAATGCAGATTCTAAAAACATTAACAATAAATTCAAATTTAACTATTTTTAATGTAAAATAAATTATTGAAAGTACAGCAACGTTCGTCAGTGCAGCGTATGGGACGGCAAAAAGACCCAAAAAAACAAGCACTACTAACAAAAAAACCCAGAAAAGTGCGAGTCTGACTCGGGCATCGAGCGTTCCTTACTTACTTATCCCATCCCATCTTAACTGGTCTGGTAGGACCCGGTTAAGTTAACACTCACAAACTTTCGCCTTTATAATATTAATGTGCTATTTTATCATCTTCGATTCATAAAAGAAGTAAGGTAACATTGTTGAAAATAAAGACAAATAATAATATAACGTTTTTGTATTAATTTTATTTACAACCACCTCCACAGTTACATAACTCAGTACATTTGAGCTGGCGCTTGATACAATTGCACCTGGAACTGCAAGATTTCACGCACCGACATCTTATTAATTACCCGACTGCAAAGAAAGGGTTATGTGTTTCGCGCGTATCTTGTAAGTATGTTTGTATGTATGTATGTATGTATGTATGTAATAAATAAGAAGAAATAAATTTGGGTACTAAGTCCTTCATCAATAGTCCTAATAAGTCTTTACATCATTTACAATAATATTATACTAAAGAAATGGTTTTCTTTCTTGTTTCAGGTCCTGAAAGATCACACGTTTTGCCCTTATTCCATTCTTTTACCGGATGTGACGCAACCCCATCTTTTAACAGAAGGGGGGGAAAAACCGCGTTTGAGGCATGGAAGCCATATCCGAATGTCACACGCGGGTTCGAAGCACTTTACAAAGGGGAATATGCAGACGCTGAAATTAAAAAAATTGTGATTACAATGTATGACAGGTAAGGAAACGATATTTAAAAGATAATCTTATCCAGAATTTTGTATATTTTTTTATTAGTATATTTATTTTTCAGATCATGCCCCTCTGTGACAGTAAATGAGTGTCGCAAGAATTTGTTCACAAAAAAGGACAGGCAAAACGAAAATTTGCCTCCCACAGAAGCTGCCCTGAAACAACATACTTTAAGGGCAGTTTTACAGGCTGTTTATATTTGGGGGCAGTGCCTAAAGAAGAGTCAAAGTATTCCTTGTCCATCTGAATGGGGTTGGCAGAAAGAAGAAGAAGCTTGGGTGCCACTGTGGACCCAAAATCCTATGGCTGCTCAGCTCAAGCATGCCTTGAATTAATAAGATGTCGGTGCGTGAAATCTTGCAGTTCCAGGTGCAATTGTATCAAGCGCCAGCTCAAATGTACTGAGTTATGTAACTGTGGAGGTGGTTGTAAATAAAATTAATACAAAAACGTTATATTATTATTTGTCTTTATTTTCAACAATGTTACCTTATTATGAATCGAAGATGATTAAATAGCACATTAATATTATAAAGGCGAAAGTTTGTGAGTGTTAACTTAACCAGGTCCTACCAGACCAGTTAAGATGGGATGGGATAAGTAAGTACGGAACGCTCGATGCCCGAGTCAGACTCGCACTTTTCTGGGTTTTTTTGTTAGTAGTGCTTGTTTTTTGGGTCTTTTTGCCGTCCCATACGCTGCACTGACGAACGTTGCTGTACTTTCAATAATTTATTTTACATTAAAAATAGTTAAATTTGAATTTATTGTTAATGTTTTTAGAATCTGCATTAAATGGGCTTTCAGATGGTATTTTTTATAAACCATGTTTAATACAAAAAATATGAAAATATGAGGGTTTGTTTGGATTTCGTTACTACTAAAAATTTATTATTTTAAGTATTGCGTCATATTTTGCTACGGAACCCTAAAAAACTGGTATGGGGAATGAATTGGGCATCATCTAGTTACCCGATAACGACACCAAACTTGACTCAAAGGTTCAAACTAATCCGCCAGATATTTTTTTCTAAGCGCCGGGAGCTCTGTACTTTGACCCCCCCTCCCCCCCACCTGCCACGGAGTTATAAGTGGCTACCGGGCGATTTGGGCTCAGGTAGACGTGTATAACATTCGTACCAAGTGGCATTGCTTTACTCCAAAATGTCATACTGTTCCCATAAAAAAACGGACTAAAAGTTAATATACCTATATTAACTTTATGACATAAACTAATCCGACTAAGTATCTGACTAGCCGCGCTAACAGACCGCCCCGCGCATCGGAATATATAGACGTAGAGCAATAATTTTGTTTTGTAGAACAGCTCAAATGCTAGTTATACAATGCAAATTAAACATACCTTAAGAGGATTGTCAACCACGTGGTCTCCATCAGTGGCGTGCCCAGGCCTACAGGGTAGAGCAAGCCCGAACCCTCAAATCAAGCAAATTTTTTTACCAGCTCAAGCTAAAAAACAATGCATATTTTTTTTTCATACGATGATCCTTACCAAAATATCGATGCAGCACACCCCAGCGCCATCTAGACTAATTCATAGATTACTCTCAAAAAATCACCAAAAGCACACCCCTTAAGCTTACTTTAATTATTCACAAAATGCTAGATGGCGTGACTTTATCGAATTATATTATTGTGTAATCAAAACTAATAAATATCTAAATCAATTCACAAAATAATAGCGTTCCTGAGCTTTTGCTAGATGATTCCAATCCTATCTCCTGCATTCCAAACAAACAAATATTGTGTTGTAATTAATTACGATTCATTGGTGTAGTGTTAGCAAGTTATTGTTAGGGCAAGCCGGGCTTTTGGGCTTGTATGGAGGTACCGCCACTGGTCTCCATACAAAAGGCGATAACGTTTCCCACCCTCTAACTAAACCTTAACCTACAGTAATTAATTTTTGGTATTTTTTTGAAATGCCTAAATACTAGGGCTGTACGTTTTGATTTTTTAAATATCTATAATAGATTTCGAAATATTAGCATTTTAGTGATTTCATACAAAACACAGAAGTGCCAATATTTTCAAATCTACAATGAATATTTTAAAAATCAAAACGTACAGCCCTAGTTTTTAGGCATTTCAAAAACATACCAAAAATTCATGCAATGACACTTGTTATTTAACTTTTTAGTTCGTTTTTGTCAAGGCGGTCGTGTTTATAAAAAAAAACGACGGGTTGCACTCCGGGAGTGCCGGCAGATGTGAAAAATTGAATATTAACGTTGTGCTTTTTTGATATTTTGGAATGGTTAGGAAATAATTTTGCACGAATTGCTTTAATTTAGCAGTATAAAAGTACTATCATTTATGTGGTAGAATAGAATATTTATTTATTGCGCTATCGTACACAAACATGACAATTTATATTACATTAAAAAGTTCTGAGAGATATCTCAGAAAAATCAACTTCCATCCATAATTTCGACGACTTTTTCACCATCATTATTACGTCACCGTCTTTCGATGGTCACGTGTCCTGCCTGACGCGAGTTTAACATTTTTTACCCATTACAAAAAAGTTTACAACGCCGCTAAAGAAGTTTTCACTTCAAAAATTAACGCAAGGTCTACAGCTCAGTCCACGGAGCTGCTAGTATAACAATAACTATTATGAACCTTTTCCTGCCACTAGACAAAGAAACAAAAATACTACATAGTTATGATCTGCATTATTTATTATCATAGAGTAAAAAAATATAATTACCATGAATATAATTACATCCTAAATAATATTAATTGTACCCTTAAACATAAAGTTAATATCACAAATTACATTGTGATAACCGATTTGTACTTCAGGTGAGTAAACAACAAATGTAGGCAAACCTAATAACTTCTCGATTAAAAAAACAAATTCATCAAATTACAATAACAATTAATAATTACCAGCCCCAGCCGTTGACAAATATGTGTCACGACAACCGCCTAAAATTCATTTCACCCTCGCTTCCTTTGTGTCTTCTTGTAGTTGGTTGTCTAATCGCTTGGCCTAAACTAACTTCTCCCTCGCTTTTCAATGGCAGTATATCTCCAGAAAGTATATCTGAACTACGTGGAGACACAACCGACGCAGAGCTAGATCCAGAAATAGACTGAACTCTTGTCTTCCTAATTTTCCTTTTCAGTTTTAATTTGACTTCTCCTAAGCTACTGATTTCAGACGATGAATTATCGGCGTCTACCGAACTAGAGCTACTTACTGTGTCCTTCTGTAAAGTTTTTGACTGTTTTGTTTTGTTAGTGTTTTCCTGATCCGATTTAGATGAGGTTCTACTAATATTGTCTAAATTTGAAAGAACTTCACGAGAATTTTGTGGTAAACGTAAACTAAAACGTGGTGAAGATAAGTTAATGGAGATTCCGTGGTCGTCGGGCTCGTTATCGATGACAATTTTTAATTCATCATTGTTGATCGTCATCATTGGACTCGTCTGTCGATCTATTGTGAGTGAAAGCGAGAAGGGCGATGTTGTTCTAGTTTTCGTCCTAGTTGGCGATGTCATCGCACATTTAACTCGAGCTGGCGAAGTTTGAGTATTTTTCTGAAACGCCGCCACATTATTTTTTCTATCCTCGTTATCCTTTTCTTTTGATGATGACGGTTTCATTATATTATTTTCTATAATTTCACCATATTCATCAATAATTAACTTTTTAATAAACTCCTTTTCCAACTGAAACAAACTTTCGATTTCTCCTTTAGGGTCAATCGACGGCCATAAATCATTGCGTATAGGTTGTATGATACTTCTGTCATTTCTAGGAGATGTTTGGGTTTCTTTTAGGGATATTTTACTACCAGAATTACTTTGAGTTCCTGTTTCTTGAGTATCAACTGAATGAACAAATTCAAATATGTCGACTGTGTCTTTGAATGACAAGTTCAAAGATTTTGTGTACGTAGTATTTCGCACATTTCCATTTTGATTGCACACGTTGGATAATTCTTGATTAACTTCATCGTTATGTTGTTCTCGATGAGATTCGTCTAAATCACCAGATTTTCCACTATCAGTAATTTGTCCATCTTTTGAAGATTGTTCAGACTTTTCATCTTCGAAGTCGTCTGCATAACTGTCAACACTACCTTCGCTAGGCGGGTTTTCATTCTGAAGATTTAACTGAATATTCTTCGATGTTTCCTTTAATTCTTTTGATAAAGTCTCACTTACTGTCTTTTCAATGTCAATAACTTCTTGTAGCAAATTTTCGTCAGAAGTTGTTAGAACTTTCGGACTATTATTATGTTGCCTGTTTTTGGGGCTGTCGTTGTGAAAAGAGTTTTCTCTACTGCTTAGTATTTTGTCCAGTATTGGACTTAATTGTAAATCATTTTTGTTGGGAATATCGTATATTTCACGTTCTATATCACTAACTCTAACTCCTCCCAAGGTTAATTTAGTATATGGTATGTATTCTCCATTATTTAATGTTTTTGATTTTGTATTGCATTGCGATGAAATGTTAGACTTTTTTGGGGAAACTTTTTTCGATTTCGAAGTCATACTCCTACTTCGAGAACTTGAAGGCTGTCCATAAATAGAATTCAATTTATTTTTCCACTCATCTATATTTAAGTGAGATCGTTTCTCTGTTTTTTTAGTAGCTAAATTCTTTTTATTTTTAAAGTCACGCGCAAAGTTACGCGCTGCACGTGAGGGCGAAATTTTAGTAGCAAGTTTAAATTGTTTTTGGATATTTAATTTAAGTTGGGCATCAGAACTCAGGTTGTTTGCAGAATCGCTACTTTCACATGTAGACATTTTAGATATTTTTCTAACAGGTTTCTGAAATGAATTTTTATCAGCTTGAGCTTGCTGTTGGTCGTTTTTATGGGCCCAGTCAGCAGATTTACAAGATTTTGATAATGATCGCGGGGACTCGAATAGTACTTCAACTACGCCAATATTTTTATTGGCTTTATTTATATCTGGGTTTTCCTTTGACTCTGGTATAATATCTAATTGAAAAACTTTCTGCTCCATCAGTTCGCTTCTTATATTTATACTCGGCATATTCTGTATTCGTAATTGTTGATTTGTACTCTCCTTGTTGGGTTTAACATATTCATGAACTATTTCATCATAAGATACTGTGGCAAAACTTTTAGTGACCTTTTTATTTTTTGATGGGTTTGATGTAGATTTAGATCCGATCAAATTATTTTCATTGATATGAATAGTTTTAAGTCGTGTGGTCTTTAATTTTTTTATCTTATCTTCCTTTTTTAATGATGATATTGAGTTTACTTGTACATTTGTGTTTACAGCATTGGGCTTATGAGCTTTACTAGCTAGCAATTTATTAACTAAGTTTTTGTTTGGTTTTAACTCAGGTGAAAATGGCAACGTTTTCTCAACAATTTTATGGCCGTGGAATTTAGCATTAACAATTTCTTCGATATGAACTCTTTCGTTGAATTCCTCGTCTAATGGCGCCGGTTGCGATTTTATGTGAACGCCTGGTTGATTAATTTTACACAGTTCTCCGGAGAGCAACTTGAGATCATCTGCGGTAGACTGCAGCATATCGTGAAGTTTCTTCAAAATAATTTCATCCTCGGGTCTCAAAGCCGGTTCTGAATTCCAAATCTCGTCATCTATGATGTTAACCATTTCAACCTTTTTGTTGCTTTCAACCTGGAATAATATGGAAAAAAGGTATTAGCACTAACTGGAATTTTAAATGCCAAATATCATGCATTGAATTCAGTATTCACTATATTATGTGTATGACTAATTGATGTCGTGTGGTAAAATTAGAGGTATGTTTACCAAATATCTATCGACTGGGTATCTTGAGCAGCCGGGCCTCATCTGTTGGTCAAGCACAGGGGCTCGGGCATCCTCTCCGACATGCTGTTGTTGCGATCTGTAACAGAGTAAAAGGTCTCGTAAGTATTATATCAGTCTTCAATACATTTACTACTATTGTGTAACTACTGATTTGGAGTAGCTTGGTCGAAATTGTCCGAATTTTTATTGCTCGAGGTCCATCTATTTGAGTATTACCACAGGCCATATAAAAAAAGTCTGTGAGTATTGCTTACCCATTGCGAGTGTAATGTTAAATATTTCTATTTTATATTTAGATGATGGAGTAGTCAAATCTAGGTAATGCTTGCTTTTAGGTTATGCCTTACAGGCACAGACTATGTAACAAATACTATTTAAAGGAGACTAAAAGCATCATGCAGACTTTAATGTTAATTGTTACCCTCAACAGGTCATGGCAAGGTCACAGAATCTAAGTTGATTATCCAATGTTCCTCAAATATCCCGTCAATAGTCACCACCAATATGTCATTGGTTGGTTATGTTATGTACCTCTACCTAATTAATAATCAAATATATTGTGTTTTTTATATATGTTACGGCTAATACCTTAAGTGCAGCTACACCTAGTTCTGGCCGGCTAAAATTAAACTAGGTGTAGCCAGTTACCGGTAGCTGTTGGTTAAACCTAGGTGTAACGGATTTGCTCACGGCTAATACTAGGTGTAGCCGGTTAAATCTAGTTCTAGCCTTCTATGTGCTTCCACTAAGGGGGAGTAATTTATGGGATATTAAGAAAGTTATTAATGTTGTCTGTTAAAAAAAAATAAACACGACATTTAAGGCTCACGCTCCGCTGCGCTTCGCGCTCGCCTTAAATTTCTATATTCGGGACCTACAGGATTAAAACAGACCGGTTATACCTAGGTTTAACCAACAGCTTCCGGCTGCACTTAGTTTTAGCCGGCTAAAACTAGGTGTAGTTGCACTATATTAGCCGTAACATATACAAAATAAAATAGTAGTAAACTGATTAAACTGTCATTTGGGAAGGAGAATAAAATGAAAGGACATTGTTACAAAATCACATCAATTGTATTTCACCAACATGTACATTAACGTCTTAAACGAAGCATTTCACTGCTGCTTACAGTTAGATAGAGACAAGTCTCAAATTATACATTTTCGGTCGACTGCTTTCGACATCTACGAATAAGCCTAAGTACAGGCGGACTATGATATTTTGACATATTAAATGTACGCCTGGGAACAATGTAGACACAGTTAAATTTAATTAGGTATATGAAAATTTACAAACATGGATATAAAATGTATTTCGATAAAAATGCCAATGAGACAATTTCAAGGATCTCTTCCAAAAAAATGCAAACACTTTGCCTCACTGTCACTATTATACAAAACAAATGTCCTTGTTACTACTGCTAGGGCCGGTGACAGCCATTTTGAATTTTTATTACAAACTTGATATTTAATCACCATTCCTATAATAGGCTACACAGTACACACTTTATTGTTTCTGCCATGTTACAAGATTTACAAACAGACGTCAGCCACGTACATTTAATGTAACAAAAAAGAAAAGCACACTTTGTGCTCACAATTGCCATTTGCCACTTCGGGCGAGACTAACGGTTGTCAACCCGTATTTCGGGTACCTCCTGATAATACTAATTTATCAATTTCGAATCTATCAGAAAAAAACGTAGTGTTAAGAATTTGTTTATCACACACACCGGCTGTAATTATTTCGATCGTCATCAATGATTTCATTATGGATAATAATTTCTGACAGCACCCATTAAATAGTAAAAATTGTTTAGAGATAAAACAAATACGACAATACATAAAGTAGCTTACTATGATTGATGAAGAATTTAAAAGTCTCTACTAATACTGACAGAGTTTTTGACAGTTTAGTGTCCGTCCCTTGCTACCTACCATATTTACAAGTAAACAGTTTATACAACATATTATTATGTTTATATATATACAAGATATCTAAAATAAATAATGGACATATCAATTTAATTGAATGTTCTAATATGTACCGTTTAAAGACAATAGTCTCGATTTACAGGTGGTTATCAATTCGCTATTCGAAAAAGTAACGTAGAAGACTTGATTTTCGTCTTGTAACAAATGCGCATAAAGTCTGACCATGACACCTGATAATTTTACCGATCAACTGTCATGGTCAGGCCAATTTACAACTATGATAATACAAAAATAATATTAGAAATGCGAAAGCAAAACCCAAGCTGTATGGCTGTCCTCTGATAGCCTTCGAAATTGACACACACTACCAACTGTTTAACATTATGACATATAATGACAATTATATAATGATAATTACTTCACTTTATACAAATATAGCAGCGAGTTTTAAGAGTTCCTATAAAAGGCCGCGTAATCGCGGTTCTGACAATTTGACATTTCACAAAATGACTAGGTACGCTCCCAGCGTATGTAAAGCGATCTCGCTAATACTGCAGCCCATCCCGCGCGCGAGCCTGGCCCTGCCGCGCCCACGCCCCGGCGGGCGGCGCGGCGGCGCGGCAGCGGGAGGCTTGCGCGCAACCAACTTCCGTAACGCGCTTACAGATAATTTATCCTTACAAAATAATCAACTCAAATCCATATATATTTATAAATCATCAAAAATTTAAATTTTGAACGATTCCCAATAGAAACAAACAGTTGTATTCGCAAGGAATAAATAAAATATTAATGAGCCGAATTTTGTCGTCGAATGTAAGACAGTAACGGAACTCGAGCCACTCTGAATAAATCGCTTCATAGTAAAATAAGTATATTCAGTACGCGTCGTATGCAATAAATACAATTATACAACGAGCTAAGGTCTGTACACGGTGCGACGATTATCCGACGTCCAACTATGTTTTTACAATCAGTATTATTTCCGACTACATAATGTCATGATCGTATATCGTATAATACTCGTACAGTATACAAGAATCACATAAATAAATGCCAAGTTCACTATGGTTAGGGACCTAAAGGTAACTAAGAAAATGGCATCCGAAGAAACACCGCTCACGAAGCGGTGGACCGTCCTCGAAACAACGACTCCTGAGAGAGATCGGGCCGACACACCGTCCCGCGAACGACGCCACAAATCTAGTCAAAAGCGGATATGTACACCCGGCAGAGGCAAACCCTCATCGAAATCACCCAACACATCGGCGGCCAAGGAGCCGACACTCCGAGTACAATGCTCACCGACATGGGGAAACGTCGTCGCTCGCTGGCGGACGGCGTCGGCGAGCGAACTAAAGATAAAACTATTTACAAAGGTATATATACAAGTGTCGGTGTGTGGCGGCAGGCGCCGGCCTGGTGCGCCGCGGAGCCGCGCGCTGTGCGCTTGCGGCCTCGTGCCGCGGCTACTGCTCTCGCGCTCTTCACAGCGAGAGGGACAAGAGGTAGAGTCGGGGTGGCACTGCGCTGCCCTAGGTCTCCCGCTCCTTCTTCGGCTTGAATTCCTCACCGAGAATCGTCGCTATCTCACCCTGCATAAATGCCCATGGGACTGTTGAATTGGCCAATGGACATTTTTCTCCACTGGGACAGTACACCTAAAAAAAAGAAAAAACACGGTCAGAATAAAAGTATTTCACGATGTCTTTTTGCTTCTGCATAAAGGCTTGTAAAGATGTAAGTATAGAAAAAAATGCACCAAATAATAAAACGTAACCAACCTCTGATCCTTGCTGTCTCTTGATAGAATCACGGGAGCAGGGGAAGCAGAACTTGTGGTGAGGCTGGCTGGGACACTGAACGAAGTGGGTGTCTTCGAGTCGTTCTTGGCAGAGTGTGCACTTCAACAGCGGCGTGGGCGCCGGCGCTGCCGCGTCTGCGCCTTCGCCCGCCTCCGTCGAGGACACCGATGTAGTCGAAGACACGTGCCGCGAGCCCGACGACCGCCGCCCGCCATTTGACCCTGCGATCGGAGTATACTATTAGCTACCGTCTGCCGGTGGAGCCCAGGGGCGCCAATCCTAACGCAGTCATTAAAGAAACATTGTGCGATAACCGAGCAGACTGTAACTGAATCACGAAGCGGGCGCAGGCGGTCGTCGGGCGGCCGCCGCGATCGCAGCCGGCGCGGTGAACGGACGGCCCGCCCGGATTCAAACCCGTCTCGTCTCAACTCGCAACAACACGACGACGCTTCAATTTTACCACGCTCCTTATTACATCAGTCTATTTTTTATTGCATTTGTAAACTTCCTGATAATATATTTGACTTAACTCCATGCTTATTGTTGTTTGAGAGCTTATTTGATCATTCTTGTATGCTACGCGCCATTGCATACCTGAGGAATTGGGCGAGTGTTGACTGGAGCGACTATTTGAGCGCTGCGGCGGAGGTTGGGGTGGCGAGCCACCCGCAGAGCGCGGTGAGCCTGGAGGCAGCGTGTCAGTCACGGACATAAGCGCCGCCATGGGGGAAGGCCCGCCACTGCCGGCGCCGACGCCTCCGGCGCCCGTCACGGGCGGGGACCCTGCCGACCGTCCCAGTGGCGAGTTTGCTGAACCATTCGTCAGGGGCGCACTGTTACCATAACCTGAAAACAACAGATACTTTAAATACAAAATATTCTCATATGATACAGAACACATTTGTAAATACGACGGACAAAACAGAAATGGACCACACACAACCCAGTATCAGTATCAAATTATGATTTAGGCTTTCTAAAGGAAGTCTCTTTATTTCTCTATCAATTAGCGACAATGCCTAATTGCCTACCTACCTAAACTGCGATTTGTTTTATTTATATTGCTAGTTGTCTTCGCTAATTTTGGTGATATGGTGGTAACCATCATCATCATCACCAAATAATAAAAAATATCTAATTGCATGTAAATGAATCAAAGTGTAAAATAATGCCTTCACGATTTACAGGACGATATATACCTACCTACCTTACCTTCAATGTTGGATGACACATCGTTTGCGGTGAACCGCCCAATAGTAAACATAC
Organism: Agriphila straminella; assembly: GCA_950108535.1. NCBI lineage: Eukaryota > Metazoa > Arthropoda > Insecta > Lepidoptera > Crambidae > Agriphila > Agriphila straminella. The sequence goes on along the minus strand of OX467321.1, from coordinate 1,871,422 downwards.
GTTCACACACGCACATAATGTCTTATAAATAGCATTGTGTTAATATACGCTTACGTAGTGAACGGCCAATGTGTCACTGCGTGGTCGGTCACACACAAAACGTGGCGCTTGCGCTGGCGAGTTAGTGAGCGACGGCCGGCTAAGTATAAACGAGTTGATACAAGTGCTACATTCAAATGTACTTATAACCCGTCATATCGCGGCCGAGCTACTGCGACGTTGCCAAACGAGTGTGGATATGTAGGTCTTGTATACATACGCATTATTGATAGCTGGTCATGGCTGTGTTGTGCAGTGCAAGGCATAGTGTTTTTCAAATATATTGAGTATAGTTTCAGAGTTGCTACAAACTCAGATATCTACTTATTTAGTTTGTATTTGCTGAGAATGTGAACAACAAAGATTTAAATAGTTGGTGAACAATTAAATACAACTATTGTTGGTTGATTGTTGGTGACGTTGGTGTTCCATTTAAAATAAATTTTATGGGTTTCTTTTGAGTTCATATACGCGCCTCTAAACTGTGGTCTAAAGGAGAATACAACCACTCGTTTAGTAAATTATAATATATTTTGTAATGTTTTAGTAAGATGATGGATTGACGGTATCAGATGATGGATTAAGAATTTATTTAAAAACGAATTATCAACAGCGTGTTCAGCTTTAAGAAGGCACGGCCCATATAGCGGCGGTGACGTCATTTACGGTGACCTTTTTGGCCAATAGATCGTGGCGGGCAGCCGCGCGCACCCTACACACACGCCAGCGGAATGTGGTCGAGCAACTCTGCCAACTGCCAAGCGTAGGCAGGCGCTATATTTTTTCGCCCGACGACGCCCGACGGCCTACCTACATACGTACGCGAGCGAAAATGTCGTCACGCGACGTTGCCACACCGCCGCTCCGTGTCGTGCATGCATTCACAGCGCGTTACAGAGTTTACATTACGTGGGTGTTTGTACGTTGCGAGGTTGTGTGCGAGAGGCCGCGAGTGCGGCTCGCTTTCGAGAACGCTCAACCAGTTGGACCGGTTTCGTATTTATGGACTCAGTTAATGTAATGCACCTACCTATATCATCCTCGTCTGCTCGCATACTGTTTCGGCTTAATTTAAGGCAGATCACAAAGTCAATTACCTTTTGGAAATCTAGTGGACTATGTTCCTGATTGCACATTTATTTGATTGTCATAGTTTAAGCTCTTTGTCCTTTTTTTGACAACTTTATGTAGGTATCGCCCGCCTTTATTTTCAAAATTGCACTGCATTCTGAATTCCGCCGTTCTTAACGGATTACATTAATTACTATTATTATTATTTGGCTATAATAAGAATAGGAATATATAGGTACTTATATTAATATTCATTATTAATATGAATATATATTAATATATTGTATTAGGAATATATATTTATAGAAATATTTACAATTAACACCAAAAGACAACCGTTACCTATACCTATTTATTGAACAAGATAGAGAATTTGAATTTGGCTAAACTGTACAGAAGAAATTAAATAGGTAATATGTATTTATTTGGAAAGCAATATTTAGAATTACATACTTAATACCAAAAGACAAGCTATTTACAAGCAAGATTATTTATTAAGCATGATAAATTTTGCTGTGCAGAAGAAATTATATTTTAATGTCAGTGAATGAAACGACTATACAGCTGGATTGACAGCAACCTAAAAATGTAAAATTATTTAGTAATAAACAAACAAATGGGTTTATCTACAGCTTTATACTACGATGTTTATTTATTTATTTTGATACTTAATTGATGACTGATGTAATGACTAATTTAGTTTACAACTAATTACCAAACAATGTTACCATTACCATATACATATATTAGCAGTAATTGCAAAATAGTAAGTTAGTTTCTGCCTTCTTATTGTCTAATTTTCAAAATCTATCGCAATTGCTTTCATTTGACAGATGGATTCACACATTGCTGCATTTCTTTGGTAAGTTTTTATTATCAGAGGAAACTTTGCTGATCGCTGTTTTATAATAATTGGTAAAACTAAATGTACTGTGAAATTGTTTGTTTCCGAAATAAACTAAAATAAAAATCCTGCATGAATAGACTATAACTAATTTTAAAATATTTGCACATCGACTGCTTATCGATTGAATATGTTGGACTGGACATAACTTAATTTAAGATCATATTGTAACCATATTTTTGCAAATAAATAATTTACTTACTTACTTACCTGAAAGCGATTGCGATAGATTTTGAAATTAGACAACCCCCTGATTTTAAACTCCAACTAAATACTTATACAAAATACAATAAATATTATTGTTTAATTAATTTAAATAAGGCTAAAATATTAAAAAGAAGTTAATAATATAAGTAAGAATATGCCTATCATATTTTTCATTTTATGACAGGAAGAAGTATAAGTACCAATAAATCGTTAAGATAATAAATAAGTAGTCCATTTCTGTCTCGAGTCTTGGCCATGCACGAGTAAATTTGAAAATGTCCCTGAAATATGACAGCTAGAACAGTAACTTACCGTTTGTCTTGAAAGAAGAGGCATCAAAGGATGGTGTGCGTAGTGGATGTTTCTCTTGCTTGAATACGCGGTCTGGAGCAAATGGTGCTGCCAAAGAAACTGCTGGTAGCGATTCACCACGCGTGAGTGGAGGCCGGGAGTGCTCTTCTAACAACCGCTTTGCAGGCTCGTGATGATTTTGGTGATCATCATCATCCAATGGCCGCTTCAAAGTGAGGCCAGGAGCGAGGCGAGCGCCTCCATGTGTTGGCAAGTGGTGCGTCGGTAAATGTGCTAATCGCCGACCTTCGTGTTCTTCTCGCCGTCCTCCGTACTCTGCTAACAGACCAGCGCTAGCTGTTGGCCTCGCATGGTGCAGAGTAAACCCAGTAGTGGGCGCGTGGTGTGCTGGAGGAGCCGGTTGTCCTCTAGTAGCTGTTTCAGCCCCATTTTGGTGAGCTTCCAGAGGAGAACGATGTGCTTTTGTGTGTGTTGGACCGCGACCCTCTTGAAAACCATGGGCACGTTTCAGTTGTCTGGCAGTATCTAGCACTACTTCGATGCGGTCTGCACCTTCGTAGTTGACACAACCACGACAAACTGCCTCCGAAAATTCGTGTAACATTGCCCACGGCATGCGGGGCAAGTCACACAGGTAGCAGTGCTGCCGTTTCTGCATCACCGACATCTCGCCGCCGGACGTGGTACGGAGCGCGAGAGATCGGTTGTCTTCGTTTCTCTTGAAAATTGTCACAGATTTCTTAGACTCGTAAAAAAAACACCATCACCAATTATCACAAGGAATCACTCAACCGCTTCACATTCGGTTTCGAGAACGCTGAGTACCGAAGTCACAGAACTTAAAAAGCACTCGCTTCAGTAGCCGATCGAAGAGAGACTGAGCTCTGAACGCGGTCGGTGGGCGGCGGCGGCAGGCGCGGGGTCGGGGCGGCGGCGGCCATTATCGAGCGGTGACGTCAGCGCGCGCACCACGACCGGCGAGTGGCGACGCGCGACGCACCGAGGACGAGCCGTTAGCCGCGACGCGGATGCGCTGCCAGCCAGCGCACTCGAATACAACACAAACGCTTATCGCATGATAACGAACACTAAGAACGCCTAGTTAGTCACATTACAAACAGGGGCTTTTGCTGGCTGCTACTTTATTTATATTAAAGCGTTATCATACTATAACTGATCATTTGGTCATAAAATTAATACATAATGTTTTTAGACCGGGTTTCGACCAGTCAGGAAACTATTCATAAGTGTAACGATACCTATGCCATGAAATACATATTTACAACAAAAATACTAGACTTAGAAGTCTTAGAACCTATTAAAATAAAATAAAAATACATTTTAAAACTTATCGGTGGCCATATTATGTAGTAGTTGGTACTGATCGAGAATTGGAGATGCATTAAATTAAACAATCTATTCTTGCTCAGTTTCCTTTCGGCCGGCTGCATTCTAAATTATTATTACTCAGTAACACGAACGGATCCGGTTGAGAGACGGAGCGGGGGAAGCGCGACCGGTGTGGCGGCCATCTTGAGACGTGACGTCACGTGACGAGTCAGCCGAGCATGCGGTGCGGCAACGTCGCTCGCTTCGCTTATGTTATGTTAGCTGTGCCATGTTGCCGCTCATTCTGTTGTGTTTTAATAATAATAATGTAGGTAGCTCATCGGTTTTTGTATGCGACTGAGGATCGGAGAAAAAACAGTTATACGGCCAGGTAAACGAGGATGACGAACCAGCCAGAGCGGTTGCATGCCAAGATCGCTTCGAGTTTCTCTCAAGTCTCAACTATTGCGTGCGCCGTTGATGCTTGTGTTGATTTTCTATACATATAAACGTAAACAAAAGTAGGTACCTATTTATTTACGGCAATTTTTTTCTCACAAACAAATGGAACTGAACGTTTTCAGGTAATGTACCCACAGTTAATAAACTTTGCGATGCATGGCTGAAAATTTTAAAAGTGCCTGTGAACAAAATGACAACGCAATCTGCAATCAAGTAATCCAATTTTATTCTTTACCTTCTCTCACGAACAAAGTGTAACTAGATTCAGCCAAGTAAATTAGAGGAGGTGAATCTATAAAACAAATTTCAGCATCAGCGTTTGTGGCACAGAATTAGTTAACTAATTAAGTTCTTACAGAAACTACTAGTATTTTTTATAAATTAAGTAAGTAGGTAGGTAGGTTAGGTACATACCTACTAATTGTATCAAAACGTGTGATGTGAATGTAAATGTATCAGTTCTATTCAATCATTCAGAGCTTTGATTATTTCGAAAATTCAGAGGATCATGATGATTTTAGAAATTATGCAATATACCTTACCTACCTGTACCTTACCTACCTATACTCTAAGAACATGATTATTTTAATAGCAAAACATATTTTTATATAATAGATTCATTAATTAAGAATCCACTTCACAAAAACTACGGGATTGGTGTCATGAATAATGAATGTTTAAGCCTTGTCTGGTATTAAACACAAATTATGAAAAACTTCATCAGTATGGTATTTGTGGCTTCGAATCGTTAGAAGAGGACTAAGAGCGCGCTTGCGCGATTGTCCCCTTGAGGAAGTACAGTAAAGGCACGCGCCTATCATGTTTATTTACATCTATCCCACTGCAGCAGAGTCACGTAATAGTAAATAAACCTAAATATCTGTATTCATCGCCGCTTTTATTACTACATTAACATTTTAATCGACTGGGGAGCGCCAACACTCCAAGTTATCGCATGACAAACAACAGAAGCCCGCCCAAGCTAGGCTAGGCAGTTTACGTTTGGCTATTGATTTTCTGGAACTGCATGCACTATCGTAGGATCCCGACCGTAACATATTTACAACTTGTTACGATGAAGACTTAATTGGCCACAAATATAGCTGTTTACAACGTTACAGACCGAGTTTATCTGAGGTTATCCTTCTGTATAGAGATGTATTCTCCGAGGAAGGTTGGATTTACCGTTTATTAATTAATTTTATCTAAGTACTTTGTTCTCGTCATCGATACGGAAATATAAACAGGCTCTGGTAATGGTAATCGTACGCCTGATGTAATGTTGATGTATATGTATTTTTTTCCCGTAGAGTGTATATTATGATCAAGAGTTTTAATCCTTCTGGATTTCTAGGGTGTCTGGGTGGGAATTACTGGGAATAGGGAGTCATCACGTATATTCTGGTGAGGGGAGGGATCGATGAGTCTGGACGTTGTGCGCATGCGCCGCCCCGCACCCATAAACACGTGTCAATGTTTATTTACGTTTCGTGCACGTATTATTAACAGCATCGGTCTCGCTCCTGCTTCATCATCCCAAATCAAAATCGTTAGTCTAAATTCATCCTTATCAAAATTGAAATAAGGATTATTCTTTTTCAACGCGAAAAGAGGTTGCCTAAAATTTTCGTTTGAACTTTGACGTCATCACGCTGCTATAACTTTATTTATGATTACATGTTAATTGTCTACACAAAGAAGAGAATCACACGCAATAACTCACTTCACTATCCTAATCCGCAGAATTAGTATTGTATTGAGTGAGATCCTAAACTATAAAAATAATCAAGGCTTGCACGAGATTAAAAATCTGTCTTATTCGTTGTTTTGTCTATAATAAAATAAGTACTAATAAATATTTCATGTTCATACAAAAAACGATCGTAAATATTTTAAATTAACAAGACTGGTTTTTAATTTAAACATACCTGTCTGTAAACATACCTATACATATAAATACCAGCCGGTTTTGTTTTCTTTACATATTCAAAGTTATTTTATATAATAAAACGACTTGCGTAGTGGAAAAAACCTATCAAAACATAATCTAAATCTGTTCAAAAAATAGAATACAGAAACTGTTTTTTTTATTACACTTCAAGTTAAACAGGTTCACTGTGATTGAATGCCGTTGGTGAACAAAAACAACTCTAGTTAATTTATTTTGGAAGTTTAACGCTCGATAGGTGTATTGAATGAAGCATTGACTTTAAGCCTTCCACACCCTTGAATTTACACAAGAAAGATTTTCGGATAGACTTACTAAAATACAACGTTACATCAGTTGGTAGCACAACGTTACATCAGTTGGTAGCCCGGGAATGGAGGGGAGCCCGGTATCGACCCGTGACGTCACCAGGCTTCACCCTGGCCAACCCTGATCAGAGCGGCATAACCAGCCAGAGATACACGACATTACTGACTCAGTCTATCGATTGAATTTGGGCGTTTACGTCTGGCGCAAAATAACGTATGCGTATTACTAGAAGGAAAAAATTTGGTCCTAAAAGATTACTTAACTGTGAAATATATTTTTATGATAGATATCTCTGTGGTTAAATAAAAACGCAATTGGAATAATTGAAACATGTTTAACAACATGAAATTAAATGTTGAATTACCTACTGCGAAAGAGTGAGAATATAGATGTAGGTACTGTCTCCTATCTAAGTATCAAGTCTGTCTCATAATACTTAATGAAAATAATAATACAGCAACTATAACTTTCAATAACAATATTATGATTTAGTTATAGAACGAAATTTTTTAATGGAAGATCCGACAGACCTTTGTAATCAGTGATTCACAATTACATAAAACTGCTCACCGATTACAAAAGCATGCGGCGATCTCTAAACACAAGGCAACAAGACCTATCATAACGAGTCGTTTACCCCGAACGGTGCAAGGCGGGGTGACGTGTATTCTCCATTTTTATCGAACCATCAAAACTACGGCGCATGCGTAGATTCATCGATCCGGTAGAAGAACCACCCTTCCCATAAGTCAGCAGACGCCATTCCTGGGACAAACAGAAGATGATAATGATGACTAATAATATGACGCACACAGAGTAAACCTTGAACGGAATCAAGGTCTTTTATTCTTGGAGCTATTTATCCACTTAAGAGTTGACGTCTGATTGATGCAACTCGTTGTTCGTTATATCACAGCTGTCATAGTATTCTCAAATATAGATGTAGTAAAAGACACTAACTTACTAGTACACGCTATTACTATTAAAATATTATCAGCTTGAAAATAAAAGACTTGCAAAACATTTAACTATTGAAAGGCGTAGGTGTCGATTAGTTGAATGACCTCGGCTAATGGGTTGGCTCGTGAATGCAATTGCAACAGCATGCGGATAAGCAAGGCAATGCGACGACGACAGTTCATTGCCGGCGATCGATAATGGCCGGACCGCTACCCAGAGCGACTTGTCTAGATGAACGAGTGGAAAGCTGTCTCCGAAACTAGTATAATAGACTGTCGACTGGAATCTGCTTCACAAGAAATCCTATTACGAACGCAAGACGCTTTCAACGAAAGCGATAACGTAAGATAATCTAAATAGAGTACATTGACTCGAACTTAATACCAAAACATAAGTATCATATCTCAATAGATACCTAATTTAATCGTTTTGTAAATAACAAATGTATATGCAACGAAGTGATTCTGATAATTGGCCATGTTGCACGTATACAGAGTAAATGTAGGAGTAGATGCTATTGAGGACTTGGTTAAATAGATTTAACGTTCAAGGTAAAACTGGTTTGGTTCGAGCTTTGAAGAGCTACAGCAATAAATGCAATTTATAAACATAACCATTATAGAGATTTCCAACAAGTAGAGCAATATGCGCAACAAAGGGTTCGCTCGCTGGGGCATTCTGGAGCGGGTTGCAGCGATCCTTGGCCCCGTTCCGGCGGCCTGACCCGGGCTTTGTCCGCAGAATTCTGCATCTTGCCTTGGATCACACGTGCCGGGTTTGCTATTGAAGTTAAAGTACCTATTTGCAATCACGTTGTACTGTTTTCTATGGAAATGGACGAACTGTTTTGTAGTAATCTTATCTATGGTTCATAATATGTCTGGTATTGTTGGTATAACTAGAATTTGTATCAGTATCGGTGGCGCTGCGCTGCTTAATTTGAAACTTCATGAAAAAATCCTTGAAAGTACATTACATTAATTACATTACATAGTATCAAATCCACTTGAGCAAAATCATAAATAGATGTACCTACCTACTAGTTATCTTAAAATGCAAAAACTTCTTTCCTAACCAGAATATATTTTGGGGCCTTATTCTTCTTCTTCTATCGAATGAGGATTAGAGGCCACCTCTGGTGTTAGAGTTTATCAAGCCGCCTGTAAGGCCTCTAACTTGGCTTAACGACTGTTATCAGATGACAACAGTCGAGACCGACGGTTTAACGTGCCCTCCCAAGCACGGAAGCGCTCAAATGTAATGCCACTTTAACGGTCACCCATCCGATACCTGGCCGGACCGAGCGTTGCTTAACAAACGTGATCGAGTACGATCAGCCTGTCAAGTTCCGCCAGGGGGCGTTATTAAAATTAAACGAGAAAAACATCTGGCATGAGTAGCTAGTGACAGCCACAGAGGAAGCCATCCTTGGCCTGGTTAACGTGACCCGGTCTTTAACCCCACACTACACCAGTTCAGTCAGTTGCCTTGCCTTGACAGTTCTACGTTCATTATTTATTTGACGACAGTTCCTGCATATTCTAACAGAAGTCACTAATAATGTGCGGTTTATCTTGGATGAAAAATTTTACGTTCCACAAATATAATAGCGTTGATTCTCTAAATGTTCCCATGTTTTCTTTCAAGCGAGATCATTTATCTATAGAAACAATCATTTATGTATGTATGCTCGTGAAAGAATTCTATAAAATTTATACATATTCACTTATTTTGTTGTTTTGTCCATAGCAAATTATATCAACTTTGGCCGACAAGGGAATTCGTGAGTGAGGGCTCCTTGGCGTGATTACCGGTGTTACGTACCGCTACCGTTCTCTCGGGTACATCACTTCCGTCACTTATGTTTGCACTTAACCGTTTGATTTGACCGTAATTGCAGCTAGCAACTCCTTATTATAACAATGGCTACTGCAATGAAATAACATTTTAATATAAATATGATACAATTGCGTTTACGTAATCCAAAGGTATCATTATAAGTAGTGTTCTGTAATGGCGTTGAGTCGATCCAAGACATGAGTCACCTCCACTGTTATGTATGCATGACAAATATGTGAACCAAGGTGGACATGTAGTCTGTATAACGCGAAGCACAACACGAGTTCAGAAATAATTGATACCTAGTTAAGTTTATGTATAAACTCTAGAAATTGATAACATACCTACATAAATACCAAAAACTATTATGAATGACCAGAAATATTAAGATACTGTAAATAGGTATCCAAAAATACTGAAATACAATACCATTATGATTAATTTATCTTACTTTCTTAAATGCCAATATTAGAAGCTTTCCATTATAAGAATACCTATTCAAAATACCTTAAAAAGCCCAAGAGATGTTCGAATAATGAGGTCACCTTCATTGAGGTATAAACAAATGTTTCCTGGAGCTGGTCCTTGGCACGGTTGCCTATTTCCGAAGGCTACCTGTACTGTACCGGAGCTTTTTGTTGAATCAAAGGCTGACTTTGCTTAGGACTGAGCGGAAATGCGGTTAGTGGGCGTGGGAAAATTGGGACCCCTAATTTGTTATATTAATAGTAGGTCACGGGTTAAACATTCATGTGGTCCTTTTTCATTACATAGGATGAGAGGATTATATTTCAACACTGGAGAAAACAGTAATATTTTGTGAGCGTCAGAATAGCTGGTGTACTCAGAATGGCGGGCGGGGTGTACCTATTTTTCTAAATATCTCTGTATTGGTACTCGGATCGGAGGTATACAGATTTTCTCGGGAGGTACGTAAAGGTATTCCAAATCTGCAGTAATTTGAAGCCATTCTGAAAAGTACACCCGCCATTCTGACGTTCACAATATTTTTTGTTCCATTAGCACCTGCTCATTTCATAAATATTTAGAGGAAATTGTGATGCGTATACTATACATAATACCTATGTCCCATATCGCCTGGACAAAACACCAATGTTAGGTGCTACAAAATTACATACAGGATAGAGAAGGTTGCACGCCGATATAACTCCAGAACCGGTGAAAAATGAAAATCAAGCCTTTCCTAAATTGTTATGGATAAGGGGTATTCTTGTGGTATCCTTGGGTTGCTCTTGTCTTGACTCTTGATGTCTGTAAATAAGTGCTCCAGCTTCTTATGCTATATAAGATCGTTAAGGAATCTGTGTATGGCATTGATATATCAAAACAAAGTTTAGATGCGTTACCCGCACTCCACAATGGCAAGACGAAAGTAAGGTAATTGCCCGACTTTCAATTAGTCAGACACAGGCTCGTGACACGTAAACACACATCACTCTCGTCAGACAGACACTAAAAAACCGTGACATTCTGATCAAAAATGCCTTCTTGCGTCTATAAACGATGTGCAAATTATACAGCAACAGTCAGAGATCGGAAAAATGTTTTATTTCACACGTAAGTACTGTATTTAACCGTAAAATGTATTTTTGTATTTTGTATTACTCTAATCGGCCATTTTTTTACAAAGAGCGAGACGCGCCAATGAGCATGCAGCGTATCAGACGAAACTTATGATGTCTGTTTATCTCTTTCTAACGACAGGGATTCCGTATGGTGGCGTTCATTTGTGTCCCACTATTGATGTAATATGTCAATGTGTGTATCTGCAGTACCTGTCGCTGTTTTAAATTGCATGATGTTGGCGCATAACGCATCTAAACTTTGTTTTGATATATCAATGGTGTATGGTGTCTAATATTGATTTCTTTTACTTCTAAACATGATATAATTACTTATGGCATAAAATATTTCTAACTAAAATAATAAGTCCAAAATTCTGCGTATTGAGAAGCATCAGAAAAATGCTGAGACGGCATCGTTAACATTTGAATGCGGCAGTAAATTTACGGTGGAGTTGATATCCAGCATCATACTTGGGTCAGGGATCAATAACCGGGACACCCGGGTCGGCGGGTCCTTGGCCCGGTTGTGCCGCGCCCGGAATGCCCAGACAGCGGCGAGGTGGGTAACATTCTCAGTACTCCGACGGTCCGTAGTCTCCGTACCGTAGTACTGTTGGCCTCAGATCAGAACAGAACGTAGTTTTTTGATTCACCAAGTGTCAAGAAGCTGGGAAAGTGTGACATGGACTTTTAAGTATTCTGATACTTCTAGGGCCAAATGTTCAACATGTGCAGCACTTCGCTGAGACTAGCGACCCGCCCTCGCTTCGCTTCGGTGTAGTGTGGAATTTGACATGTATTATACTTGCATTTTAAAATTTCCTCGCCCTCTTTACATGAAATGGAAAGGGTAGAACTATCCTACTTGACAACCCTAGTGCCCTAATAGCCCTTGCCCTAAACATAAGTTCTTGGAAGCCACTGGGCTCAAAGAGTTACTATAATTAGGTGGCGAGTTACAATAGATCTTTTAGGTCGCAGTGACTACAGCCTCATCTTGAGCTGCATAGCCCCTAACACTCAAATAATAATAATAACCATAAGTTAATAAATACACATATAAATAAATAAGGATGCTTGTACCAGTCGACCTAAGATGACAAGCGGAAAGTGGAAGGAATAAGGTGTAAGGATGGATTTTCTCACTGCCAGTCAAGCAGGGTCACACAACGATATATCAAAACAAAGTTTTTGATATATCGTTGGGCTCATAAGACTGATCAGATATCTGACGGCTAAAGGTGTGATAATGTGATACTCGTACCACTTGTTTTCGCAACTACTTATCAAGTGGCATTGATAAATTGCTAAATACGATTATTAATAAAGCGTAAGGCGACCGTTTGTAGTAAAAAAATATCCACTGTGTATACTGTTGCCGAAGCTTGTCGCTCACTCATCCTCCATGCATTGTATATCTTCAAGTGTTTTATTGACGTCATCATGGCAATGAACCAAAGTGTTATATTCGTTAGTTTGCTGTCGTATTCTTCGTTTGTATTCAATGAGTAATTGATAATATTGAACTAAGTACCTACTTTATGTATTTAATTTTCTTGAATGCGTTTGCGTTTGAATGAAGTTTTTAAGGTATGGTTGGTTGTAACGCCTATGTTGATTTGGATTAATCTCCCTTTACCTGTGCCTTTACTATTGTTTCTTTATTAGTACTTCATACATTCTTATTCTTATCTTACAAAACTTCCATGAATAGAATAGTTCATTAACAGATTCACAGTCACATTGTTCAAAAAATTGCAAACAAGATGCTCAAATACGGTTTTTGTAACGGGTTGTAATCTTATTAATAAAATAGGTAGGTTAGGTACCCAATGAAGTTTAGTGCCCATATCATATACCATACTATACCCTATGTATGGCTATACCTAATATTAGCAAATAGTCATTTTGCGGTTTGCCTGTTTTGTAAGGACGAAAGGGGAAATAGCTGTGCCTTTTCCTTAGAAAAAGACTAATTAATGAGGCTGGCTCGATGACTATAAGGAAAACGTTGCATTTAATGCGCAGTATTTTTAAACCAGACCATACCAACATTACCAACACAATAGCCATTTTGCAACTTTATTGACTAATAAAATAATAATTTTACATTCGCACAACAATACTGAGCGACATTAACTTGTTAAATATTAACTAAGAATTATTGTTGAATGCTTTAACGGAAACATAAGGCAATAACTAACGTAGGTACTAATGATAAAGACCATTCCTTGTACTGAATAGTAAACACCGACCTATCCAGCTACGAGTACCTACTGAGTAAACATCTGGACAGACAAAAAGGTGCCTTGTGTGATACGAACACGGACTGATAGCAACATGTTTTTGGATATTACGAGTTATGATGAAGTAAAATTAAAAAACAAAATCGTTGGTTTCATACAAAGTTGCAAGGGGAACAAAGAAGACGACAAAGGTAGATGTTTTCATGATTTCCAAAATGAAGCAAGACTAAGTAATTTTTCGCATCAGTGTCGGTTCGGTTTCCGGCACAGACCATACAACAAGTACTTTCCCGGATACTTTACATACGGCAAGCGTATTTTCAAAAGTCCATGAATGCCGTTTTGCTTCTTTTTTTAAAAAAAAGGAATGCCTCATTTGAGTACAAACCCACGGATAGTCTGCAATAAACGAACAAGTCCAGAAACTGGCAGAAAAAGAATTACTGCCATATCCAACAAACTTGTTTTTCTGGATTTTGTGTCTACTTGTTATCATAAGTATCAACGTTTGCTCTCTATATTTGTATAACATGACATTGAGCTGAGTTTGTGTGTGACTAAACTGACAATCGGCTCAGTCAGTTCGCGGGCGTATGTGAATATTGATAAGTGATAACGACCGCTCGTCCGTCCGTCCGCAAATAGTCACATCCTCTTGGAAACGGAAAGTTTGCTCAGCAAACATAGATATGGTAATCAATAACTTCGAAGGACCTATTCGATGTTACGGAAAAGCGGAAAGGTATGGTTGGGCCATCCGTCGCCGTTTGTTAATAGCTGACACAGATAGTACCCCAACCAACTATTAGGTATCTGCACGGGGAAAATCATTTTCATTCATTTAAGAGCCGTGTTTTTGTTGGTGAAGACTTCTACACTCCTCCCTTCGCCCCACATATTGCCATCTCCTTGATCTTCTGATACGATACAAAACTATTATCGCGTACTATTATATATTCTGTGTTATCGCGGTCTGTTCTATAGATACTACCTACCTACATCAACTTTATGTTTATCATCCAATATATCCTGTGTTTCAAGATATTTTTAACCCAACGCTGGAGTCGGGTCCGGTCGGGGAACTCCGATGACCATCGTCGCACCGGCTCCTATTGCGACCAACCGGGCAGCTTGCCACCTCCGCAGCTCCGCAGCGCGTCAATGAACTTGTTTCTCCAAACAACTATGACGAATACACTGCCTGCACCATTATTTACATTCTCATGTTACCACTCAATTTTGAACTGCCACCGTAGACGAAGAAATACCTCATGATTGCAATGTTTATACAAAGCGACTTGAGCACATCATATTTCATGCAGGAAATACGTTTTTATTGTAATGACGTAATATTTAACGTCTCCTGGTTATTATAACAATATACTACGTATCATAACATGGAAGTTTTTACTAAGTTGATTAGTTTTTAAACCCTAACATAAGCAAAATTAGGCACAAAATAATATCTTACTTATGATGGTCAAGTTTCCGTTCCTACATTCAACAAACAAGTTTAAGTATGTATAGGTAAAGTAAACTGTTGGTTGCAGGTCTGTTATGTAATGTGAGTATAGTAAGGTTATGTAACCCCACAGTAATCGCAATGCGAAGCTCAGGAGAGCGTTGTTTACACATTTACATGTAGTGCGCAGTTTTCTGAACGGCAATTAATGTGAAAGAGAGAGAGAGACAAGTAGACAACGGTGTAAGTAAATTCATAGATAACATCTCATAATCTAGCTCAATCTGGAAATAGATAACTCATTCTTGAATAGTGGCAAACATTAACCAGTATAATGTGCGAGATTTTTTTGTAAACAATGGCAGATACGTGTCCTGCCTGCCTCATGTCAATTAACTCCTTACTGGTTATACATACATTTATGTTTAAGAACACGTACTCTCAGGAAACGGTGACAGACAGCAAAAATAATAGTCAACGAAACCCATTCCACGAAGGTCAGAACAGAAACATTACAAAGATACAATATAATTATTCATTGGATTGGATATTCACAGACACTCGGGCTACACCAGCTGGCAAGCTTATCGAGCCTTGTAACCTGAACTAGGTATGCGATGCTGACACACCTATATAGTATTAAATCGCCAGCAATACGGTTCAATTTCGTGTGTTGCAGTGACTTGGCGATATTACACCACGCCACGCCTTTTCCCAGAACTATAGCATGTGGCGTGCGTGGTGTTACGAATTATCATTGTTTAATGTTTATATTGGTAACTTCAATACCTAATATAATTGTGCAACCGACAACTTGTGAATTTGGATCGATTTTATAACTTCAATCTTTCGGCTGTGTTAATATCTAAAATGAGATAGGTAGGTAGGTAAGTACTTACTTTATTTAAAAACTATCATTTTTATATTATCTGAACGGAAACTGAAACATTATATTTTTTTCACTCCTCTTGCTCAAAAAGTCCGTCATTGTAACGTACAAGAGCCGAGATAAAGTAGCATAATAACCCCTAGGGGTTAAAGTTTTTTCTTTTTTAATGTTTGTCTATTACCAATGAGCCTACTAAATCGAAAAAGTATTTATTCATAATCACGAATAAAAACTCGCTCGACTTTAATACTGGGGGTCTATTACGAAAAGTTTCATGCGATACACGCAACTGTGTCCGTGCTTCGTTATGATTGTTTCCTATTACAAAGCACTTGCGTATGCGATATCGCAAAGTGATTGCGTAAGTTTGTAAGTTTTTCTCTAGCGTATCCAACATCATTCATTCAATAGTCTTTGGGCTACGATAGCCAAATTGAAAATGTGTTTAATAGCCACAACCGACGAACTGCAGACGACTATCGTGACCAAGTGATTGCGTACGTTTTTTTCGTAATAGGCCCCCTGTTTCTCATTCTTATTTTTGAAAATGGAACTAAAAGCATCTCTCCGGTGAAATCATAGACTTATTTATACTCTGTGCACAGAGTGAATCGTAGAATGTGTGTTTGGGTTGCTTAGCTGCTACAGCAGAAATATAAAAAAGGTACCATGGCGCGAAATCTTTAGAATTTTTCTATAATTACATACTGATTGAAGTGACTGTAATAGGAAAGAAATAATTTTAATCTTTTGCCGTCAACAAATCATTTATTTAAATATTGTACAAAAAGTTTATGAAGTGGAGGATAGAAAAACGAGTGGATTCGTTTACGGAAGTAGGTAGGTATACTATTTAATATTGTATTTTATTTTCTCGCAATCGTAGTGAAAAGTATAGTGTAACACACGACGCTAAAACCCATTGTAACTCGGTTTCTATTTATTCCCTCGCTAAAGCTCGGGAATAAAACTACCTCGTATGCAATGGGTCCTTTTAGCGTCTTGTATAACAATCTACTATTATGTACATACCATGTCTGGCGCATAATATCCTAAGTCCTAACCTAACGGGCCGTAAATGAAAAACAAGAAAAAAAAAAAGATAACGCTGGCTTGGACGAACTCAGTGGAACTTATATTCCGCGCCTTGTGAAATAAGATAGGTAAGTACCGAAAAAAATAATGCTGCAAAGAAAAAGGTAACATTTAATTAAATATAACATAATGGAAAATATTTTATTTTTAAATTACACAGGTGCACGAAGAAGCCAGACACAAAACAAAAAACTTGACATAATAACGTAATTTATGTCAACTATACAAAAGCGTAGATAATTTTGTAACAAAAAATTTGACTACCAATATGCTTCTTTAAGTTTTAAATTTCTTCACCGTAATTGTGTTATTTCAGTAAAAGTGTGCCCTTACCGTCAGAAGTACCATTGATGGGGTACTTACTACTGACTGACACATCTTTACGGCGCTAGTTCCATCAATGGTTTTTAACCGATTAGCCGACTAATGACACATTCTACAAATGGCAGATAAATCAAAGATATTAGAATGGGAGTTATAATATTTTCAATCGCTT
Organism: Agriphila straminella; assembly: GCA_950108535.1. Lineage (NCBI taxonomy): Eukaryota > Metazoa > Arthropoda > Insecta > Lepidoptera > Crambidae > Agriphila > Agriphila straminella. The sequence continues at coordinate 1,854,268 of OX467321.1, read as the reverse complement.
TTCGTGGGATTTAATTGTAGACTTATCGCAAGAGGATCAGTTACGATTTTTGTTTAGTGGCTTATCAGAAAGCTTATTATGCCACACCATATGATTAACTGTGAAGAAATTTTTACGATATCTCTCAAACTTGAGAAGTTATACGAGCTAAAACGAACTAAAACACAGTTAGTTTGGGGGGTCATTATGACGTCATCGAGACGTACGCGAATCTTATGTCGTACGTGATAAAGCACATATTGCATTGAGCTTGGCATTTCCTTCAAAACCCTTATAACTCAACCATTACTAAACGGATTTCAAAAAATCTTTTACTAAGTTTCGTAGCTTTGAATATGTTTTTATATTATACCCAAAAAAATTGTAGGATTCAAACTTGTTACTGATCCTCATTAGGGACTCCCAAATCAGCCTAAGTGCTATGAGATGACTAAAGTTTTATTCTATGAGATGTTTAGTAATTTAGACAAAGTTAGGTACTTAGGTGAGTCGTCTTAATATAAGTTACCTAACTTGTTTAGAATTTTAGATGTTCTCCAATAGTCACTATGATATTGATGATTTTCTTTCAACTAAACAATTGTTTTGCTCTATTAGTTTTTCATATAAGTATGTCTGATTGGTTTCCAAGATCATCAATGATTAGACTCAATTGACGTCAACTGTCTCAGATCAAGTGCAGATGGAGGTGATAGTGTGTGCGTCAGCTGTCGTCACGGACAGAAGGCCCACGACGAATCCACGGCGGCGCCGCGTGCCTGATATGATAAGCTATCACCGCCTGCCGGGAACTTTCCATTGCACTATCATACGCTTCACAAATTCCTTAGGGCTCGTCTGCATAATCAATTCTTTGTTACTTTTTATTTCGCCGATAACATTTTAACATATAACAGCTACGTTACATTCTACATCCAACATTGGTCTTGTGATTCCATCAACAACATCACGAATGTTTTGTTTTCAAAGGGAGATAATAAATGATGGATAACATCAGTCGTAATTTTCATTCTGAACATCAAGTCTGCGTCTTTCTTATCTGTCACGAAGATCCATTCCCACCATGGGGCCTGCCTACCTGTCTTATCAACCATCGATCATTTCTGCTTAGTAAGCTCCGGTTTCGGAGAATTTGTAGGATTCTCCACACAAAAAGTTGGCTCATTTTATTATCATAGTTATTAAAATATTCTTTGGCGAGTCCAGAATAATTTTGTTTTTACAATAAGAGATAAGTGTGCCTGTTCCGATATCGTAGTTGGAGTAAACAAAATATACCTACAATAACAATAAATGATTATGTGACTCCGAAGCCGGATGTTTATAAGCTCAATAACGGATAAAATTGTATAAAATCTACAGTAGGTACAAGCAAATAACTTCTAAATATCCTTTCAAATATTCACGGCTTGGTATGACATGACACGACTAATCACAACCACTGACTCATTAATGTCAGACTACCTACTTTCATCTACATAGTAGGTTAGGTAGGTCAGATACCATTTTTGGATCTAGAACACTTTTGTCAGATTCCGTTTTCGTCAGAAAAAAATATAGGCTGTTTTTTGTACCTGACCTGAACCACAGAAGACATAATAGTACAAATCCTGCGCTGCACCATTTTAAGCGATTTTTTTGTTTTTTTTCATTAGCATCTAACTTTTATGAACAATGACGTTATGTGAATGTCTTTGTTTTTCTGTTTTTACACATAACAAATGTGCAATGTTGATAATAATCCAACAGCAATGACAATTATCAAGAAATAAAATCTAAATTTGTTACGAGTAGGTACCTACTTTGTATCGACGAAGATAAATACTACTGATACTGATTCCCGTACCTACGTGGAGATAGGTGTGTACGCAAATGTACCAAGTCGGAGATACGATATCGCTATCAGTTGTTTGTCGAACAGCACCTCCGTGTGTGCACATATTATCTATCTACCTACAACATCGGGTCGTTTCATCGTTATCTCTTATTTATTAACTGAAATGTCCTGTACTTTACACTGCACTTAAATATGATCGAAAACTGAAGACTTATTTCGTTGCGACTTGCGAGATTGCGACGTCGTTTATTATCTATTCTATGGTATCGACTCCTTCTACTTCGTAAAATGTCCACTGACAATTATGAAAAGTAATAAAAAGAAAACTCTATTTAACTAAGACATCAAATCCCACAATCTACAATAGGTACTTTATATTCAAAATTATTTTCTGGCTGAAAGTAGTTATAATATTTTATGTGAAACTATGAAACATTAAAGAAAATAACAGTTATCTTGAATGGAATACGGGGCACGGGAAGTGTATAGTAATAAGTGTACTTATACATAATACTAAGTAAGTACCTAGTACTTACAAAAAGTTTTGATAAAAAACGTTTCTACAAAGGGAGAAAATAGATGGCATAACTGCATAATATTATAATAAATTCATCAATAATATCAGGGTTTGCTCGCACTAAGAAGCAGGCAAAGTACAATATATAAAATCGATGGTAGGAATACTGGTAATATCAGAAATTGTGATTGACGTATCTCTCGACATAGATCGCATCGCTGCCATTGCTCAACTATACAAAACTGATAGGTCTACATTGAAAACTGGTTCCATTTTTATATTTTAGGAAGGTTTCTACGCGATTGTAGATTACGACAGAGAAAATGTGATAAGTTTTTTTGTAATTTTGTCATTTTATCACTTCTTCTACTCATATTTTTCTACTTTATATTATACTTAATGAGGGTGTAGCACATTCAAAATAATGTTATTAAGTTTTTATTTTACTGTGTTTCAGACAGTCAGTGTATTCTTTTATCTATCAAAATTAGTGAGTTTGTGTTACTTATTTATTGGAACGCTGTCCCTGTTATTACCGGAGACGGGCGTTAGTGCTGCGACACAGTTTTTATAACTTTTGCGGTTATTAACGTACAATACTAAGTGTAACAATGTAACTTGTTCCAAATAAACTATTATTAAACTATTATACGTTAAAAAGAAAATTATTTATTTACCTAATAGCTTTTTGGGCCATTTACTCTCCAATGGTGAATCGGCGAGTCGTGTCGTCTCACTCAAACCCGCGGTAGAAAATTTTGAAGCTCTAAATATAGGAACATTCAAATTACTGCGAAATATCAATTTGATTTATATTCTTAGCTTGGACTTTTGTCAATTATACCTACTATAGGAGCTGCAAAATTTTCTTTGCCGCTATGAATTACAGGGCAATATTAAGATAAGTACTTACCTACATTGATAGCATTGAATACATAAGATGTAACAAATTCCATAGTTTATTAGCTGTGGTGAACACAAAAATGTTTCTGAGTATAAATAAAAAAATGTAGGAAATTAAGACATCTACTTTAAGACATTTATTTACTACCAATAAAATTAAGTCATCGGTTAGGTAAGACGTTCTAGAAGAAATACATACAACTTATCAATTTCATATCTTTTGGACAACAACAGACGATTACCTAATTTATCATAAGTGGAAAAATTAATAAGTATAATTGTCTTTACAGTGACTACAGCGTTGTTTACGCGTGCAGCGATAACGGTCCAAGAGACGGACGACGCAATACAAAAAATAATACATACTTACATATACATCATTCATCATCACTGATAGTTTATTTACAGTAAGCAACGTATTTTTAAAGTTAAGTTCACGCAAGATATGAGGTCATCAGCGACTGCGTTGTTAACTTGTTATATTTTACTACCAATGATAAAGTATAGGTTAGGTACCCACATAGTGAACAAATTATATGCGATTTACATACAAAGAAAATAAAAACAGCTCTATTTGTTTCACGTCTTCATAGAGATGTCAGTTGGAGACTTTTACTGCGCCTTTTGATTTAGGATGTTTTTATCGCCCCGATGCGGTATTTGAAACGAGATAATAAAACGTGCGATAAATCGTTCGCAAATAGTTGTAATTATGCAACGTGCGTCGCGGATGGTCCGGCGAACGGGGCGCGCGCGGCGGGTGGGACACGTTCAAGATTCAAATTCAAATGTCAAGGTGAAGGCGCGACGCGAAAGGAAACGCACGCTGACGTCACCGCCGCCATCTTGCCACTGCTCGTAACCACACTTCGATATAAGCCCTCTCTAGTTTTATTTAGAACACTAGACAATCACTCTGCAAAACTTCATTCATTGCTTTGTATTCTAAATATAGATCGTTACGATACGCCGGTATGTGCGGCATCTGGATTTAAACAAAGCCCTATCGAACAGTCACGGCCAAAGGTAATTTACAGACAATTAGTCACAAGAAAGATGGATTGGTTTATTCTGAGGTCAAGAGCAAACGTGACGTTTTCGCTATTCACTGCAGATGACTGCAGATTTACGCCTGATAATAAAATAAATACAAATGCTTCGAGGCTCGAGCCTTCCAAGCACGGCGTAAGAAATAACATTTTAGTAAGCATGTGTCAAAATAACACTTACTTAACTACTTACCTAAGTCTTGAAACTTGAATTGTGCCCACCATCCAAAGTTAATAAGTTAGTCATTTCGATGAAGTAAGTCATATTTAGATAGGTAGGCTATTAAATTACGTCGCAGGTGCAGTGCATTGATGAATAGAAAGAAAAGAAGGAAATCTCTCGAAAAAAATTGTATAGTCACTAATTTTATCACATAATTAAATTGTCATAAAAGTAGAGTGGATTGCATCAAGCTAATCAAAGGCGATTCTCACGCGGGCGTTGCGTGCGCGCAGCACCTCGCTGGGTGCTGAACATCGTCGAGCGGTTCCCTCGCCCATTGTGGCCAGGAACTCGACTGGAAAATCTTACTCTAATTACCACCGAAACGACCTAAGTGAATTTTTTACCACTCACAATAGCTGTTTAATTATTGCTATCTCGTTCACAGCAAACTTTACGTCATCCATTTAAACAATCGTTGCGAAATTAGACTAATTAGTCGAAGCAGGGTTTCCTTAAAAAATGTAACAGTGAGTTCATAATTAGAGGATTCATTGTTTCTTGGCAGTACTACTGTTTGGAACTGAATATTTCAAACCGAAGAATGTATATGAGCGTAGGTAGTAGGTACCTTCATTTATAAATTAAATTAGAGATTTATAAATCTTGTACAAGAGCAGTTCATAATACCTAATGGGATGCTGGATTAATAGAATGTTCACAGTTGAACTCGGAAAAAAAGGAGTCTTACAAGCTCTAATAACTAGACATTAAAGTTTAGTCTAATAGTATGGGAATCTGAAAGTGATAATAAGCTGGAAGGAGGGGCGGCAGTTAGCACACCAGGTCCGCGGTTCCCCGAAGCACCAGCACCGTGCGAAGTTTCCCACAATTATACATTACATTATACTTAATGATTTCTTAGACCACTTTTTACAACCGTCGGTCTCAGCTCAAGGAACCGTCTTCTCATAAAGGAATATTAAAACGTTGAAAGCCTTGACGCCTGATTTAGATTCTAACCAGTTTCAAAATAGCAACACCAAATTATTTCTAACAGAACTGGTTTTTTATAAATGTACAGTCGTCCATGTCCCGTGGAAAACATTTGAAATTCATAGAGCAAGATGTTACCGAAATCGTATATATTTCGCAATGGACGAACGTGTTTTTACAACGGCCGAATTAACTTAAAACGGGTAGATGTATTCAACACACGAGTCTAATGTGAGCGTGGAAGCGGACGACCTTCGGGGGACCAGTTTTGGACACCGCAAACATCACTGTTTGGTGAAGCGACAAGAAACGTGACCGGAGTTGGACGTGACGTGACCGCGCCGCGCCGCGCGCCCGCAAGCCTCCACGTAACAAATGGTGTTTTTATGTCAGCCTCCACGGTTTATGATGTAGATAAACGTATTCGATGCTATTAGTGACTGAATATGGATTCCATTGTTCTACAAACGCTTATTTGGATAAAAACTCATCTACATAGGATTATAGGAAGCACATAGCATCTTAGTGGTCAGAGCCGGACCTACACACACAGTGGGTAGTGGGTACCTACGTTCCTTCTTTAAAACATATAAATTTTAATAAATATTTTTTTTTAACCTACCTCGCATCTGTCTAGCTACGTGAACCCGAGCAAGATTAGAAATCTCGATCAGTACAGTACTGGATGTAAAAATAAACCAAACGGTACCGAGGGGAACCGAGAAAGGGTGGATTGTAAATAAATAAAAAACGGAGCCAAGACCAGCTGAATATAAGTACTTGAACAAAGAACTTCCTCTGGATTACCTGCAACAAAAAGGAGCAAGTCGTTAATACACTACTCATGTTCTTATATTTTGAACGGTGAAAAGATAACATTTTAAAGTAAGTATTATGGATAATAAAAAAATGTATGCCATTGTAACAGATCCTTTTCAAACATAGATGACTCTTTTATCTCGCATAAACAAGATAACACAGATATGCTTTGAAATAAAGGTACCTACCTACTTACAAAAATCAAGAAGAAATCAAAACTGTATATAATTATAATAACAATATTAAGGGCGGATTCGACCAAGTGAGAACAACTGTTATTCTTAGATAAAATTACAAGTTATTCGAGAGTAAACCGAAATAAGGTTTTACCACATACTATTCTCAGAGTATTTTGCCTATTCAGGAACAGTCACTATACCACCATTTCGCGGGGAATGACAGAGTTAATCCGCAAATATTTTAATGGCATCCGCGTGACATATGTCAGTGACATTTGTTTGACATTTGACTTTGACCGCTACAGATACGTACAAGGAGACAAAATAAAGTTGACAAAACATTGCCTTTTAAATAGTTCGTTTATAAAACAATGACAATAGGCCGGATAATACGTTCATTCACATATTCACTCACTAATGAAGGAATAAGAATCCCAAGAGTAACTTATCTTTGGATTGCATGGAAAAATTACCATTTCTTTACTCGAGAAAAAAATCGTGGAATAGATGTATTCTTGGTATAGTTATTCCCGTTTATATTGAAGTTTGGACGAATCCACCCTAAGTGTGTTAAATTCTTGGATGGTTCTCTACTCTCTAGATAACGGAGATACCGACTTTACTTACATACAAAATCATTTAAATCTAGTGCGTTATTTGCATATGACTCGTGAATCACTTTGAGATAAATTGCATTACAAAAAGTAACATGCCAATTTGTATTACCAAGTTAAAGTTCATCTCTGAGTCTTACATTCATAATAACTTCTGCCAGCGACTCTGTCCGCGTGGATATTCGCGCGCTACCTCCTTTTCCTCTCCCTCTCCACCTCTCTCTCTCTTTACTTACTAAATGAAGGATTTTCTAAACACAACTTCATTTCCCTTTTCACCTCTTATTAGGGAGTGAAATTATCAAAAACGCTGAGACACAGTAATTTGTAATCGTCAGCCTAAACACAAAATTTGGAAGATCCTAGCTTCGAAACCGATGGCCTTTCGTACAAACTTTCATACCCTATTTCAACCCCTTCAACCCTTATTTCGCGACAAAGGGTAGTCTATGCCCTTTCTCAAGCTCTACTCTCTGTACCAAATTTCATCAAAATTATAATATTAGTAAGGATAAGGATTAATAAGTAAGTAAGTATAGATTAAAAACACGCTTACGTATTGTATGTTAACACACATCATTAAATATGAAAAATAGTCCAGAATGTAACATGAAATATAGATAAAAATGTTTTAAAAACAAAAAAACTAACTTCAAAAAACCTGGAAATAAAAACAAAAAATCTTCAAAATTAATCGTATCGCACCAGTGAAATACTTAGTACCTATTGAATAGTTCCGATGATCATCTGTGGTCTTCATCATCAGTTCCACTTCATCAAAATGGTACTTTTCGAAAGCAAATGCACAAGAACCTTAAGAAAATAGGTACCAAAATCGCTATAGGTGTGCCTATAATATTTGAAGAGTTCCCTTGATTTCTCCAAGATCCCATCATCAGATCGTGATCTTATGACAATGGGACCAATCTGTAACTATATGCTTTCAAAAGAAAAAAGAATTTTTCAAATTGGTTTATGATTGACAAAGTTATGAGGTAACAAACATTAAAAAAATAAAAATTCAGCGGAACTGCGAACCTCCTCCTTTTTTGAAGTCGGTTAAAAATAAGTCGACGTTAGCCTAAAACTCATCATTTGATTGAATCAGGCGTCACTTGGCGGAAGTCCCAAACCATTTTGAAAAAAGAAATATATGTAGCTTACTTCCGCAAACAAAATATGCAAGATGCACCGCCCGCCCGCCCGCAAAAATATGCAGCACACCACAAAATATAAGTGCACAATACCTGCATTTAGCAAGACAGCAACACACCTTGCACCTTCACCAATTAGGCTACTCTACACGTGTTTCGCCCCAACCCGGAGCATCCTCAGGAGTTAGATCGTGCGTAAACCAACACCGAATGAGCAACTACGCCCTCCGACACCGTATTTATTGTCACTTCCTCCCCACTGCGCATCGAGTGACTGACAGTGACAACGTTTGAAGAATGTTGCCAGTTTCAAATAAAAAAGAAAAAAGAAAGAAAACATGTTTTTTAATTTAAATTACCTACAAATAAATTGATATACATTAAATAATGTGTTTTATTAATAAGATACTTATTTTTAAGAATTATTATTATTTGAGAAAATACGCAGCAATGGCGAGGAAGAGACGTCAAGTTGATTGTTAAGTATGGTTCCATCAACATTGTGTTTGATAATTTCTAGGTTTTCCAACACGTTCAGTCGTAGACCTTTACTACAAGTATGTAAAACCTCATAGGAATGGCCATCAGATAATTGATGTCCGGTATTTAATAAATGTTCCGCGAAATGAGATCGTTCCGGTCGGCCATTCCTATAGGCGGAAATATGTTCTTTATAACGTATATCAAAACTACGGCCAGTTTGACCAACGTATACTGAATTACATTGGTTACATGTTAACTTATATATCCCCGACTTCCTGCCAACCTCCGTTTTTTCCTTGCCATTGCAAATGGCACGCCGGACGGTATTAGTAGTACGAAAAGCCACGTGAACGTCGTTATTTTTTAAGAGTTTTGATATTTTATCTGATATTTTACCTACGTAAGCCATACTTGACTGATAATTTTGAATAACGCGCTCACGTGGCACCGCATATAAAAGCCCAGTCACCTGTTTGTTGATTTTATTCCTAACCATGTTATCTATCATCCGCCGATCATAACCATTTGCAAAAGCAATGTTATAAATTGTATTTAACTCTCTGCTATAGGCTTGCCCTGATAACGGTACCGTCATTAAACGATTAATATATGAGTGAAAAGCAGCTAATTTATGTTGCCAAGGATGACAAGAAGTTGCGGGGATAACTACATCAGTATGTGTGGGTTTTCTATATATTTGAAAGTTATGGCGACAATGCTCCCGTGAGATAGTTAAATCCAAGAAGTTTAACGAATTATTAACCTCAATTTCTAATTTGAATTTTATTTTTGGGTGTAAACTATTTAAATATTGTAAAAATGATTCTAACTCTTGTCTAGTACCTGTCCAGCATATAATAATATCATCAACATAACGATAATAGTAAAGAATGTTATTATTGCCTACTATGTACCTATTCTCAAAATTGTCCATGAAGATCTCCGCCATCAAAGGTGATAACGGAGAACCCATGGCTAGCCCCTCCTTTTGTTTGTAAAACCCACCATTAAACTTAAAATAATTTTGTTGCATGCAAATATGTGTTAAGTTAATTATTTCATCTGCCTCCCCTGGATGAAGACCGCGGCGTTCTAAAATATTTGATAGTATATCTAAACTTTCTTGATAAGGAACGTTAGTGAACAAACTTTCAACATCCAAGGAAAGCAGAAACGAGTTAGAAGGCAAAACAACATTCCTTACTTTCTCAATTAAATCTGATGTATTTTGAATACTATACTTAGGTGAGAAAGATGATTTATCTTTTATAATATTATTTAATCTTTTAGCTAACTCATATGCTGGACAACCTATATATGAAACAACGGGACGCACGGGAACATTGTCTTTATGTATTTTAGGTAAACCATACAACACAGGGGCCTGTGGGTTCATTGGGACGATATAGCGAGATGAATACTCGTTTGGAAAAATAAATTTTGAATCATTAATATTTGTTTTGACCTCTGTGTTGTACTTTGTGGTTGGGTCCGAGCGCAAAGGAGTAAAGTCACCGCTGTTAATTACTTCCTGAACTTTATTTATATACTCTGATTGGTTTAAAATAACTATACTATTTCCTTTGTCTGCCTTTGTTACTACTAAATTATTATCATTGATTTTATTTTGCAACGACTTGACAGTTCGCAGCTCGGGCCCAACACAGTTAGAAGGTTGTATTTTCTTTAATTGATTAGTTACCAAACCCTTCACCAAATTATCCTTCTTATTCATAACAACCGCCACCTCTGAGTCCACCGCTAAACCCTCCACCAATGACTTGGTTATTTTAGGGGTTATGTTATATTTGAGGCCTTTTTCCAAAAGCGAAGTCTCGCTTTGGGAAAACTGCACGTTAGTTAAGTTTTCTACCCTTTTTATCCCCGGGTAGAAAACTTAACTAACGTGCAGTTTTCCCAAAGCGAGACTTCGCTTTTGGAAAAAGGCCTCAAATATAACATAACCCCTAAAATAACCAAGTCATTGGTGGAGGGTTTAGCGGTGGACTCAGAGGTGGCGGTTGTTATGAATAAGAAGGATAATTTGGTGAAGGGTTTGGTAACTAATCAATTAAAGAAAATACAACCTTCTAACTGTGTTGGGCCCGAGCTGCGAACTGTCAAGTCGTTGCAAAATAAAATCAATGATAATAATTTAGTAGTAACAAAGGCAGACAAAGGAAATAGTATAGTTATTTTAAACCAATCAGAGTATATAAATAAAGTTCAGGAAGTAATTAACAGCGGTGACTTTACTCCTTTGCGCTCGGACCCAACCACAAAGTACAACACAGAGGTCAAAACAAATATTAATGATTCAAAATTTATTTTTCCAAACGAGTATTCATCTCGCTATATCGTCCCAATGAACCCACAGGCCCCTGTGTTGTATGGTTTACCTAAAATACATAAAGACAATGTTCCCGTGCGTCCCGTTGTTTCATATATAGGTTGTCCAGCATATGAGTTAGCTAAAAGATTAAATAATATTATAAAAGATAAATCATCTTTCTCACCTAAGTATAGTATTCAAAATACATCAGATTTAATTGAGAAAGTAAGGAATGTTGTTTTGCCTTCTAACTCGTTTCTGCTTTCCTTGGATGTTGAAAGTTTGTTCACTAACGTTCCTTATCAAGAAAGTTTAGATATACTATCAAATATTTTAGAACGCCGCGGTCTTCATCCAGGGGAGGCAGATGAAATAATTAACTTAACACATATTTGCATGCAACAAAATTATTTTAAGTTTAATGGTGGGTTTTACAAACAAAAGGAGGGGCTAGCCATGGGTTCTCCGTTATCACCTTTGATGGCGGAGATCTTCATGGACAATTTTGAGAATAGGTACATAGTAGGCAATAATAACATTCTTTACTATTATCGTTATGTTGATGATATTATTATATGCTGGACAGGTACTAGACAAGAGTTAGAATCATTTTTACAATATTTAAATAGTTTACACCCAAAAATAAAATTCAAATTAGAAATTGAGGTTAATAATTCGTTAAACTTCTTGGATTTAACTATCTCACGGGAGCATTGTCGCCATAACTTTCAAATATATAGAAAACCCACACATACTGATGTAGTTATCCCCGCAACTTCTTGTCATCCTTGGCAACATAAATTAGCTGCTTTTCACTCATATATTAATCGTTTAATGACGGTACCGTTATCAGGGCAAGCCTATAGCAGAGAGTTAAATACAATTTATAACATTGCTTTTGCAAATGGTTATGATCGGCGGATGATAGATAACATGGTTAGGAATAAAATCAACAAACAGGTGACTGGGCTTTTATATGCGGTGCCACGTGAGCGCGTTATTCAAAATTATCAGTCAAGTATGGCTTACGTAGGTAAAATATCAGATAAAATATCAAAACTCTTAAAAAATAACGACGTTCACGTGGCTTTTCGTACTACTAATACCGTCCGGCGTGCCATTTGCAATGGCAAGGAAAAAACGGAGGTTGGCAGGAAGTCGGGGATATATAAGTTAACATGTAACCAATGTAATTCAGTATACGTTGGTCAAACTGGCCGTAGTTTTGATATACGTTATAAAGAACATATTTCCGCCTATAGGAATGGCCGACCGGAACGATCTCATTTCGCGGAACATTTATTAAATACCGGACATCAATTATCTGATGGCCATTCCTATGAGGTTTTACATACTTGTAGTAAAGGTCTACGACTGAACGTGTTGGAAAACCTAGAAATTATCAAACACAATGTTGATGGAACCATACTTAACAATCAACTTGACGTCTCTTCCTCGCCATTGCTGCGTATTTTCTCAAATAATAATAATTCTTAAAAATAAGTATCTTATTAATAAAACACATTATTTAATGTATATCAATTTATTTGTAGGTAATTTAAATTAAAAAACATGTTTTCTTTCTTTTTTCTTTTTTATTTGAAACTGGCAACATTCTTCAAACGATGTCACTGTCAGTCACTCGATGCGCAGTGGGGAGGAAGTGACAATAAATACGGTGTCGGAGGGCGTAGTTGCTCATTCGGTGTTGGTTTACGCACGATCTAACTCCTGAGGATGCTCCGGGTTGGGGCGAAACACGTGTAGAGTAGCCTAATTGGTGAAGGTGCAAGGTGTGTTGCTGTCTTGCTAAATGCAGGTATTGTGCACTTATATTTTGTGGTGTGCTGCATATTTTTGCGGGCGGGCGGGCGGTGCATCTTGCATATTTTGTTTGCGGAAGTAAGCTACATATATTTCTTTTTTCAAAATAAAACTCATCACTTATGGCTGGTTTACATTATCTTAGTCTTTAGTAGAGTGCTTTAGTTGAAACATGTAAACGGTCGTCTTGTGACTAAAGAGAGTAACGTTCTAGTAGCTTTCAACTGAAATCATCGCTTTCCAGTAGCACCCCCCGCGCGACACTTTCCTCGCACTGGAAGCCTGTAAACGCTCACTGGAAAGGCACCAAAACTACTAAAGCACTCGCATTCGAATCTACTCGCACGCTACTAAAGCACTCTACTAAAGACCAAGATAATGTAAACCAGTCTTTAGATTTAGAAAATAGCATGCGATGCGGTCTGAGTTGCGTGCCCTGTGGTAGCGTGTCGGCCGGCCGTCGCCGGCGCACGCGAGCACGGTTTCCGAGGTTCGCGTGCAACACGACACTGTCACATTTCTATCCTTCGCCACGCTAAATATAAAGAACTGCTCCCATTACTCCACAATGCAGATAAGGCAAGACGATTTCAGAATATTATGTGCTGTAGCATGCTAATCAAGTAATCACAGACAGACATTAAATGTACGAAAGCGTTGATTTTGTCATTTGATTCGATAACTCTTATTATCTTTGTTTAGTCTGGACTTATCATTTTGTTATGTGCCAATTAGACATTACAGTCATTATGACACACAAAACACGAAAAGTTTATATGTAAGTTTTTGTTGTGTAAAACTAGTGGCAGAATTCAGAAGGAAGTTAGAAGTGGAGCTAAAACTTCTATGAAGCAACTGCTTCTACATTATGGATTTTGGAAGGAGGAGCAAACACATTTAAAACATAAGACAATAGATTCACAAGGTGCCCTCAAAAATAATCTGAGAAAACCCAATTAACCCGGCGTCATTGTGGCGGAAAAAAGTTACACTAACGTTGAGGTGGGTCATCATGACCCTGGTTACAATTGTTAAAATTTTGCCTAGTATAAAATAATTTTAAATTTTTCAAATTTTATATTAATTATAAATACTGTATTTATAATCAGTAGCAGCAATAAAACACATTGGTAATGAGTGAAATAATCTTTATTTTTCGTTTTTCTTATAGACTATTAATTATACAACAAAACTGTAACTCTTTTCTTAATTTTCTTATATCAACAAAAAACAATATCGTTTCTAACAAATACTTACTTAAATAAAATCTATACTACCTTACCTCTCTATCATTGGAAGATAAGAACGAACGACGAACACTAACATGATCTTCATATAAAATATATATAAAAAGTATATGGCACAAAACAGCAACGTCGCCGTTGAGCTGGGTCATAATTACCCTGTCGCAGGTTCACACACGTGTTGCTCGTTGCGCTGGTGATGGACGAATGAAGTGAGATACGCGAAGGGGAGGGGTGATCTTTAGCTGCAGCTACTGAGACAGACAGTTGTGGGTGGCAATTATTTCTAAGCAGTTTTCCGTATGCAAAACATGCAGGGTCATATTGACCCTGCCTCAATGACGCCGGGTTAAAAGAACAAAAGCTCCATCAGTGTACCATTAAACAGCCGTTCCAAATGCCACTGTTTTAGACGGACACCGTTTCCGTTCGCCATCAAGCATGGCAGGCGGGGATAGGCTGATGCCGTGTTTGAGCGGCATTAGGAGCTGCAGCTTGCTCACACGCGAGGAGTTAAAACAAATTAAGCTATGGCATGGCGTCGAGCACGCGACCATGGCTAGAAAGCGTGGACTAAACACGCATCACGCCCATAAGCCCAGATGCATATTAACCGCGATGCGAGATACCACACCTACGTGAATCTGTGTTTATCGGTGCAGTGGATTGGATATCATTGTTCCGGACGACCGAAATACAAACGAGATTCTACGCCAGGTTTATTAAGTCTCAAAATACGAACATATCTGACATTTATTGGAAGCAAAAGTCATAAGTAAAACATACATATGGGTATAGTGGAACACCACCTTAGAAAATAAAATGTCATCGTTATTGTCAGCGATCTTGTTACAGACTCGTCGAGTAAATGTTATGTCATTTGCCGAAGACTAGCACTTAAATATAAAATAGCCATTGAAATTGCTCGTGTAGTAGCGACTAGCGATCGCGACCTGATATTTCGAGCCATGACATTTCGTGCCATTTAGAAGCACACGGCTCACATGGATTTAACTCCTAAAACATGTCTGTCAGTCACGGAGCTGAAACGGCGACCTTAGGACCTTTCAACGCGAGACGGTTGGTTGGCCTCGATAAATGCCAACTATCTTAGTTACCGATTGATCTATTTTGAATTCTTTAACAAAACGTTCCTTTTGTATTGACCAGTCTTGAATAAAGTTTATCAAGTTCGCATTCGCACGCTGCTCCTATTTGAAACGTTTCAAATACAAGTTCATTTACGTAATAATACCAAACATTTCAAGTTTAAATCAGTCTAATGAATGGTTTTCAAAAACATGATACTACTGAATATACCTGGACGTATAATTTTTAGACCAAAACCAACCAAACAAACCAATGGACATTCATCTCAAAAATAAAAAACAAGGACGGGAACAACGGAAACAAGGACGGAAACAAAATTTGAGATAAGTAAGATGAGTAAAGTGAGTAAAATTATAATTATATTTCGTATGCAGCTCTCCGTGTTTCCGTGAAAGTGAGACCACAGAATAACTAATAGTACAAGTGTGAAACACTAGTCCGTCAAAATTGCTGCAAGGACCGCGATAATAAGATCCATTATTATTTCTTGATAAGGTTTTTTTAATCCAGTTTGAAAATACCAAATCTACTACCATGCTCCAAGGGGGACGCGAAAAGAGCCTCCCCGTATGGTGTTTTGTTTATACTTCCAAGCACCTGGCGTCCCCCGGAAGCAGCTACTGCGCAACCATACAACCAGTAGGCTGACCAATCTTTTCACCACGATGGCCACTTTTAAGAACCAAGCTCGCTATAAACGGTCCTTTTCAGGGCCCGCCTTGACAGTGCTCTCTATTAACATCGAGGGCTTCTCTTTAGACAAAGCAACTTTACTTGCTGAGCTGTGCCATAATGATAAGTATGACATAGTATGCGTACAAGAGACGCATCGAGGCCCAGATAACCCGAGGCCAGAAATACCTGACATGACGCGCATCATAGAGCGACCACATCACAAGTACGGCAGTGCGATTTACACCAGACCTGGTATATATGTGAAGTCTGCTCATCTGACAGAAAACAATAATTTTTTTTTTTTTTTTTTTCATTTATTATGGCATCAAACAGTCATATCTAAAGCATACGATATACATTGTAAACATTAAAACAAAAAGACCTAACAGTGCCAAAAATCTAAAGATTATATAATTTTAAAGATTTTGGTTGAGTTGCGGACAAACAAACTAATCAGGCATAATACTAAATAACTTTTTCCTTCTAAGAAAATTAAGACTTAGTTATCTAGCAGAGAGAAAAAAAGAAAAAAAAAACATAACATTATAACATTTGCGCTAATTTTGGCTTCAGTGTGTTAATAGATACGTGAAATAAATCAAGATCCATAAATTGTGTATTGTACGTGTTGGTGGATCGATAAATAAAACTGTTCCTAGTATACTGCTTACGCAGTCTAGGAGGTACAAAAAGTGAGACGGTACGTGAGGAGCGTAAAGGAAGCCGCATATGATTTATAAAGGGTACCTTGCTGAGCAGTATGGGGGAGTCTACGAGGTTATTTAAAATTTTAAATAGAAAGACAATATCAAACATTTTGCGTCTGTTAAACAGTGATAGTAGATTGTGAGCCTTAAGGGATTCGTCATAAGATTCTTTGACAAAAGTACGGTATTGAAGAGATTTAATAAACTTTTTCTGGACTTTTTCGAGTCTGTCGATGTGTATTTGATAATTAGGACTCCAAACGATGCTGCCGAAATCTAAGATAGATCTAACATAGGAAAAGTATAAAATTTTTAGTGTATGAATTTGTTTAAAGGGTTTACTGATTCTTAGGATGAAGCCTAATCTTCGAAACGCTGATGCCAATATATGATCGATATGTTCATTAAAAGTTAATTTTGAGTCCATAATTATGCCCAAATCTCGTATACTGTTTACTCTATTGAGGATTCTATTGTTTAGTTGGTAATTGAAAGTGATAGGATTTTTCTTACGGGTGTAAGATATTACATTACATTTATCGACATTAAGAAATAATTGGTTGCGAGCACAGTATACATTAAGAGAGATCAGATCATCTTGCAGGCTTTGACAATCTGCATCGGATCTAATGATACTAAAAAATTTTGGCATCATCAGCATAAAGCAGATGAGAACTGTTTTCGAATACATGTCCAATGTCATTGATGTAGATATTGAAAAGGAGAGGCCCTATATGCGAACCTTGCGGCACGCCGGAGGGGACTGGTAAAAATTTTGAAGTGTATCCCTTAAGACAAACCGCTTGACTCCTATTTCTAATGTAGGATTCGACCCATCTGAGGAGGCTGCCGTGCACACCGGCTTTCGAAAGCTTTATAATAAGTAAATCATGACTAATTTTGTCGAAAGCTTTCGAGAAGTCGGTGTACACGACATCCACCTGTAGGTTTTCATCCATTTTATGCACCAGATAGTCAATAAAAGTTACCATGTTTGTGTCAACACTTCGGTGCTTCATAAAGCCGTGCTGGTTTTCAGAAATGAAGGCGCGCATGGAAAGAGCAATTTGCAGCGTAACTAGTTTTTCCAAAATTTTGCCCAGAATAGATAATTTAGAGATAGGTCTGTACTCGTTAATTTGATCTTTTAATCGATTCTTAGGAATAGGAGTTATTAATGACTTTTTCCAAGCACTGGGGAAGACACCAGAGCTGAGTGAGGCACGGTAGATAATGGTAAGTGGTAGTGCAAGCTCTTCAGCACATTTTGAGATAAAAATCGGATGAATTTCATCTGAGCCAGAACTTTTATGTGGATTAACCAATGTTAATTCTTTAAGTACTTTATCCTCATTGACATCCACAGAATTAATATCAACAATAGTTGAAAGAGAAACATCAGGTACATCGGTAGGTAATGTTTGATTAATTGGTGGAACAAAGGTCGAATGAAAATAATTATTGAAAGCATTGCATATTTCAGTTCCACCAGTCAATTCTTTACCATTGAATTTCATTCGTTCGGGGATGCTATTTGAATCTTTTTTGGAATTCACAAAGGACCAGAAAAATTTTGGATGTGATTTAATTTTATTTTCAGATATATCGATAAATTTATCATAATTTTGAGTTTCAATAGTTTTCAGGCGTTTTCTTAATTTAGAAAATTTATTGTAGTCATTTGAGTTACCATAAATTTTCCATTTCTTATGAAATTTACATTTTTCTTTATCTAGTTTTATTGTAGAACGAGTGTACCAAGGAGGATAGCGATGATGATGTTTCAATTTGCACACAGGTACATATTTATTGATAAGGTTATTTAGAATCTCATACAATTTATTTGTCATCGATTCTACATCAGTTGTAGAAGTGAAAACAGTATGCCACTGAATCGATTTTAATTCTTGTTTTATTGATATGTAGTCGGCTTTATGAAAAAGTTTTTTTGTAGAATTGGCAACTTGAATATGAGACGGAGTACTTAGGCTAAGAACAATTTCTAACGACTTATGATGCGCATCTTCAGGTACCAACGGATTTTTGCAGTGACTTGTAATACAATGGACGCTACTAAATACAAGATCTAAAAGTTTATTATTCTTATTAAAATGTTTATTGTATTGCAGTAATAATGATTCATTCATAAAGTCAGCGGTGAGCTGAGCTAAATTATTATTGTTAGTATGTATATCCATACTATATGTATCTGTGTTATATGTCCATAGAGCGTAAGTGATATTAAAGTCACCGAGAATCAAATAAGAATCGTTAGCATTTAAAACTGCAAACTCGTTCACCATCTCATAAAAAGAATAATGTAGAGATCCTAACCGTAGAGCTACCCCATACTACTGTAACGTCCGTGTATAAGCCCCCCAACTGCCCGTTTAACTTCACAGCGCCACTCAATTTTGGTAATACGAGCACCAGCATAATCGTTGGAGATTTTAATAGCCATAGCGTTGGATGGGGCTACAGCGTTACGGATGGAAATGGTGAGGCCGTTGAGGAATGGAGCGAAGCCAACAATCTTGCACTGATCCACGATCCAAAACTACCCGCATCCTTTAATAGTGGAAGGTGGAAAAGGGGATACAACCCAGACTTAATCTTCGTCAGTGCAAGCATTAGCTCTCAATGTCAAAAACGAGTCATTCGACCAATCCCTCGCACCCAACATAGACCCATCTCGTGTGAGGTAAGCGCTGTAATCCAACCCACTACAGTCCGGTTCCGGAGGCGTTTTAACTTCAACAAAGCCCAATGGGAGAAGTTTGCAACCACAATAGACGAGAGAGTCAACACCATTGAAGCCACTCCAAAGAACTATGATACATTCATAGATATAGTAAAAGAAGTCTCCCGCAAGACTATTCCCAGAGGTTGTGCCACATCCTATGTGCCGGGACTGTCTGGCGACGCTGCCCGTCTTCTGGAGAAATATCAGACAGCTTTCGAAACAGACCCTTTCTCCGAAGCTACTATCTCCCTCGGTGAACATCTAATGCAGTGTGTCGGCAAAAGTAGAAGGAAGAAGTGGCAGGACCTGGTTGAATCAGTGGATATGACCCATAACAGTAAAAAAGCGTGGTCAACTATAAAAAAACTAACTGGCACTCAGAAATCACCAGGAGAGTACAGCAATGTAACTGCAAACCAGGTAGCCCACCAACTGCTGCTGAATGGAAGGACTAAACCCCTGAATCGAGCTACCAAAATTGTCAGAGACCCAGCAAAAGAGACTAATGTTCTAAGTGTTAATATCAGCCACGAAGAGATGATAGCCGCGCTCGAGAAGCTGAAGAACGGGAAAGCGTGTGGACTTGACGATCTTACAGTTGAACAAATAAAGCATCTCGGGCCTGTGGCTTTGGATTGGATCCTGAGGCTCTTCAACAACTGCCTAAAAACTAATAATATCCCGAAGATCTGGCGTAAGACGCGTGTTATCGCATTACTTAAACCAGGTAAACCTGCTGATGACCCCAAAAACTTCCGACCAATATCCCTACTCTGCCACTTATACAAGCTGTTCGAAAGGATTCTCCTAGGTCGACTTACTCCGTACATCGACGAAAAACTTATCCCAGAACAATCGGGCTTTCGGCCTGGTAAGTCCTGCACGTCACAAGTCCTTAACCTGACCCAACACATCGAAGATGGCTTTGAGAAAGCGAAAATAACGGGGGTTGCTTTCGTGGATCTATCAGCAGCTTACGATACTGTTAACACCAGCACGATGTTGAAAAAGCTGTATGAAATAACGGCTGATTATAGCTTCTGCCAGATTGTGGGGCAACTACTGAGGAACCGCCGTTTCCAGGTTAACCTACAAAATCAGAAGAGCCGTTGGAGGAATCAGCGCAACGGACTGCCACAGGGTAGTGTCCTGGCGCCAAGCTTGTTTAACATCTATACAAATGACCAGCCAAGGACACAGGATACTAGACGTTTCATATATGCAGATGACCTGGCACTGGCGGCTCAAGCGGACACCTTCACAGGTGTAGAGGAAATAATCACCTCATCCCTGAACCAGCTTGGCGACTATTACGCTGCAAACAGTCTGAAACCAAACCCAAGTAAAACCGAAGTTTGCGCATATCACCTCCGTAATAAAGACGCCAAAAGGGAACTTAACATCACATGGCGAAATATAAAACTGCGTCATAACAATTTTCCCAAATATCTGGGCGTAACCCTCGATAGAAGCCTGACAATGAAGCAGCACTGCGCGAACACCCAGCAAAAGGTCTGCACACGCAACAGCTTGCTAAAGAAGCTGACCGCGGCATCTTGGGGAGCTAAACCAACTGTCTTGCGTACTACAGCCCTTGCGCTGTGTTACTCTGCCGCCGAATACGCCTGCCCTGTATGGGAACGGTCGACCCATGCAAAGATGATCGATGTAGCTTTGAATGAGTCTTGTCGTCTAATAACGGGCTGTTTGAGGCCAACACCGACCGGCAAACTGTACCAGCTAGCAGGAATAGCCCCTCCGGAGGTGCGAAGATCGGTCTCTAGCTCGGCTGAAAGGACAAAGCAGACACAAGACAGACGCCATCCACTATACAACCACAATCCGGCCCGGCCTAGGTTGAGCTCCAGAAGAAGTTTCCTGCACTCAGTGCAGCCTCTCAACCGGTCCGCTGAAGCTGCACGTCTGACTATGTGGCGATCACGCTTCAGCAACTCAGATCAGAGCACCAGCGTGAAAGAGGGACTGGCTAAGGGATACCATCTTGACTGGCCCACCTGGAGGTCGCTCAACCGCCTCAGAGCTGGGGTGGGCAGGTCTAGGGCAAACCTCGCGAAGTGGGGATACGTTGCGGAACACGACACGAAGTGCATCTGCGGCCATCCTATGCAGACTATTGCGCACATGACTGGGTGCCCTGCGTGCCCGACAACTTGCACGAACGAGGAGCTGCACGAGGCTACCGAGCGAGCTGTTGCGGTTGCGGCTTTTTGGGCTGCCCGTATTTGACCTGAATGTGACCGTCGACTCGAGAAGAAGACTACCATGCTTCTACAACCTTGCTTTGGAACGATTTTGATGTTTTAGAAAACATCGGCAATGAATAAGGTACATACAAATGACGTCTCTCAATTTAAGGAAATACTTTCATTAAAAATTGGTAAAAGAAAGACTGACTAAATTAAATTAACAGTTAGATTAAAATGCAGTTGTTAGTCAAGTCTTAAGTCACCTTTTAGTTAGAGCGTTATGTTCTACATTTCTAATTTAGTTTGAGCTATGAGTGGTAGGTACTTCGGCACTTCGTGTCTGTCGCCACCAATGTTGCCGGTATCCGTGATGGAAGCAGTTAGGCCATTGAAACTTTCGTGAGAACTCGAATGGCTCGAGCAATTTGGGGGCGACATGCGATGTGCCATGCCTCAAATTGATCTTCGCCTAGATGATAGATTTTTAATGGTTCTATTTACCTTTTAATGTGGTCGTTTATATACAGGTTTTTGTTACGTTACTTGGTAATATGATGAGTCAAGTACTTAATGACCGCAAGATGGGTTGATAAACTGGCAGCTGGCAACGAGTTGTGTGAAATCAATAAGGCATTAATTGGGTGCGTGAGCTCATGTGACAAGTTAAGTTGATTACGGCAGGTTTATTAATACGCTGAGTGACGGCCGCGGGGCGAGTGGACGGGCGAGCGCGGTTAATCACGTGCGTGCGGGTGTCACAGGCTGCGGCTTCGTTACGTGGCGGTGACGACGCAGCGCCACCGACGACGTACTGTAAATATTCATAGGACAGAAACACTGATCAAAATAATGGATTTAATATGAATTAGGCAGAAAACTTTTAGCATAAAGAGAGGAAACTATACGAAGCGAGGCGTATGGTAGCGCAGACGAAGACGGAGCAATTTTCGGGTCGCGTTCTCAAAAACGCTCCCCAATTACACGATTCGCTGTTGACGTCACCAGCCACCTTCGCCGCTCAGCGGCGCGGAGGGTATTTTTAACTCACTTTTTAAAACTTTAATCATTTTGTCATTTCTTGATGGATTTGAGAAATTTAAATAGAAATTTACTCAGATATTGTATTTGATGTGATACAATACAACATTGATATATTCAATTGTCATGTGATCCTCATTATCACTTTGTTAAGCTTGTTGATTCGTCTTCTTCGCTCACTCAGTAGAGGGTTGTCTATTGGTCTTATTCTTTACATTTCAAAGACAGTTTAACAACTAGCTTGAAGGTGCAATGAGCAATCTGTCTCCCACTTTGCTTGTTACGTCAGAAGACCTAATGGCAGACTCTCACGAAATACCTTTTTACACTAAGTGTGGACTGGCATTAGTTTAAATAGGTAGGTACTATCGGAATATCCATAGTGTTCCCCTACAAGCTCATTTTCGCTTTCCTCGAAGAATTAAAGGAAACATGTTGTATTAGCCATAATACTTTCTTGTAAAAGAGAGAGTTTAACTGACTTCAGCGGAGAGTACCGCTAAGTTCGCACTGTTTCATAATTGAGCGAGCTAGACGTCTGTTATTGACTCTAATCATCATTAAAGTTTAATGTAGAAGTTTCTAACTTTTAACGTTTTCTAACTTACTAGATAAAATATAATTTAGAAAGTTGAAAAATATTTATGGACTGATTTAAGGATTGTCCCGAACCCTATAAGGTAAAATAGATAGCTGAGATAAAAATTGCGTAGTCTAGGTGTCTATTGTGGCTTATAAACCAGTTATTAAAAACTAAGGTACTGCATTGGATTGGAACGTCGAGGCGGGCCCAGCCCGCTGACCCGCCGCGATAGCATCCAGGTCCCGACCCGGGGGAATATTCCACTGGTGGTTACGTACGACACTCGCAGAATTACAATGAACCACACTTATACGAATTAGGTAATCATGTGCAATTTGTCCGAAAGACGAGTCGATGATAATGATAACACTCAACTTTCGGATCACTTATCAGATGTGGTATAAAACATTGGGCCTACGTGGTGGGTTACATGTATGACTAAACCTCCATTCCATACGTAACGAAGGTCCGTGTCCGGGGACATAAAAAGGCTCATGATGATGATGATGATGAATATAAAATAGCAATAAGAGATTATGAATGAAACCAAAGGGCATTCCCATATAATACAAAGAAATTTTCAGAGATGACTACATAATATATATATACAGTATGATGTTATCTAAAACCATTGACATACTTTTTTATTATTTCGATTCACCATCTAGTATTCGGTCGGAACATTCGAGAAGGCGATAAAAAATATGACAGACAACAGTACGAATATGCTATTATGATATTAAATTTTAATGATGATTACTAAAACTGTGACGAATTACTTCAAAACCGCGCCTATCATATCAGGTTTCTTTTACATCATTATGTAAATTAGGTGGTAATTTAAATTTTAAAGCTGAGTAAACAAAGTTACGCACAAAGTTAAACTAACGAGCAAATATGTCCAATGCCTTTTTAATGATCTCGAGTTCGACTCGCTCGACTGGTTTAGGTAGGTAGCACGATTCTTAAAAATACTATAATATAAAAAATACAAATGAACCATGGATGGCCTAGATAACGGTGAGATTTCCACACTTTCGTAGCTATTAAGACTTTAATTGTTATTCTTTTAAATTGGGAGAATGCTGTATATGCATGCCCTCGTGCCAGCGACCCACAAAGCTGCCTGACCTAATGAGCCCTCAGTCAGAGATTCTGTGGTCGGAGGCTACCTTGGACTTACGTGATCCAAAACGGAAGAATATATTCGGTGGTGGAAGCTCGCGTTTTGACCAGGGGCGACCATTATGTAAAATGACGAAGGCACGCAAACGCAAAAATATGGATCGTTTAAATAAGTAAATAAATTAATCAGTCTTAATAAAAACTTCGACGGTAAGATGTGTACCATTATAAAATATATTGTTACAGCTCGAGTAAGCCAAGAGCATGCATGATGTTGACGTTGCATTGTAAGATGTCGGAGTTGATAAAGAAACATAATAGCGGAAACATCACATTGTGACCATGACGGTCTCTACATAATGAAAATCACCTGAATATTGTGTTTTTTCTGCGCGATGTATAAGTCAGTAAGTTCTTGTAGTCGGTTGTCTTGTCTCTAAGCATATCTACGGTGTTTCACCGAGGAAAAGATTTTTTTTTGATACTAGCTTCCACCCGCGACTTCAATCGCGTGGACTTTCGGAAAATCCCTAGGAATCTTTTGACCGGGATAAAAGGAATGTTATGTTTTAGACTACAAACTACCTGAGTACCATCCAAATCCGTTAGGTGGTTTTTGCGTGATTGAGTAACAAACTTCCAAACTTTCACATTTATGAGTTCCTACTAAGGAACAGCTGATCGCTACAACTTTGCTACCAATATGAGTAAAAGTGTGATGATATCCATATCATGTAGGTAGCCTAACACTGAGAATGAGATGATGTTCGGTATAGTGTAGTCCCCATTTGTAAAAAAGTCTTCAAATAACGATTCCCGTGGGACCCAGCTCCGTTATACCGACTACCGGTATGTACTTGTTTGGTGTGTTTTCCTGAATACGAAAAGTGCGGTAGTCACTTCCTAGGGGTATGGAGGGGGGAGCTGTGACGTAGCAAAGATGGCGGCCGGCCCATTCTAGTAAACGGTATTTCTAAATAACTACTGAACCGATTTACTTAAATAAGGTGTCGAATGAAAGATAATGTAATGCATATTAATTGATTTTATACATCCGTTCATGTAAATCTAATATCAAATAAAATAATAATAAAAAACCAAAATTTTGAAAAAAAATATGTTTATTTATTTATATAATAGTAAATATCTCGGTTTCCGTTAAGATTATGGAAATGCAGCTTATTATAAAACGTATTGTTGCTTTTAACAGCTTTTTAATAAACCTTAAATCAATACAATCGAGTAATAAACAACTAAGCTACAGTCGTTATAGTGATGGGAGGGAGTAATAAAACTATCTTTTTTTTGTATGGAAGTAATTTTTTTTTTCAAAACCCATCGTGTTTGGTATCGAATAAAAGGGCTTCTTGAGCTGATTTCAAATATATATAATACTATTACATTTCAGCTCCTAGTTTAAAAAAAACAGAAAAACATTTTCAAAACATATTGAGTTTGGGTTCTTGCAGAAAGAAAACGGTTAATCGTATTCTTATGAAACAAACGCCAAATAGCTCTTAATATCTTATCTAATGTCTTGATAGCAATTTGGAAAATATTAGCATTGAGTATTTTTTTTTATTTTTTTTTATTCTAATTCAATTAGTTAGTATTTTTCAAAACTTACTGTAGTTATTAGGCAAGAACTTTAAAATAATTGGTAATAGGTAACCGCAAACTATTGTACAGTTGCAGAAGATATTCCACAAGTTTTTATTTAATATTTTTTTATTATATTTCATTAATTTTAAATAAATTAATGAAATTTATTGATTATGAAATAAAACACTTTTAACGGATACTAGCGCGGTTTTATTGAAAGTACTTTGGTAATTAGTTGGTATTTGGTTTGATTTTTGATTTTCCCGACGTTTCGGCACCTTTGCAGCTGCCGTGACCACGGCAGCTGCAAAGGTGCCGAAACGTCGGTCTAGTGAGCGCGTAACCTTATTTAAGTAAATCGGTTCAGTAGTTATCTAGAAATGCCGTTTACTAGAATGGGCCGGCCGCCATCTTTGCTACGTCACAGCTCCCCTCTCCATACCCCTAGGAAGAGACTACCACACTTTTTGTATCCAGGAAAACATACCAAACAAGTACATATCTGTATTCGGTATAACGGAGCTGGGTCCCACGGAAATGGACTTTAGGTCTATTGGGGACTAGTCTAGTAGTAAATAGGTAAATCAATGAAAAAAAATACATAAGAGTTCGTAAAATACTGTTGTAAATATTTCTGCAGCAATTTAATCAGTATTATTATACTTAAACAACTTCTCTATCCAACTCCACGACGCGGGCGTCGATAAAAATTGTGTTATTGTGACACAGATGACGAAATTCTACGTTATCACGAGTAACGCCAGCGCGACACAAACAGACTACTACGCGATAAATTGTCTGTCTGCAACATTTTTAATATTTATTAATACGTTAGCAACCGTACGGCGATGTTTAAAGAGGTCAATAGCTTACAACACGGTTTATCGAGCTCTCGTGTCAAAACACATGCGCGTGCGTTTCTCTGTGTGAGCGGTTATGTAAATTACCCGATCGATCGGCACAAATCTGTAGCTTGGGCACAGAAAAGATCTTGGGTAAAATATAAATGAAATTGTCAAAACTGTTATTCAACAAAATCAGCAACTTCGGTGTGTTTACTTTTCGTTTTACAGCAGTTTTATTTTGAAAAAATTGAATGTAAGTAGGTTTGATTTTAGAAGATATGGAGGTAAATCTTATGCAGGTGAAAATAAAACTACGTGTTTATTACCAATTTCATTCAATACATCTGAGTGTAGCCTCAGTTACTGTCGCAAAGTTGCTTGTTTATCGGTTTTTTATAGAATACACTTTAGAGTGTGTGCAAAGGAACTGCACGACCTTGTTCCTCCAGCCCCTTTCCACCATCGGGGTAGCAGACGCAGGTTAGCATATCACCGTAGATACTCCAAAGGTCCGTACCAAGCGCGTGGCCAATACATTTCTTATGTGAACTGCTAAAAAATGGAATGCGCTGCCTAGTCTTCTCTTGGTCTCTAAGTCTCTTCAAGGCAAGAGTGAAAAGGGCATTTCCTGGGCAAGCATGCTACACTTTAGTTGGTAAGACCAGAGTTGGTAAAATAAACAAATAGATCACATCCTGTTTACTAAACATGATGGTGGAGAGTGCCCAGTTACCAATATTTAACAAAAGTACAAAAAATAATCCAAGTGAAGATCTAATTGAATTAAAGTACTAATTGTAATATTTTTGTGCTAAAGTATAATATTTTGTAATAAGAGTTTATAATGCGGATTTGAACAGCTCATAATTGGGCCAACGCGATATGCTATCACTACACAATACAAGCAACTGAGTTCACAGTAATTTAATAATCCATTTTATGATTATGAACCAGCTCAATTCCTTTTATTTACATTTTATGTATTATGAGACGGATTTATATTTAAAAGGCTATACCTATTACCTACTAGTTCTTATGAGATCAATTTTACAGTATTCGGCACTTCAAAAAAGTTTTCGATGACAACAAGGTTTATCTTGTCATTTTGATTGTGAGTTTGTGACGTAGAGCCCTTATTATTTAGTTCTTGTGCAATCATTATGAGGTGTCTACAAACAAGGTTCGACAGCGCCGACCCACGCAGCGCAGCGGCCCGTGACGTCACGGCCACGTCACGCGCCGTATTTGCCAACGGTTTGGGCACAAGACTCGTTTTCGTTTGTTAAATAAGCAAAGGTCAGGGAGAAGTCGAATTACAACAAACGATTTAACAGATAAATTAATTAAAGCATTCTATTTTAAAACAATGGGATACTTAAATATTTTGTTATTCAAATCTAAAAGGCGCGTGATATCCAAATCCATCATTCTTCCTAATTTCTTAGTCACAAACAAGGTCATAAACATAAATTTTAAAGATCGTTTGCAATTAAAACTAGTTGAATCTACATCTACGCTACACTCATTTTCGTCAGCAATTCTCTTTAGTTACCTACTCTTATTTGATGTCTTAATTAAATGACTTAGCGGCTATGAAATGTTTACAATATTTAATATCAGCCAAACGGGTTTTATTATATTGTTGGCTCACTTCTTTTACATATCTAAAGAAGTCACAGATCAGCAGGCGAATTATTTTTAAAATCTATAATGTACTTTTTCGATTGAATTAGAGACTTTAAAACTTCTGACCTCATCCTGTTATTGACAATTTTATTGTAGAATTTATCCCGGAAATTACGCCCTAACCAGATAGTGCTATAAATAAAACACAGAAACTGATACAGACATACTCGTTTGTAATAATAAATTGTATTCAAGCTAATGTAAATAAAAGAGGGAAATAAAATTCCGCAAAACCAGACCTGATAGCTGACAAAAGCATTTGCGTAGCGTATTTAAAGCCAGATAAGACGGCGCTGACGTCAAAGTATGAGGACATGAGCTGAGCACATCAGTATACGCTTATCGCCATTACAACCGCAGGCCACCACCGCACGCCACCAATCGCAGGTTTCACACGTTTCCTTAAAGCTATGAGACGTGATGTTTTCCTTTTCAATGCGTGTGATGTAACTTCAAGACATTTATCTGACACTCATGGCGGAGTTTCAAAATCTATTAATGTGTCGCTCGCTTATGCCGATTAGTCAGCTTCACTTTTGTTTAATGAATTATCATTGTATACTACGAAGGTGTGTCCAACTTTTCTAAATTATTCAATACGGTATACGTTTAATACCTATTAGGTAGATGACTACGTCGCTCGATTATCATTATCTTAATTATTATTTAAAGTTTTTTCTCAACATTGGATTTTTTAAAAGTAGACACTGAATATAATTATCGAAATATTATTCGCGTTTCCTAAAATATTAATGAAAACTAATCGTGCGGTGTGATATTATATTTTTAGACATGTTGTTGTAGTAGTTGTAGTACAGAATACATAAAAGTGTTGTAGAGACTAGAATGTTTGAAAATTTCCGTTCTGTTGATGTAGTTTACAATCTGTAACATTTCCCAAATGCATCATGAACCGACTGTAAAAGCATTTCGGTGTAATTTGTATCATTCAAACTTCCTAGCCGTGGGCAAGGAGCCAACGGAGAAAATAAACGTTTTATCTGATGCCACAACACTGCTGCACAACGGTAAAATCACTCTGGCCACCGACATGAAATGCATGCGAAACATTTGATTTATTATACAATGCATCGGTTGGACCAAGTTGGTTTGAAAAGCTTTTGGGCGTACGAGCCTATGTATTACGAACACTAAAGTAGAAGTTTTCGGGGTTAAGGTAAGAATGGTGCGGCCATTCAATAATTGAGATTACACAAGTTTGACGTCACTTGGCATTTGGCAACACTCGCTCGCCAGCGTACGTTATCGTTGTTGAGAAAAAACACCCATCTGTCACATCTTCATTAGCGGCACGTGACTGTTTTCATAATTCGTTTACTTTTTTTTCTTAAACATTTTCTTTTCATGTCCTTTTGTTTGGTGTATTTCTAACTTTTTTAAAACAACACTACTACCTGATCTGATTGCACAGTCATCATCTGCCCCTATAATGGTGATTAACACAAACTGAACTGAAATACAATAAAGTTGTATTTCTTTAATGTTCACTAATCCGCATCGACTAATTGGCACAAAAGTGTGATACTTGTGATGGTTGAGGAAGTACTGTCTGTAACTACAGTTACGGAAGGTTATACAACAACCTTAGTTACGCTGACGATATGGTGTTGCTAAGTCCCTCAATCGGAGGTCTAAGAAAACTCATCGCTAAATGTGAGCGTTACGCTGAAATACATGGGCTCACGTACAATGTAAACAAAACTGAAATAGTAATTTTTAAACATGATAATGTGGGCCCAAAAAATGTGCTTCCTGTATACTTACGCGGCTCTGTTATCAATGTAGTGCCAAAATTTAAATACCTGGGCCATATAGTCTCGGAGTCACTACGGGATGATGAGGACATAGACCGCCAAAGGCGCGCGCTTGCTATGCGGGCTAACATGCTCGCCCGGCGGTTCGCGCGCTGTTCTAGAGATGTTAAATTGACCCTGTTCAAGGCTTACTGCCAGGGGCTTTACACATGCCATCTTTGGTACTCATTCACACAACACTCCTACCACACTTTAAGAGTACAGTACAACAACGCGTTTAGAGGCTTGATGGGCCTACCATGGCGTTGTAGCGCCTCAAGTATGTTTGCCGTGTACAGGGTTAATGATTTTTTCGCGATAATGAGGAATGCGAGGGCGAACTTTGAAAAACGTGCAAGTGCAATCCGGAATAAAATAATAAGGACAGTGTATGACTATTTTTATATCTTTGACGATCATTTTAATGTGATAATATATAATTTATATCGAAATTAATTTTTAAATGCTAATTGGTCATGTAAACTAAAACTATGGGTGTAATTTAGCCTGAAATAAATAATTTTTATTTTTTTATTTTATTTTATTTATTTATTTATACCTGATTTGGTTAATTCAGTAACATCATCAAATATGAAAAAGCTCACGAAAAAGAAATTTTCATTAAAGATCAACATTTCGATTGTAGAATGTGATTACGCTTTCTTATAAATATGATGTAATTTGCTACTTACTAACTGATATACATATTAAAGATCACGAGACATCTACTTTACCAGTGCTAAGGAGAATAATAGTATAAACGAAACGACAAATTGTATTCCATAAATTGCATTACGAAACAAAATACAAGAGTAATATCTATAGCGGTGTTCATAATTGCTGCCTGTCTATAAATAACTTGAAATCAACGCAGCTCAAGAAATATTAATATACGAGTCTTGGAATGTAGCCGTGTCTGCATTTCGAAATAGTTTTTGCAGTGGAACTCGAATCGAAACGGACATTAGCTGTCCTTGCTGGCAAGCTACCATTATGGTCCGACCTGTTCGATGGAACAAGTTTCTGCACCGCAAAAACTACCTGTCGCTAGCGAATGTCCACAGTTGGAGCTAAACGCCGCACTGCTGCCGTGCCGATTATCCATATTGGTTTAATCATTTTAATCTGAATGCAACAGTAGAAGAAGTATTTTAATTGCCACATTAAGATATTGTAAACACGCATTGCCTGAGAATGTGCAAATATTTGATCCCACTTTCAGAAATGTTTTTTGTAATTTTTAATATTTTAAAACTATTGGCGTGAAAATAAACACAATAAAAAACATAATGTTCTTTGAATAATAAAATTGTAAATGGGTAAATGACACATCATATTTCCCAGATAATTGCTCGCTTTTGTTGCTATTAAAAATATTAATAACGCTAAACGAACCGCGAAAATATTAATGTTCGGCAGCAGATGGCGGCTGCGGGGCGTCCAATAAAAATATCGCGTCTTAAAATATTGATACAGCAGAGTCCAATCACACGGTATGTAGGTACTAGGAAATACAAAATGTTGATCGGTGGGCGACCGAAATAGCCTCGCTGACGTCACGCACTGTCAAGGACTGGCCAACCGTAACCCGAACTCGGCAGATATCAAGTAACGGTATCTAAGAAAGAACATTTGTCGAAATAAAAACGACCAAAATAAGGCAACTAATACTGAAAATGTAGATTTGACGCTCCCTTAAGAAATGCAAGCATGAGACCAGTTTGAATGACATTTTAGGCAACATGTAATAAATAACCGATTTGCTTATATTAGAAAGATAGTATTGATTGTGTAATAGAAACAACAAGAATCATAATTAAAAGTATAACCATAATTTAGAAGCTTTAGTAAAATGCGACATCGACATAAAATAATTCGCAGAGACAAATTTTAAGATATTCAGGAATATGTGATTCCATTACTTTGTTAAATGAAACTGTATATTGCTGTACTGTATGCCGCGCAGCCGCGGGGATAAAATGATAACAACTTTGTTATCTGGGGGCCGATAAATAATCTGTTCTGTTATACTAATAAATAATCTGCAAATAGCCACATTGACGTCAAACATTACTTTATTATAGATAGGCGGCTAAACTCGTATAATAAAAAGGATTATCACAAAAGTGTATCCGTTGCCCGAGATAATATAAATAATTCATAAACTGACGACTAGGTATAGTGACGACAGTAATATTATTTTTATCAAGACAATAATTAAAATCACGTGGCACGGTTGCTAAAATGCAAAAAATCTTCGAATTAATTACACCTTCCTACAGAATATTGGCCATATTCTGTAGGAAGGTGAAGGTAAAAATTGTGAAACGCAAATTGTTTTTAAAGAATGTAATATCACACATGTGTCAATTCTTTATTACACTATCTGCAAGACACGATCTTAGGTCAGAAAAAGGCTCCCACTGACGCCATACAAGACTGTCAAGGCCTAGGTTAGGTACTCGACTAATCTAATGATCCTAGGCCATTGTTAATACTCCGGTTCGCGTTAAATCTACAGTGGCAACAATAGTAAGCATGATTTTGTATTCTTGCATAGATATAGTATATTAAAAGGGGTATTCTTGGCTTGTTTCATTGGTGGTCAATATGATATTTCCACGGGCGCAATGGCGCTCAAACGCAAACGAATCGACATGGCAGCGAGTGCTCGTAGTCGTACGCAGCAGGCAGCATGAACGGCTAAATTGTCTTAAACGCAGACCAAAGTAGAAGTGGAAGCAAGTGGATTAGCCTTGGAAAACAAAGAAGTACCTACATAATTCCATTTCGTATTTTACATTAGCAATGTTTTCAGACTCTGAATTTCTATATTGGTACGTTAATCCACCCATATAATCCTTTATCTATTGCATGTGTAACCATAACAAAATTATATTATTATGAGATGAGACCGACGATCTGGTGAAGGTCGCGGGAAGCCGCTGAATGCGGGCAGCGCAGGACCGATCGTCGTCGGAGGCCTATACCCAGCAGTGGGTGTCGTGCGGCTGATATGATGATGATGATGAGATGAGAGAGAGATAGGTAGAGTACCTAGACAATTTAGGAAAGTCTAGTCTAGAGTCTGTTTGCCTGTTTTGCAAATTAACGGTTTCCTTATCATTTCGAAATTCGAACCAGTTTAATAATGTTAGCCGATGTGTATTAAATTCAGGTTGAAGGCTATGGCAATAAAAATCTAATGTTTAATGAAACACATTGCTGTCGCGTGCACTGTGCTGGCTGACGTCACGCGGCGCTCAGTGCCAAGGCTCCCCAACGTAAACAGTTGATCCCGCATCATGGAAATCGGTGATAGCTCGCCCCAGCGAGTGCCAGCGGTCGATACCACTAGCACACGATTGGATAACATACAAAACAATTATTATTAATCACTTGGAATTCTTATGCGGGTAGACTTGTGGAAGGGAACAAAGCAGGTTTGTGTCTAGGTGTTATTATTACTAAGTATAATATTATATTCAGTTAATTCTTCAATGCCCGCGCGGCTGCCGCATGCAGATCTATTGTATTTAATTTTCCGGCCGTTGAGGCTTATTAGGAACTAAATAATGGATCAGGCACACAGCTCTTGAAGAACAATGTACAGAAAATCTTTGTTTGTATCCGTATATAGAAAAACTAAACCCAGCGATAATACAATGAGTATTTTTTATAGCAAACATTGTAAACATTTTATTATTAACGTCGATAATATTGTTCAATGACAAACAATAGAAACTTTCGCTTTTGTAGGACTAAAATGTGCCGTTAGTAAAGAATGCAGCGAAAGTGCCGAAATTATATGGTAGAGGCATCATAAATCAGGATCTCCTGGAAGTGGAATAAAGGAACGAGTTGCAAACGCAACGGTCCCTAAGGAAATGGACTATAGCACATTTGAAGAATTAAGAGAAGCGTAATAAACTGTATAACTGTACCGAAAGACGACGTATCCAAATATCGCTTCTAAAAAGCTGGCACTAAACTACTTGTTTTATGGTCTGTGCACTAAAGTCTTCAATTTTGAATTTTTCCAATATCTTTGACAAATTTTATTGCAATAATAAAGATAAATTTTGAATGACTCGAAGGTTATTGTCAAACTGAACAACACACACAACATTTTTGTTCGGTAAAGTAAAAAGAGATCAGCAAAGGTGAGAGGCAAAGTCGATCAAGCTAGTATTGTTACTCCATAACAAACACGTCATACAAACAAAATAATATTTTATATGGTTATATTCAGTAATTATTAAATGTTAAATGCTTGGTATGGCTTTGTTTTGATAATTTAAATATCTTTTATGAATTTTTATTTGTGTATTTCTCTTCAAAACAAGAGAGAAATTATATGCAGAAAGTTATGGTTTTCAAGGAAGGCGCATAAATAGTATTTCTGAACAATATTACCCTTTTAGTCGAACCGTCCATGTCTAACAAAGTTAACTTTCAAAGGATAGCGGTGAAATCGTTAAAAGCCGTTTGAAAGGAAATTTTATGGGCCACTTTTGCTTTTATTGCTGTTCATTTTGTACACGTCACTAACTAAGTGTTCTGTTTATGGCTATTCCGTTCCGAGGTCTTTGAAGCCTCTTGTTTAACGAGACTGCTGCTTATTTGACAGCAGAATTCAGTGAAAGCCATAACGTCATATTTTTTAAATGTTCCTTGATATTTAAACTCTCGCAGGGCTTTCGCTGGACAAAGGCCTAATGACCCTTTTATTTCCAGACAGTTTTCCCACTGACTAAATCTATCTCTTTTATTTGCTCTACACCGAAAAATCGATGTCACTACAGCTACAGCTAACAGCAATTTATAAACCTGGCAACAGAATACAAATATTGTACAAGTATACGTATATAATATACCTGGCATGGTAGGATTTAAGAGCTTGTAATACAGCCTTAGTAATTAAACATTGCATGCTTTTAATAACATGTATGTACAGTCAGACAAGCTATGAGCTGAACACCTTAAGGTTCATTTTTAGATTGAGAAGTCTGTATTGTCTTGCATTTACCCAAAAGTCACAAAAGCATCTTTTGTATAAAAACAATGGAGGCAGGTAAAAGACGAACTTTTAGTGCCATCCTTGCAAGCGATTTGTTTTTAAACTGTTAAGGTCATAACTTTGCTGACTGTACCTACGGGTTAAAAAAACAATGTTTTAACTACATTATAATATGAAATGAAACCGAAAACCACTCGAAAAAAATTAAAAAACCCGCCTGCATAAAAAGACAAGTCGACTGAAAAGATGGAAACAAGATTAAATAAATATTAAAGGCAATATGTCATAATAACATGCAGTCGGAGGCATGCATAAAGAAAGTGACATTATTAATGATTGAATTATATGCCTCCGACTGCATGTTATTATGACATATTGCCTTTAATATTAATTTAATCTTGTTTCCATCTTTTCAGTTGACTTGTCTTTTTATGCAGGCGGGTTTTTTAATTTTTTAAATTTATTTTTTTATGTATCTCTTTTTAGTTATTATAATTTACGGTCATGATATACCTTTTTGAAATCCTTATAATAAGCCCTTTAATTTGACACCCATATTGCAGTATTCTAAAAAAAAATTTTTTTATCACATAATAGCACCGTACAGCCGCCATGTTGGTTTTTTTATAACGCCACCTTCTTAAGAACACTTGGGCTGAAAAGACAAATCTAACGATATCTTAATCATAGAAATCCGTTTAGCCGTTTGAAAGATATGAGGTAATAAAGAATATTACATACAAACATACATACATACATAATACATACATACAAACATACTTACAAGATACGCGCGAAAAACATAACCCGCAGTCGGGTAAAAAGGTTGCGTAGGACCATTATTAACTATATCAATATTTCAGAAAAGGCAACTTACGGCGCGGTGGCAAATTATATTACTTAAAACCCACATAATATGTGATGTAGTTTTCTCTGTTAGTTAGAAACGTTTGGAGCATGAGTCACAAAGAGTGTAGCAAAACAAAATAGTTGTAATGCGGCGATCGCATCGGTTACATAAAACGCACCTGAGCCAACATCCTCCCCTGCGTTTGCGCAACAAGTGGAATGAAGCCATTCATTTATTACTTACCTCCTTCTTGCTTGTGTGTTTCTTTTCCTTCAGATTTTACTTTCTTGACATTTTTGACTACTCTAAAAGTTGTAGAAAACTTTTCAAAAATCTCACCCCATGGAAAAAAAAACACTTGACAGATACTAGCGCGGTTTTATTGAAAGTACTTTTGGAGGTGAATAAATCTCACCTCCTTAAGGTATTGACTATTTATTTATGTATATGAGTATATGAACTAAATCCATTAAACTCCAATAAAAAATATACATATATTTAGTGAACAAAGTAACAATCAAGCCTTATACAATTGTGTTTTTGAAGTTGTATAAGTATTAAATTACTTACGAGAATCACAAATTACTTTCCTGAAGAGTGAGTAGGCTACTGGTAATGATAAAATTATCTAGTAAACATTATCTTGTGCCAAAAATGGCGAAAACATTGCACAATGGCCTCGGAGAGGTCGACTGGTCACTTGAGACTAGATGAGACGGATCATGACGTCACACGACAGGAAAAGATTATAAACTCGTTGCTGTAAGCCAAGATCACTTCCTTTTCTTCAACAATCTATTTTTGCTTCAGGTATGGATTAATTTTCGGTTCTACTACACCAGTTATCTGACCTTGATTCTTGGCAGCGCAAAAACAAGTAACTAAAATTATAAATTAAATGGAAACATTTACAATTTGTACTATACTTCCTATAAAGAAACATTCGTTGAGCAAACATTGAGCTTAGGAGTAGTTAAATGTCTTAGTTAGAGTTAGATTTTTAGTGATTCTTGTAGAACTAACGTTTTCAGTAGGTAAGTCTCATTGAAAGGTCTCTTGAAATTAGTATGAGTAGGTACATTATGTATTTAATCCAAATGTTCTTTGTGATAATAATGGTGGTGACGTCACTTGACGAAAACATCTGCCGCCGCAGCTGGCTCTCAAGGTTGAGTTCCAAGTGGATTCATGTAACCAAAAGCAACCCTAATACGATTATTATTCTGCAAATCAGCATGTTGCTCTTTTATTTAGATCCATATCTTTTACAAATCTAATAATTCGGACTTCCCCATAAGATCATCAACATAATACAAAGTAGTTACTGATTAAGCTTTGATGATGATTAATGATCAAAATAAGTATGACTGTTTTTTCAGCGAATAAAATATTCGCAACAAAGCGTTTACTTATCGTAATAATTATAGCAAACCTATAACTCAATTAGTTTTCCCACTTTTTACCCGACTACAGCGAAGCAAAAAAAAACGGAGAATATATGTTTTTGCATGTATGTATGTACGTAATTATGTATGTTCATCTGTTCCCTTATTTATACTTAATCCTGTTAATGGAGTCGTTGTAAGCTCATGATGTGACTGAGTCCAAAATGTTACTTCACACGGCAATTAAACTACGTAAGCTAAAATCAATTCGCATCGGTGTTTATCACGTTTTTTCTATCTTGTGCTTAGAATAACATGGTTTCTAGGTTTTCGTTGTATGCATATCAGGCCAGGAGTAATAATTTACCTAGATTATATAAGAGTTTATAGAGTTCATTTATTTATTTATATACCTAACGATCATGTGGTGATTGATTCTAACAGTAGGCAGGCAGGCTCAATACCACGTGTGGTGAGGAATTCGTGATTTAACATCTGTCTATAGTAGATGTTGTATTTGTTTAAGTTTCACTCTTATATGTATGATTTCTTTGCAGACTAGCTGGTTCCCTGCTTTCCCTATGCTCTATGAGTTTCTGCCTTTCTTCCTGTGTTTTTCTGCTCACGACTACTTTCCTATCCTTTACTTTCCTTACTCTCTCGACCGCGATCCAGTCATCTTTGTATCCACCTCCGGTCTTCTCCTATTCTGTGGATAAAGACTACCGAGTGGGTACTATACTCTATGTTATGATGTGGCTTTGCACCGCATGTTTAGGAACTTACGTCCTGCAAATAACAGACTTAGTTTTTCAACTTGGTGGACAGAGTTAAAGCTGAACATTTGGTGATATCAAGCAATATAAGAAAAATATAAATGAAGTCATATTTCTTTATTTTTTTTGCTTTAGAAAACCTTTACTCTCCAAAGGAACATTTGTTATAATTTTTTTTGGGATTTATTTATTTATGTGTGGAAATAATAATGGTATTTTTTTGGCTCGATCAGATCATCAGACCAATGATGTGTCTTGTGATTTTACGGACAAAACCTATGTTAGCAATAAATCAGTGCACGCGTCCTCTCCCGACGAATGCGGACTGCGAATGGAGCGTGGTGGAAGGGGGCAGGCGGGTAGTTGGACAGACGCCGCATCAGTATGCAGCGCAGCAACGCGCCGGTATTCGCGCAACGTACACGCACTACGTCATGCTTATGCGAGGTGTAGCCAATCAGGGACGGCTCCAGGGATCACTGAATCAAGTTGACCAAAAAAGATAATTATCTAATTAATAGTTTCGTTTTATGTTACAAAGATTTTGACGAACGAGAAAAGGTGGACATGGAATAAAACAATATCATGGCAAAGATAGGTATTGCTTACAAAAAGCTATAATACAATAGAAATCAATAGCATCCGGTTTAGGGAGAGTTCAAGCATTGCAATTTAAAAAAAAATCCGAAGAGACATGGGTTCAATGTATCGATAGTCGATGTCAAAAAGCGTCATCCATCTTTACTTCTGCAAGAACCGTGCGTGACTTTGGTTGTAGAACTTCTAGCTAACCGTTCATAAAGACACGATATAACAAATATTATAATACTGAAACAAGTAGGTACCGACCAATAAATATTATCTAATACTTTAACTTTGGAAGGAAATGATTCTATTCTAAGGATAACAAACAACATTGAATCTGTTTTGTACGCTACGGCAATCACAATTAAATATAATGAAGGTATAAAATAATTAAATGAGTTTATTTTTATACATATTCTGAAGAAATATTAGAGTTAATTACTTGTGTATTAATTATAATGAAATTTCCTCATTATGGTTAACATTAAAAAAATGAATAATATGCATATTTATCTAGGGTAAATTAAAATAAACCAACTCTCCAATTTTCGTATTTGGTATTCACAAAAAATAAACAACATCCTTATTCAGACTGGCGTTTCGAGGAAAAATATAAAAACACCTGTTGGTTTGATGATTAATATATTAGAAAAAATGTTGGTGTTTCGCAATCGTATTTCCCCGCACCGAGATGCAGTTAAAAAACTCTTGGTTAACCAGTTAATAAAACCACGTGGCCCTTCGTGTCCTGCACATTACAAGACTGACGCAAATGCCCAAGCCAGATGAATTCGCAACGCGCAGCTAACAGGCAAGTACACAAATGCTGACGCAAAACGAGTTCGTAAGTAATGTTGCCATAAAATCTTGTAAGCAAACATTGCGGTAGCGGTCTTTTACCTTCGCCTCTTGTTTTCGCAAAAAAATATACTCAGTTCCACTTAGCGGCAATTGGCGAATGACGTCTTAAGACGAAGTTTGGCAACTGAGATATTTGGATATTATTCAGAAGAACATTATATAAAGTATCAGAATGCTATTTTAGTTAACTAACGGTGATTCAAACATAATACTTATCTGAAAACTGACGCAGCTGCATAAATTACTTTTATGCGCGTGAGGTAAGCGATTGCAAACTATTTATAAGCGTTTAAGGAAAACTAGAAAATGCTTTGCAAGACGTAAATAAAACAAGACTGCTACGCGTACACATTCAATGATAAAATCGATGAAGACTTGGAGGAGTAGAAACGTCAAATAAGAGTATAACGATAAATATAATAAACTAAATTATTATAATACTTAGTACTAAACTAGCCTCCCGCGACTTCTTCCACGTAGACAGAGAAAAATATGGCAACTAGTTTAAATGACCTCCTTAGTCTGAAAGCTAATAGGAGAGTTCAAGCTGTTTCCCTGGTTCCACCCACCCGAATTAGATAAAACATGGATTAGATTTTAAGTTGGACCCCAAGCTACCAAAAGCCCATCAAAACCGTTCAGCTGTTTTTGCGTGATACGCGCACAAACATTTAGAATTTACAGTTATTATAAATATAACATATTTTAGATATTATAACAAAATACAGACAAACGGAATCAATACCACCCACCAATACGATATTTTGAAGAATTATGTGAACCTACAATACATGATAATGACTGTTTGTGCGTCACATGCGTCGCGTCCTTCTAACATGATGCAATGTTACAATGTAGTAGGTAACCAAAAATACAAAATTAACTATTAAGCATTACAACCAATGACACTCGTAAAGTGTACTACAACACGCACTTAGGAGGGGTACCTAACCTCCCCTATATAAAAACCTCGTAGACTTTATGAATTTATCTCCAATGTCATTAGTGGACATCTGTATAGTATAAAAAGAGTATTTTATGGCACTACATTGTATGTGACTGTTCATTTATAAGTTTTGAACAAAACAGGTGATCATAAACATGGAAGATTATTTAGGACTTGGGTTCCACGCAACATTGTCAGTCACGCAATTTCTTTTAGTAATATCTGCTTAGGTCTCATAATCTCATTTTATTATCATATTTTAGACGAACAAGATAGATAAAGA
This sequence comes from Agriphila straminella, assembly GCA_950108535.1. NCBI lineage: Eukaryota > Metazoa > Arthropoda > Insecta > Lepidoptera > Crambidae > Agriphila > Agriphila straminella. The sequence goes on along the minus strand of OX467321.1, from coordinate 1,813,313 downwards.
ACAAGTTCCAAAATAGAAGACGTTAACTCAGTGAAGGTGTTGTTGTTGAATACCTTGAATAGACAATAATCCCCTTATACTGGAAAGTGGAAAGCATGCATGATGGTGTTCGCAATTTTCTGATTGTTAAATTGGCTTGATAGTATGTGGTTATTCATATCTTATCTGTTATTCCAAAGAATTCACCCTGAGATGAATTCTGGAAAATCTATGTCCGAAAATTCTCCCTATGCTAGCTGACTCCCTAGCCTAGGTTAAATTCTCGGATATACGTTTCCTAGGATTCACCTCAGGGTGTACTATTATGTATTCTGTGCTCAGGGTGTATTCTTAGGGGTAACAGATCGGAATAACCGAAAGTATGGTGTAAGTATGTAAATAATAAACTTGAATTAAGTATTCATATTCATAAATTGTAACTGGTATAGATTTGGTTGGTACAAGGATCTCTCTGATCTTGGAGACATTATTTGCACTGGACATTATGTAGGTACGAGTAATTTCCAGAGTTCTGACTTTACAATGATTATAGATTCCCGGTAAAAATGTTAAAGTAAACCATAGCACATAATACGGCCCTGTGATTTCCTGGCACGATATTCCCGTCACGTCGGCCGAAGGACGTCGGAGCACGACCGGGCAGATGCGCTCGAGTAAATCGTGCTACAAACCGCCCCCCATCTCCCCCACCCCACCACTGTGTCAGCGTGATGGTAACACATGGTTCGGAGAAAAGCCTACGCCCTGCACTGAATAATAATGAGCCTTTTGTACGCCCGACCTCTATAGATTTTGGTGCTGAGAATTCGTCATGGTCACATAATAGATGCTGTCAATGAATTTCAAAATGATGCCTTCAGCAACACAATGGTTTCTTTGTTTTAGAAATATTTTGGCGTTAATGACTTCTGTTTTAGAAGACAATAATATAGAAGTACCAAAGTAGGTATAGTTAAGTAGGAAACACACAAAGATTTTAGTGTAATAAAGAAAGGAAAGATGGTCAAACTTGTTCAGAGCGTGGAACCGTCACATTCCAAGAAGCTGGTTATAAAGGCGCATCCATATTAAGCGGTCACGGTCCGCCGAGTGTCGGTCAGTGGCGTGGTCCCACGTCCACGCCGCACGCTGCACGCTCTGCGGCTCAAGCGAGAACGATGCGCTTTCTAACGCTCTTGGCTGTTGGCCTTACATACGCAACTAATTAGTACCCAACGTTTCGTAAAACAACTCGCCAAATTACTAAATTATTTTACTACCTCTTTCGATAACATCGCAATGAAAATTCGTTACAGTTACAGTAGAGCGGTTTGTGATATGTCCTGGAGTTAGATAAAACTGGCGATATGGTGGGTGATTGATATTTAATTGAGTTGTCATTATATTAATTTAGAGATCTTATTTTAATTTAGCTTTTGTATCTTTTAACTTCAAACAGGTTAACATTCGTTGTCATTCCGTTACCAGTATCATGATCATGTAGGTAATTAAAACACCACTAACAAATGTCTTGCGCTATGTTATGAAATATCGTTTTGTTTGGATAATAATGTCACTTGCCAAGGTCGCAACAAATTATTGTTACACTAATTAACTATCATAACATCGTACCTAATGAAATGACGTTTAAAGCGTAACAGCTCCGTGTGTTCGAGTGAACCACAATTCTTGTGTTTACCGCTTTTAAAAGCGAGTTTCCAACCGCTAGACAAAAACGCCGCCTAATAATAATAAGAATCGAATGCGAGTCATCAGGGCGGGCGAACGGAACGGTCACGCGCGGCGGCCAAGCGTGCCGCGCCGCGCCGTCACGGGACCACGGCTGCCCCGCGCCCGCCGCCGCGTCTCGGCCCGTCGCGCTCGGCTGCATGGCGGTGTGAATGTGCCTTTAAATTTGCATGAGCTAATGTAGGATTCACATCAACCGGCGCGCGTTGGTGCGCATTTTACCTCTGCCCAATACAAGGAAATTAAAGCGTCTATATACAATTTTATTGTACAGCACAGCAGTTTTCCATATTGCGGTCGGAGCCGGCTGCCATTGCGTGACAATTTTCATACAAATATGAAATTAACTACTTGAATAGACGCTTCATTTTCCTCTGGCAGAGGTAAAATGCGATCCGACGCGCGCCGGTTGGTGTGAATCGCTCATAAGTCTGCGCAAATTGGCAGTGAATATACAATTTTACTTTTTAAACAAGTTTATTACGATATAGCTTATCAATCATTAATTTGCGAAGAAAGGTAGGAGGAAAATAATTCGTAGTGTTAATATGATGCTGTGATTTCCAGCTTGATATTCTCTCTTTCAATTTCAACATAATTTTTCACATGCATGACATGACCATAACCTACATTGAATTGATAATAAGATACTATCTGCTAATTTACTGAGTTCGATTGCCCTTAAATAAAATGTTACTGTTTTGGGGTCGAACTCGAATGTTTAGGACTCATTTGGTTAGACTATACTTCCTACATGTCAAAAAATAAAAAAAACAAAAGTCTACAGTTGACTTTCAAAGTAAGTAATTCATTTTAAAGATTTGCAATATCTGCTATAGATTGATAATGATAAATCTGATAGTATTAAAGGACTCAATTGTAATTAATTCTATTAAACAATTATAGGTAAGTACTTAAACTGATAGGTGTATAAATAAAGATAAATTAAAAAAATAAAGTAAAAAAAAATATTCGATTATTGGCAACAATATGAAGAAAAGCTTACTCATAATATACCTACGTTAATCTTTATCATTTAATTAGTTTTCAGTGTGCCATGACATGATGACAAGACAGAAATTATAAATGTAGATAATAATTATCAGACAAAAACATCTAATTGTGACCATATTTTAGCAAATAAATTATTATTATTTTATTTTATATTATAAATGGGTTTAAATCTGGGTAGTGTTGTCAGCCTCACCACCAGTTCCACTTTATAAGCTTATAACTGGAAAACGATGAATCATAACAAACAATATCCCTAAATTAAAGGACAGTAGGTACACAATACATTTGAGTAATATCGAAGTCCCTTATTATCCATAAAAAGAATAATTAAGAAAAAGTCGCCGGCAAAAAAAGCTGTTAATAATATCAGCCAGCCAGCCATGATGTTTACGACAGCAAAAGTAACCATTTCAAAGGATCCAATCTAATCAATACTATACGTGATAGATTAACCCTTATTTATAAGTACATAGTTATCTTTACTAACATGATAGTGACCGATCGATCAAAAGTTGTTTTTGACGAGAGATAATTTGGATAACACCTGGCCTTCATATTAAATCGATTTTTCGTGTTTAGTCATACTGTCACACATGAAGTGGTGAGGGTATTTTTCCACTAAAATTACATACTTAGTAGTAGCTTAGAAGTCACTTATTTAGAACAACACAATACTATTGAATAAGAAAAATATGATTGAACATAGGCAATCAAAATGTATGACAACTAAATAGAAAAGAAAATAGAGCGTAGGCAGAAAACTTAAATTAAAAAAAGAGCTTTTTTTCTTAGAGCTCTGAAGATTTTAAAGCCAAGAAACTGTCTAGTTTCCATTCGAAACAAAAATGCAGTACTGTAGTGATTCTGTGATGCAGCCATTTTTCGGGCTGGAGGAGTCCGCTGCAATTAGCTCTCGAAGATACCGTGCGTTTACGTTCCAAAATCGTTCTATGGAAGGCGCCATCGCGCCAGCGTACACGGCGACTCCTGAATATGAAAGAGTTGACGACTCGTGCGAGCGAGAAGTGGATGATATAAAAAAGAAAGTCTCGTACCGTTCGACGACCCAGTTGCCACTCCGGCAGCGACGTGACCGGGGATAAAAACGAAATTAGCCTCACGTCTCGCGGTTCTGCTGAAGACAGGCACACGAAAGCGAAATTAACAAGCAATTAATACAGTTGACAACGGAAGTCAATCATTATGCGGCTAAACGCTAAGCACGTCGCCTCCAAATAGCCACGAAGGCAAAGACGAGTTCATTGCACTAAAAATGAGTTAAGGCGTAATCGAAAAGAGTACAACAGATTGTTCTTATGATCAATGTTAATTTTGAACATTTACCTCTACTTGGGTGAGAATTTTCAGCAACCTATAATAATCAGATCTAGAACTTCCAAGAATGGAACAAAACAGAAGCAAACCCACATTAATTGGGAACAAGCATAAAGGAATTAGGATCTATTAAAGCTCTTTCAATAAGAGTTTTTATTGCCCAGACTCATTAACCAATCTTGTGGCCTGCAACTAATCGAAAACAGTAAATTCTAATCGGCATCGTTCCACTTCAACCTCGCCTGTTCTTGTTCGAAAACGGATCAACTAAAATAGTCGCTTCTGGGCTTTCAGCCTTTCATACTCCATTAGTGATACATTGATATGATTCCTTTTGAGAAGCATTATTGGCGGCTCCAGACAGATTGATGTAAGGTAGATAAATAATACCAAAAAACGTGTACATACAGAGATCTTTGGTCAAGAGTACAAGGCAGTGAGTTGTTTATGATAAAAGGCAGCTTCTAGTAAAGTGAAGGTGCCGGTGCGGCGACCGGCCTTAACCAGAATGCCGTGCCGGTGCGCTGACGTCGCGCTGTGGTTAGAAAGTTGCCGTGCTTGCGTCACGGCGCATCGGGTTCGTCGACCCCGTGCACGCGCCATGTTAGTCTCCAGGGTTGCTACATTGCTTGAATGATGGAGGCAGACAGACAGCTCAATGAGAATACTAATGAGCGGCTTAGTTCGTTGTTTAGACTACAGCGGATTAAGCAACTCGAGGGAGAATTGCGAAATGTGTGAATAAACAGTTACTTACCTAAGTGGATTACAAGAAGACCAAGATAATGTGTCCATAAAAATCTAGAAATAGGTAGTTTTAGAAAGATCTTCGACGATATAAAGTGGAGAACAATTAGATGAGTCGCTAGTAGGGTAGGTATAGGTAGTCATAAAATATATCCACTCAATACATTTAACAATGCAAATAGCAATCCATTTTGTTGAACTTCTCATCGCAACTTTTATTGTTATCACACCAACCAACGAATATAGACTAAGATTAAATGTAAAACAAAACAAGTTGTGATGAAAAGGCAGCCCTAGCGACATCTTTAGCATGAACATAGCGACCTCGTTCGGCCGCGGACGCGCCCGCTCCTCCGCGCTCCGGGGCCGTTGGCGGCGCGGCGAGTCCAGCTGTTCCTCAACAACACACAACGCTACATCACCGACCCGACTATGATAAACACACTACAAACACAACACACTCCTCGACAGCCAAAAACATCGGCACCAATTTGCAATTCCAATAAACACTCCGTATTTTGCATGTTTATCATTTCCTTAGAACTGTAACAGCGCAAGCGCTCTTCAACTTACGATAATTTATTGTAAGTACCTCTTTCTTCGAAAATCTCGAATTCAGTTCTTAGTAAATAAGGATAATGTGACGACGTAACTCGCTGTGACCTAAATTGTTTTGCTTTTATTCACTTATCTACTCGTAGACGGTTAAATGGAGATAAAATTCCTGCTGATAAAACTGAATTTTATGATAACGTTGCGTTATATTTGTTGATCACATTTTTTTGTTATCACGTAAGGCTGTCATCACTATATATAGAAAAATATAAAAAGTAACACTAGCACAACACGATGTGTGTGTACACGGAATGGCGTAATAGTTACATAACGGTTTCGGAATAATATATTCTGTTTACTGCAAAGATGTAGATTGTAGAGTAGTTTGCGAACATTTTATCACGAATTTTCGAAAGGAGACGAAGCAGTAATATAAATAACAAGTTAATCATGCCTGCGCGCAGATGCAAAAACCAGTGTACGACCAAGTACGACTTGGAAACAGGAATGAAGCAGGCGAGCTAGGCCTACAACCTTTCTCTTTTGCAAGCTCGGTAACTTCCTTTCACGAGAACAAACTTCAACGCTACCAGTTCCCCACCGACCAGCCACGGCGGACCTCTACTTTTTAGTAACATCAGACATGAGCAGGAGGTCTCGTAAATTTGTTGAGTTATTACTGTCGGACAGCCGGTTCGTTGGCCGGCCTTAGCCCAGTTGGGTGACGTGAAGGGGCCCAAACGACTCCCCACTCTATATCGCTGAGAACGTTCTCAGCGATCGAAACGTAGTTAATGAAATAGGGTCAACCGTGAACGCATGTTTGCTCGACAGTTCAATTACAAACGTGGGAGGTATGGAGGCGCCCACAAAAAGCTGAAGAAATGAACCCATGTCGACAGCGCAGTCACTAATATACGAATACAACGACTAAACACACCAATACGTAATGTATTGAGTTTGAGTACAACAAAACCTGTTTAGCATTGCCTCAAGCTGGGGTACCATTTTTATAGCTTCTCTCTTGAATTTATAACCAGACGTAAAGTAAAGACACACAATCATTGTAACAGGAAAAATAATAATCATCAGTCATCGGTTGTTTTAATTTTATACAAGCGCATGGTCCACGCTGTTGTTGAATATTATGTGTCATGTGATGCGATACGACCTTGATGCCTCGACATTTAATTCATTTGCCTGCCTGATAATTCATTTTCCTCCTTTAGCCTGCGAATCATAATATTAAACATCATTTGAAATGGTTATCACAAAAACCCGGTCGGAACAACTCACCAAAAATTTTGCCTGCAAAACTTTTTCTGTTCCAATAAGTAGGTAAGTACCTAACTACCTACATAGAAAATGCGCTAAGAATCACCAACTTCAAGTTAGTCCAGTTTGCAACTGGGCTGGGATTTTTTGTCCAGTGTCAAATTAAGGTTAAATTCTACATTGAATAGATTATGATGTGGGTGGACACATAAAGAATGTCTAAAGTTAAAATGAATATAAAAAAGTTATGGTGTGTGAGTCAGTGCCGGCTGACCTTGGCCAAGACAAAGAACACACTATTGTGAGGGACAACAAACAGTAATGTTATGGCAGTAAAGACGATAAAAGTGTACTATACGGGCTGTCGAACGTGTCCAGAATCACAATCAAACGTTTGTATAGGTACTATTAAGTATTTGCGATTGACTCAGGAAGTCGTTTATTGTTTGAATTCAAAAACAATGCAAATGCAACTTACCAATCAAAGATTAAAAGCTTTGTGTCTATAAAATATCGTAAAAGTACGCAAAAACTCTTTGAACATTGAAGATTCTTATAATTTTGTTCTTTAGCTTAATGCGACATCTGCAAATGGTAAGATAAACCTGAATGGATTAGTTATTAATAAACATGACTGAAGCACAGACCGCACATGGATCATGTAATATTTGCTCTTAATGAATAAGCAAATGAAATATGTGTGCCAGTCGTGACTGGCAATTAAGTCTGTCATACGTGGCTCAAACATCGGTTCGATACACAGTAGGAAAATCACGTAACCATGTTGACTAAACTTACGTAACTTTTGTATTGTAAATAAATGTTCAAGACATTTACGCTCTACAAATAATACAGCGATAATAGAGTGTTTCATAACTTCAATGAAGAATGTCTCTGTACTGAGTCGTAATACGGATGTGTTATTACGGGACGAGAAAGTAAATCTTCTAGTACCTAGTTCGCTAACAATCCGCAATAAGTAGTGTAGCAACACGGAGAGATGCATCACGACGTCCATTGCTACACGGTGATTCAACATTTAACAATGATAATAAAAGAACATGTTCTCGGAAAACCGTTCTTCGTAACACCTTAACACCCTAACGCAAAATGCGCACATTTTGATATACCTCTATGTAAGTAATTAGCATCACAAAATTCATGTTTTGTTAGTGCTGGTGGTTACTTATTCATGTTATAGACATACACACACGTGTAGTTTTGTCCAGGAGTATTAACGTGAAAGGTCAATCAATCCATGACACGAATGCGATGAGACAACGTATCAAATCAACGTACCGCCTGGTGATGAGATTGCGAAAGGTTAGACGGTTAGATAAATATGTAGACGGATACAAAACAGACTCCGAGATAAATTACTACACGTGGAAAGAGTTCGATAACGCTTCTAGAAATGTTACACGATATGGCAACTTGGTGGTGGCATTTCACCGCAGCTACCTTGAAATTCATAGCATAAAAGATAACAATTTCTGAGTCACGAGCAACCGAAAAGTGATTTTATTATACGAATGGTGCTTTTGAAAAAAGTAGCGACTAAGGACTCATTGAAGCGCAAACATTCCTGATTGGTTCCGTAGATGTGCAGGCAACGATCGCTAATCATCTGATCGTATTCGCTACAGTGAGAACAATTGCATGACCAACGGTAGTGGTGAGTCGCTCGCAAGTACCTCTGCTCACGCGCAGTAAAACATTTCGTCAAGATCACGTTGCGCCGGCGCGGTGGCGGCGGGCGGTGATGCAACGAGCACCGAGCAGCGCGATATCGACGGAATGTAATTAAACGTGTCGCCGTGACGAATGCGTTATCGCGGGTGACCTTGGCACTGAAACTGCACACGCCGCTGCAGCCTTCCCGCCCTCACCTTAGAAAACCTCGGAAACAATTTCCCGCGAGCACATACCATACTTTGGCAAGATGGCAGTGATTGTGTAGGTGCGATACAATTGAGATTCAGGTGTAAATAAAGAAACCATTAAATAAAAATCTGTAATTCTAAAACAATCAATCAAAGGCAATTCATTTGGCAGTTTTTATGTCAGACATTCTAGTTCTACTTGCTCTATTAGTATTAAATTGTTAATGCAAGATAGTTATACAAACACGTAACAACATGCAGGAACATGGAATCACGGATGGCTATAAATTCGAGGTGCTTTACGCGACGCGAAAGGATCCTACTACAACGCTGTCCGTGCGGGTTGTACTATTTCCACCAAACGCTCAATTGTAACATTCTGCATCTGTATCTATATCGATTAGGCAATCTGCCCCCCTAGCCAAAGTAACATTTGCAAATTTTCGTTATCGCTTCGCTTCGAACCATGTATGGATTTGACGTTTTAAAATTCGATTGTTAACGAAACCTTATGTCAATCCCATACATCTTTCGAAAGCGAAGCAATAACGAAGATTTGCAAATGTTACTTTGGCTAGGCCCTCTGAAGACCCTGTTCACATTCGATAAAGGTAGCGTAGCGGCTATTATTCCTATACTTCGCAATGCATTCCTTTCCTACTCATTATTGTTATTTGCGCAATCTGGCACTGGCAGTGCCAGATTGTTTATATCATGTAGGTAGGTGTTATAATTAAGGTTTTACTAGTAGCAAAAATAAGTTGAAAAGTTTTAAGGGCTGCAGGCAAGGGCGCAGACCAAAGGAAATAAAAACAACAGACGGTTTACAATCCAGAGTTCAAATAAAATTTACAAAACTGAAAACAATACCTAACTTTCAAAGAAAAATATCAACACGTGTTCAGTTGTTTTTGAATTTATATCATGTAGGTGTAAAGTAGGTGTTATAATTAAGGTTTTACTAGGTACTTAACTGCACAAAAGAAAGTTGAAAAGTTTAAAGGGCTGCAGGCAAGGGTGCAGAACAAAGGAAATAAAAAGAACAGACGACTTACAATCCAGAGGTCCAACAAAAGAAAATTTCCAAAACTGAAAATAAAACCTAACTTTCGAAGAAAAATATCAACACGTGTTCAGTTGTTTTTGGAACTTTATTATTCTTCGCACAAACAATAGGAATGGCAAAGATCAAACTCAAGTACGAACAGTTTATTTTCAGTAATTTACTGTTTTTGTCGGAGGTTGCGGAAAACAAATGTTTTTTCGCGATGTTTGAAGTTTGAAATCTTTTTTAGTACCTAAGTGTTCAAAGTTCAGCTTGGCGTTAGTAATAGTAGATTGTTATACAAGACGCTAAAATTACCCATTGCATACGAGGTAGTTTTATTCCCGAGCTTTAGCGAGGGAATAAATAGAAACCGAGTTACAATGGGTTTTAGCGTCGTGTGTTACACTCTACTTTTCACTACGATTGCGAGAAAATAAAATACAATATTAAATAGTTTATACCTACTTCCGTAAACGAATCCACTCGTTTTTCTATCCTCCACTTCATAAACTTTTTGTACAATATTTAAATAAATGATTTGTGCTTGACGGCAAAAGATTCAAATTATTTCTTTCCTATTAGTCACACAATTCAATCAGTTTGTAATTATAGAAAAATTCTAAAGATTTCGCGCCATGGTACCTTTTTTAATTTCTGCTGTAGCAGCTAAGCAACACAAACACGCATTCTAAGATTCACTCTGTACACAGAGTATAAATAAGTCTATGATTTCACCGAAGAGATGCTTTTAGTTCCATTTTCAAAAATAAGAATGAGAAACTGGAGGCCTATTACGAAACTTGGTCACGATAGTCGTCCGCAGTTCGTCGGTTGTAGTTATTACAAATATTTTCTATGTAGCTATCGTAGTCCATAGTCTATTGAACGAATAATGACGGATCCACTAGAGAGAAACTGTCAAATTTACGCAATCACTTGCAATATCGCATACGCAAGTGCTTTGTAATAGGAATCAATCAGAACGAAGCACGGACGCAGCTGCGTGTATCGTATTAAACTTTTCGTAATAGACCCCCAGTATTAAGTCGAGCGAGTTTTGATTCGTGATTATGAATAAAGACTTTTTCGTTTTAGTAGGCTCATTGGTAATAGACAAACATTAAAAAAGAAAAAACTTTATCCCCTAGGGCTTATTATGCTATTTTATCTCGACTCTTGTACGTTACAATGACGCACTTTTTGAGCAAGAGGAGTGAAAAAGTATTTTTATGTACACAATCTAAAATAGCTAGCTTTGTCCCTAAAAGCAATATTTTAAATAAAAAAATATGCAGAGCTGGCGAAATAGGAACGAATACCAAAGTTTTAATAAAATGTCAAATAGTTTTCTTTCCCTGGTATTATCAGTAATATCGTAAAACCGTAACTGATTTGCTCAGCGTAAACAGCGAATTCACGTTTTGTGTCAACGTTGAAATTAACAATGTCAAACTCATCACTTTTTGGGGGGAGAATACAAATGGCTCATTACCAACGGGTCACAATTGAAATTGAAATCAAAAGTCACGTGGGAGTTGATAGCTGGCTGGCGGCGCGTGAGGTGGTTGTTAAAAGCCGATTTACGCATCATCTCGGAAGTACGAGGGAAGTTGAAGTACTCCGGGGACATACAGTGGACGCGCTGTGACTGCGCAACGAAAGCTTTCAAGCGGCGTATGAATCGCTAATGTAATTTAGACGATGCCTCCTGCATTAGCATTTCATCCGGCGCACAGGGCTGAATGTTGGCTGAACACCGAAAGCATTTTAAAGTAAAGCTTCTATTTAAATAAGCACAGTCAGACTACTTTGCAGTCGGACTACATAGGGCTGTCTATTAGTCTAGCATCATCAAACATTTCGACATTCCTTTTAGTTACTTTTTGATTTATTACAATAGTTTTAGTCAAAATTGTACATAACATGGCAATAACAATTGGGTAAAGTATCTCGGAGTTCGCTACAGACAAGTGTACGGTATTCGATTCGATAGTGATAACAATGAGGGGAAACCCTTTTTGGTCTCGACTTGTCATAAGAGAGCTTACGGGAAACCCAGATCCCCTTGGTTTAAAGACGAACGAATTTAGATCTAGAGGGGAACAAGCTATTTCTATTTTTTTCCTCAAAATACTTTTAGAGAAGTTCATAATGATAGCAATGCAGATAGCGTTTCTGTCTGAACGCAAGTATGGTTTTAACAAAAATAATTTCGAGCGCCTCTGTGGTCTAGTGGTTCGCCCACCCGTGTAGACGCAGGGGTCCCGGGTTCGATTCCCAGGGAGGGTACAATTTGTACTCGGTTTGGTTGGTGGTAGGGCTTATTCCAAATCCACCTGGCTAGCTACTACCATCTTATCTGAGGATTCCGGGTGTAGTGCGCTTCCACCTTCGGCCTTATCGTCATTTAACATCAGGTGAGGTGAAGGCCAAGCTCTATCCCGTTGTGCATAAAAAAATGTTCATAAAGTGCGTTACTATATTTTGTGGATTTCTAAGTCTAGCGCTTTAGCGCAAAGTGAACTAACCCAGGTGAATCAAGCTGCACGAGTAGCCAGGTGACTAATACAAAAACATTGACAATAATCGATGATTAAGATTAAAAATACATTAAAGTTATTTGAAAATAATGTGCAATATTCCTGATAAAGCATTCGAAGATAAGATGAGGCTAGTAACATCATTCTTTGAACTACCCCAATATAATCTATCAAGTCATATTAGTAATCGTGAATTTGATTTTACATTCTACTCTGTGTCTAGTAGAGCAAGACTAAAAAAAATTATCATAGTTTAACAAATGAGAGCTTATAGGTACTAAACTAATCGATTCCATGTGTATAATGTTAATAAGTATTTATAACACGGTCGCAATATCTATGGACCTGGGGCCGTATTATGACCTCTTATTTCCTGGCAGTTTTCTGACTGGTTATCAATCTATCTTTTTTATTTGGTATACAGCAAGAAAGAGATGTAACTATAGCAATTCATAAACCTGGCAAGTTTTAAGAGGTTGTAATACCCCCCCTGGCGTCGATGATCAGTGAAATAGCATCACTAGAAATGAGAAAGTAAAGAGCAAAGTATGAATTTTTATTTTATTTTTCGAAGCGACTTAGGTGGAAGGGGGTGGGAATCGTATTCCAGCTAGTGTTGCCAGATCAAAAGTCCAAAATATCTGGAGAAATTTTGAAAATGTCGGGATTTTGCGGTTGTTGTCGGGAGAAATGAGAAATAAATATTTACAATAAAAAATGTAACTTAAATGCCTGTATATAGTATGAATACGGCCGCGCAGCGCGATTTATAGTAAGTTCCAACCACTAATCTTGTAATATTGACTGTCTATTGTTGAAAACAGGCCGCGCAGCGCGATTTATAGTGACTTCCATCCACTAATCTTGTAATATTGACTGTCTATTGTCGAAAAAAGGCCGCGCAGCGCGATTTATAGTGAGTTCCATCCACTAATCTTGTAATATTGACTGTCTATTGTAGAAAAAAGGCCGCGCAGCGCGATTTTTACTCAGTTTCATCCACTAATATTGTAATCTGTGGTTTCATCCGCGAAATTATTGTTTTCTAGAGAACTTTCGGAACAGCTGATTTTCTGGGAGCTTTTAAGATTTTTCGGGAGTCGGGAGATCACTTGAAATTGCGGAAGAATCCAGGCGAATCCCGACCATCTGGCAACCCTTATTCCAGCGGAGTCCACAGATATATATTGTGACCGGACCTGCGTTGCTGTCTGCAGTCTGCACCACCCTGCGCAGTAATTGACAGTCCAGCGACATTCTATCGCCTATCCCACTACGTGCAGATGTTGCAAACTGTTTATTGATATTCGCGACGCCAACACGCCGCGATCGATTATCATTGTAAATGTTGGGCAAACAGACGAGACGACAAGCTGCTAGTGGTTTTATTTAAGCTTGATTTTGAAGTTTCCTATGAGTTGTTAAAACATACTTCGCTATTTGACTTTGCTAATGGTAATGCAAGAGCGAAATACCGATGAATAGCCCAACAAACAAGTCTTATTGGCGGTTGAACATAGAACTTTTATAGGCAAAGACCTGCTTCCCTGAAACTCTAATTATAGTGAGATAATCCTTACTTCCTTATCGTTACTAATATTATAAATGCGAAAATCAGTTTGTTTTTGATTGTTACGCCTTCACGTCTTTATTACTGAACCGATCATCATGAAATTTTGCATACACGTTATCAAGGGTACTACGGAGAAGGACATAATTACCTTTTTCAAGGGTACAGACAGACATGACATATGGTACCGAAAACATTACTGTTCCCGAGGGATAGAGAAATATCTGTCCACGCAGACGAAGTCGCGGGCGAACGCTAGTGATATTATATTGTGTAAAAAGTTAATTACATTTGCAGATTATACCACACCACAATCGGTTTCTTTCAATAATGTTTCATTTTACTGGGAAAAATAACTGAACTACCTACAGCTTTTGTAAACTTAATTCAAGCCGGGTAGAATAGTCATTTAAAAACTGTCTTAACTAAAGGATTAGCGTTATTGTGGTCGAGGATATTGGCTGCAGTGGCTCGTCTGGAGTAGCAGACACGAATGTTAATGCCGGCCCGTGTGTCCTCGACTGAGCCGGTCTGGCGATGGAATAGTAATTGTGCATGGAACGTGCGCCGACTAACACGCGACTCCAAAGGAGGCGAAAGGTCCAGAACTGCTCAATGCGAAGCTGAATGCTAATCAAGGACGGCTGTATAAAAAAGGTTTTACTAATTACGATGATTCCAAAATAACGCACAGGATTTTCTTACACGTATTTGCTATCACCCTACCTACCTAGCTCGCTTCCCTATAGATGGAGTAAAGCGGGAAGTTTCACAGAACCGATTCTCAACTCCATCTGTCAACAGGTTAAGTTACAGATAGACATTGATACTGTCAGCGACTGGTGTAGGGCCAACAAAATGAGCCTTAGTACAGGCAAGTGCTCCGTCATATCGTTTACCCTAAAAAAGAATCCTGTTCTCTTTAGCTATGAGATCGACGGGATACCTTTGGAGCGTAAATTCGTGGTGAAAGATCTGGGAGTATTCTTTGATACCAAATTAAGTTTCAGTAATCACTGCGAGGCAATATCTAAAAAGTGCAGCAAGCTTTCTGGCTTTGTCTTTCGTGTTACAAAGGAGTTTAGATCCCCTAGGAGCCTGCTGCTGCTTTACAAAACACTAATAATGAGCCAGCTCGAGTATGCCTCTGTAGTGTGGTCACCCCAATATAATAAATACATAGATATGCTGGAGTCAATTCAGAGACGTTTTCTCAGGATCCTGACATTAAGGTTTGGTAAAAAAAGAGAGCTCACAACATACGCGGAACGATTACGCTATTTCAACTTAAAGAGTCTCGAGAGCCGACGTAAGGTGCACGACCAAACCTACCTTCACAAAATCTTACACGGATCACTACATACCACTCTGCTACCGGATATTCACCTCAGAATACCAACGAAATCATCTAGACATGATCGTCCCTTCTCTATTCCATTCTGCGGTACCAAAGTCTCATTCCACAACCCCATATTCAGAATGTGTCGCGAACATAACACTCTGCTTAACCAGTTGGACGATGTGCCTGATATCTACGCTTCCTCGCTCAATAAGTTCAGAACTTCACTACGCAGGCTGGTATGATGGACTATATTCAATTTGTATTTTGTTCCTGTCTATATTAATTAGTTAATGGAATTTAATTGTATTCAATCTAATTAATTTTTAATCCAATCTAATTTATTTAATTTTGTAATGTAATTTAATCTTAATCATTTCAATTTAATTATTATTCAACTTAATTTATTTTATGTAATTTAATTTAATTGCTGACTTGTCCGATTAATCATGTTGTTCACACATGTTGTTGGAGTTGCAGCCTACCTGCTTACTTTTTATAATGTTGTGATCTATATTTATGTATTTGCTGTAAATCTGTTTTGTGTGACAAATAAATAAAATAAAATAAATAAATTATAAGTGATGTAGATGACTGGTCCACATTACCATTTTATTACCATAGCCGTGATAGGTCAAGAAATATTTATAGATATTGATGTAAGCTCATAAAAGCCTTGATCACGATCTGTGAGATACTTTGTAAGGATTAGCAAAATATCGCATAAATAAAAAAAATAATTATAAAAAACTGCTGTTTCATAAATTTTGATATTTTCGTTATGAATTTTTGTATGAAACAGCTGATTTTTTTTCGCAATTTCTAAGTTGGTACTATAGTAAAAGTTGTTCAGTTTGAAGGTCTCTATATTCGGCATTAGGAGATTTTTTGTAACACATTGTACAAAGCTACTGCCTTCCCTATCCCTATCCCTGTTTTTAGGAAAAATCTAGTGAGACATTTAGTGCAATTTTAGTGGTCTACAAGTTTTATAGCTAGCTACTTTTTTGTATAATCTGCAGGATTGTTAATGTGTTTTGTTTATGTACCTACAATTATTAGTTTAATATTAAAAATTGTCGTAACCAAAGCATCAGAAGATTCAGAAGTAGCTGTACCTACACTTTGTCACACCAACAACAACAATTAAAATTGTATAGTAAGCGGACGGCCGTACAAACAACTGTCTGCGACCATTCACCGGGGAGCTGCGCGGGCGCATCCAGTGGAGCGGCTCGACGTTATCGGATGTTATGCAACTGTTCAAGGCCGAGTGACCGACCATAGCTAATCTCTCTTTGGTAATGGTTTTTTTTTATGAAACGAACGAACGCACTGCCTGCCTAGTGAAAATTTTGACGAGACGTAGTCAATGGCTCTTTTATTAATTTTTTTCTTTTATTTGCCGAAATGTCTTTATTAGGTTTGTGTAGTGTATGTACTAGTTACATCATTCAATTAAATGATTATAAATTTCAAAACAATAACAATGTCACTCATCACTATATCATTCTGATGATTATCGCAAATTGATTAAACATCTACTTACGTCTGCTTAAATTTTACAATAAGCAATTTTTATTTACATACCTAGGTCAGTGCCTGACGCCTGTTTACACAATGTATTTATGCTCAATCTGCTCAATTCACGGACTTTATTATTTATCGGAAACAAATTGCATATTGCAGTCCAATTTGACACAGAAAATCATAACAACAACTCTGTGGTCATGTGACGTGACGTGACACCTTCAGAATGAAGAGTGAATTATGACCTCATTGCTCGCTTCCAGGAGCTGACGCGGGGTCCAAATAGTGTCATCGAGTCAGCGATGATTAATGAGGTAAACAACCGAGCGACGCAAAATTGAGCCCAATATCAGAGCGATATAGAAAACTCCAGAAACGTATTATGGGACATAAGAGAGCTCACGTCGTCACGTGATAACGCTCTTAAACCCGCTCACGTTGATTGTTTCCAATTTCTTTGCGGGTGCAAAGTTTCCAGAGCACGTGAACATCGGACGTGACTTGGAAAATTCGGCGCAGTTCCAAACTCCGGCCCCGGGAGACGCCGCGAAACCGACCGGCGACCAAAAGAGTTAACTTTTATTTGCCGGGAGGGACGTCGACGGGTTTCGTGCTTGTGCATAATCCATAAATAGTATTAGCGAACGTGACCAAGTAAGGGAAATCCCATGAAAGCCTCGGCGCCTGTCGCTACGCGGTTTCAAAAGGTTTTTATTCTTGAAAACAGAAAGCCTTTCGCTTTGTTGAAAATCATATTTCAACGTTTATTACTTAGCACTAGGCGTGCTTCTACATAACGAATTCAGCAAGGTAATGTTAAGTTTTCTCTTAAGCAAAATTTCGCTGCATCGTCAACTCTATTGTGTAAGTAGGTACAAATCAGGTTTAAGGCAAGTAATAATAACGATCAATCAAATCGGCTCTGTTTTTAACCGACTTCATCAAAAGGAGGAGGTTCTCAATTCGATTGTATGTTTTTTTTTTTTTTTTGATTGGTAAATTCCGGCTCAATTTACAAAACAAAGGGATGTAAACCTGCTTTATTGGCCTGTTCGACCAATGTTGAACAGTAATAGCCGCCTGGCGATGGCGTTTGTAAATGGCGCTTACACGACCGGTCGCAAATACGGAAATGCAGCGCAGTCTCCTCAAGGTGAGGCACGTCGCGCGCTCTAGGAACGGGAAGGCAGGCGCAGACGACCGGGATCGAGCGAAGGCGAGCGGGGAGGAGGCGGGGAAGCTGCGCTTGCGCCGCCCCGGCCGACGACCCGGTCGGTGACCGCAGCAGGGCGTGCCCTTCGAGCCTATTGTGTACCTTGACTCGATTAGAAAGTTGATTCGAGAAAGGCTAAATCAGTATTCAGAGTAGGTCGGAATTTGTAAAGTTGCCGAGGTCGTGTAAACAATGCTCGTTGATTTGATGTTAGGTGCATTCAATTGGCTACTAACTGTTCCTTTCAGTACAAAGGAATGTTAACGTCAGAGGCTACAAACACACGACTACAACAATCACTATTGTTAGAATAGAAAGCAAAAAAGGATTTATTTGTAAATTTTTGGGCTTCAACGAGCAACTTTAAATAGAAATTAGTTTGATTGAATAGTTTACCATTACATACGCTAAAATGTGGCAGTTAAGTTGTCAATTGTGCGGTCACCTCCACGCCTCTTGCCACCTACGGTCAAGTTCGTGACTAGAAACTCGCCGACCACGGAGTCCAGTCCCTCATTAGGCTACCTTCTTACATAACTATACCTATCTGCCTCTAGTTGACTTGCTCACAGTGCTATTAGCCGCCTCCAAGGCACCGCAACCGCTGAACTTTGTAGAAGACAGAAAGAATCTAGAAATTATTAAGATGTATCTATTACAAAGTTTGGTATGACGAACTTTGTTGGTTATGTGCTACATTACATTATTATGTAATGTAGCACACGGCAATGTTGGGTTGGGTATCTACCAGGCATATTAAGTACTTACCTACCTTCGACACGAGTCACAGCTTAAACGTAATCGTATCGTTTACGAGTACGATGTGTTTGGGTATCATACTAACACTTCATACAAGAGGTACTCAGTTACCGACAACTACTCCCTTTACACAAAGGAAGGCAAGGCAGTATTGGCTGCACCATAAATAATATCGCTGAAACAACAAGCGTCCGCGACACGTGCCAACTTCAAAACAGACCATGAATCTTATTCAAATCGCGCGACAGGAGAGGAGAGAGAGACGTAAAGAATAGGGATGATGACTAATAAATAAAATAACGAAATATTAATAAAAATCGTAAACATATCAAACTTTTAGAGTAGCTTGTTTGTATACCTCTTGGTTTTATATATTGCATATTATTTATTTTATGACCCTTCAAAGTTGGGTGGACAAGTCCATTTAAAAAGTATAAAATTTATTAAAATAAATGATACCTTTAATTAGTCCGTAAAATGTATAGCTTTGTCTAAGAAACTATTTTGATAAACACAATATTTAATATAGCTGCCGAACGAATTTCCTACGCGTTGCATACAACCGTCTCAGGCGTGACGTCATAACTAGGAAGCCATTAGTATGGAGCGTTTTTGGGCGAGTCCATTTGTGTGCATTTCACACTGTGATATCTCGGGCAGTTTTCATGCTAGCGAATTAATTCTTTTACCAATGTTTCTTTTTTTGAGAGGTAATTCGTGTAACATAAAATAAAAAAAGTTGTCATCATCCCTATTCCCGTGGAAGAGAAAACGATTGCGTTGCCTTGTTTCGTTGCCTATGCTCGTTTCGTTACCTATGCAAGTGCTAAAAGTGCATTCACAATGACGCGCGTTCATTGATGACTGAGTGGCGTCACTTCTACGTATGTAGAGAAGAAGAGCGGGAACCGATAGCATCTCACCGTATTAGGACACATTAGGAGCCCCGAGATGCGCTGCCAAAAGATTCTTACATCATTCAATATTATAAAGTTGGCGGCGAAATTAATAACGAAAGCGTAGAGGCTAAATATAAAGTTGTTTATTTAGAATCGACAGGTAGTCTTCATAAATAGCAGTAGACTATCGTCATCGGTACTGGTGACTTGTATGCATCAACGAAGCCAAACTTTTGTTACTTTCACGATATGGAATCACAAGGTTTACAATATTTTCAAGTTATCCTACCTACACTCTACAGTAAGAAAAGGCAAGAATTCTGTACACTCTACAGTAAGAAATGGCGAGAATACTGAACGGAAATTGTACGACACGAGTAGGTATTTTGGTGATATCAAATATTGAGCGAGCGAATAGTGACGAGACAAAAGACATTTGTGCCTGGGGGTCAAGTCTGCTAAATGTTATCGTCAAAATCGTGGTTCAATGGTGTTTGCATGGTAATGCTTTTTGACACAGTTCTTGTTTCTTAAACCCAAAATCAAGACACAGTATGTTTCCATTTTGGGTTTAAGAAACACAATGTGTTTCGGTTTTGGGTTTAAGAAACAAGAACTGTGTCAACAAGCATTTTCATTCAAACACCATTGAACTACGATTTTGACGAAAACATTATCAGACTTGACCCCCTGAACAGGGGGTCAATAAGAACATCATTGTACCATTAGAACACCATTGAACTACGATTTTGACGAAAACATTAGCAGACTTGACCCCCCGCTGTAACATGAGTTGGGTCAGGTACACGTACACTGGCTGACAGCCAAATGCATTACCGCAGCGGAAACAGTCGTTTTATCAAAATGCGCGGAGGAAACAAAGAAAACGTTGACGCCGCCGGTAACGTGTGGTAAAATATTAAAGTTCCTTGGTATTTCCACAGTATAATCTAATACTGTGGTATTTCTATTAACATGAGTATACAATTTACGGTGACACACACACATGAACAGATGGTTGGTTATGGTTGTGTTAGTCATTTTGTTTTGAAGGAGAAAAAAAAGGAAACTAAGAATCAACAAGAACATTTTTAAGTAAGTGATAATAGCACAGATTTAATCGCACTCTGAAATGTTAACATCAAACCGCTAATATGTGATAGTTCAGCTGATCTTAACGTAAATTTTTCAAAAATACGAATAAGAATACTTTGAATTTACCTTTTCATTGAATTTTTACATCTATTCGAACATCAGAAACATTGATATATTTAGTACCGATATGTGATATTGAGAAAACTGGAGGAGCACTTTGGAGCGAAAAGAAAGAGATAGAACAGAATGAAAACAGCTGAAAGAGGCCTATATCGCAGACACGCTGATCACTAAAGCCAAGAAGGAATAAAATGTATCTCGTTAATTATTAGTGACAATGTATAAAATCTTTGTTTGATTAGTGTCAGCAATAAAGGCTTAAAGTAAGTAAATTTCCTTCACATCACTGATCAATACAATTTGAGCTAAGTCTACGGCTCACTGAGCCACTAGTTGTTTTGTGTCTGGAAGACCCAGTTGCATTACAAATGTAGTGTCATTTAATTCAATGGTCTCTACAGTTGCGATAATTCTTATGAGCAAGATTTTTGATGTTTTAAAATTAACGTTAACAAATTAATAAAATAATGAAGTCTCAGATGCAACCCCATATAAAAAGCCGTCACATATTTCATAATGCTAATGCAAGCAGCAGAAGAATCCACATCTTCCTGCCAAGAGATTATAGCGGGATTGGATGAGTCAGACTGCGGCCGTTCAGTTTTCATCGGGACCAGCAAATGCATTGGTAGTTTGTACTACATCGTCAGAAATAAACTGGCATGGCGCCTCGCGCCTCGCCCCGGCCGGAAACGGAAATGACGCGGCGGACGAGCGTATCAATAGTCCGCGCCGATCGTAACAGCGGCACCGGCCGTGAATGCCAGCCTTTGTGCATAATTTACCCAGTAATGACGTCATCAAATTAGCTTACATTGTCTATCATTATGTCATTTAGATCTGTATTTATTTTATCATTATCTTCTATTTTCGTGGATTTTATGAATATTATCTGGCAGAACGATTTTGCATATTAAACTACTTACCTAAATTAAAGTTACATAGCCGATTTTTTGGACTTTCAAAGTGAATGCTTGAAATTAACCCGTTTTTTTTTAAACTACATTAAAAACCCGTCATTATGACTCCTCCACGTAAACGTTCAAAAAACCGCAGAAGAGGCAGACACTTTTTATGGTGTTTATGGTTTTTTTAACAGCCGTCACCTCACCTGGTGTCTCACCGGGAACTGTGATGGCGTCGTTTTTAGGCGTCGTGCGGTGCGGGACGGACACACCCCGTCTCGCGTGGGTTAAGCTAACGGTTAAAACAGGTACATAGACATACATACCTACCTAAGCAATAACGGATCTTCCCTGTTTAACTGTTACAGTGGAGGGAGATATAGTTTGTGTCGTAAATGATAAAATGTATGTATTTCAAAATAATTTTATTTTTGTTCCCAATTGTTCTACTGGGCAGTTCTGTCAGAGTCAGAACCAATGAGACTTTTTTCTCATTAGTTCTATTCTACGTTCTACCTAACGCAAGTAGGCACTAATGTGGAAAAAAAAGTTTTATTTGTTCTACGGTAGACCGGCTGAATAGTAATATTTTTATAAGCCCCTATCAAAATGGTTCCACATAACACCAGCGTCACGGCATTAACATGCTGTGGCATTTTGCTGAGTGGAGGCCTTTTCGGTTGCATAGCAATAACATTTAAAATGTATTTTTATAAATGTGTACATGTATATGCTCCGAATAAACATTTTTTATTTCTTTCTTTCTTTCTATTTTTATGCACCGCTTCATTGATATAAAAATCATTTTTTTAGCAGTTTTACCCGCAGCGCACTCTTAATTATTACATCAAACCGCTTTAAATGTGACAGTACTTATAGCTACTTTTTACATTATTTTTTTAAAAATATCCTCGAAGAATACTTTTTTTCCTTTTTAATAATTGAATTACATTAATAATACATTCACATTTTATATATTACTATCAATCTTATAAAAAATAAGCAGAATTTATCAAAAGTTGTGGACAAAGTTAACAAATGCTAACAAAACAACCAATATAACCGTTTTCATTATAAAAAAAGTAAAAACAACCGATGCCTCCTGTGAGGATTGAACTCACGACCCCTGGTTTACGAGACCAGTGCTCTACCACTGAGCTAAAGAGGCGATAACTGGGGTCGCGAAATAGCGCTTCGACTTCTGTTGACCATCGCGAGCGAAAATCGGCTACTTTATCAAAAGATTTTGTTTGTGAAATTACCCCCGATAAAAGTGAGTGAGATAATACCACAGATTACAAAATAGCACAGTACATATTACTTCCTAAAAATCACTATTGTTATTTTTGAATTGGTTAATAAATATTTTACTTTATTCTACTACTTTTTGGCGTGATTAATATACACCACGAAGGTGAAAATTAAGTAGTTATTTTTAATTGAAAAAGTGTTTAATATAATTTTTACGAACTATTTTACTTTTACGCAAGAAAATCCGTCGGGGTCTGCCATTGCGCCCATTGCATCTCTCTGTTCTATTTCAATTAACATTTTAACAGATTTAAAACTGCGGTGCCGTTTTAGACTGAACATTAATCACAACTGCAAAATATTATAGTTAATTTCGGGGCAGGTAATGGCAGCCCCGACAGATTTTTCTTGCGTTTATAAATTTACGAATTACATGTACCTAGGTGGATAAAAATTATGTATAGTAGCTAAGTACATCACTTTTAGTCTGTACTAAACGGAGGATTTTCGTTCGTGGGTTTTTTTTCATAATTTTTAATTTTCTATAATTATTTATGAATTTTTTAAATCAGGCGTAGGTTTTTTATTTAAATATTTTTGTGGAGAACGCAAATACCGCACCAGAATCAGCTAAATAGTTTCTGAGAAGCTGTCGAGTGCAAACCATCCTAGGTGGTTGGCTGCTGCAGCGCCCTCTGGTGGTTTACAGTTACAGCTATAAAACATGTTTAGAAACCTGCACTGAAATGTCACCTATTTAATGCAAAAAACCGCATCGGAATCGGTTGAATAGTTTCTGACAAGCCCTCAAGCGCCAACCATCCTAGCTGCTGCAGAGCCACCTGGTGATCTGCAGCTGTCCTGCAATACCTCCTCTTAAAACCTAGTTTTAAATGATACCTGTTCAATACAAAGAGTCGCATCGAAATCGGTTTAGTAATTTTTGAGAACTCTTCAAGTGCCGACTTATCTAATTGCTGCAGGCAGCGCCCCCTGGTGATCTACCACCATGAAACATGTCTAAGAACCTGTGGGGTTACCGCGCAAGTGTCGTCGACTTCGCCGTCGGCTTCATTTGACAGATGGATGTAATACATTGCTACTTTCCGTTGGTAAGTTTTTTTTTGTCAAAAAAAGTAGCAATGTATCTCATCCATCTGTCAAATCATCTCATCATCTGTAAAACCGCATCGAAATCGGCCCAATATTAGTTTCCGAGGAAAATGGTAACAGACATACATACAAACAAACAAACAACCTCTAACCCCAAACGCATATAGAGTTTGGTCAACGAAAGATGAGACTCGGTTGGAAATGGAACTAATTTTACGCCTTATTTTAAGGTTCAGTTTCCAATAACTTAACCTCTAAATGTTAATTTAACAGGGAAAGTGGCGCCGCCATTTCAATCTCGTCTTTCGTTGACCAGACTAACACTTCTGTTCCGTTCGTGGGTAAAAAAGCGCCCTTTTATTAAGGGTGCACCGAGCCTCCACTAGCGCCACCAATCGAGAAAAAATCATTACAACGAAATAAAAAAACTTTGTTTAATAAATTTCTATTAATAATTCTGATAAATATTATTCCCTAGTATTATTAGTTATAAATAAAGTATTTATGCGTTTTTTCCTGGCTTAAATGTGATTGCGTAGAGGAAAACTTAGGGCAGGGGTTTTCAAAGTAAAGGGCGCGGGCGGGTCACCTGTGAACTGTCACAGAATATAAACTAACGCGTACTGTGTAGTTCATATGTCATTGTTTTGGGTCAAATTATTTTTTCTAACCTAAAATTGTCTAGGTAGAGGGGGCGCGGATATTTTTTAGGAAGGGGGCGCGTCCCAAATAAGTTAGGGAACCCCTGACCTAGGGTGACAAGGTATTAAGTTTAATACTGTCGTCATAGTAAAACTTAAATTTTGATATTTGACCATCACTGCAATGGAGACCGACTTATTTTAGTCCTTTGTGTATACGTACATTTCTTAAATAAAGAGTATATTTTATTTATTGTTATAGTCAATATGTATTCTGTGGTCAAACCTCGAAGCTACGGCGCTCCTAGGTTTGGCTAGTCAAGCCTCAGGTTCGTCAGTCAAAGTCCAAACCAACCAATAACGTGTTTCGGCCTTTGACTAACGAATTTATGTCAATCCTAGAAGAGACCAACTTGGACAGTCAAAGTCCGAAACTCAATAGGGTCAAAACGGGGTTTGACTAGTCAAACCTAAACCAGGAGATTCTTATTGATTTTCTAGTATTGTTTTCAATACTAAAATATAAAGTTTGAGAGACATTGTTAAGATTGGTCATAAAAAAATCAAAACATACCTTGCTGAATTGCGATGCTTATCTGTAACATAAAAAATACGATTAATAACTTGTTACAATATAGGTAAACAAAAAGTTTGCCGAAACCCGGGATCGAACCAGGGACCTTTAGATCTTCAGTCTAACGCTCTCCCAACTGAGCTATTTCGGCCAGTTGATATAACACCAGAAAATACGTCCAGGTTCTGAGGTTCACTACGTAATCAATAAGTTGGCGCAAAATACACTACAAAGTATTAAAAATGAAAATACTACTCCCATGGCCCCATCCTCATCAGATGCAACTTAAATGATAACATAGTCATTAAAGTCGATGATAATTTTCCTGCTGCCTACTGTAAAATTTCTTGGTCCACGCTACTACTAACGCCATCTAGGTAGATTGTGTAAAACCATGTTTCACTTGCGAAAAAGCACTGTGCTGGTAAATAGTACTACTATTAATTTATTCTGTGACAGTACTTTGAAATGGCTGTAAATTCAAATGCAATGAGAATGGGATGGAACCTTGTCAAAGTAAACCGGAAATTGACTAATAAGTTAATTTTAATTTAATCTATCAACTAATTGTTTACTTGAGCAAAAGTTCCCTCGCCTCGGATGTGTGACACCATGTTTTTAGATATCCCTGTGTGTGGTTGGCCAGCGTGTGCGTGTCAGTTCGACAAGGTTCCATCCCCTTCTCATTGCAATCGAGTTCTCGCACATCAGGATCAAACAATCGTCAAAATGTATTATTTTGGTACATTGAAAATAGTTTCCATAGTACTGTTTTGACATTTACTTGATTCCAACTTGATCTCGAACGCGACCGTATCACCGTAGTAAACCCCCCCTCCTCCAAAGTCAAATGGACAATACTAGAGTAATAACAAACTTATTTTTTTTTGAGTTTATATATACCTAAGTTCGTCATCATCCCAACACTTATCCCAATTTATTAGGGGTCTGTTCGGTGGGTCCTTCTCTTCCATTCAACTTCAACATCCATATCTATTACTCTTCTAGTAACATGCCTTTCATCCCTTCTCATAACATGCCCAAACCAAGTTATTTTATCTTAATACTATTACTAGTATAGTATTATATTACCTGTGATACTATTTAGGTATTAATTTATCTGTACCTGAGTCCTCTTCCTCCGGCACCTGCACCTGTACTGCCTTGTCAGCAGCCACTTGTCCTACATCGTCCAGTATCACACCACAGCTTTTATACAACTTACTACGCAACTTCATTTGCTTATCTGTTTCACGGTAAGCTTTAATCTCATCCTGAAACAATTGCAAATACTTAAAAGAAGCTTTTACCACAGATTATATAGTACAGGGTTCCATCTGCACAAGGACAATCAAATAATAGGCCACTCTCGCTGCACGGCAATCTTTCTGTTGTATAGCTCTGTCTCAGCTGACACATTACATCTCTCATATGCTGGCTTGACCGATTAAGGCCGCGAGCAGTAGGCTAATATATAAGTTTAAATGCGGAGTGAGATCCTGTTTTTACAGTATTTTATAGCCCTATTATACAATGAGTATTTTGAATTCAAACAATTAAAGTATTAAATTACTTACTTTTAAATCCTTTAATCTACAATGCGATCTACTTGAGTAACACTGTCTTAGATGGGAATCTGACCAATTTTCACAGTCACGGTTTGAAACAATAGGTGCGGAACCCCTAGTTCTTATGTTTGGTACAGTTTGAGCGATGGTTCGACTAGTTGGTAGACGATGTGGTGATGTTGAAGGATTCAATGATCTTATTGTTTTTCTAGGCTTCACTACAAACTTTCTTTGTGGTGGGATTTCAGGTGAATAGTCATTCAAAACCACCGGCAACTCACTAAATATAGAAGAACTAACGTTCGAAACAGATGGTTTGGCGCCAACAGAAACCGATGGAGGTATATCATGTCGCGTTACGAGTGACGGAGATTTCAAGGTACTTCGTGATCGGTTCTGCACACAAGACATCACTCTTTCGTGCTTATTTACGCGTCTATTGTTGGTGAAATCCATTCTACTTTGGTGGAAAACATTTATAACCTAAGTTCTTCGGCTTCAATCTACAACAAGCTGTGTGCTGTATTGTATTCTACTTTTGTTGTGATTTATATAATAAATTCAATCAGCATACACCACGATTGCGATACTCTCGAGCAAGTTTTAAAATTGTACGATCAAAACAACCAACCAAACCAAAAAAAAATTTGACTACGTTCAATCAAACGAAGTACGATACGAACACACACAACACGCAGAACAGCAGGTGCATTCCAGCAGACCAATCGCTGTCTTTGGTCAGTGGTTGGGTTTGAACGGACTTTTTCACCACATTTTAAACGATTGTAAAGTTGGAAAGTAAGAAACCGTTCAGTTCAAAAGTAGGCCTTAAACAGGACTGCTTAACGCCTGCTTTCATACTAACAGTTGAGGTCATAGTACGAAAAAGTAAGGCAGTCAATATAAGCATGAGTGGGTCTCCAGCTTCCTCATAAGCTATAGAGAAATTCTAAGCATGCCATATTTTAAAGCATAATAGCAGCAATCAAACTTCCAGACATAATAATAGCAGCCACCATAAGCTCGTTACCATGAGTTGTTTTATGTGTGCGAGCTGGCGACACGTGTCTACAGCTTACACATGCCGTTAAGGCAAACCAGTGAGGTTAGGGTTTTAGACTATAGTCAGAAATTTAGAGCCTAATTGCAGCAATAAGATCCAAAAAAACCAACCATCACACTCAAATACTCTTGAAACTACGAGCATAAAATTGTGTGCGAGCTGGGGACCCGTGTCACTGGCTTGCACAGCTGTATTTTCGTAATTATTTAAGCTACGATTATGGACTATACCTCAAAATTTTCAGCCGAATTGCAGCATTAGGCTCCAAATTTTTCAAAACTTTATCTCGAAAGGTTTTTGAGCTACGAGCCGATATCTATGTGTAAGCTGGGGACCCGTGTCGCCGGCTGACACATGGTGAATTGCTGTAACTGTATATGTTAGAGTTTCGTTTTAAAGATCAAATGATATGTTATAATTGCAGCACACACGAGGCAAAATTTCAAATCTCTGGGCCTCTTAGTTTCGAAATTATAAGCCAAAAACCGTTTTCCCCGCCAAATAACTCAAAATAATACTAGCTCTTAGGTTTAAATTCGTTTGCAATAGTGTAGCGCACGGAACGGCAACGGCGCGATTAGCCGCTTCCGAGCCATTTTTTTGAATTTTTTGGCGGGGAAAACGGTTTTTGGCTTATAATTTCGAAACTAAGAGGCCCAGAGATTTGAAATTTTGCCTCGTGTGTGCTGCAATTATAACATATCATTTGATCTTTAAAACGAAACTCTAACATATACAGTTACAGCAATTCACCATGTGTCAGCCGGCGACACGGGTCCCCAGCTTACACATAGATATCGGCTCGTAGCTCAAAAACCTTTCGAGTTAAAGTTTTGAAAAATTTGGAGCCTAATGCTGCAATTCGGCTGAAAATTTTGAGATATATTACATAATCGTAGCTTAAATAATTACGAAAATACAGCTGTGCAAGCCAGTGACACGGGTCCCCAGCTCGCACACAGTTTTATGCTCGTAGTTTCAAGAGTATTTGAGTGTGATGGTTGGTTTTTTTGGATCTTATTGCTGCAATTAGGCTCTAAATTTCTGACTATAGTCTAAAACCCTAACCTCACTGGTTTGCCTTAACGGCATGTGTAAGCTGTAGACACGTGTCGCCAGCTCGCACACATAAAACAACTCATGGTAACGAGCTTATGGTGGCTGCTATTATTATGTCTGGAAGTTTGATTGCTGCTATTATGCTTTAAAATATGGCATGCTTAGAATTTCTCTATAGCCTATGAGGAAGCTGGAGACCCACTCATAATATAAGCGCTGCTATAAGAGCTCATAGTAAGGTCTCAGGAGGCTTACCATCAGCAAAGGGCTTAAGGCGTTAGGCGATCGATGACTCAGGGATTAGCCTGCTGGAATGCACCCACCCACTGACAACTACTGTCAGACAGACTAGATAAATATGTGAAGGAAGAGAAAGTAGGTACCTACTCACTTCTCAAGCTTACGCGCTCACTAGACATGAAATAAAACACTTTTAACGGATACTAGCGCGGTTTTATTGAAAGTACTTTGGTAATTAGTTGGTATTTGGTTTGATTTTTGATTTTCCCGACCTACTATAATTTCACGATAATTTCTGTCTACGATAATTTCCTTGGCCACATCCAAAAAAGAAGAAGAAGAGATAAAGATTTGACAATTTATTTAGGTACTTCTTTTTTTTTTGTTCAATTTTTTTCCGCTTCGAGCAGAAAAGGCAGGCAGGCTCATAATGGGCTGTTCACAACATGGGTCAAGCGATTAAGTAGTAACTAAATGGGCAACTTAATTTTAAGTTGAAATTACGAAAGGCCGTAATACTTGAATGAGGATCAGGGAGCTTACCATCAGCAAATAAGAAACCGTTCAGTTCAAAAGCAGTTCTTAAACAGGACTGCTTAAGGCCTCATACTAACCGTTGAGGTCATAGTACGAAAAAGTAAGGCAGTTCAATACAAGTCCTGCTATAAGAGCTCATAGTAAGGCCTCAGTAACGATTTTTGTTTAGTGGCTTATCAGAACGCTTATGCCACCACAATGACATGATTAACAGCTGTGATGAAATTTTTACGATATCTGAGCAGCTATATTAGCTAAAACACTGTTATTTTGGGGGGTCATTATGACGTCATCGAGACGTACGCGACCCTTAATAATATGTCGTGATAAACACAGATCACTATATATGTAGCAGGGTGATAAAGCACATATTGCATTGAGCTTGGCATTTCCTTCAAAACCCTTATTATAACTCAACCATTTCTAAACGGATTTCAAAGAATATGTTTTTATATTATACCGATAAAACTATAGGATTCAAACTGGGTCTACCGACCAAGTGTCGTCGACTTCACCGTCGGCTTCATTTGACAGATGGATGAGATACATTGCTATTTCTTTTTTGGTACAAATAAAAACTTACCAAAGAAAAGTAGCAATGTATTACAGTCGACGACACTTGGGTGGTAGGGCCCCTGTTACTGATACTCATTCTAAGCCAATAAGGTCAAAATCGCTTGCACCAGTTTTTTTAACTTCACTAATTTAAAAAGCTATTTTCGACCTGACATTTGAAATTCGGTTGTTTGTTCCCATATTCTTGTTTTACATACCATTATTTTTTTATTATAATTTGTATACGTCCAAAATATCCGAATTAAATCGATTCCCGATTTAATCCTGACTAAGGTCCATATTCCCCGAAATCGGGAGAAATCCCGCAAATCAGCAACAAGTGTTAAGTGCTGCTATTATGTATTCTGTGGTGCTGTACGTGGCCACGCCTAGCGCCAAGGCCTGCGTGGTTACTTGCCCAAAAATAGCATAGATTCTATTTACTTAATCACTCTCCCACTTTACTACTTAATTGGCTGTTTACATGCGAAAGTTTAGTTGACCGACAACTTGACCCGTGTAAACGGCTCATAGCACCATATTTTTAAAAGGTTTGTAGTTTATTCTTAGAATAATATCTTATTATTCAAAATTCTCCTTCTTTTATGATTTTAAAGTTCTTGCTTCTTCTAATTCTTTTATAGGAATTAACGGCCACACCGAAACAAAATAATGTGAAAACACATTATTTTTATGTTTATTAAACAGGACACCGGGTTTTTGTTAATTATTAAGAACACAGTTGTATTGTAACCACACTAACCTCTGTGCTAACTAAAGACTTTTGTATTGTGGCCAACCACCCTTGCATTCAAATAATAATGAATCTCAACAATGCCGTCTGCCCTAGAAAAACAGCAGAATTTGTGCATAAGCTTAAAAACTAGAATTTAGGGGTAGGGTATAAATTGATTGTGTTTTTTACTAATAAATAATGCATATCCATGGTGTTCATAAAGTTGGAAACATATCAAACTACACGAAATTGTTAAATCACTTTATTAAATGCACTTAAATGACTAAAGTTTATTAGAAATGCAAATAATGAAAGACTTATCTTTCACATTATTTTCCAACTAATTCATTATGCTTAGTTTCATAAACAACCTTTGCTTCATTCTGAAATTCATCACAAAGAGCTGAAATTTGCTTAATAACACTAAACACTAAATCTTCGGAGACTCCAGTTTGTTTTTTGGCTTTTTTAATATAATCATTTTGTACATCTTTAAGCGCATCTCTACATTTGATGTACAGAGCTTTTGCATTTTTCGCTAACACTTCTCTATGTTCCTTAGTAACTTTAGGGACAGGGACGTACAATGTAGTTCCATCCTGCTGTGGATTTAAGTTGAGGCCAGAGCCATGAATTGACTTTAGGGCATCTGGTATCGCTTGTGGGAAAGATGCAAAGTTGATAACAATAGTTTTGGGGTTTTTACGAACTATCTGTGCAAGCTCTTGTAGTTCAAAGTCCTTTCCTTCAAATTTCACCACCAAAGTTTCTATGGAACCTGTTGTAGAACGCAGAGAAAGGTTCTTGGCAAAATCTTCCTTCATTTTATCAATAGTAGCTATGCACCTATGTTTCATTTTATCTACTGGAATAAGTTCCGACATTAACGTGGGGTTTACTTCCACTTTAGCTCCTTTTCCTTTTTTTTCCTTTCCTTTATCTTTGCTCTTTGCATAATTTCTAATAATAGTACTATTTACCGGACTGATGCAAACTATTCTTTCATTATTCACTTTTGAAACATTATGGTGACAATGACAAGGTTTTAGCGAATTTATTATTGCGGGCAAAATTGCCCTTTGTAATATTCGCGTTCCCATAATAATTAAAGCAAAATCTCTGATTTTTTTTCAACAAACAAAATAAATTACCTCAAAATACAAATTCTGTTTTCAGTCTTGTCAAAATTAAATTAAATGTCAAAATAAAGCCGCGATTACATACGCCGATTTAGGCCGCGTTCCGAATCACGCCAACAGCACTGTTAGCACAGAATATATAATAGTACTAACGTCGTATAATCCATTAAATGAAGTAGGTACACAAATACTACCCCATTTGTGTAATATTTTGTGACTATTTAATTTGGTCGTAATCGCGCTAACAGCGCTATCAGCGTGATTCGGAACGCGGCCTTAGTATACCAATTTCGGGTTGCCACTCGTACTTGACAATAAAATATTGTATAGTAAGTTCGATTTTAAAAGTGAATTTACCCTATAACGCATTCTGCCAGACAAATTATCATCATCAGGGGGGGTATTACAACCTCTTAAAACTTGCCAGGTTTATGAATTGCTATAGTTACATCTCTTTCTCGCTGTATAGCAAATAAAAGAGATAGAAAACTGCCAGGAAATAAGAGGTCATAATACGGCCCCAGGGGCTTACCATCAGCCAGGGACCGGAATACCGATATTTTTTTAGTATCGATATCCAAATATCGATATCGGAACTGATATTTTGGTATCGATTTATCGATACTGATATCAGTATTTTATTTCAGTACACGAATATCGATACTTTTTAGAAAATTATCAGTATTGATACCGATACTGAAATACCGATGTAATACCGATAAAATGCCTTTTGCGCTTTAAATTTTTTTTATTTCCTTTAGTTTTTTTTTAGTTTTCGCACTTCGGATCAGGGCTTGGAAACCGGTAATAATTTTTTGAACCGGTTCGACGAAATTATAGGTTAGTAGGTACTTACATTTAAATCTTTTTTGCACAAAAGGCACTTTGATTTTAAAGATCTTTTATTTATGTCAAAATGTCTGTAAACATTGTTATGTTTTTGCCGTCCCATAATTATAAAAAATGTTGAAAAATAACGAACGAAAGTAGTCGCGTGAATAATCAAACAACAAATGAATTAATTAGTTGCATGCTAGCTGCTTGAGCGCTGTTGCCGTACCGTACCTCTCCGTAACCCGCCCGCCCCGCAGCGCGCAAACATGCAACGTCGCTTCGCAGCCTAGCATATCAGTACTGGGTATCGATAAAATTATCGATACAAAATACCGGTACTTTATATTACCGATACAAATATCGGTATTTATCTCAGTTATCGATACCGTTTTCGATAATTTCGTTAAAATATCGATATTCAGAATATATCGGTATCCGGTCCCTGCCATCAGCAAATAAGAAACCGTTCAGTTCAAAAGCAGGCCTTAAACAGGACAGTTACTACTGCTTAAGGCCTGCTTTCATACTAACCGTTGAGGTCATAGACGTACGAAAAAGTAAGGCAGTTCAATATAAGCCCTGCTATAAGAGCTGATAGTAAGGCCCCAGCTCCAGCTTCCTCATAGGCTCAAGAGAAATTCTAAGCATGCCATATTCTAGAGCAAGGGTCTTCAACCCGCGGCCCGCGGGCCGCATGCGGCCCGCGGTTGCGTTCTTGGCGGCCCGTCATTGTATTGATTGACAAAATTAAATTCACATATTGTCTACAAATTATACCTATTTACCTACCTATTTAGTTAGAATATAATGTTTTCGTTGTGTTGCGGCCCACCGAACCAATATCAGAGTATACTATAGGCCCTTGACTTCAAAAAGGTTGAAGACCCTTGTCTAGAGCATAATAGCAGCAATCAAACTTCCAGTCATAATAATAGCAGCCACCATAAGTTCGTTCCAGCTCATAGTAAGGACTTAATTCTTATTCATTAGTGCCTTTTTATTTACTTATCCCATAGAATTAATAATTACTTTACTTCACCGAGATTTCACCTTTTTGAGGTTAGGTTGTTAAAAACAATCAAACGTTAGCGGTGTAACGCTATCACGAGCGGTCCGAATCAATAGTATTGTGAGCGTGCTGACAGTGTGCTAATGATTCGGACTGGTATACAATGACGTCACACGCTGTGAGCGTATGGACCCCCTAAACGATCAAAATTGCTTGTCAATCATTTACATTGCATTACTCGTCAATCACATTTTGATCGTCTAGGAGCGATGCTTGACAAGCACCACAGAATAGATGGGCCAATCAAAAGTTACCACCCAAATGGTAAATGCAATGTAAATGATTGACAAGAAATGCTTGATCGTCTAGGGGCTCCATAATAGCTTGCTACAAATTAATAATCTGTGCACAAACATAAGCTGTCAAACGAAACCGAAATCAATTTACATTTGTGTGTGTATTTTTTATATGTTGACGTCTCAGTGATGTAATCTTGTCACAATAGACATTAATATCGATATCGATAGTATTATTGAACAGCAATAGATTTGAAAAATAGATGGGATGGAATTTTGCATAGGTGTTGGTTCTAAAATTACGATACTGGAATGAAGTATGACTATTAAAAAAAGATCAGAAGATATTTAAAATAATTTATTTAACAAAAAAAAGATCAAAGATATTTAATATCAATATCCACTATATATTATAAAACAAAGTAGCTTCCCGCTGTCTGTCCCTATGTATGCTTAGATCTTTATAACTACGCAACGGATTTTGATGCGTTTTTTTAATAGATAGTGATGCAAGAGAAAGGTACATCCTATTCTACTAATATTATAAAATGTGAAAGTTTGTGGGTTTGAATGTTGGGTCGCTATTTATATCGGGTCATTTTAAACTTACCATCCAAATTTTAAGGATGTGTTCAGTCCATGAAACTAAACAACTTTCTCTAAAAAACATGTGTCGAATTTCGCCACAAAATTTTGGTCATCCCATACTAAATTGATGACGTGATCTCTTTAATGTGTATGGATAGTAGATTTTTTTATATATTTGGCCATGTGTTCCTTAGAGAAAGTTGTTCAGTTTTATGGACTGAACGCATCTTCAAAATTTGGATGGTGAATACAAAATGACCCTGTACATAAAATTCAAAGTCCTGACTTACTGACTGATATATATCAATGTACAGCCCAAACTGCTGAACCTAGAGACAAAGTTTTGCACATAGCTACCAAATACAGTGTAAGCAGGTAAAATAGGGGATGAAAGTTTGTATGAAAGTCCGCCAGTTTCAAAATTAGGATCTTAAAATTTCGAATTTAGGCTGAATTATTCAACATCCGCCTAGCCCCTCGTATCTTGAAATCTTTTTCCTCAAAATGTTTACTGCACAGACTTGAATTTTTCTTTGAAGTCCAGTTTAAACGGCCAATTAATGAAAGCCATGCATTTTTTGTTTCTAAGTTGGTAGGAAATCTGAAAGTTACTTACTAATAGTTATTTTAATAGTCAGAAACTGATACCTATGGATCGACTTAAGTATCTTAAATGGGATTACATTCCCAGCTGATTAATATCTAAACATCATATAGGTACTTTTACAACAGTGAAACATATTCGTTTACCGCGTGATATGAACAATCGACAAAAATATCGATAACTTAATGCAGCCCTAGTGTAAAATGAAAATTATTTATTTACACAAAATATCATTGATATATCAAAACAAAGTTTAGATGCGTTATGCGCCAACATCATGCAATTTAAAACAGCGACAGGTACTGCAGATACACACATTGACATATTACATCAATAGTGGGACAAAAATGAACGCCACCATACGGAATCCCTGTCGTTAGAAAGAGATAAACAGACAACATAAGTTTCGTCTGATACGCTGCATGCTCATTGGCGCGTCTCGCTGTTTGTAAAAAAATGGCCGATTAGAGTAATACAAAATACGAAAATACATTTTACGGTTAAATACAGTACTTACGTGTGAAATAAATCAATTTTCCGATCTCTGACTGTTGCTGTATAATTTGCACATCGTTTATAGACGCAGGAAGGCATTTTTGATCAGGATGTCACGGTTTTTTAGTGTCTTTCTGGCGAGAGTGATGTGTGTTTACGTGTCACGAGCCTGTGTCTGACTAATTGAAAGTCGGGCAATTACCTTACTTTCGTCTTGCCATTGTGGAGTGCGGGTAACGCATCTAAACTTTGTTTTGATATATCAATGCAAAATATTCGTAAATTTTGCATTATGTCTAGTCGATCTTTGCTTTTTACAAAAATAAATGTTAACAGAAGAGAATAATCACGCTCAGTGCTAAAAATTCGAAGCGCATTGGCAAAAATAAACCCAAAGTTAGGCGGCGTTGATTTGGAATAATTTACCTGTGAAATGAACATTTTCCAGGGTTATTTCGCTGTGTTGTACAACAATCAATCACTGAACAGTTTCTGAAACACTATTTCGCAAAAATGTCCACGATTTCACGAAAAATCTGAAATATTCGCAGAACTCAAATTTTCAGCGTGCCGATAAATGCAGACCAACTGTCAATCAGTTGCGAAAAAGAGTTCTATCACGTCGCATCACGCATCTCTTTTTATCACACCGTGTTGTCAATTAGTGACATCTTGCTTGCTCAGCCCTTTGTTCCTCTATTCCGTTAGGTATTTTAACTTTATGCTCGATCCTGAATCCACCGCCACCCCCATCTCAGCTGTCTGTCAATTCTGTCCATAGAGTACATTATTATCATAGATATAGTGATTATTATACTAGAGAATTATTGGTGCGTTCCCTTTTGCGCCAACAGCGATAATATCACTGATATCGCGCTCACACTTCGTTCCGATTTGATGTGAGCGCGCCAACGATAGCAGTATTTACGTCACGGATGACGTCACTATCGCCGCCATTTTGCGATTACAGTGATATCGTTCTCGAGCGTTAGCACTGTGAGCAGTCTGTCATATTTGACGTTTTGAGTTGACGTTCATGTCCTTACACACTTCTGATTCGTTATTTACTTTGTTTTGACGTTACAAAACGTCAAAACAAAGTAAATAACGAATCAGAAGTTCGGCGCGCGATGCGTGCGATAATAGTCGTTCCGAATTGAAATCGCGTCAACAGTGCTGTCAGCGTGATAATCAAAACGGAACAGCTTTTAGCGCTCACATCGCCAACAGTACTATTGGCTCAAAAGGGAACGCGGCCTATGTCTCACTACACATGTCAGACCTTTTAATATACTATGGCCGCGTTCCCTTTTGAGCCAATAGTACTGTTGGCGATGTGAGCGCTAAAAGCTGTTCCGTTTTGATTATCGCGCTGACAGCACTGTTGACGCGATTTCAATTCGGAACGGCTATTATCGCACGCATCGCGCGCCGAACTTCTGATTCGTTATTTACTTTGTTTTGACGTTTTGTAACGTCAAAACAAAGTAAATAACGAATCAGAAGTGTGTAAGGACATGAACGTCAACTCAAAACGTCAAATATGACAGACTGCTCACAGTGCTAACGCTATGAGTGGGTCTTCAGCTTCCTCATAGGCTATAGAGAAATTCTAAGCATGCCATATTTTAAAGCATAATAGGAGCAATCAAACTTCCAAACATAATAATAGCAGCCATCAAAAGCTCGTTACCATGAGTTGTTTTATGTGTGCGAGCTGGCGACACGTGTCTACAGCTTACACATGCCGTTAAGGCAAACCATTGAGGTTAGGGTTTTAGACTATAGTCAGAAATTTAGAGCATAATTGCAGCAATAAGATCCAAAAAAAACAACCATCACACTCAAATACTGTTGAAACTACGAGCATAAAACTGTGTGCGAGCTGGGGACCCGTGTCACTGGCTTGCACAGCTGTATTTTCGTAATTATTTAAGCTACGATTATGTACTATGTCTCAAAATTTTCAGCCGAATTGCAGCATTAGGCTCCAAATTTTTCAAAACTCTAACTCGAAAGGTTTTTGAGCTACGAGCCGATATCTATGTGTAAGCTGGAGACCCGTGTCACCGGCTGACACATGGTGAATTGCTGTAACGGTATATGTTAGAGCTTCGTTTTAAAGATCAAATGATATCTTATAATTGCAGCACACACGATGCATAATTTCAAATCTCTGGGCCTCTTATATTCGAAATTATAAGCCAAAAACCGTTTTCCCGCCAAAAAATTCAAAATAATGGCTCGGATGCGGCTAATCGCGCCGTTGCCGTTCCGTGCGCTACACTATTGCAAACGAATTTGAACCTAAGAGCTAGTATTATTTTGAGTTATTTTAATTTGTGCTCTCGATCGTTTTAATTTATGTGCTGAGAATTTTAGTCTATGAGGTAGGAGCCGATATAACTGGTTACCTAATTTAATAGAAAAGCAAAGTCTATTTATTTAGGAATGTTTATATCGCTAAGGTATGTAAGTACTTAATTTTATTTCATTAACACGTTTTTATTAGGTTACTTTCTCGTTTGTTTGTTTGTTTGTCTATAAAGTTACTATATTGATATAGATAATATTACTATATTGAGTGCTTTTACCCGCGTTTTTTTATACCTGACTTCCTAAAAAGGAGGAGGTTCTATGTTCGTCTGTATATTTTTTTTTCAAACGTTATTACATTAGGTAAACTCCCAAGTTGGTCCCATTTTTTAAAATTTGGAAATCAGTTCAGTACTTTTCAAGTAATCTTGAAAAAAAGCACGAAAATAGTATGATTTTGTGTGATTTACCTCGATGATAATGGTCGTATTACTTCTTTGTTTATGAACTGAATAACATAATTATTTTTAGAGAAGAGGGATATCTTAAGTGTAGGTTCTTTAACCGACTTATAAAAGGAGGTTCTGAGTTTTACCCGTATGTATGTTTCTCCGCGATTATCTTACGTTTGGCTGAGCCGATTTTTCTACATATTATAATATACCTTACCTACAAGGTATCTACACTCAAAATAAAAAAATAAAAAATAGTTTAAAAAAAACAAAAAACTTTTTTTTTCGATAAATTAATGTTCGTGCTAATAGTCTTTAGTGCTAATGAAACAGAGCGCGCGCACACGGCAGCCATTGCTATATTAACACGGCTTTAACAATAGTTCCTTGGTGCGCGAACAGATGGCATGAAAAAATAAATCCATTGTTTGGTTGCAGCACTTATGTCAGAATCAGAGCGCGTGCACACGGCTATAACAATAATTCCTTGGTGCGCGAACAGATGGCGTGATTTTGTTTTTTACTGTTCATAGGATTATCATTTTAGTTTAGTGCCGTAGAAAATAAAAACCATATTTGGTTGCACTTTTGTCAGAGCGCGCGCGCACAAGTCCGTTACATTACAGACGTCGTCGACCATACTTACGCGTTTAAATGTTGAACTGTCTTCATTTCTCTTTTTTCAAATAACCCATCATATATAACTGGAGAGGATACGTAAAAAAAAGTGTAAAACTATAAAAGTAAAGAAAGAAGAAAAACAAAATGACAAAATTGATTTTATATCAGAAAAATTAATAAAAAACCATAAACCAATCGATAACCAGTTCAAAGAAAAGGAAATATCCTTGACATTAAAACCTCACGATATATGTTTACTCAGAAATGGCTCCAACATCGGAAGTTTATTTATGTATAACACTGGTGCGTTCGACAGTATAGCACATCTGTTTGCAGCAATATGCACTTTAAAGAAAAATATACTACAGGCTTTAAAAACTGGTAATGACTTGTTTGCTAATTTAATAACATCAATGGCTCTAAATCGACCAGATATTTATGAAATCAGGGATAATCTTCTAAATTTACACTTTAAATCAGAAGCAAATGCTTCAATAATCAATTGTGAATGTAACGTCACTTATATTATTGATAAATACCTTACTTCTAGTTATTGCAAAATAATATGTGCTAAAAGCTGCACAAACATTACATGCTCTGTAAACCATGCGAATATTATTACAAGATCTACAGGGTTTGTGCCAATCAATATACAGTTAATACTTGAATCAGGCCCACAGATATTAGAAGATTCCGCCCTTGAATGCATGATAAAAATGTTCGAGTGCAAGGAAAAATCTTGTGGAGGCTACAATTATTTATTACGTGTATCAATTTTCACAGTTTATTGCAATAGAATTCAATTATGACTCTCCAAACCCAGAAGAAAGCCTCAAATGCGAACTTGAAAAATTTCCTTACCAACTGACTTTTTTTGGCAAAAAATTTTCAAATCTTTTTCTAATGAGCGGTTTTCTGACAGCTGAGAATTTTAGTTTATTTTTATGTTGTTAGATGGCGCTATTCAACTAGGTAGGTTTTTTTTTTATTTTTCCTAGCAGCTGAGTATACACTTAATTATTCAACACTTGACACTGGCAAAAATTACTCCCTGAAGAAGAGTAGATTGCCATAACAACGTCAAAAATTGGCGTTAACTCTTTTCGTCCTTTGCTTTTTTTTAAAAAAGTTACGTACTTAGTTGAACAACGACATCTAGCCGTCTTTTAGGTACTACTACTTTTTTTTTAACTGCCTTTTGAAAACCACTCATTCGTAAAAACAAAATCGTACAAAAGGCAGCCCTGTATGCCTTTTGTACGATTTTTGTACGATGTCTGATGACTCTGATGTCAGTTTGCATTTTTTAGTGTACGATCTGTATCATCATTATGCACAATAAAAGTTTTTTTTTTTATTATTATTTATTTATTATTGTGGTATCCCTCACAATGAGGTATGTTGGAAGTTTATGTACAGTTTTATTAATTGAAAAACAAAACGGCAAAAATCTTGCCTTAGATTTACAATCGTTCAGAAAAAGCTCTTATTATTTTGTGAAACTTCCATTTTGCCGTATTGTGTAAGTAAGTTGTACTACGATCGAAATCTGATTATACTGTGATACTTAATTGAACTGTTTGCGTTCGTTGGTAGAAAGAATTCCTGAATTTTATTCCCAAAGGTAGGTACGCACTATTGAAGGTGTTCTACGTTCTGCTGTTTATACTAGCCTTCAGGTATGGCTTCCTCTTTAAGTTGTTGTCCATTAGCAGAAATACCATTAGCACTATTCAATAGGGCGTGTCTTTGTTATGTTATAACCAATTACTTACATAGAAGCGTCATTTTAAAATGCTAGTAAGATGTTATTCATGTTATATTATGGATTTTAAACCCAATCCATAGATAACAAACAATGTTATGTTTTAACTATTTTTAATAAAGCTATTCCAAATTTATAAAAG
This sequence comes from Agriphila straminella, assembly GCA_950108535.1. Lineage (NCBI taxonomy): Eukaryota > Metazoa > Arthropoda > Insecta > Lepidoptera > Crambidae > Agriphila > Agriphila straminella. Next base: position 1,772,160 of record OX467321.1, on the reverse strand, counting down.
TTTTTTTTACCAAGCCGGTTCCGGTGTCGTAACAGTGAAGACGCTTTCAGTGAGCTCCGCAAATAAAAATACATAGACGCGCATATACAACTCGTACCAAAGTGAAATAGTGCATAAAACGTATAAAAGTGTCCGCCAAGTGGAATAACAATAGACTCTCAGCCAGATCACGCGTATTTTTCAGTGAAATAGGTCGAAAGAAAATTTCCAATATAACCTAAAAGTGCTAATGTCAAACCGCATTCAAACCAAGATTGAGAGGTGCCAACATAAGGAAATTGAAAACGGAAGAGCTGCCGGCGGCTCCAGTGTTGCCACTTTATTCTAGTGCCTTGATAAAAAAAAAAAAAAAAAAAAAACCGTCACAGAGTTAAGTGCAGTCAGCAGTGGTCACTGGTTATCTGCGATCAAGTCTAATCTGTTACTAAAGTAAAAGAAAAAAAAAGGAAAAACAAGCTTTACGAAAATGGATATGAACTTGTTACTTAGTAAAATTGACGAGAGGCTCAACCAGCAAACAGCGATCATAACTAATAATGTAACGAAAAGCGTTATGGAAGCATTGAATGAAAAAATGAGCCACTTACTGGAGGAAAATTCTAACCTTAAAACTCGTGTGGAAAACTTAGAGGAAAAAATTAAGCTTTTGGAAAGAGGGAAACGCGACAAAAATATATTGTTCTTTGGCATAGAAGAAAGAGAAAGAGGACAATGCGAGCTGGTGGATAATATTAAGGATTATATCATTGAGACAGGTGTCAACATAGACTCCCAAGAAATAGCCACCGTCTATAGACTAGGGAAGAAAGGGAACAAAATCCGTCCAGTTCTAGTTCAACTCACTACCAATTGGAAAAAGCAATTAATTTTTAAAAACAAAAAGAACTTACCTGAGGGCATCTATGTGAAAGAAGACTTCCCTAAAGAAGTTATGGAAAAAAGGAGGCAACTACAGCCCAGATTAGAGGAAGAGAAGAAAAAAGGAAATACAGCCTACATTAAATACGATAAATTAATAGTCAAGCAAAACAACACGGTAGAGAAAAGGAAAAGAGGAGAATCAACAACACCTGAAATGCAACCACGGAAACAACAAACAACAAATATGGCCAAAGGAAACAGACTAAATGCTTTCGATAGATTAAGAAATAGATCAAACTCTTGCTCTGGGTCCCCCTCGCAAGACGATAAATAGCAACCAACCAGCCGGAAAACTTTCCCCAATACGCTTGGTCAGCGCGGGGAAATAGACCACAACCCTTCAACCAACAACATAGTAATAAATGAAAAACACACCGGAAAACAAAACAAAATCAATGAAACAAAACAAAAAGTAAAGAAATGCCACGAACCAAAAATATATATTGCTGCTCTTAATGTCCTAACACTTAAAGACGAAGAAAACCTCACAGAGTTAACATACGCATTGCAACAAATCAAATGGGACATAATTGGTCTAAGCGAAGTAAGACGAATGGGAGAGTGTATTACTTCGCATCCAGATTACTTGTTCTATCATAAGGGAGAGACTCCAGGTCAATATGGGGTTGGGTTTATTATCAAAAAACACATAGTAGACAATGTGGAAGAATTCATAGGAATATCAGAGCGTATAGCCATGCTAAATCTGAAGCTACCAGGATACAAGGACATGTGGTCCATCGTGCAAATATACTCGCCTACGGAACAAGCAGACACCGGAACAGTAGAAAAATTTTACCAAGACCTCAATAAGGCTATCCAAGAGCATGCACACAAAAACCTCATAGTAATGGGAGACTGCAATGGCCAAATTGGAGAAAGGCGCCCAGGAGAAAACACAGTGCTGGGGACGTTCACGTTTAGCAATAAAAACAGAACCAGGAATGGTGAGAAAATAATTGAATTTGCCCAAGAAAACAACTTAACAATCTTAAACACTGTTTACAAAAAAAATAAAAAGAAGATGTGGACCTGGATTTCACCCGATGGGAAAACGAAAAATGAAATTGACTTTATTATGACTAACAGAGGAAACCACTTTTCAAACTTTGATGTCGTTAGCAAACTAAACTTTAACACAAATCACAGACTTATCAGAGCCGAACTGAAAACAATACAGCCAAGAAAACGAAGACCAAGACAAGAACAAAGTAACTACACACTTGGGAAACACGAAATAGAGCAAGTTGTGAACACCTTGAAAGACAAACTCAAAGATTTCAAAGAAACGACCAAAAACACGGGTGTTCAAGAAAAATATGACCGGATAGAAAAGGCTATAAAATGCCATACTCAACAAAGGAACAATTGTATAAAGAAAGAAAAAAGCTGGCTATCATCAAAATCTATAGAACTATTGGAACAAAGAAGTAACCTATTAAATGAAAGAAACACACAAGATAAAAGGAAACAGCTAACAAAAGTCAACAAATTAATAAAGGAAAGCATGAGAAAAGATAGAAAACAAAATAAAATGGAAATTATAGAGGATCACATAACCAAGACAGGAGGTGTAAAGAAAGCCCATAAAGAAATTATTAACACAAAAGAATGGATTGTAAAAATGAAAAATAAAAGGGGAAAATGGTGCCATCGAAGACAGGATATATTGGAAACTGCCACAACATACTACCAAATGTTATATGAAGACACCATAATACGGGAAGAAGTGGAGCTGAGGGAGACATCTGATATACCTGTTATACTACCTAGTGAGGTCGAGAAGGCTATTGACACCCAAGCTAAAGACAAAGCACCTGGCCCAGACGGCATAAATAATGAAATATTGAAACAAACTAAGGCAATCTTGATACCTATCCTAACAGACCTATTTAACGATATTGTAATGACTGAAACCATCCCGAAACAATGGACGGAGTCGAATATTATCTTGCTATACAAAAAAGGTGATCAATACGACATTGGCAACTATCGTCCCATCAGCCTTATGTCGAATATATATAAGATATTCGCAAAGATTGTACTAAAACGAATAGAAGGAAAATTAGATGAACACCAGCCCATCGAACAAGCAGGTTTCCGCAAAGACTACTCAGTGATAGACCATATACATGTTGTACGTCAGATACTAGAAAAATACAATGAATACCAGCTCACTTACTATATAGCCTTCATCGACTACGCCAAGGCATTCGATTCATTGATACATGAAAAAATATGGGAATCACTAAAAGACCAAGGGATAGAACACAAATACATCCGACTGATCAGGAATATATATAAGACCAGTACAGCGAGAATCCAGCTGGAAAAGAAGGGTGACCCGTTTAATGTGAAAAAAGGCGTAAGGCAAGGAGACCCTTTGTCTCCAAAACTGTTCTCAGCTGTATTGGAATCAGTGTTCAGAACTCTAAACTGGGACAATTTAGGCATCAATGTGGATGGCTACCAACTTACACACTTAAGATTCGCTGACGACATAGTGATATTCGCTAAAACCGCAGACGACATAAACGTAATGATAAATCAGCTGGCTTTAGAGAGTCAGAAGGTGGGCCTGAAAATGAATCCCGAAAAAACAAGGGTAATAACAAATGGAGAGAAGAACACCATAAAAGTTGGAACTACAAAAATCGACTACACAGATGAATACATCTATTTAGGACAATTAATGACACAGAATGACTGCGTAAACAAGGAAGTCGACAGAAGAATAGTGAATGCCTGGAAAAGATACTGGGGCTTCAAAGACATAATGAAGGACAAAACGCTCGACATACATTTAAAAAGTAGACTATTCAATACTTGCATACTACCCATACTAACGTACGGCAGTCAAACTTGGGCTTTAACACAAAACAATACAAAGAAACTAGCAACATGCCAACATGCAATGGAAAGAAGTATGTTGAACGTAAAGAAATTGGATAAACTACACAGCCACCATATTAGAAACAAGACCAAAGTCCAAGATATTACATACAAAATAAGAAGGCTCAAATGGCGATGGGCAGGCCATATGATCAGGGGTAGGGATAAATGGAGCAAAATTGTTACACGATGGTACCCCAGAGAAGGCCATAGAAGGAGAGGTCGACCACAAAAGAGGTGGGACGATGACATAAGGAAAGTGGCAGGAGTCAGTTGGAATAGAGTGGCAGAAGACCGGTGGGAGTGGAAAAGGTTGGAGGAGGCCTTTGCCGAGTGGCAATCAGACATACAAAACATAAACAAAGCCCAAATACTGTACCAATGAAGAATGTCTGATGCAGAGAGGCTATTATTATTATTATTATTTTTTTACCAATCGTTATTTACTTAAAAACTGTAGTATTTTTATTACTTATCTATTTGCAAGTTAAAAAGTTTGCAAAGTTACCAATTTTTCTTCTTCGTGTCGATGGCTGACCGACCGCTCCTTGTCAAAAAGGTTGGTTTAGTAAAGAACTAAACGTGGTATGGTACTTGTACTTTTTATCTATTCTGTGGTATGTTGGCGAAGTAACTGCTTTCTCGGCATCCGCCGTTTACTATATGGACTTTAGTACTATTATATTCTGTGCTTATGGGGACGGCCAGAGCAAAGGAGGCTTACTACGTCCCTAGTCCCTACAACGTTACCAATGTACACCTCCTTCAAAAACCTTTAAAAACCTAACGAAAACAGCTATAATAGGTACTTACATATAAAAATAAACAGCTCTAAAAAGCTAGAAATCTGCATAATTAATTAATGGAACAAAATCATGGGACCACCAGAAAACAGGGGTAAGTAGGTACGCATATCAAAGATAAAAAAATGCCTTTTGAAGCCGCCCCTGAAAATTTCCCCGAATTAAAATAAAGCTTATGATACTCGGTGAAAGGTGAAAATAAAACTTTTTACTTTCTTACTACGGAACCTGAGTGAACTGTGGGATTACTGTAAAGTTTAGTCCGTTTTAAAAAAGGTTTTTTTTCAGTAAATTATTATTTTCTGCTTTTAAGTTAACGAGCTAAGACCAAAAATGTACCATCTCCTATCGGAGAACTCGTCAAGACGATTCAAACGAGCGAAAACTCGATAGGGTTGCATATTTTTATTATAGAATTCCCATGGCCTTCTTCCGGCTTTATCATCATATCCTTGAACACTATTTCCCATTAGAGAACTCGTCAAGACGATTCAAACAAGCCCAAATACGATGGGGTTGCATGGTTTTATTACAGAGTTTCTGTGTCTTTCGTCCGGCTCCATCATCAGACCTTAAAAACTATTGCCCAACAAAGTACTCGTCAAGACGATTCAAACGAGCCCAAACTCGATGAGGTTGCATGGTTATATTACAGAGTTCCAGTGGCCTTCTTCCGGCTGCATCATCAGACCCTGAACACTATTTTCCTACAAAGTACTCGGCAAGAGGAATCAAACGAGCCCAAACTCGATGGGGTTGCACGGTTTCAATATTGAGTTCCTATGGCATGACCTTCCAGCTTCATTATCAGACCCTGGACCTCGCCTCTTATTGTAGTACTCATCAATACGATTCGAACGAGCCCAAACGCGATGGGATTGTTTGGTTTCATCATAGAGTTCCTGTGGCCTTCTTCCGGCTTCATCATCAGATCAGCTCAATGGCACCATAATACTGCATTGCCTTTTAGTTGTGACGTATGTTTAAAGTTTTAAGTCTTTAGCTCATCAGAAAGCTATAGTATAAAATCGTTCGCAAACTTTATGGACAAACAAACAAACAAACGAGAAAGTAACCTAATAAAAACGTGTTATAAAATAAAATTAAGTACATACCTTAGCGATATAAACAGTCCTAAATAAATAGACTTTGCTTTTCTATTAAATTAGGTAACCAGTTATCTATCGGCTCCTACCTCCTAGACTAAAATTCTCAGCACAGAAATTAAAACGATCGAGAGCACAAATTAAAATGACTCAAAATAATACTAGCTCTTAGGTTCAAATTCGATTGCAATAGTGTAGCGCACGGAACGGCAACGGCGCGATTAGCCGCATCCGAGCCATTATTTTGAATTTTTTGGCGGGAAAACGGTTTTTGGCTTATAATTTCGAATATAAGAGGCCCAGAGATTTGAAATTATGCATCGTGTGTGCTGCAATTATAACATATCATTTGATCTTTAAAACGAAGCTCTAACATATACCGTTACAGCAATTCACCATGTGTCAGCTGGTGACACGGGTCTCCAGCTTACACATAGATATCGGCTCGTAGCTCAAAAACCTTTCGAGTTAGAGTTTTGAAAAATTTGGAGCCTAATGCTGCAATTCGGCTGAAAATTTTGAGGTATAGTACATAATCGTAGCTTAAATAATTACGAAAATACAGCTGTGCAAGCCAGTGACACGGGTCCCCAGCTCGCACACAGTTTTATGCTCGTAGTTTCAACAGTATTTGAGTGTGATGGTTGTTTTTTTTGGATCTTATTGCTGCAATTATGCTCTAAATTTCTGACTATAGTCTAAAACCCTAACCTCACTGGTTTGCCTTAACGGCATGTGTAAGCTGTAGACACGTGTCGCCAGCTCGCACACATAAAACAACTCATGGTAACGAGCTTATGATGGCTGCTATTATTATGTTTGGAAGTTTGATTGCTCCTATTATGCTTTAAAATATGGCATGCTTAGAATTTCTCTATAGCCTATGAGGAAGCTGAAGACCCACTCATGCTAACGCTCGAGAACGATATCACTGTAATCGCAAAATGGCGGCGATAGTGACGTCATCCGTGACGTAAATACTGCTATCGTTGGCGCGCTCACATCAAATCGGAACGAAGTGTGAGCGCGATATCAGTGATATTATCGCTGTTGGCGCAAAAGGGAACGCACCATATATCTATGTGTCAGACAATGTCAGACTTTTTTGGCAAGAAATTCCTATAAAAAATGTCTGTATTATTTCAAACAGTTATAAATACTGGCAAATTATATTCATTTAACAAATCATTACGAGCATCACTTTCTAAATGCAAATGTTTATCGGTGCGGAAGTATTCAGGTACCAAAATATTAGTTGGAACGAATTAATACTTTTGAAAAAGGTGATTTCGAGGTTATGTATTTGCTTTCAGATCTTCCAAGAAAATTCGTAACATTTGACGAAGTTGTATCTCAGAGACAATCAGAGGCGAAACGTAGTCTTATAGTTCAAGTGAATTCTGAATCTTCATTCAATGAGCTGTACTGTTACTGCTCCAAATATGCAGATGTAAATGGTATTCACCATTACAAAAATTCTGCAGAAGAGGTAAAGTTTGCTTTATTTTTTTTTGTTGAATCAAAATTGTATCTGAACCTATTCTTGGGAAGAGATGTGTATTAAATATTTTGTTTACAACACTGACCTAACCTGTTAATAAAAACAAATACAACCCGGGTCCCCCCTAACTCAAAGCTAAAGCAACCCCTATTGCCTAACTCTAAGCTATAGCGATAGCAATGCACTGTCCGTTCTTGTCATATCATATCACAATGACAAGGAAGGACAGGGCATTGAAGTCATAAACCTTAGCAATTTAAGTTAGGCAGTGGGCCTGCCGGTCAAGTTAACTCGGCACCTGAAAGTGAATCTCAAACACAGACGTAAATTTTTGTAAGTTAGCGTGAGACAAGGAGAGCTTAGCTTTCGCTTCAGGTGCCGAGTTAACTTGACCAGGTTGTACCTACTTAATATATTTTTTTTAAATAATGTGTGGTTAAAGTTTTATGATCTAAAAACATGTTTTTCAGCATTTCATGCTAGTCGAGTTTAAATCTGAGGACTGCCTTCAAGATGTTTTACGCAACTGCAGTTCTCATCAAAAAGACATTGATATAATGGCATCACGGTCTCCGTTTTTATGGTTCAGAGCAGTGAGTGGCAAGCGGGAGAGACTTGTCCCCCCACAATCGCAATCCCTTGTCATAAAGGATGGCAACACTCCAATAGATGATGAAATTCTCTATGAAGAACTTTTAAAATGTTCCACTGTATCAGATCAGATACAGCTGTTATTTGATAGATCAAAATTGAATGACTTGGGTGTGAGGCTGAGGTATATGGTTGCAAGACATGTAAGTAACGCACCCCCTGGCCCTAAACGATAAAACTGCTTAACAATCATTTACATTGCACCAGCTTGTCAATTACATTTTGATCGTTTAGGAGTGATGCTTGACAAGCACCACAGAATAGATAGAATACCGAGGCCAATCAAAAGTAGGCCACACCCCCAAATGGTAAATGCAATGTAAATGATTGACAAGAAATACTTGATGGTCTAGAGCAGGGTTCGCCAAATGGTGGACTGCCGACCCAATTTGTGCGGACCTAGAGAACGCAGGAACTTACAAAAATAGGTACCTACTTTAAGTACCAAATAATTACAATTCTGTAATAAATATTATTTTCTATAAAATGTTGCACGGACTGCAAAGGTCTTCATTTCTTAAAACGGACCCCGGACGAAACTAATAGGGATGTTGACTAATGAATAAAATAACAAAATACTAATAAAAATCGTAAACATATTAAACTTTTAGAGTAGCTTTTATACCTCTTGGTTTTATATATTGCATATTATTTGTTTTATGACCCTTCAAAGTTGGGTGGACAAGTCCATTTAAAAAGTATAAAATTTATTAAAATAAATGATACCTTTAATTAGTCCGTAAAATGTATGGCAAATTTGTCAAAGAAACCATTTTGATAAACACAATATTTAATATAGCTGCTGAACAAATTTCCTATGCGTTGCATACAAACTTGCAAGGCGTGATGTCATAACATGCAAGCCATTAGTATGGAGCGTTTTTGATCGAGTCCATTTGTGTGCATTTCACACTGATATCTCAGGACAGTTTTCATGCTAGCGAATTAATTCTTTTACCAATGTTTCTTTTTTTGAGAGGTAATTTATGTAACATAAAATAAAAAAAATAGTCAACATCCCTATTGATGACCTGTGGTGGTCTAGAGGTTACATTAGCATGAAAGTACTATCTACAAAATTAAGTTATTTCTATAATATTATGTGTGCACTATAGAAATTTAATTTGTTTTCAGCTAGAAGTCATATTTGATAGCTTATACGCAAATGTGGTGGTCAGACCATTTGGTTCGTCAGTGAATGGTTTTGGCAAGATGGGCTGTGACCTAGATTTAATTCTTACTAGTTCACTTACAGATGAAATGGTTAGTACCTAAATAATTTTATTTTAACCAATAATTTTTATGTACTAGTACATTATTTTTGTACTATAGCTAGAGAACAATAGGGATGATGACTAATGAATAAAATAACGAAATACTAATAAAAATCGTAAACATATTAAACTTTTAGAGTAGCTTGTATACCTCTTGGTTTTATATATTGCATATTATTTATTTTATGACCCTTCAAAGTTGGGTGGACAAGTCCATTTAAAAAGTATAAAATTTATTAAAATAAATGACACCTTTAATTAGTCCGTAAAATGTATAGCAAATTTGTCTAAGAAACTATTTTGATAAACACAATATTTAATATAGCTGCCAAACAAATTTCCTACGCGTTGCATACAAACTATCTAGGCGTGACGTCATCACTTAGTAGCCGTTAGTATGGAGCGTTTTTGGGCGAGTCTATTTGTGTGCATTTCACACTGTAATATCTCGGGAAGTTTTCATGCTAGCGAATTAATTCTTTTACCAATGTTTCTTTTTTTGAGAGGTAATTTATGTAACATAAAATAAAAAAAATAGTCATCATCCCTATTGTCTAATTTCAAAAATCTATCGCAATCGCTTTCATTTGACAGATGGTTGTGACCTTGTGACACATTGCTGCATTTCTTTGGTAAGTTTTTATTTGTGCCATAAAGAAGCTTCAATGTGTTACATCCTGAAAGCGATTGCGATAGATTTTGAAATTAGACAATAGAAAGGCTGGACACCGGCCGTCACCAGCACACAGTGCTACTTGCTGTCCGGGACACAATGCTTTAACGTATGGCAGCCCTATGCTAACTTTATTATTGTGGACAGTGTGACCCTCACAAGCGGCTGGTGTACCAAGAGAAGCGCTGCGGCGGGCGCGGCGCGTGGCGGCGGCAGCTGGAGCTCGCGGCTGAGGTTTGTTTTACTTTATTTCTAATTTCTTGTGTTTGTTTCACTATTGTATACTTGCTGAGTGCGGAATAACAATGATTTAGTTTTAACTTTTAGCTGATGAAAGAGACTCTATCATCAGCTGTCTATTAGAGGTTCTTCCTCTAACGTAGTATATCTTCGTAATAAATATAGACTCTTGTCCTAAGTTGCGTAGACACATGTGACACAAAATTAGACAAATTCCACTATTATTGAATCAATTTTTGTTTTGTTATATACTTGCAATCAGCTATAACGGGTGTAACAAGACCCTCAACGAAGCCGAAGTCCACGCATTCCGCCCATCATCAGGATCATTTTTGTCTTTTGAACTATACCTGGAAACCAATAGCTACGAAGTTGTTGTTGAAGGTCAAAGTCCAATTTTTTTTTCAATTTTTTTATGAAATCTTATTTTGTCCGTTATTTCCTTATTTTTGTCCAAAGAAACATTATCAGTTTTTTTGTATTTCGTAACAAACAATGGCTTCAAAACGTCATCTCTCAATGTATTTCATGAGCACGCACATAAACGCTGCCTTTCAACTCGGCCGCACGTAGCTGTGTAGCATACACTCGCATGCGCGGTCTGTTGTACGCGTCACATTGCGTGGTAATGCATGCAATGCTTTTTTTACACCAAAAATTAAAATCGTTTCCCAGCAATAATTTTGGACAGAAATGGTCCTGATGATGGGCAGAATACGTAGACCTCGGCTTCGTTGAGGGTCTTGTTACACCCGGTATTTACTAATGCTATAAGCGAACTGCAAATGTGTTGACTATGGCGATTTCTCGTAAATCAAGTCGCATATAAATAAAATATCCACCGAACTGAACTCGATAAAATGGAGCCAAACCCTCGACCATGATTATGTTTCAGTGTTCCTGGCAAATTATAGGATTGCCCGTTGCCGTATTCAAAATTAAAAATGTATACGGCATTAACAAGCGCTGTGCTTGTTAATGCCGTTGCTCGAGTGGTATATGTTTGTTGTAGGTGGTGGAGGCGCGCGCGGCGGGCGCGGCGCGCGTGACGCGCGTGCTGCACGCGCGCGTGCCCATCGTCAAGTTCGCGCACGACCTCACGGCGCTGGAGTGCGACCTGTGCTTCAACAATGTGTGAGTTAACCCTTCAACGCCCGGAAAATGAGACACAATAGAAAATCTATTGTGTCTCGGTCGCCAGCGACCGCTCCGGCGTTAATGAAATAGCCGCGATTACATATGCCAATTTAGGAATTAGTGGGTGGCCACCCGTGCTTGACAATATATTGTTTACTAATAACGGAAAGGTGCAATAAAAATGTTGAAATTAGAGATGAGAGTCTTTAATAAAAAATCACTTTCCATTATTAGTGGAAATTCACTGTTAAAATCGAATTTATTTTAGGCTCTTAAGACTCAATTGTTCAATTTGTCGTTGTTTATAGCTATTATCATCGTTTAGGTCCGGCATCTACATGTCGGAGGGTCTACAGCATAGACTCGCGAGTGCGTCCACCAACTCTAGCAGTGCGTCGCTGGGCGGGCGGCAGCATGAATCACGTCACGTCGCTGCACTCGGGCCACTTTGAGGCTCAATGAGGATCAGTAACGATTTTTGTTAAGTGGCTTATCAGAAAGCTTATGCCACCACATGATTAACTGTGAAGATTTTTTTGCGATATCTCTTAAACCTGAGAAGATATACAAGCTAAAACATGCTAAAACACTGTTATTTTGGGGTGTCCTTATGACGCCATCGCGACGTACGCGAACCTTATGTAGTACGTGATAAAGCACATATTGCATTTAGATTGGCATTTTCTTCAAACCCTATTAATAACTCAACTCAACCATTTCTAAACGGATTTCGAAAAATCTTTTACTAAGTTTCATATATCAATAAAACTATAGGATTGAAACCTGTTACTGATCCTCATTTTCGGATTTGTCACGTCGCTTATATATAGCCATCATCGTTTAGGTCTGGTGTCCACATGTCGGAGCTGCTATACGCGTTCGGCAGCCTGGACGCGCGCGTGCGGCCGCTGACGCTGGCGGTGCGGCGCTGGGCGGCGGCGGCGGCGCTCACGTCCCCGCACCCGGGCCGCTGGATCACCAACTTCCCGCTCACGCTGCTGGTGCTGTTCTTCCTGCAGCAGCGGGCGGAGGGCAGGGCAGTGCTACCCTCGCTCAACTACCTCGTTAGGAAAGCAGGTTGGTGTAGTGAATGCTCATTTTTACTCATTTTAACTGTATAAGAATTGCAGCGACTCTCTTATAACTATGTAAATATGACTAAATATTTGGCTCTACGCGGGTGGATTGATAGGTCCATGACAACACATTTTTTCGGAATATTTTGTTTTATTTCTCTACATAATCTTATTGTAGCTCTGCGTATTCAGTCCAACGAAGTTCCTTCCCATAAAGTATTTTTCAATACAGTTGCTCGAAAATGTAAGTTTACGATGACAGTCGAGCGTGCGGTAACTTGATTTTACCGCACGCCGTGCGTTTTTGTTTACGGATTAGTACAGCGTGCGGAAAGTTGATTTTACCGCACGCCAGCGCCGTGCATTTTTGTTTACGATTTTTTTTTTAATTTCTACTAGCTTCCGCCCGCGACTTCATTCGCGTGGGCAGTAGAAAAATATTGCAATCAGTTTAAAATGACCCCTTTAGTGTATGAAAGCTAGTACTACGGAGAGTTACCTCCTTACCAACCTTGTATCATAAACTACTATTTTCTTTCATCGCCTGAAAACTGTTAACTGAAATGAGGGCCCATTTCAGACACCACCTTTTGGTTTGATGAAAATCTTTGCCCGCCAAGACATTTATTCATTTTGGTAGGAAAAAAATCTCAGTGGGTTGAATCTAGAGAATAGGAAAAATTCGCATCTTCATTCGATGAGTTTTGATGTCACGAGTGCCGCCGAGAGGGTCGACAGTCAGAAGTCGCTTGAGCTTTTTGTATCCAAAAGTAATAACCTTTTGCCGAATTTGAAAAAAATATAGTGTAAAGATTCCTTAAGGAGTTTCTAATTAAGATACAAAAATAAATTATGAAAAAAATGTATTTTTTCTTTTCAAAGTCATGGACTTATCAATCCGCCCTCGTATTGCTAGTTTTTTTTCGTAAAAACCTACTCATATTATATTGAAGATGCGTTTGACTCGCGAGCTAACGTGTACGTGACCTTGGCGTACGGTGTGACTTACCGCTCAATCCCAGCATTCGACGAGGCCTCGCGATGTCAATACCCGGCATACGATTAGATCAGTGGTTCCCAATTAGTTTTTTCTACGTACCCGTCCAAGAAAGACCTCAGACCTCAAACTCGCGTACTCCTTATTGCAACCCCCCCCTTCCTTGCAAGAATGACAAAAAAGGTTACTGATATAATACCTTACACTTAAGTAACACATTGTCCCACGTACCCCTTGATGTTACCTCGCGTACCACTAATTGGGAAATGGTGGATTAGATTGAACAGTTGCGGATGCTCAATATATTACAAATAAAAATTAAACATAATTTACTCATCTTTCTATATTTTTCACTCCCAGGCAAGGAGGACATTCGAATAGCAGAAGAGAACATAAACTGCACATTCTTACGCGATATGAACAAGTTGCCGCCCGACACTTACGGCCAGAAGACATATAACCTGGAGACTCTGCTGCTGCAGTTCTTCGAGTTCTACGCCCAGTTCGACTTCCAGGACAAAGCCATCTCCATTAACGAGGGAACTGCTGTCAGGAAGCCGAACGCACAGCCCTTGTACATAATCAACCCGCTAGAACAATCGGTAAATGTAAGTAGGAATGTCAGCTACGAAGAATGTCAGAGACTACAAGCTGAAGTGAGGAATGCTGCGTGGCAGTTGGAAGCTGAAATGGAGGGACAGAAGTCGGACGACTGGGGCCTCCTCGGGCTCATAGAAAAGAAGGCATCGAGAGGCCTTAAAAAATTACTTAGAGCAGGAAATTCCCATAGACTGGTTTCCGTGAAAGACCTATTTGTGGACAAAGATGAAACAAACCCGCAAGATGGTATTAGGAGTAAATTACAAAGACTGACTGAAAAAAGCGAAAAAGATGTAGAGAAAAATGTTAAGGAAATGAAAGAGCAGATGAGCAGTATACCAGAAAGAGAGAAAAAAGAGTCGGTGAAGTTTAAAAATAGACAAGTCGCGAATGAAGTGTACAGAATACGAAGAGACAAAATATTATAGTTTTGTGAAACGCTCGTCATTTTGAAATGATTGTGATCAAAATTAATAGAATGAAAAACTGTTAGACATGTTTACCTATATAAAATTACTAGAGTATATTGGTACCAAAGTGTGGTGAAACTAATCACAGTCTGTGCTTGAAGATGAGGAAGTATGTTTGTTTATATTCATAGATATTTGTAAATAGCAGATTGTAGTGAAATACTGTTCATTGTTTGTTGTGTGTGGTTAAAAAGATGGATGACATGTAAATAAAGAAATTGTAAACTGTACAACGAATGTTTTTATATTACATAAATGCATTAATCATAGAAAATAAATAAAATAAAAAATATCAAACATCACATATAAATAATCATTGCTTATATTATAATCGTTTTATAGCTAATGTTTAATTACACAATCTTTCTTTTTATTGACTTGAGTCAGCAAACTTTTTTTATAGATATGTTTATTTCGTTATAAATTGAGATGCAAAGGTATTTCATTTACTTAAGGCGTCCTACTACCCACTACTAGCGCCGCCTATACATTTATTTTTATTACTCGAAAACCAAGTAAATATTTTAAAAAAGCTAAGATCATGCCCTCCTAAATGGTCTATAATATTTCAACACACTTGCTCTTGCGTAAAGTGAGCCCTAATACATCGCTTTTAGGGCCATAAACCGAGCTATAACAAACGCGTGCAATTATATATATATATAGAACACTAGTACGTAATAGAATTAACCCTACAAAGTTAAATTAGTACCTTACTGCAAGCTCTATGCGAGTAAACAGAGCATTTAGCATTGAGCTCAATTTAGCCGGTAATACAGTTATTTTTTTAGTAACAACAAAGAGGTTTTATGCTGCCTAAAATTCATATACATTTTTGGAAAAAATAAATGTGTAAGTCCTTAATTAAGTCGAACAAATATTTATTATTATCAAATTATTCATAATTTACAATATTTTGTTATAAAATATTAAAATATTTGCATTTTATCACTTAAAATTATAATTTTGAAGTAGGCTGTAATGGCTGTATGCTACTCACCCCTTTGTTCGCAAAATATTCTTGCGTTGGGCGTGTGAACCTGCGCGCCTTTTCCAATAATTATCATATTTTGTTTTTGTCGTATTTGTTGCTGTGTGGTAAATTACTTTCGCAAATGTGTTTCGCGAATGCAGAAACTGTAGGAAAACCGCTCGCTTGTATGGAAAACCAGAGGCCCCTATTTTTTTTAAGCAGTTTATTTGTACAGAGTTATTGACCTAGCAATTTCCTAACAAACACCTCAATTTTAGGGTTGACAACGTCGTATTTATACGTCAAATTGTCGTCTTCGACCATTTGCTTCCACAACACTAAATTGTCACCGCACAGCTTCCGAAACGAGTCGCGGTACGTCGGTTGGTCAATCGCTGCGCATACGCACTCTATGGCGCTGAGTTTGTCTTTACTATTATTTGCGAGTTCTATAATTTTATCTACACATTCACTGGTCCAAACTGTTTCTTCCAAGAATATATTGTATCGCTCGTTTTGGTCGAATACGCGACACTGGAAATAAACAAAATTATTTAAATAAAAATATATTGTTATCACTACAAAGTATAAAACAAAGCAGCTTCCCGCTGTCCGTCCCTATGTATGCTTAGATTTTTAAAACTACGCAACGGCTTTTGATGCGGTTTTTTTAATTGATAGAGTGATTCAAGAGGAAGGTTTATAATACATGGTGTCAAATTCCACACTTCACCGAAGCGAAGCGAGGGCGGGTCACTAGTAGCTTATAAATGTGATATAAAAGTAGAATGGTATTTCAATTTATTGAAATAAAAAAAAAAATAGTACCTCGTCGCTAATCTCATCGGCCATGCACACCTCAGACTTGAAGTCTAGCAAGGCAATAATTGCTAACAATGGCAGCGCCACGTGGCTTGTTGCCAGCTGTTCCCGCAGCCACGTGGCGGCCCGCGACGCCACCACGCCACTATGTGACGTCACCACGCCGTCCTGTGACGTCACCGCGCCGTCACGGGCCCGCCACAATGCGTCCGCCACGCCCTGTCGGATAGCGGCGTCATCGTCCTCTAGACATGTCACTACTGCTGCGTACAATGTCGCTTGTACTTCAACTGAACATAAGAAAAATATATATAGTATAAGTTAATATTTTGTGTACATTCACGTCACGTCTGTCTATACATATGCATTTAGAACTTTGTCACTCTTAAACTATTACTTTTTAACAGAAATCAATGACAAATGCTACTAAACTGTATACATATTTTTAAACATTCATGTAAGTAGGTGAAAAATCCTATTTATAAATCACACTTACATTTCTCCTCGTCGGACAGACCATCATATCCCATATTAAGTAATACCCAAAAGTCTTTCTGCAAAAATTCCGCCACTGCTTTCCTTGCGTTATCACTATTTTCCGAAGTACAACAGTCAAAAACCACCCTTATCACATCGAGAATAAGGGCGTCACTTAAAGAATCAGAATTGTTTGTCTGCAATAAATTTGAGACAAAACGTAACAAGCTTTCCAAGTAAATGTGAGTGAAATTCTCATGTTCGTTCTGTATACAATTTATTAACGTTGTAACAATTTCTTCATTCGTCAAGGGTTTTCTACCAAGCTTCAATTCTACTATGTATTTCTGTGTATTCTCTTCTAAAGACAGTACTTTCAATGTTTTCTGTATACATTCCAAGTATTTACTCCTTTTCAATAGATCACATAGTTTTTCGGTAAACGATTTCTGTCCTATTAAAAGTTTTACTTTTTCATTGACAATTAAAGACGATAAGTGCTTCTGGAAGTGACAGTCAATTTCCAGATTGTTCGATAAAATCAAAAGGTAATTTAACGCACTTAGAACGACTTCGTAAGATTTGTGGTCTAAGCATTTGTGTATAAATGACATTATGTCTTCGGTATAAGAGACAGGTTTCGACGTATCTTTTTTGGAGAAATATTGACTGTATTCATAATTTTTATTTAGAATGATTATGTAAAGATACGCGATATTCGCCAAGCAAATCTCTCGCCCTGACGTGATAGGTGGTATTACTTCGGCGAAAAGTATTCTATGTAAATATTTTTTTATTGTTTCGAGCATTTCTTGTTCTTGTTCGATGTAGTTTGAGAATCTGAAAAAGGGGATGTAAAGAGATCATTAAAGTCCGTTGTTTCATTAGAGAGCCAAAAAGCAATCCAAAAAGCATTGTACCGGACATCCAAAGAGTCGTATTATATCTAGTATATTATTTAGTATTGTATAAAAATAGCATTATTAATGCAAAAAATCTAAAATTTCAAATTGCGGCATAACAAAAAAACCTCACCTCCAAATAAATAGGTTGACCATCTTAACATACTCTTCAGCGATCATATAGCACGGCATTTCCCCAGCCGCCTGTTCCAGAATCCAGTATGACTTCCTGATTCCCTCCGCCAGGCGTCTCTTAGCATCTTCGTCTACCACCAGCTCCTCAGGAATCGCTTCCAGGAGTTTCGTCAGCTGGAGTAACATGCCGTGGCAGTAGTTTCTTTTTATTGAGGGTGAGCTGATCACCTCCAGGGTTGATTCTATGTGGGAAATGTACCTGGTAAATCAAAATGAAAGGAACGTGAAAATGTTTTTTTTTATTCACAACGGGATAGTGCTTGCTGCTTGGCCTTCACCTCACCTGATGTTAACGTCATTATCATCACTTAAGTGACGATTAGGCCGAAGGTGGAAGCGCACTATACCCGAAATCCTCATCACTAAGGAACTGGCTATTTAACCTATCTAACTGCCCGAACACAACAATTTTGAAATTGTTGTTATGGCGTCAGACTTAGGTAAGATGGTGGAAGCTAGCCAGGCGGAGTTGAAATAAGTCCTACCACCAAATAAACAGAGAACAAATGTACTTCCTTCCTGGGAATCGAACTCGGGGCTTCTGCATCTTACACGGGTGGGCAAACCACTAGACCACAGAGGCGGTTTAAAGTTTCGTCAAAGTGTAAGTTTTTTTTAATGCGGTCTGAATAAAATAGGGTTTTTATGTGCACTAAAATTTTAAAACTAAGACAAGTAGATGATAGCTATAACGAATGAAATCTAATGACTTTCGGAAATCAGCTATTGGGGAATCTACGTGAACTTATCAGAAATGGGATGATACGTAGATGGAGAAAGTAAATGAATGATCGATTTAAAAACGCTTATTATGTGAGCTTATTTAAATAAAGAATATTTCAATTTTCAACGAACGGCGGGGGGCGAACGGGACCGCGGGCGGCGGGATTTAAAATTTTAAAACTAAGTAAGACGAGTAGATGATAGGTACCTAAAATTAATGAAATCTAATGTAATGACTATCGGAACACAGCTTTTGAGGTATCTACGTGAACGTATCAGAAATGGGATGATCCGTAGATGAACGAGCTATTGGAGTATTTACGTGAACGTATCAGAAATGGGATGTATCTACAGAACATCTGAACGAGCTATTGGAGTATCAGAAATGGGATGTTCCTGCGTGGCTACAGCAGGCGGGCGGCAGATTCTACGCCCTCCCCTCACCTGTGTGGGTGCAGTAACGCGGGGGGCACCCTCGCGGCGGCGGCGCGCGCGGGGCGGGCGGGCGCGCGCGCGGCGGGGCGCAGGCGCGGCGCGAGCGCCTGCAGCCGCAGCGCCGACTCCACGCCCTCCAGCGCGGACGGGTACAGCCGCCCCAGCAGCGTCAGCACCGGGAACAGCCCGGGGCTTAGGTCGTGCTCCACTCGGGTCTCCGCTTCTTGCAGCTTTTTCTGATATTTTTAGAAATATCCATTCGTATTAAGAAAATAAGCGGTAATAAAATAAGTATTAAGCGGGTAGTACAACCATCGTTGTACTACGCGCGCAGATAAAGAACGGGACTGGAAATTTCGGTTATCCGCGCTTACCACTCGCGCTGTTAAAGAATGGGATTGAAAATGTTCACTTCTAGTTTGCACACCATATCACCAAACCTATCTTATCTTTTATAAATAATATAAAATATCTTTTCAATACAGTTGCTCGAAAATGTAAGTTTACGATGACAGTCGAGCGTGCGGTAAGTTGATTTTACCGCACGCCGTGCGTTTTTGTTTACGGAGTAGTACAGTGTGCGGAAAGTTGATTTTACCGCACGCCGGCGCTGTGCGTTTTTGTTTACGAACGTTTTTTTTAATTTCTACTAGCTTCCGCCCGCGACTTCATCCGCGTGGACAGTAGAAACATATTGCAACCAGTTTAAAATGACCCCTTTAGTATATGAAAGCTAGTACTACGGAGAGTTCAAGCTGTTTCCCTGGTTCCACCCACCTGAATTTGATGAAACATAGCTAACGTCAACTCGTTTTAAAAACCTCCTTACCAACCTTGTATCATAAACTACTATTTCAGAACGTAACCATCATCGATCCCTTAATCAGTAGCCCTCTAGCGGCTAAAAGATACGTTGCTTTAGCTTTAGCTTTAGTATGTCATGCTCACTTTAAACATTTCTGCGGTGGTGTCGTGTGGGGCGGGTCGTTACGTTCCCTCAAATATGGTTGAGCGAAGCGATGGCTGGTCCACGCGTCATGCTCGTGAACGGGTGCTGCCAGTGGGAATGGGTCTGCTTCTGAGTACCTATCTTAACGCATATTGAATTGTAAGAATTGCGTTTTTTTTTTTTTTTGTTAATTTTTATGTGTTGTATCAAGTATTTTTTGGTAAATTTTGCCTACTTAGGTGCACTTTCGAGTAGCAGACATAGCGATTACTGATTTCTCAACTAGTTGAAAGTTATTTACTCTCACAATTAACTATCTGATATGTAGTAGGTATTTAATTTCAACCTACCTACCCATTGTGTACAAACTTTTGTTAATTATTGTGATGGAAAATGACCTCACTTTAAATGTGGAGCTCATTTTTCAATGTTGACGACTCTGTATGAAATATACAGGGAGAAAAAAGCAGCCCTTGACGAGTTTCTTGCCGGTTCTTCTCGTTACAAGGTCTCCCGCTCAGGGTTTGCGAACCGATGGCGTAGCTTCTTTGACATTCACAAGTGCTTGTAACAGCCTAGACTGAATAAATGATTTTTTGATTTTTGATTTTTGGTTGTGACATTACGCAATGTAAACGCTTGTAAGTGAAAAAATATGAAATAGATATTTTTTTAATATACCGTAATTCCAATCTTATCAAGTGGCTACTCACCAGGATATAGTCGTATAGCTTGGGGTACCGCAGGAAGAATATCCGTCCCGTCATGGTGTCCCGGCCGCGTCCCGCCCCCGCCCCCGCCCCCGGCGGACCGAACACGCGCGCCACTAGTGCGCTGAACAGTAGCGTCGCTGCGTTGCGCTCCTGACCAATGGGAAAGTTGCTTATTTCACCGTTCAAACTTACGCGTTCACAAGACATGAAATAACACACTTTTAAAGGATACTAGCGCGGTTTTATTGAAAGTACTTTGTCTGTTTTATTTCATGTACTTCATAATCCAAAACTAAACCAATCAAAATTGCTTGATTTGTTTGGGAGCTACAATCCGACACAAGTTAAACTTACGTTTCGATTTGAAAGTAAAAAGATGAAAAATGTTTTAGATACAGTATAAAAAGGCAGTTTCGTTTTGGAAGTAAAAAGATGAAAACGATTTTAGTTACAGTATAAAAAGGTAAACAAAAGATCTGATGATACTTAAACTGCTGTTGCCTTAACTGAACAACTGTCTTCAAAGAACATAGGTCGAAAAACTACTATTTTTGCCTTTCCATAGTAAATCGGTCTGCTTATCAATATTTAAATTTTGTATGGTTTAAGTTTCATCAGATCATTTGGTACGGTCAACGGCACGCTGGGCTTCTACGACAGAATAATGATATTCAATCAATTTTATACTTAAATGCAAATTAAAGTTCAAAATAAATTACAGATTTTTGTCAATTTTGTATAACCTCATGTGCTGTTGAATGTACCAACTTATATTCTACTTACCATCCACGTATCCCTATCAAATCCCTCCAGAGCAACCATAAGCCCCTCCCCCGCGTACCCCGCGACGCTCTCCTCCAGCGCAGAATTCCGAAACAGCGCTCTCAAAATGTTCATACAGTGCGTGCGACTTTCAACCATATTGTCTTTACACGGAGAGTTTAAATTAGCTTGTATTGAATTTCCCAATTCATTTTCTGAATTTTGCTGTGTAGTTTCGTTTTGTATTCCATTCTCATTAGAATTATCTCCAGATTTGGTGGATTCGTCGGATGTGGCCCGAGCGAGTTTTAATAGCGTAGTCATACACTCGTGGAGACACGTGGGGTTGCCTTTTACTTGAAGCTCCGTGATCACTAAAGCCTGTAAAGATGTCAGTTTTGTTGTGAATTCGTAGAAAAAAAAAAGTTTTCAATGTAAATGATAATGGGGAAGGCTTAATGGGTTTGTTAAGAGCCCGTAGTGATTTTGCCGCTGACTACCGCTCTCTCGCTCGTACATTTCATGTTTTCTCAAGATTTCTTAAATCTGAATGAGTAATTGAAAAATGTGTCTCGACCACTTTTCGCAATATAAGATTACGGACATTTCAACGTATATTTCAGTTTCGAGTTGCTGAAGTACAAAAAGTTATCGTATTTGCCAGTTCAAATAACTGTTAGAAACGACAACTTTTTGTACTTTAGCAACAAAATATTGAAATATATTTTTAAATGTCTGTAATCTTATATTGCGAAAAGTGGCCAAGACACATTTTTTAATTACGCACTCAGTTTTAAGAAATCTCGAGAAAACATGAAATGTGCCAGCCAGAGAGCTCCAGTCGGCGGCAAAATCGCTACGGCTAAATAATTTCGATACTTTATAATTATGTAGCTAAATGTCTAAAAATACACATGTTTTAGTTTAATTTAAATCAAGCAAGTAGTTTTCAAGTTATAATGGTTTGAAGGAAATGCCACGCGCACTGAAATATGTGCATTATTGCGTACAACGTAAGGTTCACCACTTGCGTTATGAAGACATAACGTGAGTTAAAATAACAGTTTTCTAGACCACATAACATTTCTGATTTAAGAGATATTGCGAAAACCCATAGTTGTTCATGTGGTACCGTAAGCTATTAGATAAGTCACTAAACAAAAATCGATGCTGGCCAGACTCATTACATCAACATTGTAAGAGATATTATACGGCCTTACCACAAAAGATTTTAAAACACTGTTCAACACGTGTTTAAGGCGAGGCAGTTCCTGAAATTTACTCTTTCACTAGGTCTTTAGAATAAGGTTGAATATTGCGTAGCTTTAACTGACGCTTCGCCAGAAATTTGACGAAATTTAGTACATTTTTATTGATTTCTGAAATACTTGATCATTTATTTAAAATGTACTCGGTTATTGTGTTAGATCGATAAAAAAGCTATCCTTTTTGCATAAAAGATCATATCACTGTCGTTGAAAATAACGAAATCTGACGTTTAATTTTATGGTGTTATTCAGGTTTTTTTTACAGAGTAACCATGCCATTTTTCAATATTCTGTTCGGTTATTGTGTTTCATGACATAATGTTCAGTCTACAGTAATTTTTGTGAAGTAGAATTCTACATCCGTTCTTCACATTGGAAGTTCAAAAATCGATCTTTTCATCAAATCGTGAACTGGCCTCGCCTTAACTAAACACTGTTTTAATGTGATGCTGTCAATTTTTAACAATATTGTTTGAAAGAGACGGCATCACATTTAAACAGTGTTTTTATTAAACAGTGTTGAAAAATATTTTGTGGTAAGACCGATAATGATCAAAATTCTCAGTTTCAGGACTTTCATAAATTTTTATCCTTATTACGCATTTTTTTAAATCTCTAACGGCCCAATACTTAAAGGTTTCTTAGCTAAAATCTTTACTTAAGATCTCCTTAACTTTAAGGAAAAAAGTTAGTTTTATAGAGTTTCTGTCTAATCTGACAACGTTTTTGAGTTTAAGGTGCCCTTAACTAAAAGATTTCTTTATGTTAATCAAATCAGTCGGGTGTGTATAGCGATCTGAATTTCTTCCATTCAGTCTGAATGGTCATCATCAGATCTGAGCTAGGTCAATCCTTGGCGGAGAACCAAGGATTCAAAGTTACCTCTTTTGTGTGAAAACAGACTGGTGTCCTTAATTATCTGGCGACCATTATATGCCGGGTGTAACAAGAGACAAGACCCTCAACGAAGCCGAGGTTTACGTTTTCTGCCCATCATCAGGACCATTTCTGTTCAAAAATATTGCTGGGAAACGATTTTAATTTTTAAGAAAGCATTATTGCCTTGCATGACTTTGTCTAATGCACTTTGACCTTCAATAACTACGTAGCTATTGGTTTCCCAGGTATAGTCTAAAAGACAAGAATGATCCTGATGATGGGCGGAATGCGTGGAATTCGGCTTCGTTGAGGGTCTTGTAACACCCGTTACCTGTATCATGAAGGGCAGGCCGGCGCTGCGGCGCGTGGGGTCGCCGGTGGGGCGTTTTAAGCCCCCCACCAACGACCGCAGCCCGCGCCGCCCCCACCCGTGTAGTACCGGCGAACGACACTGCCATAACCTGACAATCATTCATGGTTTTACACATAGGTACCACAAACAAAAGAACTGAACGTAAAGGGGTATAAAGTGGGTATGTATTACAATGCCGAAGTTGAAAAGACCGAATTTTACAAGACCTATTGACGAAAGATCGAAAATTAAAAGGTCGAATGGTTGTTTGGCCGTACGTTAAAAATCACGAAAAAATATTTTACCTAAAAGACTAAATCCAAAAGCTTAAGATACCGAAATTTAAAAACCCGAAAGTTAATTATTGACGGTTACATGCCAGCAGATCGGTTCTGGCACTTCGCCGGTCGCTGCCTTAGCACGCTCGCTTGGCTCGTCTGTTGTTGATCGCAATGGAACCTAACCTAACGTCCTAAACAGACTTTCGGGATTTCGAACTATTGGCGTTTTAACTTTCGGGATTTTGAACTATCGATCATTTAATAATCGATATCGATAAGGATATCGAAATTTAAGATTTTTTGGTACTTATTTTAAAAATAGGTGTTTTAGACGTCGTATTTTGGTCGTATGTGATATGAATTTTCAACATTGTAATACATACCCGTATAAGTAATAAGTGGGTCATTTTATTGGCGATGTCGCTTCCAAAAAACTGTTTCATTTCAATAGTGGAAAATGGTGTCAGATTTATTTTATATCTTGACAAATTCTTTAATTATTTTTTCGATTCTGACTTGATTTGTATCTCAAATAAAATCGGGGCGCGATACGAATTTTATTTCACTTGAGATACAAATCATATAATCAATAGTTTTTGTGTCTAGGGTTGTCATTTTGCATTTTTCCATACAAATAGATAAAAACAAAATTCCCCAGCCTTCCCTTTTCAGTTTATAAATATTTTTTTAGGGTTATATCACAGCGTATACTATGTACCATATTCGGTTCTATAACGCTATTACCACAAATAATATAATATACTATACTATATATTACCAAACACCCTGTATGAATAGCTCCAGATTACTAACCTAGCCAACAGCTGTGTGAACCCAACGTATGCCTGTTCAAAGGCACCCCTATGTTTGGTTTCAGTCAGCAGCCTGGAGAAGTGGTCCCCAATCATGATGACCTGTTCCTGTGATAAAGTGCCGTGGTCCTGGCCCTCCCCCTGGATGCTGAGCCGGGAGACAATACTGCCCAGGAGGAGGGAAACCTAAAACAAACTCCTCATTGTTTAGATTTTTTTATGTACAACGTGATAGTGCTTGGCCTTCACCTCACCTGATGTTAAGTGACAATAAGGCCGAATGTGGAAGTGCACTACACCCGCAAGCTGATTATCTAACAAAAAACCATCTTGCGACCAGTAATAATTACGGAATCGTCGCTGTCAAACAGTTTGACAGAAGAAATCGCGAATTCATCGCAGTTACTGAGTTAGATAATACGAATTTTGGAGCATTTCCTCGCACAAGTGCTCGTTTTGGTTGTTCGCCAGAGACAGCACTATCAGAAACGCGATTGCTGTTACGAAATTGAGTTTGACTGCGACGATTCCGTAATTATTACTGGTCGCTAGATGGTTTTTAATTAGATAATCAGTCTGCCGGAATTCTCACCACTGAGGAACTGGCTATCTTAACCTCTAACTGCTGGAACACAACAATTATTTAATTATTGTTATGGTGTCAGACTTAGGTAAGATAGTGGTAGTTAGCTAATCAGGCGGACTTGAAAGAAGCCCTACCAGCAACCAAACCAAACCAAAAAACAAATGTACCCTCCTCCAGGAAATCGAACCCGGGACCCGACCACAGAGGCGGTGAAGATGTGTTTTCATACAATGCGAGCATGCAATAGCCTATCTTATATGACCTATCTTCTAAAAAACGTATAGCAGAAAGTTGAACGTTAATTAATACGCACGGTTGGGAGGCAATTAATATTGCATGTGACGGATTTTATA
Organism: Agriphila straminella; assembly: GCA_950108535.1. Lineage (NCBI taxonomy): Eukaryota > Metazoa > Arthropoda > Insecta > Lepidoptera > Crambidae > Agriphila > Agriphila straminella. The sequence continues at coordinate 1,746,337 of OX467321.1, read as the reverse complement.
AAGAGCTTTCGGTGTTATTCTCTAATTAATTGTATTTTTGGCTGTATGAACATTTGCCTTTGCCTTACACTTCAGAATGCTAATGTTTGGTAATAGTGTGATCAAATCATGTATTGTTTAAGATTAAATTTTGATTCAGTTCTAATAAAAATAATGTAAATATCTTATAAATATCTTAGCAAGTTTTAAAAGACTTACCATTTATTATATTTAACAATTTCACGATAGTTAGTTGTAACTCCTATCATTGGCTGAACGTATTTTTAAGAATTTAAGCAAGTAAGACTACAGTAATTAATATAACAATTATTGTAATTCATTGGGATTTAGTTTCAAAAAGATTACAACGTATTTGTTTTATAAAATGTTATCTCTGATATTCCTTTTTTTGTACAAATAGTATAGTTGATTATGATTGGTTGAAAAGTGGTGAGAGGGGTAAACTTTTTGTGTTGAATTTAGTGGGTATTTAAGCAATGGAAAATTGAGCATACGGGACTTTTAAGTTTGGAGCACCACGGGACTTAAGTTAAGTAAATTCTTCATTGTTATTGTGTTATCTGAATTAATTGTTTTGTGTGTGACTTAGTTGTTGTTTAATGGCTATCCGCTGTTAATTTTCATTCCCAATTTTATGATTATTCTGATTATTTGTAGTAACAATAAGTAAAGTACATTTATTTTGCATTTGCTTGGTAACTATTATCCATAGTTGAATAAAAGAGATTAACTGATAACTTTTAAGTTTATATTGTTGTTGTTTGTGACGATTTAATTGTAAATATCCGATTTGATAATAGCTGACGAGTTTCTTTCGCCTGTTCTTCTCTCAGCTAAAAAAAGACGTCCGAACAGGTGGTAGGATAAAAGAAATTGGACGATTCAATTTAATAAACATTACTTTATTTAAATTGATTTATTTTGTTTTAATTCTCTCCACGTTTCTGACACATGCGTATAACGCAAGCTATACGCATATATACGCATACGCATAGAATACTACTGTACTAGGGGTCATCCATAAATTACGTCACACGTTAAGGGGGACGGAGGGGGTCGACGAAGTGTGACATTGTGTGACAAGGGGGTGAGAGGGGTTTTAAATTTCGTGACGTCACATTTAAATTGAAATAAAACAAATTTCGGAACTGCTGTTTCAATTCAATAATTATTTTTAAATTTGAGATTTTTGCATTCACAATGCTATTTTTATACAATACTAAATAATATACTAGAAAAAATACGACTCGCACCAGATCAATACTCAGACGGGAATCGAACCCGCGACTATATTTCAATTGAATGTCGAGGTAATTCCTCACATTGGTGAAATAACGCTGGCTTGCAGCGTAAGAGTAGGATATACTAGAAGAAATTCGACGATGTTACTAGTGACTCGGTAGCTCAGCGGTCAGAGCATTGGGCCGGATATCCAAAGGTCGCGGGTTCGATTCCCGTCTGAGTATTGATCTGGTGCGAGTCGTATTTTTTCTATTATATTATTGAGTATCAATAATTATTTCTAGATGTAAATTTGTAAAATATGTGACGTCACACAAGGGAGGGGAGCGGGGCACAAATGTGACCAGTGACCAGATGTGACAATACGGGGGACGAGGTCAAAAATCATGAAATTCGTGTGAGGTAATTTATGGTCCCCTATGGGCAACAGTTTCGCTTCAGTTAGCAACACAATTCGTGTGCGCCCCTGCACGAACTAATTGATATACGTTTAGTTCGTGTAGGAGCGATACGCCTGATAGAGGCTAGCTAGAGATTTTCGAGCCTCTATCCCACAGTCAAATTATCTTAAATAGTTTTGTGGGACTGATGTTGTACCAGAATGTTGTAAACCTTGTTTATTAATAAAAAAAAACAGAAAACTCTATTTATAAATATGATGTTAGGTCAATGTAAATGCGGGCTAATGTAAGTATGTCTGACCTCCTTGACGGAGCGCCAGGCGCACAGCAGCAGCATCTGCGCCGTCACGGGCCGCCCGTCCGCCGTCACGACGCCGCTGGGGGGACAAGAATTATTAGTACACTAAACTATGCTCCACATTTACAATAGGAAAACCATCAAAATTTATTTACAGTCTTTTTACCTTTATGGTGGTCTATTGTCCGATCAGCATGACGCTGCCGATTGGATCGAGTAGAACATACATTAATCTTCGTCGAAGGTTGCACAGTTAACGTAACGGCACATTGAACTACCGCAACATGACAGATTAACTCAATTTTAAATTCAAATTCTAACAGTTTAAAGTTCGAAATGAATTGGATATTTTATTCAGTTGTGACTGCGATCTCGGCATCCGTAGACAGATGTCCCTCAGGAGGGGAAATATTGACTACACTAACAGCCAGCGACGATACTTTCATACATCAGACTATGGCCGACATTAGGGAGCTAATTGTGTAAGGATTCTGTATAATACACACTCAGAGTTGCCAGTATCGGTGATCGTGATCCCGATGTCCATATGGGCAAGTGTCCCTCGAGAAAGAAATTATTGACCACACAACCCACCAGCGTTGACATTCCATACATCAAACTACCCCACACACCCACACACACACATGTTCTCGACCTAATAGCGTAGTTACTGTTCACGCGTTTCATCTAAAGGTGACGGCTGAAAATCGGTGTTTTTGCTGCCAGGCAAATGTGATGCACCGAGCCTAGACCATACTTGCTGCTGCACACACGTGCATTCCACTCCTCTCATTGTTTTTGTCATCTTTTATTTTCTTTTATATTTATCCCATATGTATTTTTTTATCGTTATTTTTAAGTCATTTTTGTATTGATGAATGTATGTGTGTGTCGTAGTAAATAAAACTTTTTATCTATCTATCTTTCTATCTAACTATGGCCGACATAAGGAAACTCATATGGCCGACATTAGGGAGCTAATTGTGTTAGGATTCTGTATAGTACTCACCCAGAGTTGCCAGTATCGGTGATCGTGATCCATATAGGCAAGTGTCCCTCGGGAGACGAATTATTGACCACACAACCCACCAGCGACGACAATTCCATACATTTGACTATGGCCGACATTAGGGAGATAATTATGTGAGGTTATTGTACAGTACTCAGTACTCACCCAGAGTTGCCAGTATCGGTGATTGTGATCCCAGCGTCCATGGGCAGGTGTCCCTCAGGAGAGGAATTATTGACTACACTTCCCGCCAGCGACGACACTTCCATACAAGTGCAGATTATATCCGACACTAGGGAACTCCATTGGTCATCCGATGATATTGATCTGAAAAGTTACACAACGTGTTAAAAAACCCTCTGAAATCGCAAAAAAAATACTGTTTCATACAAAAATTTATAAACAAAATATCTAAATGAATGATGTAGCGATGCGATTATACCGCTACATAAGCGATCGACGAATGACGGAGAAATGCAGGATCAGCGAAAAGTACAATATGTAAACATTACGCAGACGTGACGTCGCACTACGTCAAGCTAATATCGAGATAAATGTATCAAGACCTGAATCACGTCACGATATCGAAGTTTTCTAAGCACTTCGCATTAATACAAATTCCAACATCAAGCAGTTGGACCGCGTTCCCCGAGCACAGACACCTATCTCGGTGGAAGTACTTCCCTTTTCGCTGAACACATGGTGAAGATATCCTGCCTCAACAAATGCTATAATTACCAGTTGATTATTTTTCCGCAATTTTAGAGGTTTTCCCATTTTTAGTTATAATTAATCCAGGTTCTAATCCATCCAAACGTTTAGGCGCGAAATACAGAATACATAGTAATAAACGTACAGAAGTCTATCTGCGCGAGGACAATCAAATAATAAGCTGCTCTCGCTGCACGGCAATAAAGTACAATTTCAAATTGCACAGCGCTGCGTGCCTATTATAAGCGCCTCCGAAGCGCTTCTCTTTCTGTCGCGTAGCTCTGTCTCCAACCGACACTTTACATCCCTCGTGTACTGGCTAGACTGAGTAAGCCGCGAACAGTTAGCTAATATAAACATTTAAGCGCGGAGTGACACCCCCCCTGGCGAAGAGGCACCAAACACACACACACACACGCGCGCGCGAAAACTATAATATTAGTATGATTACCCGGCATCGAGCATCATCAGCGGATGTCTTAAACAGTGCAGTAGCCCATACATGGGCGCGCGCCGGGCGGCCAGGGTAAGGCTGATCGCACATTGGGACACTTCCACTTTCAATCGCTGCAGGAGAATACTTGACAATGCGAACCAAACTGGCTCAGTTTCAGCCCTGAAATGACATAATAAACGATATTTAATCTGCAGCACCTCAGGCATGTTCTGCGAGGCGCGCACGGAAGGATTTGACGTGATATTGGTAAAAAGGCTTCTCCACTTCTAGCAAGAACGAGGAAGAGCAGTACCAACAAAAATATCCTAAGGTTACAGTCTGGTCATATTCCGTATAATTTCAGAGTCCCTAAATTGTTTATTGTGCGGAAAAGTAGACGATGTCTATTATTTATTAATGGAATGTGATCGTAATCTTAATCTCAGGGCCGTGGTATTTAACTCGTTAAATGTAAAAATATGTTGGTTGCATGTCTAACCTCTTAGCTGAACCGTTGTCGGAAGCTGTTAAAGTGATTATCAACTTTGTTATCCATAGTCTTAAGTTGGATTAGTTATTAAGATTAGGGTAAGATGGAGCTGGCATGTTCGAACTGTCGATCAAAGCTCCTAAACAAATAAAGAAAAAAAAATGGCACTAAAAACGACTGCCCTATAATCAGGCAGCTCGTGAAGACCTGTAGCTAGATTTTAAGAAAATTTTGCCTTATGTATTTCTTTGTAAAAGTTCTTATTATCAGTTTACAGATTAGGGTGTAGCCGCATTTATGACTGCCCTAAGCATTTCTCTATTTTTTCTATCGTGCAAAAGGCACCGCCATAAAGAGGTTACAGAGGTTACATCAACTCATGTATCAATCAGCTCCGTACACAGCTAATTGATACATGAACTAATCTCTGAATGAATGAAATAAATAATAAATAAATAAATGAATATTTGACAACATCACATACATTGCTCCGATTCCAAAGTAAGTAGCTAAAGCACTTGTGTTATGGAAATCAAAGATAACGGTGGCATCACAAACACCCAGACCTGAGTCAATATAGAAAAGTTCATTTTCTACATTGACCCAGCCGGGGATCGAACCCGGGACCTCAGAGATGGCGACACCTTGAAAACTGGCGTGCAAACCACTCGACCACGGAGGTCGTCAAACACATCCTAGTTGTGTAATTTATTCCTTACTAGCTTCCGCTTGCGACTTCGTCACGGGGACATTCGAAACACCCCTAGGGAACCTTAGACAGGGATAAAAAGTATCGTATTATTTGTGTGATGGATGACATCTGGTCATTCCATACCGTTCACCCATTTTTGCGTAAATAACAAATATCTAAACATCCAAACTTTCACATTAGTATACAATCTACTCGCCTAGCCCCAGGATTCGCTTGCAATATACACTCGGGTAACTTTTCCTTCAGCAACATTAGCTTGTGGGCGGCGGAAACGCAGTCAGTCGGCTTCAACGACGACGCTTGTTGTAAAACGTCCTCTAACTCTATACTCACACGGTACTTTTTACTCTGAAACATGTTTAAGAAATAATACAAATAAATTCGGGAATAAAATAAAGTGGGTTTGATCAGAAGGCATATTCTCTTTGTCCACCCACCCACTTTGTCCAATACTGGGGGATCTATCCGATATCCTCCAGTGGTGGACAACAGGAATAGACCGTCCGTACTTACCATTCGTAAAAAAAAAAAATTAAAAAACCCGCCTGCATAAATACACAAGTCAACTGAAAAGATGGAAACAAGATTAAATATTAAAGGCAACATAATAACATGCAGTCGGAGGCATGCATAAAGAAAGTGACATTATGAATGATTTTAATTATATGCCTCCGACTGCATGTTATTATGACATGTTGCCTTTAATATTTAATCTTGTTTCCATCTTTTCAGTTGACTTGTCTTTTTATGCAGGCGGGTTTTTTAATTTTTTTAATTTATTTTTTTATGTATCTCTTTTTAGTTATTATATATTACGGTCATGATATACCTTTTTGAAATACTTATAATTTGCCCTTTAATATGACACCCATATTGCAGAATTCCAAAAAATATTTTTTTTTCACTACGTATAATAGCACCGTACAGCCACCATGTTGGTTTTTTTATAACGCCACTTTCTTAAGAACACTTGAGCTGAAAAGACAAATCTAACAATATCTTAATCATAGAAATCCGTTCAGCCGTTTGAAAGATATGAGGTAATACTAGTACATTATGAGACAAGTTAGCTTACGTTGGCAAGAGCTCACGATTTTCAACACATTTGCGAGGAAAAAACAAAGTAATTTACCACACAGCAACAAATACGACAAAAACAAAATTATGATAATTATTATGGTTAACAATCGAACCCGGGACCCCTGCGTCTTACACGGGTGGGCGAACTACTAGACCACAGAGGCGGTTTTCTTAGTAAGTGGCAGAGCGGCAACCAGGGATTGAAATACAGTTAAAAAAATAACGTTAAAAATACCGTTAAAATATTTTATCGGTAAATTTAACGGTAAAAATAACGTTAAAATTATTGTACTGGTAAAATTACCGTTAAATATAGCGTTAAACTTTACCGGTACAATAGTACCGGTAAAATTATCGGTAAAAAGTAACAATATTAATCGTAATAACGTTAATTTTAAAGTAACGTTATTTATTGACACAACGGTAATGTTAAAAGTAACGGTAAACAAAGTAAGAAATAACGGTTCATTTAAAAATAACGTTATCAATCCCTGGTGGTAACGTCTTCGTGTGTACCTCCAGTATTCACCTGTGACGTACCTGCAGCAGCAGCGGCGGGCAGGTCCCCAGCACGAGCAGCGCCAGCGCGCGGTTGCCGTCGTACGTGTCCTCCAGCCTGTGCAGGACGCTGTCTACGTACGCCTCGCGCCACCTACTGCGACCATACGAATACATCACCAATAGGCTTGTTTCCATTAAGAATAAATATAATGGATAGGGGTTTATAATGATTAATTATATTATGGAGAAAATAACAAACAATTTTAATTATTAAAAGCGTTAAAGATTAATAATATTTTTAAAAAATAAATTTCGTAAAATGAAACCTTTAGTCACGTGACAGTGAACACCAATCAGATAGCGTTACGTCACGCCGTGCGAAACTCCAATCTTGTCTTTGACGTTTCGAGTATCACTACCGGAGGCGCGTTCCAAACCTACACTCTGAGTGCAACCTAACCACAACCGAACGCAAGTTTTAGCCACTTTTTCCGTATTTCTCCATTGTTTGGAACATATATAAATAACTGGTTTGGCGTTTTTATAGTCGTGCTATCACACTGGGGCACTATACAGTACTTATAATATGAGAAATTCATTTTTAAACGATAAAAACTAGCTATAACGTACGAAGACACGATCGCTCTTTGGTTTGTTTCGCACGGCGTGACGTCATTCAAGACGCCATGACAGTCTCGTGCGTTTTGGAACCAAATTAAAATTGGTTTTTTAAAACGCGAAATTTATAATGTAAACGCTCGATTAAAAATAAATAATCCTTTTTTTTCGATAAAATGCCTAATAAGCTAAAATATTAAGCAGTTATTGAAATTTTGTCAACTAGCCTATTAATACAACATGTTACAAAATAACCCCTTATGCCGAATATGGTAGAAAGGAACCATCAAACTAAACAACTTTTCCTATGGGACCAACCCTGAAATCGCGAAAAAAATACAGCTGTTTCATACAAAAATTGATAACGAAAATATCAAAATGTATCAAAAAGCTTATTCCCAGCAGTGGGGATATCAAAAATGGCTGATGCTCATAACGGGTGGTTTTTTATTGTCAAAATAAATAAATTTATTTGAATTTTCGATTCACATAAAGGATATCTAAAGTAAAAGTCGTTTTTTGGGTATGAATTTAACTATCATCAAATAAATGCACGTCCAATGGCCTAATAAATATGGTCTGTCTTCAGAATAGTTGATCTGTCGCCAAAATCGAATCACCAAACAATAACCAAACGATTATCTAAAAATGTATTAAAAATAACCTGCAAATAATATCAATCGACAAAATAGTAGATTTGTCTGTCTGTAGAACAAGACCCTCTACGAAGCCGAGGTCTACGTATTCTGCCCATCATCAGGACCATTTCTATTCTAAATTATAGCTGGGAATCGATTTTAATTTTAAACAACACATCTACGTGCGGCCGAGTTGAAAGGCAGCGTTTATGTGCGTGCTCATGAAATACGTTGAGTGATGACGTTTTGAAGCCATTGTTTGTTATGAAATACTTAAAATTTTGATAATGTTTCTTTGGATAAAAATTAGGAAATAACGAATAAAAAAAGATTTCTTAAATTTTTTTTTTTTATTTGACCTTCAATAACTTCATAGCTATTAGTTTCCCAGGTATAGTCTAAAAGACAAAAATGATCCTGATGATGGGCGGAATGCGTGGACTCCGGCTTCGTTGAGGGTCTTGTTACACCCCGTATTTACCTCTGATACCCTTCCAGACCCAAGTCCTGGCTCCAAGCCAGCAGCTGCAGCGCCACCACGCGGCGGCTGTAGTTGGCGCCGAGCATCAACCCGGCGAAGCACCGCTCCCGCAGCCGCTCCACGAACGACAAGTAATAATCGACTTTAACGCCTTCCTCGGTAGGTCCCGTTTGCCGTTTCAGTAATTTGTAGCTGTCTCCTAGACGCTTTATGAACTGAAAAATATTATAAAATCACTACATATTATAAAACAAAGTCGCTCACCGCGTCTGTCTGTCTGTTCGCGATAAACTCAAAAACTACTGAACGGATTTTCATGCGGTTTTCACCAATAGATAGAGTGATTCCTGAGGAAGGTTTACGTGTATAATAAGTTGAGGTTTTATGTAAACTGGTAGAAATATGGCGATAATTGTTAAAGAAGTCGGCAAAAATTTAGCCGTCTCCGGGAGCTTGCATCGAGAACGCTGCATAAACCTTTTAAGCTATGACAAAATAATGTATGATGGAATTGTTCCTCTCTTGTAAGTCTACAAAAAAATCCGCGATGGCATGTATCTATCTTTAAAGAATATCTTACTATACCCATTAAATCTTCTAAAAAATTGTTCACGTACAATGCGGTAATTTCGGAAGCTATTTAGAAGGATACAGTATTAATCCTTATCAGTTTAAATACTAAAAGTATTTTATGCACTTTATTTTACCCTTTTACACAATACCATTTAAATGAATATCTTAAAAGCTGTCGCAAAAAATTACGCGCACGAAAATAAATTCAAGCGCGATTCTTACACCGATGACGGGATGGGACTCGAACGGGACCGAAACAGACTTGGAGATCGGAGGTGACGATTGTAAGGTATTTGTTTTCTGTATTTTGTATTGGAAGGTCGCATTATTTGGCAAAAAAATGAAGGCGGGTCGCTAGTTAAATATAGTTCAATACTTGCAACGATGACGCTAAAAACAATGATAACTTATAAGTCAATTTTCAATTTAGTAATAAAAAAAGTGGGACTAAGAGCTACAGCAGGGCTGTTCCACTGTTAAAAGTTTGACATTTTTATTATTTTAGAAATGCAGGAGATATTGGTCTTGCTGTTGATGTACCATTATAAATAAATAATTGACCGAGCGAGCGCGAAACGTTTCCATTTCAGCTTGGGCAAGATGCTTTCGTATGTCTGTCCGGCTGTCTGTTTGTTCTCTTCTACAGGTCGCATTCCTCAACCGATTCTCGTGAAATTTTGTGAGCAGGTTCGATAATTATATAGAATTTTCTTGTCGATTCAGTTTTTTAAAATGTTTCGAAAAAAAACATGTTTCATCCATTTTGAAAAGTGATCAAAAATATTAGATACGCGAGATCTACCTACACCTCACAGAGCCACTAATTATTTAGTTAGTTACCTTGTTAAAAAGTGCGAGCATATGCTGCCGGAAGTTAGGCGCCTGCGCATTGATATTGTACAGCAGGAAGTGCAGGATCAAATCCAGCTCCTCTCTATAGTACCACTCCGTAGACTTCGGCGACTCCGCTACCAGGGCCAGGCATAAAATACGAATCTACAAACAGATAATTACATATTCTTAGGTATATTAATAATATCTTAAATATTTGTTTATTTGGTTAAGGGAAACAAACAGCATACAATATTACCTTAAAAACTATGATTAATGACTATAACAAAAGCCAAAACAGTTTTCACGACAGGATGTAACATTTCAATCAAGTGAACTTAAATAAAATAATGTAGGTTGAAACCGAAACTAAACCTTAGTTTCGGTTTCAACCTACATTATTTTATTTAACTAAGTGCAGTAACAACTACTTAATTTAATCAAAAAGGGAGAAAAGAAACTAAGCCCAAGTATAAACATTTAGGTACCTAACCAAGAGTTAACGACAAATATGGCTACAAACATCACAAAATCAAGAAAATCACCTGATGCGCTGTTGACTGTAAATTTGTACTATAATGCATTCAGAGACTGTACTTAAGATGTTATTTGATTTCGATATAACTATTATTCACAAATTGCTTTTTTAAATTTACGATATTTAAGGCCAAATATGTCAACATGTTGGTAAGTCTTATTATAAGTACTACATGATCTAATTATAAAGCGGTTTCTGGCATAATTGGTGCGACAACGAGGGGGTGCAAATGTTTGAGTAGATCTAGGCCTATCTTTTTACATTTATAGAAGATTTTACTAGTAAGGTAAGGTGATACCACGATGCCATTAATTATTTTATATAAAAAGATTAGGTCGCGTTATTATATAATTATAATAACACATTTTATGGTAAGCGTATCATTAGTTTATATTGTTCGAATACACAGTCGAATTTTATTTTATCTACACTCACATCGTAATGTTCCAAATATGAATTCAAAAAAGGTAATATAAATACATACTTTATTTTCGTGGACACGAAAAATTAAAAAAAAAAACTCATTACGATGCAGTCAACTGAATTATAAAGTAACTTTTTTTCTCATTACGATACAGGGCAATGCACTCTATGGTGATCGATGACATAAGTGCGATTAGTTTGCAGGGTTGCGTTTAGAGGCTTAGAGTGCGGTTGTTTGGTTTTGGCTCTAAGGTTCGGAACGACCAAGAACTTTAAATGACATTAATAGTACAAGTTCTTAGTTTTCCATTTGGAATGCGAATAATTTAAACTTTCCTTTATTCTAAATGAAATAAAATCTGTTTCTGAGGAGCTACCATGAATATTTTAAAAAATTAGACACAAAAACATCAAAATACAAAATAATGTCAAATGGCATTGACATTTTTACTATTGACAAACGTCAGCGTTTTTCAACCACCGATTTTGATGGTTAAAAAGTTGCAACGCTCTGACGTTTGAAACGGGAAAGCTGTTACAACCGGAAGTCACGCTCTAATGTTTGGAACGCCGTTAGAGCGTTCGGTTGCACTCGGAGCGTAGGTTCTGAACGCAACCCAGTGCACTCATCTCATTATTTTTTTTCTAATGGAATGCGCGCCATTTTTGGAGCTTTACAAAAATGTTTTGATTTCAATTTTAACATTTTGTTGTAATGAATTTCGTAGGTTTTTTTAATTCTTGATTTAAAATGTGAAGACAATTTGACTCTGCTCGATATTTTAGATGCAGCTAAGGAAATGACTTATTACAAGGTAAAACCTAGCTAATACAAACAATGTCTCGCTCTCTTTTCTAACGTTGATCTTTTATTTAGTAGGTTCAATCCTAAATGTATGAGTGTAGATAAAGTAGTGTATGAAACTGCACATAACTAGGTATTAAAACACTCGTGTGATACTATTAAAAACCTCGCCTACGGCTCGGTTTTTAAACACACACTCATGTTTTAATACCCCTCATTATGTGGCAGTATCATAAACTACTATTACTGCACACAAAACTAAAATTAAATACAATAATATTAAGAAAAAATAAATGTCCTCAAGCCTTGCTATGCTTAGAAACTTGTTACAAGAATAAAATTTGATTGAAATTGATAAGAATAAAGTAATGGTTGATTGCGTTAAAAATCAATATACACTTTTAAACGTTTGCATTACAATGTAAAAGCGCTTGTGTAATGGAAACCAAAGACAACGGTGGAACTACAAACATCCAGACCTCAGCCGATATAGAAAAGTTCGTTTTCTTAAGTGACCCAGCCAGGAATCGAACCGGGACCTCAGAGGTGGAAAAACATTGAAAACCGGTGTACAAACCACTTGACCACCGAAGTAGTCTATAATATGGGTATTTAAACGTAAGTTTCAATACCTATCTTTGTCTACGCGTTTAATACCTGTGTTTTTACTTTAGTTCTACAGTGCTTACATCATCATCAGCATGTGTAGCAGCGGTATATAGCACGTGATAAGGCAGCACCCCCCTCCAAACCCCGTCGCTAGTAGAGGGGGGAGCAGAAGGGGGCAATCCTGTCTTACGCGCCACTTGCACTAAAATTAGGACTGGACGCAAGTTGCTCGCCGATGAAGATATTAAGCGGTTGATTTCAGGAACGCTGTGGGTAAACGAATATGTGTTATAGCCATTGACTCATTTTAAAAATGACTAATGTAAAGATGTATAGAGTAGGTTACAGGAAAATTTTGTGTTGTAAGGTAAAACCTTAAAAAAAGAAACCATATCATTATGTAAGGCCTTTGGTTCGAGAAGCAGGATCGCTTCCAGTGAGCTAAACAGTCATCAAACGTAAAAAGTATTATGTAATGATAAATGAATAGTCTCTCACAGTTAGTGTATGATCCCATCTTCGAGTCGCACAGCCTTAGCCATCAGTAATTCTACCATTATTATTTATTTATTTATTTAAACAAACATCTTAAAAGCTTACAGATGAGTCATCTAAAGCGCTTAAATGATTATTTATTTAAGCAATTTACATTTTTCACTATTACATGTAGGGCTGCCAGATCGCCTAGACAAAAAAACCGAACATTTTTTATCAAAGGGTTGATAAAAAATGTTCGGTGTTGATTTTTTTTGTTACAAATTGACGAAAACTCATAGAACTTTAAATTTTGACCAGGACTTTCTATTGTCCGGTTTTCTAAAATTTTCTAGACCGGACAGCCGATCAAAAACCGTACTGTCCGGTCTAAAACCGGACATCTGGCAACCCTAATTACATATCATTTCATTAAAATGAGTTAATGCAAACCGTTTTCGCTACCGAAACCTATCGGATATACTGCTCCCAGTCAATACGAGTAAAAGAGAGATAACGATAGTTCGCAGTAGCGAAAACAGTTTGCATCAACTAATGGTAGGGTACCATAGGTTCTATATGGATCCATGCGTCATGCTCGTGAACGGGTGCTGCCAGTGGGAATGGGTCTGCTTCTGTCTGCTTGTACTAAGGGCGTCGTATATTTATATATTTTTTTTTTCTCTGTTTGATGTTATCAATATGTATGGCACTTCTTACTCAAAACATAAAACTAATAGGCAAGTAAACCTTGTTTTGATTTATCTTTTTTTTTTTATTGCAATCATTTTGCTTTCTATAGTCAGTAGTTTTTGTAAGTAAAGGCCTATGAAAAGCTTTTGGATATTAGTTTTCAATTCAGTGCCTTAGGATGGGTAGCCTAAGTATGTCATGCTCTCTTTAATCATTTCTGCGGTGGTGTCGTGTGGGGCGGGTCGTTACGTTCCCTCAAATATGGTTGAGCGAAGCGATGGCTGGTCCACGCGTCATGCTCGTGAACGGGTGCTGCCAGTGGGAATGGGTCTGCTTCTGAGTACCTATCTTAACGCATATTAAATTGTAAGAATTGCGTTTTTTATTGTTATTTTTTATGTCTTGTCTCAAGTATTTTTTGGTAAATTTTGCCTACTTAGGTGCACTTTCGAGTAGCAGATATAGTGATTACTGATTTCTCAACTAGTTGAAAGTTATTTACTCTCACAATTACCTATCCGATATGTAGTAGGTATTTAATTTCAACCTACCTACCCATTGTGTACAAACTTTTGTTAATTATTGTGATGGAAAATGACCTCACTTTAAATGTGGAGCTCATTTTTCAATGTTGACGACTCTGTATGAAATATACAGGGAGAAAAAAGCAGCCCTTGACGAGTTTCTTGCCGGTTCTTCTCGTTACAAGGTCTCCCGCTCAGGGTTTGCGAACCGATGGCGTAGCTTCTTTGACATTCACAAGTGCTTGTAACAGCTTGTAATAAATGATTTTTTGATTTTTGATTTTGATTTATAGTAAGGCAGTATGCGCGGGCGCAGCGGGAGGAGCACCTGCCTTCAACACTGGTAGAAACCACGTCTCGATGACATCACACCAATCTGTACTCACATGTAGTGTATGATCCCGTCGTTCAGACGCACAGCCTTAAGCCGCGATTACATATTCCAATCTAGCATACCAATTTAGAGTTGCCACCCGTATAATAAGTTAAATTTTAACAATTAATTTAAGCAAATAACGCAAAATCAACATTGTTTATGTTTTTTTTATTTTCAATTCTCATCTCCAATCTTATCAATGTTTATCTTCCCGTTATAGGGTAAATTCTCTTTTAAAATCGAACTTATTATACAATATTTAATTGTCAAGTACGAGTGGCAACCCGAAATTGGTATGCTAAATCGGCGTATGTAATCGCGGCTTTAGCCATCAGGTTCTGTAGTAACAGAAACCATGTTTCGATGACATCACACCAGTATGTACTCACATATAATGTATGATATCGTCGTTCAGGCGAACAGCCTTAGCCATCAAGTTCTGTAGTAACGCAGTATGCGCGGGCGCAGTAGGGGCGGCGGCTGCCTTCAACGCTGGTAGAAACCACGTCTCGTAAAGTCCCACAGTGTCAGACTCACGGGAGTGCTTCTCTAGCAGAATCTCTAGTGCTGCGCTTGCCTGGTCAGAAACACTTACGGATCATTCACACAGCTCAGTCACGTCTCGTCTCAGTCACGTCAACAGCCAGTCAAAGAATATTGGGACCTTTACTATAGACAACTTACCTACAGCAAACATAGATGAATCATACCTTATTTTAAAGCTAATGACATCTAGGTGTACCGGCTGAAAGCGCATTATTGTGGGCTACCGGAATATTGAGATATCTTGGAAAATATTTACTGAAAAACTAGTATTTTTTAGTTAAAACTGATAGGTTTCATGATCTTCCTTTAATTTAAGATACATAGTATGTTTCTTAGAAAGATATGATCTTCCTTTAATTTAAGATACATAGTATGTTTCTTAGAAAGATTTAATTGTAACGAGTGACCCTATTGATTGGTATCATAACAGCTGTGTAATTTTTTGAATCAGTGTCGGTTCGGTTTCCGGATTTTCTAAAAGCTTTGAAAGCAGTTCTTTTTCGAAATAAAGTAACGTCTCTCTTGAGCAAATTGTATTATTAATAATGATTATATCACTCCAAGAAAACAATTTTTCTCAACCTAAGTATTGTCTAAACTTAAAACATTTTGATTATTTTCTCAACATTCCCATAAGCTAATGAAAAATAAGCTACATATCTATAACCTACGTGGAATTGTCTTAAAACTACCATATATGTTTGATTTGGGTCATAAAGGTCTCAATCTCTTTTCAATACAAGTTTTGACTTGCCGGTGACTGACCACAGATTAGTCACGTCTCAATCACGTGAATGGCCAGTCAAAAGGATTCGGTCATTTATGTATGAAGACTGGCATATCTACCTGTCCGCCATTTTGAAAAAAAGTCCAATTTAGCCGCCTCTGATAAACAAAAAGTAATAAACTTTTATTATAGGCGGCCAAAACCGACTTTTTTCAAAATGGCGGACAGGTAGGTATGCCAAAAGGGCCTGATGCTCTTTCAATCCAAGTTTTGACTTGCCGGTGACTGACGCTTCATGTAACGTGACTGTCAAAACTTGTATTGGGGTGAATTCACGGGCGTTTTGAATGCCGTCATTTTCCTCGATATAAAATTGGCATGATAAGTTGAAAAAATAATATAACTTGTGCTGTTAAACGCTACTCAGAATTTTCTTCTTACTCTTTGATCTTTCTTCTTGCTTTTCTCTCTATGACGGCGTTCAAAACGCCCGTGGATGCACCCATTGACTGACCATTGACGTGTCTGAGCTGTGTGAATGATCCATTATTGTGTAAAAAAAAGAATAGTCTTGGCAAATAGGTATCGTCACAGGTTGCTATTACTATTAAAGTCTCTGTATAAGAGTATGTCAGTATATTGGTGGTGCTAACAACGCTATACCTAAGCATTTTTGTAAGTGTATAAATACATTTTGAAGAAAAAAATTAAACAGATAGAACTCGTATTAAGTTAGATTAAAAATCTACAATAAAAACTGTACCTACATACGGCTTGAAGGACCAAAAAAATTTATATTTTCTTTTTTTCTGTGCTAATTTCAACATAATATAACCGCCTCTGTGGTCTAGTGGTTCGCCCACCCGTGTAAGACGCAGGTGTCCCAGGTTTGATACCCAGGACAATTTGTACTCTGTTTGGTTGGTAGTAGGGCTTATTTCAAGTCCGCCTGCCTAGCTACCACCATCTTACTTAAGTCTGACATCATAGCAACAATTTAAAATGGTTGTGTTCCGGCAGTTAGAGGTAAGATAGCCAGTTCCTCAGTGATGAGGATTCCGGGTGCAGTGAGGTTCCAGCTTCGGCCTTATCGTCACTTAACATCAGGTGAAGTGAAGGCCAAGCACTATCCCTTAGTCCATCAGCCATTTTAATGTCCCCACTGCTGGGGCACAAGAAATAGATAGAAAAAAATAAAGGAGGACAATCTCCTAATGCATAAATTTTTTTTTTCAACATAAATAGCATTAGTGAATTCATCTAATTATACTTACGCTGGCCTGAACATGCTGAACCTTCAATGCGTCGATGACGTCATCGATGACGTGCGGTATGAGGTCACGCACGCGGCGAGACGACAGTTGTGTCGCCAGCGCGCCCACCGCTACGTAGTACGACTTGCTGCTCCGCGACACGCTGCGTAATGCGATCACTAAATCTTCTAGTGCTGAGGGCTCCCCTGATGTTATAAATAGATTCAGCAGTTAAAATATATAACTGCCTATTATATATGTAATATATAACTAACCGTAATATTAGTACGGATTAGTATGCATAATTATAACGCACTAGTTTTTTACACTAATCCCTACTGATATTATAAATCCGAAGTAACTCTGTATGTCTGTCTGTTACGATTTCACGCCTAAACTGCTGAACCGATGTTGATAAAATTTGGTATAAAATTTGCTTGATTTATTAGATTTTGAGATGGCGAGTTGACGCATATCACAAATAAAATTTGTCAACTCGCCGGTGGGCCAGATTCGTCATGGCGAGTTGACGAACAACTCGATTCAACTTTATTGTTCACAAACATGTATTGTAATGGAAAGCGATATACAAAATAGCTTATACAGTACCACAGAATATATAATAGTACTAGTACTTCAAAATAAAGAACGGGCATCGGAAACAATCGTATACATACTAGAAATATTACATAACAAAAACAATTTTATGCAAATAAACGATTATGAATGGCAGGATAATTTTGCTGATTCACAAATCGTCCACCAGTTGGCACACTAACGCCAACATGGCGCTAGTGTATCTACTCTACAGTGTCATTTTGTTGTTTGTAGGTAGGTATGTGTTTGCTATCAAGTTTTGGATGTTGGAAGCGAATTTTCGTAAATATATTTTATTCTTTTAACAAATTTTGGTTTTCTTCAATCTTTAATTCATTTACTATCCGACGTCCATAATAATTATTTATTAGTATCAATCATTATTGATATAATTTAAAATAAATTGGAAAATCGGGGGTAAATGCCCATACAAAGGTCTCCAGAGCAGTAGCGCCACCAAGTGGGGTAAATATTGTGACATCCTCCCATTATGAATGGGGAACATGCATAAGTCACCGATTTTGATAAATTTTTTTTTAGTTTTATCACACAGGGGAAAATAGCGATTTTTTTTCATTTTCGGATATAATGCACTTAACAGTTGGATAGAATATCAAATAAGAAATAATCTTTTGTATGACACATAATATGTACTTTAACGCAATATTTAGGGAGATATTTGGAAATTCTTGGCTAACTATACAAACGTGGCATAAGTGACGTCACCAATGTTGATCGTTTTGTATAGAGCGTTTTCGGCGGGTGCTGCTGCGCGCTAACTTCAAGTGACTCTTAATATTACAGTTGATTTTCTCACGCATTATACTTTTGATTTTGATGTAGTTTGGCCCTAAAAGTCATTTACAATTTCAACTTTATTGCAATGAAATAAGTGTCAACGTCATTTCTAAGAAAACAAAAACACGATGCCTATTCTTTATCTTGACCTACTGTACTACAGTACGAGGCAAACATCTTGAAATCGGTTGGGGATTGCGCAGAACGCGTATTGTGGTATGCGTAGCGGTGAGGGGCGCGGGCGGCCGGAGGGGGGCGCGCGCTATTGGCACAGAATACATAAATGCTATTGGTCATTCACAAGTACACATGCGCGAACTTGTCCCCAATCCGACGAAAGAGCGTCAAGATGTTTGCCGAAATCTGTATGAGAGGCAAAGACGATTTTGCTCAATACGGGGTCAAAACGCTTATCGCGGTTACAATAACTGGCATCACACGCCATCATTACCAATTCACTAGCCCCACCGCTGCTGGTTCCATCTCCATGGCGTTGGCGGGGCTAATTAGCTTCGTACCACAGAACCAGCGAACTAAAATCTATGGAAGCCTAATTGCAAACAAATATTGCTTTAAAAATAGCACCACGCGGCCAAAAAATGCCAACCCGCACAGCATTTAGTCGGGTCAGCCACACACCCGGTGACAGACATTAGCGTTCTCTACAGTAATTGCAGTTAGTATTTTAAAGAAAAGAGAGAGAGATAGAGTTCATTTTATTTTATTTTATTTATTTTAGGAAGGTTTACAGCTTTATAGGCATATAAAAACATTATTAATTACTCGAAGCCAATTACAAACCTCCACATATACACATCAATAGTATCCTATATATAAAGTAAAATGCATTATGCACAAAAAAGTACAAATTTCCACTAAAAATAAAAATTTAACCAAAAAGACAACCAGTGACGTTAGAAAAAATAATAAAAACAAAAAGTAATATGTTGCTATTGTTATTTATTACACAATTAAGGTTGAGCACCCACACAGAATTGCTGCCGAAAGTAATGCAAGTTTACAGTTCGCCTGATAGTCGCCGGGCTTGTCATAAATAAGTCGAAGTCATGTTCGCTACTATACCTATTATAAGTTTCGCAGCCACGCAACATAAAGGTGTTATGACGGTAGTTTGTGTGGGCTGATGGTAAATGAAGCAATGGACGCCGACGAAGACCAAGAGTGTTAGTGCGAAAACCAATCTTAGATAATAAGTCCGGGCAATCAATGGCGCCATTAACTAGTTTAGATATAAAACAAACGTCATTTACTTCACGGCGAGAAGAGGTAGAAAGTGATATCGCTTACAGCGGTGCTCGTAACTCTCAGAATATTGCCCGGCCTTATAATCCAGAAATCGCAAAAACCGTTTTTGGATTTTCTCCAGGCGCGTAATGTATATGTTATACATCGGGTTCCACACCTGCGAAGCGTACTCTAGATGGCTGCGTACGAAGGAAAATACAGAACTTTGATTACCTTTAAAGATTTTAGGTCACTGGACATTCTCATTACAAAACCTAGAGCCTTGGAAGCCCTTTTAGCAATGTGGTCAATGTGATCGTTAAAAATTAATTTAGAATCATGTGTCACACCTAAGTCCCTAATGCTGTCAACCCGAGTTAAACTGTGCACTAAATGCCAGAATTTTTAGCCCCGCCCACTTGGTTATATTATAATTTTTGTATGGTGCTATTTTTGAGCGGAATGTTTGTTCCATAGATTGTAGTTCGCTGCACAGAACAATGTACAGGTGAGCTACGTACCTTTGGCATCAAGGCCCGCAGCGCACCTGGTGACATTGGCCAGTCCTTGCGCAGCCAGGTGACGCACACTGTCCATATAATGGTCCGCGTGCGACCAACAGAACCCCGCCACGCGCGACAGCAGGGCTCCCACGAGTCCTCCCGACGAAGCCACGGGTCCTCCCGACGAAGCCACGATTCCTCCCGACGAAGCCACGAGTCCTCCCGACGACCTCCCGCTTCCAAGTCGCGGCAACCATTTGCTAATCTGAACTATAGTGCGAGCTACGCTCAAAGTAAATATTGACTCGGAAGATGTTCTGTAACAAAAATATGTTAAAAAAAATTAGTATGAGGTCCAGATTCATAGGTTTGGATAATATTTTGATAAATTAAATGTCAGACACTTTCATAGAAATTCTGTTTCATTTAAACAGTGGTTCTAAACGGGTGGTCCATGGACCACTGGTGGTCACTGGAAGCACCAGAAAACATCCTAAAATAACAACCCTTCATACATTTACATTTGCTGTATTTTACCTCTAATCTAAACAGTGGCTGCTCCATGGCAAGACAAACATTTTGTCAAATGGTCCCTCCTCACTAAAAGGTTGAGAATTGAGAACCACTGATTTGAATAAATCCAGAATATAGGTGCTGTGCCATTAAACATATTTTATAAATGATACATACCTTTCTCCAATAGCTATTATGTGATCAGTAAGGCAGATGAGGGCTGGCGCGTCCCCGATTTGGTGTGACCGTAGCCTGTCCAGTGGAACAACCGTAACAATTGCAGAGTGCAGGGATAACTCTGCAGCTTCGTTACGGAGGAGCGTACTTATGTAGTTGTCCGCTTGATTAGAATCTAATATCTAGAACATAAATAAATCAACATAACTAAATATTTTTTTATAGCTTCTTATCACAATTATTTAAGTTGTGAAGTTTTTACTGTATTTACCTTTGTCCAGGAATCTGGCCCATTTTCTAAGCATCCCATATTCACTAATAGGATTCCACAAAGTGTCTTGGTATCCATTGGTGAATCTTCATCAAAAAGAAGTTCTTTTATAAACAACCTTAGCTCATCAAACATAGAGATCAATATGGATCTGTTTTCTTCATTTACCTTTTGTATTATGCATAAAATCAACCTCAATGATAAATGAGACAAACTAAATATTTCATTTTTCTCAGTTGGGGCTAAAGTTTTTACATCTCTGAAAAAAAACATTTAGATCTATAAATCATTGGTTATTAAGAGATTTTTCAAACTAATTTATTGGTTCTTTTGACTGTTTGTGAATAAAAACTCTAAAGCAGCGATTCCCAAACTATTTAGGGCAAGAGACATCTTTTCCAAAATGAACTGATACCTCAGACCCCCACAACCAAATCGAATGTAATTTATAATAATGATTTGTTTACGTCGACCCCTGGGAAACCGATTTTGACCCCAAGTGTTTGATATGAACCACTTTCGGAATCCCTGCAGTATTATATCAATAAAAAAAAACAAACACTATACCTGATCGTAGTAACACAACATTCAAGACATTTAATTAAATAAAAGGCAAGTTCGGTCTCAACTAGTTTAATGGCCGCCGCCCCCGCTGGGAAACTTTCTATACATGTGCCAATTTTAGATACTTCACACATGTAGGAATGGTAGTTGGTGTGTGTCCCGACTGTGTACGACTTTATGTGTTGTGACAGTTCTTTAGAAAATGCTGGCTGCAGTAAATCATTGCGTGCTATGTGTCTGTAATAAATTGCACATTTTTATGTTCTTATTCCACATAAGTGGGAGGGATTCATAGTAATTAAATAAATTAAAAAGTTTTCTTGTAATATAACTATATAATTACTGTGAAATAAATAAAGGCTTATTATTATTATATTATTATTCCACTGTAAAATATTTTTGCATGGTAGGTTTAGTTCTTTTATCTAATGAAGACCGTTTTGCTATGGACGTTGTTATTGTGTAATACGAGAACGTGCAGACGCACACTAAAAAAAATTGCATGTGCACACCTAACACATCCATAGTACTGTTTATTAGTACCCTGTAGGTACTAAACAGGAATAATTTGTAAGAATTTAATATTTATTAGCTAGCTGTTGTAAAAACTTTTTAATAAATAATCTAGCTTAGCACCTACCTGACTAAAAAGCATTTTACAGGATGTTTCACTTCTGCTTGCAGATAAACCAGAGCTAAGAATTTCATAACATTTGAATCTGATTTGCCACCGTCAAAGATCTTCTTGATGATAGCTAGTTGCTCATCGGCTGTTGATGCATTTAGAAAGTCCTTGAATGATTGATTTTCATGTCCTAAAAAGTTAAGTTAATACTAAATATACATTTTTCTTTTTAGATTACATTTAAAATACTTTTGTATATCAATGAAAAACAATAGTTTAGAGAGATTAAGTAAAATAAATGCACATATTGTACATGTTAACCATTAAATTTTAGGTAAAATAGGATAGGATTGTTGTTTACAAAATGTTTACTAACCTATACAGTCCGGCATTTGAAAAGTAACAGGGGAAAAACCAATGTTTTTCATTTTAGCATTGCCATTATTGCTTGGATTTATTCTCAATGTTAGTCCATTCATTATACGTTTCTGATGATAATTAGACCTTTAAAAATTAAAATATACCAACACGGTCAGCATTTTTTATCGAGAGCAAGCAAAAACAAATATTTTGACTTTGACGTTGACGTTGACGTTCGTTATTGACAGTTGTGGATGAATTCCAACAGGCTAATCTCTGAGTCATCGGTCACCAATAGTCACCATGGATGCATTCCATAGTATATAAAATATAGTAACAAATATACGTCACGAGATCACGGACGTGGACGGGACGTGGACGACGTCGACGTGGATAGGATGGGACGGGGAAAAATGTATGGTGCACAGCCACGTCCCCGCCGCGTCCCGCGCGAGGTATTTTCCCGTCACGTAATAAGAACCCTCCGTATGTTCTGTGTTCCGTTGTGTTCATGTTGAGTACCTATCTACTAAGGTACCTAAGAGTCTATTTTTTTCTAGTAGGACCTACTTAGGTACTAATACTAACCTAGCTATAAAAAAATCACAGATCTCGTGCTCTACACGACTTGAAAGGGCATTGAAAATGAATCTACTTAGTATAGATTATTGAATTTTATAAAAAACTAGCTGACCCGACAGACGTTGTCCTGATTTAGTTATGAATATTGAATTCGAATTGGTATAATTAATGAAAAGTTGAGTTCAGAGATATTAGTAGGTACCTACCATTCCCGTTCCCGTTCCAACAGGACTAACACGGACAACATCTGTCGGGTCAGCTAGTTTAAAATTGTATTTTGATTGCAAAACAGTTCTCGAAATTGTAATGAACTCGGGCGTGCTTACGTTTAGAGTTGGTGTCGGCACTGAAGTCGTGATTCCAAGCGTGCCCGTTTACTTATGCTAGCTAAAGCAAGTACCTTTGTGTTGTGCGTGTCTGTTGATACGGTATCTATTGGGGGGGGGGGGGGGGGGGGTGACCTGTGCCTCAAATGCTCGGCAATGATTTTCGACGTCGCGACGTCGAAAATCATGTGCCGATTTGTCAGGCTGAAACAGACAATATTTATGAACCACCCGCGAAGCGTTTAAAATGAAATTAAAAGTTTTAAATATATATTTCTTGTAGATGTATATACATAGTTTTTCCTTTCAAACTACCTTCAAACCATTGTGAGAACTAAACAGAACAAATTTGGGAAAAATTAAGTTTCCCATTTATTGGATTTTTAAGATTTGTGAGTGAACTATATGGCCTACAAACGTCCTTCTTTGCTTAAATTAAAGCTTATTACATTTTCTACAATATATATTTCGATAATGTTACCCGTAAAATGAGTATTTTCCTCGATATCGGGGTCGACAGTTGACCAAATGTTAAAATTTCACTTTAAAAAAAATCTTTATCTCGGTAAGCTAGATTTAATCTCAAATTGTAGCAATTTTTGTCTTTTTTTAAAAACGTGTAGATATTTTTTAAAGAGCATAGTTAAGGGCTTACAATATTGAAAATACCAAAAAAAGTACGAAAATTTCGCGGTTTTTCGAGTGCTGCAAAGTTAGCACAGGTCTTTCGAAGCTGCAAACTTGGATATACGCTATTGGAAGTGGTCCTAACGACATATTAAAAAACCAGAACTAGCCGTTAGTTTGCGATTTTAATGTTAATAATGACCGGCCTAGTGCTTTTTCGGCCCCGTTCTCGAGATATCGAAAATTATCGTAAAAACACAAGATTTTTCGGTTGAAAAAAGTAGTTTTTTTTCGATTTTTAAAAAAGTTTTTGACTTTTCAAAAATATTTTTTATATCATCTTAAAGCCCTTCAAATTCCGCGTCTTTTGAGCCCTCATACGTCCTCGTGGCCCTAAACCTCAGGGTATCACGGGCGAATCGAATCTCACTTTCAGAAAATGGGGGCCTACTGGAGCGAACGAAAAAACCTTGTCAATGTTAAAAAATAGCATTGTGTCTATCTATCAATCTAAATCTAAAAGTGATTAGGTAGGTAAGTATATCTAGTGTTAATATTGTAAATTCGTAGTTCAAGTAGGCCTATTCTAAATTATTTAGATGAGAGATGGATGAAAGTATAGGATAGGTGCTATTCTACTTTGCCGGATGACACGGCTAAAAGAATGACTGTTATATATTATCTAAGTACTTAAAGTGTGAATGTGACTGATATTCAGAGTAACCGTCTTTGAATACTTATTGACTCTGACCTTTTAGTTTCTTGGACCATTAAACCTGAGTGTATTTTTAAAATAAAACACAGTTTTATTAATTTATCTCATTTATTTACACTCTCCTTAGCAATAAATAATATTTTAAATTGCCTATTTTATATCACACTATAATTACGACGTCTCAGTCTTGTCAGTTTCTTTTGGAACTTTCTTCTCTTCAAGAATTTCCTTCTTGGGTTCCTCAGGGATGGTTTCTTCAACTTTTTCTATTGTCTCTGGTGCTACATTAGAAGCTACCGCTAGCCCGCTGCTGTCGTTAGAATCTCCTAAAAACAAAGAAAAAATGTTAAAGCGCCTTTGTTAAAATTATAAGCAATAACATACAAGTATGTTTAACAAGTTTGTCACCTAGAAAAAAGATGTTAGATAATAAATAAATTGTATATTATATAAGATCTTTGAGCTATCAAAAGATAATGTTGGATAAATTGGTATGATAGGTATTATGTTACTTAGGTGTAGTGTTATAATAAATATATTTTTATTGTTATTAATTAGTCAAGGTGTTATCAATAGCAATAGCGGCTTAAGGGTAAGTAAGAGGTAGGTAATAATAGCACATACATAAATAAATATTATTAGGTACTATGGTGTAAGTTCGAGAGGAGCTCGGTGGTGCAGTGGTTTAGCGCCTGGCCCAGCGATTGCGGAGGTTAAGAGTCGTTCGCAAGGGTCGGTCATGGGATGGGTGACCAAAAATTTATTATCTCGAGCTCCTCCGTGCTTCGGAAGCCACGTTAAGCCGTTGGTCCCGGCTGCATTTGCAGTCGTTAACACCCACCAATCCGCATTGGGCCCGCGTGGTGGGTTATGGCCCATCCTCCTTACCACCCATAAGGAAGGCCTGTGCCCCAGCAGTGGGGACATCAAAAATGGCTGATGGACATGGTGTAAGTTAGTAATAGTCAATTTTTCTGATAGGTGTGGTTTGGTATGCAATGCACCTAAGTAGATTGGATAGATTACATCAATCAAACAATCGCGTGATATTGTTGCTTACAAATAGTAGACTTGTTTTTGGTTTACTTACCTACATGATTTTAGTGGTTGTTAGTGAAGTTAATTAACGTTGAATAAGACTTAGCGGTTGGTCAGAAAACAGTTATTCAGAACGTAAACAGATTTTTAAATGGGTAGTTAGACTGTTTATAAAAGTACCTAAGTAGGTGGGTTAGTCTATAATAGTAGATTGTTATACAAGACGCTAAAATTACCCATTGAATACGAGGTAGTTTTATTCCCGAGCTTTAGCGAGGGAATAAATAGAAACCGAGTTACAATGGGTTTTAGCGTCGTGTGTTACACTATACTTTTCACTACGATTGCGAGAAAATAAAATACAATATTAAATAGTTTATACCTACTTCCGTAAACGAATCCAGTCGTTTTTCTATCCTCCACTTCATAAACTTTTTGTACAATATTTAAATAAATGATTTGTGCTTGACGACAAAAGATTAAAATTATTTCTTTCCTATTACAGTCACACAATTCAATCAGTTTGTAATTATAGAAAAATTCTAAAGATTTCGCGCCATGGTACCTTTTTTTAATTTCTGCACACGCATGATTTACGATTCACTCTGTACACAGATTATAAATAAGTCTATGATTTCACCGAAGAGATGCTTTTAGTTCCATTTTCAAAAATAAGAATGAGAAACTGGGGGCCTATTACGAAACTTGGTCACGATAGTCGTCCGCAGTTCGTCGGTTGTAGTTAATACAAATATTTTCAATGTAGCTATCGTAGTCCATAGTCTATTGAACGATAATGACGGATCCACTAGAGAGAAACTGACAAATTTACGCAATCAGTTTGCAATATCGCATACGCAAGTGCTTTGTAATAGGAATCAATCAGAACGAAGCACGGACGCAGCTGCGTGTATCGTATTAAACTTTTCGTAATAGACCCCCAGTATTAAGTCGAGCGAGTTTTTATTCGTGATTATGAATAAAGACTTTTTCGTTTTAGTAGGCTCATTGGTAATAGACAAACATTAAAAAAGAAAAAACTTTATCCCCTAGGGCTTATTATGCTATTTTATCTCGACTCTTGTACGTTACAATGACGCACTTTTTGAGCAAGAGGAGTGAAAAGTTAATTTTCATAATGAGATAGAATAAATTTAAACAAAGCAGGTAGGTACCTAATACCTATGGAAAAATCTAATTTAAATAATGTAGCACGAATACGCATAATTGTTTTAGAATAACATAATAATATACAGACATGCGATATTTTTCTATGAATCGTTAACTACCTACACATAAAGAAGCACGAATATACATTTAGGTACCTAATTAAATGCCCATGTGAGTACTCATGGTAAGACGATCTCAAGTTGGAATAACAAAAACGATGAAATCATACTTAAAACCGATCTATGGTCAAAATATTTGCCACGAATCAGCAAAGCACAAACTTATGAATAGAAATCAACCCTAAAAATCAAAGACGATCTAAAGACGCCACGAACAAACATACAAGCGATCACCAACAAACACATAAAGCACACTTCCCATGGGTCCATCAGGATACCTGTATGTTGGTGCCTAAAGTGTTGATGGCTCCGTTGACGGTGGTGCCGACGGAGGCCGCGGTGCCGTTGATGGCTGCCGCGATCGTACCTATCAGACTGTTCACGAAATTGCTCCAAGCCGTCACTGTCGCTAAGGATACACATACATAATAATAAAGATATAATAACATAATTATGGTATAGATTTATGATAAGTAATTATATAAATGGTAAAGAAATATAGGTAAGGAATAAAAGTTCTAAGAAGAATAGAGAGAAAATTAAAGCAAAAGGTCCTTACCAGCGCCACCACTGTGCCCCTTAGCATCGCTCTTGATAGCTTCCTCCTTGATAGTGTCCCTGGGCTTTTCAGGGTTTCCACTGATGGACGACTGCAGTCTCTGCACCGCGCCGGAGATGCCCTTGACGATCGGGTTATTCTGGATGATGTTCTTGATCGGGCCGTTGCTGGGGGCTGCAGCAGCTGGCTGTTCCGGGACTTTAGCCGGCTGCTGTGCATCTGAGTCGGGCTTGGTCTCTGCCGGCGCCGCCGCAGGAACAGCGTTGCTGCCTTCCGGAGCAGGTTGTGCGGCGGGCTTGTCCGGCTGAGGCTGCTGAGCAGCTGGCTTATTGGGCTGGATAAAATTAACGACCCCTTGTACAAAGGGATTGTTTTGAATCGCTTGCGCAAAAGGTCCATTTGGAGGTGACGGGAATTGGCCATCCTGCAAGGTACCCTGGTTCTGTGATGGGTTGAGTATGTTCTGAATTGAGGACTGGATTCCCTGCCATATGGTCGGTTTTTGGGAAGCCTGTTCGTCAGATTGGGGTTTTGATGGATCGCCGGGGGCGGGATTTGATCCTCCTTGGCCTATAATGTTCTGGAAACCGCTATTTATGCCTTGGAAAATGCCACCGTTGCTAGGTTTGTTGTTTTCGTTGTTTTGCCCGATGTTGTTTTGAATAGCCTGTGTGACGTTGTTGAATCCTTGAGAAACAGTTTGCTGGAAGAGTTGGAAATATTGCAAGAATATGTTGGGAGGGGCGGTTGGCTTCTCATTGTCATCCCTTAAAGTTGCGAACACTTGCACTCCTTCAGAAAGAGCTTTCACGCCTATTTTGAAATTGTTCTCTAATGTTTTAAGGTTATTTTCAATGAATTGAGGCTTTTGCTTTTGATCTGGTTTAGCTGTATCCACTGAATCCTGATTATTATTATTCCAGTATGATTGGATAGTATCATTCAATTTCGTTATTTGGCTGGTAAAGCTCTGTTGGAGTCCCTGAATACTTTCCTGGATGGAACTGAGCTGCTCGTTGTTAGCGATCCAGTCCTGCAGCCCCTGCGATACACCCTGGAAGCCTTGTTTCAAAGCGATTTGTGTGTCACTGACAGTTTTTTTCACAGTATCAACAATTTGCTGCTCATGGCTGAATGTTTCGGGACTCTGAGTGTCGTGTTCCTGTCGCTGTGGATCGCCGGGGTTTTCCAAGTCCACCTCTACTCTCTTCAAGTCGGAATCGTCTTCGTCGACGGGGTCAACGATAACTTTGACGGGGATGTTGTCGACAGCTTTCACGCGTAGGTTGTTTTCGACATCCTTGATGGTGTTCGTGGAATCTAGGAGTTCTTGTTCGCTAGAGACGTTGTCTAGGGGGACGGATTCCTTGATGGGTGGTGTAGCTGGGAGTTTTTTCTCGACAGACAGGGTCTGTATGGAGGCGGCGCTGGCGTACGCCGCGAGTAGGAGGACGAGATACGCGTGCGGCCTCATGTCGAGTGGGCGCGGAGTGCTGCCTCACGGGAGGGGTTTCACTTTTATATGAACTGACTAACGGTCCAGCCGGCGGCGGCGTGTACGTGTTTACGCGCACCGGCCGGCTGCCCGACAAACGTCTTGTCATTATTTGTATTTAATATCTGAGTGACCGGCTTATGTGTTCGGTGACTTGTGTGGGGTTATAATTTACAATCAATTAGGGAAGACTAGACATTCGTTATCATTGCGCTTAGTTCGCCCACTCATGTTTTAAATATCAAGTAAAGACATATAGCATTATTAAAAAATTACGAATTTAAATCAAGCAGCAATATTTCCTTAACTTTTGAAAAAAAATATCTGGAGAGTAAGATTTGGTTTTTTACAATTTTAATTTTATTAACTATAGTACATTATGAGACAAGTTAGCTTAGGTTGCTTATTGCACACAAGGCTGTGGGTTGCAGCCCGAGCCGCAGGCGAGGGCGTAACTCAGCCGAGTGTGCAATAAGTAAGAGCTCACGAGTTTCATACGACGTTTTTCAACACATTTGCGAGGAAAAAACAAAGTAATTTATCACACAGCTTCAAATATGGCAAAAACAATCTAAGATAATTATGGGAAAAGGCGCGCATGTTTTTTTTTGTTTTTTTTTCACACGTCCAACGCAAGAATATTTTGCGAACAAAGGGGTGAGGAGCATACAGCCTTGTTCAAAATTATAATTTTAAGTGATAAAATGCAATTTTTTTAATATTTTATAACAAAATATTGTGAATTATTAATAATTTGATTATAATAAATATTTGTTTGACTTAATTAAGGACTTACTTACACATTTATTTATTCCAAAAATGTATATGAATTTTCAGCGGCATATAACCTCTTCGTTGAAGTTTGTTGTTACTAAAAAAAATATCTGTATAACCCGGCTAAATTGGGAATGCTCTGTTTACTCGCATAGAACTTGCAGTAAGGTACTAATTTAACTTTGTAGGGTTAATTCTATTACGAACTAGTGTTTTATATATTATTGCACGCGTTTGTTGTAGCTCGGTTTATGGCCCTAAAAGCGATGTATTAAGGCTCACTTTACGAGCAAGTGTGTTGAAAAATAAGTTACTTATTTAAAATACACTTGTGGTGTTGTTATGTCGGTCAATAATCGATTATTTCCGTTTCAATTAGTCTGGTAATAAAACGATAAATTGGCGCTGTAACCGTCAACAGCGGTATATTGGCATCATATCCAGATTATCTATATTTTACTCTATATAAAGCAAAAGTGTAACGTAAAATAAAATACGCTAATCCAAAATGTATATTCTGCAAGAACCAAAACTTTACAGCGGACTTTTCTCTCCTGCCGTCTCCTGCATTTAGTATCAGCTGCATCTATTGAAGTTTCAACTTTAAATAGAAATAAACTACACGGAAATTCGCTTTACATTACTTAAATTATCATAAATGTTTGGTTTACAATTTGCTTGTAATCACATGGGTTTGATCGAACCCGCAGTCTGAGAGAAGGTAAGTAGGTAATCTGCCCGTGGCATTGAACTTCATTCTAACCATGTAATGTATAAAATAGGTAGAGCTGAAGATCATTAATTAATAAAAATTCATATAGGTACCTAGCTACTTTTACTTCTTCAAACAAGTGTTTGGGAAGATCTATTTTCTTTCAAGTGACATAACTGTTTAGAGTTGACTTTCATTTTCATGGAGGCGGATTATCTCTCCTATGCTAATTTAGCAGTCGGGCCCAGAGTCGAGAAGAAAGCTTATTGTTAGAAACGAAAGTACACTCATTGACGACTTGACAACTGAAATTAAAGATCGACACACACACTTGTCTCCCTTTGTAATGCAAAAAGGTGAACTACTTATTTTGTTCAGTTCATATGCTAATAATTCCCCTTTTTTATGAACAACGGGAAAGTTCACTGATATTAGCTAGCTATCTTACCTCTAACATCCGGAACACAACAATTTTTAAATTGTTGTTATTTTGTCAGAGCCTAAGAAAGAGTTCTAAAGTGTGTTTCATATCCCTCATTCCACTACTAATTATTCCACGATTTATTTCAGGCATGACCAGCGGGTCTACTATCTAAAAATACCTACTGAAGTTCAGGTAAGCTTTCCTTTGACAGGGATGTGACACATTGCTACTTCTTTAAGGCGATCATATTCTTATTTGTTACAGGTGAAACTTTTGTGAAAAATACCTTACGTTTTTCTCTCTATACGGCACTAGTTTAAGAATGTTGCTTCCTAAAACTATAGTTTATATATATACATCAATAGTAATGCTTTCATTCTTTAGATAACTTCTTTGGAAAAATGCTAATTTCTTTCGGATATTGAAATCAAAGAATAGACAACATCTTTGAACTTGTACTGAAAGCTCAAGTAAAAGACATCAACGCGTTCAAATAAATTAAATCGCTTAGGCCTTTGAATATTTATGCCTATCTCAGACTTATCTTATGTTTTTAAATTAAAATTAATAAATATTAAAAGAGAGTTAAACACTGAATAATTATTGTGTTATTAAGCTTTGCTTCAGGTTTTTAGATTTTTTTATTAACTCCCCTATAAGTTTCAATTTGATTCGCAATGATTTAAAATTTGGGCTCTCAGAGTACTATTATATATTCTGTGGTCTCAGTTCAGATCCACACTAATTATTAACTACTTATACACAATATTATTAAGTTAATAATCGACTAATAATAAGACTTATATTTAATATACATTAAACAAATAGGTAAGTACTACTAATATTGATATCAGTAAGGTTAAAAATTATGTCGTTTTTTGTAAACTTTTATAGAATTCAAGCTGTTTTAGTTGTAGGTAATAAGCACGTCTTTTTTGAGTTCGAAAGATCCATACCTTTAATAATTATCAAAACAAAATCTTTAATGATCTTTTCTCTGTATATTGCCTAATAATGTTTATTTACGGTGTAAATGAGACAACTTTTCATTAGATATACCTAGTGTTTTTAAAATTTAGCAAAGAAATCTTTACAAAATGTATTTCCTTGTAAAGATTTCTTTGATCATTTTAAAACATTTAATGTTCTGCCACTTTTACTCGAAACTTCGGAGGTTCATTGACTCTGCCTAAACCAGATTTTCCTGTGGGCCTTTAACTAATTAACAGATATAAATATTTAAATGTATGCGGCATACAGCTGCTGTTATCTCGACTATTTATTTGATGCAAACATTTGATAACGGGTAAATGGGCTCCTCAAACATTTGGGAACCGTTAAATTTTCGGTGTGAGGTGACAAAAGCTCTGCATCATGTCATCACATCACAGTTAGATGGTAAACAGCGGCTGATTGGTAAATGTTTCTGATTAGCTTTTGCTCTGCCCTAGTTTGTAGAAACTGCGTGCTGAAATGCTAAATTGTAAGTCGTTCCTTTAAGACCGTGGTGAAGTTTGTATCTTTTGTGCAACTTGATGTACTATATTAATTCTCATTAGCCTATTAGGACAGTCATCAGGACAACAATTTTTTTAAACAAATTCTTAACTAGTTACCCATTTGATAAGAATCAGTAAAATAAAAGTTCTTCTTGATTGATATGATTGGTAAAATATTATCAATATCAGACAGGAGTATTTATATTTTTTTACAGCCTCAGTGATCCAATTGGTCTGACCACTTGTGTAAGGTGCAGAGGTCCAGGTTTCGATTCCCAGGAGAGACGTCTCTATACTAGGTTTGATCGATGACGGGAAGCCCCCTTGTTACTGGCTAGCTACCAATACCACCTACCTGAAGTACCTGTGTTTGTCAATAGGTATTACTTATTTGAATTTTAAATGTTTCTGCAGTAACAGGTAAAAAAAAGCCTTGAGTATGTTCTTTAGCGGTTGTGTGGATTCGACCATAGAAAATTATAGTTAACTTATGTTTTATTTTTACTTTATTCGTCGCTAAGAATTGAGTAAAAAGAGTAATTCGAAATTTAAGTAAAAAAAACTGGATTTTGGGTTCCGACTTTTGCAAAAGTGGTAGAGAGAAGGGAATTACTTTTTTCAAATCAGCTGTTTCATACATTTTGATATTTTCTTTATTAATTTTTGTATGAAACAGCTGATTTATTTTCGCGATTTCAGCGTTGTCCCATAGAAAAAGTTGTTTAGTTTATAGGTCCCTATCTACCATACTTAGTTACTCTATTGTAATGGGTTAATCCTGTAAAGATAGATGTAAAGGAGGAAATAAAAAAAATAAAAAAAATATTCGGGTTTATAAAAATAATAAAATAAAAAATAAATAAAATACTTTTATTTCAGACCATGGTCCATATTAACAAAATTACAATTTACAAATTCCAATTCATCATAATATATAAAGATTTTTCCAAACATGGGATCATGAAAACTTTATCGTTACTTTCACAGAAGTTGTTTTTTACAAAGCATCAATGCAATTGACCGAGTGCAAATGTAGCGTATGAAATTGTACAGTCTGCAACGAAAGTCACTAAACTTTAGTACTTTGTCATAGCAACTTTTTTGACAGATTTCTTAAGGTTTGAAAAAAATACTATATGACAAAGTACTAAATGTTAAACAACTTTCGTTGCTGACCGTACCTGTTCGGAGTACCGTTACCCTGATTGGTTATATTTTGGATGACTTTTTTTGGGTGTGATTAGTTTTTATACTGCGCGAGCGCCGGCGCCAACCTCCGGCGGAACAATCAGCTACGAAAGCGCTTTTTAATAAGCTAGAAGCGCTGAAGAATAAAACAACAGAAGTTGCCATTTTTTTATGATATGTGCTAAAAAAGATAGTATTTGTTCGGTTTTTTGAACAAATTTGTGCGTTTAAAACGGATCTATAAAATATTTATTTTAATAATTATGTAAACATAACAGTAATCAAACGCTAGAACTATGGAGGTAAACTTTGTAAAAAGAAATCGGAGCATTTTTTAGGATCTAATATACCTACCCAATATTTTTCTTATGCTAAACTTTTTTGGCAAGCAACGCAATGGAGTTTCGGGAGGCCGGTGAAATAATTTACTGCCTTCATTGATGTCTACTGTACAATAAAGATTCTAAAATATACTAGACAAAACGATGCCACTATAGTGACTCAAAAGCTCAGTTGGAAGAGCATTGGACCGGACTTCCAAAGGTCGCGGGTTCGATTACCTCCTGAGAAAATGATCGATAGAGTAATTTTGTATGGGAAATTTGTACAGCGCCATCTACCGCCGAAAAGTGAAATGAGATTTTCCATAGAGAATGACTCTATTGAGTACTTTTACGCGCGTTATTTTTCTCGATAGCTGTACCCTTAGCACGAACAGTTATCGAGAAAAAAAAACGCACGTAAAATTACTCGATAGACAATTTTCTATGGAAAATTTCATTTCGCTTATCGGCGATAGATGGCGTTGTACAAATTTCCAATACAAAATTTAACTATCGAATGATTTTACGCGAGTTATTTTTTTCGATAGCTGTTCGTGCTAAGGGTACTGTTCGTGCTAAGCGTACGAGGGGTACGGACGGGTGACGAGTCGATTTTTTTCTATTATATTATTTAGTATCATAATAAAAGGAGCATTGTGAATGCTAAAATCTCAAAATAAAAAATAAAAAAAGATTGTTGAATAAAAAAAAATATAGCAGTGAAAGCGCTGCAGCAGCTTGACGGTCGTTTGCAGGCGCTGGACCGGTCAGTGTGCCGTTACCCGGCGGATGGCGAGACGAGGGTTACCAACATTTTTGCGTCAAATATAGTATTTTCAAGATTATTACAAGTAAAAATATAGTAGAAGGCGCAAAAGTAAAAAAAACTAGGTTTCAAATAATAATCCTATTTTTGCTGCTTTCCTACCTAGCTTTATCTTGTTTAATTTACCACTTGAAAAAATATAGCTATATATATTTTCAAAACATATAGTAGTCGAGCTGTTGAGCTCACTATACAGGGTTATTTATAAAACACTTGTAAAACTACTTGCATAAAAAAATTAAGCTGTTTCATACAAAAATTAATAACGAAAATAATTATCAAAATGTATGAAACAGCTGTTTTTTTTTCTCGATTTCAGAGTTGGTCAGTTTGATGGTCCCTATCTACCATATTCGGCATTAGGGTTTATTTTGTAACACGCTGTATGTTGTATAGATGGGTTGGCAACCCTAGGCGCGACGTCCACCTGTCACGTGACACGTCACGCCGCCGCACGTCACGACACGACGAAACAGATGGACTTTAGATGTAAATCTTCATAGTTTTGCGTAAAAAATATAATTTCCTCAAAGCCTTTTTAGGGTTCCGTAGCCAAAATGGCAAAAAACGGAACCCTTATAGATTCGTCATGTCTGTCTGTCTGTCCGTCCGTCCGTATGTCACAGCCATTTTATTCCGAAAGTATTAGGATTACACAGTTGAAACTTTGTAGGTAGATGTATTCTGTTAACCGCTTAACAATTTTAACACAAAAATAAAAAATAAATAAAGATTAAGGGGGGCCTCCCCATACATGGAACTGAAACTGTTTTTTTTTTCAAAAATGACATTGAAAGATAAACACTGCCAAAGTGAACGAGATATAGTAATTAGTTTTCGAGATATATCATATTTTCCAAAACCGCAAATATAACTTTGTCAGTCATACCAACACTGTGAAAAACAAAGTTATTTTTACAGATGAAAAATGATAGTGGTATTAAATATGGTATGGTATATAAGGTAACTACGGAACCCTACGGCGCGGGGCCCGACACACTTGTCCGGTTTTTTTTTTAATAAAACAGTTGAAAACATTTTAACTTAATATGACTATGAAAGTTAAACTAGCTTTTACGAAATAAAGGAGAGACAAATAAAACCACAGTAAATAAATAAATCAATTACTTACTTATTTCTATACAAGGTAACTTAAAATAACTTAAATTAAGAACCTAGTAGGTACAATACAGTTTAGTTGGAGTCTGTCATCGTCACTTCAGTTTTCACGCCTTTTTTTTTCCTGGCTCGCACGGTTTGTGCATTAGCCCATGTCAAGTAGGTCGCCTTTATTTTATCGTCTCTTGGAAGATACAGACCAGCACATAAACATACCGAAAAGCATGGCCACCAACTAAAAAGAAAAAACATTAATGATTACCTTTAAATTTAACCGCCTCTATGGTCTAGTGGTTCGCCCACCCGAAGACGCAGGGGTCCCGGGTTCGATTCCCAGGGGGTACAATTTGTACTCGGTTTGGTTGGTGGTAGGGCTTTTTTCAAGTCTGCCTGGCTCGCTACCACCATCTTACCGAAGTCTGGCGCCAAAACAACAATTTAAAATTGTAGTGTTCCGGCAGTTAGAGGTAAGATAGACAGTT
Source organism: Agriphila straminella (assembly GCA_950108535.1). Lineage (NCBI taxonomy): Eukaryota > Metazoa > Arthropoda > Insecta > Lepidoptera > Crambidae > Agriphila > Agriphila straminella. Next base: position 1,709,717 of record OX467321.1, on the reverse strand, counting down.
CCTCAGTGATGAGGATTCCGGGTGTAGTGCACTTCCACCTTCGGTCTTATCGTCACTTAACATCAGGTGAGGTGAAGGCCTAGCACTATCCCGTAGTGCATAAAAAAAACAAGATTTATTTACAGTCTGTTTATCCTTACTTGTTCTATTTGATAAACGATCTTCACCCAACTCTTTATTGAAATATTCATCTTCAAAATACAACAATTGGTTTTCCTCACATAGAAAACGAAAGAAGATGTATTTAAAATTATCAATGTAATTTTAAATAACCATTTAAGTTTAAAAGTCGTATGACAAGTCAAAAACAGTTTATTAAAATAAGACAAATGAGGATATCCAGACTATACAAGGTTGGTAGATAAGGAGGCTAAAAAAACAAAACAACAAGTAGGCTATATAACAATGGACCCTATTGAGCTGTTAAAACACGATTTCTGACCAAAATTACCCTAGATTCTTCGATCTAAAATTACAAAACAATTAGTAATTATCATTAATTCTTCAAACTTATTTCGTTATAGAAAACTTACCTACCTCGTTTTGGTAGATTTGGCACACAGTTTATGACCTGATGATTTTTATCGTAGAAGGGTTCCCTAGGGGTGTTCCGAATGTCCAGTGAGCTAGTGAATCAATAATATAGTTTTTTCCTTTCAACATACCTCAACAATGATAACCGTGATGAGTACCCCGCCGATAGCCTCGCCGAACGCCTCGAAATAGCCGGTGAGTGCGTCGGCGCATCCGGTGGTGAAGGCGTCCTCTAGAGCGCAGGTGTCGGTCGAAGACGCCGGCTCCGCGCAACAGCTGGCCGGCAAGATCACGCTGCCGTACGACGCCGGACCGGTCGTGCCGCAGCAACGGAACTGCAACCGACAAATTATGAATAAAAATATGATCAGAATACTTTCATCATCATCAGAGCAGCCCATAGTCGGGCATAATTATCTCCTGTGAGAGGATGGACACTAAGGCCCGTATTTATAAACAGCTCTTAACGTTTAGAGCTATCTTGAGATCATACGAAACTCAATCTCAAGTATGATTTCATGACAGCTCTCAACGTTGAGAGCGGTTTATAAATACGGGCCTAAATAACTAATGACGAATATACCTAGTTGTAGGCTACAACTAGGAAGCCTACAACTAGGTATTGTAGCGGCGTAATCATATCACTACATAAGTAGTCCGACGAATAACGCAGAATCAGCGAAAAGTACAAGACGTGACGTCGCATCTAACATCGAGCGAATAATATTATGTGAACCACGATATTGAATCTTTAGAGATATGAGATCCTGCTTCAAGGAGTTGCTTACCGCGACTTCAAGAACTTTGAAAGAACTGGCCGAATTGCTGAAGGCGCTGTTGACCCACCCGTCCACTGTGGCCTGGATGGTGGCCAGCCCGTTGAAGATCACCGTCGCCAAGTATATCTTGCCGGCTGCTAGGATCGCCATGCACACGAAGTACTGAAATCGCAACATATTGAGTTTATAAATGAAACATGACCTCCCAATCCTCCCATACCTAAATAACGGTCACCTCGTGTTACTAAAGGTTCATGCCGGCACTACTACACTACCTACATATACGCCAGGCATCGGCACAATTTATCGTACATTGATGCTTTTGAAAGAACCTCAAGCATTTGTTACAAAACCGGCAACGTACGGTGAATTGTGCCGATGTTTGGCGAATATCGTGCCGGCATCAAATATTTTGGGCACTTTTCGACTCACAAAGAGTAAAAAACCGGTCAAGAGCGACCATCATAATAAATACACTGCAGAGTAGAATAATAAAATTATTGCAGTATTAGGTCAACACCATCTCTTGGACGATAGTGGAACTATTTTTTTTAGGCCAGCGCCATCTCTTTAATGTTCAACTAATTTAATTTTTCTTAGGTCAGGTCATCTTTTGACTGGAAGAGGAACTAATGAATTTTTGTTTGTTTTTTGAATTTCTAAAAAAGTACTTATGCTTCCCGAAATAAGTTAGATCGTTTTATTTTTAAACACTCCAATGAGTGATCTAATGATCGGACTGGTATTATTAGTTTAGTATCTAGGTATGCATATCTTATCTTTATATTGATAAAGATAGGCATACCTACATAATTCTAATTTCACCATACAAATAATCTGAATAATAATTAGCAAGCTTGTTAAGGCCCTTATAGCCGTCAACTTGCGCCGCCAATTCATTTATTTTTTTATTATATGTAAACCAGGTCAATTTTAGTTAAAAAATGGAAACAAACAACCTATGCCCTCTTAAATAGTTCCTAATATACTTATTTTGAATAATTCTTTAACAGTTTTCATTCTTTTTGTAAGTTATGAAAAATATTAAAGAGTTATTTTTTAGAGACAATATAAGAGGATATGGTTGACATATTCACTTCTCAAGCTTACGCGCTCACTAGACATGAAATAAAACACTTTTAACGGATACTAGCGCGGTTTTATTGAAAGTACTTTGGTAATTAGTTGGTATTTGGTATGATTTTTGATTTTCCCGACGTTTCGGCACCTTTGCAGCTGCCGTGGTCACGGGGGACTGAAGCTACTTGTGAGCCTACCCTCAAGCGATGAATTTTTTAGAACGTTCAGAAATTAAAATTTATCAAATTTTTAATTAGTTTAAGTTTTGGTTTGGTTTTAATTTAATTTTATATGTTAAAAAGAGAGAATCTACTGAAACTACTACCATTTCAAAAAATTGGGAGGCCCCTCCAAGAAAGAAATGGCGAAAGAAAACTTGGAGAGGAAGGCCGACCTCCGTCTTTTATATTAATTAATTTATTTGCAAAAGGAACTAACCGTATCATTAGATCTTACAGTGTGTGTTTGGGGCTTTAGCTTGTGAATGATGGGGTCCCAGGCTGGTGGAATTTTCCAACCATCATCTCTATTGAAATCAGGATATTTATTTATTTCGATAGCCTCGCGGAGCATTCTAGGAATGAATCTACGTTCTCTAGCAAGGATTTGGGGTTTGTCAAATCTAATATAATGGTTGGGCCCCTCAAAGGCGTGTTCACTCACTGCAGACTTGTTATCGCGCCTATGTTTCATGTCAGCTACATGTTCTTTAACGCGGGTCCCTATGCTTCTCTTTGTTTGCCCGATGTAGGAGAGCCCACAGTCACAATCTAGTCTGTAGACGCCTGCGGCTTGAAGGGGGATATTACACTTGACGGGTCGTAAGAATTGGTTGATCTACTCTCTACTCCGAACTACGAAGACTCACTCACCATGACGAGTAGACATCTCGACTCCCTGATGGCGCCGCAGCAGCCGAAAAAAGCGATGGCGAAGACGATGGCGCCCAGCACTATGACGGAGATGGGGATGGCGTTGAGGCCACTCGGGAACACGTCAGTGATATCCGCCAGCTGCACCAGCACTGCGATGCCGATGCCGATGAGCACCAGACCGACCAGCTGGAATCATGCAATATCAACCATGTAAAATGCAACCATGCAAAAATCTCGAACTTCCGTGCATGCACTCGTAGACATTGGGTATAACCACATACCGGGTACAAGACACTCAATGAAGCCGAGGTCTACGTATTCTACCCATCATCAGGACCATTTCTGTTCAAAATTTTTACTGGGAAACGGTTTTAATTTTTAGTGTTAAAAAACCATTGCATACATCCACGCAATGTAACGCGTACAAAAGACCGCGCCTGCGAGTGAATGCTACATAGCTGCGTGCTGTAACAGTTCAAAACTGAACATGTTATTTTTTTATCTCAAATATTACTTAAATTGTAAAGAAAAGAAATATATTAAAGGAAGGTTGTCACTGACCTTGTTCTCAGGAACTTATCGGCATTTGATTATGCAGTTATTCACAAAAAAAACACAGGTTTTGTAGTAAATCATAAGCACTTCAGATGTCAATCAACAATTAATAAAATGTTCATTATTTTTCAAAGGAGCTTGTGTTAAACATTACTTGGACTCATAAATTGTTGTACTTCACAATTTGTTTGTCATAATTTGATGATGAGAAAGAATAACATAATATTAGTTTAGAAGGTTATAAATTAATAACAGATAATTACAGAAGATTATGACAGATAGGATGACGTAAATCTGACAGCTAGTGATAAAAATCGGAACTATTTAGCAATTGTGAATTTTCTGTAAGAAAGGCAAAGGGTTTTAACCTTACTGCCAATTTTGGAAAACAAAACGAAATAATTTCATTTCCACAGATAAGTTCATGTGATAAATTAATAATGTTTAAAAGCATAAATTGTTGGGAAAAACTTAAATAAACATATTGGTTTGCATAAATGCGAAACTATTTTATTCTCGTTCAAGTTTGTTTACCAAGAGATAAATGTGACTAAATAATGCTGAATTGTGTTTGTTTATTTTACTGAATAATAATTAGTAAAATGGAACATGATTAAGTAATTAATTGTTATAATAATCTGTCTAAAGAGTAATTTAAGGTCATAAAAATAGGCGGAAGTTTCTTAATTCTTTCTTGGCGCCAAGGTTTAAATATTAATCCTCGTGACGTTCAAAACATGGATTAAGTTATAATTCATTCATAATTATTATTGATAATATTATTAATTTTATTAGCACTCATCAGTTATCGTCATAATTGTTTATTTCTAAAAAATACTTTAAAGAGGAATGAAAATTTGGCGATTAATTAGGTTCAGTAAGTTGGCAGCTATGGTACAGATTGCACGATTGCACAATCACCATTAGGCGGTCTGCACAATTTATATTTTCAATATGGCAGAACTGGCGCGTTGGATTGATGGCGACGGAATGTCGCGGGGGGTAAAATAATAAGAATGTTGCTAACTAAAATTGCAAAGTACCCATTTTTGTATGTGTGTTTAGTTAGAGATAATAAGTTTACTGTATTTTAAGCAGGTGGAAAAGCGGAATATTTGCATTAATTAGTACTCAGCAATAGGTATTTTGGCAATTTAAATTATACGGGATTAGGTAAAGCAAAGTGAAACGATTAATTAGTTAAAATCTAAATGAAGTTGGTTTGAGGGTATTAGTTTATGTAAGGAAATTATATTAATCGTATTATTAAAGATTGACAAGACAAAACTGATTACGTAACTTTTAGTAATATTATTGTGAAATTTTATTATTCGAAAATGATTTTCTCAAAGTGTTGCGTTTCGAGGTTATGACGAATTATTGAAACTGTTAACGACTTCACATAAAATGAAACTTATAGTCTTTGTTGATTTAAATAAGATAATTATCAAAATGTAATGTAAGTAATTTTTAATATCTCCATTAATAGGGTTAGTGAAATATTTTCATAAGCGGGGAACACTGAATAAGGGGAGGAGCTAGAAATAGGGCACCAATAGGAATGGGCTAAAGTGCACAATGTCAATTTAGCGCGGGAAATTTTAGCTATTTTGATGAAAAAAGCGCAAATTACTTGGCGCCGTTTTGGGTCGCGTCATGACGCTAATTTAGTCTTTATAAGGGGAAGGATCAGAGAAGCGGGGATTTCATTTCTCCGGTGTCGGGCGAAGCGTTAAGACGTAAATTTTGAAGAAACTCCACATCCCTCTGTAAGATCGCGTTACTGAAAAAGTTTATTTTTAAATCAAGCAAATTTCAAGAAGTCAGCAAGAAAGTGGTCGAGGTTTTCTGACGAATAGGGCCGCATTTGTCCCGCGAATCTTTTGCATAAATGCTTTAATTTGAGCTTATCTGGTATAATTAAGTTCATAATTAAAGTATGTAGATTTTGTTTGCGATAATCATAAAGTAACGTAGCTTTCCCTGTAAATTCTTGAATTAGTATAGTAGGACTACTAAGAATTGAAGTTCATAATTAAAATATGCAGATTTGTTAGTGAAATCCTATAGAGTCATGTAGTTCTCTCGGTGGGGTCATGAGGTAATACAACTGTATTGGTTCTTGAGTCTGTTGAGGTCAGGGCTGCATTATTTTGTGGGATGAAAGCTAACTAGATTTGCTAGTATTATTATACAATGTTGATTTTAGATGAGTATTCATTTAGTTTTGTGTCTTTTTGGGGCGATTTGTCAGATCCTCGCGGGGGGTTTAGGTAGAAAAGTCTAACCATGTGGCTGGTTAGATGGGTTTCTGTTTTTAAGATACCTAGATAGTCACATAAATGTAGCAAACGTGGTATAGTTGGCCAGATTCCCGCTCCAAGAAGGAAGTTGTAAATCTGATTTCGCTGGCACGCTCATATCCTTAGTGTTTGTTATATTTATACCTCTGTAGGGGCCAATTTGTTCCTTCCCAATCAAATTTGGCATTCGTCAAAGGTTGCTAGAAAATTAGGGAGTGCCACTCAAACTGTACAGAATTGGGCGACAGGGTTGAGGGTAAGCAATCCAAGAATTGCATAGGAAATTCTAAATTTAGACGCAAATAGGCAGGTAAATTCATTAATAAGGTAGGAATATTATTATTAGGTGAATTGAGCAAAAGTAAAAGGTAGCATTTCAAGAAGGTGGGGTATTCTTTGAAGTGAGATCTGTGTGGGCGTCAAAGATGTCGGGAAACATCATGGGGGTCGCATAGGAATTCAGAAATTTAGTAGTTGTTAGGCAGGTAAGTTCACTAGGTAAGATTCCATGTCTTAAAGTAGGCGCCTTAACAAGTGTTGTAGGTAGGTGCCTTAACAAAAAATCCATTTAAACTATAGCTCGGTGTAGTGAATATTCATCATGTAGCATTAATTGTGTTGAGTTTAACCAGTTTCGGTGAGTACATATTAATTAATTACTTCAGTGAGTGGATAGTGAAAGTTGATTTATTACTACTTATAAAAGAAAGTTCCTTTATCTTTGAATTGGATTGGATTTATGATGATTTTGTGTGTAGACTATTGATTTTAAAAGAAATATTCTATTCTAGTAATCTAGAAGGTGTACTGAAATCTAGATCTGGGTGTATGAAAAAAACCTGCGTTTCTATATATGCTAAGGTTGATTCACGGCTATTAGAACGCTAGATCAAAAAGTTTGAGTGGACTTTTTCTATTAATAGAATAGTTTTGTATAATATAGAAACAATACTTCAATTATGTACTATAAAAGTATCAAACTGTTTAGTGAATATATCCAAATTCTCAAATGGTTAAACTAAAGTACTTTCTCATCAATATTTCAGCTAAGTTTCATTTACCAATTCAATTGGAAGTTGTTTCAATAGAATTATATTCCACAATTGAATTTAAGTACTTATTGACAAACACAATTAATGTACAGGTTAGATATCATTAGAAGACTAAACTGAAATTACCATAGTTCATAGAAGTTATAATAGTTTCCGTTGTTGAGATGCGGAAAGACTGCGACCAAATAATACATTCCCTTTGAATTAAATTGTCTTTCCTTCAGAAATTGGATCTATCAGACCCTTTTGAATGGATAGTAATGTTGTGTCCATAATTATGTTATAATGTTAAACAGTTTCTCTAACAATAAATATATTTTTAAATTAAATTAAAGTTGTGCAATTCCACCATCACAATAGAAAGATAATTCTTCATTGTGATAAGCTGATAGATCGCTTGAAGCACTTTGCTTGTCCTCTTTTATTAAGACAGACATACTAAGACTAAATAATTCAACTAATTTATTAATTAAAGTTGTCATGAAAGATTATGGTGGTAGCCAGGGGAGAAATGCCCACGTCTGGATGTCGAGTTTCACCACAGAGTGCGGGGATGGTGCACTCCGTCTAGCTGGCAAAGAAACCATTGTTTACTTAGTACTTGACTATAGCACAATAGTATATTTTATATTTGACAAAAAACACTAGAACAATTATTAAGTAGCGATGATAAATTTTCTATATTCTGAATTAATACAACGTTAACTTCTATATTTATTACCATTTTACCTTCTTTTACTCTATTCCTAAGCCACTAACCACATAGGATAACCTAAATTAAATAAAATAAGAAAGTAAGAAAATAAAATCATAATTAGTAGCGGTGAACAATTTTCTATATCTGACTTTTGGGTGATCATAACTTTTGGTTATTTCATTCATTTCTGTAATATCTATTAGCATTCCATCATACTAGACTTTTATAAACATACTGAGCAAATTATCCTAAAAAAATAGGTACCATATTGAATTTCATATAAGTACAGCGGGTAGACATAAGAGTAATTTCTATACCATTTAAAAGTATGCAGTAAACTAAGTCAGTTATTAGAATAAGAAGCTCCATAAAGCAATATCAACATTCTAATATAGGTAAAAATTTGGTAGTTTCACTTTAAAGAAATACTTAGGTTGGCTGAAAGAGATTTCTTTAGAGATCACTCTCCATTACTCACAGGTCTTGTTATAAATTAGGTAATAATAATTATAAGTGCGATAAAGATTATATCTATGTAAAATTTAATATCAAATTCTATTAACAATTTACTAGGGTAACGGCTAATTTGTGATATTATCATTTAGTAACAGTCATAGTAACAGAATTAGTTAGGAATGAATAAGGAAAGAATGATAGCGTTATAGTCGGGAGACAAACAATGATTGCACTTCTGAAAAGAATCTAGGTTACTATTATTCACAATCAGGGACCGCCCTAGAAATCACGAGCCCTTTCAGACCACATAAAAGCACGTCAGTAATGTAGGTTATATCTATAGGTAGGAAAGGTTAACAAGGAATAACTAAGTAGACGATAGGTTTGAATATTTAATCGGAGCAAAGGATAAGATTTGATACATAAAAAACATTGGGTAGGTAACTTACATAATATAAAGAAATAGGTAGTTAATTGACATACATCGTTCAGCATTTTAGTATGGTAGAAGTAGGGGTTGGTAAGGGGGGGTTACAGTGCGGCCGAGTTGAAAGGCAACATTTATGTGCGTGCTCATGAAATACATTGAGTGATGACGTTTTGAAGCCATTGTGTGTTAAGAAATTACATAAAATTTGCTGTTTTATACAAAAATTAATAACGAAAATATCAAAGTGAATGAAACAGCTGATTTGTTTTTCGCGATTTCAGAGTTGGTCCCATAGTAAAAGTTGTTCAGTTTGATGGTCCCTATCTACCATGTTCGGCATTAGGGGTTTCTTTGTAACACGTTGTCACTCAACGAAGCCGAAGTCCACACATTCCGCCCATCATCAGGATCATTTTTGTCTCTTAGACCTGGGAAACCAATAGCTACGAAGTTATTGAAGGTCAAAGTCAAAAATATTATGAAATCTTATTTTATTCGTTATTTCCTAATTATTCTCTACAGAAACATTATCAAAATTTTGTGTATTTCGTAACAAACAATGGCTTCAAAACGTCATCACTCAATGTATTTCATGAACACGCACATAAACGTTGCCTTTCAACTCGGCGGCACGCCGCTGTGTAGCATTCACTCGCAGGCGCGGTCTTTTGGTAATGTATGCAATGGTTTTTTAACACCAAAAATTAAAATCGTTTCCCAGCAATAATTTTGAACAGAAATGGTCCTGATGATGGGCAGAATACGTAGACCTCGGCTTCGTTGAGGGTCTTGTTACACCCGGTGGATCGTTATTGATTACCCTATCTATGCTGATTGCAAATCGACGTAAAAACAGTGTAATTCTGACAAACACTTTGATAAGTATCATTTAATTAAAAATGTTTTGGGTTTTATGGAGGAAGTTATAATGATTATTTTTATCATCCTGTGATAAGAATGTATTGGAAATGAATCATGAATAAGTTTAGGCTGAAAATATCTGTAAGTACCTAATGGTATCAAAGACTATGTAAATAGGTAAGTATGTTTATTTTTTGTTTAATAGAAATAGAAAAGCTTATTATTTAGCTTATTATTTAGTGCTAGGACAGTCAGTCAGACAGATTTCATATGGACGTATGCAACTTAGCTATTTGTATAAAATTACTTTACAGCTTAGCGTAAGGTAAATTGTTAACATTCTTAGAATACCTACATTCTAAATAAAGTACTTGAACTTAGTCCAAGTTGAATGCTAACTTCGTCTTGTATGTAGGACACACCAAAGTAACGGGTGGTTCCGATAAACTGGCAATATGTACCTACCTATGTATATTTACTTCGTTGCTATTGCTAATAATTGTTGCATGCAAATGATTAGGTGCACAGACAGGGAAAAGTGTTCTTTTTTTTAATGCTAAGAACATGGCGAAAAGCCGTGTTCTCGTATGCAAAGTGAGGCAACTAATACTAAGCCAGAAGGCTTGGCTTAGTTTTCAGATTTATATCCTTCATACGTAACGTATCATAACTAAAATCCAATAATATAGTAAGTAACTAATCTAATAAGTGAGAAAGTTGAAACTGTTTTGTACTATTTCGGTATGATTAGGTACCTAATAATGGAGAATAAAAATCTGAAAACGGGGCCATTTTGGCTGTTTAAGTTGCCTCACTTTTGACAGTGCGCTTTGTAGAGAACTATCGTTCTAGGTGTTATTATTCTAAGAAAGAGAATCACTTAACTGAATCGCCGTTTGCACTAAACTGAATCGCCTAAATCTTTTGCTAAGTACAATTCGACCAAGATAATAGGCACATGACAGCTAAGTTCATAACACCAGCACCTTTTTAGGGTTCCGTAGCCAAAATGGCAAAAAACGGAACCCTTATAGATTCGTCATGTCTGTCTGTCTGTTGAGATTTAGTAGGTAGATGTATTCTGTTAACCGCTTAACGATTTTGATACAAAACTAAAAATAAATAAATATTAAGGGGGGACTCCCCATACATGAAACTGAAACTGAAAAAAAATTTTTTTCTTCATACCAAAACGTGGGTGTCTATAGATAGGTCTTTAAAAATGACATTGAGGTTCCTAAGACATTTTTTTCTCAAAGTCAACTGTTTGAAAGATGAACACTGCCAAAGTGGTGTGTCCCCCCCCCTCTAACTTTTGAAATAAGAGAGTGAAAAATAAAAAAAAAATATATGCTATAGATCTTAATAAAAACTTTCAACGAAAATTGGTTTGAACTAGATATCGTCATTAGTTTTTGAGATATATCATATTTTCCAAAACCGCAAATATAAAACTTTGTCATTCATACCAACACTGTGAAAAACAAAGTTATTTATACAGGCGAAAAATGATAGTGGTATTAAATATTATGGTATGGTTTAAGGTAACTACGGAACCCTACGGCGCGTGGCCCGACACGCACTTGGTCGGTTTTTAATTTGGTCGAGTTGTAGTTAGGAGAAGACCATAGATATAGTATATCAAAAAGGAAAAAACGTTTCGTGCAAACGGCCGTTTTATGAAAATGTAGGTCCCCTATGGCTCGTCCTAACTGGCTCAATTACTTGCTTATAACAAACCTCCTGAAGTATTTGTTTTCAGGCTAACAAGATACAGTAAATTTGTGTAGTGTCACACTTTTCTGTTTTCCCAAGATAATGCGTTAGAAAACATCGCATGCTGTTATCGGTGAGCCGGCGATCTACGCCCGCCTCGCTCTTGACATATTTTGATCTACTCGTACAACGAAGCTGTTCCACGTTGCCTTTGGAATTTGGTGGCTTTATCAAATAAGTCTGGTCAACGAAAGATGAGACTGAAATAGCACGTTTAATGGTTAAGTTATTAGAAACTAACCCCTAAAATAATGTGCAATATTAGTTACTTTTCCAACCGAGTATCTTTCGTTGACCAGATTCTAATGTGTCAATGAGTAACTTAAACTATACCGATTTTAACCTGTTTTTATCACATAGATAGTTGATAGAAAAAAATCAAGTATAGTTTAATCTAATAGCGATGTGTCGATTAAGCAGGAATGACGAATTACTTCCCTTAATACAACACAGATATCGTTGCGATCATTAAACCAGCTAGTAAACCAAAAAGAAATTCATTAGATGTCAAAACGCAAAACACGAGTTTTTGGCAATCTGTTTTCAATTTGCGAACTGTTTTCTTGATTGAATAGGTTTTCGTTACCGTAAACTATCGTTTTCTCTCTTTCACACTCGCATTGATTGAATTTATTTTGTGAACTATAGTTTATGGTAACGAAAACAGTTTGCATCAATTCATAGTAGAGCTACAGAATCATTTTATCAGATGCATTAGTGGTGAATAATTTATTTGACACCCCTCACGGAAAAGATAAGCATTCCCCTGGAAACCCTATTGTATTAGTACCTACCTAATTTTGATTTGTAAGCAATACACATTAGATTCCCAACCACTAATAAATCAACAAAAAAAATCTATAGGTATGCTCACAAAATTTACGAAAATCGGACAGCCGGACAACGGGACAACAGCATTTTTGCCCAAGCTGAAGCAGAGACGCTTCGCTCGCCGCTTTGCGCTCGCGGGGTCACTAATTCGTTTAAAAAACCAAACGACTAAACCATACATCGTAAAATGAAACCACTACTTGTTCGGCTAGGTGGCCAAATACTTACCGAGAACACAAAATTGGCGAAGAATAAAACATATTTGACAATAAACTCTGCACAACAGCACATTTTGAATTTAATATATAAATAATCAGTCAATTATTTACACTAAATTATAAATCAACACCTCACGATGGTACTATAGCGTTAGTACAACTGACATTTTTCCTTATATTACAGGCTTCAGGTCGGCTGTATATAGTTATCTCTGATAAGGTGATATCACTACAAATCAATAGAATGAATCATTTTATGAAGACGACAATTTGTTATCATTTCCAGTTTGTAATTGTATTAAGACATGTTTCATGGGACAATAAAATTGAGCACAAAGTCAAAATGTTTATTTAAGCACTTTTGAATCGTTATTTTCCTACCAACCGTTCCAAACAGTTTTTCTGTTTTTAACTGGCTGTCGATTCTGTAACCAAACTCGCATCTCGCTTCGAACCTCACTTCACTTCGCGTGAATTTATTATTAGAAATTAGATGAACATAAGCTATTTTTAACCGACTTCAAAAAAGGAAGAGGTTGGTTCTCAATTCGATTGTGTATATTTTTTTATCGTTGTTCGCTCATGTAATCTTCTACATATTTTTTATGAACCGATTTTGAAGATTCCTTTTTACCGATTGTAAAAAGTTTTAGGTAGCTACCGTAGCTATCTAAAATCTTTTGTGATTAAAAAAAATAGCCTATCATTATCTCTTATAAGATTTAAAATTTCCGCAAAGTGAAGTGAGGTTCGAAGTGAGATGCGAGTTTGTTACAGAATCGACAGGCTGATAATAAGAGCGGGCGGCGCATGAAACTTATTACTTATCTATCGTAGGTATATATACTACTACTACTAAGTTTAATACTATATTAACTTACTTATCAGCTAAATAATCGTTACCAAATACAGTACAGAGGGGCAGGTCAGTTCTCTCGAATCTTTCAGTTTTCGATGACTTCCTTTCCTATCACATGGATATAGTACGTGACCAAGTTGACGTCATCTTCACGATAGCAAGGCCTTCGATCGAGTTGACCACTTCATCCACAATCACTTTGCACTCGCTCGCGGCAACCTTGGAAGAGTATATTCGTCCAAGGCCGCAACTTATTCCAATGATTAAATTTTTATGTTAGGAATCGAATCCAGGCAGTTTCTCCTCTTCAGCCATTAGGATTCCGTTCGGGGTGCTACAAGGTTCACTTTTTATTAGGCCCTCTTTTATTACCCGACTGCAAAGAAAGGGTTATGTGTTTCGCGCGTATCTTGTAAGTAAGTTTGTATGTATGTTTGTATGTAATATTCTTTATTACCTCATATCTTTCAAACGGCTGAACGGATTTCTATGATTAAGATATCGTTAGATTTGTCTTGTCAGCCCAAGTGTTCTTAAGAAGGTGGCGTTATAAAACAACCAACATGGCGGCTGTACGGTGCTATTATACGTAGTGAAAAAATTTTTTTTTTTTAGTTTACTGCAATATGGGTGTCATATTAAAGGGCATAATATAAGGTTTTCAAAAAGGTATATCATGACCGTAATATATATATAATAACTAAAAAGAGATACATAAAAAAATAAATTAAAAAAATTAAAAAACCCGCCTGCATAAAAAGACAAGTCAACTGAAAAGATGGAAACAAGATTAAATAAATATTAAAGGCAACATGTCATAATAACATGCAGTCGGAGGCATGCATAAAGAAAGTGACATTATGAATGATTTAAATTATATGCCTCCGACTGCATGTTAATATGACATGTTGACACCCCCACCACTTTTACTGGCTCCTTAGACGAGCACTAATTATGCGGGCAACGCGCCCGTCTCCCGATTGCCTCGGACATATAGTGATGTGTTTAAGGATATTGACATCTTCATTCACAGCAAAGCAACATTAAAAACAAAGGCGATCGAAATACTTAACGGTTAAAGTATTATATGTCTACTTGTTTTATATATCTATACTTTTATATACTTATAGGCAAATAATATATCAAATTAATTTTATTTATTTACTTATTTTATTTTACATTATTACATAACTACCTAGGCATCCTTCTTTTTAAATTTTTAATTTTTAATCTTCTTTTTAATTTTAATTTTAACTTTATTTTTACTTTAGTTTCTTTCCTTTTCATTTGAATCTTTATTTAGTGGAATATTGGTTGGGATACATTCGTATTACTGTGTTCATGTGATCAAACATTCTTCACATCACATCACGTAATTTTTATTTTAATATAGGTATAAAGTGACTGTATTTTTTTTCCAAAACACTCATTAAACGTCTAGTATTAATTGTTATTTTAAGGGAAACCTGTAATTAGCCTTACTATAGATTTATTTACTGATTTGATTTTTTTGTTTGTTACGCTGTTGGTTTTCTTACAAATAAATTAAAAAAAAAAAATGTTGCCTTTAATATTTATTTAATCTTGTTTCCATCTTTTCAGTTGACTTGTCTTTTTTTGTGATATTTATCAACTATAATCATTTATTTTTTAAAAACTTAAATTAAATACGAGTAGGCACCAGATAGCACACCAACCAATGAAACTTATACTCTTGCAAGAAGATCTTTTAGACAATATTGAGAAAAAACGTTTTTCTAACAGGCCCTACCGTCTAACTTTTCGAACTTCGACGGGTCTGCCTGCCAAGCTTCAACTTAAAACAGATAAAAGTAAGGAATTTCGTATTATACTATTTGCCGAAGTTATTTGAAAGATCGATGTTCGTGTGACATGACATTATGGATTGGGGTTCGCCCTTTTGGTTTTGATACTTTTTATATGCGATTCTGTAAGTATTTATTTATTTTTCGGTAAATCATCAGCTTACACAACAATATTCTTTAAATTTCAAAGTATAAACATAAAAGCTAATAGGTTCACACGGTTAGATATAATGAAAGTTGAACTAGCTTTAGGAAGTAATGGAGAGACCAGTAGGAGAGACAAATAAAACTACAATACTTAAATAAATAATAGGTACCTATTTATTTTATTTGCTTATTTTAGTTTGAGATTTGTCTGTTTTCTCGCCCGTATTTTATTGTCTCTTGGAAATAGACCAGCACATAAACAGGCTGAAGGCTGAAGCCACCAACTGAAAAGAAAAAACATAATTAAACATACAAAAAAGTCACAAGCAACTACCGTTGGTACGGTCAACAACGAAAGTCACTTAACACCTTAGTACTTTGGTCAAAGCAACTTTTTTGTGAATCTTTCAAGACTTTCGTCAATAAAACTGCTATGACATAGTACTAAAGTGTTAAGTTACTTTTGTTGCTGACTGTACTACGGGTATTTTTTTTCCCGCGGTACTACTCACATATCTGGTAGTATACAATGCGATTATTTTATTTTATTTTTATTTTGTTTATTTAAGGACAACCAACAAGTAGGTACAATCACCTTACACAAGTCAACATTTATATAACTATGGGTTCCAATCTTAAGTGAAGACTTAATTAAAGGGTGCCACACATTAATTAACAATGTATACATACATTGTTACAATGTTACATACATGTATCAGAAGTGACGAACTTCAGAGCGCTTACATTCTCGAGTGAAGTTGCATCGGATTACTGGGGGTCAAGTCTGCTGTTTTCGTCAAAATCGTAGTTCAATGGTGTTCTAATGGTAATGCTTTTTGACACAGATCTTGTTTCTTAAACTCAAAATCAAGACACAATAATATATGTTTCCGTTTTGGGTTAAAGAAACACAATGTGTTTCGGTTTTGGGCTTAAGAAACAAGAACTGTGTCAAAAACGCATAACCCTTTCTTTGCAGTCGGGTAAAAAGCATTACCATTCAAACATCATTGAACTAAATCATTGAACAAACATCATTAACGCCGGAGCGGTCGCTGGCGACCGAGACACAATAGATTTTCTATTGTGTCTCATTTTCCGGGCGTTGAAGGGTTAAGGGCTGGAAAATAAGAGGAAGACCACAGAAAAGATGGATGGATTATGTGCGGAAAGATATGAATGTGAAGAGAGTGGATGCGGAGATGACGAGTGACAGGAAGGAATGGAAGAGAAGGACGCACTGCACCAACCCCAAATAAATTGGGATAAGGGTAGGGGGATGATGATGACATACCTCAACAATGATAACGGTGATGAGTATCCCGCCAATAGCCTCGCCGAACGCCTCGAAGTAGCCGGTGAGTGCGTCGGCGCATCCGGTGGTGAAGGCGTCCTGTAGTGCGCAGGCGGCGGTTGACGACGCCGGCTCCGGGCAACAGCTGGCCGGCAAGCTCCCGCCGCCGTACGACGCCGGACCGGTCGTGCCGCAGCATCTGAACTGTAACCGATTAGTCCATCAGACATTTTTAATGTCTCCACTGCTGGGGCACAGGCCTTCCTTTTAGGTGGATAAGGAGGACGGGCCATAACCCACCACGCGGGCCCAATGCGGATTGGTGGGTGTTAACGATTGCAAATGCAGCCAGGACCAACATCTTAACGTGCGTTCCGAAGCACGGAGGAGCTCGAGATAATAAATTTTTGGTCACCCATCCCATGACCGACCCTTGCGATAGTTGCTTAACCTCCGCAATCGCTGGGCCCGGCGCTAAACTACTGCGCCACCGAGCTCCTTCCTAACCGACTGTACCGATAACCGTAACCGATTAATAATATTAATAAAAAAACTTTCATGAAACTAAGGCCAAATAGATGATAGCATTGTTTTCCATGTTATTAGCTTTTACACAATATATTTTAGAGTGTCCACAACTAACCCTAATTCTTCACTAGAGTCTGTTCGGAAAGAGAACCGTCGTGGGCTTTGTGCTTGATCATCGTTTTTGTCATGTTGACGGCACTGTTATACGTAAATTATTATGGTGCGACTATCTTGACTTGATAGATATCAAGATATTACAGTCGCACTAAAACGTTACAGTGCCGTCAACATTTCAAAAATGATAATCGAGTACGAAGCCCAAGACGGTTCTCTTTCCGAACAGACTCTATAAACAGCTATTTTATCAAAGCAAAATTATTTCAATGCAATGTTTGTAGTATAATTGCCGAATAGAATATAATTACTGATTGTCGGATGAGCGCTATCTATGCTGACAGCATTATAAAACTCAGTTTTACTGCCAGCATAGATGGTGCTATTGACAGTGTCAGTTGTATTCGGCAAATGCTACAAACATATTGCATTTAACTAATGAGATAAGTTTGCTTTGATAAAATAAGTAGTTCATAGTAAAAAATTCTGGTTAGTTGTCGGACACGCCAAAATTACTAAAGTCATCGTGCGCGTTTTATTTGCGACAGGGCGCGTCGCTAGTATGTGATAAGATAACTGATAATTTACACCTTAGTTTATGGGTAAATATGACCAAAGACCCTATAGAAGGTATTATTTTTAAGAAGAAGTAGAAGAAGAAGAAGAAGAAAAACATTTATTGGCCTCAACGCATTATACAAACAGATACAACTTAAACTAAAACACAATCAGTAAAAAGGAAAGAAAATAAGAAAGAGAAATAGGTGCGAGGCCAACGGGTAGCTGTCTCAGCTGTGCTACTGCGGCATTACGTAGAATGCCGCAGAAGCGATGGAATTATTAGAATATTTTCAACACACTTGCTCGTAAAGTGAGCCCTAATACATCGCTTTTAGGGCCATAAACCGACCTATAACAAACGCGTGCAATAATATATAAAACACTAGTTCGTAATAGAATTAACCCTACAAAGTTAAATAAGTACCTTACTGCAAGTTCTATGCGAGTAAACAGAGCATTCCCAATTTAACCGGGTAATACAGTTATTTTTTTTAGTATCAACAAAGAGGTTTTATGCTGCTGATAATTCATATACATTTTTGGAATAAAAAAATATTTATTATTATCAAATTATTCATATTTCACAATATTTTGTTATAAAATATAAAAATATTTGCATTTTATCACTTAAAATTATAATTTTAAAGTAGGCTGTAATGGCTGTATGCTCACTCACCCCTTTGTTCGCAAAACATTCTTGCGTTGGGCGTGTGACTTACACATTTATTTATTCCAAAAATGTATAATATGAATTTTCAGCAGTATAAAACCTCTTTGTTGTCAAAAAAAATAACTGTATTACCCGGCTAAATTAGGAATGCTCTGTTTACTCGCATAGAACTTGCAGTAAGGTACTAATTTAACTTTGTAGGGTTAATTCTATTACGAACTAGTGTTTTATATATTATTGCACGCGTTTGTTATAGCTCGGTTTATGGCGCTAAAAGCGATGTAATAAGGCTCACTTTACGAGCAAGTGTGTTGAAAAGTAATTTACCACACAGCAACAAATATGACAAAAACAATTTGTCATATTTGTTGCTGTGTGGTAAATTACTTTGTTTTTTCCTCGCAAAAGTGTTGAAAAACGTCGTATGAAACTCGTGAGCTCTTGCTTATTGCACACTCGGCTGAGTTACGCCCTCGCCTGCGGCTCGGGCTGCAACCCACAGCCTTGTGTGCAAGGAGCAACCTAAGCTAATTTGTCTCATAATGTACTATTAAAGATGAGATTCTGCCTACCTCGACTTCAAGAACTGAGAAGCGGCTAGAACCGAAGACAAAGGCGCTGTTGACCCATTCGCGCACCACGATCGAGATGCCCGCCAGCCAGGTGAAGATCACCGCCGACATGATGATCTTGCCGACTGCCAGGACCGCCATGCACACGGAGTACTGAAATCAAAACTTATTGAGTTTCAATAAAAATACAGCCAACATATCCTCCCATCTTCCTCCTATACTTCAAACACAACTAGACAACTCTACTAAAAAAATCTGTTTTTCGTTTTGGCACGGTGGTTTTGTGGGCACTATTTGACTCCTGTCGCATACCTACTCGTAAGTTAGGTAATATATTTGATCTTGATTTTTTTCGGCTTGCATTCTAAAGTTTACCTTTACGAAATTTTACGTATTAACAGAACTTCTGGCTAGACTAGTTAGTTTCAGTTAGAATGCTCATAGGGATAAATAGATACTCCAAATCACACCTTCGAAATAGGAATAAAAAAAAATAAGTTAATTAGCTTCGAGCATCGCGGCTTCGCGTGTCTTACTCTAAAATATTTAGCAAGCCCATAAATCGGTATTAAATTAAATTTAATTTAATGACAAGTATTTTAAAGTTTTAATAAGAATTGGGAATTTTCATTCGTGACATTTATGTTAACAGCCTCTCTTCTCAAATAAAATACCCTATAGCAATGCTGGAAGATCACAATACCAATCATTCTGAACACAGATCTCAAGACTCCTAGAATAGGGTTTCCTAGGATGACGGTGCCGTCTTATTGCGGCCGTAATTTAGCGGTGTAGAACGTTAGTTGTCTATGTAAAAAATACGGCGCGGTTTCTTAGAGAGCGGTGCTGGACACCACCGTAACGTCAATAAGCGATGCCGCTATTTTCGTGACGGCCGTCATGACGGTGTTCAACAGTCCGCCACCGCTTTTTCGGGATAGCGGCGCCGTGACGGTGAAAGAAAATGAGTTTAAACTGGTGTAGAGCGAAAGTATTTCCTGAATTTCTCGTCATTACGCATTCACAGTAGACAGCGATGCCAAAAAATCTCAAATGCAATACATTTAAGTTGTTTTTGCATCCCTACCACGAACATGGAATAAATCTTCTTCCTGCATGCGATTATTGATCATGATCCAAGTATATAATTAAAGCTAAATCAAGATCGTTCATTTCTTCTCAGATAGGTAGTTGAGTTTCTGGAAAAAGACGGCCGTAACGCCTGGCCGTAACGGTGTTGTACGGTATCGTAACTTTCCACGTGACTCCACCGTGAAGACAGCCGTCTTTTTACGTCCGTAAAATTACGGCCGCTATGTGACGGCACCGCTTTCTAAGGAAACCCTAACTACTCACCATGACGAGTAAACATTTTGACTCTCTGATAGCGCCACAGCAGCCGAAGGAGGCGATGGCGAAGATGATGACGCCCAGGATTAAGATGATGCTCGGGAAGAAGTTGATGCCGCCCGGCAGCACGTCCCTGATCGCCACTAGCTGCACCAGCCACGCGATGCCGATGCCGAAAAGCGCCAGGCCGAACAGCTGCAATCATGCAACACAGAAATATTATGCATGTAAATATTATGCAATCTTACATTGTAGATACTCCAAGGGTCCGAACCAAGCGCTTGCCAATACATTTCTTATGTGAAATGAAAAGCTCATGTGTTCCCCGATAGTTACAACCTTGGTATGTTCAATGCATGAGTGAATAGGCATATCCTGGGCCAGCGTGCTACTCCTTAGACCACATCCTGTTTACCAAGCAAGATGGTGGTCAAATTTGAATGCCTGCTCAGTTACCAATAAAAAATGCATTAATATTCACTACGATACGAGGGACTGAAGAAACTTAACTACTTAACTTTATACAGTCTGAGTCTTGATAATGTGCTGTGCACAAATGAAAATTAGTGATACCTACTATGCTTGGGCAAATTTAAAAAAATATATAACTCTAAGCCTACCTTTTTTTTAATTAGGTTTTTTTATAGGTGTTGTTCGCTTCTGTGACCCAAAACAAAACGGTGTTACTTTTTAAGTTGAACTATAGGTAACGCGTATGACATGACAATAATCAAAGCTCTAGGTATGACTAAACAAACTGAATAATGCTAATACTGATAACTTGATTATGCTGATAACTTGATAATGCTGATAACTTGATAATGCTGATAACTTTTTTTGCGCCCATTTTCAGCTAAATAAAATACGTCATTACAATCCTAGCTTCTGCCCGCGACTTCGTCCGCGTGAATATTCGAGAAAATCCATAGTTAAAGGTAACTAGAATAAACAGTATTCCATTTCTAATTTCATCAAAATCAGATCAGCCGTGTTTACGTGACTAGACGAGTCCCCACCAAGCTTGCTGCACTCCCCTTTCCTCTCCCCTCCCTCTCCTCCTCCTCCTCCAAAAACGTAACAGCGTGAATGCGTAACAGACAGACAGACAGAGTTACTTTCGCATTTATAATATTTATTAGTATGGATAAAATAAAATTCTTGGTTACAAAGCTCTAGCAGCTATTGAAGCTAAGTATAGTCTTCTTGTACCAAAAGATGTGTCTTGCTTGCCAACCTAAAGCCAGGTAAAGTAATGTATTAAAAGAAGACAGCTTCCATACAAGGAGGCGTGAAAAAATAATATCTGATAATCAAACTCGACAAGCAGAGAAAGACTTGAAGCTAGGTAAGCCGCCAAAGTCAGCTTTTTTCCAAAATATTGCACAGAGGTATTTTTTAACTTCCCATTGACATACCTTACCTATGAGCTTGAAAGGTGATAATGTTTATAATAACGTATATTTTACCAACAAATACCAATAATAAATCTGATTTTTTCTATTACAAAGCACCGGCCTTTAGCACTATTTGGTACGGAATCCTAAATATGCGAAGTCCGACACTCACTTGGCCGGTTCTTACAACTTTTTATTTTATTCTATATCGTATTATTTCTAAACTGCCCAAAAAAGGAGTGTATTGTTTACTCATATCAATATAAAATAAAATAAAGTACTGTACTCATGAAATGAATCATGAATTTGAGTTTATGCTGAAAATATCTCTCTGCGGATAGGTACCTCTATAAGATTTTAGCTTGTTGCTACTATCGTAGATTAGATACCTAATGCCTAATGGTAAATATCATAGTACGAATCATCATTAAACGCGCCTGAAACACACCTTACGTGACAAGTGTCGTGTAAATTCTAAATACTTGTACGCCTTTAGGCGTACAAGTTTAACTTTAAGTTAAAAAAATTTCACAATTTAGTAGATATAGGTCCAACTTAAAATCTAAGCTATGATTCATCAAATTCAGGTGGGTGGAACCAGGGAAACAGCTTGAACTCTCCGTAGTACTAGCTTTCATACACTAAAGGGGTTATTTTAAACTGGTTTCAATATTTTTCAACTGTCCACGCGAAAGAAGTCGCGGGCGGAAGCTAGTAGAAATAAAAAAACGTTAGTAAACAAGAACGCACGGCGCCGGCGGCGTGCGGTAAAATCAACTTTCCGCACGATGTACTAATCCGTAAACAAAAACGCACGGTCAACTTAGCGCACGCTCGACTGTCGTCGTAAACTTACATTTTTGAGCAACTGTATTGAAAAGGTTTTATAAAATCTGATGTCAAAGAAGTATGGAAAGGAGCATATTAGGGTATACAAGGATGGACAAGAAAAGGGCAAGCGATTTAAGGAAAGTGACCAAGTGGAAAGATGTCGAAAACAAAATTGAGATGAACCCTGACATGGAGATGGACGGGGAAAATTATTAGAGAACAACGACAAAAATGGACGATGAAAGTGGTCGAATGGTCCCCTCGAGAAAACGTAAAAAGAAAAAACTGACTTCAAAAAACCTGCCTCTAAAAAAGCAAGAAATAATATACAAATCATTAGATACGCATTATCATTGTTATAATAAAACACGTCTATTAAAGTCGGGTGGGGCTGCAGTACATCTTCCTTTTTTTATTCTAAAAGCCCCACCCGACTTCAATTGACGTGTTTTATTATAACATTATCATTGTTCAATGATAATGCGTATCTAATGATTTGTATATTATCTCTTGCTTTTTTTAGAGGCAGGTTTTTTGAAGTCGGTTTTTTTGTTTTTTAAACAATTTTTTTATTTTTAGTGTAAGTACCTTCTGTATTAGGTAGTGTAGGTATATTATTTAGGTAGAAAAATCGGCTCAGCCAAACGTGAGATAATCGCGGAAAAACATACATACATACAAACTGAATACCTCCTTTTTTGAAGTCGGTTAAAAAGACTACACAAAGGTATCCCTTCCCCCAAAAAAAAACATCTAATTCGGTTCATAAATAACAAAATGTCAAGTTTGTTGATTTAATATCATAGTATTTTCAGGATTACTTGTAAACTACTGAACCGATTTAAAAAAAAAAAATGGGACCATCTCGCAAGAAAACTCAATCGAACAAAAAAATAATTATCTAAATCGGTCCATAAATGTAGAAGATACGCGCGAACAACGATAAAAAAAAAACATACAATCGAATTGAGACCTCCTCCTTTTGATGAAGTCGGTTAAAAAAAAACATACAATCGAATTGAGAACCTCCTCCTTTTAGTCGGTTAAAAAGAGGGAGACTAACAAGAAGATAGTCTGATGAGTTCAATAATTAAGACCCGAGTTCACCAACTACCTAAACAGCCGATTATTTTTTAACCATCTGTTTTTGACATTTTCTCCATACATAAAAATGTCAAAAACAGACGGTTAAAACTTAATCAGCTGTTTTTGCATTGGTGAACTTTAGCCTTAATAAGCCCACTCTGGCCATCACCGGCCAGAGATGAGGACAGGTGGAAAGGAATGTAGGCGGCCTTTGTGTCCAAATTACAGGACAGACTTACAAAGGAAGCTGCTGTTTGAATTGAAATTGAATTTTACTGTAAAAACTGTAATAATTATATTAAAAATTATGTAAATAAACTTAAAAGTTAATAAAGGTTTATAAAATAAAATAAATGTTATGGTTATTTAATTTAATTAGGTATAGTGTCGATCTCATTAAACTTATTTACAACTAATCTCTTAAAAGAGCCAATACGCGTTACAAATATTATCTATATCTTGAAAATATTTATTAGAAGTGTCAACCATCCGAGATATCGGTAGACGTTTGCCTGCGCGATATGCTTGTCATGTGGTTTCCGGCGGATGCTGCTGCGCGCTAACTTCAAGGTACTTTATAATATCAAACGCAAGAGAAAAGTTTTAATATTACAGTTGATTTTCTCACGCATTATACTTTACATTTTGATAAAAAAAAGTTGATGCATGTTCCCTATTGAGGAAGTTCTTTTGGCTACTCTACCAGGTGGCTGCGCATTTTTAATCCAGCCTAATTTGGTCATCCATCTTGCTATATATACTTTTAAACTTTCGCGTTGCATTAATTATTAGATTAGGAACACAGGTTTTAAACGCGTTTTTAAACTAAACATAGGTGTTGGACACACCTACCTTATTGCATCGGCCGAGTTGCATCGGCCGTGGTCACGGGCGTAACACCGCAGCTCCAGTCAGCCCGTGACCACGGGCGATGCAACTCGGTCGAAACGTCGGGATAGGGTAGGTGTCCAACACCTATGTTTAGTTTAAAAACGCGTTTAAAACCTGCCTGTCGATTCTGTAACAAACTCGCATCTCACTTCGAACCTCACTTCACTTCGCAGAAATTTTAAATCATAAAAAATATAATGATAGGCTGTTTTTCTAATCACAAAAGATTTTAAATAGCTACGGTAGCTACATAAATTCTTTTGCAATCGGTAAAATAGCTTATATACGGCTAATTTCTAATAACAAATTCACGCAAGGTGAAGTGAGGTTCGAAGTGAGATGCGAGTTTGGTTACAGAATCGACAGGCTGTGTTCCTAATCTAATAAAATCCATCTTGCTTTTGGTCACTCCAAAAGTGGCTGCACAATCTTTATCAAGCCTACTTTGGTCACCCATCTTTCTTTTGAACACTCAAATACTGACCGCTGAGCTACCGAGCGATGTCGATGTCACTAGTGACTCGGTAGCTCAGCGGTCAGAGCATTGGACCGGATATCCAAAGGTCGCGGGTTCGATTCCCGTCTGAGTATTGATCTGGTGCGAGTCGTATTTTTTCTAGTATATTATTTAGTATTGTGTAAAAATAGCATTGTGAATGCAAAAATCTCAAAATTAAAAATTATATAGCTATTTCATCTTAATCGATTGCCAAATATCTGGAAAGATATTTCAATTGAATGTCGAGGTAATTCCTCACATTGGTGAAATAACGCTGGCTTGCAGCGTAAGAGTAGGATATACTAGAAGAAATTCGGCGATGTCACTAGTGACTCGGTAGCTCAGCGGTCAGAGCATTGGACCGGATATCCAAAGGTCGCGGGTTCGATTCCCGTCTGAGTATTGATCTGGTGCGAGTCGTATTTTTTCTAGTATATTATTTAGTATTGTGTAAAAATAGCATTGTGAATGCAAAAATCTCAAAATTAAAAACTCAAATTGTATTTATAATTTTGAGATTTTTGCATTCACAATGCTATTTTTATACAATATACTAGAAAAAATACGACTCGCACGAGAGATGTCTATGCTTATTTGATATTCTTATTCGAAAAACGAGCACCTTCCTAATCGATCAACATACAAACTATTGCAGAGATGCGTAAACTTTATATAAATTTATGAGACTGTGAAGTGAGCATGTTTGTATGAAAATAACGGTGAAGGTGGTTACTTAATATGCCGGTGAGTGCAATAAGAAATTATGAGTGTCAATGTTTCAAGCATCATAGGTATATTCATATCTCAAAAACTATTAGACATACGGAGCTACGGGTTAGCTTTTATTGTTTGAAATTTAATACATTTTCAAAATGATATTGACAACTAATGTCAAAAGCCCATAGCTTTTTAATAAAACTGCAAAAACTGAAAAAAATGCAAATTTCAGGTATAACGCAGCTAGCACAAGCTTTTTTTTGCTTGCTCAACATGGTTCCACACTCCTTGGGGTCCAAATAACATACCAAAAATGCAGCTTTACATCGCGTTTTGCGTTTTAAATGTAGAATTTTACTGGGCTAAATGAAATACCTATATACTTTTTTTTACTTACCTTAAAAGTGGTCTTATTATAATTGTAGATACCCTGGACTTCGAAGATACACTTAAACCGATATACACTGCAAAAATACTTACCGAAATCAAGAAATTAGCGACGAATAAAACATATTTAACAACAAACTCTGCTAAACAGCGCATTTTGAATTTAATATAATAAATAATCAGTCAATTATTTACACGTAATTATGAATCAACGCCTCACGTTGCTCTATATTGTACTATAGCGTAAGTAGAACTAACATTTTTACATATACTGCTTTATATAGGTCGGCCGTTATCACCAAATCAATAGAATGAAATCGACGGCAGCAAAGTAAAAACGGACATCTGTAAAAATCAAAGTTTTGAGGAGAGAGCTTAGAACGAAAAATTTGCCCTATTTTTTTGTTTTCCAGCGAAAATGTTTCAAATTCATTCCATACTCATATTATTACATGGTTTACAAAATAGAATAAGTGATTTTGCTTAAATAATTGTAGTTTAAGATATAATGCAGTTGTCCGTTTACACATTGTTTAAGTATTGAGTTAACTGCCACATAACTGTGTATGCTTTTATACTTCAAAATGTCGATCCTAAAAACAAAGAAATTAAGGAGTTGGAAGAAAGTTTAATAAAGTTAAAGTATTTCAATGGATTATACAATAGGAATTTATCAAAAGCGCTGCTGTTTATATATTCTTTAGGAAAACAATTAAGTAGGTTGTCGTCTTTTTATACTTTACTCTAAAAAAAATAAACTTTTAGACAGTAAAAAAATTGTTTAAAAAAAAACAAAAAACCGACTTCAAAAAACCTACCTCTAAAAAAATAAATTTAAAAAATAAAAAAACCCGCCTGCATAAAAAGACAAGACGACTGAAAAGATGGAAACAAGATTAAATAAATATTACAGGCAACATGTCATAATAACATGCAGTCGGAGGCATGCATAAAGAAAGTGACATTATGAATGATTGAATTATATGCCTCCGACTGCATGTTATTATGACATGTTGCCTGTAATATTTATTTAATCTTGTTTCCATCTTTTCAGTCGACTTGTCTTTTTATGCAGGCGGGTTTTTTTATTTTTTAAATTTATTTTTTTATTTATCTATTTTTAGTTATTATATTTTACGGTCATGATATACCCTTTTGAAATCCTTATAATAAGCCCTTCAATTTGATACCCATATTGCAGTATTCTAAAAAAAGTTAAAAAAACTAGTTTTTTTTTCACTACGTATAATAGCACCGTACAGCCGCCATGTTGGTTTTTTTATAACGCCACCTTCTTAAGAACACTTGGGCTGAAAAGACAAATCTAACGATATCTTAATCATAGAAATCCGTTCAGCCGTTTGAAAGATATGAGGTAATAAAGAATATTACATACATACAAACATACTTACAAGATACGCGCGAAATACATAACCCGCAGTCGGGTAAAAAGCAAGAAATAGTATTCGTAATAATAAAAATACGTCTATTGAAGTCGGGTGGGGCTGGAGTACAAATTCCTTTTTTTTATTCTAAAAGCCCCACCTGACTTCAATAGACGAATTTTTATTATTACGAATACTATTTCTTGCTTTTTAGAGGTAGGTTTTTTGAAGTCGATTTTTTGGTTTTTTTAAACAATTTTTTATTTTTAGTGTAGGTACCTTGTATTTTTATTTTTTTTTATTTTTTATTAAGAAATTACAAAGGTCTTTAAAGTAAGATGTTTACGCTAACAATGTGACAAAAACCAGTATTGGTTTGTCCGCACACTGACACTCGTCTCTTTACGCTCACATAGGCATACATTTTATAAAAATAATATAAAATATTATATGTAGGTAAGGTATATTATATATGTAGAAAAATCGGCTCAGCTAAACGTAAGATAATCGCGGAGAAACATACTTAAATACGGGTCAAACTGAGAACCTCCTTTTTTATGTCTGTTAAAAACTACAATTAAGATATCCCTCTTCCAACAAAAAAATAATAATAATAATATAATATAATATAATAATCTTTATTTCACCTTTTTACAAAAATTTTTTAGTACAGTTTTATTTATCCTACTTATTCTAATTACAGAAAATGTTATCTTATTCAGTTCATAAACAAAGAAGTAATACGACCAATCATCGAGGTAATTCACACAAAATCATACTATTTTCGTGCTTTTTTCAAAATTACTTGAAAAGTACCGAACCGTTTTCCAAATTTAAAAAAAGGGGACCAACTTGGGAGTGTACCTAATGTAATAACGTTTGAATCATTTTAATCGGTCCAGCCGTCTTCGAGTAATCGGTGGACATTCACAAAAAAAAACAAATATACAGACGAACATAGAACCTCCTCCTTTTTTGGAAGTCGGTTAAAAAAGGAAAACCTCCTTCAAAAAAACCTGAAAACGGTGGGGCTGGGGGATAACTTATTTTTTTTCTAAAAGCCCAACCCGACTTCATTAGGTGTGTTTTTGTTTTCAGGTTTTTTTGAAGGTTTTCCTTTTTTTTAAAAGGCTTTTTTATTTCAACTTTTTAGTGTAAATATTTTTTAACTCTATATTATAGTATTTTCAATGGTAAAATACCTAGAACTCAATTTCCAAATTTACGCTAATTGTTTTTGACGAGTTTTTTTTATCTTAAATTTTTACGAGGGTTTTTCCTTAGGAGGTAAGGTAAGAACTGCTTTCCTCTTGAAGGCTGAATGAAAGCGCATTTCAACCACTGAGGAACTACGTTACTAACTAAACCATGTATTCATTCTGTGTATTAGCTTCTAACTGCAGGAGAAAGATCATAACTTCGTTGACCCCAACGTGATCCATAGAGGATCACGCGTTGATGTCTTTTGTATGACATCTTTTGAACTTAAAACTCTTTTGGCAAAAAATTTAACTATATATATTTAATTAAGTAATTATATTTTATAACATATTTGCTCGTAAAGGGTCTCTTATTACACCAATTTCAATATCGTATTGTATCTCATTACGTACTTGTGCGGTAATGTAATGTAAAACGCACGGTTTATCAAGATGCTCCGTCTAAAACGAACGGTAGGTACTTTTTAAATCTTAGCAAAGAGTTTTTATGTCAGAAAAGAGGTCAACATTTTGTGAATAAAATTAACTTTGGGAGATAAAATATAACAAATAAACATTTATTTATTTTATTTAGGGCTGATTTTTCAATGCCTAGATAGAGCTTTATCCGTTTGATAGCGTATTATGCTGCCAAATTGAAATTGCTTGTCACTCATTTCTCTGTCACATTTTTGAATGACTATTATTAGATTTGGTTAATATTTAAACTGACTGATATAATCTGTTATCTGAGGATTAAAAAACCTGCCCTTAATTAATTTTGACAATATATTATTACAACCATTTATTTATTTTTATTTATTTATTTTTATTTATTTATTTAGTACACACACAATTTTTACATGAGAAAAAAAAAATAATGGACAGGAGAGTAGTACAAGGGCACAGCTTATTTCATATTGAAATTTCTTCCAGCTGGCCCGGGACAGGAAAGAACATTGAGAAGGGCAGTCTGTGTGTATCTCGAAGTAGGTACTTACAAAAACTTATACCTATATACATACATTATATATAACATAGATAATATAATATACTTACACATAGATAAAATATTTAATACATATACTAAACATACTAAAAATAATATATATCTGTAATAATATATATCTGTAATATATTTATCTGTAATAAAAACACAAAAACCTCCACTGACATATCCCATACTTACTACTTTTATCTATTTTAAAATCTCTCGCAGTGATGGCAGTTTCTATCCAACAAAGGGAATGTTTTAATACTTACTAGCGGCCCGCCCTCGCTTCGCTTCGGTTCCTTCTTTTTTTGCCAAATGAGATCTTCCAACAACACCCAAGAAGAAAATGAATACCTTACAGTCTATATATACTTTTAAACTTTAGCGTTGCATTTTATTAGATTAGGAACACAGGTTTTTAACGCGTTTTTAAACTAAACATAGGTGTTGGACACCTACCTTATTCCGACGTTTCGACCGAGTTGCATCGGCCGTGGTCACCTATGTTTAGTTTAAAAACGCGTTAAATACCTTACAGTCCTTACCTCCATTTGCTCCAAAAGTCTCTTCCCTCGCGCTCGTTAATTTTTTGCGAAAACTCCTAAGATAGATTCATTTAAATGGTATGGTGTTAATGGTTAAAATAATGTGCATAAAATGCTTAAGATAACCTAACGTATTTAATTTGATAATGATTAATACTGTATCCTTCTAAATAGCTTTCCAAATTACCGCTTTGTACTTGAAATTTTTTTTAGAAGATATAATGGGTTATAGTAAGCTATTCTTAAAAGATAGATAGATATAAAGATAGATATGCCATCGCGGACTTTTATGTAGATCTATAAAAGAAAAACAATTCCATCATACATTAATTTGTTATAGCTCAAAAGGTTTATGCAGCGTTTTCAATGCAAGCTCCCAGTCGGCTAAATTTTTGCCGATCTCTTCAACAATTATCGCCTTATTTCTACCAATTTACATAAAACCTCAACTTATTATACACCTATAACCTTCCTCAGGAACCACTCTATCATTTAGTAAAAACCGCATGAAAATCCGTTCAGTAGTTTTTGAGTTTATCGCGAACAGATAGACAGACAGACAGACAGACGCGGCGAGGGACTTTGTTTTATAATATGTAGTATGGTTATGTATGTATGTATGTATAGTTAAGCTACTTTCGCAAGGGTCGGATATGGGATGGGTGAAAACTTTATTATCTCGAGCTCCACCGAGCTTCGGAAAGAACGTTAAGCCGCTGGTTGCGGTTGCAGTCGTTAACACCCACCAATCCGCAATAGGCCTGCCTGGTGGATTATGGCCCATCCTCCTTATCCACATATAAGGAAGGCCTGTGCCCAACAGGGACATTAAAAATGGCTGATGGTCAACCAGTAAAATTAACAAGAATGACACATCATTTAAGGCTACAAAGAATTTATGCTTTATTAATTTAAAGAGAGAAATGCAAACTCATGTTTTTTCTATAATGTTAATTTATTGTACAAAAATTTTACTACAAAATACAACTGCTAAACTATACTTAAATGCTAACAATACGGCACTGTTTGGTTATTGTACATAATGTAAACTTTCAAAGGAAATAAATTCTAAATGTTTCTTTCATTTTTCCTTGGAGAACATAAAATCACAGCTAATCCAGTGATAAAATATAATAAATATTTAATATAATACTTATAAAAGAATGGGGTGAGACGGGGGTCCAAAGGTTGTATGAAAGTCCCTCAGTTTCGAAACACAGAAACAAAGTAGAAATGTTATATGGCGCAGTTTGTTTGGGGACCGATGTCGCCACCTACTCGCACATCTACATTATGATAGGCATAATCTTGACAGCGCACGCACACACTAAACGTCAGTCCGTGATTGGCTCAAGAACACCTCCGCCATCCCCTAAGTTTGACAGTTCGCGGAAGCTACATGCGACAGCTACCCAGAAATTGAAATATTCGTTACATTTGATGTTCATTGCACGTTTACAACGCAAACTTATATGAAAGAGGTATGAAAAACAAGAAACAGACATAATTCGTAATGAAGTATTTATAGCTTCATGCGATGGTAAGTGCTAGTTTTACAGAAATTAATTAATTATTAGCGTTTTTAAGATACCTACATGGAATATAATAATTAGTAAGTTACAAGAACCTGCGATTGGTGACTCCACTGTTGCTGGAATTAACTTTATCAATGCGATTTTTGCATGTAATTACCGCACAAGCCGGCATTTTGCAAAAAACCAGGGACGTGCGTTCCGAAAAATCAATTCGTGCAACTAAACTGACTAGGCATTGATGTGTTTCTGCACGTCTGTGCAGGAAATAGAGACGCGCGATAGACCCATACGCCATATCTCTTTATTTCTGTGATCTGTGGTTTCGAAGCTCCCCATCCCCATCCCCATCCCCATCCCCATCCCCATCCCCATCCCCATCCCCATCCCCATCCCCATCCCCATCCCCATCCCCATCCCCATCCCCATCCCCATCCCCATCCCCATCCCCATCCCCATCCCCATCCCCATCCCCATCCCCATCCCCATCCCCATCCCCATCCCCATCCCCATCCCCATCCCCATCCCCATCCCCATCCCCATCCCCATCCCCATCCCCATCCCCATCCCCATCCCCATCCCCATCCCCATCCCCATCCCCATCCCCATCCCCATCCCCATCCCCATCCCCATCCCCATCCCCATCCCCATCCCCATCCCCATCCCCATCCCCATCCCCATCCCCATCCCCATCCCCATCCCCATCCCCATCCCCATCCCCATCCCCATCCCCATCCCCATCCCCATCCCCATCCCCATCCCCATCCCCATCCCCATCCCCATCCCCATCCCCATCCCCATCCCCATCCCCATCCCCATCCCCATCCCCATCCCCATCCCCATCCCCATCCCCCTTCCCCATCCCCATCCCCATCCCCAGCCCCAGCCCCAGCCCCAGCCCCATCCCCATCCCCATCCCCATCCCCATCCCCATCCCCATCCCCATCCCCATCCCCATCCCCATCCCCATCCCCATCCCCATCCCCATCCCCATCCCCATCCCCATCCCCATCCCCATCCCCATCCCCATCCCCATCCCCATCCCCATCCCCATCCCCATCCCCATCCCCATCCCCATCCCCATCCCCATCCCCATCCCCATCCCCATCCCCATCCCCATCCCCATCCCCATCCCCATCCCCATCCCCATCCCCATCCCCATCCCCATCCCCATCCCCATCCCCATCCCCATCCCCATCCCCATCCCCATCCCCATCCCCATCCCCATCCCCATCCCCATCCCCATCCCCATCCCCATCCCCATCCCCATCCCCATCCCCATCCCCATCCCCATCCCCATCCCCATCCCCATCCCCATCCCCATCCCCATCCCCATCCCCATCCCCATCCCCATCCCCATCCCCATCCCCATCCCCATCCCCATCCCCATCCCCATCCCCATCCCCATCCCCATCCCCATCCCCATCCCCATCCCCATCCCCATCCCCATCCCCATCCCCATCCCCATCCCCATCCCCATCCCCATCCCCATCCCCATCCCCACAGGGACAGGGACAGGGACAGGGACAGGGACAGGGACAGGGACAGGGACAGGGACAGGGACAGGGACAGGGACAGGGACAGGGACAGGGACAGGGACAGGGACAGGGACAGGGACAGGGACAGGGACAGGGACAGGGACAGGGACAGGGACAGGGACAGGGACAGGGACAGGGACAGGGACAGGGACAGGGACAGGGACAGGGACAGGGACAGGGACAGGGACAGGGACAGGGACAGGGACAGGGACAGGGACAGGGACAGGGACAGGGACAGGGACAGGGACAGGGACAGGGACAGGGACAGGGACAGGGACAGGGACAGGGACAGGGACAGGGACAGGGACAGGGACAGGGACAGGGACAGGGACAGGGACAGGGACAGGGACAGGGACAGGGACAGGGACAGGGACAGGGACAGGGACAGGGACAGGGACAGGGACAGGGACAGGGACAGGGACAGGGACAGGGACAGGGACAGGGACAGGGACAGGGACAGGGACAGGGACAGGGACAGGGACAGGGACAGGGACAGGGACAGGGACAGGGACAGGGACAGGGACAGGGACAGGGACAGGGACAGGGACAGGGACAGGGACAGGGACAGGGACAGGGACAGGGACAGGGACAGGGACAGGGACAGGGACAGGGACAGGGACAGGGACAGGGACAGGGACAGGGACAGGGACAGGGACAGGGACAGGGACAGGGACAGGGACAGGGACAGGGACAGGGACAGGGACAGGGACAGGGACAGGGACAGGGACAGGGACAGGGACAGGGACAGGGACAGGGACAGGGACAGGGACAGGGACAGGGACAGGGACAGGGACAGGGACAGGGACAGGGACAGGGACAGGGACAGGGACAGGGACAGGGACAGGGACAGGGACAGGGACAGGGACAGGGACAGGGACAGGGACAGGGACAGGGACAGGGACAGGGACAGGGACAGGGACAGGGACAGGGACAGGGACAGGGACAGGGACAGGGACAGGGACAGGGACAGGGACAGGGACAGGGACAGGGACAGGGACAGGGACAGGGACAGGGACAGGGACAGGGACAGGGACAGGGACAGGGACAGGGACAGGGACAGGGACAGGGACAGGGACCTTCTACCACAGCATTTTAAGGATAGGTACTAATGATTTTCTAAAAGGTCCTGACTGACGGGGACGGGGACGGGGACGGGGACGGGGACGGGGACGGGGACGGGGACGGGGACGGGGACGGGGACGGGGACGGGGACGGGGACGGGGACGGGGACGGGGACGGGGACGGGGACGGGGACGGGGACGGGGACGGGGACGGGGACGGGGACGGGGACGGGGACGGGGACGGGGACGGGGACGGGGACGGGGACGGGGACGGGGACGGGGACGGGGACGGGGACGGGGACGGGGACTGGGACGGGGACGGAAACGGGGACGGCCTAATGATATTAACCCTTAATAAAATAAAGGTAACTATTTTACCACTTTGAGTTTTTTTTAAAAACCTGATATATTTATCGTTATATAATCCTGGAAGAACTAGTTTTACCAAATTATAATTCCTTAATAGTTACTTTATCTTGTTCATGGCAACACACAACATAGAAATGTCAACTGTCAGTGTATTGTTACGTC
The DNA here is from genome assembly GCA_950108535.1 of Agriphila straminella. Lineage (NCBI taxonomy): Eukaryota > Metazoa > Arthropoda > Insecta > Lepidoptera > Crambidae > Agriphila > Agriphila straminella. The sequence goes on along the minus strand of OX467321.1, from coordinate 1,674,759 downwards.
AAAACTGACAAACCGTTAGTAAGGTGAAAAAATTCGAATATTTTATTGTGCTCTGTAGTTTTTTGAAAAGTTTCTTCAACAAAAAATCTGGTAAGTTATTTTGCGGTTCTAATTCATAAAGTACGCTATATTTATGTCTTATTCAACTCATTCACGGCGTCAGAAAGTAAATATTTGTATATTTTTGGATGTTTCAAAGAAGTGGTAAATAATTTACCCTTGTCTGTTCCGAATTTGTAAAAAAAAATTATATACATAAAAATACTTTGTATACAACAAGGACTTTTGTAACAAGGAATCAGATAGTTATAATGATATATTTTTTGTAGATTCATCATTTAATGTATGGTGTTGGTTGTCTTAAATAAAATAATTAATAATTACAAATTGTTTCGTAAAATTAAAAATGTGCAATATGATGCCAATATTTGATTTTTAATAAATAGCTTTATGTGATTTTGAATAAATAAAAAGATTAAAAAAAAACTGTTTTATTTGTAAAAAAAAAAATAACAAGCAAATCAAGGAGAAACAATTAGTGTAAAAATAAAAATAAACTGTAACGGACAAGGGTAATAATTTTACCACTTACATCTAAAATGTTGAAGTTCTAAATGGACAATGGTAAATTATTTACCACCAAAAAAAAACCCCCCATCCCCTAATTTTTTTATATTTTCATTGCCAAAAATGAAATGTGGGACCATCATTTACCCGGAACCCATTGTCATTTTCTTAATATCTTATCCAGGGACTCGCGTTTGTTTAAGGGTTAATCACAGAGTAGAAAATTAACACAAATAATCTTTCGCGGTAGTTGTTTTTTTTAATTAAAAACACAGGTATTTAACGCGTTTAAACTAAAACTAAAAAAAAGAAAAAAAATAGTCGGCCCATAACCATGGCCGATGCTACTCGGTCGAAACAATGGTAGGTGTTTAAACACCCACGTTTTAGTTTAATCGTGTTTAATACCTGTGTTTTTAATATTAACAAAAATATTAAAGTATTATTTTATACTGTGACCAAGTGAGCTTTTCTCTCTGTGAATGATTGAATCTTATATTATTTTAGTTTACTTATAACTAAATATTAACAAACAACCAGAAACTTCAATTAAAGACTGAAAATCAAAATAATTCATTGATACTCCAACCGTAATGACCTGACCCAGAAGTACCAACGAATGAAAAGTCGTGGATTCGATTCCCGTGAGGTACTTTTTCTAGTATGAAATTTAGTGAAGTACTAGTTCCGAATTCCGATTCTCAGAGTATACTTCTAGTTAGTATGAAAAAAAAATTACCACTTTCCATACAAGCACTGACCCGTCTTAATGCTTTTTTTTAAATTGATGAAAGTACTTATAATGGTAACTAAATTATATTTGAATTGTTGCTATTTTCTCTGTTTCTGTACTACCATTTTTTTATTTACTAAGCAATTTATAAATTACAATAAAAATGCACATATGTACTTAAACGTATATAGGGAGATATTTGAAAATTCCTGGCCAACTCCATACAAACGTGGCATAAGTGACGTCACAAATGTTGACCGGTTTGTATAGAGCGTTTTCGGCGGGTGCTGCCTCACGCTAACTTCAAGTGACTATATCACGAGAAAAAACGCAAGAGAAAAGTTTTAATATTACAGTTGATTTTCTCACGCATTATACTTTTGATAAAAAAATTTGATGCATGTTCCCTATTGATAAAATCATCATTTTTAGCATGACCACCGAAAGGGGATATGATAGTAGCTTTTTATCACGTTTAACTGTCAAAAGACAGTGGATTTTGGAAGTTAAATGTTGATAAAACGCTATATCACGCGTCACGCGATATCTATCGTGTTTCAGTGGTCACGCTAGGGGGCAGGTCAGATTTTCAGAGTATGTTTCCAGTATGAAATTTAAGGTACTAGTTCCGAATTCCGATTTTCAGAGTGTACTGAAGTGAGTGGTTGTTGGGCGGGCGGCGGCGCGGGCGGGCGGCGCAGCACGAGGTAGGAGACGCGCGTTCAGTAGCGCGAGCGCCGGTACTTGTTGCGCGCGTGGTTGGCCAGGCACAGCCCGAACACCGCCGCCACCAGCTGGAACAGAACAGTTTATGGACTTATTAAAGGTGCGCGAAAAAGAGGTAGATAGATAGATAAAAAGTTTTATTTACTACGACACACACATACATTCATCAATACAAAAATGACTTAAAAATAACGATAAAAAATACATATGCGATAAATATAAAAGAAAATAAAAGATGACAAAAACAATGACAGGAGTAGAATGCACGTGTGTGCAGCAGCAGACACACAGCAAAAACACCGATTTTCAGCCGTCACCTTTAGATGAAACGCGGTAAGGTAAGGTAAGGTTGATGCCGCCTGGCACTACTTTTCCACCAGTCAAAATTCCTGGTATTGTTATATTCGATTTAGATACATCATTGGCTGGCTGTTATACCACACCAAATCCAGAGCTCTGTAAATTGTATACCTTCAATCGCTTTTTCAGCCCCTATGTTGCTCAACCACTCCCACCCCCACCACTGAAAATCTGCCAGATGCCCGAATCTGATAGTATGGTAAACTAATTAGAGGGATTTCGTCGCTCTGTAAATTGTCCACCTATTTCCTCTGCAGCTCAGATAAAGCTGTAGTCACTGCGACATAAAAATCTATTGTGAGTAGGGGGGTAGTTGCAGCATGAAACAAGCAACGGTGAACGTCATGCTTTCCCAACTTTTTTAGACAGAAAAGGTAGTTGCTTATCCGACCAAACACCCACCTCAATAGCACCAACAGCGATGGCTATAATCCCGATGACGAGGCCGAAGGTGTTAAGGAACTGTCCGACGACTTTGTCGCAGCCGTAGAAGGAGTTGAGGACCGTGCAGGTCTGCGTCTGCGCCTGGTCGCAGCACGTGGGCGGCAGCGTCAGGCTCACGTACGACAGCGGCCCTGTCGGCCCGCAGCATTGGAACTGCAAAACAACAAGATTGCAAAAGTCTTTTTACCAGTTCAAATAACTGTTAGAAACGACAACTTTTTGTAATTTAGCAACAAAAAACTGAAATATATTTTAAAATGTCCGTAATCTTATATTGCAAAATTTTTGAGAAAACATGAATTAGTGTGCGAGCGAGAGGGCGGCAGTCAGCGGCAAAATGTGTACAAAACTGTTTAATTCTGTGAAGTACAAACATTAAAAGAAAATAGCTTACCTATCCTAAAGATTTGTGTGTAATTCGATTCCTTGATGCCGGGAATCGCGAAAAACTCAAGAATATATGACATTGGATATATATTTTTTGTATAATAAGCAAAACAAAATCGCAAATTTACGCTGCAGCCGTATGGTACCGATGCTCCTCAGTTTTTATTGTTTATTGTTTTTATTTTATTGACGTGTAGTTCCACAGCGTTACCTGTACTTGCTAAAATTTTCCTTGCTGAACTTGAGATTTTTCGCGCGGCACCTTTGCGAAGGAGGGGAGCCTCCTGGCTCCCATAGGGAGTGCCGCGAGGACTAAGAAGAGCCATTAGAGAGGAAACCGTCGCTATTTGGCAGGAACGATGGGACTAGAGCGAAGGCGGATGCGAACTCTATAGATTCATTCTAAATATCGCAGTGAGGCTCTCCGGAGATTGAACTAGATTCCATCGTCTCTCAACTACTGACCGGACATGGGTGTATCAGGCAGCGACTTCGGAAGTGTGACACCGGAACAGCCAAGCTAGCCAAGATCACGCACTGTGAGATTGTTCGCTGTACGACGAAGCTTTAAACATTAGACCAATACTCAGAAACTGGACCCGTTAATAACCAGAACCCCATCTGTTGCCGTGAAAACTGGAAAGCACTGCACGAGTTCGCGCGCATCTGGCACACCATCAGAAGATGGTATGAATTGGTCTGAATGATTTTAGAGAGTAGCCCGACGCGAAGTACTGTTTTGTGGAGCCAAGATCCAGATGGGGGAGAGTTAAGAGATAGCCAAAAATAAAGGTCGGAAATAGAATTTGTGGGGTCAACAAAAGTGCAAACGGGGAAAGCACTCTCCTGAAATTTGGTCCGTATACACTGAGAAGGTAGGAAGGACCATGGGTTGGTGGAGAATTGCGTCTATGGTAGAGAAAATGAACAGTTTAGGACCTAGGCCTAGGTAGGTCCTAAACTGTTAATTTTCTCTCTCTTTAACAATTTCAAAATAATCTCTAAATACTATGTCACTATTCTGTACATAATTTATTATGTAAATAACAATTTATGCATTAAAATCTTTCCAGGGCATAAACAGTTTAACTATTTAGTACCACAGTGATCTGTGGTTTTGAAAGAATAAATTGTTTGTCATAGTATAGTTTCGACCACGCGGGCGGAGCCGCGGGCAGTCTCTAGTTATAAATAAAAGTGTTTACCGTGGATTCAATAGCGTGGAATGACTCCTGGTCCCTGTTGAAGGACTCGGTGAGCCAGGTCGGCACCTGCTCCAGCACCTTGTCCATGCTCACGAAGATGGCGATAGCCAGCGCCACCTTGGCGATCATCAGGATTATCATGAAGATGGAGTACTGGAAACAGCGGAAAACATGATCAGCACCGATTGGATTAAGAATCAAGATTTCATAACGAATTTGCAAAGTTGATCGGCTTTGTCTATTGGTTTGCCTCTGGTCCTATCTACGGAAATCTAGTGACTGATAAAGTACTATATTTATCATCTTTATAGACTACCTTTAATCACTTGTGATGTACATGTCTAAAAAAGTTAGTCACAAGGAAAGCTTTCATCTAACTCTACCAAGAATTGTTCAAACTGTTTCCGCTACCGTAAACTATCGGATATAGGTACTGCTCACAGTCAATGCGAGTGAAGGAGAGAAACAGTTTGCATCAAGTCATGATAGTGCCAATATTATAATTGACAATGTATAAACATAAGAATTTAAAAATAAAATTAAGCATTTCCTTGAAAGAAACCCATTTTATAGTATATCAGAATTCATGGCGAGCTCGTTTTTGTGATATTTTAGCTTAGAAAGGGATGAAATTTGAGTTTACTTTAATTGAACTGTCACTTATTTAAATAATTTTTATTTATACATTTTTATTTATTATTAATTATGATTTTAGAATGTGAAATGTTTAATAACTTTAAATTTAATAAGATATAATTTTTGGAATGAATTTAAATAATTTTACTTATGGATACATTTTTAATAGAATATGAAATTTTTATAACCAATTTTCAATGTAAGTATATGTAATATTATTGTAAATGTTGACTTACCTAGGTTGCGTTATGTAACAAAGGGTGAATAAATAAATGAATGAATTGAAATGAATTGAAATGAATATAGATAGGCGTTATATTAGAACATAGAGCCCCATCAGAAGCAAAATAGGTTCCTGGGAAACGAACTAAAAACCCCCGACCCAGACGCTAGTGGCCAGACTAAAGTTCCGCAGTGGTGATGAACTTACCGTGACCAGCATACAGTTGCTCTCTCTGATAGCTCCGCAGCACCCGAAGAAGGCGATGAGGAAGACGACCCCGCCCACCACCATGGCGGAGATAGGCGCCACCTGCACCTGGCCCTGGCCCACATCTGACAGGTCCGCCAGTCGCAGCTGGACCACCACGCCTAGCCCCAGCAGGGTCAGACCTGCCAACTGGAAGAAATGGGGTGTTAAAACCATTTGTTACTAACGAGTCACACCATCAACTGTCACACTGTGACTGGTTGGGAAGATTTTATAAAAAAAATCCCAACGAGTCACACCTGTTACTCGATGGGAACTTTTTATTAGAAATTTCCCAACCAGTGAAAGTGAAATAAGCTTTATTCAAATAAACTTAATTATTAAGTACTTTTGAATCGTCTATATTTTCCTACTACCCGTTCCAGACTTTTTTAGCTGACAAGAAGAACGGGCGCAAGAAACTTATCAGCTGTAACAGCCATAAGTAACGATATTTAAAAACTTGAATATAGTCCCACTGTTACAGGGTTATTTCACCTATAACAGTGTGACTGATTGGGAAATTTCTAATAAAAAGTTCCCATCAAGTAATACCTTACATCATGTATCAAAAAACCCTGTCAAATCCTGACCGTGTTGCTAAAACTGAACAACATTCTCAATGGAACATAGGTCGAGTCAGTCAGCTGACCAATACATTTTGTATGTGAGTATGAATTTTTTTTTCCTTATTCGACCTAGTTCCTTGGAGAAAGTTGTTCAGTTTCACACAAAAGTGCAGTACCTACTCGAACTTAATGTATGGAACAACTGAATTTTTTTTGCGAGGTGGAGAGTTGGCCCCTAGTAAAAGTTGCTTGTTTGTAATCAGGAACCAAATGATTAAAATTTCAGCGTGTATAGTAAACAATGCTTCATTAACACCTACACACACCAAATCCTAAGAATAATAAAATAATTAAATTCGATGAGACGATGACACAAACACAAACACGATTTGTCTTATTTAACAGTGAAAACGCTGGTGACGACTTAGAAAAAGTTAACGTATTAGTTACCTAGACACGATTGTAATAAAGGCTAGAATATAAACTCTGCTAAACATAAATATTTTTAGCACTATAACTATATACAAGCTACTTTCTAGAACCTTACAGGAGTAAAAATAAACAAGCAAAACAGTAATAACTCAAAATAACAATTAATTTTATATAAAAGTTGACAGGCAAAACAGTATCAAGTCACAGTTAATACGCTCACATTTGTAAATAATTTTCTGATTTGGTGTGTTAACTCGAGATGTAACACAAATGTATGTTTCGGTAGCATCGGTAATAGGCCTGACCGTCTTAAAATGAAATTCAAATGACTTAGAGTTATGACTGTCTTACCAGATTGTAGAGAAAAAAATGCTGATTCCGAATATATAAATAACTCAAAATTCAATTTTTTTGAGTTAATACTATGTTGAATATCATGTGCGATTTGTATTATAAACTTTCGCGGTAAAAGTTTTGTAGCAGGTACTCACATAGGTAGGTAGGTACCTACTTACACAGTACATATATAAGTTTTTGTGCTACTTATTTCGACGGCAGCAAAGTAATTAAAGTCATCTACAAATCTAACAAATTCTTTTTATTGTATATTTCTAACGAGAATTACCTATTCTTTAATTGTGTAAAATCAAAATTTAATATTTTTCCTTATTAACATAATTTCTTTAACGTATAAAAAGCCAACTATATCAACATTTTAAAATCCAACACTGTTAAAACGGACAACTGTCCTTGTCATTGCTTACGTGGGACGGAACGCAGTTGTTTTATGGAAGAAAGAGATAACCGTCACTTGGCATTAATTTCACCGGCGGTAGGTTATAATGCGAAAATAAATAGGTTTTGTTGGAAATAACGCTTGTTTTATTTATGTTCATAGTGAGTGTTCATAATGAATGTGCAACGAAGAAAATTGTATAAAAAGATAACTAAATTTTTTCCTAAAAAAATATATAAACAGCAACGCTTTTAATAAATTCCTATTGAATAATCAATTGAAATACTTCAAATTCATCAAACTTTCTCCCATCTTCTTATATTCTTTGTTTTTAGGATCTTTACAGTTTGGAATCATACAAAGTATTGTAGCAGTTAACTCAATACGCATGTTAAACAGTTGGAAGCATACAAAGTGATGTGGCAGTTAACTCAATACGCATGTTTAACAGTTGGAAGCATACAAAGTTATGTGGCAGTTAACTCAATACGCATGTTTACTTAAACAATGTGTATACGAACAACTGCATTATCTCTGAAACTACAATGATTTAAGCATAAACACTTATTCTATTTTGTAAACCATGTAATAATATGATTATGGAATAAATTTGAAACATTTTCGCTGGAAAACAAAAAAATAGTCCAAGTTTTTCGTTCTAAGCTCTGTCCTTAAAACTTTGATTTTTACAGATGTCCGTTTTTACTTTGCTGCCGTCGATTTGTCATTCATTGCAGACAAAGGATGTTGATTCAACAAGGATTCATCATTAGCTAAATGTGTTTCGAACGTCCAATCAATTGATACTTGGAAAAAGATACCCCGTGTTATTGTGTAGTTTTATCACAGAATACATTGTTTATCTACAAACCATAATGTAATATTCAAATTGAGACTTACAGACAATGTGTGTAAGGTCGAAGTGGTTATTATGTTTGTGTCGATCTAGTGCGTCTAATCTAATCTACTGATACAGTGCAGTGAAGGCGCGTCCGTCTGTTTGCACGGCGGAAATATTGGTCCGTGAAACGAATGAGTTTGTGCTATGGCCATAGGGCCAGCTAGGGTTGCCAACTATACTTTAAACAGTAAAAAATAAACAGTTTTTCACTAAATCATACTTTTTACTGTTGAAAAAAAAATAGTATTTAGATAAATACTATAATCAGCATCACTGGTATAGTAGTAGGAGGAAACACTGTTCATTTTCTAAAATACTGTTTATTTTCCTCCTCAGACCTAAATATATTTTATTTTAATTGTAAAATAAAGTTGGCAACCCTACCAGCATATCATAGACAGTCGCACCGCACAGTTGTAATAGCGAAAGCGAACTTCGTAATCGAAACATTATAGGATTGATGAGAGTTTTCACTAACTACAGCCACACTACTTACTTACTTTGTGCTACAGAATTTAAAACGTAATATCCTTCTATCGCTTCTAACGTTCTATCGCTTTTAACACACAATAGTAGATTGTACTACAAGCGCATAAAATGGGTTTTATGTACGAGTTATACACTCTGCTTTTCACTTCGATTGTGAGGAAATAGGAAATTAAACTTTTTTTTCAACAATATTGAAAAAAAAGTGACTAATTATATAATTTTGGAATGTGCTCATCAAGGCCTTTCATTTGATACCTACCCATATTCAAAAATTGAAAAAAAAAAATTTTTTTTGTTCATTTTTAGTGACAAATGACATAATTTTGGAATGTGCTCACCAAGGCCTTTCATTTGATACCCATATTCAAAAATTGAAAAAAAAAAAAATTTCATCAAGGTTTCAAAAATTGAAAAAAAAAGTATTAAACATGGATTATGTATAAAAATGAAGAAAATAACAAGTTTATTTAACGAAGTTTAATTGCGTGTGGCTGTTTACCTGACGACCTTTGTCTTAAAGTCTGAACTTAGACGAAGATTTTACTTTGCTCTAGAGCATAAAAAGCGATTTTATGTAGCCTATACCCAACATAATGACGAACTTTACGAGCATGAGAATTGAAAAACAATATAAAGCCAACGAAAATTATATTATATTTGAATGTTTCAACTCAGCCCGAGCGGGCCGTAGACGCTCGGGACGAGTTAGTCAATGACTTCCTTCCCTACTGTTACTTGTTTACATACTTATTTATACTACACCTGCTCGGAAAGTACCTTGATACTTTATTAAATTTACGGTAGAAAGTACGTTATTGCATATCGAACAAATATGCGGGGAGAAAACGCATCTGAGCGGGAGAGAAAAGTGTATGAAAATACATTTCTTACGTGGTTTTTCTTTTTTAATTTTTGGTAAGACTATGCGCCGGTAACCTAAATATCAAAAGCCAAAAAGTTTTTACAGTGAGTTTTTATCTCCAAGTTCGCAAAATGACACTGGCCACTAGCTGTGTGTCGGATGGTGTCGGGCTGGCAGTGTGACCTGCCGAGTGGCAGGGCGGCAGGATAAACAATTTGAAAAAAGAACATAAGAAAATTGCAGACGCCATTGGCGCCATTTTCAATGTGTGTGTTGTTTGAGGATTCAGTTTTCGTAGAAAGTAAAATAAAACTATCAAAATAATAAGTAGTGATAGTGATAATGAAGATTTTTTAGCTCCACCGCAGTTGAAGGAAACAGCAAAAATACTGATTGATAACCTTTTACCACAGAAATCAATTAAAAAATATAATAAAACATATGACTATTTTTTGCAATTAATGGAAAAAGTGTAACATTAAGCTTCACTAACTGCAACACTTTCAATATAAATTTCAATTAGTAATGACTTAGATTTTTATTTTCCTCGTAGGTGTAGTATAAAGCACTATGTATCACTCGAGAGAAGGTGTCCTCTCGGTGAACAATGTACTATTCTTTCTTTGAAATTTAATTTCTTAATTTCTTTTGTGCTATTGTTGTAATCTTTTTATAATCTGTTATCCATAAGGAAAGTGGGTCATTCCCAAACAAAACACCACAAAATCTCGAGTTGGTATTTTGCGTATGTTGTATTATGCGTCTAAAGGAATACAAGTATCTTTAAATTACTTACTGGGAAGTCTGAGCAATGTATTGTATCAAAGATTACTGAAATAAATGCAATTTTTTACTTATTTACAACTGATTTAGGTATTTCAGATTTATTTTAATTCATTTTGATGCGCGGCCGCATGCGGACGGACAGCAATAGAAAATCTATTGTGCCTCATTTTCCGGGCCTTGAATTGTTAAAGCTGATTTTTTTTTTTTAATAGGTAGGTATAGCGGCTTACAGCGTCATTATACATCTGTGTAAATAAACATCTCCTCAAATACATAGTTACAGTACTGCACAATCTGAACATAGGTAATACATTGAATACTATTGCAAAGTGTAACTTACTTAACATGAATTGCATTGTGATTACTTCAGCCTTGTTTACCTCTAATGAAGATTGCGTAAGATCACAATGTCTAATTTAGCGTGACAACTTGACTGACTGAACTTGAAAGTTTTAACATCTGAGGACTCAAGGCCACTTAAGATCATCCTAAGACTTAGGAGGTACCTATACAAAGAAATGCCACGCCGCCGGTATAATACAGTCGAGGGCAGAAAAATCGCACCTTTTCAAAAATTTCTTCAAAGTTAATTTAATCCTATCTAATTTAATGGTAAGTGTTGTTATATACTTTTTCCCCTTCGGACATAGCCAACAGTCTCTAGAAACTGTTGGAATCAATTTACTGAGATTCAATTTCCGAGCAATATATAACATTGCCTCATTTTTTTGCAATATTTGAGCAACTTCATAGGCAATAGTATTCATCTTGGGTATTCCTTTTTTAATTGAACTGTTGAAGTGTATTTTCTTTATCATCTCGATAGCGAATTTACCCGCATTTCCTGAATTGACCCCTTTCATTTTCCTTTTATGGCGGCGCAAGCAATAACGCTTTAAGCGTTTAATTATAGTAACTGTTATGTTAATTAAATCAAACAATTATTAATTGAAAGCTCATTAAATGTACTTTCGATAGATATCAACATTTACACAATAAAACGTTAGCTAGCAATATGAGTGTACATAGTAGGTACCTACCTACCTACTTATACTCATTACTTATATTATTAACTAACTGGCATTCCTGGAAAAGCTAACTGACAAAAAGAAAAGACTACCTATTGAAAAGGCGGAGCTGACTGCTATCAGTGTTGGTTGTTTTTAGATTATTAGACCATCATCATCACATCACATGGATTTAGGAGGATGCTATATGGATACTGGACTTATGGTAGACCTAGATGGCAAAACATTGTGTATCTTAATGATGTTGTCATTGTCATTACAAAATTGTTTGTTATTTACAAAGAATTAATTATCGGCAAATTAGCTAACTTCGATAATTAGTGAACAAACTTGTCCTATTATGAATCTCATATTGTTCTCTTAGGGAGGGTTACCCAAGCCAATTTTTGTTTCTGACCATCTTACAAACAAGGGCAAGCATTTATTTTATTTGGCTAGAGAGTTAGTCAAATCAAAGAAGTTTAAGTACTGCTGGACCGCAAATGGCAAAGTGTTTCTCCGTAAGGAAGACGGCTCACCAGCAGTCCTCATAGTGGACGAATCTCAGATTAGTGCATTGAAAGAGTCCCAAATATGACTATACCTTGCATGCTTATTTCTAAAAAAAATGTTTTTGTTTATTTGTATTATTTCTCTTAAAGCCTATAGTTTGCCAGTTTGTGGAACTTATCCTTTTGTTATAATTTTTATTTACTTTACTCAGTTTCGTGCTACGATTGATTTATTGATACATTCAATTCACTGACTGACTTATCAGACGATATAGAGAATTACAGTAACTCGGAATCTCAATCCTGCACTCCTCAACAATGCTCTCTCATTGTTGGAGCTAGAAGTGAAGGTTGCAGATTTAAAATAATTTTGCAAAACATCAGGAGCTTGTCTAAAAATCTATCGGAGTTTTGTATTTTCACGAGTCAAAATAACATTGATTGTGATATAATTGTCTTTACGGAATGTTGGCTTTCCTCGTCGCATCCTCCCTTTATGGCCGGTTACTCCCACTTTGCTAATGACAATGTAACCCTCCAAAATGACGGCGTTGCTATCTACGTTAAGGATAATCTACGAAATGTGACTTTTGTTGAGCCCAATTGTCAAGATGCAAATTGTGTTATCCTTAAGATTGGTAATGAAGTTGCTGTTGTGGGTATCTATCGCTCTCCTTCTCATACTAATACTTCTAACTTCTGTGAGTCTCTCTCTGAAATCATTAAGTCATTGGAAAGCTTTAGTAACGTAAAAATAGTTGGTGATTTAAATATTGACATCAAAGACAACAACGATGATCGACACTCAGCAGATTACTTGATGCTTTTATCCTTTCATGGTTTTTTACCTTCTCATACCTTGCCAACGCGGTTGAATAATTGCCTGGATCATGTTCTTGTTAAATCTAAATTACCGAGTTTTTCTCTTGTCATCGATACTTCCATTACTGATCATAGGACGGTTGTCTTCTTCTTGTATAGTTTGAAATGTGCCTTAAATTCGGAGCCTCTAACAACTAAAGTTGACTACACCAATGTTGATAATGAATTAAATAACCTAGACCTAAATATCTACTCCCTAGATCCAAATGCAGCTACCGATACTCTTGTAAACTCCATAAAAAACATTATTGATGCTAACACAAAAACCATTAAAAAAGCAAGGCGCAAAATAATTTTAAAACCATGGGTGACTCCTGGGCTACTTCGCTGCATTCATAACAAAGACAGATTACACCAAAAGTCCAAAAGTTCCCCTAACGATGATAATCTTCTTTTAACGTATAAGAGGTATAGAAATTTTTGTGGCGACATTTTAAAAAAGGTCAGGAGGGACTATGACAGGGAGCAGCTTAGAAAGGCCGGTAACAATAATAAAAAATTGTGGAGATCAATTAAGTCGATTGTCGACTTGAATAAACCAACTAACCCAGCACGAGAATTGCTTAATATTGCTATTGATCCAAATGAATCTGTTAACTTAATAAATAAATACTTCGTTGAAATCGGCGCAAACTTATCTACACAAGCCGCTCTGATAGGTTCTAACTATGTATGCGATCACAACTTTAGGCTACCATGTAATAGCAACTCTTTTGTCTTGTACCCTACAGACGAAAATGAAATTTGCTCTGTGTTGATGTCGTTACGTGGTGACAGTGCAATGGGATGGGATAAAATTCCTCCTGGTTTTGTCAAGCAGCATAAACAATTTTTTGTTCCCCTCCTATTGTACATTGTTAACTCCTGCTTCATTAGTGGAATTTTCCCTGTAGCGTTCAAAAAGGCAATTGTCCAACCCATTCATAAGGGAGGTGACAGGACATTTGTAAGTAATTTTCGGCCGATAGCCATCCTTCCCTTCCTTTCTAAAATATTAGAACGTATCTTAAATATTAGATTGGTCGACTTTATGGAACAAAATAATTTGATCTCACCCTCTCAATTTGGTTTTAGAGCTAATAAATCAACTGAAGACGCCGTTCATACACTTATTGATTATATTATACGCCATTTAGATAATTCTAAGAAATGCCTGGCTATATTTTTAGACATTGCAAAAGCGTACGATACTATATCAACACCTTTACTTCTTACTAAACTTGAGGCTCTGGGAGTGAGAGGTGCTCAGCTCGATCTTTTCAGGAGTTACCTTGAGGATCGAGTTCAGTGTGTAAGGATAGACAATTATATTAGTAATGATTTACCTTTGCAACATGGTGTTCCCCAGGGTAGTATACTTGGCCCAACCCTATTTTTGGCATTTATCAATGACCTGTACAACATAGAGCTCAAAAATGGTAAAATTGTGTCTTTCGCGGATGATACAGCTTTGATTTTTACTGCTGATACTTGGGATGAAGTGTACGAGAGGGCACAGGAGGGTTTAAATAAAGTCAACTGTTGGCTTACTCAAAATATGCTTACTCTGAATGTGAATAAGACCAAATACATGTGTTTTTCCATGCGCAATTACGGTACAATTCCAAGTAAAAATCTACAAGCTCATAAGGGTGACGGACTTAATGTAGATTGTGACTGCCCAGAGCTAGAAGTTGTCAATTGCATCAGATACCTGGGAGTTCACCTGGATTCTACGCTGTCCTTCAATGTGCATATAAATATTCTTAGTAAGAAATTACGCAAATTAACTTATATTTTCAAAAATTTGCGCCATGTCGCTGACCCCAATATTCTCAAATCTGTTTATTATGCTCTTTGCCAATCTCAGTTACTGTATTGTATCACTTGCTGGGGAGGTATTCCCAAGACTGCTCTTCTACCCGTGGAGAGAGCTCAGAGGATGATCTTAAAAGTTTGCACTTTTAAGCCTCGACTCTTCTCTACTGATGAATTGTACCAATTCTGTGAGGTGTTATCGGTTAGAAAACTATTTGTCTTGAAAACTATTTTGAAACAGCACTCTCTCACTATATTCCCTAGTCCTCCCTCCATACAACTTAGTCGTAGACCTTACCTGGTCTGTGGAAGGGGTTGTTTTTCACATAGCTTCTTACATAGGTTTTTCTGTTTTCTGGGCCCTCACATTTATAACCATGCGAATAAGGAAATAGAGATTTTCCCGCTTTGCAGTAAATTGTGTAAATTAAAAACTACTTCATGGCTCATGGGAAAAACGTATGAGGAGACTGAAAACTTGCTGCTGATAGTTAAATAATACTCGTAATGGTTTGTAAATCTATTGATTGCCGAGGAAGGAAGGCTTAGTGGTTGGACACCTGGAATCCAACCGATCCCAAGGTATTACCGGAGGGCTAAGTGGGTTGGTGAAGGATGATATAATTATTATTTCTCTAATTATTAGCAACCAATTTTACGCAGTTTAGTATTTGTAAAAACAAGAAACGTTACTGTTCGAGTTCCTATAGTAATAGCTAATAGGTATATGTCTGTCTACCTACAGTTTTTGTAGTGATTTTTAATATCTAAAGTTCCACAGATTGTCTAAACTTCCTTATAATTGTCTGGCAAACTACATTTACATTTAATTACTTTAATATTCTTTTGTTATTTTAATTTTGTTGAATCCTTTTACGTTGCTTGTTATACCTACATCCTTGATTTGTTACCATGGGAGGAGGAGCTGCTGCCTGAGATACGGGTATATCCCAGTTTGGGTAGTAGTTTGTACTACCATGCCATTAATTGATTTTACTTTTAGTTTTTGTTTGTTCCTATAACAATTGTAGTAACCAAGTTGTTTTGCGGTGTGTACCCACACTTTTGTTTAAAAAAATTGTAATGTGTTAAATTGTATAAGGTGGGTACTCCTACCCTTGCTGCTTTTATATTTCAATTGTAAGCTACCTACGTAATAATTTTGTAATGTATGGTTGTGCAAATAAATCATTCATTCATTCATTCATTCATTCATTCATTCATTCATTCATTCATTCATTCATTCTGTAACTGTATGTAATGTGAGCTTTGGCCTGTACCACCAAGTTTGCATTATTTATGCAAAGTTATCGATTTATGGGCAACTCAACTCAAGCAAAGAAAATCAAGGGTGCATAAAAAACCTAGTACCATACAAAGATAGATTATTACTATAAACAACTATTTATCTATTGATTATTTACTTCTTTGTCTGAAATAGCATTCTTATTGAAAGTTTGTTCAGTATCTTTTTTATCTTTTTAAAAGTCGAAAAACATCATACCATGCAGTATTTTCTTAAAACGAGGTTAATTTTTTGAGGGTAGATAATCTTAAAATGATATTACCGAGGCCTTAATCATAACTTATCGTATAGCAACTGTTGATAATGTCCCGATAAAAAGATTGCACGATGAAGCATAAAATATGAAAAATTGGAATTAAACTTACAGCAAAGAATAGATTGGCGAAGAACAGAATGTACTTGACTAGGAATTCACCACACCCCATGTTGAATGGCTGTTAGAACTAGGTTGATAAGAACTAAACTGCTGTATAAGCGAGTACGTTCGGTGTGCGCGCTCGAAACCAATGGACTGGCGTGTGAGTAGGCTCACCGATAGATAACGTGTGTCACGTATTATAGGTGGATTTCGTAGCAAGAATATTGCATGGACATCACTTTTTTAATGGCAAACTTTTTTAATGATACGTACAATGCGATTAAATTAACAATGTAGGTACAACAGAAGCTGCAACTTCATTCGAGAATGTACCTATGGCAAAGAGTAAATTTTACAGATTATAATACGTCGTTTTGCACCGCAAGCGCTCTGAAGTTAGTCACATTGTCAATTTAATCGCGTGTAGGTACAGTACACCCATTTGAATGGTCAGCGATTTTTTTATTTTATTTCTCTTTAAAATTCGACAACGCTAAATTCTCACCGATACATTTTGGTAGTTTTCACCTCCTTTGAGCCGAAACCCTATATTATTATCAATTTAGTTTGTATCAAGATAAATATTTTAATAGAAAAAATACTAGAAAAAACCGACTCACCCGTAGCAGCTCAGACGGGATCCCGTCTTAAAAACAACAAATAATAATCTTAATATAAAAAACCCGCCTGCATAAAAAGACAAGTCAACTGAAAAGATAGAAAAAAGATGAAATATTAAAGGCAACATAATAACATGCAGTCGGAGGCATGCATAAAGTGACATTATGAATCATTTGAACTATATGCCTTCGACTGCATGTTATTATGTTGCCTTTAATATTTAATCTTGTTTCTATCTTTTCAGTTGACTTGTCTTTTTATGCAGGCAGGGTTTTTTTTAATTTATCTCTTTTTGGTTATTATGTTACGGTCATGTCATGATATACCTTTTTTAAATCCTTATAATAAGCCCTTTAATTTGACACCCATATTGCAGTATTCTAAAAAGACATTTTTCACTCCTCTTGCTCAAAAAGTCAGTCCTTGAAACGCACAAGAGCCGAAATAAAATAGCATAATAACCCCTAGGGGATAAAGTTTTTTCTTTTTTAATGTTTGTCTATTACCAATGAGCCTACTAAAACGAAAAAGTCTTTATTCATAATCACGAATAAAAACTCACTCGATTTAATACTGTTTCTCATTCTTATTTTTGAAAATGGAACTAAAAGCATCTCTTCGGTGAAATCATAGACTTATTTATACTCTGTGCACAGAGTGAATCGTAGAATGCATGTTTGTGTTGCTTAACTGCTACAGCAGAAATTAAAAAAAGGTACCATGGCGCGAAATCTTTAGCATTTTTCTATAATTACAAACTGATTGAATTGTGTGATCATAATAGGAAAGAAATAATTTTAATCTTTTGCCATCAAGCACAAATCATTTATTAAAATACTGTACAAAAAGTTTATGAAGTGGAGGATAGAAAAACGAGTGGATTCGTTTACGGAAGTAGGTATAAACTATTTTCAACACAATTGCTCGTAAAGTGAGCCCTAATACATCGCTTTTAGGGCCATAAACCGGTGCTATAACAAACGCGTGCAATAATATATAAAACACTAGTTCGTAATAGAATTAACCCTACAAAGTTAAATTAGTACCTTACTGCAAGTTCTATGCGAGTAAACAGAGTATTGCCAATTTAGCCGGGTAATACAGTTATTTTTTTTTGACAACAAAGAGGTTTTATGCTGCTGAAAATTCATATACATTTTTGGAATAAATAAATGTGTAAGTCCTTAATTAAGTCAAATAAATATACAATTATTATCAAATTATTCATAATTCACAATATTTTGTTATAAATATTTGCATTTTGTCACTTAAAATTATAATTTTGAAGTATTAGTAGTAGGCTGTATGCTCCTCACCCCTTTGTTCGCAAAATATTCTTGCGTTGGGCGTGTGAAAAAAAAACAAAAAAAAAACATGCGCGCCTTTTCCCATAATTATCTTCGATTGTTTTTGCCATATTTGTTGCTGTGTGATAAATTACTTTGTTTTTTTTATCGCAAATGTGTTGAAAAACGTCGTATGAAACTCGTGAGCTCTTGCTTATTGCACACTCGGCTGAGTTACGCCCTCGCCTGCGGCTCGGGCTGCAACCCACAGCCTTGTGTGCAATAAGCAACCTAAGCTAACTTGTCTCATAATGTACTATTAATATTGTATTTTATTTTAAAGTAGAGTGTAACACACGACGCTAAAACCCATTGTAACTCGGTTTCTATTTATTCATAATATATAAAACTACCTCGTATGCAATGGGTCATTTTAGCGTCTTGTATAATAATCTACTATTTTTCACTACGTAAGTATAATATAGCAACGTACACACAGTACACCGCCAAAGCCGCCATGTTGGTTTTAGTCGTAATTAATAATAAACTATTTTTTATTCTATTCTATTATAATTAATCGTAATTGCTAAAATGCACTTGGCAAATGAGTAGCAAACTATAGTTTTGGTGTGCATTTCGTTTTTGGGCCATATTCGTGCTCCAATTTATTGCATGCGGTATTGTGGTAATTAAAGTTTAATAATTAACAATACACATCACATTTAACAGTGATAGATGGAAATCTCGCTCTCTTTAACCAGACGTTCAATTAATTATGGTTTGTTATTTCGAAATCTACCTTTCCGATAAGGGGCTTATAATTTTACAGTCCAACTTAGTACCTACATGTATTTCAGGAGATTAATCAGAACATGATGCACGCAGTATAAATATAGTGGTGGACGGGTAATTAAAAACACTAGTCGATTTAAAACAAACAAGGTAACTTTGAAGCCTTGGTTCTCCGCCACGGATTGATGGCCATCATCAGATCACATCTCGTGATCTGATGATGGCCATCCAGGAAGTGACTGGAGGAGATCCAGCTAGGGCGCTATACACACCCAACTGATCTGATCAGCATTTACAGAGTTCTCAGTTTCATGATAGATACATTTTAATGCTAAGAGACACATCTTTGATGAAAAAATTAAGACTGTAGCTGTAGCTTAAGAATACTTAATTCTTAAATGATTGTAGCTTCAACTGTTTAGCTGTTAGAGCTTTGTGACTGACGACGGACGGACGGACAGACGTACGGACACATGAGTAAAAGCAATAGTATAAAAAGTTTCATTTCATTTTCATTTCAATAGGGCTCCGTTTGGCCCCTTCGGGTACGGAACCCTAAAAAAATAAGCAAAGTCAAAGTCAAAATGGCTTTATTCAAAATAAACTTAATACCTACTTAATTAAGCACTTTTAAATCGTCTATATTTTCCTACCACCCAAAGCCAAATGCAAACTAATAACTTTTCCTTAACGAAACATAATTATTATTGTTACACTATGTCGGAAGGGTTTTTTCTGAAAAGACACTGTTTAAAAAAAATACTTGATAAAAACAAGAACAAAACGTTTTTGGTTTTTTTGATCAAGTTGGACTAAAACGAAATCGGGGGCAAACACCACGGGGGCAAACACCACGGGGGCAAAATACACCGGCAGCGTAATCCACGAACCCGAATTTTAGTTTAACTTATTAATTTAATAGTTTTCTACATTGATTTGGTGGATGATTAGACGTCATACAATTATGACTCAATACTTGAAATATTGCATAAAATATTATTGTGAATTTCACATAAATTTGATTTCATCTTATATTTACACAGTTGTCCGTTCCTTATTTGCAGTGAAAGAACACATACCTAATAGCTACAAAAGTCTGTGGTTATAACTTGTGACGCGATTCAATACAAAATAATGTATTTACCTATGTCCCAATAATACAATAAAACTTTTTTCACTCCTCTTGCTCAAAAAGTGCGTCATTGTAAGAGATAAAATAGCATAATAACCCCTAGGGGGTAAAGTTTTTCTTTTTTAATGTTTGTCTATTACCAATGAGCCTACTAAAACGAAAAAGTCTTTATTCATAATCACGAATAAAAACTCGCTCGGGGGTCTATATTACGAAAAGTTTAATGCGATACACGCAGCTGCGTCCGTGCGCCGTTCTGATTGATTCCTATTACAAAGCACTTGCGTGCGTATGCGATATTGCAAAGTGATTGCGTAAATTTGACAGTTTGTCATTAATCGTTCAATAGACTATGGACTACGATAGCTACATTGAAAACATTTGTAATAACTACAACCGACGAACTGCGGACGGCTATCGTGACCAAGTGACTGCGTTATGCAGTTGCGAACGTTATTTTCGTAATAGGCCCCCAGTTTCTTATTCTTATTTTTGAAAATGGAACTAAAAGCATATTTTCAGTGAAATCAGAGACTTATTTATACTCTGTGCACAGAATGCGTGTTTGTGTTGCTTAGCTGCTACAGCAGAAATTGAAAAAAAGTACCATGGCGCGAAATCTATAGAATTTTTCTATAATTACAAACTGATTGAATTGTGTGACTGTAATAGGAATGAAATAATTTTAGTCTTTTGTCGTCAAGCACAAATCATTTATTTAAATATTGTACAAAAAGTTTATGAAGTGGAGCATAGAAAAACGAGTGGATTTGTTTACGGAAGTAGGTATAAACTATTTAATATTGTATTTTAATTTCTCGCAATCGTAGTGAAAAGTATAGTGTAACACACGACGCTAAAACCCATTGTAACTCGGTTTCTATTTATTCCCTCGCTAAAGCTCGGGAATAAAACTACCTCGTATGCAATGGGTCATTTTAGCGTCTTGTATAACAATCTACTATTGTTTACTGAATTTTTAAGTGCCTTGACGTCCACACTTCGCGTAGTATCTTACTTGACATGATATTATTATGTTTTTACCATCGCCACTCAAAAAAGTGCGTCTTATTCATTGATAACAGTGAATAATACGCGTTTTTATTCACCGAGTGAATAAATAGTAGATTGTTATACAAGACGCTAAAAGTACCCATTGCATACGAGGTATTTTTATTCCCGAGCTTTAGCGAGGGAATAAATAGAAACCGAGTTACAATGGGTTTTAGCGTCGTGTGTTACACTATACTTTTCACTACGATTGCGAGAAAATAAAATACAATATTAAATAGTTTATACCTACTTACTTACTTCCGTAAACGAATCCACTCGTTTTTTTTTCCTCCACTTCATAAACTTTTTGTACAATATTTAAATAAATGATTTGTGCTTGACGGCAGAAGATTAAAATTATTTCTTTCCAATTACAGTCACACAATTCAATCAGTTTGTAATTATAAAAAAATTCTAAAGATTTCGCGCCATGGTACCTTTTTAAATTTCTGCTGTAGCAGCTAAGCAACACAAACACGCATTCTACGATTCACTCTGTACACAGAGTATAAATAAGTCTATGATTTTACCGAAGAGATGCTTTTAGTTCCATTTTCAAAAATAAGAATGAGAAACTGGGGGCCTATTACGAAACTTGGTCACGATAGTCGTCCGCAGTTCGTCGGTTATAGTTATTACAAATTATTTTCAATATAGCTATCGTAGTCCATAGTCTATTGAACGAATAATGACGGATCCACTAGAGAGAAACTGTCAAATTTACGCAATCACTTTGCAATATCGCATACGCAAGTGCTTTGTAATAGGAATCAATCAGAACGAAGCACGGACGAGGCCGCGTGTATCGCATTAAACTTTTCGTAATAGACCCCCAGTATTAAGTCGAGCGAGTTTTTATTCGTGATTATGAATAAAAACTTTTTCGTTTTAGTACGCTCATTGGTAATAGACAAACATTAAAAAAGAAAAAACTTTATTCCCCTAGGGCTTATTATGCTATTTTATCTCGACTCTTGTACGTTACAATGACGCACTTTTTGAGCAAGAGGAGTGAAAAATATTTTGAATTTGGAACAAGCGCGCATCGTATGAATTAGGTACAAAAAAAATAAAAGGTGCTGAAAGTATGGAGCTATTCCATAGATACAGATATAGTTTTACAATTAAATGACAAAAATAATCCCGCCAATTTTATTTAGGTTCTTTTTAGTGTCTTATCTTTGGGTTATTTTCTAAAAAATATCCCGCTAAATCAATTAGGTCCTTTTTAGTGTCTTATATTTGGGTTCTTTTTTATATATTTGAGGGAGATTAGTTGTTCAGTCTTGCATCAGTCCATTATATCAGTCTGGTACGATCTTCAGTCTGTAAAAATTCAAAGTCTATATATATATATATATACAAACTGATGAAGTGGACTGATGAAAGACTGATCATGTAGTTTCCCTCTTAGTTAGCTCGGTGGCATAGTGGTTTAGCGCCTGGCCCAGCGATTGCGGAAGTTAAGCAACGTTCGCAAGGGTCGGTCATGGGATGGGTGACCAAAAATGTATTATCTCGAGCTCCTCCGTGCTTCAGAAGGCACGTTAAGCTGTTGGTCCCGGCTGCATTTGCAGTCGTTAACACCCACCAATCCGCATTGGGCCCGCGTGGTGGGTTATGGCCCGTCCTCCTTACCACCCATAAGGAAGGCCTGTGCCCCACAGTGGGGACATCGAAAATGGCTAATGGACAACTATAAATACTATAGGTACTGCTATTTTTTTTTCTCGCAGTCAATGGTAAAAAGTAGAGTACACAACTCGTAAAAAAAAAATTTCATCTCGGTCCTTTGTATCCCTCGAACTAAATTCCCTCTTTTTTCACTTGTTGCATAATCTACTATTATTCGTAGGCTGCATCCTGCGTTTTCTACAAACTCATAATTGTATATTTTTTTAATTAATCTCGAATACCCATTACATAAAATAAAACACTTTTAACGGATACTAGCGCGGTTTTATTGAAAGTACTTTGGTAATTAGTTGGTATTTGGTTTGATTTTTGATTTTCCCGACGTTTCGGCACCTTTGCAGCTGCCGTGGTCACGGGGGACTGAAGCTACTTGTGAGCCTACCCTCAAGCGATGAATTTTTTAGAACCTTCAGAAATTAAAATTTATCAATTTTTTAATTAGTTTAAGTTTTGGTTTGGTTTTAATTCAATTTTATATGTTAAAAAGAGAGAATCTACTGAAACTACTACCATTTCAAAAAATTGGGAGGCCCCTCCAAGAAAGAAATGGCGAAAGAAAACTTGGAGAGGAAGGCCGACCTCCGTCTTTTATATTAATTAATTTATTTGCAAAAGGAACTCACCGTATCATTAGATCTTACAGTGTGTGTTTGGGGCTTTAGCTTGTGAATGATGGGGTCCCAAGCTGGTGGAATTTTCCAACCATCATCTCTATTGAAATTAGGATATTTATTTATTTCGATAGCCTCGCGGAGCATTCTAGGAATGAATCTACGTTCCCTAGCAAGGATTTGGGGTTTGTCAAATTTAATATAATGGTTGGGCCCCTCAAAGGCGTGTTCACTCACTGCAGACTTGTTATCGCGCCTATGTTTCATGTCAGCTACATGTTCTTTAACGCGGGTCCCTATGCTTCTCTTTGTTTGCCCGATGTAGGAGAGCCCACAGTCACAATCGAATCAATCAAATAAATTAATTAATATAAAAGACGGAGGTCGGCCTTCCTCTCCAAGTTTTCTTTCGCCATTTCTTTCTTGGAGGGGCCTCCCAATTTTTTGAAATGGTAGTAGTTTCAGTAGATTCTCTCTTTTTAACATATAAAATTAAATTAAAACCAAACCAAAACTTAAACTAATTAAAAATTTGATAAATTTTAATTTCTGAACGTTCAAAAAAATTCATCGCTTGAGGGTAGTCTCACAAGTAGCTTCAGTCCCCCGTGACCACGGCAGCTGCAAAGGTGCCGAAACGTCGGGAAAATAAAAAATCAAACCAAATACCAACTAAGTACCAAAGTACTTTCAATAAAACCGCGCTAGTATCCGTTAAAAGTGTTTTATTTTATGTCTAGTGAACGCGTAAGCTTGAGAAGTGAATATCCCATTACATAAATCGTTTAACCTAGTCAGTTAGGCCAACATCTCTTTCATACAATGGATGGAACTCTAAAATTAACCGCAACTATATTTTTGTTGAATTCACTCATGGCATGGTAAAATTACACTCGCATGTTTCTAAGTAACTAAGTATAAATGCGCTAATTTAATGTTTTAAAGTATATACCTAAAAGCTAAATTTAAATAGAGATAAGTAGTTATACCTTAGGAGGTACTTACTGAAATTTGTTTGTTGCCTACGAACGTGCAGATAATTTTGCAAATACAATTAAAGCATAGTACTACAAACCTAAAAAAAGTCACTTTTGAAATGTGAAATTAGTTTCTATAAGGCGGAGTGTTGGTAGTTCGTTAGCAGGTTTAATAAAGCATGGCAAAGCTAGGGTTTCCTAGGGCGGGCGGCGTAGAACGTTGTCTATGTAAACGCGTTGCACGCGTGTGTACCTACTTTGTCATAGCAACATTTTGACAGCTGATGTCCTATAGTCAAGGAAATTATAAGTAGGTACTTCGTACAACGTACAACTATAGTTTAAAGTTTGGAGCAAAGTCAAAAAGAGTATTATGATAAAGTAGTTACTACATGGTTACTACATTGTTATCAACTATTGTTGCGCTGACTACGCCTTTATCTTCAATTGTAGCAAATTCTTAGTTTGATGTTTCATCTTCATTATTTTAACGGCGTAAGAAAATATGTTGTATTCAATTCAATTCAATTCAATTCTTTATTGTGAAATAAACAAGGGTCAATACATAGCAGATCTTAAGACTATTATTTGTATAGGTACTTCCACTTCCACCAAGTTTTACCTTTGCAGGTGTATTTAGATACATATTTAACTATTATAATATTACATGCAAGATTTTGTACATTTTTTATCTAATGTTTTTTCCTATAATTCATAAATTCTCCCAAAGTATAAAAACAATTATTTATTAACCATTGTTTTAAATGCTTTTTATGAGTACTTATATTAATGTTTTCTGATTTTAGATCATCAGGTAATTTATTAAATATATCAACACACATCATTTACTACTAATCCGATTTCGAAAATTCTTTCAGTCATCAAAAACTTCGATTACTTAAGTGACATAAGTTAGATTTTTATTACTTACTTACAAAGGTTCCCACGTGACGAATAGTAGTAGAATTCCACATAGACAAAGTCGCGGGCGGAAGCTACTGTGGAACAAACAGGTTTTTGCAGAACAGAACAGATTTATGCGCTATACTAGCGCCGCCAATCGAAAAAAACATAGTCCTTAAATAAAGACGAAATTGTGAATTGTGTTCTTCTAGTGTACTCCGAAGAAGCTTTGTGGTACTTTTTATCGCTTAAACAATATTTTCTAGTCTGTCGTTTAGTTTAATGAAATTTTATTGCTAAAAGTGGCCACTTTTGGCAATAAACTAAACGACAGTTTATAAAATATTGTTTACAACACACTTGCTCGTAAAGTGAGCCCTAATACATCGCTTTTAGGGCCATAAACCGAGCTATAACAAACGCGTGCAATAATATATAAAACACTAGTTCGTAATAGAATTAACCCTACAAAGTTAAATTAGTACCTTACTGCAAGTTCATGTGAGTAAACAGAGCATTCCCAATTTAGCCGGGTAATACAGTTATTTTTTTTTGACAACAAAGAGGTTTTATGCTGCTGATAATTCATATACATTTTTGGAATAAATAAATGTGTAAGTCCATTCATAATCCACGATATTTTGTTATAAAATATTAAAATATTTGCATTTTGTCACTTAAAATTATAATTTTGAAGTAGGCTGTATGCTCCTCACCCCTTTGTTCGCAAAATATTCTTGCGTTGGGCGTGTGAAAAAAAAAACATGCGCGCCTTTTCCCAAAATTATCATATTTTGTTTTTGTCTATTTGTTGCTGTGTGATAAATTACTTTGTTTTTTCCTCGCAAATGTGTTGAAAAACGTCGTATGAAACTCGTGAGTGCACACTCGGCTGAGTTACGCCCTCGCAAGAGCCGAGATAAAATAGCATAATAACCCCTAGTCCGTATTGCCAAACATTACTTTTCTCACCAGGAATTAAAAACAAGAGCTTTATTTCCACGCGTTTGTGTAATCAAGGCACAGATTACTACTTAAAGTGGTACCCTGAGCGAAAGTGGCGCCGCGGTGAATTATATTTAATATTATAATTCTAATACACAATTTAAAAAATGATTATCGTGGAGATTTTAGGGCCCACAGTCTAGTATTTTTAGACGGTATCGTTTTATTCCCTCGTAGTCACTGCTAGAAGTAGATAGCAAAACTGCTAAAAGTGGCCGTTTTTCACACATTTGCTATCTATACTTCTACGAATGACTACGAGGGCATGTAGTGATACCTTCTAAAAATACTAGACCATGGGCCCTAAAATCTCCACGATAAACATTTTTTAAATCTTTTTCTATTAATAACTTATTAAATAAAAACCTCTGAGGGCGCCACTTTCGGTCATACAACTGCCTTAAATAGTTACTTAGTCAAGGCAAGGGTCGTTTGAGTGTTGTTTATGAATACGGGTGTAATGTAACTCAATCAAAGTCGCGGCGAAATGTTTTATGTGTTAGACTTTTGAAGTGAGTGAGCTTAGTGTTTAAACTTTAGGGTTTGAAACGTAACGTAACTTGATTCAATTTTTTTTTTGAGATATGTAGGTATATTTTTATTTCAAATAAAAAATTAAAAACCTAAACCTAAATCTCAAACAAAGCAAAAAAAAATCAAAACCTTCCGTGAGATTTCGGTACAATAACCTACTCCCTTCTTACTTTTTATACCTAATACAGAAAACATCTGTTCGCCTGTAGTAAGTATTTAAAAAGCGTACGAAAAAAAAAGCGTAGTATCGATGACGTATCTCTGTATTAAAAAATACGGCCAAACTAGTTTAATAAGTTTATTAGTGGAAATACCTTTAGTCTCGTTTCCGTGCATGGCTGGCTCGGTAGCTCGCCCATACAGGGTTTTCCTCGGTTAACCGAAAACCTGTCGAATCGGTATGACAAACCGGTGTTTTCTTGAGTGTGAATACCTCATTAGCATAATTATACTACTACTACGCGACCAAATTGAAACGTCTTGCTTCTGTGTGATAGTACCTACATGAACTTTATTTTCTGGATCAAATATTGTTAGAGTATAAAATATTTGATTCAGAAAATAAAAAGTAAGTAGGTAGTTTTAAAGATATTTCCCTTTCGATCAAGAATACCCTAGATGTCCGGTCCGGTCAGAGTCTTAAAAATGGCACCTCAAATAGCGTCCCACTTACAAACTGGGCGCTTATTTTGCACAAAGTAAGTGATAAAAGATGTGTTTTTGTACATAATAAGCTTATTTTGTACAAAATAAGAGGTGATTATGTACAAAATAAGCGCCAAGTTTGTAAGTGGGACGCTATTTTTGCGTACTGTTTTAGTTCATGAAGCGTTATCTAGCAAATATTTCCCCTTTATCTTAAAAATGCTGTATATTTGAGACAATACTCAGAATTTTTAAGAAGAATTTAAGCTACTATAGGTACTTAGTTCAGCCCCCGTAGCACAGATTACACCATAGCATAACCCAGTAAACCTACCTATATGACCACGGAAACACGATATTGTGATATTATATCGATATTTAATTGTCCAAAGACAATATATTTTGTCAGTTGAGTGTCAATAATTCGCTATTATCATATTGTGTTTCGGTGGTTATGTTATTGCTACGAGAATAGCTCTTGTGAATACAATAACCACTATAAAGAACCACCACCTCAAATCATTAAAAACCATCATTTTCTGTGAAAAATAGTCGATATTATTTTCGTACCAGAAATTACTTAGTTGGAAATCTAAAGTTTTTATTTTATTTTATTTTATTACTTTGGGAAACATACAGCTTTAAATAATACATAGAAATTATTAAGTAAATAATGATATTACAACAAAAAAGTCTTTTTTTTTTCTTTAAAAGTTTTGAATGTAGCAAATTTGGTATTAAAAATAAGTAATCTAATAATTTTTTTAACAAAAATGGTTTAGACCAACTTACTAACTACGATCGCTACGACGACTGCACAATAGATAATTAATTTTGCGTATTCATTGAATGACAATCACTGGTCAATGTCTACTTTATTCCATTTCTGTTATACCTAGGTAAGTTTATCTAGATAAAGAAATATAAATAGTTCTTTGTCTGAGGCTGCGTCTAGCCTTCGAGTTGTTAATGACATTCGTCATTATCTTCCTATGTATTCGGAAAACATAGTCATAATATCATATAGCCACAACACAATCGACGTAATTGCGTAATTAACACTGTTCGCAAAACTTACAAACAATATAGGTATTTAGTATATGACGTGTACATTAATAATTTTCCAGTAAAGGAGCTTTGACATCGTCAAAAAGGGAGGAAAATTTCTTAAATTTTACCTTGTAGGATCCAAATTACTTATGGTCATGAAATGTTAATAAAGATTTGCAACAATCGATTAATTAGGTACTGACAGTGTTATATATGTTTTTGTTGGCTTGTTATTATTAATTACTTATAGTATAGTTGCCTCCTATACCTACGTAAATTAAAAGAAGATTCCTAAGTTCAAGAACGGAAGGGGTTAAAACCCTTTCGGGAGATTTCCCGTGACTCCAAGTATCCCAAGGGCAGACAATCAGTCATCAATTTTATACACCTTTGATCCCATGACTAACAAGGTCTAGAGGCAACGTTTTCAGGACTTCAGTAATAAACTGATCAAGCCAGTGTCAAAAAGTCCCATCGAAAGTTTGCCAAAACGACGTCACCGAATGACGTGGTGTTCGCGGTGTCCGTATAGTGTTCATCTGACGCGCGCGCACCGAATTCTGTCGGCTAACCGTGCGGTCGGCATTTCAAGATCGTTCATTTACGTTTACTTTGTTTTGCGACGCAGCCGACCAGTTGCCAAACAGGCTCGCTTGTGAGAACACGTTGCTTAAAGCTTTTCAAAGCTCAAAACAAATCTGACAGAACTTACTCATTAAATAGAAGGAAGTATCGTGATAATTTCAGTTTGTTTACTGAAAGTTTAAAGTTACATAGTGACGATGTCTAAAGATACAGTGTTAGAGATGACTTTGCCGAAAGAAGCCAGGAATCCTGGCGAGCTGAAGGATCCTCTGGACCTGGACACACCCAAATCACCTAAAATGAACCTCCGACCATCTGCCCCTGTCGACCGGTTGCACAGCGGCTCGGTAAGTTTGACCACTCATGCGAAATGAAAACATAATAATATGTCCTACATTATGTTTATCACATTTCTTCCATGAAAATGTATATTTTTTTTTCGACTTTCGAATTGCTTCTCTTATCCTTACCTATAGTATTGTGTAATCTGTGTCCTTACTAATATTATTATAATGCGTTATATAGTCCGTTTGTTTGTTTGTTACGCCTTCACGTCTTTACTACTGAACCGATCATTATGAAATTTATTTATTTAGAAATTTTACATAAGTACACGTTGCAGAGGTAGGTACAGAGAAAGACATAGGGTACCTTTATTTATTTATTATTTATTTAATTCTTCATGCACATTTTACACAGGCGGACTTAATGCCTTGGGCATTTTCTACCAGTCAATCTTAAGGTGATGTGGAAGTGATGGTGGTAGGGTGCACAACCAGTATAAAAAAAGCAAAAGAAATATTAAGATATACAACATAATAACTATCAGAATATTATATATATATAACAAATATGATATACTATCCTTTCATCACGAAAAAAATATTGTTCCCGAGGGATAGAAAAAAACTTTCCACGCAGACGAAGTCGAGGGTGGCCGCTAGTTTACTATAAACATCAAACTAAATCTAGACTTGTTCAAAATCCTAATAATGATCTGTTATAAACATTTCACGACCACGACTACGGATAATGAAAGAATTAAAAAGTGAGACGCAGAACCTTTTTTTCTCGGTTAAGAA
Source organism: Agriphila straminella (assembly GCA_950108535.1). Lineage (NCBI taxonomy): Eukaryota > Metazoa > Arthropoda > Insecta > Lepidoptera > Crambidae > Agriphila > Agriphila straminella. The sequence continues at coordinate 1,644,624 of OX467321.1, read as the reverse complement.
AGAAAAACCCACGATGCCCTTTCTTAAAATAGCTATGAAAAATGTTTCCAAGTGCCTAGAGCTACGAATATCATAAGCACGAAGTATATTCACCTAAGTATTCGCTTTAAAATTTTCGGGAGTCGAACTGACGCCTACACACACAGATAATCAGTGGCATGGTGGCTAGTGACATATAAATAGATTCATGCAACTTTCTGAACAATTATTTGGGAAAACTTTATCCAGAAACGATGGAATGCTAAAAACGATAATGTTGCGATAATTTACACACGCGTTAACATGATTTTTGAATTAGTACGCCACAAAATTTATGCGAAAGAATGTGTTGATGCAGTTTATAGCATTAATTTGCTGCTGCATTTCCAGCTCTTAAAAGAAAGTTAAATTAAAACTCAATGTGTACGTACATTCCTTAGTTTTTGTCTCTTGCATCCATGCGAAGATTAAATCATTGAAATATTTTGTCCAGTATCAATTTGATTTTATTTATTTGCTTAGTAATCATTGGTCACGTAGACTAATTAAATATCTACTTAATACACGCCTTTGTCTTCAAAATATATATGAATGTTTAATGTTTTATCACCTTGAATAGACAAGAGTGTCTGGACTGGGTATGAGTCCCACATATTTGAAAAAAAACCTGGTATTTTTTATAACGGATCGTTACGCTTAGTAACACTTAGCAAAATAATTATAAAAAAATTCATGAGCGTAAACAGCGTTTTAGAGATAAAACTTTACGTGAACTGTAACTGAAACATAATTAAGCACTATTTAATGGTAATCGTTCACAATTGCCTTTAAAATGTAAACAGGACATGACATTTAAAATTATTAAGGCCTTAAGGTGCGTCAATCAGAGCGGGTCGATCCGTGATGGAGTGAAATTGAACGTAACTCTACTCACTTTGGGTTCAAATCACTGCGTGTTCCAACGCCGAAACCGAACCGAAAACCGAAATCTCAATTTTTACATGTTTTTATTACTTTTCTTCGCTTTCAAGTTAGTTAAAAAAACTGTTCAATTAAGATTGAAGGTATTAACATCGCCGATTTTTATGGTTGGTTTTACTTTTAACATAAACGAATGTTCTGTTTCCGAGAAATTTTGCAAATAAGACCAGAAACAGGGTCCACGGAATATTTTTTTATATCAAAGGTGGTAACATTTTTATAAATGATTACAACTAAATCTATTGTGTATTATTTCAAGTAGGTAGGATATTTTTTCCATGATAGCTTCACGCGCGTAATCTTTCAATAATTTGAATTTAATATTGGGATTTGATGCACCCTAAGGCCTTAATTGCAAAACGTACACCTGCCGCAGAGTGTAGTAATCATTACGGCCTCTGAAAAAAGTAGGTAGGTACCTACCTACCTTTTCATAGATTTGTGAACCGAATACCTAGCCTCTCAGTGAAGATTTCAATAGAAACATAAAGTGCCATTGTCTAAGTAGATACCTACATGGTACCTAGTTACAAAGTTATTAGTAAAATATTATTGTTGAGTTTGGCATTGAATGAGTGAAGGCTGCAGGTCGATGCCCCCGCCTACACTCGTTGACTCAATAACTTAACATAATGTAACGTAACACATTACACAGAGGAGGCTCATACAAAAACCATACAATCATCCGTAAACATTGCAATAAAAATAGATTTGATCTCACGCGCATTACGAACTCTGGCTGACTGAAAATCTATTTAGGTAAGTATGAGCTTCATTGAAAAACTAATTAACTGTATAAAAATTAAAGATAAGTAGTTACTTAGGTAGGTTCTCCAAATTCTAGCAGTTTGTGTATAAAATTTCATTAAACACTAAGTTTAATCTAAGAAGAATAACAACATAAGAAAGAAATACCTATGTTCCGCTTGTAATTCCAAAACTGAAGACCTAATATTCACGAAGTTTTCCTCAAATAAGTAGCTACAAATTAATATTAATTAGTCTGTAAGTACATTGTTTACCCGCAGGTACGTAAAATTCTAACATAATAGACCGATAATGAACTGAATTAGTAATATTTCAAAAACAATCTCCCTCCCATCTCAATATCTTTTTCACTCCTCTTGCTCAAAAAGTGCGTCATTGTAACGTACAAGAGTCGAGATAAAATAGCATAATAAGCCCTAGGGGATAAAGTTTTTTCTTTTTTAATGTTTGTCTATTACCAATGAGCGTACTAAAACGAAAAAGTCTTTATTCATAATCACGAATAAAAACTCGCTCGACTTAATACTGGGGGTCTATTACGAAAAGTTTAATGCGATACACGCGGCTGCGTCCGTGCTTCGTTCTGATTGATTCCTATTACAAAGCACTTGCGTATGCGATATTGCAAAGTGATTGCGTAAATTTGTCAGTTTCTCTCTAGTTGATCCGTCATTATTCGTTCAATAGACTATGGACTACGATAGCTACATTGAAAATATTTGTAATAACTATAACCGACGAACTGCGGACGACTATCGTGACCAAGTTTCGTAATAGGCCCCCAGTTTCTCATTCTTATTTTTGAAAATGGAACTAAAAGCATCTCTTCGGTGAAATCATAGACTTATTTAAACTCTGTGTACAGAGTGAATCGTAGAATGCGTGTTTGTGTTGCTTAGCTGCTACAGCAGAAATTAAAAAAAGGTACCATGGCGCGAAATCTTTAGATTTTTTTTATAATTACAAACTGATTGAATTGTTATTGAATTGTGACTGTAATAAGAAATAAATAACTTTAATCTTCTTCCGTCAAGCACAAATCATTTATTTAAATATTGTACAAAAAGTTTATAAAGTGGAGGAAAGAAAAACGAGTGGATTCGTTTACGGAAGTAAATAGGTATGAACTATTTAATATTGTATTTTATTTTCTCGCAATCGCAGTGAAAAGTATAGTGTAACACACGACGCTAAAACCCATTGTAACTCGGTTTCTATTTATTCCCTCGCTAAAGCTCGGGAATAAAAATACCTCGTATGCAATGGGTACTTTTAGCGTCTTGTATAACAATCTACTATTTCACTCCTCTTGCTTAAAAAGTCCTTCATTGTAACGTACAAGAGCCGAGTTAAAATAGCATAATAACCCCTAGGGGATAAAGTTTTTTTTTAAATGTTTGTCTATTACCAATGAGCCTACTAAAACGAAAAAGTCTTTATTCATAATCACGAATAAAAACTCGCTCGACTTTACTGTTTCTCGTTCTTATTTTTGAAAATGGAACTAAAAGCATCTCTTCGGTGAAATCATAGACTAAGGCCGGCCACACACAGACGGAATCACGTTACGGAATTCCGTACGTACGTGATTCCGAACGCAGCTAATCCATACAAATCGATGGACTACCACACACATACGGGATTTTTCCGTACGGAATCTTCATACATTATCGAAATTCCGTTCGGAATTCCGTTACGTGATTACGTCTGTGTGTGGCCGGCCTTATTTATACTCTGTGCACAGAGTGAATCGTAGAATGCGTGTTGCAGAAATTGAAACATGTACCATGGCGCGAAATCTTTAGAATTATTCTATAATTACAAACTGATTGAATTGTGTGACTGTAATAGGAAAGAAATAATTTTAATCTTTTGCCGTTAAGCACAAATCATTTATTTAAATATTGTACAAAAAGTTTATGAAGTGGAGGATAGAAAAACGAGTGGATTCTTTTACGGAAGTAGGTATAAACTATTTAATATTGTAATTTATTTTTCAATACAGTTGCTCGAAAATGTAAGTTTACGATGAGATTCGAGCGTGCGGAAAGTTGATTTTACCGCACGCCGTGCGTTTTTGTTTACGGTTTTTTTTTAATTTCAATTACAATATGTACATGCTGTCTAATAAGAATCCTACCAAAGAGTTTCTGTAATGAGATTTAAAAGATGTCGAGTTTATACGGACAAAATTGGAAAAATAAAGGAAATAAAGCAATGAATTGTTTTAATTGTCAATAAATATTAATTACTTTAATAAATTACAAAATATTTGAAGTGTTTTTGACCATTTTGTTTTTTAAATCTAAATAGTATGAGGCTGAATGGTTTGAAGGTCTTCGCCTTTCTTCACACTGAAAACAAAACTTTCTGCACATGCGTACAAAAAGGCGCCATTTTCATAAAACTTTTGGGTTTAGTTAACTTTAGTTTAATTCTGTGAAAACCTGAAAAACAATGAGTGATGATAAAAGTGATGAGGATTCAATGGAGTTAACTCCAGAAGATATTCTGAAAGAGGCGCAAATGGCACAAAATGAACTGATGCCTGAAAAATCACAAGAACGATATATGGCTACTTACGATAACTTCTTAGCTTGGAAAACAAAAAGAGAAACTAAAACATTTTCAGAAAATGTTTTTATGGCATATTTCCATGAATTAAGCAAAAAGTATAAGCCAACCTCCATGTGGTCAATGTATTCCATGTTGAAATGCACGTTGATGACAAAGAATAACATTGATTTAAAAAAATACACCAAATTGACCGCTTTTTTGAAAAGACAGTCCGATGGTTATAGAAGCAAAAAATCGCCCGTATTTACGTCCAACGACGTTGAAAAATTTATTAATGAAGCGCCAGATGAAAAATATTTACTAACAAAGGTTCGTGTTCACATTGTTTTCTTATCATTATGGTAGCCTATTTTTCATATCTATACATTTGTTTTTAATGTAATTTTGTTTTTAGGTTATATTAATTTTCGGAATTAATGGAGCATGCCGACGGCAAGAGTTAACAAATATAAATAACGATGACGTAGAAAATCATGGTGAAATGCTACTTATACGAATACCAAACACTAAAAACAAGCTGCCACGTACTTTTACGATACAGGGACCTTTCTACAAAATTGTAAAAAAGTACGAATCTCTTCGCGTGACGCCAGCAAAAAGTAGCCGTTTTTTCCAAAATTACCAAAACGGAAAATGTGTTCGACAAGTCGTTGGCGTTAACAAAATTGGTGGCATGCCAAAACAAATTGCCTTATTTCTTAAGCTGCCCAATCCAGAATCTTATACTGGCCATAGCTTCCGCAGAACTTCTGCTACGTTACTGGCGAATTCTGGAGCTGATTTAACAACTTTGAAACGCCACGGTGGGTGGCGTTCTAGTAATGTTGCAGAGAGTTACATTGAGGACTCAGTAGAAAATAAGAAAAAAATTGCCGAGAAGATAGCAGAAGCCATAACTGTAAGTGAATTCGTCGAGCCGCGCCCATCTACTTCTCGTGCAAATCTGGAGTCACCCCCGCCGCCACAATCGTCCGTATGTGGCAATGAACCATGTGAAATAAATAATTTAAGTCAAACTATAAAACTTCCAAAGAAACAAATGTCTTTAACTTTCAATAATTGCTCGAATATCAGTTTTGTTTTCAATAATTAGTTACATAACTAAGTCTATTTTTCTTACAAAAAAATAAACGTTTTGGTTTTAGTCTTTTTTTAATTTCAGTAGGTACCTATAAAATTTTCTCGCAAATATATTGAAAAACGTAGTATGGTACACGGTTGTTAAGGTTTTTAAAACTCGTGACGATTATAAGCCCTCGCCTACGGCTCGGGCTTATAAAACGTCAACTCGTTTTAAAAACCTCCTTACCAACCTTGTATCATAAACTACTATTCTCGCAACCGTAGTGAAAAGTATAGTGTAATGTAATACACGACGCTAAAATCCATTGTAACTCGGATTCTATTTATTCCCGAGCTTTCTCGTATGCAATGGGTCATTTTAGCGTCTTGTATAACAATCTACTATTATCTACACTCGTTTAAAAATTAAAATCTCTTTCAAAATCGGAAGTACATTTGGCAAGATTATGAGGACAATTCAACTGAAAAACTGATAAATTAATAGCCAGAGAGAGATGCTTGCCAAACTGAAATGTTTACACTCACTTTAGTTTTCCGGTAAAATTATTAGGAAAATTGTGTATCTGTAGAATAATTTATATTTAGCGTTCGATATAATGAGGAAAAACTTCCCGATTTTGGAGAATAGCGTGTGCGATACGTACCCTACGCACTATTCCCCATTTCAAACGAAATTAGCGTTTTTCCGAAATCTATAAAGATTGAAAGCAATAATATTGATGCAATCTTTAGTTTTAGGAAGCAAAATTCTTAAATTAGTGTAGTAATAGAGAACGAAAAAAAATTAGAGAATACTTATGACAGTTTTTTTGATACGAAGACAATCTGTTCAAGCGGAATATAATTAATTACATTTGCTTGTCAGAGCCATTTTTCACGAAAGATTTAGCTGTAACGAATGAGATTTTTTAAATTTATTGTGTGAATTGTCGAGGAGAGCAAAAGTTACAAAAAGGATTTAGGTAATTACAGCGAAAATAAGCACGTTTTCTTTACCATCTAGTATTCGAAGGTTCTGTCTAAAGACTCTTTTTAGGAATAATTTCGAGGTATTTTGTATATTATTGTAGGGTCTGTGTCTAATGTACCTATAGCGTGTTTTGTTTATCCAAAATATAGGTATTTTAATAATTTAATAGGAATTTTTAAAGTTCGCCTTTATTACGGCTCGCGCAGGGTTTATTGGCTCAAGAGGTACATGCGTACTCTAACACTTTTTATATTATTGCTTAAACCTCTGTAATTTAATAAATTGCAACAGTTCTGTGCTGTGATAGATAATGAGTAGGTGTTCGGATTTTCCTACTAAATATAATAAATTGTGGTCCTATTTTATGCGTCATAATTCCTAGGTAGATAGTAGAGCATTGTAGATCCCTTCAAAACATTTGATGACCACCAATAATTATTGTAAAATAATTGATTAATTACCGGAAGATAATGACGCAACGGGAAAACAAGCACCCATAAGTTTACTACTTAAGTATACAAATTTTGAAGTGAATCATAGACTCGTCAGAAATGCAAAAGTCTAATATTTAATAATTAAATTATTTGTCTTAGCCAAAGTTAAGTACTTAAGCAAAACCCAAGGAACCAATCTTGGCTTTGGTTTTGTTCTAGTAGGTACTATTGTTGTATGGTCTGTGTTTTGTTGGTTTTGTTCAATAGATGATTCGGCTACGTTTGAAAGAGGGTTTTTCACCGGACTTAAATTTAATACAAACCAATATATTTTCTTTTGAAGTGAAACGGAGAAATAGTCGGTCACAGATTTTTTTTCTGATCTTTGCAATAGGTACCTACCTAATCAGTTGGTTCCACCTAACAAACATAACTCCGTAAGTTATATTTATACTATAATAAGTAAGTAAGTATAACGAATTTAACATTTTATACGAGTTGTTTCTTTGTTCATCCTATTTAGAAAAAAAAACACTATTTTGTAAAACAATGGTGACACATGCCTACCTCAGCTATCTTTGTAATTTTTACTATATAGGTATATACCTATGCCACGCTTCATTTTTGTTTCGAAATGATCACCTTTTATGGTTCCGAAGATTGTACTTAGTTCTAACAATAATCACTAATATTTTTGAGCCTTTTTAGAAGACAGACATGACGGAATATCGCAAGTAAATAGGTACTTAATTTACTTTGCAGTGTACTTAATAAAACGTATGTACCAAAACAATAAACATCTCGTTACAATTAACTCAATAATGAGTGGACCGATGTCAAGGACAACTGAACAAACGATAATCGAGCAGCATTTGGTGTCAACAACCAAACACAATACCTTATTAGGGCTGGCCCAAATTGCAAGTGTGTGCAAGCATTAGAGTACCTATATATTCTTTGGTGCAAGTGCATACTTAGTTTGATAGATTTTTTTCGCCTTCTTTGGTAATGGCAATACAATTAATTGTCTAAGTTTTTTGGACAGTTTATCAAATCACTTTCAAGTTGTTGTAAAAAAACCCTAAAAAGCAACATTTTGTTGTCTTCAAGTGACACTTATGATGTTTTTGCCTGTTTGTAAACATGTTACACTTTTACCTACCATGTTACCTACGTTACATAGTTTTATAAAACATAGACAAGTAGGATTAATAGTATCACACGAGTGTTTTAATACCTAGTTATGTGCAGTTTCATACGCTACTTTATCTACACTCATACATTTGGGATTGAACCTACTAAATAAAAGATCAACGTAAGAAAAGAGAGAGAGACTTTGGTTGTATTAGCTATGTACCTACCTTGTAATAAGTCATTTCCTTAGCTGCACCTAAAATAATATCAGAGTCATTCTTTCACATTGCAAGAACAAAAAACACCTACGAAATTCAGTATAACAAAATGTAAAAATTGAAATCATAATTCAAAACTTTTTTGTAATGCTCTAAAAATGGCGCGCATTCCATTAGAAAAAAAAATGAGATGAGTGCCACAGAGAAAGCAATACTATACGTAAGAAGAGACGGGACTTCATAGACCAAAAAAATCGACGAAATGTCAAATCAAACATATCTCGACGTAGCCAACATAACGAATGTAAAACAATGTTTTGCCAACCTACAGGAAAGAAATAGAGATGGGGACCTTATAGTATTAATTTTTTTATCGATATCGATGAATGCACTGAACTGCGCTTTACTTAAGGAATAATTTTAATATTTCTACTAACATGACACAATATTCTGTTTTTTAACCAGTACTGAGTCAAACAAGCATGTTAGAATTAATTATCAAGCATTTAACCTATGGGCAGTACTTTTAATTAAAAAACAGAGCATGTGTTCAGTTTAATATTAGAAATAATAACTTAAAAAATTTAAAAATATGTATTTCCCAAAAAATCCTCACTGTCGCATTTTCACCGCACATTTCATTAATAATACATACATAACAATACAACATTGCCATTTTAATAAAAAATCAAAATTAATCCTCATCGTCGCATTTTCGCCGATCAATTCGTTTGCTCATAGACCTTAATAGTGACCTGAAATAAGAGTTACATTAAAATGGATATACAATTACAATTATAATAAAAAAAAAGAAATTAAAAGTATTCATTTTTACCAAAAAAAGTCATTGTCGCATTTTTGCTGAACATTTTATTAGCTCTAAGTTGTGACCTGAAATAAGACAGATATAAAATTGCTAATATAATATAATAAAATAATAATTAATTATAATAAAATATTAAACTAGTTTATAATAATAATTAATCAGAATTGGGCCAAGCCCATTTCTTACACCTAAAATTAAAAGCATCGATATCGATATTATAATATGATGTAGCACCACTCTATTTTCCTGCAGATTATTTTTCTGACTAAAATTTTATTATTTCATTCAAATACCTACCAAAAATTGTAAACGAATGTTATATTGGTTAATGTATTACTCACTGAAGCTCATCTGAAGGAAATTTGGCCATAAAAAACCGTTTTGTATCGTCTTTTCACGTCGATTTTAAACCATAAATTTCACATTTTACATGCTTCATTGTGATTTACATGTACTGCACCTTAACTTGACTATTAACAAATTAAAACAAACTTTTAAATATCACAAAACTATTATAAAACAAACTTTTAACTATACCTACACAAATTAATTTTATTTGTTTGTTACAATACTTTAAATGTTGCCGCCATGTTTCTCTGACAGATGACCTATCATCAAAGAACGAGAAAGAATGAGGAAGAGTGAGACAAATATAGTCGCCATGAAAATTCGTGTCCGTTTCATAGAATCTGTTTTTGTATGGAAGTTGCGACAGACTGATGAGTGCATTCTTGCAAACTAATCGCAATAAAGTCATCGATCACCATAGAGTGCAATTTAATCATGGAAAGTATGAGGGAAAATATCGTTGTTTTTTTTTAATATCACGGCACTACCTTCTTGGATTTGCCCTGTATCGTAATGAGAAAAAAAGTTATTTTATGATGCAGCTGGCTGCATCGTAATGAGTTTTTTTTTAATTTTATCTATTCACGAAAATAAAGTACGTATTTATATTACCTTTTTCGAATTCATATTTGGAACATTACGTTGTGAGTGTAGATAAAATAACATAAAGTAGTTAAGTACCTCACCTACTAAATTATAATTACTTACCTAAATGAATAAAGGAGCGTCTTCACTGAGAGCATTCACGTGTAATGAGCATTCGACGTCGAATATTCGAGTGGTGTGGACGTTGAGCCGAGCGTTACAATTACAAAGCTTACGCAAGCGCGAACTTCGCCCGGTGTGGACGTCGAAACGATTTCCGCGAAAACGGCTCGCATTCGAACGTTCACGCGAATAAAACGCTCGAAAGCGAGTACTGAACCATAATTAAATGAATGAGGATGTATGTAGGAATACTTGTAATATTTCTGGGCCACTTGTAAACAAAAATAAAAATGCTGCAGCCACAACCTAACCTAGCATCTGGAGTTTTTTGGCGCACCGTTTTATCCAGTTCGCTTCGGTGTTTATTTTAATTATTTGCAAATTGATTCTTAGTGGATATATTGTCTTAAAATTGGTGCAGTTTTGTGGTACAATGTCTACGCAACTGAACAATATGTGGGATAATTGGAATAGGTGCGATCTTGGTTGTGTGAAGCTGAGACTTTTATTGTAGTGGTGGCTACCTCGGCAGAACTTACCGAGTAAACTGTATCGATATATTTGATGCCAAATGCTCCAAACAGCATTGGAAAACGATGCACCCGCATTCTAATGTAAACTGAAACAATACCATTGAATTATTTAACACTTGACACTGGCAAAAAATACTCACTGAAGAGGAGTAGATTGCCATAACAAAAATAAGAAGAAGAACCTAGCATCTAGCAGATATTTTGAAATAAATGTCCACATAACTATAGTTATTTGAATTGTATTATACAAGTTGTTTGGTAAAAGCCTTATAAAGCCGAATATAAGAATAAGAATAAGAATAAGAATATTTATTTTGCTCGAAACACGGTGGGTGCACAATATGTCAGTTGGAAAAAGAATCGACGATCTACATGTTTCGCTGATTGTTCATTCAGCATGCAAAAAAGTACAAAAAAAATATCAATTATGGAATGTCTATCTAAATAATTCAATACAAAATGTCACCTAAATGTAAATCAATTAATGGAATGTCAATCTAAATAATTCAATACAAAATGTCAACTAAATGTAAATCAATTATGGTATGGTATAGATAGTGACCATCAAACTGAACAACTTTTACTATGGGACCAACTCTGAAATCGCGAAAAAAAAAATGGTCCCTATCTACCATATTCGGCTTTATAAAGCTTTTACCAAACACCTTGTATATTTTATTGTAACTTGTTTGTGGTGAAAATAAATAAACTTGAAATGAATGACATTTACCGAGATCGTATTCGAATGCTCCAAGCTCGCAAGGGAATGTTCGACTTGAACGCAAGATAGTTTTGCTCGAAAGATAGGCCTACAACGCTCCTTTAACTTATAAACCTAGGTTATTTTTTATTTTTTTTTATTTTTTATAGTTTTATAGGATAAAATGGTATAGAGTTTTCGCACAACAGTTTCATATTGCTATTTGTCGATTAATAGGAAAATCTGTATTCCACAACATCAACGAACAATCAGGTTTTAATATAGACAATTGGAATGCCAATTACTAAACATATCCGTAATTATCTAAACATGTTATTCAAATTTAAAAGGATTGTAGATGCGGCACCTGAGAGCAAATGATCAGTAATTAATATTTTATTTTATTCCTGCCAGCTTTACCAGCCTGCATCGTTTTACTAGGGTCAGATGACGTCATTTTGTACCATCGTCAAGTAGGTATTCTATGCAATCGTAATTATATTAATTTGAGCCTCAGAGCTCCTTACCAACCAGCAGGGTTAAAATAAATAATAAATAGGTAGGTAGGTACTGAAAAGTTAACAAACTTTCATTCAAACTATATATCTATACAAGTACTTATAGTTACACCTTTTAGTCGAATGTATAGTTACTGTAGATAATTAAGCGATGTCGACCCCAACATTAAATCATTGTGAATAAAGAAATATATAATGTAGCTTACTTCCGCAGACAATATAAGTAATATGCAAGATGCACCGCCCGCCCGCCCGCAAAAAAATACAAATGCAAACCACAAAATATCAGGGCACAATACCTACATTTAGCAAGACAACAACAGCACCTTGCACCTTCACCAATTAGATTACTCTACACGTGTTTCGCCCCAACCCGGAGCATCCTCAGGAGTTACCTATAAGATCGTGCGTAAACCAACATCAAATTAATTTGGTGCACTGATATATTGTGGTGTGCATGTGCATTTTTTGTGGGCGGGCGGGCGGTGGGTCTTGCATTATTGATTGCGAGGATTTACTGAGACTTTCCATTACCTTCTTTTCTTACACAATGTTTTTCCTAACCTCTCGAATCAATACAATTTCACTCGGTGATAAAGGCCGTCTTTATCCGTAACATCATTATGATAGTTATCCTGAAAAATAACATTCACGTAATTGCCTGGCTACACGAATGCAACAGAAGTCCAATTTCGTAATTTCTGCAACAATGACTAATTTAATTACCCAATTCAAGAGTGCACTGTTGCGTTGAAGGGTTTTCCCTAAAAACAGTAGGTAAGTATACCTAGCCTGTAAGTTGCTGGTAACTGGTAACTGACTTCCGATCTTCAGAAGAAATATTAACTATTTTTTTTTTAAAGTTGCCTATACCTAAATACCTACTTTACCGTTCCAGTATGCCTATGAAATGACTGGATTTGTCGAATGCTGATGACGTAAGTTTTCAGTGTTTTAGAACTTACTGAAAGAACCGGGATACAAAACCAATTCACACCATTTTAACACGTTCACAGAATAACTAATAGTAATTCACAGTCCTTTTACTGACAATCCTACTACCTATCCTACTAATTATAATAAAATTATAAGTGAAAATAATTGCGCGAGGTAGCATCAACGGGACCATATCTTACATATTATGTAAGGTATTCGGTGGAGTTTTTGGCGCCATTTTGTCGATTTCATTTCGGTGGTTTTTTTAATTTATTTGCAAATTGTTTCATAGTCGTTGGTGCAGTTTTGTGGAACTACGCATCTGAACAATATGTGGGATAATTGAAATAGGTGTGATCTTGGTTGTGTGAAGCTGAGACTTTTATTGTAGCTACCTGGCTACCTCGGCAGAACTTACCGACTACCGAGTAAACTGTATCGATATATTTAATGGCAAATGCTCCAAGCAGCATTGGAATGCGATGCACCCGCACTAATATAAACTGAAACAATACCACTGAATTATTTAACACTTGACACTGGCAAAAATAACTCCCTGAAGAGGAGTAGATTGCCATAACAAAAATAAGAAGAAGAAGGTATTAGGTATATCAGTAACCTTTCTTTATAATTTATATCATTCCTGCGTATGCACTGTGCAATAAGGGGTAAGCGAGTTTGGCGTCTTTTTTGGAGGGGTACGTAGGATAAACTAATTGGTAACCAACGATGTAGATGTTTGGATGTGTTACGCCGCAATCGCGCAAAATAGCCAATGGATTTGGTTGAAATTTGGCACACAGATAGTATTATATTTGGTACTCAATACTCAATACTCAAATCATTTATTGCATTCCACAGTGTTACAGTAGTTCTTAAATTATAATATTTTAGATCACTATGGACCCTGTCGGGCACAACAACAATAATAGATAGCAAACACTTATTTATCATTATATTATATTAGTAAGTATATTAGTTTCATTACAATAGTAGTTATTACTTAATTAATAAAAACTATTTTATTTATTCAATTATATTGCACTTTTTATCCCGGTCAAGGGTTCCCTAGGAATTTTCCGAAAAACTAGGTTAGATACTAGTTAGATACTCACGTGATTCATAAAACTTGGGGAAAACCAGTTGTTTGTCATTTTGCATCCAGGGGCCTTGTTAAGGGACTTAACTTATTTCATTTCATTTCATTTCATTTCATTTCATTTCATTTCATTTAACTAAGGAATGTGATGATGACTAACTATTAATTGGGCCAATTTTTTTTTTTTTTTCAATTTAATTTTTTGTAGCCAATTGATTCATCACCTTGATACTCGTAGGTACCTACAGAGTAACCACCGCTTTACAAGGTTTCATTACTTTTGTCTGAAATTTATAATATTAAAAGAACTTTTAATATCATTGGGTTTACCTATGTTTTCATTGATATCTACCAACCCTCCTCAACTTGTTAATATTAATAAACTAAAATTAATTTGACCTTGTTTCAGGAGCCCAATGGCTTCGGCAGCAACATGACGGAACAGCTCCTGCCCACAGCTCCAGCGGTCCTCGATATTGACAGACACGGCTTGTCGCCTGAAGGTCAGTATTACAACAATTCGATTTTATGGGTGCACTCTGCCAGACAAATCTCTGGGTAATCGATCGCCATAGAGTTAATTTTAACCATGGAAAGTATTTTGTATGGAATGTTTAATATTTACTTTCCATGGGTAAAATGCACTCTTTGGCGATCGATTACCTACTCAGTTGTCTGGCTGAATGCACCCGATGTGAAACTCTTGTTATAATTTGATCATATAAAAAAACCGGCCAAGTGCAAGCTGTGCAAGTCGGACTCGCGCACGAAGGTCAAACAGGGTTCCGTACCAAATAACGGCAAAAATCACGTTTGCTGTATGGGAGCCTCTTTTATTGTTTTAGTATTTGTTGTTATACTAGCAACAGAAATACATCGTCTGTGAAAATTTCAACTGTCTTAGCTATCACGGTTCATGAGATACAGCCGTGTGGTGACATACAGACAGACATTGGAGTCTTAGTAATAGGGTCCCATTACCCTTTGGGTACGGAACCCTGAAAAGGGAAACTTGTGAACATTACTAATAATAGGCCTATTACCTACGTCTTCATTCGTTTCATTCTTTTAAATAAAACTTTCCATGGAATTTTCTATTTACTGAAATGTGAAATTTCAATTATTTTCTCCCACCAGATGTTGAGCGGCTGGAGATGTTATCCCAAACTGGAGACAAGAAGCCTGAAGATCTGGGGGACGAAGGTAAATATAATCTAAATTGTATTTAAATAATATTAAACTGTCATAGTGCGATAACCTTTCAAAAGGGGGCGCGCTATCAAAGGCCAGAGGATGCGGTCAAGTGATAATGGGTATCTTAGGTAAGTATTAGGTACTACCTACATTATGTAGCTATCATAATAACATAATAGTGGTATTTTTTTATGTAGGCTACCTTGCTAAATAAAAATAACTTGAACTGTAAAAATCTACTCGTTTCTTATCGTCCTGCGGGATCGATTCCCACGGTCGTTCATACATTTTGGTTTTCAAAACTGGCAGGATAATTTAGTCGATTCACAATAATTAACATGTTTTATTAAAATTGTAATGTTTTTTGTTGCCAATAAATTTATTATTTGTTTATTTATTTATTATTTATTTAACCACCCACCAGACTTTTTGTCTTTGACCTTCAATAACTTCGTAGCTATTGGTTTCCCAGGTATAGTCTAAAAGACAAAAATGATCCTGATGGTGGGCGGAATGCCTTGACTTCGGCTTCGTTGAGTTGAGTGTCTTACACCCGTTATAACTAAACATTTTTTTTTCAGACGGTATCGAGTTCAGATTAGGTGACGACAGATCGGTGCACGGTGCCGAGGGCGCGACGGCGACGGACGACGGTAAATGGGCGTGGCACGACGCTGACGAGCCGGACTACCCCTATGGTGATTGGGCCCGCCGACATTAACGAACACCTCGTTTTCTTTATAAGTTGATATAGCCCCTTTACGGCCTGGCCACAGCCCGCCGCGGCGAGCGAATTCGGTATCATCCGCCATCGAGATAGCGCGCAGTGATTATTAATAACTCAGTAACTGTAGACTACTACCACAGTGCTTTATTTTATTATACTGTGCTACTACTAAGTTATGGCCATGTACTCTTAGTATGAACTCTTACACTAGTAAAGAGTTCCTGAATATCTTCTAAAACTCTAAGCTAAAACTAAACTTGTTAGACGAACGAGACAAATCCAAACATGAATCAAAACTCGCATTTTATATAAGTACTCTCCTCGTGGTTTAACTTTAACTAAGTTTAAATTACTTTTCGTAGTCTTGTACTATATTCAATATATTTTGTAGGTAGATTTTGTAATTATTATTACCTACAATAATATTAGGAAAGTTGTATGTAAAGAAAACGAGGTGAATTCGATATAACCAACCCAAACCCCATTCACATGAAAACAGCGTTGAAATTACTTACCTAATTAGGTAGGTAGGCTACCTACCTAATAACTTCAAAATAGGGAAATGGTTATCAACTTGTAAAACAGATACTTAGCTATATATATAATCGTTTTTTGGCTGGTAGTTCTGCAAATTGATTTGCGTCCCTAATCCATCAGTTTCCTTCGAAGTTTGATTGATGCTCGAAATTCAATTGGTTTTAGCAATTGGCTGTTTTATGTGAATTTAATTATGAATAGACTCAAAATTAGCATGAAAATAATAAACTATTTGGACTATTATCCTTTCTCCCGGCACGTCCATTAATAAGAATTAAAATAAGGTAGCATGATGGAAAAGTTGCATGATATTTTAGCATGTTCAATTGAATAAGTGGAATTGTATAATAACCGTAAGTGAGGCTTGCATGATTTCGTGCTTGTGTGAAAAAAATATTTTTCTGATACCTAAGCAACAACTTTTTGTTTTGGAACTGTTATAGAAAAAATGCTGCTATTTTAAAAGTCCTCTATCATTGCATTGCCAATGCAAACTTATTACAATTTCTTATTAAGACTTTTTTTTGTTCAGATGGAGATAAAAGAACAGTAATCACCGAGGAAAGTGTAAGTTTACTATGATTTTGTTGATTTACACATAAACTAAACACACTTTGGAGATTATCAAATTAGTAACATTTTCGTCAGTTAATATGATTGTGGGAATCGAATGATATCATAAACACAAGCTCAGCAGCAGATCCAATAAGTCTTAGATTTTTGAGAACCCTAAATGGTTCTCAAAAATCAAATAATACGTAATAGGTAGGTACTAGGTACCATACGCATATTAGTGCATTTACCTAGCTCAGTTTCGTATAGGGGTGAATTCGCCCATGAACAAACAACGAACTAAGTATTTTAAGGCGAGCTTTGAGCCAGTTAAGAGCGGCAAGCACACAGTTAAAACTTCTTTAGTTAACAAACTGGGCACTGGGAACATCTACAGAGAAAAAAACCGGCTAAGTGTGTGTCGGGCCACGTGCCGTAGGGTTCCGTAGTTACCTTATAAATACCACTATCATTTTTCGTCTGTAAAAATAACTTTGTTTTTAGCAGTGTTTGTATGAATGACAAAGTTATATTTGCGGTTTTGGAAAATATGATATATCTCGAAAACTAATTACTAATATATCGTTCAAACCAATTTTCGTTGAAAGTTTTTATTAAGATCTATAGGATATATTTTTTTTAGATTTTTCACTCTCTTATTTCAAAAGTTAGAGGGGGGGACACACACATTTTACCACTTTGGCAGTGTTTAACTTTCAAACGGTTGACTTTGAGCAAAAATTGTCTTAGGAACCTCAATGTCATTTGGTACACGCACGTATTGGTATGAAGAAAAAGAAAAAGTTTTATGTATGGGGGAGCTTTCCTTAATCTTTTATTTTTTTATTTTTGTGTTAAAATCGTTAAGCGGTTAACAGAATACATCTACCTACTAAGTTTCAACTGTGTAATCCTAATACTTTCGGAATAAAATGGCTGTTACTTACGGACGGTCAGACAGACATGACGAATCTATAAGGGTTCCGTTTTTTGCCATTTTGGCTACGGAACCCGAAAAAACGCGCATAAAACTGAAGCCCTACCATACTATGATTTGATACAAACTGTCTTCGCTACCGTAAACCATCGTACTTAACCACGCATCATCTCGTCTTATTGACTGTAAGCCGATAGTTTTCGGTAGCGAAAACAGTTTTTATCAACTCATGGTAGAGCTGCTGTAGCTGTAGACCTACGATGCAAACTGTTTTCGCTACCGAAAACTATCGTAACCTATATATGCGAGTGGCATTGACTAAGAGCAGTACAGTGGCGGTCACATAATTAAATAAACCAGTCGATTTTCATACAAACGAGGTAACTATGAAGCCTTTGAGCTGTGATCTGATGATGGCCATCCAGGGACTGAAGTGAATAGAGGAGATTGAGATCGCTATACACACCCAACTGATCTGCGGGTCTACCGGCTAAAAACAATGAAGTTAATATTAACTGTAATTTGACAGATGTATGTGATACATTGCTACTTTGTTTTGACTAAAATAAAAACTTACCAAAGAAAAGAAGCAATGTATCATATCCATCTGTCAAATTACAGTTAACATTAACTTCATTATTTTTAGCCGGTAGACCCGCTGATCAGCATTCTAAGAGATTCACTCCCTGGATGACACTCATCAGATCACAGCTAGGGTCAATTCTTGGCGGAGAACCGGTTACTTTAAAGTTACCTCGTTTGTATGAAAATCGACTGGTTGTCTTTAATGTGACCGCCACTGTATATACGACAGTTTTCGGTAGCGAAAACAGTTTGCATCAACTCATGGTAGAGACAGTATTGATCTAACTCCAGCTGTTCCCCTCCAGCCCAACGTGAATACGTACCAGCAGAAGAAGAACCTGGCGCAGGGCATGATGGACCTGGCGCTGCTGTCGGCCAACGCCAACCAGCTGCGCTACGTGCTAGAGTCGTCGTCGGGCGGGCACCCCTACTTCTACTCCAGCATTGTGTTCATCTCCGTTAGTATTATTCTACAGGTGGGTTTATGCGTCTTCAAGGAATGATGAAAATACGTTTTCAGATCTGAAAAAAACTGCCTAAAAAGTTGTCTTGTAACAGTCATTTATCTCGAACCAACTCTATTACTAAAACTAGCGTTAGGAGTGTTAGGACCAAGGTGCTGAAATGTCCATAGTTTCAAAATTACTAATATTTTCGGAGCCTAATGACCAAGGTGCTAAAATTACCAAAGTTGCAAAATGACTAATATCTTTTTGGAGTCTAATGACCAAGGTTGCAAAATGACCAAAGTTGCAACATGACTAATGACTAATCAATTCGTCCAAGTGCTAAAATATCCAATGTTACCAATAGCCCAAAGGATTAAAAGGATTGACAAACAAATTAGTTAATGTCGGAAAAACAAATGAATATCGGAAAACCATTGCCTATAGCAATCGTAAGCAGAAGTTTCATATTCAAGCAATTTTGTCATTATGGACATTTTGCAAAACGCTTTATTTTTTATATTTGAAAGCATGTGCAGAAAATCAATAGTATGACAAAATGTCAATACGATCGAAAATTGTCTTAAACATGAATTTGCAGCTAACAATCGCATCTTTTAGTCTTTGTTGACTATACCTCTATACAAAACGACCATTTAAGCGAAAAGGAACCTTGAATCAACTTAATATTTTGACGAATCGAATCTTTTGACAAAACAACCATTTTGACGAAAAGCAGCCTTAAGCAGATAAGCCATTTTGATACCTTGGTCATTCCAGCACCTTGGTCATTTCAGAACTATGGTCAATTCAGCACTATGGACATTTCAGCACATTGGGCATTTTAGCACCTTGGTCATTTCATTTCATCTTAGTCCTAACGCTCCGGAAGGAAACTACCTATCAACCACAGTAGGTACTTGTTGTATGGTCTGAGCTAATGAGTGTAGATTTTTTAAAATATGTGTAAGTACGCATAGATAATTATTTTGGTCGCGTTGTATTAGGAAAAGAGGGCGAAGCTTGGACGTGCAAACGAGTGTTACACATTTGTATCACCAGCGACAGCGAGATGTAACTTTGAAGCAAAAAGTTTCCTAACTTTAACATTATAAATTCAGATCGCGGTAGGCATCGGGCTGATAATGAACAGCCGGTACGACGTGAACCACCACGTGGACATCTGCAAGGCGGACAAGATCAACAACATGACGGTGCTGGGCGTATTCCTCGTCACCATCGTCAACGTCTTCATCACGTCGTTCAGCGTGGCGCCTTCGAGCACCGCCGTTATACAGGCCACTTAGAGCCAATGATATTCTGTGTGAATTACTTATTATCTAAACTTGGGAAAACAAAAATATCCCCGATCCAATCTTAGGCAAAACATATTAATTGGAGAGTTCAGTGTCCAATTAAATGCCTTTTTTAAATTTAAAAGCAGTTGTATTTTCATAAAATTGCGTCATAATATCACTTGAACCAGTCTGAAATCTGAATCTAGCCAGGCTCGCCTAGTCAGTTTGTAGTCGTTATGCAACGTTTATTGTTTTAACGTTTCGTTTTCCATCTGATATAAGATTAATAATTGATTGGTAGTCTTAACTTTTTTCTGGTCTATCGTGTTAATATTATGAATGGTGCTATACAACATTTTTGTGTTGTAAAAAATTAAGTGCAAATGCTATTTCGTTATTTATCAAGTCAAAATACAGTAATAGGTATTATTGTACACTAAGTTTTTGTTGCATTTATCAGCTCCTACACAATTTATCAAAAAGTGATAAATCTTGTCCTCAACAAATGTAATGTAAGTAATCCTCTAAAAATGTAATGTAAGCTTCGACAAGTTATCTTTTAAAAAATGTAATGTAGGCAAAGCACCGCACCCATATTAATTTTAAGTTTTTACCTCTAAAGTCATATACAGCCCAAGGGGCGCATCGAAGAGAGTTAATATGGCAAATTCACCCTTATCTCAACAAGGTAGAGCTCATATTTCTTCTAAGACACGAGTGTTCCGTAGAATGCGCACAAATTCACGCGTCATTTTGTCTCGGAAGAAATATGAGCATTATGTTGTTGAGATAAGAGTTAATTTGCTATATTAACTCTATTCGATGCATGCATGAATTGACACAAGTACTCTAATTTTCCCGTTTTCCTAGCCTGGTTGCTTGACATGAAAATCAACTAATTTTTTAATAAGTTTGAATCTCAACCAAATATAAAGCAGTGCCTTATTTTTAATGCAATGTAATTAGTAATTAAGAGATTTGCAACATTTAGACAATAATAGGAATCAAAAATTCCAAGTAATCTCCTTTTATTTTTAACTTTTTTTATTTATATCGACAGATAATGCTCAGTTTAGTTATAACCCTCGCAATATTTAAATATATAGTTTCATTATATAATGTAATTTAAGTTTGAATGTATGTATATAATAATAATAAAGTTATGGATTCCAAGTATCTGGAAATATATTTAATTTCTACAAATACATTTTTTCTTTACTATATCTTTATTTATTTATTAACATCTGTAAACTAAATAGGACAAAGATCAAGAGAAGAAAGTTGTAAATGACATTTAAATATCAACCTTATTTCCGTCTAAGAAGTAATTTCGTTTAAAAGGTAACTTGTCTATGTCCATCAGCCATTTTTGATGTCCCCACTGCCGGGGCACAGGCCTTCCTTATGGGTGGTAAAGAGGATAGGCCATAACCCACCACGCGGGCCCAATGCGGATTGGTGGGTGTTAACGACTGCAAAAGCAGCCGGGACCGACGGCTTAACGTGCCTTCCGAAGCACGAAGGAGCTCGAGATAATAAATTTTTGGTCACCCATCCCATGACTGACCCTTGCGAACGTTTCTTAACTTCCGCAATCGCTGGGCCAGGCGCTCGCTAGAGGAGCTCGGTGGCGCAGTGGAAAGGTAACTATTTACTTAGAAATCAATGAAACACAAAATTCAGAATCCAAATGTATTGAATACAAAACAAATCTAATAAATTGTCAGGTGGCAATTTCAAAATATTCTATTTAATAATAGTTAATAGTAAGAGGATGCGGAGGGTACCCCGTTAACTAACCTAAATTACATATACATATAAAATTACCACCGTACGGCATTCAGTATACTCACAAAAACCACTCGCTACGTGCGACGTCACTCTATGGTACACAATCGCAATGTCTACCATTCCCGTTGACATCCGTTTCATTACAATTTGTCAAAAAGGTAAACAATTTAGCTTTTTTACGCTACTTGTCATTTTATCCAACAATTAATCATATAATAGATAGTTAAATTGCTGGATAAACTGACAAACGGGTTAAAAAAGTGAAAAGATAGTAACATTTTTAGACAAATACTATTGAAATGTATAACGTGATTGCCGCGCGCCTCTCACCCCCCCATTCCTATATTCGAGAAACGATTCGTTTTGCTTACGAATGGTAGAATTTTGACTATGTTGACACATTTACTATGGTCTATGTCAAAATACTACCATTCGTAAGCAAAACGGATCGTTTTCGAATATAGAAACTGGCCCTCAGACACTAAACGCCGTACGAGTATCAGATTTACAATTTTTAAATACTAAATCAATTGCTATTTCATATTAATATACCATACAAACGCATATTGCCATAGATTGCGGCACGTACTAACTAGCTCCGTATTGCTGTCGAGAAGCGCTTACATTTGTGACTAACATTAATCATACACGGAACATAAGGTGCGAGATCCAAGTGCCGGTGCGTATAAATCGTCCCAAAATAAATATTGGAGAAAAATTGATTCAAAGTAACATTCAAAAATCTCTATAATATAATATAGGAACAAAAAAAATGTTGGCTATAGAAAAATTAAATAACCACCTAGCGCGCTATAACAGCGGGTCCAGTTTTTGAAATCGTTCGTGTGACTTAAGTCACATGCCACATTATGTCACAATTGACACTCAAAATATACTACACGGCCAACAAGCGATTTAATGATTTAATTTAATTGGCAATGTTTAATGAAAATGAGTAGTAAAAAACGCTCGACGCCTTTCAAAAATAGGGCCCAGTGTCAGAAATGCAAAAATCGGATCAATTATAATTGGGGCGTGAAGGATCAACGAACACTCGCCGAGCGACAACCCTGCGTCATTTACACACGTTTAGATTCGACCCTGAAGACTATTATCCAATAATTAATTTATCAACTACAGTGTGCCCGTCGACGAAATGCGTTGCTGACAGAATTTAGACCTTATGTCAACTGAATAAAGTAGACATATTTTCTATTATCCAGAAAAGAAAAACTATTATTTTCTGTTGGCTTTATAAGGACTACTTTATAAGGCGTGGAAATAAACGCATTCTGTCAGAGGTCACAAGTACAGAAATTACTTCAAACATAAGGATTAATGCGGAATAATAATTAGCAAACTTTATAATGACAAACTATCTGAGTACTTAACTTTTGAGGAAAATTATAGCTAGGTACTTTTGAGTATCCAAAAATTTACTCTAATTTATGCACAAAAAGTTTAGTTTTCCTCAAAATGCACAGGTATGCTATTTTATCTACTCAGACGGGTTTAAAATCAAATAATGGTTGGACTACAAACAACTATTTATTAATTTTTCGAATTACTTCTGTTTTATGCAAAATGCAGATAATTGTCGGAAATATTAGATTTCCATATGAATATTTTCATTGCCATATGTTTTTATGGACAATAGGTACTCGTATTTTATCTACACAGTTTTGAATATGCTTCTATCAAATCTTTAAATGGAGAATAAAATTTTGATAAGTTTGTAAAGAGAAATTTAAAGATACAATTTGAGAGTTTCTAGCAAGAAGCAGAGTTAAGATATGGCTAAGCCAACTTTTATGTTAGTCTGGCGTTGGGAGTTTACCTATTTATTTACTATGGATGCCTACCGGGTTTTTTTTTAATTACATCTGTCATAATGTCTGGATTATTACAAGCTACGATAGAACTCACTCTAGTCGTTTTATAATATAATCTCAATAAGATGTTTAACGCGATAGCTATTTTAACTTCCGTTTACAAAATGCATACCTCTTTGACGCCAATTTCTTTCGAAAGTATTAAAAGATATTTTCTAACCTATTCGTCAGGATTAGATTATATTTGTCGCTTATATGGAAAGTCGTCATTGGCATTTAATGTTATCCCACACGGCTTGGCCACATAAAAGAGCGATCAGCGAGGCGGCGAGCGAATTTCTAATACATAGTGTACGAAGTACAGATTTATTGCACAACGCGGCATCGTAATTCATTCATGTATGAGAGCTCCTTAATGATGTGGCCACTATATATGATTAAGTATGTTACACAACTTGTGATGGTGGCTTTTATGCTCTGCCAGGTATAATCCAGGCTCTCGATTATTTTCCTGATATTTTCAGGAATTTTGCGTTCTCCTCCATCTTTCTTAAAGTTTCGTAACAAGTTCTTGATAGCTTCAGAAATCTGACATTGGTTCAAAAGATTGGTCTGAGAGTGTTTCCTTGATTTTATTTAACTTGATGCTGAATAAAAATTAAATATCTTGATTGATTGATGAGTGTTGACCTTGAAGAGAGTGCTGCTTTTCCTGCCTTTTTTATTCTTGATAGGTAGGTATGTACCAACTTGATAAACTAGATTGTACCTTAATCTGATGCTTGTATCTCACTGCACTTGAGATTTCGAGGTATTGATTCCACACTTTTCGCTTGCGTCTTATTTAAGGTATACACAGCTTTCTATTGGTCTTTATGCGTCCACTCAACTCCGATTGCAACCGCACGAAAAATTTACAAATTTAATGTATGAGCCCTTGCTAAACTTATACATTTGATTTAGTCTTGATAATAACAACACTTAAACAATAGTCACTTGACTATATAACAGCTATAAATCTGTACTTCGTATACAAGTGTGTGATGCTAATTTACCGCTGTGTGAAGTTAGTATCTAATGCGCAATGAAGATTCACTTTTTTACGTGGCCAAGTCTTTATAGATCAATTGTTCACAAAGGTATTTTTAATGTTATTTGAGAGTATATTTAAAAAGTGTGAGTGTAGGTATATTATTCCAGTCAACTTACGGAATGAATGTAAACAAAACTTTGCGCATTTTTCGTTATTGTTCCACAAATACGTTATGTTTCAGTGAATTAACACTAATACAACTTGAACGTGAGTAAGCTATCAAAGCTGTTCATGTATTTATGAAACGAGTATATTTAAAAAGCACTTTTTAGGTAATGTTTGTTCTTTCCGTAAGTTGTCAGCCCTAGTATGACCGACCATTGAAACGCGGTATGATGTAGCAATTTATCATGTTTAACTGTCAAAAGACAATGGATTCTGACAGTTCAGTGTCGATAAAACGCTATTTCACGCGATATACAGCATGTTCCAAATTAACTTCTAAAGCCAAATATGGAAGATATGGACCATTAAAGTGAACAACTTTTATTAAAGGATCAACTCTGAAATCGCGAAAAAAACAGCGTTTCATATATTTTCGTTAATTTTTTGTATGAAACAGCTGATTTTTTTCGCGATTTCAGAGTTGGTTCCATAGTTTCCATAGTCAGTTTGATTGATGTCTTAACTATCATATTTGACTTTAGGCCTTTTTGTAACACGTTGTAGGGCAAAACTTGATTAATCGGTTATACTGAAGTAATTCTGCTATAGTTAATTATTAGTCTTATTAACAAATATATTCGTTTTATGGTTTGGCTTTTTATTTGTCGCCCCCCCGGTAGTTTAAACTTTGAAAATATCGTTAATGTTTTACAACTGCAGATTTCTAGAGTAACTTAGTTATAAACTATCACAAAATGACTGAATATCGCCGATTAGCCAAGTTCTGCTCTATACCGTGTTTCGTTGGTCATGCTAGGGCCCTGGAGCACAAAATAGAGACAAACAAAAGTTAAGCTTAGTACTACGGGCGCTCGAGCATCGCACACACCCATAGACAGCTCTCACCGCTGCGTCACGTACAGTACGAATCACGAAAGATGACCACAAATGGCGCTCATCTTCGCGTCATAACTCATGAAGAGACTTTAGACAAAATAATATTTCATATATTTAAATATTGGTGTCGATTCGGTTGGCAACGACTTAACTAAATTGACAGGATTAAACTAAATTTAGTTTTCCATCCTTCTCTTTTGGTATCGAAAAGACAAGAACAGGCTGCTAAAATTAAGTTTAGTCCTGTGTTTGGAGATTCCGGTTAGTGTCGGTGAGAGGCCATGTGTGCTTCGCCCGAGCGCGCGAGTGCTAAGCTTAACTACTGTACACTCTATAATCTACCTATATATTGTGGCTGGAGTGTAGAGTGAGTTCGTGTAGTGTGGTGTGTGTGTGTG
Organism: Agriphila straminella; assembly: GCA_950108535.1. Classification (NCBI taxonomy): domain Eukaryota; kingdom Metazoa; phylum Arthropoda; class Insecta; order Lepidoptera; family Crambidae; genus Agriphila; species Agriphila straminella. The sequence goes on along the minus strand of OX467321.1, from coordinate 1,618,420 downwards.
TGTGTGTGTGTGTGCCTATATGGCGTCGATGTCGAGGTCGTCGTCGGGGTCGCGCGCGGCGGGCGCGGGCGCGGGCGCGGGCGCGGGCGCGGGCGCGGCCGCCGCCTTGATAGGAGTCGCTGCGGCGCGGTCGTCGTACTCAATCTGGAAGTACCGTACATGTGTTAAGAGCCCGTAGCGTTTTTTTTTTTATTTATTTATTATGGCATCAAACAGTCATATCTAAAGCATAAGATATACATTGTAAACATTAAAACAAAAAGACCTAACAGTGCCGAAAATCTAAAGATTATATAATTTTAAAGATTTAGGTTGAGTTACGGACAAACAAACTAATCAGGCATTTGCCACTGACAAAGTAAACATCCGCAGGAATCGCATACGAATATCTCTACGCAGGACGTCGGCGGTGGTCTACTATGTTACTGTATAGTGTACACACCTCAATGTCCTCCTGGTCGCTGGAGTCCTCCTCATCAGCGTCCTTGAGCCAGTCTATGAAGGGCTGCGCCGTGCGCAGGACGTCGGCGGTGGTCTACTATGTTACTGTATAGTGTACACACCTCAATGTCCTCCTGGTCGCTGGAGTCCTCCTCATCAGCGTCCTTGAGCCAGTCTATGAAGGGCTGCGCCGTGCGCAGGACGTCGGCGGTGGTCTACTATGTTACTGTATAGTGTACACACCTCAATGTCCTCCTGGTCGCTGGAGTCCTCCTCATCAGCGTCCTTGAGCCAGTCTATGAAGGGCTGCGCCGTGCGCAGGACGTCGGCGGGGGTCTACTATGTTACTGTATAGTGTACACACCTCAATGTCCTCCTGGTCGCTGGAGTCCTCCTCATCAGCGTCCTTGAGCCAGTCTATGAAGGGCTGCGCCCTACGCAGGACGTCGGCGGTGGTCTCGCGCGAGGCGTACTTGCGCGACGGCTTACTGGACCACTCTAGGATCGCCTTCTCTTCTACGATGTCCAGGTCGTACAGCAACTGTTGAAATAACACGTCAGTAAACTCTAGTATTAATGCAGTGAACATTTTTAAAATATTAAGAGCCTGATTCACAGATCGCGGATAGCTCCAACTAAAAAATGATAAATATTCGAAGGTAAATCAGATACCTGTAAAACGTGTAATATTGATATTGACAAGTAATTGGGGTACTTCAATAAACTCAAAGAAACAAGTCAAGTGTACTGTCAAATCTATTTATCAAATTTTTGTACACATGCAATGCATTGTCTAACAAAAAAAGGATTTGAAATTGATGAAAATCTTTAGAATAGCATATCCTAACCAAACACATTACGTCAAGAGAAGACTAAATGACACCCTAATTACCAAGGAAAAATGCCATTTTACCTTGTTATTATTTTTTCTAACTTATCGTACAAATGGCAGCCCTGTATTAGTCGTGATGTCAGTCTGCATAACTGTGTAATCCAGAGATGGCCCATACGGTCGATCGCGAGTGGTTTTAAGGTCGATCGCCAAAGATGACAGATTTGAACCCAATGTAGATTTTTATATGCAAAAAAAACTTAATAAATATTTTGCGGGTTAAACAACTACTCGAATCTATTCTCGACACACGACACTCACTGTATCTGTACGCGAAACGGCACTTTTTTGTTTTTTCACAACCTTAGTACTGGATTCCAGACACTAGACAATTTAAAAAGTGCCGGTATACGGTGAAAAATCCGACATAGTTTATTCTACAAAAAAAATCAACCGAACTGAGAACCTCTTACTTTTTTTGAAGTCGGTTAAAAATATAATCCCTCTCTAACAGAAAACTGAATGACCAACCTTGAGCATGGCGGGCACTTTGGGCAGCACCTGCGCGTCGTGCTCGCACATGGCGGCCAGCGCGTGCAGGCAGGCGCGCTGCGCGCGCGCGTCGCCGCGCGTGAAGCGCAGCAGCAGCGCGCGGTGCTTCTTCACGTCCGCCGCGATCGAGTTGGCGCGCACTAGCACCTCGAATATCACTAGCGGCGCTTTAGACTTCACTTCCAACCTGTTATAAGAAAATTATAATTTAGCCTAACATAATTACACAGTTTTTAAATTTGAGATTTTTTAGTTCACAATGCTATTTTTATACAATACTAAATAGGTAATAAACCAGTGACTCGGTAGCTCAGCGGTCAGAGCATTGGACCGGATATCCAAAGGTCGCGGGTTTGATTCCCGTCTGAGTATTGATCTGGTACGAGTCGTATTTTTTCTAGTATATTATTTAGTATTGTATAATAATTACACAGAATAAACAATTTCACATGGAGTCGCGGGCAATAGTCTATTGCTTAATAATTAAATATTTATATAAATAACATCGTCAGAAGAGATGAGAGTGATAGAAAGAGAGGAAAATTCTTGGTTAATATGACAGGGGAAGGGAGCGCTGTGCCATCTAAATTGAGCTTTATTGTGTCGGAGCAAGAGTAGCTATTTATTTAAATGATCTTGCCGAGTGTCGCTTCTGTACTTCTACTTGTACCGCTAGTGCGTAAGAGGGCTTAGTTTCTACAAGAAACAAGTTGACGATTCAAGAGTCATTCGATTATTTTACTGAAAATGTTATAGTAGAGTAGAACAAGTCCATGCACCGTTTGACTGTAACATACCGGGTGTAACAAGACCCTCAACGAAGCAGAGGTTTACGTATTCTGCCCATCATCAGGACCATTTCTGTTCAAAATTATTGCTGGGAAACGATTTTAATATATGGTGTTAAAAAAAACATTGCATACATTACCACGCAATGTAACGCGTACCGCGCCTGCGAGTGAATGCTACACAGCTGCGTGCGGCCGAGTTGAAAGGCATTAAGTGATGACGAGATACAGAGATACATTGAGTGATGACGTTTTGAAGCCATTGTTTGTTACGAAATTCTTACAATTTTGATAATGTTTCTTTGGGTGGTGGGTGTGGCTAGGTGAGGGGCGAGGCGGAGAGTTTCCTTTCTGTACGGTAGTACTTATATCTATTCTGTGCTATTAGTTTTCCAGGTATAGTCTAAAAGACAAAAATGATCCTGATGATGGGCGAAATGCGTGGGCTTGAAAGGCAAGGTTAGTATACTTTAGTTATTTTCATAGTGTAATGTCTTATGGACTGCTATTGTGGGGCTCAGCTGCCAGTATTGAAAATATTTATGTACTCCAAAAAAGAGCTGTTCGCGCCATATACAATCTACGGCGGAGAGATACCTAAAGAGAATTGTTCAAAGAAATAACTATTTTAACTTTAGCAGGCCAATACATTTATGAAATTTTAGTTTATATATGGAAACACTGCTAAGATGAACTGCTAAGCTAATGATTAATTTTCTAAGAACAGCAATATTCACCAGTTTAATACAAGAATAAACTTGCCGTTTCAAGATTTAGGCTTGCAAAAACTAGAGGTTCATTTATGGGGAAAAGCATAGCCTTTATTAATAAAGTTCCACTTCCACACAAAATCATACTATTTTCGTGCTTTTTTCAAGATTACTTGAAAAGTACTGAACCGATTTACAAATTTTAAAAAATGGGACCAACTTGGGAGTGTACCTAATGTAATAACGTTTGAATCATTTCAATCGGTCCAGCCGTCTTCGAGTAATCGGTGGACATACACAAAAAAAAATATACAGACGAACATAGAACCTCCTCCTTTTTTTGGAAGTCGGTTAAAAAAGTCTGGAACGGGTGGTAGGAAAATATAGACGATTCAAAAGTACTTATTAATTAAGTTTATTTGAATAAAGCTAATTTGACTTTGACTTTGACTTCGGCTTCGTTGAGGGTCTTGTTACACCCGTTACACACACACGTACCTCTCTGCCTCGTGTAGCACGTCTGCTACGGCCCGCGGCTGGTCCACGGCGCCGGCGCCCGCGCGCGTCTTCAGGTACGAGTAGAACAAGTCCATGCGCTGTTTCTCGTTCTTCTCGCTGTCCTCCGAGAGCGTCATGCATTTTGCGCCCTCCGTTAGGTCTGTGGACAATGTTGTTATTAGCAGCGATACTCGTAACAACATAAAATGTACATAACTCGAAGATGACCGCCTCTGTGGCTTCGATCAAGAATATCCTAAATAACGCTTCACGAACTAAAACAGTACGCAAAAATGGCGTCAAATAGCGTCCCACTGGCGCTTATTTTGTACATAATCAATCACCTCTTATTTTGTACAAAAACACATCTTTTATCACTTACTTTGTGCAAAATAAGCGCCCAGTTTGATGTGGGACGCTATTTGGGGTGCCATTTTTGAGACTTTAACTGGACATCTAGGGTATCCTTGATCGAAGCTATGTGGTCTAGTGGTTCGCCAACCTGTGTAAGACGCAAGAGTCCCGGGTTCGACTCCCAGGAGGGGTACAATTTGTACTCGGTTTGGTTGGTGGTAGGGATTATTTCAAGTCCGCCCGGCTTGCTACCACCATCTTACCTAAGTCTGACGCCATAACAATAACTAAAAATTGTCGAGTTCCGGCAGTTAGAGGTAAGATAGTCAGTTCCTCAGTAATGAGGATTCCGGGTGTACTGCGCTTCTACCTTTGTCTTTGTCGTCACTTAACATCATGTGAGGTGAAGGCCAAGCACTACCCCGTTGTGCATAAAAATAGATACAATAATAATAAGGCGTAAAACAAAAATAAGAAAAAATAACTTCTGACATAAAGTTGACTTTTACTATGAGGAATGAAGTACATAACTGATAACGATATCAAAAGCTATTGAATACGCTGCTCTCACCGATCGATGGCAGTAAAAGGGACAAAGTGTAAGCCCACCCCGGACACTCGCATACAACCGCGCTATTATAAACAGATGACGTCAGATGACGTTTTTGTACAAATCAAATCAAATCAAAAATCAAAAAAATATTTATTCAGTCTAGGCTGTTACAAGCACTTGTGAATGTCAAAGAAGCTACGCCATCGGTTCGCAAACCCTGAGCGGGAGACCTTGTAACGAGAAGAACCGGCAACACGCGCAACGCAGGGCTCTGTCACTCCGCGCGCGAGTCTGAAGCTCTCGGCGTCCTCTGAGAGGACAAATTTCATACATCAGAAAAGATAAGACCTACGCGATAGAAAGAGAGGCAACTACTAAGTGAATGTTTTGGAGCAAAGGGAGCGCTGTGCGACCTGAATTGTACTTTATTGTGTCTGAGCAAGAGTAGCAATTCATTTAAACGATTTTGCGGAGTGCAACATCTATACGCTAGTACTATTATCTATTCTGTGGTCTAGGGCTACCGCGCAGTTGTACTGTATGACCAGCGTTCAATTTTTAATTAGATCTTTTAAATAAAGTTACGACGCATTGCTTTAAATATCAGAAAAGTTAACAGTTGACAAAATCGACAAAGGGCCGAAATCAATAACCTATCCTCAGTAAGAGATAGGCCTACTATGGATCTGTTACTAGGCAACTGTTGTTATTTCCCGTCATTTAACAGAAATATCTAGGCAATGAAATAAAATAAAAATATCAAAACAAGCTGACAGTTGGCAAACACGACTAATCGAGCACACGATTCGGCACACGAACTCGCGGGGTGGGGTGAGTTAATAGGCTAGTTGACAAAATTTCAATAACTGCTTAATATTTTAGCTTATTAGGCATTTTATCGAAAAAAAAGGTTTATTTATTTTTAATCGAGCGTTTACATTATAAATTTCGCGTTTTAAAAAACCAATTTTAATTTGGTTCCAAAACGCACAAGACTGTCATGGCGTCTTGAATGACGTCACGCCGTGCTAAACAAACCAAAGAGCGATCGTGTCCTTGTACGTTATAGCTAGTTTTTATCGTTTAAAAATGAATTTCTCATATTATAAGTACTGTATAGTGCCCCAGTGTGATAGCACGACTATAAAAACGCCAAACCAGTTATTTATATATATTCCAAACAATGGAGAAATACGGAAAAAGTGGCTAAAACTTGCGTTCGGTTGTGGTTAGGTTGCACTCGGAGTGTAGGTTTGGAACGCGCCTCCGGTAGTGATACTCGAAACGTCAAAGACAAGATTGGAGTTTCGCACGGCGTGACGTAACGCTTTCTGATTGGTGTTCACTGTCACGTGACTAAAGGTTTCATTTTACGAAATTTATTTTTCAAACATATTATTAATCTTTAACGCTTTTAATAATTAAAATTGTTTGTTATTTTCTCCATAATATAATTAATCATTATAAACCCCTATCCATTATATTTATTCTTAATGGAAACAAGCCTATTGATTCTAGAGCGGGGCGGAGAGTGCCCTTTCTGTACGATAGTACTTATATCTATTCTGTGTCCACGGTCGTTGGATCGCGGTGCGCCGCTGGATGCGCAGCGCAGGACCGAGCGTCGTGGAGATCCTTGGCGGAGGCCTATACTCAGCAGTGGGTGTCGACGGTGTCGTACGGCCGGTATGATGTATCTTAGAAACCTATGACCATAGAACTCGCCTTGTTTTCAAATTGTAGCAAATTTAGTTTAATAGTATAGTAATAATGACTATACCGGTTAAACTCTTCCTTTACTAAGATATTGAGCAAAAACTACAGGAATTTCCGCCGCTCGCACAGCACTTTGTAAATTGCATATCTGTTTTTTTTATGTTGGTTAATGGTTTAGGACATATATAAAAAAATCAGAACGACCGGACCTTTTACAAGCACGACCCCCTTTTCATGTTTAATTTGACTGATGTATATGTTACGGCTAATACCCGAAGTGCGACTAAACCTAGTTCTAACCGGCTAAAACTAGGTGTAGCCGGTAGTTGATGGCTAAAACTAGGTGTAGCCGATTTACTCGCGGCTAATACTAGATGTAGCCGGCTAAAACTAGGTCTAGCATGGGGTATTAGAAAGTTATTTCTGTTGTATGTTAAAAAATAATAACCTCGAAATTTAAGGCTCACGCTCTGCTGCGCTACGCGCTCGCCTTAATTTTCTAACCTATATTCGGGACCTACAGGAGTCTAGACCTAGTTTTAACCAACAGCTATCGGCTACACCTAGTTTTAGCCGGCTAGAACTAGGTTTAGCCGCACTTCGGGTATTAGCCGTAACATATATACCATGAAGTGTGTGTCGTGCGGCGGATATGATGATGACGATGATGATCACCTTGCATCCTGGCGCGCACGGCGGCCTCGGACACGTCCACGGTCCAGTTGGCGTCGTCGTCGTCGTCGCCGTCGCGGTCCTTGTCGCGGTGGCGGTGCTTCCTCTCCACCGCCGCGGGGACTGCGGGCTCGTTCTCAGACTATATCGGGAAACCGTACCAAATTACTATATAAAATATATAGTGGCGGACAAGGGCGTACCGAGGGGGGGAGGGGGGGGGGGCAGGGAAGGGCAGCTGCCCCCCCTGGGTTTTGTTTACCTCCAACTAACTATCAATTGTTATCAATAAAAGTTCTTATTTGCCATACAATATATCGATACCTTAATCCGCAAACCAGCCAACTCCACTTTTTATGCAAAATACTTTTTTGATGCAGTCTTCGGCCTATATGCCTGACGGATGATTAGAAAAAACAACAACTCCATTTTTATCCCTACTTGTGTAATAAATTGCTATGCGACAACCAGATAACTCCACGCGTAACGAAACGCCACGATTTTGACAGCCAACTCCCGGAAATCGGCCATTTTGTATAGTGTCGCAGAGAAACACGCGTGCTGCTCCGGTTTTTCATCGTTAAACAGAAAACAAACGTCGAGAAGTTATCAAATACTATTTCATTAGTTCCCCATTTGTTCAGGGTATGTTTATTTTGCATTTGTTTAGCATAACATCCATATGGTATTATGGTGTTTTCATTCAAAGCGTGGAGTTGGCTGTTTTTCTTTTACTTTTCTGTGAATGTATTTGGAGTTAACCTAATTTCATCTCATTGTTATAGTTTGCTCGTAGAGAGCTAAAAACAATGTTTTTAATAATATTTTTCCATTGTTTTAACTGGTATGATTTTTTGCTTATTCGCTTTCTTTTGTTTCATGTGTGTTAGATGTCTGCAAAACATTCACGAGCTAGAAAAATTCTGCTTAGCCTTCAAAATGAAAATCCTATCAGAAATGATCTTAATGAAACTACTAATCCTGACACTGCTTTATTTCTTAATAACCAGTTTCCTAAACTGATGACTACCAAAATTATTATGAAAACCTCCCTCACGAAGAATAAATAACCTTAGACGTCATACTTAATATTGTGTTTATTTTACCTTCATACTAAGTAAAACCAGCTTACTCCATAATCCATACTTTTATTTAGTAGGAAAAGCGGATAACTTAAAAAAGCGTCTATATTTTAGTAACGACGATGTTTTAAATAAAACTGACAACGAAATTTAGTAGCTACTAACATAATACACCACCGGGATTTTTTTTTTTTTAATTTCTAATTATTAATGAATTCAGAAAGTTTTAACTGTCTCCTGTAAAATTTTGACATATGGAGTTGACAGATTTGCGGATTAAGGTATCGATATTTGATTTACAATAAATTTCCCCCCCCCTTGTGCGTTACAAAGATTTGCCCTCCCCTGTGGGAGGTACAAAAGATTTGCCCCCCCCCCTTGCCCAGAACCTGGGTACGCCCATGGTGGCGGATACGATCAAGAATACCGCCAATGTCTGGTCAGAGTCTCAAAATTTGTACTTCAAACCCAAAACTCCCACTTACAAACTGGGCGCTAATTTTGTTCAAAGTAAGTCTCACATAAAAGATGTGATCTTATACAAAATAAGTAATATAACATGTGAGTTTGTACAAAATAAGAGGTGATTATATGTACAAAAGAAGGGCCAAGTTTGTAAGTGGGACGCTATTTCAAGCTGCCATTTTTGCGTGCTGTTTTAGTTCCTGAAGCGTTATCTAGCTAGGATATTCTTGATCGATGAGTGACGGTCACATAATGGGTTTGGTAAACTTTTCCAAAACTGTTGTGAATTATATATTTTCTGGTAGCTTTTTGCTTTGGAGTCAGGAATAACAAATTGAGGAATTTTTATAATGCTTTATTTTAATTTAAATAAAAATTTAAATTTTTAATTTACAGCATAGTACAATAAATCACTATTACGGCTGTATGCGTAGGTTATGCCTTTGCTCCAAAGACTTTCTATGTTGTTGCTCAAAACAAAAAAAACAAAGGTATGATTACTCTTTGTCACTGTCTGTCAAATCTGTCAATCAGTTTTTTAAATCAGTAAATGCAAAGGAACTTCGTGTTCAGCCGTATGTTTGATATTTTATTGCGATAATAATATAAAAAAAAATATTTAGTCGTAAACAAGGTAAAATAAAAAAAACATAATATTATTTTCTTTATTCTTCAAACTTGTGCTATCAAAAAAAAATATAAAACAATTCTCTTCGAAAAAGTTTACCAACCCCATTAAAGACACCAGTCGAGTCGATGTTCATACAAACCAGATCGCAACCAACTGATCTGATCAGCGTTCTAAGAGATATAAGGAAAGGATCAAAGTTTTCAGTTTCAGGATTTCCATACATTTTTATCCTAATTTCGCAGGTTTTTATATCTCTTAGAATGCTGAACAGATCAGTTGGGTGAGTATAGTGATCTGAATCTACTCTATTCAGTCTCTGGATGGCCATCATCAGATCACAGCTAGGTCAATCCTTGGCGGAGAACCAAGACTTCAAAGTTATCTTGTTTGTATAAAAATCGACTGGTATTTTTATATAATTGATAATTTGACTGATTCACAAATCGTCCACCAGTCGAAGCAGTACCACTAACTTGGCGCTAGTGTAGATGTAGACCTGTCATTTTGTTGTTTGCTATCAATTTTTGGATGTTGGAAGCGAATTTACATAAATATCAATTTTTCTTCCAACACATTTTGGTTTTTTTTCAATCTTTAATGCATTTACTGTCCAACTTCCATAATAATGATTATTAGTATCATCCATTTTTTAAATATAATAAAAAAGGGTAAACTGGGGATAAATGCCCGTACAAAGGTCTCCAGCAGCAGTAGCGCCACCATGCGGGATAAATTTTGTGTCATCTCCCCATTGCTACAACAATAAGCTGTACTGTCCAAAATTTGCTATACCTAAATGGTCACTAAATCATGCTCTTCATTATTGTATTGTAAATTGTAACACCTCTGTACACTTAGTTGCAAATAAACATTGGATTGATTGATTTGATAAATAGAATAGGAGCATAGGCTGACCTTTCCGTCGGCGTTGTCCTGCCCGTCGTGGTTGCCGTTGGCGCCGGGCCCGGAGCGCTTGGAGCGCTTGCCGCGGTTGCCCTCCGTCAGCGACGAGCCCTGACAAACGACACGTACAGGGTTTAATATTCCATTCCATCCACGCGTCATGCTCGTGAACGGGTGCTGCCAGTGGGAATGGGTCTGCTTCTGAGTACCTATCTTAACGCATATTGAATTGTAAGAATTGCGTTTTTTATTGTTATTTTTTATGTCTTGTATCTAGTATTTTTTGGTAAATTTTGCCTACTTAGGTGCACTTTCGAGTAGCAGACATAGTGATTACTGATTTCTCAACTAGTTGAAAGTTATTTACTCTCACAATTACCTATCCGATATGTAGTAGGTATTTAATTTCAACCTACCTACCCATTGTGTACAAACTTTTGTTAATTATTGTGATGGAAAATGACCTCACTTTAAATGTGGAGCTCATTTTTCAATGTTGACGACTCTGTATGAAATATACATGGAGAAAAAAGCAGCCCTTGACGAGTTTCTTGCCGGTTCTTCTCGTTACAAGGTCTCCCGCTCAGGGTTTGCGAACCGATGGCGTAGCTTCTTTGACATTCACAAGTGCTTGTAACAGCCTAGACTGAATAAATGATTTTTTGATTTTTTTTTGATTTTTGATTATTAGTGTCCGCAATTTTGCATAGCTTTATCTCTTTGCGCTCTCATAAACGATGTTGAAGCGGAAGAAATGTTTTTATTTTGATATGCTTTTAGAAAATAATGCCGTGGTAGCCGCACGCACGCCTTGCAGCCCTGCGAGATCGTGTAGTATGTAGTTGTGTTGGGTGTAGTTGTATTGTGTATAGTTGTGTTGTGTGTGTGTAGTTGTGTTGTATTGTGTGTGTAGTTGTGTTGTGTTATAAGTAGTTGTGTTGTGTGTAGTTGTGTTGTGTGTGTGTTACCTGCATGGCGGGGTCGGCAGCGGGCGGGTTTTTGAGGATGAAAGTGTTGAGCTTGTGGTTGAAGTCCAGCACGCCGTGGTAGCCGCACGCCTTGCAGCCCTGCGAGATTGTGTTGCGCTTCGTTGACACTATCAGGTCTGTTTCAGGGTTGTCGCATTCGGGGCAGAGCACGAACTTGCGGATGAATCTAGAGAACATTATATAAAAAAATAGAGAACATTATCCATTTCAAATTGCAAATCCGACGAGTTGCGTATTTGGCAAGTTGCGAATCTGACGAGTTGCGTATTTGGCAAGTTGCGAATCTGACGAGTTGCGTATTTGGCAAGTTGCGAATCTGACGAGTTGCGTATTTGGCAAGTTGCGAATCTGACGAGTTGCGTATTTGGCAAGTTGCGGATCTGACGAGTTGCGTATTTGGCAAGTTGCGGATCTGACGAGTTGCGTATTTGGCAAGTTGCGAATCTGACGAGTTGCGTATTTGGCAAGTTGCGAATCTGACGAGTTGCGTATTTCGCAAGTTGCGAAACTGACGAGTTGCGTATTTGGCAAGTTGCGAATCTGACGAGTTGCGTATTTGGCAAGTTGCGAATCTGACGAGTTGCGTATTTGGCAAGTTGCTAATCTGACGAGTTGCGTATTTGGCAAGTTGCGAATCTGACGAGTTGCGATTCTGTCGACTTGCGTATTCTGGCGAACCACTTGCGTAATTGACCATTTGCGTATCTGACGACCTACATGTGATCCGTCGCGTCAACCATACACACACTTTGTCTATAGACATATCTGACTGATCAATTCCAAACAATGAGGATCCGGGAACGTCGATCTGATGAACTTGTGCAGGTAAACCAATCAGATATAACACTGATACACAAACACAATCCGTTCCATAAGTCAGTTCCTGTTCGATCAGTTTGAACTGATAAACGATGAAATAAAAGTCCAATTTCAACACGTTGCGTTCTTCACCCTACAGTACGAGGCAAACATCTTGAAATCGGATGGAGATTGCGCAGAACACGTATATGCGTAGCGGTGAGGTACGGGGGCAGCGGGAGAGGGGCGCGCGCTATTGGTCGCTCGTAAGTGCACATGCGCGAACTTATCCCCACTCCGTCGAAAAAGTGTCAAGATGTTTGCCTCGTACTGTTGTTGACAAAAAGTGACACAAAAATAAACAGTAAATAAATGAACAGTTACCCGTCGAGTAAGTCTTGCAGCTTGGCGGAGTCATGGCTGCCGTTGACGATGAACCGCTCGTTCTTAAAGTCAAATTGCGTCTGGGCACCCAGCTCGCAGCCGAAGTACTTTGTGGGATCTGTGACGACACATGGCAAGTTATAGTGGAACAACCAACAGGAATAAGAGTAAAGGTAGGATCAAAAGCGCAAGAAGGTGACCACGGCCATCAGCCATTTTAATGTCCCCACTGCTGGGGCATAGGATTTCTTTATGGGTGGATAAGGAGGATGGGCCATAACCCACCACGCGGGCCCAATTGGGGGCGGATTGGTGGGTTTTAACGACTGTAAATGCAGCCGGGACCAACAGTTTAACGTGCCTTCCGAAGCACGGAGGAGCTCGAGATAATAAATTTTTGGTCAACCATCCCATGACCGACCCTTGCGAAAGTTGTTTAACCTCCGCAATCGTTGGGCCCAGGCGCTATACCACTGCACCACCGAGTTCCAAAGAGTTTCATGAAGGTAAATAACGAGAAAGACAGCCTTGATGCCGTTCCCCTCGCCCTCCACCTTGTGTATGAAGCCTCATCTAGTTACTCACAGGTAGCGGGGCGTCCCAGCGCCTTGGCAACCTCCGGCATGTTGACGATGACAGTCTTGATGGCGTTCCCTCGCCCTCCACCTTGTGTATGAAGCCTCATCTAGTTACTCACAGGTAGCGGGGCGTCCCAGCGCCTTGGCGACCTCCGGCATGTTGACGATGACCGTCTTGATGCCGTTCCCCTTGCCCTCCACCTTGGCGCAGATGCGCGGCATCTTGTAGCGGTAGAATGCGTCCGCCACATTCCGGTTCACGTTTACCGACCCCATGGTGAATGTTTACCACACTTATGTTAAACCTAACTAATTGTATCCGATTATGATGTTGACTCGTATATTTATATATTTTTGGAAATCCTATTTTACTTTTTAGTTATAATGTGATTTTTGACACTGGATCTGAAACAAACGGGTTTTTTAAATTTGTTGTAATAATGAACACTTTTATTACAAATGTTTCTCATGATAAGATCACTGCCTCTTGATAGATTTGTGTTTTTTGATTACGGAGATGGTGGATGATATCAATTTATTTTTTATTAAAGGACCCATGGAGCTCATGCATAACGAGTTTCTTGCCAGTTCTGTTAAGAACACGGTCTCCAACCTTTTGGCGTTCACAAGTGCATCTAATCAGTTTAAATAGAATTGAAGTTAAATTTTGTGACAGTTATTTACCAGCGCTTGGGCGGGTGAGCGTTCCCCTGCGGGCGGGCGGCATGCGGGCGGCGGCCCCGCGGCACCAGTCACGTCTGCCGGAGGGGCAACAGCTTCCGGTGCCTATTGCTGCAAAATTTTGATGTTCTGCAACAACAGCGCGTCATCACCGAGTGGGTCAAGAGAGAGCCTGTTCCACTAGCTATTATGTGACCTCTTCAATTTGCACACAAATAAAGTGCCAATTGAAGAGATTTCTTGTCTGTAGAGTACAAGAAGAGTTGATATTGCACGAAAAATACTGAGCAGAATACATCAATGGTATTTCGAGAACTTTAAAAGTAACAAAACGGTAATGCAACCACGAGTGCATTGATAAAAAGTGGGTTTTCATATTCTTTCATGGAACAGGCTCTTGGTGGGACAAGATGCGCAATTCTACGGACAATACTATCAAACAAAGAGGAATGGGTTTTGACTAGATAATGAACCACTTCTATCGCTCTGTTAACTATGGAGTAGTCACCATTGGCTACTGCACAATTCTTTCACCAAAAGTGCGCGTAAAATAAATCTCTAAAATTACGCACTGTTTGCCGACATAATGATTACTATTTCAGCATGTAATATGGGTACATAATACTCAACTAACTCTCCTTTTATTATCAGATACCCGTCTTATTCTACGATGTTTAAATGACTAGCCGAATCCGCCGCATCCTTTCGCTTTCAACAAAAGTGTTAAGTTCCTAAATGAAGGGTGTTCGACCAATGTCACATTAATAATTTTCAGGAAATAAATAAAAGTTTTTTAAATTGGTTGTTTTTGGTTGTTTTTCCAGAAACCCCTTAACTTTGTAGCTATATTTCTACCGGACGTTGGCTGTTTTTAACCGACTTCATCAAAAGGAGGTAAGTTTTCAGTTTGTATGTATGTATGTTTCTCCGCGATTATCTCACGTTTGGCTGAGCCGATTTTTCTACCTAAATAATATACCTACACAACCTAATGCAGAAGGTACTTACACTAAAAATAAAAAAATAAAAAAATTGTTTAAAAAACAAAAAACAGACTTCAAAAAACCTGCCTCTAAAAAAAGGAAAAAATAATATACAAATCATTAGATACGCATTATCATTGTTATAATAAAACACGTCAATTGAAGTCGGGTGGGGCTTTTAGAATAAAAAAAGGAAGATGTTCTCCAGCGTATCTAATGATTTGTATATTATTTCTTCCTTTTTTTAGAGGCAGGTTTTTGAAGTCGGTTTTTTGTTTTTTAAACAATTTTTTGCTCATAATGTCATACACTTCTTAAAGTATGAATCGCAAAAATCCATTTAAAAAAATGTGACATTGGTCGTTTTTTCAAAACATCCTTCAAATTTGAATCCAGATATAGCATCGAGTTCGGTCAGGGGCTTTATCGGCCGAGTCTACACGTTATCCATTGTAGTTTCCTATATCCACAGAAGCCTGTCAGCATGAGCATGTGTGGATCGACCATAACAGTGGCTGTACCTAACCTTTTCAAAAAATCCTGGGTAGCCTTTGAGGGCGCATCAAGTTTGGTGGATATGTCGAGTCTCACCATACACGGGGTAGGTATGCGCGTAATAGTATTCCCCCTACATAAGAGGTTTGATAGATATGCTGATGCTATTTGCCTCACCTGCGTACAGTGTTGGCGGTTGTGTGCAGCGTCATGCACGCTCGACGGCAGGCGGCCGCTGTCTCCGAACCGACACACCGACCACTCTCCACGCACTGAACTGATTTCTCTGCAACCAAAGGTCCAGGGTTAAGATTGACAAGATGGTTAGAGAATACGGTCAGGGTTGACAGAATGAGTAATGTCTCCAAAGTAGGAAGGCAGACCAGCCCCGTCGGACCATACCCACATTGTCAAAGTGATAATGAACTTCGCTTTAGAAAGATGTAAGGATTAGTCTTTAATCTACGGTTAACGAAAACTTATGTACAACCAGTAGCGAAGTTATTGCTTTGGCAAATGTAACATTGGTTTCGGTCCTGCCTCCCTGACATGGTGAAAAATAGCCATAAGGTCATAAATTAGTGTGCTACTAACCTTTATCGTGTGAACACATGGTAATCAAATGGAATTATCGCACAATGACGCATTTTAGTGTTTTCCCTTACGCACTTTTCTATGCTAATTTAAATTGCCTCAAGGGGCGTACACAATTATAAGAAATGTTAGGCATATATCGACTTAAATGTTAGCAAATGGTTAATGTTAGCTAATTTTATGACACTACTAAGTTGCGTAAACGGAGCTAATTAATTTATTTATATACACTTTATTGTATACACACACACAGAACAAACAAGTAACAATACAAACATAAAGGAGACATACAAATGGCGGCCTTATCACTAAAAAGCGATTTCTTCCAGGCAACCTTGGGATGAACAGGAATTCAGATAAATGTGATCTAATAAAGTAATAATAATAATCCTACTAAACTCCAATACCTATATAAATATTATGATGAAATGTAACTAATATACTATATAAATACCAAAATATAATAAACCTACATAATATAATACATAATACTTAAAATGCGAAGACGAAATTATTAAAGTTAAATCCAGTTGTAAGACCATGAAAAATATAATTTAAAAAGTAAGATCTTTGACTAGCTTTTTAAAAGTGTGCTGAGATTGAGCAGTCCTTATCGTTATCGGCAAAGCATTCCATAGACGGACAGCCTGTACTGAAAAGGATTTATTTGAAACTCAAAGGCAAAATAATACAGTATTTAATTTGTAGTTGTTGTTTCTAAGTGACGTTAGTAATAAAGAGCTTAAGTTCTTGCCTCTCAACCTTAGTCAATTATTATCAATTTTTTATATTGTCATGTCACGCAAGGCTCGCTTCACCCGAGTACACAGAAGCACGTGGGTTCAGCATCACGCACAGGCATTGACGTGGGTGGGTGCTTGCTTATCAATGGGGTGCGTCAAGCCAATAAGCACAAGAGCAAACTATGCTTAGCTGATTTGATTAGTATTGACTGTGCGTGACGTCAATTTACTAAACAAAGTAGGCGAACTTGCTAATTCTTTAAAACTGTCGTCGCATTAATAAACGTGGCTGTTACGTTTACTTAGAATTACGTCGATTTATCAGTGGACTTAGTTTATTTATATTATGCTTGCTAGAGGTATGACCTAGGTTGGCGGATGTTTTACCTGATGTAATTAGTTTTAATATTTTGTGTTTTTCATACGTTGACTAAGAGAGTAAAATTCTACTCTTAGCCAACGAATAAAAAAACACAAGATGTTAAAACTAAAAACTAAAAGTGTAATCAACATCGATCACAAAACATCAACAAGCGTACAATGCCACAAGATTGTTACCTGGGATTCGCTGTTTACATGTCTGCGAAGCAAGAAACAAAACAACTCACAGCTTAACTACTCAGCATTCCACGGCGACATTCGGCTGCGCAGGCGCTTCGAAGGCAACATTTCAAGTATTATCAAACGCGCGGCGTCCTTGGCCGCGGCCGCTGTGATTGGCCAATAAACTATTCGCGAATCGCGACACATAAATCATAGTTCGCGCACTGCCTCTGCGTTTTTATACGCACGGATCGTGCGAAGTTACAGAGAAATGTATTAGGCGACACAGTCCATGATAAACTTCGAACCAATCTTAAAGCCATTCGACATGGCACAGAACAATAAATCGAGTTTAATTTCATTTTTTCATTGCAAGTCCCCATTTCTTTTCACAAACAATTCATTTTCAAATGGGTTTATTATGATTTTGATCACCAAAAATACTTTTGTAGTTTAAAATATAATCATTGTATTCTGTAAGTATTGTAATTTTGGTGCCATGAGTGTGCTCTTCGCACAATATCGACAATTGCAAAATAATAAACAAACAAGGCAACAAAAAATTAACCAAAATATTTCTTGACAAAGGTGTTAACGGACAGAAGGTACTCCAGCAAAATCTCGTTAGGTTTTAGAAAAACTTGCGATGTTTTAAAATTTCGGCCACGGTCGAAAATACCGCAATGCGCCACACTGCATATTCCGTTGTTGTGAAACTATATTTTAAATATAATCTGTCATACATACGCGACTTCGCGTATTTTATTATAAATAATATTTTGCTATAAGTTAAGCTTGTTTACTTTCCGATCACTCTAGTAATCTAGTTGTATCATTCGCCTCGGAGCAGAGCAAAGTATAAATGAACATCCGAGAACCGCAATGCGCTACAAGAAACGAGGCCACGTATATTATCTTCCTATTTTTTAATCATATAAAGACAGTGGTTTTTTAAGAAGGGACTGATGGTCTTGTTTCATTTGGTATACGACAATAACTTTAGTAAAACAGGAAGAATTAAAGCTAAATGGTGTGACACTTTATTTTCATAAGATTCTTAGTGATGTTTAGTTAGCTTTCTTAAAACAGAGAAATGGCTTTGCCTAAACAAACGAATAACAATATTTATATTGAAGAAAAGAAGAAAATAAATAAGTGTACCGCCAGAAACTAATGCATGTGGTTAACACTTGACGTCATTATAAAAAGCAGCAAACCTAAATAAGTTCAAGAGTCAATGTATTGCATTGCAATATTCGCTTATTGCAAACCCTTTGCAATTCGCAAGAAACTATTTTGTGATCAACCGCAAAAGAAATCTAGTGAAATGATTAAAAACATTAATTACTCTGAATAGGTAAATTTGCGCGTTTCCCTAGCTTCTGACCATGAGTGTATTTATAGAGATGGCATAAGGATGCAATGCACCAACCAAAATACCAACAATATAAACCGTGGAATAGTTGCAAGCATGTTTGTTTACTGCCGCTCCCCATTCTCTATGCACGAGTGCGCCGCGTCATAATTCACACAATAGAGCATTGTGATCTGATTTACACACTGACATTTGACATTGATGCCCGTACATTTACTAACTTATTTACTGATTGAATTGTCTTGATGACTTTGGGCCGATGGTGACTGATGTGATGACCGAGCGATCGCGAGGCGCGACTAATGAAACGGACTGAAATAAACTAGATTGTATCAATTTATGAATTTGATTACAAGACTATTCGTATTTAGTTAGTGACCAGCGTCAAAAGATATCATTGCTTGCAAATAAAGTCGAGTCTCGAGATCAGTTGCATATTTGCAGTTGAAAGATAACACTTGAAAATAAGTAGCTCCCATCCATAGTTTATCATATTATTATTTCTCCCATCCCATTAGTTAGATAAAACTTGAAAGAAATGTGTAATTAAATCGGCAAATAACTGGAAATACTAGTTTTAATTAGAACTCGGAAGTAATTTATTGTTGTAAGTCATACACTTTAACGATGACCAGCACCAAATGGAATGCTAACAAGACACCTTAATCTACTGTGTAATGCAATCTTGACTCCACGCTGTCTCCGGCGCAGGTCGACGAGCGCCAAACCAACGGCGAACAATCTCGAAACTACAGCAGCGTCGAGACAGGAAGCTAAGCGACATGCGATCCGGTGTTATTATTGACAGTCCACACGACAGACATGCAATGTCGGCCATTCAGCGTAGACTACAACAATCTGAGCCGGCGAGAGATCAACGCGGAGATACTATCAATAGTGTCATGACATGACAACATAGTCAAAGCTGAACAGTAACAGCCCGATCGAAACGAAAAACACTTTATCTTAAAGAATTGCACTCCAAAATAAGATGACCTACTTTCCGCAAATAACTTTTGGATAATGGGTCTAGCATAATTTACGAAATACCAAATGATGCAACAAATTATAACTAGTTTATAGGTAGGTTCAAGATATTTGAGCAATTAGAAATTGTACAACGTTATTATGCACCGACTTATTTATCACATACAATACAACTCAATAGACGTATCGGATATGACGTGAAACCTGATAGCTGCAAGTCGGCAAAGCTACAACAACTAACTAGGACATTATAGTTAAATAGTTGGGAACGCATATTAATTGAAAGTCGCAATTAACGTTAGCTTTTTATTAACAAATAAAATTCCAAGTTTCAACATCTTTGTGGCGTTTAAATTAGGGTGGGTGTTTAAATAATATGAAAGAAGCTAAAGGAGAAAGCTACCAACGTTACGAAATTAAGTACTGACAATAGGTCGGTAAATATTTGCAGTAATGACAGGCATTATGGTCGGAACTTCCACAAGTTAATGCACCAACGAGACTGGACCATAAAGATAGCCAACGTGTTAAATAATTTCAGTGGCAACGAAAATACAACGCAAAACATTTACAAATAGGATACGTACCAAAACGTGATTCTGACTGACTTATCAGGATTGGGGAGGGTGTTTTTTTCCGAATTAAATAATTGTTAAATGATAAAATTGTACCAAAGGTGCAAACTGAAGGTTATGTAGCGAAATGAAACATGCCACACCATATCAGGACAAACATCCGGCGAGCGGTTTCATGTCGTGATATGCACCACGATACTCTGCTTCCGCCGAGTCGCCTGCATGCACCTAAGTCACCAGACACCCGGACGGACATAAAGCCAGTACCACACCATGCAGCGGCCTTACCATGAGTTGATGCAAACTGTTTACGTTACCGTAAACTATCGGATATACTGCTCATAGTCAGTGCGAGTGAAAGAGACAAAACGATAGTTTACGGTAACGTAAACAGTTTGCATCAACTCATGGTAAGGCCACAGGTCTTGAAGAGTAAGACGAGCTAAAATGTATACTCATCACATCAACTTTGTCTAGATACAGGTGTTATTTTCATACAAACGAGGTAACCTTGAATCCTTGGTTTCCTGCCAGGGATGTACCGTGCTGTGATCTGATGATGGCCATCCAGGGAGTGAATGGAGGAGATTCAGATCGCTATACACACCCAACTGATCTGAGCAGCATTCTAAAAGATTGATGGGTCAGAGTTCTCCGTTTCAGGATTTCCATACATTTTCATGCTATCTTCGCGGTTTTTTTAAACAAGTCCATCAATCTTTTAGAATGCTGTTCAGATCAGTTGGGTTTGTATAGCGATCTGAATCTCCTCCATTCACTCCCTAGATAGCCATCATCAGATCACAGAATAGTACATCCCTGGCAGGAAACCAAGGCTTCAAAGATACCTCGTTTGTATGAAAATAACACTTTTTCCCTAGACAAAGTTGATGTGTGTAATCCAGTTAACTGTCTATGTGGTAGAGGATGGTTTTACTCATTAACACTTCGATTTGAACCCCACAGAATGACTTATAATATCAATAATAATAATTAATGAGAACATGGGCTTATAGGAACATTATGATACATGATTATTCTTTTTAATCGATAAACATCTTTTTGTAATTTTAGTATATTTATGGAATAACATTGACAATGAATGTAGGCAGTTAGGTAAATCATTAAAGTTGAAAGATCTGTACTAAACGATAGGCTAGGGTCAGTCTTGGCGGTTGCGCGCACTAACTAACCAATGACCATGCCAGTTAGACCAATACCGCTAGAGTTTTAGGTTTCAAAAATATTAAAGTTTGTTTTTTTTCGTATATAGTTTCTGCACCATTAACTAAGACTAATACATGAATTTGTGTCATTTTGGGTGGATGCATAAGTGACAATTTAGGTTTTTGTCTTTTTTAACACTATCAATCGAAAAGAAAATTAAAGTTGAAAATTTTACTTTCATGATGATTACGAAGTCATAACCGATGTACATGAGCTTTTTGTGTCATCTTTGTCCACGGGAACACTGTTATTTAACTGACACAATTTGTGTCGTTTTTATCAATGGAATCTTATATCAGATACAGTTGAAGTTAAAGTTACCGTTACCTACTATAAGTCAGTTTGCACTGGACGAAAATGACACAAATTAGGTTTGTACACTACTCAGGCTATCTTAAATACAATACCATTGAGTTTTTTTAACTTTAAATCAATTTTGTCAGTTTTGTGTTCAATTATTTATATCGACGACAAATAATCGAATTTCTAAAGATGCATCAGCTAGATGTGACACAAAACGCAAAAATAAAGGTTTTATATGCAAGTCTATCGACAGACAAGATTTCATAAACTTTAGAATTTTTTAAGGTTATACCCTCAAAATAACGTATTGGTATCGGTCTAAGTGCAATTTCACCTTAACTAACGTGTCATGTTACATAATTGCAGTGACGCTCCAATTATTATTAAAGGTAATTCTCGGTAGGTACATGCATGATTACTGCCACAGATTAAGTTACAACAAGGACTGACATACAGGCCTCGACAGGAAGTGGACAGAATTCTACAAATCAATACTATAAATAAATAAATCAATCAACATATACCTACCTAGATTCTGACTGAGCAAGATATGAACTTTTTAACCTTTCGAATAGTATTTATAGCTTCTTCATAGTGTGATAATAAAGAATTACGTCATATGTAAGATTCATCTCGGGAAATAATTATATGATTTGTATTGTATTTGTATGCAAATGATGATTGCAACATTAGCATGTTTAATTTTATATAACAAGCATGCAGTTTTCAGAAAAACACAAATAACGAAATGCCACTTCCTATATTTAAAAGTGTCGCAATCCAAACTTGATGAAAGAGCTAGAAACTTCTCAAAAGATAAACCTTAAAACGTCTTTCAAATAAAACTTCTAAACATCTTTAGTTGGTTTAAAATTATCATCTTCTCAGTACTTACAATATTTTCTGACATCTCCGATTTGCTTATTGATTTCGACGAAAATACACCACACCACCCGGCTACAGATTGAGTGATACTATAATTTCCATACATCTCAATGAATAACTTAACCTTCACTAGACATAGGTCTTGGAAGTCAAAACGAATTTATTTTAAAATGGCATCCCACCCCCCTCCCTTCTCATCCCCCCCTCCCTTCTCAATAAGTGACAATTACCCAGATCCTTGGACACTAACGAGGGCAAGACCCTGTTACGGAGTCTGGTTGAATTTCACCCCCCGCTGATCAAACACATCCTATGAGGTTAGGTCAAAGTGGAAGGGGCAGCGTTTAAAAACCTCAATACACCTAAATATTTAAAAAATTCTATCTAATCTATCTAATCCTAAAAATTTTGTTATTTTGGAAACATTTATAAACGTTTACTACTATTAGACTTGGTGTCCTAAAATGTCATTATGAGAAGTGTCTTTCTGTTGGGGGACACAATATTGTTCAGGTTATGGCAGAATACCAGAGGCTGTGGGTTTCCCTCCCGCGGTCACTGAGTCATTAACCTTTTTGTCAAATTGTTGTAGTATTTAATCATTGCATGTATACTATTGTTTTGAGACAAATAAATGATTTTATTATTATTATTATTATTAAATATCCTTTACTAAATAAGGCTCATTTAATAAGAATTTTCGAAATTTCATTTCTTTGCCTTGCCATTAAATATTCACAAAAATTTCGTTTTGTAGTGCACGACCTAAAAATAATACGCTCTAGCTCTAATCACTTGGCAATCATTTGTAACCGCTAGATACCTACTAGGTACCTACGCCCGAATACTTTTTGCTGGAGTCTTGATACTTTCAAATCGATTTAGGCAAATCGTTTTACAACAACTTTTCTGTTCACCTCTATTTGTGATTGTTCGATAACAACAAGAAAGCTTTTCACTAGTATTGAAGACGTGCCAATGAATTTTGATGGATGATTACAACTAAAAACCTCGGTTATTTGAATTGATGGCTATTATTTCAATCATCCAGCGGAAAACAGTGTATTGTGTAAATTGTGTTATCTAAACAAGAAAGACGAACTCTTATTTTAAGCAAACTTAACATTTAAACACGTAAACTAACAATAAAACTGTAGTGTTAGAAAAGTACACAATTTAAACTATCCTAAAATGTGGCTTCGAATCGGGAACACAATTTCCGTGAAACTCTCAAAGGGATCGTGGTCTTAATTAAATCGACGCCGACATCGCGTCTCGGGTTGTTTGTTGCCCTATGACATTAACTAAGAAAATAACTTATTGAAAAGTGAAGAGATTCTATCAAACATTTATTGTGTACAATTTTCTATTCACTGCGATGAAATTGAAATTTTTGTCCTTGAGGACATTAATTCGTCAATAAACCCGATTAATAATCTTACTCATTCAATGCAGGAAGGTCACCTTTTCGATAATTCAGGCCGATTATAAAGAGGGTTTATTTGGCGAAATGGAAACTACCCGTCATGATTGATACACCCAAGTCCCAAAGCGCAGTCTTACGACCTCAATGCGATTAGTAGAACGGTTAATGTACACCTAACCTAACAAAACGCTAAAAAGACATATTATAGTTGATAAAGATTAGTCTTCAAATAAACGAATAGCAATAAATGGTAATGCTTCAGCAATTACCACAATTGTATAATAAGTGAATGAGCAGACAGACAATTCGGTACATTCCGAGGATTCTGCGCGGGCAGGTGACGGAGTCAAGGTCTATCCAATTCAGTATTCTGTTTCGTACACGCGACATGGCGGAACTGAATGTCGTAAAGCCGACGACGAGTTTAACACTTTTGTAAGAGATACGAAAATAGTTAACGACCGACGGTTATATATAACCTTATTACAAATACATTTACTTACAGGATAAAGGTCGCATAAACATAAACGTGTGAAAAATAACGACCGATTGCTTCGAATAGAAAAATTTGCGGATAATGCGAATTTGGATACCTGATTCCTATAACTTACAAATGTTAGCATCGTTATCCAGTTATTAACTAATCAAAGAAAGATAACAATATTTAATGAGAAGTGTCTAACAAAAACACTTAGAATTATTGGTTCAGTAGAATAGACTAGTCTAGACGAAAATAAATGGTGCCTCATAGTCCTAGCCTAAATAGATGATTTTAAATTGAATTGAGTTTGCATTGAATCGAATTGTATTATATTGCTTGTCAACAAGATGTCAACATCCAACTTTTAAGGCAGGACCTAACACAATATTCTGCTTTTAGATCTCAATATTCCATAATCATCGTCAAGTCAATTTGCAATTGCAAAATGAATTTCGAATGAAAGGCTGTTTTAATTGCATCTTTACGAACAATGCTAGATAAATTGTAGAGCTCCCGCTACGCCCGGCGCATTGTTATCTTACTGCCACTGTGGTCGGTGTCGAGTTCATACACTGCGTGTAGACACAGATAATATAATACTATACTGTGTAGATAACAAGGCCACTGCCGAATGACGAGACTAAACCACGGATATTGTGTGGTTTGTTGTATGTATTGTATATGTTACGGTTATAATACCCGAAGTGCGGCTTCTTGCGTGCGGCGGAAGTTTTAGCCGGCTAAAACTAGGGGTAGCCGTTAGCTGTTGGCTAAAACTAGGTGTAGCCGATTTGCTGGCGGCTAATACTAGGTGAAGCCGGCTAAAACTGAGTGTAGCATGGGGTATGAAGAAAGTTACTTCTGCTAGCTATTTTTTTAACAGACAACAGAAATAACTTTCTTCATACCTCATGCTACACCTAGTTTTAGCCGGCTTCACCTAGTATTAGCCGCCAGCAAATCAGCTACACCTAGTTTTGGCCAACAGCTATCGGCTACACCTACTTTTAGCCGGCTAAAACTAGGTTTAGCCGCACTTCGGGTATTAGCCGTAACATATAAAGGTACCAGGGACCATACCGGCTAACTTACATGACTATTCGTAATCGCATTAATTTGACAGATGGATGTGATACGTTTCTACTTTTCTTTGGTAAGGTTTTATTTGTGCTAAAAAAAAGTTGCAATGTGTCACATCCATCAGTCATGAAAGCGATTACTATTACCATGTAAGTTAGCCGGTAGGGTCCCTGGATTAGATACAAGGATAGTTTTTAGCTTTAAAGAGAGCTTTGGCGAACGGAGAAACAATCAATGCATTCTAGACTCAGCTAACGTTTTTAAATTCTATTAATATCCATGCTGTGCATACTTTTTTTGGATAATAGTTTAGATTTTTTTTTTATTTAAGCATGTACCCAATGATGTGATGACTGTTATCTGTATGTGTGCTTAATTATAAAATAAAATAACGAGATTATATATGTTCGGCTAACTTTTATTGCAGGATTCGTTGAAACCAAGTGTTAAGAGGATTGTCAAGCAAGCGGTCTCCATACAAACGGCGATAACGTTTCCCACTCTCTAAATCTTAACCTACAGCAATGAATTTTTGGTATGTTTTTGAAATACCTAAATACTAGGGCTGTACGTTTTGATTTTTTTAAATATCTATAATAGATTTCGAAATATTTGCATTTTAGTGATTTCATACAAAACACAGAAGAGCCAATATTTCGAAATCTATTATAAATATTAAAAAAATCAAAACGTACAGCCCTAGTATTTAGGCATTTCAAAAACATACCTACCAAAAATTCATTGCTGTAGGTTAAGATTTAGAGAGTGGGAAACGTTATCGCCGTTTGTATGGAAACCGTTTGCTTGACAATCCTCTTAAGCCAAGGCAATATTCTTCATTGGAGTTAGTGCTATGTACCTATAGTATCTAAGCCTGGAGGCTTTGAGGGTCCGGGGGGATGGGTGCCCGCACGCATGCGTGATTGCGTGCTCCACCGATCGATCGCCACCCTCCAGGCTTCCTACAGCCTAACCCGCTTTAAAACATTTTTATCACAACAAACGCGCAAATGATTACATTACAGGTCTGTAGGTAGGTACATTGGATAAGAAAAGCGATCATGAGAAACGGTAATGTTTTGGCTTTTATTTTCATTGCAATACATTTTCTTTTTTTTAAATCTACTGTAGTTAAAGAGAAATAGACAAGGCACAAGATCTTACCCTTTAGGACCATAATGTCCACTTCTTAAAATGACCACATCCCAGAATGACCATTCCCAGATCGTCCACTTCCCATAATGACTATTCCCAAAACGACCACTTCCCATAACAACCACTTCTAGCAGTGACTACGAGGGAATGTAACGATACCGTCTAAAAATACTACACCTAGGTAATAATAACGTCTTGATTAATAAGTTGAAGTTCTCAAAGTACAGAAGTTACAAAACGGGAAAATCGCTAGCAGTTTGGAAGTCATTGACCTCGGTGAAAATTCTTCATAACCGGGTCATTGATCGCGAAAATCTTTAGGTTTCTTTCCGTGTACAGAGTTCTAATTCTGGCGAAGGATTCCATTGTCGCGCTTAAAAAAAATTCTGCTCCAATTTGCTATCATAGTATTCGCTAGACTAAATTTAACACGGGCTGCGGTGACGTCGTTTAGATAAGATAATGGGTATGAGGTAAATGTGTTCTACACGGTAACACGTACTACGGAGATCGATAAAACGTTCAGCCTGGCTCAGGTCAGCTGAATGAGAAGACATTTTTTTTACTTTTTTGTCTTGTTTTGATTTTTTGAGATACCAACCGGAGTATGACAGTTAGTGTTTAGTGTTCTAGTGAATGTTTGCATCGTCTCTGATCGATAAGGCATTGCCGATGCAGCGTGCGTGAGCGGCGGCCGTTGACCCCGCCTGGCCTGCAGGCAGAACCTTCGATCAGTTGACATTCGTACTACCAAATGCCAGTTGGTCGCACGAACCAAGGGATTAGAGAGGCTGCTTAACACGACTCATCTGTTACGAAAGGGATAATTTACTCTCATTTTATTATTTTAAAGTGTTCCGCTAAATAATGATGTGAAATCACGTGATATAATACTGACCATAATTGTCCAATATTAAGAGTTATGTCATATGTATTTTTGCACTATCTTATCTCATTGGATATTATGAGTATGTATGTATGCATCAATCACTTGATTTGTCTGCCAAATGCTTTTTTTATGCACAACGCGATAGTGCTAGACCTTCACCTCACTCACCTGATGTTAAGTGACGATAAGGCCGTAAGTGAAAACTCAGGAACTGGCAATCTTACCTCTAACTGCCGGAACACAAGAATTTTTTAAATCGTTGTTATGGCGGCGTCAGACTTAGGTAAGATAGTGTTAGCTAGCCAGGTGGACTTGAAATAAGCCCTACTCTACTACCAACCAAACCGAGTACAAATTGTATCCCCCTAGGAATCAAACCCGGGACCCCTGCGTCTTACACAGGTGGGCGAACTACTAGACCACAGAGGCGGTTATAAATGCTTATGCCTGCTTTGTGGGTAAAAGCTCTATATTTTGATGTACATGATGAGATTGAAATTAAACAGCTGAATTGTCCAATAACAGTTAGCGTGTCCAAGATGCGGCAAAGTCTAGGAGAAATGGTGGATCGTAAACAGCTATCTCTAACCAGACGTGGCAGCTAACGAGGTCTCTGTGTTAGACGAGAAAGGCAAGTTCAACGACCTTGGTGACATAACAGCTGTTTCGGCAACACTGCCGCCGACCACGTAACGTCACATTTGCAATACGTTTGTCCACCGGCGGAGAGGGCGAAGCAACTATTGGGTTACGATTTGGGTTGCCAGATGGTCGGGATTCGCCTGGATTCTCCCGGAATTTCAAATGATCTCCCGACTCCCGAAAAATCTAAAAATCTCCCGGAAAAACAGCTGTTCCGAAAGTTCTCTAGAAAACAATAATTTTCGCGTATGAAACCACAGATTACAAGGTTAGTGTGGATGAAACTGATTAAAAATCGCGCCTCGCGGCCGTTTTTCTACAATAGACAAGCAAAGAGTATAAGATTAGTGGATGAAAATAACTAAAAATCGCGCGGCTGTTTTTTCTACAATGGATAGGCAGGATCACAACTTACAAGATTAGTGGATGAAACTGACTAAAGATCGCGCTGCGCGGCCGTTTTTTACTATACCTATACAGGCATTTAAGTTACATTTTTATTTTACATATTTATTTCTCCCGACAACAACCGCAAAATCCCGACATTTTCATGTTTTCTCCAGAAATTTTGGACTTCCGATCTGGCAACCCTAGTAACGATACGAAGGTTTTGCTCTTTTCAGGGATGAACATTGCATTATTAATAAGGTTTATGATGGTTCATTTCGTACAATGAATCTGGTCAAAGTAATAGAGATTGTATCTAATTTCAACCCTATGCTGTTATTAGATAATCTGTTAAAACCCTCCAAGATTCAATTCACCCAAGTCGTCAGAATGAAATAAAGCATAATTAGATTGATGCCAGCGGTATGCACTTCAAATAAATTGCCGATAAGCTACGGCAATTTATTGCAATTAGTGAATAATTCAGTTCATCATTTGCATTCCATGCAGTCTGCAATTTGCGATAGGGCTGCAAATAACTGTGTACGGAAGCGGAAGTGCGTCCTCCTACCTCCTACGCAGGACAAATGGAACAATCATGGCGGGTTGGTCCCGATATTGTGCAATTTGAAGCAAGATGGCTATCGATCGAGAAGAAACTGGGTGCATCTGCGGTCAGCGACGCAATTTACGCAATACCGCTCCGAGATATTTACTTGTGAAGAGATATGCAATGGCAATATGCTAACCATGTACGATGATGTAGTGACGTTTTAACTGTTTCCTTAAATAGGTTTAGTTAGATGTATTTTTTTTAACTTTTACTTTAGGTCACCGGAAGTAGTTTATCTACAGCATTTGTGGCCGATTTGCTTTCGCATTTAATAGGCAATAGGCAGACAGAAGAATGCGGTATTGATCGGTATAAAACGAGATAAATTATTACAGTAAACTAAAAAAAAAGGGAAAAAAACGTATCGCAAGGGAGACTTATTTTACATTTATTAAAAAACTTCTACAAGGGAAAAGATCATTCTTTTTTTCTCTTTCAATATGAGACGACTAAATTGTCGTAGATTGAATCAGTGCGATTAAAGTTTTCATCAAATGTCAAACGCCATTCCCTGACGAATAGAGTGCTCATTACTCAACGTCAAGTTAACTAAAGAGCACTTCGATAAATGTAAACCAGACATCGCCCTCGGGATCGGGATTGTGCGATATTTGCATGGTAATCACGAACACAGCCTCGCGCTCTAAGGGTCCTCGAACACGGGCGACACGCCACAACCACAAAACGCCGCCACTGACCTATTCCTGTAGTTTTCATAGACATCGCCGCACACGGTAAACGCCAGTGGTCGCCAATCGCTACAAACGTCGCTTCTCACTTCTTGTGAGCGACACAAGCCACACTTGTTTGCATTTTCCTCAAGCGGTTTTTAATTACCTAGGTACTTGCGGATTATAATTATTATGAGATTTGATTTAGCCTCTGTAGCCGACTGCAAGCGAAGAAAATTTGTGTCGGCTACCGACCACTTGTGGCTGTCGCGCGCTTAAGAGGATTGTCAACCACGTGGTCTCCATACAAACGGCGATAACGTTTCCCACCCTCTAAACCTTAACCTACAGCAATGAATTTTTGAAATGCCTAAAAACTAGGGCTGTACGTTTTGATTTTTAAAATATTCATTGAAAATTTGAAAATATTGGCACTTCTGTGTTTTGTATGAAATCACTAAAATGCAAATATTTAGAAAACTATTATAGATATTTAAAAAATCAAAACGTACAGCCCTAGTATTTAGACATTTCAAAAAAATACCAAAAATTAATTACTGTAGGTTAAGGTTTAGAGGGTGGGAAACGTTATCGCCGTTTGTATGGAGACCACGTGGTTGACAATCCTCTTAAGCTACTTTTGCAGCCGCTTTTAGTTCCTAGTGGCGGCGTTTGTAGTAGCGTGTCGCCCGTGTGCGGGGACCCTAATAGGCCCTCCACATGCACAGGCCCGGCCTGCAGGATCGTGCGGAGGCGTGGCCTACCGCGGCCTTCCGGCCAAATCTCTACGTGTACGGGCGCGGCTTCCTCAGGACTGAAGAGGCCGCGCCTCCCCCTACACACGCTGAGATTAAGGAAGTTTCCAATTGTTTTTTAAGATTCTAAAAATTAATTTAAATAATTATATTCACGTAACAATAAAAAAAAATTGATATTACAAAAAACGACAAAGATATTATAGCAGTTCAAAGTTTTAATGATTTGAACTTTTTACAAAATTTTCAAAAAAATATTAGAGACAATTTAAGAGATTATTACATGAGCTTTTTTTAAATATTGGCTTGGTTTACGAGTTATAAAAATAAATGTATCGGCGGCGCTAGTTACAGCGCCTTAAAATATTTATGATTTTATTTCTCAAATTTGATTTATAAAAATTCTTTTGCCGCGCCTCTCCGTACTAGGGCATGCTCCCAGGAATTCCCGGTACCGATTTTTCCCGGTATTTCCCGGGAAATTGACTTTTTACTCAGTACCGGTACTGAGAATTGTTTCCCGGGAAATTCGGTACTTTCGGTACTTTTGTTATAACTTAAAATTAAGCCAATAATTAAGCGTCTATTAGCTTAAAATGCCGCTATATTGCCCTTCGAACGAAAATATATGAATGACGCGCGAACTTCGAGTTATTAATACACACCGGACTTTCGTCTCTTGAGACATTGAGGTAATTTGGATGCAAAGATTTACTAAAGCTTTTCAAAAGCTGTCGATACGAGCTGAATTTGACGAGAGAAATCCTTTTCGAAATTTTAATTACCTAACTGGACTGTCCAAGTGTCCACCTACGTCTACTCTATCCAGATATTCATAATGGTCAATAACTTCAAGTATAGTGTTCTCAGCATAAACTGGAGCGGTTACATAAACATTCAACATAATGTTGATGACCTTTGTGTGAAAGACGAATAAATAAATTATTGTATCTCGGCTGGAAACTCTCGGTACGAAGCCCGGTCCTTTTGCTAGGCTTGCGTGGGAATATTTTTATTATTATTATTTTCGTCTTATCATCCTAAGTCCCAGTCTTTGGAAAGCACTACGGAGATCTTCGAGCATTCTGTTCAGGTCTTCCAAGGTCTCAGCCTTAAGAACTACATCGTCGGCAAAAATAGGGTAAGTTAGATACTCGCCCTAGATTTTGATACCGAATCCTTTCCAATCAATGAGATTAAAGATGCTCTCCAAGCTCCAATGCAGCGGTGAACCGTTACTGAGAAATTACGTCTTCCTGTCTCACACCTTGGATGGACATTCAACATGATTTTCATCTTATAATCCTTCACCCACTCTTTGGAAAGCACTACGGAGATCTTCGAGCATTGTGCTCAGGTCTTCCAAGGTCTCAGCCTTACGAACTACACTGTCGACAAAAAGAGGGTAAGTTAGATACTCGCCCTAGATTTTGATACCGAATCCTTTCCAGTCAATGAGATTAAAGATGTTCTCCAAGCTCCAAGTCCAACGCAGCGGTAAACCATTTCTGAGAAATTACGTCTTCCTGTCTCACACCTTGGATGGACCTTCAACATGATTTTTATCTTATAATCCTTCACCCACTCTTTCTAAAGCACTGCGGAGATCTTCGAGCATTGTGCTCGGGTCTTCCAAGGTCTCAGCCTTAAGAACTACATCGTTGACAAAAAGAGGGTAAGTTAAATACTCGCCCTAGATTTTGATACCGAATCCTTTCCAGTCAATGAGATTAAAGATGTTCTCCAAGCTCCAAGTCCAACGCAGCGGTAAACCATTTCTAAGAAATTACGTCTTCCTGTCTCACACCTTGGATGGACCTTCAACATGATTTTTATCTTATAATCCTTCACCCACTCTTTCTAAAGCACTGCGGAGATCTTCGAGCATTGTGCTCGGGTCTTCCAAGGTCTCAGCCTTAAGAACTACATCGTTGACAAAAAGAGGGTAAGTTAAATACTCGCCCTAGATTTTGATACCGAATCCTTTCCAGTCAATGAGATTAAAGATGTTTTCCATTCTCCAAGCTCCAACGCAGCGGTGAACCGTTTCTGAGAAATTACGTCTTCCTGTCTCACACCTTGGATTGACATTCAACATGGTTTTCGTCTTATAATCCTTCTCCCACTTTTTGGAAAGCACTACGGAGATCTTCAGGCGTTGTGTTCAGGTCTTCCAAGTTCTCGAGCCAACCATAATGAACTACATCGTCGGCAAAACGAAGGTACTCGCCATAGGTGTTGATACCGAATCCTTTCCAGTCTATGAGATAAAAGATCTCCTCCAAGCACCAACGTAGCGGTGAACCGTTTCGGAGAAATTACGTCTTCTTGTCTCACACCTTGGATGGGATTTGTGCTCTGGTTCGGTAATAGAAACGACATAGTGGCATTTTCGTATAGGTTCCTCAGCATCAGCACTTGGCTTTGATAACAGGCATTAACTGCCAACTATCTCCCAAACAATAAAATTTCTATTAAGTGGCTGGTTCTGGTGTCCGCGGCATTATAGTTTAAATTAAAGGATTGTTCAAGCTTTTGTAGTTACTTATTTACCTACTACTAATTTGTACTGTTAAAAGCAAAAGAATAGGTATATTCTTTACTGTGTTCGTAAGCCAAATAATTATAAAAAAATGAAATATAAGAGTTAAACGGAGATGTTCGTATTCGTAATGTAGGTAAGGTACCTACGACTCACTGATTTTATTTTATTAACGATACAGTTAAAAAAATCTCAGTACCGAAAAGTCCCGAAATTTCCCGGTTTTCCCGGTACCAGAGTTAGCGCAGTACCGGGAATTCAATTTTCTCCTCAGTACCGGGACTGCAACCCCTAGTCATAACAAAGAGATTAACTAAGTGACCTTTTGTGTACTCGATGCATTTTTTTATGCAAATGGGATAGTGCTTGGCCTTTATCTTACCTGATGGTAAGTGATGATAAGGCCGAAGGTGGAAGCGCACTATACCCGGAATCCTCATTAATTTATTAAAGACTGGTTGCTATACAACAACACAGAAATTAGCTAGTTTATCCTTAATTGTATTATTTGGTAAACAATCTTTACCTAAATCATTATGGAAAAAAAAAATTTTTTTGAAAACCCATGACTTTTAAAAATTTTATTATTAATTGAAAAAGAGTAAAATATTTTTTACGAAAATATCCTGGCTGAACTTTTAAGCTCTTACTCAACAAAATGGTACTTATAAACACATTCAGCGGTATCATCCTTTTGAAGCATTAAATACATTGAATTTTGGACACACTTTATTAATAAGGTAATCAACAGTAGATTCTTAAATGACTTTGAGATATAATTGATCCAGATTTATCATTTGAATGAACTTTGAAGATAAAGTTCTTACTAGGGCATTTTCACTTTAAATGGTGCAGGCTGTTTTTCGGTTTAGACCGAGCTCCCACTGCATGAAACCTTACCTCACAAGGTGGAACAGCAGACATGTGTTACAGCAATAGATATTTCTTAAGAACACTGGATTTTAGTGGGTTGCCATCGCATATCCTGGAAGAACATTTTTTTTTTTTCGTTTTCGTACCGCTATTTTCACCGAAAATTACATCATGAGGTGGAAGATCAAAATGTTTACCCATCGAAAGAGAAACATTTGGAGGTCAAAACCCGCATGGGTTGCCAGCCCCTACCCTGGCAGGTTTCAAGATCAGCCAAGTTTTATGATGCCCAAAAATGGGGTCACTTACCTCATCAGGTGGAGAGATAAAATTGATGCAGATCGATAGCCTTAGATGTGCCATTCATGAATATATAGGGTTGCCTGCCTTCAGCCTGGCAGTTTTTCTGGTCAGCCAACTCAAACAATCTATATCAATATCTTGGAAATACGAAAAATCTTGTAAAGATGCTATGATTAAGGGTATTTTTAATGCAAACCGTGATATTTAATTAGTCTATGCACTGGCAGTCTTGCGCCGTTGAAATAATAGGGTTAATGCACCAGTTATGGACATTTTTGATTGGTATCTTCAAATATTGAAAAAAGTAATGTAGCTGTTTAACGTCATCAGGTGGCTCGATGGAAATGATGCAGATCGATAGCCGTAGACGTGCCGTTCATGAATATATTGCCTGCCTTCAGCCTGGCAGTTTTTCTAGTCAGCCACCTCAAACTATCTATATCAATATTTTGGAATAACGAAAATGCTATTATTCAGGGTATAGTTAATAGAAACCATGATATGAAATTAAAATCTACGCACTGACAGTCTTGCGAAGTATATTATGGTGTCAAAATAAAGGGGTCAATGCACCAGTTGTGGGCATTTTTCATTGGTATCTTCAAATATTGAAAAAAAGTAATGTAGCCGTTTAAGTTCAACATGTTACCACGTTGGTGGTATTCTAAGTGAAAGGAGACCCGGCGTTTTATGCTTAAGTTGTTTACTTTAAAAAAAATATATATTTTATTTTTATGTGTTGTGTGGCAGCTCAATGCCAAATGACAGCTCAATCACTTCTAATGTCATTGATTGCCCTCAACTATTAGCTTTAATATCTATAGTTCCA
Organism: Agriphila straminella; assembly: GCA_950108535.1. NCBI lineage: Eukaryota > Metazoa > Arthropoda > Insecta > Lepidoptera > Crambidae > Agriphila > Agriphila straminella. The sequence continues at coordinate 1,583,437 of OX467321.1, read as the reverse complement.
CCACGAAAGACCCTTAGATCTAATGCGCTTATCAATCTTCCGTTGGCTACTACTAATTACAGGCAAAACGCATTTATGTGGCGTGCGTGTAGCAGTTTCAATAAATTAAATAATAAATTTGATATTGATCTATTTAATACTGATTTTCAGAAGGCGAGGCGAATGGCTTTTTTGAGTGATTGTCTCAGTTTCTGTTGGCTACATGAGCGGTTTTAATTTTATTTTTATATTTTTTGTATTTCTGTGCTTTCAAGCTTGCTAAGACTATAATTACCCAAAGGTTAGGAACCGCTTTTAAGATAATATTGTTAACGTTTGTGCAGTAAGTAAGTACTAGATTTTTACTTTTATTTTTTTTTGTAATTACAAACAACTTTGTGTATGTTTATGTATAAGTATTCCAAGTGCTATATAAGCTTCCTACTGTGATGAATTCAGCTGTTGGTCTTCCAAATAATTAAAATAAAATAAAATAAAATAACGTCTTATTTGTTTTATAAGCTTGTATCGCTTTTTGTAGGTCAGCCTGTTATATACAGGTGACATGGAAATTCGAATTATTCCTTGAAAGGGGTTATACTAGAGGTCATTAGCAACTGTTGGCGCCATCTATATCAACGACGCGTAAACAGCCGCCGAATGAACGAGGAGCAAGGATCGGCTGAATGGAAGAGCGAACGAATGAGACGACATCGAAGCAGACCGGAGGATCGCATCGGCATTCATTCGATATTTTCTGCCGTCTCGCGCGCACCCATATCTTTTCCTGAATATTTAAATTAGTAACCGTTTTTGATTAAAATTTTGTATATTTTTTCCAATAAAATAGTAATACGTTTTATAAATAAATTCTTCATTGAATACACCCGAAGTTCCCGCTAATGAAAGTCTGAGCTCGAAACAGCAACAAATTAAGCCCAGTGAACCAGGAGTCAAAACTGGATGGCTACTGAGCCATTACAGCTCAGTAGCCATCCAGTTTTGTTCTTGGATTTTTGAGAAATTTTCGGACTTGTTACCTAAAACCATAAATTATGAATTTACTACTCTACTCTGAACATTGAATTGATATTTTTCTAAAAGCAGCAAAAAAAGGTTATCAGTTTAAAAAAAACACTGGCCCAAAACATATCACAGAAATAAAAAGTCTTTAGTAGCAATAACTTTTATTTTCTGTATTTTTCCCGAATATCGCCGTAAGTTCTATGAGGGTGGCATTTCCTAAGGAAAAACCCTCGTAAAAATTTAAGATTAAAAAAAAAATCGCCGTAAGTTATTGAAAAAAGTTGTATGAAAGTTGGCGTTCAAACTAGTAAAATAACTTACTAGATTCATTAGCTTTCCAAAAAAGTATAAATATTATTAACTTTCCCAGCTGATTTTAAAAAAAACAGCAAAAGAGCGCTCTAGGTCAAACTTTTAATTTTTATTTGTTAATTGAATTTAGCTCGAAAGTTAACAGTGTTACTCTACCTACACTGTAAATAAAAGAAATATGTAAATTGATAAAGTTTAACACAAAGAAAAACCTGCCAAGTGCGAGTCGGACTCGCGCAGGAAGGGTTCCGTACCAAAAACGGGCAAAAATAATAATATCGCGATTGTTGTATGGGAGCCCCACTCAATTTATTTTATTCTGTTTTTATTCATTGTCATAATTAATTTCTTTACTTAATAGGTGATTTTATTAGCTTTTGAAAAGTTTTTTTATAACTGTAAGTCTTTTAAATCCGGAGAAATTAATATTATTTCGGCAGTGCCGTCTAAAATTAAAAGTCAAATTTAAAATGCAAGTCATTCCATCAGGAGAGGGCATTCTGTTGGAATGACCGGCATCTGGATAGACCCCAACATGTGGGGGTTTTGTCGATAAAATTGATTATATCTGCCTTTAAAAGCTCCGACATTGCTAACCCTATATGTATGATTCAATTTGGTCTTACATTAAAGCCAATATATTTGGTAAATTGATCTTGATCGAAATTAAATTGATCAAACGCTCTGTCTTAATTTTTCTTGCATGTACAAAAACATTTGACTTATAAATATTTATGATATGGCAACACTCCGGAAACATCGAGTACCTAATTGAAAAAGGTTCCGCTATCCATATTCAGTTTTCAAAGGGCAGAAAAGTTAAGCTTTGAAATATAAAAACGTTACTGCATTTACCATAATTATTTTCCTTTTTCAAAATTAAGAAAACTAAATATCCATTTTGTCTTCTGATTTGGCATTGAGCTGTCACACAACACATAAAAATATTTTTTTTTTTTTTAAAGTAAACAACTTAAGCATAAAACGCCGGGTCTCCTTTCACTTAGAATACCACCAACGTGGTAACATGTTGAACTTAAACGGCTACATTACTTTTTTTAATATTTGAAGATACCAATGAAAAATGCCCACAACTGGTGCATTTACCTTATTATTTCAACACCATAATATACTTCGCAAGACTGTCAGTGCGTAGATTTTAATTTCATATCATGGTTTCTATTAACTATACCCTGAATAATAGCATTTTCGTTATTCCAAAATATTGATATAGATAGTTTGAGGTGGCTGACTAGAAAAACTGCCAGGCTGAAGGCAGGCAATATATTCATGAACGGCACGTCTACGGCTATCGATCTGCATCATTTCCATCGAGCCACCTGATGACGTTAAACAGCTACATTACTTTTATCAATATTTGAAGATACCAATGAAAAATGTCCATAACTGGTGCATTAACCCTATTATTTCAACGGCGCAAGACTGCCAGTGCGTAGACTAATTAAATATCACGGTTTGCATTAAAAATACCCTTAATCATAGCATCTTTACAAGATTTTTCGTATTTCCAAGATATTGATATAGATTGTTTGAGTTGGCTGACCAGAAAAACTGCCAGGCTGAAGGCAGGCAACCCTATATATTCATGAATGGCACATCTAAGGCTATCGATCTGCATCAATTATATCTCTCCACCTGATGAGGTAAGTGACCCCATTTTTGGGCATCATAAAACTTGGCTGATCTTGAAACCTGCCAGGGTAGGGGCTGGCAACCCATGCGGGTTTTGACCTCCAAATGTTTCTCTTTCGATGGGTAAACATTTTGATCTTCCACCTCATGATGTAATTTTCGGTCAAAATAGCGGTACGAAAACGAAAAAAAATATATGTTCTTCCAGGATATGCGATGGCAACCCACTAAAATCCAGTGTTCCTAAGTAATATCTATTGCTGTAACACATGTCTGCTGTTCCACCTTGTGAGGTAAGGTTTCATGCAGTGGGAGCTCGGTCTAGTTGTCCCATGACAACAAATCGATCTAGAAAATATATTTTAACATATTATTTAAGGAAAAGCATAATACACTGAAGGTTTATTCATAATCTGTATTGTTTTGGGTTTTGGCTCCTGAACGAATACAGTTTATATTTTATTTTAATTAAAAATGAATTGATATTGTGTAGTTTTATGGTGTCCCAACGACAGTTTGCCTCTTTGAATTTAATTTTGTGAAGATTCTTACAACACGGTTTGCATAGCGGGGATTTATTTCCATTGTTAGATAGTTATTTAAGCATTTACACTAACTATTTCACATCAGTTAGTAAATAAAATAATTAAATAAATAAAAAGCTTGTCTTACGAATACGCGACTACTGGACATGTCTGCTTAGTCACGGGCTTTTTACTATTAAAATATTAATTTAACGGGCAAACTTGGTCTTCATGGCAACCCCGAGTACAAATGCCAAAGATAAAACGCCATTTTGAAGTTAATAACGGTATCAAGTCACTAAAATTTTGGTCAGAAAAAATGTATAGTGGTTAGTAACGGTTTTTTATTATTAACAGAAGATTTATCCATATTTTTTCTTGAGCTTTATATAATTTAAACCCTGTTGAAGGCATATAAATAGCATTTGGAAGGTTTATGATAATAATTTTTGAGTATTTAATTTTACTTTAAAAAACGAGCTAAATACGTCATGTCCTGTTAGCAACCGTTTGATCCGTTACTATAGCACGGACAAAATGTTACAAAACGGACATGTAAAGCATAGTACTCAATAACTAAAAAAATCTATTATTAATTATGTTATTAATTCTAATTTTTTGATATCGGATTGGTAGTACCCAGATTATTTTATTTACAGGTAGTTAGTGATGAAATCATTCAAAATGGGGACATAATACGGAGGTATCTCACTCATTAGAACAACGAATTAATTGTAAGAATTTAACCTCACAGAGTGTACTAGTCTTAATAATTATGTTTCGTCACGTCACATGTCCATTTAGTAACTGTCCCAACAAATTCTAAACTTCTTTCTTAAAAAAATAATTAATTATTCCGTCTAAATAACTAATTAATATATTGTAAACTATATAAATAACTACAATTAAGATTCTATTTTAATTTTATCATTTCTTGTATGATCAAAAAAGTTATGCGACAAATAAAGCTTGCATTTGGCCAGTATGTTACGAAACTGACCATATTGTTGAATTTTAAATAAAATGATGTACTAATTGCCCAATTATTAATATTTCAAAGCTCTTAAAATTACTTTGGACGTGCCTGATATTTCATATCTTTTATTTGCAATGGATTTAATCAGAATGTCTCTATATTCCAGACGCATTACGGACCAAATGGGAGTCTAAATGTGGAGAAAAGAGCCTATCACCAATACCTCTATATTCCAGTAACTGCATTATTTGATATTGGGTTTTATTGCAAAAGACTGATATACATAACAAATTAGAAACCTACTAATTTAGGTCTTGGTTTTAAATGGAAACAATTCTAGACAACTATAACCTAATTTATATAGCCTTAAAATATGTATAGGCTGTCATTACTACTGGATCTGAATTTAATTTGAAGCCAAAATTGTGTAAGGATAATGTAGAAAAAATAATACTGGTAGCCTGCAGAGCTCATTGATGTAGGTACTCTGATAACACTTTGAGCCAAGAAATTGTCTCCCACGAATACTGCATGCAACTGATAGGGGACTGAAGCACATTATAGTAAAAATGTATTCCCTCACCTGTTAATCTTGCTAAAGTCATATAAAACGGTAACGCCCCTATGGACGAGAGCTGACGAACGGGAATAGTAGATCCTGGCTTCGACGAAGCTTGCACCAGGGGAACACGTCCTCGCGACACGCCGGGAGAGCCAACCTGTCACAAATGACACATACACCACCTATTAGCCAAAACGTGTCCTACACTAATCCATATCAACTACTTTCGCGCATCTAAGCTAACTACTATTATAACCAATTTCTGCAAACACAATAGGTACGCACCAGCCAGCTGGCAAAAACGTGGTGTGTCCACGAAAGAATACTACTACATCAACGTAAGTAAATATAGAATAGACGTCCGTTGGTACCTTCCACTGTCTATGACGATGCGAAACGCAAAGTGAAACTTCCAAACTTCACACCACTAGTAAGACAGCACTTTTTACAATCAACTTAAAACAAACAAATTAAAAATGATTTCAATTCAATACGTTCCCGTCGCGTGAAATGACGACAGACAGAAAAATAAATGAAAATATACACTTTCTTATGTTTCTAGAACTATGTTCACACCGGAAGCGAGCATTTTTTTAAACATGAAACAATAAAAACATAATATTTAGAATTGTATTTATTCGGGCTGAAAAAATATTTCATTTCTATGAATTTGTAAGCAAATCAGAAACAAAAATTTTAAATGGCGAATAATTTAACAATTCAGTGCATTGAGTGCATAAATCTACAACAAAAATAAAAAATTGACAAACGGAAACTAATTCGATTATCTTTCTGACACCGTTTTGTTGATTAAAGTTTGTCTATGGCATCGAACGACCCAAAAAAAAAGAAAACGGGGTTGGCGTATAGTTAGCAGACTCACCATGGAATTAGAAGGTTTTGTCGGTAACTCTAAAATGTAAATTATTATCAAAATGGCCGGACTACATCTGCGGGTCTACCGGCTAAAAATAATGAAGTTAATGTTAACTGTAATTTGACAGATGGATATGATACATTGCTTCTTTTCTTTGGTAAGTTTTTATTTGTGCCAAAACGAAGTAGCAATGTATCACATACTTACAGTTAACATTAACTTCATTGTTTTTAGCCGGTAGAACCGCTGGTCTAAGAATGTATTGCCTACTTGAAAAAAGAAGATTAAAGAAGAAGTTTTTTTATCAATAAATACGTTAGAAAAGGTCATTTTTAATGTTTGTCTGTTGTTTCCACCACCCAGTTGCGAATCACCCCAGTTTACGGGCATACTGTGGTTGTACGAACCTGCCCGGACCAAAGAGAATATCGAAAAAAATCCTATACTTACAAATCTTACAATACCCCGTCAGTAGTGTAAATTCACTGTTTAAATTTGTGTATGGCGACTTTCCATAGTCTTACTGATATGTGTAGTAATTGAACAAATCTGTTTACCATAACAATAGTGAAACAATGCGGTAACCTCGAAAGTAAATAACTAACATAAATGGAGATTTTAGATTTATCACTGTCTATGGTTACGGCGGGTTACGATCTTTAAGACTTCGGTTTTAGTATACAATATTGCAAAATCTATAACAATAACAAAAAGACAAGCGGTAAATTTTTGGTGATTTAGATGTCCTCAGGCTACAGTACTATTCACTTTTTGCTTGATAGTACTCACCTCATGATTGCAATCAAGTTTAAACCTTATTACTGTGGAGCAAAGTTCAATATTGATTGACAGCCTATATTCAGAGTATTATGTAGAAGTTAACATTCGATTTTTAGAAAATAGCAATGATGAATTCTTTTTTTATTTATATCGTAAGAATCACAATTTCACTAACAATTTTTTGATATATTTATTTGTTTAAAACTTGTACCCGTTTCTCTGGAATCGCCATCGACAGAAACGTCAAGTTAGCAGCCCACTTTGAGACCGTAATATCTTGGCTTGTATTGAAGCAATAATATTGAAATTTTGCGTATACGATTCACTATTTTTCTAACAATTTTTCGGCATATAAATCATATTGACACGAACTGTATTTCTTAATGTGTCTGCTAACTTGACGTCAAGATAGCAGCCTATCTTCTAAACCATAGTATCACTATTTATATGCTATGGTTCACTATTTATCACTATTTACTAACAATTTTTTGACATAATCCAAACCTTCTAATTCCATTTTGAGTCTGCTAACTATACGCCAATGGGTTGCGTTTAGAACGTTAAGCCGCGATTACATACGCCGACTTAGCATCCTTACTGGGGATCCAATTTCAGATTGAAAACGTTCCTAATTTAAGAATGGATTGGACAAACACCAATTTAAATAAAGTAGAATAGAGCAAAGATTGCAGGACAGGCGAGCAGTTGTTGCAACTGATAGTGCCTGACTATCAGTTGCAACAACTGCTCGCCTGTTTAATAATAATAAAAACCAGCTATGAGCTGTGAAAAGTTACAACCTTTTTCAAAAATAATAATAATAATTGAGGACTTGCAGGGCTGCCTCCTGCTGGCTGGCTTTTTCTCTAGTGTAGGAAAGGCAAATGAAATTAAGACTAAAAAGTGATTGCAGATAAGTTTTTATTTTTTTGCTGATTTATTAAGAATGGTCGTTCCGAACCATAGAGTGAGATAAAACAATCAAACAACCGCGCTCTAAGGCTCTGAACGCAACCCTGTGCTGTAAGCGTGATTCGGAACGCGGCCAAAGAGAATATAATATACCGACTAGCCTGCTACATAACATAATAGTGATCTGTGATACTGATACTGACAGCACAGAGAAAGCAATACTATACGTAAGAAGAGACGGGACTTCATAGACCAAAAAAATCTACGAAATGTCAAATCAAACATACCTCGACGTAGCCAACATAACGAATGTAAAACAATTGCTCTAGTACAGTCAATAATTGCCTACTGCATACCTGTTTGGGGTGGAGCTTATAAAACTCGTTTTATTGAAATTGAAAGAGCTCAGAGATCATTATTAAAAGTCATGTATTTCAAAAAGCGACGTTTTCCCACTGAGGAACTTTATGAAATCAGTAACTTACTTTCTGTTCGTAAACTTTACGTTATCTTTACAATAGCAAAAAAACATAAAACAATAATAATATGATCCTAATATAGAAAATAGGAGAAGAAAAGACATCGTCACAAAGGTGCCTACCACAAAAACTGTGTTTGCTAAAGTTCAATATGGCGCAAGATCAGCTAGTCTTTATAATAGAGTTAATAAAATAATAAATATTTATAATAAACCACATCATGACTGTAAAGCTAGATTACTAACTTGGATCAAAATCCTTAGCTATGAGGAAATTGAATTAATGTTGAGATAGGTTATGGATGGAGTTAATTATGGTTCAATAACTATTGAAAACACACACACACACACACACATACACACACACACACACACACACACACACACACACACACAGACAGTATCTTAAAGAAATATTTCGTTTTACTTATATGGATAAATAGATTTATAGAGTGAATCTTTTTAGTTTTGTTATTTATTATAAGTCAAATTGCAAAGTTGTAATTTCTAAGTAAGCAGTAAAGTTATAAGTAATATTTTTTCTTTTAAGTAAAAAAAAAACACATGTTCAAATGTCACAATTAATTAAGTTATATGAAGAGCAGAGTCTTTTGGTACAAGTATTTCTATGCTTAAAAGAAGACTCTGGCCACTCGCTACTGTAAAATGATATTTGAAGGTAAATAAATATTTTTGATTTTTGAAAAAAAAAAAAAAAAAAAAAAAAAATGTTTTGCCAACCTACAGGAAAGAAATAGAGATGGGCGACCTTATAGTATTAAATTTTTTATCGATATCGATGAATGCACTGAACTGCGCTTTACTTAAGAAATAATTTTAAAATTTCTACTAACATGACACAATACTCTGTTTTTTAACCAGTACTGAGTCAAACAAGTATGTTAGAATTAATTATCAGGCATTTAACCTATGGGCAGTACTTTTAATTAAAAAACAGAGCATGTGTTCAGTTTAATATTAGAAATAATAACTAAAAAATTAAAAAATATGTATTTCCCAAAAAAATCCTCACTGTCGCATTTGCACCGCACATTTCATTAATAATACATACATAATAATACAACATTGCCATTATAATAAAAAAAAAAATATTAATCCTCATCGTCGCATTTTCGCCGATCAATTCATTTGCTCATAGACCATAATAGTGACCTGAAATAAGAGTTACATTAAAATGGATATAAAATTACAATTATAATAAAAAAATATTAAAAGTATTAATTATTACCAAAAAAAAGTCATTGTCGCATTTTTGCTGAACATTTTATTAGATCTTAGTTGTGACCTGGAATAAGACAGATATAAAATTGCTAATATAATAAAAAAATATTAAAAAGATTTATTCCCAAATAATTCGCATTTTCGCCAATTAATTCGTTAGCTCATAGTAGTGACCTGAAGTAAGAGTTAAATCAAAACAGATATAATATTGCAATTATAATCAAATATTAAACTAGTTTATAATATTCAGAATTGGGCCAAGCCCATTTCTTACACCTAAAATTAAAAGCATCGATATCGATATTTATATATGATGTAGCATTCTATTTTCCTGCAGATTATTTTTCTGACTAAAATTTTATTATTTCATTCAAATACCTACCAAAAATTGCAAAACGAATGTTATATTGGTTAATGTATTACTCACCGAAGCTCATCTGAAGGAAATTTGGCCATAAAAAACCGGTTTGTATCGTCTTTTCACGCCGATTTTAAACGACAAATTTCACATTTTACATGCTTCATTGTGATTTACATGTACTGCACCTTGACTATTAACAAATTAAAACATTAAAACAAACTTTTAAATATCACAAAACTATTATAAAACAAACTTTTAACTACCTACACAAATTAATTTTATTTGTTAAAATACTTTAAATGTTGCCGCCATGTTTCTCTGACAGATGACCTATCATCAAAGAACGAGAAAGTATGAGGAAGAGTGAGACAAATATAGTCGCCATTAGAGATGGGCGGTGGGTAAATACCCGATGGGTATTTACCGGGTAAATACCCAATTTGGGTATATACCGGGTATTTACCGGGTAAATACCCAAAAGCATGGGTAAAAACAATAAGCACGATGTGGTTTAGTAGTATTTTTTCTTTCCGTCTTTCTTTTTATTAATTTAAGTTTAGTTTTATGTTTAGGTACAAAAAAAATATATTATCTTGATTATTGACTAAACTAGTGAGATGATTTTCATTTCCGACTATTTGGTTAGTTGTGTTCTATAAAAAAAAATTAAAAAAATAATAATTTAGTTAGTTAGATTATGAATTGAATTACTTTACTACATAATTTAAAAAAAAAACGGATATTGTACTGGTAGTTACGAACAGTCATAAATAATTATAGCGGTATTGTTGTTAATCAGTCTTTTCAAAATATGCCCTACCCTAACCGCTCGGTTGCCCCGGGCGCCCGTCGTAATCACTCGAGCTTTGCCCGTCAATTTTCCACCCTTGCCGGCCCCTCGCCACCGGGCAGCTCGATTCCCGTTAAAGCGTTCATTGCGACTTAACTCGATATGTTACACTATCAAGTGTTGTGTTTTTATGATAAGTAGGAATACAGCTATAGAATGCAGTTAGTGGGGCCGGAAATCGATAAAATTGTGCGCATCGTGATGAAAGATGATGAATTTTTACCACTGTGATTATTTTTAGGTGTGGAGGCTATCTGGATTTGACCCCTAACGTACTTTAGAGGTCAAATTCGATATAGAGGACGTTTTATTCCGTATTATTCCGTTTTATGTCTTTTTACGAAGCTAATACCCTTCCTATTTAGCTGAAAACTGACATATGAAAACACATCTACACATCACCCCCTTTCCAATGACACCTCAATCATCAAAATCGGTTCAGTAGTTTAGGCAGCAAAAGTGATTTTTTACATTTGAGAGATATTCAAATGAGTACTGAATTGTACTGATTACTGGTTGCTGAAAGAAAAAAGTACAAATATCGGCATAAAAAAATATGATTAGAAAGCCACATTAATACAGATTTAAAAAATATAAGTTTAATTGGAACAGTTTGATAAAAAAACGCGTTTAAAAATATTATACACAGTGCGGTAATTACATAAAAAAATCTTAAAAATGCGTTCTGTTAAAGGCCGGTGCAGTAATCTCTGTGATACCAGCACCAAATTTTTATATGTTGTTTAACATTTTGTTATTATTTGTAAAGGTACTTGAAAATTATATTTTTTCAAATCTGCATTAAATTGAATTTATCAACATATTTTTTGTTTGCACTAAAATTATCAGTTTATTATTTACGGTAATTTAAAATAAAATAAAAAATTAAAGTTTTTAAAAATTGAATTTCCATAATTATTATAATTTAATATATTTTCGTAACTGTACTACTCAGCCTATGTTTTGTATTATAACATTATAGAACACTTAATTCCCTTTAATCTGACACCGGATTCATACCATTTTGATGACGTCATATCTCCGGAACAAAACACTTCACAGGCGGTCTCCCGACGGTTTTTAAGAGAAAATAAAATGTTAAACAACATATAAAAATTTAGTGCTGGTATCACAGAGATAACTGTAACGGCCTTTAATAAAACGCATTTTTAAGATTTTTTTATGTATTGCCGCGCTGTGTATAATATTTTTAACCGACTTCCAAAAAAGGAGGAGGTTCTATGTTCGTCTGTATATTTGTTTTTTTTTTTTTTGTGTATGTCCACCGATCACTCGAAGACGGCTGGACTGATTGAAATTATTCAAACGTTATTACATTAGGTACACTCCCAAGTTGGTCCCATTTTTTAATATTTGGAAATCGGTTCAGTACTTTTCAAGTAATTTTGAAAAAAGCACGAAAATAGTATGATTTTGTGTGAATTGTAGATAATTGGTCGTATTACTTCTTTGTTTATGAACTGAATAAGATAATTATTTTTTTGTTGAAAGAGGGATATCTTAAGTGTAGTTTTTTAACCGACTTAAAAAAGGAGGTTCTCAGTTTGACCCGTATTTAAGTATGTTTCTCCGCGATTATCTTACGTTTGGCTGAGCCTTTTCTACATATATAATATACCTTACCTAGAAGGTGTACCTACACTTAAAATAAAAAAATAAAAAATTGTTTAAAAGAAAACAAAAAACCGACTTCAAAAAACCTACCTCTAAAAAGCAAGAAATAATATTCGTAATAATAAAAATACGTCTATTGAAGTCGGGTGGGGCTTTTAGAATAAAAAAAAGTAATTTGTACTCTAGCCCCACCTGACTTCAATAAAACTTATGTTTTTTTAAATCTGTATTAATGTGGCTTTCTAATCATATTTTTCCGTCTTTTATCTCTTATTCTGTCTTTTATTTATCCGAAAATGATACCACACTTGCCCTAGTAGCTGTAAATTTGCAGTTATTACGACAAACATCATGCGCGTCGAAATGATAGGTCCGTGATGAACAATTTGACCTCTATAATCTGTTAGGGGTCAAATCCAGCTTGCATCCACATCTTAAAACGATCACTGTAGTGTAACTAACGAATGGTAAAAGAATCATGCTTTCATCACAATGTGCACAATTTTCATGAAAATAAGCGATTTCCGGCTCCACTACGTCTTTTGATTTTCAAAACGCGATTCCGGTAAAGTATTACGATGAGGTAAACATTGAGATGGCGCGTTTTAGAGCGCACTTTTATTAAAAAATTCGTACCATAAATTAAAGCGATGACCTATGGTTTTTTATTTTAAAATACGTCAATAAGATAATAAAGATTATGTTAAAAAATAAAAACATACACTTGTCTATACAAAATACTAAAATCACTCAAAACACAGAAAACACAATACACTTTTCGACAGACCACCACGTTCAATACGAATTGTCATTTTTTTTTCTCTCAGAGACCTAATGCTTGTTTTTAGCAAACATGCCAGATGCTCTACACCTCTATGACAGATCAAGCAACATTTAAATAGTATAAGAGACTAATAAGAGACTTAAAATAGTTGGAAAGTAAATACCCACCCTTTGGGTATTTACCTGGGTAAATACCTTGATTTTGGGTACGTTGGGTATTTACCCGGTATTTACCGGGTAGAATCCCATCTCTAGTCGCCATCAAAATTCGTGTCCGTTTCATAGAATCTTTTTTTGTATGGAAGTTGCGACAGACTGACTGACAGATGTAAGAAAGATTGCACGGACTACGAATTTCTACCAATGTTGTAGTAAAATTTAGATATTGCAAAAATTACATTACAAAATAATAATTACAGAGTGAAATAGTGACCAAAACTAAAATCTATAGTAGTTTCATATAGAAATGGTAAGAAAAACGATAATTTATAATACCTTAATCTTTTGAGGTTAGGTGAAATGTCCTTGTGATGATGAAAAAATTATTATCCATTTCAGCATACATGCCGACAATTATTTTACAGTCCAGCACGTTGGAAATGCGTCTTACCCGTAAACATCAAACCTGCAGTTTTTCCCCTAAAATCAGAAAAGGTATGATTTGCAGAAAATTATTTTAACTTTATTTTTGAATGCACTTCAGTCAAATAAAGTAATACTTACACCATAATTATGCAATTTAACAATGCTACAAACTTTTTGTTACGTAAATCTTGATATCCATACCCTTTACATTTATCCTTATAGCAATTTTTTGTGGTTTAAAGACAGTACTAAACTAAGCGTTTTTCTTAGGTTAATTTTCTCTCAATCATATTAAGTTAAGCTAGACAAATTGAGACAATAGACTTTCCCTTGTTGTCCGTCCTCATGCTGCCGTCTCGCATTTAATGAATCAAGGGTTTTATTATAGTTAACAGTACCAGAATGTCGCAACTACTCAGCTCGGAAAGGTTTCTTCTCATCCATCATCGAAAACATAAAAGAAGACATTGCAAAGAATAAAGAGATGACAGAAAACATCAAGAAGTTCAGAGAAGAAGCTCAGAAATTGGAGAACTCTGAGGCTCTGCAGGTACCTTCTTTATTACTTCCCTAAAAATTCCTAAACCCAACATGCTTTAACTCTTTATTTTATTTATTTCTTGTACTAGTTTAAATATCATTTGATTTAAAACAGCAGCCTGTGACTTTGTTTGTGTGGACATTCGAAAAATTCCTAGGGAGCCTTTGATAAGAATAAAAAGCATTCTATGTTTTAATGCAAGCTATAAACTATCTGTGTGCCAAATTACATCCAAATCCATTCAACCATTTTTGTGTGATTGAGTAACAAACATCCAAACATTCAATTATAAAGTTGGGTTATTTACCATTTATAACTCAAAGAACAGCTGGACTGATTTGGATGAATTTGGCTGGTAGACAGATGCTGATTATTGCTCTAATTAAGTTGGTCCCATAAACAAAGTAGTTCAGTTCAGTTTCAGCCAGCAGTTCCCGAATGATGTTACATGGAACGACAGACAAGCTAAGCTAGGTACACCACATTTGTCGACTGTTTTCGATTTCACCCTGTAGTTTCGTCTGTCTTAGGCCGCGCGGCGGAAGTTCCATGCGGTGGAGTCAGAGGCTTCCAAGAGCTCCGAGGTGCTAAAGGAGACCCTGGAAGGCATCAAGGGCAAGATGGAACATGTCCTAGAGGAAGCCGGCAAGACTGAGATTGCCAAGAAAGCCGGTATGTTGCACAGAAATAATGAAATATTTTTCAGCAGTAGTTATGCTCTTTAGACTATCTATACTGTCAATTCTAAAAATTCATTGTATTTTTTTGTATTCACCCAAAACACAGTTCTTGGACTTATAATAGTACTAAATGTACAGACATCTGCGTGAGCACAATCAAATAATAAGCTACTCTCGCTGCACGGCAATGAAGTACAATTTCAAATTGCACATCGCTGCATGCCTATTATTATAAGTATCTCCGCTTCTCTTTCTGTCACGTAGCTTAGTCTCACTCAACCGATACATGACTTTCGTGCGCTGGCTCGACTGATTCAGCCACGAGCAGTAGGCTAATATAATAAATAAATGCTTGGACAATTTCACACAGCGCCATCTAGCCCCAAACTAAGCAAAGCTTTTAATATGGGTGCTATACAACTGATATACTACTTATATACTTTTTTAATATTTACTTATTATATGTATAGTAACACTTAGACCCGTCACAGAAATTAAAATTCATCATTTAAAGAATGATGGCAAGTCCCATACAATATTTGTACAAAAAAACATAAAATATAGAAAAAAAAAAATTATTTCTTACAAAATGAGTACAAGCAATATTCTGAGGCTGGAACCAACCAAGTAGGTATTAATAATACCTGTATTAGGTGGCACCGCTCCTCCATAGCAAAAGGTACATAATGTATGCAATTAGACGAATAAACGAATTAACAAACATTCCTAAAACTATTGAAATTATTTTTACTTACTATTTACCTACTTTTTACTTACTATTGGCCTACTTACATATTTTTTTTTGGATGTGTGTGTTTATGTGTGTGTGTGTATGTGTGTGTGTATGTATGTGTGTATGTATGCCTGAGTGTGTGTGTGTACATGCATATAGAGAGTTTGAAACTGTATTTAATTGAAAGATAATCTTACTGGGAATACGTACCTACATTCCTTTATAATATTTTTAAAACCCAGGAATATCAAAATATTCACCAAAAGTAGAACCAGTTTAGTAGAGCAAGTTTGACATTGACAAGACCACAAAACTATATTCTACTAGGGGACAATTTTAATATACTATATCTATGGGGACAATACAGTAGTAGTTGTAATTCGTCCGTTTGGACAGGCGAAGGTCAAAGCCATACAGCCAGTTCTTGAGTGTTGGTTTCTTAATAATGTTTAAAATAAAGGCAAAGCCAAATCTTGAGTCTTCTTGGTATTTTTAAGGCAAAAAGCCAAATCTTGAATTATCATTGTTTCAGTTTACATTAGAATGCGGGTGCATCGCCTTCCAATGCTGCTTGGAGCATTTGGCATCAAATATATCGATACAGTTTACTCGGTAAGTTCTGCCGAGGTAGCGGGGACAATACAGACATGACAGTCACACAGATGACAGTTGCGTTTTATTTTTTTATGGGCCCGACTCTATTAAGAAAAAATGCGTTTCGTTACATATTATCTCATTTTTTCAAGAATAAATAACTCTTTTTCCCCGGGTTAAAAAAATATATTTCTTTCTATAAGTTACTGTTCTGAAGGCAGGGATTTAAGATTTAATTTTAATTTGCTCTAAATTTATATTTTTTGTGTACAAATCTCGCCATCATTCTTTCTGCCGGCCGGGAATCGAACCCGGGACCTCTTGCGTGATAGCACAGAATACATAATAGTACAAGTGTGATAGGCGGCATGTTGACCACTGCACCACTCAGGTCGTAAAATATGAAAGTTCAAGCACAGAGTGAGACCCCCTGCTATTATTAAAAATAATGTATTTAGTAATAGTATTTAGAATTTATGATGGAAGAACTTGTGTTAAAAAAACATATTGAATTCTATTTATCCTTACTTGTCCTATTTAGTTAACAGCTTTTCACGGTTGTATACATCTTTTAAACTTATCGTTTTTCAAAAATATTATGTTGTCTTATTGAATCAAATTGTCACTAATAAATTAGCAATTTCTTTCGTAATCTATGTGTGGAAAACCATTTCTTGTATTTATAGGAATTGTTTTTTTAGGATAAAGAGTTGGATGAAGATTGTTTACTAAATAAGACAAAGTAAGACCAATTCTTCTTTTCTGTCAGGAACTAATAAATAAATAAAAAAAAATAAAAAACAATATTGACCAAAGTTATTTTTGCACAGCAGTAGGGCACTGGTTCCCACACTAGGATTCCCTGTGTCGCAGGAGCCAGTCTCTTTCGTACAGATTAAGTTTACAAGTAACGAATTATGATTATGTAGTATGAATATAAACTCAAATATTATTACTTAATGTTATTATGACAAAAGCAAGCAAGCGAAATGAAATAAAATAAAATAAGGACATAATAATAACATAGAATTAACAAAAAACATTATGTATGCATATTATGTGTGCGTGTTTGTTAGTGTGTGTAACTGTAACTGTAAATTAGATACTTTACTTAAACGTACCCAGTTTCATCAAAGCTTTGGTTAAGTAAAACACATCGACTGTACATAAGGACAGGTCTAACTTAGAGGCTTAACCCACCAGCGGGTCTACCGGCTAAAAATAATGAAGTTAATGTTAACTGTAAGTATGTGATACATTGCTTCTTTTCTTTGGTAAGTTTTTATTTGTGCCAAAACAAAGTAGCAATGTATCACATACTTACAGTTAACATTAACTTCATTATTTTTAGCCGGTAGACCCGCAGTAGGTGTCGTGCGGCTGATATGATGATGAGATAAATTTTATTTGCATTAACGTATTAAACCGCCAAATTGAAGATGTTTGTCATTCGTTTGTCTGTCAATCTTTTATTAACCCCCGACGCCAAAATTCAAAAAAATCAAAAACCCGCCTGCATAAAAAGACAAGTTGACTGAAAAGATGGAAACAAGATTAATTAAATATTAAAGGCAACATGTCATAATAACATGCAGTCGGAGGCATGCATAAAGAAAGTGACATTATGAATGATTGAATTATATGCCTCCGACTGCATGTTATTATGACATGTTGCCTTTAATATTTAATTAATCTTGTTTCCATCTTTTCAGTCAACTTGTCTTTTTATGCAGGCGGGTTTTTGATTTTTGTGAATTTATTTTTTTATTTATCTCTTTTTAGTTATTATAATTATGTAGGAGGAGTACTGACTTGCGGCGATTGTGGACGCACATTCAAAGCTAAAATTGGATATGTCAGTCACATGAGAGCACACGATCGACGCTCTCCTTAGATCCCGAGTCGCTGTGACCGGATACGGTCGGGACATTATTATTATTATATATTACGGTCATGATATACCTTTTTGAAATCCTTATAATAAGCCCTTTAATTTGACACCCATATTGCAGTATTCTACAAAAAAAAGGTTTTTTCACTACGTATAATAGCACCGTACAGCCGCCATGTTGGTTTTTTTATAACGCCACCTTCTTAAGAACACTTGGGCTGAAAAGACAAATCTAACGATATCTTAATCATAGAAATCCGTTCAGCCGTTTGAAAGATATGAGGTAATAAAGAATATTACATACAAACATACATACATACAAACATACTTACAAGATACGCGCGAAAAACATAACCCGCAGTCGGGTAAAAAGAGAGGGTTGTTATAAGTTTAACGTGTTTGTGTATCTGTCTGTGGTACCGTAGCTCCTAAACGGATGAACCGATTTTCGTTTATTTTTTTTGTGCCATAGATAATTTTATCCCGAGTGTTCTTGGCCATGTTTCATGAAAATCTGTTCAGCCGTTTGAAGATCATCAGCTATTTTCTAGTTGATGAGGGGATCTGACTAACTTCCTTATGTCCGATCGATTCGAAATTTGGTACCGTGTTACTTCAATGATATTGGAAGTATATGGTAAGGTAACCATGACCTAATCAGCCGTTTGAAGATAATCAACTCTTTAGTAGTTGATGAGGGGATCTGACTACCTTTCATATGTCCTATTGATTCGAAATTTGGTACTGTGTTACTTCAATGATATTGGAAGTACGGTAATATACCGTATACCTATATACAATAAAATTTAAAATTTAAAAAACCCCCAACACAAAAAGCTTACTCTTAAAAAGTTATAAATAATATCATCAAGTCAATAGATCTATGAAAAAAATCACATCGTAATAGATGTCGGGGGATTCTAAGTTATTGAATTTACATCTTAGCTCATCACATGTATAACGACACCTAACGGTCCCCCGACCTCTATGACGATGTGAATTTTTTTCATAGATCTATTGACTTGATGATATTATTTTTAACTTTTTAAGAGTTAGCTTTTTTTGTGTTGTCCATCAGCCATTTTTGATGTCCCCACTGCTGAGGCACTGGCCTTCCTTATGGTGGTAAGGAGGATGGGCCATAACCCACCACGCGGGCCCAATGCGGATTGGTGGGTGTTAACGACTGCAAATGCAGCCGGGACCAACGGCTTAACGTGCCTTCCGAAGCACGGAGGAGCTCGAGATAATAAATTTTTGGTCACCCATCCCATGACCGACCCTTGCGAACGTTGCTTAACTTCCACAATCGCTGGGCCAGGCGCTAAACCACTGTGCCACCGAGCTTTTTGTGTTGGGGGGTTTTTAAATTTTATTTTTATTTATATGGAACAATGCAGGCAAGATATCTGAAGACCTGTCGAAGAGCGCGAAAGGTGCAGCCGAGAGCTTAGCGGACACCAGGCAGAAGCTCGGACAGACTTCTGCCTTTAAAACAATATCACAAGTAAGTGATTTACGACCGATTTCAATAATCTATCTTCAATAACAGATAGGCCTACTGTGGATCAGCTAGGTGATTGCGTAAAGTCAATCGTATTCATTTGACAGTTCATATTGTATCATACATAATGTCATCCCATACAAATTGCAGCCGATGGAATACGATATGAACTGTCAAATGAATACGATTACCTTACGCAATCGCACCCCTGTTCCTAGGCAACTGTTGTTATTTCCCGTCATTTAACAGAAATATCTAGCTAGGCAACAAATATTTAGTGAGTATCTCTCACTGAGGATAGGTTATTGAAATCGGACAAATAGAAATAGAAAAAGATTTATTTTGTGAACCAAAATTAAATAACACGAACACAATAGGTACTTAATTAGGTATCTTCTTAATTATTATTAGCTTAGTCTAAAAGGAACACAAAAAAGGCTCACACTCAGCATGAGTTAAGGCACCCGAAGTGTGCCCTAACACTGATCTTCCGTGCTCACCAAAGTATAATAATTTTACATTCGGTAGATAGGTAGTGCATAATAAACATGTAAAAAATGTAAAGTCGTACAAAAATGCCCATCGTATCTAAATGGACTTACAAGAAAAGCAATAAAGCAATAATAATAATACTTATATACATACATATAAATATATCTATTGGTGAAAACCGCATGAAAATCCGTTGCAACCATGTTCAATGAATATGTTAATAGAAACAGACTCTTGTAATTTGGTGTAACATGTAACAACTGTCAAAATTAGTTCCTTTTCCAACCGCTCGCCAACTCTTACTTGACGCTCTGTAGTATCTCATTATGTCCCTTACAGTTTAAGTTGTTTATTTTCAGGCGACCGAAGTGGTGAAAAACGAAATATCGCCGAAAGGCCTCGAGGGCCGTGTATACGTGTCTCCTATAGCTTTACGGAAACGAGTTGAGGTAAGTTAAACATAAAACAGATTATCATTATTATTAGATAAGTTTCTTGCGCCCGTTCTTCTTGTCAGCTAAAAAAGTCTGGAACGGGTGGTAGGAAAATATAGACGATTCAAAAGTACTTAATAATTAAGTTTATTTGAATAAAGCTTATTTCACTTTCACTTTCACACTTTCACTATCCATCAGCTAAGACGCAGGTACTTATTTTAATTTTCCCATCCATTATGGACCCATACCATAATCCTTAATCATTCATATAGATTCTATATGAACGATGTAGCATGGCCACTAAAACATAGGTACCTACTACGCGTTCACTTCATCATTGCCGCTACCTCCCGGCCCGCTTCGTCATACCGCACCTCCTGCGTCGCCTTTCTAGTACGGCTAGCAATGCAAAGCTTAATTTTTGTTTTTGTTGATTTAAAAGCAGAAGAAGAAGATAATGATTAAAAGAGTAAAGTTCCAACATAATAGCGAACCTAACTTGTTATTTAAATTAATGACACTATTTGAACAAGAAAAAAATTAAAAACAGTTGAAAAACATGATAACTTTTTGTCTACAGTACCGTAAGCTATGACGTCATAACGGTCGTCGACGGCAATCACGAAGTGAACGCGTAATACATAATGATGATTTATGATATAGCATTTAAGTGATTCTAGGGACGGGGAGAAAAGTATGGTGCACGGCACGTTTCCGTCCCGTCCGAGGTATTTTCCCGTCACGTATACAGCGAATTCAAAGAGGGAAAGAACATTAGACCCACGGGCCACGTACGTCGATCAGCGGATCTATCGGCTAAAAACAATGAAGT
This sequence comes from Agriphila straminella, assembly GCA_950108535.1. Lineage (NCBI taxonomy): Eukaryota > Metazoa > Arthropoda > Insecta > Lepidoptera > Crambidae > Agriphila > Agriphila straminella. The sequence continues at coordinate 1,562,198 of OX467321.1, read as the reverse complement.
TAATGTAAACTGTAATTTGACAGATTGATGTTATACATTGCTACTTTTCTTTGGTAAGTTTTTATTTGTGTCAAAACGAAGAAGCAATGTATCACATTCATCTGTCAAATTACAGTTTATATTAACTTCATTATTTATAGCCGATAGACCCGCGTCGTCCCCATACATTGAACATAAGGCTAGTCGTTTGCAATAGACCTGTCTTGTGTATAGTTAGTTCCCGGTTTAATCGCATAGTATGTGTGATGTGATGATGAAGAGTGGTTGTTGTGTGTAGATCGAGATGGACGCGCGCAGCTTCGAGGCGGACACGCTGACGACGGGCGTGGAGCTGCACCGCGACTCCAAGTTCCACCAGCAGTGGGAGAACTTCAAGAACAACAACCAGTACATCAACAAGGTAGGTACTGTGCGGTTCAAGAGGGGCGAAGACACAGAATATATAAATAGTACCTCAACGGCACGCAGGACCACCACAACAACATAATTATGGTAATCTAATTCAATCAATTTTATACTTAACTTTGAACTTTTAAGGTTCAAAATAAATGCAGATTTGACAGTTTTGTATTACCTGACGTGCTGCCGACTTTAACGAATCATGATCGCATCAAAATAAAAGGCTTTCTGAACTCATTACAAATTGCAAACCGCAAATTATTTCTCTTTCTGTGGACGTCTCAGATTGCGATAATTATCTTGACCGTCGCTATTCTGAAACGTTGTCGTAATGTTATCAACTCTCGGTGAACCGTCTGTAGAGTACTATTAGTTATTCTGTGCTATAGAATTCGATTATATTGCAAAATTCTGTAGGAAATAATCAAGTACCAATTAACTATTGCAGGTCTTAGATTGGAAATTGAAATATGAAGAGTCTCAAAACCCTGTCGTGAAGGCGTCGCGTTTCCTCACAGAAAAAGTGGGCAGCCTCTTCGGCAACATGTTCGAGAACACGGAACTGTCCAAAACGCTCACGGAGATATGCAAGATCGAGCCGGACTTCACCGCACAGAAGTTCCTCGAGGACTGCTCGAACGACATCATCCCGAACATTCTAGAAGCCATGGTCCGTGGAGACTTGGATATACTCAAAGACTGGTGCTACGAAGGTGTCTTCAACATCATAGCGACTCCCATAAAACAGTGTAAACAGCTCGGTTACAGACTCGACTCGAAAATTTTAGATATCGAGCAAATAGAACTCGTTATGGGTAAAATGATGGACCAGGGGCCAGTTCTAGTCATCACATTCCAGTCGCAGCAGATCATGTGTGTCCGAGACGCTAAAAACAATGTTATTGAAGGTGACCCGGATAAGGTCATGAGGGTCAACTACGTGTGGGTGTTGTGTCGAGATCCGCAAGAGGTCAACCCTAAAGCTGCGTGGAGACTACTAGAACTCTCCGCCAACAGTGTAGAACAATTGATATAGGTGTAGTGTACATTGTGTAGATTAAATCGTTGACAATTAGTGCTCGTTTCAGTAGACCTCACCCGTGGAGTTTGATATTTGCCGTTTTTTGATATTTGAATCCCTACAGGCTCTTTGGTAATGGACTTAGAAAGTCATGGTAGATGATACCATGCATACAACCCTGGAAAATTACTGTGAACCCTCAAAACCGCCACATGTCTGAGAAATGTTGTTTTTTTATTTGTATGCAAAGTGCAAAATGTCAGCCCTGGATGCAAATAGAGTATTTTATTCGATAAATTCGATCAAATTAATGGGCAAAAGCAAAATACAATTTCGGTCTAGGATTGCCACTCTGCAGTTTATCAAAAAAATAAAAATATTTTTTTTTTCAAAAAAGTGGTGGTTTTTAGTGTTTATAATAATTTTAGGGGTCGTTAGCATGGTACCCTATCTACCATATTCAGCTTTACCAAACATCCTGTATAAATGTTTAAATTGAAATTGTGATAAAAAATTAGTAGGTACTTTATTGAGTTCTGATATTCAATTATCAAAAAAAAGGTAATATATTGTCTACTCTGCTGTTCCTGATAAACCTTTCCACACAGTAGTGGAGTGGCGCATATCCAGTTTGTGATGCGGTTCCTATCAAATATTAATGTCGTGGCGTAAAGAATAAATCGACAAAAAAAATTATATATGGAAATGCATCACAGTTGCATTGGAGGTATATTACGTTGTAGGAGATACCTATTTTAGTTTTTAATAATACCGATTTTTATTAATACCGATTGCAATTGCGCAATGAAATGGTAGGAATTTGTTATTTTAAGTTTTAGTACTCGCGGAACCCTGGATGGCAGTTTCCAATATGAAATTAAGCTAAAACTGATAGTTGGTAATTTCAAACAACCCTAAATACTCCAATTTTAAATATAGTTTTTTTTATGTTTGATAAAAATTAAAAACCACTTCAGGGTTTTGCGAGAAACTCAATATTTTGAGTTATGACTTGTTTATTTTTTAATTTTAGTTTTATTTTATAGTCGTTTATTTGTTTAATATAATTATTTATTAGAATGTTATGTTGGATTTTGTGCATTTGCTATTGTCGGGCGCTGCGTTAGTGCGTGTAATAGTTTGTCGATAACTAATAAAGATGTTTTACCAGTGGTCATTACATTATTTACGGTCGTATTATTTTGACTGTAGATTATACTGCAATAAAAAAATAGGTATCTTACTTTAAGGGTAAAATCGGGACCCTAGACTCCACTGTCCGTCTGTCACCAGCCTGTATCTCATGTAGCTAGACAGTTGAAATCACAGATGATGTATTTCTGTAGCCACTATAACAAATATAAAAACATTAAATTTCGCATTGGCTGTAAAGTTGTAAACTCCATAAAGGTTAATCTAATGTTTTCTCTCTTTTTATCGAAAATAAGCATTTATATAAAAATCCCGCTAAAAAATGTAACCTGGGAACTTACTATGAGCTCTTATAGCAGGGCTTATATTGAACTGCCTTACTTTTTCGTACTATGACCTCAACGGTTAGTATGAAAGCAGGCCTTTTTAAGGCCTGCTTTTGAACTGAACAGTTTCTTATTTAAATAAATAAATAAATATTTGACAACATCACATACATTGCTCCGATTCCAAAGTAAGTAGCTAAAGCACTTGTGTTATGGAAATCACAGACAACGGTGGTATCACAAACACCCAGACCTGAGACAATATTGAAAAGTTAATTTTCTACATTGACCCAGCCGGGGATCGAACCCGGGACCTCAAGAGATGGTGACGCCTTGAAAACCGGCGTGCAAACCACTCGACCACGGAGGTCGTCAAGTACGCCTGATGGTAAGGCCCCTGATCCCTATGTAATATGAATGTCCTGAATACTGCATATGAATTTGACTAGGAAGACGTCAAAATTAGTATCAGATTTTAAAGAAAACGCAATAAGTTCGTAAAACATTTTAATAGAGGCACATTCAAAAAGACGGATCACGCCTTCATACATTATTATATTTACAATGCATTCTACAATAATAGCGCTTAATGGGACATATTAATTAACTTAATTAAAACGCGATGAAATGATACTTCCACGGTGACTAGGTTACAAACAAACAAACAGATGGAACGAGGTTAACACAAAAGATGTAGGTATAGAAAATATAACATAGTCGTGGTTTATGAAAATATCTTCTAATCTAGACAATATTTGTGTACAAGTCAGATATGAAAACAGCGTTATCATAAAACGTATATGAGATTTTGTACTTCGCAAAAATATGGTCATAAACCACACGCTAAAAACTTAAAACGATTAAAATCTACTTTGTAAAACTTGATCTATTTCTTAACAACTACTTAAGTGCACAGTTAATTATGCTTATTAAATATTAAAAAATACGCAACAAGCTCAATCACTAAAAAATATTCGCAATATTGCAAGTGTAAAATTCACAATGTTAGTGTCAGTGTTGCCATTTATACTACTTAAGTGTGAACAATGTTTTAAAATAGCTTGAACTTGCTTCAAACATACAATTAAATTATATCTAGCCCGTTTTCACAACCCCTATATAAAAGTCAGATTCTTGGTCTTGGAATGCTTAAGCTTACTATCACGTTGATCGAATCAAAATAAATTACAGCTGAAATGCTACAATATCCTTTATCCGTTATTATTATAAAATTGTATAAATAAGGTACAGTCACAGTCAAGTCTATAAAATATAAAATAGGGATGATGACAACTTTTTTTATTTTATGTTACATAAATTACCTCTCAAAAAAGAAACATTGGTAAAAGAATTAATTAGCTAGCATGAAAACTGCCCGAGATATCACAGTGTGAAATGCGCACAAATGGACACGCCCAAAAACGCTCCATACTAATGGCTTCCTAGTTATGACGTCACGCCTGAGAAATTTGTATGCAACGCGTAGGAAATTTGTTCGGCAGCTATATTAAATATTGTGTTTATCAAAATAGTTTCTTAGACAAATTTGCTATACATTTTACGGACTAATTAAAGGTATCATTTATTTTAATAAATTTTATACTTTTTAAATGGACAACTTTGAAGGGTCATAAAATAAATAATATGCAATATATAAAACCAAGAGGTATACAAGCTACTCTAAAAGTTTAAATTATGTTTACGATTTTTATTAGTATTTCGTTATTTTATTCATTAGTCATCATCCCTATTATATAGTTTAAAAACTATCACTCAACTACTTTTTTGATCGAAATCAATGACAACTACAGATACCGGCACATAACTTGGCAAGACAAAGATGAGACAAAAGATGCGCCGAGTTTAGTGTTTGTAGCTGCTGCGCATCTTTTGTCTCATCTTTGTCTTGTTATATGCCGGTATCTGTACAACAAAGTGACAAAGTTCTAAACTGTATACATATTTTTGGACGTGACTGTACACAGTTTTACCAATAAATACGTGTACGATTGCTACACGTGCACAGTTTAAGGTGCATGCCTTATAAAATTTATAAAAGTAAAATGAAATGAAAATAAAAAAAACAATCGTGATTTTTTCTCATCTTCATCAATAATAATAGTAAGAAAATCTACTCAATGTTATAATATAAAAAATTGGGGCCATAATAATATTGTCCCCTGTTTGATAAAATGGCATTTATTTACACGGGTCCATTTTAGTCGGCTAGCGTTTTTTATTGAGTCGCGTGTAAAATCGAATCGCCACCTCAAACTTATATTAAACTTGCGATTCGATTTTACAAGCTATTGTCGATAGGCGAATAAAATCGACTAGCAAGTCGCCTGGAAAGTCAACCCGTGTAAATCCCACATAATCAACTGTTAATCCACCTTTCAAGTAAATAGTGCGACATAGTTCCACGGGCTGATTATCTAACTAGAAACCACCTAGCGACCGGTCTCATTTGACAGATGAATGTGATACATTGCTACTTCTTTTTGGGGTAAAAAAAAACATACCAAAGAAAAGTAGCAATGTATGTTAAATGAAACCGGTCGCTAAATAGTTTCTATTTAGATAATCAGCCTGCGGGTCATGCTCACGTGTATATACCGGGTCATTTTGTATTCACCATCCAAATTTTGAGGATGTGTTCAGTCCATGGACTGAACAGTTTCATGAAACTGAACAACTTTCTCTAAGGAACACATGGCCAAATATGTAAAAAAACGACTATCCATACAAATCAAAGAGATCACGTGATCAATTTAGTATGGGATGACCAAAATTTGTGGCGAAATTCGACAGTTTCCTTAGAGAAAGTTGTTTACTTTCATGGACTGGACACATCCTTGAAAGGAGTCGTTCTTTCCTGGGTTCACTTTTTTAAAATTTTCCTACACCCATAATATTTTTTTTCTCGTAGATTTCTTTCATGGGACAATGTTTCCAAAAAGAAAAAAAAAATAATGCCTGCAAACATATATAAAAAAATATTTGACAACTCAAATAATGGTGCTCTTCATCGTGTATTTCTTAATGTTTTCGCTTTAAAATGAAAGTGTCTTACTATTAATTTTACTCTCCCGAGTATATTAATTAATTCTAATGCTTGTTACAAGTTTTTACTGTTGATTTAATCCTGAAAATCCATTTTGTGCGGCTGCCGGCTGGTAAGGGATATTCCTTTGCATTTTTATTTCTATTAAAATGACTACATTGGCTTTTGATATGTCATTTGTCATTTTATTTGACATCTAACAGCCTCAATGTGACAAATGACAGTAAAAAATTGATGTTGCCAAGGTAGAAAAACGTTTTGGGTTGCAGTTTTATTAACTTAAACTATCCAACTTTAAAAATAAAAAAAAGAATGTTTGCAGGTTTAAAAAAAATATATTGATACATGGACAGGTTCCTTATTTTGTTCTCTTTCCATAAAATATAATTTTATGACTCTAGGCCACGGGTTACCCAAATGGGCCCAGCCTCCATACAAAAATGGAACAACTTTGGATGGTAAGTTCAAAATGACCCGATATAGACACGTCTATGAATGAATATGTATAATTGACAAAGTTCTAAACTGTATACATATTATTAGACATGACTATTTTATGCCGTTTGTTTTCATTGAAGACATCTACCCTAATCAAACATCTTATTTGGTCGCGGCACGACAGGTAGATGACATTTTGTTATAATCTACTTAATTCTTAATTTGACGACAACGATGACGTATTTTAACGACATGCGACAGTTACAGATCAACGAAAATACAACAGAAAACTGCCTTGACATATTATTTAAGGTTCATACACATTGTGCCAGAGGACATAGCCGATGTGCGGCTTTTTACCGTTGGGTATAATATAATGCGTTAGGTTAAATGTTAACACGTAACTCGCTATTGTAGGCACAACGTGGATAAAGTTGTATTCGGTAGTATTTGCCAAATACAATTACTTTAAGGCTCCGTTACGCGAAATCACTTGTCTCGTCTTTTTCTTTACGTGTAAAGAGTATGGAAAATAACCTCACTTCTGCACTTTTTCGATGTTTTTCGTTGTTTTTTCATCATAATCTTTAGCACAATCATCTTTCTTAAAAAAAAGTTATTGGAGCAACTGCACAGTACGTTAAAGTGTATTTTGATGTAGAATTCAATACGTTTTCGCTATCATTTACGCCAAAAATATGGCCCGCGACAAGCGCTTTTGATGATATTCAGATTTTTTTTACAATCATCTGTGAGGTTTATACGCAATTTAATACTTGTAGGTACTAGATAATCTCTTTAGCTTGTCGTATGTTTTTTTTTGTGGCTACAACTTTACGTTTACTATATAAAAATATGGCCCGCGCAAACCATGTTTTCCTATTATGGCCCCTTAAGTGTGTACAAATAAATATGTACACACAAATGTTGTATTCGGTAAATACTACAAACATTATTGCATTTAATGAGATAATTTTGCTTTAATAACATAGTTCATAGTGAACAATTGTCGTTAGTCGGGACACGCTAAAATACAGGGTGTATTTGTAACCACTCTCCAAATTTTAAGGATGTGTTCAGTCCATGAAACTGAACAACTTTCTCCATGAAACATGTGTCGAAATACGCCAAAAAAGTTTGGTCAACAAAAAACTGATCACGTGATCTCTTTGATTTGTATGTATAAAGTCATTTTTTTTACATATTTGACCCTATGTTTCATGGAGAAAGTTGTTCAGTTTCAAGGACTGAACACATCCTTAAAATTTGGAGAGTGGTTTCAAATACACCTTGTATATTGTGTAAAAGCTAAAATCCTGGGTAAACCACGTTATGTGCCTACAATAGCGAGTTACGTGCTGATGTTTAACCTTAATATTAGCGGGCGATAGTCGCAGTCACTGTGATTTGTACGTTATATGTATGGTATACAGCGTGAAATTTTAATCATTTGGTTCCCGCAGTGGGGTGGTTCCACTCATGATTACAAGCAACTTTTAACAAAAGCACAATACTTGACCTTAATGTATGGAACAGCTGATTTTTTTTCGCAATATCAGAGTTGGCCTCATAGCACAGAATAGATAATAGTGCTAGCGTACAGAAGTTGCACTCCGTAAAATAGTTTAAATAAATTGCGACTCTTGCGCCGGCACAATAAAGTGCAATTCAGGTCGCACAGCGCTCCCCTCGCTCCAAAACATTCATTTAGTAAAGTTGCCTCTCTTTCTATCGCATAGGTTTTATCTTTTTTACCGTATGAAATTTGTCCTCTCGGGGGATGCCGAGCGCTTCATACTCGCGCGCGGAGTGACAGAGTCTTGCTCATAGTTGTTTGTAATCATGAGTGGAGCCACCCCACTGCAGGAACCAAATGATTAAAATGTCAGTGTGTATAAAGTCCTTAGTCGAGTGCCCACTGCAGCAGCGCCGTGTCGTTGCCGCCGGCCGACACGGCGCGCGCGCCGTCCGACAGGAACCGCACGCACGTCACGTGCGACGAGTGACCACCGTACTGGTGACATAGTGACTACAAACAAACAAACGGGATTCAGGTTAATTACACTACTAAATTATTCAACAATACACTAGCCCTCTTATTAAAAAACTAAGAATAGGTTTAAGAGGGCCGCCAATGGGAAAAAAATCGTAGTGCTTAAATAAAGACGAAATTGTTAATTGTGTTCTTCTAGTGTACTCCGAAGAAGCTTTGTTGTACTTTTTATCGTTTAAACAATAATAATATAAAACCTGTCGTTTAGTTTATTGCTAAAAGTGGCCACTTTTAGCAATAAAACTACATTAAACTCAACGACAGACTATAAAATATAGTTTAAGCGATGAAAAGTACCACAAATCTTATTCGGAGTACACTAGAAGAACACAATTCACAATTTCGTCTTTATTTAAGCACTATGTTTTTTTCCATTGGCGGCGCTAGTGTAGCGCATAAACCCTCTTAACTACTCTTAAATAGTTTAACCTAAAACTTTGCTTAGGAATATGAGGCTTTGCGACATCAAACGCAACAATATTGCTAAGCAATATTTTTGGTTAAACCGGATGTAAACTTATGCCTGTTTGCACTAAACTTGGGTCAGGCTCGTTTATAAGACCTCATAGACACAAGAGTGCACATAGATGTCCGAAAAGTCTCAAAAACTACAGAAAATAACTCCTTATTATAAATTGTTGATCGAAGATGCCAAGTCGCGTGGATATAAAGGTGATGTCCAAAAATGTACGAGGTCTGGGCCACGTCTTTGTACAGTTTACCATAAAATAGATAAAAACACGATAAACAGTTTCTAATTATTCAATTTCTTTAAAATCGCTTTGTTTTCTGGAAGGAACATTAAGAGGATTGTCAACCACGTGGTCTCCATACAAACGGCGATAACGTTTCCCACCCTCTAAACCTTAACCTACAGCAATGAATTTTTGGTATGTTTTTGAAATGCCTAAAAACTAGGGCTGTACGTTTTGATTTTTAAAATATTCATTGTAGATTTGAAAATATTGGCACTTCTGTGTTTTGTATGAAATCACTAAAATGCAAATATTTCGAAATCTATTATAGATATTTAAAAAATCAAAACGTACAGCCCTAGTATTTAGGCATTTCAAAAAAATACCAAAAATTAATTTCTGTAGGTTAAGGTTTAGAGGGTGGGAAACGTTATCGCCGTTTGTATGGAGACCACGTGGTTGACAATCCTCTTAAACAAAATGCAAAAACGCATTAAAAAAGCATCATGGCGGACCCACAGCACACTGCGATGCGTGCATACATAATATAGATACTGTGAGATCAAACATTTGCGAATAGAATAATCAATGCTGGTTGGTTATCTTCAAATGCTGGTAAATAGCTCATTCTCCTTAGGAAAGCCTCTGTCCCAACAGTAGGGTCATAAAAAAGCGGATGACAATGAAAAATACCTAAAAATGCTTTTGTATTAGTTCAGACCGAGTGAAATTGGACATCATTTGTTATTGTTACCTTAGGTTGTGTGACGGGGTAGGCGTAAAGCTTCACTTTGCCGAAGTCGTCTCCGGTGACTGCGAGGCGACCGTCTTGTGATCTATGGTGGAAATTAAAATCATGTTAATTCAAGTAAAGAGTTAAGGCGAGGCCAGTTCACGATTTGATGAAAAGATCGATTTTTGAACTTCCAATGTGAAGAACGGATGTAGAATTCTACTTCACAAAAATTACTGTAGACTGAACATTATGTCATGAAACACAATAACCGAACAGAATATTGAAAAATGGCATGGTTACTCTGTAAAAAAATCCTGAATAACACCATAAAATTAAACTTCAAATCGTCAGATTTCGTTATTTTCAACGACAGTGATATGATTTTTTATGCAAAAAGGATAGCTTTTTTATCGATCTAACACAATAACCGAGTACATTTTAAATAAATGATCAAGTATTTCAGAATTCAATAAAAATGTACTAAATTTCGTCAAATTTCTGGCGAAGCGTCAATTAAAGCTACGCAATATTCAACCTTTTTCTAAAGACCTAGTGAAAGAGTAAATTTCGGGAACTGCCTCGCCTTAAGTAGCATAAAAATAAAGTAGTTAGAAGAGCCGCCGAAAGTTAACAGCTGTTGGCACTTACAATGGTAAAAAAATTATCCCGCTTGGTGGCGCTGCTGCTGCTAGAACCTTTGTACGGGCATTTATCCCCGATTGTCCCATTTATTTTAAATTATATCTTAAAACGGTTGATACTAATAAATAATTATTATGGAAGTCAGACAGTAAACGAATTAAAGATTGAAGAAAACCAAAATGTGTTGGAAGACAATTTGATATTTACGAAAAATCACTTCGAACATCCAAAAATTAATAGCGAACACATAGAAAACAACAAAATGACAGGTCTACATCTACACTAGCGCCAAAGGTAGTGCGCCGACTGGTGGACGATTTGTGAATCAGCAAAATTATCCTGCCATTAAAGGAGCACACGATTCGGCACGAGAACTTGCGGGGGGGTGAGGTAATTGATTCTAGGGCGGGCGAGGAATGTCCTTTCTGTACGTACAGTACGAGGCAAACATCTTGAAATCGGGTGGGGATTGCGCAGAACGGGCGGAGGGAGAGGGGCGCGCTATTGGTCGCTCGCAAGTGCACATGCGCGAACTTATCCCCACTCCGTCGAAAAAGTATCAAGATGCCTCGTATATAGTACTAATATCTATTTTGTGGTAAGGTAAGAACAGTCAACAAAGTTATGACTTAACAATTTGAAACCAAATTCGTTTGCAAGGATGGAACTAAATATTCGTCGTTTACCTGCGTCCATTGTACAAAGATACTTTTGTTATCTCAATTTTATGGCTTTTGGGTAAATGCAAGACAATACAGAAATCTTAAGGTGTTCAGCTCATAGCTTTGCTGACTGTACATGCTACTTTGGTGGTCACCTGGTGCAGGAGTTGATGTCGGTGCCGTCGGCTGCGTCGGGCCACACGCCCACGGTGCTGTACGTGATGGGGCAGTAGTTTGTGGCCCACACCACGTCGCGCACGCTCGTGGGTGACGTCACTTGACGGCATGTCGTCGCGTTCCCTGCCACGTGTGCGAACGTCTTTATAGTTAGTCATCAGTTACGCGCAATTAATTATGAACTGATTAGGTACAGCCCTGAATTACAGCCTCGAAAGGTGTCGAAATGTAAAGAAATAAAAAAATAAATAAATCCAAAGTAAATAATAATAGCACCTGAAATAATAATATACAATGCGATTAAATTGACAATATACAAGGTGTTTGGTATAAAGCCGACCATCAAACTAAACAATTTTTATTATGGGACCAACTCTGAAATTGCGAAAAAAAATCTGCTGTTTCATACAAAAATTAATAACAAAAATATCAAAATGTATGTAACAGAACAGCTGTGATCCGCTGCAACTTCACTCGAATGTGGAAAAGAGAAAATTTTACAGATTTATAGGTACGTCGTTTTGCACCGCAAGCGCTTTGAAATTAGTCACTTCAGTTGTACGTACCTACAGTGTTCATTTTAATCGCATTGTATGCACTGTAATCCGTGTGTTCAAAGAATCGGTCTATCTATTTTATATTCAAGCTTTTTTGTACCTAATTTTGGTCGTGTGTATAGGCAATTTTTTTCCTGCGCTTCGATCAAGAATATCCTAGATAACGCTTCAGGAACTAAAACAGTACGTAAAATTGGCACCTCAAATAGCGTCCCAGTTACAAACTTGGCGCTTATTTTATACATAATCACTGCTTATTTTGTACAAACTCACATTTTATATCACTTATTTTGTACAAAATAAGCTTATTTTGTACAAGAACACATCTTTTATCACTACTTTTTGCAAAATAAGCGCTAGTTTGTAAGTGGGACGCTATTTGCGGTGCCATTTTTGAGACTCTGACCGGACATCTAGGGTATTCTTGATCGAAGTTTCTGCGTGCCAAACACAAGTTAGAAAACTAACAAGATTTGAATTAAAAAATATTTTCTGATGTTAAACTGAATACCTAACAAAAACAATGTTAAATACCTACTTTAATAAATAAAAACAAAAAAATTGTAACCAACTGTTGTAATTTGAGTGCGTAAAATAGCAAAATTCCATGTTGTCTAGAAAAAGTCTACATAACATAAATAAGAAGACTTAACTTACAGAAAAGCAGCTCATAGTCTCCAGAATTGCTCCTTATGTACTGGCTATCTTCCGACCAATCCAGATGGGTAATGTAGCTGGAGTGACCCTGTGGGACCAACTAGTGTTTTAAAAGCCCTGTCTTTTGAAGGTTATTTCAGTCTATGTTGACAAAAATCTAAAGGATTACTTAAGAAGGGATGGTGGGACATTGTTTTTTAAATTTCTATTTTTTTTGGTTTAGTGGAATGCTAACATGCATACTACTTGCTAAGCGAGCATGTTTTCACAAGCATGAAATGGGAAAAAGCTTACATTAGGTACCTACTTGAGCAATTACAATTTATCGACAGGTTTAGAAGTCCCCTTTTTGTACTCAATTTTGGGTATAAAAATAGAATTATGCGTATTTTGAGCGAGTTACAGAGGCGTAAAATATTAATGGTAATATAAATATTTATGGTTTCTGAGGTACAGTTAAAGGCACGCCGAGCTACCACGAATCAAATTCATTCAATTTTATACTTAAATAATGCGAAGACATTAGAGATTAAAATAAATCGCCGATTTTTGACAGTTTTGTGTAACCTGACGTGCTGCTGACGGTACTCATCGTTGGTTTATCGGAGGGGTCCATATTATCTGGTTAAAGTAATAATATTAACTTTAAACCAGATAATATGGACCCCTCCAATAAAGTACCTCAGAAACCGACAGTACTTTAAGTTAAATTAAAGTTGCTAGATGTAGATATGGGCATACTATTATATATTCTACGATATGGGTCTTTATTAGCAGCGACTATAAAGCCTATAATTGATTATCAATGTTTACCCTTCTACGTTTTTTCTCCGTGCACTATGGTGATGCGTGAAACCATCATATTAGGAATTATGAACACAAATTAATAAATATATACGATGAGTTAGTTAATTATATTAAGTTTGCATTAATGGTAAAAAAAGAATTGTTTTAGGACCTATAATAGGTAATTCATCCTGTATTTCAAACAAAAACCAGTGCTAAAACTCTACAATAACTGCAAATACAATAAGGCAGTGGTTCCCAATTAGTTTTCTCTACGTACGTACCCCTCTAAGAAAGGCCCTAAACTTACGTACCCCGTATTGCATCCTCCTCCTCCTCATAGGAATTATACAGGGTGTAATTTTGTAACCACTCTCCAAATTTTAAGGATGTGTTCAGTCCATGAAACTAAACAACTTTCTCCATGAAACATGTGTCGAAATACGCCGAAAAATTTTGGTCATCCCATACTAAACTGATCACGTGATCTCTTTGATTTGTATGAAAAGGCATTTTATTTTACTTAATTGACCCTATGTTTTTTAGAGAAAGTTGTTCAGTTTCATGGACTGAACACATCCTTAAAATTTGGAGAGTGGTTACAAATACACTTTGTATAATATGAAAAAAGGTTACTGATATAAAACGTTACTTAAGTAAGAGATTGTACCCCGCGTACCCCTTGGTATACCACTAATCACGGCGTACCACTAATTGGGAAACACTGCTAGGCATATAGGTAAATCTGATATGAGAATGAGCACAAAAATGAGTGTTTTAATTTTCGTTAAGAAAGTAAAATAAATTGTGAGAAAATATTGATGATTGTAATATTAGTTTTGTTTTGTTCACCACCACTTTTCAGGCTTGGTATATCAGTCATGCGATCCTCACACTGGCTCCGCGCTCCGCGACGGGGCGGCGAACACCAAAGGTTTCTCCCGAGACGGGGCGCGGAGCCAGTGTTTGGTGCCGCGCTTGTTTTCTATACAAATTAACGTACTTGCATACAACGTTAAACCCACCAACCCGCATTGGGCCCGCGTGGTGGGTTATGGCCCGTCCTCCTTACCACCCATAAGGAAGGCCTGTGTCCCAGCAGTGGGAACATCAAAAATGGCTGATGGATACAACGTTAAAATCTGCCGCCCCGCCGCGAAGGGCGAAGCAAGGGCGTCGCCAAGGGTAGGCAGGAAGGGGCAGCTGCCCCCTCCCCCCTAGAGGTTAAAAATTTTAGCCAACCGGCCGTGCAATTGACTTGCTTTTCCGATAAAGAGCACTAGGTGCTCTTGACTGTACCTACGATTCATATTTTACTCATCCTCTTTAATATTGGACCATGGGCTGGCGACGCCCTAGGCGCGGAGCAGTGTGTGAACCGCTCTCTCGCTATAAAGCGGGAACTACATTAGGCAGACGTGGGCCACACATGCAGATCAGTACCCTTAGCACGAACAGCTATCGAGAAAAAAACGCGCGTAAAATTACTCGATACACAATTCTCTATGGAAAATTTAATTTCGCTTATCGGCGATAGATGGCGCTGTACAAATTTCCAATACAAAATTTATCCATCGAATGATTTTACGCGCGTTATTTTTTTCGATAGCTGTTCGTGCTAAGGAAACTGAGCGTGATCAATAACGTACTCTATGGAAACGAATAACGTTATATCAATCACGCGATAATTATCATGTTTCGTTGGTCATGCTAGAGGGGGTAATGTAGTTCCCGCTTAACGCGGGCCGTGCCTCTTCTTCTTCTTATTTTTGTTATGGCAATCTACTCCTCTTCAGGGAGTAATTTTTGCCAGTAAATAATTCAGTGGTATTGTTTCAGTTTACATTAGAATGCAGGTGCATCGCATTCCAATGCTGCTTGGAGCATTTGGCATATCGATACAGTCTCGGTAAGTTCTGCCGAGGTAGCCACCACTACCACAGAATGAAGATTATTTCCATACAGTAGGCCGACGCCTTTGTAGTTGGCGCAAAGCCGCCGTTCGTCTAGACAGTTGGCGTGTCCCGAGCTACTAAGAACGGCAAAGTATGCAGCTCGGGCTCGTCCTACTCGCCTCCCCCCCCCTCACGCCCCGCACGATTGCCCTGTCTAGACGTCTCCGTCGGCCTACTGTAAGGATTCTGTGCCACTACTATAAAAGTCTCAGCTTCACACAACCAAGATGGCACCTATTTCAATTATCCCACATATTGTTCAGATGCGTAGATACTTGTACCACAAAACTGCACCAATTTTAAGACACAATGGTGTCGATTCGGTTAGCAACGACTTGACTAAACTGACAGGACTAAACTAAATTTAGTTTTCCATCCTTTTCTCTCTGTATCGTAAAGACAAGAACAGAATGCTAAAATTAAGTTTAGTCCTGTCAATTTAGTTAAGTCGTGCTAACCGAATCGACACCAATATCCACTATAAACAAATTTGCAAATAATTAAAATAGCCACCGAACTGAACCCGACAAAATGGCGCCAAAAACTCCCGGGCCGTGCCTCACTTATCTCTTTGTAAATAGGGTTGTCTCACCAGGCACTTCCCGACGCGCGTGTACCGCGCGCCGCTGTCGTCCACGCGGTACACGTACACGAAGTTGTCGCGCGACCCTAGCGCCACCATAGAGTTGTCCGGGGAGTACTGGATGGTTTGGATCGGCTCCGTACTGGGGACGACATAATGTTCTTTAAATTATAGAAAAAAATATAAATATCGCATTTCTTATCAGGACTTTGCTTATTGAGAGACAAAAAGGTCGAAGGTTATAATATTAATATAATATTGTTTTTATTGACACCAATAATTACACAACAAAGTTAAGTAAATAAAATAAAAGAATTGTGGGTAGATCTTAAATATTGGGCAGAGGGCCTATTACAAAAAGAACCACGATAGTCGGACGCAATTCGTCGCCAAATTTACTTGATATTGAACCTTATTTGTGAGTAAATAGTGCCACGGAGTGGAACGAACATCGCACGCTCACCGCGATGTCATCACGCAATAGGCCCTCAGTATACAGCAGTGACTACTAAAACTAGGAACATAAAATTTCTTAAGATTTTACCTGCAGATAATGCATAATGTACATTATTATGTGCACACAATTTGCAAATTATTGATAGCCAAACTAGGCCGAGCCTGTATTTTAGCTATCAATTTCTCCCAATTGTTCCATTAGTACACATTTAATTATTCTAATGACTACATACTTAATAATTATTATGTGAAAAAAAATGAAAAATGAAAACAGGTTTTTTTTCTAACTTATGAGATGAGCCTAAGAACATAATATTTTAACAAACTCAGCATTTTATTACATTTTAACGTGCAAATGTACTTTGTACGGAAATTTATAACTAAGTAAGACTATTTCTATTTCATTATGGTAAATAAATCTTCTATATCTTCATAACCTTTAGGTTTTAGCCAACCTGTTAATTTAGTTTTACAGTCGAATGTATTTAATGGGTATAAATGAATTATTTTATTATATAAGAAAGGGCCTAAAAAGCACTGGAATTTGTGCATGAATGATAATGAATAAGAAAGGGTTGGACACACTTGGTTATACCTGCGATTCAGTAGCTGGTTTTTATTAAAGGTAAGTTTCTTATGTTGAGTTAGTATGGTTTCAACAATAAAAAACTTCCTCACAGTTAATGCATCGCAAAGGGCGTAAAGGCTATTTGTAGGAAACGTAAAGGGCTTAAATGTCATAACTTTAAGCAATGCACGCTGGGCTCTTTCTACCCGAATAATGTGACTTTTGCTAGCACTTCCCCACGCTCTTATGCAGTAAGATATAATGGATTGAGCTAAGGCGTAATATATTATTTTAATTAAGTTACCATCAGCAACATGGCGCAAATTTTTAAAAATAAAAATTAGTTTACGGCATCAGAAGTTGCCGAAGATTAATCTAATCCAAAGATATTTAAATAAGGCGGTCAACTAGCGCCGCCAATAATACATTTATTTTTATTACACGTAAATCATGTCAATATTAAAAAAAGGAAACAACCATGCCCTCTTAAATTGTCTCTAATATTTTTTGGATAACTAACATTTTTCATTCTTTGTACTAGTTTTAAAATGCACATGGTCCTTCGAGCCGTATACTCACCCGTCCTGATGTTGCGCGAGTAGTGCGCGCGAGTGTGGATCGAACACTAGCCACGTACCCGTCAGAGTGCCCACAGCTAGTAATGATATAATCACATGGTCCTTCGAGCCGTATACTCACCCGTCCTGATGTTGCGCGAGCAGTGCGCGCGAGTGTGGATCGAACACTAGCCACGTACCCGTCAGAGTGCCCACAGCTAGTAATGATATAATCACATGGTCCTACGAGCCGTATTACTCACCCGTCCTGATGTTGCGCGAGCAGTGCGCGCAAGTGTGGATCGAACACTAGCCACGTGCCCGTCAGAGTGCCCACAGCTAGTAATGATATAATCACATGGTCCTTCGAGCCGTATACTCACCCGTCCTGATGTTGCGCGAGCAGTGCGCGCGAGTGTGGATCGAACACTAGCCACGTGCCCGTCAGAGTGCCCACAGCTAGTACACCACCATCAGTCGACCACGCGCAACATTGGGCCCGCTCCTGGTAATCACATCAATACGTATAATAAATAGAACGAAAGATTAAAAAGTTATAATTAAATAAGTTTTGTCTTGCAACTAAATGATTAGGTAGTAGTTTAGGTACTCGAAGTCCAATATCATTAATATGTTATTCCCAAATTGTTGTTCTTTAATGGTAAACAATTAAACAATTAGGTTATAAAAGGGGATGTAGGGTGTCGCTAGACTAGAGAGGATATTTTTTTTAATAAGATAGGATCGTTGTAAGTTAAATTTTTCCACTACTTTTACAAAAATACGTGTTCGAATAGTTATGATATTCTTGTTCGATGGTCCTGATCAAATCCTTCAAAATTTTATCTCAGGAGGATCTTTCTTGTTTTATAAGCAGTAAGTGATGTTATATCTCAATGTCTTTGCTCCACACAGTGCAGTGGCTGAGTCCGTCCCACCACAGTTGCAGCAATCTGTCCCAGCCAGCAGTCGCGAACTGGTTCAAACTTAGGTTGACTTGATCTACTTTTTATTGCCCCATGTATCTACTCTATAGTGGTCGTACCTCAATGTCCTTGCTCCACACAGTGCAGTGGCTAAGTCCGTCCCACAGCTGCAGCAACCTGTTCCAGCCGGCCGTCGCGAACTGGTTCAAACTCAAGTTGACTTGATCTACTATTTATTGCCCCATGTATCCTACTCTATAGTGGTCGTACCTCAATGTCCTTGCTCCACACAGTGCAGTGGCTAAGTCCGTCCCACAGCTGCAGCAACCTGTTCCAGCCGGCCGTCGCGAACTGGTTCAAACTCAAGTTGACTTGATCTACTATTTATTGCCCCATGTATCCTACTCTATAGTGGTCGTACCTCAATGTCCTTGCTCCACACAGTGCAGTGGCCGAGTCCGTCCCACAGCTGCAACAATCTGTCCCAGCTGGCCGTCGCGAACTAAGCTCAAACCTGATCTACTATTTATTTCCCTACTATGTATCCTGCTCTATAGTTCGTACCTCAATGTCCTTGCTCCACACAGTGCAGTGGCTAAGTCCGTCCCACAGCTGCAGCAGCCTGTCCCAGCCGGCCGTCGCGAACTGGTTCAAACTCAAGTTGACTTGATCTACTATTTATTGCCCCTATGTATCCTGCTCTATAGTTCGTACCTCAATGTCCTTGCTCCACACAGTGCAGTGGCTAAGTCCGTCCCACAGCTGCAGCAGCCTGTCCCAGCCGGCCGTCGCGAACTGGTTCAAACTCAAGTTGACTTGATCTACTATTTATTGCCCCTATGTATCCTGCTCTATAGTTCGTACCTCAATGTCCTTGCTCCACACAGTGCAGTGGCCAAGTCCGTCCCACAGCTGCAGCAACCTGTCCCAGCCGGCCGTCGCGAACTGGTTCAAACTCAAGTTGACTTGATCTACTATTTATTGCCCTATGTATTCTGCTCTATAGTTCGTACCTCAATGTCCTTGCTCCACACAGTGCAGTGGCTAAGTCCGTCCCACAGCTGCAGCAGCCTGTCCCAGCCGGCCGTCGCGAACTGGTTCAAACTCAAGTCGACTTGATCTACTATTTATTGCCCCTATGTATTCTGCTCTATAGTTCGTACCTCAATGTCCTTGCTCCACACAGTGCAGTGGCTAAGTCCGTCCCACAGCTGCAGCAGCCTGTCCCAGCCGGCCGTCGCGAACTGGTTCAAACTCAAGTTGACTTAATCTACTATTTATTGCCCCTATGTATCCTGCTCTATAGTTCGTACCTCAATGTCCTTGCTCCACACAGTGCAGTGGCTAAGTCCGTCCCACAGCTGCAGCAGCCTGTCCCAGCCGGCCGTCGCGAACTGGTTCAAACTCAAGTTGACTTGATCTACTATTTATTGCCCCTATGTATCCTGCTCTATAGTTCGTACCTCAATGTCCTTGCTCCACACAGTGCAGTGGCCAAGTCCGTCCCACAGCTGCAGCAACCTGTCCCAGCCGGCCGTCGCGAACTGGTTCAAACTCAAGTTGACTTGATCTACTATTTATTGCCCTATGTATTCTGCTCTATAGTTCGTACCTCAATGTCCTTGCTCCACACAGTGCAGTGGCTAAGTCCGTCCCACAGCTGCAGCAGCCTGTCCCAGCCGGCCGTCGCGAACTGGTTCAAACTCAAGTCGACTTGATCTACTATTTATTGCCCCTATGTATTCTGCTCTATAGTTCGTACCTCAATGTCCTTGCTCCACACAGTGCAGTGGCTAAGTCCGTCCCACAGCTGCAGCAGCCTGTCCCAGCCGGCCGTCGCGAACTGGTTCAAACTCAAGTTGACTTAATCTACTATTTATTGCCCCTATGTATCCTGCTCTATAGTTCGTACCTCAATGTCCTTGCTCCACACAGTGCAGTGGCTAAGTCCGTCCCACAGCTGCAGCAGCCTGTCCCAGCCGGCCGTCGCGAACTGGTTCAAACTCAAGTTGACTTGATCTACTATTTATTGCCCCTATGTATCCTGCTCTATAGTTCGTACCTCAATGTCCTTGCTCCACACAGTGCAGTGGCTAAGTCCGTCCCACAGCTGCAGCAGCCTGTCCCAGCCGGCCGTCGCGAACTGGTTCAAACTCAAGTTGACTTGATCTACTATTTATTGCCCCTATGTATCCTGCTCTATAGTTCGTACCTCAATGTCCTTGCTCCACACAGTGCAGTGGCTAAGTCCGTCCCACAGCTGCAGCAGCCTGTCCCAGCCGGCCGTCGCGAACTGGTTCAAACTTGGATGGGCCGCTAGCCCCCACACCTCGTCCACGTGGCCTGCACATACAGTGTAGCTACGTTACGTCCGAGGATAATCTCATGGTCACATCAAGAGGAGGAGGATACTGGTGAACTGAGACACAAATACTTTTAGCAGTACTCTTAGAATTTAAGATCTCATTGTAGACTGTTGGAGAAAAATAAATAATAATAATAACCTATATAATTAACGGTGTATACACATTCTTAATACTGTCAGTCAAGCCCACGTGACTTGCACATTAAAACAACTTTGTCTATGGAACAAACTTAATCAGAGCAAAAAAATAGTCCGCTGTTCCTTACCCAACACTGCTGGCGTGAAGCCCAGCTCCAGATCTCCGTGGAGGATGCAGTTCCTGGTGGTGCCCACGAACACCTGGCTGCCGCGACCTTCGGCCACCACTCGCACTCCGCCGTAGTGACCCTCGATCTGACAAACAAGTGTTCAGTTGTACAGTTAACAGCAAAAGCAGATGTTTTTTTACTACATTTCAAAACAATACCGTTTAAACCAATATTGACAAAAAAAATATTTCAAGTTTGCTAAATGTGGCAAATATTTTCAAAGTTAACTTAATTATTTAGAGAACAGTGTAAGATTATAAATGTATTTGAAAGCTAGATTATATTGAACTTTTTATTTCAAAGGTATGTACTTCTTACCCCAGTTGCTTCAAAAAAAAGCAAAATAATTTATTCAGTCTAGGCTGTTACAAGCACTTGTGAAAGTCATAGAAGCTACGCCATCGGTTCACAAACCCTAAGCCCTTGTAACGAGAAGAACCAGCAAGAAACTCGTCAAGGGCTGCTTTTTTCGTCCTTGTATACAGGGTAATTTTTAGACCTCTTTTCAAATTTTGTCATGTCATTGACATTTAAAAAGAAATGAAACATAATTTTCTCATATAATTATTTTTTATTACTTCCTTGACTTCATATTTGATTTTGTAGAGGTCGCAAAATGACCCGGTATTTCATACAGAGTCGTCAACGTTGAAAAATGAGCTTCGATCAAGAATACCCTAAACGTCCGGTCAGAATCAGAAAAACGGCACATCGTGTCTATTATTTTGAATTTTGATATATTCCTCTAGTCAATAGTCCGACCCTCGACTTGACTCTCCACTGGTGCGTTTTATGCACTTGTTATACAATCTACTATTTATTTATCTACCTACTTACAACAGATACAACCCCAGTGACGTTCATTTCAGCTTCAAACGCGACGATTCGACAGTCCTTCCCTCCGGCGGACAACAGCCGGCCGTCCTTCAGGCTGCAGACGGAGAATACGGCGCCATCTTTTACCCCCCATTTTGGAGTTAACCAATGTGTATGTGCGTGACACGTTAAATAAATTATTTATTTATCTATCTACTTACAACAGATTCAACCCCAGTGACGTTCATTTCAGCTTCAAACGTGACGATTCGTCCGTCCTTTCCTCCGGCTGACAACAGCCGGCCGTCCTTCAGGCTGCAGACGGAGAATACGGCGCCATCTTTTACCCCCCATTTTGGAGTTAACCAATGTGTATGTGCGTGACACGTTAAATAAATTATTTATTTATCTATCTACTTACAACAGATTCAACCCCAGTGACGTTCATTTCAGCTTCAAACGTGACGATTCGTCCGTCCTTTCCTCCGGCTGACAACAGCCGGCCGTCCTTCAGGCTGCAGACGGAGAATACGGCGCCATCTTTTACCCCCCATTTTGGAGTTAACCAATGTGTATGTGCGTGACACGTTAAATAAATTATTTATTTATCTATCTACTTACAACAGATTCAACCCCAGTAGCGTTCATTTCAGCATCAAACGTGACGATTCGTCCGTCCTTTCCTCCGGCTGACAACAGCTGGCCGTCCTTCAGGCTGCAGATATAGAATACGGCTCCACCTTTTACCCCTCTATTTTGCCTACAGCCAAGTATTATGTGTATGTGCGTAACTTTTTATCTATCTATCTACTTACAACAGATTCAACCCCAGTGGCGTTCATTTCAGCATCGAACGCGACGAT
Organism: Agriphila straminella; assembly: GCA_950108535.1. Taxonomy (NCBI): domain Eukaryota; kingdom Metazoa; phylum Arthropoda; class Insecta; order Lepidoptera; family Crambidae; genus Agriphila; species Agriphila straminella. The sequence continues at coordinate 1,539,436 of OX467321.1, read as the reverse complement.
CCGTCCGTCCTTCCCTCCGGCGGACAACAGCCGGCCGTCCTTCAGGCTGCAGACGGAGAACACGGCGCCGGAATGGACACCGCGCACGAGCTTAGCGATCGTGTTAGTGCCGCGGCCCCACACTATTATGTTGCCGTTCGAGTCTCCGGAGAGGACGTCACCTGAGCATAAATAAAAAAGAAATAATTTATATTCAGCCATCTAAAGGTCCCCATATATCCGGGCCGTGGCCGGGCCAGAGCTCAACGTATATTTGTTTTACATACAGAATCTCTTAGCACGACCAACGTAACTTGGGCCCCTGACACGTCACAGCCTGGACATGTGGGGACAGACTTTAATTGTCTACCTCAAAATCTATAGCAATCGCTTTCAATTTGGCACGAATACGTGACCTACGTCCATTGCTGTGGCATTACAAGGCACTGTGACAAACTGTCTTTGAGACCCATGGATGTACATGATTGCCAAATTAAAAGCAATTGTGATAGATTTTGAGTTAAGCAACAAAGCCCCCTTTTTTAAAAAAAAAAAATCTAGTACCACTAGTGGCTGTAAAGCTCGAATTAAATAAAATGTATGGTGTTTAAAAATTAATTTAATAGATGTTGCCACGAGGTTATCAAAAACTATGTGCTGTTTGGTCTCAAGTGTTTGGTCAAGGGTCTGACATGCTTTGATAGAGCGAGATCGTCTTATTAAGATTCCTATAGGAGGAAATAGAGAAGAGTGTCATGTTTTTTCTCTATCACCGACCGGACTTTTTTTCACGGTCGGGTTATAGGCAGAGTTCAAATAAGCAAAACAAACAAGTGGGGTTATATCAAAAGTGCCAGAGAAATTAAAGTTTTTGTGGATAACTCCCTAATTAATATTGAAGATTTATTATAAATCGAATGTGTAGTGTTTGTGTCTAGCATACAAAATGGTGGGATGTTCGATATTTGGCTGCAAAAGCAACAATCAAAGGAAAGAAGCGGGCGTTACATTTCATGCGTGAGTTCACTGTTTTCTATATTTTGATCACGTATTTCTTTCTCAAATCTCACAGGAACCAAGTTTCTGAGCTAAATCATTAGTTATATCATGAAAAACCTGATAAATAGGAAAAATCTAAAAATTATTTCTAAAAATAACCTCGTAAACATTTGACATGCAAACCGGTAAAATTGCGTACATCTACGTAATAGTAGAAGTCAGCTTAGCTTTGACGTCTACTAAAATCAGTAGGTTTATAATTCGATTTCCGGATGCCTACTATATAGAAAATTTTCCCCAAAAATTACCCCATATTTCAGGGAATTTCAAGCGATTTGATTTTTTCAGATTTCCGACGGAAGATAAAACTCGTGAAAAAGGTATAGAAGCAACTGGAAAAAAGAATTGGGTGCCACACACGTATTTGTTCAAAACATTAAAAAAAAATATTGTTTCCGAAAAACAGAAAAACTAACGTTAATAAAAAAAGTTCTGTATTCCAACGTTTAATAAAGACTTTACCTGTTTTAATTTAAAGTTTATCTTTTTATTCCATTAACCACACAATCTACAAACAACCCCAGCTAGTTTACTCTATGTATACGTATCTTACCGTTAAAGTACGGAATCCGTTAATCTGCAGATTAACTGGTCTAGTCAGTTAAAGTGCGAAATTACGATTTCCGTACTTTAACTAGTAATCTGCACATTAACGGATGCTACACCGTTAAGGGTACTTTTTCTGATTATGGCAACCCCATATTTTGACGTCATAATATATCTATCCCTTACACCCGGTCGCTCGGTAGCGCATCTACCCCTTTTAATATACTATATCTATGTGTTTGGTAGATATTATTTTATTATACCTATTCGAAGCTAGATGGCGCTTCTAATTTAGATCATTTTTCGTAATGAGTGATTTTTTTCCTAGATTTCAATGAATCACTTTTTGTTTTGTCAGTCGGTGCCACATTTACGTGCTGTTTTAGTTCGTTAAGCGTTATCTAGAATGTTTTTGATGAAAGTCCCAGTTTGAGTGGTCCACTCACCGTCCTGGTTGAACCCGAGGCAGGTGACGTACTTGGGCTTGTCGCGCGACTCGAACACGCCCAGCCGCTTGTACAGCACGTTGCTCTGGTCCAGGGTCCAGAAGGCGATGTGGTTCTTGCCGCACGTCACTATCTGGTTGCGGTCCAGCGGGTGGAACTCGGCCGCCACCACTGTGTCTACGGAACACTGGTGACGGAATAACATAATAAGATTAAAAGCGCCCGCTTACTACTTAAATACCTAATGTTGTTTCTAAATAATTTCAAACTAAGACTTTAAGAGTTCAAAATCATTAAATCGTATTTCTGGTTCAATACGTACCTGGATAAAGATACAAAGAACATAAAGAAATATATTCTCAATATCAGATCCATCTGAAATCGACATGACATCTATGACATTACATCAAAAAGTGTTAATTTTCTTTAAAGATCGCCTTAATACCTTGGTCTCCGCGAGGCAGTGCCCCTTGTCCGGCATCTGCCACTCCCACACGGATATAGTATGATCCGGCTAATGAGCCGGATCACGCAGGTTAGTAACGCACCGCCGTCCGATTCTAACCAACGTCGCTAGAAATACGCTATTGTAAGTTGTTCCAAAGTTACCTTGGTCTCCGCAAGGCAGTACCCCTTGTCCCGCCTCTGCCACTCCCACACGGATATAGTATGATCCAGCCCGTCGTCTACGCAGGCTAGTAACGCGCCACCCGTCCACCAGATTACGTTGGGAGAACGTTAAACAAGCCATCGCATGCTCCACCCGGCCAACGTCGTTAGAAACACGCTAATGTAAGTCGTTCCATAGTTACCTTGGTCTCAGCGCGGCAGTACCCCTTGTCCCGCCTCTGCCACTCCCACACGGATATAGTATGATCCAGCCCGTCGTCTACGCAGGCTAGTAACGCGCCACTCGTCCACCCGATTACGTTGGGAGAACGTTAAACAAGCCATCGCATGCTCCACCCGGCCAACGTCGTAAGAAACACGCTAATGTAAGTCGTTCCATAGTTACCTTGGTCTCCGCGAGGCAGTGTCCCTTGTCCGGCCTCTGCCACTCCCACACGGATATGGTATGGTCCGGCCCGTCGTCCACGCAGGCCAGTAACGCGCCACCGTCTGCCCGGGAGAACGTTAAACAAGACACTGCCCGCTCCATCTGTCCGGCACCGATCACCGCCAGGGTCGCCAGGGACACGCTGTTCCATACGCGGACGTGGGGCTGTGGGACGAAACAATATATTTCAATAAGCAAGACAGCAGAACAGTTGAATAAATAATGTAAAGAATAGCGTGAAAATGAGCAAGCGAATGCTGACATTGAGGACTGATAGAGGCCAGACACTTTGCCTTCGGCATAAGCATAAATGCCTTTAGTAGTGTAGCTCGACGTAGACGATATATGACGCGGCGTGTTTCAACGGTCGGAGCTGATCGGGCGGAATCGCGCGTGAATAATCGCACGAAGTACACCAACTAACATGAGGTTGGACACTAAAATATCTCATGAGCCTCACCCTAGCGTCTAGTCGGTCGTGGCCGGCGCACTGGCCGCTAGCTATGACCAGCTTGTTGGGGTGGATGGCCAGACACTTGACGTCGTCGGTGTGACCAGAGTAGTGTCGCTGGAATTACTCGTCTACGTTGAACAGGCCACAAAGTACACCAACCAACTTGAGGTTGGACATCAAAATAGCTCATGAGCCTCACCCTAGTGTCTAGTCGGTCATGGCCGGCGCACTGGCCGCTAGCTACGACCAGCTTGTTGGGGTGGATGGCCAGACACTTGACTTGACGTCGTCGGTGTGACCGGTGTAGTGTCGCTGGCATTACTCGTCTACGTTGAACAGGCCACAAAGTACACCAACCAACTTGAGGTTGGACATCAAAATAGTTCATGAGCCTCACCCTAGCGTCTAGTCGGTCGTGGCCGGCGCACTGGCCGCTAGCTATGACCAGCTTGTTGGGGTGGACGGCCAGACACTTGACGTCGTCGGTGTGACCAGTGTAGTGTCGCTGGCACTGCTCGTCTACGTTGAAGAGGACCACTACTGCGGCCACGAAGTACACGATCTCGCCGGTTGGTAGGAGGTAGAGGTTGCTGCGGCAGTCTTTGCCTCTGTAACAAAATTGAACTAATTAATATGAATCTAGGAAATTGAGACGAAATGTAGAAAGATAAGAGATCAGCTATACTATTATCTAAAGTTTGCAGCGTCTAGTTTGTCGCTGATGCAGCTGCGTTGTCTGGCAGGTGACATATTCCCAATACTGGATAAACTCTTTGGAATCTATGGCATTTTGCCTAGTGACTCAGTAATGGGTATAATGATATCTGTCAGAAACTCTACGAAACGATTACTGACAGTGAAGTTGCATGTTAGGTATAGCTCTGTCTCTATTTCAACATCACTTTGATGTTGCTATAAGAGGTTAGAACCTAAACTAAGATTTGACTCGAGTGTTATACTTAGCTGTGAGTGTTTAGTTTACAAATACATAAGAATTGCTATAATGACCGCTTCTGTGGTCTAGTGGTTGTGGTTCGCCCACCCGTGTATGACGCAGGGGTCCCGGGTTCGATTCCCAGAAGGGGGGTAGTTACTCGGTTTGGTTGGTGGTAAGGCTTATTTTAAATCCGTCTAGGAACTACCATCTTACCTAAGTCTGACGCCATAACAACAATTTAAAATTGCTGTGTTCAGGCAGTTATAGGTATGATAGCCAGTTCCTCAATGATGAGGTTTCCGGGTGTAGTGCGCTTCCACCTTTTCAGCCTTATCGTCACTTAAGAGCGTTACTGAGCTACACTAGCGCCGCCAATGGAAAAAAAATTGTAGTGCTTAAATAAATACGAAATTGTGAATTGTGTTCTTCTGGTGTACCTACTCCGAATAAGCTTTGTTGTAATTTTTATCGTTTAAACAATATTTTATAACTAGTCGTTTAGTTGTCGCCTAGTTTATTGCAATAAAATTCCATTAAACTAAACGACAGACTAGAAAATATAGTTTAAGCGATAAAAAGTACCACAAATCTTATACGGAGTAGGTACACTAGAAGAACACAATTCACAATTTCGCCTTTATTTAAGCACTATGATTTTTTCCATTGGCGGCGCTATTATAGCGCATAAACGCTCTTAACATCAGGGTGAGGCTAAGCACTATCCCGTTGTGCATAAAAAAAGTCACTTTGCGAGCTATCAGAAAGTGCTTGTGGCTCAGACAGATTTGCTTACAGTTTCTTCAAAATATTCTCCACGCTTTTTTCTTCGAACTATTTATTTCGTAAATATTCATTGTTTCGTTTATTGTAATGTAGTGAATCATTTATCGATCATTGTCGGCGATCTGCCCAACGGAGCGAGACCGTGCCGACCTTCAAGCGTAGGGCTGCCAAAAGACCAATAAGTTAAACGAAATAGTAACTTAAGAGCCTATTTCATATGTATCAATATTATCTGCAATTTAAACGGAATTAATGACATCTTCATTAGAGGCGTTCCTAGTTGTAAATTATCAATTACCTACCTAAATAGTTAGAATAATTACCATAATTATCCCATACCAGTGTTGGGCGTAATTAATTACTTTTGTAATTAAATTACTAATTAGATGAAAAGTAATTGAATTACTTTAATTGAAATTACATGTAATTGGAATTAATTTAATGCAACTACATAAATCACTAGTAATTCCAATTACATTAGTTTGTAATTAAAATTACTCAATTACTTTTTATGGGGGTACATAAAAGATAAATAAAATTGAGATGTTGATCGCTTGCTGTCCTCACGCAGCATATCACAACCGATGCTTTTAGTGCATGTGTGTGTGTGTGTGTGTGGCTTGTTACTGCACACAGGTATCCCTTCTCGCGCGTGCACCTCTCTTCTCTAGGGATTTTCGATCCGGGGTCGTCGATCCGATTTTTCGAATCGTAATGGATTGTATCGGATCGCATGCCGTCGATCCGATCCTTAGGGAATCGATCCGGATCGGATGCAAATAAGTAAGGACGCGATTATTTTTTGATTTTTACGAAGTAAACCATTAAAAATAAAGTTATTAATCTGTGGTTGACGGTGTTGGTCTTTTTGACTATTTACTAAATCTACTATTTAAGATTAGCTTAACATTACTTATTGTGAAACTGCTTGTCGACCCCAATAAATAGAAAAAAACCATGTAAAACTTGTAAACAAGTACCTTGAATGATGATGATTGATGCCGCCATGTTTAAAATGTAAACAAAGATATGATTCGTTACAAATAAACCTAAGTAAGTACCTATTTTTCGTAAACAAACCACGTTTTAATTCATACGATCCAAGCGATCCTATCTTTCAAGTTTTGTATTGATCCGGCAAAAAATCGTATGGTCTCGATCCGATCCGAAAATCGCCGGATCGTATGCCTGCCAATCCGATCTTTCAAAAGATCGGCGGGTTGATTATCCAATCAGAAACCACCAAGCGACCGGTCTCATTTGACAGATGAATGTGATACATTGCTTCTTCTTTTTGGCCTAAAAAAACATACCAAAGAAAAGTAGCAATGTTTGTCAAATGAAACCGGTCGCTAAATAGTTTCTATTTAGATAATCAGCCTGCGGATCGGCGCATCCCTACTCCTCTCTTCGTCGCACCCGTCGCGTCAGTGCGTCGTTAGCAGTGGTTTCGCTACCTACCACAGAAACTACATCGTATTATTTAAAATACTACCTCAACTTTAAAAGAAATTATATAAGTAGTTAGGTAATTACAATTAACAATTACAATTACCAATTGTAATTGTTAACTGAATTACTTTTTAATAATTTCAAGTAATTTGTAACTGAAGTCGCCAATTACAATTTGTAATTGTAATTGTTAATTAGTAGTTAATTACATTTTGCCCAACACTGTCCCATACATAGGCAACAAGAAAAATAAGTAAATGGGTACAAAATTACTACGCAACACAACACAACCAACAAATAAATGTTTCGCACATTTCATAAAATAAATTTCCTCTTTGCTCGAATGATTAGGATAGATAAAAGAAGTGACAACCCTAATATCAACGTTATTTTTTGTGTTGTGAGATATACAATTTACGGAAATATATTATTTCTAGGTCAATTAAAACAAACAAAGAATTACCAGCAGTCATAAGCGGTTCTTGTTACAAAGCATGCATGTTTAAACTGATTAGTAATTCCGCATTTTTTCACATACTTACTTAAATTAAATTAACACGGAAAGACTGAGTTTTACGTTACCTACTTAACTATGAAAAAAATAATATTTATCAGACAAGCTAATTAACAGCTAAGAAATCAGTTCATAAATTATGTACCTACTTATTTAGAGTAAGCCCTTAATAATTCAGTCCAATACCTACCTAAATAATACCTTCGATCAAGAATACCCTAGATTTTCAGAGTCTCAAAAATGGCACCTCAAATAGCGTCCCACTTACAAACTGGGCGCTTATTTTGCACAAAGTAAGTGAAATAAGATTATTTTGTACAAAATAAGTGATATAAAATGTGAGTTTGTACAAAATAAGAAGTGATTATGTACAAAACAAGCGCCAAATTTGTAAGTGGGACGCTATTTGAGGTGCCATTTTTGCGTACTGTTTTAGTTCGTGAAGCGTTATCTAAGATATTCTTGATCGAAGCTAAATACCCACTATTCTTGATTTCTTAAGCGATAATATAATTCTACTAAAGTCCCAGTTAATAAGTTGCGTGTTAACCTAAAAAACCGCTTAGGCTGGAGGTCAAACGGCTTCCTCGGCTTTCCTATCGAGATCGTTTTACCGAACACCATGGAACGAGGCCTTAAGAGCGTTTATGCGCTATACTAGCGCCGCCAATCGAAAAAAAATCATAGTGCTGAAATAAAGGCAAAATTGTGAATTGTGTTCTTCTAGTGTACTAAGCGATAAAAAGTACCACAAAGCTTCTTCGGAGTACACTAAAAGAACACAATTCACAATTTTGCCTTTATTTGAGCACTATGTTTTTTTTTCGATTGGCGGCGCTAGTATAGCGCATAAACGCTCTTAAACACGTACCCACCCACTATTTCATATTAACTGGCGACAAATTTCAGTGTGGCATAACATTTCAAGCTTTCGTTGACACGGATTAACGACCTCTGGCAATTTCCTGCGGCGAAGAGTTGCCAGATTAGCAGAGGTTGGCCGGCCAAGCGTGGTGGCACAAAAAGCAGCCTTGGCGCAGGCTCAGCGACCGGTCGCAAATGATTGTTGATGAAACAATGGGATTGCTAAGGTGCCAGTCACGGTGGCTGGGAAAGCCTTCATCTTGAAGATAGTGCAAGTCAGGTAAAGCTTGTGTGTGTAAGGCATTATTCCTTACTCAATATTATAAATGCGAGAGTTCGTTTGTTTGTTTGTTACGCCTTCACGTCTTAACTACTGAACCGATCATCATGAAATTTTTGCATACACGGTGTCAGAGGTACAGAAAAAGACATAGGGTACATTTTATCCAGAAAACGAATAGTTCCCGAGGGATAGCGAAAAAACTGTCCACGCAGACGAAGTCGCGGGCGGCCACTAGTTTTTTATAAAACTAAGTTCTACGCCCAGCTACTTAAAAGTCTGTTTTGTTTGTTTTTAAGGTGTAGTGATCACGCATATTGAAAACAAAAAAAGAGTTGATTCCACAAAGTAGTGCAGTTACTATCGCAATCAGTTACTATTTCAGACCCGTGTGTCTGGTGTTACCAAGTTTAAAATGAAGCAAGTGGCAATATTAAAGACTAATTTTAATAGTATATAAGTCTGCTTTGTTTTGAACCGGCTTAAAATTCGTGACACTGTCGTGTCCTCGGTTAAGTAATTGTCTAAATATTAGTCATGGACAGCGTTCGTGAATGTGGACAACGGTCTAATTTCCCCAGACTATACCGTCCACCTGAGGTCGTCTGGACATATACGGACAATTATTATGATGACGTCACGTAATAAAGGCGAAATATAACCACTTTACAACCTATTACTTTTATAATATTACAATTAGTAGGGCATTAAAGCTTTACGACTGCGTAAATAAGAAAAAAAATATGTTTTTATTATAAATACAGAATACATGGGCTTAGCGAGATTAACGGCCAAATACTCAAACGAATCTTAAAGTTAAGGCCACCTTTCAAATTCAAAAAAGTTGTCAGATTTGACATAAACCCTATGAAACTCACAGCTTCCTTAAAGTTAAGAAGACTTTAACTTTAGCTAAGAAGACGAGTATTCGGCCGTAAGACACGGTGAGGTATTTTCTTGCCATTTTTTTGTCAGTTAAAAGACGTCATAATGGGTAGTAGGGTAAAAGAATTGACGATTTAAAAACGCCTATTATGTGAGCTTATTTAAAAAAAGAATATTTCAATTTCCTAGTGGCCCCCCGAAAAACTGGCCCTGGCTACGCCTATACAGGAGGGTTACATGAAAATCATAAATCATAGCTTTAAAATTAAATGTTCTTTGATTAATTCTAAAAGTTGACCGACTTACCGTGAGATCGGCACGCGTTTTCCGAACGATAAGTAGTTTTTGTTTTTTTTAGGTTCTAGACTGTACTAGGTAGGTATGTAATTAAAATCAGTGGCCTGCTATTTCAGAATTAGTTAATCTAATAGGTATATGTGTTAAATTAACTCATGTTTTTCTCATATCAGAAAAAAATATCATCTTATTGGATTCTTATTTAAGAGAGAGACTCAAAATAATAACATCGCTTGAACCAAATAGGTATATTTTTTCAATTGTTTTGCTGCCTATCAATTTGGTAGTTAAAGGTAAAATGAAGATGTATTGTCTGAGAGTGTCGCATGTTTGCTGTCACTCGTATACGATTCCTAGTAAGGCGGTGGTGTGGGAGTAATTGACACCAATTCCGAGAAACACTACAATTGGTAAAATGGACAAACGAATTTCAGTTTATTAGCATCAACGTGGTCTTGACCGCTACTAAAATGGTCTGTCTTCACTGAGTCGCTTCAACTTTCAAGTCCTCTTGCGTCAAGCGCATGCAATTTTGCCTCCAAACCGTGCGCTTACCCTTTCAACTTGCGTCAAACGCATGCAATATTGATTGCCTCCAAACAGTGCGCGCTTCCACGATCAACTTTCTGGTATACAAACAAACTTGTCACTTTCTGAGGAGAAAGAAGAAGAAGAATGCGGTATTGCATGCCCTGAGGCATGCCTCTGTTATAAGCGCAAGAAGAAAGCGAAAAGGCACCGTCAGTTTGCACTATTGAAACTTGAGGCATGCGTCAGATGAAAGTGAAAGGGGGAACAGAGGAACGGTGCGAAAGTGGCGCCGCGGTGAATTATATTTAATATTATAAATCTAATACACAATTTTAAAAATGTTTATCGTGGAGATTTTAGGGCCCACAGTCTAGTATTTTTAGACGGTATCGCTATATTCCCTCGTAGTCACTGCTAGAAGTAGATAGCAAAACTGCTAAAAGTGGCCGTTTTTGACACATTTGCTATCTACTTCTACGAATGACTACGAGGGCATGTAGTGATACCTTCTAACAATACTAGACTATGAGGGTGGCATTTCCTAAGGAAAAACCCTCGTAAAAATTTAAGATAAAAAAAAAAAGAAAACTATACTAGACCATGGGCCCTAAAATCTCCACGATAAACATTATTAAAATCTTTTTCTTTTTCTTCTTTTTTTTATTATTATTAACTTATTAAATAAAAACTCTGAGGGCGCCACTTTCGGTCATACAACCGCCTTAATGACACGGATTAAATAAACACTTATACTCGCATGTAAGAACTTTTATTAAACTCCCCGCCCCGCAACGTTATCAACGTCTAATAAGTAAAAAAATAGGAGAGAAAACTAAAAGCGAGAAAACACATAGTTGGAAGAGGAAAGCATACGTTAATATTATTGTAGCTAGCTAACTATGTATAGCTGCTATAATTTTGGCTGCATGCAATCTACCCTTCACCGACCTATAATAGTGAGAATTTATCAAATAAGGTACATAAATTTTCTACAGGTTGAATTTGAAAATGACATTTTACCCAGTTTATGTATTAAAAAATCATAGCGTTTAATAAATCAAATAAAACTGAAGTATAACAAGATTAAAGAAAAAATCGTTTCAAAGAGTTTATTCTTTTGTTTGTATGTATTTACACACAATCTAATTCTGCTATGTAAATACTATACAGAAGATGATAAGGATCAAGGAGTTATTGTACAAAGTTGTTCACCCCATGACTCACTCATGAATTCCACAATTATTCATTTTATCAAAAGGCTTTACATCTTTCTGTCAACAATGGCTTTCACAATTTTACCAGAAATATTATTTTGGATTATTTTCGTTGTCAATTGATCGATTGTTGAATATTTTATTTAGTTTGGAGAAAAATTGTTAGGAATATAAATGTCATAGATAAACATCTATGAAATTATGCGTTGTTTTCAAACTCTATACCGACACATTGTCTATTAAAACCTATAAAGCGTATACACGCATGTATGATAAATAACTGAAAATACAGATAAAGGTAGAAATTTGTTTAAATATTCAGCTGTTAAATTATTTCCAGTCAATAGTGTGACCTTCAATAGGATCGATAATGGTAATGCTGTTATGGGTTCATTAAAAATAAATGACCGTGTCTAGATTTATTAGTTTAGACTCAAACCTGTCAGATCAAAATACAAGGGTAGTAGAAGGTTAAAAGGTTGTTACTAGGCTTCGATCAAGAATATTCTAGATAACGCTTCACGAACTAAAACAGTACGCAAAAATGGCACCTCAAATAGCGTCCCACTTACAAACTTGGCGCTTATTTTGTACATAATCAATCACCTCTTATTTTTTACAAACTCACATTTTATATCACTTATTTTATTTTATACAAAATAAGCTTATTTTGTACAAAAACACATCTTTTATCACTTACTTTGTGCAAAATAAGCGCTAAGATTGTAAGTGGGACGCTATTATGGTGCCATTTTTGAGACTCTGACCGGACATCTAGGGTATTCTTGATCGAAGTTACTAGGGCCTGAAATGCATTCATGTTTTCCCGGAAAATAACTTTTCATATCTATGTCCATCAGCCATTTTTGATGTCCCCACTGCTGGGGCACAGGCCTTCCTTAGGCCGTAAGGAGGATGGGCCATAACCCACCACGCGGGCCTAATGCGGATTGGTGGGTGTTAACGACTGCAAATGCAGCCGGGACCAACGGCTTAACGTGCCTTCCGAAGCACGGAGAAGCTCGAGATAATAAATTTTTGGTCACTCATCCCATGACCGACCCATGCGAACGTTGCTTAACTTCCGCAATCGCTGGGCCAGGCGCTAAACCACTGCACCACCGAGCTCCTCAATTCTATAGTTTTAGGTATTTTTTATGCACAACGGGATAGTGCTTGGCCTTCATTCACGTCACCTGATGTTAAGTGACGATAAGGCTGAAGGTGGGCGCACTACACCCGGAATCCTTATCACTGAGGAAATGGCTATCTTACCTCTAACTGCCGGAAACAATTGTTGTTACTTATACCGTCAGACTTAGGTAAGATGGTGGTTGCTAGCAAGTCCGCCCTTGAAATAAGCCCTACCACCAACTAAACCGAGTACAAATGTACCTCCCTCCTGGGAATCGAACCCGGGACCCCTGCGTCTTACACGGGTGGGCGAACCACTAGAGTCTAAGAGTCTACTGCATGACTAGACCACAGAGGCAGGTAAAAAAATAATGGGAATATAACAATCTAATATTTGCGCCATGAAGTCCGAGCAACCGCGCGGTGGCGTAGGGGAGCTTTTGCCACAGATTAGTTAGATGTTACTACGTCCTTTGCCCAGAAATGACAGTCTTATGACGATGGTGATGATTACACGGCTGTAAATGGTGTAATATAAAATGCCCACGTATATCGCAGAATAGCGTACCTATACAGGGTGTATTTGTAACCACTCTCCAAATTTTAAGGATGTGTTCAGTCCATGAAACTGAACAACTTTCTCCATGAAACTGTTCACTTGATCTCTTTGATTTGTATAAAAAGTCATTTTTTTACATATTTGACCCTATGTTTCATGGAGAAAGTTGTTCAGTTTCATGAACTGAACACATCCTGAAAATTTGGAGAGTGGTTACATATACACCTTGTACAAACATGTCGGTATATACAGCAGTGGCGAGTGGTGAAATTATGGCGAGGTGAACCGCTCTACAAAAATGTTATGATCTGCGTATTGGATCGGTGGGGTGGTATTTCTAAAAGGTAAGCTAAGCCGATGGTATATGGACCCTTCGCCACTGATAGAGTTTGGTCAACGCAAGATGAGACTCGGTTGGAAATGAGACTAATTTTGCGCCTTATTTTAAGGTTCAGTTTCCAATAACTTAACCTCTAAAACTTAATTTAACAGGGAAAGTGGCGCCGCCATTTTAATCTCATCTTTCGTTGACCAGACTCTATACACATACATTTTAACTCTCAACCGCTCACCATACACCCACTCTAGCTTGACCTTGCTCTGCGGCGGGGGCGCCACCTTCGCGGGGTCGGTCCCGTCGTGGTCGCTGGGCCCGTACAGGACCACGGGCCGCCGCCATTGTCACTACAGATACATTTAACCCTCAAACGCTCACCTGTATCCATACACCCACTCTAGCTTGAGCTTGCTCTGCGGCGGGGGCGCAACCTTCGAAGGGTCGGTCCCGTCGTGGTCGCTGGGCCCGTATAGGACCACGGGCCCCCCGCACACGGACCCATTGTCAGTACAGATACATTTTAACCCGCAAACGCTCACCTGTATCCATACACCCACTCTAGCTTGAGCTTGCTCTGCGGCGGGGGCGCTACCTTCGAAGGGTCGGTCCCGTCGTGGTCGCTGGGCCCGTACAGGACCACGGGCCGCCCGCGCAGGTACATACGCATGGACCCATCCTCTTCGTTGTACTGGCATGTGTGGGTGCTACAGATAATAACGATCTTATTATAATATGTATTTTACAGACAACTGAGTGATGGAACACCTTATTAGTAAAATACTCCTCATTTCTTTCCGAATTTTGTGTTGAATTACTACTTTATCCTATGTAATTGAAATGAGATGACTTGATGTAGCAGGACTAGGTATTAACAAAATTAAATCAAAATTAAAAAAAAAATATATCACATTAAATCTAGTGTAGAGCCACCTAAACAGACTCTTTAGGGCTAAGTACCAAAAACAAAGTTAAGATGTTTTCTAAAAATAAATAATAAAGGTAGTGGAATTAGTAGGTACTCAGATGCTAAATTAAGAAGTAAAAGAACTAAGTTTTAAGTAGCCAAGCTACGTATATAGGACGTTTGATTTACATAAATTATTTTTGTATTATTGGTTAATTTCAGATAATATATAATCATTAAGGGTTAGTTGTTAATAAACACAAGCTGCATTTTAATATTAGTCAAGTTAGATAGTTCAAGGTTAGTCAGGTAGTTAAAAAGTTTTACCACCACTCCAAAAGTCAAAATAAACGAGATTAAAAAAAATGCAAATTAAGCACAGGTCCCACTGCAACCAAGAAACCAAGCGACTTACATCGGGGTGAATGACATTTTGCTCTCAAAACGGCGCTTCTGCCCACAAGAATTAAAAAAAATAAACCACCCGGTCAGCAGAAAGCGTCCAAATGACTACTAGCCGGTACAAAATAATCTAAAAACAAATATTGTCCTGTTACATGAAACTATTACGTTAATTGATCATTAGCTGATAATACAATGGATAAGCTATTAAACAGTACCTGTCATCCATAATGACGCCAAAACGAGTAAAGTTCGAAACAACACCCTTTTTTTTTAATTACCAAAAACGGCAGTGAAACGAGCGCGAGGCCGCGGAATTAAGAATTTGTGAAACGAGTTCGCGTCAGACAGCCGGCTTCCAAGGAAAACATTGGCAGACTGCGTGTGGTGGGGAACGGAACGGAACACCACGTGATGGAATGCGAGCCAAAGTTACTGTCGTGCCACTATACATTATCACTTTAGTTTTCAAACTGCTTTAAACCGGTGAGCAAAGCAAGCAATGTAGCTATTACAAAGTAGAAATGAAGGTGTTCAGAATGACGTGATGCGGGCATGCGGGCACTAAAGAATTACCTATATACTTTAAGTAGTTTTGTGTGAATCATCTTTAATCTTAACTGAACGGTGACGTTTGCATTCAGCTCAACTGAGGCAAATTGCACGTTTAGAGTTTTTGCGGACACTGAATTAACCTTCACCTATTACTGTATTAGGTAACAAAAGATGTTTACAATTAGACATGGGAACCACGTTAACATCTTATTGCAATGGAATTGCTGTAGGTACTGCCTGTCGATTCTTTAACAAAAGTGTTTAAAACACTAACTAGTTTTTTACACTTTTTAAATGGTTAAAATTGACGGTTTCCTATATTTCATTCGCTTTAGATGAGAACAACGAATTATTGAAGAAATATTACGGTATAGGAAAACCGTTGGGTGAATCTGTGATGCAGAATGGTAGGTAAAATAAATAAGTTTAGAAATAAAAAAAATAAATTATTTTTTTTTTTCAAAACAACACAATGCGGCCCTGTCTGTAAACACGCCCTTAACCGGAAACGTCCAGCCTCTATACGTTCATTAGCAACAGAGAAACCACCCATTGATTGTCACTCATGCGCAGAGTGCCAGAGTCACAATCACAAAGTGATCCGGCTTTTAGTAGGCGATCAGACATGCGCGTAGGCATAAAGGATGATCCGTTACTTTATAGGGAGATTAATATAAATTGTCCACTTGTGTACCTAACTGCTGCAACTGTGGCCGACGTATTGCTAATCAAATTATTTTCATATAAAAAAAGGTAAGAATTTTTATTCTGGATTTTATTCATTGATGAACTCGAGAAGAGTGATCAACAATATTAGCAAGTTTTTGACTACTCTGCGGTCAGACGAGAAAATGGGTGCCGAAAAGAATCTGAAAGGCGACCGTTACTTATTCAGGGAAACTACAATGAGCCTCAGACAACTCCTCAGATATGAACGAAATAAATTGTCAATCATAATTATTCGGTTCCTATGCGATCGTCCCGTAACGTGCCGGCAACACATCTAAGGGCTGGTTTTTCAATCATCAGATAACAGATCCAAATCTAATAAAAGTCATTAAAAATGTGACAGACAAATGAATGACAAGCATTTTCAATTTTGCAGTATAATATACGCTATCAAACGGATAAAGCTCTATCTAGGCATTGAAAAATCAGTCCTAAATGACATAAATTATGTGGCTAATGGTCCCTACCATTAGCCACATAATGGCCACATGATTATTGTCATTTAGGATACTTAAAATGTTATAATAATTTGCACAGCCGGTGTGTTGACCGGGCCAAAATTGTAGCCACGTTATATTGCAGCCAATATATAGGGTCCTTCTCAAATAGTGCACAAAATTTTATTGACCCCTTAAAATTTTGTGCACTATTTAAGGACCTTATATTACTCGTTTTTGTTTTCCTTCACCATTCCAGGCCTTACTTAAGGTGCGGTCACATTTGTCTGACGCCACGTGTTAAGATGACATCGGTTTTAATAATAAATGTATGTGTCGTGGGCCAATCGTTGAACTGGGCCGATCGAGATCTGCCTGGGCAGATCACAACACGCCGGCATTTCTTGATTTGCCTTTTCAAAACCCGCCATATCGTTCGATCTGTTTATCGATCTGCCTAATTTTTAATTGATTGGGCACATCATGAAATTATTGGCCAGATCATGAAATGCCGGCACATCGTGATCTGACCAGGCAGATCTCGATCGGCCCAGTTCAACGATTAGCCCACGACATATGCACTACTTTTTTTTTATTTTTTTATTTATTTATCCAAATAACATTACAATAATTATTCTAAAGATGCCTTTACGCTTATAAACCTACGAGGTTTGTTCAAACGTTGCACATTCGACTCGGACGATAACAATTAAGTAAAAACAATAACAATACGACATGCGTCAGTCGCACGCACACAATATTAAGATACAAATAGGAGCGTTTTACCTACCATTAAAACGCATATTGTGTCTGAAGCCTTATTCGAAGCCTTGGTAAACAGATTGAGAATAGCGGTGCCTTCCCGTTACCGTTCAGCATCATTATAATAGGTCTATCTTACTAAATTACGTCACATCCGCATCCGTGTGACGTCATATCTCACTTCACTATGTTCACCAGGCCGCCGCCATTGCGGGTTTCCGCGCTCATTGCAGTCTCAAAATCTGAAAAATACTTTACAACTATTGAGCATTAAATGCATACCAGGCAGCCCTTGAAGGTAGGCTTCGAATAAGGCTTCAGATACAATATGCGTTTTAATGGTAGGTAAAACGCTCCTATTGTGTCCTATTCGCCGTTATTCGAAGCCTTGGTAAACAGATTGAGACATTGTTTGTTATCGCCTGGTGAACAGGGACAGGACGCCAATGTGACACTCTAATTATCATAACTAGTTTATTTCTCTTAAAATTTATTAATTAATTTAGATTAAAAGAAAGCTTTCTTTAATTAGTCTTTACTAATTTAAAGAAAAAATTATAATACAAAAAAAGCAATAATTAAAACTAAAATAAAGTCGAACAAGTTGACAAATCAGATCAGCTTTAAATAAATTCACTTATTTTTTTTTTTTTTTTTTTGTACATAATTATTTAACATAAATTATCTAACTCATAATATTTCAATCGTGTTATCGTTTAATATGACTGCTGGCTGACAGTGCATCTCTGCTTAAACCGCGTCGAACGCCTACTTCAAAATAATCTGGGACAAAACAACGTTTTCTTCGCAGATTCTTTTATAACAAAAGTGATGTCAGTTGCTGCACAATTAATTCACTTCAAGATACAAACCTTACCAATTCTTTGAGCTTTTGCTCTGCAAAAAAAAAAAAAAAAATCGATATAAAATCCTTAACTGGATTTGGATATCATAATCAAATAAATCTTTGTGAACGCGGTCACAAAGTTATTACTTTAATATCAAATACTTGATTAAATTATTTTAATCGTAAACTGCGAACTGAACTCAATAAATACCAACCCAAAAATAAACGTTATAAGACTGATTTAAGCCAAAGGTAGTTAGTAGTAACTACCTTTGGTGTTATACACTTAGGCCGACTAGCTAGCTAAAGTGTCTGTGTGCGCCACTGTTTGCGACATCTTGTTGCTAATGTCAGACTAGTGTTATATAAATTGCTATCGAATGTTAATTAATATTTACAAGGCCATTTGAATTTTAATTTTTAAATAAAACATTTAGTATTCGATTGGTCAGCACACAGCAGCTGTGTTAGCCCAAAACAAAAACAAACAAAAAAAAAAAAAAAAAAATAGGTAAGTAGCCACTACACCTAACTGACACATTTTTAATTATCATCGCAAAATTAAATGACATCTTAACATTGGGAATCAAAATACTAGGTAAAGATTATAATAGATATAAAATTAAAAGATGCATAAAAAGAACAAATTAATATGACCGTACTGCATACCAAAGAAAGAAATAATTATTTAGTAAAGAAATATGCCTTTAATTATTCCAACATGTCTTTACTTTCAGTACACAAAGATAAAGGTAAATAAATAAAATATTTTCTTTTTATCAATCTATAAAATAAATATTTAAAAAAAAAAAAAATTAAAAATAAAAATAATAAAACAATCAAGTTTCTAAATGTCATGGTTTCTATGGCCATCGGAAAAGCTGCACGCAGCATCAACTTTATATTCGTTTTAAACTTGAATTTCAAACAATATAGCAAAAATGATGCATATCAATAATAATAGTAATAATAATTACAATTAAAATACTTTCATTTAATTATTTAATTAAAATCACATAAATACTTTGGAATTATCCACCGAGAAGATTACCTCTGTTATCTAACAAATCAAGTATCATCACCCGGATAAATAAACAAGAGCAGGGTGCCAGTGCTTCCCCGTGGTAGTTAAGCTCGCTTAGGAAAGTATATTTAAGTAAATCATTCGCAGACACCAACCAATATAACATCAGAGCGACAGTGTTTACAACAACTGACTAATGTCAAAGTGCTTAAGTGTATTATTTTAAAGTTATTTCCAGAATATGGTACATGTTATGGTAGCTAAATAAAAGTGTTTTCATATTCTACTGAAATATTCAACAAGTACTCTACACCGTGCTATGATTATAATTAAAATATAGAATGATTCAATCGAGGTCTGAGTAAAATCGAGATTCCCCCACGAATTTAATAGGGTTTACATCACAAAACATATACATATGAAAGTGATTTTTTAAATTCATATCTATTAATGTAAATAATAACGTGGTCAAAGTACAATAAAAACTAGCACTTTATGTATCTATGTACACACACATTACACGCCCCCGTCAAATCGGCTATCAATGCACTTTGTAATAAAAGCCAACATCATCAGACTTAAATTTTCATAAAATTTAAAATGTAAAACAGGCACAACCCTTGCAGTGACCACTTAACTAAAACGAGCTTGGATATCTGATCTGTCATCGGTCTCATGAGACAATATCAGTCTTCAAAGAATACAAATGAATATAAAATGTTCAAACAAAACATAATATCTGCTACAGTTATTTTGGTTACAGTGTAGCCAAAAGGGACACAATAAATAGGTTAGATTAAAACTATGACCTTTTAATCACAAAACGGCAAAATAAAGCGCGAGCTGAGCGAGCGCATCGAGTGTGCCACGGCAGCGGCCAGTGAAGCACCAGAACGCAACTGTTGGTGAACCTTCTTTGCGACACCCGGACTTTGCACCCGGTTTAATATTTTTAATAAAGACACATTTTAAATAACAGGAAAATATATTTATTGAAATATTTCAATCAAAATAACTTGTTGCCACTGGCCCACGGTTATAAAAATTAATATTAATAAATAACTCCCCAAAGAAACTTTCAAAATCCTTCTGGTTGTTCTGTAAACAGCAACTAGTGGTTGTTAAAAACATGGAGCTTATGTAAATAAAGATTTATTTCTATCATTCATTCATTGGTGGTGCCCACTAGAAGTACGGGAATATCTTGGATGATCCCCTTTTTAAGTTCCTCTCCCTCAGGGATTAAGGACAGTGTTTATACAGAATAATTAAATAAAATAATAAGATAAAATGATTTGAATTATGTACATATCGACGGTGCCTGGACGGTGCTCATCAAAAGCAACCGAAATAATTTATGTCAAAACATCAACCGACGGTGCTCCGGAGCGACCGGCCGAATTTATGTTAAAACCATAATAAATGTTTATCGAATGTAAATATATTTATTGACATTACATAACTATATGTATAATGACGGTGCCCATCAGAGGGCGACTGAATTTATGTTAAATAGTAAGATACTTAATCAACGGTATCCATCAGGAGTGACCGCCAGAGTTCATATCAAAGTATCAATCAACGGTGCTCAGAAGCGACCGGATGAATCAATATTAAAAATATTGTTACAACTCACACAGCTCTTAACATGTGGGGATTACTTCCATAGAGGAAGTAGACAGCATGTTTCAATTATAGAAAATTATGTAGATACAACTTTTCATAAACTTGTGTCAACGGTGCCAGGAGCAGCCAATAGACCTTCCCCGGTCCAGTTGCGGAACAAGCTGGAACCGAGGGGTATAATAATAATAGAAAGTATCTAATTACTATGATAAACTTTTGAATTACCTGCAATTTGAAATATATTTTTATTTTAAAACAATTACCACAATTTATTTTATTAATAACTAGCTGTACCCGACAAGCTTAATATACCACACATTTATTCAATCAAAGGTTAAAACACGAATTTTTTGGGCCAGGACAATCGGTCCTTCAAGTTTCATCACAATCCAATAAATGGTTTTGAAAAGAATAGAAAGCAAATATAAAGCATTCATTTTTATTTATACACAACACCAGACAAGATTAGTACCTACGCTCATTTTACTGGGAATTGAACCCGAGTAATTTTGCGCATTGATATCGTTTAAATGTAATATAAATATATACGTATAAATAGTAACGTATAAATGTTTTTATTAAAAACCAATATAAAGGCAACATTCTTTTGCAAAACCCTGACTACTTATTTTTGTTCAAAGCGCCTCGTTACGTATCACTATTCAGATTCACAAAGCAGTAGCTTTTCTCAAAAAAAAATATATTGAATACTCTTTCAAACGACTACGGCTAAACAACATCTCGAAATAAAATAGGGCGCAATGGTTAATCTCATCACTGGTCAAGTAAAACTATGAGTCGAACGAAATGCCGGATAGCGCCAGGATGGCGCCAGGATTCAAGCTGCATACACTTTCTCATATTTTGAGGAACACAACAAGGATTTGTGTGCTCAGCTCACATTCAACACAATATACTATAATATGCTTTACCAACAATGAATAGGAATCTTACGAAACATGTTTTCCGTAACGTAAAAATTTTCATAAGCATTAAATTTGTCAAAATTATAATCTTTTAGCAGATCGCATAGGCCAAAAGCGAATAAAACTCATGAACGGCAATTTAACGAATGTTAGAATTAACAGAAAATATTTTTCAACATATCGTGGGTAGAATCATACCATTATAAAATATGGAAAAATTTCACTGACCTTATGGTGAGGCGTTAGATTACCTCAATTCAATTCAAATCCTGCGTCGTATTCACTGTAGATCCATGCCCTCGCCCTCGTTCTCTGCTACTCCGCGATCGAATATGACGACGAAAACGGAGACGACACAGAGTCGGACCCAACTAACACTGATTTTACGTATGGTTTTAAAATTTCTACGCACACGCATTTTTAATAACCGAAAATAAATCGTAAGATGTTCATTTTTAACAAAAATATGCAATATAAAATCTAAATTACGAATTAAGAATTTCACGAACGCTAACAGCGTTTGACCTACTTTAGAAAACTTTAAAATTCGAATGCTAACAGCATTTGACCTACTTAGGAAAATTTTTAAATTTCGAACGCTAACAGCGTTTGACTAGATGTGAACGGTTGCGAAAAAAGGACGCCAATGAGCGCGGAAACCCGCAATGGCGGCGGCCTGGTGAACATAGTGAAGTGAGATATGACGTCACACGGATGCGGATGTGACGTAATTTAGTAAGATAGACCTATAATAATGATGCTGAACGGTAACGGGAAGGCACCGCTATTCTCAATCTGTTTACCAAGGCTTCGAATAACGGCGAATAGGACACAATAAATAAGTTTAGAAATAAAAAAATAAAATAAAATAAATTGTTCAAAAACAACACAATGCGGCCCTGTCTGTAAACACGCCCTTAACCGGAAACGTCCAGCCTCTATACGTTCATTAGCAACAGAGAAACCACCCATTGATTGTCACTCATGCGCAGAGTGCCAGAGTCACAATCACAAAGTGATCCGGCTTTTAGTAGGCGATCAGACATGCGCGTAGGCATAAAGGATGATCCGTTACTTTATAGGGAGATTAATATAAATTGTCCACTTGTGTACCTAACTGCTGCAACTGTGGCCGACGTATTGCTTATCAAATTATTTTCATATAAAAAAGGTAAGAATTTTTATTCGGGATTTTATTCATTGATGAACTCGAGAAGTGTGATCAACAATATTAGCAAGTTTTTGACTACTCTGAGGTCAGACGAGAAAATGGGTGCCGAAAAGAATCTGAAAGGCGACCGTTACTTATTCAGGGAAACTACAATGAGCCTCAGACAACTCCTCAGATACAAACGAAATAAATTGTCAATCATAATTATTCGGTTCCTATGCGATCGTCCCGTAACGTGCCGGCAACACATACAAGGGCTGGTTTTTCAATCATCAGATAACAGATCCAAATCTAATAAAAGTCATTAAAAATGTGACAGACAAATGAATGACAAGCATTTTCAATTTTGCAGTATAATATACGCTATCAAACGGATAAAGCTCTATCTAGGCATTGAAAAATCAGTCCTAAATGACATAAATTATGTGGCTAATGGTCCCTACCATTAGCCACATAATGGCCACATGATTATTGTCATTTAGGATACTTAAAATGTTATAATAATTTGCATAGCCGGTGTGTTGACCGGGCCAAAATTGTAGCCACGTTATATTGCAGCCAATATTATAGGGTCCTTCTCAAATAGTGCACAAAATTTTATTGACCCCTTAAAATTTTGTGCACTATTTAAGGACCTTATATTACTTGTTTTTGTTTTCCTTCACCATTCCAGGCCTTACTTAAGGTGCGGTCACATTTGTATGACGCCACGTGTTAAGATGACATCGGTTTTAATAATAAATGTATGTGTCGTGGGCCAATCGTTGAACTGGGCCGATCGAGATCTGCCTGGGCAGATCACAACACGCCGGCATTTCTTGATTTGCCTTTTCAAAACCCGCCATATCGTTCGATCTGTTTATCGATCTGCCTAATTTTTAATTGATTGGGCACATCATGAAATTATTGGCCAGATCATGAAATGCCGGCACATCGTGATCTGACCAGGCAGATCTCGATCGGCCCAGTTCAACGATTAGCCCACGACATATGCACTACTTTTTTTTTATTTTTTTATTTATTTATCCAAATAACATTACAATAATTATTCTAAAGATGCCTTTACGCTTATAAACCTACGAGGTTTGTTCAAGCGTTGCACATTCGACTCGGACGATAACAATTAAGTAAAAACAATAACAATACTGCGACATGCGTCAGTCGCACGCACACAATATTAAGATACAAATAAGTTGCATTGATGCGCATGAGTGAAATAGTTTCGTGTGCGTCCACCAGTTATCCAACAGGTTTCTGGTTTACGCGCTACAGGATGTTCGGAGAAATCTGATTGAACATTAGTTTAATAAAATTGTTGTTAATTAGTTATGTTTTTTTTTATTTATAGGTACCTACTTATAATTATGTTTGATTCAATTTTCTGGTAAGTAGTTATTACTTTGTGTAATTTTATTTAAACGAATTATGTTGATTAAAATAAACTACGTATCTGAAATTAAATTATCTATAAAATATGTTTTTAATCTTTGTTTGCAATTTTTTTCGTTTAAATTGTGTACGAAATTTTGGGGCATATTATTTGCTATTTTAGGGATTAAACAACACAGTCGTCTGCGACCAAAGTAATTGTTAGAATAAGGTTTAGTAATTATCTTTTGTGTTGTGTGCTTTTGTCTTTAGAAGCACACTTCTAACACGTCCATATATGTATATACGGCGTGTTAACACGTGGAGTCAGACAGATGTGACCGCATCCTTATACTTCTTCTGCTTCTCAAGTCACCATTATACTTATCAGAAATTTGTTTACACCATCTTCATGGCTATTGGCTACCATATAGATAGGTAGGTAACATATAACAAAATTATGATGACGCAAATATGATACAAGTACTTATATGATACAAGTTTTAATGATGATATAATTGCTTTGGTGAGAAAATCTAAAAGCTACCACAATCAAAACAACGCTTTGCTGAGAAAATCTTAAAGCTACCACAATCGAAATAAAGCAGGACCAAAACCGAAATAGTAAACCCAAACCAAAGTAAACCAGATGACCCAAAGCTGTTCCCAAAACCTCGAACGCTATAACGGACTTACCCGTGCTTCAATATAGGCCCATTTTGTGACGGCTTAGAATACAAATTTAGCAACGACTTTGTGGTTGTAAATCTAAAGGAAATAAAAGAAAACGTAACATTAGAAACTAAACTAAATAAGAAATAACACAGAACATTGTACATAGCTGCGATAGCGTAGCGTAGCTTTTTTACTAGCAGTTGCATTCATACATACACGGATACAACGATATCCCATGGTCTTCATCGTTCTTTCTTAAGGTGGCGCCGCGGTGAATTATATTTAATATTATATTTCCAATACACAATTTTAAAAATGTTTATCGTGGAGATTTTAGGGCCCACAGTCTAGTATTTCTAGACGGTATCGTTACATTCCCTCGTAGTCACTGCTAGAAGTAGATAGCAAAACTGCTAAAAGTGGCCGTTTTTGACACATTTGCTATCTACTTCTACGAATGACTACGAGGGCATGTAGTGATACCTTCTAAAAATACTAGACCATGGGCCCTAAAATCTCCACGATAAACATTATTAAAATCTTTTTCTATTAATAACTTATTAAATAAAAACCTCTGAGGGCGCCACTTTCGGTCATACAACCGCCTTAAGGCGCTTACCTGACCGAAAGTGGCGCCCCGCGTTGAATTTTATTTAGTGCGTCCGCTGCGTTAAGCGGGACACGCGCGCGGGAAGACATAGATTAGAGCTTACTCATGCACTGCAAGCATCTGTCCGTCAGAAAACCAGCAATCTATATTCCCGCGCCGTGTACCCGCGTCGGGATCCCGCTTAACGCAGCGGAGGGCCTAAATGGTTTAATTCTAATACCAATTTTAATAAAACTTTTCGTGGAATTTTTAGGGCCCATATGTCTAGTATTTTTAGACGGTATCATTACATTCCCTCGTAGTGACTGCTAGAAGTAGATAGCAAAACTGCTAAAAGTGGCCGTTTTTGTTGACACTATTTCGGTGGGGTAGTCACCTTAAGGGGCTGACCTGACATGAGCCATCTAACGAAAATTTGGTTTAAACCCATTTAAAACTAATAGAACAAAAATAAACATTATCCCGTTTTTTCGTTTTTAAATTTAGGTTGGCTGGCCTGGCTCATTTTAGCAAGAAGGATTTGGTCGTGGTAGTAATTTATGAAAATAAACTTACTCAAAAGAAAATAAAGACCACCATATGGTTTTCCATACAAACAAGCTAACATTGGCAAAGTTTTTTAATATAAATACAATCTGATTTTATTTGAATTTGATATTGTTCGAAAGCCAACATGCGGATAATCTTGTCGAATTTACAGTATATTTTCTCCAATTCGGCGTGTGTCAGAATAGAATAGAAAGAAATTTGAGTTTCATACAAAAACAAGCAAAATTATACGTTCTTCTTCTTATCGAATGAGGAATAGTTTCATACAAAAACAAGCAAAATTATACAGTCTTCTTCTTCTTATCAAATGAGGAATAGTGGCCACCTCTGGTGTTAGAGTTTATCAAGCCGCCTGTAAGGCCTCTAACTTGGCTTAACGACTGTTATCAGATTACAACAGCCAGGACCGACGGCTTAACGTGCCCTCCGAAGTACGGAAGCGCTCAGTTGTAATGCCACTTTACGGTCACCCATCCGACACCTGGCCGGACCGAGCGTTGCTTAACAAACGTGATCGAGTACGATCAGTCTGTCAAGTTCCGCCACGAGCGCTTCATTATACAGTAAATTCGACATTTGAGTATTACAGCTTTCGAACAATATCAAATTCAAATAAAATCAGATTGTATACAATATATTTAAAAAAAACCAAACCGTCCAGCGGGTCTACCGCCTAACTCTATCGCTTTGACTCTGGCTTTGGTTTATGACGTCAGTGCACTGTCCGTCCTTGTCACCGTGTTATGATATGACAAGGACGCTATATGCTATCGCTCTGGCTAAAGCTTTGAGTTAGGCGGTAGGGCCCCAGGTGGTGGTCATGGTCAAGCACCGTGGGCCAATATGCGCTTTTATTTTTTTTACCGTTAAAATACCACTAGAGACGTTCACGGCACAATTTTCAGTGGTTGTAATAAAGAAATAAAATCATAAATATTTTAAGTGAGTAAGCGTTTACTTTTAATATATGAAAATAGAATTTCGATATCTTAAAAAATATATAAAATAAAAAGAAAGAAGACATGTGACGTCACAAATTCCATTTGTATGAAAAATTCAAGTCATTAAAACTTAGAAGGAACTGCTATAATAATATCTTTGTCGTTTTTTGTAATATAAAAATATTTTTTTCACCTCTCCAGCACGAAAAGGGCGCTTTTGGCGCGAAAAAACTCGCAGCAAAATCGATTTTTGCTGCGAGCGTAAGGCAAAGTGCTTTTTTATTTTCTAACACCAACTTTTAAAATAATAAAGAAAAAAAATACAGTGACAAGGATGAGACTTGTAAAATTGATATGTCAGAAAAGGATAGATAGATAGAGTGCTTTATGGTGTCATACATGGATTGAAAAGTAAAAAAAATATAATGCATGGATATACCAAGGAGTTTTAAATAAGAATTTTGTTAAAAATGAAGGTTGATAATTCGAAATAAAGAGTATGGACGAAATGAGGTCGCATATGTACGAAATTAATATAAAATCAGAAAAAATAATGAAATTTATTAACAAATTAGCGTTTTATGATGGGTAGAGGTGAAAAGTTGTATGTTTTACACGAGACCACTATTGTATAACAAATAACTATTACTGTTCATTGAATATAATTATTAAAATTAAAGTTTAGACTCATAAAAAAAATTAAACTTCCTTATTGTAAGTTGTAACCGACGTCGGTGAAAAGTATATTTTACATTTCCATACTTACATTTGAATTGCCTATGTAACCGTTGTACCATGACGTTCACGGTAATATCTTAACGGTAAAAAATGATAAAAGCGCACATCTTGGAGGTAGAGCATACCTGGAGGTGGGCAGGAGTCCTTGCGCGTTGAAGTCCCCGGTGGAGTTCCAGCGCTTGGTGAGGTGCCCGGGGGACGCGCTCTGGTTGCTGGACGTGGAGTTGTTCCGGGACCTAAACAGACGAGCTGAGCGGTGCCAACTAGCAATAGCTTCATCAACTAGCTTAGCTATGGCGATAGGTACGATTAGCTTAACTACTTTTGCAGTGCAATTTGCTATTGCTAACGAGCTAGCGCCTGGCCTGACCCCCGGTTTTTTGGTACTTAGTCGGTGGTTTAACTTTATCGGGGGTCTACATTACCTGGTTTAATGTTAATTTTAGTACTTTAAACCAGATATTGACCCCTCCGATTGTTAAACCTTCGATAAATACATCAGAAACCGGGGGTGAGTGTGGCGGGCGGATTCGCTCTTTATTGCGCGGGTAAAATGCTCGCGACAACACAAGGCATGTATTAATAGTCCGTAAAACCGCGACAATATTGCCTACGTCATATGACATCACGATGAAATGCATGGCACACGGTCGGAAATGTTGTGCAGAGCGAGGATCAGCTAGGTGATTGCGTAAAGTCAATCGTATTCATTTGACAGTTCATATTGTATCATAATATATGTCATCCCACCCCACCCCAGGGGGTGGAATTGCGTAAGGTAATCGTATTCATTTGACAGTTCATATTGTATCATAATATATGTCATCCCACCCCACCCCAGGGGGTGGAATTGCGTAAGGTAATCGTATTCATTTGACAGTTCATATTGTATCATAATATATGTCATCCCACCCCACCCCTGGGGGTGGAATTGCGTAAGGTAATCGTATTCATTTGACAGTTCATATTGTATCATAATATATGTCATCCCACCCCACCCCAGGGGGTGGAATTGCGTAAGGTAATCGTATTCATTTGACAGTTCATATTGTATCATAATATATGTCATCCCACCCCACCCCAGGGGGTGGAATTGCGTAAGGTAATCGTATTCATTTGACAGTTCATATCGTATTCCATCGGCTGCAATTTGTATTGGATGACAATGACATATATTATGAAACTATATGAACTGTCAAATGAATACGATTGACTTTACGCAATCGCCTAGCTGAAGATTATCGCAAATAAAATTGGCCGGAAGCTTGAGAAAATCCTTCACTTCCGGTCAAAATTTTAAAGTTATATTTACGTCATGTGACATCAGTACGAGACCCGTGGGGTGGCATCATTTAGCCCTTCTTTAGTTAAGTAGAGAGAGTTTACATAGGTCTGTCAGTTCTGAAATGGCCGGAAGTCTGTCAAGTACTTTCAGGCCAAAACAGGTTTACAGGTTAAAATAAAAAATACGTGTCCCCTAATTTTGTATCTACTTTCAATACCTATGCAAAGTAAAAACGACATACTATATTTTCGAAAGTTTGTCCATTATTATGCAAATTATGAAAAAAATAGTCAGACCACAGATTCATGGCAGGCAGTCGCTCAAAGCGCTTGAAAGCGTGCTGACTCATGTACACCCTAAACACTAAATATCATATTGAATGATGGCCCTTGAGATACCTCTTGCAGTATTTTGTCACTAGTTCTGTAACTATAGTATTGTAGCCACAATAATACCTGTATGGCTGGCTAGAGGCGGGGTGTGCGGGGTACGCGGGGTGTGCGGGGTGCGGCGCGGGCGTAGCGCGCGGCGACGGCGACGGCGCGGGCGACAGCGACGACGACGACGCGGGCGAGTCCGACTGCAGCGAGCCCGTCGACTGGTGCTGGGGACCGCGTCTGGAAATAAGGTACATAAATTGTTAATAGCGGTATGAGGAAACTTTGAAGCCTTGGTTCTCCGCCAGGGATTGACCTAGCTGTGATCTGATGTTGGCCATCCGGGCACTGAATGGAGAAGATTCTGCCTTTCTATTGTCTAATTTAAAAATCTATCGCAATCACTTTCAGGATGTAATACATTGAAGCTTTTTTTGGGTACAAATAAAAACTTAGCAAAGAAATGCAGCAATGTGTCACATCCAATTCTGACAAACGAAAGCGATTGAATGAAATAAACTATAGAAACTTAGCTTATATCTCAACGTTTGAAATTTTGATACAGTAGTACTTAGTGAGAAATCAGTTTAATTAAGGTGAGGGCGCCACTGTGAGGATACTAATCGCCTTAATGCAAAACCCAGTTCTATACCTTCGACTATCCACAAATCAGAGACACAAACATTTAATTGTAATTCGAATAGCTCTATCTCTTGTGCCACTCAGAACCACAACGATAAAATCGGAATACCGTTTGGCGATTCCGATGAACGCGGAAGAAGGTGGTTTTCTCTGTGACAGAAAGGGATAAAGCTATGGTTAAAGATGTAAATTTTTACCTCTGTGGTAGTGAAGAGGCTGTAGACCCGTAGCTTGAGGTCCGCTTGGCGGTCTCTCTGTACGCGGGCTGGCGCAGACGCAGCTCTCTGGTAGGGGTGCCAGATGACGCTGCAAATAAACAACATATTGTTAAAGTCTGTTTCTATAACACGTTATAATAAAATAAATAGATTTTAGTCAGGGGCATATAGAATAGTACTAAACGTACAGAAGCCCATCCGCGCAAAGACAATCAAATGATAAGCTCTCTCGCTGCACAGCAATAAAATGCAATTTCAAATTGCACAGCGCTGCGTGCTTATTATCTTAAGGGCCTCCGAAGCGCTTCTCTTTCTGTTGCGTAGCTCTATCTCAACCGACACTTGACATCCCTCGCGCGCTGGCTCGACTGAGTCAGCCGCGAGCAGTAGGCCAATATAAAAGTTCAAGCGCGGAGTGAGACCACCCTGCTTCAAGTCTTCATGTTAGGATATATTTTTAGGAGAATTTATTTCGTGAAAAACACGTGTGGTTGTGAGCCGTCACAAGCTCATTGATCTAAAAAATATCAATAGTAAAATGATTCTTGATTACGTAATGCGAGAAATCTTGGGTCCGCTTCCTCAATGACCTCAAGTGATTAATTGCTAATAGAGGACGTATGAGAATCATGAGAATGTACAGTTTTACCAGTAAAATTAATAGCCTAATTGACATACTTTCACAAAACAGCTTTTTCTTAATGTAAATTAGAGATATCATTAAATCTAGAAAACTTGAATACCTGATCAAAGAACTAGTGCTGAAAGCTGTTTATTCAGGAAATTGAATACGAATTAAATTTCTCTTCAATGTAACAACGGAGAAAATATTTAATAATTTAAAACATCGACAAATTATTCTAATAAGTAAAAAATAATAGATAAAAATAAATGTATTATACTTAAATAAAATATATGATCAACAGGATGTGCTCTTAAGAAATATCGAGCTAGGGTGTTGCTATATGATTATTAGATAATCTCAAAGCTATACAAGAAAGTAATAGCAAACATTTGTTATCTTCATTCGCGTTGCACATGTCCTGTTCCTAGGCTCACTGTTCCTGGGCTATTGCGTGCCATTGCCTCCGTCCGTCGGCCGGCTTTCTAGCGCGTTCAGTCGTCGCAAGACATCGGCTAAGGTGGACCGCAGACAAAGCAGTTCCTCCGCCAGTCACGCTCACCACAGCAGCTATTGCAGCAGCAACCACGTAGGCCAGAAGCGCAGGTGCAGCAAGGCGTTATTATATACCGAGCGTGCAGACATCAGCTGCGATCGAGGAGTGACAGACTTGTCTAGGAGTAACTATTTACCTGTAGAGGTGTTCCTTGGCCCACTCGGCACCGCCGCCGGCCGCTCTTCCAGCATCGGCTACGGAGAACCGTTAACACAGCAGCTTTTCAGCCTGCCGCACGCACTGCACCTCTATATACCGAGATTACCGAGCGTGCAGACATCAGATGAGGAGTGACAGAATTGCTCCAAGAGAAACTATTCACCGCCGGCTGACCTTCCAGCGCGTTCAGTCGTCGCAGGGATCTGTCACGCTCACCACACCTACATATACCGAGAGTGCAGACATTAGTTGCGATCGAGGAGTGACAGAATTGCCCAAGAGTAACTATTCACCTGTGTAGGTCCCGTTCCTCGGCCCACTCGGCGCCGCCGGCCTGCCTTCCAGCGCGTTCAGTCGTCGCAGGGCATCGGCTAAGGTGGACCGCAGACACAGCAACTCCTCCGCCTGCCGCGCGCACCGCACCTCCAGGTCGGCCACGCGCGCAGCCAACCCCGCCCCCTCGCCTTCTAGCATTTCATCTGGAAGAAGAAACAAATCAACCTTAGTTACATATTATATAAAAACAAGGTCTCATTAGGAAAATAGGTAGCGTTGGAAAAAATTGCGCATTGGTGAGATCGTGAGAGATCGTGAGAGTTGTAATAAAAGAGGATGATATAGAAATCATAGAATAGGAACTAAAACTGACAATATGACGATTTGAATAGATAGCTAGCTAACTAGTTATATCTATAGGTAGCTAGTTTACAGTTTAATTATTTTTAAAAACATGAATACCTACACGGCAAAATAACATGATTTGATTCCATGCTGTAAAATAATAATACATCGCTCTAAAAGTATCGAAGTTAAAAAACCCTATTTTATTAAAAAACATACTCCACTCTCTGTTCATAACAAAATGCCGAACCACACCTCGTTATCAGGCAAATACATCGAATTTGAATATCTATGCTATGAGATAAAGCCGGACAGAGGAAACAGGTTTCGAAAGACATCGGGGACAATCGGGGTCAAGATCACTATGTCAAGAAGCTTCTCATAACCATAACCGAGGAGCAAACTAATTTATGCCATAACTCGTGCGTCGGTCCAACGACAAACATGTCCTTTAAAGGTTTTTGAGGATCTCTCGACGATAAGATAACGAAATGATGCAAGTTAATCCTTGAAGACGCCTGATTTAACATGTTTATCTTAATGTTGACTATCAATTGGCAATTCGTATTTATTTTAAAGTAAATACGACACTGTAAAGGTTTTGTGTTGTGTGTGTGCCCCATGCGTTAGTACTTACTATTATATATTTTGTGCCCATGAGCAACGTTATATTTTACCAAAAGATTTGATGCTAACACCACCTAACACTTTGGCACATCTACACGCTGACATTTTAATCATTTGGTTCCCGCCGTGGGGTGGTTCCACTCATGATTACAAGCAACTTTTACTATGGGGCCAATTCTGCTCCTCGCAAAAAAAATCAGCTGTTCCATACATTAAGGTCGAGTAGGTACTGCACTTTTGTATGGAACAGCAATTTTTTTTGCGAGGAGGAGAGTTGGCCCCGTAATAAAAGTTGCTTGCAATCATGAGTGGAACCACCCCACGGCGGGAACCAAATGATTAAAATTTCACGCTGTATAGCCATTAAATAAACAGTTACTAGGATATGAAGCTTAAGTTGTAGCATGTCATACATCTTATCTCCTTTATTAATTTGAAATAGATGCACGCATCGCAACTGATTGCCAAGTTAAGACCAATGCCATACCATTAATTAAAACTAAGATCGCTAAATAAGGCAAGCGACAAGACCATTTAGAGAACTTAAGCCCGTTTAAGGTGATTACAAGGTTTTAGAGGTAATTCTGTCTAATTACCGAAATACAGAGGCAGACGGCCATGTCGCAATGCCATTGTCAGTTGACAGATACATTGTTCAACATTCAGGTCGCGTGGACGGTGACAACGGAATTGGGCTGAGTTTGCGAATATGCCGCTCGACGTACAAGGTACAACTGTTGACAAACCATTGTGACGCGAACAATACCGATTCAGTGTGCGCGTACGCAAAAAATGAGGCAATTTTAAACCCTAAAGACATAAGTTATAGGACAAGTACTTACATACAATAAAATTACAACTATGAAGCTAGATGCAAAAAGTATCATTTTCTACCACTTACAATGCGAAGAAATATTGCTGATCTAGTTTACCTTAATAAAATACTAAATAATGCCATTGACTCTGCTGAACTTTTGAGCGAAATATACATAAACACGCCCTCTCGGCTGTTCCGTAAATATCGTCCCCTATGCATACCGACATGTAACACGAAATATAGAAAAAACTCGTTTTTCTGCAGAGCTGTTGCACAATTTAATAAATTTTCTATGGAGCATCCCTCTATTGATGTTTTTGGTATAAGGCCGGCTGCGATACGTCGCATGATCGTCGCCCCATTCTTTGATGAGGAAAATGTCACATAAATTTATTATATTAATAACTTTAAGTAATTCTATAACCTAGATTGCAAATTTTATCTGTTTATTACCCACTTAGGTACCTACTTGTTATTTAGTCCTTAATTTTAATTACCCATAAGTGAAAACTTGTAAATGGCTTATATTTACTTATTTTGTAATTACTCATATTTATATCGTATCTCACAGCTGTAAGTTTTCCTAACGAAATAAAATAAAATAAATAAAAATAGAAATATCGAAGCATCCATGGTGATGTATGTTATCTATCACCTACATACTTTGCTTTACATGTGCGCGTTTCTACTTTACGAGTTTCACGACAGTGTTTATTCAAATGTTGAGCACGAGTATTGTATCTTGTATGCTTACGTCAGGGTTACATAATGTGTACCTATGTGTATTATACTTTACCGGCGTAGCACTGATTTTCTATAAATGGGTTGAAAAGGTGTTTATACATCTCAAACTTATTTTTTAAATACCCAATATCAAATTAGGTTGGTCGGTTAATACTTAAAATTCATATTACTAACCAACAAACTAGACTGTTTGAGAGATTGTCAGTTAGTAATAAAGGTGTTCCCAAAGTTACGGAATTAAAAAAGTGTGA
This sequence comes from Agriphila straminella, assembly GCA_950108535.1. Classification (NCBI taxonomy): domain Eukaryota; kingdom Metazoa; phylum Arthropoda; class Insecta; order Lepidoptera; family Crambidae; genus Agriphila; species Agriphila straminella. Next base: position 1,504,925 of record OX467321.1, on the reverse strand, counting down.
AAAGATGAAAAATATTCTCGAATGATAACAACAGGCATTCCAGACTACGGCAGGATCTCATGTTATGAAGGAAGAGGAAGATAGTCATTCTCTCTCTCTATTGACATGACAGCTGTCGTATTTTTAATTGGGAGAAGCCACTGACTCCTGAGATACAGGTATATAGCCTAGTTTGGGTGTCAGAGTCTTCATAGGAATTTGTACTAAAGATTATGTCAAATAAAAAAATATTATTATTATTATCTCTTGACTTAATTCAATAACGTTGCATTTGTAGTACGAGTTTCGACCACGACCACTGACTATTGAAGATCTTTGGGTACGTACATCTATTACGGGATGAAAAAAACTATTTTGAAAAAAAACTATTTTCTCTAAGCAGTGAGAAACTGTCTAAAATTAAAGGAACTGAAACTCACGCCAAGCCGCGTAGACATCGTTCATGGTGTCTCCCGGGGAGTCACTGGCCCTGGAACTCCTGGACTCTCTGTCCTGACTCTCCATGGTATAAATATTATTTATGGTACATGACAAGAATTGTTAACCATTTCCCACCCATCACATCATCACAGTATAGCCTAACGCAACATAAATATGCTACAAAAACCAGCCTCCCTAATCATATGGCCATACTAAAATTAACAATGTAAATGACATAAGCTAACGTTTAGCTTCTGTCATTCTATTCTACTAGCGTTTTTAGTACGTAAAATGGCCATTTGAGTAGGCCCTTTGTAGTCGCGTAGCTAGAGAAAAATTACCTTCGATAATACTAAAAGTTTTCGTTTTTGCTGAGTGTATAGATTATGTGCATTGTGAGCTATTTTTTGAAAAGTTAGAAGTTTTATGCCGGTGCTTTAGGTATAGTTTAGGTATTTCGTAATATTTCGTAATATTTCGTTTAACTTCATATATATAGAATTAAAGTTTGAAATGTTGATTGTTTCATAATAAGAACTATGTTATCATCATGTTGTAAAAAAATTAGAAAGTTAATATATGTGTAACTGCGTAAATCACAAAATTACTCTTTTGTGTCCGAATAAAATTTTAAAGTTTCTGAAATCTTATTTTAAGACTTTCAGTGGTTAGATATAGCTGTTGAACAAAGTTTAGAAAGTTAAGTGGTGTGCTTCTTTGATATTTTAATTTTTCCTTTATAACATACGGAATAATGAATAAAAATTGATAAGATCGCTCTAACATGACCTTTTCAATGCACTTATATACTACACAAAAAATTAGAAACATACATAATGTGGATTTTGTTTAATTACGGATAAATTATTGCGCTTAAATACGAATTATGCGGGACGCGCGAGCGGGTCCATGCAGGGCCCGCCGACTGCCACGCGCCGCGCGGGCAGGCGAGGGGCCACAAACTATAAGCTACTCTCGCCGCACGGCAATAAAGTACAATTTCAAATTGCACAGCGCTGTGTGCCTGATATTATATATAAGCACCTACGAAGCGCCTCTCTTTCTGTCGCGTAGCTCGCTAGTCGTTCTTACCGATGCCGATATCATAGAAAACATCCGTTATGTATGTCGATGAATATACAATGAAATAACACAGAATACTTATAAAATAAAATAAATCTACCTACCTACTAAATGAGCTGAGCATAATTGTATTTCTAAGTTAGTTGGGCGAATCAACTTTTGAGGCACTCCTTTCAGAGCATTTTGAAACAGAAAAACAAAATTAAATTTAATCGAATTTACAAGAATTTATATTTTATTTTTTTAATTTAATTTATTTATTTATATTCAGGCATCGATGGCCCATAGATATATACCTTAAAAACGAAATATATATAATTTATAAAACAATGTTGTTAGTAAATAACTTAAAACATAATTATGTTAGTAAAAAAATCAAGTACCTAGACACTTTGTGTGTCGAATCGGTGGCACAAGGCAGCGTCCCTCTGAAGCGCCTGTACACCACGCCCTGCGGCCAGAAGTCCTCCTTCACGAAGAGGTCCAGCCTTGCTGTCGGGATGCGCACCACAAACGCCTTAAAATTGGTATTATGGCGCGACTCCAGTCACTCCAGTGGCTGAACTCTCAAACAAAAGTTGGATTTCTTCTTTATCTACTCGATCACGTCCTGCACTGTGGTGGTATGGTGCAGGCGGGAGAGGTACACGGCCGTGGTCGGTATGGCAGCTCGCAGCAGGAAGTTGGGCCCTGTCGGTGCGGTGCCATGGTGGTTCTTGCTCTCTCGCTGACGACGTCGCTTTTTGTTCCGAACCTCGAGGAAACCGTCTTCATCTTGGCCCGGTACGACTGCATTCAGCAAAGGTATAGATTCGATTATAGTTTGTATCATTTATCTAAAATTTAGGTTTTAAAGGTGGCCACGATGTTTGACGTTTAGTTTTTGAGATTTTTGAGAATAACAAAGGATCGTCGTAAAAATTTCCCCTCTGTTACTGTTGAGTTTTTTTTGTGAATTAAAATGATACTTCAAAGAAAATCTGTACATTAAGTATTTAAGTAATACAACAAGAAAGTATCCTATTCAAATAATGTATCTATGTAGTAAGTAATAGTTTCTTCAGATTGACATTATTTTAACTTCACTGCGTTACTTTGACATAAAGTAACGCAGTGGAGTTGATTAGTAACTGATTGTTAGTTTTCGCACTAACAATCAGCGGGTAATAATCGGTACCGCCTATAGGCCACAATGGCAGGACCCGGGTGTATTTTTGGACGATATTGCGGATTCCATTGCCTCTTTCAGAAACTACGATGTGTTGATCCTGCTGAGTGATTTCAACATAAATCTGCTTGATGTTAGTACTGGTAAATACAAACAATTTTTGCAGTTTCTTAGCTGTGTCAACTTAAAACAAATAGTTAAGGAACCCACACATTTTACCGATCACAGTCACAGCTTAATTGATGTAATATGCACGGATACTCGGGCTCTAAATGTCACTGTTAAACACATCTCTGAACGTGGTCATGGAATGATATTAGCTGAATTTATGGTCAAGAAAGACAAAATATGCCCACGATGGGTGACATATAGGCCACTAAAAAATGGTGAACCAATTAAATCGGGATCTTGATGCGATCAATTGGGATGATTTTCATAAACTTGATAACATCAATGAGCTTGCAGAATCCTTTACGGCTTGTCTCATTACATTATTTGATTTGCATGCTCCAACCAAGGTGCAAAAATTCAAACATCCACCGCACCTCTGGATCACTGATTCTATCAAATGTATGATGCAAACTAGGGATGATTATAACATAAGATCTTTGGACGAACACCTAACTTTTGAAAACCATGTCGCTGAGTGTTCACGCAATTGTTTTTATAGACTTAAGTTACTGTTCAAAATAAGACCTTATTTGGGTGAGGAACTGAGGGTCACACTGTGCGAGGCAATGATTTTGTCAAAACTAAATTACTGTGACATTGTTTATGGGCCGTGTTTGATGTCCAAGACGAGTAAGCTTCTCCAGCGGGTGCAGAACGCTTGTGCGTGTTTCTGTTTTCATGTACCACCCCGATCGCATGTGACTCCCTTTCTGGACTCTGCAAACATGATGAAAATGGAAGCGCGCAGGAGACTTCATCTCGCCACTCTCTTGTTTGGTATATTAGATACGGGAAGGCCGTGCTATCTTTATGAAAAATTGTTATGGTTTGGTGACTTGAGCAGGTTCCCAAAGAGAAAAAATACTAACATTTTCGCAATTCCAAAGCACGGGACAATGGCGTTCCGCGGTTCTTTTAAATTCGCCGCCTCGAAGTGCTGGAATGATGTTCCACCGCCGTTACGTAACCTGAAAGCGGTTAAAACATTCAGGAACCACCTTAAGAAATATCTCACCACGTTGCAAAAGCAAGACTCACTTCGGGGTTTTTCACGATAGGAGCCGGGTTGCGTTCCAGCCTTGGGGGTTGTGTGTGTCGCCTTGAGGCGGACACCTGTTTTAATTTATTGTATTTGTCACCCATATATTATTTTGTCACCATACAATTTGCTTGAATGTTGTTTTGTTATTGTTGTTTGTTTGTTTTGTGGTTCCGAGGTTGTATTATATTGTAAAATGTCAAATAAACTCATTTCATTTCATTTCATATCACACTATTCTGTAGTTGCACTTTGTATGTAATGTAGGTTGCGATTTCTTTTTCTTTTTTTAATTGTTTGAAATGATGTATTTTTGCCATATTAACCAAATAAAATAATCTCTTCGTAAATAAAATCAAAACGAAAAATATCAAATCAACCAAAGAGTACTTCGATTTGTCTGACCAAACAGCTCTTTTATATATATTTCTTTTTATTACTATGTATATCAAACTGTCATGGAAGAGGCAAGGAGACCTAATTCCATACAGCCATGAAGTTTTTTTAATTTTTATTCCTCTTAAATAATATTTTTATTTTGTTTGTGTTGGTGATGATAGAATCGATGCTCGTTAATATTTATCTATTACTTCGTTAAAATTATTGTCTATTGTCTTCTGAATTGTTATTAAATTATAATTTTTGTTTGTCTGTTCGCTGTCGTCACCAAGTAGGCTCCTCGAGAATACCAGCGTTGCAGTGGCATACTCAGGTTTGCCTCTGTAGCATTGCTGAGGTTGGGGCCTAGTTGGCCGCACTGTAATTAGTCCTAAGTTTGTGTAGGTACATTGTTTTCTTTTGTTTTGCGGTCAATAAATGATTTTTCTTCTTCTTTCTTAAACTTTAAAATAATTTGATATTAAACAACCACTTGAAACTTACTTCTATGTCAGGCAGTACTTTTCTTTTCTTTATAATTACGTTCACTGTATTGTTTACAAGGGGGACACCAGGGTAACACTAGAGAATAATATATAGTAACTAGTAACTCCGGAGAAAAAGAAAGAATTTGAGAATATTATATTGTAACTAGCGACCTGTCCTTGCTTCGCTTCGGTTCCTTCTTTTTTTGCCAAATGCCACCTTCCAACAACACCCAAAAAGATAAAAAAATAATACCTAACAGTCCTCACCTCCATTTGCTCTAAAGTCTTTTTCTCTCCCGTTCGTCCCGTCCCGTTGTCGGTATAAGAGACGCGTTTGATTTATATTTGCGCGTGTTAATTTTTTGCGACGACTCCTACGATATTCATTTAAATGGTATGGTGTTAAAGGCTAAAATAATGTGCATAAAATGCTTAAGGTAACTAACGTATTTAATTTGATTAGGATTAGTACTTTATCCTTCTAAATAGCTTTCCAAATTACCGCGTTGAACTTGATAATTTTTTTAGGAAGATATAATTGGTATAGTTAGTTATTTTTAAAAGATAGATATATACCATCACGGACTTTTTTGTAGATCTATAAAATAGGAATAATTTCATCATAAATTATTTTGTTATAGCTCTAAAGGTTAGAGCAGCGTTTTCAATGCAAGCTCCCAGTCGGCTTAATTTTTGCCGACCTCTTCAACAATCATCGTGATATTTCTACCAATTTCTATAAAACCTCAACTTATAATACACTTAAACCTTCCTCAGGAATCATTCCATCATTTAGTGAAAACGCCGCATGAAAATCCGTTTTTATAGTTTTTGAGTTTATCGCGAACAGACAGACAGACGCGGCGAGGGACTTTGTTTTATAATATGTAGTGATTCATCAATTAATCTAAGCTATAAAACTAGACACGAAGTTATATTAACTTAACCAGATCACAAATCATAACAGGAACATAGCGAAAACACAATTTAACATAACATATTGTCGCTATGTCCCATGTATGTTTTTTTTTTTTTTTTTACAATTTAAGTGATTTTTTCGGCAAAACCTACCTGTAACCTTTATAAAAAACATCGTATTATTTTTTTAACGATAAGTTTGAGCTTAATTTCACGTCTTTTCATTTGTGCACTTAATGACTGGGCACATGGTATATTTTTAAAATTGCTGAAAACTCGACTATATTGATATTTGATTCTATTTTAAAATCAGAGCTCAAACCTCATCAAACTGCAGCGAGATAACAACAAGACAAGGAGCCGTAATGTATCTTTTTAGGTTTCTGGACTGGAATTAATTCGGCATCAGCATCAATGGCGAGCACCTAGGAGGCCTTCATTTTGCTAATGATGTAATTCTTATAGTCAAGACCTTAAAATACTGGGAAATAATGTTTTAATATCTCAGTAGTGCTCCCCAAAGTGTGGGAATGAGATGAACATGATAGAGTTAAATAATAAGTCTGAAGGAGATCGGGAATTTCTATTCCCTCGCAGATTCGATGACTTCACCTTCCAAACAAGCCGGTTCCCAAGCAGGCACCATTAGACCATGACCAGCCTGCCTAGCATGACCGATTTATATCGCGTGATATAGCATTTTATCGACACTCAACTGTCAAACTCCTTTGTCTTTTTGACAGCTAGACGTGATAAAACGCTATATCACGCGATATAAATCGGTCATGCTAGGCAGGCAGGGGCCTAATCGCGCTAATTTTCAACGATAAAACCAAAACTAAATTGTTACCGTTTCAGTTTCGTTTACAGAAAAATACTCGCTTTAGTTTTGTTGTTGAATACTCTGCCTAAGGAGTCTAGGATTACAATCTAGGACAATTTAAGTGAAAATTATGAAGCTAAACCAAAGATTTTTAGGTACCTAAATATAACCTAAATGACAACGTTACGTTACGTTTTTGTTTTATCGTTCAGAATTACCGCGATTGAGCTCCAGGTTGCACAGAGCACCGAAGAGTATCTGCTAAGAGTTGGTGTTCATGAACTATGAGGATAAGAATACAAAACTGGGTAGATCGGACACTTCCGTTGAGTGACGGTGGGTCCGAGCTGCTGGTGTGGTGCGCAGAGCTGCCACGCCGGAGTGAGGGCCCAGTGATGCTCCAGTAGTGGGCTGCGAAGACCAGGTCGGGATAATGCCGTCGAGAGTTGCCGAAGGTCCAAGAAAGCGTCGTCAATGATGCTGCGATGGAACCTTGAAGGCCTGGCTTGCTGTGCTTCTGCTTGCAGTGTGACTGCTGCGGATGCTGGGATAAGGTATGGGGAGTGATGGCTGCGCTGCGTTGCTTGCTGAAGGTGCTTGATGTGCTCCGTTGGGGTCACCAGTGTAGTGAATGAAGTAGGTATGGTAGGTATGGAGAGAGGTGACCACTAGGAGGAACGCCAAATGGAAGATCTTCCTCCGGGCTTGGTGGTATTAGTCCAACCGATGATGGTTGGCAGTTGAATATTATGCTGCGTCGCTGACTAAACGTCGTTAGCGAGATTTAGGTTTCTCCATAATTATTCTCCATACTACGAGACGCTATTCCTTACTAATCTTTGTGTTTATTCGACATTAGCGCCATCTAGTCACACGGTGATGAATCTTGTTGCAATCGTGTGTTGGTATGGTAATGAGCGGCGTATAGGTAGGTGCTGCTACACGGGCAACGCAGGACCGATTGTTGTGGAGATTCTTGGAGGAGGTTTTTTACACAGAAGATAAGATGATGATAATGAGTGTAAATGTAAATTGTAAATGTAAAACCAACCATTAATTTACTTCACTACAGTGAAGTAATCGGTTGATTATATTATATATATATACGTACAGTACATAAATTCTCTGGTGTTAACAGATATTTCTCTAGTGTTACCGGTAACGCGATGGAAAACATTGATAAAAGTACAAATAAGTAAGTAATCATTGCATATCGAACAACTATTTCAACTTGATCTTAAATTCCGATATTAAAGTTAATATCTTAACGTAATAATAATAAAATAATCCATGAACTTATCGTGATTTCCGACGTAACACAGCAGAACAACAATAGACCCACACACACTCCTCGAGAGCTATCGCTAGAAAGACATTGAATGACAAAACAAGAATTAAAGTTAGACAAGGGGCAATACTAACGACGCTAGATAGGACCTTCATGCTAATACCATCACCAATTATTAATGGTCACGCAGGAGCCCTGATTTTTTAGACATTGTTGGGGACAAACCTTCGCAAATATTAATTAAATATTGTTTAAGCAAAATTACTAAAACTATGTATTGTAAATAAAGGATTATTCAATATAGAACTTAAATATGTATAAAATATTGGGTATTCTGATACAATATTTTGAAGATTTGACATGATTTGCTTTGACCGGCTATGCCAGGTAACACAGATTCTTTGTATGGGGAGCGATTTTGTTCTCCTGAGATACTAGCTATAAAATGTTCAAAGGAAAAAATATTGTAATCTGTTGTTCTCGCATTGCTAAATGCATCTAATTTTAGATTAATGTAGAAAAATGTGAGGTTTAAGCCGAGTTGTATGTAACAATATGATTTTTTATAGAGCGGGGACAAGAAAGGAGTGCCTTAAAAGTTGATTAGCCAATCTCTGACTCTGACTAAAGCAAACATAACTTGCCTAGTAAAAACTAGGTACTTGATAAAAATAAAAATATACTTGAAAAAGTATTAATTAAATTGTTTAAACCAACTAATTTGTTTTATTTATCTATGTACCTACTGTGCTCATTTCATAAAATTACTGTCGTCTTTTAGGGCCTATCTACATAATATATGTGGCAGTTGTATAAATTAGGTAGGTACGTTAGTTAGAGCTAGGAAGGTTAGAGTTGCACTATCCATACTAATATTATAAATGCCAAAGTCCGTTTGTTTGTTTTTTTAACCGACTTCCAAAAAAGGAGGAGGTTCTATGTTCGTCTGTATATTTGTTTTTTTTTTTTTTTTTTTTGTGTATGTCCACCGATTACTCGAAGACGGCTGGACCGATTGAAATGATTCAAACGTTATTACATTAGGTACACTCCCAAGTTGGTCCCATTTTTTAATTTATGAAATCGGTTCAGTACTTTTCAAGTAATTTTGAAAACAAGCACGAAAATAGTATGATTTTGTGTGAATTACCTCGATGATTGGTCGTATTACTTCTTTGTTTATGACCTGAATAAGATAATAATTTTTTTGTTGGAAGAGGGATATCTTAAGTGTAGTTTTTTAACCGACTTAAAAAAGGAGGTTCTCAGTTTGACCCGTATTTAAGTATGTTTCTCCGCGATTATCTTACGTTTCGCTAAGCCGATTTTTCTACTTTACTACTAAATAAATGAATTGAATTGAATACATATATAATATACCTTACCTACAAGGTACCTACACTAAAAATAATAAAATAAAAAATTGTTTACAAAAAAAACAAAAAACCGACTTCAAAAAACGTACCTCTAAAAAGCAAGAAATAATATTCGTAATAATAAAAATACGTCTATTGAAGTCGGGTGGTGCTTTTAGAATAAAAAAAAGGAATTTGTATTCCAGCCCCACCCGACTTCAATAGACGTATTTTTATTATTACGAATATTATTTCTTGCTTTTTAGAGGTAGGTTTTTTGAAGTCGGTTTTTAGTTTTGTTTGTAAACAATTTTTACGCCTTCACGTCATGACTACTGAATCGATTACAATGAAATTTTACATACACGTTGCCAGGGGTATAGAAAAGGACATAGGGTTTTATCCCGAAAAAAGTATTGTTCGCGAGGGATAGCAAAAACTGTCCACGCACACGAAGTCGCGGGTGGCCGCTAGTGGAATTATAAAAATATTTCATTTCGGGATAAGAGATAGGTCAGATAGGAGTCGACACGTCTTAAGTAGCCGTAATGTTACGTTACGCCGAAATGTTACAGATCAATCGCCAGTATCGCCACCTAATTAATTTATTCATATGGCGCGAGCGGGCATAGTAGCTGGCCGCCGCGCCGGCGTAACGGCGCGGCGCCGGCGGCCTGTAGCGACAACAATGTATCTGTAATTAAACAAAATCCACTGTATGTATTTTTCTAATTTTTTGTGTGGCATATAAGCGCATTGAAGAGGTCATGTAAGAGCGATCTGATCGATTTTTAATTCATTATTGCGTATATTACGAAAGAAAAATGAATTTATCAAAAAAGCACACCACTTAACTTTCTAAACTTTGTTCAACAGCTATATCTAACCACTGAAAGTCTTAAAATAAGATTTCAGAAATTTTAAAATTTTATTCGAACACAAAAGAGTGATTTTGTGATTTACGCAGTTACGCATATATTAACTTTCTAATTTTTTTACAACATGATGATAACATACTTCTTATTATGAAACAATCAACATTTCAAACTTTAATTCTATATATATGAAGTTAAACGAAATATTACGAAATATTACGAAATACCTAAACTATACCTAAAGCACCGGCATAAAACTTCTAACTTTTCAAAAATAGCTCACAATGCACATAATCTATACACTCCCCAAAAATTAAAACTTTTAGTATTATCAAAACTTTTTTATGAAATTTAATGTCCCACGACCGGACTATTGGCATTGTCTATTGCTTTTGGTCTGCCTTACCACCCTTCATTTTATTTACTGTTTTAGAGATATTCATTTATCTGAAATCTCGCAGTTATTTTTATTTTTTCAGAAGCCATGAGTGATTGTTAACCTTTGCACTTGAGTAAAAAAATGGTGCGCGCTTCCGTGACTTTGTAAAATAATTTATTTGTGAAACTTGTGAGGTTAAAATTAGTTCAAGTCAACATTAGCTAAATGCCCTCAACTTTTAAACATTACCACACATATTGCAAAACGCTTTTAGTGCACATCAAAATGTTGAGGCGTGTCATGAAATGTCAACTGGCTAATGACCTTGTTATTAATGAGAGAACAATAAAAAAACTCATAAGTATTTAGCAAAGTAACTTTTTAGGATGTTGCGGAAAATGTATGGTACTCATGGAATTACGAACATAATATACATAAATAAAACGCTGAAAACATTTTGAACAATAAACAGCGCCAAAAAAGTATTTGCATTTTGCAGACTACAATGGTTAGCATAGCAAGGACATTTTCATCACCATCATCATCATCATATCAGCCGCACGATCCCATCGCTGTGTATAGGCCTTCTTATATAAACTCTTCGATAGACAAAAATCTTTTGAAGATTTGTGGATTCCGACCCATGTAGAATCCCCAAGACCAGATCTACAATCTGTGATAGTCCATCAGCCATTTTTGATGTCCCCACTGCTGGGTGGGGCACAGGCCTTCCTTATGGGTGGTAAGGAGGATAGGCCATAACCCACCACGCGGGCCCAATGCGGATTGGTGGGTGTTAACGACTGCAAATGCAGCCGGGACCAACGGCTTAACGTGCCTTCAGAAGCACGGAGGAGCTCGAGATAATAAATTTTTGGTCACCCATCCCATGACCGACCCTTGCGAACGTTGCTTAACTTCCGCAATCGCTGGGCCAGACCTAAACCACTGCGCCACCGAGCTCCTGTCCCTCGAGAATCTGTGATAAGTACTCTCTTAATTAGGCAATAAACCACATAGTAAAACAACATAGTACCTTCCCAAATCAGCAGAACTAATAGGTAACAACAACAAGTTGAAAACTCAACAAGGCCTTTGCCATGGCTGACGTTGAATTCGTTAACGGTACGAGAATTTACATAAACGATAGAATTCCAAATAACGGCGCGCGACGCGGGTCACATCTGGCGGGTTCCGCAGACTGCATAAACATAAGCTCTGGAAGTCTTGCATGCTAATATGGAGCTGCAGGTGGAATGCTAATATGGCTCAAGTGGAAACATTTCATTATTAAGTACTTAAGTATGTTAAGATTTATGGATCTAGCCGAGCGGTTACTAAGGATCTTATTATAAGCACTCCATATTCGGAAAAAATATATATTTACTTACACTAGGTAAGTAAAGCTAGGGTTTCCTAGGATAGCGGTGCGGTCATATTACGGCCGTAATATAGCGGCGTTGAATTTTAACGTTCTACGCCGCTAAATTACGGCCGTAATATGAGGGCACCATCATCCTAGGAAACCCCAGCTTAAGTGATGAATGAAGTAAAGATGAATAGCTCTTCGCTCTACTTAGGGAAGACGAAGAGACCCTAGTGACTCAAGATTCTGGAATAGCATATTGTCGGCTACACACGTTGGCCACAATATTAGCCAATTTATCGTTCGTTGATGCTTTTAAAAGAACCTTTTTGGAATCGTTTGTTACAAAACCGGCAACCGCGTACGATGAATTTGCCAAGAGCCGGCATAAGGTATTTATGCAGCCCTACCCCCCCCCCCCCCAAATACACACATCAACTTTGTCTAGGGATACAGGTGTTATTTTCATACAAACGAGGTAACTTTGAAGCCTTGGTTTCCTGCCAGGATGTACCTGTGCTTGTGATCTGATGATGGCTATCCAGGGAGTGAATGGAGGAGATTCTGATCGCTATACACACTATAACTGATCTGACCAGCATTCTAAAAGATTAATGGACATGTTTAAAAAAACCGCGAAAATAGCATGAAAATGTATGGAAATCCTGAAACTGATCAGATCAGTTGGGTGTGTATAGCGATCTGAATCTCCTCCATTCACTCCCTGGATGGCCATCATCAGATCACAACACAGTACATCCCTGGCAGAAAACCAAGGCTTCAAAGTTACCTCGTTTGTATGAAAATAACACCTGTATCCCTAGACAAACTTGATGAGTATATTATGTAGTTTAGAATTTGGATACTTAATTGACTAGAATGGCGAATTTCTGTGATCTGTGGTGGCAAAGTGGACAGTAGACAAGACAACACTTATTTTTTCCTATGCTACGGTCGACATTTCAATTATCCTCAGTAATTAAACGGACTTTACCGAGGAAGTTACCATACCAAGACAGGCACAAAACAAGCAATTAACGCGCACGAGACAAGCAGACAAACGCAATAAATAAACATTCATGAAATCAGGCCCGTTTAATCTCCTCCATTTTTAAAATGCATACCTACACGACAATTTACTTTAATGGCCATTTAAACTTAATTCTTCGGCCTGAGTGGATATTTTTAATTGTTTAATTGGATTGAGAGACCTTTTTAAATGGTTGTTCATTTCATTTTGCAGTTGTCGAGAAAATTATAGCTTGTTTAAGAGCATAAAAGGTTGAAATATTTAAAAGTTGAAAAACAAGTTTAATAAACAATACGGTGGCAAAAATTTTATTGCTTTCTAATGAACAATTTGCCGCCACCGCTTAGAGCTCTTAAGTCCATAGTTACCTTTAAGAATAAATTACGTGCTCATTTGCTAGAGCTTCAAAAATTAGGACAATCCTGATTACGACAGGCCCCTTTTTCTTTTATATTTATATGTATATATATTTTTTTCTCTGATTTTATTAAGGTACTTATATATTATAATGTATTCCTTTTCCCTTGCATTAATATTTTGACTTTATTTATTCCAACTTTTCATACGTATCCTTGTGATTCTCAATTATATTTCCCGTCCACCCTTTAGGTTAGTAAGGGTGAAGACTGAAAATCGGTGTTTCGCCTATCCCACGGGCGAAAATATTACACCGAGTCTAGACCCTGTTTGCTGGCACATCCGCATTATCATTAGTTAAGTTTTCTTTGTTTGTTTTTTTTCTTATATGTTATTCTTGTACTACCAGATGTTTCTATGTGTATTGCAACAAATAAACAATTTATCTATCTATCTAACAATACTTAAAACTCTCAAAAACAACCGAGACTGAAGTTGCTGAAATATACAGAACAAATTAAAAAGTATCCCTAACCAGCCAGGCGCTAAACCACTGCGCCATGAGGAGCTCGATGGCGCAGTGGTGTAGCGCCTGGCCCAGCGATTGCGGAGGTTAAGCAACTTTCGTAAGGGTTGGTTATGGGATGGGTGACCAAAAATTTATTATCTCGAGCTCCGTGCTTCGAAAGGCACGTTAAGCCGTTGGTCCCAGCTGTGCAATCCGCACTGGGTCCGCGTGGTGGGTTATGGCCCATCCTTATTCACCCTAAGAAAGGCCTGTGCCCTGCAGTGGGGGCATTAAAAATGGCTGATGGTCAATTAAAAAATGGTACCTAATAGCCTTATAAAGCCGAATATGGTGGATATAGACCATCAAACTGAACAACTTTTACAATGGGACCAACTCTGAAATCGCGAAAAAAAACAGCTGTTTCATACAAAAATTAATAACGAAAATATCAAAATGTATGAAACAGCAAATTTTTTTTTGCTATTTCAGAGTTCGTCCCATAGTAAAAGTTGTTCAGATTGATGGTCCACCATATTCGGCTTTATAAGGCTATTACCAAACACCCTGTATATTCAGTAAGACATCATTCATGTGTTCAATTTCGTCAGTGTCATCGCGTGTTTATACAATATCCGGCAACCATAAAGCACCACTTTAAAGGTTGAAGCACAATAATTCACTTTTTTCACACAATTGACGACGCAGACGTAAAGAGATTATGATAGGGCTGCTACAACAATCAAGAATTAAAACAAACATAACCGATACATAAGAGAAAGGTTAGATATAAAAATATTAACGAATATTAGCGAAAAGATGAAATGGTTTAAAGTCGACGTCAAATAAGCACCAAATAAGTTACCAGCCGATTCCTGCGCACCTGTCTGACTGCTCCCGCTACTTCGATCAAGAATACACTTCACGAACTAAAACAGTACGCAAAAATGGCACTTTAAATATTTAGCGTCCCACTTACAAACTTGGCGGTTATTTTGTACATAATCACATTTTATATCACTTATTTTGTACAAAATAAGCTTTTTTTTTAAAAAAAGAGGGACGTTATTTGAGGTGCCATTTTTGAGACTCTGACCGGAGATCTAGGGATCGAAGTCTCGTTAACCGTAAAATAATCAAGATCGTTTATGAAACTTCAACATAATATTTTTATCTGCTCAAAATAAATAATATTTGATTGTTTATCGTTGAATCAAAAATAGGCCAATTTCGAATATACTGGCCTTAAGAGTCTATTTCAGTAGTCGTAACACTCGTAACTAAGAAATTAACTAGTAAAAGCCTTTTATTATTTGTTTAAAAGGAAAGTGAAGTGATTGACAGCCCTAATAGCAAACAAAACACAATTTGATTTGAGCAAGAACAACTCGCTCGTTTCTCACGAGTGAGAAAGTTAGTCCGTGGGAATCATCACGAAAAACAACAAGATGGATTCCCATTCGCCATTTTGAACTTTGCGTAATCGTAATAGAATTTACGCGTACAGATCGGTGAGTGCTGTCATTTATCTAAATTTAAACGGTGCGAAATGTGATTGAGGTGAAAGCGGGTGATAAGATTGGAATCTTGTGGCGTATGGGTCTGTACAATAAGAACAGACATGTACCCACATACCATACCCACTTTGGATCTGAGGGCCTATTACAAAAAAGCATCACGATAAGCGTGCGATATTCGTCGCACACCGTGGCACTATTGACTCACAAATAAGGTTTAATATCAAGTAAATTGTACGACGAATTGCGTCCGGCTATCGTGATTCTGTTTTGTAATAGGCCCTCTGTAGTGTAAGTACAGACAGACCCATAAGCAGACACGCAGGCCCATACGTAGATAGATTTGCAACAGAACTTCCAGAAAAAATAAAAACATAATAAGCTAATAAGCATAATACAATAGGGTAGCATGGGAAAACAATAACGTCCCACAGTCAACTAGGTGTTTAATTACCTTAAAGTGATTACCATGATAAAAGAAAACAATACAAGAACATAGTAAAAAGGCTGTTGATAGCAAATTGCTTAAGTGTAAAGACTGGTTTACATTATTAGTAGAGTGCTTTAGTAGCGTGCGAGTAGATTCGAATGCGAGTGCTTTAGTAGTTTTGGTGCCTTTCCAGTGAGAAAGAAAATTTATTTACATGCTTCCAGTGCGAGGAAAGTGTCGCGTGGGGGTGAGCGGGCGCGCAGTTTCTAGCAAAATAAAATTATTCTATTCTATTCTATTCTATTCAGGGGGTTCACTGGAAAGCGATGATTCCAGTTGAAAGGCTACTAGAACGTTACTCTCTTTAGTCATAAGACGACCGTTTACATGTTTCAACTAAAGCACTCTACTAAAGACTAAGATAATGTAAACCAGTCTTTATGTTGCATTTTGAATGCAACGAGTGCAAGTAAAAGGCACTTGTCATCAGGTTTACAGTATCTAGGTACTTGTTCCTGTTTCGTACTTGCTTGTAGTTCCGTCATTTTACCAGTTGTTATTTTAACATTACTGGATTTAGTTACATAACAAACAACACTTTATTATAGCTTGTATTAGAAGTAAATTGTACAAAAAGGTGTAAGTAACGTTTTGAACAACATTTAAGCTTTTCCGAATATAGAATCATCCAAAAAATTTGAGTTTCAATATTAAATCCATGGTTTGTTACGAATACTTTGTATGAACACGGAATAACCATATAAAGATTTAATAAGTACTATTTTCAATCCAAATAAGTAAAACTCAGTTGGTTAGGTAGTGAATTAGGTGCGTTGATTCTTTTGGATCACATTTATTTTTTTAACTACTACATAGCTTTTATACGCATATAAGCTTATCCATTCCACCGTACACGTATCACTTCGATCCATAATATTATCTCCTTGTTATTTTTTATTTTCTGCAGACAGAGACCACCAGTCTACGTCTAGTCTAGATGGTGAACATTCCAGTTCGTTTGGCAACTGGCATGGCAGTATCATAGTTGTGCAAGCCTTTTAAACTTTTATTACTCTACCAATGCGGGCTCTACTTATTTTACTGCCAATTGTTAGTATTACTGCCTTATGGAACTGTAATACGTGACTTTCAGTTCTTGTTTTAGTACTCGTTAGAAAGATTCTTTAGGTAGATATCAGATTGTATCGCAATATCCCGCTGTTGGGCCATCAATTGAGGTAATTATATGATAAAGCGATCCTATGTAATCCAGGCTATCTGTATGATTTTTATCCCAATCCATCCGTTCATCCGTTTTTGCGTGATTGGGTAACAAAAATCAAACATCTAAACTTTATAATATTATAGTAGGTACCTATAGGATACGCATATTTTGATATGTAAATAATTCTATATCCGAACAACCATTTAATAAAATTGTACGGTGATCATGAGTAAAAATATTCAATAATATGTCCAAGGACAGAAATAAGTTGAATTGAAGCAGTCCCACCCAAAAGTCATGCAAAAATTTAAATAGGCTCTTCCTTTAATTTAATTAAATGTCGATAATTTACTATTTATATTTCCAATCTCCATAACATTACAAACTTCTATGGACTATGGTTTAACACCGGATGTGACGTCAAGCTGCCATTACAATTTCTAATGGCGACGGCCAATGTCGGATATGTGATTGTAAATCTGCGCATGCGATCACCGGTCATCATGACTAATGTATGGGTGTGACGGGAATAATGGCAGCTACTGGGTTGAATAGACATGTAGATAGTTCTCAGAAATATACAAAGGGTACATACTAAAAGTAATGAAGATGGATAGAGTAAGATACGAATCGAAATAACAAATGGTATTTAAGAAAGTCTACTGACCGAGTCCGGCGATCTAGTAGGAAAAATCTCTAGGAGGCTCTTGATGCCGGCACAGCTGGACCGATCGTCTCGTGAAATTCTTCGAGGGAAACCATATATAGATAGAAGCCAGGCCCAGCAGTGGGCATCGTGCTAACATTATGATGACCATGAACCCCAAGATCAAGACTAGGATAACAAAGCTAAAGTTAGCGATAAGGAAACATTAATTTATCAACGCCTGAGCACAGCTACTGGGTTGAATACACAGTCATGTAGATAGTTCTCAGAAAAATACAAAGGGTACATATTAAAAGTAATGAAGATGGATAGAGTAAGATACAAATCGAAATAACAAATGGTATTTAAGAAAGTCTACCGACCGAATCAAACGATCTATCTGATAGTAAAAATCGCGTGAAGGCTCTGGAAGTGTGGATGCCAACAGAGCTGGACCGATCGTCTCGTGAAATTCTTCGAGGGAAGCCCCAGCAGAGGGCGTCGTGCTAACATTATGATGATCATGAACCCCAAGATCAAGACTAGGATAACAAAGCTAAAGTTAGCGATATGCCCGAGCGGTCGCACAACAATGGAAAATCTATTGTGTCTCATTTTCTGGGGCTTGAAGAATTAAAGGCACATTTCCCGGACTGAAGCGAAGAAAGCAGATCTCTCTACTCTACTGTAATTATGTAGAAAATCATTAATTGAATTGAATACACTTACACACACCAATCATTTATAATAATGATATGAATATGTATTGTAAAGTGCACCACAATCAAGATTGCACCACATTGATCCACATCCAATTCACTAGTTATTTCGAAGTTTGTTTATATTTTTTGTGTGGTTTAGTTTACGTGTGGCCGGTGGTGCGCCGGCGCCAGCGCTGTCACGCGACCGCGTCACGGTCTGACGACGCCGATAGTGATGCCACATGCCTATCTGTGGTCACGTTCTGGTGTTGATGTTCAGTGGAACTACGTGATAGAATGCACTAGTAGGCCTAGAAGATAGTTTAGGTACGAAAGTGTATCTAGGGAAACTGCTTGATAGCAATTTTAGCCTACACCAGATAAAACAGTAATGATTAAAGAGGGTCATTGCGATTCTGTGCATTGATTATAAGTAAACGATAAACTAGATATATTTTTGAAACCTTGAAAGAGTAAATTAATAGTACTACCACCAATGATATATGTTTTCATTGACTACCACAAAGATAAACTAAATTCCCCGAATTTAAAATCATATATTATCGTCAAGACAAGAAACCAGGAGCCCAATCGCGGTAACTCTGAACGATAAAACCAAAAACGTTACGTTGTCATTTAGGTTATATTTACCTAAAAATCTTTGGTTGCTTCATAATTTTCACTTAAATTGTCCCAGATTGTAATCCTAGACTCCTTAGGCAGAGTATTCAACAATTTTAACAAAACTAAAGCGAGTATTTTTCTGTAAACGAAACTGAAACGTTAACGATTTACCCTTGGTTTTATCGTTGAAAATTAGCGCGATTAGGCCCCAGTAAAACAAAATAAAACTCATTACATAAATAAGTTGTTTGTCATACCGATGGTTGTAAGACCAGTTGCCAGCAGGTTTGCCTAAAAATCTAAAATCGTCATATTTGCTATGATGTCATACCGCTACGAACACAATATTGGCTTAAAATATTTACAGAAGTAAACTATTAGATTAGATAGGCTTGTGCACGAAAACTATATTATTATGGTTTAAATGAGGCTTAGTTTTATAGTCAAAATTTTTGTTGTTAAACGATTAACGATTTGTTGTTAGACGATTTTAACAAGTTTATATACGATAAGTGCAAACAGCACTATTATAATATAAGGTACTCTAATAATATTTTAGCCATTGAATATGTCCAAGAGAAAATTCTTCACAATTCAAACGACACAAATGGGTTTTCCGTCCTAAATGCCTCAACAATCATGGCTTTCTTTCTATTGACAACCAATAAAGTCTCAGATTTCTCGCTTCTTGTAAAATTGCAACTCCTCGTGATGCAGTCGTTAGCGCAAGGTCGTGCAGTCGTAAAACAAACGACAACAGATTACCTCAATGACGACATTATCGTCGTTGACCACATCGAAACCTTACTTATGCTGATTGCAGTAGCCACTTTGCATTAGTATTAGTTACATGTGTTTGTCGCAACAAGATGAGTTATTGCGAATCGTTTGGGTAACCTTCGATTTTTTGTGTTGTAGCTTGTTTGTAGCGTTTGATTTTACTAATATTTTCTTTTTTTACATCTCACTGTCTGCCATATCATGCATTATCTGCGATTTTTCGAGCGTGAAATTAACTAAATTGACCTACTAAGTTATCAATGAGTATTCTATGGTTGGTGAACTATAATTTCTCTTCACATTTCACACTCCAACCAGACACCATTTTTCAGGGAACAATCTCGATATTACAATAACGTTACCTACCTATTTTAGTATCGGAAAAACCCAATGTTGTCGTTTGCTGTGCAAAGGTTTATTAACAGTATGATGGATACAATGATAATTTGTACGTCATTGTTATGTCTACTTAGTAGGTATTTTAAAATTCCTTAAGTGATAATAATCTAGTCCCTTTGCAATTTGCTAAAAGCTACTTTACGGAAATAGCCGGATCGTTTTAGATAAGGGTCGATCAAATCACGAACAGTCGTTTGGAATGACCTTTTCGCTAAATCATAGACTATTTAAGATGTAGGTAAACTTCCATTTTAAGTTCTAGTATAATCTCAAGTTAATCATTTTATTTATAAAAACTGAAATTTTTAAATTGTTACAGTTCTTTAGCCTACTTTTCCATCAATAGGCCTTACCATTAGGTAAGTATATTTTTTTATATTGTTGACATAAAAATATTGCTGATTCATTGATTGATGTTGCCAATCAAGCAAAAAGCAACCCTTTACCTACATTTGCCTACACGGTGTCCGGCCATCATGACGCACCTACAAATTAGATTAGTATGGCAAATGGCAAATATTAGCAAATGGCTTCTGCACACGCGAAACATATAACACAGTACTGCTAATAAAAACGTAAACAGACCAAAAACAATAGACGCTCAGAGTTTTGTTGCTCTGACAACTAAAGTAACCTTTCACATTTTTGTTTTTCTTTCACAATCCCATCACTTCTCTTCTAAATTTGAATAATCAATCACAGAGTTTAGCACTAGCTCAACATTCACACATTTGAAGCACTTTTAAAACAAAGATTTTTATTTTTATTATATTTGAAGGCTCAGGTACCCAGCCGGCAGTCTCTGAACTAACTGAGTTATCAATTGGTGCCAGACAGCTGATTAAACATAGAAACGAAATGGTCCTAAATTTCAGTGAGAAACACTGAAAAGAACCTTGTCTACTAGCGTAGAAAGTAGATAGTGGTAGGTGTTGCGACAGACAGGACTCTGTCGAAGTAACTGGGGTAGATCGGCACGCATGCGTAGGGTGTCGCACTGGGGTTTCGAAATCGGAAAACTTTCACGTGAAACAGTGTCTTATCTGCGACTATTAAAACATACTTTTGCATGAGTTTAATTGTCGCGCATGCGTGGTGTGTCGCAAGTTGTAGGACTAGTAAATATTTGAAATATTTCATTTGAAGATTTACAAACAGTAGTCAAGGAAATAACAACTTGTGTAAATACAGCATTTCATTTGACTTAGAAATATTGTAGCAGTCGTATTGTCCAAGAGTTTATTAACATAAGTACTTCTCGGAGCCTTGAACATTCAGAACAATAGAACATATTATTGAGAGAAAAGGTAAAATTAACATTGACAAGATTGACAAGACAAATTACAAAAGTAAAGTTGAAACCTGGCCATAAAACTTCACAAAACTGGTTATGTGAAGTTTTATGGCAATGTAATAAGTAAGTAGGTTAACGCCATCTGGAATTTTCAGAAATTCAGTTTTCAGTATGATCCATTGATATATCAAAACAAAGTTTAGATGCGTTACCCGCACTCCACAATGGCAAGACGAAAGTAAGGTAATTGCCCGACTTTCAATTAGTCAGACACAGGCTCGTGACACGTAAACACACATCACTCTCGTCAGACAGACACTAAAAAACCGTGACATTCTGATCAAAAATGCCTTCCTGCGTCTATAAGCGATGTGCAAATTATACAGCAACAGTCAGAGATCGGAAAAATGTTTTATTTCACACGTAAGTACTGTATTTAACCGTAAAATGTATTTTCGTATTTTGTATTACTCTAATCGGCCATTTTTTTACAAAGAGCGAGACGCGCCAATGAGCATGCAGCGTATCAGACGAAACTTATGATGTCTGTTTATCTCTTTCTAACAACAGGGATTCCGTATGGTGGCGTTCATTTGTGTCCCACTATTGATGTAATAAATGTCAATGTGTGTATCTGCAGTACCTGTCGCTGTTTTAAATTGCATGATGTTGGCGCATAACGCATCTAAACTTTGTTTTGATATATCAATGGTATGATCTCAATTTAGGATCTAATCAAAATAAAGACGAAACCACAATATAATAATATCTTGGTGAAAGAATGAAAATTTGAATTTTTTTAGGCAAGCTTTAATACTACGATACAAACCTCAAGTAGACTATGTTTGGCTTTTTATATTAAAGTACCTAAGTACTTGTTGCTCAATTTGATTGCTCAGCAGGATCCTTGCTTTATTTATACTTAAGCTTGACAATACCTACCAAGATTAAACAGGAAAATACCAAGATCATGTGTTCAGATGAGCAGATGACGTCAAGTTGACATCACTTATCGTTTGAATTCGCATAACCTTCGCACTCAGACTGATACAGGCTTATCTGGCAGTTAGTACCTACTATATTTTAAATTTTAGACACGTTCGTGTATTTAAGCATTATGTAATCAACTGCTTGTTTTGTGGGTGTGTTTTGTTTGATAACTTGACTTTTTTCAGAGATGCCTTTTAAGTGATAGCAGGGGGCTTACCATCAGCAAATAAGAAACCGTTCAGTTCAAAAGCAGGCCTTAAACAGGACTGATTAAGGCCAGCTTTCATACAAACCGTTGAGGTCATAGTACGAAAAAGTAAGACCGTTCAATATAAGTCCTGCTATAAAAGCTCATAGTAAGGCCCCAGGGCTCTGTCACTCCGCGCGCGAGTATGAAGCGCTCGGCGTGAGAGGACAGATTTCATACATCAGAAAAGATAAGACCTACGCGATAGAAAGAGAGGCAACTACTAAGTGAATGTTTTGGAGCGAAGGGAGCGCTGTGCGACCTGAATTGCACTTTATTGTGTCGAAGCAAGAGTCGCAATTTATTAAAACTATGTTGCGGAGTGTAACTTCTGTACGCTAGTACTATTATTTATACTGTAGTGATACATTGCACTTGAATTTTAATTTAACCCATCTATTAGCCTACTCTATTGCTGATACAATAACAACAATATCTTCTGTGAATGTGAAGCAACTACTATTTGTTATTTAAAACATTCTTTTACTCTTTTAATTACGGATTTTATTTACTTATTGCTATAAATTTTTACTCGTTCCAATTCTTTACAGCAAAATGCTGATTTACAGGATAAAATGCAATTTTGCCTTTATTGCACTTGCATGAATACTTATTGGCTTGATGACAATATTTGTAGAGCAAATCGTGAGTAAATAAAATCTCATTATTTGCAGTGTCGTCGTTTCTACTCAGAAAAATAAATAAATATGTGAAGCTGTTTCTTGGATTAGCTGTTGCCCGCAACTTTACTTGACCATTTAAACAGAATGTAATGCAAATGTACCTACTAGAAAAAAATCGACTCGCACCAGGATCATATTCTCGGACCGGAATCAAACCTTTTTTTCAAGTACCTACTTATATTATTTAGTAAGTATTGTATAAAAATAGCATTGTCAATGCTAAAAACTTAAGAAAACATTTAAGTACTTTTAACCTTTTCCAGAAAAAAACAATTTAAGTACTTAATCAAGCAATGGTAATGTAATTTTGTTTGATGTCTCTCTCTCTAACTGATTGGAAGTCCCTTAATAGTTAAAAATAAATCAGTAAAAAATCAAAACCAGTTCTAACATAACTGTAATCGTTTCTAAGAAACTTACCGTCCACTCAGTTAGTAAGTAAGGTAGGTAAGTACTTACATTTACTTTCAATTAACTTTTTTAGCACCAAGCAAGGTCGAAATATTCACTGTGAGGTGGCACGTTTTTTCATTGACATTTAAGATAATTTAACGATTTAGAAAATTAATTATCCAACACTTAAAACACCGAATATCCATATTTTTTTAATTAAATTGAAAATTTAGAAAAACTAATAAAAAAAATCTAAGTAGGTACCTACCTAGGTACAATGGTTTATTTTAAGCCCGATGATTGTTACCGGCTTACTAACTAAGCAACTTTTAAAAGCTAAGAATAACATTTTTGCGAAATAGCCATTTTATGAAAGCTAGACGTTTTGCGAATTGGACATTCTGTATTACCATTATTCATTTCGCTTGAATAACATCTGTTTATATTTCCATAAAGAAATATACTAGATATTCCACATTATAAATGTACCTAATTCAAGATTTGAGATGAGATTCTATGATACGTGTAATGGCAAAGAACTGATTAATTTTATTCATAAACAGTTCTATCGCATTAGGTATTATAATTAATGAGATGACAAGTCAGTGAACCTGAAGTTTCATCCCACGTTATATCTAAGAATAATAATCTATTCACATAAAATTATGAAAACTATTTTCAATGGAATAAAGTCTACTTACAGTACAGGCCCGGACTGACGGCCAAATTCCACCCCACGTGTGTGTGTACAATGTCATACCGGATGCAGCACACACAGCCCATAGTGTTGCTGCGGCGCGGCTGCTGCGCATCTGTCGCGCGTTCGGTGTAACATTATACCATAGCATTTAATACATTACAACGTCGTTTGTCGTCACGCACGCCACACTACGCAACGCGCTGTGTGTTGTTACGCACGTTCGGTTCGAACCTGAAGCATCCTGAAGACTCCGCTTCAACAGCGCGCCGGTAAAATGCTGCCTGGAGCGCATCAAGTGGCAGAGGTCACATTTATCAGAAGTAATGAGGTCATGGTAGTTTGTGGTACCTAACTCTCATGATGTTATGACTTAAGTTATCGATAAGGTTTTCCCGAAGATGTTCAAAAGGAGGGATGTTGTAGTCCAATTTTAACGATAAATCATTGGTTTTGCTGCAAAAGTAATCCATCAGCATTTATGAGTAATCTAATCATAAAATAAAAACCTAAGATATCTGTGTCCTTTTTGAGGTTGCATTGATTATAATCATTGCTAGATCTCGGCATAAGTTTATACCGCGCCATGTGGGTGGGCGCCGTATTGCAAACATGGCTACCGGGCCAGGGTCACCGGCCTTAGATATTGCACATCATGGGTTGTATGGTATGCCTACAGTTCTGAATGGCAAAAGGAAAACGAATGTAGGACAAGTATTAAAAAGAAAATTAGATCTACCCCACAGTTTTAAAAATCTACTTAAGGTCAAAATTCAAAAGAATTTATTCAGTCTAAGCAGTTACAAGCAGTTGTGAAGTTGTGAATGTCATAAAAGCACAGATCACAGAACATAGAAGCTACGCCATCGGTTCGCAAACCCTAAGCGGGAGACCTTGTAACGAAAAGAACCGGCAAGAAACTCGTCAAGGACTACTTTTTTCCCTGTATATTTCATACAGAGTCGTCATAATTGAAAAAGACCTCAACATTTATAGTGCGGTCATTTTTCATCACAAAAAAAATAATTTAGGCAAAAGATATTGTAGGTAGGTACTAGAAAGATGAAGTGTCTAAATGACCTCTGTGCTGTAATGTAGTTATTCCGTACAGTCACCTCCAGTGGGCAACAGCAACTTTAATATCTGACACTATTTATTAAGATAAGGCATTACTCATTATTGTTAAGGATAAGTCTTCCCTAGTTACTTACATACCAGACAAAGTTGACAAATATATTTTTCTTCTTCATCAATCTTAGAGATAATTGACAACAATTGAAGATTCCAGGATTTCCAGATAAGATAAGGCATTCCTCAATATTGTTAGGGATAAGTCTTCCCCAGTTGCGTAGACAAAATTGACAAAGATATCAATCATATAAAGATGATTGATAAATATTGAAGATTCCAGGATTTCCAGAAGTTAAGATAAGGCATTCCTCAATATCGTTAGGGATAATAATTCCATACTACATTTACTTGCATACCAGACAAAGTTGACAAAGATATCAATCTTCGAGATGATTGATAAATAGTGATGTTGATCTCACTGTTTATAATGTGCTATACTGGTTTGGCGTAAGAAGTAGGCAAACATGCCGACATGAAATGTCAAGGTTCGATGTTTCTAGTCGATGAATGAAAGTATGAAAATAAGAGTTGATATTTTAACGGACATTCAGTTTTATTTTAACACTTAAAGATTCATTGCAGTAACTAATTATATGCTATTACGGACGTACGTACCTCATTTAATAAATGTTAGACAGATACTATTACATAATTTGATCCTTTGATCTTAAGATAAGTAGAGCTACTTATATATTCAAGTTCTTTATTAGCAGCTCTGCTAATAAAGAACTTGAATAGGTAGTGTATGATTTGTTATTGATTAGTAAGTATGACTTGTTGTACTTCTTATACATTCTTTATTGAAGGAAGATAGTTTGTGTTACTTATGGTGTACCAGCCCTAGCAGCAGTTTATAGTCTAGGCACAGAATACATAATAAATAGTACTTACAAGGTCTAAACCAAATCTCTAAAGAGACAGGCGGTGTATCGGATCATAAAACAAATTAAATGATCCTAAAACGACTAGAGCTCGATGATGGGTGTTTGTGTCCAATAGCGGTGGCCATCAACGCGTGACGGACGACATAGGTTCGACAAAGGGCCGGAAGCAGACAGGAAGGCAGGTGGGCGAGGGTGCCGCCCTCTGTGTCGGCTCCATCAGGTTGGGAGACAGGTTGTGAAGGGTTTAAGTTGAGGGGAAATGAGGCGTTTGTCACTTTGATTGATGTATCAAACTAAAACGAAGTGAGTTTGTAGGAAAGAGCTGAACAATTAAGCAAGCAAACCAGCAGGTACACTTAGAATTTTAACTAAGTACATAAGTAATTAATTATAAGTATAATCATAATCAATCATACTATTACTTACTTATTATTTTTGACTAAACAATGTCCAAAAGATTTAAGTAGGTACCTACTTATTTTAAAAAGCCCATTCCTCTGAACTAATGACTTGTAGTATATGTTACTTGTCTACGTAAAGTATTGACTATTTTCGCGATCTAATCTATCTTTAAGTCCGTTTATCACTTTTAAACTAACTTATTAAAACTTCAACTAACGACTTTGTAAATTGTCTATTAATTGTTGTGAGAATCATGGGAAACGCAAACAATCGCACAATCTCGGGAAACATTCATGGAATTTATAAATAGCGAAATAACTGTTATCTAACTTAATGTTGGACGATAATACGTAATTAAAGTTTTAGGACAAGGTCCCCAGATATGGTTATCGTATAGCTTCGGCCAAAACATTGGTTTCAAGATAACTAAAATACGTGAGAATATTTGATTTGATAATTTTACAAAACTGCCTACGGCTTTGTAATTAATTTACCGAAGAACATGTTTATAATATTTCTATTATTTCAGCTAGAAAAAGAACCTATTTTACGGAAATCATGTCTTTACATTATATGCAAGCGTCGATAAATCATACGCATGGATCACTGTTTGTATCATTAATTTCTATTATTATACTAATGCAACTCCCTTTTAAACCTCGCTCTCATTTGATGATACTGAATTGAATACAGTCATTATCCGTCCTAGGGGCCTATTATGACCTCTTATTTCCTGGCAGTTTTCTGACTGGTTATCAATATATCTATCTTTTATTTGCTATACAGCAAGAAAGAGATGTAACTATAGCAATTCATAAACCTGGCAAGTTTTAAGAGGTTGTAATACCCTCCCTGTTGTAATTGGTGGGCAGGCTTGATTTTGTCACGGCATGGAACTATGATCACACAACAGCATAATCCTGTACCACAAAACATTGAAATCAATATGCGAAGGGTAGATAGGTAGACGTCATCATATAGGAGTCGCATACCCTCCTTTGTGGTGCTTTGAATATGCTACTTGGAAACATTTTCGAGCGATTGTAGGAGCGATCGCGCGTCCGATTTTGCGAGTAGAGTGTCAAAGAAGATAATTCGGTACTACCTTAGTACTCTGAAAATGGTGAGGTGGATGTGTGGTGTGACGCAAATGGATAAAATTAGGAATGATTATGTGAGAGGAAATTTGAAAGTAGCAACAGTGATAGAAAAGTTGAAAGGGAATCGTCTGGCTTGGTATGGGCATATTCAGTGGGGATGGGGATGTTGAGGGCTGGAAAGTAAGAGGAAGACCGCAGAACTCCACTTCCCACTCCCTTCAAAAGCGAAGTGAAGGACGTACTGCACCGATCCCAAATAAATTGGGATAAGGGTAGGGGGATGATGATGACTCTGTACAGGTAAGGTAGTCGGTACTTACTAGCATGGTCGTCGTGCAGCAGGTTGTGGTACCGGTGCTGTTTCTCGTCGAGCTTCATCATCACGCCGGTCACACCACCATTGCGATTTCCTAAGGACAAATAAATATACATTTTAAATCATACATAAATATACGTACATACATACACATACTAGGTTATGCAAGCAAGTTTATAGAACTTAGCGTTTTGGGTGTGCAGACCGACTTTATGCATTATTAGCTTAAAATTCTAACCTTATTAATTCAATATAAGGCGCTAACTTAAATTAAAATTTTCATTTATACCTATGTATGTATATCATCTAATACGCGCGCATTCGCGCACAATACGTGAAGAATATTTCAAAACAGGAGATTTTGCGAAACTGCAAGTGCTGCAAGACTCGCATGCATATAAAAGTCGTTTAATTACGCAGTATGTCACTTGTTAATTCGATTTTAATACACGAAACACAACAAGTGCTTCGGCTAAAGGTTATTGCAGAATTGGTTTCGTAATTTGTATCAGCTGTAGCCTGTTTGTTGACCGCATCAGAGCGGGTAATTTGGTAATAAGATGACTGTACACTTTGTGGCGGAATAGGACGTAAGTATTTAATTTTATGATGAATGGATCGATCTTTGATGCTTCGAAGTCGAACCACGAACGTCAGATATATTTTGTTTTTGAAGAGCAAAAGGATATTTGGTGTTATCTACCTATCTATAAGATTTAAATAAGTATGCCATTTATAAAGTTTAGTATTTTATTACTACTCTTACTCATAACACGTTTTTTTTTGTTTTTTCAACCAATCCGAAAGTTAATAATTATAATATTTGTAATGGTACATTTAAATAAGAAAAGCCGTTAAATAAAACACTTTTAACGGATACTAGCGCGGTTTTATTGAAAGTACTTTGGTAATTAGTTGGTATTTGGTTTGATTTTTGATTTTTTCCGTTAAAAGTGTTTTATTTCATGTCTAATGAGCGCGTAAGCTTGAGAAGTGAAAAAGCCGTTAAATAAACTATGCAGTTATTAAATTCTTTTCAAGTTTATTATGTTACGGTCGGTTTAAAACTGCAATACCTAGTTGCGCAACGGTAACTTTTCATAATTTTCTTTTAATATTATACCGCCTATCGTTGCTGATATTGGAGTTTATTGCCTCTGCTTCAGTTTGCAACAGCCGTAACCCAGTTCAGTATGGAATGGGTTAAACAATGGGCCAAGGGTTGCCAAGTATCATTACAATAATAAAAAATAAAGCATTTTGTTTTCTTACAGCCCAAAAAGTACATGCAACTTTTTTTGAACGACACATGCAGGTAATAATTGTTTATAGTCGTATCAATATTTTTATTTATACTTTTAATAAATATACTTTACATATTTCTTTTTTTCTGATTAAAGAAAATATGTGCAATTAAAAGTTACGTTTTCTACAGATTGTCACAGACTGGCAGTAGCCAGCTATCCACTTGGACGACTAAGAAAATCTCAATAAAAATACTCTTCTAAAATTTAAAAGGCAACCCTAGCGTATGTCGCTGTGAGTTGATTTGTGGTTGGTGCAATGACATTAGTGTTCAGGTGCGATGCCCAGAGTGACATCCTGTTCTAGCTGGCTAGGTACTAGGTAGCTTGGCTAGACAAACAAGATGACAGGCATATCTGTACCGATGACTGCACATCACATACTCCATTTTTAACCGACTTCAAAAAAAGGAGGAGGTTATCAGTTCGGTTGAATTTTTTTAATTTTTTTTATGTTTGTTACCTCATAACTTTCTCAATCGCAAACCGATTATAAAAATTCTTTTTTTGTTTAAAAGCATATAGTTACAGATTGGTCCCATTGTCATAAGATCACGATCTGATGATGGGATCCTGGAGAAATCAAGGGAACTCTTCAAATATTATAGGCACACCTATAGCGATTTTGGTATTTTCTTATGTAACTCATACATACGCTCTTGAAAAGTACCATTTTGGTGAAGTGGAACTGATGATGAAGACCATAGATGATCACCGGAACTATTTACTAAACTAAATATCTCACTGGTGCGATACGATCACTTTAATATGGTTGCTAAGCTATTTATGTTGTTCGTCATAATGCAAATGTTGAAGTGGAGCTGATAGTGAAGTACTAGGAGAACTCCTCAAGAATTAACGCCCCTGCGTCGGGAAAACCAGTATTTTGTAAAAGGTGATGAGCCATTGACATAAGACTATTGTAACTTAAATAATATCGTCGCTAAATATAAAAAAAACCTAACTTTGAAGGCGTGCATGCCGCACCTTTCGTGGGTCTACCCATGTTTTATCTACCTAGATAATATATTTACTGGATAAGACAATATAAATAAACTAAATATAAATAAACTAAAGTAATTATCTACCAAATACAGAAGGTACTTACTCTAAAAATAAAAAAATAAAAAAATGTTTTAAAAACAAAAAACCGACTTCAAAAAACCTGAAAATTAAAACAAAAAAGCTTCAAAACCTCTAAAAAGCAAGAAATAATATTCAAATCACTAGATACGCATATCATTGTAATAAAACACGTCTAATGAAGTCTGGTGGGGCTTTTAGAATAAAAAAAAAAGAAGTTGAACTTCAGCCCCACCCGACTTCAATAGACGTGTTTTATTACAATGATATGCGTATCTAGTGATTTGAATATTATTTCTTGCTTTTTAGAGGTTTTGAAGCTTTTTTGTTTTAATTTTCAGGTTTTTTGAAGTCGGTTTTTTGTTTTTAAATCCTTTTTTTAATTTTTTTTAGGTACACTTTTATCGTAAGCATTAATTTTTTACGATTTATTACGGTAGTTTGTCGATTTGGTGGTTCCTTCTGTTACAGTACGATACGAAGGCTAGGCAAGTATTTTATAGTAAAAATATCTGCACCGATTTCGTTGGCACTTATGCGGCAATAATTTAAAAACTTATTCATCATAAAGACAATTTAAGCAAACATAGACATAACAAACATGCTGCTGAATTCAAATTGGAAAATCTTGTTGGCAAATGTAATTTTTAACCAAGAGGAACATTTACCAGTTTGCCTAATCTGGCTCTCCGATCGAATCGAACGCGTTTGCCTAATCTGGCTCTCCGATCGAATCGAACGCGTGTCGAATGCGAACGTTCAAGGATTCGTACCGAGATATTACGTAAACATACTACCTAGCGAGTCATTAACTCAACAGTGTTTTAAAAAAGGGCGTTAATTTATGGGGGACATCGACATCTTTTTATAATATTTGTATTTCTACTACATATTTATTATGTGGTTCTATTGGGAAAGGTAAGCGGCATGTCTTCCCAATGTTCTTCCTGTCCCGGGCCTGCTGGAAGAAATTTCAATGTGAAATAAGTTGTGCCCTTGTACAATTCTTCTGTCCATTTCTTTTCTGTTTGTAATTGTGTGTGTACAGAACAATAAATAAATACAACTCCATTAAATTATCTGCGGCAACTTCAGAGCGCTTGCGGTATAAAACAACGCGGGTATTTTAATCAGTAAGTTTTCTCTTTGCCATACCTACTTCACCTACATTCTGTCTATTGTCAATTTAATCTCATTGTAAGTAAGCTTGTAAGTAAGTAAGCTAGGCTTTACAAACTTATTTACCTCAGATGGACTAATAAATTATAGAAGACTGAAAATCAGATATGGTATCTAAGAAGTTTTCACAGCAGAATCTTTGCTTGTTTAAGGCGAGGCAGTTCCCGAAATTTACTCTTTCACTAGGTCTTTAGAATAAGGTTGAATATTGCGTAGCTTTAATTGACGCTTCGCCAGAAATTTGACGAAATTTAGTACATTTTTATTGATTTCTGAAATACTTGATCATTTATTTAAAATGTACTCGGTTATTGTGTTAGATCGATAAAAAAGCTATCCTTTTTGCATAAAAGATCATATCACTGTCGTTGAAAATAACGAAATCTGACGATTTTAAGTTTAATTTTATGGTGTTATTCAGGATTTTTTTACAGAGTAACCATGCCATTTTTCAATATTCTGTTCGGTTATTGTGTTTCATGACATAATGTTCAGTCTACAGTAATTTTTGTGAAGTAGAATTCTACATCCGTTCTTCACATTGGAAGTTCAAAAATCGATCTTTTCATCAAATCGTGAACTGGCCTCGCCTTAACACATCTAAGTAGGTATACAAGTATAGTTAGCAAATGATCAAAACAACTTCAAAGTCAGCTGACAGTTAAATGATCATTAATCATGGAGAAGTGACGGTGCGCAACGGCAACTATCGAGCCATACAAATGATACAATTAAGGAGCTGCAAAACGTAGCGTCAATGAAAACATATAAAGTTTTGTCGCATAGCTAGAAAAATCCACTCATTTTGAAAGGTAGAAAAAAATATAATTGTATTTGACATATCCTGAATTAGAGACTTAGCTATAAAAAATTTCAAGTAAAAGCTTAGTTAGTGAAAAAAAATGATTTTTCTAAAAAGATTTTTCGTCGCGTGGTACTCGATATTTTCAGCGGCAACTAGCATATTTTTCTCAAATTATAAATCGAACATAAGACGAATTAAAGAGTTATATAAAAAAAAAGAATGTTAATGTTATGGATCACTATTAAAATCAAAATAAACAGGTTTTTTAGCGCCTGAAAAATGTAAAGAGCAATGCACTTAGAAAAATATTTGCTAGTTTTCGGCAAACACAGAGATCTGGCGCGGGCTGGCGGGGTGAACGCCCGGGGGCATGCATCGGGTGGTATTGAGAATGGGGCTGTACTTTTCATTTCATATCGTAGCGTGGTCGGTCTCGTCTTTCCAAACTTTGTTTGTTTTAAGTAAATAAATAATTTTATTTAGTGCCAAGTAATAGTTTTAGGTGTTTGTTTTGTAGTTTTAGGTTTTAGTACTAATAAATAAAATAGATTTAGTGTAGTTTTACGTCTTGTGACTGTGACTTGTTTTTATAGGTACCTAGTTTTGTACGAACTTGACTGTATTATTATTATTATTATTTATTCATGTATTGTGTGTGTGTAAAATGGGAAACAAAAGGAACAAAGAATTGCGACGGATGTGTCGTAGAATTAGAAAACAAAAAAAAATTTACAAATCCAAGTAGGGTGAATATGCCTATTACCAGCCCCCCCTAAGATTTTTCAACTTTGAATCTCTGTTGCTGCCACAATTACAGTCTTAAAATTATTGTTGATACAGTTTTAGGTAGCTTGATTGATCTTTATTACGAAAATAGTACTTAGTTTTACGTAGTTTTGTGGGAAAAAAAGAGAATCGTTTAAATGCACGACGGGCGAAAAACCCTAATTCCAGCCGTCTTTGCCCTAATATCAGCCGCTTTGTTCCCTAATTCCAGCCGGGTACAGGCTGTTCCAAAATAAAACAACCATGTTTGTATGAGATTAAAGAATATTCGTTTGGTAACTCTAATAATGATAATAAAATACTAGAGGCTTTAAAATTATGGTTCCCATAACAAGTCATTGAAACTTATACCTCTCCTGTAGATATTAATCAACTTAGAATATATAAATATATTAAATATTGCGTAATAAAAAATAACTTATACAATAATCAACGAGTACGAGATCGTTTTAATTATTTGAAACCTATAAAAGCGTTTTCCAAGAAGTGAATATCGATATACAATTTTTGAATTGAATTTCTTTTCTGTTTCTATGATTGATTATTATGATGATAATAAGTATGATTTTGATTATTATGTTTTTTTTACATCTATGTATATAAAATTCAAAGTCCTGACTGACTGACTGACTGAGTGAGATATCAACGCACAGCCCAAACCGCTGAACCTAGAGACTTGAAATTTTGCACGTAGGTTCCTTTTGCGGTCTAGGGGTGCACTAAGAAAGGATTTTTCAAAACTCACCCCCCAAGGGGGTGAAACGGGGGTCAAAAGTTTGTATGAAAGTCCCTCAGTTTTGAAGCTAGGATCTTGAAATTTTGTGATTAGGCTGAACATTGAAAATTAATAAATACGGGTCTCAGCGTTTTTCAAAATTCAACCCCTGAAGGGGTCAAAGGGGGATAAAGTTGTGTATTGAAGAAAATCCTTTATATTCGAAGTAAAAATAACTAAATTTATAATTTAGGCTTATGGCTTTAAATCTAACGTAACGTATATTGTTATTGGTAGTATTTCAACCCCTATGGGGATGAAATGGGGGTACCCGCCTAATCACGTAAAAACGGCTGATCAGAATTTAATGAAATTAAAACATGAGGATTTTATCGAATGTCCACGCGGACGAAGTCGCGGGCGGAAGCTAGTCTAATATAAAAAAAAAACAAAAAAAAAAATCATTTGAAAACACCCTGTATATTGCCGTAAAGTTTTGATGACCGGCTGATGTTAGGTTCTTATGTATTTCTTAATATCAGCCCCTAATTAGAAGAACAAATAACTTAGGAATTAAACATTATTCACCCGGTTGTATTTAGGCCATTGGGTGCAGGGTTAGTAATTCTAGTGAATAGCACTACAAATTCCAACCTAAAGACAAGCAAATTAAGATGAGATTGATTTCTTAAACGAAAGTTAAATACCCAACATCAGCCCCCGGCTGATAATAGAAAGTTTTGGAAAATCACATAGTCAAACTCCAGCCCCCCAAATTTTTCGAAATTAGTAAATTTAACTGCAAATTTGTAATCTTAAAACGTTATCTAACTAATCTATTACTAGTATCAAAGTTTAAAACTATAAAAAATTGCATCTTGCCTTCATAAACACACTTCCAAAAGTTCGCATCGATCGATGTTTTATGCTGTTTTTCAAACATAGTCACCTCTATTCGGTCTCGGTGAACATTTTTGGTCGTTGTGTGAATTGTAGGTGTCGTGACGGGGCAATACTGATTTCCAACGTCGATTATTAACTAGGGTTGTGGCTCCATTAAACAGTTTCCGATTTTTATTGTTTTTTAATTAAAGCAAAGCAAAAACGTATTGGGGGCTGGAAATAGGGGGGGGGGGGGGGCTGGAGTTAGGCATATCCACCCTATTCCAAATTCATACAAATAGTCGAAAAGCGAGCCATACTTCGATCAAATACCTACGCGCCTCGAGTTCGGTCTGCAGTCTGCACTCGGTACCTACACAAACAGTAATGATCCCAACTATTTTATCATTAGTCGGTTTTGTCATTAGAAATTATTTTCTAAAAAAGTGCGATTTGCCCAGTGCCCGGCCCCCCTGTTTCTATTTCCGGCCCTCATATTTCTATTGCCCAGTATACCGGCCGCCTTTCAAAGAACATGACGAGAAGAAAAAACCACATCGTTCAATGCAGTAGCGATCGTTTGAGTAATTCGCTAAAATACACATCGGAAATAACAAGAGACAAACAATTAATATTATTAGTAGATAAATTTCAAAGCTGGCAGGTGTACTAGTAGTATTTTGCAGGATAGCCAGTATACCGGCCTCCTAGTGTATACTAGGAGGCCGGTACACTGGACAAGCACCCAGTAGATCCGGCCACCCGTTTCCATACAAAAAAAATCAACTTCATATACAAGCACATTTAGACGGCCGAGTACTAGACACAAAGTACTTTAAATTTAATAAAAAGGGATAGCATTATACATTCTTCTATAGAATCACTCTTTTAACAAAAAGAGACAAAACATTATATCGAGCTCAGTCCCAGTTAACCGGCCCCCGGCCGATATACTGGAAACATGTGGTTTCGTTGTCTAGTAAGGCGGCCCCTTGATATTACTAAATATCTGCTTATTATGCCATATTTAACATTAAAACAGTAATAAATAACAACATTACCTTGAGAACAAACTAAATATTTACCTTTTATCGATGCCCTGAAGGACAATATTGACTATTTGGCAAGAGCTCTCCACTATTTTTTTTTTATCTCCACTTGCGAAATCGACCCGGATGCGGGCTTCAACGTAAACACAAATTATAAAATATTACGTAACGTTTCGCTAGTGGCGTCCATACCATTCGATAGATCGATAACAGTGTTGCCAAGAAAATATCCAAATTGTTAAGAAATCGCCACGAATTTCTTATTTTATTCGAAAAACTGTTGGGGGGCCGGATAACTGGAGGCGACCGGCTAACTAGGCATATTACCCTGTGTACATACTGACAAAATGCAAGTCAGCGTTTTGGAATTGGAATTTTTAGATTTTAGGCATTCACAATGCTATTTTTATATTAAGATAAATATTTTAATAGAAAAGTTCAGACGGGTGAGTCGATTTTTTCTAGTATTTTCTATTAAAATATTTATCTTAATATATAATTTGTCACTAAAATCTGTGAAATAAAAATAAATAAATTAAAAAATATTAAAAACACAACTGCCTGACAAAAACGAACTAAAAAGTTAAAAAAAACAAGAGTGTCATTGCAGTCGGGGGACCTCTATGATCAAAAATTGTTCCATGAAACGGTCCCCCGACTGCAATGACACTCTTGTTATTTAACTTTTTAGTTCGTTTTTGTCATACAGTCGTGTTTTTAATATTTTTTTATTTATTTTTTTCCCATAAAATTTCGTAATACTAACTACTACTTTCGTAATAAAGACTAATCAACCTACCTAAAACTGTGTCAACAATATTTTTAAGACCGCAATTGTGGCAACAACAGAGATTCAAATTTGAAAAATCCTTGGGGGGCTGGTATTAGGCATATTCACCCTACTATCTTATCTTCTTAATATATAATCTGGGTGCCACGCAAACTACCAATAAGACGTAATCAACCTTTAGCCATACCTAGATGTAACACAAATTATCGTCGTAACTCTTTCTTCATCCGCGCGAGTAATTCTTTCAATGACCTATCTAAAAGCAATAGCGAGTTAGAACTGTTTTGGACTAAACCCAAATATATAACAAAACTTTTTATCTCTGAGTTTTTCGGCACCCACTCTGAAAGGGACTGATTCAGTCACTTATTTGATAATGATAATACCTAACCTATGTAATAACTGTAACTTATTTTGCTCCTGAAACTATTCTGCAAATAGCTTAAGGTCTATGTACATCTTATAACCCATATGCGAATACCTGTTAATAGCTAAGTAGATTTAAGAAATTGTTTCCATGTAATGTAAAACTGCTGTTGGTATTCCGAACATAATAAAATAAAATAATAATAAATAAAATAATAAAATCGTAAACTGAATGACTGACTGACTGATCTATCAACGCACAGCCCAAACCGCTTGACCTAGAGACTTAAAATTTTGCACACAGATACCTTATACAGTGTAGGCATCCACTAAGGAAGGATTTTTGAAACTTCCATCCCTAAGGAGATGAAAGAAGGGATGAAAGTTTGTATGAAAGTCCCTCAGCTTTTAAGCTAGGATCTTCAAATTTTCTGTTTAGGCTGACGATTGAAAATTAATAAATACGGGTCTCAGCGTTTTTTAAAATTCTACCCCCAAAGGGGTCAAAAGGCGGATGAAGTTATGTATTGTAGAAAATCCTTCATTTTCGAAGTTAATATCGCTAAATTTATAATTTAGGCTTATGGATGGAAATCTAACGCATGAAATGAATGAAAAGGGGTAAAAAAACCTTTAAATATTTATGGATGTCGTTATTGGTTTTTTTCTGGGATGACGATTGCAAAAATAACATTTATTTTGAAGTCCAACACGGTGGACATGATTGGTGATTGATAAGGGGTGAAAATGGTGTTCAAATTTTGTATAGAAAAATATTATAACTAATTTTTATAACTCTCAAAGCTCGTTTACGTGATAAAAAGTATAGGTTCTTATTATGTAATATCTCAAAATATAATTCAAAGTTTTGTTCACCCTGGACTGATCAGAGAACATGACATTTATTCATAACAGCAAATAATTTAAAATCAAACAAAAATTTTCTAAATGCGGCCCAGTCTACACCGCTGCACTCGCAGGTGAGGTGCGGCGCGGGAGGGGCGCCGCTGCACTCGCACACCGCTTCGTCTGCCGCACCCCCTCAAAAACCAGAAAATTCGATTAAGCAGCGCCTTAAATCAATTGAGCTAGATCTCAGCAACCTGTATGAATGGTTGTGGCACAGATTTTACGCCCCGTGAAACTACCATACATTACAATAGCCAATGAAGAAACTTTTACTATACGAATACTGAAATTTAACTTTCCCAATTTCTAATATGAAATGAATAATAATTAGATAATACTAGCTTCCGCCCGCGACTTCGTCTGCGTGGACATTTGCAAAATCTCTAGGGAACCTTTGACATCCTTTGACCGGGATAAAAAGTATCATAATGTTTAAATCCAGGCTATAAATTTCATCCAAATCTGTTCAGCTATTTTTGCGTGATTGAGGAACAAACATCCAAACTTCCAAACCCACAATTGTTCACATATAATATTAGTAGGATAGGTACGATAAGAATAATAGAAAATGAGGCCTAACACTGATCCCAGAGGAACTCTTTTTCAAAAAAAATTGGCAATTTCGTAATTTATGTTTCTCAAAATGTAATTTATCAGTATGCTTTATTGGTCAGACATTATTTAAAATAACTATATACGTACCACAGTTTAAAAACTATTATCTATTGACTATTTTGTGATATTACTTTTTAGTAAAACGTGCGTTCTAATCATTGAAGCGGTCCAATTTCGGAAGCATCTATGACATCTAATGTATGTTAGCAATAAATCTTGAAGGACACAGCAAAATAGAGCACTAGCCAACATTACCTAATCATCCGAGGCGTTCAATGAGTTACTGCTCTTATCACATACTGCATTGTATGCAGATGTGGACACTCGGATGGCGAAAGCTCCCAGCGCGGGAATCGAACCGGCAAGCCTTTCGCAGCCCCACCACCCAATAGGGCTGCCAATTTTTTTGTACAAGAAAAACGTATTTTATGATCAGAGAAGGAAAAGAACAGTAAGGAAAGGAATTTGAAAATCATACAAAATTAAATAATTGAGGATATTTTTAAATAATGGAAGGAGGCTAATAACTGAAAATAAAGGCTAGTAAGTGGAGTTTTGGGAAAGGCAGAGCCCATAGCACCCCATAGCAAAGAAATAATTACAAGTCCCATAGGTAGTAAGGTGCGCTAGACTGTGCACTACTGGGGCCCTGCGCCCTTACATATCGCTTTCATTTGACAGATGTACGTGACACATTGCTTTTTGGCACAAATAAAAAAAAGAAAAATAGCAATGTATCACATACATCTGTCAAATAAAACGATTACGATAGCCATATAGGTTAAGCGGCAGCACAGACCATACAACAAGTACTTACGTACCCAGGCAGGGCAGGGCCCCTGCTCCATAGGGTTACTTACTCCCTGCGCGATTGAGATAGAGTTCGAATCAAATAAACGTCAAAACCATACTATGGAAACCGTATTCAAAGTAGGTAGGTACCAAAATAACAGATTTTTGGCGTTTATTCGATCCTGATGTGAACTCGATTTCATCGGGACTGTCGGGAGTCACCCTTATAATGCTT
This sequence comes from Agriphila straminella, assembly GCA_950108535.1. NCBI lineage: Eukaryota > Metazoa > Arthropoda > Insecta > Lepidoptera > Crambidae > Agriphila > Agriphila straminella. The sequence continues at coordinate 1,465,310 of OX467321.1, read as the reverse complement.
TGAATTTTGTAATGTTGTATACTTTAAAAAAAAAGAAAAGGTATATCGTACGCAGGGTTACCAGATCTAATAAAGAGATTCCTGACTTTTCAGTAAATTTCCTGACATTTTGTCACCTACATCTACATTCTTAATTTAGTTTACGTTTGATATTTTTTTCTAATCAAAATTATTAACAAATCTTTCACTTTTATTTAAGGATATCAAAAATTCCTAACAACTACAGTTTTTCCCTGTTTTCGTGACAGATGCCTTAAATTCCTGACATGTCAGGAAAATTCCTGTCATCTACGTATAAAGAGCGAGCCTGTTAACAGCGACAACCCTACCACTCGCTAACAACGTTTCTCTAATTAGAGAAGTGTTCTTCAGAGCAATTCCAATCTTGGATCGTACTTTCATTGAAGACACCCACATTTTAACTTAAAAGCAATATTTAGTGCTCGTTAATTTATTTTTATTTGATTTGAGTGCCTTTTTAAGTGCGCCCACGAGCAACTTTTGTCTCCGAAACTATTTTGTCTCTCAAATGGTTTGTATGAAAAGTTGCCGACGACACCTTCGTGTGCGCGCTTTGCGGAGACAAAAGTTGCTCGTGTGCGGTGTCGCTAAGAGTAAATGGATTTCGCTTCATTTTCTAAACATTCTAAATCTAATTTAAGTCAGCAAAAACTCTCTTTATATTGGTATTTGTTTGGTTCGCCTGATTTGAAGTTTTGCGTTGTTATTTTTTTGGCAGTGAATTATTGAAGATGTTAGTTAATGTAATTTTATTTTAAATTTTTATCGGAAAACGCTGCTCCCATTTTCTGGTCCCTGACACCCCTAAGTCATAGTGGGAAGGAAGGAAGGATTCAAAATTCAAAATAATTCAGTCTAGGCTGTTACAAGCACTTATGATGTGAATGTCATAGAAGTACGCCATCGTTTCGCAAACCCTAAGCGGGAGACCTTGTTTGTGGTGGATGATGCTATTTTACTTCACGTCAAAACGGCTAACTGTGAGTCTACAGCGCAAGTGTCGGCATCGCTATCGGCTTCGTTTGACAGGTGTAGTGTATGTGATGTGATGTGATGCGATACATTGCTACTTCAGCCCCCGGTGACCACGGCACCTGCAAAGGTGCTGAAACGTCAGGAATATAAAAATAACTTATTACCAAAGGTACTTTCAATAAAACCGCGCTATTATCCGTTAAAACTTTAATGGCCTTACCACAAAACACTGTTTAACAAGTATTTAGCTAAAACACTGTTTAAATGTAATGCTGTCACTTTTTTGTCAATATTATTTGAAAGAGACAGCATCACACTTAAACAGTGTTTTAGCTAAACAGTGTTTTAAGATCTTTTGTGGTAAGGCCGTAAGTGTTTTTTTCAGGTCTAATGAGCGCGTAAGCTTGTGGCGTGAATACATTGCTACTTTTTTTGGCACAAAGAAAAACTGACCAAAGAAAAGTAGCAATGTGCCAGTTGCGCGGTAGACCCCCCGATGACTAATGAAGACCCAGGAAAGTGACGTCTGTGATTGACTTTTGGAATACTAGATGCATTGAAGTCTTATCAAGGATAATTTAAAATGCCAAGTGATGAAAGTAAAGTGGCGATTATATCCGCATTGCAAAACTACATCAATTATGCATAACTCTAGATAAATTCCAGTTTACATGACCAGGTCATATCTGAGCACGTAACGCTCCTTATATGGGGACAATCAATCTTTACATAATTAAATAAATGGTTCGCATCGTTTCGAAAGCTGTAATGTTGGCAATACTAATCCAGTGTTTACATAATGGTGTAACTCTATAGTCTATGGTCTGCTGAATACATCGCACTCGCTAGTGTCTAGTGTTCAATTACGAGATGAGGCTTATAAGAGTTTTATTATATAAGACAGAATAAAATACAATAATAAAAATAAATCTAAGAAAAAAAGTTTGTTTAAAAGGAGTAACTATTTAGTCAGATATTTCTTCAACATCGTAGATTCGAGAATTAAATAGTTTACATCACACCTTTTCAGGAATTTCTTTACTCAGGTAGGTAAGTAAAGTACCTCTACAATACATTTTGTAAGTAGATAAGTAGGCACCGTATTAGCCGGTCTTTTGTAAACTGTCCACAAAAGCGCTTACAACAGAAACATCAAATTAAGAATTTGTAGACTTGTTGATGGATGAGCAGTTTACTGCACTTGCGAATCATTAAAAAAATAGGTTTTTCAAAGTTCAAACATCATAACTTGTATCATTAAAAATAATTGAGTGAGTGTTAAGGAAGTGACTTGATCTTCCTGAAAGTTTGTCAAATCATTTGTAAGTTGACTATGTTTTACTTTTAAGATGTTATGTCATATCAGTTCCTATACTTTTGTGGTGCTTTTGTGTAAGAGATTGTAAGTGGCAGTTACATAGATTAGTGATCTGTATTGTATCATATAAGCCAATTTAACCAGTCACTATAATTACAAAATTGCTGTTTTAAATGTATGTTTTATTTAACCAATCGTTTTAATAAAGACAAGTAGCAATTACGAAGTTTAGACGGACAGACACAATGTTAGGGTATTAAAGTGAGACCACTTAAATTTTTCCAGTGGGGCCATTCATCAATTAACTGGTGATTTTAACGATTTTTCGACCCCCCCTCCCCCTTGGTGAGAATGTCGTGGGATTTGGCTTCGACTTTGCACGAGAATTATTTTGCGCCGCATTATGCCGCCTGCACCACACCACCACCGTGCAGGATGTGATAGAGTACATAAAGAAGAAGGCTAACTTTTGCTTGAGAGTTCAGCCTCTGGAGTCGCGCCATAACACGAATTTTAAGTCGTTTGTGGTGCGCATCCCGACCGCCAGGCTGGACACTTTCATGAAGGAGGACTTCTGGCCGCAGGGCGTGGTATACAGGCGCTTCCGAGGGGCGTTGCCTTGTGCCACCGAAATGACACAGAAAGTGCCAAATTGACTTTATACTAACGTAATATTAAGTTATATTTACTAACAATATTGTTTATACATATATTATGTTTTAGTTTTAAGGTATGTATCTATGGGCCATTGTTGCCTGATTATAAATTAATAAATAAATAAATAAATTATGGGATTCTGCGAACAAACATTTAAAAGACCTCTTGTCCTATCTATTTCTGTCCAGATTATTTAAAAATAAATTTAAATAGCCGAATCGAAATGAAATAAAACACTTTTAACGAATACTAGCGCGGTTTTATTGAAAGTACCTAGGTACCTACTTTGGCAATTAGTTGGTATTTGATTTGATTTTCGATTTCCGCGATGTTTCGGCACCTTTGCAGCTGCCGTGGTCACGGGGGACTGAAGCTACTTGTGAGCCTACCCTCAAGCGATGATTTTTTTAAGACGTTCAGAAATTAAAATTTAACATTTTTTTTAATTGGTTTAAGTTTTTGGTTTGGTTTTAATTTAATTTGATATGCTAAAAAGAGAGAATCTACTGAAACTACTACCATTTCATAAAATTGGGAGGCTCCTCCAAGAAAGAAATGGCGAAAGAAAACTTGGAGAGGACTTGAAGTGCCGAATCGAAAGTCAAAATATCCATCAGTCAATTCATTATTTCCAGTTTTAAAGGCAAGTATCAGTTATGGGCGAAAGGTCAAACCAGTTCATTGGGATTGTAAAGCCAAGTCGTCCAGACATGGCCACTGCCAAACATGGCAGCTATATCGGCCTACGAGAAACCGACTGGATGTGTCCAATATTTTAACGAAGAAAATGAGACAGCATGTATGTTTCTTAGTTGGCGTCAGATATTTATTTATTAAAACTAACTGCAGTATAATTCTTCAAAAACAAATAAAAATTATCAATTAATTTGACATTCAAAGGGTTGGTAGCATTAGCATAGCGTCGGAGCTAGGGGTCATGAGCGCCCCTGGCAAGATTTTATTTTTGCGCCCAAGGCTTATTGCTAGAATAATGAGCATCCCTTGCAAGATTTGAAATTTGCGCCCCAAGACATATTTCTAGGATAATGAGCGCCCCTGGCAAGATTTGACTTTTGCGCCCCAAGACACTTATTTTCCTTTTTTCGCCAAATGGCAGATTCTGTAAATAGCAGATTCTTTAAACGACAGATATTGTACAGTCAGTCAGCAAAAACAAAAGTTTTTTTCTAGTAATGGTTCAGCAAAGTGCGCCCCCTGTGGGTTGCGTCTCTAGCAGCCCCTTGCCTACTTATATTCTACAATTTCTATAGGAACATTGTAAACATCACAGAAGCACTATTAAATAAATAAATAAATATAAATAAATATTTGACAACATCACATACATTGCTCCGATTCCAAAATAAGTAGCTAAGCACTTGTATTAAGGAAATCAGAGACAACGGTGGTATCACAAACACCCAGACCTGAGACAATATAGAAAAGTTCATTTCCTACATTGACCCAGCCGGGGATCGAAACCGGGACCTCAAGAGATGGTGACGCCTTGAAAACCGGCGTGCAAACCACTTGACCACGGAGGTCGTCAAAAAAAATTATCGTGCATGAAACTTTTAAACCCTTCTCCTGTAAAATTAGCATAAATATGTAGTTGTGCGGATATTCCGCCGGATGAGCGATTTATTGACATTTCATGATCTAGGTTAGCGCATAGCGTAACAAACCGAACCGAACACAGCTAGTAAGTATTGAATTTAATATCAACAAATAGTTGTAGATATATTTACAACATCGGCGTACTCGCGGTTTGCCAACATTCCGCTATCAGCTTATCAGATAGGTTATCATTATCACAAGTAATCACAAAGACCCATACAGAGGCACGTGGGTGCACTGTTACTTACTTCCTAGTAAAATTGGGACCTTTTTGTATTGTTACTGTCACAACTTCCTTTTTAGGACTTGGTTACTGTAGGGTTTGGTGACGTTTACAAGAATTAGTAACTTTTGGCCCCAACAAAGCTTTTGACTGAAAAGATCAACGTAATCCGACCACGTCTTTTCAATACAAAATCTTTTTGTTTAGGTCATAGATATAGGTTTAGGAAGATATTAAAAATTTATAAAAAAAAGTTTGCAACATGCAAATTAATGAATAATGTTTCAAATAGACTAGACTCGAGATTGACTCTGCCGCCTGCCATCAAGATGATGTAAATCACTATTTGTTAATTCGCTAAGTCCGTAATCTGGAAAGTTTAAATAGTTCGATATTTTTTTTAATAGATTTTTTTTGTAAAAACTTAATTTTCCCGTGATATGAGTTGAGTTGCCTCCACGAGCTCGGTCACCAACCCGCAGTGGTATTATTCTAAGCCTGAGCACAGAAAGAGCGTGTGAATAGCGAGGTCACTATTGCCCTATCTCCGACCTACCTCTTTCTTTGCTCTTACCTCACGAACAATCATTCTATAACCGTTACTTCCGAGGTAATTGTATAATTTTTGCTATTGTTCTCTAAATATTCGTATCAGATCTGCGTTGTATAACAGTTTTTTTTGGAATTGATTCCATAGATTCTTTATTATATTTAAATGTTAGCCAGGCAAATGTTGGGCACAAAAATTTTCTTTGTTCTGTGGTGTTAGCTAGCTAGCTTGGCACCATGCCAAGTTACATTGACAGCTCGAATTAAGAAGTAAGAAATTATACGTCTAAAAATTTAATTTCCTTATTACCCCTTAAAACTACAATTTAAACTACAGCAATCAAATCAAACACAGCTACCTATTTTTAGCTGCTATTGTAAACTTTAGTTCGCAAACTTAGATTGCAGTGGATGGCTGATAAGGTGCTTAATTGCCTTAATTTGTAAACGTGAATCATAAAGTTAACGTTCGCAGTTTGTAGAAAGTTAAAGACACGAGAATAGGCAATTAATTTTAGCGAGTTTTCAAAGTCAAGGCATTAAAGCTAGGCAGAAACAAACATACAAGATGTAGTAACACTTTGAATTTACAATTTTACGGTTTACAGCTTTTAGTTTGTTTGCGCAGAATAGAAGATATTTTATGACAACGACAACCAAACAATAGGTACTTTGCAGGAAATAAAACTTGTAGAGGTACAAAGGTTGTATGTAGGTAAGTATAAAGAATTTTTTCCTAAAACTTTCCAAAAACGATATAAAACAAATGCTTAGTGGAAATATGCATAAAAACTATGAAAAAGAGTGTGTGTGTATAGGTACGTAATTATAAGATGATAAAAAGATCCGAACCCTAACCACAGAATAAAATAATCCCTATCCCAATGATATACATTTAATAGCATTGTTAAATCCCAACACACACAATATTAATGGACTGATTTGTAATTAGTTTAGGTCATAGATATAGGTTTAGGAAGATATTAAAAATTTATAAAAAAAAGTTTGCAACATGCAAATTAATGAATAATGTTTCAAATAGACTAGACTCGAGATTGACTCTGCCTGCCATCAAGATGATGTAAATCACTATTTGTTAATTCGCTAAGTTCGTTAAAAAAATTACAATTGACAATACCGTGTTCGATTATTTCGTTATTTCCTAGCAGTCTCAGTTTCAATTAGACTCTAGGAAAGTAAATTTGCTAAATTATAGTTTTTTTCTGAATATTCGATTTAAAAGTTATCGGCATAAAGTACAAATTGTATTTTACTATGAAATGTGTAAAATGGGAGTGTTCATTGACGTCTCGTGGTCAGTGCTGTGCTGATGGTGCGGCCGGTGACCTCCACAAACTGGTACCGGCGGCCCTGCAGATCCGAGAACAGTGACGTGATAACGAGATACTTTGAACGAAATGAATTGTATCATTTTGTCTTAATCTTAATCTGGTATTTTGAGCTCGAGCTTAATGAAAGTACCTTACTAAGTAATTTCTGACTTAGTATTGCAGTACTGCCACCCGTCATGCAGATTTTAGCATAAAACTTACGCGCGTAGCGTCTACTCATCTGCGTCATGCAAATGCGTCGGCGTCGTCCGTCATAGTGGTATTTTATTTACACCATCATGGGTTCAGGTTGATCTATATTACAAATTGGCAAGATCTGCATCTGCAGTCATGCCTGATTCATGGTGAATGATGATACATACAGCATGGTATGGTACGTCTAAGAGAAATATGATACGTTACAAATCATACAAAATTCTCATCTTGATGTGGTAATAGGTGCCACAGAACAAATGCATTCGACAAAACTATAATAGGTAGTTACACGATGATCAGTTTGATATCAAGTGGCACGGATACAATCACTCTTTCTTCGGATACGTATCTGATCTCCTTATCACAGCACTACGCACTCGCCGTAGGGTGACCAAAACTGGTTTCCGAAGGGCCAATAAAACCTCGCATCGTTTACGGCCGCCTTTCGCCATTGCAAATTACAGGTAGGTATTTGCATTCCAGATATTTTTAGAAATTCCGATTGGCTGTGTAACTGGTACATAATTTGACACGCGAAGAAGCAACCTGTATACAAATATGATAGCCGGAAAAAAAAATTGTTGACACAAATGGATCACAAATGATATTAAAAAATACCTAAGAAATAACAGTAGATAGGTAGGTATGTAAAGTAAGGATAACATTTTAATTAGAAAACAACTGATTCGCTCTTAAGATTGAAAAAGTATTGCCATTAGCATTCAAAAGACATTAACTGTCTCCTTCTTTGAGCAAATAGCTGTTCCTAATAACAAAAATGGTAGTTAATGTGTTCGACCAAGAACTAATCGGAAAGAAACGGGATACCTACTTACTGGGATATCCTTTAATGGGAATGAATTAAATCACCGTTTTGTTATCCATAAAGGATCAGTACTTGCTTATCATCTCACCAGATGTTAAGTGACAATAAGGCCGAAGGTGGAAGCGCACTTCACCCGGAAACCTCACCACTGACGACTGGCTATCTTGCCTCTAACTGCCGGAACACAACAATTTTTAAATTGTTGTTATGGCAGACTTAGGTAAGTAAGATGGTGGTAGCTATTCAGGTGGACTTAAAATAAGCCTTACCCAAGTACCTAGGTACCCAACCGAACAGAGTACAAATGTAGTACCTACCTCCCTCCTGGAAATCGAACCCGAGACCCTTGAGTCTTATAGGGGCTACACATTGCCTGCAGGCCGGGCTTGTAGAAATGTGGACATGTAAGTTGTATTCATTACACGGGTGGCTGAACCACTAGACCACAGAGGAAAAGTTTCTAAGAAAATGGAGATTAATAGACTATTTATTCAGACATTCATTCATTCCGCATTGGTTTGGACTGTGCACTTGTACTATTATGTATTCTGTGACTGTGTGCCTTTGGCATCAAGGTCTTTAGGATTAGTTATTATCGGACATTAAGCCGAACGCAAAAATGTAAGTCTGAAATCTTGAAATCTGAGTGGTGATAATTATCCACCCAGAGTTCAAAACTGCCATTTCGGGATTGACCCGGAGTCTACGGGTTTGCCCCGGGTTTAAAATCGATGTGGCCGAGTGGCGGGTGAACAGTGAACGGTGGTCGAGGAGTGACATGAGCAAAGAATACCAACTATGACTAGGTACCTACTTATTGTATGACATAAGTGAGATTATAATGTCCTGCATAGTTTTAGATGTGTGGTCGTATTATTAGCCGTAAGAGTGCCCGTCCCGTGAGTCCCGAGTCCCGTCCCATCGTCGTCACGGTAATATCACATAATATCGTAGTTCGCGTGCTAGCTAAGTAAACAACACGACATGCACCGTGCACGTCAAGCCTAGGTAGGTATAGGTACCTACTACAGCTTTGATTGAGAATTCTGAATGAATGTATTTATGTGTGATATCTACCTCCATGGGCGTAGCGAGGTACGGGCACGGGGGGGCAGCTGCCCCCCCTTAGAAGAGCGGTCGTTCGCTGGTAATTTGTAATTTTGACGAGCTTCATAGCTTGCGTGCGACGCTTCTAAAGCGCTTATTACACCATCCTGAATGTCGGACCCGGAATTTAGTGTCCGATTTAGGACGAGAAATTCAGTCGCCAATTAGACCGTCCTGAATGTCGTATCCGATATCACAGCTTTACGATCATACAGTAGTTAAACGAATGTTCTTGTAGCTGTAAAAATACAAAGCTAGGTAAATAGGAGGTATATGTAGGTAGCTAGGTAGGTACGTGTCATTTTCAACGCTAATCTGAACTAGTTTTTAACCGACTTCATCAAAAGGAGGAGGTTCTTATTTTGTTGTTCGATTGAGTTTTCTTGCGAGATGTTCCAATTATTTTTTTTTGAAATCGGGTCAGTAGTTTTCAAGTAATCCCGAAAATACTATGACTTTACATCAACTACCTTGACGACTTTGTTATTTATGAACCGAATTAGATGATTGTTTTTGTTGGGAGAGGGATACCTTTGTGTAGTATTTTTAACAGACTTCAAAAAAAGGAGGTATTCAGTTTGTATATGTATGTATGTTTCTTCGCGATTATCTCACGTTTGGCTGAGCCGATTTTACTACCTAAATAATATACCTACACTACCTAATACGGAAGGTACTTATACTAAAAATAAAAAAAAATAAAAATGTTTAAAAAACAAAAAAACCGACTTCAAAAAACCTGCCTCTAAAAAGCAAGAAATAATATATAAATCATTAGATACGCATTATCATATCATTGTTATAATAAAACACGTCTATTGAAGTCGGGTGGGGCTTTTAGAATAAAAAAGAAAGTTGTAGGTACTCCAGCCCCACCCGACTTTAATAGACGTGTTTTATTATAAAAATGATAATGCGTAGCTAATGATTTATATATTATTTCTTGCTTTTCAGAGGCAGGTTTTTTTGTTTTTTATATTGATGTAGGTCAAAAAAAAGCAAATCACAGAGTGACAACCCTTATATACTTTTAGTCGTTGCGCCAACTGTCTATCTAGACGAACGGCGCGGCGGATATTTTTTCGCCAACATAAAAGGCGTTGACTGACTGTACTATTTATGCTGTGGTACTACTGTGTCGGAGCCGAGCGTCCTGAATGCGATTACACTGTCCTAAGTGCTTCCGATTTAGCATCCGTTATGTCGGAGACAATTTCTATCCTAACTAGGATCCTAAATCGGATCCTAGCTTCCTGAATGCAATTACACTGCTCTGAATTTAGGAGTGACGTCATATCGGGTCCGACATTCAGGATGATCTAATTAGCTCTTAAGACCTAAGAAACTAACAGGCTTGAAGGCTGGCTTGTGAAATCCAACAAAACAACGATCAAAACAATATAATTTAGGATACCTGACCTGACTCTCCGACCCTTAATTTTGATCAAGAGTGTGGAAGTAGGTTCGGAGTCAGGTTCAGGGTAGGTATCTAACTGGAGATACTTATACAGTGAAGTTTTTATCTTCTGCGATTTAAATATCAAAGATCTTTTGCTCAGTAAACATCGGCCGTTAAACAAAACATTTGAAAACCAATGAACGTTTAATATCATTGTTGAAAACAAACTGTTAGTTGGATTGGATTACATAAATACAGCGAACAAATTATCGCTTATTTTGCAAAATGAAGAGATGACACCATGACCCAATTGTTTTCCGTTTACCATGAAACTAGTAAAACCATAGCAAAACGCTACTCACCGAATAACCCGATAGAATCGACGGCAATCCGACACGACCTAAGTTCCGTTAATACAAGTTTTACAGGCGATTTTAGTTCAAAACCACTTGAAACCCGATGAAATCAACACAAAACGATGTACACACTGTATAGTCGCACTTATCACTTTGAATTGCACTGACACTGATTTATTTTCGGTGTTATTATGCAAAGAATGCGATTGTTTGTCGTAACAAGTGTTGAGTTTAACCGCAAGTCGCGATACAGCCAACCACGATGACGTCTCGAATGACACTAGCGCTCGCTCGCGACGCGATTGCGGGCGGCGGCGGGCGAAACGAAGCGCCCGCGCGCGACGGAAACGAAGTGCGGTCGTGACGTGAAATCTAATCAAAAATTACTTTTTTATTCTATTATTTTATTATCTTTGAGAAATTCATCTAGAAAAGCTCTAAGAAAACATAAAATAAAACCCAAAGAAAAGTCCTTAATTTTCAAATATTATTTAGGCTATCTAAAAATGGATTTGGATACTTTTTATACCTATCAGTCAAAGGTTCCTTTGGTTGCTTTGCTTTCATAGCCTTCATACGGGTACGTATCAGAATGTCTAAAGTTAGAATGTCTAAACTTAAAATGGCAAAGTTCAAAATGTCAAAAATCAAAATGCAAATTGTTTAAAATGTCAAAAATCATTATGTATAACTTCATAATAGCAAAATTCAAAATGTCAAATGGTTCAAATATCAAACTAGTTAAAATATCAATGGTCCATAAGTCAAAGGTTTACAATGATTTGAAAACAACAATTCGCCTTTTTTTTCATTTATCGCCTTGCACCATTTTGTGAGCAATTCTTTGTAGTTTAAATATTTAATAACCCCTCCCTAAAGTTTGAAAGTTAGGAGATGGATACTTTTTTTTAAAATGGTTAAAAAAAACAAAAAATTTGGAAATTAAGCAGGGGAGGCTAAAAATGGTGGGGAGAGGGGAGGGGACATACGTACAAAATTTCGCACTTAAAAAAAGTCGTTTCTGGCGCTTCGCCGGCCGCTACCGCGGCACGCTCGCTTCGCTCGCTCGGCTCGCGCGCTGGGTTCATGTACACCTAACATGCTCGTCGCTACGCTCCTCGCACCTATCATGTGACCTGCGGTCCTTTAGTAGTGCTACCAACTTAGTGCGCCGCTATTAAACGTCAAAAATTACGACACAAATCTAAAATTGTCATTTTTCCTAGAAAATCTTAATTTTCAGATTTTTTTTCTCGCGTATTATTTGGTTCCTAAACATAAAATTTCGTATGCCTGTTCCAAATCATGAGTTCTTTACATAAAAAAATATGAATTCGAAACTCGTGCTCTGATAATGGAAAGGTGAGCCCTGCAAAATCATTATAGCGTCTACAAGTACCGATATTGCGATCTATTTACCTACAAAAGATTCGATGCGATAGATGATAAATCGCGAGAAAAAAAGCATTAATAAAAACTAGGTAAGGAACCAACCGAGTTTGATTTTTATATTGATGAACAACTGACAACTTACAATAACAAAAACTTTTTCATAAAAGAAAGGACTTTTGCACAGTGTAAAAGAGTGATTCTGTGTAGCACGAAAGAACTCATGCTATTGTTGAGTCAAGCTACTTTTTTTGGATTATAGATGGAACCTTCAAAATCGTTCCTCAGATATTCATTCATGGCCACAATACACACATACAACTGTGAAAAAACGTTTCCGTTACTATTTGCGCTTTGTACACACAAAGAAAAGCATCATAATATGATGTTATGTTTGATTTGATTCCTGAATATTGTACAAAAATGAAATTTCATTATATCCATTATTTGTCGTCATGGATTTTGAAAAAGCTCCAGCTTTATGTTAACGCCAAAATTTCTTAACTTATTTAAATCACGCTTTCTCAACTTCAATTTTGGTGGACTGCTACTACCATCACATCATCAAAAAATGTAATTGGCATTTATTATGAATTGGTAATTTAAATATTAGACATTTTAAGTTTTGATCATTTGAATTTAGACATTTTTATTTAGGACTATCTGACTGTTTGACATTTTCGTTTTTGACATTTTGAACTTTCGACATTTTAATCGTTAGACATTCAAATTTTTGACATTTTGAACTTTGCCATTTTAAGTTTAGACATTCTAACTTTAGACATTCTGATACGTACCCCCTTCATACAGAAGGCTATGGTTTGAAAATTCCTGTCATCTGGTAACCCAGATGACTGGAATTTTCTGGACATGTCCGGAATTTTAGGCATCTGTCAGGAAAACAGGAAAAATTGGAAAATGTCAGGAATTTTAATAAAAGAAAAAATATAACAAATTATATTATAATCAACGAATGAAATCTAATATAAACAATCGAATAATTAATTTTTCATCTGATCTTCGTACTTTTCATTGCTAGATAATACCTACTTAGCTTTCAGCAAGCTATGGACAGTCTGTTTCTCTCCTTTGTCCACTGCGCACCCATAAATGAAAACACCCCCCGGTCTAGTTTGTAAAATAATAAACTTTTCTGGCCAAATGTCAGGATTTTTTCTGGAAAATCAGGGAAAATGTCAGGAAATTTCATTATGGGATCTGGTAACCCTACCACCAGCTGCGGCGCACTATCGATTATTTATCGAATGTGCAATGTGCATCGATGCCACCAGCCAGCCACATGTCACCCATCTGCGAGTTTTTCTATGGCGCGGAATGCTGCACTGCACCTGCGCATGGCATCAGCCTTATCTATCTTCGCTAAACTTTTTAGCCTTAGGGCCAGACTAATTTCCTCCACGAAGTTCCAAGGGCTGGGGCCAGAACCTAACTAGCTCATCGTGCCAACATTAGGTAGGTACCTACTGTAAACTGTAGGATTGTTGGTGCTCGCGGGTCGTAGTTTGGAGACCCCTGTATTAAACTATGCTCGTGCTGTTCTCCTAGTTTTTAACAGCTGACGGCTTTTGTTCACTCCTTTTTAACATTGGCTAAACATTACGGAAGTTTTCTAGCTGTGTATTCTCAAAAACCGGCCAAGTGCGAGTCGGACTCGCGTACAAAGGGTTCCGTACAAAAACGGCAAAAAAATATGGGAGCTGTTTATTTTATTCTGTTTTTAGTAGGTATTTGTTGTTATAGCGGCAACCGGCAACAGAAATACGTACATAATCTGTGAAAATTTCAGCTGTCTAGCTATCACGGTTTATGAGATACAGCCTGGTGACAGACAGACGGACAGTGGAGTCTTAGTAATAAATGTCGAACCCTAAAAAAAACACCTACCCCCTTACTAATAAAGATTGTATAGCAGATGTATTAGTTATTACACACGGCCTTACCACAAAAGATTTTAAAACACTGTTTAAATGTGATGCCGTCTCTTTCAAACAATATTGTCAAAAAAGTGACAGCATCACATTTAAACAGTGATTTAGTACCCGGCGAGCATGTGGTGGGGTGTGACATGCCCATGCTTTGCGCGAAGCCGTGTATTTTTCAAATTTGCCCCTCAATTGTTTTGTTGCTTCGAGTAGCTGGAGCCAATGTACTCCGCGGGGGGAGAGTGGCGTGACCGCAGGGTCGCGTCAACCGGCGCAGGAGCTACACCCATAGAGTACATTATTATACTAGAGAGCTACACCCGTGTAAACGTTCGTGGGGTGCGCCATACCCCGCCACATGCTCCGTGTTAGTTTTAACATATAACTAACTACCTATAAATGCCAATTTATTAAACCAAGACTTAAGAAATAATTCGTATTTTGAAATATGGTTTATATTTAGTGTATAAAATAAAAAACAGTGTATATTTATATACTTTTATTGTATTATTTATCAAAAATACCAAAACTAAAATCAACTAATTCTTTAAAAAAAATATGTTATTGAGGATCTGATATTCTTTAAGTTTTTTAAGTTGATTTTATATATTTTTTTAAAAATAAGTTTATTTTAGTTCCTTTTTCAGAAGTTCCTTTTTTTGTTTGTTTGTAAATGTTATGTTTTAGTATTTTTGATAAATAATACAATAAAAGTATATAAATATACAATGTTTTTTATTTTATACACTAAATATCAATCAATCAATAACAATCTTTATTAGTAAGGGGGTAAGTGAGTAACTATAATTATGTAAAAGAATATTTTTCGTCATTTTCCCGGATGCACACACTGATTACATTATACATCAGTGGGTGCATGTTGGCTTATCTTATTACCATCATTATTGTAAGACCGTAAAAACAATATTGGTTTTAGTTTCTTTCGTCTAACATCGAGGGGTATAGAATCAAAGACAGCTAAGTGCATAAATGTCAAATTGACAGGAAACGTCTTTTAAGTTTACCTCAGTAATAACATAGTACATATATAAGTTTTTCAAACAGTATAGGAGCTCCATAGAAACGGTCGAATTTGACGGCTGACGTCACTCTAAGAGCTCTAAGCAAAGTTCGCAGTACTTTAGTCGGGGTTGTCACATCGCGTGGATTAGTTCACCGAGACTATTGTTACTTACTTTTATTGATTCGCCAAAATGATTCGTCAGAGTAAACGATATGGTGCTGTCTACGGATGTTTAAACTCATCTGATTTTTTATTATTTAAACTTCCTGCCGATGTTGAAAGGTAAAATGTTTTAAATAATCGAACCTGTAAAATGTATCATCGATTGGGTTTGTGTGCTCGACTTGTGCTCGATTAAAAATCTCAACTATTTACTTATAAAATAATAAAAAATAGAACCTAATCATTATAATATTATTCATAGATAATTTTACAAACTGACATTAATGTTTATCAACAGTCGTTGCTATGCAACCCGATGTCACAGTACAAAAAAAAAACTTTGAACCAAAGAACAAACCGCCACATTGCTATAATTACATAAAATCTTATGTAAAACCGGATGAAACTATCCAAAACGGTTCTGAAAGTCAACCTACCTACCTAGTCAATAGAGCCTTCCGTATAACCCCCAAAAGTCATTACCAAACGTATTTTTTTTAACTTAGTTGTCCGTTTTTTTGCCGCCACGATTTCTTTCTTTAACACCCTTTCCGGTCGACTGTTATAGAATGCCTTAAGGCATTAAGTCCGCCAATTGTATTTTCTTATGCAATAAAGTTTAAATATAAATAAAAAATAAATAAATAATATGCTTTCAATTTTAAAATTGCCGCATTTTTCATTCTGCTTCCCGGAAACATATTCGACGAGACGGCCGGAGAATGCCAATCCTAGCGATCCGACGGAGTGCAATGACAAAAGGGCCTAAGTGACGTTAGCTAGCTCTTCTACTGTTTGAAAAAACTTATAGGTATATGTACTGTGGTAATAACGTGGCTCACTTTTGTATGGGCCTTAGCTGCCTTTGAACCCAACTTCATTTTTAGACGCAATTTAAAGGGCTTTAGCTATTTTTGTTTCTAAAATAAAAGAAGTAAATAGTTAGAACCGAAAATTTCCTAGATGGCGTGATACTCAGTTCATTTTCGTAATTTATATCACTGTCTTTGATTCTATACCCCTCCTAACTAACTAAAGCATCACAGTATGTGACAAGAGAAGAAACATTTTGAAAAACATTATTTCTGCCAAAATAAAAATTTGATTCACTACCTATGCCTTGGCGGAACTTCAAAATTGCTGTCATCGGAAAATAGTATTTATTGCAGAATAATAATAAAGGCTTGGGCAGCGGCTTGTCAATCTTGCCATGTTTAGTCTCGGTCAATTATGGGGCGCCATAGCAAATGATAGGATTTCCTGCCTTTTGTTGTCATAAGTGAGTCAAGGTTCCCTGATTCCGTCGGATGCCTTAAATGCCTTGCAGCCTAGAGTTATAGGATTGACGGTGACAATGAATCATTAAAATTGATGACACATTTTGAGGAACTTGGTCTTTATACAATGCTTTTTAACCGCCTCTGTGGTCTAGTGGTTTGCCCACCAGTGTAAGACGCAAGGGTCGCTGGTTCGATTCCTAGGGTACAATTTGTTCTCGGTTTGTATAAAAATAATTTAAAAAACGTTCCTCCATGATGATGATTCCGGGTGTAGTGCGCTTCCACCTTCGGCCTTATCGTCACTTATCACCAGGTAAGGTACCTATAGGCCAAGCACTATCACGTTGTGCATTAAAAAAAACGATAACAAACACCAAGATTCATCAGAAACATGGTGAGAAATGTGAGCATACCTACCGACTCTGTATCAACAATTTTGCGATGATGCTCCTATTTTGACTGATGGTTGGAGCTGTCAAAACACTTTCTTTGACATTACCATTCATCTTTGCTTATCAACTATACCTAATGTCAAAGTTCTACATTGTTGCGACACGAAGAAAAAGTGAAACGACCCGTGACGATGATAATGTCACGCTTCACATGCGCATGCGCCGCCCGCCGTGACTATGGTCGTAGTACGATCAGCAACGAAAGTTACTTTGTCATAGTAACTTTTTGACTTACGCTTCAAACTCAAACTATACTTAGGACATCTCTGTCAAAAAAGTTGCCATGACAAAGTACTAAAGTGCTAAGCGACTTTCGTTGTTGACCGTACGATGGTGGGTCGTGTGGCATTTTAATTAGGTTAGACCTATGGGAAAACTTTAACAGTATGACATAACAAGGAAAAGTAATTAGGTAGGTAGGTTTACGTAACATGGAATATGAGAAGGTATTGTGTAGTTGTCACCAAAGAGAATGTACGCCGGTTATGTAGGCGTCGAAGAAGATGATAATTATTAAGATTCTAATTATGTAGGTAATTTATAACTCAACTGATTTCTTCTCATACTCTCTGTGCATGCTGTACGTCTGTGGAATTTACTCCCGGAGGGTATTAGGATGGCTCGTACTCTGATCTGAGTTCCTTTCGCGATCAAGTCAGAAGACATTTCCTTTCTACTATCTAACTTATTTTCTCTCCTTATTATCACTTCAAGTAATCTAGAAAACTTCATTTCTTTCTATTTATTCTTGTAAGTATATCTATATCTGTTCTCCTTCCCATATCCCACTGTCCTCTTCTTCTCTCACTCTATTACTCAAGGTTGCCTGGAAGAAATTGCTATTTAGCAATTTATTGTTTTTCTTTGTAATATGTCCTGTCTTAGTGTGCAATAAAGTGTTTTTATTATTATTATAATTAAAGCTTGTCGTAAAATATACATTGGTGTTTCCGATTCCTGAATGTAGGTTATAATTTTATCTAACAATAAAATTAGTGATATAATTTTCTGTTGTGTTGTGTGTCTAACTTAAGCGCAGTATTAAAATCGGTTTCAAACTGAATGAATCTATGTTACTTACTTAATTGCCAGATGGTCAATAAAACTGTAATGAAGATAATATGAATGAAGAGTTATTTTGAGACAAATGCCATTAAGATATCTTAAATATGGACATTAAAATAACTGGATACATTGGTAGGCGTCAATCCAATTATAAGCTAAGCAGTTTGTCTTCACATTATTTAGAACGTGGGTACTACGTCACATTAATTAATTAAAAAAGTTAATGTAGCCAAAACTAATTTTTTACCATCGCCACTCGAAAAAGTGCGTTTAATTCAACGATAAGAGTGAATAATACGCTGTTTTATTCACCGAGTGAATAAAAATATTTTGAATTTGGAACAAGCGCGCATCGTATGAATTAGGTAGAAAAAAAATAAAACGTGCTGAAAGTATGGATTTATTCCATAGATAAAGCCATAGTTAAACAAATGAATAAAAAAAAATATCGCGCCAATTTTATTTAGGTTCTTTTTAGTGTCTTATCTTTGGGTTCTTTTCTAAAAAATATCCCGCCAAATTAATTAGGTTCTTTTTAGTGTCTCATCTTTGGATTCTTTTCTATATATTAGAGGAAGATTAGATGTTCAGTCTTGCATCAGCCTGGTACGATCTTTAGTCTGTAAAAATTCAAAGTCTATACAAACTGATGAAATGTACTGCCAAACCGATCATGTAATTTCCCTCTTAGCGTGGTTGTTTTAGGTCATTGGAAAACTTCTAGTTTCACTATTTTCTGATGTTTAAATACTTATTTACTGATTACCTACCTAAATAATAAAAATGTGATAACTATTTAATTACATAGGTATAAGTACCTACTGCTATTTGTTTTCTCGCAGTCAATGGTAAAAAGTAGAGTACACAACTCGTGAAAAAAAAATTTCATCTCGGTCCTTTGTATCCCTCGCTTCGCTCAGGATTCTACTTTTGAATCCCTCGCTACGCTCGGGATTCAACTCTAGAATCCTTCGCTGCTCTCGGGATCCAACCTAGTCCCTCGAACTAAATTCCCTCTTTTTTCACTTGTTGTATAATCTGCTATTATAGCTTCGAAATTAACTCGTTTCTCAGTTTTCATACAAAATATTAAAGCAGGGTTGGATTATAAGTATAGTTAATAATTCATTTTGCTCTCATTAAGAGTTTCTTTCATCTATCTGCTGGAAGCTTAGAGAGTTTCGACTTTATCGATCCTATTTCAAGTGGGGATCAAAAGACTCTATGGGACCAATTAAAGGTCCTACAGAGTAAGAAAACATTTTAGAAGGAAAAATAAAGGGAAAGAGAGGAAGAGGAAGACCAAGAAAAGCCTATATGGAACAGATCAAAGAGAAGGTGAACGTCGTGTCTTATCAAGAAACCAAGGAACTGGCTTTGGACAGCAACGAGTGGAGGAAGCTACACAGACAACAGCGCGGCTTTTAAGTTGCTGAGAATAAGAGCAAGAAATGATACTTAAGTACTTAGAAATCGCTAAAGTTTTTCCAATACGTTTTGTACGGAAAAACGATAATTATCACCTCGAAGTATTCTTTATTGCTAAGCGATCCTATTTATACTGTGATCAAACTGACAGCAGTACAGCTACATACAGCTAAACTAACTAAACCAACGATAACTAAATGAAAACGTAACGGTTTTAATTTTATCGTTCATTGGACCCCAGATAGAAATGGCGACAGACATCCAGTAAAACAACATACAAACAATTGTAATGTAAAAGTTTTACTGTTTCCTTCACCTTAATCGTTTAAGCAAGTTATAAACAGTGAAATACTTGGGTCTTGCGAAAACAGCCAATACTACGATTCAATCTATTTGGTTCCAGTGCTTTTTATACCATTGTAATTACTACAGCTAGTAAAATAGCAATAAAAAACTATAAGAATGAATATAGCGATGGATGATGTTAAAAAAAGATGTTATTTCTCACACCGATTCCAATAGGTTTGTACAAAACACTTTCTAAAAAGTAAAATTTCACGCATTTTTTTTGGCGAGTAAACAAATTTATCTTCTTAGATACACATTGTCCGTTTGTAACATACTTTTACAAAAACTTGTCTTTATTCCCATGGTTTTAAATACGCAAGTACCTACCTACCTATAGCTAAGTTTTAAGCTAAGCCAAGCTTTTAGCTAAGTCACGTCAAGTTGTTAAAATTTAGGGCTTTATAGAAACATCAATCTTTATTTCCTTATCCTTAAATTATTATAAATGCGAAAGTAAGTTTGTTTGTTACGCTTTCACGTCTTGCATGTACACGTTGTCAGGGGTACAGTAAAAGATATAGAGTACCTACCTATAGGTTCCTTTCACCCAAAAAAGGTACTATTCCCAAGGGTAAAAACACCAGTCCACGCAAACAAAATCGCGAGCGGTTGTTATGGTTTCAAAATAAGTCCTTACTCAGTCTCACTCATTTAGCGCGATTGTTCTTTTTGCAACATCAAATCTGTTCTTCTCAACGCCTCTATTATGAAATAGCAGATCATTGATTAATCGTAAAAACTGTTGGAATTTCTTAATGCTTATTGTCGACTATCAATTTGTTTGTAATCGCGTCCCTCGAACTCGATTAATCAAACTTAACCTTTCTATTATGAAAGTTAGGTACCGTCGCTGCGCCGCCCGCCGCCGCCGCCGCCGCAGGCGCAGATCTGCTCAAATCACCCAGTTTAATGGCCAGACGGATAAGGCCCTTGATTTCATGCCATTTGAAGAGTATAACCATAATTTGCGAGTTCACCTGTGATGTTTGGAATGGGATTAGCGAAAGTGTGGAAAGCTATGAGTGACGTATACATTTTGTATAGCATTTAAATGGGCAGAAGATGGTTTAAGTACCCATAGACTCAGGGTCCCCCCAGACCTACCGGTCTTTTCTTTGCTTTGCTGTTTGGCAATGGAACGCCGGCCAAGAGGCTCATTTTCAATCTATCGCATTTTTTCAATCTAAGTACATTTCACATTTATATGTATGTACTTGTGAGCTTTGTTCCTTAAACGATCGTTATGAAAACACAAAAAAATTGTTCAGGTAGGTAATGATGCCACCCACGACCCTGTTCACAATTTATATAAATATGCGATCGATTTATTTTTAGCAATCGGAGACCATGTTCAGGGTGGCATATCTCTTATAAACTTCCTACTTCGCAACCCAGACAGCTAATGGCTATCTTGTCAATTTGGTCTGGTCCCATTATGCGATAGATTGAAATGACCCTGGTTGGCCGGCGGTCTAAACAGCAAAGTAGAACAGCAAAGCAAAGAAAAGAAACCGGTAGGTCTGGGGTCACCCTTAGAAATTTTTTTCGCTACGTTCAAGAATATTAAGTTTATGGTAAGTAATACCATACGATATTAGAAAAGAACATGGGCATTCATGTTCATGTTCATGAACATTTTCTCAAAATTTCCACAGGCCACAAAACATGTTACAAGTTACAACAAGTTTTTCACAGGTTTATTGGGATATTTTTTCTTCAACAGTTGTATTAAACACCGTTTGACGAACATTGCGATTCTCTGCCCGCCATTGACACTTGGCAGATTAGATTCGCACAATATGGCGTTGTTGGGCCATATGGCGAGCTGGATATGGAGTGCTGTTATTGTTCCTAGGGTTGGCTACTTTTTTATTATGAAATCTTTTCGAGGCTAAAACCTGCCAATTTATAAACAGTCCTGATTTTTGTTTGACGTCTCTGACCAGCCCTTGAAGCTGGTTAAATAAAAAAAATATACATTACGAATGTAAACGTGCTTGGTTTCATAATTCGTTTTACGCTCCATCTCTGTGGTGACAACTCAGTTTTAAACTTTTGTTTGTAGCATTAGGTATATTGAAAGATTTGACTGTTGTCCTATCGGTAGTACAGATTGTTACTGGATTATCTGAGGTTCATTTGCAGTTCATGAAAGTATCTAGTATTTTTTTTATCCATCAATGAAGTGAGTGGATAGTTTGTCACAGGGAACTTGAACATTGCCAGTAATTAATTTTCTTTATGGCAAATGTTTTCTTGTACTTACGTTGATATTTTTATATCCATAGGTACTATGTAACTTATAGTACCTAGGTATATGACCATGCATGTTCTTCGTGTGATATTTATTCTTTTTTAAAACTAATTTTATTTATCACGCAACATTTAACCATAACCCTAGTATCATGTACGAATTATCTAAGCTAATATAAACATTCGGTACCTAATAATATTATCAAGATCGCTAAAACATTTTTTTTCCAAATGCAACGCGTTCAAAAAAAGTTGCATCACGAATCACGACACACATTGATCGAGTAACGCGATCGGAATTGAAATAAAGTAGATGTTGCAAAACGCAGACACGTCGTGCTCACGCGCAGCGCGCAGGGCCAAGGTGAGCCGGCGACAGCAGCCATTCAGCCGATAGACTAGCTGTGTACGATCATCTAGTACGACACAACTAAAATTTATAGGTCAGAATACCTTTGCCCTGCACATAAATAAAGCAGAATCAGGGGCCCAACCAAACCAACAGTAAATCGTAACCGTTTACAAAAAATACTCGCTTAAGTTTTGTTAAATTTGTTGAAAACTATGCCTAGGCCCACGAAAAGGTGGAACAACGATCTGGTGAAGGTCGCAGTAGCCGCTGGATGCCGGGCAGCGCAGGACCGATCGCCGTGGAGATTCTTGGAGAAGCCTATGCCCAGCAGTGGATGTCGTGCGGCTGATTATGATGATGATGATGATGATGCCTAGGAAGCCCAGGATGCTAATCTTGTATAATTAAACTGAAAATTATAAAGCTAAACCAAAGATTTTTAGGTAAATATAACCTAAATGACAACGTAACGGTGTTGGTTTTATCGTTTACAATTAGCGCGATTGGCCCCAGGAATCCAGAAATGTTTGGCTCTTGAAGGTCCTTTTTAAGGTATAAGCTGATACGATTCCTTCTGTGGGTTGTGGTCGGTGTATTAATGTGAAATTCACCAGGGTACCCTATATCCTATCAGTGGCAAGGGGGGTGAAATTGTCGCTGGTTTAGGACCGAAGGCACTGTATATATACATATATATAATTGTAGAAGTATTTTTGTATTATATATGTTTGTATTTATTATACTGAATGAATATTATTATACCTACACTATTAAATGTACCGCATTCGTGGCTATCTGTTCCCTAAGGGTTGACTGGGAGAGAATGCTTTAAGCATTAAGTCCGCCTCTTGTACATCATTTTATTGTGGTACAATAAAGAGTTTAGTTAATAGTACATTACAGCCGTGAACGGGAAGCTAGCGATTGCATTGTCGAGGATGGTTTTGAAGCCCGAGCCGCAGGCGAGGGCTTTAATCATTCGAGGCAATGCAAGTAGCTTCCAGAACAAGGCTTGTATAGTGCTTTTCTCAAGAAATGCGAGGAAATAAAAAACTTTTCAATTGAAACTTAATTAAATTTAATTAATATTAAAAATGAGATTTATCATAGACAAATCCTCTGAGTAATCTTGAATTACGTGCAGCGCCATCTACCGCCGAGAAGCAAAAACCCATCTCATTTCGCTTCTCGGCGGTAGATGGCGCTGTACATAATTCAAGATTACTTAAGAGGATTTGTCTCTGATAAATCTGGTACAATACAATGTAATATTTATTTATTCTTATAGTAATATACTCTGTGCGCACCATTTTTTTATTGTATCGTTATTATAGTACCTATTAAATAATTTTACCTTTATAATATTAACTGTCTTGTCGTTGGCTTGCGTGCCAGAAAAAAGGAACTAAAGTTATGGCTGTATGGTGCAAATGTGCCTTTACTTTTTTTGTTTTTGTGAACAGCTAAAACAAAAAAAAGAAGTTGCCGCAGACCACCCAGATCATCTTCGCACTGTACCTACTTCCCGCACTGGTGCTGGTGCGGGAAGTAAGTATTGAAATTCATTCCTGGCCTGAATTTTGAATTTAGAATGTGATGAACCAGACCCCCTCGGAAATGTGGAACGCCCCGCATTCCTTTTTCAAATGGAATGATAAGATTTCAGAGCATAAGTGAGAAAAAAAATATATATATTATCAAATCAAATCAGTTTATTCTAAACAATAATTCACATTGTGTTGAATATTACATTATAAGTATGATAAAGGAATTACACTTTATACCATTACATTATTATACACACATTATTATTATTATTTTATTACATAATTATATTATATTATCAGGCAATTAATTAATTTCCAAATCTATAACAACTTTAAAATATACAATTACATAATTCTAGATGATTATTATATTTATTTTATTAGACATGAGTCATAACTATATTACAGATATTTACCTAATAGTATTATACTTCCTAAAAGTCGTCAATAGAATAGCAACACTTATTTAACAAATAAGCGTGCAGTTTATTTTTGAAAATTCTCCAATCGCTAATTATTTTTAGGTCATTTGGTAATTTATTAAAGAGCTTAACAGCTTGAAACCTGGCGCCGTGTTTGACTACTTTTAATTTAGGGATAATGTCATAATTTAAGTGCATCCTCCTTGTTCTTTCGCGTAACTGTCTGTCTGTAGCAGTTTCCTTTTGCGTCAGATTTTTTCTAAATTCTGTTAGAACAATCAGTATATATAAACTGGGTACTGTTAGTATGTTGTACTTTGCAAAATAATCTCTACAAGACTCCCACTGTGGTATACGTGCAATAACTCTTATCGCTCTTTTTTGCAGCCTGAATGCTGTCAATTGATTATAATTGTAGCTATTTCCCCACAGTTTAATACTGTATCGCAACTTGGACTCTACTAGTGCATAATAAATTAATTTAAGCTGTTCCACTGTTAAAATGTCTCGTAAACTTCTTAGAGCATAGCACGCAGAACTGATTGATTTTGTTAAGGAATCTAATTCAGTTTTCCAATTAAGAGTCGAATCTATATGTATTCCCAAAAATTTCACTTCATCCACCATATCAAGCTTCTTGTTATGCATGTAGACATCCAAAACATCTTTATTTCTGGTTGTAGATTTAAACATCATGGCACAGGTTTTCTCTCTATTCAGTTTTAAATTGTTAGCAGTGAACCATTCTTCGAACAAAATTAGCAGGCTATTTACTTTATGAGTAAGTTCATTCAGATTTTCAGCACAGACTATGGCATTAGTGTCGTCCGCGTAGACAACCAACCTTACACCTATAATGGAGTTATTGATATATTCAATCAAGTCGTTTATGAATATAATAAACAATATTGGACCTAGTATTGAGCCCTGTGGAACTCCTCTTTTCATTACTGTCATGTTCGATGTCCATGTCTGTTCTTGGTTACCTTCTTTGGATCTTATTTCTATGTACTGTTGTCTGTTTTGTAAGTAAGATTTGAATAATTTAAGAGCGTTTCCTCGTATACCGTAATACTCAAGTTTGTGTAAAAGTATATCGTGATCCACTGTGTCAAATGCCGAACTTAAATCTAGGAAAACTCCTGCTACTTTTTTATTATTATTTAGGCAAATAAGTACATCATCAATAAGTTGTCCTATTGCATCTGATGTGCCCAAATCTCTTTGATAACCATATTGCCTTTTATTAAGTAAGTTATTTGAATCTATATGTTTAACTAAGCGTTTTTTAATAATCTTTTCATAAATTTTTGAAAGTACAGGTAACAAAGAGATTGGCCTGTAGTTTCTGGGGTCAGTTCTTGGGCCTTTTTTATGTACAGGTATTACTCGACCTATTTTTAGCTGGTCAGGGCATACACCTTCTTTAAGACACATGTTATAAAGATGTGCGAGAGGATCTGCTAATACATCAATGTTTTCTTTTATGACTGATATAGGGATTTCATCGTGACCACAAGACTTTTTATTCTTCATTGAATTTACTATGTTTTTTATTTCGTTTGGTGTAACATCATCCCAAGTTAAACTTGTTTGTGTTTCAGACAGATTTGCATGTAGGAAACTTAGTGCTTTTTGGTTGTTGCCGAATTGCGCTTCATGGCTTTTGTCAAAGGTTGAAGAGAATATGTTAGCAATTTCTTTAGGGTCATCAGTTACTTTATTATTAGTTTTGATTTTAAAATTTTCATTTAAATTACTGTTTCCAAACTTATGCCTTTGTTTATTTACTACATTCCATATACCTTTGCAGTTATCTTTAACAATTTCTATTTCTTTTTGCACTGCCCGTTTCTTAGCATATCTACTTAGTTTTCTATAAAGTCTTATATAATTTTCTCTGTATTTTAATATGCTATTATCACAATTTTTCATATTTATAGTGTTAAGAAAGCGTTTCATAGTGCTAGAGACTTTTAATCCTCTACTGATCCAATTTATTTTAGTACATTTATTAACACTAAATCTTTTTTTACTTTTTTTGAAGCAATTTTTAAATTCTTTGTTAAATTTGTTGATAAAGCCATTTATACCCATGTCCTTCCACTTTATGCCTTTTAGATTCTTTCTGAACTTACTCTTATTTTTAGTTGTGAAGCTTCTTATGTTTCTCTGTATTAGATTACTGTTTCCTTTTTTTGTCCTTACCGTCTCTAACTTTAGATCGCAAGATAGATTTATTATGCCGAAGGTAAGCAAAATGTTATGATCTGCATTAGTGGATCGGTGGGATGGAATTTCTAAAAGGTAAATGGTATGGAAATATGGAATGGACCCTTCGTCACTGGTACCTATCTACTTCATGATGATGTTCTTTCCCTACTTCTGGTCTCCCACCCAATGTCTATAATTGATAAGCGTACATACATACATACATACCGGGTGTAACAAGACCCTCAACGAAGCCGAGGTCTGCCCATCATCAGGACCATTTCTGTTCAAAATTATTGCTGGGAAACGATTTTGATTTTTGGTGTTAAAAATCATTGCATTCATTACCACGCATGTAACGCGTACAAAAGACCGCGCCTGCGAGTGAATGCCACACAGCTGCATGCGGCCGAGTTGAAAGGCAATGTTTATTTGCGTGCTCATGAAATACATTGAGTGATGACGTTTTAAAGCCATTGTTTGTTACGAAATACATAAAATTTTGATAATGTTTCTGTAGACAAAAAATAGGAAATAACGAATAAAATAAGATTTTTAAATTTGAGATTTTTGCATTCACAGTGCTATTTTTATACAATACTAAATAATATACTAGAAAAAATACGACTCGCACCAGATCAATACTCAGACGGGAATCGAACCCGCGACCTTTGGATATCCGGTCCAATGCTCTGACCGCTGAGCTACCGAGTCACTTATACGACTCGCACCAGATCAATACTCAGACGGGAATCGAACCCGCGACCTTTGACTTTAGTGACTCGGTAGCTCAGCGGTCAGAGCATTGGACCGGATATCCAAAGGTCGCGGGTTCGATTCCCGTCTGAGTATTGATTTGGTGCGAGTCGTATTTTTTCTAGTATATTATTTAGTATTGAATAAAATAAGATTTCATAAAAAATTTGAAAAAAAAATTGACTTTGACCTTTAATAACTTCGTAGTTTCCCAGGCATAGTGCAAAAGACAAAAATGATCCTGACGATGGGCGGAATGCGTGGACTTCGGCTTCGTTGAGTGTCTTGTTACACCCGTTATACTCACGCCTGTTTCCCATGGGGGTAGGCAGAGACTATGGATCGCCACCTGCTACGATCCTTGCACACTTCTTTCGCTTCATTAACATCCATCAATCTTCAAATAAGCGTTCACTACGAAAATGTAGTTCTATTGTTTTCTTCGTTCATTAAATTCCTAAGCTTTGACCTAGGCTTTCCATAATAAAGATTTGATTAGTTCATTTCCCATTTGATGCCCAAAAACAGTCACAAACGAGTAACTAATGGAGCTCGTTAGGTGCCCACGACAACAGGTTAGATTCAAACTGACCGACCTTTGTTATCCTTTTGCAGTCTGTTTTATAGAGTTGACTAGATTGCTAGTCTGTGAGTCACTGGCTAGATTAGATCGGGATGGATTTATCGCCCATTGTGACGAAAACGACCGACGGAATTTGGAAATGGACTCGTTTCGGTCTTTATTAATTCAACAGTAGCCTGCGATATTGATCTGAAAGTGAATGGGATTGGAAAAAAAAATAGTTTTGCCATTTTGTGGAGACCTAGATTTTTTTTCCACAGATACATTAAATTCCTTATTCTCAAACCTTGCCAACCTGTAAGCATCAAGACAAGCGCTTGTTTACAGATTCTTAGTACACCTGTTGTATGTATCAGCATTTTACTTATGACTATTAGTATAATGTAATAATATAGGTATGTATATTTCTTAACGATAACACTTACAAACTTATTTATTAATTAAGTTGTCACCGATGCAGGACTTACGCAAGTTAAGCTCCCAATTCAATGCTTAGTTCCCAAAACTTTTGACGTGAATTTCATGAACTTCTTCCTCGTCACTTCGGCCATTTCATATAATTGCCACATTACATGAACAACTCTTTTGTAAAAGGATAATATAATAAAATCCTTAAAGTTTAAGTTTAAACATTACATTACTGAAGCTACCTATCTAGAAGCTGTTAAATAGGCCTCATAAGACGTAAAACTGTCTCTCTCTTTACTAATCGATTAAATATCGATTGATGTACTGTCACAAAAAGTAGAGGAACAATTGGCATTATCGAGTATATCAGCGACCTTCGCCGCAATGAAACAGATAAAGGCTGGCTCCAATAAACGGTCTTAATTCGATCTCGATTGTCGTATCAGACTGGGACAATGGACCAATCAATCAGACTTCATGGGTAGGGTTGCCACTTAAATATTACATTATTTTGCCGCTGAATCCAATATTCTTTATCCCCTACTATTAAGGTTAGTTGTATATTTCTGTTAAGGCGGTTGTATGACCAAAAGTGGCGCCCTCAGAGGTTTTTATTTAGTAAGTTATTAATAGAAACAGATTTTAATAATGTTAATCGTGGAGATTTTAGGGCTCCTGGTCTAGTATTTTAAGAAGGTATCACTACATGCCCTCGTAGTCATTCGTAGAAGTCGATAGCAAATGTGTCAAAAACGGCCACTTTTAGCAGTTTTGCTATCTACTTCTAGCAGTGACTACGAGGGAATGTAACGATACCGTCTAAAAATAATAGACTGTGGGCCCTAAAATCTCTACGATAAACATTTTTAAAATTGTGTATTAGAATTTAGACCTTAAATGACAAAGTAGGTTTTGCTGCACTGAACACTGAGGTATAATATATATACCTAGGTGCCTTTACAACGTGATACAAAAAACCCATAATGCCGAATGGTAGATATAGATTAGAGACCATTACACTGAACAACTTTTACTAAGGGACCAACATTGAAATCGCGAAAAAAACCAGCTGTTTCATAGAACAGTTAATAACGAAAATATTAAAAGCTCTCTGATTCTAATTTCGCGATATCAGAGTAGGTCCTTTAGTAAAAGTTGTTCAGTTTGATGGTCCGGGACCATTGGTCCCTATGAACCTACATTATTTGGCATTTGGGGTTGTTTTGTAACACGTTGTCCTACCTGAGTGGTCTTTTTTTATTTATAATCAAAGTTCCTAACTGCGCAAGTTTTTTTACACTGATAATGTTTACAGATATTACTACTTTATCGAAGCCTTAATTTTTTATCTATCTATAACGAAACTGAAACATCTTTGACTTTGGTTTTACAATCATTGACACTGACCCAAGGTCGGATCCAGGATTTTTCTCTGGGAGAGGCACAAGGGGCAGAAAGGGCTAAAAATCCTATAAGTATGTAATGTGATGGAATCTCCACAGTAAAACCGCCCTTGTCACGTCTGGCACAGTATTCACAAGTCATCACTGCAGAAGAGCCATCCCTGATGCATCGGGCAATCGCAATAAGTATTTTAACGGAGGCCTGTTAACTGTGTTCTCTTGATCGGCAATTACTTTCTAGTGACAGGTGTTCATCCGCCATTGTTGGCGTACCTGTAAATACCGCTTTGTCAGCAACTTATTCTTAACAATTAAGTACATTGTTGTACTGTCTGATTATAATACTTTTATGTAAGTACTTATGATTTGTAGCTACATTTTGTCTAATGGAAATTGCAAGTGAGTGGCGGAGATAGATGACTTGCTGTTTCTACACCCTAGGATTTATACTAGACATTGGGATGGGTAATGATTTTGCGAATACCCGGCAGCATATAAGCAAAATCTAACTCTCGAGTTTTGATGGAAACTTGGAAGATTATAGAAGTCATTTTTAAAAAATAAAATATTCTACCACAGTCGTGTTCAAAGACAATTCTGAATTTTGAAGCGCGCTCATTGGTGGATGCGAACTCAGTAGTTAGAGTGTGCGCGCAAAACCTAACTACTGAGTTTCTTGACCAATCAGAGATCACCATCAAAACTCGTGAGTTAGATTTTGCTTATAAGCTACCCGGCAACCGAAGTACCCGGCATATTATGGCTATAACGTTATTTCTTGATCAGTATATTTATGTATATATATTAAAATTTGGAAATTATTTAAATTGTCTTTTGGATACAGCTATTAACTTTCTTTTGACTTGGGTTTTCCGGTGTTTCTAACGGTGCGCTAAAATATTACGTTCCTACTGTTTCAGTGTTTGTCTTCAGGAAGAGCAGACTGCACTTGCTATGCTGACGCTTTCACTTACTGCCGTTCCTGTCTATATGAACCCAGCTACTGGGTCCAAAATTCCGATTCACTGGGTCCAGTCACGTACACCGTATAAACCAGCCCTATACCTCATTGCGTTCAATTGTTTTTGTATAACGCTTTCAAACTACTGTTACTTTTGAATGGTTAACAGGGTAGACCAGTCTTAAGTGCTATATTCACATATGATTTACGCTTGGTTTGTTTTGAAAAGGAACTTTGTTTCCGCCATGTTTATCTAGCAGCCATCTTCTCGTGACACAGACAGACAGACAGTCGTTTTATTACGAAACATTAACAGTGCCATGTAATTCGAGCCGCGGAGAGAGCAGTTATACTAACAAATGGTTCACTGTGAAAGTGATATGAGAGTAGGTAGTGGAGCAGAAGGGTCATTTCGCATTACGATTTTGGACCAAAAGTTGCAGTAAAATTGCTGTTTCTTACGGAAATATCTACAGGACTTTGTAGGCCTACGTATCTCAAGTATTTTCCTATAACTAATTAGGCAAGCTTATTTTTTTTGTCAGTTGCATTGCAGAAAATAAGTTCATGTTTGTCAATGTGTTACAAATCACTTAACATTTAGCAATATTTAGTGTAATATTAGTTTCTTGGACATAACCATGGCCAGATAACTGGTTATCTGTGAATAGTTTTTTCCTCCATTATAACTAGTTATCTCTTAGGAATAGATTTTCCTTACAAACAACTATTTATTTTAACAGTTATCTGCGAGGAAAATAAATTTCTAAGAGATAACTGGTTACCTCACAGGATTTTACTATCAGCTGTTATCTGACCATCGTTATCTCCAAGGAACAAGGGGTGAGTAATATAAGTAGGTAATTGATAATTAACTACATTGAGAAATGTAGGTAGGAAGGTACTTACATGTAGATTGAATGCTAATATATTTTTTTCGGCGCTACGACTTTAATCTTTGACAAAATAAGAATGCCTACTCATTGACCATGAACGAAAAAGTCCAAACTGTATTAATTGTGAAGAAAGTGTTGCCATGTTACAAAACTGCAAGAGAACGCCCACTGTTACTCATATTTAATTACTCAATTGCTATTTTAATTATTGTTATTTAATTGTCTTCATTACGAGTGCGTTGAACTCTTTTGGTCTATGTGTTGTTTGATTAAAGATTTTCCCATAACTTTCTAGATTGTATTGAAAAGTTAACGTGGTATTATTTTCCGATCTTTGTTGCCGTAATTATGACAAAATAATTTTGCAACACTTTTGTTTCATTGGCGATTTGTACTAAAATTTTAGTAGGTAGTATTGAAAGTTTTAGTTTTAGTTAAGTTAGGTTTTTTTTTGTAGATTAAGTAATATTATTTACATTTACTTAAGTAGGTACTTAGGTACTTTATAAAACAAAATGTTTTCAAGGGGTGTGTTTTTATTCACTCTCCAAATTTTTAGGATGTGTTCAGTCCATGGAACAGAACATGTGACATGAACATGAAACATGTGTCGAAATACGCAAAAAAAATTTTGGTCATCTCTTACTAAGATCACGTGATCTCTTTGATTTGTATGGAAAGTAATTATTTTTACATATTTGAGCTTGAATTAGTTTTTCAGTATAATTTGGACTTTCTTTTAGTTTATCGGTAAAGTTTTGACTGAAAACACATCTGTACACAACACTTAATAAGCAGCTCATCTTACACCTGCAGGATCCCGCAAATTCCGAGATTCCGCGGGATCGTAAATCATCGGTCCCGCAAATACCGAGATCACAAATAACATGCGGGATTGGATGCCCTAGTACCTACACCATAGCTATGGCATAGACTTCTGTTGTCCTCCCGATACGGCTAGCCTGCAGGTTCAGCGGAATGTGCGGTGCGGTGACTGACCGCTTGTAACCTGCTGCAGGGCTTTCACATTTTCCAGAGCTTACAAGCTCGCAATTACAACTACAAACATTCTATTTATACTATAGGTACAAATTCAAAATGTTTTATTTCGTTAACAAACCAAGTGATTACAAAATTGAGATGACATTCCTAGAAAGTATAAAAAATACCTGTATCAGGAAACCATCGCTCTTCCATTTTCATTATCTGTCAGGTAAATAAACAGTTAAGCATTGGCCGAATACTCAAGGGCTTCTAAGCTAAAGTCTCAAGTTAAGGGTCTCCTTAACTTTAAGGAAGCTGTCAGTTACGTAGAGTTTCTGTCAAATCTGACAACTTTTTTGAATTTCAGGTGGCCTTAAATTTAAGATTCGTTTGAGCATTAGCACAGTACTTACATATATAAGTTTTTCAAAAAACTTATATATGTACTGTGGTATTAGTTTGTCTTCAATTCACTGACCTGAAGATTTTTTATGCTTCAATTCAATTATTATTATTAAGTTTGATTACCCATTCTATTGTTAGTATCTTTGCAATCTATGCAATTTTGAAACCGGAAGTTCTCACTTAGACACAGCTATTTTGGTGTGCATTTCATTTGGATGCCATATAAATTGTTATTGCCTGCGCTTTCGCCACCGCCTCGCCATAAATATATTAGAAAATAATATTAATATTCTGATCATACTTTGAAGAGAAATATTTTTATATCATACTTACTTAATAATTTAATTAAAAGTGCAGTGTGAAGAAGATCTTGACGTTTTTATATGTCTGCAAATTAAGTGTTAATTTCAAATCTGGTAAATTGCTTGAAAAATGTATCTAAGAATAATATTTAAGTGTTTTTCCAATTCCCAGGTAAATAGGTAAAGTATGTCGTAGATACACTTTTTAATTTATTTAATTACCCACCTACAAAATTATTAAGGCTCTGGATGATGTGATGGGTGTGAAAATAAACTAAAGATTTAGGTTTAAGTCATCACTAGCTACATAGTATAAAACAAAGTCGCTTCCCGCTGTCTGCGTCCCTATGTATGCTTAGATCTTTAAAACTACGCAACGGATTTTGATGCGTTTTTTTAATAGATAGAGTGATTCAAGAGGAAGGTTTATATGTACAATACATGGTGTCATTTCACACTACACCGAAGCGAAGTGAGGGCGGGTCGCTAGCCTTTGATCATCTAATTAGTATTCTAATCTAAAGCACATACCTTTGCGATAAACGATTGCATCGCATTCGCTACACTACACTGCCGGCTATAACTATTCCAGGATAAAATCCCACTTAATGAAGGTTTGATCCTGTCTATAATAGTAGGTTGTCAGATTGCGTTCCCAGGGTCTGGAGACACGTTTGACGATGCCGCTGATAACATGATGCAGTAATAATGCGGCAAAAACACTATTTGCGGTAACTGCATCCGCCGAGCACCGCCCGCCCTCTACAACATGTGTCCATTATACACTTTTCCCCCTACTCAAATGGCCAACATTCTATATACGTCTGAACGCTATGCTTAAGGTGGTACGATGAGCTCAGTAGCGCCACCAATGGAAATAAATCATTTACGTTGTATCAAGGGCTTAGAATAAAAGTTTTGGATATTTTGCGCAACTAGAAGAGTAAAGTGCAATTTTTAAATATTTTTTATGGCCTCAAATATAAACAATAAGTTATGAATGTCGATATTGCTAAATGTGGCCACTTTTGGCACTAGTGACATGCACGACTTATTGCTTAAGTTTGAGTTCTTGAAACTATATTTAGAAAAAGCATTTTAGTCTTTTATTTGCGCAAAATCATCAAAACTTTTAATCTAAATCCTGACAAAACGTAATTGATTTATTTCCATTGGTGGCGCTACTGAGCTCAAGGGTTTCCTAGAATGACGGTGCCGTCATATTACGGCCGTAATTTAGCGGCGTAGAACGTTGTCTATGTTAACAATATATATTGTTTACATAGAAACCAATAGACGATTAAATCACATGTCGCAAAATTATGTAAATCACAGACTCTGATGCTATTGTATGGAATTCGGCGTGTGATTTTATTTATTTATTTTATTTATTTATTTATCTATTTATTTCAGGCAACAGAAATATCGTTTACAATATTAGGCCCATATAATAAATACCTTACAGACTAACATACATAATATATTATATCTTAACTATTTTATTTATTTACACGTATAGAAGGCGGCGACGTGTTACGCAACGTAACACTACTATAATAATGTATGTTTATAGTTTACTGCCTATTTTAAAGCTTTAAAAGTAAGCGTAGCGTTCAAACGCATAGAATGTCGGCCATTTGCGTAGGGTTACTTGTTTGTTGTAGAAAAGTTTTGTTTAACGGCCTCTGTGATCTGTCGTCCACCCGTGTAAGACGCAGGGGCCCCGGGTTTGATTCCCAGAAGAGGGATACGTTTGTATGTTCTTACTCGGTATGGTTGGTGGTAGGGCTTGTTTCAAGTCCGCCTGGTTAGCTCAGCTACCACCATCTCATCAATCAGACGCTATAACAAAAATGTAATATTGTAGAGAAAATCAGAGGTTGAGGATTTCGTGTACAGTGCGCTTCCACCTTCGGCCTTATTTATTACCCTGCTAACCATTAAGCTGTACTGACTGACCCACTAAGGATAAATTAATTAGTTTCTTTTTGTTTCATGATATAATTAACAGATTATAACAGGATAATATTTGACATTGATTACGACAAACAGTCGAAGTCGTTATACAATGGAGTCGCGCCTAGACCGGCTCGACTAATGTTCTAAGCTATCAGCAAAGACTGGTTTCTGATAACAAACCGTAGGTTTGCATGGTCCGACGTTTAAAAAAAAAACCGGCCAAGTGCGAGTTGGACTCGCGAACGAAGGGTTCCGTACCAAAAACAGCAAAAAAAAAAAAACTGTTTGTTGTATGGGAGCCGTCCTTAAATATTTATTTTATTTTGTTTTTAGTATTTGTTGTTATAACGGCAACAGAAATACATCATCTGTGAAAATTTCAACAGACAGACAGACGGGCAGCGGATAGTAATAGGGTCCCGTTTTTACCAAAGGGTAAAAACGGGACCCTATTACTATCCGCTGCCACTACCCAAAGGGGTACGGAACCCTAAAAAAAGGCGATATAATTAGGTACCTACTTATTATTAGAAGGCTGTACTGCTGGCAGAGTATCGTCCGGCAGAGTGCGATTGCACCAATCCTTCACACGGTGCCATCTTTATGAAACCAAGTAATTATCTCCGGTGATATGATAAATCAGGTGCCAAAAGTACCGAATTTTTTTTTTAAATAAAAGGATGCATGTGGCCTTGAACAACTTGAGTTGTTTTCTGTTAACAAAGTAATGGGCATGGCAAACTGCAGTCTAAAATAGTTAAAATCACCTTAAGGTAGAAGTAATCATTCTGCAATTTAATTGACCACAACTGATTTGCTTTATATCATTGTTATACGATATTTTCACTGTTTTGTAATCAAATGGCTCTATATATTCATCAGTTTAACAACTAACGAGATGTTATGATAGCAAGAACATAATTGCTGATGGGCGATAACGAATGTAATGTAAAGTCATTGTTAATGCGAATAATGGAAAAAGAAAGTGATAAGGTGTCCGATTCGTAAAATTTACAAGTCTTTGATTTTGTAACACTTACAAGCGGTCTATTGTCTTTTGACGTCTCGGCCATGAATCAGAGCGCGCGCGACTGCGTCTTGCGTCTCGGTAACCACCGCTCGTGCGTTGTCTCGATGTCGTCGTGGTTACATTTAGTCCGCCAGCCCAGAGGCTCATTTTCAATCTATCGCATATAAGAACCAGACAACATTGGCAAGATAGTCATTAGTTTGGTGTTATCAAATATCGTCGTCTGGATTGCAAAGTGATGATCTCCCATCGCAAAAAGTAATCGATCGCATATTGATTAGTGAACAGGGTCGTAGTTGTCATCATTACTAACATGTTAGACATTAGCCTCCCATACAATGATCTCCGATCGCAAAAAGTAGGTCGTAGTTGTCATCATTACTAACATGTTAGACATCGGCTTGGTTAGTTTTCAGGAAGCATTCGCGCGGACAGGGTCGAAACAGAGAGCCTTTTTTTCCAAAAAATAATCGACTATGTAGTCGAGCCCAGGCCCAGATTATAATTACATGCCAATAATGTATTGGTAGTGGAGCTCGGTGGCGCAGTGGTTTAGCGCCTGGCCCAGCGATTGCGGAAGTTAAGCAACGTTCGCAAGGGTCGGTCATGGGATGGGTGACCAAAAATTCATAATCTCGAGCTCCTCCGCGCTTCGGAAGGCACGTTAAGCCGTTGGTCCCGGCTGCATTTGCAGTCGTTAACACCCACCAATCCGCATTGGGCCCGCGTGGTGGGTTATAGCCCATCCTCCTTACCACCCATAAGGAAGGCCTGTGCCCCAGCAGTGGGGACATCAAAAATGGCTGATGGATGTAATTATAATCTGGGCCTGGGCCGGCGGCGGTCTAATTACCCCCGTGTTTTTAGTTAATTGTTTAACGTAGTAAACGAAAAGGTGTAGAGGGAATGATTGGAACGCAATTTTTGACTTCGTAACTTTGTTTGGACTAGTTAGGAGATGAACGTTGTAGGGGGTTGTGGGGTAGTTTGAAGTTGGAGGGTGTGTATAGTTTTCGAGATACTGGGCGGATATGTGAAAAACCGAAAAATGGGACCTTCAAAAACCCCCGTCCCCCGGCATAGGGGCTACGGGCGGGGACTTTTGATATGTTCATCTTCTAACAGGTCCAAACAAAGTTACGAAGTCAAAAATTGTGTTCCAAGCATTTCCCTCTATACATTTTTTTGAGCTTTCTTTGCCTGAACTATAGCTTGAGATACGATGACAGATATAACGACACCCGCTTGACTGCGTGTTAAACTACTGCACCATCGAGCTCTTTTATCATTAACTATAGCTTCCGTCCCCAATTTCCTTTGCGAGTATCTCCACATCCTGAGGGAATTT
This sequence comes from Agriphila straminella, assembly GCA_950108535.1. Classification (NCBI taxonomy): domain Eukaryota; kingdom Metazoa; phylum Arthropoda; class Insecta; order Lepidoptera; family Crambidae; genus Agriphila; species Agriphila straminella. The sequence continues at coordinate 1,427,804 of OX467321.1, read as the reverse complement.
CGCTGATAATATAACTAAGTGTGGGATCGTGTAGCTTTCTTACTGTGAAACAATTCTTATTTTATTACCTACTTCCTACATAAAAACTTGCAACTTTTCGTCTACAAAATATTGATAGAAACATAGGAAAAATAAAGGTATAGATAGATTAATGGTCAGCACGAATTCGTGACCTTTTCGTGGGAAGCCGCGAGTTAAAGCTGACCGCCTGATGACACGAGCCTCGGGCATTCATTGTATATTTTTTATTAAACACTTTCTTATATTTTTAACAACTAGAAAGGCTATATTACATTTTTTATAATGCACAAAACCGAAGCCATTGACCCTGCGAACTGTCTGAATTAGTAAAACCAACTTGATTTTTTTCTTAATTGCACACGCCGAGGTTTTCCATGAAGATTCTTCTTTTTCTTTTCTTCTACAATAGTTTAATAATAGCAGATTTTTTAGGGTCAGGTAAAGCGTTTTTGAAATGTGAGGCTGTCCGAATGTATGTGGTATGTTAGTTAGCACATAATATTTTATAATAGTACCTACCTACTAACTACGGGAATCGAACCCGCGACCTTTGGATATCCGGTCCAATGCTCTGACCGCTGAACTACCGAGTCACTAGTGACATTAAAATTATATAGCTATTTCATCTTAATCGATTGCCAAATATCTGGAAAGATATTTCAATTGAATGTCGAGGTAATTCCTCACATTGGTGAAAAAACGGTTAGTTTAGTTTAGTTAAGTATAAGTTAAAATCTAGCATTCCGGACAAACCCCCGTGGTTTTTGGTTTGTTAAGATGAAATGTTATTGTTTATATAAAGTAAAAAAAAAAAAAAACTTTTTAATATAAATAAATCAAAAAGGTTTTTAACAACATCGCTGAACGGTAGAGGAACAGAATCAAAAATAGGGTCAAATAGGGTGGGACATTGATATGTTTTAGTTTGCCAATCTGTTTTGCTCCTCCAATAATGATGGCTTGCGACTTATTAGGATTTACCGTGAGGCCATAGGATAGGCTCCACTCGTGGATCAAAGCAAGATCAGCTTTTTGTTTGTTAATCTATTTTTACCCGACTGCGGGTTTTGTTTTTCGCGCGTATCTTGATGTATGTTTGTATGTAATATTCTTTATTACCTCATATCTTTCAAACGGCTGAACGGATTTCTATGATTAAGATATCGTTAGATTTGTCATTTCAGCCCAAGTGTTCTTAAGAAGGTGGCGTTATAAAAAAAACAACATGGCGGCTGTACGGTGCTATTATACGTAGTGAAAAAAAAATTTTTTTTTTAGAATACTGCAATATGGGTGTCAAATTAAAGGGCTTATTATAAGGATTTCAAAAAGGTATATCATGACCGTAAAATATAATAACTAAAAAGAGATAAATAAAAAAATTAATTAAAAAAATTAAAAAACCCGCCTGCATAAAAAGACAAGTCGACTGAAAAGATGGAAACAAGATTAAATAAATATTAAAGGCAACATGTCATAATAACATGCAGTCGGAGGCATATAATTCAATCATTCATAATGTCACTTTCTTTATGCATGCCTCCGACTGCATGTTATTATGACATGTTGCCTTTAATATTTATTTAATCTTGTTTCCATCTTTTCAGTCGACTTGTCTTTTTATGCAGGCGGGTTTTTTTTGAAATAAACAATATAATTTATTTTATAGTATTTTTTTAATGTTAAAACCTTGAACTATCAAAGAGTAAAACTTCTCTCAGTAGGGTATACTTAATAGTTAATACTTAAGTTTCTATAATATAGATAGTGAACTAGGTTTCATTTGACTTTAGCTTTGAAGGTGAAGCAACAGATTTGTGATTCGTCATCCGCATTCCAAAGATTAACTTGTACTGGGAATTTACCATTGTACATTTTGCCCTGAAAATAAAATAAAATAGAATAAGTTTATAAGATAGGAAAACAGGGACAGTGACACTCTTGGAGTGGCGGTCCTAGGCACTTATAATGATACAAAGTCAATATAACAAACATTTTGTGAAATATGGCAACGTAGCATTTCCGTACCTCTATATGAATTAATACTCATTAAGAAAAATCTTTGTAGTAAAGTATAATCTTAAATAGTTAGGGTAAAAACTTTTGAAGTAATTAAATTAAAATTGGTGATGCATTTTTGGACCACATGTTCTATGAGTTTTTTTATTATTTTCAAAAAATACAGGTTGTATAAGTTAATATAAAAGAATCAACTTACTAAAGTACCGTCGAAGGTCAGGGGTACTTCAAACGACTGTCTGACACCATCTTCCAAGGGGCAGGTGAGCAGCCTTTTGCAGGCGTCCTTGTAGGTCATCTCCATGGCTGATATGCCATCCTCCGGGTCAGAAACTATTGTCACCTTCACGTTGTGCGCCGAGAAATCTGTGGAAATAGTTTGTATGTCAACCTGTTTGGTAAAAATTTTCTTTTTTATCGGGATAGATGGAGGCGCCTGATGTGAATAAGGGAAGGAAGTGCGTAGGGTTTTCTAGGATGACGGTGCCGTCATATTACGGTCGTAATTTAGCGGCGTAGAACGTGGTCTATATATACAATTCAGAGCGCCGAATTTTTTACAGCGTCAGCGTCACAATGTTTACTAAAAAAAATATTGTATTGTTGACCAGGGGCCGTACCGGCTAACGCATCGAACTTCGAAAAGTGTGCCGGGTTTCAAATTAAAACATATAAATCGAGCCCCAATCGGTTCAAAATGGTGAACCCCAATTCATGATGTCACACGAACATCGATATCTTCCAAATAACTTCAACAAATAGTACAACACGAAATTCCTTTACTTTAATTTTTCTGTTTTAAATTGAAGCTCGGCAGACCCGCCGAAGTTCGAAAAGTTAGCCGGAAGCGGTACAGGAGCCCAATCGCGGTAATTCTGAACGATAAAACAAAAAACGTTGCGTTGTCATTTAAAAATAAAAATCTTTGGTTTAGCTTCATAATTTTCACTTAAATTGTCCCAGATTGTAATCCTAGATTATTAGGCAGGGTATTCAACAATTTTAACAAAACTAAAGTGAGTATTTTTCTATAAACGAAACTGAAACGTTAACGATTTAGCTTTGGTTTTATCGTTGAAAATTTGCGCGATTAGGCCCCTGTTGCGGTTTCTTTCAAACGCTAACGTTGGCGTATGAAATGTATGTTTACGCTGACGTCAAACGTCGCGTATTATAAAATAGAAGACTGGGAACAAAGTCCACGCGGACGCTATTACGGACAGCCGCTATAGTTTGTTAAAATCAAAACTTTTTAGTTAGATCTACTTACAGGGAGTAAAATTTACGTTGACGCTATATCTCTTGCCCAAGATCATGGAGCAGAATCGAGGGCCGTGCAGGCATGGATCCACGCTCACACTGTGCACCGCACACTGGGAAGAATCCACTGGAAAACCGGAAATACGTATTTATTATAAAGCTCAGTTAATCCACATTAAAAATAATCAATCAAGCTATTTTTATGCCACAAATAAATTACCAATTTGGAAGAAACTCATCGACTTCAAAGTTTTTGATAGTAATAATATTGGTAAGTATAACAAAAGGTAGAGAGAGAGTTTTTCTAATTTGCCTTCTGCGTTGTTAGTTAACTATAACTAAAACATTCGACTTGAAACAACCAGATGTGATATTGAACTTTGTGACATCACTTCCTTCACTTAAATACGTTTTTTTATTAATTGAAGTAGCAAATTAATAAGCAAAATTAACTCACCATTTGCACAGAGCTTCTTGTGCACATCCTCTGCTCCCACAAAAAAGCTCAGTAAAACAAATATGAAACACTGTGACAACATGGCGCTGGCGGATCTCGGAGGCTACTGAACCCGTTTCACAATATAATGTCAACTTTATCACTGTTATAATTTTCAGGGATCGTTTACACTAAACTGACATTTTTAACCGACTTAAAAAAGGAGGAGGTTATAATAGGCTATTGAAATATCCGAAACAACCTCCGTGGTCGAGTGGTTTGCACGCCGGTTTTCATGGCGTCACCATCTCCGATGTCCCGTGTTCGACCCCTGGATGGATCAATTTAGAAAACGAACTTATTTCATCATGTCTGGGTTAGTGATGGGACTCGAATCAAAAAAAATGTATTCCAATCGATTCGAATCACCCGTACGGTGATAATTCGAATCAATGTGATGATTCGAATCAATAACAATATCGTAAAAATAATTATTAATCTAAGAAAAATGAGCGAAAATACTAAATAATGATTAAAGAACTTAAAACGAATATTAAACTACCTTCTCAGCCCCTACTAAGGTATATTGTTACGCCCTCAAAGATTCGAACACGAAAACTGATTCGAATTCCAACGGTGATTCGAATCAGCCAACCAGTTCGAATCAGGTGATGATTCGAATCACCCAACCGATTCGAATCAAGTGATGATTCGAATCAGCCAGCCGATATGGATCAGGTGATGATTCGAATCACCCAACCAATTCGAATAAGCCAACCGATTCGAATCAGGTGATGATTCGAATCAGCATAAATACTCATTCAAATCGAGCTTGGATTGACTTGATTCGAATCATTCTAATCAATTGTGATTCGAGTCCCATCACTAGTCTGGGTGTGTGTTACCACCGTTGTCTATGATCCATAACAAGTGCTTTAGCAGATTCGAATCGGAAGCAATGTACGATTCGGCATCTCGTGCTTTACCACTTTGCAGAAAATAACGTGTTTGCGCGTATCGCCCCTACACGAACTAAACGTATGTAAATTGATTTTAAGAGTGATACAATAGAATAGAATAGAAAACTGATTTAGCGGCACAAAATAAATTACATGCTTAAATTAAATTACAGAATGTGACACTAAAAAGGCAACCTCCTTAGCACGTGTCGGGTGTCGCAGACATTCCGACGCTGATCTTCCGTGTTTACCTAGGTATCTTTTTTTTGAGAGCACTACTACGCCATGATTACCATTAAAAGTTGAGGTTGACAGTAGACATAAAGCGAATGTGTTGTCGATAGTATTATTGTGATGTGATGTGACCAATATTTATTGAAAAATAAGGTTCCTCCACAGTGGTTCCGGATATGTTGCTGTTAACTGACCTGACAGATAATTTCTTATAAATTGTGTTTTTCAACACCTACGAGTACTTTGATTAATATTATTTATTTTCAATGGTTGGTGAATACTGTCTTTAACACTAAATATAACATGTGTCAAATGTGACCCATTGAACCTGCCGACTGATTAACTGTACCAGCTAAGATAACAGCTTGCACAAAGACCTCCAACTATGTTTGTTTTTTGGATGTAGTTTGAGTTCTACTTTATTTTTTATCTTTGATGCACCAGTCACCACCTTACCATTCTTATTAGATAGGTACAAAGTGTGAGTCGTATTTTATGCCTAGAATTAAAAATTTATAGATTTATGCCTCCAACCATCTGTGCGCCTACTATTAAATTAACGGCAATATCTGCCTGCTTAAAGCACATTTAAAATATTTAAAGGTACCTCTACCTATGTCAGACTAGGTACCTTAATTTATTATGTCAGTTTTGTACTTTTGTCACAGAACCAAACCTCTTGTTATGTTGAATGAAACCATGTTTCAGATTGGAGGAAATGCTTTTACCTCGCCCGCAGGAGAAGGGGCGGTTCGTACCTATGTGGCTAGTACTTACAAAACATTTATCATATTTTTAAAAGGGTATGATTTTAGCTATCGTCAAATATATGCAAAAATATTAATTTGATTGTCCTTTAATAATATAATTGTCCACTTTATAAAATAATTATACCTACTTACCTCCAGCTTTTCTTTCCTCCTTACCACCCATAAGGAAGGCCTGTGCCCCAGCAGTGGGGATGTCAAAAATGGCTGATGGACAGCTTTTAGCTTTATTATCTATACAAGGCTATTTTTAGTAATACGAAACCTGAAATCTGTTTGTTCAGAATCAGTAATAACTAGAATCGATTGCAATATTTTTTATATCATGTTATATTTTGACTAAATAATACTTACAAAACCATAATTAACGTACACCCAAATAATGCTGTATATTATAGGAACATACATTATTCATTTAAGTAAATAAATTGATTTATGGTTGCATACCTAACAGAATTTAAACTCAGTTAATTTGACTTTGTAATCGTGGGAATACTTAGTAATATTTTATTTATTAAGACCCCCAACAGAGAATACACAATATTTTTTTAACAATTAAAGTTTACATGCACATGGCTTCTGCCACTGCCAAGTTTGTGAAAATAATGATTGAAAAAATGATTTTCATTGTGCTTTTCCTCTAGTCTATAGTATAGTTATAGTGTTAGTTATTCTGTGGTCAGGCTGTCGTATTTAGTGTACGGCAGCCGATTATGGGTTTCGGAAGACATGATAATGGATAATATAAAAAAAAATAACAAACTCGTTTGTTTTCTCAATATTTTAATGGCATTACTTTACTTATGATTATTTTTTGAGTTCCACTTGAGTCTCGAAGCAGCACACCTGTTCTGGATTGTCATCGTTCCAGAGCTTCCACCGGAACCAAAATTTACCCTGCGAATATAAGTTTTTGGTTGTAATAAACTTTATTTAGAAAGATCGTACTCAGAACACTTTTACAAAAAGTTTAAATAACGGAGGCGTTATTTAACGCGCATGTGACCGTTCGTTACCGAGGGGTAACGAACGGTCACATGCGCGTGTCCAGGGCCTCGATTCCGCTATTTTACCAAAAATTGCTACGTCGCAATGCTGACGACGTGCAATTGAACTACATACATTTAGCGGAATTGAGGCCCTGTTGTTGCGTCTTTTGGCAACCACTACGCCACGGTAAGGGTGCGGACACATTTGTCTGACGCCCGCCACGTGTTAACACGCCATCAGATGATATCGGTTTTCATAGTAAATGTATGCACTAGAAGCACACTTATTTTATAGTATGTCTAAAACGTAATAAGTCTAAATCGCATTTTGCCTAAACTTCATTCGCCTACATCGCCATCGGGCTACAATGCATTATGACTTTTTGCTTTAGGACTAAAACGCTTTAGGACTTTTCGTTTTAGGATTAAATGCTTTAGGACTAGAATGCTTTACGACTAAAACGCATTAGGACTAAAACGTTTAAGGACTAAAACGCTTTAGGCCTAAAACGCTTTAGGACTAAAGTCGCAGAATAGTACTAGCGTCTAAAACATTTTAGGACTAATCGGTATCGTAATCAAATTCTTAAAGCCTCACATTGGGTAGCTTCTTTCCGATGTACAGCGAGTAGTCCAGGGTGTTGGGTGTGCCAGGAGCGACCGGGCAGGTGGAGTGCTCGCAGCCGTCGACGATGCCCACGGTCGAGAACGGGGTCTCGGTCGGGTCGTCAGCCCAGTATACTGCCGTCTTCAACTTCGACGCTGAGAAGTCTGGAAGGTGACACGGTCTTTTAGCTTATCTTTTCACCTGAGCAAATACCTGTAGATATATTCCCGTTGTCCCCCGTTTGTCCTGGGGATATTGGGAAAAAAAGTATGGTAGAAAAACAAACTTTTTCCCCGATATCCACCAGTGGGTGCCAAGAGTGGCGAACAAAAGGAATAGACCTGCCTGTAACTCACAATTCACATGATACTTTATTGTGCCAGCCATTTCGTTATCCCAAGTAACACACAAGCAAGATAACAGTACACATTTAGAAAACTTTACAGTTTAAAGATGAATATCGTTTGTATAAGAGCCTTAGAAATAGTTAAATGCTGAATTAAGTTGAGTTTGGGCTCTTAAAATTCTTAATGCTTAATAAGTTCTGTATTTTTGTACTCTATTTCTTTAAACTTAATAAACAATATTTGTTAGACAATTATACAAGCTTTATTAAGCATTACGCATTCTAGGTATCTTAAAGCTGAAAAAAAGACCCTATGGAAGCATTTTTCTGAATAATCATAATCTGTATTGCTATTATTCAATAATTACTAAGCTAGTAGCGTTTCAATCAGCTGATTGCTGAATAAAGTATAACAATCTGAATAAAGCTATTACATAATGCTGTTATACAGCTTGATACTGAATAAATGTAAAGTGAGCTAATTATTTTATGCCTAAACTGGATAAGATGCCATGGTTTACCAGTTATTCAGCTGCTGAATAGAGAAGATTATTTAGGCTTTTATTAAGTTTTCACCGGCATAACGTATGTTTTAAACTAACTTATTCAAATTAAAGACCACAGGTACGTTCTATCAGCGCAAATAGCTTAATATCAGCATTATGAAAATCTATTTGTAAGCTATATTTTTATGTTGTTTGCATTATAGAACCCTAAAAATTAAGTAGGTAATGTAGAAATGTGGTCAACTATTCAATTGTTATTCAGAAGTTAGCGTAGTGAAATGACTCTATTCAAGTGAAATCTTAGTAACTAGACTCATGTGCACTTTTATTCAGCAATGAAAGCAAAACAAGCGATCGCCATTTAAAATCTTTGTGAATAATTATAATAACAAGGAATTCACCAAGATTACCTGCATGCTTAATCTTACAACTACAACATTTTCAATTCGATTTACTTATATTACATTGGAATTGCTAGAATTAGAAATTTCGCCATAAGTATTTTAGTCAGACCGATCATGCATGTATGAAAATAATATTTACAATCACTTTATAATCACTTATCTTGATTATTCACGGAGCGCGTTAAAAATAATCGGCAAAATCATAAACTATTTACGACAAAATAATTTGCGCACTAAGAATTAACATGTAGCAAACCTATAACTTAATTAATGAAACTTTTGCTTACCGTTTTAATACATTCACAATTGCATATGTCAATAATCACTCACCGACATTAAAAATGTCTAAATGTTTGTCACTAATTCCACAATTTGTATGAAAAAAAAACGGTATTATTGTAACAAGAAATTAATGATGAGTAGATTCTGAATACAATAACCAATTTGACACTATCTGAATATTTGAGGTGTAAGAGCTTAATAAAAGCAATATCAGCTGTTATTCAGAAGGTATTAAGATAATTGTACCATTACTAAGCTCCTACTCAGATGTTACTCTGATGTTATTAAGCTTTAAGCATTTTAATTTGGGGCCCATTTTGTTTGAATAAAATCTGAATAGATGGTACTCAGACGTTATTCAGCTTAGTATTTAGCTTATATTCTTAATGATTGCTCTTACTCAACTTTTATTCAGCACGTTTGTGTTACTTGGGTATGTTACGAAAGCAGGTGCTGGTGACGAGACATCGGTAGAGGAAAAACTTACAATTTTTCTAATGTGTGCTGTAATAAGCAATATTATTTAATTTGAATAGATCTAAAGCTCTTTTAGAGCCAAAACTGATGCTGTAAGTTATTGGTTGCATTAAAAAAGTTAGTTGTACATAAAAGACTATTACTCTGATATGTTGGCGTATCATGAGTTTACGCTTACTACATTACACTACAGTCGATAGCGACTGTAGTTGACACTTGTATGACAACTTTTAATTAAGAATAGTAACCGCCAAAGGCGCTCTGCCAAATTGCATACAAAATTGCTTACTAGAGTCGCTATCGACTGTGCAAAATCATAATGTAGGCAGTGTTTTATATCCTGATAAAAGGCAATTAGATTTAATGTAAATATTCTGTGATCACGATGATTTTCATTTTGAAAAGGTAAGGGTATGAACTTACTGGGCGTGAAGTCGAAAGCCAGGGAGGCGTTGCGGCCCTTCTTCAGAAGACAAGGAGATCTCTTACATGGTGCCACCCTCAGCTCGGTCACCGTGCAATGGTCCTGGGACACTGGAACAGTAAGTAAGTCAGGTAATTTTTTGTAATCCTTAACTGTGAAACGTTTTAGGAAAATTCGTCTGTCAAGAAATTACCTAATATCTTATAGAGTCTGTTCGGAGAGTAAGAGTACCACCTTGGGATTTGTGCTAGATTACCGTTTTTGACATGTTGACTGCACTGTAACGTTTTAGTGCGACTGTAATATCTTGATATCTATCAAGTCAAGATAGTCGCACTATAATTTACGTATAACAGTGCCGTCAACATGACAAAAAGGGTGATCAAGCACAAATCCCAAGGTGGTTCTCTTTCCGCACAGAGTCTACGATGGCTATGATGGCTATTGGCCCTATAAAAGTGTCAAGCTCCTATGAACTTAAATCAAATATTTGGACCATAGAAATAGAATGTCAAAGAACAACAATGTCAATAAACAGGTGGTCCGAAAAACGAGTTTATACATTTTATATGAGATACGTAAAATATGACTTACATACATAAAATATGACTAATATTATGGCAAAGGAAATTAATAAACTATGTTCCATACTGTTTTCTTCGTCGATAAACGAATAAATGTAGCGTAATTTGGTTTTAGAGAAATGTGTGGCAATATCTTATTTACCTGTGAAAAGTGTGATTACTTGGATTGTTTCTTTTTGTCACATCACAATCACTAACAGAACAAGACACCATGGCTCCACGATACCCTTATTTAAAATTCTAATCAAGATTACCAAATATTTTGTTTTTAATTTTTACTCTTGTTACTAATTTACTAGTAGTTTATTATTTTTGCCACTATTATTACAACAATTTAGTTTCCTTCTTTATTCGCTCGCTATGACACTACTATGTAAACTAAATTTTTGTTAATTATCGTTTTATTGGCTTCCACGATACAGGCTTGTCCTAGTGTGGTAGCCGCTGCTAACTGTTTTAAGTGTGCGTTTTATGAATAAAGATTATTTCTATTTCTATTTTAAAGAAATTGTGATTGCTCTTTTGCTAGGCGGGACGCTAGGGGCTCTTACTGTAAAAAATGTTGGCACATTGTCACTTGATTCTTGGTCTCTTTTTTTCATAGACCGTGTCCGTATAATGTTAACTTCTCTTTTCCATGCTTTGTTGGTCTTCTTGAGCGCAGCGAAATTTTTTCTAAGTCTATGATTTGGACAGTTTCCGTTGACCTAGAATCACAAAATTTGACAGTAGACGTGGTCTCTGAAAGTTCTTGGCACTTATTCGGTTCTACTTCAATAATCCAAATTCCATCAATCATCTTATTTATAAAGTGATAACTTGATAAGTGCCCATGCATCAGCAGTGAAGAAAGTGCGTTACTTTCTGCGGTCAAAGACTTTGCGGAAGATATGAGGTCGCAGGTTATCTTCCCGGTTGACGTTATTGCGTTTTTCCTCCAACATTGTTATTGTGACGTGGGTATTTGTTTATCGGGTTTTATGATTCTGAATTAAAATGATTACTTATCTGGTATATTATTAACTGGCTTCAAAACACGGAGGAGGTTTTCAATTCATTTGTATACTTTTTATCGCTGTTCGCGTACTTCGACATTTAGATATTTAGATGTTTTTTCTGTTTGAGTTTTCTTTCGAGGTGGTCCTATTTAAAATCAGTTTAGTAGTTTTCGTACTGTCATTTCACAGTTCTTCCTCAAAGATGACTAAAGATAGAAAATAAGGATAAGCTATAAACATAAAGTGGCCCAATGCGGTACAATGCAAGCAGCCGGTGACGCAGGTCACATTCGAGAGTTTATTAGCAAATTACCAATCAAGTACCTACAGCCCAACTGGATAAAAGTCTGTCATTACCGACTAACTAATAGGTTCCTGCTTCAATGTCGGACAAAGTGCATTCAAATAACTTTGCAACTTAATGCAGAAAATTGCGCAACTTGCGAAAATTAAAAAAAGTACCTAGGTACCTAATAAAGCCTTATGAATGAGTCTTCATTTTATTTGCAGTAGTTAGTTACACTTGACTTTTAGTTAATAAATAGGATTGCATCCCTACCTCGGAATATTAACAAAGCATATTTTTTTAAGAAATGCAACATTTTATCGCAATACTAGCAGCCGCCCCAGACTTCGTCTGCGTGGATAGTTATTTTTCTGTCCCTCGGGAACCATTACTATGTTCTGAATGAAAACCCTATGTCCTTTTCCGTACCCCCGACAACGTGATGCAAAATTAAATGGTGATCGGTTTATTAGTTAAGATGTAAAGGCGTTACAAACAAATAAACTACCTTTGCATTTATAATATTCCTCCTCCTCCTCGCGTCGTGTTCCTCATTACTGAGGGTCGTGATTCCCCCGATGGTAAGTTAATTTTTCTTTGATGATGCCCCTCCATCGATGTCTGTCCTTAGCTTCATGGAGTGCATCGTGTAGCTTGGTGTTCAGCGTTGAGCGGATTTGGTCAGACCACCTAGTTGGGCTTCGACCTCTCGGCCGTTTGCCATCGACCTTGCCAGTGACCATCAGTTGTTCGAGGTTATGTCCATCTTTTCGGGCGATGTGACCGAAGAATTCCAGAATCTTTTGGAGACAGGAAGTGGATAGCCTGGTTTTAATGTTGAGCTCTCGAAGGATAGACTCGTTTGTTCGGAATGCAGTCCACGGTATTTGTAACATCCTCCTCCAGCACCACATCTCAAAAGCGTCAATGCGATCTCGGTCTGCCTTTTTTAACGTCCACGTTTCCGAGGCGTAGCTGAAGATGACTGATGATTTATGATGATTAGTTAGGGCTAATTATATTCTGTGGTTAGGATTACAACCACAGAATATAATTAGTCCTAACTTATCCTAATGTATTAGTTAAGATAAACTTACATACCTTTGTCACACCTCCTGAACTGAGCCACTTCAGCGGTCGCGACCGCCAGGACAGCAAAGATGACCGCAATAATTATGCTGGCCATGACGAGTGTTGCTCCTGATGGCCGACACTTCAATGCTACTGGTTGCTTCTGGTGTAGTTACTTAGTTACTGGTTATAGTAGGGTTGTCCCAAGTTTGCTCATTGATTTAAAAAAAAACCCTTGGTCTTTCCCAAACTTTTTTTGAGTAAAGTATCCTTGCTGATTCTATCTTTTATTAAGTAGGTCAGTAAGAATAAAAGTAGAAAATAAAAAGCCGTATTTTATTTTTCTTAAAATATGTCACCAAGTTTTTCACTGCCAGAGTCGCTAATAAACAACAACGGAGCGATAAAATTCCTGTCCTTATGAACATTACGAGAGTATGTTGCTCGAGTTGTACCATGGGCAACAACTAAAATCGTGTGCACGTATCGCCCTACACGAACTAAACGTAAGTAGGTATGTTGTGTTGTGACGGATTTTAACCTTAGGAGTAGTCAAGCGACGCTGTTGCCCATCGAAATGCTACAGCTGTTCATAAATCCTCGTAAAATACCAACAAATATTATTCAAAATTAAGATGTCCTTCCTATTTGTGCGTTAGTGATAGGCATCCCTATAATTGGCACATTTACAGAGTTATCTCCAAACTTGACTCTGGCGACCCGGACTCCTAAAGAACATAAAGAGCTGATAAGCAGAGATGTGAATTATTTGAAATACAAGTATTTAAAATACAAGTACAAAATACAAAATACCTATTTGTATTTTGTATTTGAAATACTTTTTTCAAAATGTATTTAGTATTTTATTTGAAATACTTTTTAAAACGTAATTAGTATTTGTAAAATACAAATTACTTTCTATGTAAATGTCAAGTCAATTTCAAACAAAACAAAACAACCAATCATAGAGCTAGGTAATTTGTCATGTCAATGTCACTGCCAAACAAAAAACCGACGACGAAAAACGACAAAATTCCGACCAATCGCTAAGGAAACGATAAATATAACAATAATAAAAATATAATACGAAAAAAGGTATTTTATTTGAAAAAAGTATTTTGAAAATACGTATTTTGTATTTTGTAATTAAATACTTTTTTTTTAAAAGTATTTTGTATTTGTATTTGAAATACAAAAAATGACAAGTATTTGTATTTTGTATTTAAATACTTTTAATAAAGTATTTTGCACATCTCTGCTGATAAGCCATCAATTACTTAATTGTGTCTGTCTCGTCGTTCATGGAGTGTGTCTGCACTCGTCAACGTCAATTTATTAATTTATCTTGCTTGCACTCGTCTTTATCTATCTTGCTTTAGCTACTTAGATGACCTACAGAAGTACAATATAAGTATAGACGTGAAAGTGTGATGTCCGTTACATAATGGCGGAGTTTGAAATTTGGGGTAAAAAAAGCTGAAAATTAAAACAAAAAAGCTTCAAAATTAAATACCTCTAAAAAGCAAGAAATAATATTCAAATCACTAGATACGCATATCATTGTAATAAAACATGTCTATTGAAGTCGGGTGGGGCTGAAGTTCATCTTCTTTTTCTATTCTAAAAGCCCCACCCGACTTCATTAGACGTGTTTTATTACAATGATATGCGTATCTAGTGATTTGAATATTATTTCTTGCTTTTTAGAGGTATTTAATTTTGAAGCTTTTTTGTTTTAATTTTCCGCTTTTTTGAAGTCGGTTTTTTGTTCTTAAATCATTTTTTTTTATTTTATTTTTAGTGTTAGTAACCCAACCAACATTTTGGCGCTAATTTCCACCTTTCTTAGCGTTTGTATTGGTTTAATGGGTATATAAAAGCGTCCAGTAAATCTTTTGTTTGTTCAATGGTCATGAATATAACTAAATAACTCATCAAGATGAGTAACAGTAGCAAGAAGACATAATATGACTCAGGTAGGTATAAAAGAGAAAAGCTGAACCGCAGTAACACTAGGTATTGTAACTTCAAGTAACAATAAGTACCTAAGGTAATAGTAAGGTTTCTAGTAAGTCTCACTATTTCCAAGTGTTCTTAAAGAGTGCTAAGTAAATGTTTTATACCACTTAACTTGTTAGGAAACGTAATATTACTTAAGGAGGTATAAACGGTATAGTGGGAACCATCATAGCACCTGCTTTTATAAATTCAAGTATCAGAAAATACTTAAAGTAATATTATAGTTTCTTATAACTCTTTCTACCGACAAGAGCTCTTGAAAGTAGTTAAAAATATTTTTCCCGCCTAAGTTGATATAAAAGTAATAATCGCAACCTATTTACAGCTTCTTAATTTAGTAATCAGTAACTCCTATATATGATAGTAATTGGTATTATGGAGTTACTTTTAGAGCCCTAATCGTTACAGCGGGGTTCAAATTTACCTTTAAGCTATTCTAAGCAATATTAATATGCAATTTAACCATTGTAACTCTTATTTTCACTTTAAATCATAAAACATATAAAATATTACTTTTATAGATGTATAATATCACTAACCTCTAAATGTTATGTTTTCTGATCTGATTACATGCAAATTACAGTGATACCTATAAGTAGTCAGAATTTTGTGATTTTCGCCATGAGTTCGTGGATAAAACGAAAGTGTCAGTGTCAGTCAGTCAGTGAACAGAAACGTAACCCTAAAATACCACTACCATTACATCCAAGTCGAACCATAGTAAAACCAAACACTTTAAACTTGTACTCTTATTACCTTTAAAACCCTGTTCTGGTATTACAAGTGCAACAATAGTTCTAACTACAGGCCATCTAGCACTTCTTGTTCATTAATAGTAATAATAGGATCCTAGGGTAATAAGGAATAGACGCCATGCTAAATTAAACATAACCTAAAAAATAATTCATAAAAAAACTTGTTTAAAACCCATTATTGTATTATTTTTCCATTTTTAAACGCAATATTATTACTACAATACACAATAACAGTAAAGGACACAGCCAATTTTCTGTTTTTATCTAAATGTATATTGAGTGTATGCTCCGCGTGATAAAATGCAAATTATTTTTTTATCAAATATCACTTATTTTCAAGGCCCTTCAAAATTGAGATGCAAAACATATATTATTCTCTCAATAAATTAGCCCTCGCAATAAATATTAGCCATATGATGAATAAATCAAACTTGACTGACGGAGTTATATTGACAATCTTAATTTCACCTCCTTAGTTGGCCATCATTTTGAGACGATATTTCAAATTAAATTGAAAGAAATAAAGTAACACTTATGGAACTAAAATAATGAAAACTAATAGAAGAAGAAAACTCTCTACAGCCCTGAGTTGCTATTCAACACTGATCAAGATACATAAAGCAACTCCAAGAAAAAAATGAACCTAAAAAAGAACTAATATATTACTATGCACATTATACCAGTAGACTTTAGAACTTGTGTACCACCTATAGTTTTTATTATAACCATAATACAGACTTTAAAGTGCTTGAGGTAGCAAGATTTATATTATACCACCATTATAGATACAAAAAATTGTTTGCCACTAACGCCACTCTATAACTGTAATGTAACTCTCAGTGTTAAAAGAGTGAGCATTATAACCTTTCTATTACTTATAGTGCTATAAGACGTGGGCCCAAATAAGAGGTTGTAAGGGGTTAGAGCGTGCTCTAACACCAATTGCTAAAACCTTTGTATAACTCTTGCTTACCAAAATCACTTTTAAATAACTCTTTTAACACCAATTCTTATTACCAAAATGCTAGTTGGGAAGTACCTACCTTCCGTATTTGGTAGATAATTACTTTAGTTTATTTATATTATCTTATCCAGTAAGTATATTATCTAGGTAGATAAAACATGGGTAGACCCAAAGTTTTTTTTTTAATTTAACTTTTTTGTAGTAAGTTTGGTTTATTTAGCGACGATATTATCTAAGTTACAATAGTCTTATGTCAATGGCTCATCACCTTTTACAAAATACTGGTTTTCCCGACGCAGGGGCGTTAATTCTTGAGGAGTTCTCCTAGTACTTCACTATCAGCTCCACTTCACCATATGCATTATGACGAACAACATAAATAGCCTAGCAACCGTATTAAAGTAATCATATCGCACCCGTAGTTGAGTACCTATTGAATAGTTCCGGTGATCATCTATGGTCTTCATCATCAGTTCCACTTCACCAAAATGGTACTTTTCAAAAGCAAATGCACGAGTTACTTAAGAAAATACCAAAATCGCTATAGATGTGCCTATAATATTTGAAGAGTTCCCTTGATTTCTCCAGGATCCCATCATCAGATCGTGATCTTATGACAATGGGACCAATCTGTAACTATATGCTTTCAAACAAAAAAATAATTTTTAAAATCGGTTTGATATTGACAAAGTTATGAGGTAACAAACATAAAAAAAAAAAAAAAAATTAGACGAACTGAGAACCTACTAAGAACAAACATCTGACGAAAGCTAATTTTTCTTCTTGATACACCCAGGAGCAACACCAAAATAACCAAAAATGTCAACGTTGTCGTGTTTGTACTTTGTCATAGCTTCCTATCTCACTATCACAGAATACATAATAATACCTAACGTGTATTGCTGGCGTTTGTCTGACGTAAGTACGTGTTAACACGCCGTATTTTATATGGACGTGTTATAAGATAAGTGTGCTTCTAGTGCATACCTAATTAGGTACTATGAAAACCGATGTCATCTGACGGCGTGTTAGCACGTGGCGTTGTGTTGACATCAAATTAGATCAACTTAATTCGGCTTACAGTTACACAGGAACGTTGTGAAATAAAGGGATAAGTGTTTCTAAAAAAACTAAGTAGGTAGGTAGCTACTTACTTTATTTAATAATATTTACAAAAACACCCTTAAAATACAACAAGGGATACAAAATATAAAATTATTTATAAGTAGGTACTAAATAATAATTTTAAGATTGTCATAGTTATTTCGTTGCTCAAAATAATTATTTACAATGATTTTAATTGTAATATTTACATGTTTTTTTATACATTTTACACACGCTGAGTCAATTCTTTGGCATTAACGTTCCAGTGTGTATGATTTACATAATATTATTAATTATTTACCTCTACAAAGAAAGATAATAAAATTAGCTATTTAAAACTAGTTATTTATAACATCTTGTTGGACAAATAAGTTTTTATTGTCATTTCGTTGTATGTAGGAACAATATAATTTTGTTATTCTGATGAGTAGGTATTGGTAGCATAATATTGCTCCTTAATTATCACTTATCTTGTCATAAAATATGTGCTACATTTCGTTAAGTCTATAATTTTTAAAAAAAGACATACACTTTCATATACAAATAAACTTTCAAGCTAGGTAGGTACAAATTGTTTAAAACATTTAACGATGTGTGTAGATAAGTACCTACTTATCTATTTCGATTTACATTTTTGTAGAAATTCGGTTTGAGAGTAGCCTCTTAATATTAATGGAAATAAAAAAAATAATTGCTAAATTGAACAAACAATAATATTTGTCGAAAATGAGTATTATTTCGTTTCAAATAATTTAAGGAATGTCAAGATATAAATTACGCTATGGAATATTTTAAAACTTATATAGATAGATTTTGAAAACGCTATGCGGTTTTTATATAGATTTTTATATAAATTTGCATTTGAAATCAGACGATAGCGAAAGAGTTGTGCTAAAAATAGATTAAAAACTTATATTATTAAAGTCATTAAGGCTTACAAGAGCTTTTAAATAGGACAATAACGAGTATGTTGGTAATAATATGGTCGGCCCTCGCGAGATGGTGCAGGCTGAAAGAAAAGATTACCTACTAAAAAGGTTTTATAGGTACCAGACAAGTAGGTACCTATGTACATTTGCATTGTTCGAAAATGGTTTTTAATCAGGCAATGAATGCTTAAAATAGGTTTTATGTCGGACAATGAATGCTTGAAAGAGGTTTTATATCAGAAAATGAATGCTTGAAAGAGGTTTTATATCAGACAATGAATGCTTAAAAGAGGTTTAATATCAGACAATGAATGCTAGAAAGAGGTTTTATATCAGACAATGTATGCTCGAAAGAGGTTTTATATCAGACAATGAATGCTTAAAAGAGGTTTCATATCAGACAATGAAGGCTTGAAAGAGGTTTTATATCAGACAATGAATGCTTAAAAGAGGTTTATATCAGACAATGAATGCTTAAAATAGGTTTTATATCAGACAATCGCGGGCGTGGTGTTGCAGACCGAAACCTTGAGTATGGTTTTGATGAGGTTTTATATCAGACGATAGCGAGAGTAGTAGTAGTGTTATGGTCATCTCTGGATAAGTGGTGGTGGTGCAGGCCGGCCTCCTTGAGTATGCGCATGCGCGGCCCGAGCGGCACGCCCAGCGCGCGCAGCTTGTCCTCGCCCACGTACGGCAACTCTGCTGCACCTACTTTCTCTTTCTCCAAGAGGGCTGCGTAGCGCTGTGAAGGGAGGTTGTGTTTTTTAAGATGTTATGACTTTGCATGTTAAGGGTTAGGATGGTTTTAAAGGAGTGAAGTGAAAATGGCATACTGACTGCTGGTGATCGGTCATAATTGAGACACTAGACACTCTAGGCTCCCTAGCCCTTTGCCAACTTTTACCCCATCCAGGGGCTTATTGATTTACTTAAAATATATCACGATCGCTTTTTATTTGGCAATCGTGTACATCCATCAGTGGGTCTTAAAGACAGTCTGTCACAGTGCTTTGTAATGCCACAGCAATAGACGTAGCATTTGTGCCAAATTGAAAGCGATTGCAATAGATTTTATGGTTAGGTAGTCAATTAGGTGGTTGGTGGTCTTCTTCAGCCGGTCAGACAGAACAATGTTTTTAAATCGTGGAAAGAGATGGAGCTTTAAAAATACGGAATAGGAGTACCTAGGCCAAGAAAGTTCAACTCTTATAAAATGTCTTATAAAAGGTAGGCCAACTTTCTTATCAAACTGTTTCTCATAAGTACCTACTTAGCCTTTAACCGCCTCTGTGGTCTACCCATACGTGTAAGACGCAGGGACCCGGGTTCGATTCCCAGCCTGCCTAGCATGACCGATTTATATCGCGTGATATAGCATTTTATCGACACTCAAACTCCTTTGTCTTTTTGACAGTTAAACGTGATAAAACGCTATATCACGCGATATAAATCGTGTTATGCTGGTCATGCTAGGGGGGTTGGGAAGGTACAATTTGTACTCGGTTGGGTTGATGGTAGGACCTTTTTCATGTCCACCTGGCTACCTACCACCATCTTACCTAAGTCTGACGCCAGAACAACAATTTAAACATTGTTGTGTTCCGGCAGCTAGAGGTAAGATAGCCAGTTCCTCAGTCGTGAGGATTGTGGGTGTAGTGCGTTAACACTTTCAGCCTTATCGTCAATTAAATCACTTAACATCAGGTGAGGTGAAGATCATGAGCACTATACCGTTGTAGATAAAAAAACTACTGATGAAAAGTATGTGTGTTACCTCATATCCGAGCTTCTTGAGGAACAGCCTCATGAGCGGCGGCTCGTCGCCGAAGAACTTGGTGAGGCGCTTGACGCGGTCCGGGTTGCTGAACGAGTACGGGTCCGAGTGCCGCTGCCCCGACCGGATGTACTGCTGCGACCTATGAGAGATTGGAACAAGTTAGATATTTACTATACTCAATACTCAAATCATTTTATTGCATTCCACAGTGTTACAGTAGTTCTTAAATTATAATATTTTAGATCACTATGGATCCTGTCGGGCACAATAACTATGCTGATAGTAGACTACACATTCTTCATCGCTTCTTTGTTAAAATTGAGAGAGATCTTTTAAGAACCCTTAGCTATTTTGCCGCTGACTGCAGCTCTCTCGTAAGAAATCTTGAGTAAACATGAAATGTGCGAGCGAGAGAGCGGCAGTCAGCGGCAAAATCGCTACGGGCTCTTACTTAAATGTTTGAGCAGACTTCGTGAAAAGTCGATCGAAGTCTGATCAACGTTAAAAGAAGTTAGGTAGTTAACATTTTACTATGCTATTATAAGCTATACATTCTTCGTTGCTTCTTTGTTAGAGTTGATTGTGGAGAACTCGTGAAAAGTAGACTCTGTCTGATTAAAATTAAAAGAAGTTAATCACTAATAAATTATTTAGATACTGATGACTTTAAATTCTTATCGTTGCTACTTTGTTGGAGTTGACAGAAATCTTTTTAATAGTTGAGGGAAAATATGAAAAGTCTAGAAGTTGTATCGACTTAGGCTCAATTTCCACTGAGGTAGAATGGAAGCGAACTTTATGGTGTTAAATTAAATACATATATAAGTAGTGACTTTTGAATAGCCCATTCGGCCTCGCAACTATCGCTGGAGCACAAAATAGCTGTGGTCGGCCATCAGACGGGTGGGATGATTAAAATATTAAAATCCATCAATTTGCATAAGGACGAGTTGTGATAAATCTTTCTTTCTACACAACAGGCCTGTGCCCCAGCAACGAAAACATTAATAATGGCTCATAATGATGATGCTGATGAAAAGAGTAGGAAGTAATGCACTGTCATACTTGTACATGTGCCGGAGCGCGGCGATCTCGGCGCGTATGTTGTCCATCTCCTGCATAACAAGGTGCTGCGTGCGCATCTCGCTTGAAAGATGCGCAACGGACCGCGCCAGCGTCACCACGTGCGACTCCAGCCGCTGGAACCGCTTGTTGATGCCCTGCGATACAATTACCATGTTTCATTCGCAACATTTCAATAAAGACAAATAAACGTAAGGGTGGGTCAGTCCCAACTACCCACTTAGGTTCGCGAACCTCGTACTGTGGACGCTATTGCGAATTTCTACGTGCTTCCCGTAGTGTTCGTTCACATCGGATCGCAAAATGCGGGGTCCGCACCGAGGTTCGCGCACGTACCTACACACTATGGCGCACTGTTACAGGTTCACAGAGCGCGAAGGTTCGTACCCACTCTTACGTTAGGAAAGTTCTTCGAGAACGACCACAACCTGAGTGTTTAAACGTGGGCTTAGCCTAACACAGTTGCGAATTAGAACTACGACTACGTGCCCCAATACAAAACATAAACGTGGCCAGAGGAAGATCTCGCTCGCACTAAGCACTTAATCTGATTAAAAGAAAAAGAAAAAAAAAGTCCTCTTAAAGGATGACAATCAAAAAGTAAAGTTAATTAAGGAGGATGAAAAGCAAGTCAATTGCACGGCCTTGGGACTTTGGTTACTTTGCAGTTGGCTACATTTTTAACCTCTAGGGGGAGCTACCCCCTCTTGCCCACCCTTGGCGACGCCCTTGATTATCTATGTCATTAATTTGATAATGTTACCTTGTAATCACTCTTCTTCCTGTCATTGGCGCGGCGCTTGTCGCGCGCGGGCCGCGAGCTCACCGAGCTGGACGGCAGCGACGACATGCTGCCGTAGCGACGCTTCGACGGCAATCTGACAAACATAGTTTGAATCATTTGCAGTATCTCTGTTTAGATGGTCTTCTGAATTGTCCAGATAGAAAAGATGACAAGTGTTAACCCAATTAGAGATACATAGGATCCTTATATCCACCTCTAGCGAATGTTTGTACCCCAACAGTGGGGCTGTTAAAAATGGCTGATGACAGCTTAGTCTGCAGTTTCTCATGTAGGACGCTAAAGCATACTAGCTGGCGTCCTTACATCCAGCAGCTGCAGTACCTCTATTACTCTTGAGGCCGTGCCGCTAGAAATGATGAAAGGTGTGATTTTATTGATCGAAGTATTAGATACAAAGTTTGAAGTATTATCTCGATTCCCAAGTAAGATGCTTGTGCATACTAGCCGGCTTCCTCACGCCCAGCAGTTGCAGCACCTTAGCTCACATGGTGTCTAGGCCTTGCAGCCAGAAATGATGAGAGGTGTGACCGTGTGATTCCAACATAAAATACAAAGTTTAGAGCACTACCTGGATTCCCAAGTGGGATGCTTGGGCATACTAGCCGGCTTCCTCACGCCCAGCAGTTGCAGCACTTCAGCGTACATAGTCTCGAGCCCTCGTAACTGTCGTCGTATGGCGCGAGCGTCGCCGGCGGACGCATCGCTGTCAGACCGCCCTTCCAGCAGCGACGATAGGTCGAGACTGCGCGTTGTGGTCGATGTCATGTCTGTTGTGTCGAGGCCGAATACTGGAAAGAATAAAAATAAGAATATTACAGTCAGGTGTCAGTCAGGTGGTCGTGTAAGACGCAGGGGTCCCGGGTTCGATTTCCAGGTAAAGGTTTGGTCGGTGGTAGGGCTTATTTAAGTCCGCCTGGCTAGCTAGCTACCACCATCTTACCTAAGTCTGACGCCATAACAACAATTTAAATATCGTTGTGTTCTGGCAGTCAGAGGTAATATAGCCAGTTGCTCACTGGTGAGGATTCCGGGTGTAGTGCACTTCCACCTACGGCATTATCATCACTTAACATCAGGTTAGGTAAAGGCCAAGCACTATCCTGTTGTGCATAAAAAAAGCTTTATCTTAGATATTTCAGTGCTTCAAGAAGCCTCAGTAAAATCAACTAAGATCTTTGTCATTTGCTTTAATTGGTTGTGTCTATTTCTTCTTCTCTTATCGAATGAGGATTAGTGGCCAACTCTGGTGTTAGAGCTTATCAAGCCGCCTTTAAGGCCTCTAACTTTTCTTAACGACTGTTATCAGATGACAACAGCCGAGACCGACGGCTTAACGTGCCCTCCGAAGCACGGAAGCGCTCTGTTGTAATGCCACTTTAACGGTCACCCATCCGACACCTGACCGGACCAAGCGTTGCTTAACAAACGTGATCGGGTAAGATCAGCTTCAAGCTTCAAGTTCCGCAATGAGCGTTTCAGTTGTGTCTACTAATTTCACAAGATGAAGAATTGATTGATGACTTACAATGTTTCTTGTAATGGTTGTCCCGCTTCGAGGAGTGTTTCTTGTGGGAGTGCCAGCGAGGGGAGTCTCGGCCGCGTCGTCGCTCGTCGGGGTACTCTGATGAGCGCCCTGGAAGGCTGTTGAATGAAAGGTTATTAGTTAACTAGTTAAAATATGGCAGTTACAAAGGGTCAGAGTCAGAGTTGCTTACTTCTTAAAAAACTCTGTCAATCACTAATTTAAGTATCAACTTTGATCGAACCTCCTCCTTCCCTTCTGTTTTATCGAATTATTCCACTTTGACCCACCAAGCCGTCCCAGATCGATTTAGGATAATTTCGCTTTAAGACAGATTAGCCTTACAACACTTTTCGATAGATTACAGTCGATGGAAAATGTGAACTTTTCTTATTTTCACTTTTTGATAAGTGCTGCAGTGGGGCGGTTTGGTGGGGAAAACTGGAATGATTCCGTTTTTTTATGCGCCCGACAGGGTCCATTTAATAATAATGAAAATAATAGGTAATAATAAATTTATTGGCAACAAAACAATACAAATTAATATAACATGTTATTTTTAAACTATACACCTTGGTAACTATCAAAATAAATGACATCTGCACCTGAAAACTGTGTCTCAGGTGCAGTTAAACGAGTTTTATTTTTTATTTTATTTTATTTTATTTTTCTTTGGCACAGTTACAAGATACAAACCAAGCAGTACAAATAAAAATAATTCAAAAACAAAACAAAAGTGTAAATTTGTACCTCAATTACAACCATGCACAACATGCAAATATAGTTTTCATAAAAAGTGCGGCTAACTAGGTAGTTCTAATTAACTATTTTAATACAAAAATGAAATAAAATTTTCACAAAAGTTCCTACAAAAAAAACCAACAATCCCTACAAAAGTTGAAAAAGCTCACCTATTCCGTTTATGAATGTCGGAGGAGGGCGACAGCGGCGGCAGCGGCGGCGTGACGGAGCTGTCGGAGCTGGCCGACGAGTCCAGCCGCATGCCGGCCAGCTTCGGCTCCAGGATCTGCCGCAGCTCGCACTCCACCAGGTCAGCCCATTCGTTCTCACCGCCTGTAACATTTGAATTGTCTCTCGTTAGGCTAATAGGCTTGAGGAGCTCAGTGGCGCAATAGTTAAGCACCTGCACCTGCGATTGAAGCAACTTTCGCAAGGGTCGGTCATGGGATGAGTGACCAAATATTATTATCTCGATCTCCTCCGTGCTTTGGAAGCTCCGGCTGCAATTGCAGTCGTTAACGCCCACCAATCCGCAATGGAACTGTGTGATTGGTTATGGCCCATCCTCCTTATTCACCCATAGGATAAGGAAGGCCTGTGCCCCAGTAGTGGGGACATTAAAAATGGCTGATGTCAGTCTAATTTAGAAAGAGCTCAAATTACCTATAGTATCTGAATGCGAGTAGGTAGGTATTGTTCAATGATGAAACGTAAGATGGATATAACATAAGAATCTTCCTAGTTCAGGTACCAGCCCGCCAGTCTTTAAATTGTACCACTTTACCTTGTTAAATATGTATTGTGTGTTTAATGATTGTGGTGTGAAATAAACGTTATTATTATTATTTTTAATAACATAATTTAATTTTATATTCCCACAGTCTGGTGAGCCAACAGGTCGCAAGTTTAAAAATGAACAGATCAGGAATTAAACAAGGACTTCATGTCTCAGTGCTAACTCAATGTTTTAGCAACTAAAGTTTTTGCTTAAACTTGCCATTACTTTAGTATGAAACAAATAAACATTAAAAAGAGGACTGGCGACTTGTATGGTGGACAATGGACCCAAAGGTGAGGGGAAGTGAGATATGAAGAGGGAGAGGCTATCCTGTAAAAGGGATACTATCAGTAACCGTTATACTCACTTGGTCCTGCACTCTGCTGGCTGGTCCCAGGTTGAGGCTGGACCCTCGAAGGCCCCACCGCGTCTGAATCAGCTGACGTGTCATGCAGAGCTTCAGGCCTCCGTCCACTGGAATATGCCACGCTGCCTCTCCCAGAATCCACGTTAGATGATTGTCCACCATTTTTGTCGTAGTCTGAGGTTATTTTAGAAAAATAGTTTTTGGTGATTCTCTTCACAAATATTACGCAGCTAGATATTTTTTTTTACAAAAAATTTACTCATACGTTTTTAAATCCAAAATATTCAATTGATAAACGTTTTGTCAAACTTATATTCAACATTAATATCTGCCATACGAATTACGAGTATCTTTTAGTATTTCTATTTATAAGCAAGCTTATTTCTAAAACATTTTATTAAATTAATATAATGGTAATTACCTGAACTCGCTCCCGATCCAGCCGCCTTTTTGCCATGTCCCTTCAGGTCTTCTATCCTGTTTGGGGTTTGTCTCGACGAGGAAGGTTGAGGATGACACGCTTCCGCCTTTCCACTAGAATTGTAAACACTATCAGCTGATTTCTGGCTTGCACTCTCATCGTTTCTGTCAACCTGGCTTGAAGAGACAATTTGTTCTTCTTTCTGTTTCTGCCCTATAGAGTCAGGTGTTCTACGTGATTCTCTATGTATATCAGGAGTTCTTCTTTCCCTATGAATTTCAGGCGTACGTCGTTCCTTATGAATTTCAGGCGTACGTCGTTCCTTATGAATTTCAGGCGTACGTCGTTCTTTATGAATTTCAGGAGTTCTTCTATAAATATTTTCTTGCATTCTATGTGATTCTACTGATCGGCCACTAGTTCTGATTCTTTCTTCAAAAGTAGGTCTTTCCTGTGCTGCATGTCTCGCTCTAAAGCCTCCATCATCAGATTCCCGTTCGTCAATTCTACTTCGCTGACGTTCAATTTCGTTCACTCCTTCCAGAAGATTCCCATGTGAATTTCTTCTAGAGCGATCGTGGATTTGAGGAGACGTTAATTCTAGTCTTGGTTGTGGCTCATCCAAAAGGTGAGGATGTGATGCAGCCCGTCTGCCTTCTACTAAACCTCTTTGTCTTATAATCTCTCTTTCAAGCTGTTGGGGACTTCTCAAATCTGCTCTTGAATGGGAACTTTCACACTGAAATAATATTTAATTTGTATTATAATATGATATTTTTTTTATCAAATAAAATTACAACTATCAGCAATTATATACCGAAACATAATTAACGTTGTAGTCAAGGTAAAAAGGAAGTAATAAAATGCTTGCTTGTACGATGCAAACTGATTAAGAATTAATTGATGAAATTGTTGATTGAATTCATAAATTAACTGTAAATTAACGAGGAGTCGAAATGTTAAAGTACCTAACTTCCTCTTTGTGAATGGCAAACTTGTCCAATGTTAAACTGGTTAAATGTATGGGCATAAGAAGTTGTATTTATTCTTATGGTATGGGTTACATTGAAACTGTACTTTTTAATGAAACATTTAGCTATTTTACCACATATAAAATGCTAAAGAACATTTGACTTAATATGACACCTTGGGGTGCTTTGGGGTGTATTACTTTTAACCAAGAGACAGATGAATAATAAGTTTTAGTAAATGAAAGTGTGTGAGATCAATTTGTTATTTAAAAATTGAGGATGATGTAGGTACACCTACCTAATTGTCTACTTTCTGAAATTAGACCTGTCTGAATTGATTGACTTATTTATGGAGAAGAAAACAATGATTCAATAAAGTTTCTTGTTGGGAGTGTAAAAATAAGTTCTAAGATCTCTCGGCGGCAACACAAAGCTGTAGGTACTGCTGTTGTAATTGTGGAGTCCGTGGGAAGTGTTATTTAATTGTTGAGAATCATTGTTCTTTGTGTCGATGAGGTTGCCAGTGAGAACGGAATACAGGGACCGAGAAAAGTGTTGCAAGAGAACTATTGCAACGTTTTTTTTTACTCGTAATTCCATATTTTTTGGTCAATGAATATTACGAATACGGTAATTAGTTCTGAGCACTCGTTAATGTGCGGTGCTTGGGTGTTGAGATAAAAGTTCCCAAGCCATTCATTTTCATTATAACCTCCAAAATTAGAAAGAAAATTATAATTGGCGTTCCGTGAGTCTTCGCTATGTAATACGAAAGCTAATGAACGGTAATGATCTTTATAATGACTTTCAAGTGTTGTTTATTTTTCTAAGTTTGAAATAGGGTAATAAACTACCTGTGATTGGGGACCAGTCTTCAACGAAGTGAAGTTAGCCATAGATCTGACGTCAACGTCTCGTTGATAGAGCGCGCTTCTTCTGCCAGGAGGGCCGTATTGCTGGTACAGGGCATCAGCTCCTAAGGCTTGAGGTTGTGGTCTGGCGTGGGGAGCTGAAGCCAGCATCTCTTGTGACCTGGCTTGATGGCTAAGAAGCATTTGTTGCTGGACTATCTGTTGCTGCATTAATTGTCTGTGGAAATATGACGATTGATTAATTGTGTACATTATTCGTTAACTTGGTAAAGAGTAAAAAGGTTGGAAATAATTTTTACCTGTGCGGTGACGGACTAGGGTAAGCCATGTTGTTTGCCATGTTATGACTATACTGCATGTCGGGTCGGTTCTGTTGCATCGGTCTACCATATATGCCTTGCTCCACCTTCCTTGCACCCGTTTCTCTTGGAGGAGTTTGTTCTGGTTCTGGTCTTTCTGGTCTTTTTCTTTCTTCGCTGTTGTTCAAGCTAGGTTCTGGCTCATTATTCTTTTCAGTGTCATTATTGTCTTTGCTTTTAAATCTACTTGAGATCATGTCTTTGAGTGTGTGGTAAGTTTTACTTACGGATTTATTGCTTTTGGGTGCATCCCTTGTGCTATCTTTACCGGTTTCGACGGTAACCGTGATTAGTTGCGAGTTATTTGGCGTTTCAGGTTTAGTGCCATAAACATTTTTCGCTGGAATAGGCGGTTTCGGAGAGTCGTACTGAACGTTTCTCGACACAGCTCCTTGATTCTGATTCTGGTGCATGGCGTAACTGTAGTTATCATGAAACTGTCTGAAGTTGTCCCCAGACGTGCCCGCCTGCTGATTCTGTGAAACATCGCTCTGTTTTAATACTGCATTGTGCTATCTATGGGAATTATAGAAACAATAGTCTATTGGTTAGTGGAAGTTGAATTGCCACAGTTGGGAGTGTAACTGTATATTTTATCACAGTATTGTGTGATGCTTTACTTATCGGATTGGAAAACATAATGCAAGTCTTAAAAGTAGTATCACATACACAATCAAGTATAATTAGCATAAACATGTACGCGGGGATTTGTAGCACGGAGACTATACAGTCGCAATATACATTTGAAATGGTTTGTTCTCGTGTACCTATTTCTTTTGAATTTTTTTATCCTCATTTTCAGCATTGTCTATGTAGTCCTCGTGTTATAATTTATTGTTTTTATAAGATTTACTAATAGCATTTACCACAATCATTATTTACTTTGAATATTTTTCTAAGATTCTTTAATACGAATATTTAACGTTTTCGATATAATCGTCATTGTGGGTGGTTAGCCTTATAAATCATTAGATATAATTTCATTCCGCTTTAATTATTCGAATTAAGATAATGTTTAAGCTCAACTTTCGAAAGACCTAATAATAGGTATTTCGAAGCCGCATTTAATTCGCCTAATTATTTTTTTGATGAAAATAATTAAGAAATTGTTTCGAGCTAATATTTTGGCGGCGTACGGCAAAGAGACGTAGAGCAAAATATTTCCTTTTTTAAACATCTGTAAAATGTTGAATTTTCTAATAATGTCTTTTTTGTCTTAAATCGATAAATGGCGACAATGTGCATATTCTTATAATACCGAACTTACAAACTTGAATTATTTTAAATAAACAGATGTTGATGTAAAACAAAATAAAAATATAAGCTTTATATTGCTTTTAATTTAAGGAGCTTCTTTTAGCTGATAAAGTTAAAGATTTGCACAGTCAAAATATGCGATAGTTTGGGAACCTCCCAATTTTCTTGTTGAGTCTAGCTAGATAATACGACTATCTCTTGAAAGATGAAGTAGTTTCTCTATGAATTTCACATTAAAATTAAATAAATACCAACATTCTCCAAAGCGAATTCCACCATCTTGACAATATCAACACGCACTCACATTTTATTCACCACAATTTAACTCCCGCTAACACCGATAGCATAAAATAGACGTGTTACAGGCACTGATTCAACAGCGCGAGGCGTGTGGCTCTACCCTGCGCGTGCGCCGGGCGGATGCGCGTGACGGATGCGCGGCCCGACCGTATACTGCGACTGGAGTTGACTGGAGGACGTTCGCTTCGGCTGCTAGCCTTTTTTTAAATATCGTAAACGCGCTTTTATTTCTAACGTTGAACTCTTTTGTTAATTTTGATATTGGTAGTTGAAAGCGAAGTTTTTGCTATATTTGTATAATAGCACAGAATAGATAACAGTACTAGCGTACAGAAGTTGCACTCCGCAAAATCGGTTAAATAAATTGCGACTCTTGCTCCCACACAATAAAGTGCAACTCAGGTTGCACAGCGCTCCCTTCGCTCCAAAACATGCACTTAGTAGTTGCCTCTCTTTCTTTCGCGTATAGGTCATATGACTTATCTTTTCTGACGCTTCATACTCGCGCGCGGAGTATTTCGTAATTGTAACCAAATCTTTAGACAGCAGGCAGGTCATGATTTATACAAATAAAATTCCGTTACACAATCATCATCCCCCTACCCTTATCCCAATTTATTTGGGGTCGGTGCAGTGCGTCCTTCTTTTACATTCCTTCATGTCACTCGTCTTCTCCTCATCCGCTCCCTTCACATTCATATCATTCCGCACACAAACCATCCATCTTTTCTGCGGTCTTCCTCTTACTTTCCAGCCCTCAACATCCATATCCATTACTCTTCTAGTAACATCCTTTCATCCCTTCTCATAACATGCCCAAACCAAGCCAGACGATTCCCTTTCAACTTCTCTGTTACTGGTTCTACTTTCAGACTTCCTCTGACATACTCATTCCTAATTTTATC
Source organism: Agriphila straminella (assembly GCA_950108535.1). NCBI lineage: Eukaryota > Metazoa > Arthropoda > Insecta > Lepidoptera > Crambidae > Agriphila > Agriphila straminella. Next base: position 1,397,202 of record OX467321.1, on the reverse strand, counting down.
CATTCGCGTCACACCACATATCCACCTCAACATTTTCATCTCTGCTACATGTAATTTCCTTTCATCCATCTTCTTCTCAAAGAGAAAAAGAATTCGAACATTATAAGTTTTTATAAGGACTTTTGATTTTAAAAGGTAAATTTACCGACCTTTCTATGTATATGAGTTAGCATAAAGGATGTACCATAAGTGATACGCATCAATCAATTACCGATTACGTATAAACAGATTCGACACGAGATGTACGCAACTTTCACTCTGATGCGACTCGTGCGCAGCCATTGTCTGTGCCGTGTATTGAACATGATACCCACATGTATTGTGAAATCTATAGTTCCGCCATTGGAGTTGATGACACTATCTGAGAGGTTAAATACTTCCGCTTATACTGCTTATAGGTATTTATTTTAGATAGTAGAATATGTAACTAAAATTAAATTACCTTTTACTGCATTTGATTGTACCTAATGATGAATTGTAGAATTTCATTTGTTTTAACCGAAGAAATTTAACGTACCTACCTAATTGGTTGTAAAGGTTCTATTTTAAAATATACACATATACTTATATTGAATTGAGTTCATCATACATTTTTTTCTTTTTAGTTACCTACCTATCCTTCTATTCATATAATTTAACCGATTCGGCGGTTTACTACGAAGAAATTAAAATTTAGTTTGTCATTTTCACATCAGTGAACCAATATTTTATTATTTTTAAATTTGGGATTTTTGCATTCACCATCATGCTATTATTATACAATTACTAAATAACATACTAGAAAAAACACGACTCGCACCAGATCAATACTCAGACGGGAATCGAACCCGTATAATGTTTTTTCTGGTATATTATTTAGTATTGTATAAGAATAGAATAGAATAGAATAGAAGATAGTTTATTATTAATCTCACAGAGAATGAACAAAATACTTAAACACTAAAATAAAAAATACATTAAAATAAAATAAATGAAAAGAGATTAAAAAACTAAACAAAGAGATTAATAAAAGGCCCCTGCCTCAGCGTATGAATGCCGTATAAAAATAACATTGTGAATTCAAAAATCTCAAATTTAAAAATTATATAGCTATTTCATCTTAATCGATTGCCAAATATCTGGGAAGATATTTCAATTGAATGTCGAGGTAATTCCTCACATTGGTGAAATAACGCTGGCTTGTAGCGTAAGAGTAGGCTATACTAGAAGAAATTCGGCGATGTCACTAGTGACTCGGTAGCTCAGCGGTCAGAGCATTGGACCGGATATCCAAAGGTCGCGGGTTCGATTCCCGTCTGAGTATTGATCTGGTGCGAGTCGTGTTTTTTCTAGTATATTATTTAGTATAATATTTTATTAATTTCCGAATGTCATTCGTCGTATAAGAGCCGCACGCGCAGCGCACCGTTTGATTCGGCGTAACGCCACAGCACGGCGCCACTCATTGAATGTTTATTGGCTGTTAATAAACATTACATTAGCCTGCCTTCGGCTGCACATTGCACACTTCCTGTGCTTTGCATAAGAAAACAAAGCATTATTAATTACTTAATCCGTACCTAGCACAGAAACAATAACATTATTAAAACGGTTTACTTGTCCATCAGCCATTTTTGATGTCCCCACTGCTGGGGCACAGGCCTTCCTTATGAGTGGTAAGGAGGATGGGCCATAACCCACCACGCGGGCCCAATGCGGATTGGTGGGTGTTTAAGACTGCAAATGCAGCCGAGACCAACGGCTTAACGTGCCTTCCGAAGCACGGAGGAGCTCGATATAATACATTTTTGGTCACCCATCCCATGACCGACCCATGCGAACGTTGCTTAACTTCCGCAATCGCTGGGCCAGGCGCTAAACCACTGCGCCACCGACCTCCTCCATGAACGGTTTACTTACACAAAAATTATCTGTTTTATTTCAACTAGTCTTGTAGACTGGATCGAGAAGTATACAAACACGACGCGGGCGGCGTTTGAAAAAAATATGTTTCTGCTATTCCTGTTTACAGTGCACTATCGATACAAACAGAATGCAATAAAAACTGCCAGTTCCACAAAAAAACTAGTAGGTGTTCTTTAGCCTGTGACGGTCTTCGGCCTCACGGACCAGAACGACCGACGGTACACCCATGACGGATGAGATGAGATGTAGGTATTGTTAGATATACCTAAGTCATGATTTGCAAAAACCTGCCTTAAATACAAGCAGCAAGTAACTAAGGCATGCCAAATTACTGGTAAAAAATACATGAATGAATTACTTTAAATTGTGGAGCGACAACTTTTCTGTACCATTAGCACGAACAGCTATCGAGAAAAAAAACGCACGTAAAATTACTCGATAGACAATTCTCTATGGAAAATTTCATTTCGCTTATCGGCGATAGATGGCGTTGTACAAATTTCCAATACAAAATTTATCTACCGAATGATTTTACGCGCGTTATTTTTTCGATAGCTGTTCGTTAGGGTACTGAACATACAAATCTTAAATAATGGTCTTGAAGTACCTAGGTATATAGGTAGATTAGGTAGGTAGTTAATCAATTATTTGTGTACCTAATAAACTTAAAAAGTAATAATTTGTGTACCTAATAAACTTAAAAAGTAATAATTTCGGATTTTTTAATTATATTAAATTAGTGATGCACTGTTTTATGAGCGAGGCTTCAGCTCTATCTGTTCCGTTGTATCAAACTAGTTTTTTTCATCCCATTTCCGTGGGAATTCTGTGTAATCCAAACAGCCTACGTAACTTGGCATGCATTATTTAATTTCCACAAAATTACCACCATACTGTGGTAGTACTTGCTTCTTCTTCTTGCAGTAAAATTTTTTTGAAGAATTTCGGACTAACTCTAGCAATGATTTAATAATGAAAATTGAAATACAGCTGAGCTGCACCACAGATACAAACTTATCTGAGCCAGTGGCCGAAAGTGGAACTAAGATGACGACAGCGACGCTGTCATCGAGTCAGATAAGTTTGTATCGGTTATAGTTATGGTTAAGGCGGTTGTATGACCGAAAGTGGCGCCCTCAGAGGTTTTTATTTAATAACTTATTAATAGAAAAAGATTTTAATAATGTTTATCGTGGAGATTTTAGGGCCCATGGTCTAGTATTTTTAGAAGGTACACATACCCTCGTAGTCATTCGTAGAAGTAGATTAGCAAATGTGTCAAAAACGGCCACTTTTAGCAGTTTTGCTATCTACTTCTAGTAGTGACTACGAGGGAATGTAACGATACCGTCTAAAAATACTAGACTGTGGGTCCTAAAATTTCCACGATAAACATTTTTAAAATTGTGTATTAGAATTATAATATTAAATATAATTCGCAGCGGCGCCACTTTCGCTCAGGGTCGCACTTTACCTTAAGTCAAGATGGTGCAAAAAGAACTAAGAAAGTTACACCAAACTAATTGCGAATTAACCACAGAAAGATTAACCACATTTAAAAGATTCGTTTAGGAGGATACAGGCAAATCACCGTTTACTGAAAGTCGTTAGTTAGTCTGTCATCAGTCTTTGGAGACACCGTGTCGACATTCTTAAGTCCAATTAACTGGATTAATACCGAGGTTTGCCGCTCCATTGGTTTAATGTTTTAATGGGTTAAATGTTCAGTTGTAAACATATCCTACAAGTGAATTTTTGTCTTATAAATAGGTACTTAAAATAAATTATGATTGGAATACATTGTTTTATACTTTTACTGAAAAAATACTTTGGATCAGAAACCAAGCCTTTGCTTTTGCGCAAATTGTAAATACCAACGTAGTAATTTCGTTTGTCGATTCGAAAAGTTCATCAGCAATAAGAAAATTTAAGGGTGCCAACTTGTGTAATTACTAACATTTACCTTATTTTTAATTTCCATTACAACTTAGTTTTAATGAGTTACTTTATTACTTCATAATGAAGTACAATATGTACAGATTATTAAATTATTAGCGGCCGCCTGCGACTTCGTCTGCATGAAAAGTTTTTTGCTATCCCTCGGGAACAATAGTTTTTTTCGGGATGAAAGGTACTCTATGTCCTTCTCTGTACCCTTGGCAACGTGTATGTAAAATTTTATGATAATCGGTTCAGTAGTTAAGACGTGAAAGCGTAACAAATAAACGGACTTTCTCATTTACAATATTTAAATCACTGCATTGTAAACTTGTTTGTGGTTCATCGATATATATAAAAAAAATGGTTGGTAAAATCTGGTGAGCTGGTGGTTCACCGAAGTTTTGTCACACGAAAAATAAGCTTCAGTTCACCAGAAGCCTTTAGGAGAAGTAGCTTCTCTCACCTCAGCATGTGTCCAGGCCGCCAGCGCCTTGGGCGGGGTATCTGGAGCAACGGCACCCAGCCGCCCTCTCTTGCGCGCTTCCTGCAGGATAGGCACCTTCGAGTTCTTTTCTCCTGAAGATAGTATCACCTCGCGTTCTATCTGTTGACGAATTTAAAAATACCTATAATATATCGGGTCATTTTGTATTCACCATCCATTTGAGAATGTGTTCAGTCCATGAAACTGAACAAATTTCTCTAAGGAACACATGGTCAAATATGTAAAAAAAAGTCGACTATCCATACAAATCAAAGAGATCACGTGATCAATTTAGTATGGGATGACCAAAATTTTGTGGCGAAATTCGACACGTTTCTTAGAAAAAGTTGTTTATTTTTATGGACTGGACACATCCTTGGATGGCAAGTTTAAAATGACCCGATATAGGTACAACGTATTACAAAATAACTAATGCTAATGCCGAATGTAGTAGATAGGGACCATCAAATTGAATAACTTTTACTATGGGACCAATTATGAAATCGCGAAAAAAATATCAGCTGTTTCATACAAAAATTAATATAAAAAGAAAAACAAAATATATGTAACAGCTGATTTTTTTTCGCGATTTCAGAGATGGTCCCATAGTAAATGCTGTTCAGTTTGATGGTACTTACCCTATATACCATATTCGGCATTATGGGTTATTTTGTAACACGTTGTATAAACGCTGACGGTAAAACTTATCTCTGATAGGTATTTTTTTTGAGTAGGTACTTGCCTTTCTTGAGGTTTCAGATAAAACTTTTTGCTAATGATGTGCAATAGAATTTTTCGCCTACGTACCAAAATTGTTGCCAATCAAAAGTGAATTTTATTAGCTAAGTACTAGGACTTTATCTGTCTTTATTTTAGTATTCACTTATTAAAGTTTCACACGTTTAAATTGATTTTCACAACATTTCTTAACTACACAAATTACACAAAAAAATAATTAAACATTTCTTAATCACCTCCAGTAATCCTTAGTTTTAGATTTTCAGCACATGTCTCACTAAACAAGTTTAACAACAATCACAATTCAAATCCGATAGAGAAATAACGAAAGCTTTTGCGCCGGCGCATGGGCGTCTGATCGAGACACAATCACAGTATGTAATACTGTATAATAGCTACTTTCACTGAGTTCGATACACTCGCCTGTAAACAGTTTTGGCAATTTTTTTTGTGGATAGCATTCACCGGACAATTTAATAATGAATGAATTAAGATAAATAATTAATTAAATTTAAATTTAAATGAAACATACCTACGTTAGATTGCAGAAATCTGATGGCCAATATATTTAATTTTGCTGTAATCTGATCGTAGCGCAAATTAATTTCTTATATCTTTTAACTTTTCTTTTTTTATTAAGATCTTCATTCGAGTTACGGACTTTGTCTATTGAAATTTTCTCAATTCACTTTTTATTGCGTCATTTGTCTTTTTTATCTATAAATTAGCCGAATAAATTAGTTAAGACCTTTTGTAAAATCTGTTACAAAATACTATACAGTAAAAGGAACTTGTATAATTTATTGTTGTTGATCAGGAAGAAAAAAAGAGTTTGTGGAATTAGATGAATAAAGACAGAGACACTTTCCTCAGTGCAATTTATTAAATTCTGTGTCGAATTTTTATAGTGCTTTTGCAAAAAATTTAATAAAAGCCCGTGCTGGTTCACATTATACACTTCTAAAACTTTCGCGCGTACAGTTCATTAGAAAAAACAAAAAAAAAAATTAAGACGTAACTAATTTGACAGTTGTTTAAGATGAAATGAAATATCGTTTGACGAATATTTTTAATTAATTGGACTGTCAGTTAAGAATTAATGCAAATTGATCTCAGATGTATGTAGATGTGTGTTGGAATGACGTAATACCAATTTGTATAGAATTCATTAGCATTATTTGATGGGAAGGTGTGAAAATGGAAGTAGGCCTGTTCGTATTTTCTATAATTAAATATGAATTATTATAAAGACTTGACCCAGTGGAAGTAAACATTTGGTTAAGTTAATAAAATAGTTTTAATTAAAATTCTCTTACATGTTTTCATTTATTTATTAGGTTCTAGGTTGTTTGTTACAAATAGAAAGGTAATGATCAAATGGCGCATTTATACGAGTCGATTTTCTGAGCAACTTGATAGGCTACGATGACTAGGGCTTTCTATCGACAATCGCTTGTCAAATCGAATTGCATAATTATTTTGAACCGAACCATTCGGTGTTGGTTTACGCACGATCTATCTAACTCATGAGGATGCTCCGGGTTGGGGCGAAACACGTGTAGAGTAGCCTAATTGGTGAAGGTGCAAGGTGTGTTGCTGTCTTGCTAAATGCAGGTATTGTGCACTTATATTTTGTGGTCTGCATGTGCATATTTTTGCGGGCGGGCGGGCGGGCGGTGCATCTTGCATATTTTGTTTGCGGAAGTAAGCTACATATATTTCTTTTTTCAAAATGGTTTGGGACTTCCGCCAAGTGACGCCTGATTCAATCAAATGCAAACCTAATTTCAATGAAGTGGCGTTTCGATTAAGAAGCGAGTGTTGATAAAAAGCCTTGTCGATTAAAATCGCCTAGCATATTTCCCGAAAAATCGACGCGTGTATAGCTGCATAGGTAACAAATACAGGATATTTCGGAAAAAAACTGACTTAAGAAAAAAAAATGGGTTCTACTAGGGTATTAGTTTGGCTACAAAATGGCAATAGGCCATTTTATTTTATGTTACATAAATTACCTCTCAAAAAAAGAAACATTGGTAAAATAATTAATTCGCTTACAAGTTTATTGCTTCATACTTATACCTAAAGAACGGGTAGTACTGTAAAGGAAGTTTTAGTTGATCGTAAAACGTTGTAACTTAGATTGCATACAAACTAAGTCGTAAAAACCCAACTTGGAACTACTAAGTAAGGAATTTAACTACTAGATGACTAAATCATGGACTAGTCTAATGAAATAACTGTGTTTTTAAAGTGCTTGTTACACTATGATTTGTGGATGATAGCTGTATCATTGCTTAGAATAGGTATTTAAAACTTAAAATATCTTTGGTAAAGTGTGAGTGTAATGACAAAACAACAAAAAATATTACTCGTTGATACAAAATAATGAAACCGTGTCTTCACACTATAATTTATGAAGTAAAGTAATGTTAGGATTAATATAAAAAAAATAGATATATCGTATGGAAAAAATATACAACTTACATAAGATAAGTTGCTGTTAAGCTGAAATTCTAAATCTGAAATTGATTTTAATAGATTTCCACAATACATAATAGATTTCTAAACTAACATTGTAAATGTAGCTTTTTCCGATTAAAAAAAATAGGTTTTTCTATTAAAAAAATAAGTTTACTGCTAAAACAAAAATAGGTTTAAGTAAACAAAGTTTTTAGTAAGTACCTAGCTTATTTAACAAAAGAGAGTTTAATTGATTCTTGCGATTGGCGACTGATCTTATTGCGGTGATCAATCAATTAGTCAAAACAGGAATTAATTGATTTTCTTAAGTGGCGCGAAACCCAATTTTACGCGTCGTTGGTATTTTTATACTTGAGTAAATTATATAACTAGCTTTCCGCCCGCAGCTTCGCCCGCGTGGACTACAGGTTATATCGTGTGGGCGGAGACCCATGTCCAGCAGTGGGATAAAAAGTGGCATATGTCCTTCCTCAATGTCCCATCTATAACCGTACCAAATTTCGTCAAAATCGGTCCAGCGGTCTAGACGTGAAAACGTCATAGACAGACAGTCAGAGTTATTTTGCATTTTTAACATTACAAATGTGTCTGTAGTGATCATAGGGGGCCTTCTCCAGCCCCCCCGATTACGAGGGAACATACATATTTTTTTGTATCAAAATCAAAAGTAGGTATAATGCGTGAGAAAATCAACTGTAATATTAAAACTTTCCTCTTGCGTTTTTTTCTCGTGATATATTCACTTGAAGTTAGCGCGCAGCAGCACCCGCCGAAAACACTCATACAAAACGGTCAACATGTGTGACGTCACTTATGCCACGTTTGTATGGAGTTAGCCAGGAATTTTCAAATATCTCCCTAAATATTGCGTTTAAGTACATAATGTGTCATACAAAATATTATTTCTTATTTGATATCGAAAATGAAAGAAAATATCGCTATTTTTCCCTGTGTGATAAAACTAAAATATTTTTTTTTCTGTTCCATCATGTTTTTATACGTGTCCGCAGCGATCAAGCTCAAATTTATCAAAATCGGTTACTTATGCATGTTCCCCATTCTCGTTTGAAATCGATTGAAGCAGTTTGAAATTAATGAAATTAGACAGTTTCTGTTGATAAAATAAAATAAAATAAATAAATAAATTACAGAGTTTTAACAGGACTATGCTAATAAATGACAGATGAGAAAACTCGTACAAGGCCCTCAGAGGGTCGTAGTGAGGTGAGACAACTCGTACTAGGCCTTCAGAGGGTCGCAGTGAGGTGAGAAAACTCGTACTAGGCCCTCAGAGGGTCGCAGTTAGGTGAGAAAACTCGTACTAGGCCCTCAGAGGGTCGCAGTGAGGTGAGAAAACTCGTCTAGGCCCTCAGAGGGTCGCAGTGAGGTGAGAAAACTCGTACTAGGCCCTCAGAGGGTCGCAGTTAGGTGAGAAAACTCGTACTAGGCCCTCAGAGGGTCGCAGTGAGGTGAGAAAACTCGTCTAGGCCCTCAGAGGGTCGCAGTGAGGTGAGAAAACTCATACTAGGCCCTCAGAGGGTCTCCAGAGTCGGTGAGTCTATGTTGGAGCCACTCGAACTGTCAAATATTATGATTAATGTTATTTAGAAGGATTCAAAGCCAGTTTCTGCGTGGGATTGTATACCATCAGCTATAAATAAGACACATTAATGCAATGTCGTTAACCTACCGAGTCGGTTCCTCTACAATGCAAAATGAATGACAAATCTCATTATCTGTTGTAGGAAATACGACTATAAAGCTCAGACTATAGATGCATTTTGAGTTGGCTCAGTAGGCAAAGTAAATTAGTGAATAAAATATTTTATGTAGTCTGCTGTGACAGTGATTTTTTGATAAATAGTAATGAGAAAGCTAATAATAGCTCTTAATTGCAGATATAAAATTACCAGCTACACATAATAATTCCGTTTTATATAATATTCTCCCCGAGAGGGTAACATATTGTCTTCTTGAATCTTTACTCTCCAGCCGTTTACATCATTTAGGTCGATTTAATCATTGGTAGGTAGGTAGGTACTACCCACAAAACAACTTCAATACAAATGAAATAAATAAAATAATATATAGTCAGGTGGGGTAAGTAAAACACCGGAGTAAGTGAAACACCCAACCATATCTAAGAAACTATCGTAGTTTATTCTCAAAGCGATGTGTCGATAAATCAGGAATGACGAATTACTGCCCTCAATACAACACAGATATGGCTGCGATCATTAAACTAGCTAGTAAACCAAAAAGAAAATTAAGTTATGTTATAAAATGAAAACTACGTTTTTTTGATAAATCTTTGAAACTGGACCCTATTTTATTAGAATTTGATACATTTTGGATGTTAACGGTTTAAAATGATCCTTTTGTCCTGTTTTTAATTAAATTGACTCAATATTTAAAGCTATTTTGGCCACTGTTTCACTTCCCCCTTGTCAGGGGTAAGTGAAACACTTCTTAGCCTTTATATTCTTTTCGTGATTTTGTTGCTTAATGCAAGTCTTTAGATATTTATATTCATACCGTTAAAGGCTGATTTAATGAGGAGTACATTGCCTACACAGCTACTTTAATTGCGAGCTTTACAGTTTTACTTAACCTTGTTAAATAAAAATAGAATAAAGTATGTTTCACTTACCCCACCTGACTATTCAATTAAATCAATCAGAGCATTCTTACAAATTCACTCCATATCATAGAATACATAATAGTTCCATACCTATCACAAATTCACAATTTATTGATCGCTTAAATAAATATTTCATCCTACCCTATTCATAGGTATTTTCAGACGATTCATGGCTGTGACATGTTATTAGATTTGTCAATAAAAAGACAATCTACAAAACAAAATCATGTTATGTATGAAACTCTTGATTGGTCCCATAACTCTCATAGAAAAAGTTGTTCTGTTTGATGGTCCAAAGAAACGGTTTTCTCATTTTGGGTTCATTTATAACCATGACAACTATTATAATGAAGGAAACGTAATACTTACAGGGAACTTGGCGGAGTGTGTGTGCAGCGCCGAAGTGTTGGGAGCCGGCGCGCCGGGCAGCGCCGCGTCCGGCGCCGGAGGCATCCTGTACGGCGGCAGGGACTCGACCGTGCCTGGAGGACAAACATAATAATGAATACTATGATAAATATAACGTAAGTAATTATATTGATATTGGTAATTACTTATACGAAGGCTATGCTAATACGCATGTAATTCAGGAATCAAGAATATCATAGTGCTCTCTTTACTAACAGAAGGTTTCGTGTCCAGTTTCAGTGCCCTCTTTCACAGAGAAAGCAATACTATACGTAAGACCCTCTTTACTAACAAAGCTTAATGCAATGCTTAATTTTAATTTGTTTCTTTTTTTGCGCGCGTCATTTGTTTTATTTTTCTTTTTTATTTCACACCAGCAGTTAACAAAAGAAGGTTTGATAGCAAAACAGAGAGACACACCTTTTTCTAAACTCCTTACAGAAACCTATTTTATCTACACTCACATCGTAATGTTCCAAATATGAATTCAAAAAAGGTAATATAAATACGTACTTTATTTTCGTGGACACGAAAAATTAAAAAAAAAACTCATTACGATGCAGTCAACTGAATCATAAAATAACTTTTTTTCTCATTACGATACAGGGCAAATCCAAGAAGTAGGCAGTGCCGTGATATTAAAAAAAAACAACGAGATTTTCATATCTATGAGATTTTCCCACACATTTTCCATGATTAAAATGCAATGACATTAATAGTACAAATTCCTCGTTTTCCATTTGGAATGCGAATAATTTAAACTTTCCTTTATTCTAAATGAAATAAAATCTGTTTCTGAGGAGCTACCATGAATATTTAAAAAAATTAGACACAAAAACATCAAAATACAAAATAATGTCAAATGGCATTGACATTTTTACTATAGACAAACGTCAGCGTTTTTCAACCACCGATTTTGATGGTTAAAAATCTGTTACAACCGGAAAACGGGAAAGCTGTTACAACCGGAAGTCACGCTCTAATGTTTGGAACGCCGTTAGAGCGTCGGTTGCACTCGGAGCGTAGGTTCTGAACGCAACCCAGGGCACTCCTCTCATTATTATTTTTCTAATGGAATGCGCGCCATTTTTAGAGCTTTACAAAAATGTTTTGATTTCAATTTTAACATTTTGTTGTAATGAATTTCGTAGGTTTTTTTAATTCTTGATTTAAAATGTGAAGAAAATTTGACTCTGCTCGATATTTTAGATGCAGCTAAGGAAATGACTTATTACAAGGTAATACCTAGCTAATACAAACAATGTCTCACTCTCTTTTCTAACGTTGATCTTTTATTTCGTAGGTTCAACCCTAAATGTATGAGTGTAGATAAAGTAGTGTATGAAACTGCACATAACTAGGTATTAAAACACTCGTGTGATACTATTAAAAACCTCGCCTACGGCTCGGTTTTTAAACACACACTCATGTTTTAATACCCCTCATTATGTGGCAGTATCATAAACTACTATTATAGTAACTTTTTTGTACAGATAAAATAACATTACTGGCAAAACCGCCTTCCTAACCTTACTGTAGATATAGGTAGTATGCAATAATTTAATTTTGTATTAAAAATCAATGTCACTACTATAATATCGTAAATTACTGGTCTCGTATAAGGCCTATTTACTTTGACCGACTAACGGCTCTACATTCTTAAATAATTATGTTATTATAATGTCATCAATATTGATATTATCACAAATGTGACCATCTGTTCTTTTCTTTATTTTCTTTACAACATGTGCAATTTGCGGAGGCAAGTATACGAATTATGCGATAGCACATCGCGAGTGCAATGCCACAGGAAATGAGCGAATGCCTCCGCCTGTGCTTATGACGGCTGGCCCAAGTTACAAGTGATTTTTAATTACTTTGTTATTTATTTATTTATTGTTTATTGGGAAACAAACAGCCTTAAACATTACATACTAATAGCTTAAATTATACTCATTCTCATTTACCGAAAAAGTTTCCTCTTAAAATAATTTACATTGAATTCGTTAAGTAAGTACCTACTGTGAAATCCATTACACCCATTATCTATTTTGACTAAAGGATGTTGAACGTTCTGGTCTAGGCCACTTCTAGCAATGACTCTTACTTCATTGAAAAGGTCTATAAATTTAGAACATTTTATTGTATGGCAGCAAACGTCAACTGACATATGACTAGGCTAAAACTAAGTAGTACATTAATTACCTAACTATTTACAGTTTGTGTAGTTATTGGTATATTCATAAGACGTATTATCTACATATTAAAACTGTGTTCTTTAGTGTAGTATGAAAGGTTGAAACTTTACCAATAATTAATATAAGAAAAAAATAGTTATTAGTAAAGTAAATTACAATTAATATACAATAGCTAGATCTCGCCTGCTAAGAAAGTTAATCAAACATTTAAGTAACGGAGAAAAACACCGCCTAGTACTCAATAGCATTATGAATTTAGAAGAATTAAATACTTATACTTCATTTAACCCAAAAGACAACTACTTACTTACAACTTTTTAGGGACATAATCAGGTATAGATATCACATTTTTTTTATCCGATATTTAACACCTTAGACGCCGCTTAGGTCACCGGTGACCTTAATTTTAAAATTAACTTTTAATTTTCTTTTTTCCCCAAAGGAAATTTTCGTTTATTTTTGATATTGTGTATGAAATCTGCAATGTTCTACAAACGTTTTTATTTTTGTTAATTTATTTTTAGTGTTTCATTCATGAATTGTAAAAAATATGTTTGTATGGTGGCGTTTAAGGTGTTAATAAAATAAAAATGTACGAATTGTTTTTTTTATAAAATCGACCATAATTTTAGAAAGTGAGACACATAAGATATGTCATTGTTATACGGCCACCGAAAGCCGCGTGAGATTTCTTGATTTAAAATGATTTGTCGTAATCCGCTGTCTTCTGTGAATTGCACGACAAGTTCGTCATGAGAAATAGCCACTTAATTTGCCGTTCGTATTATTGTGATGTGTCTTCGAGTGGGAAAACCAAAGAAAATGGAGTTACGTGAGTTTTCCCCTCAGAGCTAGTTCCTGATAGAGGCATGATAGTTCTCGGGCTGATTGGAAACCAGTCGCAAAGACTAGTTTGGTTGGGAAAGAGAAATCCATAGAGCTTACAACTAAAAATATCTGAAAAAACTTTTTTTCGCCTAATTACCTTTCGCAAAAGTTATACTATAAGGTAATTTAGGTGTGTAAAATATTATTCTGCTTGATTTTTAACACTACATTTTTTTCTATACTTATCTAATAAATAATCCCATAATTATGCATTACTGGCTTGGTGAAAATAAATGATTCTTTCCTTTTAAATTGGCTATTGGTTCGATCCGGATGTAAACCGTTTACCTACCTTCAAGCTAAAAACAATCTTATGGACATGATTTTATGATATTATTTATCATTTGGTCATCTTTAACAGTACATTGAATTGATATTATTAAGTTTTTGCGGTTTCTCAATTATGTCATTTGGCGACGTGTGAGTGAGCAGCGAAATAATTTTTCAATTTGCAAGTTTCGCTAAGAATTTGTTACACCGTTAAACATTCCTTTTATTTTGAAAAATACTATGAAACTTCTAAACTTTCATAATCATAGAACATATTTAAATACTTGTGATAGGTAAATAAAATCATGAAAACACTGAAAACATAACTAGGTATTTTGTTAGGATCTTCTTAGCAAAATTTCCGAAATTACCCATATTTTTGTTGATAATACGTACCTAATTTATTCACCTAATTATAGGTTAAAAATTGTGACATTTGCAGTGAAATTATCATAAATAATATAGAAAATAAAATCAAACGTTAGGTAGGATACACCTACATAAGCAAAAAGCATAATTTTCAAAAATACCTTACTAGGTACGAGTATGTCTGAAGTTCAATTTTGCCAAATTTTACTAATCCTTCAAACTTAGCTACTTTTCGAAAAATGATAACCATACCGAGCTGTACAAAGAAACCCCCCCCCCCCCCCATTTGTACTACTACTGGCAAGTACGGCTGAGAACCATTAAATTAAGATGGTGTCCGACCCGCATAACCGAGTCATAACATTGTGGTTTGATGGCCATTATGATAGTTTTACGACGATTCAGTTTTATGCGTTTTATGCGATGACCGAAACACGCAATGGCGCGGAGTTATCTTGGATTTTATTACAGTTATGTAACAATAACCTAACACTTAAAGGTTTTTTCACTCCTCTTGCTCAAAAAGTGCGTCATTATAACGTACAAGAGTCGAGATAAAATAGCATAATAAGCCCTAGGGGATAAAGTTTTTTCTTTTTTAATGTTTGTCTATTACCAATGAGCGTACTAAAACGAAAAAGTCTTTATTCATAATCACGAATAAAAACTCGCTCGACTTAATACTGGGGGTCTATTACGAAAAGTTTAATGCGATACACGCGGCTGCGTCCGTGCTTCGTTCTGATTGATTCCTATTACAAAGCACTTGCGTATGCGATATTGCAGTGATTGCGTAAATTTAACAGTTTCTCTCTAGTGGATCCGTCATTATTCGTTCAATAGACTATGGACTACGATAGCTACATTGAAAATATTTGTAATAACTATAACCGACGAACTGCGGACGACTATCGTGACCAAGTTTCGTAATAGGCCCCCAGTTTCTTATTCTTATTTTTGAAAATGGAACTAAAAGCATCTCTTCGGTGAAATCATAGACTTATTTATACTCTGTGTACAGAGTGAATCGTAGAATGCGTGTTTGTGTTGTTTGTTTAGCTGCTACACCAGAAATTAAAAAAGGTACCATGGCGCGAAATCTTTAGATTTTTTTTATAATTACAAACTGATTGAATTGTGTGACTGTAATAGGAAAGAAATAATTTTATCTTCTGCCGTCAAGCACAAATCATTTATTTAAATATTGTACAAAAAGTTTATGAAGTGGAGGATAAAAAAACGAGTGGATTCGTTTACGGAAGTAAGTAGGTATACTATTTTATATTGTATTTTATTTTCTCTCAATCGTAGTGAAAAGTATAGTGTAACACACGACGCTAAAACCCATTGTAACTCGGTTTCTATTTATTCCCTCGCTAAAGCTCGGGAATAAAAATACCTCGTATGCAATGGGTAATTTTAGCGTCTTGTATAACAATCTACTATTTTCATTAACCATGTTTTTGTCCCATCTATATACAACATAAAAAATCAAGATACTATTTTCGACAATCATTTTTAGGGTAAAAACCAAAGGGGCTTTAAACGTTTTTAACGGAACCCTATTATTAAGACTCCACTGTCCGCCTGTCTGTCTGTCACCAGGCTGTATCCCATGAAATTTTTTACAGATGATGTATTAAAAAATACAAAATACTAAAAACAGAATAAAAAACATTTAAGTGGGGCTCCCATAAATCAAACGTGTTTTTTTGGCCCGTCGTGCGCGAGTTTGACTCGCGCTTGGCTGGTTTTTAGGACAAACAGTGACTACCAACCATCGCCCCCCTTTCTATGGACTTTTATTTATTTAGGACTATTTATAAAACCATTTTGCTAATGTTTTATACACTTTTATTTTGCATTGCACGTTCAAAACATTTAAAGTTCAGATTCGTAGAATTTACATGACCAACTCAAAAGCTCGCAAACTGATTTGCATATAATGCGACATGAGTCAATCATTACCTACTGACAGAATGCAGCTGTTTGATACAAGACAGCCCAATGTTATGTATACTCGATCGTACGGTACATACATATACCTGCATAATGACTTTTTTATACCAAACATAGTATTTCACAAATTATACATCTTGCTTGTATAATTTGAACATGGCTTCTGACTTGTTAAGATTCAGTAAAATTGACGCCCTAAAAGAAAAAAGTACTCAAGTTATGTCTATTGTGATTACCAGTGACTAAATTTCTTTAGCTGACGTACCTACGATTTGGAAAGTATTTTTGCATTATTTTATTAGTTTGTAAGTACTAGAAAAAAAGGTCATAATAACCTAGTATCATTTTTGGTAAGCAAAGTTTAATAGACAAAATAAACATTTTGACTTTTCTTTTCAATATGTTTGCAAAGAAGATTAAACTGCAACTCTCAATACGGCAAACTAAAAACTTCAACAGATGACCATCTTTAATAAAATATCTCATTAACTAGAACTGTCTCATTAATTACACAACACCGGAACTATCAAGCTTTAAAATTTTTATCACCCTGCAATCGATTACGAAACGTATAGGAAACCGATTAATTAATCATTCAAAATTATGACATATCGGATAAAACGCTAGTTATTGCACAAGTTATAGTTACACAAGAAACATCTCTGAACAATGGGAAATGTCGGTTGGGAACGGTTTTTATTGGGAACGAAGTAATTTGAACTGATTGTGGAGATAATGGACTAGTTGATGGATTAAGATAGCTTTGAGGACAGGCTCTGAGCTAAATAATGTGTTATGGAAGTGGTGACTACAATCATTTTGTTATGTCCGGTTCACATTATTATATATTCCAGTCCAGAGCTAGACTAGATCTCACTGGATGGATTCATTACTCCTGGATTCGACTGCTGGACTGGAATGCCTACTGATAATGTGAACTAGAATCATGTCTGTGATGTGAATCGAACATTTACCCATAATACAATTCAAACACCATCTATAAAACGAAATCAATAAATAAAGGATGAATCAAACATGATTTAGAAGAGAAAATGAAAGTGATTGTAACAGTGAAACCCTCTACTGATTCATTCATACTAATCCATATGAAAATACTTATTGGATGAAAAACAAAGGAATGAAACAAGGGATGAAAGTTCGCTTCGCAGAAGACGCTTCAATTATCTTTAACCTTTCAAAAAGTTGAAGGTCAAGGACTTAAATTGTTCCAGTCACGCTTCGTAGAGTCCTTATGAGCAGCTAAGGTCCCGTGATGAATGTGTGAACTTGTTTAACCTTTGATACTGAAGAACAATACGTGTTATCATCACTTATGATCGAAGTATCATCAGGACAATCCAAGGTGTTTACCTAATCTACAAAAATAAAGAGTACCTAGGTATAAATGAAATAGATGTCTTAAAACGATTTGACAGTACCAAACAACAGTTTTGACTTTGTTAGTTTTGGAAAAGTTCTGAATAATGACAAAATAGAACTGTATTTTTTTATTTATGATATATAAATTAAATATATAATATTATTGGACTTGAGGAAGAGTTATTTGATACACGTTGTAATAACGACGTCTTTGGCAACTGTTGTGCGGGTGTTCTTTTACCTACCATCTCTATATTTATCTCAACAAAGTAAAAAAATACAAAAGAACTTACAACCTCCCGTGATCAAACTTGAAGTTCACATTAAGTTGCTAATTGCCTATTAAATTTCTACCCTGTTGTGGTACAATTAGGTTTAATTTGTATTGTTGTGTTTCAAAGGGCTGTGGGCGGAACGACAGGTGCTTTTGACCTGCTGTTTTTTTAATAACGGCATCTGCTTCAAGTTTTTGTCGGTGAGTTTAAAATGATCTAACATTCACTTTATAATATCTGTGCCTGGGTCATAATAAAATCGAAAAGTATTATTTAATTTATTTCGAGTCATTATTTAGAAGACGTAGGTTTTTGCTCTGTGGTGATATTTTCATTACTAGATTATCGTATTAATTAAAAGATTTTCTTTGCAAATTATAATCAGTAACTCTATCTCTTATCAGTATCACTCAAATCCAAAACTTAAAGACAAAACCATAAAATCGACAATTATTTTTTTTAATTATAATTCTAAGTATACATAATTGTCTATTAACGGAAGTCAAGAGTGAAGAGAATAAATTATAATCAGTAACTCTATCTATTATTATCACTCAAATCCAAAACATAAAGACAAAACCATAAAATCGACAATTTAAATTTCAATTATAATAATTCTAATGTCTATTAAAGGAAGTCAAGAGTTTACAATCAGTTTCCTTGTATTAATGATCGGCGACACGAATCAAATGCTTACAACCTATAGATTGACACGGTTCTATTGTAGTTTGACACACATCAGGCCGATTGTCTGAAGCAATGGGGTGTATCGGGGACGCCAAGGTCTTTGTCACAGTAGTTCCGTGAGATATGACACTTGGCAAGTGAATGTGGGCTTTAAGTCCACCACACAATCATGATATTTGAAGTGACGTACCTGAATGATTTTAATTGACAGATTATGAGTACCTACCTAATAGAATGCAAATCTGTATATAATTTTTTGTACCTAAAATCTCAATAAATTGTTTTAACCATAGTATGTAGCTAGCTGTATTTGATCTAGATCAATATAAGATTAACTAGCTAGATTATGTTAAGAATTGAACTGGTTCTGGATTGGCAACCACGTTAAGAATGAGGCAAGGTGGATGTAGGTAGGCAAGGTGGACCGAGGTAATCTGGCGAAGGTCGCTTTTCGCGACCATAGCTGATCGTCGTGGAGATCCTTGAGGCATTTACCCAGCAGGTGGCGTCGTGCCGTTAATAAAGAAAAGAAGAAGGAAGATCCGCTGGACTTGATGTTAAATGGGATCCAAATACAGCAGGGATATTGTATGCTGCATTAGTCTTAAGTCTAGTAAGTAGTTAGAGGCTTAACTCTATCGATTAAGTTAGGCGTCGAATAACGTTGCAAGTTCAAGGTAACAACAAAATACCGGCGATCTGTACCCTTAGCACGAACAGCTATCGAGAAAAAAAACGCACGTAAAATTACTCGATAGACAATTCTCCATGGAAAATTTCATTTCGCTTATCGGCGATAGATGGCGTTGTACAAATTTCCAATACAAAATTTATCTATCGAATGATTTTACGAGAGTTATTTTTTTCGATAGCTGTTCGTGCTAAGGGTACTAAATCTCCCCCATTCACTCCCTGGATAGCCATCATCAGATCACAGCACGGTACATATCTTGCAGAAAACCAAGGCTTCAAAGTTACCTCGTTTGTATGAAAAAAAACACCTGTATCGCAAGACAAAGTTGATGTGTGTATTTTCGTTATTAGTTTTTGTATGAAACAGCTGATTTTTTTCGCGATTTCAGAGTTGATCCCATAGCAAAAGTTGTTTATCAAACTGAACAACTGCACCGAAAGTGCATCTAACTGGAAATTATTTTTTCTAGTCTTAAATGTACAATCATTAGTTGAGTTACTAGAACGGCGAGTTTCAGACGGTCCAGTCTGAGTTTCGGTCTTTGAACAATAAATTCAATGAATTTAAAGACGAATTAAACTCTCTTAAATAATCACGTAAATATCGTCGATTTGGTTTGACAAGAACGGACGTCGCGTTAAATCTTATAAAAAACAAGGACATAAATATTTTGTAGAGCTACAAGTTTACGACTTTTACTGGTAAAAGCAAAACAATCTTTCTCAGATAGGTATCTATAATTTATCCATCAGTCAAAAAACCAGTTTACTTTATTAATGTTTTCACGTAAACCAGACTAGCTACAAACCAAATTGCAACTTACAGCATACCATCGGTTGCGCGTGTCTCGACTTATAAGGGAAATTCTATCAGACTGGCTTCGACAGTTTCATAACTGTATACACATTATAGAATACCTTGTTGATTAATAGTATATACGTCAATGTTAATAGCAATATTAATAAATTGACTATAAAATCATGCAAGTTCATAGTTAGTCTAAAAATAGATATAGAATAGAGCAAGGACAAACATACCGACTTGTCGGCACTGCACAATGAACCACTTGATGAAATAACCGTTATGGACACAATACCCAAGTCATCGGCATCCCAAGATACACGAGCTTTCGACTTTCGCCCATTCACATGACACAAGTATTAAGACATCAAAATTAATCGAGTGGTTTCAGAAAACCGAATCCCGAACGCACCGAAAACACAAAACCGAGAAATCGACAACAAAAAACTTTATCACGAACTTATTGGGCACGCTCAAAAATGGTATGAATTCGTAATTTGAAAACTGATCAAGACATTCACCTCTGTTCGGAGCGGCGCGCGCACTGGCGTCGGCGCGCGGCGCAGGCGCAGAACCCGTTTCGTAGAAAAAAACACCTCTTCCCGCGTCCACGGGCGACGGGCCGACCCTTTGCATATTTCCCTGGTCGCTATTTATCATTGCACCAGCATTATCCACGGGGAACGGAACGGAATTTTCTTGTAGCTTCTCGGGGACTAGTTGAGTGTCGTTAAGTTGATTGTCCGGTCGCGCGACGGCCTTCGGGCTTACGGCCATGTTCGTATTAGTCAGGCCTTGCGAAGCCTCCTTGCGATTTTGCGCGACCAGTGGCACCTGATTTCTGGTTACTATGACAGGTATTCTACCGTAAGCGGCGCTGCTGTATTTTTGTGTGCAGTCAATCACTCTTGGCTCTGGCGCTGGTGGTGTGTTATTGGCGAAAGCGTTTACTTTCAATATTTCGTTCGCTTGTTGCAAAAGTCTCCTTTGTATGTGTTCAATTTCACCTTTCGAAGCTTTCGAGTTCTCGGATAGTTCTGCTATAAGACGATTCACGTTGAAATCAACCATGTTCGGTGTCTGATAGCTTTGTGATGTAGATGCTTGGGTTTCTTCTATTACAGGGGTGGAGTTTTGGTTGGCATTTTTATCAAGCCCAATCTTTTTGGCCTTGACCTTCATGTCGATGTTGTTAAGAGGGGTCACGACTATCTTTGAAAGGTGATCTGTGGAATCTGGTGCGCTAATTGAGTTTTCCTTTCCTTTACCTCGCTTCACCCTCCGCACAGTTCTACTTGCCATTACATAGTTACAGCACACTTAACGTTGATTGGTTTTGCATTTTGCGAACTTCTAAGGTCTCAACTCTTAACCTATTTTTGCGATTCGTCTTGATTGGAAAAGATTTAACGTCAAAAAAATCCACTTTATTGAGGCTCATATATTTAACAATTTAAAGAAATACAAAGTAAGTACCTAATTTAAATTTATGTTAAGTTGAACAATGTTCTTGGAAGTCTGCGAGGCTGTTTTGCGTAGGGCGTCGATAAAATCCGCCGAATATAGTAGTACAGGTTTGATCATGTTTCAGATAGAACAATGTCGGTTGACATACTTTCCCTGTTGTCTAATATTTCATAAGGCTTTGTTATAGTTTATTCAATACATTTGTTCTCACAAGTGTTAATATGTTACGTCCACATATGTTTCATCACCTATTGTGAAGACTTAATTTGAAGGAAGAATGACAACCTTGTTTGGTATCAGCCTAGATCTCTGATGTATAGCATCAGACTATGATACTTTACTATTATGACTTTTTGTATCACATTTGCGAAATAATTTCAGAAATAAAAAAGAGGTTCCTACATTTTGGTCATAAATATGAAACAATATGGAATGATACTGATGTTATTCCATATTTGGCATTTCTTAGCGCTACTCAAAATATGGCACTTATTACATTACCATTTTTGGGTAAAGTAAAGCTTGAATGAATTTATAAATATTAATTCTTTGGTAACTTATTATTCTGATAATTATTATTATCGTTTATTTTGCCTTAAATTATGAAAACATTACTTCACAATGTTATGTCATTCATGGCCAATTTTAGTGTGCGCAATTAAATTGAAATTAACCTCTTTCACTCAATTCTTACTTGATACAATTATTGTCATGATTTTCAACAGATTTGTAAGATATAATTTTATTATAATATTCCATTTAGGGAATAAGCTTCGATCAAGAATACCCTAGGTGTCCGGTTAGAGTTTCAAAAATGGCACCTCAAATAGAGTCCCACTTACAAACTGGGCGCTTATTTAAAGTAAGTGATAAAAGATGTGTTTTGTACAAAATAAGATTTTTTGTATAAATTGTGAATTTGTACAAAATAAGAGGTGATTATGTACAAAATAAGCGCCAAGTTTGTAAATGGGACGCTATTTGAGGTGCCATTTTTGCGTACTGTTTTAGTTCGTGAAGCGTTATCTAGGATATTCTTGATCGAAGGCAATAAGGTCATAATTTTATTTTATTGCTGATATTAATTTATGGATAAGTAAAGTTTTAAAAATAATAAAATTACTTACTGCTTAGGAAGCTTTCAGTAAGCTATTGTAAAGTTAATAAAGTTTAAAACTTCTTTAAATGACGAACCAAAGCTTTTGAACACACCATCAGAGAATCCATTAACAGGTAAGTAAGTTTAATAGTTAACTCCTACATATAAAAAGCCAATTTGATCTTGAATTAACTACCAAATTACTTGGATGTCATTAAGTTTTAATAGCACTTTTAATTAAGTTCTTTTACTTAAAATTAGAAGCAGATTTTCTTTTTATCATTGAATTCTGTCATTCCATTACCTAGGTCAACTAATATCTGTTCTGTGCCTAGGTATCGTATCCAACTAGGTATCCTACTAAAATTATAACTGTGAAAGTTTTTATGTTTGGATGTTTGTCACATAATCACGCAAAAACGGCAGGAACGGATTTGTGTGGAATTTGGCATAAATATAATTTATAACCTATGACTCTGGATTAAAACATATGACTCTGGTTAGGTTGTCTTGGGATTTCCCGAATGTCCACTCACATGGACGATATCTCCGGCGGAAGCTAGTATCTATTTTATACCAAGGGACAGGAGGATGTTATTATACCTACTCCAGTTGTTAGCGAAGAAGTATGGTTTATATCCACAACGGGATCGTGCTTGGCCTTCACCTCACCTGATGTTAAGTGACGATAAGACCGAAGGTGGAAGCGCACTACACCCGACATCCTCATCACTGAGGAACTGGCTATCTTAACACAACAATTTTAAATTGTTGTTATGGCGTCAGTTAGGTAAGATGATGGTAGTTTAGCCAGGCGGACTTGAAATAAGCCCTACCACCAACCAGAGTACAAATTTGTACCCACCTCCTGGGAATCGAACTCGGGACCCTTGCGTCTTACACGGGTGGGCGAAACACTAGACCTCAGAGAAGAGAATGGTTAGGTTTGTTAGAGTATGTTTTATCTTACATGCTTTATCTTATTGTAATATTAATAATATTATTTATTATCGGCCGAACAGCCTTAATCTTTTTTCTATTCATTAGATAAGTACGTGCTTAGTCGGTACATATCTCAATAAATGTACTTATATGAATTATGTGATTATGGTAAACTAAAAATTAAAAACTATATAAAAACTAGCGCCCGCCCGCGGTTTCACCTGCGTGGTTCCTGTTCCCGTGGGAATATCGGAATAAAAAGTATCCTATGTTTTAATCTAGGCTATCTACTATCTGTGTGCCAAATTTTAACCAAATACGTTTAGTAGTTTTTGCGTGATTGAGGAACAAACATCCAAACATCTAAACATCCAAACCCACAAACCGAGTACTCCCCTCCTGTAGTATAGGATGTGATTAAAATGATCGATAAATAAACGGTGTTGCCTATTAGTTTTTGCATTAAAGCACTGGCGTTTCATACACACATTACATACACAATTTTTTAATCAACATACTAGGTAATTATTGCTTTTAAAATATTTTTCTATATTGTAGTTCATTCTGAAAGCCGGTCAGTCGTCTACGTTTGACTGGCCAATTAGCAGTAATTTCGATTATCTGTTTATTAATTAGTAGGTTTGAATTGTTCTCCAAATAAGTATGTGTTTTGGAGGGCGTTGTGTATGGACTTATTGGACATATTGTGAATTAGTGTGGGTGAAAATAAAAGTTAAATGTTATTCAAGAGAAGAGGTTTTCTGTAAGAATATTACGTACGCCCGAATCAAACGTTCTACAATGATCGTATTTTTTTTAAAGTTTCGTAACTCAACAAATAACTCATAAGTAACGTTACTTTAAACGCCTGATAATATGATAGGCACTAACATCTGGTTTAATTTAAAAAGGAAAAGAATTAATATTGTGAAATGAAATTACTACTCAAGTAAATATTAATTTGAACTTATCGGACTTTGTGAAACTCTCTCTAGAGTGGTGCTCTATATAGGGTGTTTGGTAATAGCCTTATAAAGCCGAATATGGTAGATAGGGGACCATCAAACTGAACAACTTTTACTATAGGTCTAACTCTGAAGTCGCGAAAAAGAAGCTGTTTCATAAATTTTGATATTGTCGTTGTTAATTTGTGTATGAAATAGCAGATTTTCGCAATTTCAAAGTTGGTCCCATAGTAAAAGTTGTTCAGTTTGATTGTCCTTATCTACCATATTCGAATTAGTGGAGCTCGGTGGCGCAGTGGTTTAGCGCCTGGACCAGCGATTGCGGAAGTTAAGCAACGTTCGCAAGGGTCGGTCATGGGATGGGTGACCAAAAATTTATTATCTTGAGCTCCTCCGTGCTTCGGAAGGCACGTTAAGCCGTTGGTCCCGGCTGCATTTGCAGTCGTTAACACCCACCAATCCGCATTTCGCCCGCGTGGTGGGTTATGGCCCATCCTCCTTATCACCCATAAGGAAGGCCTTTGCCCCAGCAGTGGGGACATCAAAAATGGATGAAGGATGGATGGATGACCATATTCGGCTTTATAAGGCTATTACCAAACACCCTGTATAATACAAGCCTATATCAGATTTGAGTTTTTTTACGTGTTTACTAAAACCATAGTCTAGAAAGCAATAGCAACATTTGGATTTAACAAAGTCAAAAGTAACAGACGCTCGTTATCCACAACTCTACGAAATAGTTACAAAGTCACGGTTCCGCTCTGTCTGTTTCATATAATTATTACGAATTATGTAATTATCAAAATATTTGCATTAAAATCAGGTAATAATGCTGGTTTATTAGTGGTTTGATTAGTACAGCTGAATTCTTCTTTTAGTTTAGTTTTACTGAACCTTACTAATTTTATTGAAACCGTGTGTTTTTATTTTGGGAAATTCTCTATAATTTAAAAATACCATCAATATTTTTTTTAATCTACAGTTCCAAAAAGCTTTTTAGTTGACATTTTGCAATAATAAAAACCCACAGTAAGGTCAATATTTAAATTTTAACAAAGATATTTCGAAATCGACACTTTTTTTTAAATTGGATCGACTGATTTTGAATTTTTTAACATGATTAGAGATGGGCAAAGGATTCGATTTTGACCCGACCCCATAATACACCATTTTGTTGAACTAAATAAAATCTTAAGAAATAAGAGATGTTTCGTCCTTTGAACATTTTTCTGTAAGAATTTTTTTCTATAGCAACGTTACATTTGACATATCGGTAGAAATAAAAAACCGTAAAAAGTTTTATAACAAAATAATAATGTGGGTTTTTATTGGGTTTAATTAAACTAAGTGGTCGGGTTTAACCGGGGTCTTTTGTCCATTTTTAAACAAGATTGTTTTCGTACTTAAAGCAGGATTTCAAACCAAAGAGACCGTAAATAGGGTTTAGAGGTTTGCATTCCAGTTTTCCTTTGGCTGCGATTTTTCTCACCTTGGCCAACATTTGGGCCAACTTGCGACCAGTATGGAGTTAACAGTAAGGCGAACAGTAGTTCCTGCCATCGCATTGTCTAATTGTCCAATTACTCGAATCTGGGCCCATTGTTGGAAGGCAGCCGACTGTGATTCCGGGTCTAGTGTAACATTTCGTAAGGGCGTTGACTTTCTTAGGGAAATTTGTGTCTTTGGGCACCTATGTCAAACTGTTTGGTCGATGTGGAAAGCAATGATATTTTACAGTTTAAAAGCAGTTAAAGTAAATTTTTCTGTTTAGAATTGGATTTTTACTGTTAAGGTACGGTCGTCTTCAGCAGTAGGTAATCACTTTGGTATGTCTATTCTATCATCTTCATTGCGACTGGCCATCATGCACAACTGGACATAGCGTTGTCCCGTAGAGAAGATCGCTTTTGGACAGTTTTCACAAGAAAATTGTATTCTGTCCATTTTCTGGTTTAAGGAAATTTTAGATTTTGACATTTTGTGACTAAACTTTTTTTAATACATGTTTGGTTTTAGCAGGTGGTGGCTAAGGAATAATCTCCATTCTTTTTCCTATACTTTGGCGAAGACGAAATTATTTAATTTTTTTAGATTTTAATCAAAAAAATTAGAGGAGCATAGAGGAGCTCGGTGGCGCAGTGGTTTAGCGCTTGGCCCAGCGATTGCGGAAGTTAAGCATCTAAGCTGTATCATTAGCTATACACATTATTTCTATCAGTGGAGACTTATAAATGACTCTTTGTTGCTATTTTTTTTTAAGTAATTAAAATGTATTAGTCGATAGTCTTCCTAAAATTAATAAATAAAATAATGTTCGCAAGGGTCGGTCTTGGGATGGGTGACCAAAAAATTTATAATCTCGAGCTCCTCCGTGCTTCGGAAGGCACGTTAAGCCGTTGGTCCCGGCTGAATTTGCAGTCGTTTACACCCACCAATCCGCATTGGGCCCGCGTGGTGGGTTATGGCCCGTCCTCCTTATCCACCCTTAAGGAAGGCCTTGTGCCCCAGCAGTGGGGATATTAAAAATGGCTGATGAACAGATTTTAATCACGCAAATATTTTGAAACTTTTTCCTACTAATACTCATTCCTACCAATACAAACACTTTCAACCGATTTGTTTCTATTTCAGTCATTCCCCATTGTGGTTAAGTTTACCAAAAGCTTGAAATCATTTAGTAAGTACTTAATTAAATTCCTACTTCTAATAAGAAAGTGTCAAAATATCCAGCTAGACGATACCTGGCGATGATAAATATGATAAAAAAAAATGTATGTACCTACCTCAATATGGTTCTACTGAATAAAAATAGCTATAGAGCTTTAATTATTTCCAATATTCAACGTGGGTTTAAAGTCATTAATCTCATAATATGACAAAGAAGGTTAAGTCATTGTTGTTTGCAATAATTTTCGAAATCAAGTAAACTCTGCGCAGGCGCATATTTCGACCGCGTGCCCACGCTCCGCCGCGCTGTCCTTTTGTGTTAACGCTAATTCATTTATTGTCTTCAGACAATGTCACTTTAAAGGTATTGCTACAGATTGGTTAAAAAAAGAAAATGACACAAAAGAAGTAAGTTAAAAGATACTGAGAAAACGAAACAAAACTTTCCAAATTATAAAAAGGTTTTAGTATCATTCTGGTGACCTAACTTTAAACAAAGCTTTGTAATCAAACGTTTTCTTTGTCATTCCACTATTTCGTAATAAAAATATATCTGGTAAGAGTACAGGTTATCAATTTTAGGTACTTAAGTCTACTTAAAGAGAAATTGAGTGTTTACAAAGCCTCTGTATGTCGATTCGATGGATATCATATCGCAAAGAGCAAAGTCATCGCTTTTCCGTAGTCATGTTGACTTTGAACTCGTGAAGTCGACAAACCACGCAAAACAGCTAATCCAAACCTCCAAGAAGCCTCAAAGCAAATAATTCCAAATCAGTTATGTCAATAAACGTGATTGTTGAAAAGCACGCAGTTATTTGATACACTTTCAAAATTAAACATATTTTGTTAGATACTATCTGTGATTTTAAATAAAAACTTTTCATTCATCATTTGAATTTAAAGAAAAGTTATAAAAACTCCTCGGAACTCACAACACATTAGCACTCACTTCCTTTTTTACAATTCGAAATTTAAACTTCTAATCACTAGTTTAGTTTTAAAAAGTTTCCGACTATAGAGGTTGCTAGCGCGCGAAAAACTATTTTTCAATGGATCGCTTGCTTCCGATTGGTCGAATCGTACCGGTAGCGCACAGAAAGGCGCGAGAGCAGGAATTGTACTGAACGTTTTGCGGCGCGTACATTGGGCATCGAGATTCGCTTTCGTAGCCTCAAGTGACGTAGACATGTGAAAAAACAGACACGGCCTTCTTTATGTTTGTATTGTTTGGTAATGACGGTAAGAAGTTTATACAGTTCACTCTATGGGACAAAAAATTTAAGAAAAAAATAAAAGTTAGCCATTAAAAGCTACTAAATGAATTCCAAATACCTACCTATTCAGATTTTCGCCATGAAAATTCAAATGTACCTAGATAATTCAGACAATATGAATTGAATTGGGAAACTCACTTTGGTTACTAAAAGTTTTAACGAGTTTTTGATTCAGTAGCGATAGTAGTTGACTAACAAACTTTAAGTAACACTAATACAAAAGTTAATAAATTAATATGTATTTAACTTAGTTAGAGAATAATGTCCCTAGCGAGTTTAATATATTTTTGATGATAATTTAACTGCTACCGATACTGAAATTTTCTATGTTTGGTAAGTTTGTGTTTAATAAAATTAATAAACTTACTTGCTACTTTCTGTGTTAATGATAAAGTAGCAGATAAGTACAATGAGTTGAAAAAATAATAATAAGAGTTATGATTATGACTGAGGAAACCTGTAAATGTAACCTTTATTTTAATTTTTGTTTTAGTGAAAATACCTTGTATGTTTGAACTTCTGAATAAAACTTTATATTTTAACTGAAGATTTTTCGTGTTAAAGATAAGCGTTTACTTATCTCCATATCTTTATATGCACCGGTTTAAAGTGATTTATTTAAAAAATGGAAAGTATTTCACTAAACAAGTTTAGAATATCGTGCCACCGTGCCAGTCAGTGTTTTCGCAATTTTAAAGAAAATGCCGAAAATTTTTATTCCTTCAGATGATAAAGTCATTACTATTAAAATTATTTTCAGGATTCCATGCCTGAAAATTCAAATCAGAACCATTATGATGCCTTAACTCCTATGTATCTATACTAATTTACTATTTTGTTTTTATAATTTTTCATAAAATGGATTGTTGATGCTTAGATCAAGTTGGGAGAAACAATCAGCGTCGAAGTTTTGCTGTTTTTTGTATTTGATTCTTTCAGAATGAGGTCTACGGCTCTTATATGCCTGCGAAACGTGGGTCTGTGACCGTTTGCAAGCGTTCGAGATGTGGACTCTACGTAAAATATTCAAAATGCCCTGGACTAGCTTAACATCTAACGCCAAAGTACTACAAAAAGCCGACTGCAATAAAGATCTGATGTCAACAATCATGAGACGTATACGTCTCATGATTGTTGACCTTATAAGGTCGCCTTTTTAGGACATATTTTATTATGTGGAGAGGATCCTTGTACGAGTTCCCAAAACTAATCCTCGAAGGCGAAATTCCGGGAAAGAGAGGTCCGGGACGTCCGAGACGCAAATGGCTGGACGACATCAAACAGTGGACTGGACTTGGCTATCGTCAGTGAAAAGATGCTACATGGGATCGCAAGAACTATTGTCAAACTTCAGTTTGAAGATGGATCAAGATGATGATGAGTAAGAGGAGCTCAGTGGCGCAGTGGTTTAAGTTATGTCTGCGTCAGATCGTTTATCGTTTGCCAAGAGTATACTGCTTCAAACTCTCCTGTATTTAAGCCGTTGCCCAGCTGTATTTGCAGTTGCTTGCGTTATGGGTTTTCTGTCACCTCCTTATCCATATAAGGAAATCCTATGCTCCATCAGCGAGGATACAAAATGGTTGATAGTCCTCCAGTCTTTTTTTATCCACAACGGGATAGTGCTTGGCCTTCACCTCACCTGATGTTAAGTGACGATAAGGCAAGGTGGACGCACACCCGTAATCCTCATCGCTAAGGAACGGCTATCTTACCTCTAACTGCCGGAACACAACAATTTTTAAATGTTGTTACGGCGTCAGACTTAGGTAAGATGGTGGTAGCTAGCCAAGTCTTACCACCAACCAAACCGAGTACAAATTGTACCCCCCCTGGGAATCGAAGCCAGGACCTTTGCGTCTTACACGGGTTGCCGAACCACTAGACCACAGCGGTGGTTGAAAGGCAGTCTTTTCTAACCGATTTCTACGTCTACACCATGGTGCAGTACCGTCTGTCACACGTGGCTGCTTCAACTAATGTGCTGTGGTCGGCTGACCACCGGCAAGGAGGAACGAACCACGAACCACGCACTCAACCACCACGGACCTGTTACGGAGTCCATTTGTATGGTAATTTCGTTTTACACCGGTGGCTAGGGATTACGGTGGAAAAAGGTTTTCTACTTCCAATATATTACTTGAAATAAGTTTAAAATATTTTATCTGGTCATTGAAATTTATCTCACGATATGTTTGCATTGCAAGATATTTAGATATTTATGTTTTGTTGGATGATTAGTTTGTGCGGCCCAATGCGGATTGGTGGGTGTTAACGACTGCAAATGCAGCCGGGACCAACGGCTTAACGTGCCTTCCGAAGCATGGAGAAGCTCGAGACGATACATTTTGGTCACCAATCTCATGACCGACCCTTGCGAAAGTTGCTCAACCTCAACGGAGATTAAAAGCTTTCGAATTATTCATATTGATTGAGTAACTAACCAGTACTTATTGAATAGTGTGTACTTTCGTTAGCACCGTGATAATCACTTTTACTTGTACATTTTTGGCGAGAACATTATTTTCATTAATCGGTTGTCAGAGGGGTATAGAATCAAAGACAGCTATGTGCATAAATTTCAAATTGACAGGAAACGTCTTTTAAGTCTACCTCAACGTGGCTCACTTTTGTATGGGCCTTAGCTGCCTTTGAACCCAACATCATTTTTAGACGCAATTTAAAGGGCTTTAGCTATTTTTGTTTCTAAAATAAAAGAAGTAAATAGTTAGAACCGAATATTTCCTAGATGGCGTGATACTCAGTTCATTTTCGTAATTTATGTCACTTAGCTCTCTTTGATTCTATACCCCTCTTATTTTGATGACTGTTTGTGCAATCTGCCCCCCACTCAAATGGCCAACATTCTATCCGTTTGAAGGATACGTTAACTTTAAACCTAAATGTCCTAAATAAGACACTAAACGATCAAATCTCATGTCGCAAGTTGCAAACTATAAATCACAGACTTTAAGTATTGTATGGAATTGACGATTGCGACACAGTTTTTATAACTTTTGCGGTTATTAACGTACAATACTAAGTGTAACAATATGTAACTTGTTCCAAATAAACTATTATTAAACTATTATTATTATTAAGCTTAATTTACTGCTCGTAGCATTCAAAGGGATAGATCGTTGGCCATTTAAGTGGGGGCAGATTGCACAAACAGTCATCAAATTAGGACAACCGAATAATAAAAATAATGTTCTCGCCAAAAATGTTCGAAAAAAAAACCTCTAACCAAGCAATTACAATAAAAAAACACGGAGTCCCCGCCAAAAATTAAAACCAACTTTCATTTGTTATTAATTTTTTTTTATTTATTCTCATTATGTTAAATAACATACTAGAAAAAATTACTCATCGCTTCTCTGGATATCTGTGTTTATTAACTTTACAATACCATCATTTTACATAAGTGATTACTTGTAACCTATCTCCAGAATTACTAGTTCCTAATTACGTTATGGTTTCTCAATATCAATTTTCTTGCGCATTGGTTTGTTTATAATTATCGAATTACATTAGTATTACGTGTCCATTATCTAAAGTGGGTAGTGCCGGAAGACTGGCTAGTTATACTCCGATGGATACCTCCTTGGTTCTGCTCTGAGGAGTTCACATATTCTTGTCTATGGTAGGAACAAAAAACTGGAAGGCTATAAAATGTTTACCACTACATATTATAAAACAAAGTCCCTCACCGCGTCTGTCTGTCTGTCTGTTCGCGATAAACTCGGAAACTACTGAACGGATATTCATGTGATTTTCACCAATAGATAGAGTAATTACTGAGGAAGGTTATAAGTGTATAATAAGTTGAGATTTTATGTAAATTGATAGAAATATGACGATAATTGTTGAAGAAGTCGGCAAAAATTAAGCCGTCTTAGAGCTTGCATCGAAAACGCTGTCTAAACCTTTCGAACTATAACAAAATAATGTACAAAGGAATTGTTACTCTGTTATAGGTCTACAAAAAAGTCCGCGACGGCATATGTCTAACTTTTAAGGATGGCTTACTATAGCCATTTTAACTTTTTTTTAAATGGTCACAAATCTTTTGCGTTAAAGTAGGAAAATATGAAATGAAAAAGATCTTTTGTTGCGGATGTTATATTAAGACCCAATACGTAGACCCAAAAAGAAAACGCCAGGCGCGAGGATAAGAGAAATGTAAAAACAAACTTCATAATAGAAGTTAAAACTACTTATCTCTAAAAAAATTAATATCGGCATATCCACTTCTAAGGCTTACTACAGTTCATTAGAAAAAAAACTTTTTTTGCGGATTACAGCGCGTATATTGGTTAATTCAGATGTTATTGTAAAATTATTTAGTTTTAATTTGTTGGTTTTTGGGTTTCCTGACCTTTCGACACCTTTCCGAGCAGTGGTCACGGGACGACTTAAGCAAAAAGGCTGCTCATATAAATATGAGTGAAAAGTAAGTAAAAAGTGTTTTATTCCTAATAAATATCAGAATACAATATTATCGCTTCGGTGACTATCCTATCATCTATATAGTAACCTCAGCAGAAGAACTGATCATTTAACAGTTTTCTCATAGCGTCATTAAGCCATAAACGCGTACTAAATAATGGTCGCCACTCACTGTACTGACAGTGGTATTATTTCCCCATCAGTCGATTCAGAGTTACAAAAACTCGCACGTTCTAGATACTGTGGATGAAGGCAGATATAGTTTCTTGTACGCCCATGTAAGGGTGGCGATGATTTGGTTGTTTAACGGACAAAGATATTTTGCAAATATTCACAAAGTTGTCATAACAAGTGAATTTTATCCGTCCTGAGAAAATTTAACTACGATTATTAAACTAGGTACACTACTTTTGTTCTGTTTTTTGACATTATTAGATCTGGAATAAATTTTAAGTAAATCGTTCAACGAATAACTTTCGATTACTACTGTGTGTCCGAGACACCTAAAGATGCTGTGATAAGTAACTAAAAGATGATATTGATTTAAACTATTTATTATTATAAAAACTGATATATTTAAATTGATGCTACTATGCTAAGTTATTGATATATGAGCGCGCGTCCGCCGGTATGCGTGTGGTGATGTGAACTGTTGCAAAATTATAATTATTTAGTACAAATTAATAAAATGACGATTTTGCGAAATCCACGGTTGCACTGCACCGTACACTGTGGATTTTTTTATTCTTCGAAGTGGACATTAATTGCGATTTGGAAGCGTTTTGCGTTTTTCTTGGTTGGTATTGCATCAGGCTACGGTGCCCGCTGACAATCAGGCTGGCAGTATGCTTGAAATACTCATAATTTTCAGACTAATGAGTCTCTTTAATGGGACCATATCCCAAAACCCCCTTGACAGTTGGCCACCGCAGCCTCAAAGCGGCCCGCCACGCGCCGCGGAGCGTGACGTGGCGTAACCGTGGCGAGTGAAGTAACGCATGCCCACAAGCACTCGAATTTGTATTAATTGCAAGAATGTCTGAAAAAATCAAATTGGCTGAATATTTCTTAATAGGTATGAATAAGCTCTCTTAATACTTAATAGAAAAAAGTTTCAGAATTTTCAGTAGCGTGAAAAAACTGACTTTATTTTTTTTTAAGTTTTCACGCAACCGAAAATTCAGAAACTTACTTCTATTATAAGGGAGGTTATTCCTATAACTATAATAGTTATTTATGCAACTGGACTATAATGATATATACAAGACTTTATTTACACCCCTTTTTTATTTTTTTTATTTGGGAAACAAACAATATTTTAATACATATGGATTAAAAACACCCATGATATGTATCCTCTATAAAGGTTTTGACTTTGACTTTCCTCCCCCTCGTCATTATATCATCCGCAAGAATGTTATAATGATGTACTGAATTTCATAATGCAACGCAACGCGCGTGGGCGCGCGGCGCAGCAGGACCAGCTCTCGCTCGGGATATTGTAATGATGGCAGTAAGCTAACCGTTTCAGAACTCTTTACAGAGGATTTAAAGCATGGGTGTAGATAAAAATATACAATACGATCCTTATGATCTTTATGGAGGAATCATTACACTACGTCTCTACGTAATAATTTGTTCCCAATTCTAATACAAAAATTCGCAAATGCAACGTCCAGAATTAAGTGCTACAATCATAGTAAGTATTTACTTCGACATATTAGTATAATTGTATACCGTTCAAGATAACCACACGGTTGTCTGTTACGAAAGACGTTGGAAAAGCGATAGTTGTTCTCTTTATGACTCTATGATGCCAAATTATATCACAATCGATGTCATAACCTTTAAATCACCTTAGGGGTTAGCGTATGCGCATACTTTCATAACTATTTTTATATTTAACTAGCTGTGGCATCTACCCGGCTTCGCTCAGGGAGTTGATATGGAAATAAGAAATATAGTTAAAAAGTTTTTTTTGTTAAAAACATATTATAACGGAAGTGGGTTACGGGTTTGGAAGGAAACGATGGGGTTGCAGAGACGAAGCTTTATTTAACTACTCTGGTCCCTACTCTGACCCTCGTAGCTATAGACGAGTTAGTGTAATGACTTCGAGTAAAACTTGCAATTTTCAAATGTTTCTAATATTATATTTACAAGCTATTTATAGTATGTTTTACTAGAAATTGCATGTGAATATACAAAAAATAATGTCCTATAATACACACATCAACTTTGTCTAGGGATACAGGTGTTATTTTCATACAAAGGTAATTTTGAAGCCTTGGTTTTCTGCCAGGGATGTACTGTGCTGTGATCTGATGATGGCTATTCAGGGAGTGAATGGAGGAGATTCAGATAGCTATACACACCTAACTGATCTGACCAGCATTCTAAAAGATTAAATGCTTCAAAGTTATCTCGTTTGTATGAAAATAACACCTGTATCCCTAGACAAAGTTGATGAGCATATAAGAAGCGTTTGAAAATTGCAAGTTTTACTCAAGTCATTTCTTACTTGTCTGTAAATATGAGAGTGACGAGTCTTTCGTATTCAACGTGATCTTCTCCTGAGGTCTGCCCAATCGTGCGACCTTTAATAATTCCATTCAAAAATGACTAAAAAGGGAAATCTGTTTAAACAATCAATTATTGTTGTAAAGTTTTTGTCGAAAGATGAAAATAGGCACCTTACTCAAAGTAACCTTTAAAGGTTTGGATTCCTGATTATGGAATTAACATGTTTTAAAATGAAAAATAGTTATGTTATGCTACCTGCTGATACACGTCTCCACCTGGCCTAACATGGTACATAATCCAATAATGTAATAACATTCACTGGACTGTACACGCATCCATATACATTTAATTCAATCATCATTCCATTTGAGTAAGATAGTTATATACGACAATTTAAATCAATGTTTGGGTAGCTAATTTGATTGGAAAATTTTGGATGGTTGCATAAACAGTGTGAAATTTTAATCATTTGGTTCCCGCAGTGGGATGGTACCACTCATGATTACAAGCAACTTTTACTAAAGGGTCAACTCTGATATCGCGAAAAAAATCTGCTGTCCTATACATTAAGGTCGAGTAGGTATTACTATTATTGCTTTTGTATAGAACAACTGTTTTTTTTCGCGATATCAGAGTTGGCCCCATAATAGCCCATAGTGAAATCTGTTAGTAATCATGAGTGGAACCAAATTTTTAAAATTTCAGCGTGTATTTCTGACTCAATAAGAATAAAGAAAAAAAATAAGAAGAAAGGAGAATAAAAGAGAATAGAACTCAGAAATTATAATATTGAGTAGGTTTGGATCTTGTCGGAAGCTGCTTGCTTTTTTACTATAGCTATCTACGTATTATTATTTTGTCTTAAGGTGGTATCCTGAGCGAAAGTGGCGCCGCGGTGAATTATATTTAATATTATAATTCTAATACACATTTTTAAATTCGTTTATCGTGGAGATTTTAGGGCCCACAGTCTCGTATTTTTAGACGGTATTGTTACATTCCCTCGTAGTCACTGCTAGAAGCAGTTAGCAAAACTGCTAAAAGTGGCCGTTTTTGACACATTTGCTATCTACTTCTACGAATGACTACGAGGGCATGTAGTGATACCTTCTAAAAATACTAGACCATGGGCCCTAAAATCTCCACGATAAACATTATTCAAATCTTTTTCTATTAATAACTTATTAAATAAAAACCTTTGAGGGCGCCACTTTCGGTCATACAACCGCCTTAAACAAAAACAATAAATCTCAAAGCAATTAAAAGCAAACCCATTTTGATCGATGTGCAAGGTTAAAGTTACCTACTTATTATGGGTCATAATAGTGTTGTTAATAATGATCTAATAATTATTAGATATACACGAATAACCTTCACCTGACACAAACTTTAAGGCGCAAATTATTGTTTGTGTTTTAATAAATAATTATTGCTTAATGTGTTTTAGGAATAGCTTTGCTTAAGTTTTATATGACGAAAACGATAATATACAAAGTGATTGGATAAAACTACAGGACATAGAAAAATATAAAAAAAAACATTATTGTTATGAAATGTCGATGCCGATATGCTTAATTAAACGATAAAAGCACCACCTTGATCTGATAAAAAAATCATTTTTGACAACTTGTCTTAATAAAAATTATAACGACCCATAAAATGCTCAAAGTTAAATAAGAGAATTTATTGATGCACTCTTTTCTTCACAAATTAAAAAGCGTAGTTTATATTGAATCGTCTAAATTGGAAAGTTTGAAGTTTAAAATAAGTATAGTAGGTAACTTAAGTTAAGAAAACTGATTTTACCGGCTTAGTGGGCCGGAACGAGTTAAAATTTAACTTTCATAAGGTTATCTTGAGCGGATATTGCCCTAGGACAAAGAGCTTTCTGTGCAGTCGAGTTTAACGATCTCTGTTTAACTTTCTTAGAATGAAGCCACGAGATTAGAGGATAAGGCTAAAACCTAATATTTTTTTATGGGGTGACCAAACTTATGATTTGTGGGGTATACCTACTTGTATTTAAAAATATTTCTTACGGTCGATTGCAAGGTAGAGTTTAGATATTATTAAGTTGTTTGAAATTAAATGTTATTTTTTCATATTTTTCTATTCAGTTTATTTAACTCTCGCTGGCTACCTTAATAACGATAAATTAAATTAAATTAAATTAAATTAAATTAATCGGTCGACCTCTTGGCTTGCCTCTTGGCTAACCCTGTTTAATTTTTTATTTGATGGTGGAAGTTCTTTTTGCGACATTTTCTAGCTTTTATTTTAATAAATACGCATATTTTAAACTTCTTTTGTTTACTATACAGTTGTTAACCTAGACCCAAGAATTTATATTCATATGATGCCTAGACCGCTGCTTATCTTGTTTTTAACCGAATTCAAAAAAAGGAGGATATCAAGTTGACAATATTTTATTTTTTTATTTTTTTATGTATGTTTTTGTTCTAGTCCACATACAAACAAAATTGAAAAAAAATAATTTAAGATGATTAATTAAACAGTAACAGCGCGTACACACTAGTGCCACCATTTGAAAAAATCATAGTGCTTAAATAAAGACGAAACTGTGAATTATCCCTCTGTAGTGCACTCTGAAGAAGATTTGTGTTACTTTTTATCGCTTAAATAATATTTTTCAGCCTGTCATTCAGTTTAATGGAGTTTTTTTTGCTAAAAGTGGGTGCTAATGTGCAGACTACGCGCTCTTAATTCAAAATCTAGTGGAAAATTCTCTGACTTTTTATTCACTATAATATTAAGCTCCCATTCGTCTTCATTTGCACGCTCGTTTCGTGGCCCCACTTATAGTTGTTAGCACAGGTGCCCGCGCCGGCCTTGGTATTTGCAACCCTTACTCGAAAGCAGATGTCCAACGGTTAGGGGACAAAGAACTTGCCACTTGCAGCCAGGGTTCCCAACCATTCCGTTAGAAATATTATTTATTATTTCCACTAAATTATACTTTTACTGTGGAACAAAAATAAACTCTACACGTATTTCGCCCCTACAATGTGCATCATCAGAAGCTATGCTAGAGTCGAGAGTCAGTGCACAGCTCCCAATGATGATGATGAAGCCAAGCACCCTATCAGCTCTACACGTGTTTCGTCCTTACATGGAGCATCATCAGAAACTGTTAGACTGTGCAAAGTATTTTTCCAATTTATACTTTCGTCTTGGGACATAGCTGCTACCTAAATAGTAAGATTGCCAGACTCCGAATGTCGGTGCTTGACTTTGCACAGTTGCAACAGCTCCTGATGATGCTCCATGTAAGGACGAAACACGTGTAGCGTAGCTGTTGGTACAGTTGGTATCTAAGTATTTTCCTAAACATACTTCGCCTTGGGATAACCTCAGCTGCTAATAGTAAGATTCCTAGAGTCTGAGTCTCGGTGCTTGGCTTGGATTCTTGTTAGAGTCCAAGCCAAGCACTGAGTCTCAGACTCTAGGAGTCTTACTATTTAGCAGCTGAGGTTCCCCCTAGGATGACCACCGAAACACGTTTTATATCGCGTGATATAGCGTTTTATCAACACTTAACTATCGAAATCCATTGTCTTTTGACAGTTAAATAATGTGATAAAGATAATTCGCTATAATGTAATGGTGGTGTTGGTGGTGGGGGGAATGCGTAAATGCATTTTTCTCAGTAAAAAGGGGGGCTGATGATGCACCGTGTAGGGTAGTTGGTGTGAGGGAAAGGTGTGTTACTGTCTGTATGTCTGCAGGTGTCTGCATAGACTTTTTTGCATATTTTAGCATTTGTTGTGTGAAGTTATTGCTTGCTAAACATGGTTTTTGCGTTTGCGTCCAATATTCCGATTTTTATTATCCCTTTTTAATTTATTACGAAGTCTACTATCAACATAGATATGATAATAGTTAGATTTCCCTACTGTGTCGTTTACGACACGGCATTTTCCGGCTTTTCCTGAAATGAAATATTTTTTAATAATATTTTTATTTGTTTTATTTCACCATTATGTTAGGTACTTCAAATCAATTATGCAAAAAAGTTAATTCAGGAACAAGTGGGTTAAATGCTCTCTGGTGTACAATAACAGTCTCTTAAAACTTTCTATTCGAAATAATGTGTAAAATACACATTTTCCCTTAAATTATTTTTCAAGAACTCAAGACTAATTTGTAAAATTATTGTATTCGAATAACATATAAGTATAGGTAGTTCTACAAATTATGAGATTACTTTTTTTATCTTATGTTATTTAGTGAGGGACCTTTAACGTAAATTATGAGATAAATAATTAAAAAAAATGTAAAATGGTAAAAAGACGTAAATGCAGGGTGAAAAGTAGACTTAGTAGTACAATTACAATGAGATTAAAAACAACAGGGGCCTATTTCATAAACACTACCGTAGTAAATAACAATAATTGTTTGGTGTTCATTGCGTGGCCAATTTGAAACTAGAAAAGAAACTTCTCACAGACACCGCAATGTATGAATAAAATAACGAAATACTAATAAAAATCGTAAACATATTAAACTTTTAGAGTAGCTTGTATACCTCTTGGTTTTATATATTGCATATTATTTGTTTTATGACCCTTCAAAGTTAGGTGGACAAGTCCATTTAAAAAGTATTTTAAAATTTATTAAAATAAATGATACCTTTAATTAGTCCGTAAAATGTATAGCAAATTTGTCTAAGAAACAGAACAAAACAAAACTCAGGCGTGACGTCATAATTGAGTAGCCGGTAATATGGAGCGTTTTTGCGAGAGTCCATTTGTGTGCATTTCAAACTATGATATAGATCTCGGGCTAGCGAAATAATTCTTTTACCAATATTTCTTGACGACCTCCGTGGTCGAGTGGTTTGCACGCCGGTTTTCAAGGCGTCACCATCTCTTGAGGTCCCGGGTTCGATCCCCGGATGGGTCAATGTAGAAAATGACCTATTCTATATTGTCTCAGCCCCCCTAGCCAAAGTAACATTTGCAAATTTTCGTTTTCGCTTCGCTTCGAAACATGTATGGATTTGACGTTTTAAAATTCGATTGTTAACGAAACCTTATGTCAATCCCATACATGTTTCGAAAGCGAAGCGAAAACGAAAATTTGCAAATGTTACTTTGGCTAGGCCCTCAGGTCTGGGTGTTTGTGATACCACCGTTGTCTCTGATTTCCATAACACAAGTGCTTTAGCTACTTACTTTGGGATCGGAGCAATGTATGTGATGTTGTCAAATATTTATTTATTTATTTCTTTTTTTGAGAGGTAATTTATGTAACATAAAAAAAAAGTTGTCATAATGAAATAGAAAGAAAAGTGACCAATTCAGAGAGCTTGCGGTACAAACGATTTATTTAATCTGTATACTCTTTGCCATTACGTTCTAGAGTGACGTTGCTGCAAGCAGCGTTAACTGAAGAGTTACATAGTTAGCTTATTGCAGATATTTCGCTAAATTGCCTTCACATTTTTAGGGTTCCGTAGCCAAAATGGCAAAAAACGGAACCCTTATAGATTCGTCATGTCTGTCTGTCTGTCTGTCCGTCCGTCCGTATGTCACAGCCATTTTATTCCGAAAGTATTAAGATTACACAGTTGAAACTTAGTAGGTAGATGTATTCTGTTAACCGCTTAACGATTTTAACACAAAAATAAAAAAAATAAGATTAAAGGGGGCTAACCCATACATGGAACTAAAACTGAAGAAAATTTTTTTCTTCATACCAATACGTGCCATACCCTACGGCGCGTGGCCCGACACGCACTTGGCCGGTTTTTTATTTTAAAATGTTTCTAGAAAAAATATGTCCATAAGTACTAAATGTCAGTAGCGTATTTTAAACAGTCAAGGTGGTTCATCTTTTTATATTGTTATCCAATTATACCAATAATCATAGACCTAGAACCTTGTAACATTTAGCACACACGTATTATAGCCTATTTGCTTGCCTGTACACACCGCACCTAATATTATGTTATTAGTAATGCATAAACGATAATGCGTGCCCTCAGGTGATAAAACTTGATTTTTTATGGCAAATGAAAACCTATAATTTCATGCTTACTCTTCAGGTTGTGCTATGGCAAGCTTGAGATATAAAGGATAGATGGGGTTTTCTTAAAAAAATACAGATATGAAATAAAACAAGCGCGGTTTTATTAAAAGCATACTTTGATAATTAGTTGGTATTTGGTTTGATTTTTAATTTTTCAACACACTTGCTCGTAAAGTGAGCCCTAATACATCGCTTTTAGGGCCATAAACCGAGCTATAACAAACGCGTGCAATAATATATAAAACACTAGTTCGTAATAGATTTAACCCTACAAAGCTAAATTAGTACCTTACTGCAAGTTCTATGCGAGTAAACAGAGCATTCCCAATTTAGCCGGGTAATACAGTTATTTTTTTTTTGACAACAAAGAGGTTTTATGCAGCTGCAAATTCATATTATACATTTTTGGAAAAAATAAATGTAAAGTCCTTAATTAAGTCAAATAAATATATAATTACTATCAAATTATTCATAATTCACAATATTTTGTTATAAAAAATTAAAATATTTGCATTTTGTCACTTAAAATTATAATTTTGAAGTATTAGTAGTAGGCTGTATGCTCCTCATTCCTTTGTTCGCAAAATATTCTTGCGTTGGCCTGTGAAAAAAAAACAAAAAAAACATGCGCGCCTTTTCCCATAATTATCATATTTTGTTTTTGCCATATTTGTTGCTGTGTGATAAATTACTTTGTTTTTTCCTCGCAAATGTGTTGAAAAACGTCGTATGAAACTCGTGAGCTCTTGCTTATTGCACACTCGGCTGAGTTACGCCCTCGCCTGCGGCTCGGGCTGCAACCCACAGCCTTGTGTGCAATGAGCAACCTAAGCTAACTTGTCTCATA
Source organism: Agriphila straminella (assembly GCA_950108535.1). Taxonomy (NCBI): domain Eukaryota; kingdom Metazoa; phylum Arthropoda; class Insecta; order Lepidoptera; family Crambidae; genus Agriphila; species Agriphila straminella. The sequence continues at coordinate 1,354,790 of OX467321.1, read as the reverse complement.
ATGTACTATTCCCGACGTTTAGTACGTAAATACTTACCAACTAGTTACCAAAGTACTTTCAATAAAACCGTTCTAGTGGCCGTTAAAAAGTTATTTCATGTCTAGTGAGAGCGAGCGTGAGAGGTGATAAAATAGTATCTTTAGGAATAGTTTGTTTCGAACGAATTGAACCATTTTCTCATATTTCAAATGATTTAGAGAGATTTTTTCTGGCATACATACAGAAAAATACAAATAGAAAAAAAAATAAGCTCCACTCTTTTGAATTTTTGCTTTTTTTAAGTTTATGTAGGTAATATATTTGAATAGTTGTGCTTTGACCGTTAACACTAGTATATTGAATTTTAATTTGGTAATCAGAAAAATATGTAACGGTAAATCAATATGTTCTAATTGTTATTATTCCTAATCTTTATTATGAATTTTCTCTGTTTCTGTTTTGCCGATTTTTATTTTATTTAGCCAGTTATTATAAATAACAATAAGCTAGGTAGGTATATTACTTCCAAGGAAATTATAATAACAAAGTACTTATAATTTCCTTGATTACCTACTTCTCTATGAAATCAACATTTGACAGGTCAGAAATGTGCATCATTTTTTAGCAGTTGTTTTTTCGATCAGATAGAAGATCGAAGAGTTGTTTCAATAATTTATTCTCCAAAATTAACAAAGGTTTTACTTGTAAGCTGCCATACGTGGGCGTCCATCGTCGGAGATTAAAGCTCAGCATTCGGGAAGTTGAAATGTAAATCGATTTATCGATTGTACACGACTTAATCGATCGATTAACGATACAACACTTTGATTCGGACTGTCCGCCCACGGCTTGCGTAATATTTGTGCGCTTGAATTTCGGCAGGTGAAATATCTAATGCGTGTTGTCTAGTGGTAAAGCTGTTTTTTTAATCATTTGGTTCCCGCAGTGGGGTGGTTCCACTTATGATTACAAGCAACTTTTACTATGGGACTTTTACAACTACCTGGTATCGCGAAAAAAAATCAGCTGTTCCATACAAAAGCATATATACCAGCTGGTTTTTTATTTCGCGATATCAGAGTTGGTCCCAAAGTAAAAGTTGCTTGTAATGAAAGTGAAAGTGAAAGTGAAAGTGAAATAAGCTTTATTCAAATAAACTTAATTATTAAGTACTTTTGAATCGTCTATATTTTTCTACCACCCGTTCCAGACTTTTTTAGCTGACAAGAAGAACGGGCGCAAGAAACTTATCAGCTGTAACAGCCATAAGTAACGATATTTACAAACTTGAATATATCGTTACCAGATAATTACAACAGGGTGACAGGATTATTGGCAACAACATAGACTTATTATATTACTTCAACAAAGTTCTTATATTAGCAAGTTATGTGTTACATCATTTCCACGCATTTTGATCTTTAAGATAATCGTCAACTTTATAATAACCTTTACCCATGAGCGTTTTTTTAACATGGTTTTTAAATTCATGCAAAGGAAGATCAATCACTTGTTGTGGAACTTTATTAATAAAGGCTATGCCTTTCCCCATAAATGAACCTCTCGTTTTTGCAAGCCTAAAACTTGGAACGGCAAGTTTATCTTTATTTCTTGTATTAAACTGGTGAATGTTGCTGTTCTTATCAAATGAATCATAGTGTTTCCTTACATAAACTAAATTTTCATAAATATATTGGCCTGCCAAAGTTAAAATATTTATTTCTTTGAACAATTCTCTCAAGGTATCTCTCCGCCGTAGATTGTATGGCGCGAACAGCTCTTTTTTGGAGTACAAAAATATTTTCAAAACTGGCAGCTGAGCCCCACAATAGCAGTCCATAAGACATTACACTATGAAAATAACTAAAGTATACTAACCTTGCCGTTTCAATATCAGTTAAAAGCCTTATTTTCTTAACAGCGAATGCTGCTGAACTAAGTCTACTTGACAAGGCTTCAATATGTGGATCCCATTGCAATCGAGAATCTAGTGTAATACCTAGAAATTTTGTACTCTCAGTAAAGTCTACTTTATCGTCATTCAATTTAATATTTAATTTTGTCTTCTCAACATTAGGATTTTACACATTTAGTTTTTTTGGGGTTAAGTGCTAAATTATTACTATTAAACCAGTGTGAAACTTTAGAGAGGGCACTATTTACTTCGTCGGAACAGTTATTACCTCTGTTTACCAAAGTAAACAGAGGTAATAACTGTTTTCAAAAAAACTAAAGAAGTATCATCCGCAAATAGTACAGTCTCACATAAATTACTCGCGTAGTTGGGAAGGTCATTTATATAAATTAGAAACAGCAATGGGCCCAATATTGATCCCTGTGGCACACCCATATTGATGGGGGCTCCAGTAGATTCAGTTCTATTAATTACTACTTTCTGAGTTCTATTGTACAAATACGATTTCATAAGACTAACCGACTTATCAGAGACACCATAATGTTCTAGCTTCTTTAATAGTGTTTGGTGATCAACGCAATCGAATGCCTTAGAAAGGTCACAGAAAATGCCAATTACATCCTGCTTGCAATCATGAGTGGAACCAGTGAACCACCCCACTATATTATTAATTCAGGCGATATTTTAGAATTATTTAGATTGTATTTATTGTTTTTGAATTTTCGACGTTTCGACACGTTTCCAGGGGCGGGCGGGAGGACTAAAGCAAAAAGGCTGCACATATTTTGGCAATAAAGTTTGATAAAGTATCGCTTAATATAGCTTACATATTGGACATCGAGCTTGTAAATACAAAGGATTAAGTATTGAGTATTTCACACTAGGGTTTCATGACCGCCTCATGTCATTTTAATCGGCTTGTCATCTCGATGTTAAAAGTTGTTAAACAGGAATAAATATGTGTTAACTAATTCGATTTTGAGTAATATGTTACAATTATTGTTGGTATACGTAATGAGCTCCTGATTAATGTACCTATATCGCAAACGAAACATGTAATAAAAAGTGCTTGCACTTTTATAATAGGGATGATGACTAGTGAATAAAATAACGAAATACTAATAAAAATCGTAAACATATTAAACTTTTAGAGTAGCTTGTATACCTCTTGGTTTTATATAAGTATTGCATATTATTTATTTTATGACCCTTCAAAGTTGGGTGGACAAGTCCATTTAAAAAGTATAAAATTTATTAAAATAAATGATACCATTAATTAGTCCGTAAAATGTATAGCAAATTTGTCTAAGAAACTATTTTGATAAACACAATATTTAATATAGCTGCTCAACAAATTTCCTACGCGTTGCATACAAACTACTTATTCGTGACGTCATAACTAGGAAGCCATTAGTATGGAGCGTTTTTGGGCGAGTCCATTTGTGTGCATTTCACACTGTGATATCTCGGGCAGTTTTCATGCTAGCGAATTAATTCTTTTACCAATGTTTCTTTTTTTGAGAGGTAATTTATGTAACATAAAATAAAAAAATATTCGTCATGCCTATTACAAAAAAGATTATGAAACCGAACAAATTCTGAATAATAAACTTACAGTAAGTATATGAAAGAAAACGAACGTTAAATTAGATAATTCACTCTCGCTTTTTTGTGATTTAAAATAAAAACGGAAAAAATCGCCCATGCAGTGAATATCTCCATAGAGGTAAGTAGGTACCTACCTACCTAGTTAATAAAGACTTAGGCGGCAACTCATCCCACCCAGATCACACCCGAGGATGAAAGATCCATAAGGTTTGTGAAAATTGTGAAGTTAACAATTTATTGTGAAGGTAAGTTAGTTTTATTTTTTAGTTTTTTAATTTTAGTTGTTAAGGTACTGCCTCTTTTAGACTATCTAGGTACTTGAAGTCTCGTTTAAGGTGGTACCCTGAGCGAAAGTGGCGCCGGCGCCGCGGTGAATTATATTTAATATTATATTTCTAATACACAATTTTAAAAATGTTTAACGTGAAGATTTTAGGGCCCACAGTCTAGTATTTTTAGACGGTATCGTTACATTCCCTCGTAGTCACTGCTAGAAGTAGATAACAAAACTGCTAAAAGTGGCCGTTTTTGCCACATTTGCTATCTACTTCTACGAATGACTACGAGGGCAAGTACAAGTAGTGATACCTTCTAAAAATGCTAGACCATGGGCCCTAAAATCTCCACGATAAACATTATTAAAATCTTTTTCCATTAATAACTTATTAAATAAAAACCTCTGAGGGCGCCACTTTCGGACATACAACCGCCTTAACAATAAAACGTATTTAGTTTGAATATTAAACCTGTTGTAAATCGTTGAGGAATTCATAATTCCTAAACCTCGGAGAATAACGAGGTAACTTAACAAAGGGATCGCATGCGCAGAATCAAAGGTCGAAATCGTTTAACTGCACGCAACGCGCAACGCATAACCGACGAATTTGATCTCTTCGACGGTCGACGGTTATCTTTGAATCTCGGAACGGTTATTAAGTTTAGTAAGTACTGGTTCACAGTAATTGAGTTCTGATTTTTAAATGCAGACATATAGTTCAATAAGTATAGGTACGGTTAAAATCCAGACAGGCACGTATCCAGGCTTTTAATTCGGGGGGGGACAACTGCATCCCGCAAACCGGAGAGTGACTCGCCCGCTAAATTTGAATTAGTCCAGTACCTACCCGTAGCACGAACAGCTATCGAGAAAAAAAACGCACGTAAAATTACTCGATAGACAATTCTCTATGGAAAATTTCATTTCGCTTATCGGCGATAGATGGCGCTGTACAAATTTCCAATACAAAATTTATCTATCGAATGATTTTACGTGCGTTATTTTTTTCGATAGCTGTTCGTGCTAAGGGTACTGTTCTGTGTGTTCCGGATTTCGGGGGGGGGGGGGGGGATAAATCCCAACTATATTTTATTTATGTGAATTAGTTAGTAGGTAACTGAATGGTAGGTAAGTAGGTTTATCGATTAAGTAGGTACATTAAGTTCTAGTGTTGTCTTAAAACAAAGGATTAAGCAACCAAATTGAATCACGTTAACATACAAGTGAATCTTACAATGTAAATTACTTAACAGAAGTAAACATTAAACATTTTGAAAAAAGAAATTTATGTAGCTTACTTCCGCAAACAAAATATGCAAGATGCACCGCCCGCCCGCCCGCAAAAAAATGCACATACACACCACAAAATATAAGTGCACAATACCTGCATTTAGCAAGACAGCAACACACCTTGCACCTTCACCAATTAGGCTACTCTACACGTGTTTCGCCCCAACCCGGAGCATCCTCAGGAGCCAGACCGCGCGCAAACCAACACCGAATGACATTAAACAGTTTCATACATTTCTGAGACATTCAACCAAAGTGAATCATTTGATTGAACTGTGTTTTTCGGCATACTTAAATTAATACTTAAATAAAACGAGATTTTGAAAACGACTAAAGTTGTTCCAAACCCAAAGATTTAAATCGATTTAAATTTTATGACCGAGCGAGCGCAAATAGCGAAGCGTCTCTCCGTTTCATGGGCAAAAATGCTTTCGTATAAATTATTTGTGTCCGGCTGTCCGTCTGTTTTCCTCTACAGGTCGCCAGGGCCGGATATAAGAACTATGGACCCCTAGGCTCATTCTGTAGTGCGGGCCCCCCGCCTAGTAGTAATCTTGTAATTTTGCAAGTCTATTGTAATTTAATTTGGTGGTGATATTGCCTGTCTAAAGTGAAAAAAACATTCACATTTTCAGTTAGTTTCATCCACTACTTTTGTAATCTGTGGTTTCATCTGCTTAATTCAAAAATGCAATAAAAACATGTGGTGCAGCCTATGTATGTAGCCTGTGCTAAATTTTTTGTCGATTCAGTTATTTCGGAATTTTCCGAAAAAAAAAAACCATAAATATTTCAGCCATTGCGAATGTTCAAAAATGTCACAAACGCTACGAATATTATGAATATGATCGAAATAAAAATCCATTTTGAGAAAGTCTGAGTTTACCCTCTGCCCGTGCAATCCAATCATAACACGAACATTATCGAGAAAAAAAACGCGCGTAAAATTACTCTAAGTAGGTAATATGAGAAATTTTACTTCGCTTTTCGGCGTTTTATAGCGCTGTACAAATTTCCCATACAAAATTACTCTATAGAATTTCTTTACGCGCATTTTTTGTCTCGATGGATGTTCGTTCGTGCTACGGGTAGACCAGCGAACAGCTATCGAGAAAAATAACGCGCGTAAAATTACTCGATAGAGAATTATCTATGGAAATTTTAATTTCGTTATTCGGCGGTAGATGGCGTTGTACAAATTTCCAATACAAAATTGCACTATCGAATGATTTTACGCGCGTTATTTTTTTCGATAGCTGTTCGTGCTGAGGGTACAGATAATTTATTACGCATGGTTGATTGGATCTTCGTCAGTCGTATTGTTTTTATTATTTAAGTATACAACGCACGTTTTGTTTTTGGGTCTTATTGTTAGATACTAACGCCATCTCTTTTCTTTTACATGAACTAATTATTTTGATGAAAATTATTTTCATTCGTTAATCGTTCATTTATTGTTATTAGTTTGATTTTATTAGATTAAAAACATGGTATTGACCATCGCACACTGTGTTGAATTTAAAATTTGGTTTAAAAAATCCCTTTTCCCTTTTTTTACATTGTTTATATAATATTAAGTAGGTAGGTACCTAATTCATCAAATAAGGTAAGTAACTAATTTAATAACACTATTTCTTACTTTCTGTTTTTCACTATTTATAATATCAAGATCTAAGTAGGTAAGACCTACCTAGGTAGGTACTGTGGTTTCGTCAGTTCAACTTTCTTACGTAAGTACCTACTTTATGCTTACAAAATGATAAGTTATTATATAAATAAATCATATTTTATTCTTATAGGTACTAAATAGGAAGAAACTTACAATCATAATAGTCAGCGAAGTCAGGGGATCCTAAAATCCCCCTGCGTCTTGGATCCAGATTGGCAAAACTTATTCAAAATCCGAAATTCACAAAAATTCACTTTCACTATTTTTCAAAAAAAGGAAAAATGTTTTTACCGTATTTTGAAACAGAGGAACACACTTGCGAAAAAAAACCAGAATTATTAGAACACACTTGCAAATAAATCAAGGAGCGTACGCGCAATTTTTCCGAAAAGTTCTTTTGTTAACCGACTGGTTTCATTGAAAGGAAGATTATAATCTGCGTTTAGGTTTCCGATCACGCTTCACAGGTGGCGTTACTTCGACCGCCACAATGGCAAACACTGTGTTAGCTGACTCAGTTTCTGCCTAATGCCGGCACTACTATTCGTCAAGCATCAGCACAATCAATCGTACATTGATGCTTTTGAAAGAAATTCTTTGAAGCATTTGTCACAAAACCGGCAACGTACGATGAATTGTACCGATGCTTTGCGAATATGTAGTGCCGGCGTAAGACCGTGTTACAAATAAGTCTACACCGGTATTCAGCTGGAAAACAAAACCAGCACAGCCATTCTCTATCTCGCTCATGCGTGAATTAATTATTGTTATGCGTTGGCGTCCGTCCTTGTCGGGCGTCCATTTTTTTGTTGGTATTCTCAAATTACTATCCGACCCCAATTTTTAGTGGTTAGGGGGTGATTGATGGGGTCCGTTTGGACTCGCAACTAATTTCAGAGCATCATTATTGTTTCAAATAGCTAGCTAGCTATATACATCTGCCCTAGCAATTAAGTAGGTAAGTAAATAAACTAGATATAATGTGTAGAATTACAAGATAGTAAGTTAGAAAAATGTATTTAAAAATTAGATAAGTTAAAAGGATTTAATGTAAGAAAATGTAACAAAGATGTTAGCAAACTGTTAATAAAATAAAGGCTAACAAAACTGTAAACAAAAATGTTAACAAAAATTGTCTACATAAATTGTAAGCAAAATGATAGTGTTTTTAGATTGTAACTTGATTGTTAATAAAAGACTATAAAGAAAAGAAATTGTTAGTAAATAAGGAAGTAATGTTTATATAGCAATAGTATATAAGATAAACATAAATGTTATAAAAGTCTTTAGAAACAAGTATAAGATTGTATTGGCAAATAAAATAATAAAATAGACTTAAATAAAGTAGGTTATAGAAAAACTAAGAATGTAACTATAATAACATAAAATTGTAAACAAATGTAGAGTATGATAGAATGAAAATTAAAGTAACCAATGTTAGCTATAAATAGTAAGAGAAAGAAAACTGTAACAAATTGTTCGAAATATGTGTGACTTTATTTACCCCAGTTTTTAATAAAGAAATAAAGTAATAGAATAGTCAGGCTGGAATCCCACCAGTTAAAAGAATGAATGTGGATGGATAAAAGAAAGACTCGTATGTGGCATGACAGTGCGAGAAGCATGAAAAGCGAGAACTAGTATGGATGAGAAAACAGCTGTAAAAAGGTCCGAACCTCGAGTTTGGAGAGCAGTGATAAAAAAAAAAAAAAAAAAAAAAAAAAAAAAAAAAAAATAGCTAGCTTGTATAGTTGCTCAGTTCTGGTACCTATGCGTTTTTCTACGGCATATAAAAAAAAGGGTTCAGTCAGTACCCTTAGTACGATATCTATCGAGAAAAAAAGCGCATAAGAGCAGGTACTTACTCTATAGAGATGGAAAAATTAATTACGATTTTCGGCGGTAGATGGCGCTGTACAAATTTCCCATACAAAATTACTCTATCGAATGTTTATGAAATGAAATTTTCCATAGAGAATTGTCTATCGAGTAATTTTACGCGCGTTTTTTTTCTCGATAGCTGTTCGTGCTAAGGGTACTGGAGTATAGGTGCTAAGGGTACTGATTATGAATGATTGATTGATATTGTACCAAAACTTTAGTAGGTATTAGTTATCTTCAAAAATACTATCACATAAATGTACAAATATCAAATTCACACCTAAGGAACTTCGTGGGAAGGTAGAACATTCAATTTCATATTGCATACTGACCGAAATACGTGGAACCGATGGTTGGAGCCGTGACTTGGTTCAGGATGTTCTGGTGAGCCAATGACCCTTCTATTGTCAGACCCTGACCATCTTGGCGGCACATTTTCTGTTGACAAAGTTAATTTTGTTTAATAGCGCCATCTAGTAAAGCTACAATTGACTAAGTAGAACTTGAAAGCGGCAAAGTGGGAGAGCGGTTTCGGTAAATAATCATAGATGGCGTTAGCTGAGCATAGTTTTGCGTAAAAGGTTTCGTTTCTTCAGCTTTTGTGATTCTTGATAAGACAGAAATTAGAGGTGATTTTATACAGATTACGACGAACAGCAGCTGATTGGAGTCGGACTATATAGGTACCTACTATTTTATTGTTAGTGAGATAAGTGCTCAGTACCTTTAGCACGAACAGCTATCGAAAAAAAACGCGCGTAAAATTACTCGATAGACAAATTCTCTATGGAAAATTTAATTTCGCTTATCAGCGATAGATGGCGCTGTACAAATTTCCAATACAAAATTTATATATCGAATGATTTTACGCGCGTTATTATTTTCGATAGCTGTTCGTGCTTAGGGTACAGCCCCCCTAGCCAAAGTAACATTTGCAAATTTTCGTTATCGTTTCGCTTCGAAACATGTATGGATTTGACGTTTTAAATTTCGATAGTTAACGAAACCTTATGTCAAACCCATACATGTTTCGAAAGCGAAGCGATAACGAAGATTTGGAAATGTTACTTTGGCTAGGCCCTCAGCTCTCTAGGGATCGAACTTTGCAAGTCAAGAGTTTAGGAGGATATATTAAGATTTTTACTCACGTCGTTTCCGACTTTGTTGCTTTGGTCTTGGCTTAGATTAATGTTTTTTGTTTGCATTTTTCTTCCTGGTTGTAAAATCTGGTCACCTGTGAAGAATAAAGTTTTTATAATGTTCGTTTCACATAATCTTCCTAAAGGTTATGTAGCTACATGCTTATAGGTAGTTAGTAATAAACTATTTTTTGAATGAAAATTATATTATCGCCACGATGCCTTGCTATTATTTATTTGACATAACAAAGTCTAAGCTAAGGTCTAAGGTAATATTAGTAACAAGCCGTCTAAATAATCAAACTTTCTTTACTTATTAAAATATTTTTGATTATTATTTGAACACATTTCGATTTAAGAGGTAAGAGATAGAACATCTGAACTAAAACAAAATTCTAAATAGGTACATTTTCAATACGTGTATCAATTTCTTACAAGTTACGTAAAAAAGGTTAAAAAATAATGAAGAAGCATGGCATAAATCGCAACTTCTGAAATTCCTGAAACAATTTCCCGTGAAATCCGAGCGTTACAGTACCCTTAGCACGAACAGCTATCGAAAAAAATAACGCGCGTAAAATCATTCGATAGATAAATTTTGTATTGGAAATTTGTGCAGCGCCATCTATCGCCGATAAGCGAAATGAAATTTTCCATAGAGATTTGTCTATCGAGTAATTTTACGCGCGTTTTTTTTTTCTCGATAGCTGTCAGCTGTTTTTTTTTCGCGATTTCAGAGTTGGCTCCATAGTAAAAGTTGCTTGTAGTCATGAGTGGAAAAACCCCACTGCGGGAACCATATGATTAAAATTTCACGCTGTATATCTGCTGTATACAGAGTGGAGAGGACAATGCGACAATAAATTAAACCTCGTATATCTAGTATTGCTCCCAGTCTGCCTGTAAAATATCTATTAAAAATACCCAGTAGTTTAGTCACAAGATTTTTTTTTCGTTTTTAACATTTTCTACATGCTGTATCTATTAAGCTATTGCCGAAAACCCCTCCATCAGTATAAATTAACACAACGTTGCCAAATTGTACCTTATGCTTAAGACGTAAGAGTCATTTTTAAATGACACGCTTAAGCGTGTCATCTAAAAATGTGCGAATGAGACAAAATCTACCTACTTCGAACAAACAAAAAGGTTGACAACGTTTCAAAATCTTTTACATGTGTGAAAATGTGTATTTATTATTATTGAATTACTTACGAAAGCAGGAGATACGTATTTTTCCTTTTCCAAAATTTTATTTTGATGAAATGTCCAAACAAACACTTTTTTACGTGCCAAAGTCCTACACCTTGTCTACACGTTTACCTACAGTGGTTACTCTTTAAAGTTTTATGGAAATTGACATAAATGCACTTCATCAAACCAACCTGTATTTTATTAAACAGATTCAAACGTAAACAATATCGATTTTAATTTCGCAATTCAAAAAATTGTTTCGCTGAAAACTTCGATTTTAAGCAGTATCATGAAGTCCACTTAGGGACTGTTACATTTTTTGATGTAGTTTATGGAGAATAAAGAACCTTTTATTAAGTTAATTAGTTTTATTTAAAGCACACACATTATAGGTTATTACAATTTTCCAGAGAGAACGCTCATAGAGTAGATAGAGCTAAAGTGGATTTGTTTTTATAATTTTAAGGCAAAGGGGTGTACAAAATTATTCAGCCTACCTAGCTAACACACCTCCTTAATTTTACAACCTTTGTCTTATACAATGTTATAGTTATTTTAGTATAATAGAAAGCAAGTATTTAAATTTTACATATAAATAAACTTTTAACTTTTACAATCTTAGTTTTAAAAAGAATCTATTTATTTTAGATTTAATTAATCATAAGAAAACTTTTACTTTTAATGTATTGAGTTATTTAAAATTAAACATTTTATTCTTGAATTTAATGAATTTTTCTGAGCCCAAACTTTTAGTCATACAATCAGCTAAGTTTTCATCACTTCTAACATAGTTAATATTAATCAATTTCTTATTTATTATATCTTTCAAAAAATAATATTTTATATCAATGTGTTTTGTACGTTTTGAGTTTTCATAATTCTTGGCTATGCTTATGGCACTACTGTTATCTACTAGAAGTGTATTTGCTTCTCCGGAACAGTTGAGATGTTTTGCAACTCCTTTTATGTTGAGTAGATCTTGTGCGGTAACAGCTGCTGCGACGTATTCCGCTTCTGCAGTTGATAGGGCAACGCAGGGTTGTTTCTTTGATGACCAAGCAACAATGTTGTTACCATGGAATATGGCATTTCCGCTGACACTTTTTCTATCTGTACCATCGCTCGCCCAGTCTGCGTCCGAGTATGCTTTTATGTTGTAATTTTTGCTTTTAGTATATATTATACCTTGCTCTCGGGTACCTTGTAGGTATCGTAAAATTCTTTTCCCAGCCTTCCAAGCCGTCTCGTTGAATTTATCAAGGTATCTACTGAGATAAGACACTGAATAGGCAAGATCTGGTCTTGTTACGGTAGTTAAGTATAGAAGGCTTCCGACCAGTTCTCTGTATAGATTATTTATATTTTCGCTTTCTTCCTTTTTTATTTCATGATTTATTTTGAAATTAACTTCCATAGGAGTCTTTGCTTGTTTGCATTCTTTCATGTTAAATTTTGTAAGTATTTTTTCAATTAATTTTGTTTGTTTTATTTTTATTTCATCTTTATTTCTTTCTATTTCTATACCCAAAAAAGTTTTTGTTTCTCTTAAGTCTTTAGCATTGTATTCTTTCTTTAGTGCTTCTATAATTTCTTCACTTCCTTTTCCTATTATCCAAATATCGTCTACATATATTATCATCCAACAATTTTCTTTGTAGTATAAACATGAGTCATATTCTGATCGTTTAAATCCTTTTTCTTTTACAAATTTGTCTATGGTGTCATTCCAACATCTTGGAGACTCATAAAGACCATACAGTGCTTTATTTAATTTCAGAACTTTGTTTTTATTTTCAGATATATACCCTTCAGGAGGCTTTATGTATATTTCAGATTTTACTTCACCATTTAGGAATGCTGTCGGTATATCAAGTTGCCTTATTGGTAAGTTTTCATTTACTGCTTTTGATATCATCAGTCTAATGCTCGGCATTCTTGCAACGGGTGAGTACATTTCTGTATTATCATAGCTTTTCTGCTGAAAGCCTCGGACAACTAGTCTGGCCTTTTTGTTTCCGTCTTCTTTAAGTTTGAATAGCCATTTGGTATCTATAGTCCTTTTCTTTTCAGGTAAGTTAGTTTCTGTCCAAGTTCCAAGTTTTACTAATGCATTTAATTCTGTTTCTATTGCTTGTTTCCATCCTTTATCTTTAAAGGCTTCTTGATAGGTATTTGGTACTTCTGTAGATGCAGGTTCATTTAATGCTATGTTAGTTTCATATTCATTAAGATAATTTGGTTTCTTTACTTTGCGACCTGATCTTGTTTGTACTTGTATTTCGTCTTCTTCTGTGTTAATTTTTCCATCTTCTGTATGTATTGTTTCTTCTTCTGTGTTTATTTTTTCTTCTTCTGTATTTATTTCTTCTTCTTTATCTATATCTTCTTCTTCTGTATATATATCTTCTTCTCCTGTATGCATTTCTTCTCCTTCTGTATATATTTCTTCATCTTCTGTTTGTATTTCTTCTTCTTCTGTATGTATTTCTTCTGTTTCTATATTTTGATTTTGTGTTATATTTGGTGGTATTATTAATTCTTCTTCTTTGTCTTGATCTTTTCCTGTTTTTATTTTACCGAAGATGACATCTCTTCTGATTTTTACTTCCTTTCTTAGAGGATTCCATAGCCGGTAACCTGTTGGACTGTAGCCGACCATGATGAGCTCTTCACTTCTTTCATCTAACTTCTTGAGTGGAGTTAGTTGTTTTGCATATGCGGAGCAACCAAAAGTTTGTATATTTTTCACATTAGGTTTTCTCCCTGTCCATTTTTCTGCAGGTGTTTTTGTCTGTCCGTCTTTTGGTATTCTATTTAACAGGTAAGTTGCTGACCGTACCGCTTCTCCCCACATATTTTTATCTATTTCTGCCTGGAATAACATGGCTCTTACTTTTTCCATAAGGGTGCGATTAAAACGTTCAGCTTTTCCGTTTTGTTGCGGGCTGTAGATGACGGTGTAGTCTAACCTTATACCTCTTTTTCTACACCAATCTTTTAGATGACCACTCGTATATTCTCCACCATTATCGCAACGGATCATGCTGACTTTTTCACTTGTGTGTCGTTCCACTTCTTGTATGTATTCTTTCAGATATGTGAATACTTCACTTTTATGTGCAATCAGGTAAGTTTGTGTGAAGTCTGTGTAGTCGTCAATAAAGGTGAGCACGTACCTTTTACCATCCCAGGTTGCAGGTGTAACTGGACCGCACACATCAGTATGTATGGTATGTATTATTCTTTCAGCTTTGTGTCTGTTGTAGAATGGCAGTCTTGTTTGCTTCGCTTTGATACATATATCACAGCTTCTTGACATTTTATCTATTTGCTCATTTGTTATGTTTATTCCGTCAACTGATTTTAATATATTTTTTAATGTTTGTTTTCCAGGATGACCATACCTCATATGCCAGTCTTCAGGAGTTTCTGATTTACAGGACAACATAGCGTCTTTAGAATTATTAGTTATTTTTATATTGTATAAGCCATTTTCATTCTTTTTTCCTTTTAATATAATGCTGTCATTTTTCTTAATAGTTACATTATCTTTTGTAAATATCACCTCTCCATCGTTTTCAGTAATGGCGTGGACTGACAAGAGACTTTTCTTCAAATTTGGCACAAGTAAAACATTTTCAAAATTTACTTTTTCTGTTTGAATCTTACCTTTAATATTTGATTTTAAAACATTATCTTTACTTGCTGTCTGTATGTTAATCGAACAGTCTTCTTGTTCGTTAAGTAGCGCTTCCTTGTTTGTCATATGGGAAGAGCACCCGGAGTCAATCACAAATGTTTCTGTAAGGAATGAGACAGCTCCTTTCTCCTTTTTATCTTTATTTTCTTTATTTTTATTGAAATAGCAATCTTTTTCTTTATGATTATATTTTTTACAGATGGAGCATTGCTGGTTGCGATTAAAATAACAATTGTTTTCAGAATGGTTTTCTTTCTTGCATATTGAACATTTTTTAGTCTTTTTATTTTTCTTATTTATTGCTTTAAATGCAATTGTGTCTTGTTTCTCTTCACTACTTTTATGTCTTTGCTGTTCCAGCAATAACCGGGCAGTCAGAATATTTATTGTTTGTTCTGTTTTAGGGGTAGATTCCCATGCTGTTACAAAATGTTTGTATGTTTCCGGTAAAGTAGAAAGTATTTTTGACATTAACATGTTATCATTTATCTTCTCATCAAGACTGTTTAACTGATGGGCATAGTTTTCCAACATACCAATATGATGGTTCATATCTTTACTGCTATCATAAGCATGTTGGAAAAATTCTTGTAACAAGTGACATTTTTGCTGACTAGTTTGTTGTTGGTACATTATATTGAGTTTGTCATACATTTCTTTGGCACTTTTACATGACATTAGTGACGATAATATTTTTCTGTCAACTGTACTTATTATTAGTCGTTGCGCTTTTGCGTCAAGCTGCATTTCTTGTTCAGTGTTTTTCGTTAGCCCATTTGAAACAATATCATGTAATCCTTCACTCTTGAAAGTTATTTCTATAGTGAACTTCCACATTGAAAATGTTTTTTCGTCAATTAAACGATGAATGTGCTTGGTGGCGTCCTCCATTTTGATAATGAATGTCCCGCCGTATTTTATTGTTGTTTTTTACTGTTCTTTACACTCACTGTTTTTACTTTTCACTGTTTACTGTTTTAACTACGGATCTCAGCTACCATTTTGATGTAGTTTATGGAGAATAAAGAACCTTTTATTAAGTTAATTAGTTTTATTTAAAGCACACACATTATAGGTTATTACAATTTTCCAGAGAGAACGCTCATAGAGTAGATAGAGCTAAAGTGGATTTGTTTTTATAATTTTAAGGCAAAGGGGTGTACAAAATTATTCAGCCTACCTAGCTAACAGCATTACGACTGTCTGCCATTACAAATTCTTCAGAAACCTTGATATTACTTTCGAATAAAGTAAAAATTAACTAAAATACTACAATTCAATTCAAAACATTCAAAACACAAACGAAAAATATTTTGACATTTGACAGCGACAGTTTTTTTTGTGAATGCTCGATGTCCGGTTTTTTATTTTTCATAGCAGCAAAATGACAATGTGTTCTCTAATTGCTAGTAGTGGAGAAAATTCATTCAGCTATGGTATAATAATAATAATTTTTAGTCTGTGACTTTTTAATATTTTATTTTTATTGTTTACTTTTTGTACAGCACATAAACTTAATATTAAGTTTATGGTACAATACAACACAACTCAAAAACGCCCAAGGAGCATGTCGATGATGACTTGACGTCTCATTGACGCAGAAGACTGCGTCAAAGGTGTTAAAATCTGTTAGAATACGAATAAGTATTACTTCTATGCCTTATTATAATTTCACAGTTTTCGAGTACACTGACATGATTTTAATAATGGGGAATGTCGCTGTTTTAGCTTTACGGAAATACCGAGAGAGATATTATAGTAACACTTGTGTTTGTCCTACCCATGGTCGCACTATTGTTCAAGCTGTCCAAAGGATACAAGAAATATTTAATTTGTGACTAGGTATTCAGTGTAAGTACATAATAACTTTAAATCGGTGATTTAGGATTTAAATTTAGGATTGCCGTATTCAAAATAAAAAAATACCGTAAAAAGCAAAAAAATAATAATTTATTGCCCTGTTTTTGAAAAATATCATAAATGTCAGCAATGAAAATTGCCGTATGGACAGCGTTGTTGCATGATGCCGTAGCTCTAGTCGCTGCTGTAGATATCGAGAAAACACTGTATTAATTCAGCATTAAATGGCGCCAAAAGTTCATTTCGCGGCTTATTGTCTCCTGTCAACACTATTCTGTGACCTAACACCGCGCTGTTGCCGCTCTTACCATAGGTAAGTAACCATAGATGTAAGTAACCAATATTTACAAAGGTGTTTAATTTCGTACTTGTTTTTGTGGTATTTAGTTTGTTCGAAAAACATTTTTTTTTTATTTTGCACCTAGGAATTATTTAATAGTTTCAAAGTACTTCTATGAACTAGTGTCTACAGTGTTATCATTTATTGTCGCATTGTCCTCTCCACTCTGTATATGCTTGAATAAGAATAAATAACAGGACAACCAAAACTTAATTTCTTCAAGAAAAACATAAGATAGTGGTAAATTCACTCTCTACAAAGTACAAACAGATTCGTTCAACTGTAAATCAAACATTTTGATAGCAACCGTAACAAGTGCAAATTGGAAACATATTCAAACAGGATCCCGAGACCAACAAGACATTTCCGAGCTAAATTTGACTCTAATTTATTGCTGTTTAAGATGGGATTTAGTATGCAGTGATGTGTCTTAAGACGTTTCCTAACTGGTTAAGATGTACAATAGGAAATGTTTCGAGTTCAGTAGAGCTTACTTTGTAATGTTACAGGATTTACGTAAACTGGAGCGTTTGGTTTCAAAGTAATAATTGTGCCTATTTTTTTCTATTATTCTAAAACAGTTATAAGCAAACAAACTGATACCTAGTTTGGAAATTAAATATTTGTGTTACCTTTACGGGTCGTAACTACGGTCCATGGCAAGAATGGCCGCTTAAAAGCAAATTGGTGTCTGCAACGAATAAAACACAGGATGTTGCGGTGGCTAGAAGGACAATATCGACCGGTCAGGGCTGGTCAGGGTTTTAGTTAGCCTGCTGGCACAGAATGGATTATAAGTACAGGAAGGACAAATCGTCCCGCCCTAGAACCACCTCACCCTACCCCGCGAGTTCGTATATATGCTAGGTAAATCGTAGTGTTTGTTAACTGTCAACTTAAATTTTATACCAAAAAGTTCGAAGAATTGATCGCCGCTCATACAGTACAAACTGCACGATAGCCCTAAACTTACACACACAGTTGTGTGTTAGTAAAATACGTTATCTGACGTATCTTATTATAACGGCGCGGTTGTATGGAGTGTCCGGACTCCGGGGTGTGCTGCTGGCTGCTTCTTTTGTACTTTGTTTATGAAAATTGAAGCAAAGGCACCCTGACTATATACTCCCATGACTTCGCTCCCATGAGACCCACAGATAATATTTTCGCCTCTTTGATTACGGGATCAGCAGCATGTATTTTTTCCAAAATAGCGGAAAATAATGGTTCTGGTTGCAAAGCAGTGCAGTTACTATGGGATATTGCTGTTTGTGCTGCAAATCTATAATTTTAACTCGTTAAAACTCATTATTTTTTTATTTGCTTTGCTACCCGGTGTCACCCAATGCAGGCGGTGCTATCTAAGTTTACTAATGGCATGATTTGTTTGTTATCAGTTGAATTATCACAATGGGGTTGGTAAACTTTTTCGAAGAGAATTGTTTTATATTTTTTTTTGATACCACAAGTTTGAAGAATAAAGAAAATAATATTATGATTTTTTTATTTTACCTTGTTAACTAAATATATTTTTTTATATTATTATCGCGTTAAAATATCAAACATACGGCTGAACACGAAGTTCCTTTGCATTTACTGATTTGAAAAACTGATTGACAGATTTGACAGACAGTGACAAAGAGTAATCATACCTTTGTTTTTTTTTGTTTTGAGCAACAACATAGAAAGTCTTTGGAGCAAAGGCATAACCTACGCATACAGCCGTAATAGTGATTTATTGTACTATGCTGTAAATTAAAAATTTAAATTTTTATTTAAATTAAAATGAAGCATTATAAAAATTCCGCAATTTGTTATTCCTGACTCCAAAGCCAAAAGCTACCAAAAAATATATAATTCACAACAGTTTTGGAAAAGTTTACCAACCCCATTATTCCTAAATGATAGTGATCTCATCTAATTATGAAAGAGGCTGATAGTTTTGAATAAAAATCTCGTCTTCTTTATTTTTTAAACATAGATATCTACTTATTTTTTTTATTTATTTATTTAAAGTAGTTCACGAAAATGAAGTATTGTCAACAACTAATATTTTTTTCAATACACTTACTCGTAAAGTGAGCCCTAATACATCGCTTTTAGGGCCATAAACCGAGCTATAACAAACGCGTTCAATAATATATAAAACACTAGTACGTAATAGAATTAACCCTACAAAGTTAAATTAGTACCTAACTGCAAGTTCTATGCGAGTAAACAGAGCATTCCCAATTTAGCCGGGTAATACAGTAATTTTTTTAGTAACAACAAAGAGGTTTTATGCTGCTTAAAATTCAAATACATTTTTGGAATAAATAAATGTGTAAGTCCTTAATTAAGTCAAACAAATATTTATTATTATCAAATTATTCATAATTCACAATATTTTGTTATAAAATATTAAAATATTTGCATTTTATCACTTAAAATTATAATTTAGAAGTATAGGCTGTATGCTCACTCAACGCAAAATATTCTTACGTTGGGCGTGTGAAAAAAACAAAAAAAAAACCTGCGCGCCTTTTCCCAATTATTTTGTTTTTGTCGTATTTGTTGTAGTGTGGTAAATTACTTTGTTTTTTCCTCGCAAATGTGTTGAAAAACGTCGTATGAAACTCGTGAGCTTTTGCTTATTGCACACTCGGCTGAGTTACGCCCTCGCCTGCGGCTCGGGCTGCAACCCACAGCAGTGGCGTAACTATACCATCTGAGGCCCGTGGCAAATTCATCGACTGGGGCCCTCTCTTAAGTGTTCTGTAGCACTACCATGAGTTTACAAAAACCATTCTCGATATCGACAGCGTAAGCAATTTGTATGGGAAATTGAAGCAGAGCCTCTAGCGGATACGCGAAGAACTAAAATCTATAGTAAGAGTGCTCATCATCCACGAGTTTACTATCCTCTCTAACGTGAACTCGATTGTTGGTGTAGTATTCGTGGCGTTATGTTGGTACAAGCGGGTGACGTCACAGTCACATCCCACAAAGTGGATACTTACCTATTCACGGTCAGCCCATAGCCACAGAATAACTAATAGCGCTTGCTGTGCACGTATATGTTATTTTACTGCTTTTCTAATAAATTTTCTAAGCAATAATCCTATTATCAATTGACTCCTTACGTCGTTACCTACTTACGTGAAAAATCTCAAAGCGTCATATTCCTGGACATATTTTTTGGTTCTTCTATGTATTCATTTATTATGGTATATTAATAAGTTATTTAAAACGTAAAAATAGGTAATTATTTTTCAAAAAATTGTATGCACATTGCACTTGTTATTGAAGCAAAAGTAAACGGAATAAATAATAATATCTAGGGTAGGTACTATTTTATACACATTTATGGCGTCGCGCGTCGTAGTATCTCCCAATGGTTAATCAGAATAAAATTCATATCTACATGATCTAGACAGCATCCTAGACATCTAGACAGTATCCTAAACATAAAATATATTTTCACTAGCTTTTGCTAGTGACTTCATTCTCGTGGAAAAAATCTTCAGAATTCTTAAAATGCTGAATTAAATTCAGAGATATTTTTATCTCGTTCCTCATCACGTTCCCGTTCCCGTGCCCCGCTCCCCTTTTCACTTTTTCTCTTTTTCACTTTTCTTTCACCTTTACTATTTCACTTTTATTCTTTTTCACTTTTGACTTTTTGGATTTTTTGTTTTTCTTTTTTAATTTTTTAGGACTTATTGACTTTTAATTTTTTGTTTTTTTACTTTTCTGACTTTTTTACTTTTTTCGATTCCGCTTCCGTTTACACTTTTTACACCTAAACATTTACTTACCATCACCACAGAATATATAATAGTACTAACGTACAGAAGTCGGACCCCGCGAGGACCATCAAATAATAAGCTACTCTCGCTGCACGGCAATAAAGTACAATTTCAAACTGCACAACGCTGCGTGGATAAAATTATATGCACCTACGAAGAAGAAAGAGAGGCGTCTCTTTCTGTCGCATAGCTCTGTCTCAACCGACACATTTCGGGGTTGCTACTCGCAAGTTACTGATATCATAGAAAACTTTCGTTATGCCCATGAATAAACAATGAAATTACTATATAAGGTACCTACTTATAAAATAAAATAAATCTACCTAATAGGTGAGCTGAGCATATTTAAAGAGCATAAATAATAAGTATTTCTAAGTAGGTAGTTAGAGAAGCTCGATGGCGCAGTGGTATAGCGCCTGGCCCAACGATTGCGGAGGTTAAGCAACTTTTGCAAGGGTCAGTTATGGGATGGGTGAAAAAAAATAGTATTTTTTAGCTTTTTTCTTTACTGGTGCCATATTTCGAACTTCGATACAACTAAGTATGTAAATATGTATACAAAAAATACAATAAACTTTGGTAGGTAGGTAGGTACGTTAGTAATTAAGTATCAAAAACGAAGTGCATGCAGTTTCGCATTCGGCGCTTGACTGACTCGTTTCGTTCGTGACGTTCACGCGCTGCGCTCTCGTCGCTTGCACACGCCGCGCGTTTCGGTCGGCGGGCGCGGTGATATCCCTCGACAATGGCCCTCTTGGAGTGGGCCGCGAGTGGGTAGGCTAATATAAAAGTTTAAGCGCGGAGTTATACCCCCCTGCCATCACCTTTCCCCTTCCATTTGCCCTTCCCCTTCCCCTTATAATTTTCAATCGTCATCGTCAGCCTACACACAAAATTTGAACATCCTAGCTTTGAAATTAAGAGAATATACAAACTGTCATCCCCTATTTCATCCCCTTAGGGGGTGAAATTTTCCAAAATCCTTTCTTAGTACTCACTTTCACCATGAAAGGTATCTACCCTCCAAAAATGGTTTCTCTACCTTCAGCCGTTAGGGCTCTAGTCGTATCCCAAAATCAATCAATTTAATACTTATGTATAGATTTCTGTTAGATTTACGTCCATTTTCCTTAGTAGCGTCACAGAATATATAATAGTAGCGTGCCCGTATTTTTATATTTTAATTTCTTTGTAACTAATTTATTTAGCTTTGGTGACATGAATGGCATGCTTTACTCCACACAATACATATTTTTTATCTAAAAAGAGTATATAATAACTCTTTATAAACTTTTTGAATCGAATTACGACGTTTGACAGCTCATGAAAGAGACACGCGTCTATGATCAAGAGAGATAGAGATAGTTGTCAAAGACAACCTTTGCCCATCAAGTTTCGTTAGGTTGGTATACTTGCAAGATAATCCAACCATAAACTTAATATTCCACTCAGCGAAAATTTTTCTAAGTCTATGAATCCAACTAAGTAAAAAAAGATCACTAGTAGCATAGCCTTCTATATTTTCCAAGCCATGAAGTGAGCAGAACGTCAACATCGCATACTGGTCAAGTACGGGGTATAACATTATTTTATTCTTTATTATTTGTTTTTCCTATATTATCTATCTTTAAACTAGTTGTAAATTGTGATGTAAGATTATTTCAATAAAGATTTTATATTTATTATTATTATTTATTTATTAGGACATGAGGTTTAAGTCAAATTGTTTGACCTTCTCGGGGTCCTTTAGTACTATGAGCATTTTGATCTAGGCCTTCTCTAGCAATGAATCTTACATCATTGGAAAGGTATTTACATTTGAAACATTTTATTGTATGACAGCAAACGTCAACTATTAGTACTATTAGAGATAAATCGCTCTGAAATCAACCAAATTTTATAACATTAATGACCTAAAACTCCGAAAATACTAACTATTGATAAAAAGTATGTTTACAGCTGTTTACTTCCGAAGTAAAGTACACACGTTAAGTCGTTGGTCCCGGCTGCATTTGCAGTCATTAACACCCACCAACCCGCATTGGGCCCGCGTGGTGGGTTATGGCCCATCCTCCTTACCACCCATAAGGAAGGCCTGTGCCCCAGCAGTGGGGACATCAAAAATGGCTGATGGACTGGATGTTTACAGCAAATATTTTTTATATAAAAAACCTTTCGAATGATATATCATTCAATGCTAGAGGTGGGATAGATCAACTCTCATAGACAATAAGAAAAATTTAAATTTTAACCAGGACAAAATGGCTGTCAAAGGTGTCTTTTAAAGACAAATATTTGCTGTTAATATACTTTATATCAATTGCTAATACTTTTGGAGTTAAAGGTTATTAAAGTATAAAACTGGTTTGTTGTCTATGGGAGTTGATCTACCCCACCTATAGCATTGAATAATATATCATTGGAGAGGTTTTTGTATGAAAAATATTTGGTGTAAACATACTTTTTATCAATAGTTAGTATTTTCGGAGTTTTAGGTCATTAATGTTATAAAATTTGGTTGATTTCAGAGCGATTTAACTCTCAAAGTGCTAATAGTTAACGTTTGCTGCCATACAATTAAATGTTTCAAATTTAAAGACCTTTCCAATGATGTAAGATTCATTGCTAGAGGAGGCCTAGATCAAAATGCTCATCGTACTAAAGGACCCCCGAAAAGTTGAAACAATTCGATTCAAACTTCATGTCCTAATAAATAAATAATAATAATAAATATAAAATCTTGATTGAAATAATCTTACATCACAATTTACACCTAGTTTAAACGCAGTTAATATAGTAAAAAGAAATAATCAATAATAAAAAGAATATTATTAAACTATGTGCATCTTTACATGAATCAGTGCTTGAAATCAAACAACTTGCAATGACATCTGATGTCATGCTTCCACTTTGTAACTTCACTAGAAATTACTCTGTGGAACTACCTAGCAGAGAGACGTGGTCTGATGACCAGAGCTCCTGTAAGGCTGGAAGCCTAGTCTGGTTCACGGACGGCTCCAAAGTGGGTCATGACGTAGGTTGTGGTATTCATGGCGTGAGACCAAGAGTCAACCTTAGTGTTAATCTTGGTAAGTACGCCACAATATTCCAGGCAGAGGTCTATGCCATTATAGAATGTGCAGAAACTAACCGCCAACGAAACTACACAAATCAGACCATCTATATCTTTTCAGATAGCCAAGCAGGACTTAACGCCTTAAACTCGAACGTAATACGATCGAAACTGGTAAAAGACTGCGTAGACAAACTGAATGAACTGGGACACAAGAATAAAATTATTCTGAGATGGGTCCCTGGTCATTCAGGCATCATCGGTAACGAAAAAGCCGACGAGCTTGCTAGAACTGGAGCGAAAGGCCAACAGATCGGCCCAGAACCTTTCTGCGGCATCGCAAAAAACCAGGCTATGCAACTCCTTAAAGACAATCTCTTGGTCGAGTCGAGAAAATTCTGGCTAAAACAGCCAGGACTGAGACACGCCAAATCCTTGGTAGAAGGCTACTCACAAAGACGGACGAATGAGCTTATACAGCTCAGTAGATCGAACGTCACCGCGACTGTTAGAGCCCTAACTGGACACTGCAAACTAAACAGACACCTATTTCATATGAAATTGAGTGATACTGACATCTGCAGATATTGTAACGAGGAGCAGGAAACGCCCAAGCACCTCTTATGTGACTGTGGACCTCTAATCCACAGGCGTAGTATCCATCTGGGACGACATGTTATCGACCCGGAGGAAATAAAAACTCTTAAAACCAGGAAGATTCTCGACTTCTTGGAAGCCGCTGGGCTCAAAGAGTTACTATAATTAGGTGGCGAGTTACAATAGATCTTTTAGGTCGCAGTGACTACAGCCTCATTTCGAGCTGCATAGCCCCTAACACTCAAATAATAATAAACTATGTGCTTGACTACATGCAATGTTGCCGTTCTGCTCACTTCATGGCTTGTAATTATAGAAGGCTATGACAGGTACCATAGAGGGTAGTAAAATTGATCTCACGCGTCAAAACGCAAGTGAGAGACTTTACTACTATCGTTACGGTATTTCTCGATGGCATCTGTCAATTAGTAACTCATGGTACCAAATTCGTATGACAAAGGCCAAAACGTTACTCGATGCTCGCTAGCGACTATAGTTAACTATTGTAGATTACTTTACCAACTCATGGTAGTGCTAGTGGGCCCTCCCATGTAAAAAAGTTTGACGTTTTATTATAATTTTTAACCGACTTCAAAAAAGGAGGATGTTTTCAAATCAACGATTTTTATGTACCTACCTATATGTTTTACGATAACTTCGCCAATTGTTAACCGATTTTAATAATATTTTTTTTATCTGAAAGAACATAGTTCGGGGGGTAATTACGTAACTTTGTTGCAATCAACACTGACAGAAATCGCGGTTACATCGCAGTTTTAGTAAGAACCAATGTGACAACTATCTTAACTAAAGCAGCAATGCAACTGCGCTTTCAATCGATTTAAATCGAGAATTGTTAGCAACAGACTTACGTTATCCACGTACAGGTGTGGTTTCTTACAATTATTATTATTTATTACTTTTACCAGTATTATATTATCTGTGCTTTTACAGAGATATGGCAAGTAGCTTTTTAATAATTCTGGAAAATAACAATTATTTAGCTTACCATCGCACGAGTTTTTACGGATTTTCAGGCATAACTTCTTTGTTCATGAACGATTTACCGATGAATATATTTTAGTTGGAAAGGGTTTTTATTTTGGCTTGACATGTCTTGAGGTTAGGTTAGGTTAGACTCACGAGTGGTCATATTTTAATTACTTTGGTATTGGACCTTGGACAAATAGGATAAAGGCTTAGTGATTGAGATATTGGTAGATTTATGCCAATCCAAAACAAACCGAGCTACGCGTGCGTCGTTCTGGACCAGACTTGGACTACGAGGGCACAACGGAACTCTTCAAATGCAAACAGTCTGAATTTGGAAATTGAGTAATGTGCATTGTACCATTGAATTAGATATACTTAAAGTTAAAAAATATTTAAGTACTTAGGTACCTACACTCTTACATACCTACCATTAAAAAGTTAAAAATAGAAAAGCTATAAAAAAAGAAAAACCTCATTAAAAAACCTGAAAATAAAACAAAAACAGCTTCAAAATTTCCTAAAACGCATACCTATCAAATTTTAATAAAACACGTCTAATGAATTTGGGTGAGGCTTTATTATTTAAAAACAAGTTGTCCTCAAACAAGTTGTCCCCGTCCGACTTCAATAGACGTGTTTTATTTTCAGAGTTTTACTTGTTAATTGTTCAGGATCTGGATATTCTTAAGGTCGGGCTCTGCTATTTGAACACTTTCAGCGCCCCTTTAATTTTCCAAAGCACTGTTCACTCAACTTATCGTCAATAAATTCCTAATTCAAGTACCGATTGATTTTAAGCAACAATTCTTTTCCTCCGTCTCCTTCTTCCTCTTTCATTTTTCGCTTCCACTATGCTTCCACTTAAATACTTTCTAGAACATAGTAATATCTTTTTTCCACTTAAAATAAACGATAAAACTAAAACTACGATGACTAAAAAACAATGTCACAAACAACCAATTCTCACAAGAAACTTACTATGACTGTTGCGTAATGAATGGACCCTTTTTGGATAGGTACAGAGATTTGGAAAAAGTGATTTTAGCTACCCATTATGTTAACAAAGGAATTTGACCATTGACCGACCATCTGTGCACTTTTATGTTTCAACGTTTTAGAGCCGCACGTGTACCTAGTCCTTTTTTGTTCGAGGTATTCATTAGAGACAGTAAAAATGCGAGCTTTGTTCCCATCCCATGCATTCTTATTTCCGCTTTACGTTTGTATCAGTTTGGCTAGGATAATGAACCCTATTAACAGTTTTTTTTTTTTTTTGCAAAATTTTGTAATAAATGTAAGTTCCTCTTGTGGTCACGGCCTCTCGAGCCGGGGGGCCCCTTCGGGCCAGGGGCCCGTGGCATTTTGCCCGCTCTGCCACCCTATAGTTACGCCACTGACCCACAGCCTTGTGTGCAATGAGCAACAACTTTAATGTACTATTCTAACCTATCTAAATCAAATAGCTACCCAATAATAATTATCCAGCTCTACATATCTATTGCAGACTGAACATGATCCATTGCGTCGTCATGGCAGCCGAAACGTATCAGTGCAATAACTCAGAGGCTGAATGTCAAGTGACATTCTCCGATAAGGGTTACGGCAGTGTGTAGATGTTTAATTAATTACTATTGAACTTTGCGTGATTGATCGGTATACGCAGAGATTGTTTGTAGATTGAAAGAGGAAGCTTATTGCTTATTAAACTCATTTGGACACTGAAATGAAACGTTGTTACAGATTAAACAGCTTGGTTCTATGTATCTGTCAAACTTTATCCTCATTTCTGAGGATCGTGATCATTGGCTGCAGCTTTGATGATATGCCTTCATCGATCTCGATCCATCACCGCTCTCACCTCACCGCCTGATGGAATTTGCTTGAGTAGGTTGCTACTCTCGCTCGGTTAAACAATCTGGTTGGCGATTTTTTTGTATAGACTTTTTTATGCCCAAACGGGATACCTAGTGCTTGACCTTCACCTGGTGTTAAGTGACGATAAGGCCGAAGATGGAAGCGCACTACACCCGGAATCTTCACCACTCTTAGGAACTGGCTATCTTACCTCTAACTGCAGGAACAGAACAATTTTCAAATTGTTGTTATACTTACGTCAGACTTAGGTAAGATGGTGGTAGTTAGCCAGGCGGACTTGAAATAAGTCCTACCAACAACCAAACCGAGTACAGTTCCCATCCTGAGAATCGAACCCGGGACCCCTGCGTCTTTAACCGGTGGGTGAACCACTAGCCCACAGAGGCGGTAAACAAGTGAGACAGGTACAAATTGCCCATAGGAGGATTTGCCGTTTTGAGAATTCTTATTGTTCTCAAATACCAAAGGCTATTCAAATCTACTAATTGGTATACTTAATTCACCTAGCGTCACTAGCTTTACTGACAAAATACAGATGAATTAAGTCTACCTAATAAATATACTTAATTAACCTAGGTGAATTAGCCCTGGGGGAATCGCGTCTACGACATGTTATTGAAGTGAAAGTTTTATTGTAAGAATACACTGTTAAGGGGCCATAATAGGAAAACATGGTTTGCGCGGGCCATATTTTTATATAGTAAACGTAAAGTTGTAGCCACAAAAAAAAACATACGACAAGCTAAAGAGATTATCTAGTACGTACAAGTATTAAATTGTGTTTAAACCTCACAGATGATTGTAAAAAAAAATCAGAATATCATCAAAAGCGCGGGCCATATTTTTGGCGTAAATAATAGCGGAAACGTATTGAATTCTACATCAAAATACACTTTAACGTACTGTGCAGATGCTCCAATAACTTTTTTTAAGTAAGATGATTGTGCTAAAGATTATGATGAAAAAACAACGAAAAACATCGAAAAAGTGCAGAAGTGAGGTTATTTTCCATACTCTTTACACGTAAAGAAAAAGACAGAGACAAGTGATTTCGCGTAACGGAGCCTTAAATGGCAATAAAGGATCAGTCGATTTCGATTCTGACTCACTGTAAATGCCCACTGGACATAATGCAACTTTGGCCCAGAATGCAAATCGTGCATCGTGTAAATCGCTTGTTAACATGACTCTCTGGAGCTTAGTCACGAGGATCGCCAAATACAGTCAGTACATAACAGCTGGTTCTATGGGAACGATCGTAACAGTCAATTAGTACATTACTGGTCGCACTTTAAGATGTAGATGGTAGCTTTAATGACGGCTATGTTGAAATTATTTGCTGGAACAGAATCATGTTGAAATCTTAAGATAAAGTTAAGGCGGGCCAAGCAAACTATATCGTCGACTACCGAGTACAAAATGTACCTACTCTAGGAATTGAACCTGTAACCACAGGGCTTCGAATCACTAAACCCTGAGATAATTGAGTTATTTGTTATCCTGTGAAAATAAAAACTACGAGATTAACGGCCAAGAGTATTGATGTCACCTTAACTTTAAAAGCTGTCAGTTTCATTGGGTTTCTGTCAGATCTGACAACTTAGATGACCCTTACTTCAAGAACCGTTGAGTATTTAACCGTAACAACTTTAGCTACGGAATCTATTAGGCTTACCGCTGACGGGCGCTATTTTGTAGCTGCGATAAGCGCGGCGTTAATCGCGGCGATATCGCTGCGATAAACGCGGCGATAATCGCGGCGACAATCACGGCGCTTTTTAGTCGCTGACGTAGGTTAACCCTAAAAGGCACCCGGTAATAATATTATAGAACAATCACTTTTATTATTGCTAAGCTCTATAAAATAAAGTATATGATTTATTTATGTCAGTAATTATATACTTTTCACAAATGAAGCAAACAATGTATACGATTCAAATGTCTTCAGTACCCTTAGCACGAACAGCTATCGAGAAAAAAAAACGCACGTAAAATTACTCGATAGACAATTCTCTATGGAAAATTTCATTTCGCTTATCGGCGATAGATGGCGTTGTACAAATTTCCAATACAAAATTTATCTATCGAATGATTATTTTTTTGATAGCTGTTCGTGCTAAGGGTACAGATCCTTTTATCGTCAAAATAGTGTGAAGAACAAAAATTCTGCATTTACTTTATATGCGCAAATTCAAGAATTAATAAAAATTTGTTCGATACCTACTGGAAGGTTTTGACCCCGAAAAAATATTGCGAGTCGCTCGAAGTGTTTGTTTTGCAGACATAAGCTAGTTTTTGTA
Source organism: Agriphila straminella (assembly GCA_950108535.1). NCBI lineage: Eukaryota > Metazoa > Arthropoda > Insecta > Lepidoptera > Crambidae > Agriphila > Agriphila straminella. The sequence goes on along the minus strand of OX467321.1, from coordinate 1,325,311 downwards.
TTACATCATTTTATGACATATTAAAAAATAATATTTTTATCCATGTTCCACAAACGGTATTTTTTATGTGTTTTAACTGTTACTGTGTATGTTACTATGATGAGATTTTGATGACATGTTATAGTGTGTTTTATATTCGCAATATACTCACAAAGCCAAAGGGCTTTGATATACCACATGGTATGAAAAAAATCTTTGTAAGTACTGAAAACTTTATGACATCACAGTTTCTACCCCCGCCATTTTCACGCTTTTTATCTTATATATTTGTGATCAGGGCATCGTATTGAATGCATCGATACCACATTTTTGTATTTTCGTGATGACTTGTGCGAAAAATAACCTCAAACCCTATAATTACCGATCGGCTAACAGTACAATAGAATATTTTATTCATGTTTTTCGAACGTTATAGTTATCTTTTTTACTATAAGTTCTATACTATAAGGAAGGAACGGTATGTTTTTACATTTTTCATTATAAGTCGAACACTATGCGGCCTAAAAAAAGAGAAATGTTTGAAAATGTGCTAACAACACTCTTTCATTATGTTATGATACCCACATGCCCTACTAGTAGCCTCACTTCAAATTTTTAAGACCCCTTTTCAATTCCTGCTGTAAAAAAAACATCCTTATTTGCAAAATATTTGGGCAAACGTCATCTTAAACTATTCCAAATTTCAAGTTGATACCATTAATAGATAGTTATCGAGATATCCAGCTGTGACAGACAGACAGACAGACTGAGTCACACCATAAGGGTTCCTTTTTACCATTTCGCTACGGAACCCTTATAAAGAACCCATAGAATGCTTATGGTTTTTCTTTTTTTGTGTAAAAACTCGCAATAGGAAATAATACGTAAAACTTTTCGCAGATGGCGCCATTGTACTCTGTGGTAAACAAAAATGGTTTTGATTGGCTAAAATACGTCAGAAATTACATTTTACATCTGAAACATCAAATTTAACGAATTTAGGACAGTCGCATGTGGCGCCATTACTTCCTCAGTATTATCCCCTATTCCATGCCCAAAATCATCTTACTTAAAAAACTGAATCTTGCGATTCTTTTACGCAAAACAGAAGTAGGTAGGTAGGCATTGTTATGGAAAACATATTTAAACGGCGACTGCTTTGATTTTCATTATTTATAAATAAATAAAATTTACTAGATGTTTGTTCTTAGACAATCCGACAGTGCTTTCAATACGATTTTATTAGCGACTAGTCAAATTCTTTAGCTAACTTGATGTTTCTTTTGTTACGTTTACGTTAAGTTTTGCATAATAATATAGGTAAATTTTAAACTTATGATAATCCCAGAACAATAATTGCCTATAACCGACCTTAGGTTCGTAGTGTGTTCCTACCTTTTTTGGAACAGGATTAAAAACTATATAAATTGGTAAGCATATCATGTAATAATAATTCTCTTACTTTTTATTGCAAACTCTATACCATTACAAAAATAATTATGTCAGCCAGCGAAAAAATTGTGGTGTCTTTTAGGGTTAAAGCCGCTTGTCACTCTTGTCAGTGTCATTTCGTGGGCGATTAGTCGCCGAGCTATGTGTGAGCTACTTTTTGTAGCTCGTGGGCGTTTACGTATTGAACTCCATAATGTTCTATTCTGGGCTACAAAAAATCGCTCGGCGATTAAGCGCCCGTGAGCGTTGGCGCTTATGAATCTGTGAATTAACTACAGTAATTGGTTGAGATGTAGGTACTAATGTCCAAAGAACCAATGATTTAAAATCTTTGCAAAGAACAGCTGACCGAGTTTTGTATGAAAAGTCGATTATTTTTGTCTGTTTTCGGAAAAGTCGTAGAATAAACGTTGTTGGTTATGATGTTAGTAATCTACTCCTGCGAGATTGTTGGTGTTTTAAAAATAATCTTGTATAACACCATTTCAATGTATAATACAGCAGTGCTGTATGACCATAATTTATGGTTCCCAACCTTTAACCCTATGCGCCTCACCCAACTTTATGGTAAAATAGTTACGCCGCATCAGTACTATAAAGGTACAGTTTATCTGGAGTCTGTTTGTCTGGAGTTGAAAATTTGGTTGGTGGTAGGGCTTATTTCAAGTCCGCCTGACTAGCGACCACCATCTAACCTAAGTCTGACGCCATTAACAACAATTAAAAAATTGTTGTGTTCCGGCAGTAGAGATAAGATAGCCATTCCTCAGTGAGGAGCACAAGAGGATTCCGGGTGTAGTGCGCTTCCACCTTCGGCCTTATTGTCACTTACCATCAGATGAGGTGAAGGCCAAGCACTATCTCGTTGTGCATAAAAAAAGAGTCGCCCGTTGCGCCCCCTTTAGTGCGTCTGCTGCCCTCTTAACGCAGCGGAGAGCTAGGCCCTCCGCTGCGGCAAGCGGGATCCCGGCGCGGGTACACGGCGCGGGAATATAGATTGCTGGTTTTTGACGGACAGATGCTTGCAGTGTACGAGTAAGCTCTAATCTATGTCGCCCCGCGCGCGTGTCCCGCAGCGGCAGCGGAGAGCCTTAGATAGCTCTACGCCCCCTAGTGGGCGCGCTCCACTGTTTGGGAACCCATGCCTATAGACAGACCACATTTGTCTATAATTAACTAGTATTTTCCCACGGCATTTCTCTCGCAGGAAGAGCTCGCTGCTCTCATCTTGTTAGCATACTGATTACTTTCCGAGGAAAGCTAGTTCAATTACTTACTTATTTCCGATCAGGGGCCCTATTCTTGAATCACTCGACTGGCGTCGAGCGCTTTGTTTCTACTGATTTTCGTTCGACATTTCACTTTCCATATTTTTGAATCGCTCGACCGCAACGAGTGCCCCTACCCACTCGTTAACAGTCGAGCGATACGGTACGGCGAGCGATATTCTTTTCTACTAAAAAACAAAGATATTTATGTAACAGCCAATAGAAACATGGATTTTACGTTTCGTTTTCGTTGCGGTAATTATCAGTTTTCTCTAGATTCTGCGTGGAACGGATAAAATCCAACATTTCGTTTATATTGGCAGCAACGGAAACGAACGATTCAAAAATACGGAAAATCGGCGTCATGCGACTTGGAAGACGAGTGTGACTTAAGTCGCATGCGACAAAACTATGTCATACGAGCGATTCAAAAATAGAGCCCCTGTTCGGTGAGCGAATCTAATACCATTTTGCTAATAAGAGAAGCAGCATTACTGTAAACAACTTATCCATACTACTTCATTAGCAACTTATAAAAATAATAACCTAAAATATATATTGACACTTATATTTGTCATGAAAATTGGTTTTTAACACAGTAAAAAAGGTACAATCTTTTTTTAGACCATTTATATAAGGTACCTTTTAGGAGTTTTGATTTTTGTCAAAAAACCGGCCAAGTGCTTGTCGGGCCACGCGCGGTAGAGTTCCGTAGTTACCTTATATCACACACATTTTACCACTTTGAAAGTGTATTATCTTTCAAACAGTTGACTTTGAGCAAAAATAGTGTAAGGAACCTCAATGTCATTTTTAAAGAACTATAGACATCCCGTAGGTACGTAGTTTGATAAAAAAATTTTTTCAGTTTCAGTTCCAAGTATCCATAATTTATTTTTATTTTTATGTACAAATCATAAAGCAGTTTACAGAATACATCTACCTACCAATTTTCATCTGTGTGATCCTTAATAGTTTTGGAATGTGGTCCTTAAGAGGCTGTGACATACGGACAGACAGACATGACTAATGTATAAGGGTTCCGTTTTTGCCATTAGGCTACGGAACCCTAAAAGCCAAATACCTAACTCAACTGTAGTTATTTGTATGTTGAATCGGTTGACCAATAAATACGACATTTATATGAAGTTGGAGATTTGTGAATAGGTGATTTGTGGCCCACTCAACCCTTGGTTGTTCTGTATAAAAATAAAGGTGGTGACACATAACTAACTACGTTCTGCAAACACACACACACACACACATACATCTATAAACTATTATTGTTAAGACTACCTGTACAATTATTAATTTAATATAGGTGCTTAGGTGGTCCGCGGGTGAGGACCTGGAGATCTGAAATAGAGAGTCGCCCTAGTTTAGACTCCAGATCGCACTCTCGGAGCAGTTGATGTTGTGTGTGATGAAATAAATGTCTTTTATTATAATGGGTCTTCAAGCCGGTTATGATTATTATACAATGAAATTTTGTAGTCTGTATTGAAAAAGGATTTTATTAAATAGAGATACTTTGTGATGTAATAGATAAAATTAATAAGACAAATACAAGAATTTAAAATGCGTGTTTTGGTTTAGTGCCAGAGCCGTGCAGCAATATTGCAAGGACATTAATGCAACACGTGGCATGATACAACCTCATAACTTTAGATTTATTTATAAAGTAACGAAGAAAACTGGTAGTTACAACCGTCTTTATTTTCATTTTAAATGCGTTTGCTACCGTCGTCGATATAAATGAAATAATTCTAACTACTTAGATAACTACAAAAAATATATGTGATCACTTGTATGTGAGTGTGTGATTAGCCAGTGATAAGGCGCCAATTGGACCTTCTATTCTGTGCTTCTCGAGTGAAAGGGTCTCCATTTCAGCTTGGGCAAAAATGCTTTTATTTGTCTGGCTGTCCGTTTGTCGTGAAATTTTGTGAGAAGTTTAAATATACTATATCATACATTTTTTGTGGATTAGGTTTTCAATTTTTTTCAAAATGGTCGGAGATAAGGGGAAAGTCATATTTCAGTCATTTCTAAAAATATTCAAAAATGTCACAAACGCGAGGTCAGGACAGCTCTAAAGAGTCACTGGTATATGTGAGTCCCATGTGAACACACCTTTAGGGTCAACAGGGCCGGTGGCGAGGGGCCGACGCTGATCAATCAATAGTTCACCAAGTTTATTTATTTTGCAACTATCGCTCAAAACGTTGAGAAGTTGGGACGGCGATTCGTTATGTGTCTTGCTTATGTATGTATTTTATTTGGTAAAACTTAAGAGCCTGTAGCGATTTTGCCTCTGACTGCAGCTCTCTCGCTCGCACATTTCATGTTTTATCAAGATTTCTTAAATCTGAGCATTATGTATTCTGAGATCTGAGTGCGCAATTGAAAAATGTAGACAAATGTAGATTACAGACATTTTAAAAGATATTTCAGTTTTTTGTTGCTAAAGTACAAAAAGTTATCGTTTCTAACAGTTATTTGAACTGGCAAATACGATAACTTTTTGTACTTCAGCAACTCGAAAATGAAATATATGATGAAATGTCCGTAATCTTATATTAGAATAGAAAGTAAAAAAGTGGTCGAGACACATTTTTCAATTACGCACTCAGATTAAAAAAATCTTGAGAAAACATGAAATGTGCGAGCGAAAGAGCAGCGGCAGTCATCGGCAAAATCGCTACGGGCTCTTAAGTTCTACCAAATAAAATACATACATACATAATAGCAAGTACACATAACGAACGGACATAACGAACTACGGAGCCTTAAGTCATTTTTTTGAACTAAATATTTAGATAAATTTGTTTTCCTTCATATTATTAGAAAAAATATATATTCACCTCACCAACGAGATCTAGATAACCTAGTAGTGAAATGCCACTAGTAAAATTAATTATGAAAATAAGTTGTCAAGGCATTTGCTGGTTTTGCTAGAAAGGAATCTCATTTGTTAAGCGATCAGTCGTGACTGAAATAGCTTTGCAAATAGCTAAAGAGCACATCCTTAATTATATTGCTCTTATGCATAGCTGGTCAAGAGCTTCAGAGAAATTATACAGGGTGGAAATAAAATACGTTAGTTGGAGGAAAAGTACCCTAAATATTGATGATGGCAAATTTTGCTGAAAGGAAACATTCCTTAATTTTTAAAAATAAGTAAGTAAAACTGCAAGGATTTTTGATAAATAGAACATTCCTGTCGCGCCTGGGAATCGAACGGGCTAAAATCCGAAAAAATAACATTCTGTATTAATATGATACTTACCAATCGTTTGGATTAATGATAATAGGGTCAATTTGTTCTAAATAACGTATAGTTACAAGTAGTTACATTCACTTAGTATCTTAAATTAAAAGCAGACCTAAGAAATATTTAAAAAAATCTAGTTTAGTTCAATTTTTTTTATTGTATTATCTTTCTCTGGACCTGCCTTTTTTTTCATCGCGGAATTAAATGCCATCATCGATATTTATTTAGGGTACTTTCCCTCCAACTACTGTGTCTTATTTACACCGTGTTTTATTTATACCCTGTATATTTGATTGTAGCAAAAGGAAATTATCCAATTTCCTATGGGAAGGATATAAGCAAAACAGTTAAAGTAACGTCAGCAGCACGTCAAGTTACCTAATACAAAATCTTTCAAAAATCTGCAATTTATTTTGAACCTTAATGTATTAAATTATAGCATTTAAGTGTAATATTGATTTAATATGATTACCCTGTCGTAGCAGTAGGTACTTTCGATCTCAGAATAGTTGAGCTAAAATTCGATAGTTGTCATTTTGACACTGAGTAACTGACACAAGTTAATTAAAATAACTTTTAAAAATAATAATATAGTGATCATTCCACTTGCACGATAATTTCTTCCTCTCCACGATACCACCTCGTAACGACCTAATGGCCTCGCGCAGCGCTCTTTGACCATCAAGTTTTAAGTGAATTTGCAAATAAATATAGCCTTTTTCTTTATAACAAGAAAATGTACCGACTGTTGCTGCAAAGCGACAAACTGTAAAGCCAGAGTAAACTTAATAAAAAAATTAAGAGACTTCTTTATATTTTGCATTTTCTTGTCTTTTTGATACAGATAGAAAAATATGAAAAATTACATTTTAGTTTAGATATTGCCAACCAAATTGACAACATTTTAAAACAAGAATGTCATTGTAAACTTAATAAAATAAGCATGAAAACAATAACTTACTTATTTAAAAAAAAAAATTGTTTGCAAAAGATCATATTGTTTCTCATGTTTTATTCGGTTGGCAATATCTAAACTAATATTTTGCTATCTGTATCAAAAAGATAAGAAAATGCAAAAAATAATGTTTAGTCCTGTAAATGTACCTAGTTAAACCGAGCCAACCAAATCGACGCCATTATTTTATTTTTAACCGACTTCAAAAAAAGGAGGAGGTTCTCAAGTCGACGGTATTTTTTTTTGTGTAATAGTACACTGGATTATGGAATGGATAAAAATAGCAACAGTAAAATGTTGAACTCAAATCGAATAACGAACTGTAATGGGATTATGGCAGATTTATCACGTTAGTTGTCTGTCACACGATGATGCTAATAAACAGTTTAGTGTTTTAAAATAGAGTGACAACATTTTGTGACATATTCAGTCGTATTCTCGGGACGGATCGCGATACCTTGTGATCCTTGGAGGTAGTGGAAGTTGTGCAGCTTATAATAATGATGACGATGGACATAAAAAAACTCCAATCCAACAAAAGGTTTTCTTTTCGTTTACTTCGTTTTTTGGTTAAAAACAAAAAAAATGGTGTTAAGCCGTAGTCAGTCTATAATTGCAATGTTTTTAAGAATGATAATGAAATGGCAGCGCAAAAGAATATAATTTTTCTGTCTCTTAATTCATTACAAGTATTGACACTAGGATGAAACCTTGAATTTAAGCATGAATTATCTTCTAAATTAAAAAAAGCTTTTTATCTAAATGCACCTTTCCTGTTATGGTGTTTTTACACCGTGGCGTGTTAGAAGCAGTTTTGTGAATGGAACGAGCAGTAATTGACCGCGGGATGTTATTTTAGGCAAACCCTGCCTGTTAGTTTGGAATAAACTCCCGTGTTAGCCCAAAAAATATTTATGTAGGAAGGTATCTACATAACGATCGATGGCAAAATAAAGGTGTAAAAGCGGATGATTATAAAGATAGATAATAATTAATACCAAAAAGTGACAGACTTTTACTGTGTAGCCGTAGCACGAACGATATCGCAAAAAATACGTTCGTTAAAACATTCGATAGAGTAATTTGCATGGGAAATTTATACAGCGCCATCTACCGCCAAAAAGCAAAATGAGATTTTCCATGGGTAGTTACTCTATCGAGCACTTTTACGCGCGTTTTTTTCTCAATAGCTGTTCGTGCTAAGGGTACTGATTAGTCGTTTGAAATTTTTATGATTTTGAAAAGCATTTTTGTTAATTAAATCTTTTTCGATTTAAAAATGTTTTGTTCCGAAGCCACGCCTGATCCAAAATAATACTTACCTACACATATTTTTCTTAAAAATAAACAAACTCTAGTCAGAAAATAGCTTTTCATGAAGTTGATGTTATTATTATTATTAAACAGGCGAGCAGTTGTTGCAACTGATAGTGCCTGTATCCTGGTGATAGCTGGTGTTTAGACTATTTGTTCTGGCAAATTGTTCCACGCTTTGACCACTCTGTTGCTCAAAAAGTGCCTGTGAGGGTTGTTGTTGGATATTGTTAAATGTTAAAAAAAAACCCTAAAAGTGTAATATTAATATCCATTAACTAAACTGGGCAATTTGAACGGCCATCGACAAATTGGATTCGGCCCGTTCATCCCGTGCTGTAACACGTTAGACCAAATCGTTGGGCACGCTAATCGTTTTATACGGAGCGGTGTAAACCGGCTTTAAATGTTTTCGTTAATTTCTTTTGTTTTTGATAGTTTGTGTTTTTTGTTTACAACCCACCTACTATAGCATGGTTTTAATACAACACAATATAACGATCCAAAACAATCGAGTTTTAAGTTTTAGACCGAGGCCCTTATACGTGTATATACAATTTGCGAATTGGACATTTGACGTATTGTAAATTTTGCTAGATGTGCACATTTTTTTAATTGTACCTACATTATGCTACGAACGAAGGGTATTTTTGAAAGGCGTCGAGCACTCTTTACTTCTCATTTCCATTGTACATCCATAGCTGTTTCTTTAGTCGGCACGGCACTATTGACTCACGAATAAGGTTCAATATACAACAAACTACGTCCGACTATCGTGATTATTTTTAACCGACTTCAAAAAAGGGAGCAGGTTCTCTAGGCTCAACGCTTTTAGAAAATAAAAGAAGTTGTGCTCCAGCCCCACCCGACTACAATAGACGTGTTTTAATATTGATATGTGTAACGAATGATTCAAATATTATTTCTTGCTTTTTAGAGGTATTTAATTTTGAAGCTGTTTTTGTTTACAGGTTTTTTGAAGGAGGTTTTCCTTTTTTTAAAAAAAGCTTTTTTAAAAATATGCCCCCTGGTCCTCCTTATTTATTACAAACTTATCATTAATGTAACACCATTATTATATATTGTTAATTGCTAACTGTTAACATCAAATACAAGAGAATGAAAGCTCTTACAAACTAATAATCTCGGCATCTCTCATACTAAACAGATCAATTAACAAAATATCTAAAATGCTACGGCTCCACCTGCGTTAATGTTAACGTTAATGGTGATGTCCCACTACGCGTTAGCTAAGGCATCATATATTTTTAGTACTGTCGTTTGTTAATTAACACGTTAAATATGTTGGCCACATCTGCGTAACGTCTAGATTAACGTGTTAGGCTACGCGTTAAGGCGCAGGTGGAACAGGTAGCATATTAATTAAAACAAATGTCTGGCTATTTTTAATAAAATCCATATATTCGAAAACAATATCGAATCATTCAGTTTCCAAAGTCATTACAGTGTTGCACGGATTCACACAGTGGTTCACCGCAAGCAGTCATTATGGACAAAATAGATCGTAATTTTTATTCAACGGAGCAACAACGGACAATTAAGGTGCGCAGATCGATTCTTCCCCGTGAGACGCGGATGTGGTCACCTTTACAAGGTACGATCGCAGTGTACAACAACGATACTTGTGTCACACAACAACAACAAGTTGTGTGTTTTAAGAGATTTACTATATAAAAATTTACTGCAATAATGTAAGAAATTATTAAGAAAAAAAAAAATATTAACACAACAAAAAAAATAGTTTGTTGATCCTAGGTTGTATCATCTATTTGTAGTATCATCACGTAACATTTTGGTATACAAAGACCTATTGATATTCTTGTCACAATGTCACATACAATAGATACACAATTTGCCTGGGTATACAGATATTTAAAAAAAAACTCAAACTTAAAAAGAGAAGTATTTTCATAGAATCAATAAACCGTTTGTTCATCAGCCATTTTTGATGTCCCCACTGCTGGGGCACAGGCCTTCCTTATGGGTGGTAAGGAGGATGGGCCATAACCCACCACACGGGCCTAATGCGGATTGGTGGGTGTTAACGACTGCAAATGCAGCCGGGACCAACGGCTTAACGTGCCTTCCGAAGCACGGAGGAGCTCGAGATAATAATTTTTTGGTAACCCTTCCCATGACCGACCCTTGCGAACGTTGCTTAACTTCCGCAATCGCTGGACCAGGCGCTAAACCACTGCGCCACCGAGCTCCTCACCGTACGTAGAGTAGAGTTACCGTAGAGTTACCATAGAGTAGAGTTACCGTTTATTTAGCACCAATTTTTGTTTAAAAACAAGTAACATCATAAAAATCGCACAGTATAAATCCCTCGAACGAGATTTTGTTATTTATTTTTAGTTTGGTTGAAATATTGTAATGAAAGTGAGATGGTACCCGTTTGCATCGCACTAGAATTTTATATTTTACGCACGCTAATTATGTCTAAGTATTTAAGTACAGTTAACCATTGGGCATTTTTATTTTTTTTGTTCAAAGAATGTGGGCTATGTTCATTTAGTAATAAGTACATGCTTTGTTTTACTTTTATTGCAGTAATTCTATAGCTATTTTTACTTTTTAACAGTGGGCTTGGGTCATGTTACATTATGCATTTTTTCATTTTATTGCTCGAAAAATTTATGACTGTTTAAAGAATTTTTTTATTCAAATTGATTTGTTTATTGATTGTATAACAAGATAACTATTTTGTAAAACCAGCCTTGATGTGATAAGTAAAGTATAGGTAAAATAAATAAATAACAAGTCCTTACAAAACCAGAACTTAATTTAATATAGATCCATTAGATGTTATCATGTGTTTTAGTGTTAAATAATTAATAGTATCTCAGGTTATTAAACCGATAACGAAGTCAAGTTCGAGTCCCTCTAATTTTATGTATATTTTTTAAAAAGAATATTTCATAATAATTTTCATCAATTTTTTATCATAAACATAAAAATAATTGAATCCGAGTAATTTTTAAAGTTTGAAGCTTAAATAATGGGGTGATTTACCTTAGCTGAAATTATACGTTAGTATACATAAGTATACATTCATTCAGTAATTCGACCATAGGTCATCAGTATTGAACAATATCAATATCAAACAAAAGTTAAAAACCTCTTTTATCGTATTCAGTAATAAATTCGTTCTCTGAGACGGAAATCCGTGAAACAAACGTCTCTATCAATAATGTGATAACTATAGATCCCGTTTGATTTTTTTTCTTAACACATAATAAATCATACAAGAAAATATATTGCAGAAAAAAAACAAAATTATAGGTTGAGTTTGTTATTTTTTACACAATACTAAATAATATACTAGAAAAAATACGACTCGCACCAGATCAATACTCAGACGGGAATCGAACCCGCGACCTTTGGATATCCGGTCCAATGCTCTGACCGCTGAGCTACCGAGTCACTAGTGACATCGCCGAATTTCTTCTAGTATATCCTACTCTTACGCTGCAAGCCAGCGTTATTTCACCAATGTGAGGAATTACCTCGACATTCAATTGAAATATCTTTCCAGATATTTGGCAATCGATTAAAATGAAATAGCTATAGGTATAATTTTTAAATTTGAGATTTTTGCATTCACATTGCTATTTTTACACAATACTAAATAATATACTAGAAAAAATACGACTCACACTAGATTATTTAGTATTGTGTAAAAATAGCATTGTGAATGCAAAAATCTCAAATTTAAAAATTGTTTTTTTTTTTTGTAAAGATACCTTTAGAATTTATATAGATGAACGGGACCCTAAAAATTAACTGGCTAACATTTCTTCTGAAGTAAATCTTTGATTACTGTCGATATAATCAGCGTTCTATTAAAAAACATCCTGTAATTTACATAATTTCATCATTAAACTGATTAAACTCAACATAATTATATCAAAGCTCGCTTAGTTTCTATTCGATCTGATAATATTTGTCCGTAATAAACACCACAGTGGGATAAAGTAATCGAGAATGAATATTCATATATATATAATTTAATCTTTATTGATAAAACTAATTGAAAATTAATGCTGTTGGTTTTGGTAGAAAATTTGAGATATTGTAAAAACACAAGTTGCCAACCAGAGCAATGAATCTTCAATCTTTTGTATCCAAAACTTTGATCAAGAATATCCTAGATAACGCTTCACGAACTAAAACAGTGTACAAAAATGGCACAACAAATAGCGTCCCACTTACAAACTTGGCGCTTATTTTGTACATAATCACTTCTTATTTTGTACAAACTCACATTTTATATCACGTATTTTGTACAAAATAAGCTTATTTTGTACAAAAACACATCTTTTATCACTTATTTTGTGCAAAATAAGCGACCAGTTTGTAAGTGGGACGCTATTTGAGGTGCCATTTTTGAGATTCTGACCGGACATCTAGGGTATTCTTGATCGAAGATCCAAAATATCAATTTCCTTGGTTTCTAGAAAACATGTAAATTGTAAGTATGGTATTGCGAATGTTTTAAAGACGAAATGGTAGAGTCCGATAAAAAATAAATTGGGTTTGATTCTGCTATATTTATTGAACTTAAGTATGTTAAAGATTTGTCATGATATTACTAAACAAAGTTAAAAAAATATGTAGCTAAAAAACTTAACCATCACCAGTCACCACCACCATTAAGTCAGCTGGTAGTGTTGCAGAAGAATCGACAACCGATCAATCAATCATTCAAGCAACTTTCGCAAGGGCCAGTGATGGGATGGGTGACCAAAAAAAATATTATCTCGAGCTCCTCCGTGCTTCGGAAGGCACGTTAAGCTGTTTGTACTGGCTGAATCCAATCAGCAGTCCAACAAAGCAGTCGTTAACACCCACCAATCCGCATTGGGCCCGCGTGGTGGGTTATGGGCCCATCCTCCTTATCCACCCATAAGGAAGGCCTGTGCCTTAGGCGCGGGGACATAAAAATTGGCTGATCGTCTAATCTGGATTATAAATAGGATCAATAGCCCACTTCCCAGATTTCAGTCATTCTATCGATACCTTGTTCTACCGATATTAACAATGCTATCGATAGTATTGTTGAGTATTTCAATTACGATACTATCGATAGTAAGATCCTTTGATTTGATGTTACGACAATCGATTTTCAGGCAACACTATCAGCTGGATGACGTCTGCTGCTGGGCATACAGTGTCATTTTGTATTCATTCAGCATCATTATAGTCTGTGGTATATTCACCATCCAAATTTTGAGGATGTGTTCAGTCCATGAAACTGAACAACTTTCTCTAAGGAACACAAATGACTAAATATGTAAAAAAAATCGACTATCCATACAAATCAAAGAGATCACACGTGATCAATTTAGTATGGGATGACCAAAATTTTGTGGCGAAATTCGACACATGTTTCTTAGAGAAAGTTGTTTAGTTTCATGGACTGGACACATCCTTGAAATTTGGATGGTAAGTTCAAAATGACCCGATATAATGCCTCCCCCAAGGACCTAGGGCTCTATAGGCTAACGTACAATGCTATCGTAATCCCTCTGATTTGACAGATGGATGTGATACATTGCTACTTTTCTTTGGTAAGTAAGTTTTTTGTGCCAAAAAGAAGTGGCAATGTATCACATCAAATCGTCAAATCTTTTCGCCGACAGTCCTGCAGCACGATGATCCGACTTCGTCGACCCGACAATTCTCCTTTTTTGTCGGTTGGCACAAACTGAAGCATTATGATAAAGAAATTTTATTTTATTTTATTTATTAGGAAACTCAACAGCTTCTTTGCTACAATCATGCTTAAAATATAAACTTAAAAATTACACTTAGCCAATAACAGAGTTTCACCGCATGTTATAATACTACAGGCAAACTGTCTAAAAATATATAAAAATTAAGTAGGTAAGTAAAAAAAAAAAGTAGACTAAAATACAAACTTAATTAGGCAAGAGGTATGGTTGGCAGAATTAATGCATTTTTTAGTTAAGTTCGAGATATATATAATTATTATAAATATAAACAGAGACAAAACAAAAACAAATAAAAAAAAAACATAAAACAGTATTAAACATATATCATGCTAAAATAATAATTATAAATAACTAAATAAATAAATGCTTCACGAAACTGTCCAAAATGTAGTAAGTATGCTAACTACAATGTAGTAAGTATGCTACACTTTAGACAGTTTCGAGATAAGTGCACGCTTGAAACCTTGCTTGGACAAATGGAATATATCAAAATCGTGAAATTTATTATTGTACAGTTTGGATAAGCGAGTCATAACAGCATTCCTACCGTAGTTCGTACGATGTCTAGGCACAGACAGAAGAGGGGTTTTTCTCGTGCGGTACCTAGGAGTGCAGAACCTAATGGTGGCGAGTAGGTTGGCACTGTTCAGGTGATTATGAAGGATATCATGTAAAAGGCACATATCAAGTAATTCGCGACGAGATTTAAGCGACAACATTTCGTATTTAAGGCAGTCCTCTTCATACGTGACGCGGCGCGCACGGGTTTTGAAAGAGAGGTGTTTTATGAAAAGTTTTTGTATCCTTTCCAGTCTATTTGTATATATGGCATACTGCGGCGACCAAATGGGACTGCCATATTCAAGAATACTACGACAGTAGGCATAAAATACAGTTTTCAGACTTTGAACCTTCTTGAAGGGTTTGCATGTCCTTATGATAAAACCAAGGTTGCGGTATGACCTGTTAACTACACTATTGATGTGTTCAGAAAACAACATTTTAGAATCCAAAAGAATTCCCAGGTCCCTAAAGAAATCACAAACATCAATGATAAATAAACATACAATTTTGTTATATACACCGTTATTTTGTAGTCATGTTCTACCAATGAAACTAAACCTAATTTTAATAATACTATGGTTTTAGCCTCAGTTTAGTTTTAGCTGTCTATAGTTAATATTGTGAGGAGTAAAATTTTTTGTCGTTTTTCGACCCTGTTTCTTTGACAAAAACGTTGAGTTTTGCTTGGTAGTATACTCTCTTAAGTTAATTAAAACGACTGCAAAATAACGGTGATTGGCTGGCTTTGTTATTGAATCCAGGATTTGAAAAACCCTTAGATGGAAGATAAGGCGTAGTGTTACAACAACCGAATTACAAAGGCCGATTCTTTATTATAAGGGGGGAAACATGGATTGAAATGTGTACTCAAATCATTGTGGTCTATTTCTGTTTCATTTTAAAAGAGTATTTTCCTTCTAAGCTAAAGTTTTTGCAAGGAAACTATAATATCGAATAATTAAGTATATTTCCCGTAATCCTTTTAACGAAAGGTCCAGATACATGACATAGTCATACACACGTATATTCACCAAAAATACAGTCATAGATACAAAAATGTACTCACGATCGTCCCCAAAGTCCGAATAGGCACTCACATTCACATAAGTCACACACTCGCGCGCTTAACTTTCGCGTCACGGCTGCGCGCACGCACTTCGGAGAACACGTGTTGCGCTACCGCACTCCAAGAATACACTGGATTGCTGGGGCTTTGATTTTTTAACAAGACTGATATTCAATTGTTTTAATGCTTTTTTTTTAAATAATCGATAGTTTTGTGGTCAGCAGTGTAACAGTGTAATGTAACCCTATTGGAAGTTTCTTTCTAGAATTTTAATCTAGACTGAATCGCTTGCCGACTTAACAACACTGATATTCAATTGTTTTAAGTTTGGGAAGATAAGCAATTTGTTTTTTTCTAACTTAGGTTCTAAGGGGTTGGGTGTCGACAATTTATATCTTGCTTCGGTGATCATGCTAAGGTGCTGGATAACTTTTTCAGAGTCAAGCTTCCATTGGAAGGTCATTGACAATAAGTTTAGAGCTTAGCTTTAAATGAAAATGTCTCCTATTGATTTAATCTTGCTTTTTTATAAATTGACTTTATCAAATAACCAATAATAAAATGTTGTTGACAACTTGTTCGGTTATTTATAGCTTCTAATAAATTTATTGTTTCCGTACTTAAGTTTATCTTTCGTCGTATTTTCTATACTTATGTTACTATGGAATAATGAAACAAGAAATCTGAAACGTTGTTTTTATCATTTCCAGAACATTGGTTTTGTGTATTCATTGAAGCGAAAAGCACACCGAATACAATAGTATAAATGCCACAACATTTTTTTTTAAAAGAGAAACCGTCGATATCTCCTATTTTTTTTTCAGTGGTTGAGCTATATTATCTAGGTCTGGCCTTAATATAAATATTTTCAGTTATTATTTTGATTAATTTCTTGTTCAGGTTTCAAAGTTTATTTATCAATCAAAAATAGAAAAATAAAAATAAAAAAATCCAAAAGGGTACTGTCTGATTTTCTTGCAATGATGTTTTTTTTTTTATCATGGTGCAAAAACTCACGCATTAACGTCTCACCATGATACGTGAATCCAAAGAGCATAATATGTTTTTCAACACACTTGCTCGTAAAGTGAGCTTTATACATCGCTTTTAGGGCCATAAACCGAGCTATAACAAACGCGTGCAATAATATATAATACACTAGTTCGTAATAGAATTAACCCTACAAAGTCAAATTAGTACCTTACTGCAAGTTCTATGCGAGTAAACAGAGCATTCCCAATTTAGCCGGGTAATACAGTTATTTTTTTTTGACAACAAAGTGGTTTTATGCTGCTGAAAATTCATATACATTTTTGGAATAAATAAATGTGTAAGTCCTTAATTAAGTCAAATAAATATATAATTATTATCAAATTATTCGTAATTCACAATATTTTGTTATAAAATATTAAAATATTTGCATTTTGTCACTTAAAATTATAATTTTGAAGTATTACTAGTAGGCTGTATGCTCCTCACCCCTTTGTTCGCAAAATATTCTTGCGTTGGGCGTGTGAAAAAAAAACAAAAAAAAAACATGCGCGCCTTTTCCCATAATTATCATATTTTGTTTTTGCCATATTTGTTGTTGTGTGATAAATTACTTTGTTTTTTCCTCGCAAATGTGTTGAAAAACGTCGTATGAAACTCGTGAGCTCTTGCTTATTGCACACTCGGCTGAGTTACGCCCTAGCCTGCGGCTCGGGCTGCAACCCACAGCCTTGTGTGCAATGAGCAACCTAAGCTAACTTGTCTCATAATGTACTATTACGAAGGCATTTTTAAGTTAGGGCGCCCGTTGCGTTAAGCGGGAAACGCGCGCGGGTCGACATAGATAGAGCTTACTCACCCTTGACATGAAAAATAATTGGCAAAAAAATTCGTGCTGAACTTCTAGCTTGCTCAGTTTCTTGGTTTTGTGTAGTCATCATCCCTAAAAGACATTTTAGTCAAGAAAATCACATTCGAATTTTATAGTAATTTTCGCATTTTCTATTTTCGGTGCTGCACGCTCTACCTAGGTGTCAATTATCTGCTTAGATTCAGAATTACTTATTAATTAGTTGAATATTAAAACATGTCTAATTTCCTGAGCATTCAGGTTCAAAGTCTTAGATCCCAACTGAACCATTAATTAAAAACAAAGAGATTCAGATCTATCGTTGTGGACCTCATAGCTTTTATTCCTTTGAGAATGTGACATCACAGTACGTGAATGTTTTTTTCTAATTATTCTAACCGGACGTGACACTGTCTGAATATCCTCGCCGTACTCAGGAATGGGTTGTTCAAAACAATACGAAACGTGCTCTTTTATGTTGTTGGTTTTTATTTTTTATCCTTTTGTTTGTCTTTTCGCGGATTTTCTATTAACTTAGTGTTTTTTTATTCTGTATTTGGAACGCTCATCATAAATATTAGTTCAGTTAGCGGTTCAGGCGTGAAATGGTCACAGTCAGACAGAGATTTTTTTTATATGCACAACGGCATAGGAGGTATTCCAGTTATAGTGCTTGTCCTTCATCTCACGATGTTAAGTGACGATAAGGCCGAAGGTGGAAGCGCACTACACCCGGAATCCTCATCACTGAGGAACTGGCTATCTTACCTCTAACTGCCGGAACACAACATTTTTTACATTGTTGTTATGGCGGCAGACTTAGGTTAAATGGTGGTAGCTAGCCAGGCGGACTTTGTATTGAGCCCTTCCACCAACCTAACACAACTACAAATTGTACCCCCCCTGCCCCGGCAATCGAACCCAGGACCCATGTGTCTTACACGGGTGGGCGAACTTCTAGACTACAACCAACCAAGCAACCAACCAGTTTTTTTTATATTTTATTTTTTTATTTCGAAACTAAACCGCTTCTTTACAATAACTTGTACAAAAAGAAAACTTAAGCTACCTACTACAGAGTTTCACAACATATTGTGTTATACACATGAGTTGATACACTTCTCCAATTATTCCTATGTTAACGTATCATAAAGGTGTTTTGATCAACAGCAAAGAACTGTCTAGGCCTAGCTAATGAATAAATTAATCAGCTTAGGAGACCATTGAAACTTAATTCCTTCGTTAGCAAATTGCTTCTGAGGCCTGTAATGGAATATCCTGAAACAATTACATTGTGGAGGCGCCGAGACGCGCCTAGGCTGTTCACATAATTTTGTGGGAACCCCTGTCTCGAGTGTATGGGGTTTTAGAGTAGAATAGGTGAATAATAGTAACAGGCTTAAATATTTCAGTAGATAGAGGTGTAGAGACATTTCACAACAGAATTGTTTCATGTTAACGTTGTGATTTGCGACTCGTTAACGAGTAACCTTACAAAACCTCGTTGCCAACCTTTATTATAGTATGTACACATTATTTAATAATGCTTAAAGACCCGTCTTACTATATGAAATTCCCGTTATTGAAAAAAGTCCAACTAAAAATAATGTGTCCATCACTTCGATCAAGGATATCCGAGATGTCCGGTCAGAGTCTCAAAAATGGCATCTCAAATAGCGTCTCACTAGGCTTACTGGGCGCTTATTTTGCACAAAGTAAGTGATAAAAGATGTGTTTTTGTACAAAATAAGCTAATTTTGTACAAAATAAGTGATATAAATGGGAGTTTGTACAAAATAAGAGGTGATTATGTACAAAATAATCGCCAAGTTTGTAAGTGGGACGCTATTTGTGGTGCCATTTTTGCGTACTGTTTTAGTTCGTGAAGCGTTATCTAGGATATTCTTGCCATCAGCCATTTTTTATGTCCCCACTGCTGGGGCACAGGCCTTCCTTATGGGTGGTAAGGAGGATGGGCCATAACCCACCACGCGGGCCCAATGCGGATTGGTGGGTGTTGACGACTGCAAATGCAGCCGGGACTAAAGGCGTAACGTGCCTTCCGAAGCACGGAGGAGCTCGAGATAATACATTTTTGGTCACCCATCGCATGACCGACCCTTGCGAACGTTGCTTAACCTCCGCAATCGCTGGGCCAGGCGCTAAACCACTACGCCACCGAGCTCCACTAAAAATAATGCTTGGACTTTATTATTGATGCCCCCGAAAAGAAAAGAGACGCTTTTTGTATAAATATCTCTAATAATAACAAGAAATCTTTCCAGAACTTCCTTAAGCAAGACAATAAACATTTACCTCGCAAATTAATAAAACTTTGTCATATCCTTTATCACTCCTTCCCACGTTATGCTAACCGTATGTGCGAGTAACCGAATATCTTTGACACCTAACAACCGCTCTTCCCTACTACTTTCACATAAGGTCGAAAATCCATTACCATGCACATCGGAATAGGATTTACGCTCTACAAGGCCGACGCATCCACTTCCTGGCAATGGTTTAAAGTTTTTTTAGGATTTCGAAAAAACAAACAACATCATCAGCTGAACTCGGGGACTCTATTCCACTAGTTTATTCGAATCATTTAAATCCGATGTAATGAACTAGACTTTTGTTTACCCAGTGTATTTTAGGTAGTACCTATTTAGGTGCTAATAATAAAGTTGTATTTCGATATTATGTTAAAATAATGTTTGCAGAATGGGAGCCGACAACGTGGTTTGAATTTCAGTGGTTGTTGACTTCGCTGGATCAATATATTAGGTAAGACAGTGCCACAAATAAGATTGGCACAATTTCTCTTCATCATCATCATCATCATATCAGCCGCACGACACCCACTGCTGGGTATAGGCCTCCTCTAAGGATCTCCACGACGATCGGTCCTGCGCTGCCCGCATCCAGCGGCTTCCCGCTTACAATGCTGTAATTCTGAGATAGGCCATCCTACTAAAATTAACGCTAGTAGAATAGAATAACAATGTATGGGAATGACATAAGCTAACGCTTAGCTCCTGTCAATCACATACATTTTCATTCTACTCTACCAGATAGATAAATATGAGATAGATAGATGGTAGATGATTTATTAGAGTCACAAACACACATGCGCATAGACAAAAATTAAAAAAAACAGATAATTTCAACAATCAATACTGCATATTGGCAACTAAATAATATTGGTTAAATTGTGTGCCACAGCGATGCAAATAGGTAAAAGCTCAGCGTATATCTTAGCCCCGATGATGGAGCAAAACACTGGTTTTAACGAGCGTTATTTTTAGTAGAATATTATTCTGATTTCTGTGGTAGAATAGTCATTTGAGTAGGCCCTCTGTTCCCAATAATAGGTAATACTTGTTCGAAAGTATGGTAATGAATAAACGTATAGTCAGGTGGGGTAAGTGAAACATACTTTATTTTTATTTAACAAGGTTTAGTAAAGCTGTAAAACTCGCAATTAAAGTAGCTGTGTAGGCAATGTACTCCTCATTAAATCAGCCTTTAACGGTATAAATATAAATATCTAAAGACTTTCATTAAGCAACAAAATCACGAAAAGAATATAAAGGCAAAGAAGTGTTTCACTTACCCCTGACAAGGGGGAAGTGAAACAGTGGCCAAAATAGCTTTAAATATTGAGTCAATTTAATTAAAAACAGGTAAAAAGGATCATTTTAAACTGTTAACATCCAAAATGTATCAAATTCTAATAAAATAGGGTCCAGTTTCAAAGGTTTATCAAAAAAACGTAATTTTCATTTATAACATAACTTAATTTTCTTTTTGGTTTACTAGCTAGTTTAATGATCGCAGCGATATCTGTGTTATATTGAGGGCAGTAATTCGTCATTCCTGATTTATCGACACATCGCTATGAGAATAAAATACGATAGTTTCTTAGATATGGTTGGGTGTTTCACTTACGCCGGTGTTTCACTTACCCCACCTGACTATATATGAATTTATAAATTCAGTGGTTCCCATTACTCGTCCTCAGAAGAGGCTAAAAACTGTGTCACATCGCGCCAATTATTGCGTATTACCAGCTTGGGTTATTTTCTAGTTACCACCCAAATAAAAAAACATAGGGCTATATTAAAAAAAAAATACAGTCCATACAAACAATCAATACAAACAAGTCCATAAAATCAAAGAGAGATCAGTGATAAGTTTAGTAAGGGATGATAATTTTGTGGCATATTTAGAGTTTCGACACTTTCAGTTTCATGGACTGAGCACTTATTATTTGAATGGTGTCTTAAAAACAACAAAGTACCTAACTCACCTTATGTGCTTACTAGACATGAAATAAAACACTTTTTAACGGATACTAGCGAGGTTTTATTGTAAGTACTTAGGTAATTAGTCGGGAAAATAAAAAATCAAACCAAATACCAATTAATTACCAAAGTAATTTCAATAAAACCGCGCTAGTATCCTTTAAAAAGTGTTTTGAAATACCTAAATATTTAATAGAATAAATACGAAAAAATATACAAAATACGAGCAAATCACAATTCATAAATGTACCTGTATAATAATAGTTCTATAGTAGCAATTTTTAATTAAGTTATCAACAAGGTTTGATTTAAGACACAGGATATTGGCCGATGTATTTTGATTGGTATTTCTCCTGTTTATTTAAATTGTAAGCAAGAAGAGTTATTTGTCTCATTATTAATTGGAAGTTTGTAATTCGCCTCCGTTTAGGGTGACCAGATTGTTTGAAAAGACCGAATAAAACACTTGATTTTACAAAAAGTGTTGTAACAAATCAGGACAAATTAAAAGCAATGCCATTAGCCTACGCAAAATGCACTAACGTCTGGACAAAAACACACATAGTGTAATGTTCCTATTTATATATTAATTTAATAGATTTACCAGCACAAGAACGTATGGTCAAAAGCAATGCCATTAGCCTACGCAAAATGCACTAACGTCTGGACAAAAACACACATAGTATAATGTTCCTATTTATATATTAATTTAATAGATTTACCAGCACAAGAACGTATGGTCCAAAGCAATGCCATTAGCCTACGCAAAATGCACTAACGTCTGGACAAAAACACACATAGTATAATGTTCCTATTTATATATTAATTTAATAGATTTACCAGCACAAGAACGTATGGTCAAAAGCAATGCCATTAGCCTACGCAAAATGCACTTACGTCTGGACAAAAACACACATAGTATAATGTTCCTATTTATATATTAATTTAATAGATTTACCAGCACAAGAACGTATGGTCAAAAGCAATGCCATTAGCCTACGCAAAATGCACTAACGTCTGGACAAAAACACACATAGTATAATGTTCCTATTTATATATTAATTTAATAGATTTACCAGCACAAGAACGTATGGTCAAAAGCAATGCCATTAGCCTACGCAAAATGCACTAACGTCTGGACAAAAACACACATAGTATAATGTTCCTATTTATATATTAATTTAATAGATTTACCAGCACAAGAACGTATGGTCAAAAGCAATGCCATTAGCCTACGCAAAATGCACTAACGTCTGGACAAAAACACACATAGTATAATGTTCCTATTTATATATTAATTTAATAGATTTACCAGGACAAGAACGTATGGTCAAAAGCAATGCCATTAGCCTACGCAAAATGCACTAACGTCTGGACAAAGACACTCAAAGTAAAATGTTCATATTTATGTATCCATTTAATAGATTTACCAGCACAAGAACGTATGGTCACCCTTACGCTGTTTTATAAGAAAGCTTTTTTTCAATTAAAACCAGTTTTAATATCCGTTTTGAGACTACGAGCTGTGATTTAAATAGAACTAGTAAGTGTTTTATACTCATGGCTATTTTACGGTTATTATTTTATTAGGGAAAATTACATAAACGCATAGATGTCAATGTTCACAAAAATAGAAACAATTTAAGCTAACTAACATAATTAAACTACGATATTATTTCCACATAAGTAAATAACATAGGAGGTGGTGCGAAAATTTAACTTATTAAGTTTATACAATACTAAATAATATACTAAAAAAATACGACTCGCACCAGATCAATACTCAGACGGGAATCGAACCCACGACCTTTGGATATCCGGTCCAATGCTCTGACCGCTGAGCTACCGAGTCACTAGTGTGACATCGTCGAATTTCTTCTAGTATATCCTACTCTTACGCTGCAAGCCAGCGTTATTTCACCAATGTGAGGAATTACCTCGACATTCAATTGAAATATCTATCCAGATATTTGGCAATCGATTATTTATTATTATTATTTATTTATTATTTATTATTCATTTATTACAATGCGAACTTACAGCTAAACCAAAACATTCACATTGGGCAATTTACTTAGGTAAAAAAATAATTTACAATAAATATATCTTATTGGGTCAGTATGGATGTCGGCATCTTGGACATCATTCAAAAAACGATTAAAAAGAGTAATAGCCGTAGGTGTGGGCGCATTACGAGCATGCTGCGTGTGTACAGCAGGAGGTAGTGCCAATAGGTGGTGCCGACGACGTCGACCAACACGCACGTAATTCTGCGGGACATAATAACTTATAGAATTCAGCACTGTGGGATTGTCCACTTTATTTCGCAACAAAAAACAATAATGCATTGCAAGTATGAGTTTACGTCTGACTTCCAATGTAGCAAGGCCCACCATTCCCGTTACAAATAATGACGGGAACAAGAAGGGATAGTATCCGAAAGTTCTTTTATAAAGGTACCTTGCAAACTTTCTCTGTACTCTTTCAACCATGAGAGTGTACTTCTTGGTTCTAGGATCCCAGATGATTGCACCAAATTCGAGCACACTGCGGACGTATGCGTTGTAAAGCATAACAGCTACGTTTAAGTTACGAAACTGAGCAGCGGTTCTAGAAATAAACCCAAGAATCTTGTTTGCTTTCTTACAAATAGTCACGATGTGCTCCCGAAAGCTTAGTTGACTGTCCATGATAACACCAAGATCTCGAATTGACTCGACTTTCTCTAAGACAATTTGATCTAAAATATAGTCATATGCAATAGGTATCGGAGACCTGGAATAAGTAACCATTTTACATTTTGAGGTATTAAAGTTCAAATTGTTTGTCTTCACCCATTGCAAAACTGCATCAATATCACGCTGGAATTGCACACAATCCGAGATGCTACCAATTCTGTGAAATAATTTCATGTCATCAGCAAACATTAAACATTTGGCAGTGCTCAGAACGCTCGGAAGATCATTTATCATCAGTGTGAACAGGGTTGGTCCCAATATTGACCCTTGACTAACACCTGATCTCGTGTATGTAGTATTCATCCGAAACGTAATTGCCCAGCTTGACATATTGCCTACGATTTCGTAAATAGTCCGCAAGAAAATTAAGAAGCTTGGGAGAGAAACCATGACAAGACAGCTTCGAGAGAAGAACATCGTTATCAACGACGTCAAACGCTTTCCTTAGATCGAAATAGGCAGAGTCAACTTGGTAGCCCATGTCCATCTGAGTCGTGACGTAGTCCACAAACACAATCTGGTTCGTTGTAGTGGAGCGGGCCTTACGAAATCCATGTTGTGAGTCGTCAATAAGAATGGCTAGTTTGATTTGTAATGCTCATATTAATGATGGTTTCGAAAACCTTTGCAAAGACAGATAGCACAGCAACAGGCCTTTGACAAGTTACGTCTGCTGAAGAGAGATTAAGATGAAATAGCTATATAATTTTTAAATTTGAGATTTTTGCATTCACAAGGCTATTTTTATACAATACTAAATAATATACTAGAAAAAATATAAAAATAGCATTGTAAATGCAAAAATCTCAAATTTAAAAATAATTAAGATTAATTTAATACATAGGAACGATTATCTTGTTCCTATGTTAAATTCTCAAAATAAACAATTAAAAGTCACGAATTTCAGGATAATAATTGGGACAAAGAAAAAGATATCCCGATTTTATTTAAACTAGAGCGTTGCTCTATCTCTGGAAAGTAAATAAAAAAGGCGTTTAATTTTCTAATTGAAGCTAGCGGTAACCAAAGGTGAACATAACCGATTGTCTTCGATAGAAATCGAAACAGATGTATGAGAAGTATGGCATGGTTTTTACAATAACTAATTCAAACGGAATGAAACGATTTTAAAACCGTAAAATAGTTACACGTTTTGTTTAGTTCGTTAAATGATTGAAAATGTTGCAACTTTTATTATTCAGAATGATAACTAAAAACAACTACGGGGGTGAAATCGAAAACAGTTGACAAGTTTTGTGGTGCGGCTTAGACCGTCAAACTGAACGACTTTGTCTATGGCCAACTTAATCAGAGCAAAAAAACCAGAGTATGGTAGAAAGCGACCATTAAACTGAACAACTATGGCACCCACTCTGAAATCGCGGAAAAAGAATCAGCTGTTTCATAACGAAAATATCAAAATTGCTGATTATTCTCCGCCCTCTCTGACTAAGACTTCCACTTTAGCACCCCTACGGAAAGTTAACCGTGGAACACCTAGGTGAACTACTTTGGTGTTCCACGGGTTAGAATGGGCCGCGTTCGTCACTAATGAGCCGTTCATACGGGTCAAGTTGTTAAGTAATTTAGTTAAGGCGAGGCCAGTTCACGAAATTTACTCTTTCACTATGTCTTTAGAATAAGGTTGAATATTGCATAACTTTAATTGACGCTTCGCCAGAAATTTGACGAATTTTAAGTACATTTTTATTGATTTCTGAAATACTGGCTCATTTATTAAAAATGTACTCGGTTATTGTGTTAGATCGATAAAAAAGCTATCCTTTTTGCATAAAAAATCATATCACTGTCGTTGAAAATTACGAAATCCGACGATTTGAAATTTATTTTTATAAGTTTTTATGGTGTTATTCAGGATTTTTTTACAGAGTTACCATGCCATTTTTCAATATTCTGTTCGTTTAATTTGCTTCTTTGTTTCTTTTTCAGTCTACAGTAATTTTTGTGAAGTAGAATTTTACATAAGTGCTTCACATTGGATGTTCAAAAATCAGACTTTTCATCAGATCGTGAACTGGCCTCGCCTTAAAGTTGTCGGTCAACTAAATTTTCGCATGTAAATAGCCAATTAAGTAATAAGTTGTCCATTAAGTGGGCAAGTGATTAAGTAAATAGAATCTAGTCTATTTTTTGGGCAAGTTAACGCGCCGCCCGCACCGCATTCCCCCCCGCATCCTCGCTGGGCGTGGCCATGCTCTGTACTTGCCACTTGCTGCCGATTTGCGGGATTTCTCCCGATTTCAGGAAATATGAACCGTAGTAGTGATTATACGGGAATCGATTTAATTCGGGACTTTTCGGGAAATTCGTGTAATGGCTCTTATAAAAACGCCCAGAACGCGTTATGGTAATCATAGAATTACCACAAAGTGAAATTCGCGTCGTGGTCAACATACCAAACGACCACAACGCGTTGTGGAAATGAAGAAAAGAAGAAGAAGTTAATAAAACAGGTGCAATCGATTTTCAACCTTAGTTCTGGCTTAGAATTCGGGTATTATGGCCTTTTTTATCTTTTTTTCATACACACTGGCTACTTACTGCATAAACAGTTTGAACGGCTATTCACTAAATTTTAACTTCAAATTAAGTTGCCCATTTAGTTACTACTTAATCGCTTGACCCATGTAAACAGCTCATAACATACTTACGTTTAGTTCGCGCATGGCCGATACGGCGCGCACACGAATTTTTCTGCAAAGTGGTAAACCATAATGTTATAGTATATATTAGTATGAGTTGCCGACCATACATAATACATCCGTATTTAAAGTTTTGAAGATATTTTTTCTAAAAAATATTTTAATTAACAGCCTGGACATATCAAAGGATGACAAGACTCATTAAAATCACAAATCGATAGTCGTGATACGGTGTGGTAGGTAGGTCCCGTAGGTGGGCCTGCATTTGAATGAGTTGACGTAATTGTTTCCTGACCCTCTTCCACGCAAAAATATCGGGGGATCAATAGACAAGATTTCTGGGTCAAGGATTTTATTTTATGTAGAGAAGACCATAACTTTGTCCAAAAAACACGAGTCAAAAAATTTTTACCTCCCTAAATCAATCACGAGGTAATTTTTTTAACGTAAATGTTAAAAGATAACGTTACCATTTTGATTAGTTTATAGTTTTTTGGCGTTTTTTACCTACGTTTTGTGCAGAAAGTTTATATCCTTCATAAAAAATAACCTATTTAAATCTTTTTCAATCAAATAAAAACCAATACCCGAGCAGAATAAAATACTTATATTAATAAATACTTTGGGAAAGTGCTATTGAGCATTGGCAAATTATATTGGAGTACCTAAGCTCCACATTTCTGCCTTTATTCAAATTACTTCCTATTATCGTAAATCATCTTGAAGGAAAAGAAAAAAGAGAGTATTTTATTTCCAAAGCCCTTCGGCTGATTTTCCAATACTCTATAGTGGATATGATTAAGTAACTCTTGAAAAACTTAGATCATTAGTAGCAATGAATATGTGGTTAAGTGTAATCTAGGTTTCTTCAAACTTATAGTCGTTAGTGTCAGAAGTCAGCTACAAAGGGAATGATAAATTGAGAATCTCCCTTTTATTTAGTATGGCCTTCCAATCTTTATATCTTTTTTTTTCAGACTTTAAGGCACTTGTATGCTAGCCTCGTACAAGTAGACAGGATCATTAATCTTTGGCCGAATATCTCATTTTGCTGGACGAAAATGGTATTACGTCATTGCTAATGGTTGAACTTTGTGCATTGACGTTGTAGATTTGTATTATATATTCCGTCAAAGTGGAAGGTTTACAACGTAAAAAACTTTGCTCTGAAATCCCAATTGTCACCAGTAAAAAGGTGAAAACTCATGCGTAGGTAAACAAATAACTGATATTTTTCAGGATTATGCAAAAACTACTACCCAGATCTCTGTTAAAAATAATGGGACCACACCTAAACCGTAAGAATATTTTTATTTATTCTTATGCCTAAACTATGTTCTATCAGATTTTTTATTATTAAAAATGGTTAACAACTGGCTAAGTTATGGTTAAACATACATAATAAAAGTAAAACAGCACGATTTATTTAGAACAGTCAATGTACAGATAGTGATGTCTGAAGACCATGCACCCATTCGAACCGTCTACTCTTCACCATTTATAGTTCCCCCTTTTTGAGTTTTATAAAGTTTTTTTTTCAGTTTGCGTATCTTGACTTCGGCTTGTAGCTTGCGAACCGCTAGTGTAGCTTCTCTGACACTCACAAGTGCTTGTAGCAGACTAGACTGAATAAATCATATTTTAATTTTAGGTTTTGATTTAGTCGTTGCGTTGATGTAAAAAATTGAGCTCAATCATTTATTTGCTCAATTTATAGTGACTTGGCTTAGTGCCAAATCCGACTGGTTCGTTTTGTTACAATCCCTTACCCAAGTCTTTCTGACAACCAACCAACTAAGATTGTTGTAGTGTAACACTCGTGTTTCTGATTTTCATATTACAAGCCCTTTTACCACTAGAGGCGTAGTTGTGAAATATTGTACTTATTCGTTGATTTGTTCTCCTAATCTCGCGCTTGCCTTAGTTAGTCCGTAAGCCCGCGACAATATTGCCTACGTCATTATATGACATCACGATGAAATGCATGGCACACGGTCGGAAATGTTGTGCAGAGCGAGGATCAGAAGACTACCGCAAATAAAATTGGCCGGAAGCTTGAGAAAATCTTTCACTTCCGGTCAAAATTTTAAGGTTATATTTACGTCATGTGACATCAGTACGAGACCCGTGGCGTGGCATCATTTAGCCTTTCAATAGTTAAGTAGAAAGAGTTTACATAAGTCTGTCAGTTCTGAAATGGCCTGAAAGTACTTGACAGACTTCCGGCCATTTCAGAACTGGCTTACGGACTATTATGGGTCAAAGATGAGAAACTTTTTATACTATTAGAACAATGTACTATGTTTGTGGAAAATAAATAATTTCAATTCTTTTTCTATTTCTATATTTTCAGCACTGAAACGAATTGAAATTATGGGTCTCATTGATCTCTTTTGTCTATTTCAGTTTTGACAAATTCGTTAAAAACCAATAAATGGAAGAGCTTGGCCTTCATCTCTAAATATTTGCTGTGCCTTTTTTCTGGGTCTACAATGTACTTTTTTATTCTATGCATACCTTAACCTACCATCCTGTTAAGTATATTGTAGAATGCAATAAATTAAAATGAAATGAATTGAATATGTTAAGAGGGATAAGTAAGGCTGAAGTGGAAGCGAAATTCTCAACCACTGGTGAACTGGCTATCTTTCTAAATTTGCCGGAACACAACAATGTTAACCTCAATGTTATGGTTATGGCGTCAAACTTAGGTAAGATGGGGTAAGTAACATAAAAAATAAACAGGTCCTTCTGCTTCTGGCACAGGTGGCCAATCACGAGACCACAGAGGCGGTATTTAGTGGCTGCGTATCAAATATCTGGGGTAAACACGCCATCAATCACACCGTCGCGGTCAAGTGCATCTGCTGGCAGTGACCGCTTTCAATTAAACACCAAACTTGGGAAAGTCTTATTAGAACGCGACTTCGCGATCATCGCGCGAGTAAGCGATGCGACCATCGCGTGCTCGCGCGATGACAAGAAATGTGTGTCCTAAAAACTGATTTACATTATCTTAGTCTTTAGTAGAGTGCTTTAGTAGCGTGCGAGTAGATTCGAATGCGAGTGCTTTAGTAGTTTTGGTGCCTTTCCAGTGAGCGTTTACATGCTTCCAGTACAGTGTCATTTGACTAAAGCACTCTACTAAACGCTACTAAAATGTCAGTTTACATGCTTCCAGTGCGAGGAAAGTGTCGCGTGGAGGGTGAGCGGGCGGCAAGGGCGCGCGGGGGTGCTATTGGAAAGCGATGATTCCAGTTGAAAGGCTACTAGAACGTTACTCTCTTTAGTCATAAGACGACCGTTTACATGTTCAACTAAAGCACTGTCCTAAAACACTCTACTAAAGACTAAGGTAATTTATTTTTATTTTATTTACATGGCACAATAACAGACAACAGACACAAAATCATAAAAAAGACAAACTTACATACATACAACATACAAACGATCATCGTACCGATGACGCGACGCGATTATCGCGCGAATGCCAATTAGGACTAGGACACCTTTTCGACATCAGTAATGTTTGATTTGATCGCGGATTCGTACGAACTTACCTACCGTACCGAAGTCCGATCCTCGTTCTAGCTCAAGAACTGCATGAACTCATTCCACCTTC
The DNA here is from genome assembly GCA_950108535.1 of Agriphila straminella. Classification (NCBI taxonomy): domain Eukaryota; kingdom Metazoa; phylum Arthropoda; class Insecta; order Lepidoptera; family Crambidae; genus Agriphila; species Agriphila straminella. Next base: position 1,294,513 of record OX467321.1, on the reverse strand, counting down.
TCCTTTCTACCATCGGACATCCAGATGCACTACAGGTTACCACCCGTTCTTAGTTGATATACCTTTTCTGCGTACCAAACGCTACTAATCATCGTTCATAATGCGCACAGCTATGGAATCGAATTCCCTGCCGGCGTCTGTGTTTCCGAGCGCATACAACCTGACTCTATTCAAGGCCAGAGTTAATAAGCACCTTCTGGGCAAGCTGGCTCCATCGTAGACCCCGTCTTTGCTTTTTGGGCAAGACTGGGGTCAAGAGCAAACCCATTAAATATAACAAAAAGAAGTTAGTTCGCGCGAATAGATTTCAACGACTCGACCGCGTCGCGTTTGATCGCGGATTCGTACGACTAAAATTTGCGCGAACTTGCGATGATCGCGTAGTCGCGTTCTATTAGGATGCGATGTTATGCGAATAGCCTTTCATACTCTACACTTTTTTGAAAATGTTTGTATGAAAGACTTCGTGATAAACTGCCATTTTAAAAACCCACTGCTGGAATACACACAGACCTTCCTTTTGGATAGATAATGAGGATTGACTACAAGAAGGCAAAGAACTAGAATAGTTTTATGCTACTTTAGCCCGAAAGTCAAACTATTGATTTTTTTCCAAAAATATAGGATAGTTCTTAGTACAACGTCTTGCGTATATTCATTAACTCACTGCATCTGGATATCAAACAAATTTTATAATTCATCTGGATATAATCCTCATATATAACTTTTTACCAAATCCTATGACAATGTTTAAGGCTCGTTAAAAATGCGCGCACCGTGTCAAGCCGGCGCGGGTGTAATCGACCCGTCGGGATGTGTTGACGCCTCGTAAAATGGTGGCTTAATTGAAACGGTGGCTTGGTGGATTTGGCCATGAGCCATGGGGTAGGCTCGTTTGAAGATTTAACAAGGACGTGTGTGGGAATTTGAGCGGTAAAATTGTATGAGTTGGATTTTACTTGGTTGGTATTTGATGATTGAGTGAGAGATTTGCCGAGTTTTTTTGTTTATCGATTATGCATATTGAAGGAGAATGGGTCTAGAGTTGGGTTTAGTCCCGTATACCTACCAATTTTTTCTTATGTTTGTTTTTTTGTAGAGATTTTGATTGATTTTTGTGATCAATTAACGGAATCGAAAATCGCAGATAACCTACTTTGTTTTCACTTTGAGAAAGATGAATTTAAAGAAAACATAATTCTTCTCGGCAGTCCGGTAGAGAGAATGAATGAATTTACTTGTTGCAAAGAACGTCTTATGCAAAACGAACCGGACCCAAAATTGTTGTTTTTATTAAACACTTTATTTATTGCACCAACGTTTTTATTGAAAATTATGTGATTGAGACACTACTGTCGGTACTAATGAGGTGGACCGATGGGAATGGCGTTGTGACCCGAATGTAAAGAGATTGTACACTGGACTGGAAGACAGTTGGAGTATTTAGTGCGATAATAATTCAGACATTAAATGCTACACTTGAATAATAACAATATAACAACAACAGGCACTTTTGTACCACAGCAATCTACTCGCGTACAAATTGGAGCAACTAAATTTCTAATTCTGATGAATTTAGTATACTTTCAGATAGTTTAAACCTTGGAAAAGGTCATAGGCTGCTAAATTCCGAAATTCACATCATCATCATCTCGTGCCATCTTCATATTGGAGTTTGGCGGTCAGTTAACAATAGTTTTTGCGATCCCATGCAGCGTCTTTTAACTGACGATAGCCAAGTCCAGTCCACTGTTTGATGTCGTCCAGCCATTTGCGTCTCGGACGTCCCGGACCTCTCTTTCCCGGAATTTTGCCTTCGAGGATTAGCCGTGGGAACTCGTACAAGGATCCTCTTTGCATGTGTCCGAAAAAGGCGACCATAAGTCTCATGACTGTGGACATCAGTTCTCTTTTGCTGTCGGCTTTCTGTAGAACTTTGGCGTAAGATGTGAAGCTAGTCCAAGGTTTTTTGAACATTTTACGTAGAGTCCGCATCTCGAACGCTTGCAAACGGTCGCATATTTCTTTTAATAAGACCCACGTTTGACAGCCATATAAGAGTGTAGACCAGACGTAGCATCTCATAATGCGGTGTCTTATACAAATTTTAATTCTGGGTCGCAAAGGACTTTGGACATTCTTTGGAAATTCACATGGGAAATTAAATTTTACATTGATAAAGTTGCAGACAAAGCTAGTTTATATTATATTACTAAACTAGTGGCTCTCTGAGCTGTAGACCTCGATTTTGTGACATTTTTGATCATTTTCGAAATGGCTCAAATATGATATTTTTTTCGAAAAATTTCGAAAAACTGAATCTACAAAAAAAACAATGTAATTATCCAACCTCCTCACAAAATTTCACAAGAATCGGTTAAGAAATACAACCTGTAGAGGAGAGTAGACGGACAGCCAGAGAGACCTACGAAAGCATTTTTGCCCAAGCAGAAACAGAGACACTATTCGCGCTCGTTCGGTCAACAAAATATATAAACCGTTTAATTCCAATATCCACATACACACGATGCGTTGTACAGTAGTCACAAAGGTAGTGACACGTGTTACACCGCTTACTATTCGGTGGAAGTAGGCGAGCTAAATCACAGGTATCAAACATGTGGTTCATCACTTGCCACTGGAATGCTGAGCAGTTAGACATAGTACACACTGTACTGGACGCAGACGGAACATAAAAAAAACTAGAGTCACTACGGATACGAGAGAGGGCGAAATACAATTTTAAACACGTGAGAGTAATGCTGCATGATGTCCTTTAAAATGTATTTTGTGTCGTAGCTTTCAACTTTGTATTTAATGTAAAAGTTAGGATTTTCAATTAACTAGACAACTATTTTACATACCGATAGTTGCAGCTGTAGTATGTATAACTTATCAATAAATTAAAAAAAGAGAAGAAAAAAATTGCTAATGAAATTATATAAAAAATATTTTTAAGTAGGTAACTGACTTAAAATTATCACCGGATTATAGCTGGATAAAAGGTGGTTGTTATATGACGAATTTATACTTATTGAGCTCTTTGTATCACCACACGTTTTTGATACTTATTCAACCGTGAGTCCTTTGCCTTACATTTAATCACGAACGTGGTCAAAGAACTTGTAATAACATTTCTATATCTTCGATCTGAAGGATCTATTTTTACTTTTTATTGCAACAATATGCGTGACGCAGGGCCTTAATGTTTAACAGGAAAATAAAGTATCTGAGAAAAAACCCGCCTGCATAAAAAGACAAGTCGACTGAAAAGATGGAAACAAGATTAAATAAATATTAAAGGCAACATGTCATAATAACATGCAGTCGGAGGCATGCATAAAGAAAGTGACATTATGAATGATTGAATTATATGCCTCCGACTGCATGTTATTATGACATGTTGCCTTTAATATTTATTTAATCTTGTTTCCATCTTTTCAGTCGACTTGTCTTTTTATGCAGGCGGGTTTTTTATTTTTTTTATTTATCTCTTTTTAGTTATTATATTTTACGGTCATGATATACCTTTTTGAAATCCTTATAATAAGCCCTTTAATTTGACACCCATATTGCAGTATTCTAAAAAATTTTTTTTTCTCTCTACGTATAATAGCACCGTACAGCCGCCATGTTGGTTTTTTTATAACGCCACCTTCTTAAGAACACTTGGGCTGAAAAGACCAATCTAACGATATCTTAATCATAGAAATCCGTTCAGCCGTTTGAGAGATATGAGGTAATAAAGAATATTACATACAAACAAACATACTTACAAGATACGCGCGAAATACATAACCCGCAGTCGGGTAAAAATAACGTCTGGAAGTTGTAAAATTAACAACTGCGTTTCTTCTTATCATTAAAAGGGTATTATTTTGCTATATTTTGTGAACTCTAAGACTGTTATTTTGCAAAAACGTAAACAAATATATAAAATTAAGTTTATAAGAAACTTCAAATATTAAGTCCTTGATGATTAAAAACAGTATTTTTTAGTTTTCACAGAAACAAGCTACAAACAATATGAAAAGAAGGTTAGAAGAAGAAGGTTAAAAGTAGGTGAATTCTTTTTATAAACGAAAAATGTTTAAAAAAACAAAAAACCGACTTTAAAAAACCTACCTCTAAAAAGCAAGAAATAATATTCAAATCACTAGATACACATAAAAAACACGTCTATTGAAGTCGGGTGGGGCGAGGGGGAGTACAAATTCCTTTTTTTTTATTCTTAAAGCAAATATCCAGTCGAACAGAGAACCTCCTTCTTTTTTGAAGTCGGTAAAAATAGTCCATCAGCCATTTTTGATGTCCCCACTGCTGGGGCACAGGCCTTCCTTATGGGTGGTAAGGAAGAAAATAGTAGAATAATCAAAAGTTAGGAAAGCAAAAAAAAAACGCTTTGCCGTTACGAAAATGGAATAAGCAACGCTATCGAATGAGTCGATTCAGTGAGTGAATCTATTTGCGAATCACTTACCGCCCTATCAATCACTATCACTCACAGGCGCGTTTACTATCGATACACAATTCGATATAAACTATCCAAAATAGTGAAATCGATAAATTAATTTTAGTTTGTATGAGCTTTTTATTTGGTGTTAAATTGGTCCTGCAATAAGGGTAGGTACGGAAGTTTGAGATCTTTCTTGGACGCACGTAGAAAAATATTTTTTTCTTGGTTTTTATTTGTCCACTTCAATATATAAGGCAAAGGCTCATTGAAGCCATACATACAGCCATGCATGACTTCGGAGTATTTTCTTGAACAGAGTGTTTTCAAAGATTTACAGCTTAGGTTTTCACGTTTTCAGTCTTTATTCTATCAGTATGTCTTCTACTACTATACCTATAATTAAATTGTATAGAGCAGGATAGCATTTAATAGTCCATTATGAGACAAGTTAGCTCAGGTTGCTCATTGCACACAAGGCTGTGGGTTGCAGCCCGAGCCGCAGGCGAGGGCGTAACTCAGCCGAGTGTGCAATAAGCAAGAGCTCACGAGTTTCATACGACGTTTTTCAACACATTTGCGAGAAAAAAACAAAGTAATTTATCACACAGCAACAAATATGGCCAAAACAAAATATGATAATTATGGGAAAAGGCGCGCATGTTTTTTTTTGTTTTTTTTACAGGCCAACGCAAGAATATTTTGCGAACAAAGGAATGAGTAGCATACAGCCTACTACTAATACTTCAAAATTATAATTTTAAGTGACAAAATCCAAATATTTTAATATTTTATAACAAAATATTGTGAATTATGAATAATTTGATAATAATTATATATTTATTTGACTTAATTAAGGACATTTATTTATTCCAAAAATGTATATGAATTTTTAACAGCATAAAACTTCTTTGTTGTCAAAAAAAATAACTGTATTTCCCGGCTAAATTGGGAATGCTCTGTTTACTCGCATAGAACTTGTAGTCATCATCATCAGCCTATCATCGTCCACTGCTGAACATAGGCCTCTCCGAGAGCACGCCACTGAGCGCGATCCGCGGCTATACTCATCCAGTTTTTGCCAGCCACCTTGCGAAGATCATCGCTCCACCTTGTCTGAGGGCGTCCCACGCTACGTTTGCCGATACGCGGTCTCCACTCAAGAACTCGTCTGCCCCAGCGGCCATCGGTTCTACGGCTAATATGGCCGGCCCACTGCCACTTCAGCTTGCTAATCCGGTGGGCTATGTCAATGACTTTAGTTCTCTGTCGGATCACCTCGTTCCGGACCCGATCTCTCAGAGAAACTCCGAGCATAGCCCTTTCCATAGCTCGCTGTGCGACTTTAAATTTGTGAGAACTTGTAGTAAGGTACTAATTTAACTTTGTAGGGTTAATTCTATTACGAACTAGTGTTTTATATATTATTGTACGCGTTTGTTATAGCTCGGTTTATGGCCCTAAAAGCGATGTATTAGGGCTCACTTTACCAGCAAGTGTGTTGAAAAATATTTAAGAAGATCCGGGAGAGAGCGCTGTATATTTAACTACTTGGGAACCACTGATCTAGAGTAAGTGTATTCTATGGCAATTACTATATGAATATAAGCCGTCTGCGTTTATGCTGCGTAATTATTTCTAAATATAATAAAATAATGTCCATTGATTGAATATAAATGCCCAATGGAATTAATAATACCCTCCAATGGTCGCCTAGATAGGCGGATTACAAGTCGGTGTATAGATTACACCGACTTGTAATTCGGTGCAGTGTTTTGACAGCTCGAACTGTCAGTTAGTAAAATTATGTTGCCACCTCATGTCTACTAGTGATGTGGACAAAATAGGTCCGTGTTCGATTCCGGATAGAGTCAATGTAAAGGTAAACAGTCAAACTCTTTCATTGTTGTTTCACATTTAGGTATTTCTGTGTTTTTTTGTTTCAAAAATGCTGTCGTCATTTAATAATATTTTAGAAACGGGAATAGGGTACACAACATGGAAATATTAAAAGTTATCGTTAGGTATGATTGTCAGTTGTTATTGTTAGTCAGTTTGAATGAATAGTTTGAGTAAAACCATTTATCAACAATTGAGTTTGCAAATAAAGCCTGCTGCGTTGCTGCCGCAAAAATCGTATTCGAAATAGACCCATCCGTTTTAATCAACCACTGACATCTACGTCAGTTAGTTTTAACGGCTTCGCATATAGTCCGTGAGCCCGCGACAATATTGCCTACGTCATAATAATATGACATTACGATGAAATGCATGGCACACGGTCGGAAATGTTGTGCAGAGCAAGGATTATCGCAAATAAAATTGGCCGGAAGCTTGAGAAAATCCTTCACTTCCGGTCAAAACTTTAATGTTATATTTACGTCACGTGACATCAGTACGGGACCAGTGGCATCATTTAGCCCTTCAATAGTTAAGTAGAGACAGTTTACATTATTCTGTCAGTTCTGAAATGGCCGGAAGTCTGTCAGGTACTTTCAGACCATTTCAGAAGTGACAGACTTATGTTAACTCTCTTTACTATTGAAGGGCTAAATGATGCCACTGGTCTCGTACTGATGTCACATGACGTAAATATAACCTTTGGCCAATTTTATTTGCGCTCTGCTATCTTCTGATCCTCGCTCTGCACAACAACCGTGTGCCATGCATTTCATTGTGATGTCATATGACGTAGGCAATATTGTCGGGCTTACAGACTAATAATGGTTTCTAATTAAAATATATTGTATTTATACATAATGTTACCGCTAAAGTACGGGTACGTTAATGTGCGAATTAACCAGGTAATCTGTAAATTACCGAGTACGACCCTTTAAAGTGTGAAGTTTTTCTTAAAGAAAGCAGATATCCTCACTTTACCTAGTTAATCTGCATATTAACGGATGCTACACCGCCAAAGTGCGGAAGAGAGTGAGTGAAATAGCCAAGTCTTCAGGAAATTTAAGATAAATACGTAGCGGCGCGATTATACCGCTACATAAACAATCGACGAATGACGAAGAAATGCAGGATCAGCGAAAAGTACAATATGTAAACATTACGCAGACGTGACGTCGCACTACGTCAAGCTAATATCGAGACAAAATGTATGAAGACCTGAATCACGATATCGAAGTTTTATAAACACTTCGCATAAATACAAATTCCAACATCAAGCAGTTGGACCGCGGTCCCCGAGCACAGACACCTAGCTCGGTGGAAGTACTTCCCTTTTTGCTGAATATATGGTGAAGAGATCCTGCCTCAACACTTCTATTGAAAGTAAATTTACCAAAACGTAGTTTCCACGCTCGCTCCGCTCACTCGGCTCGCACATATTTGGTCGCAGTTCTAACCTAACCTTATAAACTCTTTACTGCACTCTAACTGGTTTACGCACTTTATCGGTAACACAATTACTCATATGTAGGTATGGGAAAACAAGTGAGACCATGCTTCAGCGCTCGTGACGTTACGAAGCAATGCCATCAGTTTCTTAATTCTTAAATAGGAAATATGCCAGTTCTAACTAAAATCTGCTATATTGTCTCAGGTCTAGGCGTCTGTAGTACCTACCTTTGTTGTCCTGATTTCTATAAGTAATATGATTAACTGGTTATTTATTATCTGCATAACTACTATTGACAAAATTGGTGTTAATAAAGAATATACAAACTTTACCCTTTGTTTTTTATAAATGGAAGAAAAATTAAAATACTTAAGTTGAATACCCCACCGAAAGTGGCGCCCTTTTTTAGGGCTCATAGTTTTTCACTCTTAGAAGGTAGGTATAACTCCATTCCCTCGTAGTCATTCGTAGAAGTATTTAGCAAAGGTGTCAAAAACGGCCACTTTTAGCAGTTTTGCTATCTACTTTTAGCAGCTAGTGACTACGAGAGAATGTAATGACACCGTCTGAAAATACTAAACTAGAGGGCCATAAAAACTCCACGAGAAGTTTTATTAAAACTTAGTATTAGAATTACAATATTAAACAAAATTCACCGAGGCGCCACTTTCGGTCTGTAAGCGCCTTAACAAGGAAAAACATGCAAAATCCATGCACAATAATTTGTCGGCACCAATATGGACGATGTGTCAAACCCCTCTATCTCGTGCAACAATCAGAACAGACATGGGAAATCGTTATCAGCCTCGTGTAGAACGAAAGATTGCTCCGGGTGTTACTTGTGAGTAATAAAATCGAGAGTGCTTTACAGTGCAGGTTGGAGACAGTAATATAAGTCTATCAAGTCTATAATGAACTCCTAACTCATAGGCAAAAGCTTAAAATCTAAAAAGCTTGAAGGGTTGTACGCCCCGCCTCGTGTTTAGCACTAAACGCCATTACTAGCTCTTATTATAAAATATTTGCCGCTAAAACAACAAATACTAACAGAATAAAATATTCCCATACAACAAAAGTGTTTTTTTTTGTAATTTTTTACCCTTTGTGCGCAAGTTCGACTCGCACTAGGTCGGTTTTTTTCACATTAATGCAGTAAACTTTCGGACTTTACTGTCGAATTGACTGTATAATTTCTACTATTCACCGTGTGTCAGAATTCAAACATTATAGATTTCGCTTATTTTTGCATGAAACTCCATTTTTTTCCTATTCGAACTGACAGACGGCGAAAAGGTAAAAATAATTTTACAGTAAGGTCCGAATGTTATTTTTTTATTACAGCTTTCGAACAATAATCAAATTCAAAAAAAAACCTGCTAATTTTATTCCTTTTGAGTAGCATACATTACAAAAAAATTGTCATTTCCGCTACAGACAAATATTTAGCTAAAAGGAACTTAGATAAATCTACTTAAACTTCACCGAAATGCTGGGGTTGTGCAGAGGGTTTTTTTTTATCTTCGGTGACAGGATCTAAACAATTAACTAAAATAATTAACAATCGTTCTAGGTGGTTCAGATCCTTTAGATGCATAATACGCAAGATACCAACTCGAGATTTTGTGGTGTTTTGCGGATGATTATGTCTTTCATATCTTATAAGTTCTTTTCTCGTTTCCCGCCCGAGTGATTAAAGACGAACTTTTTTATAGCTAAACACAAAAAGGGGACTTATTTCATATGTGCTTAAACTCACAGCGACTTCGAAATGCACACATCTGGGAGAGGATTCACGTGCGCGTGACATAGTGTCAAATTCAGGATATCTCGAAAAAGTCAAGAACCGTAGAGAATTCAAAGACTTTCGACTTGGAAAGTCAAAAATAGTTGAGTCTAAGTTTTTTGGAACTTATTCTACTGTCTTTCTCTCGACTATGGAGGTTAAGGTGCTCAAAGCCCAAGTGTGGGAACCGCACCTGCTTCCCGTTGGTAATGGATTGGCCGCCCGCTGCTGGCTGACCCATATTGGAACCACCAGATTACTGCAAAAATAACACTTGAAACTGACAATCTCATTAATACATTAATGAAAGTTTTTAAGTATTTTCACACCACACGAAGTTTTAAAGGACCTAGAATTTTTAAGCGAAAAAAGTTGTACTTGTCACAGAATTATACGGAAATGGTATTTTTTTTACATTTTTCATGAAAGTCGAAAACTGTGCGGCCTAAAAATAGAAAAATTGTTTAAAAATGTGCAAACATCGTTCTTTCATATGATTCCCCACATGCCCTAGTACCCCAACTTCAAATTTGTATGATTCCTTTTCAGTCCCTGTTGTAAAAAAAATATGTATTTTTTTATTTCTTTCTTATTTGCAAAATAGTATGGGCAGATGTCATCTTAAAGTAGTTCTCGAGATGTCCAGCTGTGACAGACAGACAGACTGAGTCACACCATATTGGTTCCTTTTTACCATTTTGGTGCGGAACTCTAAAAATGATCAATAAATGATTAAATAACATATCGAAAACTTATGTAAATCACAGATTTTGATGTATTGTATGGAATTGACAAGCTTACGGTAGCGTAGCGTTTAAACGCATAGAATGTTGGCTATTTGAGTAGGGGGTCTAGTTTTTACTGTTTAGAGAAGAATAAATTTATCAAGACTCTCTCTCTCTCTCTTAATTGCTTTCTGATTCTAAATCTTTTCATACTTTCTTGTTAAAATCCAATATAAATATTAAAACTAATCAAGATATCTCACTTATCCTGTTATCTGTCTGAAACTTGAAATGGGTCATATTGAACACGCAACGCAATCCCGCGCTCAAATTCCGGGGTCCAGGATTGTTTCGCGATCTCGAAGGGGAATAAGGGCAAACGTCGATTATATAGTAAAGTGGCTTAAATATTTGTGAGGCAATATGGAGAAAATTGTTTGTGTTCTGTCGACTTCGCAGCGTTAAGGATAGATTATGTGTAACGGCTCTTGTTCTAATTTGTTTTTTCCTCCCTTTTATTCTTTATTTATAGACAAGGGATGAAAATAGATAAAATGTGTCTGCATTTTGATGTCAACGCTGCCCCGACTAATATGTTTTGTTTACGTCCAAAAAATTTTTATCATTACTTCCATAACCTTACTTTATTTAATATTATAAAAATAAAAATTATAAAAATCGGACTAAAAACATTAAATTAAAACAGACTAGTAAAACAGATCCTAAAAAGTATAAAATAGACCCTGGACCTCGTCTCCCATTAGAGTACTCGTCAAGACGATTCTAATGAGCCCAAACACGATGTGGTTGTTTTGTTTTATCATAGATTTCCTGTGGCCTTCTTCCAGATCCATCATCAGATCTGATCAGCTCAATGACACCATAATATTGCAATGCTTTCAAGATCTAACCTACATATGTTTAAAGTTTCAAGTCTCTATCTCATCGGGAAGCTAGTATAAAATCGTCCGCAAACTTTGCGGACAAACACACAAACAAACGAGAAAGCAACCTAATAAAAACGTATTAAAAAGTCAGTTTGTTTGTTACGCCTTCACGTCTTAACTATAACTATTCAACCGATCATCACGAGATTTTGTATACACGTTGTCAGAGATACAGAAAAGGACATACGGTACCTTTTATCTCGAAAAATAACTGTTCCCGAGGGATAGAAAAAACTGTCCACGCAGATGAAGCCGCGGGCGGTCGCTAGTTTATTCTAACAATAATTAATTTAGTAAGCAATTCTTTAAAATCAAACAACTTATAATAAGGCCTATCTTGATGTTAAAATAAACACTCAAACTTTTTAGAAACCTGATAGGTATTTAATTAATTCACTTCATCAACCCTTAACGAACCCTTCCACCCTTGTAATTTATTGTAAAAAACAACAAAGCTTACTAAAATCCTGACAAAATATTGCTAGCAATAACTCTCAATCTAGAATTAGCTCGCATCAAGTTTGCAGGATAAAATCGCTCTGAACAAATTATTTATCTTTGTTATTCAGGGATCTTGAATAACAAAGATGAATAAAAATTACAAAGAGATATTTCGTACATAAATAATCCTTTAACATTTTTTGGTTTTTCTACACGAAAGGTATAATTATATAACCATCTGTTTTTGTTATTTACCTAACTAAAATAAACAAGCTTTTTATCTCATTAAGTTTATAGAATTGAGTTCATAGAAAATGGAAATTTTAAATAGTCATTCTTAACTATACCTATTATGACATCTTTTAGCATTGTACTTAGTTATAGGGAACAAATTATGGTACCGTAAACGTAGGTTACTTTGTCCCAAAATAGTGTATCTTGTTACGTTTCTCCTGATTTCTTGGCCTCTAACGGACACATGGATATTGCACAGCCTTAGATCATTTCACAAGTATATAAGTAACTTATTTAAGTAAAAAATATATTTCATATTATACTGAAAACTATTATATATTTTTTTTAAACTTTGGGCCAAAGTTGTACTTTGGAGGTGGTTTCATTGACCAACACCCTTTTTAGGAGCTTAAACACACTATAAAATCATTTAAGGCTAATGTAGGGTGCAGGCTAATGTACTTCTTTAATTTTTTTAAGAAATACTTAGGTACGTCATCTAGTAATAAGACACCAATAATCATATTCTTGGTTTTACAAACAGCAAAATTAAAAACGTTAGCCATGCGATATTTGGGTGGATGTGGATTAAGTTCTTACTTTTTTAATTAAAGGCAAACAACAAAAACAATAATTCCAAGTGATGTTTTTGTTTGATATTACCACAGTTGTTTCGAAACCACCGAACAGCGAATATTCAAAATAACAGCTGGTTTTAAGGAATAACAAATGCCTCAAGTCGTTTTCTCATCAAAGTTAACTCAATAAAAACCGCGATAATTTCTGAAACTTTTCCTTTCATTACAAGAAGTTGTAAAGCTATGTCAAGTTGCTCTACAAATCCGTATTTATAACATCTAAAGTTGAAATTGTTGCTCAGAGAGAACCTTCAACGCGTCCTCTGAATTTTAGATGGATTGTCGAGACGTCACCATTGACTTTCAAAATGGAAAAAGCTTTTAAATCGAGACTCAATTTTGTTAATCTTAAGGGTATACCGGAATCGGAATAGGTAGGATTTAAACGAGATTATTTCCTTGAATTTTCCAAGACCGTGAAAATAAATGCTTTAATCTCTGACAAAAGAAAGTAAAAATAATTTTACTTCCTCGTTAAAAGTTAGTTATTATTAATTTTAAAGATTTTATTATGTGTACCTACTGTATCTGTATCTACCTATCACTTACAAACACTGAACATAAATCAATAATTTTATTTACTTACATATTTTACTTATGTTATAGGTAAGTACATTCGTACATTGTTGTACAGTACCTAACCTATTCATTTCGTTTCCCTCCATACATTTGCTCCAAATCCTTAAAGGTTTTAAATGAGATTATTTTCTTGAATTTACCAATACCGTGAAAATAAATGTTTTTATCATGCTTTTATCTCTGACAAAAGAAAGTAAAAATAATTTTACTTCCTCGTTAAAAGTTAGTTATTTTAATTTTAAAGAAAACCCTTTATCACGTGTACCTATCACTTACATACACTGAAAATAAGTAAATCATTTTATTTACTTACATATTTTATACTTTCGTAATTTTTTGTATATAAAGTAGGTACGTCAAGGGCGGATCCAGGATTTAAATTTGGGGGGGGGGGGGGGGGGGGCATCGGAGCCTCGGGTCTAGGGTCTATGTAAGGGATCCCTGTCTAGGATGCACAAAATGCCTGATTTACAAAACGGCGATTTTTAGCCACTAATTTTGTGGTGTTATCTATAGAAAAAAAACTGCCGCGCAGCGCGATTTTTTGTCAGTTTAGCCACTTGTATAGTCAAAAAACGGCCGCGCAGCGTGATTTTTTGTCAGTGTCATCCACTAATCTTGAACTCTTGTCTACAAGAAACGGCCGCGCAGCGCGGTTTTAAACAGTTTTAGCCACTAATTTTGTAGTGTTGTCTATAGTAGAAAAACTGTCGCGCAGCGCGATTTTTTGACAGTTTATTTACTTGTATGTACTCTTATGTATAGTAAAAAAAACGGACGCTCAGCGCGATTTCAAGGCACTAAATTTGTGGTGTTGTCTATAGTAAAAAAACTGCCGCGCAGCGCGATTTTTCGTTAGTTTAGCCAATTGTATGTACTCTTTATGCATATTAAAGAAAACGGCAGCGAGGCGCGATTTTTCGTTAGTTTCATCCACTAATCTTTTACTCTTGCATACAAAAAACGGCCGCGCAGCGCGATTTTAAGTCAGTTTTAGCCACTAATTTTGTAGTGTTGTCTATAGTAGAAAAACTACCGCGCAGCGCGATTTTTTGTCAGTTTAGCCACTTGTATGTAATCTTATCTATATTCAAAAAAAACGGCCGCGCAGCGCGATTTTTAGTCAGTTTCATCCACTAATCTTGTAGGTACTCTTGGGTACCTCGTGGGGGGGGCCAAGGCCCCCATGCCCCCCCCCCCCCCTGGATCCGCCAATGAGGTACGGTATTCTTTTCGTTTTCCTCCATACATTTGCTCCAAATCCTTAAGTAGGCAAGGCTTCATAATTGTAGGCTTTGTCATGTCATTTAAAAAGCCATTTCCATACAGTAAATCTCTCTATCTGCTGTGAGCCTACTGGATCACGGAATCTGGATTAAAAATTAATTAGGGCCCGCAAAATGGAGTCTACCAAAAACTTCGGGCTTAATACAATCGTTAAGGCATTCCCGGAAAAATTTATCCTCTATTTTGTAACGAATAAGCCACGTTTTTGTTGAAAAATACAAATATTGCTTCATTCATAATTTATTTGAGTCTATTAGGTATCTGAAACGATCCTTAGATAAATATTGCTCTTGTATCAGCTAATTAAAAAGGGTTAAACTTTATTAAGAACTTTTTTGTATTCGAGCTTTTTTATGAAAAAAAAGATAAAGAGGCGGTTCTTGTCAGAAGTTTAAGATTTTAAGCGTAGTGTAATGGTCGATCCTCCTTGCTAGTTAGTGACGATTTGGACAAAACAATTTCGGACGCTTTGTCCGAAATTGGTACTTACATTTTAATTTTATTAAATTTTTTTTCGCTGACGATTTGGACACCATTATCACAGTATACAAGGTCATTTTGTATTCACCATCCAAATTTTGAGGATGAGTTCAGTCCATGAAACTGAACAACTTTCTCTAAGGAACACATGGCCAAATATGTAAAATAAAAAACGATTACCATACAAATCAAAGAGGTCACGTGATCAATTTAGTATGGGTGACCAAAATTTTGTGGTGAAATTCGACACATGTTTCTTAGAGAAAGTTGTTTAGTTTCATGGACTGGACACATCCTTGAAATTTGGATGGTAAGTTCAGAATGACCCGATATAAATTATGTTTTTTGAAAAAACTTATATAATGTACTGTGACATTATAAATAAAGCGTTTTTGTACAGTCAGACAAAATGTTATAAATTCTATTGTCTCTATGACGCGTTTTGGTGTCCGAATCGTTAGTTACTACGCGTTCACTTCGTGATTCCGTCGTCAACCGCTATGACGTCACAGCTAATGGTACTGTAGACAAAAGTAATAATGTTTTTCATCGGTTTTTAATGTTTTTCTTGTTCAAAGAGTGTATTAATGTATATATTATAACAAATTATAAGTTTGCCATTATGTAGGATCTATCCTCTTTTACTCATTATTGCAACACAAATAATAAATTAACAGAAACAAAAATTAAGCTTTGCGTTGCTATCCGCAGGGGGTGCGGTATGAAGGGAACCGGGTGGGAGCGGCAATCATAATTATAGTGAACGCTTACCTAGTAAAAAATAATAAAATCTAAAAGACGTGTCAATTCGGATAAAGTGTCCGAAATCATTTTGTCCGAATCGACAGTAACTCCGTCGTGCGAGTAGTTGACGTCATGATGTTGATAAATATAATGATCACTAGCAGCCGCCCGCGTGGTTCCCGTTTCCGTGGGAATATCGGGATAAAAAGTATTCTATGTTTTAATCTAGGCTATATTTACTATCTGTTTGCCAAATTCCAACCAAATCCGTTCAGTAGTTTTTGCGTGATTGAGGAACAAACATCCGAACCCACAAACTTTCACATTAATAATATTAGTAGGATCACATTAGTAGGATTATTTTATTAGTATGTAAAGAAAAATTCAAGATAAATAAAAACGTTAAAAAATTAACGCCATGCCTTGCACAATTTTGTAAGTCCAAACTCACTTAGATCGATCTAATTTTGCTACAATTTTTTGTCAGAGAGTTTTCGCAATACGAAATTTAAATTAATTTTAAAATACGAAAATTATTCAAGCAAAAGTCACTGAAAAAATGACGTCTAAAGGACGTCATTTTTCTTGACCTTGTGACAGTTTTTGACAATAAATTAATAAAATAAGTCGCAAATTCAATCGTAAGACAAGACATTTAGAAAAGGTAATTTTCTTTCGCCCTTCTGTAATAAACCTTTAAGGCATTATACACGGTTGGGCTCATTTATCTTAGAGCTCAGTTAAGGAATGGATAAGTGAATAAATCGTTTTTATCAGATCCTTTTTTTCTTGCTTCGGACATTATCTCTGGTTGGACTTTTTGCCATAATGATTGATTACAGGGAAAAACACTACCTATATTATGTTGAGCGGAAAATATATCAATTCGTAGATTTACTACGCTTGGTGTTTAGTTCGAAAACTTAACAAATATACTTATGAACATTTTCACAGGATGACATTTCAGTTATCAGACTTCAAATTATACATAATGATCTCAATTTCATACAGTTCGTACAAATGATCTCAAATTTCTTAAAAAAATACAATCTTTATAATTTAAACCAGAACAGGGTGCTGTCTGCCCCCCAATTCTCTAAAAACATCCGCAGCGTCGAGCGCATCTCGACGCAGCGGAAACGTCATTTTTAGGGTTCCGTAGCCAAAATGGCAAAAAACGGAACCCTTATAGATTCGTCATGTCTGTCTGTCTGTCTGTCTGTCCGTCCGTCCGTATGTCACAGCCATTTAATCCGAAAGTATTAAGATTACACAGTAGAAACTTAGTAGGTAGATGTATTCTGTTAACCGCTTAACGATTTTAACACAAAAATAAAAAAAAATAAAGATTAAGGGGGGGCTCCCCATACATGGAACTGAAACTGAAAAAAAAATCTTCATACCAATACGTGCGGGGTGTCTATAGATAGGTCTTCAAAAATGATATTGAGGTTCCTAAGACAGTTTTTTCTCAAAGTCAACCGTTTGAAAGATAAACACTGCCAAAGTGGTAAAATGTGTGTCCCCCCCCACCCCTCTAACTTTTGAAATAGGTGAGTGAAAAATCTAAAAAAAATATATGCTGTAGATCTTAATAAAAACTTTCACTGAAAATTCGTTTGAACGAGATATAGTAATTAGTTTTTGAGATATATCATATTTTCCAAAACCGCAAATATTACTTTGTCATTCATACCAACACTGTGAAAAACAAAGTTATTTTTACAGACGAAAAATGATAGTGGTATTAAATATGGTATGGTATATAAGGTAACTACGGAACCCTACGGCGCGTGGCCCGACACGCACTTGGCCGGTTTTTGTATAGAAAAATAGTTCCGACCATCGGCGAGCGCGTCGTCTGAGCGCTGGCGTCTATGTGACAGTGACAGCGGTGCCGCATCGTAGAGATAATTTTAGAGAATTGACACACTGGACTCTTAAACAGGCCCTAAACGTTAATATCTAATCACCCAAAAACATTGTACATTTATATAATAAGAATTGAGTGTATTCTAAAACGCTATACAAGCCCTATACTTAATAATATTAATCTAAATTAACGCTTAAATGTGGTTTTATTTTGTATATCCGGTAATTTCAACGGGAAATGGCGTATATTTTATTGACAGCTTATAATCGACGATCGGTTGCCGAGTGCCAAAAGCTGCTATGTTATTAATTAGCTTTTGCTTTGGACGGGCTATGAAAAAAGTACCCAATCTAAAATGACAAGAAAACTGTAAGTATGAAGTTTCAAAGAAAAACTTTGACATAGACTCTTACTATTAATAAAGGTCCCGTGTTGAAAGGCAGACATTTAAATAATGTCAGCGCACACATTTATCAACATTAACATTTCCATCACACAAAACGGGTTGAGTATTATTTTGACAAAGAAAATGGCTTCAATAACTTTCGGAAAGGTAGTGCTTCAGATTGTCCAAAATGAAAATAAATACGTTTTTGATGGTTTCAACATAGTGAAGTTTGTCATAAAAACTACTTAACTTTGTGATATTATATTTCTGTTGCTTTACAATGAGTTTTCTCTTTCTCTCGTATTGACTATGAGCAGTATATCCAATAGTTTTCCATAACAAAAACAGTTTGCATCAACACATGGTAGATCTAATGTCCTACCACTGAAATGCAAGTACTAAAATAATCTTCCTTTCTACCTTGAAATGAGTCCAGGCGCCTTTTTAAGTTCAAGTAGCTCCCAAACAAATAACAATATTTTGACTAATAGTTATTTCGTCTTGAATGATGTAACGAAAAATATATTACATGGGAACTTTACTAGATAAAAAGCTAAATCTGATATCCCACAAACCATTCTGCAAGTCATTTACCTTAAATTTACGAAAAATCCGCCCAAAGGGTAAATCCATTCGCAGACAACTCTGAAAATCCAAGATGGACGCTTTTGCATGCCGATTTTCCTTTGCAGATATATCAATGTCCCGAGAGAAATTATGTGTGGTCGATGGTATTCGTTTTATGACATATTTCTCATTTCGTTATTGCACATAGTATGGATCGAAATATAGAATCATTTGGCTAAAGCATTTTGTGGAATCGAAATTGAAAATAACGAAGGAATACCAACAACTTCAGAAAAGTTACGTCTACATACATATTAAAGTTTACAAACACTAATTCTAGTCATAAATATTTAAGAAAATCAACAGTAACAGGAATTAAAGTTTTCTATAAGTGTATGTTAGAGACACCGCACACAGTTTCAGTATTAGCCCTTAGTATTTATAAGGTTCATTTCAACTTCATATTACGTTAGAACTTGATAAAAGTAGGTTATAAAACTTCACGAGGGTGTTATGAATGATGAAGGGCGTGTTAACTTATATAGTCGTAGTAAGAGAACTTTTCACCTCTCCTCATTTTCAAATACTGATATTATGTTTTTGAACGACTTTAAAAAAAGGAAGATGTTCTTGTCCTTTCGACTTAGGACCAAGAACTTTATTGCTTAGGACTCGGGACAACGACATTCTGACAATGACAACCCAGATCCAGTTCTAAAACGAAACAGAATTGATCTTTTTTCTACGAGACGCTTAGAACTATTTCGAACCCTCACAATCTTTAGATGTTTCTTGTCGATGGTCTACGACTAGGCTTAGACTAATTTAATCTGGGAAGGAGCAAAAAAGGTTTTCGATAAAGCAGACATTTTCGGCACAAAATTACTCGAGGTTCTGAAGAAAAAAATTGGGTGACGGATTTAGTAGATAATAACAAATGACTACACACACCGACTGAAATTTCGATGTTAGAGGTAGACCAGAATCTCATGAAACGGAAGTAAAATGATTTTTTAACCGACTTCATCAAAAAAAGGAGGTTCTCAATTCGATTGTATATTTTTTTATCGTTGTTCGCGCGTATCTTCGACATTTATGGACCGATTTTGATTATTCTTTTGTTGTTCGATTGAGTTTTCTTGCGAGATGGTCCCATTTTTTTTTTTCAAATCGGTTCAGTAGTTTTCAAGTAATCCTGAAAATACTATGATTTTACATCAACTACCTTGACGACTTTGTTATTTATGAACCGAATTAGATGATTTTTTCACCATTTTTTCACCGAAATGTTTTTCTATGTTTTTCTCTTCTCCTTTTCTCTACAAAAGAAGAAAAAAAATAGTATTTCTTGAGAAAAAGACTATACGAGCCTTGTAAGGGAAGCAATTTACATTTTTCCGAAAGATCAAACCATCCTCGACAATGTAAAATTGTTAACTTCCCGTTATCGGATTGAATGTACATTACTCAATGTCCTCAATGTAGGTACTTACTTTATTTATTCCTAAGTACCAGCAAAAGTTGTAATCACTTAAGTAGGTAAAGAGTCTATTGAAGTCGGGTGGGGGTGAAGTTCAACTTCTTTATTTATTCTAAAAGCCCCACCCGACTTCATTAGATGTGTTTTATTACAATGATATGCGTATCTAGTGATTTGAATATTATTTCTTGCTTTTTAGAGGTATTTAATTTTGAAGCTGTTTTGTTTTCATTTTCAGGTTTTTTGAAGTCGGTTTTTTGTTTTTAAAATATTTTTTATTTTTTTTTATTTTTAGTGTAAGTAAGTACCTACTTTCTGTATTTGGTAGATAATTACTTTAGTTTTTTATATTTAGTTTATTTATATTATCTTATCCAGGTAGATAATCTAGATAATCTATAATAATAACATGGGTAGACCCCGAAAGGTGCGGCATGCACGCCTTTAAAAATATCGGTCTTAAGATTTTTTCAAATTTAACTTTTTGTGGTAAGTATGGTATCTTTCACAAAGGGATCACGGAAAGGGATACACCTTTTTGTAGTCTTTTTAACCGACTTCAAAAAAAGAGGTATTCAGTTTGTATGTATGTATGTTTCCGCGTTTGGCTGAGCCGATTTGTCTACCTAAATAATATACCTACACTACCTAATACAGAAGGTACCTACTTGTTTACACTAAAAATAAAAAATAAAGTGGTAAAAAAAACAAAAAAACCGACTTCAAAAAAACCTGCCTTTAAAAAGCAAGAAATAATAAACAAATCATTAGATACGCATTATCATTGGTATAATAAAACACGTCTATTGAAGTCGGGTGGGCTTTTAGAATTGAAAAAGAAAGTTGTACTCCTGCCCCACCCGACTTTAATAGACGTGTTTTATCCCGCCACTTCGAATCACACAATAATTCACAATAGATGACGCAGAGTAAACATGAGAATATTAAATGACAAAAAAGAAATATAAAACTAAAACTAAATAAGCGTGTGTGTGAACGGTGAGCGTATGTTCCTCCTTAGTACGTAATTTGTAAGAGGTTTTCTGTTTCGTCGTAAGTCAAGTTCAGTAACCACATAATTAATTTCCTTTTGCAAGCTTTTCTAGTAAGTGAATAGAAAGACAGTCATTGTTGGATGTCTAGTCTATAATTATTACGTTATAAATTATGTTTCGAAATGTAATTTATACCATAATTTCTAAGACTGTAATGTTACGATGTTACGAAGCGGAATGCATATCGTCTGACCATCCTTTCAGAATCATGATAGCGTAAGCACAGGGTAAACATTGATTAGTACGCTAGATACAGTAGTTACAGCAAGTTGCTTTTCTACAAGAAAAAACATTTTTCTCTTCCAAAGGTAAGGCTTTTTCTTTGTGCTTCAAAAACTTCTTTGCTTAAGTATAGCCCTGCTTCCCGTGCTTTTATTAGATTTCCCAAACGCGTCGGCTAGATCGCGTGCCTGAGGCCAATTTCCGATCTCAATATAGTTGCCGTCGCTTCGCTGCGCTGTTCTGATAGCAAGAGCGGAAACATGCAGAACTAATGGCGCGTTCACATTAGACGGATCACATATAGCCACGCATTACGCTACGTCACGCGTGACTGCTTAAGTTGTGCGTAAAGTGCTAAAATGGTTAACACACCATCTCAATTTTATTTTTAAACGTAATGGGTCATGTTTAGCAAAAGCTTTTTCAACTTTCCAGGCTATTTCGCAGTCTCTCTCTTAAACTTTTGTATTCTATGACTATTTAATTGCGATGCAATGCTACTTAAAGATATCGTGTGTACTTAGCTTCAATTAAAAATGCAACGTTCGCAAGGGTCGGTCATGGGATGGGTGACCAAAAATGTATTATCTCGAGCTCCTCCGTGCTTCGGAAGGCACGTTAAGCCGTTGGTCTCGGCCGCATTTGCAGTCGTTAACACCCACCAACCCGCATTGGGCCCGCGTGGTGGGTTATGGCCCGTCCTCCTTACCACCCATAAGGAAGACCTGTGTCCCAGCAGTGGGGACATCAAAAATGGCTGATGGACATATTTTTGTAATGATAATTAGCATTGTTACAGAAAATTATACGAAAATCAATATCAGAAACTCTTTAATTGAAGACAATAATATAGGGATTAATTATCCGTGATTCAGCAACTAGAAACGTAACAGATGTTACTGTTACATTATGTCATTAAGGAGTACCCTGCGGTTGTAAGGAGTAATCTTAACACGTGTGGAATTTAGTATAAAGTTTGTTGGCTTGTTCTTGCAACATTAAGGCGAGGCCAGTTCACGATCTGATGAAAAGTCTGATTTTTAAACATCCAATGTGAAGAACTGATGTAAAATTCTACTTCACAAAAAATACTGTAGTCTGAAAAAGAAACAAAGAAGCAAATTAACCGAACAGAATATTGAAAAATGGCATGGTAACTCTGTAAAAAAATCCTGAATAACACCATAAAAACTTTAAAAAAAAAATTTCAAATCGTCAGATTTCGTAATTTTCAACGACAGTGATATGATTTTTTATGCAAAAAAGATAGCTTTTTTATCGATCTAACACAATAACCGAGTACATTTTTAATAAATGATCCAGTATTTCTGAAATCAATAAAAATGTACTAAAATTCGTCAAATTTCTGGCGAAGCGTCAATTAAAGTTATGCAATAATCAACCTTATTCTAAAGACATAGTGAAAGAGTAAATTTCGTGAACTGGCCTCCCCTTAATTAAAAACTTTTATCTTTATGATTCAAAGAAGACAAGACAAGAAGAGAAGCAACAAAAACTGAAATATATTTTAAAATGTCTGTAATCTTATATTGCGAAAAGTGGCCGAGACACATTTTTCAATTACTCACTAAGATTTAAGAAATCTTGAGAAAACCTGAAATGTGCGAGCGAGAGAGCTGCAGTCAGCGGAGAAATCACTACGGGCTCTTAAGGGCACCTTGTACCGCAAATGCTGTTTTTAAAATCAATATAAATCAGTCAAAAACTGATTTATATTGATTCTGAAAAAAATATATGCTACAGTTGAGGATCTTACAGAGTACAATTCGCTTTCAGTTACACAATCAGATGAACTTCGCTCGATAGAAAAAAAATTCAAAGTTACCTCTTTTTAAAAAGCATTTTCAATACTATGCCTAAAGTAATAAACTTATTGACCTTATTTTTACACCAATCGTTAGATAAATCATTTTTCTAGTACAAATCGCTGAGATTGATGTTGTAGTGTTATTTTCCTATTTATGATGTCTACATACCTACAAATCCGCGAGCGGCGCGACGCCGCGGACTTCGACAGTCGCGCGGTGGCGCTTACCGACGGTGGACCTGTGCTTGTGCTCTTCCCGCCCACGCGCGACGTGTAACGTGTAGTGATTTTTCGAAAGTAAACTAAAATTGATCTCGCCAAGTCGTCACTATGGCTAACAAACGCAATAAACGAAAAAAGACACTACGAGTTATATCAAAGATAAACAGGACGAATGCATTACAAAGAAATGCAAAGTAAGTACAGTACCTACCTACTTGCACGTACGTGTTTATTTATTTCTTATTACTATCTTATTTATTAAGTAGAAACCTATATTGTTCTCAAATTTTCTTCTTAGGTTTACGCGTGTATTACTCATTGAAATGAAACACTTTTTACGGAAACTAACGCGAATATAGATACTTTGCCATAATGCATGGGACACAGTCTACCAAAATCAGTATAACCATATTATTTTTATACTACAGACTTACAGAGTAGGTAATAAAATTATTTCACCAAAATTTTTGGCGTTTTAGGAAGATAATGGGACACAGTCTAGCAAAATCAGTATAACAATATTATTTTTATAATAAGTCTTATAGGCAGATATCACAGTATTTGTTACTTTTTATTACCAATATTTGTTCAAATAAAATGTAATGTTTATTTTTCCACTTATTTCAGTGCATTGAGATCTAGTACCAAAGAAGGTACTTTCACGTCGAATAAATGTACCGATGGGCAGCATGCGTAAGTACAATATAATACAACTTACATGTTTGTTCTTAACTAAACTAACTGCTATACTACTCCTTAGCCACAGATTAACTAAAAGGAGGAGTTTTTTTTTTAGAGAAATGAGATACGGAACTGAATCTAATTGCAACCAACCTAACCAACATAACATCAGCTTAGCAGCAGGTGAATTTGATGATACTGAGTAAGTTTCGAGAGCGCTCCTTTGTACTTAACTTCCCGTAACGGTCCCGTATGGCTGACCTAAATAACCTCATATTTCACAAAAAATCTAAAGTCGCTTATTGTTGCAGAAAATCTAGTCAAGATGACCCTCTTTTCGTAGAGCCTGAAAATCAAGAACACGAGTTTCAACCAGTTTCAGGGAGACGCATCATTGACATCAATTACTTGTTGAGTCAATTACAGGAAAAAGCACGTCACAATAATTTATTTGACTGCAAAACCGGAAATTTTCGGCTAATTAGTGAAAAAAAGATTGGTTTGCTGTCTGTTTTTAAATTTGAATGCAATATGTGCAAACAAATTTGCCTTATTAAATCTGAAAATACTGAGACAACAAATATAGACATAAATATTGCGGCAACCACTGGTATGGTAGCCTCAGGGATTGGTTATTCTCAATTCGAAGAGCTCTTTTCCTCCATGAATATTCACATATTTTCAACAAAATTTCACAACAAACTGCAAGAACAAGTTTACGATTGTTTTGAAAACACAGCAGCCGAATCCATGAAAGCTGCTGCTGAAGAAGAAAAAGAGTTGGCAATCGCAGAAGGCCGCACCAAAAATGGCATACCAGTGATCGATGTTTACGTCGACGCTTCTTGGTGTGCTCGATCGTACGGATCCAACTACAAGGCTGCGTCTGGGGCTGCAGCAATTATTGGAAGGAGAACCGGCAAAATTCTTTTCCTGGCGGTAAAAAATAAATACTGCCTTGTGTGTGCTCGCGCGGAAAGCAAGAATTCTCCACCCAATAAGCATATATGTTACAAGAATTTTGATGGTTCATCATGTTCTATGGAAGGCGAAATAATAACTGAAGGGTTTCAACAATCATTTCCAATGTATGGCATTATATATAAAAGAATGATTGCAGATGGAGATGCCTCGACTTATGCAAAGGTGCTAAAAGCAGATCCATATAAATCCCAGAATATTACCTTGGAAAAAATAGAATGCAAAAATCACATTTTGCGAAATCTGTGCAAAAAAATGCGAAGTCTGGTTACAGAGACAAAATTTTCCCTGGCTTGTAGAAAAACTTTGACGAACCTAAGAATAATGTCGTTGAGAAAAGCAATAGTCAGATCAATTAAACACCACAGTACATCAAAAAATACGAAAGCTATTGCTATAAAGTTGCTTCACGATAATATCATCAATTCCCTATCACATGCGTACGGAGATCACAGAATGTGTCAGGATTACAACTGTGATAAGGGAAATGTTTTTAGCGACGGGTTGAAATCTATTCAAAACTCAACTTTTCTTTTCCGACTTAACTCGATCATTTCAAATGTAGCTGCGAAATCACGAAGTTTAGTAGAAAACGTAGATACAAACATTGTCGAATGCTTCAACAATGTCATAGCAAAATTTATAGGTGGTAAACGCATAAATTTTGCCTTGAAACAAGGCTACCAAGGGAGGGTCTCCGCTGCCGTGGTATCATTTAATGACAAGGCAGCAATATCACATGTCTTTAAAACACTGACCAACAAAAATCTGTTAGCAGCCGGCCTAGCAGGAGTGGCGGAAGTAGTGGCAGCAGTAGGCCCTGTGGCAGCAGCAGGTCCAGCAGTATTGGCGGAAGTTGTGGAAAGGAAAAGAGAAAGAGAGAGGGCCCAGAAAAGAAAAAGCAGTTTGGAACATCCAGCTAAAATATTCAAGAAAGTGGCAGTATCAAAACAAAATGATTATGGCCCTACCAGTTCCGATCCAGATATGTCTGAATGTGATCTTGAAATAGCCAAAAAAGAATTTCTTAAAAATTTGGAAACTCTTACTGCTGACAGAGACGGAATCGAGCGTAGTACGATATTACAAAGAGACAGTAGTGAATGGCTAGAAATTCGGAAAAACCTAATCACTGCCTCTAATTTTGGCCCTGTTTGCAAACGACAAGTATCAAAAGACACTGCCCCTTTAGTAAAAAATATATTGTATAAATCAAATATAAGCCATGTTGTATCTGTAGCCCATGGTATTGAAAATGAACAGCAAGCGTTGCAAAAGATACAACAACAAGAAAATGTGTCTATTGAGCCTTGTGGACTGTTTATAGATAAAGATTTCCCATTTATTGGTGCTACGCCAGACGGGCTTATTGGAAATGATGTTCTGGTAGAAGTTAAATGTCCTTTTTCGGCGTCAAAAATTGGCTTGACAAAAGCTATAGAAGAAAATAAAATCCAGATATTAAAATATAATAAAAAGACGCGGACTACAACAATTAATAAAAAAAGTAATTGGTTTTTCCAAGTCCAAGGACAACTACATGTAACAGGACGACGGCAATGTCTATTTGGTATTTGGGCCGGGGAAAAAGAACCAGTACATATCGAAAGAATCGAAAAAGACGATGAATTTTGGAAAACAAAGATGGAATCAAAATTATTACATTTTTACCATAAATGTATGCTGCCCGAAATCGTCAACCCCAGACATACTCGTGGTATGCCTGTACGGAATCTGACACTTGAATGCGAATCCACCGAATCCGAAAATAAAGAAAATGAGAATTTTTTAACGCAAAATATTATTAATTTCCAATCAGGTCCTATTCCGTCACCGGGGCAGTTCAGTGAGGACCTAGACTATAATCTTAATAAAGATCCAAATGCAACTTTGGGCCATAATATGACCACATCGATCAATGAAAATGAGCCTGGACCTAGCACTAGAACTCTAAATTATAATGAATTTTAATTAAAAATAAGCCTTTTTTCCTCATATTAAATCCATCTGTAAGTATAAAAAATGTAAATAAATATTGTAAATAACACTTATGTTTGTTTTCATTTGTTGTTTATATTCTTTAGGTAGGTACCGCAAATTCTCCTATAATCATCATTATCAACTCACTTATTCAAAAAGTTTAGTAAGAGTAATTATGTTTACAGTCAATACTTATATACTCGCAAGTCCAATTTCATTCCAATATAAGTCCATTTCAATAAACTAAAATAATATAGTCAATAAAATAATCAATATAGTAAAATAATACAGTCAATAAAATTAAACATACCTGACCTTACCTACTGCATTATGTTATACTGTGGCGTTCTCGCCCGCCAAAGTTCGCCGGAGTTCATATCAAGTTGGCTCCCGCGTAACGCGGACGCAAGTCGACTGGGTGAGCGAAATACCTAAATCTTCGAAACAAGGTGGCCTTAATAGTTTACATTTTCTTTTTCATGAACGGAACCCCAAATAAACCCTTCAACATCCTTAAATTCAAGACTCAAGTTTACAACATTCAAGAAGTCCACAAAACAAACAAAATATCTGACCACTTTAGGCCTTTTAGTGCTCGCCAACTTCAAAGTGGTACTTGTCCTAAAATACAGCAAATGAGGTCAAAAGTGGAACTCAGGGATCTTTTGAAGACTAGTGGGCTAATAAACCCGAACAAGGGACACAACACAATCGACTTTCTAAACTTACTTAAAAAGAATATGGTCGTGTTTGTTCGACCTTTGAAATAAAACGTGTTAAAAATAACCCCTAATAGGGACCATTAAAAATCTTTTACTATGGGACCATCTATGAAATCACGAAAAAAATCAGCTGTTTCATACATTTTGATATTTTCGTTATAATTTTTTATATGAAACAGCTGATATTTTTCGCTTTTTCAGAGTCGGTCTTATAGTAAAACTTGTTCAGTTTGATGATCCCTTTCTATCATTAGGAGTTATTTTGTAACACGTACTATAAATAAAAATCATGTTAATGCTTTTCATGCTGATTAGGTTTTGGTGTCTTTATATTATCAGGCTCAAAATTAAAATTCAAAAATAATTTATTCAGTCTAGGCTGTTACAAGCACTTGTGAATGTCAAAGAAGCTACGCCATCGGTTCGCAATCCCTGAGCGGGAGACCTTGTAACGAGAAGAACCGGCAAGAAACTCGTCAAGGGCTGCTTTTTTCTCCCTGTATATTTCATACAGAGTCGTCAACATTGAAAAATGAGCTCCACATTTAAAGTGAGGTCATTTTCCATCACAAAAATTAATAAAAGTTTACACACACAATGGGTAGGTAGGTTAAAATTAAATACCTACTACAAATCGAATAGATAACTGTGAGAGTAAATAACTTTCAACTAGTCAAGAAATCAATTCTTCGTGCGCCTAAGTAGGCAAAATTTACCAGCAAACACTTGATACAAGACATAAAAAATAATAATAAAAAAACGCAATTCTTACAATTTAATATGCGTTAAGATGCAGACCCATTCCCACTGGCAGCACCCGTTCACGAGCATGACGCGTGGACCAGCCATCGCTTCGCTCAACCATATTTGAGAAACACGACCCACACGACACCACCGCAGAAATGATTAAAGAGAGCATGACATACTTAGGCCACCCATCCTAAGGCACTGAATTGAAAACTAATATCCAAAAGCTTTTCATAGCCCTTTACTTACAAAAACTACTGACTATATAGAAAGCAAAATGATTGCAATAAAGAAAAAAGAGAAATTAAAACAAGGTTTAGGTACTTACTTAGGCTGATAAGAGTCATCCGCTCCTACGGCCATCGGCATGATAAAGTAACTTATTTTAATAATACGCTACCTAAAGATCAAAAACAACAGTAAGTTCTTGGTTGTGATTTTGGGTGACAGGTCATAGGTTGTGATTTTAGGTGTAGGTTGCTTAATACGCTTGTAAAATTGCTCCAATGTTTATGAACGTCCAAAACCAAACAGGAGATAAAACAAGAAAATTCATGGAATATCTTTAGAAACGTCTATGTGCCGGTTTGCTATAATGTAACAATAGATGACGTTAAAAAGTAAATAGCCAAACGATCCATCTCGATCCTAAAGCACTACAAAGTCTAGACTACCACAACATTATTACTAATTCAATTGAAATGAGTAAAATACTGAACTACAGCTGCGACTGAAGTGAATATATCCTTTGAAAAACTTTCAGTTTTAGTATTTGATTATAGACTTTATTTATCAGACTGTAAACTTCAAAGTTGAAGTCTTGGGTCTTGATAATGTAGAAATAATTTCATAGATAAAGGTCATTTCATTCTGTTAAGCAATGGGGTTGGAATAAAGTAATGTGATAGACTATCTGTTGTTTAGTTAAATATTTTTTATGAAAAGAATATTATGTAAACTTTATATTAAGAGAATATTTCAGATTTATAGCTTCTAGCTAAGGATAAACATGAACAAAACATATTTTTTAGATCACAATTTGTTTTTAGATAAATTTCTGATTGGTAAAAGTAGTGAAAATATAGTTCCTAAACCTAACAAAGTATAATATAACGATTTAGTTAAAAAAGTGAAATAGATGTTTAGTTATTATACTTGTTAAAACAAAACAAATAACTGCTAATGCCGAATATGGTAGACAGGGACCATCAAACCAAACAACTTGGACCAACTCTGAAATCAGATAAAAATCAGCTGTTTCATACATTTTGATTTATTTTATTTAAGTATTCTAATTACAACGGCGGATAGTGCCACTTACAGTAACTAGTAATTTACACACAACAAAAGAAAAGATGATGGAAAAATAACAATAAAAGAAAATAATCATAGAAAATAAAATCACACACAGGTGGATTTCGGTTCTGCCTTCTCACAAAACAACAAACAAATTCTTGAGATTAATTTCAACTCATCCGCAAACACATCGCACTCAGACTGGTTATCCAGAAACTTATTGATATCAGTCAATATGCGGCAAAGAGGTGACTGTGCACGTGCCACTGTATGGGTGCGCGGCGTCACAAACAAGTGACGAGGACGCCCGGCGCGCCGCCGTGTGTACCGTTCGGGGACGTATAGTTGGCACAATTGGTTGTGCAAGTCAGAGTTGTCAATACTGCCACGTAAAACCTTTAATCCTGTTAAAATTTGGTTAGTTGCTCTGCGCGTTCTAAGGGAATTTAAGCCAAGAGTACCTAGAAGAAATAAGGTCGGATATAAATGAGGATAATATGTGTACTTGCGCTTGTACAAGTATCTGAGGAAAGCCTTCTGGACTTTCTCGACCATCAAAGTATAAGTGCTTTCATGGGGGTGCCAGACAGAACTACCAGCTTCGAGTTTGCTACGTACGAGTGCGTAATAAAGAACCTTAATTAATTGAGGACTCTTAAAATCACGAGAATTTCGTAGGACGAAGCCTAAGCGTCTAAAACTTTCTTTTACTACGGATATAATGTGATCATGAAATGTTAATTTGGAATCGAACATCACACCTAGGTCCTTGGTTGACTCCACACGGGTAAGATTATCATCTCCCAGTAGATATTGGTAACATGTTTTTACTTGTTTTCTTCCAAATGTCAAGACACAACACTTTTTATTGTTGAATAGCATCTTATTTCTTTTAGCCCATTCAAACACAGAGTCAATATCATGTTGCAGTAATCGACAGTCCTCTTCGTTCTTAATTTCTAAGGCTAACTTAAGGTCATCTGCATACATAATACATTTCGCATTTTTAACAGCCTTTACAAGGTCGTTTATCATGATCAAGAACAAAAGAGGACCAAGTATAGAACCCTGGCTGACTCCAGAACGCGTATGATAAGGTTTAGAGGCGAAACAGCCGAATTTCACATATTGTTGACGATCACGGAGATAATGTGCAAATAAATTTAAGAAGCGTGGAGAAAAACCAATATCATTCAGTTTGCCTAAGAGAATATCGTTATCAACCTTATCAAACGCCTTCTGGAAATCAAAGTATACAACATCGACTTCATGGCCATTATCCATACTATTTGAAATGTATTCAACAGTTGTTAATATTATTTTATTGTTAATTATATTTTCGTTATTAATTTTTGTATGAAACAGCTGATATATTTTCGCGATTGCAGACTTGGTCTCATAGGAAAAGTTCAGTTTGATGGTCCCTCCCTATTTACCATATTCGGCATTAGGAGTTATTTTGAAACACGTTGTATATTCTGTGCAGAATGCAGATAGTCATCTTTTAGTTCTTCTTCCATCTTTTGGCAGCTTCGCGGTTTAGTGGGGTTGAAAAAGGTTTTTAAAACATTAAGTTTAAGTAAAGTAAACACCACTGTACTTTAAAGTTTTCCTCGATTTGGGAGAATTATAGTTACTTGTAGACAAACTTGGAGCTTGTAGTTTCAGACTTCAGAGTTGCTACGTCCTTGGAAACTTAGACAATTTGCAACTTCAGTGAAATTGGATATCCTTGAATACAAGTTTACCCTTTTTATGGTAATGGGGTCATGATTTTACCGTAGATCACATTTTTGTGAAATAACTACTTTGTTTTTTTATAATATTTTTTTTCTTTAATCGCAGTAAAGTGCCAAATTATATGTATTATGTATATTGTATATCTATCGCTTCGATCATATTAACCTGATTTATCGCTTCTCTCTGTTAAAGACATTTTACACTTTACGATTACGATTATGGTTACGGTTACGTTTACAGTTACGGTTACGGTTACGATTATGATTTTGATTAATAGTGAGGAACTAATGGCGTCTGTCCTACAATCGTTTGATTGGTTGTTCCAAATGTCAAATGTCATTTCTGAGGTATTTTAACCAATCAAAACCATTGATCGGGTCGCTGGTGGTGCCACTAACTTTGCATTTGCTATATGCATTGGAGGCAGGTCATACTAAGCAAATCATAAGAATTGCTAAATGCTTACTAAATAATATATATAATTGGCAAATTTTTGTTTATGTGGGCACATTTTGGATACGTTTTCGAATTACGTTTAGCATATTTTTTATGTTTCATGATGCGGAATTTTTATATAGAGTTTATTTTTTTATTTTATTTGAGTAAAACAATATGTAATAATGGATCCATTGTAAAAAACCTCATATTTTAAATTTGTAAGTGCAATATCTCAAGTGGGAATAGAGTTTAATTAAACAAGATTTTTATTAACAATTCCATTGACTCTCTTAACGAGTGCATTTGATGTAAAAGTCGCAGTTAAAGTCTCCGAATAAAGTTTATTTCCTGGCTGAAGAACGGTAACTGCGCAAGTTAACGTTTAACCAGTAACTGTTAACCATTAAACTTGAATTGGGTCAGCATTTAAATGAACGAGAAGACAGTTGTCGGGAACTTATTGAAGCACTTTGAATGTAATTTTACATGCGTTAACAATATTTTAACATATCGGTTAAAATATCCTACTATACTAATATAATAAGATGTGAAAGTTTGTGAATTTGGATGTTTGTTACTCTATCATGCAAAAACGGCTAAATGGATTTAGATGAAATTTGGCACACAAATAGTTTATACCCTGGATTAAAACATCGGATACTTTTTAACCCGGTCAAAGGTTCCTTAGTTTCCGGATGTCCACGCGGACGGGCGGAAGCGGAAGTTTAATAATATGTGATTGTTTTCCGGAAACAATATTTTTCGTTCCTCTGATATACGAACACAAGTAGGTAGTTCATCAAAATACAATCTGAAGAGGAAAATATAGTGTCGTATGCGATAAACCAGAAATAATATATTGCGCATACATAAATTTCATATGATTTATTGGAGCTCGTTCCCACTATAACTTTTTGTTTTTTGCCATCGGAATTTGGAGCGGAAGAACTTTCCCCTAATATTATTATTTTCTTAGAAGTTCCTTGAAATATTAGGAAGCAGTTATTTGATAAAATATTCGTGTTCGTTTCGCTTTATCATCACATTGTTTTTAAAAATGAATTACGATTATATTACTTAAATAACTATTATTCCATGCCATTTCCTAGTTGGCTGCTGTCTAAATCACAAATCTTGATGGCCCGTGGGAATGTTACTTGAATGTTATCTACCGAGGCAGCATTAATTATACCACAATTATAACGAACAATTACTTTTCACTTCTGGCTAGTCAGATTGCAGTTTTAATTACACGAGATTTGATTCAAATACTTTTAAATATTATGATAAATGTTAATATTGAAAAAACATCATTAGGTACTTCGTCTAATAGTCCGTAAGCCCGCGACAATTTTACCTACGTCATATGACATCACGATGAAATGCATGGCACACGGTCGGAAAAGTTGTACTGAGTGAGGATCAGAAGATTATCGCAAATAAAATTGACCGGAAGCTTGAGAAAATCCTTCACTTCCGGTTAAAAATCACTTTTAAAGGACTTCCGGCCAGATATGGCTTGGCAGACCATTTTATTCTCAAACACACTATTATTTCGGTTTTACGGTTATAATGACACATGACGTAGGAAAAGGTATCCGGTGGCCATCTTTGGCATCGTCTTTCAAGTACTTTCGGCCATTTTAGAACTGACAGACTTATGTAAACTCTCTCTAATCCTACTGCCGGAACAACAATTTTTTTTAAATTGTTGTTTTGGCGTCAACTTAGATAAGATGGTGGTAGCTAGCCAGGCTAACTTGAAATAAGCCCTACTAATAACCTAACCAAGTACAAATTGTACCCGACAAATTGTTCGCCCTGGGAATCGAACCCAGGGCCCCTGCGTCTTACATGGGTGGGCGATTCATTAGACCACAGAGGCAGTTGGTTATAAAAAAAACGCAATTCTTACAATTCAATATGCGTTAGGATAGGTACTCAGAAGCAGACCCATTCCCACTGGCAGCACCCGTTCACGAGCATGACGCGTGGACCAGCCATCGCTTCGCTCAACCATATTTGAGGGAACGTAACGACCCGCCCCACACGACACCACCGCAGAAATGATTAAAGAGAGCATGACATACTTAGGCTACCCATCCTAAGGCACTGAATTGAAAACTAATATCCAAAAGCTTTTCATAGGCCTTTACTTACAAAAACTACTGACTATAGAAAGCAAAATGATTGCAATAAAAAAAAAGAGAAATCAAAACAAGGTTTACTTGCCTATTAGTTTTATGTTTTGAGTAAGAAGTGCCATACATATTGATAACATCAAACAGAGAAAAAAATATATATAAATATACGACGCCCTTAGTACAAGCAGACAGAAGCAGACCCATTCCCACTGGCAGCACCCGTTCACGAGCATGACGCATGGACCAGCCATCGCTTCGCTCAACCATATTTGAGGGAACGTAACGACCCGCCCCACACGACACCACCGCAGAAATGTTTAAAGTGAGCATGACATACTAAAGCTACTCGCATTAAGGCGTCGTCGAGTCAAAAAGCTTACAATAAGTTTTAAGTAGGTAGGACAATTCCCTCAATTTTCACATAGAATAGAAAAATCTACGACCAGGCTGTTTTATCAATTAAATAATCTTTAACGGTATAGTATCCTTTTTTGAGAAGACAATTTTTTACATGAGACTTAAAGTTTTCAAATGGTAAATCCAAAATATTACTTGGAATTTTATTATAAAACTTTATACCAAGACCTATGAAAGAACCACGGACTTTTTCTAATCTATACTGAGGCATTACAAGTTTGTCTTTATTTCTGGTATTCCGATTGTGCCAATCACTATGCTTTGTATATAAGTTAATATTGCGACGCACGAAAAGTATGCAGTTTAATATAAATTGAGATGCTGCTGTCAATATACCAATCTCTTTGAATCTATCCCTAAGAGATGTTCTAGAACTTAGTTGATAAATAGCTCTTATTGCTCGTTTTTGTAAAACAAAAATAGTATTTATATCGGCTGCTATCCCCCATAAAAGAATACAGTATAACATAATGCTATGAAAATAACTGAAATACACTAATCTGGCAGTTTCTTCATCTGTTAACTGTCTAACTTTTCTAATGGCATAGGCAGCAGAGCTGAGCTTGCCAGCCAGAGCTGCGATATGCATATTCCATTGAAGTTTACTGTCAAGAGTAACACCCAAGAAAACTGTTGAATCGAGCAAATCTAATTTCTCATTATTGATAACAATTTCAGTGGGATTCGCCTGTACATTAGGTAAAGCGAATTTAACACATTTCGTTTTCTTAGCATTAAGCTGGAGATTATTAACATTAAACAAAGCAAGAACCTGCGAGAGTGCTTTGTTCACATCGTCAAAATCAGTTTTATTCCTGTCAACTTTGAATATTAAAGAAGTATCATCTGCGAACAAAACAATATCACAGAATTTTTCTGCAAAAAAGGGTAAATCATTTATATATATTAAAAATAAGAAAGGGCCCAAAATGGATCCTTGCGGAACGCCCATTTTTACATGAGAACCTGACGAACTCATTCCATTGATACTAACTGTTTGAGTCCTGGAACTGAGATACGACAGTATTAATTTTTGAGCATTATTTTTTACACCGTAATGATTCAGCTTCAACAGCAGCGTGCAATGGTCCACGCAATCAAAAGCCTTGGACAGGTCGCAGAAAATGCCAAGGGCATTCTGAGACCCCTCCCAAGCCTCAAAGACATGCTTCAAAAGCGCAACCCCAGCATCAGTTGTGGAACGACCTTTCGTAAAACCAAATTATTTGTTGTGCAAAAGTTTATTTACATTAAAATGACATAATAATTGCTCAAGTATTATTTTTTCAAAAATCTTGCTTAGGGCAGGTAATATCGATATTGGTCTGTAATTGCTAGGGTCTTCTTTATCTCCTGATTTAAACAATGGTATTACCTTGCTAAACTTCATAAGATCAGGAAATATTCCTTGATCAATACACTGATTAAAAACGTCAGCAAGATAAGGGGCAATAGTATACACAATATTTTTAATAACCTTAACTGATATGCCCCATAAATCAGTGGAGCTTTTCATTTTTAGAGAATTGAAAGCTTTAATAATATCTAAAGCATTAATACATTTAAAATTAAACAATGAATCACTTTCAGCCACATGTCCCTTTAGCACAGATACAGCAGCCGCTGGTGAGGAATCCAAATTTGATGTAGTTTCTACTGGTATGTTTACAAAGAACTTATCGAAAATATTAGCAATTTCTTTATCTGAGTTTATTAATTCATTATTAATTTTAAGCGTTAGGCTATTTTCCCGTGCTTTAGTTTTACCAGTTTCACGATAAATGACATCCCAGGTTGTTTTAGTTTTGTTACTCGAGTTTTTAATTTGCTTTTTAATGCAGTTAGACTTTGCAACTGCACATAGTATTTTGAAAGTCTTCGAGTATTTTTTAACATGTTCTAAGAAACCTGGGCTTTGGTTCGTTTCTCTAAGTTTGTATAGTTCATAAAGTCTGTTTCTACTTTTATAAATACCTGTCGTAGCCCAATCGCAGAACCGTAACTTCTGAGTACATTTAATTGTCTTTGTTTTAAATGTTTTATCAAACTCATTAGTAACTAAATGAAATAGGTTCCCGTACAAAACATCAGGATTATCCGAATTCCATGGCAATAAAGAAATTTGTTCATCAATGTTGGTTTTAAAATTGTCCAATCCCTTTTTTGTGATAGGTCTGCATTCTACAGTCTTAGGCGTATCTATGACGTTCACAGCATATGAGACTTTCAAACCGTAATGGTCAGATGAAATATTACTAAAAACAAATTTGTTTTCCGGATCACATTCTGAAAAAACATTATCTATGCAAGTGGCGGAGTGTTCAGTCACCCGTGTGGGTTCTAAAAACTTATTAAGTAAATTAAAACTTTTAAATAATGCCACAAATTACTACTGGTTTATTTTTTAACTTTAATTTTTTTAGAACATCTTCCATGACAGATTCAAAGATTTCATAGGTACCCTTAGGGGGGCGGTATACAGACACAATTATCATGCTATCTAATTCTATACAAGACAACTCCACATGGCGCTCTGATGTAAGTTCATAAACCCTATATTTAAAAGGATCATATTTTCCTCTGTTATTGCTCCGAAGAAGTTAAATAAGTTTTACCAATTTTCCCAAAACTATCCTCAAATGACAATGATTTTTCTTTCCCTGTACCCTTCAAATGCTCGCAAAACAATATCATGTAAGTACCTAATTAATTACTGACTACATGTTGATAGGCGAACAATGAAAAAGCGACTTATATCGATTACTATGTTGAGTGAAAATATTCTTGGTATAACATCGAGTAACTCGATACATGATTACATCTTCATATCGATTAAAATGGCCGACTGCGCACGAAAGTGAATGCTTATTATTGATTTTCATTTTCAATTACATAAATTATTGCATGATAATTATGTTCATTTCACTATGGAAAAGTTAAAAATATTATTAAATATATATAACTAGGTAGTTTGGTCACTATCAACCAGAAACATCAGGAATAGGTATTCCTGATGTTTCTGGTTCAAAATACCAGATGTCATGATAAAAAATAAAAATAAACCGACCAACGTGTGAGTCTGACTCGCGCACGAAGGGCTCCATACCAAAAAACGGCAAAAAATCACGTTTGTTGTATGAAAACCCCACTTAATTATTTATTTTATTTTGTTTTAAGTATTTGTTGTTATAGCGGCCACAGAAATACATCTTTGAACAAATGTCTAGCTATCTAAATTTGTTTTTGAACGATAAGTAAAATATCGTTCTAAAACAAATATCGAAGTTATATAACAGTAATAAAAATGGGATTAACAATTGAAATGTTACGCTCAATTAAAGTTTTTTTACAAAAATATAAATTTGCCTAATATCTCCAACAATGCGGTTCGGCTTAGGTTCTCAGACAATGCTGGGAATATTATTATTTCTTTTTTCTATTCAGTACACCTTTGACTGTAATATCTCATACTCGTGTTAACAGTATTTTTAAGTGTATCAAGTGGAAACAATCATAGTGAATTGGAATGCGATTCAATTGGTTTTGCTGTGTTAGAATGTAAGACGTTAGTACTATTATATATTCTGTGATGTAAGTGCTATTATCTCAGAATAACTCACTTGAATTGCAATGGTGGATGTGATACAAGGTAAGTCCCATAATTAAGTAAATTATAGACAAATAATAAAGTAAATAAAAGAGGAGCTCCGTGGCGCAGTGGTTTAGCGCCTGGCCCAGTGATTGCGGAAGTTAAGCAACGTTCGCAAGGGTCGGTCATGGGATGGGTGACCAAAAATTTATGATCTCGAGCTGCATTTGCAGCCGTTAACACCCACCAATCCGCATTGGGCCCGCGTGGTGGGTTATGGCCCATCCTCCTGACCACCCATAAGGAAGGCCTGTGCCCCAGCAGCGGAGACATCAAAAATGGCTGATGGACATAGACAAATATTTTATTTGAATTGCTATGGTGGACTTATTCCTAAAATTCCAGTTAAATAATGTTGGAACGTACAGTGAAGAGATATTTTTTATAACACGTAAAACATAAACTTCTTAATTTTCCTACGCGAAACTTCTTATATTTAGGGAATTTAAACATAGATAAACGTTTATTATAAATGGGTTTTCTTCCAATTAGAAACGCTATAAATAATAATAACACGAATATGTACTGCTACTTTATTTTTAAGAATTGAATTGAATTGAACCAATATTTTACAGTTCATGAAACTTTACTGAAAATAAAATTGACAAAAGAATAACTTTAAAGTTACTTAGTCTCAAATTCTTAATTAAGTATATTGTCAGCTTTCAGATTTAATTTGCGAGTTTCTAACCTAATTAAACTCTCCATTGTGTAAGTAAGAAAGAACTAGATTTTCCTAAATACATAAAACGACCGAAAACCAACCTTAGCAAAATATTGAAAGGACTTGTAGACGGTTAATTAGTTGAAGAAAGAAAATAAAATAATTAAGACTTTTATCTTTATTGATCATTTTCTTTTATGAACCATAAACGGCACTGACTTTTGTGTGTGTGTGCCCCTTTTTCGCAGATGTAAATCTGTGAAAATTAATTGATACAAATTGACAAAACCAAAGTTTATTAAACTTACTTAACTGTATAGCCATTCTCTACCGATGTAAACATGACAAACACATTATAACATGTCCACAAACTAATCCGTATCCATAAACCCTGAATTTCTCATCTGAGTCCCCCCACCCCCCACTTTCCTAAAGTGTCAAAGTTAATTTCAACTTTGTACTCTCCCTCGGTATTGGATATATTTAACATAACTCGTTTGGGTACCAAGGGCTCGTTAGCACTAATCAATCTTAGATCAAATCAAAACATAGTAGTTTTAGACTGACATTATAATTTAATACTTTTTTAACAAGCACTTTTATAGAAATTGATAAATAAATACATTTTACACTACACTAGCTTAAAAATGCAAATAAAATACTAAGTATAAGTAGTTTTAGATGCATACAATCCTACTAATATTATTAAATGTGAAAGTTTGTGGGTTTGGATCTTTGGATGTTTGTTCCTCGATCACGGAAAAACTACTGAACGGATTTGGTTAAAATTTGGCACACAGATAGTAACTAGATAGCCTAGATTAAAACATAGAATACTTTTTATCCCGATATTCCCACGGGAACGGGAACCACGCGGGTGAAACCGCGGGCGGCCGCTAGTATTTGATTCATAATAATAAATATGCAAAAAGTTTCCTCAACATCAACTCAAATCTAAAATAAATCATAGTGATTTTGTATTTTCTATCATACTGTTTTCATCACGTATGCTCCATAAGATAGTGTTTTTTTTTTAATATTCACTGCTCCCTAGACTCTAGGTCCAGGCCTTTTTATTACCCGACTGCAAAGAAAGGGTTATGTGTTTCGCGCGTATCTTGTAAGTATGTTTGTATGTTTGTATGTATGTATGTATGTTTGTATGTAATATTCTTTATTACCTCATATCTTTCAAACGGCTGAACGGATTTCTATGATTAAGATATCGTTAGATTGGTCTTTTCAGCCCAAGTGTTCTTAAGAAGGTGGCGTTATAAAAAAACCAACATGGCGGCTGTACGGTGCTATTATACGTAGTGAAAAAAAATTTTTTTTTTTAGAATACTGCAATATGGGTGTCAAATTAAAGGGCTTATTATAAGGATTTCAAAAAGGTATATCATGACCATAATATAATTATAAAAAAATCAATAAAATAAAAAAAGTAAATTATATTACGCAAATGCGAGCGGCCGCTATAAACATGTCAATGAGAAATTTATATTTTGTTTGTGTATGTTAGCCACATTCATGATGAAAAAATAGGCTATAATATCATCCCAAAATCCCTCGGGATCGAAGCCTCAGGCTATGCCGCAGGGCACGGCTAAGTTAATCAATAGATGGCGCTGTAGCCGAGTACATCGCGGTATGGTTTTGTATTCATCATCAATAGATTTCTAGTTGCATAGACCATATCAATAGATGGCGTTGTAGCCAAATACATCTCGGTATGGTTTAGCTCTCTGTAGATTATATAAGGTCTTTTGTGTTTATACTGAAAATAAAAAGATAATAATAAAAGAATCGAAGAAACGATTCTCGTTTATATGGTCTTTATAACAATTAACAACTTTTTTAATTGATAATTATTTTAATACGATTCCATCTAGCTAGCTAGAGTATATTCATTATTTATTATACTAGATTCCATCTATCTAATTGGAACGCGTGTTGCATCTTTACTTGCATTAATTTTGAAAAAAATATTAAAGAAGTAGATTTTGTTATTGTTAGGTTTTGTAGCAAGCATACCTAGTTTAGTTAGGACTAAGGAATAGGGTGTTTAGGAATATCTTATTACTGAATTAGTGATTAATTACATTCTCTTTAATATCGATAAAATATTATTTAGAAAATTGGTAGCTTCTTGTATTGGTGTTCGGATTGAACCTTCTGCGTCTGAGTTTGATGGTTTACGCGGTAAAGGCAAGATCGAGCGACGTATGCTACCTCTAATTTTATGCTGGGCGGTGACTGTGCATAAATTGCAAGGTACAACTTTAGACCGGGCAGTTGTCGATTTGAGCAGTCACCTATTTGCTAAAGGTCAAGCTTACGTGGCTTTAAGCAGAGTTCGATCTCTCGCAGGGCTTGCTGTCAGTTGTCTTGACCCTAAAAAATTCTTATTTAAACCACATGATGAAAATTCTTTTAAATTTCTAGTCTACGTAATTTGTAAGGAGTGTCTTTATAACAATTAACAACTTTTTTAATTGATAATTATTTTAATACGATTCCATCTAGCTAGCTAGAGTATATTCATTATTTATTATACTAGATTCCATCTATCTAATTGGAACGCGTGTTGCATTACTTTACTTGCATTAATTTTGAAAAAAATATTAAAGAAGTAGATTTTGTTATTGTTAGGTTTTGTAGCAAGCATACCTAGTTTAGTTAGGACTAAGGAATAGGGTGTTTAGGAATATCTTATTACTGAATTAGTGATTAATTACATTCTCTTTAATATCGATAAAATATTATTTAGAAAATTGGTAGCTTCTTGTATTGGTGTTCGGATTGAACCTTCTGCGTCTGAGTTTGATGGTTTACGCGGTAAAGGCAAGATCGAGCGACGTATGCTACCTCTAATTTTATGCTGGGCGGTGACTGTGCATAAATTGCAAGGTACAACTTTAGACCGGGCAGTTGTCGATTTGAGCAGTCACCTATTTGCTAAAGGTCAAGCTTACGTGGCTTTAAGCAGAGTTCGATCTCTCGCAGGGCTTGCTGTCAGTTGTCTTGACCCTAAAAAATTCTTATTTAAACCACATGATGAAAATTCTTTTAAATTTCTAGTCTACGTAATTTGTAAGGAGAATATAACTAAAAAGACGTAAATAAAAAACAACTAAATTTAAAAAAAATAAAAACCCGCCTGCCTAAAAAAAGACAAGTCAACAGAAAAATAAAATAGAAAAACAAAAAAACCCACATCCATCAAAAAACAAGTCAACTGAAAAGATGGAAACAAGATAATATATAAAGGCAAACTTAAAAAATATTGATGGTAGTGTTTAGATTAAAGGCAAACTTAAAAAATATTGATGGTAGTGTTTAGATTAAAGGCAAACTTAAAACATATTGATGGTAGTGTTTAGAACTTTTGTTCAACATAATAACATGCAGTCGGAGGCATAGAATTGAATGATAAGTAAAATCATTCATAATGTCACTTTCTTTATGCATGCCTCCGACTGCATGTTATTATGTTGAACAAAAGTTCTAAACACTACCATCAATATTTTTTAAGTTTGCCTTTAATCTAAACACTACCATCAATATTTTTTAAGTTTGCCTTTAATCTAAACACTACCATCAATATTTTTTAAGTTTGCCTTTTTATATCTACTTTCTCATTCATACTAGTTCTCGCTCTAATTCTTCTCGCACTTTCATGCTTCATTTCTTTCATACTATTTCTCATACATACTTTTAACTGGTGGGATGCCAGCCTACATCTATCTATATAAGTACTTCATTTATTTTTAACACAGGGTAAATAAAGTCACACATAGAAGATAG
Source organism: Agriphila straminella (assembly GCA_950108535.1). Classification (NCBI taxonomy): domain Eukaryota; kingdom Metazoa; phylum Arthropoda; class Insecta; order Lepidoptera; family Crambidae; genus Agriphila; species Agriphila straminella. The sequence continues at coordinate 1,251,952 of OX467321.1, read as the reverse complement.
TCATTTAGTTATTTTTACTTCTCTTACAATACCTTTACCTACCGCCTTTGTGGTCTAGTGGTTCGCCCACCCGTGTAAGACGCAGGGGTCCGGTTCGATTCCCAGGGGGGGTAAAATTTTTACTTGGTTTGGTTGTTGGTAGGGCTTTTTTTCAAGTCCACCTGGCTAGCTACCACCATCTTACCTTAGTCTGACGCCATAACAATAATTAAAAAAATTATGTGTTCCGGCAGTTAGAGGTAAGATAGCCAGTTCCTCAGTGACGAGGATTCCGGGTGTGGTGCGCTTCCACCTTCGACCTTATAGTCACCTAACATCAGGTGAGGTGGAGGCCAAGCATTATCCCGTTGTGCATAAAAAAATACTTTGCATAATCGTAATTATCTGGTAACGATATATTCAAGTTTGTAAATATCGTTACTTTGTTACAGCTGATAAGTTTCTTGCGCCCGTTCTTCTTGTCAGCTAAAAAAGTCTGGAACGGGTGGTTGGAAAATTTAGACGATTCAAAAGTACTTAATGATTAAGTTTATTTGAATAAAGCTTATTTGACTTTGACTTTGAATCGTGCTACGCCTTGCTTCTCGAATAAAATATTTGTATTTGAGATTATGGTTACGATATGCATACCCACAGAGGAAATAATCACTACGTTTTATGCATACCTACCACAAGAAATTATTTTCGATAAGGCATAAGACATATCCAAGTCTTCTGATGATAATAAATAATTTGTAGCTGTTCAAACTTTTCCAATGGTGGCCAATTAGAGTAACTAATTAGCGTGCCGGGTGTCACTCGTGATTGCGATCCGGCGCTAACTCCGGAGGTTTTGACGGCGCGGCGCTCCGGTTCGGACGGGTACGAGAAATGGTGGTAAGGAGTTGTTTATTTTGGAAGGTGGTTGTGGATGGATTTACCTTTGTCTTTGCTAGCTCTTCTTCTGATAAGTCTTTTCTATTGAACAAGTTTGTGTTCTTTTTTAATTAGTAGCAGAAATATTGAAAAACTTGATGACTATTACAAAAAATCTATCATGTATTTGATTGAATCAGGCGTCATTTGGCGGAAGTCCCAAACCATTGTGAAAAAAGAAATATACTCGTATGTAGGTAGCTTACTTCAGAAAAAAAATGCGGAAGTAAGCTACATGTATATCACTAGGTACATCACTATATAACATATTATAAAACAAAGTCCCTCGTCGCATCTGTCTGTCTGTCTGTATGTCTGTTCGCGATAAACTCAGACTGAGCGGATTATCATGCGGTTTCAACTACTAGCCTAGGTGGGTTATGACAACAAAGGCCATTTTGGAACAAGGATTTGCGTGCCTCTGTCCAAAAACGGAAATATTTTACCTCGCAAAAACAGTTTTGTGAAACTCATGGTACACAATTATATTGAAACCTTTTATCTCATTGACATTCGTATTGGCAGGTGATAGAATGATGAGTAATCGAATTATTACGATATTACTAATTTTCTTTTGGTTGTAGAGAGAGAGATTTTCTCATAATAATCACCTTAGTCTATCTTTTATTATTTAACTCTTCATTTATCTTCCTCTTTATTAAATTAAGAAATAAGTATGACGAGTTGTTATAATATATAAAAACTATAAGTACTTAGTTACTACTTTTTACCCATTTTCTTACTTTCTTTCCAAGTTTTTGTTGTGGAATATGGATAAGATAAGCAATTTTTTTATTTGTTCTCAGTGATTTGTTTATAATTTCTAAAACTTTCATAAGATAATATCAAAACAAAATTCGAAGTAATATTTTACCTAGTATAAGTGGCTCTAAAACAGCTTTGACTACATACAATAAAATTTAATTTAATATTATTGCTACACCAGCTGAAAATGAATCATACACAACTCATACAAAACACAATAAATTCATCAAAACCAATAGATAAAGTGTGTCTACGATTTCCAGCAAAACCACATAAACAAGTGGAGTTTACGTCAAATCATTCAACATGTAGTTAAAAGCAAAAATAATAGGAAAAAACGTTTTTCATTAAAATTGAAATTTAGTAATACTGATGCATTGCAATGAGGAGCAGGAAACGCCCAAGCACCTCTTATGTGATTGTGGAACTCTAATCCACAAGCGTAGCATCAATCTGGGGGCGACACGTAATCGACCCGGAGGAAATACAAAATCTAAAGCTAGGGTTTCCTGACGGTGTTGTCATATTACGGCCGTAATTTAGCGGCGTAAAACGTTGTCTATGTAAACAATGCGGCGCGCCGTATAATGTTTACATAGATAACGTTCGACGCCGCTAAATTACGGCCGTAATATGACGGCACCGTCATCCTAGGAAACCTTAAAAGCCAGGACCATACTAGAATTCCTAGACGCAGCAGGGCTTAAAGAGTTTCTATAATTAGGTGGCAACTCACAAAAGCTGTTTTAAGTCGCAGTGACTATAGCTTAATCAGCCTGTCGATTTTGTAACCAAACTCGCATCTCACTTCGAACCTCACTTCACTTCGCGTGAATTTGTTATTAGAAATTAGTTGAAAATAAGCTATTTTACCGATTGCATAGAGTTTTAGGTAGCTACCATAGCTATCTAAAATCTTTTGTAATAAAAGAAACAGCCTATCATTAAATTAAATAAATAAATTAAATTAATTCAGTTTATTTCTTATCACAATAGGTACTCTTAGTTAACTAGGATGTTGATAACAGCAATATGATAATATGACCTGCATTGTGAGAGACTGGTGCCCGATATAGATATCTAAAAGAACCTGTGACACAGGTCACCAGGGCCCTCTTGCTTAAACATTAATGTAAAAACACCGTTTATGAGAAACCATGAACGTGTGAGATTAAAGTGATTACAAAAAATAAGAAAATTATAAAAATTACTACTAGAACGAATATCATTATCTCATTTGTGATTTAAAATTCCCACGAAGTGAAGTGAAGTTCGAAGTGAGATGCGAGTTCAGAGCTGTAGAGTCCTAATAATAAAAAGAAAAATGATACCAAGAAAAAACTTTATTCATTAAATCATAATTCAGCAGAATGATCAATTTGGGGCCCTGCTTTGATCGATCAACGCCGAGTTGTTTACCAGTAAACTTCTGAATTTGTATGCTAATATTTAACTTTTTATGACGGAAGATACATTGGAAAAAGCTTTATTGTGAGGATCTCAAACTTTTACGGTTGAAAATTACTACCAAACTTCCCTAATTAACTGCTATTTTTTGAAGTTTGAGTTAGGCGTAAGTCCAGTTTAAATTATTCCAATCGAGTAATCCATTGTACTTAGTTCAAGTCTAGTAATCCAGTCTAATCTAGATTCGATTTCACTGGGTATAGATAGATATTCTAGTTCCGGCTCATATTATTCCGGCGCTGGATTTAACCGATGATGGACTGGAATCCTTAAGTACTTACTGGAATATCGTGAAGCGGAAAGTAATGTAAAATCGTTTACGAAACTTCTCGATGGTTATGTTTAAATATCACGCAATAGTAATAAATATACGATTTCGATATTAAATAAGGTACTTTTTGAAAGTAGTAAATTAATTTTGAAAAAATATTTTGTCGTTTGAATTCGATTTTAAGTTGTCCGACTTTTTTTTGCTGGTAATTTATCTAACTTCACTGAATCAATCACGTTTAGTTACGTATACTTACTTACCCCAGGTTTTTGGGGTTCCTACTTTATCAGAGGGGTCCACATAATTTGGTTTAAAGTTAATTTTAGTTTTTAGTACTTTGTTAATAAGATAATGTGGACCCCGATAAACCACCATGTTCTTGAGGTACATAAGTACCTCACTAACATTAAAAATTCACCATCATACATATTTGTTCACTGTATAAACCAGAATAATGTAGCCATAACTTCTAATAAATATTTGGAGCCTTGATATTCCCCAGCACTACCGTTCAGGTAAACATATTGATAGGTTATTAATAACCTTTGTGTTTGCGATCGAGTTGTATATTATATTGCAGTATACAAATTTAAGTACTTTGACGGTAAATTGAGTGGCAAACACATTTCACCACTATAATGAAAGGAATTTATTATTAAACTGCACTTATTTACTAGAAGTAATTTAAAATTGTCTTAATATTTGATATAAAACACTAATGAGGATACAGCATGTTATTTATTTTTTAACCGACTTCAGCAAAAGGAGGAGGTTCTCAATTCGATTGTATTTTTTTTTTATTGTTGTTCGCGCGTATCTTCGACATTTATGGACCGATTTAGATGATTCTTTTTTTGTTCGATTGAGTTTTCTTGCGAGATGGTCCCATTTTTTTTTTCAATTCGGTTCAGTAGTTTACAAGTAATCCTGAAAATATTATGATATTAAATCAACTAACTTGACAATTTTGTTATTTATGGACCGAATTAGATGAAGGTGAAGGGATACCTTTGTGAAGTCTTTTTAACCGACTTCAAAAAAAGGAGGTATTCAGTTTGTATGTATGTATGTTTCTCCGCGATTATCTCACGTTTGGCTGAGCCGATTTTTCTACCTAAATAATATACCTACACTACCTAATACAGAAGGTACTTACACTAAAAATAAAAAAAATGTTTAAAAACAAAAAAACCGACTTCAAAAAACCTGCCTCTAAAAAGCAAGAAATAATATACAAATCATTAGATACGCATTATCATTGTTATAATAAAACACGTCAATTGAAGTCGGGTGGGGCTTTTAGAATAAAAAAAGGAAGATGTACTCCAGCCCCACCCGACTTTAATAGACGTGTTTTATTATAACAATGATAATGCGTATCTAGTGATTTGTATATTATTTCTTGCTTTTTAGAGGCAGGTTTTTTGAAGTCGGTTTTTTTGTTTTTAAACAATTTTTGTTAATAATTATTCGGTGTTGGTTTACGCACGATCTAACTTCTGAGGATGTTCCGGGTTGGGGCGAAACACGTGTAGAGTAGCCTAATTGGTGAAGTTGCAAGGTGTGTTGCTGTCTTGCTAAATGCAGGTATTGTGCAATTATATTTTGTGGTGTGCATGTGCATATTTTTGCGGGCGGGCGGGCGGTGCATCTTGCATATTTTGTTTGCGGAAGTAAGCTGCATATATTTATTTTTTCAAAATGGTTTGGGACTTCCGCCAAGTGACGCCTGATTCAATCAAATAATAATTATTAGTGTTTAAGGGGTGTAGTCTATTAGCAAATTCTATGAAGAAGTCTTCTATTAGAACACTATCTGTTTTGATATGATGATAAGATAACCACAGAACATTTTTTTGTTCTGTGATAATAACTTTACCAGTCTTTCTTACCTTAAAGCTTCGTACAAACTGAGGCGAATTTCGCACGCGAATCGGGATGCGAATCTACGCGATTCGCTCGCTCGCTTAGCCTCCTAAACTGGGCGAATTCCGCACGTCATTATTTATGGTTTTCTCTATTGAGAAAACCATTCTTATTGGAAACATGTCTTTTAATATCGAAGCTGAGGTTTTGTTGTTATTGGCATTATCTGAAGAAGAATCTCAAGATGCGAGGAAGAAAAGAAGAAAATGGGTCCATGGGCTGAGTACTTAACGCATAGAATATTTTATTATTGAAGATTATTTTATAGACTTCGTGGCTAAGGGCGGTTTTTTATTATTTTTAAATAATTCAAGGTTCAACGGCATTTTGAAAATTTATCACGTATATTCGCTGCAGCAATCGCGTCCCTCGATCATCGTGCGCGGAATTCGCCTCAGTTTGTACGAAGCATAGATTGGCATAGAAATAGAATGTCAAAGAACAACAATGTCAATAAACAGGTGAAAACTAATGTATACATTTTATATGAGATACGTAAAATATGTCTTACATACATAAAATATGACTATATTATGGCAAAGGAAATTAATAATCTATGTTCCATACTGTTTTCTTCGTCGATAAACGAATTAATGTAGCGAAATTTGGTTTTAAAGAAATGTGTGGCAATTTCTTATTTTTACCTGTGAAAAGTGTGATTAATTGGATTGTTTCTTTTTGTCACATCACAATCACTAACAGAACAAGACACCATAGCTCCACGATACCCTTATTTAGAATTCTAATCAAGATTACCAAATATATTAAAGAAATTGTGATTGCTCTTTTGCTAGGCGGGATGCTAGGGGCTCTTACTATAAAAAAGTTGGCACATTGTCACTTGATCCTTTGTCTCTTTTTTTCATAGACCGTGTCCGTATAATGTTAACTTCTCTTTTCCACGCTTTGTTGGTCTTCTTGAGCGCAGCGAAAAATTTTCTATGTCTATGGTACGAAGCTAAAGGGAGTACTTATTGGCTGTCTCAAATATTTGACACCGCAGAAACATCGCGTAGGCTAACCACAGACTACGAGAAACGGCTAAATTAAATGTGGAACATAGCAAATGTTTACTGTTCATCATAAACGCTCTCCTATACGTACTTCGTAAACATCCCCGGCGAAACAGATTACATTTTGTACAATAAAAGGATTCCAATTGAAACATCTGTTTATTTGAGGCGGGAAATACTGCAGAGGTCTTAATAAATCCCTTTCATTACTCATTGGCAAGCAACATGGCTAAATTGCTTGTGGAATGGAAATTCTGGCAATGATAATAATCATCCGACCGACCGGATCCAAAAATTAGTAGGACTAAAAGGACTTTTTTATCCGATTAGTCCTACTAGTAGAACAAAACAGTAGAACTATACGGACAACTTCAGAACTTCGATGACAGCTATTTGAAAAGCTTAGGAAACTTTTCAAATGTCATGTCATGAATGTCAAGAACATCAATAGAAGTAAAATGTTTTATAGTTGTTTGAGATTTGTAGGCGTAGTAAATTAAACATGGACTTGGCACTGCAATTCATTTATTGATCACATTTTCAAACACCACAATTTACATAAAAACTGTTATATTTAATTCATGCAGAAAAAGCGTGGAGCGCGAGTTACATTTTTCACAAGGGGACGATCACAGACCAAGAAAAACAAAACGTCAAGTGTCAAACTAGAGAGTATAGGTAATTTAGTATGAAAATACTAAACAATAGTTTTAAGGCGACAAAACACAACTTAATAAATAAATAAATGTTAGACAACATCACAAACATTGCTCTGATTCCAACGCCATCTAGTGAGGTAAATTTAAACGAATTCCAACAATAGTTTAAATTTACCTCACTAGATGGCGGTACCTGCTAACTAAGCCTCATCTGATGTTCCCAGTGAGACCCCATGGTTAAGCCTATTATTTTTAATGCTCTAATTAATTAGGTACCTACACAATAAGTCGTACCAGATTTTTTTTAAACGTAGAATTAAACTCTTTTTTAGAATTTTTTGTTGCGTGAAAAAATTCAGAAAAAATTAAAATAGCTTTGTCTTCGAAAAACTATAGATCCAGCACAATGAAGATGATTCCTTTAGGCACTACCTGCCACCAACCATAACGTGGTATTAATAAAAAGATTCGACTCAACATGTCAAAACTTTTTTAAATAGACAGGTACATGTGTGGTTGTGGTCGGTGGTGGCTAAAATATCTCCATTCTGCTGTTATTCGTACATTTGTGAAGACTTTTTTTTTCAAGCAACTGCAAATTCTGAAACATTTTTCTATTACTTAGCTTAGGGAGCTTATTCCAACCTATAAAAAAATTCAGCAATTTTTTTTCAGTCATTCCCCATTATTATTAGCTAAATGTGGCTAAGTAGCTTTGCATAAAATTATTGTGAATTCAACTCCTATAATAGTATAATGGTGTAAGTATATAAAATTGCATATTGTGTAAGAAAAAGGTTAAGCAAGTCGGCTAATTTAAAAGCTCTCAATTACATTCCCGTCTTCTATCAAAGAGAAAATTTGAATCACATAAGCGTACAAAAATAAACTTTAAATGCAAAGACGCAGCTATCAAAACGCCTTAACCTTTCACTTTAAAATGTAAATTAAACCGAATAGGGGATGTTACGACCGTTTGTGAAGTTGGTGATTAAAATAGTTACGGGTGGCGGCGCCAGATGGCGTTGAACATCAATGTTAAGCGCGTGCTGAAAGTCTGAAACTGACATAAGGTATACCTACCACCCACGGCGGTGAAGCGAGCGAGTGACTATAGTTATCGACTATCTTCTTTAGTCAAATAACGCTCTATTTGATTGAATCAGGCGTCACTTGGCGGAAGTTCAAAACCATTTTGAAAAAAAACCTACCTCTAAAAAGCAAGAAATAATATTCGTAATAATAAAAATACGTCTATTGAAGTCGGGTGGGGCTGGAGTACAATAGTACATTGTTCACCGAGAGGAGAAAGAGATCGGGAATCGCACTTTCTCTCGAGTGATACATAGTGCTTTATACTACACCTACGAGGAAAATAAAAAACTAAATCTTTTCTAATTGCTTTTTTTTCACTTTTCCATTGCAAAAAATCGTCATAAGTTTAATTATATTTTTTGATTGATTTCTGTGGTAAAAGGTTATAAATCAGTATTTTTGCTGTTTCCTTCAACTGCGGCGGAGTTAAAAAATCTTCATCATCACTATCACTACTTATCATTTTGATAGTTTTATTTTACTTTCTACGAAAACTGAATCCTCAAACAACACACAAATTGAAAATGGCGCCAATGGCGTCTGCAATTTTCACACGTTCTTTTTTCAAATTGTTTATCCTGCCGCCGCAGGGTCGCACTGCCAGCCCGACACCATCCGACACACAGCTAGTGGCCAGTGTCATTTTGCTAACTTGGAGATAAAAACTCACTGTAAAAACTTTTTGGCTTTTGATATTTAGGTTACCGGCGCATAGTCTTACCCAAAATTAAAAAAGAAAAACCACGTAAGAAATGGATTTTCATACACTTTTCTCTCCCGCTCAGATGCGTTTTCTCCCCGCATATTTGTTCGATATGCAATGACGTACTTTCTACCGTAAATTTGATAAAGTATCAAGGTACTTTCCGAGCAGGTGTAGTATAAATTCCTTTTTTATTCTAAAAGCCCCACCCGACTTCAATAGACGTATTTTTATTATTACGAATATTATTTCTTGCTTTTTAGAGGTAGGTTTTTTGAAGTCGGTTTTTTGATTTTTTTAAACAATTTTTTATTTTTTATTTTTAGTGTAGGTACCTTGTAGGTAAGGTATATTATATATGTAGAAAAATCGGCTCAGCCAAACCTAAGATAATCGCGGAGAAACATACTTAAATACGGCTCAAACTGAGAACCTCCTTTTTTAAGTCGGTTAAAAAACTACACTTAAGATATCCCTCTTCCAACAAAAAAATATTTATCCTATTCAGTTCATAAACAAAGAAGTAATACATAATCATCGAGGTAATTCACAAAAAATCATACAATTTTCATGCTTTTTTCAAAATTACTTGAAAGTACTAAACCGATTTCCAAATTTAAAAAAATGGGACCAACTTGGGAGTGTAGGTACCTAATGTAATAGCGTTTGAATCATTTCAATCGGTCCAGCCGTCTTCGAGTAATCGGTGGACATACACAAAAAAATATATATACAGACGAACATAGAACCTCCTCCTTTTTTGGAAGTCGGTTAAAAACAGGAGTACTTAGCCTAATTGGTGAAGGTGCAATGTGTGTTGCTGTCTTGCTAAATGCAGATATTGTGCACTGATATTATGTGGTGTGCATGTGCATATTTTTGCAGGCGGGCGGGCGGTGCATCTTGCATAATATTGTTACATTGTTTGCGGAAGTAAGCTACATAATATTTCTCTTTTCAAATAACGCTCTATTTTACAGATGCAAATCAAGAAAAGAGAGAAGAACAGAGAGACTTACATACCTTAATTAAAATAGTTGACTGTTTATTGCCGGGCTACGGCCGGTAATACGTTGATGGCCTAGATAGATATATTCTTTATTGTTCACCATAATAGAAAACATTACAAGGAAAAGAAATACATATTAAGAACAATTTGGCGGCCTTATCGCTAAAAAGCAATTTCTTCAATTGGCCTAGCTAGCACAACGAACATTCATTTGGTAAAATCCAACAGTATAGGTGTTGGAATCTAGGTATGACATATTTTGCCGCTGCCGCAGCGACAAATTCGACTTAAACTTAAAGAAATAGCAGTTTAGCTGCTTTTTCTTCGCCAACTCATTGTTTTGCTAGCTCTACTCGCTCGCTAGAAACGAGCTATGCTATCTATAGGCAGGCAGTGAGACAGGTGCTGAAATCTAACTGTCTGAAACTGCCATTAATAGTCAGTGCTGCACAAACAAGAAAACTTATAGGTACTTCAGCCAGTTTGCCTATATACAATCGGCTGTTAATAGGTTTAACGGAAACTTCTTATTAAGCCAGGTACTCACTATGATTTTTGGTCGAGTAAATTACGGAATCGCAAAGCACAAAACATCGATGAATGCTATTGCAATACCACAAGATATCATGCACGTTATCACGGAAGATCGTCATTCAGAAGCCATTTGAGTTCGATGTACGTTATTGCGAAAGATCGACACTGCGAAGCCATTAAAGTTCGATGCACTTTATTGAGATAGATCGTCATTGCGAAGCCATTTGAGTTCGATGCACGTTATTGCGAAAGATCGTCATTGCGAAGCCATTTGAGTTCGATGCACGTTATTGCGAAAGATCGTCATTGCGAAGCCATTTAAGTTCGATGCACGTTATTGAGAAAGATCGTCATTGAGAAGCCATTTGAGATCGATGCACGTTATTGCGAAAGATCGTCATTGCGAAGCCATTTGAGTTCGATGCACGTTATTGCGAAAGATCATCATTGAGAAGCCATTTGAGATCGATGCACGTTATTGCGAAAGATCGTCATTGCGAAGCCATTTGAGATAGATGCACGTTATTGCGAAAGATCGTCATTGCGAAGCCATTTAAGTTCGATGCACGTTATAGAGAAAGATCGTCATTGAGAAGCCATTTGAGATCGATGCACGTTATTGCGAAAGATCGTCATTGCGAAGCCATTTGAGTTCGATGCACGTTATTGCGAAAGATCGTCATTGAGAAGCCATTTGAGATCGATGCACGTTATTGCGAAAGATCGTCATTGCGAAGCCATTTAAGTTCGATGCACGTTATAGAGAAAGATCGTCATTGAGAAGCCATTTGAGATCGATGCACGTTATTGCGAAAGATCGTCATTGCGAAGCCATTTGAGTTCGATGCACGTTATTGCGAAAGATCATCATTGAGAAGCCATTTGAGATCGATGCACGTTATTGCGAAAGATCGTCATTGCGAAGCCATTTAAGTTCGATGCACGTTATTGAGAAAGATCGTCATTGAGAAGCCATTTGAGATCGTTGCACGTTATTGCGAAAGATCGTCATTGCGAAGCCATTTAAGTTCGATGCACGTTATTGCGAAAGATCGTCATTGAGAAGCCATTTGAGATCGATGCACGTTATTGCGAAAGATCGTCATTGCGAAGCCATTTAAGTTCGATGCACGTTATAGAGAAAGATCGTCATTGAGAAGCCATTTGAGATCGATGCACGTTATTGCAAAAGATCGTCATTGCGAAGCCATTTGAGTTCGATGCACGTTATTGCGAAAGATCGTCATTGAGAAGCCATTTGAGATAGATGCACGTTATTGCGAAAGATCGTCATTGCGAAGCCATTTAAGTTCGATGCACGTTATAGAGAAAGATCGTCATTGAGAAGCCATTTGAGATCGATGCACGTTATTGCGAAAGATCGTCATTGCGAAGCCATTTGAGTTCGATGCACGTTATTGCGAAAGATCGTCATTGAGAAGCCATTTGAGATCGATGCACGTTATTGCGAAAGATCGTCATTGCGAAGCCATTTGAGTTCGATGCACGTTATTGCGAAAGATCGTCATTGAGAAGCCATTTGAGATCGATGCACGTTATTGCGAAAGATCGTCATTGCGAAGCCATTTGAGTTCGATGCACGTTATTGCGAAAGATCGTCATTGAGAAGCCATTTGAGATAGATGCACGTTATTGCGAAAGATCGTCATTGCGAAGCCATTTAAGTTCGATGCACGTTATAGAGAAAGATCGTCATTGAGAAGCAATTTGAGATCGATGCACGTTATTGCGAAAGATCGTCATTGCGAAGCCATTTGAGTTCGATGCACGTTATTGCGAAAGATCGTCATTGAGAAGCCATTTGAGATCGATGCACGTTATTGCGAAAGATCGTCATTGCGAAGCCATTTAAGTTCGATGCACGTTATTGAGAAAGATCGTCATTGAGAAGCCATTTGAGATCGATGCACGTTATTGCGAAAGATCGTCATTGCACAGCCATTTAAGTTCGATGCACGTTATTGAGAAAGATCGTCATTGAGAAGCCATTTGAGATCGATGCACGTTATTGCGAAAGATCATCATTGCAAAGCCATTTGAGTTCGATGCACGTTATTGCGAAAGATCGTCATTGAGAAGCCATTTGAGATCGATGCACGTTATTGCGAAAGATCGTCATTGCGAAGCCATTTGAGTTCGATGCACGTTATTGCGAAAGATCGTCATTGAGAAGCCATTTGAGATCGATGCACGTTATTGCGAAAGATCGTCATTGAGAAGCCATTTGAGATAGATGCACGTTATTGCGAAAGATCGTCATTGCGAAGCCATTTAAGTTCGATGCACGTTATAGAGAAAGATCGTCATTGAGAAGCAATTTGAGATCGATGCACGTTATTGCGAAAGATCGTCATTGCGAAGCCATTTGAGTTCGATGCACGTTATTGCGAAAGATCGTCATTGAGAAGCCATTTGAGATCGATGCACGTTATTGCGAAAGATCGTCATTGCGAAGCCATTTAAGTTCGATGCACGTTATTGAGAAAGATCGTCATTGAGAAGCCATTTGAGATCGATGCACGTTATTGCGAAAGATCGTCATTGCGAAGCCATTTGAGTTCGATGCACGCTATTGCGAAAGATCATCATTGAGAAGCCATTTGAGATCGATGCACGTTATTGCGAAAGATCGTCATTGCGAAGCCATTTAAGTTCGATGCACGTTATTGAGAAAGATCGTCATTGAGAAGCCATTTGAGATCGATGCACGTTATTGAGAAAGATCGTCATTGAGAAGCCATTTAAGTTCGATGTACGTTATTGAGAAAGATCGTCATTGCGAAGCAATTTGAGTTCGACGCACGTTATTGCGAAATATTGTCGTGGGAAGCCGCTAGTTTGTTCTATAAATTGGGATTTAAGCCCAGTCTTCAAAGAGGACCTGTAATAAAAGAATTCATATTAACTCAATTTCAACACAGACTTAAAGTAATATCTGATAATAGAGTTTCAAACAATCACTTAATAGAGTTTGCAACAATCGCATTATTTTTAAATTACTTATTGTACCAAGGGCTGCAGTAAATTGACTTAAGCATTCTTGACATTAAAAGGTAATAACGTTAGTCTTAAAGAACAACCACCATTCCCCATAAGACTAGATTATTTTAGAACAACCCTAATGTTTACATATTTTTTATAGTTAAACAAAATTAACCATAGTTAAGTTACACTGGTGTGGTAAGTTGGTGTGACTAATATGGATCGGTTGGGATTATTTTTACTACACAATACATAAAAATCTACGATCTACGTATAATTTTGACAAGTTATTTACAGTAGAGTCACTACATCATTGTGACGTCATAAAGTGTTATTATAACACAATCTCTATAAAGAAATAAGAAACCAATGGAGCTGTGCGGTGCGTCATATAAATACGGGATGATGGATGACTTGCCACGAGGGGTGGCTGGATGTTGTATAAACTGAAAGTTTCACAAATTACGTACATTGACACTATGAGGATCGCTGACGCCGCCCTTGCAAGTAGGCTATACCTAAATGTTGCAATATGAAGTAAATGCTGATTCTGCGGAACGTGCCCGCTGCTGCCGCGTGACCAGCGTCGAGGCCATGCATCGGAACGTCATCGCCCGCACTTCGTATCCAACATCGATCGGGTCAATTTCGTTTTAATTAGATATAATTTTATAACTGTAATTTCTTTTAATAAATTGTTTAAATTTAATTTCGGTTTTTTTTAAGTCCTACGGCTGCTGCCTTCGTAATTGGCGCAGTCGGTAGGATTTTCGCGGTCGGTTTCGCGCTTCATCCAGGAAGATTTCCGTTATCGCACGAGCCGCCCGAGTGGCTATCAAGTCGCGCTTCGAAAATCCGAACCTGAAGGAGCAGCCAGCAGGTCCAGTATCCAGACATCGATACGCCAGAGAGCCGAAATGTTTATGTGAGTACACTTGAATCGTTCTCGTGTTGCCTCCTGTCATATTCCTAAGTCCTTTTAATTTTATTCACGATTTTTCACCCTAGAAAAATTAAATCCAGCGTTTCTGCTTCACATCAGCAGTCTCGCAGGAGAGAATTAGTAGATAGATCTAGGCCTAAGTTAGACAGTATTCCAGAAAAGATGGAAAGGAACCCGGACGTTATCCATAAGGCTTTACGCCTCGTTCCCGATTTCGATGGAAACGCGAACGTTTTAACTAGGTTTATAAGAATTTGTGATCAGTTGTGTAGCGAATTTCTGAGTGATGATCCAGCTAATCAACTAAATAATTTATATTTAATAAATGGAATCCTTAATAAAATTACCGGCCCTGCCGCCACTATTATAAATTCAAATGGAATTCCTGAAAATTGGATTGGCATTAGAAATACTTTAGTTAATAATTTCGCGGATCAAAGAGACGAAACCGCTTTATATAATGACCTTTCTTTAGCTAGGCAAGGTAATAGTAGTCCCCAGGAATTTTATGACCAATGTCAAACGCTGTTTAGCACGATAATGACCTACGTCACTCTCCATGAGACGATAGGAACCACTATCGAAGCCAAACGAACGTTGTATAAGAAATTGTCTATGCAAGCATTTGTACGAGGTCTAAAGGAACCACTTGGATCCCGTATAAGATGCATGAGGCCCGAGACTATAGAGAAAGCTCTGGAGTACGTGCAGGAAGAATTAAATATTCTTTACCAACAGCAACGTACTGATAACTTACCAAGACCACAAGTGGGATTACGCCCACAACCTGCCGTGCCTATAGGTTTCTCACCTAAACCTTTTAATTTTAATGTGCCTATGAATAGTTTAGCGAATCAGCCGATGCAGCGGTTTACGCCGCCGCCCCCAGCGAGTCGCTACCCTGTGCAGCCGCAATCGCAACCTTTTAGATTTAATACGGCTAATAATAATAATTTCCAGCAGCGAATGCCATCTCGCACACAGCAGATGTTCAGCGCACCACCACCACGTTATAATCCCCAGAGTAATAACTTTAGATTGCCACCTAGGAATCAACCCCAATCTTCGAGCCCTCGACCTATGAGCGGAGTACAGCATTTCACCCCGAAAGCTTTACCCCCTACTTTGTCAGGACACGATTGGCGTAGATTCGGGAACCCGCCACCGAATAACTATTTTAAATCGCGTGAATTAAATTTAAATGAGTTTAACTACGACGATACATATTATCATGACAATTATTACGACGCAGACTATTACAATGACGTAAGTGACAATAATTACTATGACGCGACGTATGACTATGACGACAGAGTTCAGTTTTACGAGCCCACCACGAACGCAGAGTCAAATGACCAGCCGCAAGCGTCATATTCTAATACCGAGCCGGATTTTCAGAAACCTGGCCCGTCAGACAAATTAAGTTAGAGCTCAATTTGCAAACGCAAAGACAGTTGCCCTACATTCAGATAGCGAATCCACCTTTAAAGCTATTAATAGACACGGGCGCTAATCAGTCGTTTATTAGCCCAGAATGTGTAGATAAATATTTCTTAGATTTTTCTCTAAATTATGATCCATTCGAGGTCACTAATGTTCATGGGACTAGTCGTAATAAATATTCTATCACACTCCCGTGTTTTTCGGAATTTAACAATCAAGATCTTATGAAATTATTCGTATACCGTTTTCATGATTATTTCGACGGCCTTATAGGTTTAGATTTACTTACGAAATGGGAAGCGAAAATAGACTTAAAACATCAGACGTTAACTACCCAATACGCGGTCAACCCTATTAAATTATATAACTCTTGTAACGTAAATCTATACGAGGATATAATACCTGCCCACTCGTCTAAAATGGTTCGTACACTGAGAAAAATGGATTGAAGTCGACGTAGTAAAATATTATGCAAACATTATATAATGCCCTGCTCACCACTAATAAAACAATGCGCAACACTTTAAATAGTGACACGAAGGTATATTTATTCTGCTGAGCATTAAACTTCAATGTGCAAGAAACCTCACCAAATCTTATAGAACAAATGCCTTATCTTTTATCGTGCAAAAACTAATGCATAGTAAAATTGTGGATTAAACATCATAATGTATAGTGATCAAAGCACAATAAATTAGTGACGTCTTAAATGCACGTTAAAATATCGTTTTTTGCGTTAAAAGTTATGTTTCAAAAAGTTGCACCATGGCATTTGATGCAATGCATGTATATATTTCAAACTATGCAGCAAGTTTGATAGTGCCATTTTCGATTATTTGCACAATAAGTACATCAATCCCGAGGAACATTAAAATTCAGTGCGTATAGATATTATTGCACGTTAAAGAATCGTGCCAGGTTGAAAAAATTTGCTCAACACAAAAAAGTATAAAAATAAATTAAAAAATATGGTGCATATTGCACATAAAGATTACGTGCATGCTGCGAACGCCAGGGTTTCCAGGGCGGGGGTCCGGGGACGGGGAGGTAGGCGAGTCGATGCAATGTGACATCTTTCATTCATTCATTGTGACCTCGAACATCGTGACGTGCTTTTAGTGTGTGAAGTAATTTTAGTTTAATAAAATAGATCCCATGTTCTCCTTAGAAAATTGAGCTTTGGTGAAGAAATCAACAGTTGAAGCTTTTGCTTTGTCAGTAAGTGAGATGTGCCACAAGAGGAAAATTTACGCCAAGGAAGAACACATCCGAGTGGCTGGTGAATGCTCGAAATAACCAGAAAAAACCCTGACGAGCCTGGGATTTATGGAGCCACCAGCCAAACGATCTCATTCGTGTTCTATGGACACCGGGTCACCTGTGTCACCTCGAAGCCGGTAAGATGCATTAAATAGTCAGTCTATCAGCCTTCAGTCTTCTTGAAGGTCTCTAGCGTCTTTTGCCAGTAACATTGTCAATTATCTCAGTTTGTTTTGAAACCCAGTGCAATATTTAGGTATTTCGTATTTTTTCCAAAAATTGCCTTGCTTCTCAGTCTTCAGTTACAAGAATATAACCCTGGAACGGGGTCTTCGGAAGTAGTTAATTACTTCTTGGGGTTCAGAATGCAATGGTCGATTGTGGAAAAACATCTTTATTTTTTATTATATTGTATTCATATTATTAATTTTGTTTCAGGTGTAAAGTTGAATTGGTAAAAAGTGCTATAGACCAGCCGAAGCATAGTGGACATTCCCTAAAACTGTGGTCAGAGACATATATTTAAATATGTACTTTTGTGTGTTTAGTGCAGATGTAAAAACCTTTAATAGCCTTTTAGTATTAAGACTGTTTCTATTTATATACTTATGTATAGCTGTAAGCTTTCCAAGTGTAGGTATATTATATTAATTTATTATAATGACTAATGTAAAATATTTATGCACCTTTTTTATCGATTACATAATGGTTTTCTAATAAACTCCAGGTTTTTAACTGTTCTTTGGATAAGATCTGATTTTTATGGAAAATAAATGATTATAAAATTAAAAAAAGTTTTTTAAAATTTCATACCCTAGAGTCTAGACTTTGTGTGTGATTAGATTTTTACTTCAGGCATCGTGAATATCAGCATATTTTTTCAGTATTACGTTTTTTCTGTATGTATTGTGATGTAAGTGGATATTTTTCAGGATTAGCACTAAATCTATACAGGTTGTTTCCGGACGATGAAATAATATAATCAGTTCGGAGTGTTCGGAGAGGTATCTTCAGTCACGATTGATAGATGAAACAAAAAAAAAGGCGTTTTTTTCGACTCCCCATACAAATCGTTCACTAGTTCCAACGGGGCACTAATTTGTAAGTGGAGTAAAAAAACGTCCGAATTTTTCATTTGATTTATCAATCCTGCCTGACTCGGGATACCTCTCCGAACACCAATTTGTTTATATTATTTTATCGTCCGGAAACACCTTGTATAAATTTAGTGCTAATCTTGAAAAATATATATGCCATCACGATATTAAATAGTGCGGAAAAAGGGCTCGGGCACGTAAAAGTATCATGCTAAGGTAAAAAATCACTATAAAATATAGTGCACTCGCATGTAAAGACATGCTTCCAGCAATCAAATAATATCATGGCAGGCACGAAATATTATAGGGCACAACCTGGAAGTCACCAATAAGTAAAATGCAAACGCACATAATAGTATAATGATACGGAACTACGAGTAATCGCAATGCATTATAATATTAAATGCCGTCAATTAGATATTTTGAAGTGATGCACTATAATGTTTTCTTTCTTGACCTCTATTTTATAGTGCGAGCAGCAAATAACGTTGTGACGTCGCTAAATTACGGTGGAACCATAATTTAATGTGCACCGCCAGCAGCGTAACTTAACGTGCTTGCACAATTGGTCAAAAAGTTGTGCATTCACAATAGTTTATAGTGCCCCATTTTTCTCAGTGTATCCCAATTGACGCCCCGGATGGCGATGTGTTAGTAGAAGAGCAAGTTATCTGTAACTGTTTTATTCAGGAATGCGTTACATCTGTTAAAAATAGCCGCGGAATATTAGAGATTTACAACTTGACCGATAACGACGTAATATTTTCATTAGACAGACCGGCGCAAGCGGAGGTATTGAATATCGAGTGCACGAGCACCGAGCCGCCGATGGCTACGTCACGCGCACGCGACGTTTTATCGCGCCTTAGGACGGATCATATGAACGCTGAGGAAAAGGCTAATATAGAAGCTTTATGCTCGCGTTACGCCGACGTATTTTATCTAGAAGGCGAACAGTTAACTTTCACGAATAAAATTAAGCATCGTATTAATACTACTGACGAAGTTCCAATTTATACGAAAAGCTATCGCTATCCTTTTATACACCGTAATGAAGTTCGCGATCAAATAGCCAAGATGTTAGAGCAAGGTATAATTAGACCTTCTACCTCTGCATGGAGCTCACCCATATGGGTCGTGCCCAAGAAAACTGACGCATCGGGAAAGCAAAAGTGGCGTATAGTGGTTGACTTTCGTAAATTGAACGAAAAGACAATCGACGACAAGTACCCCATTCCTAACATAACTGACATCCTTGACAAGTTAGGTAAATGTATGTATTTTACGACTTTAGATCTGGCATCAGGTTTTCATCAGGTTGAGATGAATGAGGCCGACATTCCAAAAACTGCGTTCAACGTAGAACACGGTCACTACGAATTCTTGAGAATGCCGATGGGTCTGAAAAACAGTCCATCTACATTCCAGAGAGTAATGGACGAGGTCCTTAGAGGTCTCCAGAACGAAATTTGCATAGTATATTTAGATGATATAGTAGTCCTTGGAACATCCTTACAGGAAGCTATTAATAACTTAGAAAAAGTATTACAAAGATTACGAGAGTCCAATTTTAAAATCCAAATGGATAAATCGGAATTTCTCAAGTTAGAAACTAACTATTTAGGACACATTATAACAAGGGAAGGTATAAAACCTAACCCGGATAAAATTTCTGCTATAGAGAAATATCCAACCCCGGAAACTACTAAACAGATTAAGCAATTTTTAGGTTTGATCGGATATTATCGAAAGTTTATTCCTGATTTTGCCCGTATAACCAAACCGATGACCAACTGCTTAAAAAAGGGTAAAAAAATAACTTTAGACTCTGACTATGTAAACGCATTTGAGAAATGTAAGACCCTCTTGACAAATGACCCTATCCTACAGTATCCCGACTTTAACCGTGAGTTTTTACTGACGACAGACGCATCCAATGTTGCCATAGGAGCCATACTATCTCAGGGACCCATAGGATCAGATAAGCCTGTTTCTTTCGCGTCTAGAACACTCAATGATAGCGAAGTTAATTACAGCACGATAGAGAAGGAACTCTTGGCCATAGTTTGGGCTACCAAGTACTTCAGGCCATATCTATTCGGTCGCAAATTTAAAATCCTTACAGACCATAAACCATTGCAATGGATGATGAGTCTGAAAGAACCTAATTCAAGACTAACTAGATGGAGACTTAAATTAAGCGAGTATGATTTTACCGTAATATATAAAAAAGGCAAAAATAACACCAACGCCGATGCCCTCTCTAGAATTGAAATACACAACGAAGAAATTAGTTCAGTAGTCGCGAATTGTTCAGAAAAGCCACCATCTTTATTATCTAACTCGGAAACGGAAACCGTGCACACCAGTCACGAGAACCCTATTTTAGAAGTTCCGATAACTGACGAGCCACTAAATAAATTCCATCGACAGTTGCACATCACTATTGTCCCAGACGTAAAACGTAGGGCCGTGATAACGAAACCATTCGACACGCATACTCGTATTGCAATACAAGTAAGCGAGTGCAACATAGAAAATGACGTAGTAACTGCTATCAAAGAGTATGTAAGCCCGAAAGTTAAAACGGCCATGCTTATAAATCCACCCCTTGCTATGTATACTATCATCCCTATTATTCAGGAAAATTTTAAGAGTTCATCTATGAATCTCATATTAGTAAAGTCCGAAATAGAGAACGTTAAGGAATACCTTAGACAGCAAGAAATAATTCGTAATTACCACGATGGGAAAACTAACCACCGCGGTATTAACGAGTGTTATTTAGCTCTTTCAAAAAAGTACTTTTGGCCAAAAATGAAGGAACAAGTAGCAAAATTTATAGGTGAATGTACAATATGTGGTCAGGGAAAATATGATAGAAACCCAGTAAGACAGCAGTTCAATATAGTACCCCCGGCAACAAGACCCTTTGAGACTATACACATGGACTTATTTACTGCCCAAAACGAGAAATACTTAACTTTTATAGATGTCTTCTCTAAATATGGTCAAGCTTACCTATTAAGAGACGGCACCGCAGTTAGTATTTTACAAGGACTATTACAGTTTACTACACACCATGGCATCCCTTACACTATAGTGACTGACAACGGAACCGAGTTCACGAATCAACTATTCGCTGAATTCGTGCGACTTCATAAAATTAACCATCATAGAACTTTAGCTCACGCGCCGAACGATAACGGCAATATCGAGCGATTTCACTCGACTTTACTCGAACACCTTCGCATACTAAAGTTACAACATAAGGACGAACCAGTCGTGAACTTGATGCCTTACGCAATCATTGCTTATAATTCGTCTATACATAGTTTTACCAAATGTAAACCTTTTGACTTGATAACGGGTCACTTTGACCCTAGAGACCCCATAGATATTGACCCCGTTCCACATTTGTTACAACAATACTTACAAAATCATAAAGCTCAAATGAATACAGTTTATGAACTTATTAATAGCACATCCCTAGAAAATCGTACAGCATTAATAGAAAACAGGAATAAGTCTCGAGAACCTGAAATAGAATACACCCCTCAACAACAGATTTTCATAAAAAATCCCATGGCTTCCAGACAAAAAGTCGCACCTAGGTATACCCAGGACACCGTCCTAGCCGACTTACCTATCCACATATATACGTCTAAGAAACGTGGCCCCGTCGCTAAATCTAGACTGAAACGTGTGCCCAAAAATGCTAAATTGTTTCAGGATTCTGATGCTTCTCGTCCAGATGGCAAGCCCACAGGAGATAAGACTTGAGACACTCGACGATGGACCAGGACTTTTACCTTTCAAGTTAGGGCCGACTAAACTTATTATCCATTACCATACTTTCCTACAACGCATCCAACTAAGTGACATTGAAGATAAACTCTCTAGGTTACAGACGCAAATACAGACTTTTAAGACTAGACTTTCTAACGATACTTACCAACTATACGAGTTCCAAATTGACTATCTTAATAGTAAAATAGAAAAAGCCTTTCAACAGCTAGCTAGTTTAGAGCCGAGCCGTGCTAAACGAGGTCTAGTAAATACATTTGGATCTGTAATAAAGAGCATCACCGGTAACTTAGATTACGATGACGCATTAAAGTATGATAACGCGATAAAGACCCTACATAGTAACGAAGAAAAATTAGCATTTGAATTAAATAATCATATTAGTTACAGTAAAGAATGGATGTCTAAGCATTTTGGTATCACCTCTCAGATAGTAGAAAATCAGAGCCTTATAAATAATACGTTACATTTATTATTAGATAAAGATTATCTTCGTAATTCTAGCCTTATAAAATATGCAAAGTTCGCTCAATTACTAACTATAATTAGTGAAAATGTAGTAGACACTTGCAATGAGTTAATTAATATAGAAAATATATTAGCATTTATTCGTGCGTCAAGTACGCATAATGCTATGCTTAAATTAGATATTTTACGTAATATGATAGATAGGTTAAGAAAATTATATAATCCTGAAAATATTTTGGATATAGAGTTAAGAGAATTTTATGATATTATAAAACCTGCTTTTTATTACATAGGTAAAGATATAACGTTAGTTTTTAGGGTCCCGATCGTTACAGAAGAAAATTATAATCTCTATAAGTTAGCAGTAGTACCCAATAGGAATAACCAAACCATCATCCCTTCCTATCCCTTCATGGCAACTAGCGAGTCTGCATTCGTGTACATAGAGGCTGAATGCCCGAAGTTAAGTAACGGTTATCTCTGTGAGGAAGGAGTAAATCATCAAATTCGTACCGTACCTGACTGCATCCAGCATCTCATCTCGAAGCAATCTCTTAAGACAACCTGCAAACTATCATCCGTCTCCCTACTCAAGGAAGCAATGGAGAAGCTAGACGACCAACACTATACAATATCCCTACCGCAAGAAACGAAAGTACAGCTATCCTGTGGAAGAGAAGATTACACTCAGCTGCACGGAAGCTACTTAGTCACCATCCCACTAAAATGCATTTTACGCACCCCTGAATTCACCATTACTAACGAAAACGACGAACTAAAAGGCCAGCCGCTCAAGATAATGAATATTCCCGACTTGGACATGCGAGATGTCGACGCTACCCACATCAATCTTCACTCAATCGACCTAAGAAGCCTCCACAGCATCCAAGACAAGATATCGCTCCAGCCTCCAATCAAAATCGACGAACCGGCGATTTCAACACTATATCATACTACGATACCTTTCTACGGCGCACTATTCGGTGCAACTGCACTAACACTCGTAGTCGTGCTACGACGCTACAGACTACGGAGCCTTAAGAAAAATGAAACCATAGAGTCAGCCAACCCAAGCTACCATCACTACGCAAAGCCAGAACCCCTAGAACCAAGAAGCCCTGGAAAATCAGATCGTGACACACCAGCAACATTTGCTCTCAAAATTCTCAAATAGTTGCTGATCTGAGGGGGGAGAAATTACGTACATTGACACTATGAGGATCGCTGACGCCGCCCTTGCAAGTAGGCTATACCTAAATGTTGCAATATGAAGTAAATGCTGATTCTGCGGAACGTGCCCGCTGCTGCCGCGTGACCAGCGTCGAGGCCATGCATCGGAACGTCATCGCCCGCACTTCGTATCCAACATCGATCGGGTCAATTTCGTTTTAATTAGATATAATTTTATAACTGTAATTTCTTTTAATAAATTGTTTAAATTTAATTTCGGTTTTTTTTAAGTCCTACGGCTGCTGCCTTCGTAATTCACACGAACTTGGTATAAATAAACGGATGATAAATTGATAAAATGTTATGAATAATAATAATAATTCTGTATTTATTTCTAAAAAAAACATAGTTTTACATACTCAGCCTGAAAATCTCTCCAAATCGAAACAAATTCGAATACTTAGAATATTTTTGTTTCTCATTTTCACGAAAAATTAAAAACTGAATTTTATCTTTAAATAATAAAAACAGAAATATTAGCCGTAGAACAGATGGCAGCTGGGGCAGACGAGTTCTTGAGTGGAGACCGCGTATCGGCAAACGTAGTGTGGGACGCCCTCAAACAAGGTGGAGCGATGATCTTCGCAAGGTGGCTGGCAAAAACTGGATTAGTATAGCCGCGGATCGTGCTCAGTGGCGTGCTCTCGGAGAGGCCTATGTTCAGCAGTGGACGATGATAGGCTGATGATGATGATGATGAAAAAAAGAAAATTTGCATTTATTTTCTTTCAGCTAAACTCTATTGGATATTAAAAACTTACCTACATATCTTCTGGTTTAATAAAAAATATAACTAATCACCCAGTTTTGTAAACTGAAACGCAATCTAGAATCTGTAAAACTGCAATAGGGAATATGCATCATTTTTTTTTAATCAAAATCAAAAGCATAATGCGTGAGAAAATCAACTGTAATATTGAAACTTTTCTCTTGCATTTTTTTCTCGTGATATAGTTACTTGAAGTTAGCACGTATCAGCTCCCGCCGAAAACGCTCTATACAAATATGGGACGTCACTTATCACGTTTCAGTGTGTTTCAGGCGCGTTTAATATGGAGTTAGCCAAGAATCTTCAATTATCTCCTCAAATTTTCTTTTAAGTACATATGTGTCATACAAAATATTATTTCTTATTCAATATTCTATCTGACTGTTAAGTGCATTAAATCCTAAAATAAAAAAGCGTTATTTTCCCCTGATTTCATCGTGTGATAAAACAATTTTTTTTTTCTGTTCCATCATGTTTTTACAAGTGTCCGCAGCAATCAAGCTCAAATTTATCAAAATCGGTGACTTATGCATATTCCCTATTAAATCCGTCAACGCCCGATGTGCCCCATGAGGCACATTACACAATAGAAAATGTATTGTTGTATTGTTTTCCGGGCGTTGACGAGTTTAGCAAATTCTTTTTCTACAATACTTAATAATATACTAGAATAAATATTATTTAGTATTGTATAAAAATAGCATTGTCAATGCAAAAATTTCAAATTTAAAAAAAAAAAATCTTTTTCTGTTATAAAAGGGACATTTCCCATCGTTTTCGTACATTGTAAGTATCTCAAACCAGTCCGCTGCGGTCCGCCGCGCTGTGTGCACGCGTCCACGTAGCGATATAACCAAGTTTTTTTTTACGAATACCCGCGTAATACAGTGTATTATAATGAGTGAAGAAGAAATGGACGATTCGGATTTTATTAACTATTGTGAAAAGGAATTAAGCTGTCCTCAAAATAAAGAAGGGAAAACTGTTGAGAAAAGAAAGACAAGGGAAGACGAACCCAGTGACGAAGATGGTTTTACTACAGTCATTAGAAGAAAACCTAAACGACTGGTTAGAAGCGAATCGGATGATATTGAGAAGAATAAACAAAAATTTAGGCAGACAAATAATGAGACAGAATACTCCAAGTACTACGAAGTAAGTGTTACTTCCTTAGAATGTTTACCGAAACCAATAGCAATGGCCAAACTGTTGAGGGTGGAAAATATTAATAACATTACGAAAATTAAATACAAAAGCTCAAATAAAGTTCTTATTCAATTTAGTACCAAAGAAGAGGCTAGTAAGCTAGTTGAATGTGAGAAAATGAAAGAACGAGGTTTTAGATGTCAAATGACATATGAATTAAACATTTCCTATGGAGTGATGAAGGGAGTAGACTTGGAGCTAAAAGAAGAAGATCTTATGAAAATTATTGAGTCTGACACTGAAATAATATCTGTAAGAAGATTAAAACGGTTAAACTTTGATGGAAAATGGATTAACAGTGAATCAATCAGAATAACTTTTAATAACAAAGAACTCCCTGGATATGTTTATGTATATGGCTGCCGCTTTACAATAGAACCCTATGTATTTCCAGTCACTCAATGCTCAGGATGCTGGGAGTTTGGTCACATTATGAAATATTGCCCTTCAAGGAAAATTTTATGTCCAAAATGCGGAGGAAATCACGATAATTGTGAAACAAAAGTATTTAAATGTTTGA
This sequence comes from Agriphila straminella, assembly GCA_950108535.1. NCBI lineage: Eukaryota > Metazoa > Arthropoda > Insecta > Lepidoptera > Crambidae > Agriphila > Agriphila straminella. The sequence continues at coordinate 1,225,849 of OX467321.1, read as the reverse complement.
ATTGTAAAGGGAACCATTTCGTACTAGATAAAAAATGTCCTTTCTTCCTGAAGGAGAAGGAAATAAGGATAATTATGAGTAAAGAACAAGTAACATATAAGAAGGCTTTACAACTACTTAACGAGGATAGGCAGAAACACCAGTTTTATTCAGATGATACCATAAATGATACTTACAACAACTCGCTCCCCGTAATGACCAGCAATGAAGTGACTTATAGCAGTGTAGTTACTAGAGCTTTGGTACATCGCCAGGACCCAGTAGTTCAGGAACAGACAGAAAAAGACCAGACAACAGAAGATGAAATAACAGCAGAACAGCAAAAAAGAAGAAGATCTGGTAAGAAACCCCTAAAAAAGAAGAGTTATCAACCCCAACCACAGCATGAAACTAGAGAAAAGAAAAATGAACAACATAAGGAAACAAATCAACGAGATGAAGGACTATCATATAGGTTTGACTTTGCAAAATTTTGGTTTAAACTTAAACAGATATTTGTGACTCAATGTAACTTTAGTGAAAAATGTTTATTATTAATAAGAATGATAGGTGAAGAGCTGAAACAATTAATAATTACTAAGTTCTGTGAAAAAGAGTTGTTTGAAAAATTGGTTACTGTTATCAATGGCTAATACGGATAATAATATTAGAATCAATATATTTCAGTGGAATGCGCAAAGCCTAAAACCAAAAATAACTGAATTCTCAGATTTAATGTACAGAGAAAACATTCACATTTGTATTATTAGTGAAACTTGGCTGGATTCCGAATCTGACATGAATTTTGGTGTGAGTGGTTACAATGTTTATAGATCAGATAGACATGACTCTTATGGGGGGGTAGCCTTTTTAGTTCATCATTCTATTCAAGCCCATATCGTTCCCGTTAATGTAACTAATAGAGGTATTCAGGTTATTTGCATTAAACTTATTAATTGCATCGATCTAGAGTATGTTGCATCCATTTACTGTCCATCCTCGGTACCAACGGTTGCGTCAGACTGGGATGAAATATTCTCGTTTGCTTCTAAGAAAACATTAGTTGCTGGTGATTTTAATGGACATCACACAAATTGGTCCACTAAAACAGACACAAGAGGAGTTCAAATAATGAATTCATGTCTTGAAAATGGCCTTATCTCCCTCAACAATGGGCAACCCACGCGGGTAAAGCTAGTTAATGTAAGCTTACAAAAAACTGCGCCTGATATTTCCTTTGCCTCTCCTGATATTGCAGTCAAATTTGACTGGATGGTGACCAACGAAAATCTCGGAAGTGATCACTTAATTATAAAAATGCGTATTAGGATACCCAATGAGTTTAATGGTATTAAAAAGCGCAACTTTAAAAACGTAAATTGGCTGGAGTATAGACAGTCACTTTCTGATTTTTTTGAAAATTCAAATGACAGCGCAGAAAGCGTTCAAGAAATGTATGATCTTTTTGTTAGCCAAATATCGAAAGCAGCCGATAAGCATATCCCCTATTACAAGATATGTCGAAAACCTAATTGTAAATTCACTCCTAAAGAGTACTGGACACCTGAATTATCTAAAGCTGTAGCGCAGCGCCGTTTGGCTTTATCAGAGTTCCGTCGAAACCCTATCCCTAGTAATCTGAATATATTAGAAGAAAAAACCCAAAATGCTCAAAATATTGTAAGAGAAGCAAAGTCCCGTAATTGGCATAAGTTTTGTAATTCTATCGATGAGAAGATGTCGGCTTCTGAAATGTGGCAACGAACTAGATGGATGAAAGGCTACAGGCAAACAAAGTCTTACCCATCAATTGAAAAACAAGAAGACTTAATTAGTTCCTTGGCACCTGACTACGCAATAAATGCTACACCTTCATTCAAATCTAAGAATGAATATCTAGAAGTTGACTTTAAGCTATCTGAACTTAATAGCTGTCTCAAAACTAAAAATACAGCACCGGGTGAAGACGACATTTCATACTCCATGATTTATCATATGCCAGATATATCAAAAAAATATTTACTGAAAATATTTAATAACATATTTGAATCTGGAGTCGTCCCATATCAATGGAGAAATATAAAAATCATTCCGATACCCAAAACAAATAATAATCCAAATAATGATCCAAAGCTGAGACCCATCTCTTTGTTATCTTGCTTGTGTAAAACTTTTCACTTAATGATACTTAAACGTTTGGAATGGTATGTAGAGAAGAATAAAGTTCTTTCTCCCCAGACGGTTGGATTTAGGAAATCGCAGTCTGCTTTGGACTCTCTTGCGAGATTAATAACTTACGTTCAAATAGGACTATCAAAAAACGAAGCGACTGTAGCGGTTTTTTTAGATATAGAAAATGCCTATAATAACATTTCTATTGAGGTAGCAATGCAAATCCTTGATAACCTCTCAATCGGCTCTAAATTTTGTGTCTATCTTTGGTCATTTCTTAGTCAAAGACTCTTAAAAATTAATTTAGACAATAAAGGGACAACTCTCACTAGATGGACTCATAAAGGCTTAGCGCAGGGGGACCCTCTCTCGCCATTGATATTTAACTTAGTAACTCATGAGATTTGTAAAGAGGTTCAAAATGTAACGATATCACAATATGCAGATGACTTTGCTTTATATATCAGGGATAAAGACATTAAAAATAGCGAAAGTTATATGCAAGCAGCTTTAAATACCGTGGAAATGCTGCTAGACAAGCTGGGACTGTCGCTATCTGCCACCAAATCAAGTTATTGTGTCTTTAGTAGGGGACGACGTAGAATTTTACCATGTTTAGAAATAAATAAACAGCCTTTACCTCTAGTCGAAAATGTTAAGTATCTTGGTATGTGGCTAGATAGAAGCTTACTTTGGGGGAAGCACATTAATGAAATAATTTACAAATGTTCCAAAGTTTTAAATCTGTTAAAAATGCTAGCAGGTAGCTCTTGGGGAGTTCATACGAAGCACCTACGAAGGCTGTATATTGCGTTAATAAGAAGTCGTCTTGACTACGGATGCTTTGCTTACGATTGCAGTGCGGAGAGCCATGTATCTAAATTGGATAGGCTGCAAAACCAAGCACTAAGAATCATAGGAGGGTACGTTAAAAGCACACCGATTCATGTCATGGAAAGTGATTTGCATATTGCCCCACTTTTTATAAGGCGAAAATACCTTGCTTATAAATATAGTCTGAAAGCTCTTTCCTGGTCTAGCAATGTAACCACTGACCTTTTGTCTGAAATATCTGAGCTAAGCGAAACCCGATATTGGGAGAAAAAGAAAAAACCTCTTCTAGCAAAGACCTTTACTGATGTTAGCAATATAAATTGTTCTTCCTCAGATATCAACTTAATGTTTGCACATGAGATATGGTTATCGTCTATTGATTTGGGTTCTATCATTGTTACAGACCTGGAAACTATACAACTCTCTAAGAAATCATATGAACCTAATTCTCTTCTTAATAATTTAATCAAAGAGTTGCATGATAGGTACAATGGTTGGCATAGGATTTACACTGATGGCTCAAAGAACAGTAGTGGTCTAGGGATTGGGATATATGATCAGGTTTTAAATCATAGAATAAGCTTTAAGATTAATTCTGTAATAATTATAATGACACTGGAACTCATTGCGATATCGGAAGCGTTATCTTATGCACTACATCATAACTTGAATAAATTTGTAATATGTACAGATAGCAAAAGCTCTCTGCAACATTTGGCTCGATGCGCCTCTGGTAGCAGAGGTACATCGATAGCCTACGAAATTATCGAAAAGCTCATAATTTTTATTAAAAATAATTCTACGGTGAAGCTGCAATGGGTTCCAGCACATATCGGGTTAAAGGGCAACGACGAAGCTGACCGTCTAGCAAAGTTAGCATCAATTGAAGGAAATGAACTTAACTTTGTGCCGGATTATTCAGAATTTTTATCTAAATTTAAAAATAAATGTTTCCTCGATTGGCAAGATCATTTTGAAAAAATATCTATAGACAAAGGCATATGGTATAAAACAATTCAAAATAAGCTTCCTCGTGGGCCTTGGTTTGATGACTGTAATTTGAGTAGAATGTATATTAAGTTAGCTTTAAGACTCCGCGCTGGACACTATCCATCGGCAAAATTTGCATTTCTAATGAAAAAAGTACAATCCGACAAATGTTCAACGTGCCAAAAAGTTGAGGACGTGCAACATTTGCTGATGGAGTGTGTCAGAAACAGCAATGAGAGGCAGCTATTAATAAACAAATACAATTTAAACACCTTAGATATTGGCCTTGTTCAAAGTATTTTGTCAGATCCACAATCAGAAACTGCAAAAAGACTTTGCCACTTGGTTACAGTTTTGCAATAGCTACCTCTCCTTTGAAAGAATAGTATAAGGTCACGATGGGGTTGGCATGTCTAAAAGATAAAAACCCCGGTAACTTTCATCTAGATTAAAAAAAAAAAAAAAAAAAGTATCTCAAACTGGGAACACACAAAAGTTTGGAGGCTTAGACTTGTTTCGTGTAAGTGACACGTGAAATGCTTTAAATAAATTGAATTGTAACCACTCTAAGCTTTGCCGGGCTCACGCGGAAATGAGAAAACGTTTATAAATAAGTATATTATTTGCGTGTTACGGGAAAATGGAAAACGAGACATTATTTAACCCCACAAAGTAGTTTATTTACATGTTAAATTCTAAAAAGACACCATTTACGAAGAAATATTTTGTACTAGCTTCCGCCCACGACTTCGTCCACGTGGACATTCGAGAAAATCCCTAGAGAACCTTTAAATGTTTCCATCCAAGTTATAAACTATCAATTTGCCAAATTTTATTAAAATCCGTTAAGTCGGTTTTGCACGATTGAGTAACAAACATCCAAAAAAGCAAACATGTAAACATTCAGACATACAAACTTTCACATTTATTCTTAGTCTTGGGATTCTTGGATAAACTTCTTGAATATAGAATAGAATATCATTTATTTGCATTTGATTAGGGTACACTGGAGGTCTTATAGTAGGTATTTAAAAGATCTGCCTATTCAACCATTAACAATAGCATGCAAATATTATCTTAAATTAGAATTAACAAGTAAGTCTACTTTTACCATTTTACATTGAGGATGTCGAGTAGGTACTGTTTTTACAATTTATAACTCATAATAGCAGTCAGATTACTAATTAAAATAATGACACAACAATTAAAATACAAATGAGATGTCAATATGATTCAGAATAATAATATTATGTCGATAGAAATTTCAATAATAACATGGCAATACGAACATACACAAAACAGAAAATAGACACTGAATGTTATTAATGAACATTATGCCTTATCACTTGCTAGATAAATATTCATTCATATAAGAGGTGTCTTGAATCCAAATACACAAACAATTTAGCAATTCCTAAGTCAACAAACCTATCTTAAACTGTTCCAATAGTCCTAGATTTATAGTGGTGGCCAAATAATTAAGGACACCAGTCGATATTATAAAAACTAAGTTACATTGTGCCTTAGTTATCCGCCAAGGATCGACCTAACCTTGATCTGATGATGGCCATTCAGGGTGTCATGGAGGAGATCTAGATCGATTTACACACTCAACTGATAAGATCAGCTAGAGATGTAACGATGTGTCCAAAAAACCGCAAAAATAGCTTAAAAAATTATGAAAATCTTGAAACTGAAAACTCTGATCCTTACATCTCTTAGAATGCTAATCAGATCAGTTGGGTGTATATAGCGATCTGGATCTCCTCCATTCACTCCCTGAATAACCATCATCAGATCACGGCTCGGTCAATCTTTCATAATCATAATCATTTATTTATTTGCTTCAAACATGGTAAATAAGATGGAAGGTAAAATTTGTTTGTACATTATCATGTTTCGCCTATTACTAAGCATGCAAATTTATATCATATTGTTAAGTGTTTTGACAGAAAACCAATTACGGCTTCAAAGTTACCTCGTTGGCAGAAAATCGACTGTTGTCCTTAATTTTGTGGCCACCACTGTATATTGAAAAATCTTCACGCATACCACATAAGTCCTATTCTGTAGCGTACCTACAGACATGATTGTTTCAGATAGCCGTGTAACTCGTATTTGCATGCGATTCCCGTAAAGCCTTCGCCTCCGGTAACTAGGCCAGGGACACGAGGTGTGAAAACATATTTTGTCACAGTGTAAGTATTATTCGGTAAACCAAAGATTCAAAATCTTTTCAGTGAGGCTTTTAAGGGTTAGTTTTATGTTGTGTTCCGGCGGCAGCTAGAACACAGAATTTTGAATAGTACTAAGTTAGAGATAGCCAGTTCGTCAGTGGTGAGGATTCCGGGTGTAGTGCGCTAACACTTTCAGCCTTATCGTCTCCTAACATTAGATGAGGTGAATGCCAGCTCTATTTCGTTGTGGATAAAAAGTGTGCTATGTATATAAATAAAAAAATACTCTATTGGTATATTTTTTAGATTAAAATTCGACGCAGACGTCATCTCTTAGACTTTCGCATTACTTATACAAAAACTTATACTTAATAAAAAAATCGGTTCATAAACAAAAATGTAATGTCCAAAATTCCGTAAAAACTCGTGCGATGGCAAGCTAAACAATTGATATTTTTCAGGATAATGAAAAAACTACTAGCCAGATCTCTGTATAAATTTTATGGGACCACAAACAAATAATGTTCTTTGAGATAAAAAAAAGAATTTTATAAATCGGTTTACAACTGACGAAGTTATGTTAAAACATACATAGAAAAATGGCTGATGGACATACATAAAAAAAAATTAAAAAAAAAACCGTCGACTTGAGAACTTTTTCCTTTCCGTCCTTTTTTGAAGGACATTTTATTAGGTGGATTTAATGTATATTTTTCACCTGATTCTCTGTCAACTATGTTGAAATATATTTTCGACACCTTGCATCCTTGGCCTAGAAAATAAAGATGGATGGAAACATTGTTTCTTAGAAGAGTGAATTATAATCCAATTCTATCCAATCTTTTTCTTATAAACCGGCAGGCATTCTTTTTGTATTGGTATCTAACGTACAGTTAGCTTCGTTTATTGGGTACCTATCACGATAGTTCATGTAGGTAATTAAATTCCGATTAAATATATTTTTCTTATAAAAATTAAATGGATGCGCTGGCTGGATGTGGGCAGCGTAGAACCAACTGTTGTAGAAAACCTTGGGGGAAGCATTTACCCAGCAGTGGGTGTCTTGCGGCTGATATAATGTAAACTTCCAAGTTGGTCCCATTTTTAAAATTTGGAAATCGGTTCAGTACTTTTCATGTAATCTTGAAAAAAGCACGAAAATAGTATGATTTTGTGTGAACTACCTCAATGATCAGTCGTATAACTTCTTTGTTTATGAACTGAATAAGATACCTAATTATTTTTTGTTGGAAAAGGGATATCTTAAATGTAGTTCTTAAACCGACATAAAAAAGGGAGGTTCTCAGTTTGACCCGTATGTATTTATGTTTCTCCGCGAATAACTCACGTTTGGCTGAGCCGATTTTTCTACCTAAATAAAACCTACATTACCTAATACAGAAGGTACCTACACTAAAAATAAAAAAATTGCTTAAAAAACAAAAAACGGACTTCCAAAAACCTACCTCTAAAACAACACGTCTATTGAAGTCGGGTGGGGCTTTTAGAATAAAAAAAAAAGGAATTTGTACTCCAGCCCCACCCGACGTGTTTTTATTATTACGAATATTATTTCTTGCTTTTTAGAGGTTTTTATAATTTTTAAATTTGAGATTTTTGCATTCACAATGCTATTTTTACACAATACTAAATAATATACTAGAAAAAATAAATAACGCTGGCTTGCAGCGTAAGAGTAGGATATACTAGAAGAAATTCGGCGATGTCACTAGTGACTCGGTAGCTCAGCGGTCAGAGCATTGGACCGGATATCCAACCAAAGGTCGCGGGTTCGATTCCCGTCTGAGTATTGATCTAGTGCGAGTCGTATTTTTCTAGTATAGGTTTTTATAAGTCGGTTTTTTGTTTTTTTAAACAGTTTTTGTGTGTAACTATAGACGTATATGACAAGTAGTATTGTTGTGAGCCCAAACTATGTGAGTTGGGTTCATAAGTACGCACTTTATTTGAGAAACGTGACAAAAATGGTCGTCACTCTAATCAGTTCCGGGTCACACATTATGTGGCCACATTTTAGGACATCTTTCAAAGGCAAAGGGTCCCAACGAAATGGGACCCTTCTTTGAATAGATGACAACTGAATAGTTTTGGGAGATTTGACGACAGCAAAAGGAATAATTTACATCGTGAATGTGATCATTTTGACAATTTCATTGATGATTTATGTTAATATTTTTTCATGCACAAAGGGATAGTGCTTGGCCTTCACCTCACGATGTTAAGTGACGATAAGGCATATCACTGAGAGAACTTACTTCTAACTGCCGGACCACAACAATTTTTAAATTGTTGTTATGGCGTCAGACTTAGGTAAGATTGTGGTAGCTAGCCAGTCGGACTTGAAATAAGCCCTACCACGCCTACCACCAACAAAACCGAGTAAAAATTGTACCCCCCTGGGAATCAATCCCGGGACCCCTGCATTTCACTCGGGTGGGCGAACAATTACAGCACAGAGGCTATTACGACCATATTCTAAAAGATTGCTATAACGCTTTTCTACGTGCTTTAGTAAAATACAAAAGTTGGGTTTCTACGTGCTTAAGAAAACACATAAGAATAGAAACACCATTTGGATTTATAAAATTACATAGTTTTAGGGAATACATCGATCATAGTAAGTAGGTATACGTAGTAAAATCCATTAGTTTATAGATTTAATACTACAAAAATTAAGATTATTAATATATATGTATACACACAATGGTTAGTGCATTGGGCCGGAATCCTAAGGGTGCGGGTTCGAGTCCCGTCTGAGCTGCTACGGGTGAGTCGATTTTTTCTAATATTTTTCAATTATATTAATAATCTTAATATAAAAATAGCATTGTGAATGCATAAAATCTAAAAAGTTTAAAAACTACAAAAATTTTGCTTGGTATAGACAGAATCTGGCACGGCTAAACATAAATACGTAATTACATTGTTTATGTTTGTAAATTGTTCTCAAAACTAATGCTTCGATTTTATAGCTAAATTACAATATCCCCTAAAAGTCTGTAGTTTTAAGACGAGAATTTTCGCTCCGCTCGTGAAACTCTCGACGTCACAGCAATCATTATTTGGATATAGAGGCTGTCTGCTCCCGTGTACGAAGCGTAAACACCCAGTAAGGACGTTGTGCAAATACTTCACGAATGTTCACACATAAAACAGACAGGTGGTGTGTAACACACAAACAGTCAATAGTATATAAGATTTCGAATCTACCGTCTTGTGATTGAAAATCCTATTTTTCCTGTATACGAGTACCTACCCTTGATTTCTCAGTCGAAGAATAATTATAACCGCTGTAAAGTGTAAACTCTGTGGAGCTCAGTGGCGCAGTGGTTTAGCGCCTGGCCCAGCGATTGTGGAAGTTAAGCAACGTTCCCAAGGGTCGGTCATGGGATGGGTGACTAAAAATGTATTATCTCGAGCTCCTCCGTGCTTCAGAAAGCACGTTCAGCCGTTGGTCCCGGCTGCATTTGCAGTCGTTAACACCCACCAATCCGCATTTGGCCCGCGTGGTGGGTTATGGCTCGTCCTCCTTACCACCTATAAGGAAGGCCTGTGCCCCAGCAGTGGGGACATCAAAAATGGCTGATAGACACGTATGCTGACACCTAAAAAGTAAAATGAACGCGTTAAGTATTTATTAGTGACTTGTGTTTTGAGTAAGTTTTCTGAAGATCCGAAGCAAATTTTGATTTTCACCGTCGCCCATCTGCTTACCAGTTGATTTTAGGCGTTTTGCTACGAAGGAATACCCACCATCCATTGTTTTGTTATATCTATAACGAGCGTTTTCGATGAAAGCTCCTTGACTTTTTCCGTCACTTCCAACAATTATCGTTATATTTTGAAAAAAGAAATATATGTAGCTTACTTCCGCAATATGCAAGATGCACCGCCTGCCCGCCCGCAAAAATATGCACATGCACACCACAAAATATAAGTGCACAATACCTGCATTTAGCAAGACAGCAACACACCTTGCACCTTCACCAATTAGGCTACTCTACACGTGTTTCGCCCCAACCCGGAGCATCCTCAGGAGTTAGATCGTGCGTAAACCAACACCGAATGCGTTTATTAAAATGCCGAATAACCGAATGCGAATTATAGTTATATTTCAACCAATACAAACAAAACCTTGACAAATTATAGGTACCTAAATCTAAACCTTTCTCATAAAACACTCCATTGGTGAAAACCGCATGAAAATCCATGCAGTCGTTTTTAAGTTTATCGCGATCAGACAGACAGACGCAGCGGAGGACTTTGTTTTATAATATGTAGTGATGATATTAGGGCAAATTACTTTTTATACATTGATTTTAGGCATTTTTCCGTAAGGTAGCATTTTAGAAGTCGAGTCTCTTAGGGATGAAAATTTGTTTTTAAATCAGCTAATACCATGTCAACGAATATGAGAATTATTTTATTTATTTTATTTATTATCCCAAAATCCACAGCACTTAAAAATTAAACAGTAGTGATTATCTTACAAATTTTGCTTAATGCCAATAACGGATTTACATTTTATTTATTGAACATAAAAAATAACATGAGAAATAGGCAGAACACCCGTGCAAAAAGAGAAAAGTTATAAATCTAAGAGAAAATTAAAATTAAAAGTACGTAATTATGGTCATAAGCAGTGAAAAATCTAATTATAATATATATATATATATATATGTGAGTGTGTGTGATGTGTGTGTATGTGTATGTGGGTGTGTGTGTGTGGAGGGGGGGGAGCTACTTTTGGTTTTTGCTATTATTCTCCATCTCTTTAATTATACCAGAGCGGAAAGTTTGCTTACTACCATTGAAAACATCCACAGAATCACTGTGTTTATTGTAGGTTCGAAGAGTCCTATTGACAATAGAATTATGTGCATAGTTCGTTTTGGAAGAGGGTACACTAAACATGCTAGTATTCCGGGTTCGATAGCCAGGCGCACGAAGTCGGAGAAACAGATTGGTCAGCTTATCTATACCTCCATTAACGACATTGTACAGAAAGAGTAAATCTAGGAGTCATTATTAGTTATTATTTTGTCAGCCCAGACTTGCTTTAGTGGTTGTACCTCTATACCCGCGTTAAGAACATACTTACAAGAAGTAATAAAGACGAAAGATTCGAGGGTCGAAATGCGTCATGGATCCATAATTATGTCATAGCAAAAATCACCTACGTCACAAGCCAAAGACATTTGCAAAAATTCCCATCATTCAGCAACCGTTGTTCTCCGAGAAACGCTAATAAATCCGACCCAAGGCCAACATCCCTGATGACGTCATCGCAACCGTAACATTAATTTATTTTAAGCGCCGTTACTTTTAAAATTAACTCGATCAATGTTTAGTGAACCGAAAACCGAGTCCGTTGGGCCAGCTGCCCGATAATGGTGGACAAAAACTCCATTCATTATCAATACATGCAAATAAAATAAGTGTTTATGCAATATCGTCGCCATTATAATTAGTTGGTAGCCATTATAATAGGGACCATCAAACTAAACAACTTTTACTAAGGTACTAACTCTGAAGTCGCGAAAAAAAAAACAGCTGTTTCATACAAAAATTAATAACGTAATTATTAAAATGTGTGAAACAACTGATTTTTTTCGCGATTTCAGAGTTAGTCCCGTATTAAGGTTGGTAATGGTCCCTTTTTACCATATTAGGCATTAATGGTTCTTCTGTAACACGTTGTATAAATAAATTAAAACCCAGACAACTCACACCAAATTAAGCAAAGTTTGTTAATAGGTAACTAAATGACAGTAACTACGAATTCCATAGCCTTAAAACCCAAAAAAAATACTTTTCTCTTACAACAACATTACCGCCTAGGGTAAATTTCAAATCAAATCAAATCATTTATTAGTTCATAAGCATGGGTATTACAAGATGTCACATATAAAAAGGTACAGCCATGATTCACCTTAAGGTATACGATTTTTTTCAATTTATAAGGTAAAAAAAATTCAGTAGAAAACTGTTAGGTACACACTTGTTACAGGTAAGAAAATGTATAAAGAGTTCTCATATAGGATAATTGTCTACGATTTATTAGCACACCACTATTACAGCTGTCGTTAACATCCACCATTTCGTAAATGTAATGTGTGGGTATTATATATTTACGGCCTTTATACCGGGTGTAACAACAAGACACTCAACGAAGCCGAGGTCTACGTATTCTGCCTATCATCAGGACCATTTCTGTTCAAAATTATTGCTGGGAAACGATTTTAATTTTTGGTTTTATTGGTGTTAAAAACATTGCATACATTACCACGCAATGTAACGCGTACAAAAGACCGCGCCTGCGAGTGGAACAGCTGCGTGCGGTCGAGTTGAAAGGCAACGTTTATGTGCATGCTCATGAAATAGATTGAGTGATTACGTTTTGAAGCCATTGTTTGTTACGATATACATAAAATTTTGATAATGTTTCCGTAGACGAAAATCAGGAAATAACGAATAAAATAAGATTTCATAAAAATTAAAAAAAAAAAATTACTGTGACCTTCAATAAATTCGTAGCTATTGGTTGGTTTCCCAGGTAGTTTCATAGTCTAAAAGACAAAAATGATCCTAATGATGGGCGGAATGCGTGGACTTCGGCTTCGTTGAGTGTCTTGTTACACCCGTTATTTACAGAAAATGAAAGTAAGCCTTTTTATGTGTTACATTTAAATACTTTCAGTTTTCTGTAATCGGTGAAACCTTTAATATTGATTAAACTACTTGAGCTTGCTGACTATCATTATATACAACTTTTTGTACGGAAAACACCCTTAAAATATATACAACATCTTATTTGAACTCTTAAATGTTTTTCATGTGTTAGGAATAAAGACCGGATTATATGCAAATGCATAATAGCATAAATATGCATTTGCATATTTAGCCCCTTTTCAGTGGTAGTTGCATATTGTAGCAAAAATTTTTGAAATCATGCATATTTACGTTCGGTCTCGTTCGTCGTCTCCAAACATGGCACCCAAATTTAAATTCTGCCCAGTCTTCTCAGTGGACGAACGGTCCTTTCCGCTTACAAAAATGTATCAAGCGATCGAAGACACAACTTGTCTACAGTACCCTTAGCACGAACAGCTATCGAGAAAAAAAACGCGCGTAAAATTACTCGATGGACAATTCTCTATGGAAAATTTCATTTCGCTTATCGGCGATAGATGGCGCTGTGCAAATTTCCAATACAAAATTTATCTATCGAATGATTTTACGCGCGTTATTTTTTTCGATAGCTGTTCGTGCTAAGGGTAAAAAACATTTGTAACAATACTTAGTCGTATATATTTTTAAAGGTTTTCAATGTCAAATTGTAAATTTCAGGTTGTAATTGATATTTTCGCGATTTTATACGATTGTTATTTTTTAAAATAAAATACCTTAAAAACGTCTTTTTTATTATTTCATGTTGCATATTTTGGACTTTTTTATTGATTTTCGTGCATACCTATTTAGATATTTTTCTTGCATATTTTGGCTTTTTTATGTTGCATATAATCCGATCTTTCGTTTGGACCAGCAGCGTTTGCAAATAAATAGGGGCTTGATGTCTTTGTAATATGGCATTTTGTAAAAGGTTGTTTGCTTCCATACACAAAGCTTGATCCCGAGAAGGCTGACAAGTTAAATGGATTCTTCAATGGGGTAAAGGTTTCATCTGATTATGAGTAAACCCATATCAACATAATTTATCTTCAAAAGCCTTTAATTTTTCGCTACTTTCAAATTATATTTTTTTATTAGTTCAATACTAAACTTATCGCATTACTTTGTATCTTAAGAAAAAGTTGTGCTTTCATTTCTACCTCGATTGGAAAGTGATTTTATTTAAAAAACATTACTTACTGCCGTACTCAGAGACGTCAATTAAGTTTAATGCTTCATTAAGTATCGTGTCGTCTTATACTATCACTATGGAAAAGAAAGAGATAGCAACAATTTTAATGTAGCATTAAACTTAATTGACGTCTCTGAGTACGGCCGTTAGTATCGATCAGAATTTTGCTTACTTTAATGGCGTGGAGCTCGGTGGCGCAGTGGTTTAGCGCCTGGCCCAGCGATTGCGGAAGTTAAGCAACGTTCACAAGGGTCGGTCAAGGGATGGGTGACCAAAAATGTATTATCTCGAGCTCCTCCGTGCTTCGGAAGGCACGTTAAGCCGTTGGTCCCGGCTGCATTTGCAGTCGTTAACACCCACCAATCCGCATTGGGCCCGCGTGGTGGGTTATGGCCCATCCTCCTTACCACCCATAAGGAAGGCCTGTGCCCCAGCAGTGGGGACATCAAAAATGGCTGATGGACAATGGCTTGGCAACTCTTTGCAGTCGGGTAAAAAAGATACCGACGTACTGATAACTTCCTCCTTATTTGAAGTCGGTTAATAAGGTGGACTTGTATTATTGATGATAAATTAGGTTTTTTTTTTGTTTCTAAAGTTCCTCGATTAAGGTGGTACCCTGAGCGAAAGTGGCGCCGCGGTGAATTATATTTAATATTATAAATCTAATACACAATTTTAAAAATGTTTTCGTGGAGATTTTAGGGCCCACAGTCTAATATTTTTAGACGGTATCGTTACATTCCCTCGTAGTCACTGCTAGAAGTAGATAGCAAAACTGCTAAAAGTGGCCGTTTTTGACACATTTGCTGGCTACTTCTACGAATGACTACGAGGGCATGTAGTGATACCTTCTAAAAATACTAGACCATGGGCCCTAAAGTCTCCACGATAAACATTATTAAAATAAATTTCTATTAATAACTTATTAAATAAAAACCTCTGAGGGCGCCACTTTCGGTTATACAGCCGCCTTAATGATAATGTTTATAATAATGCAACAAAAATAATCCAATAAGTGTTTGATCCGAGTTTAATTGCGGATTAAAATTTAAAACTAATTGTAGAGAAAATGTTACTAAAAGGGTTCAATATATTGTTACGTTAATCCGAATGTCCATAAAATGGTGGTTAAAAGGTTTTACAGTTTAACGATTTGAGTTAAATAAGCTGTTAACGATAATTGTACCGTTAATTAAAGTCCTAGTTAGTTGTAATTAGAATATTAAAGGATCATTTATTAATTTTGTCTACCTAAGTAATTTACCTTGTTATACACGGTTAATTTTTAAGTATGCCTAAAAATGAAATGAGTGTATCTCTTCCCTATTCTAATCGAGTAAGTACAGCTAAAAGTTTCAAAATTTAATAATTGGTCAAGATATTGAGGTTTGTTTATGTCAAAAAATTTACTGATTTCTGGATTTAGAGCTCGTTCATAGAATTACACGCGCTTAAATAAAAGAGACTCTTGTGGTTCTACGAAAATAATGAAAAGACTGAATCTACGCACGCGTCTTGCTATTTTTGTGAGTTTGCCGATCAATCAAGTTTTTTTTCCCGATATTTTTAAACTATTAATTTTTTACTTTTAACTGCACGTTCATATATAGAAACAGGGTCCGAAATCCCCATTTAATTTTTATTACTTAAAAATTAAAGGTGTATTTTAAAAACTAGTTTCTGCTCGCAATCTCGTCTGCGTGGACAACATAAAATAAGCAGAATAAAGTTCACCAAATTTAATCCAAATCAGCTCAGCCGTTTTTGCATGATTGACTAACCAAACATTAAAACTTTTACATTGTACAAATTACATTTTGGTATATTAGTATGAATACTAAGAATTGTTATACATGTACCTTTCCGAATCATTTTTATAAAAAAAAATATAAGTACCTACCTACTAATGGATAACATAAGACCGCGTGTCGTAAATTGTTATTCTACATTGTACCTACATTTCATTGTATATAAACACAACAATCTTCTTTATGACAAAATTAAGTGTTTTCTATCTCCTGTCGTGGCAAAAGTAATTACATACAATAATTACATACAACATTAATTAAAATTTCAATCATGACATTAAAAGTTAGTTTCCCGTGCGAAGATAATCAATTTACTTTGTTTACAATAATATAAGGGGCGTAAACAAACTAGGAAACCTCAAAATGAGGTACAGTCGGCTGCTGAAATTGATGAATAAAATTTTGTAGGGACTTTGTATTTTAGCATCTGGTAATACTTATTATTAGATATCACCATTTCAAGCAATCGACCAATATAAAAGAAATAAAAAGTAAACATATCCATAACGTGACGATATCTCACTCACGATATTGACAATTTCTGTATAATATGACAAAAATTCCAGCATAAGTTTGTTGGATCGTGTTTCCCGAGCATAATCACCTACCTCACTTTCGTTGCTCTAAATGACGAAAATACTGCCTCAATACAATCCTAAAGCTACATCGATGATTATTGTAGCGGTGCGATTATACCGCTACATAAGCAATCGACGAATGACCGAGAAATGCAGGATCAGCGAAAAGTACAATATGTAAATATTACGCAGACGTGACGTCGCACTACGTCAAGCTAATATCGAGACAAAATGTATGAAGACCTAAATCACGATATCGAAGTTTTCTAAGCACTTCGCATAAATACAAATTCCAACGTCAAGTAGTTGGACCGCGGTCCCCGAGCACAGACACCTAGCTCGGTGGAAATACTTCCCTTTTCGCTGAATATTATGGTGAAGAGATCGTGCCTCTACATTACAAATTTATAATCTACACTCTACACCAAGGCGGGCCGCATGCGGCCCGCGGTTACGTTCTTGGCGGCCCGTCATTGTATTGACAAAATTAAATTCACATGTCTACAAATTATACCTATTTAGTTAGAATATAATGTTTTTCTTGTGTTGAGGCCCACCGAACCAATATCAGAGTATATTAGGCCCTTGACTTCAAAAAGGTTGAAGACCCTTGCTCTACACTTTTTAACTCCAACTAAAAATTTCAGGTATTTTCAACCATAAATGGTTATACTTGTTTACGTAGGTTACTTCCTGTTTTAACACAACTTGACTTTTAAAACTAGGTGTTAAGCAGCTTCTAGCGAGCTGAAGTGGCAGTGGGCCCGGCCATATTAGCAGTAGAACCGATGGCCGCTGGGGCAGACGAGTTCTTGAGTGGAGACCGCGTATCGGCAAACGTGTGTGGGGGACGCCCTCAGACAAGGTGGAGCGATGATCTTCGCAAGGTGGCTGGCAAAAGCTGGATGAGTGTAGCCGTGGATCGTGCTCGGTGGCGTGCACTTGGAGAGGCTTATGTCCAGCAGTGGATGATGATAGGCTGATGATGATAATGTTGAGACCGATATTCTCTATCCTGGAAGGCCTGCACCCCGGACATTAAATAGGTTGAGATGATGATGATGAAGTGGCATATATAACATCGAAAAGGTTCGTATATTTCTGAGTCGACCGTACATAACCAAGTTGTATGTGTAACTTGATTATAACGCGGAAATTAAGTTTGCAGCGAGCGAGTGTCAGCCTCAGTTTATCGCCCTTCAAAATTTAGGTTAATCAGCTTAAGGTTTCATCAGGATTTTGATGTTAAATACAAATTAATGACGTGGTTTGAAATATTGAACATGGATATAACGTAACAACAAGTTAATGAAGGAGATAAGGCACTGTATTAAACGACAATGTATGAAATAACTGAAAAAGCCATTGCACATTATTAAAAGTAAGTATAATGAAGTAAGTCCCTGTATATTATCAGTATTCACAAGTGCTTAAAATCGTAGCAAATAAATTTTATGGCATTTTTTAGTTCTGTAAAAACCGCAACAATTCATTAAACAAAAATACCTAAAAAGGGGTAGTAGTGGTGAATTTGTTTCGTATTATAATAAATAATACATGTATACAAACTGTTCACCAGCCGGGTAGCAGAACTTCGATTTGTTTTTGCATAGTAAACATGATTTTGATCTCGTGTTAATTACATAGAGCCGTCGAACATGTTGGGTTGATGAGTAAAAGCTAAATACCCTTTTGACTTTCAATCAAATTGCAACAGATGGAAACTTCAAATACGTATTGATTAGAGCGAACAAACAAACAATATTATACCTACAAGAGAATTTTACTAAAATATACAGTAGATGCTAAATAACTTGACCCAATATTTTAGTATACCACGTGACTTGCGTAGTAGCAATTTTATATACAAACATGTTTAGTGCACAAGCCTCATTGTCTATGGATGGGATCAGATTATATTGCGCGAACTATAAACGTAGAAGTTAATGGAACAGTATTATATTATCTGTGATAGAACCCAGTTTAAACCGACTGAAGTTAGTCAGCAAGCAGACTTGCTTGGGTCTACTAAATCATAGATTTTTTTATAAAACTCAGAATTATTTATGTTAGAAATAGATTAATTTATTTTTAATTTTGATCAGTGGATGTCATTTTTATAGCCTGGTGTATGGCAAATAAGCTGTTGTTATACAAGGTGTTTGGTAAAAGCCTTATATAGCCGAATATGGTAGATTGGGACCATCAAACTGAACAACTTTTACTATGGGACCAACTCTGAAATCGCGAAAAAAAACAGCTGTTTCATAAATTTTTATATTTTTGCTATTAATTTTAGTATGAAACAGCAGATTTCGCGATTTCAGAGTTGGTCCCATAGTAAAAGTTGTTCTGTTTGATGGTCCCTATCTACCATAACCATACGGCTTTATAAGGCTTTTACCAAACACCTTGTATAAATAAAACTATAAGTACCGATTATTAAACTATAACAATTTCAAATCGTATTTATGATTCTCATTTCACTTATTTTTTACTTGTAAATGCACTAATTACTTAGCTCTAAACTAAATGACTGAAGTTAAATGTTTCGAAATATTTGGTTTTTCTTTGCTTTCTAACGTGGCAATATATTACACTCCCAACATTTTTCCCCCACAAAAATCTGTTAACATTAAGCCTCTAAGTTAGACCTGTCCTTATATGTACAGTCGATGTGTACAGTAATCCTAACAACTGTATCTTACTTAACCAAAGCTTTGATGAAACTGGGTACGTTTTCCGCGTGCCTACGTCATACGTTTGAGTAAACGGGAGAAAGGGATGGACATAATTTCAGTCGAATGAAAGAAAGGGATGAATGAAAGCCTCGTCAAAGAGTAGGCTTGGGCGGCTGGTTGGTATCGTGCATTGGGAAATGGTTTCTCCCAGATGATTTTGTATAAATATTTAAGCAGCTTCCATTGTAAGAATATAAGAAGTTCTTATTCAAATTGATTACGTATACGTTAGTAAAGTAAATGTTTACTTTACAAAAGTAAAATAAACGAATTATGATGAATATTGTATTAGTGCTTTCATATTTTATTCTAAGTGTTTTAACTGCCTTGTCCATTACCTTTTGTTTTTTACCAATTATTAAGGATAGAATAGATTAAAAAATATAAAAAATGCTAAGTACTATTATGGTAAGATAACGTATATGGCCTTTAATATAAGTATATATTATATTTTTATTTTAAATGGTCATGTTGTGAAACTCTGTAGTAAGTAAGCTTATGTTTTTCTAAATTAAGTATTTTTTTATTAAGTTATTGTAAAACTATAAGTGGTTGAGTTTCAAAAAAAAAAAATTAACTGAATCAGTACCATTAGCACGAACAGCTATCGAGAAAAAAAAACGCGCGTAAAATTAGAACTCAAAATTGTTAGAAGAATAATTAAGAGAGCAGCAGAGCCATGGATAAATTTAGTCAAACACATAACTAACAAGGTTATTTGTAAAACCCTGACAACCTTGCAGGAGTAGATTACTAACATCATAAACAACATATTTTCCGAAAACAGAAGGAAAACAGACAAAAATCTACTTTTCATACAAAATAAATGTCCGAACAGCTGATCGAGTTTGGCATGAAAATTCGTTTTTTTGTCTGTTTATAGAATAGTCGTAGATGTTAGAATCTACTCCTGCGAGGTTATTGGTGTTTTGCAAATATGTCCTGTATATATGACTCTTGCCAACATACAAAGTTGGTTTCGAGATAGAAAAATTGAGAGACTAGATAGTTTCTCTTAGATACGCTTTCATTTTTATTACATGATCATAATATTACAATAACCTTGCCTAGCTCGGCAGCAGACACTTAATTATGTTAACATTGTTAGTCCTAGCTTAATAAATTAAGTTAATAAACATGTAATTACTTATTTAATAAAATAAACTTATTATTATTATTAGGTAAGTACATAACAAGTCTTACATTGTTTAAAAATTACTTTATTACGACGTGATATTTATTCGATACTGTAATTCCTATGAATAAGCAGTTAATGAAAATGTATCAAGAGCAAAAAGTCTGAAAGTGAAATGATACTAAGTAAGAAGAATGAATGAGCATGAAATGATTCTCGATATACAAAGAAAATTATACGGATACTTAAATAATTACTGAAATTGCGGGCATTAAGAATGGAACGAAGAAAACAATGGAGCTATTATTGATCGTAAACTTATGTCTGCCATTGTTTGTGTCTCAGTTTGGAGACACTTATCTACAACGCAGCACAGTAATACCACTTTATCATATTTTTATAATCTAATCCACATCAAAATAAACAAGAATTCTCATTTATTTAGAGTAAAAATCTTGCAAAATGTACTATTATTTGAATTCATGCATGAGGCAAAAATTCTCAAAATAATTAAATTACCCACTGAAAGTAAAAATATTATCTTCTTAAAATAAACTTCAATACCATGAGCAAGCAAAGGTTTTCATTTCTCAGAGCAATAAAAACGCTATCTCAAAATACAATTCACCTAATTTACATAACAACGCGTCTGCGTATTTTCACGGCGCATAATCTTTGCCATTATCAGAGATTCAAACTCAGTCTGAATCGGGGCGTCTTTCAGGGCACATCCTTTGGTTTTTTTCGTACATTTGTATGGAATATTAAGTAATGAAGCCGTGTGTGTGAGTGTTGAGTGCTGTGTTTGTATGTACGACTCTGGGATTACCTGTGTTGCGGTAAGGTCATTGGTGTTTTAATCTTTTTGTAAAGAAATAAATTTGTTTGTTTTTCGAAGACAATACGTTCTGCACACGTTTTTGTGTGGATTTGTTTAACGACGCACTAAATCTGTTTAAAGCATTTTGTTTTAAATTAAATGCTTTCTGAAAACCCTTTTTATGAATGCTTTCGAAATTGTCTAATTCAACAGTTAATCTTTTCGACCCTGGGTGATTTTTGGTAACCTCAGCGGGTTTTTATGACTTAAAACTAATTAATTATCTGCTTCTAAGTATTATAGAAATAAAAATGATTAATTGATTCCAAACGGTTCCAATACTTCCTTGATTGATTATTTAAAAATACTTTTATGTAAAATGTTACACTTTAAAAAATAGGTATAAGTTACAGCTTGCGGCTTAGTTAAATATACCAATTTGAAATAATAAATTTATTAAGAAAAAATCTATGATATAATAATTGTGATTATGGTTTTATGTTCACGAAGAGAGAATTAGTTATTCAATTCAACACTCGTTATAGATGTATGTAGGTACAGTTGATATAGATTTCGTTCTAAATGTACGATATACTTTAAGGTGGTACCCTGAGCGAAAGTGGCGCCACGGTGAATTATTTTTAATATTATAATTCTAATACACAATTTTAAAAATGTTTATCGTGGAGATTTTAGGGCCCACAGTCTAGTATTTTTAGACGGTATCGTTACATTCCCTCGTAGTCACTGCTAGAAGAAGATAGCAAAACTGCTAAAAGTGGCCGTTTTTGATACATTTGCTATCTACTTCTACGAATAACTACGAGGGCATGTAGTGATACCTTCTAAAAATACTAGACCATAGGCCCTAAAATCTCCAGGATAAACATTATTAAAATCTTTTTCTATTAATAACTTATTAAAGAAAAACCTCTGAGGGCGCCACTTTCGGTCATACAACCGCCTTAACTCGTGTTATCTTATTATCAACATCTTGATAATGAATTTGGACAGGCTTTTGGCAGGTGTTTTTCTTTCTAGTTGTTATATAAGAAAGTATATTGAACAAATAAAACACATTTTAAAAAATAAAATGTATAAGTATTATTGTTTTTAATAGTTGTAAGGATACCATATTTTTTTTGGTTCTTAAATAGTATTTTACAGTTTTTTTATTTTTTATAACTCATCTACTCGTCTTGTAGGGTTTCAAAAAATCAATTTTGTTAAAAATAAATTAATATCCGTACTAGCGAAACACAATGATATCATTTGCACCTTTGTCAATATTTATGGATTACATTATTTTGCAATAAACCTAAATAAAAGATAACGTCTGGGCATTAATTTAATAATGCTTTAGGTACTGCTATAACAAAAGAACAATACTGAAAACATTTTCATTTAATTAAAGTTCTAACGAATATTCTTCAGCTTATTTTCTAGTTTTCAGCAGAAATTCTTTGAAGACTACGGAAGAATTTGTAGTAAAACAGCGTAACGACTGAACTAACTGAATATTTTCAATGCATTTCGTAGGATGGTAACCAAGGTTTTGATGTTTCTTAAAATTTCAATAGATTTAAAGATTATGTGAATTCAGTTTCGCTTTTAGTTTTATTTTTGATAGAAAAAATCTTAAACAAACTCGTATATACGACATTAATAAAAAAATGGAACATATATGTTCGAAATTATCTGTCAGATAACTGGAACATAATTATACCTATCTATATATATGTGAAATGGCCCTAAAAGAACAGTAGGAACAAAAAAATATTTCATAACTCCCATGCAAATTTCAAATAGACTGAATGACATGTTAAAGTATTTTATAGGGTAGCTGGCAGATTACCAGTTTGACACTATATGGTACTAAGTGACAAAGCTAATAGAGTTCCAATTTGTTCCTCGTAATAGTGTCTTGGAAGCTTAAGCAGCTTAAGTGCTGATCTTGCTGCTCAGCACATTGCGACATGAGTGGAGTTAAATGAGATGTGACTAATGGTACAGAGTTATTGGTACCGAGGAGCTCGACGGTGCAGTGGGTTATTTGTTATTTCCTAATTATTGTCTACAGAAACATTATCAAAATTTTATGTATTTCGTAACAAACAATGACTTCAAAACGTCATCACTCAATGTATTTCATGAGCACGCACATAAACCGTTGCCTTTTAACTCGGCCGCACGCAGCTGTGTAGCATTCACTCGCAGGCGCGGTCTTTTGTACGCGTTACATGGCGTGGTAATGTATGCAATGCTTTTTTAACACCAACAATTAAAATCGTTTCCCAGCAATAATTTTGAACAGAAATGGTCCTGATGATGGGCAGAATACGTAGACCTCGGCTTCGTTGAGGGTCTTGTTTTGTTACACCCGGTATACCCTGCGATTGCGGCAGATAAGCAACTTTCCCAAAGGTCGGTCATGGGATGGGTGACCAAAAATGTATTATATCGAGCTCCGTGCATCGGAAGGCACGTTGACGTATTCGCATTTGCAGTTGATTATACCTATTAAACGAGTTTTTTTATATTTTTGAAGGTCATACTCCTCTACATAAAAGGCAACCACTTTTACAAGGAAAAATCTGGAAATAGCATAGCCATCTGGGTATTTTCGTGGTAATTTCCATGTAATTGTATTTAAGTATACAATCACTTTTTACTTACCTCATTACTAATTTAGTTGGTTAAATTAGCGAGTGATTAGTCAGTGTTCTGTCTCTTACTACTGTCGAATTTATGTACTATATACTATGTACAGTTTTTTGGCACTTTAAAATTTAGTTTTAAGGTAGTAGGTTCTAGGGCATCCAATCCCGCATGTTATTTGTGATCTCGGTATTTGCGGGACCGATGATTTACGATCCCGCGGGATCTCGGAATTTGCGGGATCCTGCAGGTGTAAGATGAGCTGCTTATTAAGTGTTGTGTACAGATGTGTTTTCAGTTAAAACTTTGCCGATAAACTAAAAGAAAGCTCAAATTATACTGAAAAACTAATTCAAGCTCAATTACACCAAAATCAAGCAAACAGAATGAACATATCAACAGCGCGGCGCATGCGCGGGACAAGCACGCGGTCGTTTGCCAATCAGTCATTCAGTACTCACGTGCCAGGCAGCGCTTGCAAGAGGTTTCTATGCTACTTTCTAGTCCCGCAAATCCCGCGGATCCCGCACTGGTAATCCCGCTCCTTGCGGGACTGGAAAATGATGCGGGATCTCGGTATACCGAGATTGGATGCCCTAGTAGGTTCTATGTTTCACTATAATGTGACCTTATAGATAAACACTGTTTATAAAACCTTATTTTTAGTAACTAAATTCTAGAGATATAAACAACTTTGGAAGCGTAAAAAAAGTTTCAGCTGTTTCAATCAAAAAAAATTTTTTTTTTTTAATTATTTGGAAGACCAACAGCTGAATTTAACACAGTAGGAAGCTTATATAGCACTTGACAGCCAATTAAAGGTCCTCACCGATAGAAACAATTTACAAAATTACAAATTACAAAATTTAAAAAAATATGTGAACTCTGGTAAAATGTATGAAACAGCTGATTTTTTTCCCGTGATTTTAGTGTTGTAAAATATTTGTTAATTATTTATCAACTCCACAAATAGATTTCAGATTTAGTGTCAATAAAATACAGCTACGTCAAAATGACGTGTCCAAAAATCCGTCAAAATGACGTGTTCGTGATTTTCTTACAAATACCACTAAATATTTTGTACTAAGACTTTTATTATTGCCTTGCATACGTATTATGCTAATATAACTATCTCTTCTCCAGATTCCATCAAATAGGATCGTACTATATAAGTCCCTAAGGTGATGACTAGGCGTTCCCAATTTTCCAACCCGTTGGACCTTAGAAATAATACGTAAGGGGTTTGTATATGTGATCGCTTCGGTATAAACACACGCAAACTTTAATTAAGACATCTTGGAAGAAGACGATAATTATGTTGGGTGTTTGAAGTTCTGTCTTTTAAGTAATGTTGACGCGTACTTATAAAATTTGTAGCAATTACTTGAAGGCTGGCAACATTGCAAAGATTTTTGATAATATAATTTTATTTAATTCTGATTATTATCTAATCTATATTGTGTAATAATATATCTATACATATACAATAATGTAACAAAAACCCTGTCAGATACTGAAACAGCTGATAGTGTTGCTAAAACTGAACAACATTCCAGGTCGAAAAACGTTTTTTTTTTTCGCATTTCCTTAGTAAGTCGGTCAGCTGACTATACAATGTTGTATGAGACTATGATTTTTTTTTTCGTTTTTCGACCTATGTCCCTTGAAAAATGATGTTCAGTTTTAGCAACACTATCAGCTGTTTCAGTATCTGACTGGGTTTTTGTTACATATTGTATACATACTGTGTTTTCTTACATTGACTAATAGTATCTATCAAGTAAGAATTCCATTCCTCTGAATCCGAAGCGCACACCCTAAGGCCCATTGTCTTCATCCATCTCATTTCCTATTAGACTCCACCTTTGGGTCACACCCGAATAACAGCGATAAGCGAATTGTTGGTAATTAGTCCAGCGAAAGATGTAGCCAAAAGTTAATCCCACCAAAAACATTTTCATGTAAAATGTATGCCTGTATTTCATGCCAAGACGCACGCTCGCACTGTTAAAAAGTTATTGTAGAGCCAAGCTTCTAATTCTACACGCCCTAACTCTACAAGCCTTAACTTCACAAACTCTACTCTACACCTTAGTCAAAATATGTGGCCATTTTGCTACATTCGTATCTGTCCTATAAGTTGAAAAATTTATATTTATTTTTATTTATTACTTTTCTGTTATTCAATATTTATTACAGTAACGAAACAGCCATGCAAGCTATAAGTACGCTTCGTATGAGAGTCTTAGGGTGTACTTTTAACTAAATAAACTAGCAACTTCTTAATCGCTGTCGCTTCCACTCCGCTGCTTTCATAACCACGTCTTTCGTAGCCATCGGTCAATGACCTTAAGATGATGATCACAACTTGGCCAGTTACCAAATCTAGCCATTGTCGCCTTATATTTCGCCCGTTTCTTTATGTCGCCTATTTCGTTAAGGTTGTCGTGTCTCAAAATGTTGTTAATTTATTTCGGTCATCAATCTTTGTCCTCAAAAAGCAATCAAGATTTATTAGTGAGAGCCGCCCACGCTTAATCGGGTTTTGTGGTTAAAAATCCCTAGGGGATTGTTAAAATTTTCTGGACTAAAGTTGTATTACCTATGGCCTTAATTTTGAGCACAATATTCATATTTTTTTTAATGATGATAGGCAAACGCTTTCCCGCATGCGATCTACGATGAAACGCGCTTGCCTAGAAGATTCCTATATTCACTCACGACTTGAAGGCCCTATCGGGAAGATTGTACATATCGGGAAACACAGACTCAGGCAAGGAGTTCCACTCCTAGCGGTACGGATGATATTTGAAGCAAAACGCTTAGTGCGAGTCTTTGAAATATGCACCAATATACGGTGGCGCTGATAAGTACGTCTGGTTGTCCGATGGAAGAAGGGAGATGGCGGAATTAGGTTGTGCAATTCCACTGCACAATAGCTGAGCTGTATTCGATAAAAACCGATAAGCTTGCAACCTTGCGTCTATGTGCTCATTCTCTTAATTATGTTGCTTGGTTGTTTCGTTTGTTAACGACGCAATTAAACTTTTAACACTTTTTTTCTATAATATAAAAATTAGGTGAATTTTGATATTTTAAGAAATATGCTTATAACACCGGACACTTTGTAACCCTGTCACATTAGCTGTTCTAAACTGAAGAGAAACAGCCACGTTGATTGATGCGACAGAGTGGTAAAATGTTCAGAATCTTTCGCTAATTGAGAAATGATGAAATATGTGTGTTTGTGAAAAGGTTTTACTTTTGAAGAGATAAAGTTAAAGATCAATTTCGGGATGAAAAACTTAAAGAAAGAAACTTAAGACGTGAAGGCGTAACAAACAAACAAACAGACTTTCGCATTTATAATAATTGTTATCATCATCATCATCATCATATCAGCCGCACGACACCCACTGCTGGGTATAGGCCTCCCCTAAGGATCTCCACGACGATCGGTCCTGCGCTGCCCGCATCCAGCGGCTTCCCGCGACCTTCACCAGATCGTCGGTCCACCTTGTCGGGGGCCTACCCACGGAGCGCCGTCCGGTGCGTGGTCGCCATTCCAGAACCTTAATAAGAATAATTGTTATAGTAAGGATTAATACACTAGCGGCCACCCGCGACTTCGACTTCTGCTTTAACACCACAACAAATTAACCCCACTGGTTTTGTTTTGAAGTTTCAGGTTGTATGAAAGAGTTTCTTAGTACCTATGTCTATTTGTATTTATGTTTTTAGCTCCTAAAGTCAAATCGTTTATCGATATTTTATTATTTTATGAAGCGTCGAGACCGACAAATGGTTTTAGTTTCAGCCCCCAGGGAAATCTGAGCCAGCATGGGGATGGCCCGATATGGATCGCTATTACACCGAAAATGTAACTGAACTATATCTCTAAACGAAATATTATTGTTTTTCAGACGTATTGAAAATAATAAAATCTTGTATGAAAATATTTTAACCGTATATACGTTAGAGAGACGCATTTTAAATAATAAAATCATTATGTAATGAAAATATTTTTACAGAATAATACGTGAGAGAAATATGAAAGTTAATGGACGACATTTATATTATTTACAAGCGTTTTTTATTTTACATTGGGACTACTAACTAGTAATGTGATTTAGATTAAGTACATACAATACGATTAATGAGGATCAGTAACGATTTTTGTTAAGTGGCTTATCAGAAAGCT
The DNA here is from genome assembly GCA_950108535.1 of Agriphila straminella. Classification (NCBI taxonomy): domain Eukaryota; kingdom Metazoa; phylum Arthropoda; class Insecta; order Lepidoptera; family Crambidae; genus Agriphila; species Agriphila straminella. Next base: position 1,197,868 of record OX467321.1, on the reverse strand, counting down.
TATGCCACCACATGATTAACTGTGAAGAATTTGCGATATCTCTTATACTTGAGAAGTTATACGAGCTAAAACATGCTAAAACACTGTTATTTTGGGGGGTCCTTATGACGTCATCGCGACGTACGCAAACCTTATGCCGTATGTGATAATGCACATATTGCATTGATCTTGGCATTTCCTTCAAACCCTTAATAACTCAACCATTTCTAAATGGATTTCAAAAAATCTTTCACTAAGTTTCATAGCTATTAATATGATTTTATATTATTTCATTAAAACTATAGGATTCAAACCTGTTACTGATCCTCATTAGACAACAGTACAACAAGAACGGAATCATCACTCGAAAATTTATGGTGAGCACAGAGATGGATTGAATAACTGTAGTAATAAGTACATCGTATTGTACAATTAGTATTGTACTCATTGATTTAACCGCTTTTGTGGTTTAGTGGTTCGCCCACCCGTGTACGACGCAGGAGCTCCGGGTTCGATTCCCAGGGGGGGTAAAATTTGTACTCCTTTTAGTTGGTGGTAGAGCATTTTTTCAAGTCCGCCTGGCTAGCTACCACCATCTTACATAAGTCTGACGCCATAACAACAATTTAAAATTGTTGTGTTCCGACATTTAGAGTAGGTAAGTTAGCCAGTTCCTCAGTGATGAGGATTCCGGGTGTAGTGCGCTTCCACCTTCGGCCTTATCGTCACTGAACATCGGGTGAGGTGAAGGCCAAGCACTACCCCGTTGTGCATAAAAAAATAACGTTATTTTCAATGCCGATAGCGGAGATGACGTAAGCTTGTGCAGGTCACGTCACTCCTTTGTCTCTCAGTGCTATATCTGACGCTGTATATTATTGTATAAGATACCTTTTCTTATTCCTTCAGTTTGACAAAACCATAGTCAATAAAACACAATTTTCATAACTTTTTCAGGCAAAGATTGTAATGAAACAGACCCCAAAGGAACGTATTCGACCTTCAACCTACCAAACCAACAGAGTTTCACAAACTTTTTAATAAAAAACTTAGTTCGTAACTCGGAGCTGCCGCATGGCCGTTTTTGTGTTATACCTGCTTAATTATTCAATACCGAATTAAAATTTAGTGCAGAAGGAGCAGTGAGTGCGAAAAGGCTTTATTTCATTTAAAATTTTCTTATTCTTACCTAATTAATGTTTTCTTGAATTAAGTCTTTTGTTACTAAATACTTTAGTTTTCAAGCTACAGAAAAATGTTGGCGCGTATATTTACAAGACAAGAAACATTTATGTAGGTAAGTAAGTTCTGAAATGAATATATTATAAAGACTCACAGGTGAATGAAGTATTTTGCCATACCATCGAAACATACCGGGTGTAACTGGGAAACCATTTTAATTTTTGGTGTTAAAAAAGCATTGCATACATTACGATCCTGAAAATAACATAAAATGATCCTGATGATGGGCGGAATGCGTGGACTTCGGATTTGTTGAGGGTCTTGTGACACCCGTTATAATTTTGCGACAAAAAATTACAATCCACAGTCACCTGAAAATGTTTTATATTTTTTATAAGTCTAACTAATACCTACCTACATGTTTTTTATTGATTGACGTTTTAAATATAACATTACGAACAGATTTCTTGCGTAATTAATACCATCTGAAGGTATTGATAAATTATTGATTTTTGTATTCATTATAATGGACTTCCGCAAGGTAACGACCGCATTTATATATGATAATGGGCCTGAATCCCAAGGGTGACTCCCGACTTTTGTTCGTAAATTGATTCCAATTTAGACACAACCTCAAAAGCATTATCGTAGTATTCAATTAATGAAATTTGACTCTATTCCATTGACGAGGTAATAATAAACATAGCCATGCCATCGTTTTTGTCCCATTGTCTTATAGCATCGCCCGTCGGTTCGTCTCAATGTTTAAGGTTAAACCTTTTGCTTTCAAAGCACAATTTACCTGAAATTTCAACTTGCTAAAATCTTTGCCAATAAACTTATCGACTCTCATGGAATTTGCGACGTCCATGACTTTAACTTAAAACAAAAAATGTATGGTGATTCGTTGAAAATTTGCTCTTCCTCTGTTAAAAAAAACGTGCAGGGGCCCATAACCACTTTGAATATGGGTTTTTCAATTAAACAACGAGTGAGATTTCTAAAGATAATAATGATAATAATATTTTTCTAAACCATAACAGGAAATCACTCCGGCCTCAAGCGGCAAAATAAGGTAACAGTTTTACATTTGCGGAAGGCAAAGGTGATACCAGCTATACAGCATAAATTATAAATTTATCATTCAATAAGAGCGAGATCGAGTCCCGTCTGAGGTGCTACGGATGAGTCGATTTTTTCTAGTTTTTTTCTGGTATATTATTAGTAGTAAACATTTGTATAAATCAGGCATCAGAAATACTTGTACTTATATTAAGTGCACATCAACGCGCATTATAAACCGGAAACACCTTTTTTGTGACATATATCTTAATAATCCATCGGCCATTTTTATTGTCTAAATAAGGAGGATGGGCCATATTATATAGCCGCGGGGCCCAATGCGCATAGGTGGGTGTTAATGACTACAAATGCAGCCGAGTCCAACGGCGCTCGAGATAATAAATTTTTGGTCACCCATCCTGTGACCGACCGTTGCAAAAGTTGCTTAGCTGACAATCCCTGGTCCAGACGCTAAACCACTGCGCCTTCGAGCTCCTCTATTTAAAGAATATTAAGGTAATAATGGACCAGAATTAATGATTAAAGTTTCAAGAAAGGCCCGAATTCCCAGGGATAAAATATCCAATGACAACTCGGAATTCCAAGTATCTCATTTACTCAGAATCGTCATTACTTGGAGAGGCTTCTGAGGACAAGTACATAAAGGTGGGGTGCCAATAACAGCGGAAAGTAAAGCTATTGTTGTGCTTAAAATACCAACCTACACATTTAAAACAATGTAATTGAGGTCAAAATAACATCGTGTAACATACAAAATTTCCTTATAATTGTTATGCATTTATCTCTAATGAGAGACAAAATTGTAAAAAATATTTCATTAAAATTGATTTAGATTGCTTATCGTGTTCTTTTATTCTCAAAGTATTTTGTTATTATTATTGTATTTTGTATGTTTTTTTATTATTGGGTGGATCGTGACAAAAATGATTAGCAATGACTTACTAAATGAAATAATGTAACTTGCGTTTATTTTACGTCTAGGTAGGTATATTAATGAAAAATCTTAATGTGTTTTTTTATTAAGCAATTAGGTACAATAGGCATGATGACTATTTTTTTTTATTTTATGTTACATAAATTACCTCTCAAAAAAAGAAACATTGGTAAAAGAATTAATTCGCTTGCATGAAAACTGCCCGAGATATCACAGTGTGAAATGCACACAAATGGACTCGCCCAAAAACGCTCCATACTAACGGCTACTCAATTATGACGTCACGCCTGAGTAGTTTGTACGCAACGCGTAGGAAATTTGTTCGGCAGCTATATTAAATATTGTGTTTATCTAAATGGTTTCTTAGACAAATTTGCTATACATTTAACGGATTAATTAAAGGTATCATTTATTTTAATAAATTTTATACTTTTTAAATGGACTTGTCCACCCAACTTTGAAGGGTCATAAAACAAATAATATGCAATATACATAAAACCAAGAGGTATACAAGCTACTCTAAAAGTTTAATATGTTTACGATTTTTATTAGTATTTCGTCATCATCCCTATTATGTACTAGAAGTCCGCTCCGCTTGTAACACTTTGGTAGAAGTCCAATATGCCCCGCTCCGCTTGATGCTGTATTCGGAAACATACCTTCAAAGACTCTCCCAGTTATTTGAACCAAGATATTACGAAAAGCTCCAAATTAATCGGAGTAATACAGTTATGTGAAAAACTTTCATAGGAAAATGCTTTGTTACGGTCAATGAACATACGAAATAATATTTTCTTACTATTTGTTATTTGGAATAAAACTAGTGTTAATTTAAAAAAACATACTTACTTTAATTTTAGTATTTACTTTACAAAAAATGTTCTTGTCTCGAACTATGTTTTCATAAGTTCACTAAAACCTGAATTAACTGTAATATTTTCTTATACAACACAGCAGGACCATGCATTTGTTCTGGTTAAGTTGCAATTAACTTACTTGACAAATAACTTCATAGGAAATAAGTTCTGTTTCATGATTTTTTTTTTACAAAAATTGTAGTAAGTACAGTTTTATTTATCCTACTTATTCTAATTACAGAGAATGTTACAGCTGGTACGTTATACTGGGAAAACCCGTGTCATAAGTACCAGCAACCTTCCATTTGCACTAATTGATTAGAATTTTTAAGATAAATTACACTGGAAACTTTAAAAAGGAAACAATTTAGGGTAGGTAAGTTAATGTTCTATGTTTCCTTATAGTACAATATACGCGACTGATTAGGTTAAAAAAAATAAAAATTAAAATATATTTATTGACACAATGTTAACAAAAAGAGTCAGTTGATAAGCTTCAGATTCATAAAGTTACACTAACATTGAATGAGGTCATTTCAAAGAATATTTGCAATGATCCCTACACTAGGCGTAGCCTGTCCTGTAGGTAATCATTTTACATACACAGTTACAATGCTTAAGCGACCACTAATAAAAAGAAGAATGTAGTAATAAAATATTGAATCATTGCAGAATACAGAAAACAACAACAAAAAAAAAACTTCTTTAAATTATGACACAATGTTAAGACATAGTTGAAGGGTTTTTGGACTGTGAAAGGGTGAGTGTGGAGTGGTGTGTATGATGTAGTAGTGTGAGTATGAGTTTTGTGTTGGCGGTGCCAGCCCTGAAGTATGTTTTGAGATTGTTACCAGTATACAGGTCAACTGACGACTCTGAGTAAATCTTCGATGTCCCTATAAGAAAAATCTGTAATCCATTTTTTTTCTTTGCACTTTAATTCGAATACTGAGCAATGTTTAATATTACAGGAATGGTTGACTTTATTGTAAAGATATGGATGGAGGAAGTTGGTGAAGTATGGTTACTTCTAAGTAAGCTTGCACGTTTTATCGTAGATCGCATCATCGCTTACCACCAGGCGTGATAGCTGGCAAGCGCTTGCCTATCTATCATAAAAAAACCGGCCAAGTGCGTGTCGGGCCACGCGCCGTAGGGTTCCGTAGTTACCTTATATACCATACCATATTTAACCCGGCGAGCATGAGGTGAAAAAAGTTACACCTAGCATGTGGTGGGGTTTGCCATACCCCAACATATAATTACCTATAAATGCCAATTTAGTAAACCAAGACTTAAGAATTTATTCGTATTTTGAAATATGGTTTATATTTAGTGTATAAAATAAAAAACAGTGTATATTTATATACTTTTATTGTATTATTTATCAGAAATACTAAAATATAACATTTACAAAAAAACAAAAAAAGGAACTTCTGAAAAAGGAACTAAAATCAACTAATTCTTTAATAAAAATATAAAATCAACTTTAAAAACTTAAAGAATATAAGATTCTCAATAACATATTTTTTTTAAAGAATTAGTTGATTTTAGTTTTAGTATTTTTGATAAATAATACAATAAAAGTATATAAATATACACTGTTTTTTATTTTATACACTAAATATAAACCATATTTCAAAATACAAATAAATTCTTAAGTATTGGTTTAATAAATTGGCATTTATAGGTAGATATATGTTAAAACTAACACGGAGCATGTGGCGGGGTATGACGCACCCCACGAACGTTTACACGCGTGTAGCTCCTGCGCCGGTTGACGCGACACTGCGGTCACGCCACTCTCCCCCCGCGGAGTACATTGGCTCCAGCTACTCGAAGCAACAAACCAATTGAGGGGCAAATTTGAAAAATACACGACTTCGCGCAAAGCATGGGCATGTCACACCCTACCACAAGCTCGCCGGGTTAATACCACTATCATTTTTCGTCTGTAAAAATAACTTTGTTTTTCACAGTGTTGGTATGAATGACAAAGTTATATTTGCGGTTTTGGAAAATATCATATATCTCGAAAACTCATTACTATATTTCATTCAAACCAATTTTCAGTAAAAGTTTTTATTAAGATCTATAGCATATATTTTTTTTAGATTTTTCACTCACCTATTTCAAAAGTTAGAGGGGGGGGGACACACATTTTACCACTTTGGCAGTGTTTATCTTTCAAACGGTTGACTTTGGGAAAAAATTGTCTTAGGAATTCAGTTTCAAGCCCCCCTTAATCTTCATTTTTTTATTTTTGTGTTAAAATCGTTAAGCGGTTAACAGAATACATCTACCAACTAAGTTTTAACTGTGTAATCTTAATACTTTCGGAATAAAATGGCTGTGACATACGGACGGACAGACATGACGAATCTATAAGGGTTCCGTTTCTTGCCATTTTGGCTACGGAACCCTAAAAAGAAGTAAGTGCCTACCCACGCACGTTGTGAAACAGGCGGGAACAGGCACTAAGTGAAACAAATATTTACAACTTTGTCTAGGTTTCCCAAATTCTATCTCTAAGATAAACAGCTCACACCTCTGGTCTAGCGGTAAATCATCATTCCTGAATTATAGCCCATTCCGACTGGTGCGCCATTAAATCACTATATTTACACACCGTTGACTGGTCTGGTTTACGGGCTATTTACTGTGTAAACAGGTAGTCTGTTAGTATAAACTATGGGTAAAGGGTAACCAATTTAAGGTTATTTATGGGCAACTTTTCTGAGGGATACCACTAGTGCGAACACTATCAAAATGTAGGTCGCCCTCATCTCATCTCACCTTGAATAAAAAAATAGAGATAGCCGAGCCAAAATGAAACTAACTGGCCAAATTCATAGGTTTTGGTCTTAGAATAATAACACCTAGAACGATAGTTCTTTGCAAAGCGCACTCTCAAATGTGAGGCAACTAAAACGGCCAAAATGGCCCCCGTTTTCAGATTTTTATTCTCCATTATACCTATAAGTATAAAACAGTTTCAGTTTTCCTACATTTATTAGATTAGTTACTATATTATTGGATTTTAGTGACGATTAGGTAACGTATGAAGGATATAAATCTAAAAACTATATAAGCCATTCTGGCTTAGTATTAGTTGCCTCACTTTGCATACGAAGACACGGCTTCTAGGTGTTATTATTCTAAGGTTTTGGTTTATTAAAGAGTGTCTAAATGTTACAAAAAGAACCGTATTATTGATTCCATTGACAAGAAACCTTTTTAGCTCATAGCTTCAACAGACTCTATACAACGTGTTACAAAAAAAATCTGTAATATAAAATCTATAATATAAAATCTATAATATAAAATCCATAGTATAAAATATAAAATCTATAAAGCCAAATACTGTAGATGGGACCATTAAACTAAACAACTTTCACTATGGACCAAAGTGATTTCAGAGTTGGTCCCATAGTAAAAGTTGTTCACTTAGATGTCTCCTATTTACTATATTCAGTTTTAGGGGACTTATTGTAGCACGGTGTATATTTTTTTCGCAGCTAGAACAAACTCTACAATTTAAAAAAAATATAACTTTCAACACCCGCACGTTTCTGAGAAAAGGGCGAATAGGGCATTACCACTTACCATCAAAGATACAGATGGCCAACGAAATAGCCCAAAAAGGTTTTCGTTTTTTACTTTTTGGAATATGAAAAACCCTCTCTCCTCTTATTCACTTCACTTGGGTAAATATCTCTACTTACTTGAGTAAAAATTCTTATTGAATGTTACACAAAAATGTTGCAGAGCTCTCTTCGGAGTTACTTTTCCTCATCTTCAAAGAATGAAAGAATATCGCGTTACAGCTTCTTTAGTAACTCGATTTCCCCAATTCGGAAGGAGAAACCACAAGTAACTTTGAAGTACGCAACTTTGGTCAACTCAATATTTGTGTTAACTATCGAGAAAGATAACAAAGTTTTTATCTTACGGTAAAGAAAATAAAAATTTAACAAGTGATAACGGAAATCGCAAAAGAGGTAAGTAAAAGGCAGTTTTACCTTCGATCAAGAATACCCTAGATATCCGGTCAGAGTCACAAAAATGGCACCTCAAATAGCGTCCCACTTAAAAAACTGGGCGCTTATTTTGCACAAAGTAAGTGATAAGAGATGTGTTTTTGTACAAAATAAGCTTATTTTGTACAAAATAAGCGATATGAAATGTGAGTTTGTACAAAATAAGAGGTGATTATGTACAAAATAAGCGCCAAGTTTGTAAGTGGGACGCTATTTGAGGTGCCATTTTTGCGTTCTGTTTTAGTTCGTGAAGCGTTATCTAGGTTATTCTCGATCGAAGAGTTTTACGGATGTTGACCTGATTTTATTAAAGAGATTTCAAAGTTTTTGTTGGTCATTTTCTGGCGTTTCGGCATATATACGTTTATCATAAAATAGTATTATTTTACTTACTTTTTTTTCATGACATACTAAAATACAAAGAGTTAATTATTTTTAACTTAAAATTTCACAATGTATTTAAATTGAATCGTTTGGTTTTAACCCTTCAAATCTACGGATTAATTACAAATTAACATTTAAACTAGTAAATTACTTACGTAGGAGCTAACATCAAAACCATCGCAATGATAATAATTGTATTAATTTATCTATTCATAACAAGGCTAATACTGATTTATTACCAAGCGAACAGTGCCCTTATTTTACTAATTAATATCTGGTTTAAACTGACAAATAGAATTTCACTTGGTTATTCACTTCTAAAGCGCGCACTAGACATTGAAATAAAAAGCGCAGTTTTATTGATAGCACATTGGTGATTTGTGATTTGTGAGGCCCCGTGATGGACTAAGAGCTTGCCTCGGAAATAGGTGGACAATTTACAGAGCAACGAAATCCCTCTAGTTAGTGTGCCATACTATAATTAATAACAGATCCGGGCACCTGGCAGATTTTCAGTGGTGGGGGTGGGAGTGGCTGACCAACAGAGGGGCTGAAAAAGTGATTAAAGCTATTCAATTTACAGTGCTCTGGATTTGGTTTGGTATAATAGCAAGCCAATCATGTATCTAAATCGAATATAACATTGCCAGGGATTTTGACTGGTGGAAAAGTAGAGCCAGACGGCATCACAGGTGCGCGAAAAAGTGCCCACTCACCTCCAGCACTGAAAATCTGCCAGATGTCCGGATCTGTTAATAATGATAGAGGGATTTCGTCGCTCTGTAAATTGTCCACCTATTTCCGGGGTCAGCTCTTGGTATATGGCGGCAGCTTCAAAGGTGCCAAAACGTCGCGTCGGGAATCAATAATCAAACTAAATACCAACTAGTGCCTCGCTAGTCCTAGTGGCTTTGTAACATTTTTCGAAATGGCTGAAATATGAGTTTTCTCATACCTCCATCATTTAAAAAAAAAATTAAAATACTGAATCGACAAAAAACCATATAATTATAGAACCTGCTCAAATAATTTCACGAGATTCGGTTGAGAAATGGGACCTAGAGGGGAATAGACGGACATACGAAAACATTTTTGTCCAAGCTGAAATGGAGACGCTTCGCTCGCGCTTCGCGTTCGCTCAGTCAACTAAATCATTATTCCGCGCTGGTATAGGTGTTTTAATTAACTTAATTAGTTAATCCATAGTATTCCAATATACGTGTATTGAATTACTTACTTCCCAGTTGGGTTTAATAATTATCTAATTGGGTTAAGTTTGTTATTAATAGAACAACTTCACACTGAGACGAGATGTCCTTAACTTGTTTTTTTTTGCATAAAAGTAGCTAACAAACGTTAAAGAAATCACCATTAGAGACTGATGTCCACGTGCTTATAATATTTGATACTTATCTTTATTTGATGGCCACATCCCACACACCCAGTATGAATGAACCCACTTAACTAATGTCTTTTCTGAGTAATCACCGAAAATTAACTATCATAGAGGTAAATAATAGTACTCACTTAGATTAAATGTGACAAAGAGGTATATAGTAGAGCATGAGCTAAAAATAGGTAAACATTAACCGTGTTATTTCAAAAGATTTTTAAAACACCTGTTTAAATGTAACTTTTTGACAATATTGTTTGACAGAGACAGCATCACATTTAAACATGTGTTTAGTTAAACAGTTTATAAAAATCTTTTGTTATAACACGGTAGATGTTCACCTATTTTTAGCTCATGGAGATTGCAAGCTAGTGAAGTTTAATTTGCTCTGACAAATTTTGACAAATTAAACTTCTTTAGCTTGCAATCTCCTATAATCCTATACGAGTATTACTTGTTATAAACACAATGTTTACACATAGTACTTGACAATTCAGTTATTTTTGGCTCATCCGGCAAACAAAAATTCTTTGAACATCCGCCGAATATTCTAATAATGGTATTTGGCTATCCTTAATAGCCACCATATAAATAAGTATGGCTATTGAATACTGATATCAGTTATCATTGTCAACTGACGGTGTTATAAGCTTACGCGGATTATGCGATAAAGTATCTTGTTTACATTGACATAAAGCATATTAACTGTAAAAGTATGATGAGCTTCTGAGATAGTGAATAATTGCATAGCGTTGATAAAGTTAGAGGCACTGATACTACCTATATTGGCCTTTTTTGGGGGCATTGCTTGAGCCCCTGGGTCCTAGGTCGTACTGAAATCATCATCATCATTATTACATGATACCCACTGCTAAGGCCTTCCGCAAGAATCTCCACAAAGATTGGTCCTGCGCTGCCCGTATCCAGCGACTTCCTGCGACCTTCACCAGATCGTCGGTCCAACTTGTCAGGGAACTAAATACCCATGGAGATTCTATAGAACTTTTCCGCCCTAATGGCCATCGGCTCTTCTCGGAACGTGTCCCGCCCACTACAAACTATTACTTAACTCTTAAGTTCCCCTTTGGGAATATCGTGACCCGTATTCGCCATGAATATTATATTATGGTCTTTACCTAATTGAAATAAAACGTAATAGAGGCTATATTTAGTTTTATTATTTAAGGCGCTATGGTGGGCCAATCCGAGCGGGTCGATACGTGATGGAGTGAAATCTAACGTAACTCTACTCACTTTGGGTTCAAATCAGTGCGCGTTCCAACGCGGCGGTTGAGTTGAGAACTAACACCGAATTCTCAATTTTTACATGTTTTTATTACTTTTCTTCGCTTTCATGTTAGTAAAAAAAAATCTGTTTAATTAAGATTGAAGGTATTAACATCGCCGATTTTTATGGGTTGGTTTTATTTAACATAAACGAATGTTCTGTTTCCGAGTATATAATACAAATAAGACCAGAAACAGGGTCCACGGAATTTTTTTTTTACATCAAAGGTGGTACCATTTAAAAAAATGCTTTCAATTAAATCTATTGTATATTATTTCAAGTACATTAAATATTTTTCCATGATTGCTTCACGCGCATAATCTTTCAATAATTTGAATTGAATATTGGGATTTGACCCACTTTAGCGCCTTAATATCTTAGGTCAAGGTAGTACTTCAGTTTTTATGATATCTGTGTAATATAAGAAAGTTAATACCTAATTGATACCTACTTATTTTCTGCTTGCAAGCTTATGGCTTTACTTAAAATTTTTGAGGCATTATCTAAGTTGTCAATTATTTTGGTTTTTTAAATACGAGCCTCGATAACACGAACGAAGATGTCTGTCTGTTCTCCTCTATAGGTCGCACTTCTCAACCGATGTTCAATAATTATTTTTATTTTTATTTTATTTTATTTTATTTTAATAGGTACACCAGCAGAACACTTATCGAACAGTTACAAAAAATAAAATGATACAGACATACATAGGCTAATAAGTGCCCCATTATAGGTGACACAGCATTTGAGAAAAATAAAGTAACAAAACAAGCGTCTAGGAGGAACTAAAAAGATATTCATATTATGGGAAATTCACAATTATTATTATATTAAAACTAAGTACTTATATTACTATACTAAATTCTAATTAGGCAAATCAGGCTGCAGTAATTTGACTCACTCGGCTAGGCATTACTTGACAAATGTTCTCGTAAGATACGCCCAAAGGTCTCGTAGCTGTTGTAGAAGATGTCTAGGCCCGGTAAATCTTTACACGTGAGATTGTAATAGCTGCACATTCGGTGAAGCGGTGCGTGAGCACCGACATTTGTTCGGCAAGCTGAAGTACGTAGAAGATTAGTCAAAAGTTTTCTAGGCGTGTTATATGGAACCTTTAATGAAATTTTTTCCAAGAGACGGCTAAAGCCAGGGTGACCGTGGAAGATCTTGTAAAGAATGTTGAGATCATGGAGTCTACGTCTATCCCTTAGCGAAAGCAGAGCAAAGTGTCGAAGCCGAAGATGATAGGGACATCGATGTGAGCAATCAGGTGAGATGTAGGCGAGATGGCGAGTAAACGCTCTTTGCACATTCTCGATTCTTTGAGAATGAACTGCGTACGTTGGACTCCAAGCAGAAGACGCATACTCTAAGTGGCTACGTACAAGCATATTGAATAGGTGTATTTTTGTTTTAATTTGAAAGCCACGAGAGTTACGTTTAATAAAACCAAGCATTTTTGCGCCTTTTTTAATGATGTCATTGAAATGAGAGGTAAATTTTAGCTTGGTGGACTCCAAGCTAAAATTTACCTCTCATTTCAATGCACCATTTCATTTTCATATTACACCCAGATCCCGAACTTCAGTGACTTCCTGAATGGTTTGTCCACTTATGTTATATGAGGTGGCATGAGGTGATGTCCGACTTGTGAACTTAATGTGCAAACACTTTTTAGGATTCATGGCCATTATATAGAATTTTATGCCGATTTTAGAAAATAGATAAAAAAACCTTTTAGCTAAAGCTATTAATATAAAGCTATTTGAAAAATGTTCAAAAATGTCACAATAAATGCTAGGTCTACAGATAGAGCCACTAGTATCCTTATATATTCCTCTCGCCTTCTCTACTCTTGAGCTATGGTTTCCTAGGATAGCGGTGTCGTCATATTACGGCCGTAATATAGCGGCGTTGAATGTTGAATAGATAGATAGATAACTTTTTTATTTCACCAATAACAGCACACATATTCAGGCTTACAATAAAATACAAAATTACAAAGAAAAAAACTTGTTTAATGTTTTCTATGCTTCAAGCATCGCGGCTTCTGGAACAGAAACGCGTCTTACTCTAAGTTTCTATGTATACACGACACCGTAACGTCAGAAACCGCGCCGTACCTAATCGTTTACATGACGGCATCGTCATCCTAGGAAACCCTTGTATCAATTATCATACTTTCTCGAATTAAGTCGAGTTTGATTTTATCAGGGAATAATGTCTATCAGCAAACCAGTCACCCCGTATTATTGATTTTATCAAACAACACGTTAACGTTTTTACGTTATAGCAAAAATGAAAAATGACTTTGCGTCAACAACGATACAAAGGAAGCTGCTATGCAAAATATAAATACATTTCCACAGCAGCTGAGTGACGCCATTAGGCTATATTGCTCTTTTGTGTTTTTTTTATAAAAACCTTGTTTATTTTTGGTTTGGAAAGTGTTTCCATGTGCTTATTAACAGCCAGAATTAGTAATCAATCCGCAGTTAATCCGGGATAACTTCAGAAATAGTATTTAGTTAAGTAATATATTTGCTCTAAAATTGCTTATGAATTACACTTTGTTTTAATGCATTGGTCGTAAAAAAAATTGTTTATTAAATGCTTTAAAATTTTAATACCATAACTAAATATCACGGAAAACAATAGTATCTCTTTAGGTCATTGTTATTCGAATTATATTTATATGTTGACATTTTACGTACTTTTATGGGAAATGCAGTCAAAGCTCGGGGTGTCTGTAATGCTCTTTAAATATTTATTATACCTTTGGATCTTTTATATTCTGTCTTTACCGAGTTTCAACGTCCAATTCAACTTGCGTCAGGCGCAAGTAATATTGCCTCCGTGCGCTTTGCCTTCAACTTTCAGCCATATAAATTTGACGTGTTTTGAGAAAATAGAGCATGCGCTATTGAATGCAATAAGGCATTCCTCTGTTGAAAGCGAAAGAGGAACCGGAAAGTGATTGTGTCAAGACACAATTTCAACTCCTCACTACTTGCCCATCAGCCATTTTTTTGATGTCCTCACTGCTGGGACACAGGCCTTTCTTATGGGTGGTAAGGAGGATGGGCCATAACCCACCACGCGGGCCCAATGCGGATTTGTGGGTGTTAACGACTGCAAACGCAGCCGGGACCAACGGCTTAACGTGCCTTCCGAAGCACGGTGTAGCTCGAGATAATACATTTTTGGTCACCCATCCCATGACCGACCCTGCTTCTGCTTAACTTCCGCAATCGCTGGGCCAGGCGCTAAACCACTGCGCCACCGAGCTCCTCACTACATCCTCTTTTATTATCTAGTAAGTTTTCATTTTGAAGATGATGGTGATGAAGATGATGAAGTACTTTCAGTATTAGATCTTTATGATTTTAATACCTGAAGCAAAATCATGACCAAGCAAGATATGCCAATAAAAGCAAACAAGCACCTGAAAGGAGATCTCTCTAGTATTTTATTTATGGGCATGAACAGGATACGCGATAACTGAATGCCAGCAATAAAACGGGAATTTCACACGTATCCCACCATTCCAGGGAATTTATTTTTCCTTTACCGTTTTCCAATCCCGCAACGAACTAAGATTTGCCGTTAAAATATTTTTACATCCCGCGACCTCCACCAGATCGTCTATATTGTTTTAGGATTCACCGATACTTATTTAATTTTAACTAGACTGAATAAAATATGCTTTATGACTTTTTTTTTGAAATTTAATTATTAGTTTCTTCTTATTCGTACAGACGATGGTAACATGTTGCCCTTAAAATCGTCTTTATGCCCTACATACTAAAACCTGTTTTCGGAGTACAACTGTTACTGTTGAACTTGCTGTGCTGTCGTGTGCACATCTAAACGGAATCACTGTCACATTGCCGCATATAAAATGGTACTCACTGATGTCAATGCGGTTTTGGAAAATTAAATAGATGTTAAATTTTTTCAATACACAAAATCTGTATTTCATAAGAATACGATTAGGCGAATGTTGAAGTCTTTTTTAGTCCTCAATAATAAAAAATAAAAGAAACATACCTAGGCCATTATAATTTGTTAGTATATTTTTTGGTAAAGTGTTTGACGTTTTACTTAAGTAGTTCTTTAAGTTTCCTAACACTTTCCAATCTAATCGCATCGTACCTCTTTCTTCGAGTCCGCTGTTCTAGAACAATCTAGCTTTGGATTCCTAAATCTGTTTAGATCTTTAGCACTTCAGAAAACGTTGTCAAATCGTTTTTAGATCCTAAAGTCTAGGAGAAACTTTCAAATTCCTTTTATTACTTTAGAAACCCTTTGTCGCGTGTTCATTCGACATTTTAATAGGTCATCCTTTTCAACGATTAAGAAATTTAATTGTTAATTTGAATTGTTTCTGTGTGAAGTACTTATTATGAGATTTTGAGATTTGAACTAGATAATCCAATCATAACACGGTTCCTGAAAAGCAACTAACTGTAAAAAAAAATTGAAAACTATTAAAGACCAATAAAATCGTGAATCCAAGATTCCTACTATCATGGATTATTTAACATCAGCCCACACACTGAATTAAGTTACCGACCCGAAAGCGTAGGTAGTCTAGTGAACCACATCCCACACACCTAGCTTTCAGTCCCACACATATATAATATCACCTTTCTCTAATTACACACTTAACAGGAGGAATAAACACATCCTTGTTACAATTTAATCAAGATTAGGGAGTATCGCTATACATACCCACCATCGCATCGTAATCAGTTGATATGCCTTAAGATATTTTAAAAGAACTGAAACCGTGTTCATCCGAAAATTCAGTACAATACGAATCAATCTTATTGGCCGCTGTGAAGTTAGCCACTATGCGCGTAACCGTGCCCCACCACACGTCTCTCTCACACACTTACATCGAATTTGTGTTCTGCGCATCGTCTCGCATGATGTTCACAGTAGTCATAATGTTTGAATCAGGCTATACTATTATGTACTCTGGCTGTTCTTTCGGCAAATGTTTCTCTACACTTAGATATAATTTGTTTTTATTTATCAAGAGTGCAAAGCGCGCTTTTTATAATTTAGAAACTACTTATTTTGACTATCACCATAGTTGCAAAAAGAAGTCAATGTCATTTGAGAAAACCATATAAATAAAAAATATACATTTCTGTTACGATACTTGTCTGCTACATTTGTTTATTTCTGATATTGTATTGGGTACAAATCACTGGAGGTA
Organism: Agriphila straminella; assembly: GCA_950108535.1. Taxonomy (NCBI): domain Eukaryota; kingdom Metazoa; phylum Arthropoda; class Insecta; order Lepidoptera; family Crambidae; genus Agriphila; species Agriphila straminella. The sequence continues at coordinate 1,181,501 of OX467321.1, read as the reverse complement.
TTGAGCGTCTGCCCATCGTGACACATTGCAGAGACATAAATCTCCCTTCATTCTGTTTCCACTTATCTTTGATCTCGTTTTACTACTAAATCACTATCAGGGAAATGTCTTCCAGTTAGCAATTTGTTTAAAGAAGAAAAACATTGATCGGGATTGATTTGTAGCCATTGTTTTAACTCGTAGCTAAGTATCTAAGTCATTCAGTAATGATCATGACGCAATTTTCCAAAATATTTTCCAAAAGACCTTTGAATCTTAATATTAGACAGGTCTAAATAAAGCTGTCGTGAGAAATACTATATTCTCGATTAAAATACAGACTTTTTCCCAAGGGTAAGGAGTTTTTTGCAATTACATTACAATTTTGGTTGTCTGGAAGAGATCGCTCTTAGCGATAAGGCCGCCTTCGCTCACCATAGTTTTAAGTTTTATGTTATTGTATTTCCTGTAACGTGTGTGTGCAATAAAGTGTTTATCTATCTATCTATCTATCTAATTTTGCAAAACGTTAAAAATCGTTAACGATCATGTTTAGAGCGTGGACTGTAGGTATGTTGTAATGGATATATAGGCCGTAGTCGTAGGTAAATAAAAAGGACTTTTATGAAGCTGAAAATTATGTATTGTATTCAGCTTCGATCAGACGAAAGTATTCAGTTACAATGGAAGAAAAATGAAGAGAACGACAGTTTGTCATACAAAAAAACCATAAACTAAAAATAAAGTTCAACAAAAAGGTTTTATGTTGGCTATTCCAACATGCTTAGGTAAAAGATTAACATTTTAAATACTTAAACTAATCTTTGCAAGCAAGTTGGTGTATTACGAATTGTAACGTGTTTCGAACAGTTATTTGATATTCCGGAATTTTGTTAAAACCTACAAATAAATAAGTCCCAGTAGAATTTTCACGTTGTTCGACATAAGTATTTCCCTCCCTTGAGCCCAATATCATTTCAAACCCTATATAACTTTATGGGGTTCCAAGTTACAAATTGTGATATGTTTGCGTATTCCCAGTGCGACGTTGGCATTGATAACATGCTTACGGATTTAGCAAGCGATCAGAAATATGTATTAAATACATAAGAATTTATGAGGTATATTTTTTGAACTTGTCGTATGCTTTTTTAAATAAGTAATAAGAGGCAATTAAAATGTTGACAGACTCCAAAACGTTAAACTTATAAGTATTCCTTTATTCAAAAATTGTGTATTTTTATGTTGTTAAGTCAACTCGGTTCGTTCGTAAAAAATGATTCAGGAGAAATAATTCATATAAGTACATAGCATTTTATTTAAGATAATTTATATAACTAGATCTAATTCGATTAAGAAATTAATAATCTAAATTAATATATAAATTAATATAAATTATAATAATAATTTTAAAGAAATTAAAATTAATAACAATAATAATTTGTTATCTTGACCGTATAGGAGCCTCAGAAACCTCGACCGACCCGTGGTCACACCGTCTTACCACACCAGTGTGAATACGGGGATTTTTTTTACCATTAGTCACACCGACTCAACCTTGACATGAAATATTACAAAAAAAAATAATAGACTTTTTTTATCGTAAAATACGTCATGAAAGTACCAGGATCACATAAATATAGAGAAGGTTTAACTTCTATATTTTTAATAGCTTTTTAACTGACCACTTGAGCACTTCGTCAGATCAACTTTAAAGCTTGTTCTGTAAGATGCATCCGTAAAACCCTTTTTTACCAAAGATCCAATAAGATGCAACCCTATTTTATTAACCGACTTCAAAAAAAGGAGGAGGTTCTCAAGTCGACGGATATTTTTAATATGTATGTTTTAACATAACTTCGTCAGTTTTTAACCAATTCATACAATTTTTTTTTCATCTCAAAAAACCATAAAAAATTTACAGAGATTAAACCGATTTAGATGATTCTTTTTTTATCTGAAAGGATATACTTCAAGAATAGTCACATTTTAATTTCATCGGTATTGGACTTTGAATTTCGAAGATACACAAGGGAACTCCTCTAAGTCAAATAGTATATCTAAAGTGATTTAGATTTTGGTAGGTTTATGATAATCCAAAACAAACCAAACCATGGTCTGCGATGCAACGTTCTCAACTAGACTTGGATTACGAAGACACAACGGAACTCCTCAAAAACAATCAGCGTAAATTTGGAAATTGACCCTCGGCATTTTACCATTAAAAATATTTTCAACGCTAAAATTGATGCGCTAAAGATCGGAGGCAGACCGTATGAAATATCTGTAACACTTCACTACTAAAAAGCAGCCGTCTTTAAAAAAACCATCAACCGATACATTGAAATTTGACGTAACACAAATATTTCGAGATTCCCCACGAATGTTCAACCGAAAATAACTTTGTTATGGTTACCGTTACCGTACCGACTGAATAGATTACCGCGAGTTCGACACACGACTGGAATAAACAGTGTCCAAGAAAGTGTAGAAAAAAGTTTTAGTAAACTGATAGACAGATCGGTAAATTATGAGATTTGTAGACAAGAATTTGGTTGCGAAAAGGAAGCGATACAAAGACAATGACGTAAAATACTTATACTTTGTGTATAGTTTGTTCTTACACTGGGTAATTTTAGTCACCATTCAAAGAATGTGTTCGATGAAACTGAACATTATTCTCTAAGAAACATAGGGCCAAATATAAAAAAAACTTTTATCCCTACAAATCAAAGATTTAACGAAAATGTTGTAGCGTATTCCAGAAATCTATTTGGCGACCATTTTTTTTTTTATTTAGACACAATAACAGTTCACAAACTTTGAATTATACATAAAATCACACTAAAACTAAAATAGATGTTAGCTTGGAACCAATAACAATTGTGCACAGCATTGAAATAATACAAGCTAATTAAACAAACAAATGAAACTTAAACCAATTAGGTAAAATATTAAATGATACTTTATACTATTAAAAACATTTAGACATATTACAATCGTTTTTGGATTACATAATGACTACAGTATTCAATAACATGAGTGAAACGGATCTATTTGCAGGAGGTAAAAGATTTTCGGTACATACGGGAAGAAATATAAAAGTTCAGTTGCCTAGTGCCTACACGAAAGCCTTTATTGAAGTAGGTCCCTATTTGTGCCTCCTCATCCAGCCACTTAAGGCTCCTACGAGCGTTCCATTAAAGGCCACCTGACACCACCCGAGATTAGCCCTAACAATATCACACGCGAGCAGAGACTCAGTTAGGTAGTTCTCTTGATGCTGAGCTCTGTATACGATGTCATTGTAATGGCAAGTTTTTCTACCTATTATTCGACACTTGGCGAACTGTTTGATTAAACATATCGAAAAAATATCGAATAGGTACTTTCTAATACGAAAAGGACTAACATAAGTAGGTAAGTGTTATAAATGCGAAAGATATCGATCTAAAACTATTATAATGTAGTTTGTTCAATGTCACCGAATAAAAAACTCTTTAATTTTATTGAAATGAAAACGGGCTGACTTTAGATGTTCTAAAAAACCTTTAGTATTACATAATTTTTTGATTGAATCAGGCGTCACTTGGCGGAAGTCCCAAACCATTTTGAAAAAAGAAATATATGTAGCTTACTTCCGCAAACAAAATATGCAAGATGCACCGCCCGCCCGCCTTGCAAAAATATGCACATGCACACCACAAAATATAAGTGCACAATACCTGCATTTAGCATTTGCATTAGCTATTTTCAATCAAAAGCTCGAATATAACTATTCCATACCCAAGTACTAAAACAATTTTATTCTATTAAATCCATAAATACGACAGCTGGAGTCTTTTCTAGAGTGATGCGATTTGAAATTCAAATGCTAGTGCAAATATTATTCTGAATAACAGCACTGCAGAATTCAGACGGATATTTTAATAACATTATATCAAGGTTGGTTAAATTTTCACACAAAATTATTTAGCCCTGAAATTTATGCCAAACTAGCGGTCGCCTGCGGTTTCACGCGCGTGGTTTCCGTTCCCGTGGGAATATCGGGATAAAAAGTATTCTATAATTTAATCTAGGCTATCTACTATCTGTGTGCCAAATTTCAACCAAATCCGTTCAGTAGTTTTTGCATGATTGAGGAACAAACATCCAAACAAACAAACTTTCACATTTATAATAGGAGTATCTATGGAGACGACAATGCTCCAATAAATTAAAATGTCGTATAGCTAATAACGCTCCCAGTCTGTATAAAAAAAATAAAAAACATCCAATAGTTTAGTTACAGGAAATATTTTTCAGTTACTGTTTTCAGTAGTCAGTAGGTACAATTAATTTTCGTGCTATTTAAGTAGTTCGATTGAAAAAAAATATTAGTAATTATTTGATAGTTTCAAAATACTTCTATGAACTAAGTAAGTATGTTTTCATTTATTGCCGCATCATTGTCGTCTCCACGTCCTATACACCACGTGAATGAACAACTTTTACTATGGGGCCAATCACGAAATCGCGAAAAAACAACAGCTGTTCCATACATTATAGTCGAGTCGATGTTCTACTTTTCTATGGAACAGCTGATTTTTTTTCGCGATTTCATGGTTACCCCCATAGTAAAAGTTATTCATTCACGTGGTCTGAACAACCCTTTTCAGTTTTAGATATACTTAAAAAATAACGGTGTATTTATGTAGGTACCTAAAAACCTTTGGTTTAGCTTTAGAATTCTCATTTAAATTGTCCAAGATGGCTTAAGGCTAGTCAAAATATATGTATTTTCTTTCTTTCTTTCTAGTCCTATCCATAGCTTTTAACAATATTAAAGCAAGTAATAAGTAGTATAAAATCCTTTCCCTACCTTGTATTTATATTTTTGAAATCTGCAAATTTGTCAGAAAACACATAGAGTTATATACTAAACGAAAAGATGTCCAGTCTACTTATTCATTACGGCATAAAAATAAGCTAAAAGTTCCAACCTCTCGCCTACATTTGTGCTCATCCAGTACATATAATGTCTATCAGAATCTATAACAAATTGCCTGAAAAATTAATAAATGAAGAAAATAACAAATTGTTTAACAGAAGCCTAAAAGATATGTTATTAAATGAATGCTACTATAGTGTAAAAGAGTATTTAAATGATAAAATAAATGCCTGAGATATAGGTACATACTTAATAAATAAACGTAAAATAATAGAAAAAATATTATACTAATACACTTAAACAATACCAACTTATATTATATTGTGACTTATATGTGATACACAGTTCAAAACTATGTATTTCTTGATATAGTAATATTTAATTGTAATTTGTTTTTAATAAGGCGTCCTCTCCTACTTCAATTGCTATTCCCTACCTGGGTCCATAATGTTCTCTTTCTATAAAACTACCACCTATGTATTCACTTTATGGTATGCAATAAAATATTGAATTGAATTGAATTATTTAGCACGGTTGGGTTCCTGGACAACATAACCGTAACATAATCGTTTATAGTTAACTAACAGTGTTCGCTCCTAAACTCATTATCTAACTCGCATGATCGAGTTAGGCGGGAGGTTGGGCGGCCCGCCCAGCCGTTATCAGAGACAAGTGGCTGGTTGCCATGGCGACGGGACTTTAATGACCCACTTGGCATTGACGGAACAATCTATTTGAGTGAGGAAAATAAAAAAAATCTCTTAAAAGATTCTTATTATTATCAAGCAACTTCGATCATCTTATACCTGTCAAGCAAAGTAATACCTGTCTCTATTTGAGTGGTAGTTACATAAACCGCTACTTTCAAAAAATGAAGAAAGAAGAAGGAAAGAAAGATGGAAACGCATAAAACATCAGGCTGTGTCCTACTATTAAAAGAGGAAAGAAAGTAAAACTTTTTGCTTTTTAAAAGATTAAGGCGATTAGTGCCCCCACAGTTGCGCCCTCATCTTAATTAAATTTATTGCTCGCTAAATACACAATGTATCGAATAGTACCCAAATGTGCAAGTGGTAATTTTTTGCTGTTTTGCCTACTACTCTCTAAATCATTCCCTCATAACTGAGGATCGTGATCACCAGCTGCTTTTACGATTTGCTTCCATCGGTCTCGGTCCATTGCTTTCACTGCTTGATGAAATTTGCTTGAGGAGGTTGCTACTCTTACTTGGTCAAACCATCTTGTAGGCGAACGACCTCGGGCTCTCGTGCCTTCTATTCCACCAACCACGACCAGCTTTTCGAGACTTTCATCTGTACAACTACTACTACTACGAACTATATTTTACATAGATAAGTAATTGTTTGTAAATAAACTATAGGACCTTAGCTTTAATCTGTAGGTGTGAATTTTCGTTAAATTATGTACTTAGCGAGCAATACATTTAATTGAAGCCACTTTGAGGGCACTAGTAGCCTTTAGAACGGTCACAGTTACAAATATTGTTAAAATTAGCAAACTAAAGTTTAAGTACTTAACAATTATTAGTCTCAAACTTATAAGTAGTTGTATAGCCGCCAACCCTAATCTCCAACAATTTAAATAAACGCAAAGAACTTCTTAACGATCATTATTAAATTTCTCGGATGGAAGTTTTCTCATGGCTGCTACTTAAGAAATAACATTTAATTAACCCGTAAGAGGTACCCGAGAGGGTTTCTGATATGAATCGCAGCGCGGGTCGTTTGTACCCCTGGATGAAACCTTTGAGCTTTGAAGGAAATTGTACAAGACTTGTGGATTTAACCTTAGTTATAAACGTACTCGTACGTCAAGTAAATAATAGTAACGATGCTTTGTGGTATCAACATTTTTGACGGTGTTATTTTAAAAGACAGAATATAGTGTCTTTTTAACCGACTTCAAAAAAAGGAGGACATAACTTTGTCAATCTCAAACCGATTTTAAAAATTATTTTTTTGTTTGAAAGCATATAGTTACAGATTGGTCCCATTGTCATAAGATCACGATCTGATGATGGGATCCTGGAGAAATCAAGGGAACTCTTCAAATATTATAGGCACACCTATAGCGATTTTGGTATTTTCTTAAGTAACTCGTGCATTTGCTTTCGAAAAGTACCATTTTGGTGAAGTGGAACTGATGATGAAGACCATAGATGATCACCGGAACTATTCAAAAGGTACTAAACTAAGTATTTCACTGGTGCGATACGATTACTTTAATACGGTTGCTAGGCTATTTATGTTGTTCGTCATAATGCATATGGTGAAGTGGAGCTGATAGTGAAGTACCAGGAGAACTCCTCAAGAACTAACGCCCCTGCGTCGGGAAAACCAGTATTTTGTAAAAGGTGATGAGCTATTGACATAAGACTATTGTGACTTAGATAATATCGTCGCTAAATATACCATACTTACACAAAAAAGTCAAATTAAAAAAATAATAACTTTGGGTCTACCCATGTTTTATCTACCTAGATAATATACTTACTGGATAAGATAATATAAATAAACTAAAGTCTACCAAATACAGAAGGTACTTACTAACACTAAAAATAAAAAAATAAAAATTGTTTAATAAACAAAAAAACCGACTTCAAAAAACCTGCCTCTAAAAAAAGTAAGAAATAATATACAAATCATTATACGCATTATCATTGTTATAATAAAACACGTCAATTGAAGTCGGGTGGGGCTTTTAGAATAAAAAAAGGAAGATGTACTCCAGCCCCACCCGACTTTAATAGACGTGTTTTATTATAACAATGATAATGCGTATCTAATGATTTGTATATTATTTCTTACTTTTTTTAGAGGCAGGTTTTTTGAAGTCGGTTTTTTTGTTTTTTTTTTCATAATTAAATCGTTCGAGATGATGATCTCTATAGAAATTATCTAGAATATTTATAAATATTTTGTATTTTTTTTTTAAATTATAAATGAAGAGGTTTAGAAATTGGTATGAAGAAAGCTGACAGTGAAATAAACACAATAATTTCACTGTTTTATTTTTTATTTTAACATTGTCTTTAAAAATTAACTCTATTATTTAATTTAAGTTTGATAGCAGCAAGGATAATACGAAAGTAAAATAATAGTTTCTTTAAAGTCAAAAATTATTATTGACGCGCGCGCCTGTAGCACTGACACCTCTACCGCGAAACAGTACCAGCATATTTTTTATTAATTTTTAATTAATCGTTTATTTCAGGCAACAGAAATATCATTTACAATATTAGGCCCATATAATAAATACCTTACAGACTAACATACAATTATATTATCTTAACTACTTATTTATTTACACGTATAGAAGGCGGCGACGTGTTACGCAACGCAGTGTCCGGTAGCCGACCTCGAAACCGGCGGAATAGGACACCCTATACCGCGTTAGTTCCGCCGTAGTCCATAAATTGTCTTCTATCGACGACGATATTATTATATTATAATGACGATCACATCTAAGTACTTAGCGGTTTCGCGTCATTATTTTCGCGTGTGCCAACGGTCCAAAAATCTATGCATTAGAACAAGGGGGTCAAGTCTGCTAATGTTAACGTCAAAATCGTGGTTCAATGGTGTTTGAATGACAATACTTTTTGACACTTTTCTTGTTTCTTAAACCCAAAATCAAGACACAATGTGTTTCCGTTTTGGGTTTAAGAACCACATTGTGTTTCGGTTTTGTGTTTAAGAAACAAAAACTGTGTCAAAAATATATCCCTCAAGCAGTCGGGTAAAAAGCATTACTATTCAAGCACCATTGAACCACGATTTCAACGTTAACATAAGCAGAATTGACCCCAGGTTGTTCGCATTTGTTTCGCTTGTCGAAATCATGGCAGAACCAACTGCGGTGTTTCGCGGTGGAGGGGTCATAAAACGTTAAAAAAAGTTCTATATTAAAAGTAGCCCAGTGTAAATGGGTCAGGGGTCACATGACACTCGCGATGAGCGCCCGTCATCGATTCAATATGGCGGCCTCGCGCCAATGCCCCAAGATAATCACTAATGAATGCGATTGCTCCGTATGCCGTATAGAATCGATATGTTACAGTCAAAACTCATAACCGGTCAAAACCACTTAAGAGTGGCAATAATCAGGCAAAAGTGGTTTTGACTAAAGACGTTAGTCAAAAACACTTTTAAGTGTTTTTTCAATCAAAAGTGGTTTTAGCTTAGGACGTTGGTTAAAGCCACTTTTATTCTGCAATGTGCAACCGGCAGCGCATTCGGTACCTATTGTATAGAATCCCTGTGTAAATATCTAAATAATAAATGAAATAATAACAGTCTGAACTTGAAATCAGGTAAAACAAATTTTGACTGGTGAAACAAGTCAAAACTGTTTTTGACTTAGAGCGCAGTCAAAACCACTTTTGCCTGATTTTCACAGTCACAAGTGGTTTTGAGTGGCTATGAGTTTTGACTGTAACATATTATATATCATTGATGTGGCCGGCGACGGCGAATGAAACGTACCACTTTCGGTAATGATGTGTCCCCTAACCCCTAACTGTTTGAAGGTTGGGTATGTCCGATTGTATGCGGCATGAGGTTTTTGTGGAAAAGCTATTTTTACCGACTTTCAAAAAAGGAGGAGGTTCTCAGTTCGTCTGTATATTTGTTTTTTTTGTGTATGTCCACCGATTACTCAAAGACGACTGGACCGATTAAAATGATTCAAACGTTATTACTAATGTACCTTGGGTACTATTAATGTAAATTGGTCCAATTTGGAAATCGGTTCAGTACTTTTCAAGTAATCTTGAAAAAAGCACGAAAATAGTATGATTTTGTGTGAATTACCTCGATGATATGGTCGTATTACTTCTATGTTTAAACTGAATAAGATAATATTTTTTTTGTTGGAAGAGGGATATCTTAAGTGTAGTTCTTCAACCGACTTAAAAAAGGAGGTTCTCACAGTTTGACCCGTATGTATGTATGTATGTTTCTTCGCGATTAGATCACGTTTGGCTGAGCCGATTTATCTACCTAAATAATATACCTACATTACCTAATACAGAAGGTACCTACACTAAAATTAAAAAAATAAAAAATTGTTTAAAAAAAAACCGACTTCAAAAAACCTACCTCTAAAAAGCAAGAAATAATATTCGTAATAATAAAAACACGTCTTTTGAAATCGGGTGGGGCTTTTAGAATAAAAAATAACGAATTTGTACTCCAGCCCCACCCGACTTTACACTGAGAAAAATGCCCATCATAAATGACGTGAATTCAGATTAAAATAAGATGGATTCACTTAAAGCACGGAGTATACTGATATCACCAAAAAGTACGATGATACTACTGTTGCTGATGATAACGGTATTTAAGATGACATGTCACCATACCTTTGGTAGGACGAGCATACAATATTTTTTATATTGTATGCTCGTCCTACAATATAAAAAATTGTATGCTCGTTCCTACTACTTATGGTTACTGTCATTGTACATCGAGTTATATCCTATTATTTTTCCTACTATTTCTCGATGACATCCTCTTATGTCAAAAAATATAATATTCTTTCATTATATCTCAAGTTATGTCCTATTATTTTTCGTACTATTTATTGATGACTTCCTCATATCTCCAGTTAGGTCCTAATATGTTTCCTACTATTTAGAAATTATTTCCTCATAATATATTCGGTTGTTTTCTACTATTTATCGGTGACTTCCTAATATCCTTAGTGAAGTCCTACTAATTAAAATACACTTTTCTCGTATTTCGGGTTAAATCCTACTATTTAGCAACGATTTCCTCATATATCCGGTTATATCCTATTACTTTACGTGCTATTTATTATTACATCCTCTTACCTTGGGTTATCTTAGTACAGTCGCCATCAGATATACTGTAGCAGAAAAGGTGATCAAATACTTCTGAAAAGTTTAAATATCAATAAATTCCATACAAAGAGTAAACGAAGTGGAGAGGATGTACCTAATAATAAATAGTAGGTACGTAAAGTAATAGGATATAACCGGAGATATGAGGAAATCGTTGCTAAATTGTAGCATCTTACCCAAAACACAAGAAATGTCAATTTTAATTGGTTGGACTTAACTATAAGGATATGAGTCACCTTATTTGCTACAATATATCTAAAGACGACTGTACCTACTACTTCTTTCTTATCTAATTCACATTCCTAAAATACTTAAAAAAGAGGATCGCGCATAAGTAAAAAATAACAATTTAAAGCATGTGAAATATAGAAAAAGTAATAGGTACCTTCATAACTTGGCAATATGCATTGCATTAAAAACTTAAAGAGAACAGGAAGACACGTGTATAAAAAAAACAGAAATAGTAATCAAGAGTAATTTTATTTATTTTTGAAAGTAACTTTAATTATTGCAATATCAATATTTCTTTTTGAAAGTAAGTAACGTTAATTTTTACAATATTATTTTTTTACTTTTATATTAGTAATTATTTATTAATAAATGTATTGTACAACAGAAAAAAAGACACCAAAAATAATGTACCTACCTATTCGCAAATTGAGCACTTAATAGTACTTACTTAATTATAATAACACAGGCTTATAAGCTTACGGTGAACTAATTCGAAAAGGACTCATTGTACTCATTATGGTGAACAACTTTTACTTTGGGCACAACATAATTCGACGAAATTCACTTAAGGTGGTGCGAAAGTGGTGCAGCGGTGAATTATATTTAATATTATAATTCTAATACACAATTTTAAAAATATTTATCGTGGAGATTTTAGGGCCCACAGTCTAGTATTTTTAGACGGTATCGTTACATTCCCTCGTAGTCACTGCTAGAAGTAGATAGCAAAACTGCTAAAAGTGGCCGATTTTGACACATTTGCTATCTACTTCTACGAATGACTACGAGGGCATGTAGTGATACCTTCTAAAAATACTAGATCAAGGGCCCTAAAATTTCCACGATAATCATTATTAAAATAATTTTCTATTAATAACTTATTAAATAAAAACCTCTGAGGGCGCCACTTTCGGTCATACAACCGCCTTAAGTAGCAGCAGTTTTTTTACGATTTCAGAGTTTACCCGATAGTAAAAGTTATTTAATGGATGAGTACAATGCCCCCCTTTCGGCTTAATACACCATGCTTATAATCCCGTACCTTTATGCTTATAACAATCACAGTATTTGTCAGTCAAAAATAATTTACATAGTTAAAAATAAATACCTATTTAGCATGTCACAACTTACTTACGTACCTAATTATACTCATGACACTAAGAACAATCATTAGGAAAATCCATAAAATATGCAAAATAATTTAATAAGTAAAATCATGATTCGCTTTCAATGACTTAAGATAAGAACCACCCAGCATTCTGCAAGATACTGTGGGTTACACCCACCGTCTCCTTTAAATCCTTCCAATATTTCTGCTCGTGATGTTTGCCAATCTTTCCTGGAGCGACGGGCAGGAGCCGCAGGAGGTATGTTAAATAAGCAACCGAGGAGTAATATGACAGCAATGAAATTTAGTCTCTGGTTTTGTATCTGAAAAAAAAATGCTTATTGTATATAACACTACACATTATTATTAATTTATTTTTCAAACGAGGACAGACCAGAATAATTACATAAATCCTTACCGTCACAAACTGCTAGTGTGTCTGTTATTTTTTTGCGAAGAAACTTGTGCTTTGTGGTATTCAGCTTCTGCCGGGCAGCTTTTAAATGGTGTCAGATGAAGCTTCGAAGCTGTCGAGACCGCCGGATTTTAAGCTAAAATTAAACATGTAATTTGTGATAAGAATTCAATGTTTTAGGTCCATTTCAATGGCAATAATATTATGATCATTTGATTTTTTCCTTCAAATGATAAGTACACTTTATATGAAGAGAAAATTAAAATTTACCCCAAATACGTTTTTTTGTCCTCCAAAATGATATGTTTTATATAAAAAGTTAATTTTCTTCCCCCCCAATAAAGTGTGCACGCGCACGCGCACAACATAGGCTTGGCAACTTACCTTCAAAACGTTGTATATAAGTATTGAGCTAGATTCCATTATTTTAGCAAGTCATGAGTTGCTTTATCCATAAGTATTGCACTTTGCACTCACTCACATTTAAAAAAATAGTCAAATATAAATAAATTCTGTACACGCTAAAAACTGTCCTTGCGACTCTGCGACTTCGACTGACTGAATGGAGAGAATATACAAAACGAACGACAAGTCGATGATAATGAACGGCGAATTTACGTGCTGTCATCGTATTTTTTAGGAATCATACAAAAATTGATGCAAACTCTTAAATAAGTTTCTGTAATCGTATTTTTGTAGGATTCATTTTAATTTTGATACTATAAGGGGACGTCATCGTATTCTAGATGCTTCTTCTCAAAAACTATGACAACTTTTTATGGAAGGTGGCACTTTCATTGTGATTTAGAATTATAATCTTATTTATAGATTATCATACATATTTATAGGACAGTGGGCTATTTTCTATTACATAGTGTTATAATATTAAGAAGATAATATTATTTTTGATGAGCAATTTTTACGATATAATATTTTGGCCAAAACTCTTAAATAAGTTTCTGTAATCGTATTTTTGTAGGATTCATTTTAAATTTTGATGCCAATTCCTTATATTTTAAGTGAAGGTAATCTCAAAATAAAAGGAACTGGCACATAATTTTATCATACTACTATAAGGGGACGTCATCGTATTCTAGAGATGCGTCTTCTCAAATACTATGACATCTTTTTATGGAAGGTGGCACTTTCATTGTGATTTAGAATTATAATCTTATTTATAGATTATCATACATATTTATAGGACAGTGGGCTATTTTCTATTACATAGTGTTATAATATTAAGAAGATAATATTATTTTTTAATGACCAATTTTTACGATGATAAGTGTCATAATATTGCCTTATTTAACCATATAATTCGACTACATCATAACACGTTTCAAGATAGCGTAATATAAACCTATTATTTCCTTATTTTAGGACAACGCACTTAATTTAAACGTACGCCACGATATTTTAAGATTACCCCAAAATGACATTTTTCTCAGTGTATTATACGTGTTTTTATTATTACGAATTTCTTGCTTCTTAGAGGTAAGTTTTTTGAAGTCGGTTTTTTGTTTTTTTTCAATGTTAGGAGTAATCGGCTTTAGAAAAGAAAAAATACCACAAATTTTATTAATTTTGATTAATAAACAAACAGTTGAATATCAAACGTAGGTCTTTCTAATTTATTATTTTTAATTTGTATCTGAACGTATTGGTAACTTTACACACTTAGTTATATCCAAGAACGTATTAAATACAATGTATCGGCATTTTAAGTGCCTCTTTTAATACGTTAAATAGTTAAAAAAACGGTAAAGTGCAAATTCCAATGCACTTAAAACATTTCATATTATTATTAGGATAACCTTTGGGCCCTGAAAAACCTTTATTTGCTACAAAACATAATTGAAGTCGTGTTTATTTTATTTATTAAAAAAATAACTCAAATCTTTTATTCTATCCCGGATAAATGAAAATACAAAATTCCTTTATAAACAGCTATGATTTGAGAATAAAGAATTATTATACTTTATTCTACGCTAACCTACCTTATGCTGCTACATTTGAACAAAACAGTTTAAACATGGTTAAAAAAACCTATCCTATTACGACACAAGCACTGGAACTAAATTTCTAATGGCGGTCGCCTTGCATCGAGTAGCTCTATCAAACAAACGAGTATCGATTTAAGCGGCCCTGTAATCGATGAGTGTCAATCGAGGTGGTACTAATAGCCATTCACAGTTACGGGTTAACTTGTATTATGGCGCGAAAAGTATCAATTTTCAGTACACGATGTTTGATTAGGAGTTTCTGTTACTTTTTTAAAAGGATTTTTTAATGACGTCATATAATAGCCCATTAAATGTAGGCTTTTTCGCAGGAGGATGTTGCAAGAATTTTTGCCTTGCGTAACTTCTAACAATTATGAACTAAAAATACTAAACGAAAATATTTTGAATAAGAAATTGCATTTAATAGCTTTATTTCTATGTAAGCCGACAAACACGGTAGTGAAAAGCACTTTTCATGAAAGTGCTAGCAGAGAATCGGAAGATGCATATTTTAAAGTAAAATGTACAAGATGTCGAGAATTTTACTAAACAAAAACAATCTCTGTAGCGTTGGTAGCGTGCTACAGGAATTTTATTGTAGGTTTTTTAGTACGGAGATGTAAAGGCGGAATACCTATTGAAAATGGTATTTTTTATAATCTTCTCATCGTTGTGTTTTTCTTAGTTTTGTATCGATTGCAAGACTGATTACTTAGTGAGTTGAAATAGGCTTAAATTAAGCTTACTATTTCTCGCTTTTCCTGTCTGTCACAAAATCTTTTGAACATAAAAATCGTTTTGTTTTCTTTGCATACTCCATTAACAATAACAAACTCATTAAAAAAGCTCACCACATACGAGCTAAAGACAGAATTTTGATTCGGAATTCCGAAATGGAATCATTCCGAACGCAGCTTATCCATACAAATCTATGGACACATGAGGTATATTTCCGTACGGAATTTTCATACATTATCGATATTCCGTTTCGGAATTCCTAATCGGAATTCCGTCTGTATGAAAAAGGAATAAAGAAAAAAAAAACTCCAGAGAAATTCACCTATTGAGTTATATCAACAGCTACTTAATAGTCACCAATGTGTAGACAAAACAGGATGGTTGACAGACCAACAGACTCCTCTATAACTCTATTAACTGCAGTAAATATTCCAAAAGCAACAGTGTTCAGCCAGTTCGTTTTCATCACAAGTAGGTACGTGCTTTCAACAGAACTTACAAACACATTATATGTAACACACGGAACAGCTTAAAAAATAAAAAGCTTCCCCCCACCTACTCAACGCTGGCAACAAAAGGAGGGGGTTGAAGCTCCCCTCCCAGCTATTTTTATTCATGCCGCAAACTCTCATAAGGTACTGAAAACAACAGTTACGGAGTGAGGCAGGTTTTTTGAAGTCGGTTTTTTGGTTTTTTTTACAATTTTTTAATTTTTATTGTAACTACCTTCTGTATTAGGTAGTGTAGGATATTATTTAGGTAGAAAAAGCCAAACGTGAGATAATCGCGGAGAAACATACATACATACAAACTGAATAAGTACCTCCTTTTTTTGAAGTCGGTTAAAAACACTACACAAAGGTATCCCTTCCCCAACAAAAAAAATCATCTAATTCGGTTCATAAATAACAAAATTGTCAAGTTAGTTGATTTAATATCATAGTAAGTATTTTCAGGATTACTTGTAAAGTACTGAACCGATTTGAAAAAAAAATAAATGGGACCATCTCGCAAGAAAACTCAATCGAACAAAAAAAGAATTATCTAAATCGGTCCATAAATGTCGAAGATACGCGCGAACAACGATAAAAAAAACATACAATCGAATTGAGAACCTCCTCCTTTTGACGAAGTCGGTTAAAAAAGAGAGTAAGCTAACTAGACACTACGACGAACAACAACTACAAAGAATGCCTAATAAAATCGTAATATATTGTAGAATGTATTGCTATCGGAAAATGCTAATATAATACCCATTTTATGGTATGGTCAAATTTGCATTGACTTTATCATGGCAATGTAACCTCTTCATTGCATACAACATTCTCGAAGGATATAGTTAATAGAGTACTTTCAGAATATATCTTATAATTAACTTAATTCAGTGGGGTGTGAAAGGTGATCTTTGTTCATTATACGTACGTTGTTAACTCAAATCGAGTCGATATATCTCGACATTCTCGACTGAACCTAATGAGTCGATTAATCGATATTTAGTTGAAGACTACTGGAGGGTTATGGGTCGTTAAAACAATTGTTATGGTGACGGGTTAATTAAGGAGTAGAAACTAGATATCTTGGGCTGTTAAATTAATAGTAGGTAGGAGTGGCGGATCATAGAAGATCAAGAGTAAATCTTTTCCGGTAGAAATCCTTATAACTAGCCTTGAAGTTGAAATTACGTAGAATTGCATAAAGTATACACGGTTAATTTTTAAGTAGGTAATCTAAAAATTAAATGAGTGTATCTCTTCCCTATTCTAATCGAGTAAGTAGGTACAGTTAAAAGTTTCAATATTTAATAATTGGTCAAGATATTGAGGTTTGTTTATGTCCCAAAATTTCACTGATTTCTGGATTTAGAGCTCATTCATTTACACGCGCGTAGGTAATCAAAAGAGACTATCTTGTTTATCTACGTAAATAATGAAAAGACTTGAATCTACGCACGCGTCTTGCTATTTTTGTGAGTTTGCCGAATTTGCCGATATTTTCAAACTATATATTTTTATTTTTAACTTCACGTTTATACTCAGAGACGTGGACTGATATCCCAATTTCATTTTTAGATATACTTAAAAATTAACGGTGTATACCTAATTTATATTTACACTTAATTTTTTACTTTTTAAATGGTATTAATAGCGTTATTGGTGTTCCGTTAATTATTGCGTTCTATAATAAGGATTGTATTTTATAACAAGCCCAAGAAAAAATAGTGCTTCTCGACTTTTGAAAGCAACCGTACGGTAAAAGTAAAACTGTTCTACAGAAAGGACACTCCGTATCGATTACCGAGTAAAACTTTTAGAGCATCTACCACATTGAAACGGTAGCTCTAAAACTTTCATCAAGAACGTAAAGATCCGTAGCACGCATAGATCCGTATCACGTATAGATCCGTAGCACGTAAAGATCCGTAGCACGTAAAAATCCGTAGCATGTATAGATCTGTAGCACGTAAAGATCCGTAGCACGTATAGATCCGTAGCACGTAAAGATCCGTAGCACGTATAGATCCGTAGCACGTAAAGATCCGTAGCACGTAAAGATCCGTAGCACGTATAGATCCGTAGCACGAAAAGATCCGTAGCACGTATAGATCCGTAACACGAAAAGATCCGTAGCACGTATAGATCCGTAGCACGTATAGATCCGTAGCACGTATAGATCTGTAGCACGTACTGCTGTTATACTAAAACTGTAAATTGATTAGTAAAACTTGCTAAAAAGATTAATATTTAAGGCTCCGATATGCGAAATCATTTATCTCTGTCTTTTTCTTTACGTATAAAAAGTATGGAAAATAACGTAACTTCTGCACTTTTTCGATGTTTTTCGTTGTTTTTTTTCCATCATTATCTTTAGCACAATTATATTTTTGGAAAAAGTTTTTGGAGCACTGCACAGTACGTTATAGTGTATTTTGATGTAGAATTCAATATATTCCGCTATTATTTACGCCAAAAATATGACCCACGACAAGCGCTTTTGATGATATTTTGTTTTTCTTTACAATCATCTGTGAGGTTTACACGCAATTTAATACTTGAAGCTACTAGATAATCTCTTTAGCTTGTTGTATGTTTTTTTTGTGGCTACAACTTTACGTTTTCTATATAAAAATATGGCCCGCGCAAATCATGTTTTCCTATTATGGCCCCTTAAGTTTTACAGGAAAGACGAGACGTCTAGTTCGATTGGGTAAAGTTTGATATTTATCTGAAAAATCTTCAGTTTGAGAAGAGAGAGATCTGAGTGATAAAATAAATTGATTGTTTAAATGCTAAACGACAAACCTGTATGTTATCTTCAATTTTATTTTACTAATGTTATACTTACTGATATATGAACGACAGCGAAACCGAAAACATGTGTAAAATGATAATGGTCGCTAAGCGAAAAGTTCCTCTGTTCTAATTAATTTTTCTTTTGTTTTTTGAGTACTCATTAGGCTTACCGCTGACGGGCGCTATTTTGTAGCTGCGATAAGCGCGGCGTTAATCGCGGCGATATCGCTGCGATAAACGCGGCGATAATCGCGGCGACAATCACGGCGCTTTTTAGTCGCTGACGTAGGTTAACCCTAAAAGGCACCCGGTAATAATATTATAGAACAATCACTTTTATTATTGCTAAGCTCTATAAAATAAAGTTTATGATTTATTTATGTCAGTAATTATATACTTTTCACAAATGAAGCAAACAATGTATACGATTCAAATGTCTTCAGTACCCTTAGCACGAACAGCTATCGAGAAAAAAAACGCACGTAAAATTACTCGATAGACAATTCTCTATGGAAAATTTCATTTCGCTTATCGGCGATAGATGGCGTTGTACAAATTTCCAATACAAAATTTATCTATCGAATGATTATTTTTTTGATAGCTGTTCGTGCTAAGGGTACGTATCCTTTTATCGTCAAAATAGTGTGAAGAACAAAAATTCTGCATTTACTTTATATGCGCAAATTCAGGAATTAATAAAAATTTGTTCGATACCTACTGGAAGGTTTTGACCCCGAAAAAATATTGCGAGTCGCTCGAAGTGTTTGTTTTGTATATTCACCAACAGCGACGGCTTCAGCGGGACAGATAAGTTTGTGTTGAACACAACGTTTTATTTGACAGCGCCAATCGCGTCGTCGTCGCCCGGGAGGCAGTGATTTTAATAAGATGAGCGACTTTACCATCCATTATCGACCATCGTACATACATCCCGCCGTTGCGCCTGAAGTGATGACCGCCGCGAGCACCGCGATGTGGGCCCCCGCTACGTGAAGAGTAGCGGGGCTACTCCCAAATTCTTCTTCATCCTTTCATCATCATTTTTCATTACCAACATTGTAAATTGCCATGTTTGTATTTGCGTACGATGACGTCGTGTAAAAAAGTGTGCTATATTGAGATTACGTTTTATTTTTCCTGTAATCTTTACATAAACTACTATCACATATAATTATTTTAGATTTATCTTTTTTACTATAAGTTCTATACTATAAGGAAGGAACGGTATGTTTTTACATTTTTCATTATAAGTCGAACACTATGCGGCCTAAAAAAAGAGAAATGTTTGAAAATGTGCTAACAACACTCTTTCATTATGTTATGACACCCACATGCCCTACTAGTAGCCTCACTTCAAATTTTAAGACCCCTTTTCAATTCCTGCTGTAAAAAAACATCCTTATTTGCAAAATATTTGGGCAAACGTCATCTTAAACTATTCCAAATTTCAAGTTGATACCATTAATAGATAGTTATCGAGATATCCATCTGTGACAGACAGACAGACAGACTGAGTCACACCATAAGGGTTCCTTTTTACCATTTTGCTACGGAACCCTTATAAAGAACCCATAGAATGCTTATGGTTTTTCTTTTTTTGTGTAAAAACTCGCAATAGGAAATAATACGTAAAACTTTTCGCAGATGGCGCCATTGTACTCTGTGGTAAACAAAAATGGTTTTGATTGGCTAAAATACGTCAGAAATTACATTTTACATCTGAAACATCAAATTTAACGAATTTAGGACAGTCGCATGTGGCGCCATTACTTCCCCAGTATTATCCCCTATTCCCTGCCCAAAATCATCTTACTTAAAAAACTGAATCTTGCGATTCTTTTACGCAAAATAGAAGTAGGTAGGTAGGCATTGTTATGGAAAACATATTTAAACGGCGACTTCTTTGATTTTCATTATTTATAAATAAATATAATTTACTAGATGTTTGTTCTTAGACAATCCGACAGTGCTTTCAATAAGATTTTATTAGCGACTAGTCAAATTCTTTAGCTAATTTGATGTTTCTTTTGTTACGTTTACGTTAAGTTTTCCATAATAATATAGGTAAATTATAAACTTATGATAATCCCAGAACAATAATTGCCTATAACCGACCTTAGGTTCGTAGTGTGATCCAACCTTTTTTGGAACAGGATTAAAAACTATATAAATTGGTAAGCATATCATGTAATAATAATTCTCTTACTTTTTATTGCAAACTCTACCATTACAAAAATAATTATGTCAGCCAGCGAAAAATAATTGTGGTGTCTTTTAGGGTTAAAGCCGCTTGTCACTCTTGTCAGTGTCATTTCGTGGGCGATTAGTCGCCGAGCTATGTGTGAGCTACTTTTTGTAGCTCGTGGGCGTTTACGTATTGAACTCCATATGTTCTATTCTGGGCTACAAAAAATCGCTCGGCGATTAAGCGCCCGTGAGCGGTGGCGCTAATCAATATAGATGTGTGGACTTGTTTACTTCTCACCGTATAAATTATACAATCAATTTGCTTGAATAGCTTTTGCCGTTCATAAAAGCTTTTAATTAGTCTATACTGAATCAATTATTTATATTCCTAAAAGCAGTTTACTTGTTTTAAGGCTTATGAATAGACAATCGATGGCCAATGAGCCAATCAACCCCACACCTCACGTAAATGTAAATCCAAGATAAATATATATATATTGACCCCAAGTCCCATACAAACATTAATTTAGCACACCTCCATCAACTGAAGAATGATTAAATTTAAGTACTCTGCCCAACCGGCGATTAAACTGTCAACTTGGTGAGATTAAAACTTTTGGGCGAGGGCTTGCTGGCGTCACACACCTTGTTTGAGTACTAAAAATAGGACACGGTTTGTCGCATGAAAGTGCTTTAGTAGGACTATGCAAAGTCAGTTTGGGACGTACCTGTATATTTGTACTCCAGGTTCAGTCGAATGAAGTTACTAAGGCACAAAGGCATTTTTAACCTCTAGGGGGGGGGGGGGGGGGGGGGGGGCAACTGCCCCCTGCGGCGACGCCCTGTAAGGCAATAGTTATTTGTAGGTTACATAACAATGATACACTTAATAAGGCTCAGAAGCAGTAAAAAGGAGAAATATTTTTGGAGATTTCTCTTTTTTCATTAATATTATAATGCTTGCATAGTTTGAACAAGAATTTCTTGTTCAATGGCATAAATAGACGTACAGGACTAAACTGAACCATGTCATGTTAATCAGTTTAACCAGATAGTTCCTTTCAGGGGTTAGGACTTTCTGCGTTAACTGCTGGGGCATGGCATTCCTTATGGGTGAATAAGAAGGATTGGCTAACCCACTACGCGGGCCAGCCGAGACCAAACGGCACTAACGTCGTTTATTATAAAAAACGAAAAGGATCCAATTTCCAATTTAAAATCCGACACAAAAGGGTGAAACAAAACTAGAGCAGGCAGGTGCCGACATGCTACAAAATCAATATGTTAATGCGATAAAATGTCTTCCAATATTGTGTTTACCCCTCAACGGTCACTACAAACAAACCTATAAACAAATAAACCTACAGAAGTAACCAATCGAAGAGTCGAATTGTCTTCTCCATTAATTCAGTTTGGGTCTGTTTGTCTCCAAGTTATTTAACCATCAAAGCTCAAGCTTGAAACAAAGATACGAGAGACTGAAATAGGGCCTTTGAACTTGGAAACATACAAAATCTGAATACTTATTTAGTTAGACTAATTGTCTACACTTGACAAGATGGAGCTAAATACGACAAATAAAACTAGTTTTTGATTTAACTCAATTTCTATTGAACCAATAATTAATCGTACAAATTGCAGTTTTCAGTGGAGGGCAAAATCGGAAAGTGAAAAAAAACACAGATTAGCATAACCGTTCAAAGATTGATAGGTCATCTGTCAGTTCTGTCACAGAACATTGTCGCGAGCCGCAAATGCAGTCTGTGGCCGAAACATCTTCCCGCCGCCGCGATGATAGCATCATTATTCAACCTTGAACTTGCTCTTCTGCTAGCAGTGGGCAGAGTCGAACCAAGGGCCGTCGCACCGTGCCTCTCAGAGTGCGGATATCAGCAACCCGTGCAATTCCGTCAGGTCCCGGAAACAATTTGGTCACTCGCCCTAGACGCCAGCTCAACGGGGGTACATTGTCCTCTTGAATGAGTACCATATCGCCAACCATGAGACTGCCTTTATTCGTCCTCCATTTTATTCGCTGCTGAAGCTCGCTTATGTACTCTTTCTGCCAGCGGCTCCAGAAATGTTGATGCAGTTTCTCCAGTCTGGCATAACGACGTAGACTGCTTTCTTTGTTTTCCTTTAGGTCTGGTGATGGCAGCGCCGTCAGTGGTCTTCCAATGAGAAAGTGCCCTGGTGACAAGGATAGGAGGTCATTAGGAGAGGAGGAGAGTGGGCACAAGGGACGACTATTGAGTATCGCCTCCACTTGCGCAAACAATGTTGATATTTCTTCTAATGTTAGGTGACTATTGCCCATCACTCTTTTGATGTGATATTTAGCCGACTTGACGCCGGCTTCCCAAATACCTCCAAAATGTGGAGCATACGTGGGAGTAAAAATAAAATTTATTCCTTCCTGAATTGCAAAGTTAGATAGTGCTTGTTTATTACTAGTTAAAAAATTACCGATTTCCTTAGCTGCAGCAACGAAATTTCGTCCATTGTCACAGAAGATTTCAGATGGCTTGCCTCTGCGAGCTATGAACCTGCGAACCGTCATCACGAACGCGTCCTTGGTAAGATCAGTGACAACTTCTAAATGTAAGCATTTATACCGTAAGCAGACAAAAAGACACATATAACATTTAATTAAACGACTCCCTCTGCCCTTCCTATTTAAAATCATAAAATGTCCCGCGAAATCCAGCCCTACAGATAGGAAGGGATAGCTAGGCGTGATTCTCTCTGCCGGGAGATTGCCCATTTTTGGACACATTGTTTTGCCGTTCAAGCGCTTACAACGCACACAGTTAAACACAACGCTGCTGGCGAGCCGCCTTCCGTTCACCGGCCATATAACTTCTCTAACTGTGGCCAGCAACAATTGTGGTCCAGCATGTAAATGTTTAATATGCTCCCTTTCAAAGTATAATTTTGTGAGATGGTGTGCAGAGTGCAATAGTATAGGGTGCTTCTTTTCATAAGCATAGAAGGAAGCATGCAGCCTACCTCCTACTCTTATTAAATTATTTTTGTCCAAGAATGGGGACAACGAAAGTATTTTTGACTTAGCATTTAACTGTTTATTTTTTCTAAGAATTTCGTACTCCGTAGCGAAAGACTGACGTTGAGCTTCCGCACATAAAAAAATAAAGGAATCATTAAGTTCCTGCAGTGAAATATTACCTAGTAACTTTTGTTTAGGATACTTTAAATTATGTATGAATCTTTTCACTAAGGCAAACGTACGCTGTAATTTTGACAAACTAGAGAAATTTTCAAACTTAATGAATGATTCAGTAACCGTAACATTATTGCATTTTAATTCTGGTATTTCTATATCTAAATTATTGATATTTTTTAAAGTAGGCCATTCCGATTCTGGTTTACTTATAAAATCTGGACCTGACCACCACAAGTCCATGGTTATCAACTTAGTTGCGTCTACCCCCCGGGAAATTAAGTCAGCCGGGTTGAGTGTGGTAGGAACATACCGCCACGCCGAGGAATCTGTGGTTTCAGCAATTTCATGAACCCTATTGGCGGCAAAGGCCTTTAATTTGCTTGAGCCCTTATGTATCCACGCCAACACAATGCTTGAGTCGCACCAATGAATCATGCGCATTGGCGGACCTCGGAGTGACTCGCGTACTGCCTTGCACAGCCGAGCGGCGAGCAGCGCAGCGCACAGCTCTAATCGTGGCGTAGTGGTTGCCTTTAGCGGCGCAACCTTGGACTTAGCGCACAACAGCCTAATAGTAACTTCATTATGAACATTGACAGATTTTATATAAATACATGCTCCATAGGCATGTTGGGAAGCATCACTGAAACTGTGTAATTCAATATGCACAGGTTCAGCACATAAGACAAATCGCGGTATTTCCAACCTTTGTAAATCAGGTATATGATTGGCAAACGAACGCCACTCATTTGCTATAGATATTGGGACGGGCTCATCCCAATCAATTTTTTGAAGCCATAATCTTTGTATTAATATTTTTGGCAATATTATACATGGTGACAACACACCCAGTGGGTCGAATATTCTAAACGACTGAGACAATATAGACCTTTTAGTAACGTTGCTATTTTCTGGTATGGATTTAGTGGGAAAATTAAACATATCAGTGGACGGCTTCCATCCCATCCCTAACGTGCTAGTTGACTCACTGAATGTTAAATTATCATTGGTATTTATATCACAATTATTAAAAATATCTGGAGCATTGCTTTTCAATTTTCGTAAATTAAAACACCCGGAATTAAGGACCTTGCAGACTGATTCTAAAATATAACGGAGCTGATCTTTATCGTTACTTCCGCAAATTAAGTCATCAACATAAAACCCGGATTTAATGATGTCTTTTATTAGATCATCATCACATTCTTCACTTAACTGCTTAAGGCACCTAGTACTCAAGTAGCTTGCGCTGGCGGTCCCATAAGTAAGTGTTTTTAATTTTAATATTTTTAAAGGATGGGACTCCTGATCCCTCCACAAAATGAGTTGAAGGTTACGATCTTCTTCATCAACTTCTACCTGGCGGTACATCTTTTCGATGTCACCGGTTAAGATGTATCTATGTTGTCGAGCTCTTATTAGTATGGAAAACAAGGAATCCTGCACAGTGGGCCCCACCATCAAAATGTCATTCAACGAATAGCCTGAAGAGGATGCCGCAGAACCATCAAAAACAACACGCAATTTGGTTGATTCGCTGTCCTCCTTTATAACAGGATGATGACATAAAAAATAAGAAATTTCAGGTTTTGAATGACATTCCGATAGATGTCCCAACTCTGCATACTCTTCTATGAATTTTGAATAATGTAATTTTATATTGGGATCACGCTTAAACCTTTTTTCTAAACTAAAAAATCGTTTTTTTGCCAAATGGAAGGTATCACCTAAACATTCGGGTGATTCACTTAAGGGCAATTTCACACGAAACCTGCCGTTATCCAATCTAACCGTATTTTTCATGAAATGATTTTCGCAAAAATTTTCACTTTCATTTATATTTTTTTGACCTGGAATTTCCTCTAAATTCCAGAATATAGGAAGCATTTTTTCTATTTCGCCACAAGAATTATTTTGTTCTGTATGTATGTAATTACATTGAATTGAATTGTCAGATCTCATTGGAATAAGTGGACCGGAAACCAGCCATCCTAATTTAGAGCTATGAAGTTTAGGGCAATTAGGGCCTAATGACAGCTGCTCATTTCCTATGATGTCCCAAAACAAATCAGCACCCACTAAAATGTCTATCTTAGAGGGTTGGTAAAATGTGGGATCCGCTAATTCAATATTTTTAGGCATCTTTAGAGTTTTAATATCAATGTGAACTTTAGGTATTTCACTAGTTAATTCCTTTAAAACAAAAAATTGTATATCAATACTAAATGAATTATTTATCAATGAATTTATGCGAGCGGTACATGTTTCCACAACCTTACTGACACAGGTATTACCTACACCTATAACGTTTATGTCATCCACTCTATTCGAACGCAAACCTAATTTGTCCTTTAGTGATTTCGTTATAAAAGAAGATTGACTTCCGCAGTCCAATAATGCACGAACTTTAGCCGTTTCGTTTGTGTTTGGATTGAAAATTTCAATTAATGCGGTTGACAAGAGCACCTGCCCTTGTTTTACTTTAGAAAAATTAACAATAGTTTCCTTGGAAGAATCGTCTAACTGTGCGTTAGGTACAGACGTAGCTATAGGTTTATGCAATAAACTATTATGCCGTTCCTTGCATTCGCGGCAGGGCCCCATGCGACACTCGCTTAGTGAGTGACCTTGGCGCAAACAATTCGAACATAGCTTATATTTTTTAACATCACTTAATCGTTCTTGAATGCCCTTTGACTTGAAAGTAACACAGTCATAAATTTTATGATTATCACCACAAATAACACATAAAAATGTTCCTGACCGCTGCGAATTCAAAGTAGCGAATGACTTAGTGCTAGGGACTCGGTTATTATTGTTGTGGTTATTACCACTTGATGGAGCATAATGGCGCGCAGGCGCCGCGGCCGGTGCAGGCGCGTAGGTGGAGCCCTTTGACAAGCGACTATCATATTTGTTCCTATGTATAGACTCCAGCACATCGGCACGGTCTGTTAAGAATTTAAAGAACTGGTTTAGAGTAGGAATATCGTCCAAAATATTGCGATATTCTTCCCATTTAGCAAGGGTTTGGTTGTCTAATTTAGATGACAGCATGAATATTAGTAGCATATCCCATTTATCTGTGGGCTGGCCTAAGGTAGACAATGCACGTAAATTCTTTGTCACGTGATCGACCAAAAACCTAAGTGACTTTTCCGATTCGCGAGCTAACGGCTGAATACTAAACAAAGAATTTAAATGATGATTCATTAACAATCTTTTGTTATTGTAACGATTGCACAACAATTGCCATGCCTCATTATAATTTGATTTTGATATTTCTAAGTTACATATTATTCTAGCGGCTTCGCCTTCCAAATAGGAGACCAAATAATGGAACTTATGGACTGGAGAGATCTGGCCATTGTTATGTACGAGGCTTTCAAATGTATCATGAAACTCAAGCCATTTAAAATAGGTTCCGTCGAATTTAGAAATTTGGATTTGTGGCAGCTTAAATCCCATGCTACTGTTGCTACCATTACTATTATGTTCAAGAGAACAATGAGCATCCGCATCAAAAAAGGATTCCCGCCTTTGAGACTTATTTTGAATCGTAATAATATTTTTTGCCAATGCTACGTTTGTTACAAAGTCATGCTCAATACTCTCTCTTTCATTTAACTCTGCTTCTAAATTATGAGGATTCAAAACTTCAATCTGACTTTGCAAATCATCGAATTTCATAGACAAAGTCTCAAACTTGCCGAGCTTCAATGTCAACTCAGCTAGTTCGAGGCCTGCCAATTCATCTTGCCGATTTATACTCAATAAAAAGTTTTTGAATTTAGTGATTTGACCCTTTACTGAACTTCGCTTTATACTTAATTCTCTCAATTTTCTATCTTCAGTTTTATCAACGGTTGATGTAGACGTATCAGTCATAATTTATTGTTATTGTTACTGACAATAAACAACAACAAAACCACAATAATTGCGAATACAAATCAGCAAGAATCAAGAAGGAATAAATTAATCTAGCTCACGTTCATCCCCGGTGTTCGCACTCTGACTCGGGAAACCAGCGTCAATGTTGCTGCTGCACAGCACAGCACCGGCTCTATCAGCGTACCGGTTGAATTGCAAAGGACCCTGGAAACGGCCGGCAAACAACAGTGAATGACTTGCACTAATGACTTATTTTATGACTTTGGGAATGATAATTAATGACAATTATTTAATGTTATGGGCCACCAAAACTCGATTATTTTTTGAAATAATGATAAACCGAGTTTAATAATTGAATAAAGAATGCCTTTACAACAAAAATAACGACAATTCCTTGAAAATTGCAAATTGTAAAATAAAGTGGGTAGGTAGTTACCTACACCGAAAAATGTGTTTTACTCTAATTTACACTATTAATTTACTGTTTAATTCACTTATTTGCGGATTATTACCTTTTAATTATATGAATTTTACTAAAATAAGTCTAATTTTGCTTGCAACAAGTGAAAAACGACACTGCAATAGTGTTATGATAAAAGGTATTGGATTTAGGAATTTGGACAAGGGCACTTATCTCATTTGATCCGATGACGGCGTAACGCTTTGGCTGCTTTACTGACCGCTTTCTTCAAATCTTTAGAGATTTTCTAGATTTTCTTCGAATATGCTCGACCGCGTTGTTGGTCGAAATTTTGATCTCCAATTTTCGCTAAATATGTTGTTGGTTCTTTTCCCTCATAGGCCACCAATTCATGTCTACACTTGACAAGATGGAGCTAAATACGACAAATAAAACTAGTTTTTGATTTAACTCAATTTCTATTGAACCAATAATTAATCGTACAAATTGCAGTTTTCAGTGGAGGGCAAAATCGGAAAGTGAAAAAAAACACAGATTAGCATAACCGTTCAAAGATTGATAGGCCATCTGTCAGTTCTGTCACAGAACATTGTCGCGAGCCGCAAATGCAGTCTGTGGCCGAAACACTAATATATTTCTTAATTTAAACTTCAGAATGAAATAGGCAGATAATAGTAGATTATTGCATCGAGCACAAAGTAATTATTACTTAAGGCGAGGTGCATAATCTGCTTTTCTTTCAACTATAAATAGTAGATGAAAGAAACTCATATCAAACAGTTAAAATAGAAGTTTAATAAAAAAAACAAGCAAAATTAACAAAGTTCCCGCCAAATCACTTTCTTAAATTTCTTTCATTTTTAAATCAGAGTTAGCAGCAATCATTTTTTAAATTTGGAACAAGTAGGATAGAAACGAATAATAACTACGTACGTAAAAAAAAGTATTGATATCGGCTGGCTGAATGGAGCTAATCCATTGAGATTGGCACCTTTTGGCGCGATTAAAAAAAAACAGTGCAATAATGAAATTTCATACATTTTTATTGCTCTAGAGCATTAAAGACTCGCTTTGTACTGAGTTTTTAGTGTGATTGTGATGAAATTAAAGCATAGTTGGAAGAAAAAGTATTTAAAGAAACAAAATAAGTAACGGCTTACCAAATTCCAAAAATGTTTCATTTTTTTTTTATCAAAATATAGGTTTCATCCACATAACTAATATACAACGCTCACCACACGACAGGGACTATAGATCTAGAACATGATTGTCCTAAAAGTCATTTTGATCCCATGTGCGTGTCGCCAGATCCAATAACGTACGTGATCCCGTCACGGGGTATCACGTGAAATATCAAGTGACGCAATATATCATCGCTGGCTAAGCGCTGTTCGGGCCAAAGCAATCCTAGGCAAATTGAATACGAAATCCAACGCATGAATTTGTACACAAATATATTGTCTAGCTTTGCTTGGGATTTATAAGAAACAGATTTTAGGCTGCAGCTAAATAAACGAGTAAAATTGTGTAGTAACAAATAGATTGTGTATCTAGGCGAGATGAATTGTGTTCTGACATAATTTGGGTTTATGGGGTATTTACATGGGGTGACTTGGCAGACGAGTTTAGTCAATTAGCACTTTTTATCGGAAATTGCCTGTAAAATCTAATCGCAAACCTAAATTACAATGAGGTGGCAATTCGATTTTACAAGCGATCGTCGATAAAAAACGGTATTGATTAACTCGTCTGTGAAGTTGCCTGCCAAGTTGACTCGTGTAAATACCACCTTTGCAATATTTATAAGCATTTTAACCAGCTTCAGAACAAATACTTATGTTGATAGATTTTTTGTTTAAGGGATTTTGTAAAAATGTTTTGTATTGTAACAAAGCGTAAACAAACAAAATCTCTCTACAAACAGTAGTATTCACTCGCATACTTTGCGTAACATCTTCTATTCAGTGCGTTTCAAATAAACAACAACAGATATTCATTATTCAGCCAAATAGGTCGCAACAAATTGTTAAAGGATGTCAAATTAAAATGAGCGTCGCTGACGACAATCTAAAGACTCGTACAATAGCTATTCAGTCGAAGATGCCAACAAAACGCTTCGCTTACAATGTCCCGAAGTCTTTGAATACGGAATGTGTTAAAAGTAAACAAAGCGAAATCTTACGTATCATTTCGTTACAATCATGTTCAACGCAAACCCAGTATTACAGAATCTTTTTATCTCTGTCTGTGTTTGAACAACAATCTGTGCTTAATTTTAGAAATGGAATTAGAAAATTGGAAATTTGTACAGCGCCATCTATCGCCGATAAGCGAAATGAAATTTTCCATAGAGAATTGTCTATCGAGTAATTTTACGTGCGTTTTTTTTCTCGATAGCTGTTCGTGCTAAGGGTACTGATCTTGTTGCATCAAGATCACGTATTCTTGTTTGGTTAATCGGGATTCACTCAATTAGGTACGTAACAAACAGAGTAAACATGATTAACATATTAATTGAGATGTAAATAGATACAGCATACGATTAAGTTAGATGGAAAGGCATTTAATTTTACTATCTACCAGACTTAAGTACTTACTTTAATTCATCAATTTAACTATCTTTATCTATTTAGGTATTCTTGTTAAGAAGCTAAAATTTTACACCATTTTTTAGTTTCTAGAAATGCAAGATGAGCTGTAAGAAAGTACGTAAAGCTGTAAAATTGCAAGCAATTTAGATTTTTTCAATAATAGTATTATGCTACTGAATGTACAATAAAAAAGTGTTTTATTTCCTGCAAACATTGTCATAACTAAATTGGAAACTATGATATTTTTGAGATCAAAACTATTGTTTAAGACAAACAATCTATGAAAACTTTTACATATAGTAGTATGATACTTTGTTTGTAAACTTAATGTAAAGATATTTCTGGAATGTAATAACTAAACCTAAGTAGTAAATTAATAAGAATATAGTATCTGCAAACCTTAGGTTTGTTATTCATGAATACGCGCAGTCCGTATTAATTAGGAGAGTTAAATGTTGCTAACTTGTTTAGTAAGTTTATGCCAGTTACTAGAAAATAATCATGGAGTTCCATGTCTGTTACCTAAAAGTTATAACAATTTCTTACATATACAATGGCGAACAGAAAACTAAAGGAAAACAACATCTTTTTCAAATTATACTAGAAGAAAATGGTTAAGTTGTAATTGTTATATTTAGGTTGCCTATTGAGAACTCAAGAACCATAAAGAAAACTAGCAAAAGTGTACCAAGAGGTACTTAACTTAGTCTGAAAATATTTAGTCTCTGCATTTACACATGCAGCAAATGATGTCTCTTAGGTTATCACATTAAGAGCGTTTATGCGCTTACTAGCGCCGCCAATCGAAAAAAAATCATAGTGCTCAAATAAAGGCAAAATTGTGAATTGTGTTCTTCTAGTGTACTCCGAAGAAGCTTTGTGGTACTTTTTATCGCTTAAACAATATTTTTTAACCTGTCGTTTAGTTTATTGCCAAAATTGGCCACTTTTAGCAATAAAACTTCATTAAACTAAACGACAGACTAGAAAATATTGTTTAAGCAATAAAGAGTAACACAAAGCTTCTTCGGAGTACACTAGAAGAACACAATTCACAATTTCATCTTTATTTAAGAACTATGATTTTTTTGGCTACGATTAGCGGCGCTATTATAGAGCATAAACGCTCTTAAGAAACCTCATTTATTTATATCAATCAAATAATTAATGGAAATTTTTATGCCAATCTCTAATTATATCTCTACTCAGGTACAGTAGGTACCCAAAAAACACAGCAAGTAATAATAATAATAAAAGCATTTATTTATTATTAGCAAGTCAAATATACCTAACAATGTAACTTGTAAAATTTGTCTGATGGACTTTTTGTGTAGATTTTTTTCTTCCAAGATTGGAAAAACTCCAAACAAATCAAACGTACCAACATACAAATAAAAAGTAATTCTGAAAAGTGTAACGAAATTTTGTAGATATGGAATTCGTCACGCTTTTCTCTTTGAAAAGAAAATTTGAATAATATTGAATTAAGGTGGTACCCTGAGTGAAAGTGGAGCCGCGGTGAATTATATTTAATATTATAATTCTAATACACAATTTTAAAAATGTTTATCGTGGAGATTTTAGGGCCCACAGTCTAGTATTTTTAGACGGTATCGTTACATTCCCTCGTAGTCACTGCTAGAAGTAGATAGCAAAGCTGCTAAAAGTGACCGTTTTTGACACATTTGCTATCTACTTCTGAGTACGAGGGCATGTAGTGATACCTTCTAAAAATACTAGACCATGGGCCTTAAAATCTCCACGATTAACATTATTAAAATCTTTTTCTATTAATAACTTATTAAATAAAAACCTCTGAGGGCGCCACTTTCGGTCATACAATCAGACATTTCTTCAGGTTTTACGGTTTTGCTTGTATGACGTCTGTCTTTTATACATTAGCCAATATATACTGACGATTTATGTAACGGAAAAAATTTAAACCTATTAAAGATATTAAAATCAATCGAATTCATACAAAAATACAGCCCTTGGGCCTAATCGCGCAAATTTTCAACGATGAAACCAAGACTAAATCGTTACCGTTTCAGTTTCGTTTACAGAAAAATACTTAATTGCTTAAGTTTTGTTAAAAGCTATGCCTAGATAGTCTTGGATGCCAATCTTGGCATTGACAATTTAAATGATAATTGTAAAGCTAAACCAAAGATTTTTGTTTTGAAAAAAAAATATATATATATATGAAGCTTACTTCCGCAAACAATATACCTATGCAAGATGTACCGCCTGCCCGCCCGCAAAAATATGCACATGCACACCACAAAATATCAGTGCAGAATACCTGCATTTAGCAAGACACCAATTAGTACAATTATTACTGTACTCACTAATCAGGCTACTCTCAGAGTAGCCTAATTGGTGAAGGTGCAAGGTTTGTTGCTGTCTTGCTAAATGCAGGTATTGTGCACTTATATTTTGTGGTGCGCATGTGCATATTTTTGCGGGCGGGCGGGCGGTGCATCTTGCATATTGTTTGCGGAAGTAAGCTACATAATATATTTCTTTTTTTCAAAATGATATGGGACTTCCGCCAAGTGACGCCTGATTCAATCAAATACAAAGATTTTTAGGTAAATATAACTTAAATGACAACGTAACGGTTTTGGTTTTATCGTTCAGATTGTCGCCGATCCTATTTGGTGTAGGTACCTTATTTTCTTCTGCTCAGATTTTAAAGCGATGGTGTAGTTTTTTTTAATTTCACAAAAGCTTTTAGCAGTATGTAGAGATTCAGTATACACGAAGCTCTGCTTAGCAGGAGTGTGTCTCAAAAAAACTGATTTATTCACTCAACTATGTACCTAATGAATTAAATTACATACAATAAAAAAGATGATTCATTTAATAGACGAATGAACGAATTACAACAACCAATCAAAAATAATAATTATTATAATATTAACACTAGCAATTTTGTTTTCTGTCTGAAAGTTCTCGAGTCCTCGCAAGTTAATTTATGATGAGTTAATCCACTTTGTTACCAAGAAATAGTTGTTTATTATACTTATTTATGTTAACAAAGGTTGTCTTAAGACAGCGAAGTAAACAAAGGCCAACTTTAATCCAACTTGTAAGCGAGAGTGGGAGATTATTTACACTTGGTTAAGCACTTATTCGTTGAGTAGATCTTTGTCGGAGTAAAAAAAATATCATATATTTCATATGAAAATGCTGTAACTGTTTTGCGCGACTTCAGGTTATTTCCAAGCATAAAGTTGTTTATATGATCATCTCTATAAATGATTTTCAGATTTTGTACATAAGAAGTCGGTTAAAAATATGTTGCCTATTTGGACTATTTTTAGGATTCCGTATCCAAAGGGTAAAATCGGGACCCTATTACAAAATAAATAAAATTTATTTTCACAATTTTTTACAAAAACAAAACTTTTGAAAACATTTTAGATTAAACCTTAACAATTTACAATTAAGATTTAAAAATATCTGCACCCAAAACTAGGAAACCTGTATCCCAGGTGCAGTGCTCTTTCTCTATACAATAACGCCAAACAGAAGGTTTAGCAACAGGTGATTGTTACATTAAAATAAACTGTGACTCCACTGTCCGTCTGTCTGTCACTAGGCTGTATCTTATGAACCGTGATAGCTAGACAGTTGAATTTTTTAAAGATGATGAATTTCTGTAGCCGATATAACAACAAATACTAAAAACAGAATAAAATAAATATTTAAGAGGGGCTGTCATACAAAAAAAGTATTTTTGCCGTTTTTTGGTACGAAACCATTCGTGCGCGAGTCCGACTCGCACTTGGCCGTTATTATATTTTATTCTATGTCTGTTGTGTCCACCCACAATAATTAAGCAAAGAGGTTACCGCCGCAGAGGCTGCACATGTTGTGAGGCCGCCACGTGCGACAGACGGAAATATACGTTCGGTTTTGCTTACAACAGCTACCAACGCAATAATTCATTCATAATGAAAAGGCATTTATTTATAACGGGTTGTTATAACAGGCTTTAGATTGACGGTAAAGTGCGTCCCAATGTTTTTTACTACTATACCTACTTACAGATTTAAGTTTACATAATCTTATCGATCTGACTTTTTATGACATTACATTGCCATTATCATACGAGTAATTACCGGGTGTTTGGTAACACCCTTATAAAGCTGAATATGGTAAACAGAGACCATCAAACTGAACAACTTTTACTATGGGACCAACTCTGAAATCGCGCAAAACCTCAGCTGTTTAATACATTTTGATAGTTGTGTATTTTTTTATTACCAAACACTCTATATTTATATGGAGATATAATACCACTTGGCACTTTAATCTTATTAATAGGATGCAATCTATAATAAGATAATAACGTCTAACTTTCAAAGAGACGTCCGCTTTAATTTCTCACATTTTGTCTCCGAAATTAATTGCAAGCTTGTAAAAGGCACTCAGCAATTTCCTTCGAAGATGTCTCACAGAAATTCCAAAGGCGAACAAAATTCTATAGGTGTCCGTCTTACAATCTCATTACAAAGCAATTTTCTTGTTCCACAGGTAGCCGAAATGCTGTCAGATTAGATTAGATAGGAAGGTCGAAGCCAGTGACAAGAAAAATACACAATAAAAATGACATTGGCAGACGAGAACGCGATAAAAACAAGATAGCAGAAGTAACTGTGCTCAAATCGAAAAAAGATTACAGTAAAAAAGGTGTCAAAGTAACTAAAAATAAAGTGGGAAGTGTAATTGTTGAAGTTGGAAGTGAAAATGATGGACTCGATGTGTTTGAAGTGAAAAACAAAAGCAATGAAAGTTACTAAAGTAATCTAGTCACTAAAAGTGTTCAACTAGTGAACCAAACATGTTTGGTAAAAGTATATGGTGAAAAGTCAGAGGTGCAGTACAGTTTTGTGGTACTAGATGCGGGAACAGTGAATAACCATGGGTTGTAAGTTGGGCAAGATGGTGGCCTCTGAGAGACAGCGTGGGGCGAATACCAACCAAGATTTGGGGGGTGCCCCTCCCCCAGCGACGGACCCTCGGCTTCCGCTGACTGCGAAGCAGAAATACTCCATGCTGGCATCATGGAAGGGGATCTCCAGAGCCATGGAGAAAACGGGCATCTGCATGTTTATAAAGTAAGTCATAGTTCCTTACAATTTTACGGCTGAAAATTCAATTAATCCTCTAGAGTCGTTTCACTAAAATTAGGTTCGGTGCAGGAAATGACTAATTAATTAAATTCGACAGTAATGGCAATTTCACATTCAAATAAAACTAAATTGTTACACATTTTTATTTTAATAGTGAATTAATTTTGTTATAGTCATCAATTCAATTCTTAAAATATTTATCATGATTGACATTATTAGATATTTAAATAAAACGGAATAAGTGTTATTATTATTACTGAAGTACTGTAAAGTAACAGTAAGTATTCCGTATTTTTATTCTACAATAAATAAAATATGGTGTACTTATAGTAAAATTGTAATTATAATTTTAAACTATTGTTAGTATAATAAGTATTCTGTCTCTTCTGCTCGAATTAGAAATAACGACCAAAAGAAAAAACAAAGATTTTGCAGTCCCCGCAAGAATCGGATGAATTGAAAATAAATACATAAATAAAATCATAAGCTAAATCCTATTATATTTTTAAAGTTACTTAGGTAGTACCTATTTATATTTACGATTGTGACACTCGGCGACTGCCTCGACGCGGCCAAAATATTATTTATTAACCAATTTTTAAACTTCCAACGAATTCACCTCGTCTGCTTCTGCATCTTTTAACACTATTACGATGACGATGACGATCGGTCAATAATCATAAAAGCTTCATCACGTTTTATGTACCTACGGAAACACCCGTTTTTCTACAATTCCAAGTCTAAAGGGACCACATACAGGTCATAATAATTATTAACCGATTTTCAAAAATGTTTCGCCATTTCGTAGCTAATATAATACCCTAGGACCTTTTTTTTTATTCTTTCTTAAATCGGTTTTTTTCCGAAATATTTACAATTTAGTAAACAAACACCCCCCAAAAAAAAACCGAAATTTTGCAAAAAAAATTACCAGTAGATTTTCAAAATTCAAACGTTCACACAATGTCTCGATAAATTCCTCAACTTTTGAAACTATTCCCATCTCGATCCTCCCAAAATGCTCGGAGATTAGGCCAAAAATACGTCTCAGGCGATTTGTATCTGATAACCATTTTCAATGGTAAAACAAAAATATCAAGATCATTAAAAATCTAACGTATTTCCATCTGGTAAAGAATTTTGACGCTGCGCTCGCTGCCGGCCACACAAAATGAAATTAAACGTGTCCGAGGCGCTATTGCATAATGAAAACCAGGAAACGTATACGTCACGGCCGGCGCGGCGCGACGCATTCAGTTATAACCATAGAAATAGAATGTCAAAGAACAACAATGTCAATAAACAGGTGATCCAAAAAACGAATGTATACATTTTATATGAGATACGTAAAATATGTCTAACATACATAAAATATGACTATATTATGGCAAAGGATATTAAACTATGTTCCATACTGTTTTCTTTGTCGATAAACGAATAAATGTAGCGAAATTTGATTTTAGAGAAATGTGTAGCAATATCTTATTTACCTGTGAAAAGTGTGATTAATTGGATTGTTTCTTTTTGTCACATCACAATCACTAACAGAACAAGACACCATAGCTCCACGATACCCTTTTTTAAAATTCTAATCAAGATTACCAAATATTTTAAAGAAATTGTGATTGCTCTTTTGGGGGCTCTTACTGTAAAAAAGTTGGCACATTGTCACTTGATCATTTGTCTCTTTTTTCATAGACCGTGTCCGTATAATGAAACTTCTCTTTTCCACGCTTTGTTGGTCTTCTTGAGCGCAGCGAAAATTTTTCTATGTCTATGGTTATAACCTTCAAAAACGTCACAATTACCATTTTTACAGATGCAAATTTAATACACCCGTTGTAGCTCTACTTCGTTAGAATTGCTAAACGAGTCTCAGTCATGGATAGCAGAGCCACTAATAATTTGTTGGCAAAACAACAAAAACTGTATGGCCGTCACTTGTGTATTCACGAATTCGTGAAGGCTGTATTAACATAGTTCATTAGCGTTTCGGGAGTTGAAGAGCAAATCTTCTGTTGAAATATGAATTTTAACTGCCTCGGGATAACATTGAGTTCTGGTTTTATATTGTTTTGATTAATTTTTTTCAACACACTTGCTCGTAAAGTGAGCCCTAATACATCGCTTTTAGGGCCACAGACCGAGCTATAACAAACGCGTGCAATAATATATAAATAGTAGATTGTTATACAAAACGCTAAAATTACCCATTGCATACGAGGTAGTTTTATTCCCGAGCTTTAGCGAGGGAATAAATAGAAACCGAGTTACAATGGGTTTTAGCGTCGAGTGTTACACTATACTTTTCACTACGATTGCGAGAAAATAAAATACAATATTAAATAGTTTATACCTAATTCCGTAAACGAATAGGTACACTCGTTTTTCTATCCTCCACTTCATAAACTTTTTGTACAATATTTAAATAAATGATTTGTGCTTGGCCGCAAAAGATTAAAATTATTTCTTTCCTATTACAGTCACACAATTCAATCAGTTTGTAATTATAGAAAAATTCTAAAGATTTCGTGCCATGGTACCTTTTTTAATTTCTGCTGTAGCAGCTAAGCAACACAAACACGCATTCTACGGTTCACTCTGTACACAGAGTATAAATAAGTCTATGATTTCACCGAAGAGATGCTTTAAGTTCCATTTTCAAAAATAAGAATGAGAAACTGGGGGCCTATTACGAAACTTGGTCACGATAGTCGTCCGCAGTTCGTCGGTTGTAGTTATTACAAATATTTTCAATGTAGCTATCGTAGTCCATAGTCTATTGAACGAATAATGACGGATCCACTAGAGAGAAACTGTCAAATTTACGCAATCACTTTATCGCATACGCAAGTGCTTTGTAATAGGAATCAATCAGAACGAAGCACGGACGCAGCTGCGTTTATCGTATTAAACTTTTCGTAATATACCCCCAGTATTAAGTCAAGCGAGTTTTTATTCGTGATTATGAATAAAGACTTTTTCGTTTTAGTAGGCTCATTGGTAATAGACAAACATTAAAAAAGAAAAAACTTTATCCCCTAGGGCTTATTATGCTATTTTATCTCGACTCTTGTATGTTACAATGACGCACTTTTTGAGCAAGAGGAGTGAAAACACTAGTTCGTAATAGAATTAACCCTACAAAGTTAAATTATTACCTTACTGCAAGTTCTATGCGAGTAAACAGAGCATTCCCAATTTAGCCGGGTAATACAGTTATTTTTTTTTGACAACAA
This sequence comes from Agriphila straminella, assembly GCA_950108535.1. Taxonomy (NCBI): domain Eukaryota; kingdom Metazoa; phylum Arthropoda; class Insecta; order Lepidoptera; family Crambidae; genus Agriphila; species Agriphila straminella. The sequence continues at coordinate 1,142,269 of OX467321.1, read as the reverse complement.
AGAGGTTTTATGCTGCTGAAAATTCATATACATTTTTGGAATAAATAAATGTGTAAGCCCTTAATTAAGTCAAATAAATATATAATTATTATCAAATTATTCATAATTTACAATATTTTGTTATAAAATATTAAAATATTTGCATTTTTTGTCACTTAAAATTATAATTTTGAAGTATTAGTAGTAGGATGTATGCTCCTCACCCCTTTGTTCGCAAAAAATTCTTGCGTTGGCCTGTGAAAAAAAAAAACAAAAAAAACAACAAAACAAAAACAAAGGCGCGCACCTTTTCCCATAATTATCATATTTTGTTTTTGCCATATTTGTTGCTGTGTGATAAATTACTTTGTTTTTTCCTCGCAAATGTGTTGAAAAACGTCGTATGAAACTCGTGAGCGCAATGTGCAACCTAAGCTAACTTGTCTCATAATGTACTATAATGTGTTATGTTTCTTTGTATTCATACTTCGCTCCGTTTTAAGAAAAAAATACCTAGGTAAGTACTGCCAATATTTTGAAGCCTAGATTTTATCAACAATTTATATGTTCTGTGTTGTTAAATCATAATAAGAGCATCATTTTCGATAGTGTTATATAAATTCAGATTTCTATACTTAACAATAACTGTGATGGAGGTAGCAGTAACTAAAACTAGGGATAAATAGAATGTGAGCTACCTTTTGCTATAAAATAAGGAAGTAGGAATAGGATATAGAAGAAGAAGAAGAAGGACGACCGATAGTCGTTTAAATAACGAAAGATCATAACTAAATGAATACCAAACTCAGTAACGTGTGATAATACATTGAATTTAAAAGTATTTACCTACTAACAGAGACATAAACGTCACAAATAAAAACATTATATGAATATTCAGTTACATAAACATTCATAATAAAACCGAGGGTAGAACTATAAAAAAGAGCTTAACTCGTTTATAAAAATAACGGGACTTAATAGATATTTTACTTCCAAAGTTAGGCAAGGGATAATAAAAGGTTGCTAAGGGAAAACTAATCAAACATAACTCGGAAGACAGTGAAACTTCCCAACCGGCCGTCTTTGTGACATTATTGTTTTTAGGGTTCTTTATACAGGGGACCTATTACGAGAATAACATACGCAATTGCGTAACGCAGTCACTTGGTCACGATAGTCGTCCGCAGTTCGTCGGTTGTGGCTATTAAACACATTTTCAATTTGGCTATCGTAGCCCAAAGACTATTGCACGAATGATGTCGGATACGCTAGAGAAAAACTGTCAAACTTACGCAATCACTTTGCGATATCGCATACGCAAGTGCTTTGTAATAGGAAACAATCATAACGAAGCACGGACGCAGCTGCGTGTATCGCGTGAAACTTTTCGTAATAGACCCCCAGAATAGAGACTGAAGAGTTTTCTTTTGATTTCTACTGTTTAACTAATCTAAGTGTAAGCGCCACAAAATTTAAAATAGACAGAAGCGCCATTCGGAACAAATCATTTTCCTTGCACAAGAAGTACGTATAGCCAAGCCGTATCATTTCAAAACAGAAGGAAGTCACGTGCGTTACACTTGCTTATCGGTATTGAAAATGATTAACTTGAACTGTTCCTTCTGCTAAGAGGAACAAATCATAATTAAAAGGCTCTATAATAAAAATAATAATGTAATGAGTGTGACAGAAAAAAAACCTTGATTCTTTGCTTGTTACTATAATGTCGCGCAACTGGATAGTGACGTAAGCAAGTAGGATGCCAGACCTTTGATGTCATGGATCATGGTATACATAAGCAATCTACTGCCTGCCTAGCCTTGCCATGAAATTAACTGTCGGAGTCAGTTCAGTACTATCCTAGAAAAGAAACTCCTAGTGTAACAAAACAATGCCGGAAGAGTTTTCGAATACGGCCGGAGCGGCGGCGCTTAGGGCAGACAGACTTTATTTTTGTGTTAGCATGGACATTCGCCATAATGCATTCAACTCCTAACAAGACATTTTGTTTGACTTTTTGTAACCACAGAATTCCGAAAAGTGTGCATGTTACGGCTTATACCCGAAGTGCACCTACTTTTAGCCGGCTAAAATTAGGTGTACCCGATAGCTATTGGTTAAACCTAGATGTAGCCGTTTTGTTCGCGGCTAATACTAGGTGTAGCCGGTTAAAACTACTGTCTAGCCAGCCTTCTTTGTGCTTCTACTAAGGGTGAGTAATTTACGGGGTATTAAGAAAGTTATTTCTGTTGTCTGTTAAAAAAAAATAACCACATAAACAATAATTAAGATTTGCTATCCATCTGAATGAATTAAATTAGGTACCTAATCAAAACCAGCCGACTTTTCCACTTCCACACACACAAACAAAGTGCTAAATCCTATTTGCTCAAATTGATGAACTTGTATTAGGGAGGTAAAGTAGAACAACTCCAAGGGAACCGATTGTGATTTTTAATTAAACTTGTTTAATATGAAAAGCGGCTTCACATTTGCAAGTTTTCTTTTTATAAAAAGGCCTTCTTGATTCACTTCGCCCAGAGGTGTGAATCCATCTCGCTTCTTCAAATCCATCTTCATTTTGTTGGTCCGTTTAGATCAGGGACTTTTTGATATCTGCTCACTTTTGAAGCCAATATTTTTTACAAGACAACTTTTTTTATTGAAATGTCTATAAAGGAGTTTGAATCACTTAAGTTTCCGAGTCAGGTGATTTCTCAAAGAAAATACGTTTTCACTTGTCGATTCATCACGACCGATTCGTCTCATAATTCACTGACTTTAGTAACTTTGGAAAGAAAAAGATATCAAATTTTCATCTCTTCAGTTCTGTTCTTGTAATGAATTCAAAGTTCTAGCTTATTATTCAAGAACAATACAATACTTAGAGAAAATAAACAATGTTCCCTTTGTTTTATGTTGTTCACTCAAAAGGGTTGAACTTAATGTTAATTATGTAGCGAACTAAAGCCATTGCAAATGTTTCGGAGATGGGACATTCCATTGTGTAACAAAAACACTTTGGAAGAGCTCAGTAGGAGGTCAGTAATCGTTTTTTTTTTATTAGTAACTGGGCAGGCATTTGACCACCATCTTACTTCATAAACACAAGGATGTGGTCTAAGGTGTAGCATGCTCGCCTAGGAAATGCCTATTTACCCTTGCCTTCAAGAGACCAAGGTTGTAACTATTGAGGAACACATAAGCAAGCAGCGCATTCCATTCATTCTTCCAATCTTGAGTTCCTACACGCTTCAGAAAACACATCAAAAATGCGTTCTAAAAACTATTATTTAAAGAAATTAAAGTATATAGGGTGTATTTGTAACCACTCTCCAAATTTTAAGGATGTGTTCAGTCCATGAAACTGATCAACTTTCTCCATGAAATATAGGGTCAAATATGTAAAAAAATGGCTTTTCATACAAATCAAAGAGATCACGTGATCATTTTGACGTATGGGAAAATTAAAGTATATTTTGCAGTATTTTTACCATTAAAATCTTTAATAGTTTCATCCTAAAATACTGCCGTCGGTATGTTGCTTCGTTTCGCATCGTATTATTTTACCATTACTCCACTTTACACAAGCGTACAATTTGCTTTCATATTTTTTTCTTGAAAATATTCCTCATACTTAGACCGAAGCTGTTTTTCTACGTTCCTGTTTATCTTTATTATTCGCGAGAAGAACAAAGGTTGTTATTTCTAAGCCTTATTTAAATAAGAAACCCACTTACTTACCTTTCCTCACATAAAAAATACACGAACATCATAAAAATTGAAATTCACTGAATGATGTATTCCATCAACTTAATTTTCTGTATATTTACGTATTTTTATGGAAAAGGTACCTCATTTTGTTTATGTGTTGTGAATTGCTATGTCTGTATTAATAATAGGTACCTATTACAACTTTCATAAGCCGGGTGAAGATTTTTTTTAAACTGATCTACCATCGCATTGGTTTTCACCATCTACATTTTTTCTGTTCATTTATTGTTAACTCCATAAAGGTTCTCGAACATATTGTTTTTTCGTAATACACAATCCACCCATAAGAAAGGCCTGTGCCCTAGCTTTGGGGATATTAAAAATGGCTGATATGCTATAATGTAATAGTATAACGATCTGCCAAAGCGCCATTTGAGAAAATGAAGATATGATAACATTCTTGACCGAAACCAAGCTTATCCTTTCAGTTATAATTTTTTAACCGATTTAAAAAAGGAGGAGGTTCTCTGTTCGTCTGTATGTTTTTGTGTATGTCTGCCGATCATTCAATGACGGCTGGACTGATTAAAATGATTCAAACGTTATTATATCAGAAACCTCCCAAGTTGGTCGCACTTTTTTAAATTAGGAAATCGGTTCAGTAGTTTTTAAGTAATCCTGAAAATACTATCATTTCGGTTACTAAGTATTTAGTACCTATGAAATTGACGTTTTGTGTTTAGAATTTTTAACAAATTGCATTTTCTATACTAGCATTTTCATAATTTGTTTTATAACAACCTATAATAAATAAATAAATAAAACGCTATTGTAAAAAAGCTTTTATGTACAAAATTTAAGGCTCAATTACAAGTTACAATGGATAAAGTGGTCATTTTCGTTAACAATAAAAGGAGTCTTTTTAATGCTAAGAAAACTGTACCTACCTAATTATGCAAATAGTTGACGGCTATTATCATAATTTGATGTAATATCCAGCAACTGATAAATGTTTTAAATAACAGAACTTATGAGGTTCTTTGTGTTTGAGAAAAATACACCAATTTCATATAAGGAACCATTATGTACTTACATCGATGTTTTTTTTCTTGGTAAATAATAAAGGAATATAATTTTACAAGTTGAAACTGAATACTCTCGTATTTCAGAAGTGAAAATGTCATTTTACAAGCAAAGTATAAAATTTCTCTCAAATTGAGCAGTAAAACCGACATAAAAGTAACAAGTAAGAAAATTGAAACTCTGAGGGCTCTCTAAAGCTCTAGGCATTCCTAACATTATTCACGATCTGTGAGGGCTGGAACTGGGTCGAGGGCTTATGACGCCATTTCTTTAAGAAAAATAATCTGTGCTTTACAGAGTGGTACATTGAAATCGTCTTTGGTATTTGAAATCAAATTAGAATTCTACTGAGAGTCTTTATTTATTTATTTTATAAAATACAAAATAATAGTAATTAGTTTGAGTGGTCCTTTATATTAGAAAACAATTAACACTCTATGTTACATATATACGTTTTTTCCCCTCGTCTTATCTCATCTTACTGACAAAAAGTCTAAGATCTTTCAATTGCGCAGATCCTAAACTTGTGTGCGTTTCATACAAGTATTTTAAAGATATGCTGAATGAGTGGATTGTGAAATATTTACGAAATTTTGGGGCGAACTTTGTGATAGACTTTCTTGTAAAGCCAAATAAAAAATAACTATCACAGTAATTCTAAAATCCGTAAAAGTAAAATAGTATTTTCTTACTTATGCTCTGAAATATTAGCATTACATTTGAAAAAAGAATGCTGGAGATTCCACATTTACGTGGCGGTCTGGTGAACAGTGCGGAAATAAATTTCAATACTTACTTCCCGCATACTTCCTACTTCCCACACTGATCATTTCACATGGCCACACGAACCAATTTAAAAATGTCATTTTACTAAGAACATTTTATTTCCACGCATTTCTTGAGAAAAGCACTATACAAGCCTTGAGCGGTTTTCTGACAATTGAGAATTTTAGTTTATTTTTATGTTGATAGATGGCGCTATTCAACTAGGTAGGTTTTTTTAATTTTTTCCTAGCAGCTGAGTATACCACTGAATTATTTAACACTTGACACTGGCAAAAATTACTCCCTGAAGAGGAGTAGATTGCCATAACTAAAATAAGAAGAAGAAGAATTAACTGGAGTTTTTGGCGCCATTTTGTTCAGTTCAGTTTGGTGATTATTTATAATTATTTGCAAATTGTTTCATAGTGGATATTGTGTCTTAAAATCGGTGCAGTTTTGTGGTACAAGTGTCTACGCAACTGAACAATATCTGGGTTAATTGAAATAAGCGCGATCTTGGTTGTGTGAAGCTGAGACTTTTATTGTAGTGGTGGCTACCTCGGCAGAACTAACCGAGTAAACTGTCTTGATATACTTTGTGCCAAATGCTCCAAGCAGCAATCGAATGCGATGCACCCGCATTCTAATGAAAATTGAAACAATATCTACCACTGAACTATTCAACACTTGACTGGCAAAAATTACTTCCAAGAGGAAAGTAGATTGCTAAAACAAAATAAGAAGAAGAAGAAAAATTAACTGTCAATTGTCAAAATCCTTTGCTTTTTCTTAAAAATTTACGTACTTAGTTGAACAACGACATCTAGTCTAGCCGTCTTTTAGGTACTACTTTTATTTTTTAAACTGCCTTTTGAAAACCGCTCAAATGATCAACACCCTGGCATACTGCTCGGGGCTTCAAACCATACTCGAGTATGTAAATACTAACTTCCCGTTCTCGGCTGTAATGCATTACACTATTTACTTCAACATTTGCGAGTCATTCATTTGTCCATTTCTCGAATACCATTGAAGTAGAGAATGATGTTCAGCGGTGGGACAGTGGTCATTGTTTGCGGACGTTGTGATGTGACGCTCGGCCCACTGACATAGTTACGACAAAGGTACGGCCGTGGAGCGAGGGATGAATGCATACAGCCTAGATACGATAGAGATACCGAATATGCAAACAAAATACAGGGAGTTTGGTAATAACCTTATTAAACTGAATAGGTAGACCAATGCATACAATCCCGGAAAAGTATTATTAACCTTCAAAAACAGCACTTATTTGGAAAGACGAAAGAACTACACTCGGCGTCAGAAAAATCGCATATTTCAAAATTTTCTTCAGAGTTAATTTAATCCAATCTTATTATACTTCTTCCCCTACGGACATAACCAACAGTCTCTAGAAACCGTTGTCATACTCGTCGAACTGAATCAATTACTGAGATTCAGTTTCCGAGCAACATTACATTGCCTCATTTTTTTGCAATATTTGAGCAACTTCATGGGCAATAGTATCCATCTTGGATGTTCCTTTTTTTAATTGAACTGTTGAAGTGTGTGTTCTCCATCATCTCGATAGCGAATTTACCCAAATTTCCTGAATTGACCCCTTTAATTTCCCTTTTATGGCGGCGCAAGCAATAACGCTTTAAGCGTTTAATTATGGTAACTGTTATGTTAATTAAATCAAACAATTATTAATTGATGTACTTTCAATTGATATCAACATGTACTCAAAAACGTAGCAGGTGGCCAAGTCTAAACTTATTTTCGAAGAGGTGCGATTTTTCTGAGGTCAAGTGTAGAACAAAATTGTGTTTTTATCGAAAACTATAGTCTATTAGCATCTAGGGTTGTCACTGTGCAGTTTTCCATACTAATAGAAAAATTAAGTTTCTTAGCCATGTGGTGTTTTTTTGGGTTTATAGTTATTTTCCGGTGTTGTGTAGGTATTCGGTTTTATGCGGTTATTACGAAATAGCATGTAAACCCAAGTAGGCTAAAAAGCTGATCGAACAAATCGAGGGTTTTTCGTACACAGTCATTACGAATAATATATGCATTTGTAAGCCAAACTAGGCTATAGTCAGTAAAAAATATATATTTCCGGGAATCTATAAATCTCGGGACCTTCAAGTAGCGAGTGAATAGATTACTTCTAGGCAAGAGCGTTTCATGAAAGTGAAAGTGAAATAAGCTTTATTCAAATAAACTTAATTATTAAGTACTTTTGAGTCATCGTAGGTCGCATCATCGCTTACCACCAGCCTGCCTAGCATGACCGATTTATATCGCGTGATATAGCGTTTTATCACGTTTAACTGTCAAAAAGACAAAGGAGTTTGACAGTTGAGTATCGATAAAATGCTATATCACGCGATATAAATCGGTCATGCTAGGCAGGCAGGCTTGATAGCAGTCAAGCACTTTGCCTATCTAATATAAAAAACCTGATAAGATGTTATAACAAGAAAGTGGTATAAGAAAAAAAAGCTGAGATAAAATTATAGGTTAGATATTTTTCATTTTATTTACCCAACTTTTTACTTAAAGCTTACACAAAAAATACAACATACGCAGCAATGTACTCTATGATACGCAGTTCCTTCAAAACCCAACCTAAAGGCAATGAATTCGTACATTCTTATTGAGCCTATTGTATCCCTCGTTTTATATCACTGGCCTACTATATTATTATGTGTCCGGCAATAATAAGAATGACTTTTTCTGAATAGTCTTATTGTTTGGATAAAGCTATGTATTAATCGGGATTTATCTACCACTTAGCTCCAGTCCTGGCATGCGTGAAATTGGATTATTCCATTTCATTCAGGATATTGATATTTCTATTATTATATTAAGGAATTGTATAAAGGAATTATTGTACACAACGTATGTATAGTTCTCAAGAGTTAGTCCCAGAAACTACTTATGTCACTTTACAGGAGAGTAAGATGTAAATATGCGGGAATTTTTCACTCCAAAGTAATTTCACTTTAAAACTCAGCTTATATACCTACACGCTCAAATTTTAATCATTTGGTTCCCGCCGTGGGGTGGTTCCACTTATGATTACAAGCAACTTTTACTATGGGGCCAACCCTCTTAGCGCGAAAAAAAAATCAGCTGTTCCATACATTAAGGTCTAGTGGGTATTGCGCTTTTGTATGGAGCAGCTGATTTTTTTTCGCGATATGAGGGTTAGCCCATAGTAAAAGTTGCTTGTAATCATGAGTGGAACCACCCCACTGCTGGAACCAAATGATTAAAATTTCACGCTGTATAGTACTTTGGTTTTTGTCCTTTATTTATTATTCGTGCTCATCAGAAAACAATTTGCTCCTACCGGGATTCAAACTTGGTATCTTTGGCGTTCCAGTAGGGTTAACACCATTGAAGCCAAAAAGTCTTATTAAAGACGAAGTGTAAACTTTAAACTAAAGTTTCATCATCATCATCATATCAGCCGCACGACACCCACTGCTGGGTATAGGTCTCCCCTAAGGATCTCCACGATGATCGGTCCTGCGCTGCCCGCATCCAGCGGCTTCCCGCGACCTTCACCAGACAACTAAAGTTTAGCAGGATTAATTTATGTTTCCTAACCAACTCAGCTTTGCTGAATTATTATTTACTTCATTAAACATAATAATTTTCTCACTTATGCTCTGAAATCGTATCATTCCATTTGAAAAAGGAATGCGGGGCGTTCCACATTTCCGAGGGGGTCTGGTTCATCACATTCTAAATTTAAAATTCAGGCCAGGAATGAATTTCAATACTTACTTCCCGCACCAGCACCGGGTGCGGGAAGTAGGTACAGTGCGAAGATGATCTAGGTGGTCTGCGGCAACTTTTTTTTTTGTTTTAGCTGTTCACAAAAACAAAAAAAGCAAAGGCACATTTGCACCATACAGCCATAACTTTAGTTCCTTTTTTCTGGCACGCAAGCCAACGACAAGACAGTTAATATTATAAAGGTAAAATTATTTAATAGGTAGTATAATAACGATACAATAAAAAAAATGGTGCGCACAGAGTATATTACTATAAGAATAAATAAATATTACATTGTATTGTACCAGATTTATCAGAGACAAATCCTCTAAGTAATCTTGAATTATGTACAGCGCCATCTACCGCCGAGAAGCGAAATGAGATGGGTTTTTGCTTCTCGGCGGTAGATGGCGCTGCACGTAATTCAAGATTACTCAGAGGATTTGTCTATGATAAATCTCATTTTTAATATTAATTAAATTTAATTAAGTTTCAATTGAAAAGTTTTTTATTTCCTCGCATTTCTTGAGAAAAGCACTATACAAGCCTTGTTCTGGAAGCTACTTGCATTGCCTCGAATGATTAGACAATGCAATCGCTAGCTTCCCGTTCACGGCTGTAATGTACTAATACGCACGCCAAAATAGTAGTTTGTGATACAAGGTTAGTAAGGAGGTTTTTAAAACGAGTTGACATTTTCTAATCGTCGCAAATTATACGACGTTTTTCAATATATTTGCGATTGCGAGAAAACACATAGATACCTACTGAAACTGTAGTAGAAATAAAAAATAAACTGTAAACAGAAACGCACGGCGCGCGGTTGAATCAACTTTTCTAACAAAAACGCATGGCGTGCGGTAAAATCAACTTTCCGCACGCTGTAGGTACTGTCGTCGAAAACACGCATTTTCGAGCAACTGTATTGAAAATATGTTTTATGATACTCGTCGTTCCAAAGTCAGCTCGTAAAAGCGGTAACAGAAGATTAGCTTTCTAAGGTTAAGATATAAAAACTTATTTGTTACGTCAAATAGTTTTACGTAAAGTTGGTAGTTGGCTTCAGTCTGGTGAAATACTGAAACTAAGAATTTTATGCGACCATTAATTTTGTCGTTTTATGACCACGTAAAAAGTAAATTATGAGATAATCTTGCAAGTTATTGAGTGTGAAATTAAAAACTTTCGAAAATATTATCCTTTGTCTGTTAAAATGTGGTTATTGTAATAAGTTGAAAAGTAATTAAATCCAAAGAAGTAAAACAAATATTCAAAATAATATTGAGAACTTTTCGAACTTAGATTCTTTTCGACGGTTTTAAAATACTATTATAATAATTATGTATGTACCTACCTACTTGTATTTAGCAATAAAAATTGTTTTTCCAAGATTGATGCAACCAAAATAAACACGTTTATATTTGTTCAGAAGTCTTATATGTGACGATTTTGCATAACTATCTGAATGTTTTTTTCTAATTTTTCTCATTTTAGCAATAGATTTCCCAAAACGGTACGTTTAACCCTACGTCGGTTCATTGTGAACATTATTCGTTCTCAGCTGAAATAGGTTCCCCAAAGGGACCCATAACTGTTGTAATTTCGCCGCGTTTCGTACTAACCGAAGATTTATGGAACTAAAAATAACAGTTATTTCTAACTTTTATCAACTTTTACATTAAAAGTTACAATCGAGTTTTAGGGCGACGGTTTTGTGGCTCGCTCTATAAAGTAAATCTAAATAGTTATTTTTTATTTAAGACTTAAGGATCATTCACACAGCTGCGGCGCGTCAGCGGCGCGTCAACGGCAAAAATATAGTTACATACAAGTTGTACTACACTGTTCACACACATCAGTCACGTCAACGTCCAGTCACCGGCAAGTCAAACGCATATTGCTACGGCATGCCGGCGCCGCGCCGGTGACGCGCCGTGCGGCGCGGCAGCGGCGGCGGCGCGGCACCGGCATGGCGCGTCACCGGCAAAACAAACAGGGTTGCTATTTTTTTGTTTTAATAAATTATTAGTTGCTATAATCGGTAGAAAAAAAGTACATTGTGGTATGGAAATAAAGTATTATTTATTTATTTCAACTTTGAAAAACATTTATTTTTATTTTGGTAATACTCTTAATTTACACCACCAGTCTAGGATGAGTATTTTTCGAGATATTCCTGTTTTAAGATTAACAGATGACAGCTGTCAAACTTAAAACAGCAATATCTCAAAAAGAAATTGTTGAGGTTTGCGTACGTTGCGGATGACGTCATAATTTAATTACAGATCACTAGACTATGTTTTCCTACCATCACTTGTTTTTACGACATTCATTTGTTTACTCTAAATCCACTCACATTGTTGTATTTTTATTAAAATTTGAAAAAAAATACCTTTACTAGAACTTAGTGGAACAGGTGAATTAAGTCTCATAAAGTTACCAAAATATTAACAAAATTAAAAAATAAAACTGTTTTTAAAATTGAAATAAATAAATAATACTTTATTTCCATACCACAATGTACTTTTTTTCTACCTATTATAATACAACCAATAGTTTATTAAAACAAATAAGTGGCAACCCTGTTTGCCTTGCCGGGGAAGTGGGCGGCGGCGCGGCAGCGGCGGCGGCGCGGCACCGGCGGCGGCGCGGCACCGGCACGGCGCGTCACCGGCAAAACAAACAGGGTTGCTATTTTTTTGTTTTAATAAATTATTAGTTGCTATAATCGGTAGAAAAAAGTACATTGTGGTATGGAAATAAAGTATTATTTATTTATTTCAACTTTGAAAAACATTTATTTTTATTTTGGTAATACTCTTAATTTACACCACCAGTTTAAGAGGAGTATTTTTCGAGATATATTGCTGATTTAAGATTGACAGATGATAGCTGTCAAAGTTAAAACAGCAATATCTCAAAAAGAAATTGTTGAGGTTTGCGTACGTTGCGGATGACGTCATAATTTAATTACAGATCACTAGACTATGTTTTCCTACCATCACTTGTTTTTACGACATTCATTTGTTTACTCTAAATCCACTCACATTGTTGTATTTTTATTAAAATTTGAAAAAAAATACCTTTACTAGAACTTAGTGGAACAGGTGAATTAAGTCTCATAAAGTTACCAAAATATTAACAAAATTAAAAAATAAAACTGTTTTTAAAATTGAAATAAATAAATAATACTTTATTTCCATACCACAATGTACTTTTTTCTACCTATTATAATACAACCAATAGTTTATTAAAACAAATAAGTGGCAACCCTGTTTGCCTTGCCGGGGAAGTGGGCGGCGGCGCGGCAGCGGCGGCGGCGCGGCACCGGCACGGCGCGTCACCGGCAAAACAAACAGGGTTGCTATTTTTTTGTTTTAATAAATTATTAGTTGCTATAATCGGTAGAAAAAAAGTACATTGTGGTATGGAAATAAAGTATTATTTATTTACTTCAACTTTGAAAAACATTTATTTTTATTTTGGTAATACTCTTAATTTTCACCACCAGTTTAAGATGAGTATTTTTCGAGATATATTGCTGATTTAAGATTGACAGATGACAGCTGACAAAGTTAAAACAGCAATATCTCAAAAAGAAATTGTTGACCTTCACATTGTTTTTCCGACATTCATTGTTTACCCGAAATCCACACACATTATTGTATTTTTATTAAAATTCGAAAAATTGTTCCCTTGCTAGAACTTAGTGGAACAGGTGAAATTAAGTCTCAAAAAATTACCAAAATATTAACAAAATTAAAAAATAAAACTGTTTTTAAAATTGAAATAAATAAATAATACTTTATTTCCATACCACAATGTACTTTTTTTCTACCGATTATAGCACCTAATAATTTATTAAAACAAAAAAATAGCAACCCTGTTTGTTTTGCCGGTGCCGCGCCGCCGCCGCTGCCGTGGACTGCTTGTTCACACACATTTTTGACGTTGCCGGACGGGCCGGTGACGCGCCGTTGACGCGCCGCAGCTGTGTGAATGATCCTTTACTTTGCATATTTTAAATAAAAAGCAAAGGTACTTTGTAAAGTACACAATTATTAGAAGAGTGTTTTTGTCAGCTGTTTCATTACATTTTAGATTGCCTGAAAAAGATTGCTCTATAAAAATACCAAAGATAAAAAAAAATAGATTTTGTATAACTTTTTCTCCGTTGTTTTTGCCACTGTAATTTTTCTTTCATGTGGATCTTTTATGTGGTAAATATAATGGTTGATAGTCGGATCGGATCTTAAGACAATTATTTCGACGAACAATTGCAATGTAATCCTTGATTTTCAACTTAATCAATTCCCAGCCGTCCGTAGCGGGTTAACTAAATTAGGTCATTTTAACTGTAAACGGTTCTCCCGCCATCCCGGCCGTTAACGGATAATGTTTGCTCAGTAAACTGTGGCTTTTAAAACATCACGATTCACAAACATGCGTTTAACGGCCATTTTGGAAAGTCAACAACACTTGTACGTGAAAATTTCATTTTATCTTTCTGACGTTTTGTTGCCACTAAACCGCTGAAATTGGTGTTTTATGATTTATTTATTTTTATGTAAAGATCATCAACGGCAAATAGATAATTTTATATTTTATGTCAATTTGCACAGCAGTAGTATAGTCTGTTTATCCTTACTAATTGTCCTATTGTAAACAAATTCTGACACTTTATTGTTTTAAATTCGTTATTATATTCTAATAACTTGTGATACTTTTTAGAGTACAACGCAAGTTCTAGCGTTATGTTGACTTTAAGATCTGTCGTGCTCGTCGGTCATACACACAACTTCTGGGCAAATATAATGTACTTAGCCTGGAGCACAGACGCACACTTCTCAGTGCTATGACACTATATGGCATTTGTAACAATAAGTTTGATTGTACTGAGCTGAGCAACAAATTGTGTTACGTTGTGCCTTACACATCACATCCTCGCGCTGTACGCGTGAATCGCGTGTTCTACACACCGCGGTGCCGTACACAAGCCGGTAAGCGCGCGCCCTTACATCGCTTGGCTCACATGTACGACTCATCCTTTCCTGATATTGACATTTTTGCACACAGTCCTCAAAAATTTAAACGACTTTTAATAGAATACTTACAAAACTTGTAAAATTATACATTTTATAGATTCGGTACTTACTTACATTAACATCATATTGTTTCTCAGCTCGCACATAATAATAATAATTGTTTTTTAATAAATAAGCACTGTTTTTCTCGTTCTTTGTTGTTAGGTTAATTAACTGCATTCAAAAGTTTACTTATTTTATTTTTTATTGAGTAATATGATTTAAGTAATATGTGGATAACGGTGTGGGTTTCGCAATGAACCAAACACAACTTGTACACTTAAGTAATACTATATTGTGTAAACTGTTTGTTGTCCCCAATAAAATAAAATAAAAATTAATACTTTTTAAATTTCGTTATTTAAAAATATGTTGTCATATTAAAATCTAATTGTCACTCTAATTTCTTTCATAATCTAGTGGAAAATCATTTGTTGTATTTATAAAAAATCTTTGAATATCGAATGGGCTAAAATCCGAAAAAATAACATCCTGTACTTTTATGATAACAATCAATAGGGTCAATTTTTTTTTACTTAACATACCTACAGGTATGTGAGTTAAAGTTAGACCCAAGAAAGATAAAAAAAAGTAGTTTTGCCCGTTCGATCACGGCTGAGACAAGTGTTTATCATAAATCTTTGAATGCAGTTAAAAAATAACGGATACTTTCCTTACAAATACCGTCTTTTCTCCACCCTAAAGAGAAATATAAAATCTATTGAATTTATAGATTTTAGCATTCACAATGCAATTTTTTATATATTAAGTTACTTAATATAATTGAAAAGTACTAGAAAATTATCAAAAGTGCAGTACCTACTCGACCTTAATGTATGGAACAGCTGATTATTTTTTGCGAGGAGGAGAGTTGGCCCCATAGTAAAAGTTGCTTGTAATTATGAGTGGAACCACCCCACTGCGGGAACCAAATGATTAAAACTTTAGCGTGTATAGCATAATTATGTAATAAATTCTGACAATATTTTTTTTCCAATTTTGGTATTTATTGTGCTCGGGGTGATACGCCACGGAGAACTCTGTTCAAGAAATTGGAAAGTCGTAAAACTTTGGTAGGTTGTTGAATATTTAATGAGTCGAGATCACCCTTGACTGCTTTTTAATTTTCCTCTCAAAGCCTCTGTCAGACTCAAAATTAAACAGCACCAAACTTAGTACTTATGGAATTAGGTAGGCACCTTTTAAAAATATTCAGGAGCCAGAAGCGCTTGAAACGTAACTAAAATGGTGCGAGTTGAATTTTTTCTAGTATGTTATTTGGAAGATATTAGATTATTAAGAATTAATTTGAGCTCGGGTGCTTCACTACGATCCTATTAAAAGTTGTAAACGTGAATATTTGAATAATGTTACCCAATCATGGGTGACCAAAAATGTATTATCTCGAGCTCCTCCGTGCTTCGGAAGGCACGTTAAGCCGTTGGTCCCGGCTGCATTTGCAGTCGTTAACACCCACCAATCCGCATTGAGCCCGCGTGGCGGGTTATGGCCCATCCTCGTTACCACCCAAAAGGAAGGCCTGTGCCCCAGCAGTGGGGACATCAAAAATGGCTGATGGACCCAATCATGCAAAAACGACTGAGCGGATTTAGTTGCAACTTCATTAGGATATTTTTTATCCCAATTCTATGATGATAACATGATTCTATATTATAGACCAAGCGGACAAAGTCGCGGGTGGTAGCTATAGTTATACCTTAATGAACTTATTACTTTTAAAAGAACCAAAAGTTTGCAAATTTACAAAATACACAACAAGCGGTCAGAAACAAATCGGTCGCATATTTTCAGATAATAAGATTTTCCTTCTAATTACACTTAACCGTGGAATAAGGCTGTAGTTTTCTTCAAAAAGGGCTCGCAAAGTTACTTAATCTTACCACAGCGCGAGAACTTACATAATTAAGTTTGTTATTAAAATAAAATCAAAGGCTTCTTGGCTAAAATCTTTAGTTTAGGTCGAGTCAGTTTCATAGAGTTTCTGTCAAATTTGGCCTTAAGACTCCGTAGCGATTTAGCCGCTGACTGCCGCTCTCTTGCTCGCACATTTCATTTATTTCTCAAGATTTCTTAAATCTGAGTGCTTAAATGAAAAATGTGTCTCGGCCACTTTTCGCAATATAAGATTACGGACATTTCAACATATATTTTAGTTTCGAGTTGCTGAAGTACAAAAAGTTATCGTATTTGCCAGTTCAAATAATTGTTAGAAACGATAACTTTTTGCACTTTAGCAACAAAAAACTGAAATATATTTTAAAATGTCTGTAATCTTATATTGCGAAAAGTGGCCGAGACACATTTTTCAATTGCGCACTCAGATTTAAGAAATCTTGAGAAAATATGAACTAGTGTTATTATAAAGAATAGCTTCAGCTTCAGCAGCTGCTACGGGAACTAGATAAGCTCCTCGTTTCACACGGGATATCGTAAAACCAGATCTTATATCGCCTTTTACGATTTGCTTTGGACGATGCGATTGTGATTGCCGAGATGCAATATCATAACGTTCTTTCTTATAATGAATGCCAGTAAATGTATAAGGTGTTTGGTTCTGTACTTATAAAGCCGAATATGGGAAATAAGGACCATCAAACTGAACAACTTTTACTGCCAGTGGGAATGGGTCTGCTTCTGTCTGCTTGTACTAAGGGCGTCGTATATTTATATAATTTTTTTTTTCTCTGTTTGATGTTATCAATATGTATGGCACTTCTTACTCAAAACATAAAACTAATAGGCAAGTAAACCTTGTTTTGATTTCTCCTTTTTTTTTTTTTTTATTGCAATCATTTTGCTTTCTATAGTCAGTAGTTTTTGTAAGTAAAGGCCTATGAAAAGCTTTTGGATATTAGTTTTCAATTCAGTGCCTTAGGATGGGTAGCCTAAGTATGTCATGCTCTCTTTAATCATTTCTGCGGTGGTGTCGTGTGGGGCGGGTCGTTACGTTCCCTCAAATATGGTTGAACGAAGCGATGGCTGGTCCACGCGTCATGCTCGTGAACGGGTGCTGCCAGTGGGAATGGGTCTGCTTCTGAGTACCTATCTTAACGCATATTGAATTGTAAGAATTGCGTTTTTTATTGTTATTTTTTATGTCTTGTCTCAAGTATTTTTTGGTAAATTTTGCCTACTTAGGTGCACTTTCGAGTAGCAGACATAGTGATTACTGATTTCTCAACTAGTTGAAAGTTATTTACTCTCACAATTACCTATCCGATATGTAGTAGGTATTTAATTTCAACCTACCTACCCATTGTGTACAAACTTTTGTTAATTATTGTGATGGAAAATGACCTCACTTTAAATGTGGAGCTCATTTTTCAATGTTGATGACTCTGTATGAAATATACAGGGAGAAAAAAGTAGCCCTTGACGAGTTTCTTGCCGGTTCTTCTCGTTACAAGGTCTCCCGCTCAGGGTTTGCGAACCGATGGCGTAGCTTCTTTGACATTCACAAGTGCTTGTAACAGCCTAGACTGAATAAATGATTTTTTGATTTTGATTTTGATTTTATGGACCAACTCTGAAATCGCGAAAAAAAATCAGCTGTGTCATACAAAAATTATCAAAATGTATGGAACAGCTGATATTTTTTTCCCGATTTCAGAGTTGGTCCCATAGTAAAAGTTGTTACCAAACACCCTGTATAAGCGCATTTGGGGTAAATTATGAACTTAGCGCTTCGATCAGATAACCTGACTTAGCGTTTTTAAAGATAAAGGTCATTAAATTAATGGTAGTATCTCACTTGCAGAAGACAATTTACTTTTAGTTTTTGGAGCCTTTTAAATATATAAATATTTCTGAGATAATAAAGATACCTAAGTCTAAAAAACATACTAAAAACGAAACATAATAAAGGATCGAGGTACCTTTTTCTCCTTTTTCTAGTGACCCATAATACTACAAGTTATTTAATCTTTCTTCGGGCCGCCAGATCTAATCTTAAGATAAATAAACTGTGCCATACAGATAATAAATAATTATGTAACAGTATGAGATAAATGAAGCCTGTTTTTTTCTGAAATTAAACAGAGTTAAACTATCTCTAAAGAAAAAAGCTATCAAACACAGTTATTATTCCTCATACGCTCTACAATATTAATCAGATAGAAGCCAGGTCATTCCACTCTATTGATCGTGACAAAGTAGTTCAATCTGCCAAATTGATCACGGATTGATTGTTCTGACCCCAGCCTTAGCGAGATTGAGACCTGGATTACTATGGACATTGTGGACATGTCAGACGCTGGTTATCTAGGATTTAGCCAAATGAATTGGTGGTTGAAAATGAGTGTGTAACATTTCTGGGTAGATTTAATTTTGACTGCACGATCCAATCAAACTGTGTAAGTAACAACACCTATTCTTAATTGAATATATTCTATTATATATTGAATATAACAAAATTGTTACAATTCGTGCTTATCTTTAAATTCATTTTATTTATTATTATTTTTAGCTAGATATATATAGCTCTGAATTCACTTGCTCACATAAAATACACAAAATCTCTCGTTGAAACGTTTAGAGTGTAGTTTTTGTTTAAATAACTTATTATCGCTTTCAAACTCAATCGGCGCACAACGGTGTTGGCTACATTTATAGTAATGTGTGTTACTTTTAAAACTTTACCAAAATACAATCTGTGAATGTAGCTGTTTGTTGTGCCAAATAAATAAATAAAAAAACCTAGTGTTGAAAAAGAGGTAAGTATTTTGTAAAATATAATACAAATAGTTATTGAATAAAAATAATGAAAATACAATTTGCATACCATAAGACAAACTAGAATTTAATATTTATTTTTAATGAGATAGAAGAAACTGCGAACCTGGTGTTTGTATCAAAAGGTCAAAACCGGCAAAAGCGTTGAATGAAAGAACAAAACATTTGGTGAACCCAATTGTCGTCTGTCCTCTGTCTTGTGTCGTCTGTCGTTAGTCGTCTTTTTACCGGTCGCCAGTCATCTGGTTTGATTCGTCTGTCGATTATTGTTAGTCCGTCGACATTTGTGTGTAGATATTTGTCTCTCGACATTTGTCTGTCGACTTTAGTCTGTCGGCTATTGTCTGTCGACTTTTGTCGTCAGTCGTCTGTCGTCAGTCGTCTATTGTCAATCGCCGGTCGCCAGTCATCTGGTTCGAGTCACCGACCTTTGACTTTTGACTTTAGTCTGTCGCATTTCGCCTGTCGACTTTTATCTGTCGACTTTGATCGGTCGACTTAAGTCTGTCGACTTTTTGTCGACATTTGTCCGATGACTTTAGTGTTACGACTTTTGTTTATCGGCTTTTTTCGATAGTTGTCTGTCGTAAGCCGTATATCAATCGCCGACTTCAAGTTTGATCTGTCGAATTTAGTCAGCATCTTTTGTCAATTGCCGGTCGCCAGACATCCAGTTCGAGTCTGTCCGTCGACTTTAATCTGATGACTTTAGTGTGACGACTTTAGTGTGACGACTTTAGTGTAACGACATTAGTGTGACGACATTAGTGTGACGACTTTAGTCCGACGACTTTAGTTTATCGACTTTTGTCAGACGACTTAAAGCTGTCGATTTTTCACTTCTCAAGCGTACGCGCTCACTAGACATGAAATAAAACACTTTTAACGGATACTAGCGCTGTCAATTTTTGTTTGTCGGTTTTGTCGACAGTTGTCTGTCGCCTGTCGTCTTTTGTCAATCGCCGGTCGCCAGTCATCTGGTTTGAGTTGTCGACATTTTTTCTGTCGACTTTTGTCTGACGACTTTAGTCAGACGACTTTTGTGTGACGGCTTAAGTCTGACGATTTAAGTCTGTGGACTGTGATCTGTCGACTTTAGTCAGTCGTCTATTGTTAATCGCCGGTCGCCAGTCTTAAAGTCTGACGACTTTGTTTGTTGACTTTTGTCGGCAGTTGTCTGTTATCTGGTTCGAGTCGTCGACTTTTATTTGTCGACTTTTGTCTGACGACTTTTATCTGTCGACTTTAGTCTGTCAACTTTAGTGTGACAGATTTGTCTTTAGTCAAAATATAAAAGTCGTCGAGCATTAATTTAATGCTCTAAGGTTAGAAAGTATGACAAAAATTGCTGATGTGTCATTCTTTTATTTAGCCGTAAATGCTTGATAAAATAAAATAAAATAGTAAAACGAAACGTTTCAGTTGAGGCTGATTTTATGATTGTTCAAATAAAAGAACTGACGAGGCAAAGACGTCTAGACTTTGAAATTATGGAGCTAATAATATCAGAAATTGTATGTGCTGAAATATTTTCTTAAAATAAATATTTGTTTTCAATTGTGCAAATGTAGGTTGTATTTTCACACTGAAGTGCTTGCGATGTGGTGATGGTATTTAAACATATTTATTTTATTTGGTTTACAACATTATAGGTAGGTACTTTGATAATAATTTTCTTTCACAAATAATAAACTTTGACGACCTTCGTGGTCGAGTGGTTTGTACGCCGGTTTTCAAGGTGTCTCATCTCCCGGGTTCGATCCCCGGCTGGGTATTGACCCAAAGGTTCATTTAAAAAATAGGTAAAAGGTAAAAAATAGGTAAAAGTTCATTTTCTACATTGGTAGAAAATGAACTTTTCTATATTATTGTCTCGGGTCTGGGTGTTTCCACCGTTGTCTTTGATTCCCATAACACAAGTGCTTTAGCTACTTACTTTGGAATCGGAGCAATGTATGTGATGTTGTCAAATATTTTAATTTATTTATTTATTTTAATGTTTGACAGATATCCAATTTAATTTTGTTTGCTTATAACTGATATTATTTAAGAACTGACATAATTTCATGAACATACGAAACATCAAACCATTTTCCTAGTGTCTAGCATTGCTGAAGTAACCATAACCATGGATTGTTAAACTGTGCCATAACCATGAAATTATGAAACCTATCTACCAATTTATCTGTCAGTTTATTTGATATCAACCTATTAATGGCTGTTGGATTTTCCATTAAGTATATTAACTTACTGACACCGCTTAAAGTCCGGGGCTTATAAAAATCAATATTGCTGTTTATTTTTAGGTTTGGCATAAACCGGGTGGTTTAAAAGGATATCGGAGGCAGCCACGCTAACCATTACCTAGAAAGGTTTATTCTTAAGGCGCTGTAGGTAGTGAAACTAGCGCCGCCACTACATTTATTTTTATTACTAATTTTTTGAATAACTCTTCAACAGCTATCATTCATTCTGAAATTTTTCAAATCCATTGGCCACTTTGAGCTAAAATGGATTTTAAAACTTACAGAAAGAATGAAAACTGTTGAAGAGTTATTCAAAAAATATTAGAGACAATTTTATGAAATTATTATATCAGCTTTTTTTAAATATTGACTTGGTTTACAAGTAGGTACTTAATGAAAATAAATGTAGTGGTGGCGCTAGTTTCACTACCTACAGCTCCTTTTTGGAAGATTGAACTAAACTAAGTTGTATGTTCAAGTACAATTTGTAAAAAATTAACTAAACTATGTTGTAAGCCATTTGTAAAAAAAGGACCTTCATTGAATAAAGTAGGTACCTACTTTTTTTCTTACATCACGTCATAAGTTGTTGTGGTTATGGCCTAATGTTCTCACGTCACAGATTTTAAAAACTTTGAATGTAATATTTCCGTAACACTCTTTATATTTTAAAACTAATAACCTAAACTATTAAGTTTGTTGACCCAATTGACGGTAAACTGAGAGATAGCAGAGAGAGTAAGCTTGTAAGGTCGACAAAACCAGTAAAGTCATGAAATAAAACACTTTTAACGGATACTAGCGCGGTTTTATTGAAAGTACTTTGGCAATTAGTTGGTATTTGGTTTGATTTTTGATTTTTGAAATGGCCTCCCAATTTTTTGAAATGGTAGTAGTTTCAGTAGATTCTCTCTTTTTAACATATAAAATTAAAAAAAACCAAACCAAAACTTAAACTAATAAAAAATTTGATAAATTTTAATTTCTGAACGTTCTAAAAAATTCATCGCTTGAGGGTAGGCTCACAAGTAGCTTCAGTCCCCCGTGACCACGGCAGCTGCAAAGGTGCCGGAACGTCGGGAAAATCAAAAATCAAACCAAATACCAACTAATTACCAAAGTACTTTCAATAAAACCGCGCTAGTATCCGTTAAAAGTGTTTTATTTCATGTCTAGTGAGCGCTTAAGCTGTAAAATCGTTGTGGCCACTTGTGCGGACGCTACCTTATCGAGCTGGGGTGCTCTTGACCCGCTTCGGACAAGCAAACAGCCCCTCGACCGTAGCCTATATCTGTAGCCTTATGATCTTCCGTAGAGTGGAGCTCGATGGCGCACTGGTTTAGCGCCTGGCCCAGAGATTGCGGAGGTTAAGCAACTTTCGCAAGGGTCAGTCATGGGATGGGTGACCAAAGGACAATATAGACGATTCAAAAGTACTTAATAATTAAGTTTATTTGAATAAAGCTTATTTCACTTTCACTTTCACTTTCAACAATTTATTATCTCGAGTTCCTCCGTGCTTCGGAAGGCACGTTAAGCCGTTGGTCCTGGGTGATTTTGCAGTCGTTAACACCCACCAATCCGCATTGGGCCCGCGTCGTGGGTTAAGGCCCATCCCCCGTATCCACCCATAAGGAAGGCCAGCATTTAAAAAAATGACTGATGGTCATGATCTTCCGTGCAAGCGCGGTTAATGTAATGTAGTTAAGTAATAAGTAAATGGTTAATTTTATTAGGTAGAGCTTGTACTATGAGGAGACTGAAAAAAGAGTTTCATGGCGAATAAAATTATTCAAAATGTTCACTTAATAATGACAACAAAGTCCAACAAGCTAGTCGTTGATAATATAAAGAAGTGTGTAGACATCCCTATATCCCTTGACCCACTTGTGGGCAGGTAGCTAACCTGCATGTGAAGGGACGGCCGAGGGCTGGTAATTCAATATTACCTTCAAAAGTGCTCCAAGGGAACACACGTGCGAAATGAACCTCGTTTCATATTTATACTTCTTCATTAGCATGCTATTACAATGTTGTTAGGACTGAATTATTCATTTGTTTTTATTTTACCCAAACGATGTTGTTTACAAAATGGGGCATTAACACAGGTCGATTTTCCAGGTGACTTTAGTCGAATAGGGCTTTTTATCAAAAGCTTGTAAATTCGAATCGCAAACCTAATTTCAGTGAGGTGGCGATTCTATTTTTCAAGCGTACTTACATCGATAAAGTCGCCAAGCAAGTTACCTGGAAAATCAACCTATGTAAATGCCCCATTAAAAAACACTCAACCGATTTCCAACATACAGATGGACATTTTGCTCTTTACACTGACTGTATCGGGATTGACATATTTTTTTTATCGTTGTTCGTACATAGCTTCGACCTTTTTATGGACCGATTTTGATGATACTTTTTTGTTTGATTGCGTTTTTCAGTACCTTTTGCATATGTTGAACCTTTGTCTCTGTTTTATGTTAATTTTGTTTCTAAAGCAACATTACACAAATTTATCATTTACACATAGTAGGCGCGAAAAAAAGTAATTAGGTTTGCATGTTTGATTAATGGTATGAGTATGACTTAGACAAGACAGCATTAATAATAGCTCTTGCTTTAATAGTAGTGTAAAAAACATTAATTGGAAAAAGTAACACCTTATTAATGAAACTAAATTCCGTAGTAAAAGTAGTAACAAAAATAATTTTAATATGTTTTTTTCATAATTCTATGTCTCATAACCTAAGTAACACATATTTCAATTACCTCTTAAGATTCTTTTTACTCGCTTCGAACTGGGGAAAACATCAAGTAAAAAAGCACCGACTTTACTTATGTACATATCAAAACATGAAATATTTTTTTGTAAAACATATCATGGAACTAAATTATCCTACAGAGATAATGGGGTTGGTAAACTTTTTCGAAAAGAATTGTTTTATATTTTTTTTGATAGCACAAGTTTGAGGAATAAAGAAAATAATATTATGATTTTTTATTTTACCTTGTTAACTAAATATATTTTTTTATATTATTATCGCGATAAAATATCAAACATACGGCTGAACACGAAGTTCCTTTGCATTTACTGATTTAAAAAACTGATTGACAGATTTGACAGACAGTGACAAAGAGTAATCATACCTTTGTTTTTTTGTTGTGTTGAGCTACAACATAGAAAGTCTTTGGAGCAAAGGCATAACCTACGCATACAGCCGTAATAGTGATTTATTGTACTATGTTGTAAATTAAAAATTTTAATTTTTATTTAAATTAAAATGAAGCATTATATAATTCCGCAATTTGTTATTCCTGACTCCAAAGCCAAAAGCTACCAGAAAATATATAATTCACAACAGTTTTGGAAAAGTTTACCAACCCCATTGCATAAAAATAAAGCACTTTTATTTTACTAATGACTTCGGCTGAATGAAATTGTAGGTATATCTAAGCTTAGCTTATTATAGTATTGCTATATGCAGTAAATCAAAACTATAATCCCAATAAAGCCTTTTATGACATCCATATAAAAAAACAGGCTAATCTTATGACCACTACCAAAGAAATATAGCCTCTATGTTCTCACGTTAAAGAAGAAAATCAAATAATCCAACTGAAAGTTAATACTATGAAAGGGTTACAAGGGCCGTGCAAGGGCCACTCAAGCCCTGTAAAGTGACTTGTTTGACATATGCTTTATTGCGACCCATTTGTGAAAAAAAAACACAATAAAAAAATAATGACCATTACCGGCCCTCCGAATTGAGGGATAAAATTCCTTTTGTGTTTTATGTATTACCTACTCTGGTGTACTCAGCAAAAAATTAATTGGCCTCATGATTGTGTAGACGTAGTTGCGCTGATGTGGCATTATTTTGTGCTGGAAGCCTTAGGTACCAATCAGCAAGTCTAGCTTGTTTGCAGAAAAATGAGTGAATAATTTGTGGTATTAAATCGATCAATTATTGGTTTGGTTGGTGGTAGTGCTTATTTCAAGTCCGCCTGGCTAGCTTAGCTAACACCATCTTACCTAAGTCTAACGCCATAACGACAGTTCCTCAGTGCTGTGCTGAACATATCCGGGCGCTTCCACCTTCGGCCTTATCGTCACTTAACATCCGGTGAGGTGAAGGCCAAGCCATATCCCGTTGTGCATAAAAAAGTTGGCATGGTTACTCTTTGAGTAAGAATTTACCACCATTACTTACTGTCCAAATTATCAGTAAGACTAATATTGCACAAACTATGTTCATTGAATAAAATTATTTGAGCTTTCAAAAACGGTGCCTTGTATAAATATATTCAACGCCTGAAATTGTTCCATAGCAATATTACTTTTAGAAAAATTGCTCTTACCAAAGATCGAGGTTTTCAAACTTATTACACGATACATTTTGCATAGAACTAACTATTACCAACAAAAAGTTATCAACAATAAGGACTATGTTCCCAGGTCCCCATGCAAACTTCCATCTCCTATTTCACACCTTTCGATATTCATTTTGGCGACAAAAGCAGCCTTTTGTTCTTTCCCATGGTCCAATCTATCTTATTACTAAAATGTATAAAAATTCAGTTATTCAGGCGGGCGAGTTATTTTCACATTAATAGTATTAAGAACCTTTAGCATGGATTTTTCTCGAAATCAAAATGGACACGGCAAGCTTAACTTGTAGCAATTCACTGCTAACAGTTCTCATAAATTCTGAACTAAATTGCAGGAACGGTTTGAAGCCTTTCCGTGAAATCGGGTTGTATCTTTTATTGAAGTTCGACACGAACAGCAATCGGAATTGTAGTCTTATAAGGGCTATACTAGTTTTCTTTAAATGTTAAAACTCTCTTCTAAACTAACTAGTGATGTACAATTGAACAAGACTCGAGTCTTCGAGTTCTACTTTTGAAGACTCCAGGCGGATTGGCAGGACTCAGTGAGCTTCGTAGGCTTGTAGTCCCCAGCCTAGCCGAGTCGCGAGTTCTCTGAGCCACGCCTCGAGGCTTCAAAAGAGTTTGAGCCTTCCAAAGAGCTTAAACCTATCAAAATAGCTCGAGCCTACAAAATAGCTCGAGTCTTCAAAAGAGCTCGAGTTGTTTATGTAACACTGATTCCAATTCTAAATGAGAAATAAATAAAATATGATTTACAGTTTTTATTTATTTATTACCATATAAGACACATTACAAAAATCATAAAATCACTAAGATTTGTACTGTTTGTAGTTAAAATAATATTTTCGCCTCGAGCCTTTTTGAGCGTCAAGCTTCAAGCTGTTTTTTTTTTAACTCGAGCTATTCTTGAAAGCTCGAGTTCATTTAAAGACTAGACCACTTTTCAAGGTTCCAGTTGTTGCTCAAAGAGCTCGCTATCGAGCTCACAGAGCCCTACAAATCTGACTTGAGTCTCGAAAATTTGAACTCAAAAAGAAAAGGCTTCGAAGTCAATCGAGCTCTCAAAAAGACTCCAGCTTTGAAAAAGACTCCCGAGTCGTCGAGCGTCATACAAACGAGCCGAGCCCTGTAAAACGACTCCGAGCTCTAACCAAAAGGACTCGGAGGCTCGAGTCTTGTACATCACTAAAACTAACCTATAATAACTAGCTTCCGCCTGCTATCATCTGCGTTAACTATCGTTTGCGTGGACATTCGAAAAATTTCTAGGGAACCTTTAACCAGGATAAGAAGTATCCTTTGTTTTAATTCAGGTTATTAGCTTAGTAACAGTGATCAACCCCTAACTTATGGCACTCCATTTAAAGACAGGATTAAAACAACACTTTGACACACACAAGGAAGAAAAATAATACTTTTGCATTTGGTTTTGTAGTCCAACAAGTTAAAGTTTAGACGCTGAAATGTGCGTAGACTTATAAATAATTAAATAAATATTAGACAACATCACAAACATCTCTCTGATTCCAAAGTAAGTAGCCAAAGCACTTGTGTTATGGAGATCAAGAATTCCAAGAAAGTACTAACTTAAATAATAAAAAAGAAATTATTCTTCAAAAGTTTCTTATCATCAACATAATTAAACATTCAGCGACACAGCACTGCCAATTGATTTAAATATTTAATGATTTTCGAACCACAAGTTTCTTAATACGAAAAGTTTTACTGAAATTACCTCTTCGTTGGTTCTAGAAAAGTGCCTAACTTTAATATTTCGAGCGAGCGAACATCAACTTTGGTGTTCGACAAATAAGAATGAAAAACGAATAAAAAAGGAACGTAAGTAATTAATTTGTAAAGGTCAGGGATAGATAAGGATAATAAAATATAGTAGGCTATTTTATTTCAAAAGGTTTTGGTAATGAAGATCTTTTATTAGTTGAGGCGGTTTACATCTAGAATAACAGATAATACAAAAAAAATATTGATTCTGTAGGTCACTATATGAACAGAAATCGAGAGATATTATCCAAAGCTTTTAGAGACAAAAGAGCCTACAAAATATCCTTTTTAACCTTAGCCCTGCCTGACCTTTGCATTTCTTTATCCAAGTTTTAAACTATTCTCTGTCAAAACGTTATTTTTACCCCGTAGAAATTCAATATTTTTTTGTTGTCTATAAATAGTTGTTAGTGGAGCTCGGTGGCGCAGTGGTTTAGCGCCTGGCCCAGCGATTGCGGAAGTTAAGCAACGTTCGCAAGGGTCGGTCATGGGATGGGTGACCAAAAATTTATTATCTTGAGCTCCTCCGTGCTTCGGAAGGCACGTTAAGCCGTTGGTCCCGGCTGCATTTGCAGTCGTTAACACCCACCAATCCGCATTGGGCCCGCGTGGTGGGTTATGGCCCATCCTCCTTACCAACCCATAAGAAAGGCCTGTGCCCCAGCAGTGGGGACATCAAAAATGGCTGATGGACATAAATATTGTTGAATCCAGTAAATTAAAACTAAAGATAATAAATAAAGGAATATGCACATTATTTCATCATTTTAATGAGCGAATATGATAGAAATAAAAAGCGCATGTCGATTTCTGACAATAAAATTCTTCCGCTTCTAAAACAAACTTTTTATCATAACCCTTTTTCAGAAAAAACCTTTTCATCACAATGATCCATTTCATGCTTAAAACAAAGGCTTTGCGCAACTTTTCCCCACTCAAATCTACATACTTTCACACACGATTTACCGTTACGAGACGACGGAAAAAGGCGCGGGATGAGGGAGGTTGACATTTGTCTAACTCCTCAAGTGAAGCCAACTTATCAAACTTTTTTAAGCGACGAGGGTCATGTAAGTAAGGGTATGCACTAGAATATGAATACGATGGGTATCATCACAGAGGAAATAATCACTACGTTTTAGTATCATCACAGAAAATAATCACAGATTTTACAGTCCCCGCAAGAATCGGAGCATTGAAAATGAACCCAAAAATTTACGAAAAACCAAAATCAAATCAAATGCAAAATCCTATTATGTTTTTAAAGTTACCAAGGCAGTACCTATTTTTTTTCACGATTGTGACACTCGGCTTCGCCTCTTGCCTCGACGCGACTGAAATATTATAAACCGATTTTCGAAATTCCAACGAATGCACTTCTCGTCTGCTTCTGCATCTTTTAACACTATTACCATAACGATCGGTTAATAATCATAGAAGCTACATCACTTTTTATGTACGGAAACTCCCGTTTTTCTACAAATCCAAATCTAAAGGGACCACCTACAGGTCACAATTTATTTACCGATTTTTAAAATTTTGTCACCATTTTGTAGCCAAACTAATACCCTAGTACCTACCCATTTTTTTTATTTTTTCTTAAGTCGGTTATTTCCCCGCAATATTTACAATTTAGTAAACAAACACCCCCCAAAAAACCCGAACTTACCCGAATTTTGCAAAATCCAAAAAAAAAGTTACCAGTAGATTTTCTTAATTCAAACGTTCACACGTGTCTCGACAAATTCCTCAACTTTTGGTACCAGTACCATCTCGATCCTCCCAAAATCCTCGGAGATATGGCCAAAAATACGTTCTAGGCGATTTGCATCTAATAACCATTTTCAATGGTGAAAAATCTAAGCCTTTCTTCATAATAGATGGATAATTTTGCTGATTCACAAATCGTCCGCCAGTCAGCGGTACGGTAGGCAACTTGGCGCTAGTGTAGATAATTTAGACATGTCATTTTGTTGTTTGCTATAAATTTTTGAATGTTGGAAGCGAATTTTCGTAAATTTTTCTTTTCTTCCATCATGTTTTAGTTTTCCTTAATATTTGATTAGTTTACCGCCCAACTTCCATAATAATAACATATTAACAGCCATTTTTAAACATAATAAAAACTAACCGGGAACATAACCCATATCATTTTTCTATTCGTTCGCTAACTATGTCCATCAGCCATTTTTGATGTCCCCACTGCTGGGGCACAGGCCTTCCTTATAAGGTAAGTTATAGGTAACGAGGACGGGCCATAACCCACCACGCGGGCCCAATGCGGATTGGTGGGTGTTAACGACTGCAAATGCAGCCGGGACCAACGGCTTAACGTGCCTTCCGAAGCACGGAGGAGCTCGAGATAATACATTTTTGGTCACCCATGATTGGGTAACATTATTCAAATATTCACGTTTACAACTTTTAATAGGATCGTAGTGAAGCACCCGAGCTCAAATTAATTCTTAATAATCTAATATCTTCCAAATAACATACTAGAAAAAATTCAACTCGCACCATTTTAGTAACGTTTCAAGCGCTTCTGGCTCCTGAATATTTTTAAAAGGTGCCTACCTAATTCCATAAGTACTAAGTTTGGTGATGTTTAATTTTGAGTCTGACAGAGGCTTTGAGAGGAAAATTAAAAAGCAGTCAAGGGTGATCTCGACTCATTGAATATTCAACAACCTACCGAAGTTTTACGACATTCTAATTTCTTGAACAGAGTTCTCCGTGGCGTATCACCCCGAGCACAATAAATACCAAAATTGGAAAAAAAAAATTGTCAGAATTTACCGGACCGGGACCAACGGCTTAACGTGCCTTCCGAAGCACGGAGGACCTCGAGATAATTCATTTTTGATCACCCATCCCCATGACCGACCCTTGCGAACGTTGCTTTACTTTCGCAATCGCTGGGCCAGGCGCTAAACCACTGCGCCACCGAGCTCATCAGTTCGCTAACTATAAAGTTTAAAAATAAGCAATTAGAAGATCAAGTCAAATGTCGCAAGTTTAAGTAAATCACGGACATTGTTGTATTGTTTGGAATTGACAAGCCTACGACCCGTAATTTTAGAGTTTGTGGCTTATTTTTAACTTTTAAGTTAGCGAAAAAATAGAAGTAGGGGACTGTATTTGCTTAAGAGCATAAGCATTCTCTATTTTCCATTAATCCAAATAAGTGAGACACATTTTAATTAACTGTACAAAGCCCACAATGGCTCGAATCCTTCTGAGTGATTATGGCTTCGTCTGTCCGCAGAAGATAAGCGGAAATTCGTGAAAGCTGCCTGTAAGCACCGCACTATGGCCTCGTAAATATATTATGTTATAATTTGATAAGTGCTTAAGAATGTAGTTTGCTCAATTTGAATGAATAGTGTAAGGAATGTTATATAATACTGGTACTAGAAAAAATAGCCTCACCCGTATCATCTCAGATGGATCGTCAGCCCAATGAATCCGAATAAGTCGATTTTTCTAGTATTTTATTAATTAATCATTATAAATAAAAAAGAGCATTGTAAATGCGAAAAATTTGATCTTATTAAAGAAGATTGCTAAAGCATGAAAACTGAGTTACTTTCTTTGTTATGGGTGAATCAATTTGATAGGTAGAAAAAGTTCAAATATTTATTGAAATTTGAACTATACTTTTAATGTGGATATTATAAAATTGTTATATACATCAGAACTCATATTACAAATAATATTTTACGTCGTTCTAATACGATAACAAATTGGTAACAATATTCGTAGCAGCTACGAACACTCGTAGCATCTCGTAGTAAAAGGCTTCTTTCCTAAAATAAACTCTTCTTATAAAATGTAGTAGGTACCGTAACCCAGGGGTTCCCAAAGTAGGTGCTGCGTCACAAAAAATCTACATTCTCAATGTATGCTTAACTTACATAAAAACCAGATACAGGAGCAAACTTTCAGCGTCAAGGTTTAAGGGTAAAAATTGACAAAACTTCCTACAAATTTCATTTCACAAGCAAATCATAGGTACAATATAATATTAACACTAGGAAAAAAAATTAACATTTAACATTTAAAAAAATTTAAATGAGACGATTGAATGGCTAATATACATAATTTTTAAAATATGATGTCGATAAATTATAATTACAATCTACAATGTCAGATAAAATAAAATTCAGCATAAAAATCAATAGAGCATGTCAAAAATAAAAAATAAAATATTAACAAAAAAATAATAATAGTAATCCAGTGAAATGAAAACGCAATGTCAGTTACAATTTACAAAGGTATTTATAGACACATTTATAAATTACACCTTGACAATCAGCAAATAGATCTATATCTTCATACTGAGTGAGCATATCACCGATTAAACGAATCATGTCGGCCTATGCCCAGGGTCGATGCAAATCGGCTGAAACGTTGGGAATTTAGGTAAATGTGTGTCATAGTTTATCGTCTTTAAAGATATTAATATCTGTGATTTTAATCTAATAGAAATTAAGTATTGTTTTGAATACCAAGTTAGTGTTCATAGTTAGCTCTAAAAAGTGTAGATAAAAAAACTTACACAAAAAAAAACCGTTGACTTGAGAACCTCCTCCTTTTTTTGAAGTCGGTTAAACATAGTATCCATTCAGTATCGGCCAAAAGCAATTATTATGCCTCGACAGTCAAGTGGTGTTCCATGCCTCTATTCCATCCAGTTCTACTATTAGTTCGATAGTCGAACTGTTTGGACATTTTTTTTCCAAATTGTTAGACTGACGGTAATCGCTGGCGTTGATCTCGCTGTACCTAAACCAAAAACAGAATGTCTAAGTATGTATTTAGAATAAAATCCGCGTTTCCAAAATCCGCCAGTCTAACAATTTAAAAAAATAGCCAAACAGTTAGATTATCTCCGCCAGTCTAGCAATTTGGAAAAAAAATGTCCAAACAGTTCGACTATTGAACTA
Organism: Agriphila straminella; assembly: GCA_950108535.1. Classification (NCBI taxonomy): domain Eukaryota; kingdom Metazoa; phylum Arthropoda; class Insecta; order Lepidoptera; family Crambidae; genus Agriphila; species Agriphila straminella. The sequence continues at coordinate 1,109,740 of OX467321.1, read as the reverse complement.
ATAGTAGGACTGGATGGAATAAAGGCTTCCATGGACGCCATAATGTCCAGATTATACGAGGGTTGTTTTTGAGGCCAGAATGCCAAGCCAGTAGCCACCAAGCCAGTACTGCCTTGTCCTCGCTTGGAACAATGACATACTTGGTTTAAACTTTATAACCTAGAGAGCCAATTCTCTCTCGTTAACTACTAGCTTTTAGATGGAGCGAGTTCCGTCTACATGAAGCCAGAGTGACTGGTTTACTGATATTCTGGCTTCAAAAAAGGCGAGTAGGTTTTTTTTCACGCACGTCCAGCGGACAAAGGGGTGAGTGAGTGAGCATACAAATGCAAATATTTTATTATTACAGCGAACAAATTATCGTGAATTATGAATAATTTGATAATAATAAATATTTGTATGACTTCATAAGCGGACGTACACATTTATTTATTTCGAAAATGTAATGGATTTTCAGCGGCTGACAGGTTTTATACCTGTTTGTATTTAGTAAAAAAAATAACTATAAATATTACCCGATTAAATTGAGAATGCTCCGTTTACTCGCTTAGAACTTGCAGTGGCACTAATTTAACTTTTTAGGAAGAATTATATTAAGCACTAGTGTATAATATATACGAACGTGTTTGTTATAGCTTGATTTATAGCCATAAATGCGATGTAATAAGGCTCACTTTACGAGCAAGTGTGTTGAAAATTTGCTTTATTTTTAAACAAACACGATAACTCAAATTTTTCATACGGTTATTTTCAAGATAGCAGTCGAGTTGACACACCATTATTTATATCATCCAATTACCGCACGTTTCACATAAATCACCTAAATTAGGGGTTTCTGTCACAAGTGTTGCGGTATCGTCTTAATCCCAATACGATCAGACCAGGATAAAATAAACATACACACACTTGACACACACACACACTGCTATGTTGCTAAATAAATTTTTGTTTACCTTTTGTAATATAAATTGATAATATTTCACAGTACCTAATTTAATATCTTAAATTTTCTTTGGAAAGATCGAGTCAACTCCGAAACGAATAATATTATATAATATGATTACTTTTTGGGGTATCCCAATACTGTAAAATTGATATTGAGTGTAGGTACCTAATAAATAAACTTTTTCTGTGGCAACAAAATTGAGTCAATCATTCTTTGTTATCATTTGAAGAAGTCTACCAACTTTTCTTTTGAAAACTTAGAAATGCCTAAATGTAGTTACTGCTTTAATTAAAGGGGCTTTCTTTTTGTACAAATATTCTTTTTACTTCGCAACAGCGGTACAACGTTGCTTGGTGATTAATTAGCAAGCTCACTTTGTTAAAAAAAGATTTAAGACATTTCTTTCAGTATTTTTATAAGTTTCTAATTATATTATATTTTTATAAGGACTATCCAACCCTATTTACCTCGGCACCCATGGTTCGAGCAGGATAATGTGGGAAAGCACATTGTTATAACGGGTCTCAGGTTGCGTTCTGGACACATTCCACTGAAAAAATTTGGCCACCAAATTGTACTGAATGCGATATAGTCGAGGATGTCCACCATATTCTTGTGGAGTGTGTCCGGAACGAAGCCGTGAGACGGGACCTGAAGGTGAGATTTAATATAAATCCCATAGAAGTTGGCTGGTGCAATAGCATTTTATACTCTCCCCTTTCGGAAGAGGCTAAAATGCTATACGCCGTGGTGAATGTGGGCCAACGTAATAGAATTACAAATTAATTAAGTTTTTTTAACAAATTAATTTTGTTTAATTACGCCCAACGCAAGAATATTTTGCGAACAAAGGGGTGAGGAGCATACAGCCTACTACTAATACTTCAAAATTATAATTTTAAGTGACAAAATGCAAATATTTTTATATTTTATAACAAAATATTGTAAATTATGAATAATTTGATAATAATTATATATTTATTTGACTTAATTAAGGACTTACACATTTATTTATTCCAAAAATGTATTTAAGAATTTTCAGCAGCATAAAACCTCTTTGTTGTCAAAAAAAATAACTGTATTACCCGGCTAAATTGGGAATGCTCTGTTTACTCGCATAGAACTTGCAGTAAGGTACTAATTTAACTTTGTAGGGTTAATTCTATTACGAACTAGTGTTTTATATATTATTGCACGCATTTGTTACATCTCGGTTTATGGCCCTAAAAAGCGATGTATTAGGGCTCACTTTACGAGCAAGTGTGTTGAAATAGTACATTATGAGACAAGTTAGCTTAGGTTGCTCATTGCACACAAGGCTGTGGGTTGCAGCCCGAGCCGTAGGCGAGGGCGTAACTCAGCCGAGTGTGCAATAAGCAAGAGCTCACGAGTTTCATACGACGTTTTTCAACACATTTGCGAGGAAAAAGCAAAGTAATTTACCACACAGCAACAAATACGACAAAAACAAAATATGACAATTATGGGAAAAGGCGCGCAGGTTTTTTTTTAGTTTTTTTCACACGCCCAACGCAAGAATATTTTTCGAACAAAGGGGTGAGGAGTATACAGCCTATTTCAAAATTATAATTTTAAGTGATAAAATGCAAATATTTTAATATTTTATAACAATATATTGTGAATTATGAATAATTTAATGATAATAAACATTTGTTTGACTTAATTAAGGACTTAAACATTTATTTATTCCATAAATCTATATGAATTTTCAACATCATAAAACCTTTTTGTTGTTACTAAAAAAAATAACTGTATTACCCGGCTAAATTGGGAATGCTCTGTTTACTCGCATAGAACTTGTAGTAAGGTACTAGTTTAACTTTGTAGGGTTAATTCTATTACGTACTAGTGTTTTATATATTATTGCACGCGTTTGTTATAGCTCGGTTTATGGCCCTAAAAGCGATGTATTAGGGCTCACTTTACGAGCAAGTGTGTTGAAAAAAAATTTATGACTGTGTTGGGCCTACGTGACAGTTTAACAAACTTGATTGTGACAAATTCGTGTTTTTTTATAATTATGTTTTATGTGGTTTTATGTACCCTGCCCCACTTAATGTTTTGGCGAAGTAAAGCAGGTTAATAACATCATATATTTATAAATAACTTTAACATGTAAACATAAAAGCCGCTACCTTATTAATCACTAATACTAATTGGGTCACTGATGGTAGCTAAGTATGCCAAAAATATCTGTAATTCTTTACAAAAAGGTTCAAATAGGCACACATTCTAACCGCCTCTGTGGTCTTGTGGTTCGTCCACCCGTGTAAGACGCAGGGGTCCCGGGTTCAATTCCCAGTAAAATTGTAAATTTGTACTCGGTTTGGTTGGTGGTACTTTGACGCAACAACAATTAAAAAATTGTTGTGATCCGGTAGTTACAGGTAAGATTAGCCAGTTCCTCAGTGATGAGGATTCCGGGTGTAGTGCGCCTAACGTCACTTAACATCAGGTTGAGGTGACGGGAAGGCCAAGCATTATCCCGTTGAGCATAAAATTAAATATACTTATTAAAAATCATCGGCATCATCCATTTATAATGTTCCCAATGATGGGACATAGTGATAAGGAAGATGGGCCATAACACAACACACCACGTCCCAGTGCTGATTAGTGGGTGTTAACAACTGCAATAATGCAGCTGGGGCACGGAAGAGCTCGAGACAATACATTTTTGGTCACCCGTCACATGACCGACCTTCCGCAATCTCGCATGGCCAGGTGCTACACCACTGTGCCATCGAGTTCGTCTTTAAAAATCATATCCATAGAGTAATATTTACAATTATTCTCTCTTCGTAATCAAAGTATTTTCATCCTGTTTTGTTATTTGTTGAATACAAAACGAAGCCTCTAACAAATCGAAACATGGCGAACGTTAATTTGAATTCACTTTTATCAACAGTTTCCGTTCCCTTATTTGCGTATGGCTTTGTCACTTGTATTTTTTACTTATTGTATAATTCAGGTGTTTGTTTTGCTGAAATACGGCCGAGCTTTTGTGGCGTGATCAAGCATAAATTAAACATTACTTTCCTTTTTAATATTTTTCGTATTGCAGCATAATACTTTATTGGTTTCCAATTCTTGCGGTTTCTACTTATAACATAAGTTTATACTTTCTACTTTCTCGACAGCTATGGACTAACATTTAAAACTTACTTAGATAAAATTGAAGCATTACAGATAAGATTTCTGAAACTACTTGTTGACAATAAAACAAAAGCAAAATGTAATGGCAACTATTACCAATTATTTGCAATCTGTAACATCCTACCAGCAAGCCTAAAACATAAATTACTATTTTTAACTAATAACCGTGGCTGTCGGGAGCGTCTGGTTTCCCTTCAACACAGCCATCACACTAGATCCGTGGCTAGGGGTAGGTATGTTGTGCCGAGAGTTGATAATTACTATGGAGACCGAACACTTAATAAACGGTTGCCCTATTTGTTGAATGCACTTCCACAAGAAATAATTTGTTTAGAAAATAAAAACCACTTTAATAATAAGTTAAAACAATATTACTTAGATAGCATAATATATAGTCCTTAATATAATACTTAGTTAACTTCAATTATAAATACTTACCACAATAACATCAATAGTCCGTTGCATGTACTTAAATTATATAATGTTAGGTTATAATATTATTATGTTCTTTTACTTTTCAAATGTTAGTGAGCTCTTCACTCGCAGACAAACCATGGAAATGGTTTTGCGGGGAAAAATAAATGTAATAGTTAATAAGTAAATTATATAATAAATGAAATTCAATTCAATTCAATTCAATTCAACTTCTAATTTTGCATAAATGTGAGGCTCATCTTATTTAGTGTAGGTATAGGTACTACATGTTTGGGAAAATGTTGTAGGCCCAGTGGAGGTCAGAAATTCCAAGAGACCATAATAATTTAAACTAAGTACTTAATAAAATAAATAATGACGTAAAACAAATTTTAATTTCGACTTGCTTCTGTCCGCGACTTCGTCCACGTGGACATTCGGGAAACTTAATCCAGGCTATAAACTATCTGTGTGTAAAATTTCACCCAAATCTGCTCAGCCGTTTTAGCGTGATTGAGGAACAAACATCCAAACCCTCAAAATTTCACATTCATAATTCTAGCGGCCGCCCGCGGTTTCACCCGCTGTTTTAATCTGTGTGCCAAATTTCAACCAAATCTTTTCCTTAGTAATCCTTTCAGTAGTTTTTGCGTGATTGAGGAACAAACATCCAAACATCCGAACCCAGGATAGTAGGAACAGTAGGAAGTAGGATATACCTAATCAACCAAAAAAGAAAAAATGACTCCTCGATAAAGAACTTTTAAAACCTATCGACTAAAATTATAAACTTTACAATCATTATTTCAAGATAGTAATAGACTATTCTATCTTTCCAGATTATTCGAAGAGAACCAAGACCTCCTAAATATGTTCGAGAAGTTCCGGCAGTACCGCACCAAGGAGGAGCAGATCAACTCGATGGAGTTGGCTGAACACGCGAACAATGTGATGAACACGCTGGACGAGGGCATCAAGGGCCTGGATGACCTGGACAACTTCTTTCAGTACATCCACCAGGTCGGGGCCAGCCATCGAAAGATTCCGGGTTTCAAAGTGGAGTATTTCTGGGTAAGTTGCGAGCTTAAGGCATTCTTCTCAAATAACACATCGTCATCAACTCCCTGCCCTTTAATCATTTGGTTCCCGCAGGGGGGTGGTTCCACTCATAATCAAACTACTTTTACTATGTGGCCAACTCTGACATCGTGAAAAAAAATCAGCTGTTCCATACAAAATCGCAATACCTACTCGACCTTAATGTATGGAACAGCAGATTTTTTTTAGCGATATCAGAGTTGGCCCCATAGAGAAGTTGCTTGTAATCATGAGTGGAACCACCCCACTGCGGGAACCAAATGATTAAAATTTCACGACGTATAGTGCGTTCACTTCTCTTCTTACACTCATCATCTTTACATTAATATAATTTCATACTCATCATAACTTCTACGGTTTTTCCTCTTCCTCTACATCTATTAACGCTCATGATCATGACCGTTCCGTCAAACTTCAAGCAACACCTTTAATTTCTTCTCATTTTACGCCAGTATGCTATATCTGTAGCTATGCTAACTAATATGCCATCAAAAAATCTCCCCTGAATTTGTGAACTAAAGGTGTATAGCTTTTTTCGATGAACTTTTCGACATTTGTTCAAGAGAATAACGTATTGAATCATTTGAAGTTTAATAACATAACAAGTTAAAAGCTTCAGTTTTAACACTGTTTACGTTTGCTGATCATAAACAAAAGCAGCTAAAATAAAATATAATACAGATATCCTCTCATAAAGTAAACCAACATGAAGCATGTTTCCATCGGCTCACACATATCGTACAGGTATTTATGCATGCAACCGTTGTGAAGCAATGAGTTGAACCAGATTACTAAGGTACATGCTCTGTTACAACTAATATTTCACTAACACGTAACTCAGGTGAAGTATACAGAAATAACTTCCATATAGGATGACGCATAAATAAAAATAATAACGCAGCTATTGCGTTGCATAAAATCTGAAAGATGTTCTCGTTTGTCCAGAGTTTTGCACCTTGCTTTATCAATAATATCTATCCCCAGTACAAAAAACTATTTAAAAATTAGTATTATTAGTGCGTTGATATTTTTGTTTCGATAGATAGTTGTTGAATGAGATAAAAATAACAACAGTCTTTTGTAACCGGTCGAAAGTAGGCCTATCTTCTACTGGACTGGAGATACGTAAAAATAAGGGCGAATAGGATAATGCGATTATACTGACAATAGACAGCTTCAACTTCATTCAAGAATGTAGGGCATAGAGTAAATTTTACAGATCACAATACATTGTTTTGTACGACAAGCGCTCTGAAGTAGAACACTTCTGTTATCATTGACCTGATTTTTTTTTCTATTTAACTGGACTGGATGTCTGTATGGTTTGACAGCAAAGTTTTTGTGCCTATTTGAAACGCCACTAGCGTGCGTCTAAAGAACTAATTTTGTCATTTATGACAAGTTTGAATGGAAGTTTTAAGTTGTATAAAAGGCTATCGGTATTTGCGTCGACATAAGCACATCATTAGATTTAGTACCCTGTACGCACGCTACGTCCTACAGCGCCAAAATGGTGGAATCAAATAGGCACAAAAACAGATATAGAGGTCAATGGCTGTTATACATAGCTAAATTAATCTCGTTGTAAATCAAAAGACGTTATTAGTGAAATCATTGGGTCGATTAGTGGTCAATTTGAATAATGACTTATTAAGAATAATAGAATAATGACTTAAGTTTTGGTAAAATCGTTGCTTCTAAAATAATAAAGTACTTTATAATACTACTACTTTTTAGTACTCTGTACTATTGTAAGTTAGTCCAATCTTTTTCATTTACTCAGGTAGACATTTGAGCTATCGATTCCATTTGGGTATCAAGGTATGAAAATAACCTCATCCTTCCATGAATAGTGATGGAACACTTGATATCAGATCCTCTTAGGGAAATTGAATTAGCGTATTGGCTTCTTTGGGGTGGATATAAAATAAGGCATGTCAGTAGGTTTATGAGGGTGGTAGAATCTCCACGATGATGGATTAGGTCACCCACGCTATTTATGATTGATTCATCAATTTAAAATCATTTTTGTGGAGCTTAAAATAATTTAAGAAAAGTGGCCACTTTCAGTAAAATAAAATAACTACTGCTAAGATAACAGTGTTATAGGCGGCACCACGGGACCTTTTTAGCATTTTATAGATGCGGATTTTTTATAAAAATTACGTATTGGTCATCGTTTTTAGGGTTCCGTACCAAAATGGTAAAAAGGAACCCTTATGGTGTGACTCAGTCTGTCTGTCTGTCTGTCACAGCTGGATATCTCGAGAACTACTAATGGTATCAACTTGAAATTTAGAATAGTTAAAGATGACGTTTGTCCAACTATTTTGCAAATAAGGAAGAATTAAAAAATAAATATTTTTTTTACAACAGGGACTGAAAAGTGGTCTTAAAAATTTTAAGAGGGACGACTAGGGCATGTGGGGTATCATATGAAAGAGTGCTTCGTCTTCGTTGACAAATGTCAACTACAGTCGCTATCGAGAATAGTAATCGTAAAATCATACCTATAGCACAGAATACCCACTAGATTAAATAAATAAATAAATAATTTATTTCCTTATCACACAATAGGTTTCACTTCACTTTACTTAATTCTAGAACAAATTTGAGTGAAATACTAGTATGACCTGAAGTGTGAGAAGCTTCAAAGTCAAAGTCAAATAAGCTTTATTCAAATAAACTTAATTATTAAGTACTTTTTAGCTGGTGCCCACAACACAATAGGTTTTAAAAGAAATCCGGTTACACAGGTCACCAGGTCAGATTATTACCAGGTAGCTGTTTTGATTATGTCAAGATGAAGAATTATCAGAACTTTTCTTTAGTCTTTAGTATTAAAAGAAACCTTCAACTAGTTCTAACGTTTAACCTTCGCTCAACACGTCGAGTAAACGTATATCAGAAATTCAAGTTAAATCTATTGGAGTCGTTCCTGCTAACTCTCGATGGTTGCTTCCGATGCCAATCACGAACGCGAGGGCAACCCCGCCAATGCCAATTACGATCTTATCACTTTCAAAATAAAGTTTGTATTGCCTGGATAAAGTAACCATGACCTAATTCACGTCATTTATAAATATCCACTTTTGCACCTACACTTCTTAGTACTTTTTTTCGGTATAAGATTCGTTCGATAGGGCTTGCTTTAAGGTGGCACCCTCAGCGAAAGTGGCGCCGCGGTGAATTATATTTAATATTATAATTCTAATACACAATTTTAAAAACGTTTATCGTGGAGATTTTAGGGCCCACAGTCTAGTATTTTTAGACGGTATCGTTACATTCCTTCGTAGTCACTGCTAGAAGTAGATAGCAAAACTGCTAAAAGTGGCCGTTTTTGACACATTTGCTATCTACTTCTACGAATGACTACGAGGGCATGTAGTGATACCTTCTAAAAATACTAGACCATGGGCCCTAAAATCTCCACGATAAACATTATTAAAATCTTTTTCTATTAATAACTTATTCAATAAAAACCTCTGAGGGCGCCACTTTCGGTCATACAACCGCCTTAAGCCCACCTAGTTAGCTATCACCATCATCTTCACTTACTTCATAAGTCTGACGCTGGCAGTTAGAGATAAGATGGAGGTCCTTAGTAATTGAGGATTCCGGGTGTAGTGTGCCTTCGGCCATATCGTTACTAAACATTAGGGCTCTTTTTGATTTTTGACAATTTGTCACCTGTCATGCATGACAATCTCGTACCCATTGCGACAACCAACTAAATAGAACAAACTAGGTTCCCATAGCTACACTGTAAGTAGGTAGGTACTAATTATTATACCTTCTTATGTCTGTCAATGACATATTTCAAACCAAATTGTCACTTTATTTGTGGTGAAGGCCAAGCAGTCCAAGCACTGACTTGTTGTAAAAATAGCTTTTAGTTGTAAACAGATTGTGAATATTGTAACGTTATTTTATGATGGATCTGTGTTCTTTGAAACTCACATTATTTGTACGAATGTCAGTATTATCGCTGGTGATAAATTACAAGCTTAATTAAGGCAATACGTTACGATTGTGTGAATAAGATAGCTAGTCAGTAATCTATGATTTATATTTATGCCGATATGAGTAAATAGGAAAATATAGCTCTAGATATACGAAGATCTGTTTATGCCTAAAATTGAAATACACTTGCTTACTAACAAACCTGCTACGTAGAGTTGTTGTTTGAAAAATTGAAATCCAACCTTGTATTCTACAAAACTTTAAACTTGAATTTCTTTTAAGAGAATTTAAATCTCAAACCGATACAGTACATTCTCGGAAAAGTTCTCCAGTAAAAAGTTTTTCAGGAATATCACTGCAGCACGATTCATTTCACAATATGGTTGCGCTCAAAATTTCTGTCGTCCAAATCCTTTTCATGTGCCTAGTTTTCATCGGGTTTTTTAGAAAAAGCGTGATTACGATTTTTCCGCGTGCATTTAAGAGGATTGTCAACCACGTGGTCTCCATACAAACGGCGATAACGTTTCCCACCTTCTAAACCTTAACCTACAGTGATTATTTTTTGGTATTTTTTTGAAATGCCTAAATACTAGGGCTGTACGTTTTGATTTTTTAAATATCTATAATAGATTTCGAAATATTTGCATTTTAGTGATTTCATACAAAACACAGAAGTGCCAATATTTTCAAATCTACAATGAATATTTTAAAAATCAAAACGTACAGCCCTAGTTTTTAGGCATTTCAAAAACATACCAAAAATTAATTGCTGTAGGTTAAGGTTTAGAAGGTGGGACTTGGGTTTACAACTTCACATTATAGTTCACGAACTTTTAAAAAATTCAATTTAATGTTGTAGCTAAAACAGCCTGTCGATTCTGTAACAAACTCGCATCTCACTTCGAACCTCACTTCACTTCACGGGAATTTTAAATCATAGACGAGATAATGATAAGTTATTTTTAATCACAAAAGATTTAAGATAGCTTCGGTAGCTACCTAAGACTTTTTGCAAGCGGTAATGTAGTTTATATTCAGCTAATTTCTAATAACAAATTCACGCGAAGTGAAGTGAGGTTCGAAGGGAGATGCGAGTTTGGTTACAGAATCGACAGGCTGGCAAGTTTAAATTTTGGTTTGTTTATTATGTAAATTGCTACATCCAAACGTGAATTTAATAGTAAAGTTTAACAATCCAGACAGTTGCAAAACAAATTTACCCACTTACTAATAAAGATTGTATAGCAGATGTATTGTCACAGTGTTTTGTCACTTTCTTTTCAATGTCAAACTCAAATTGTTTGACAGAGAGTAACCATTGTGTAACTATACATCTGCTAAACAATCTTTATTAGTGCTTACACATTAGTGTCGATTCGGTTAGCACGACTAAACTAAATTGACAGGACTAAACTTAATTTAGGCATTCTGTTCTTGTCTTTTCGATATAGAAAGAAAAGGATGGAAAACCAAATTTAGTTTAGTCCTGTCAATTTAGTTAAGTCGTCGCTAACCGAATCGACGCCAATGTCGATCAATTTTAGCTCTCAGACTTTAAGGCTTAGTTGTGTGTTACCTGAAAAAAAGAATTACATAATATATATATCAGATTAGTAGAAAATCTTAAAAAGGTTAAATTTTTTAAGGTTGATTACTATGGATATTACCAGACCTTCCGCCTACACGAGGGCTAAGCCAGAAATTCGGAGTTTGTATAAAATGCTTGTACATTTCACGATAAAGTAAACGTTCATGTTCATGTTCACTTATCCGGTGTTGGGACCCTTTGACGCTGCCAGTGTTGCACCGCTACCCGCCGTTCGTAACATCCGGTTGGCTGGCAGGCTCGACTTCGTTAGCATCATTATAACATTAGTGAGGATCAGACAGACGCTAGGACCGAGTAAATAAGTTATCTCGGCGACGGACGGTTAGACAGGATGACATTATTTTGATACAACCCTTTAGTAGCAGAAGCAGGGGCCTTACTATGATGAGCATAGCAGGGTTTACATTGAACTGCCTTACTTTTTCGTACTATGACCTCAATGGTGTATGAAAGCAGGCCTTCTTTTGAACTGAACGGTTTCTTATTTGCTGATGGTAAGCCCCCAGATGTTCCTTTTGAATCTCACAATCCACTAATATAACATACAATTTCATTGTACTTATATTTTTCTCAATTTTGAGTTGGGCATTTGACTAGAGAATGGATTATTACTACCCCGTGACGTTACATTTCACTACGCGCCGCCAATATTTATGTCACGCAAAAGAATGTGATTATCTAAGCAAAAAAATGTTTTTACAATAATGTTTCCATGACATTTTTTTTATTTGTTATTACGTATTGTTAGCCTATATTATATTAAGTAAGTCTAACTTCGTATTAATTATAATTTACTTGAGTGTTAATGAATAATATTCATTATTTTAGTATGATTGTATGCACATTTAATTAGTTTTGTATCGAGTCACTTTTATAAAATGTACAAACCTCGATGCAAAGAGATATGAAACCTCTTTGCAACAAATCTCAATGCAAAGAGAATATTTAACCTCTGCATTTCCTACGATCAGTTTATTTTTCTTAAACAAAAGAAGATCGATATTCAAAATATTGAATTGACATCCCGCCATTAATTCAGAATGTCAGAATGTCAGAATCCTCTGTCTCCTCTTTAACGTCCTTTTCAACCCTGCCTACCCCTCTTATCTCCGTGAACGTTTCTCCTTTGTTCATCCTCCCAATACTTCGTGCAGATCCCATCTAAAATCCCTTCTTAAGTTTCCCTCACATCATTCCGACTTTGCTTCCTATTCCTTTTCCGTACATGCCGTCCGTCTCTGGAACTCGCTACCAGCTGAGATACGAGACAGTGAAACGCTTTCTCTTTTCAAAAAACGTGTAAAGGAGCATTACCTAACTACTTGTTCTTAGCATAGTTCGATTTAATTATATTTTCATCTGTCCTCATCATAATTATTATTGTGTAGTATATTTATATGTAGGTATTTATTATTATATTAATTATTTGTGTATGTGTATTTATTTATAGATAATATTATATATATGTATGTTTATAATATATATACTTATCATATATTTTTGAGGTACACACTGTCTGCCCTTCTCAATGTTTTTCCTGTCCCGGGCCTGCTGGAAGAAATTTCAATGTGAAATAAGTTGTGCCCTTGTACAATTCTTCTGTCCATTTCTTTTCCGTTTGTAATTGTGTGTGTACAGAACTAATAAATAAATAAATAATTAGCGGGTCGTACAAGAATGCAAATGTAAAACAAACATGTTATTTTGCGTAATTTTGTAATAAACAGCTAAAGTTTAATTGCTCTCTAATTCAGCATTCCTTGCATTTTGAAGTTATCCCTACAGTATGGATTGTAATAATCAACACTATTTTGTCACTGGAGCATTTTGATTTTTTACCAACTTTGGAGTCATAGAAATAATAGTGAAATTCGTCAAATCGAGCCTAAATTTAGCGTATGGGTTTTTTGCTTCCCTTTCTGCTCTATTCTCTATACCTTCACGGCCGATTTCAACAACTTATACTCAGTAAGAGATAGAATTACTAAAAATTTGTTGCTATATTTCTGTATGACCGGAAAAAACAACAGTTGCAGTTGCCTAGTAACACATCCTGAAGTGAAGATAGATTAAGATTATTATTGTAATTGAAAAATATTAGAAAAAATCGACTCACCCGTAGCAGCTCAGACGGGACTCGAACCCGCACCCTTAGGATTCCGGCCCAATGCACTAACCAACTACCGAGTCGCTAGCGAGAGTGGCGAAATTTCACGTTTCCGCTGTAGGCCAGCGCCATCTCATCAATGTGAAGAGAATTAACTTCGACATTCGAAAGCAACACCTTTACAAGTGCTAGACAAATCGATTAAGATGAAATAGCCATATAATTTTTGAACTTTTAGATTTTTATGAATTCACAATGCTATTTTTATAGATTATTATTATAATTGAAAAAAAGATGATAGAAGATAAATTATTGAAATCGGCCATAAAAGTAGAATCCATTCTCAGTCAATGAGGTCTGCACTCACATTTACTTTCTGCGTTCGTAACTTCGTTGCATTTTGTATCAATTTAACATTAACGTCACCGAACACGTTACCACATTTTGTCTGAGCAAAGGAAATAGAGCACAAAGCCTTTTGAAAAACCAAAATTAAATGGAGTCTGAACTATGGACGTAGGTACTAATGTTTTATTCGTGTGGGCGATCCTTTTGTGTGAAATATTGAATACTGGCCTCGGTGAAAGGATTGGCTTTGAAGAGGGAGATGTTTGGCGCTTAGGTTTTCAGTGGCTCTTTTATTGTAGAAATCTGAATCCACAAATCTTTGAATAGTGTAAAAACTTTTTATTACATTAGATACTTAAATGATTGAATGTGTTCATTATAATAGGTTCTTTACCTATAATATTGCCGATTTATATGGAGAATTTTCAAAAAGTTGCATTTTTCATAACAGCATTTTCTTTGTTCATTTAACAACCGTGAACACTCATGTAACAAAACTTTTATGTACTAATGTTTGAACACTATGCTAACTTATTTCATTTACGATATGCGAAAAAAAAAGTTTTGGCTAAGTTACATCCCCTCTGGGCACCCTTTTTTGGTCACAAAAAAGAGTCACTATCAAGATCTTTTTTAAATGCTAAGAAATCTAAAATAAAGACTTTATTTTTACTGAAAGTTGACTATCATGGTATAATTCGATATTGTCAAATATTTTAAATCATAGAAGTTATTATATTCTTTGCAGGTACTTATGTGACAAAATATCGGCACTTTCATAGTTTCCTATGACAACTAATATATTTTTCTTTTTTTGCTTTTCAGAAAATCGAGGCACCTTTCCTGGCTGCGGTCGAGTCGACACTAGGCGATCGCTACACGCCAAACGTCGAAAATATCTACAAAATAACTATTAAATTCATACTAGAAACACTTGTAGAAGGTTTCGAGAAAGCGGGCGCGCCCAATTCCACGTGAGCTCAGTGCTGCGGTTAAATTAAAAATGTATGACTAAAAAAATCGCGAGAATTGACGCCACAGACCATACAAGCACAGTATATATATATATAGTTTTTCAAAAACTTAGATATATACTGTGATACAAAGTACCCAAAGTCTGTGATTGACGCGCAAGATTTTAAAATTTTAAATAAAGAACTTGAGAGGAACGATTCGAGACCCAAAACTTTGAAATTGGAACGGCCTTTTCGATTTTAAAGTTTCAGAACGACGGAGAAGGAATTTATTAAAATGTCAATTTTAAAGTGAGTTCGTGCAAACGTTTCGGAACGGAATAAAATGGAGTGTGTTAACTTTGATTATTTATATGAGAGGTGTTTATTTATGAGTTGTAAATTATTGAGTATGCTTTTAAATTGATAAATTATAATTATTAATGGACTGGCTCGCTTGCAATAATGCAAATGATTTGTTACATACTTAATTAGAAAACTTTTTCATAGGTTTAATAAAAAATCGTTTATAATGTAGATAATATTTAGAGCAAAAGTGCGTGTGTGTCACAGTAAAGGAATTAAAACCAAACTATTTAAAATTATTATCGATGTCAAAAAAGCTTGTTAGATTAAGTAATATTTTTTTCGTTATCTATTTATTAATTGTATTGTTGCATTAGTGTCACAATGGCTGGTCCATTTACAATAATTTTAAAAATTAAAGTGCTTTATCATTAATTATATTAATTTAGGTGACTATAATGTTTATATTGTTATAAATTAAGTCTTCCGGTATAAATATCTTTGACTCTTTGCTATATTTGTATTATTTATCGCTCTATCATTTTTTAAATTGAATGATAAATGTTTTGTATGAATGTAAATGTTGTTATATTTATCACTGTATATATAACAATAGTCAATTTGATTTGGAATTACTTTATTATAAATAATTGCTATAGTATGTTCAAAATAAATGTTGTTACTAGTGTTACTTACAGTTAATTTGCTTCTTGTTGATAATATTATAGAAACGTTTCATTAATTATAATTAATTTACCACCACCACCATGACGACCACCGTGGTCGAGTGGTTTGTACGCCGGTTTTCAAGGCGTCACCATCTCTAGAGGTCCCGGGTTCGATCCCCGGCTGGGTCAATGTAGAAAATGAACTTTTCAATATTGTCTCAGGTCTGGGTGTTTGTGATACCACCGTTGTCTCTGATTTCCATAACACAAGTGCTTTAGCTACTTACTTTGGGATCGGAGCAATGTATGTGATGTTCTCAAATTTTATTTAAAAAAATTAAGGTACTTACCCAAAACAACTGTCACGCGCAATTCTTCAAGCACAAAATCAATATTCTGAATTTTTGTATCACTTTACTGAAAATGTATATTTTTAAAACTGTATTTTTATTGTATTTGTAAAGTGTATTTTTGGAATGAATTAACAAAAATCTCCTTTATACCTACGTAAAATATTTTATTTCTTCATGCTTCATGCGTACTCAGTTTACTAAACATTTGTAAAAAGTCGATATTTCTAAACCATTCAACGGGCCAAGAGCTTTTATTCAAGATCATCTTATAGTATACATTTTGTACTTAAAACGTTGCCATCAGATCTAACCGGGTCTAACAAGACCCTCAACGAAGCCGAGGTCTACGTATTCTGCCCATCATCAGGACCATTTCTGTTCAAAATTATTGCTAGGAAACGATTTTAATTTTTGGTGTTAAAAAAGCTTTGCATACCACGCGTACAAAAGACCGCGCCTGCGAGTGCATGCTACCCAGCTGCGTGCGGCCGAGTTGAAAGGCAGCGTTTATGTGCGTGCTCATGAAATACATTGAATACTGACGTTTTGAAGCCATTGTTTGTTACGAAATACATACAATTTTGATTTATTGTTTCTGTAGACAAAAATTAGGAAATAACGAATAAGATAAGATTTCATAAAAATTTTGAAAAAAAAAATGACTTTGATCTTCAATACCTTCGTAGCTATTAGTTTGCCAGGTATAGTCTAAAAGACAAAAATGATCCTGATGATGGGCGGAATGCGTGGACTTCGGTTTCGTTGAGTGTCTTGTTACACCCGTTATAGTAACGTATAGTAATATAAATAATGTTATTTGATTATAATGAAAGTGAATGTGGACCTTTACAACCCATAGTATTTTAATCATAAATTCATTCCATGTGTACACTCGACAGCACATTAAGCTAAGCAGTTGAACTGCGAATACTGCTTTTATTACCTTGGGCATAAAGACGGTTTCAAAGGTCAACATGTTATGTCTGATGTGCCGTTGTGTGTACCTCATAAAGACTTATATTCACTAGACAGCAAGTCGCACGACGCACAATGACATCTTAAAGTTGTTTGCGTTGCCTGTGAATATTTGGCTCAATATTGTAAGAAGCACGAACCATTATGGAAAAAAAAGTTTTTTATTATTGTTGTATGTACTTAACAAAAATAAGCACAAACGACCGAACAAAAATGTCAGCCAATTTTATTAAATGGATGCAAAAAATGTTTCACATTAATTATTAATTTCAGATAACGCACTGCGCGAGAAAAGTGTCGACCAGATTTTGTCGTGATGTGCTTATTAGCTAGCTTATTTCATAAGAACTGCTGTCGAAAATAATAGTTTCTTTCTAAACTTGCTCGTCATATAATGTTACTATGTTCAATTTTTTATTTTACTTCTGCTACCTACTATTGTTGATTCAAATGTTATAAGTACTTAATCGTTAAGAAAATTATAGGACTATCATTTAAATTTTATGTAATAGCAAATAATGTGCCAGAGCCCAGAAATTGTATGAAATTTTGTAGCTTCTTCAATGAAATTGTAAGTTGACTGCGAATACAAAAATTATGTGAAGACCTCCAAACTACCCATTAATGTACAGACAACAGCGTTTCATTTTATCTGGTTTTTGTCAGTTAAAATTAGAGATCCTCTGAGACTGCCAAAAGGCTGCCGAAACAACAGTAATAAATTATGCAAAATCGAAGTAAATACTTAACACTATAAAACCCTGTTTGTTCACATAGCACAAAATACTTTTGTCGTTTTTCTTGTTCAATAATTTCTTAAAAATTATAGATTTTTCTATCATTTTGTGACGAAATGTAATAAGCCTAATGATGTTATTGTTTTGTCATTTATTTATGCAGCGTTGGGTTCTATGTCAATATCAATATGATATACCAAAGAAATGCATTAATTACCTATATTGAACATAAAATTGTCACATTTCCTGTATACCTTACCAACCAAAATAATATAAATATAATAAGATAAAAAACCGTCGACTTGAGAACCGCCTCCTTCTTTGAAGTCGGTTAATAACTAGTTAACGTACTCCACGTTGACACACGTTGTCGCCTGTACATAAGTAAGTACTTTAGCAGGCTACCACAACCTGTATTTCCTCAGTCGATTTTAAACTTGAATGCTAACAGTTTAAGATCCAAAATCAGTTGAATTTTGTCAGTTTTGTATAACTTGATGTGCAGTTGACTGTACACGAAGCCTGTAATTAGTAGGTAAGATGTACTTATAGATCTGAGTAAGAGGTAAATTGTTGTAAAACGATGTCGTATAAGATCGGTGTAATAAAGAGTTAATTTGGTTTTAAATAAATATTATTTAAAATTATAATGCTTACTTTTTTCTCTAAGTCTATTGTCATTTACAAAAGTAATATCGACAACACTTCTGCTTTACCACTCTTAGCGTAAACGCACAGGGACTACTTTTTGTAGCTGCGATAATGAGGATCAACGAGGTTTTTAGTTAAATATGTAGAGTTACTGTCACATCAAAATCAATTATTTCAGTGAAAGAATTATTGAAATTGGAACAAAAATTACGAAGATAGAGCGATTTTCGTGTCGCATTCTCAAAAACGCTCCCTCGCTGTTGACGTCATCAGCCACGTTCGCCGCTCAGCGGCTCGGCGGGTGTTTGTTCGGGCGATCGTGGCACGTGACGTCATCGCATGCCAGCCGCGTTTTTTAAACTCACTTTTTAAAACTTCAATAATTTTGTCATTACCTACTTAATGGATTTGAGTGAAACTCACATTGGTGAAATAACGCTGGCTTGCAGCGTAAGAGTAGGATATACTAGAAGAAATTCGGCGATGTCACTAGTGACTCGGTAGCTCAGCGGTCAGAGCATTGGACCGGATATCCAAAGGTCGCGGGTTCGATTCCCGTCTGAGTATTGATCTGGTGCGAGTCGTATTTTTTCTAGTATATTATTTAGTATTGTATAAAAATAGCATTGTGAATGCAAATATCTCAAAATTAAAAATTATATAGCTATTTCATCTTAATCGATTGCCAAATATCTGCAAAGATATTTCAATTGAATGTCGAGGTAATTCCTCACATTGGTGAAATAACGCTGGCTTGCAGCGTAAGAGTAGGATATACTAGAAGAAATTCGGCGATGTCACTAGTGACTCGGTAGCTCAGCGGTCAGAGCATTGGACCGGATATCCAAAGGTCGCGGGTTCGATTCCCGTCTGAGTATTGATCTGGTGCGAGTCGTATTTTTTCTAGTATATTATTTAGTATTGTATAAAAATAGCATTGTGAATGCAAATATCTCAAAATTAAAAATTATATAGCTATTTCATCTTAATCGATTGCCAAATATCTGCAAAGATATTTCAATTGAATGTCGAGGTAATTCCTCACATTGGTGAAATAACGCTGGCTTGCAGCGTAAGAGTAGGATATACTAGAAGAAATTCGGCGATGTCACTAGTGACTCGGTAGCTCAGCGGTCAGAGCATTGGACCGGATATCCAAAGGTCGCGGGTTCGATTCCCGTCTGAGTATTGATCTGGTGCGAGTCGTATTTTTTCTAGTATATTATTTAGTATTGTATAAAAATAGCATTGTGAATGCAAATATCTCAAAATTAAAAATTATATAGCTATTTCATCTTAATCGATTGCCAAATATCTGCAAAGATATTTCAATTGAATGTCGAGGTAATTCCTCACATTGGTGAAATAACGCTGGCTTGCAGCGTAAGAGTAGGATATACTAGAAGAAATTCGGCGATGTCACTAGTGACTCGGTAGCTCAGCGGTCAGAGCATTGGACCGGATATCCAAAGGTCGCGGGTTCGATTCCCGTCTGAGTATTGATCTGGTGCGAGTCGTATTTTTTCTAGTATATTATTTAGTATTGTATAAAAATAGCATTGTGAATGCAAATATCTCAAAATTAAAAATTATATAGCTATTTCATCTTAATCGATTGCCAAATATCTGCAAAGATATTTCAATTGAATGTCGAGGTAATTCCTCACATTGGTGAAATAACGCTGGCTTGCAGCGTAAGAGTAGGATATACTAGAAGAAATTCGGCGATGTCACTAGTGACTCGGTAGCTCAGCGGTCAGAGCATTGGACCGGATATCCAAAGGTCGCGGGTTCGATTCCCGTCTGAGTATTGATCTGGTGCGAGTCGTATTTTTTCTAGTATATTATTTAGTATTGTATAAAAATAGCATTGTGAATGCAAATATCTCAAAATTAAAAATTGATAATTATTCAATTGTCGTGTTGATCCTCATTGCGGCGATTTTTTGGCCTTACTTTTGTAAGCGATTTTGAAAGCTTTTAAAGTATCGAACACTGAATGTTTTATACTCGGCGACAAACAATCACTCGGCGATTAATCGCTTGTGGGCCAAGCCTAAAGGTAAAATTAAAATCGCTTGCACGCTGCGCCATCACTAACGTACTTTTAGTTCGTGCAGGGGCGATACGAAACGACAATTTTTCCTACAAAGTGGTACAGCATGTGAGTTGCTGATTGTACGTACTAATAGCATAGAATACAATAATAGTACAAGTCTAATAGATATACTAATTAATCCATATTGTTATCAAACTAATAAACTTTATATCAGAAATCTTAAAACAAAAACAAGTCATTAGGGGCAATTTACACACCGTTTGGTATGTCATCGTTAATTAAAAAATATTTTGTGGGATTTACACGAGTTGACTTTCTAGGCGATTTATGTCAACTAGCACTTTTTTTCGATAATCGCTTGAAAAATCTAAACGCGAACCTAACTTCAATAAGGTGGCAATTAGATTTAAGATGCGATTGTCGAAAATAACTCTAGTTTTCATAAATCGACATTTCAAAGAGGTGGCGTGGCGATTCGATTTTAAAAGCGATTCTCTATAAAAACGCTCGTTGATGTAATTATTTACCAGCAAGTCCTCAAAACCTGAAAATTCATCTCATCTATTTAAATCCCACATAATTTGACAGTCAACAGATTGTATCTTCTGAATCAGATGATAAGTTTTTGAGCCTTTTAAAGCTTTTACTAAAATATGTTTATTGTTGATTTTGATTCAATTTTAAAAAGGATTCGTAATAACGTGACATTTCGGCGTATGAGTTATAAAATCTTGTGCAATACTCCTTTCACTCTTATTTCATTGTTATACGCATGCCCTTACTAATAAAGATTGTAAAGTAGATGTATAGTTACATAGTGTTTCGTCCCTTTCTTTTTAATGTCAAACTTAAATAGTTTGACAGGGAGTAACCATTTTGTAACTATTCATATATCTGATTAGAGAGATTCAAATCTAAATAAAATACATTTGCCTTTAAAAATTTTATAGACATCTGACGTCTGCTGTAAAAAAAAGTTAAAATAAACTTTATCGCGTTGTCAATAAAGAACAAAAACTGTAACCGTATCAAGATAATTATAATGACGTAAGTTGCCCATACTTTTCAAAAAAGGACTCATTATTATCATACAATTGCGTACACGTCATATAATTGTGTGATGACAAATTTAGACGCATAGTGATGTATGTCAGTTCCAAGCTTTGATTTGATATGATTTATTTATCATTATTTTTGTTTATCCAATTAGATTATATTTAAAAAAAAACAACATTATACAAGAAGCTTGACTACGTACCTACCTATTTAAAAATCGTCAAAATACGGGCATCTATTACAAATGCAGAATGGGTTTCTAAAGACGCTTGTTAAAAACAAAAAAAACAAACAACACATATAAAATATATATTTAAACGAAATGTTGGTATTCACGTTTAAATAATTTTCCAACATCTTTTACTACTTAAATGAGATTTAAAAACCTGCCCCCCTAGCATGACCGATTTATATCGCGTGATATAGCGTTTTATCACGATTAACTGTCAAAAAGACAAAGGAGTTTGACAGTTGAGTGTCGATAAAATGCTATATCACGCGATATAAATCGGTCATGCTAGGGGGGCTGGGGTACTTATTGTCTAATTTCAAAATCTATCGCAATCGCTTTAAGGGTGTGATACATTGATGCTTCTTTTTGGCACAAATAAAAACTTACCAAAGAAATGCAGCAATGTGTCACATCCATCTGTCAATTGTAAGCGATTGCGATAGATTGTGATTTAAAAACAAAAAAACAATAAAAAATATTATACGTTTTAGCAAGGGCAAGAAAGTTATAATTAAATTTTACTTTTATTTCACAACTGGTCCTCGAAAATTAATAACACAATTTATGCTAAATGAATTTTGAAAATTGTTAACGTGTTCTACGTGACAAACATTTCAAATTGCAATTAGCACTTTGTTCAGTTTTGAACGTTGTTTTCGACAAAAATGCTAGCAAGCTTTTCACAACACTATAACTGTTACTTTCAAAACGTTCGTCAGTCTTGAAAAGTTTGCCACCCAACTAACTAGTCCTTAAACCGAAATATTGTAATATCGGAAAATAACCACACATCGTTATCGCCAAATAAACGAACTATTAATAACATTCTTCTACAAATCGATTAGTCAATTATAAATTAACTAAATCAATTTAAAAGACAAAAAACGAGGTATGTTATTTAATATTTGGGTACAATCGTTATTCCGAAATGGGATCCCACAAGGTGCAATACTAGGTCCAAAACTATTCTGAATTAAAGTGTGTTTAAAAGTGAGTTGAACCAAAAATAACTATAGAATAGTGAATTTATTGCAGTAGATTCAACGGAACTGATATATTCACGCAAGTGTTCACTGAGTTCGGGGGATTGGAATCTGTGTTTTAAAAAAGTGTGAGTGGAGAAGTGGGAGTAAAAATGGGTTGCGAACTTACAAAGTTGGCTGCTTCAGAACTGAACCAGGATCCTATTAATAGGCCACCTCCTCCAGTGGACCCTAGGTCTCCTCTAACAGCGAAACAGCAGTACTGCATGTTGGCTTCGTGGAAAGGGATCTTCAGGCAGATCGAGAAGACGGGCATCATACTATTCGTGAAGTAAGTACCTGTGATTGTTTTTTAGCATCACGTCTCAAATACAGCGTGAAATTTTAATCATTTGGTTCCCGCAGTGGGGTGGTTCCACTCATGATTACAAGCAACTTTTACTATGGGGCCAACTCTGATAAAAGTTGCTTGTAATCATGAGTGGAACCACCAATGCGGGAACCACATGTTTAAAATTTCAACGTGTATAATAGGGGTTAAAGTAAAAAAAAATTGTCTCACACTCAGAGACTCTCATTATCATCTATGATGATAAAGACGCTTCAGTTACTTGTCATTATTTCGAATTATGATCATGACGGCCCACTATCAGCAATAAAAATATATCAGATTTTCTTTCGAAAGTATTTTAAAAGTTACTCCTTTTTCGTTAGCATAAATGACCACATAATTTGTTGTAACTAAGCCGATACTTTTATTTCACTTAACATAATATGTGGCATTAGTTAGCTGGGTGTGAACATATTTTGTGCATAACAGTTTTAAAACATTAACGTTCATGGTTGTTAAATTAATTAAGAGACAATGTTAGTATGGAAAATGAAAGTTCTTTAAAATTCTCCAAACAAAATGGCAATTTATATATATATATATATACATACTTAAACCCCTTACTAAAAGACGTAAACAAGTAACTGGCACGAAATAATGCCCATTAAATGCCCTTTGATCATTTGTTTCATTAATTTTCATAGCCCAATTTTCTTGTCGCATTCATAAGCTGAAAATACAATTCTATACTGAATTCAAACAGTGTTCTAATGAGAGCTTTTCTAAATGACAAAAAACTGTAGGCGCGATAGATGGCGAGTTTTTTTACTAAGCTTCGAAGAGTCAGTTACGCAGGCAGATGTAACCCTAAATGTTTCTCTTTTGGCAGATGTCAGCCAACGAGCACTTACATTCCTCTTTGGTCCAGGCCGTTTATTTTTAAAAGCCAATTTTGACACTTTCGTTTCCTTCAACGCCATCTAGTGTGGCAAATAGTTACTATTTTTATTTTTTAAATGTCACATTGAAAAGACCTCATTGAATAACTTTCTTGTTATTTATTTACCGACGTAGTACTTACTCTTTTATAGAAATCTCATTCCATTTGTTACTTATAGCAAATTCATCAGATGACCAACAAAAATATCTTAAGTGCCTCAAATAGACAGAAGCTTAATCAGATATACGTTAAAATCTATGTATCATAGTATAGCTGGTAATATAGTTGTATTTCCCCTCTGATTTCCATCAATCGATGCTCAGATAATGCCTA
Organism: Agriphila straminella; assembly: GCA_950108535.1. NCBI lineage: Eukaryota > Metazoa > Arthropoda > Insecta > Lepidoptera > Crambidae > Agriphila > Agriphila straminella. The sequence continues at coordinate 1,085,495 of OX467321.1, read as the reverse complement.
CGTCAGGGATGGCGAACCTTTTTTGTATCAACGTACCATTCTTCAAAAGAAATGTTTAATGAGGTCATAAACTTGCCATCAAATAATTTTGACTTTGTGATATTGGGAACTAACAATAAATACTATCAACTCAAAATTCTTTATTATTACTACAAAAATATGTACATTTTGCAATGTTTCAATTATACGCGTAATTTAAGTTAGTTAATTCGTATTTTTTTCTTAGTGCAATACAACCCATGTCTTGCGGGCCTTGCGGCTGATATGATGAAACAAAATAAAAAAATCTTCGATTTTTATTAAATCTATGTTACAAATTTTAAACGAGATAATAATAGAAATGTTCAACTTCTGTTTCAAAAAGTCAATAAGTACTTACCTTTTTATAATTCAATTATTTTTCCATCAGTACTTTCAAAGCAATTTATTTCGTCTTTGAAAAAAAGTTTAGAAACACTGATGAACTCTTAGAAGCCAAAACTTCCCAGAATAATGAAATAAGTCATCATATGTCAAAATAAATCCATCATTCAGAGAATATTGAAGCTTCACAGAAATGGAGAGTCGCTAGTGCTGTCAGAAAAACGATTTATTTTCGTTGATCCTATCGACAAAATTTGTAGCTCGATCGCTTGGATTATAACGCGTATATTGGCAGCAAAAACAACAGTTTCCACTTTAGATTTAGCTAGGTGACAAAATGTTTTTTGTGATGGGAATAGTTCTAAAGCTACGCTTTTGGTTTATGTGATCGGTTGGGCATCTATCTACGTTTATTTAAATCGAAGTACGGTATTGAATATTTTTTTTAACATTTTAAAAAACACGATTAAAAAGATGGAGGTAGGCCAATTAAACCCCATCCATTTTAAAATCAGTTAAAAAAAAGTTTATTATCTAGAAGCAGTGTGTGCACGCCAAATTGCTTTTAAATTTGATTTATTGAATATCGATATTTTCCCCACACTTAATCCGATTGGCAAGCACGCAACACAGATCCACTCCAATAGCTTATAGTGCGATTAAAATCTATTTTTATAAAGATATAGGCGATATCAGTTTAGTTAATAACGGGTGTAACAAGACACTCAACCGGTCTATGCACTCAACGAAGCCGAAGTCCACGCATTCCGCCCATCATCAGGATCATTTTTGTCTTTTAGACTATACCTGGGAAACCAATAGCTACGAAGTTATTGAAGGTCAAAGTCAATTTTTTTTTTCAAAATTTTTATGAAATCTTATTTTATTCGTTATTTCCTCATTTTTGTCTACAGAAACATTATCATTTTTTTTTGTATTTCGTAACAAACAATGGCTTCAAAACGTCATCACTCAATGTATTTCATGAGCACGCACATAAACGTTGCCTTTCAACTCGGCCGCACGCAGCTGTGCAGCTGTACACTCGCAGGCGCGGTCTTTTGTACGCGTTACATTGCGTGGTAATGTATGCAATGCTTTTTTAACACCAAAAATTTAAATCATTTGCCAGCAGTAATTTTGAACAGAAATGGTCCTGATGATGGGCAGAATACGTAGACCTCGGCTTCGTTGAGGGTCTTGTTACACCCGGTATAATATAACAAATAAAATTGACTTTGAACTATTTAAAAGATATTAATTCAATGGGGAACATGCATCAATTTTTTTTGTATCAAAATCAAAAGTAGAATGCGTGAGATAATCAACTGTAATAATAAAACTTTTCTCTTGCGTTTTTTCTCGTGATATAGTCACTTGAAGTTAGCGCGCAGCAGCACCCGCCGAAAACGCTCTATACAAAATTGTTTAAAAACAAAAAAACCGACTTCAAAAAACCTCCCTCGAAAAATCAAGAAATAATATACAAATCATTAGATACGCATTATCATTGTTATAATAAAACACGTCTATTATAGTTGGGTGGGGCTTTTATAATAAAAAAGGAAGTTGTAGGTACTCCAGCCCCACCCGACTTCGAACAAAAAAAGAATTATCAAAATCGGTCCATAAATGTCGAAGATACGCGCGAACAACGATAAAAAAGTATAATATCGAATTGAGAACCTCCTCCTTTTGATGAAGTCGGTTAAAAACGGTCAACATTGTGACGTCACTTATGCATTGTTTGTATAGAGTTAGCCAGTAATTATCAAATATCTCCCTAAATATTGCGCTTAAGTACATTACCCATTTGCACTAAACTTAAGAATCGCCTAAATTCTTGCCTAACTTGTTTAGGCTACTCCTAGCAAAAAATTTGCTTGCACTAACCTTAAGCCATTCCTAAATCCACTTAGGACATTCCTAACTTTATGACCTCGAATAGAAAGCGCCCAACGCGTTAGGCGATACCTAAGTAGTATTTTTATGTTACAGCATGGAGGTTTCCTTAGCCTGTCCAACTTTACTTGACAAACAGCAAAATAAAAAAGTATTTTTATGTCATTTTCTGTCATTTGTCAAAGACATTCTTCTTCTTATTTTTGGTATGTCAATCTACTCTCCTCCCCAAGGAGTAACTTTTGCCAGTATCAAGTGTTGAATAGTTCAGTGGTTTGACAAATTCAAACAGATTTTGTTTTTTTAAATAATAGATCATAAACAATCTATCATTTCAATCGTTCGTCATTCGTTTATCATTCGCTTTACTAGGCAATTCCCATGTTTTGTCACAGCTGAGACAGAACTGTTAGTGCAAACCAAATTTTTAGATAGGCTGCTCTTAAGCTTAGGTGTATCTTAACCAGGGCAAGCCTAACCCAAGTTTAGTGCAAATGGGCAACATGTCATACAAAATATTATTTCTTATTTGATATTCTATCCGACTGTTAAGTGCATTATATCCGAAAATGAAAAAAAAAATCGCTATTTTCCCCTGTGTGATAAAACTAAAAGAATTAATTTTTTTTCTGTTCCATCATGTTTTTATACGTGTCCGCAGCGATCAAGCTCAAATTTATGAAAATCGGTGACTTATGCATGTTCCCTGTTTACTAATTATGTATTACGTATTTGTGTACCTATACTGGATTGCAAAATATTATTAGTTGGACTTCCACTCACATCTCAGATGGAGATTGTTTTTATCAAAATAAATATTGTAGCTTAAACTATTTCTTATTTCGTTTAAAAACTAAGGTATGTTGTGCTGATAACGAATTCATACAGTATGTGCCTTTAGATAGTTGTTTTGCTTAGGGCGGCTTGTTTACAAACATTATCTCTATATATTTGCTGGATCTTAATTAAATGGTTATTGACTAACTTTTTCTGCTAATCCCAGAACTGTTAATTATTGTGTTATAACGGTGGACGTCTTTATACTTCCGAAAAAATATGGTTTGAATACCTATAACCTTAGAATAATTCTTAGCCTATAACTGAATAAAGTAATAATGAAATGTTACTTCAATAAATCTTTAAGTAAGTAGGTATACTAGCCAATTAACAGCGCAAAAATATATTACTTACGTCATTTTTAAATTTGAGATTTTTGCATTCACAATGCTATTTTTACACAATACTAAATAATATACTAGAAAAAATACGACTCGCACCAGATCAATACTCAGACGGAAATTGAACCCGCGACCTTTGGATATCCGGTCCAATGCTCTGACCGCTGAGCTACCGAGTCACTTTACTTACGTCATTTTTCGGCTGTAAAATTGTATTTTATTTCGTGTAAGTATTCTAACTTCAAGCCATTTATCGTCATATAAAGTTAGACTAGTTATATCTAAAAATAAAATAATTTAACTCTGTTAAGTACAGAGTTAAATTATTTTATTTTTTTCACCAATATCAATTTGTGTAGTAACCATTATTATTTGGTAAGTTAATGTGACCAATATTCATATAAAACATATGTTTTGTATTATTTTAAGTTTCTTTATAACGACGAATCAGAATCAGGAGATGATAAAGAACTGAGCAATTTATATTTGAAAGAGTAAGATTATTCTCAAATAAAACTAAGTTATAACTAAAACTTCTATTGACTAAAGCTAGAAAAAAAATTCCAGACACATTACCACGAGTTCAACGCAGTTTATGTCGTTCTCCACAATCGAGCTCATTCAATTTGTTAGGCAAATCGCTTTAGAAATGTGCTCAGTCATTCGCAACCCGTTCCCCACGAAATCCGTAAAGATTTTAAGTTCATTTCGTTTTGTGTAGTTTCAAACCACTGCTAACTCAGCGGTTTAGAAAAGCTACGAATTTAGAAGCGTTTGTAAGTCAGTAAGCTTGTTTAAGATGAACAAAACTTTTCAATCAATAAGGGTGCTTCTACACTGCATCTTCTTTGCATTGTCATTGTCGGGGAGGAGGAGCTCGGTGGCGCAGTGGTCAAGCGCCTGGCCCAGCGATTGCGGAAGTTACGCAAGGGTCGGTCATGGGATGGGTGACCAAAAAATTATTATCTCGAGCTCCTCCGTGCTTCAGAAGGCACGTTAAGCCGTTGGTCCCGGCTGCATTTGCAGTCGTTAACAATAACCAATCTGCATTGGGCCCGCGTGGCGGGTTATGGCCCATCCTCCTTACCACCTATAAGGAAGGCCTGTGCCCCATCAGTGGGGACATCAAAAATGGCTGATGGACAATCCCTTATAGGTAGGGAAATTGAAACATTTTCGTTCTTATGGCTCAGTTTTATTTGTCTCACTTTTGCCAGTGTGCTTTGTAGGGAACTATCGTTCTAGGTTGCCATTATTCTAAGCATTCAGTGATCTATAAAAAAATATAAATATAAATAAAACCGAGATTTTAAACACAAGAATAATCAAAATGTAATTGCCAAAACAATACACAAAGTTCAAAACAAACACATTAAAAAGGAAACAATTAACAATTGTACATATAATAAAATTAAACAAAATTCATCCTTACTTCTCAGTTATTAAAGGTTTCAAATGATTCTTTATTATTATGTTGGTTGTTGTACTCGTTAACAAAGGCGTTTTGTCTCTCCGAACAAAGGCGCACATAATGACTCTCTATAGGTAATCCTACAGAGAAATAAAAGTACGAGCCGTGTGTTGTGTTAAAAAGGTACCATTATTTTAGTACAAAACAAATAATAATTTTCCTCGACTTTTGCCAGTTTGTTGTTGACGCAGTTTCCACACAAAATTGAAGATCTACTATAGTGTACTGTAAGCTAAAATAATAATAAGGGAGCTCGGTGGCCAAGCGATTGCGGAAGTTAAGCAACGTTCGCAAGGGTCGGTCATGGGATGGGTGACCAAAAATGTACTATCTCGAGCTCCTCCGTGCTTCGGAAAGCACGTTAAGCCGTTGGTCCCGGCTGCATTTGCAGTCGTTAACACCCACCAATCCGCATTGGGCCCGCGTGGTGGGTTATCGCCTATCCTCCTTACCACCCATAAGGAAGGCCTGTGCCCCAGCAGTGGGGACATCAAAAATGGCTGATGGATAATTACGAATGAAGAGAAATCGTGGAGGAAATTGTAGCCAGCAGAGATCTTTAGTCTTTACCCCATTAGTCGTGACTAAATATGTTTTCAGTTAAGTACATTTTTTTTATCAGGCTTTTAAAAAGAAATTTACAAAAAATTAAAGGACTATTTAGATATGAAATATATGTCTAGTGAGCGCGTAAGCTTGAGAAGTGAATATGACTATTTAGATGATAAGACAATATTTTGATAATAGTATTGTATGAATTGACATTTTAATTTTAATTTCATTGTTATATTTATTTTTCTGCTTCCTTATATTAATGTTGCATGTCAGAAGACAGAATATGGCTGATCAAATTTACTAACTATTTTATATCTCTTACTACCTGTAAAGTAAAATATTCTTTCGTGATTTTAAACGCCAAACAACCATTCGACCTTTTGATTTTCGGTGTTTCGTCCCTAGGTTTTGTAAAATTCGGTCTTTTCAACTTCGGCATTGTAATACATACCCGCTGAAACGCAGACGCTTCGCCCTCGCTCGGTCAGTTACCCTGTTGATATTTTAATCAAGTCAGAATCTCTAAATCCCCGGTCAGCACAAAATTCACAAGATTCCGCCGGCTAAAAGGTTAAATTCTCGCACCTCTGGGACCATTCAGGGCATTTTAGGGAATTCATTTTAAATTCGGCCATTCGTCCCGAACGGAAAAGAAAGTGGGGACAGTATAGTACCTCAGTTCTTTTCTATTTAGTGTCTGTATTGACTTTCGGTAAATACCTTGGTACCGACGATCTAGTGAAGGTCACGGGAAGCCGTTGGATGCGGGCAGCACAGGACCGATCGTTGTGGAGATCCTTGGGGGAGGCCTATACCCAGCAGTGGGTGTCGTGCGGCTGATATGATGATGATGAAATATTATTAGTTAACATTTTGCTTGCGTCAAGATAAATTCACTTACAAAATAGCCATAAAGATAATCTGCCCCTTTTAAATGGCAAATTTTCTATTCTTTTGAATGCTATAAGAAATTCGGATATTTTATGACTTTAAATACGATGATAGTGTGCTCGAGTTTATTCTCTGTAATTAACTAAATATAACTCCTATATGAATAAAAAATACCCTACTGGGCTAACTTACACGTCGAGATTCTGCCTGCTTCGTTTCAAAATTCATATCCGTCACCATAAAAGCCTTCTTAAATCTACGGAACACTCGACTGTATAAATCAAGGTCTGGGTAACAGAATAATAATGATATAGGTACAGTCGAGTTCATTAATATGTTGGCATTTTTGACAGGCTGTTGACCTTTATTATAAAGCCATATAGGTTGATGAAATGAGCTGTCAAAAGTGCCGACATATTAATGAACTCGACTGTTCCTATCCGTGGTTTGGTTTTATCTTGGTTTCTAAGACAATATTTGTAAAGGGTTCCCACTAATTTTGCAAAAAAAGATTTTATTTTTGTTTGACGCAATTGAATTGCAGTGCACAAAAAATATAATATGAATAACTTTCAAAAGTTTAGTAATTTTTTTGTTTAAAATTTCATCAGGACTTTCATCTTCTCGGACGAAATCAAACCCGCGACCTTTGGAAGTTCAGTCAATCCGTCCAATGCTCTGCTACCGAGTCACTGGCATCGTCAAAATAATCTATTTCATTAAGCTTAATAATAAAACTATCATCACTTTTTCAAAAACTATAATTTCATTAAAATAGTCCTATCCATCAGCCATTTTTGATGTCTCCACTGCTGGGGCACAGGCCTTCCTTATGGGTGGTAAGGAGGATGGGCCATAACCCACCACGCGGGCCCAATGCGGATTGGTGGGTGTTAACGACTGCAAATGCAGCCGGGACCAACGGCTTAACGTGCCTTCAGAAGCACGGAGGAGCTCGAGATAATACATTTTTGGTCACCCATCCCATGACCGACCCTTGCGAACGTTGCTTAACTTACGCAATCGCTGGGTCAGGCACTAAACCACTGCGCCACCGAACTCCTCATAAAATAGTAACAAAAGTTAAATTTAATTACAATATAAAACAGTGAATAATTTATTATCGGGACACTTATCTAACATTAAAATTAGACAAAGGACGCGAACATTCGCATTTGAAGGGTTTCGCTAAGAAATAGTAAAGCGCCCAAAATTAATTAATAACAAAGAGAACTTACAATGACAAATTGTATACGCAAATGTTACTGTTCTGCTGTTTTGTTTGGAGAAAATGAAGAATAGAGATGTGACTGAGCAAGACCTGACTAAAAATATCGATAACTAAGTTATTAAAAAAACATAACCCTTTCTTTGCAGTCGGGTAAAAAGAAATAAGTACATATTATATTATGGGCAACAGCGTCGTAAACAATACGGAGCGCCATATTGTTTACATAGACAACGTTCTACGCCGCTGAATTACGGCCGTAAGTATATCATCCTAAGAAACCCTAGCTTTAGCAAAACAAATTGTGTTCGCGTATCACCGCGCTGCTGCACGAACTAAACGTATGTTGTATTGTAACGGCGCAACTGCGACGAGTGCAAGCGATTTTAACCTTTTGGGGTATTTACACGGAGCGACTAGGCAGGCAACTTGGCAGGCGCCTTAAGTCAATTATCTCTTTTTATCGCCAACGCTTGTAAAATCTAATCGCCACCTCATTTATAAAGTTTGCGATTAGATTTTGCAAGCGATTGTCGATAAAAAGTACTAATTTATTGACTAAAGTCACCTGTCAAGTTACCTGCCAAGTCGCTTCATGTAAATACTCCATTAGTGATTAATCGACGGTCTTGCCCATGGTTCAATAATTTAAAACATAATAATATCGTAAACCATGATGAATAGTAATGTCATTCACTCTTAATCAGTTACTTTTCTACAAAGCGTCTTTTATAGTAATTCAATAAATGAGCATCTAAAAATATTTACTTACTGAAATAAAGCTTTGTGAAAAAAAAATGTTAAAAATCTTTATAAATTATCGACATCGGTTAAGCACATCACTAGATAACCCTACAGCCTCTATAGTGATTAATTTAATATATTTTGCCTTTGCATCGCCAACAGAGATTATTGTTGATCTCAACTGTCAAAATACCAACATGTGAAAAACGTTCATAGAGATGAGTGAAATCTGTCTATCCTTAACAAGAACACAGCTGCTCAAAAAAATCTATATTCAATAGTAGTTTATGATACAAGGTTGGTAAGGAGGTTTTTAAAACGAGTTGACGTTTTATAAGCCCGAGCCGTAGGCGAGGGTTTATAATCGTCACGAGTTTTAAAAAACCTTAACAACCGTGTGCCATACTACGTTTTTCAATACATTTGCGAGAAAACATTATAGGTACTGCTGAAATTGTAATCTATACATATAATAAAACTGTAAATTCAAAATATTTGTGCGCGAATTACGCAAAAACCGCTAAACGAAATTTGATGTATTTTTCACAATTTAGTAGATTGAGGTCCAACTTAAAATATAAGCTATGTTTCATCAAATTCAGGTGGGTGGTACCAGGGAAACAGCTTGAACTCTGCGTAGTACTAGCTTTCATACACTAAAGGGGTCATTTTAAACTGGTTGCAATATTTTTCTACTGTCCACGCGGATGAAGTCGCGGGCGGAAGCTAGTAGAAATTAAAAAAAACGTTCGTAAACAAAAACGCACGGCGCCGGCGTGCGGTAAAATCAACTTTCCGCACGCTGTACTACTCCGTAAACAAAAACGCACGGCGTGCGGTAAAATCAACTTTCCGCACGCTCGACTGTCATCGTAAACTTACATTTTCGAGCAACTGTATTGAAAAAGTAATTTTTCATTGTAACTTTCATGTAACTTGAATTAAATTATACACATTATCGTAAAGTTGTGAATGTATTAAACAAGATTAATCGCACTCACATATTATAATGCTAAAATAATTATTTTGCGAACATTCAAAGTTATGTCGAACAAATCACAACGCACGTGCGTGTGATGTGATGTTAAACTTTACTGAAGCAAGTTATCAAACGAGGCTTTTATTGGCAGCCATTTTTTTTCTATTCTTATGGCAACCCAAAAAAGAAGTCAAAGTCAAAATGTCTTTATTCAAATAAACTCAATAATTAAGGTCAGTATATTCCAAAAACTCTGTCTCTGTCTTTTTCTTTACGTGTGAAGACTAATGAAAATAACCTCACTTTTTCATTTTTTCAATGTTTTTGTTGTTATTTTGAGCATAAAGACATTTTTTGAAAAAGTAACCGTTGAATATTCTTCCATATGTGATTACCTATTTTTCTATATATTTTTCGTGAATAAGGGATTGATAAACTTTAAGTATAATCCAAAAAATATAAAATTTATGAAACTTTTCTTTTTCTTTGCATATTTTTTTAGTCGAGTGAAGATACGCATATCGTATTTTTAACCGTAAAATAATCAAGATCGTTAATGAAACTTCAACATATATTTTTATCTGCTAAAAAATAAAGAATATACTGGCCTTAAGCACTTTTGACACTTTTTAATCGTCCACTTTACTACCACCCGTTCCCGACTTTTTAACTGACAAGAAGAACGGGCGCAAGAAAATTATCAGCTTTAACAAAAGTAACGATATATACAAACTTATATCGTTACCAAATACAGTTCAACAGGATTATTGGCAACAAAGTAATTATACTAGCAAGTTATGTGTTACATAATTTCCACGCAAGATAAAAAGCATAGAAACTGTGGATCTCTTAGGTCTAGGTACCCTAAATGAAATAGACATGCATGGCCACATATTTATGGAGTAAGAAATTGCAACAGCATAACTTATTGCAATAGGGATGTTGACTTATGAATAAAATAACGAAATACTAATAAAAATCGTAAACATATTAAACTTTTAGAGTAGCTTGTATACCTCTTAGTTTTATATATTGCATATTATTTGTTTTATGACCCTTCAAAGTTGGGTGGACAAGTTCATTTAAAAAGTATAAAATTTATTAAAATAAATGATACCTTTAATTAGTCCGTAAAATGTATAGCAAATTTGTCGAAGAAACCATTTTGATAAACACAATATTTAATATAGCTGCTGAACAAATTTCCTATGCGTTGCATACAAACTAGCACGGCGTGACCTCATAACGTGCAAGCCATTAGTATGGAGCGTTTTTGATAGAGTCCATTTGTGCGCATTTCACACTGTGATATCTCCGGCAGTTTTCATGCTAGCGAATTAATTCTTTTACCAACGTTTCTTTTTTGAGAGGTAATTTATGTAACATAATATAAAAAAAAATAGTCAACATCCCTATTGCAACAGCATTTAGCAGCATTAATATCTGGTTTCTAAAGGTTGACTGGGAGATAATGCTTTTAACATTAAGTCTGCCTTTTGTAGCATTTTTTTTTATAAATGTACTTACAATAATATTTGTTAAATAAAAATAAATAAATTAGTTGACATAAATATTGTGTTATAAAGAATAACGTCTAATAAAAAAATGTGATTATAATCAAGCATTTATTCGTCTCGCGTGCCACCTCGATACAACTTCAAACTTCTGTATTAGTAAGAATGCTTATTCATTGATTGTCCTTTTCGTAAACTTCGCAATTTAAACCTTACGTTGTTGTATTAAGAGCTGTTCCAATACCTGCGTGTGGTCACGTCGGTTTTTATATTTGGAGTTCACAATGAGCGGAACCATTGATATTGTTAAAGGAATGTCTTGTAGATGACAATGAATTCATAATAATGCAACACTTGATTGCATTCTACATTATTATAAAAAAAACTTTAGCAATATTTTATTTGTACTTATTTATTAGTTATTAATCTTGTTTTATTATGCCTATCAACAAACAACCAAATACTTATTAACTTCCTTGATAAAAAATTGATGGCCAATCGCGAAAAAAAAACTGCTTTTTTTTCATACAAAAATTAATAACGAAAATATTAAAATGTAAAAAAAAATAATAACGAAAATATTAAAGAAACAGCAGATTTTTTTTGTGATTTTAGAGTTAGTCCCATAGAAAAGTTGTTCAGTTTTATGATCCCTATCTCTATCTACCCTAATCGGCATTAGGGTTTTTTTTTACTTTGTATAATCTAGTTTTAATTTAATTAAAAGATATATGTTGTTATACCAGATCCTAAAAGAGGAAGCTAGGGTTTCCTAGGATGACGGTGCCGTCATATTACGGCCGTAATTTAGCGGCGTAGAACGTTGTCTGTGTAAACGATATGGCGCGCCGTATTGTTTACATAGACAACGTTCTACGCGGCTAAATTACGGCCGTAATATGACGGCATCGTCACCTTAGGAAACCCTCTTTCATCATCATCATCATCATATCAGCGCACGACACCCACTGCTGGGTATAGGCCTCCCCTAAGGATCTCCACGACGATCGGTCCTGCGCTGCCCGCATCCAGCGGCTTCCCGCGACCTTCACCAGATCGTCGGTCCACCTTGTCGGGGGCCTACCCACGGAGCGCCGTCCGGTGCGCGGTCGCCATTCCAGAACCTTTCCGCCCCAACGGCCATCGGTTCTTCTCGCTATGTGTCCCGCCCATTGCCACTTCAGCTGACCTCTTTAGTCCGAGTCTAACTACCTAAAGCAGGTACTTTACGAACGGTACCACAGAATACATAATAGTACCTACAAGTAAGTAGGTGCGTTGTTAAAACTTTTCATACACAGCTGCGCATAGAAGCATCTACATCTGGACTTGGCCCTGTACTGTTTGTGTTTATAGTTTGCAGTCTAACGTAGTCTGGCGTTCCAAACTAAAGTTAAGGGTTGCCGAACGCGCATATAAAATTAATCACCTAAAAATGAATAAAAAAAACAAGAGATTATTGAGAAATCGTTCCATGGGAGAGGTAGACCACTCTTGCAAGACGTAGACGTCCTGCGATATATAGGTACCTAATAGGTACTAGAAAGTGGAACTTGTTATGTGAGTCTATCTTCTAGGCAGGCGCGTTTCATCGTAGATCGCATCCATCGCTTACCATCAGGCGTGATAGCGGTTTCGTTTGCCTATCTATCATAAAAAAAATCGTTATGATGAACCCAAGGAAAAAATGCATTGTAACAAAAAAAAACGTTCGAACGTATCTCTTTGATCACAAACGTTTCAATTATCATTCAAAGTTATAAGCAAAACAGAATAATCCTGAATACTGATACTGAATATGTCTTCTAAAGTATAATATTGTATGGTATATTTTCACTGTGATTCCATATTGTCAACAAAAATCATATTCATGTGATTCACCAAAACAAATGAAATTCAGATAGGCCCATATATGAATGTTTATTTGTATCGGGTGGCAGCCCTGCGGCGCATGCATAATTTCGATATCTCTCGTCTGTGTTATATGCCGAACTTCGACAACTACGGCGGGAACAGACGCCTTTCTCCGAAATTAATGAGGGCTTTTCAAAGTGACATTTAAAAAATAAAAATAGTAACTATTTGCCTCACTAGATGGCGTTGATGGAAAGAGAAGTGTCAAAATTGGCTTTTAAAAATAAACGGCCTGTACCAAAGAGGAACGCTGACTGACATCTGCCCAAAGAGAAACATTTTAGGGTTACATCTGCCTGCCTACCTGAGTACCTACTCTTCGAAGCTTAGTAAAAAAAATCACATTGACACATACATTTTTATCAACGCCATCTATCGAGCCTACAGTTTAAGAGATCTCGTACATTCTCTTTAATTTATTGAAAAGCCTATTGAGTTAATAGAAAATGTAAACTTGTCCGACAATAAAAAAAAATGTTATAGAGTCTGTCCGATTTCTTTTAAGAAGTAAAATAGACAACGTAGTTAAATATTTTAATAATAAGAGTCATTGTTTATGAGTGCAGGACTGGATCCAAAATGATTTCCACGGTATTTCTTTTAACTGGTTTATTGAGCCCAGATCTCTCACAATTAATTAAAATGTAAAGTAATACAAAAAAGATGGCGAGCCCATCCAAAAGCCTTGTAGGTATGTAGTAGGTATAATATCCTTCCGGTGTTGTTAGTTCAATGAACATCTTGTAGGAGGCGCTAATGTTGCGATCGCCGCTGCCAGCGCCCTCGCGTTGGTGTTGTGGTGATGTCACAACAGTCATAAAAACCCGAGATCAATCAATGCATTCCAAAAGGAGCGTTATGGCACAGCATTAGGAACTAACTAGGAGAGAAGATAGAGGACATTTTCTTACAAGTAGGTACTTTGTCATAGCAACTTTGTGACTCAGGTATCAGTTTGAAACGTTTGGAAAAAAGTTAGTACGACAAAGTACGTAATCGTTCAGCGACTTTTATACAAAAGAAAGTTGTGATTTTTCACAAAAGCTTCCAACTCTGCTCATTATTACGACACAAAAAACCTGGTTATTGGTAATATATTTATCACATACTATGAGAATTCAAATGAGTGCATCATAAAATATAGTTCAACAAGAACATAAAGCGATCAAAACAACCATTGGGTAACGTAATAAATAACAAATACAAGAAGAGAAAAAATTATATTTTCTATTTAATGGTCCTCGAGGATAGACCATAAATACCTTTAACGATTTAACGATAATGCTTTCAATTTAAAAGTAGCATCTACTTATCTTTAGGTAACCTTGAGCTGTTAGTCTGTACAGAAATTTTCGTATTAATGTCGACTTCCATCTCAATCAATTTATAAAAGTTTTACTTATCTGTAAAAAAATCCGTTTACGTCTTTTGTTGTAATTCAACTTCTGTTTTGTTGTGCATTAATGCCTCACTCACAAATTGTAATTAACGTTTTTCTTATTTTGTTTATACCTGTTTGTGGGCTTATAATGTAAACGTCATTATTATAATACTGCAAAACTAAATTGAAAATTCTAATTTACAGATTATTCGAAGAGAACGCAGATCTCCTGCACCTGTTCGAGAAATTCGGCGAACTGCACACTTTCGAGGCACAAACAATGTCCACGGAGTTGGCCGAGCATGCCACGAAGGTGATGCACACGTTAGACGAGGGCATCAAGGGGCTGAAGGATATTGATGGCTTCTACGCTTACATCAGGCACATAGGGGCCACGCACCACCAGGTGCCTGGCTTTAAAGCTGAGAATTTCTGGGTTTGTATATTTTTAGAGACACTTTTCTCGATTCTATCATGAACAGTTACAAATATACCCGTAATGCCGAGTATGGTAGATAGGGACCATCAAACTGAACAACTTTTACTATGGGACCAACTCTGAAATCGCGAAAAAAAATTTGCTAAATATAATATGTATGAAACAGCATAGTAAAAGTTCAGTTTGATGGTCCCTATCTATCTACCATATTCATTCATTTCATTCATTCATTTATTTAATCACAACATAATATTACAAATTATATTCGTTGCATCATGACTTCTTATAAGGTATTAGTGAAAAATTTACACATTTAAATTACTAACAATGGAGAGAAAGAAAGAAAAATAACATTCACTTTAAAAACACTACTAAATTAAATAACTAATGCCTAAAAATCTTTAATAAAATATGACTAAATATAAAAAACATAAAGATATTAAAAAAACAAAACAACAATTTGGCAACTAAAATTTCTCTTCGAAGTATTCTTTTTTAAGTAAGCATTACGGGTATTTTTATAACACGTTGTATATAGTGTAATAAGCTTCGTTTATAATAACATAACTGCTAATGCCACATGTATTGCGTTAAAAGCTCAGAGTATAACTCCTGATTTGCGTGTGAAAAGATGTAAATACAAACTACGCCCACGGAGATGACTGAACACGCCACAAAAGTGATGCACTTTATTGTTTGGGTTCGAGTAAAAAATAAAATTGCTATAGAGATTTCAAATGCTTTTAATAGCTTCCATAATAATGACAAAGAAAAAAAAATTTACGTACCTCACCCAGATATTTTCTCGTATAAGTCCATTTTATCCCCTATCCGGTATGATTTTAATTCAAAATAGCGAAATTCGAAACACGTAGAAACTTGATCCTTTCTAACGGTTACCAGGAAAATCACAACGTTTCTTTTTATAAGGCTTTTAGCTGCTTTTATAATATCCAGATAGCAAATACAGAGTTATATTGCGAAAAATCGTCTTCCAATTTTATAACAACATTAACATCAAAAAAAACCGACTTCAAAAAACCTGAAAATGAAAACAAAACAGCTTCAAAATTAAATACCTCTAAAAAGCAAGAAATAATATTCAAATCACTAGATACGCATATCATTGTAATAAAACACATCTATTTAAGTCGGGTGGGGCTGAAGTTCAACTTCTTTATTTATTCTAAAAGCCCCACCCGACTTCATTAGATGTGTTTTATTACAATGATATGCGTATCTAGTGATTTGAATATTATTTCTTGCTTTTTAGAGGTATTTAATTTTGAAGCTGTTATATTTTTAGTGTAAGTAAGAACCTCATGTATTTGGTAGATAATTACTTTAGTTTTTTATATTTAGTTTATTTAGGTAAGTACATAAAACATGGGTAGACCCCGATCTTAAGATTTTTTAAATTTAACTTTTTGTGGTAAGTATGGTATATTTAGCGATATTATCTAAATTACAATAGTCTTACGTCAATGGCTCATCACCTTTTACAAAATACTGGTTTTCCCGACGCAGGGCCGTTAATTCTTGAGGAGTTCTCCTGGTACTTTACTATCAGCTCCACTTCACCATATGCATTATGATGAACCACATAAATAGCCTAGCAACCATATTAAAGTAATCGTATCGCACCAGTGAGATACTTAGTATAGTACCTATTGAATAGTTCCGGTGATCATCTATGGTCTTCATCATCAGTTCCACTTCACCAAAATGGTACTTTTCGAAAGCAAATGCACGTGTTACTTAAGAAAAAGCAAAATCGCTATGGGTTTGCCTATAATATTTGAAGAGTTCCCTTGATTTCTCCAGGATCCCATCATCCAATTTCAAAATTTAAAAAATGGGACCAGCTTGAAAACATACCTGATGTTATAACGTTTGAATCATTTCAATCGGTTCAGCCGTCTTCGAGTAATCGGTGTACATACAAAAAACAAAAAAAAACAAAAAAAAACGGGTCGAATTGAGTACCTCCCTCCTTTTGAAGTCGGTAAAAAGAATCAGATATATTTCGTTTTTTGAAGAGATAAGAACTTAAAAATAAACTTGTATTGGTGGCGCAGTGGTTTAGTGCCTGGCCCAGCGATTGCGGAAGTTAAGCAACGTTCGCAAGGGTCGGTCATGGGATGGGTGACCAAAAATGTATTATCTCGAGCTCCTCCGTGCTTCGGAAGGCACGTTAAGCCGTTGGTCCCGGCTGCATTTGCAGTCGTTAACACCCACTAATTGGGCCCGTGGGGTGGGTTATGGCCCGTCCTCCTTACCACCCATAAGGAAGGCCTGTGCCCCAGCAGTGGGGACATCAAAAATGGCTGATGGACAATACGTCAGCAATTAACTTTGTTTGAATAGTTAGTATCTGGGTCAGGCCAGGAATTTTGCCACAAATAGCGCAAGGGTGGTGTCGCAAAATAGTAGCGCAAAATTATTAAGGAGCACATACATTGATGTGATTTTATATAACAAACTGTATCTAGGTACTTGCAAGAGGATTTGCATCACACCAGAAAAAGAAACATGATGTTGGTACCTATGTAAGTAGGTATGTTTAATTAATAATTGAAACCTCTACTCTACGCGTTCCCGAGAAAAAAGTCATAACAAACAGAAGGGCAACGAAATTATCTTTTATGTGTCTTTT
Organism: Agriphila straminella; assembly: GCA_950108535.1. NCBI lineage: Eukaryota > Metazoa > Arthropoda > Insecta > Lepidoptera > Crambidae > Agriphila > Agriphila straminella. The sequence continues at coordinate 1,068,280 of OX467321.1, read as the reverse complement.
TTTCCTTTAGAGGTACAAACTTTTAAATAGGTAGTAGGTACCTACATTATTTGAAGTAAGTAGGTACTACACCTGAAAAGCAGAATAATAAATAGCACACCTGAGTAAATTGATAAACATTTTGTATTCTATAGACTTTACCAAACATAATAAAGCACTTGTATTTATGTTATGTATTATTATTACCAACAAATCAATTAATAATGCTAGTCATGTTTCTTTAGCGGAATTACAGCTAAAAGTAGGTAATTTCAAAAACACTTGCAAACCTAGTGTGCATGCCCTATTATTCAATAGCGTAAAAAAGTGGCGCAATTTGGTATCGCAAAGTGGCATAAAGTCAGTTTTGCGGTACCGAGGCACAAATGAAATCGATTATAACACTTAAAATATACTATTTTACAAGGCTAATTTAACTTTATACAGATCATACACATCTAATTAAACCATGCACAACCACAATTATAAGTTTTAATCAAAAACTTAGCTTGAAATCTAAAAAAATGCACTCCGCAAAGAAGGTGACACTTTTCACTTTGATCGCCTGTGTCACCAAATTGACAAAAAATATGGCCGTCAACGCTGTATTGACCTTAGAGTACGTTACTTTAGTGTTGCCAGCACTTAAAAATCATTTTACTAAATGTTTAAAAACTAAAAATGGATGATAATGGTTGCGCAACATAAGTAGTGCAAAGAAATCGTTTTTCTACATTTTTTTGTTATTGCCAAAAATTTATCTTTTTTCTTAGGAAACACGCAAAGATATTAAAGGCATGGCTAACTGATTATTGTTTTATAACGTCAAATCAAACAGCTTATTAATATGTTAAGAAATGATCATTTTATCGATGTTTAAACTGTACACCTACCCATGCGGATTCGCAGTTTTTGTGAAAAAATCGTCACTTTTGGGGGGAAAATGTCAAATAGTTTTCCTAATTTATAAACTTATCCAATTATCTTTAGCTGCCGTGGTTCGTTATTTCTTAGGAAACAAGATGATAACATTGAGAAATTTCTAAGAGTACTATATTTAAAATTAAAGGAGGCGGAGACTTTTGTCACCTGGAATGTGGCAAAATCCCTGGCCTGACCCATCTATAGTTACTTTATGTATAAAAATATACAATACTTACTAAAGTTTATTTCGTGACACAAAACGAAAGCTTTTCAAAACTTATAAAAGCTTTCAAAGCCTTAAAATTAGACAATAATCATTGTAACTACTAAAATATTCAATTAGTACTTATGTATGTACTTAGGTACCTCTACCTATTTCTTTTACTGAAATTTTTCTTGCAATAGAAAGAAAAGAAAGAAAGAAAGAAAATACATATTTACAATTTATTTTGAACAACACACAACGATACACAACATCACAAAGACAATACAAAAACTAAAACACATCAAAGGCTAATTAACAATAACATTGCGCATCGTCGCATGATGTCAAAACTGTACTCCGCTCAGTATAAGCAGCAGGCAAGGCCAGCTGCACTGATATTCTGCCGAGCACCGTAATGACATCAGGACCGAATAACACAGAATTTAAACAAATAATTATATAAAAGTTTTTAAAAATATAAATAAACACATTCTTTCTTAATCTGTGCAGTGCATTTCAATAGTCTGTGGTCAAGCGCACACAAACTTAAACTAATCTATGACACGAAAAAGGCGGGAAACGTTTGACTTGTCGGACGCGTTTTTTGGTGTAAAATTTTATTTAATTAATCTATAGTGTTATTGGTGATCAGAATTACTTGATTTTATCTTATTTGTATCTAATTTTATATATAGTGTGTAAATTATATTAGTTTAATAGTGTAGATAGCTGAAAATTGGTAAGTCGAGGCTTTCATTATGAATGATCCTCCTGACCCGGGGGACATAGTTCCCCCGGCAGGAAAGTACGTTACAATAGTATCCAATGAGTCGGGAATGGAAACCGATGGTTCTTTTACTACAAGGTCACGTAAACGTAGTCGCATACACGTATGTAAACAATGCAATAAAAAGCGTCGTCAAGGTTTGGACTCTAGAACAGACAGCCATAATAATTGTCAATGTACTGATTTATCTCCTAAACAAGAGTACAATTCCATTAAAGATAAGACCCCAACACCCGTTGTTAAGGAATTAAATACATTGGTTTCCAATCCGGATCCTACAACAGTTTCAACTCCTTCGCCTATACCCGCACCCTCACCTATAGGACGTTTACTTTATAATGAAACCGATATTTCACCATATGTTGTTCATGTCCAGAAAATACAAGCTGCCCCTAATGATGGCACTTCACTGCATCCTGTGACATTTGGTCATTTTCTGAAAACTAATTGCGTACAAGATATTGTTAATGGGAGTGTTAAGCGTATTGGCCGTAACAAACTTTCTATAGCCTTTTCATCTCACAAGTCTGCTAATTCTTTTCTGAGTAATCAAAACTTAGAAGCTCACAAAATGAAAGCCTTTATCCCAACATTTAACGTAACAAGGATGGGACTCGTTCGTGGCGTCCCGGCAGAATGGTCTCCCGAGGAAATACAGGAAAACATCTCTGTACCAATTGGTTGTGGTAAAATAATAAAAGTGAGACGCATTAATTTTAAAATAATTCAAGATGGATCTGCAATATGGAAGCCTTCACAATCCATAGTGGTGACTTTTGATGGCCAGGTGCTACCAAAACGAATTTTCATGTGTTTTAATGCTTTACCCGTTGATCTATACATTTTCCCAACAATACAATGTTTCAACTGTTGTCGTTTTGGACACACTAAAACCCAGTGTAGATCTAAACCCAGATGTTTCAAATGTGGAGACAACCACTCTGGTGACTCCTGTAATAGAGAAGAAAACTATGATGCCTTTTGTTGCTCTTGTGAAGGTTCCCACTTTGCAACAAGCAAATCTTGTCCAGAGTATAATAGACAGCAGGAAATTAAAAATTACATGGCTCACAACTGTACATCTTATGCAGAAGCTTCTAAATGTTTCCCTAGTGTCTCAAAATTATATTCCAAAGTTACTGCTAAAAACCTCTCTTCTACTGTGTCTAAATCTAATCAATCTGTCCAAAATAATATAATTAACAATAGACCGGAATCGGTTTCATATAAGAAGACTGTCTTTCTCAAACCCCGTTCTCCTCCTAAAGTAAGCGAAGGTTATGACACTGAAGCTCATAATAACATTCTTAGGGAATATGATATACCTTCACCTAATAATGGGTGTGGTTATAGTCAAACAGAAAAAGAGCTTGATTCTAAAAATATATCCCTACCTGAACTAATAAAATTAATTCTCAATTTGCTTACCTGTTTTATCAGTAATAATAACAGTAACAACAATTCACCGTCCAACGTTGCCTCTATCATTAGTAACTTTATCCAAATCCTCCAAAATGGACAGTCGGGCTAAAATATTGCAATGGAACTGTCAAAGCATACTTGGTAAAAAAAGTGAAATAATTTATCTTTTAAATAAGTTTGACCCTTTCATGTTTTTCTTATCAGAAACATGGCTTAAACCACATCAAAGATTTAAGGCCACTGGATACACTACTCTTCGTCAGGACAGAGATGATGGCTATGGCGGAGTGGCTATACTTATAAAAGACTCAATATCTTATTCCATAATACCTATACCATCTCATCATAAAGAAATTTCTATATTTGCCATACAAACTTATAATATATGTTTTGTTTCTATATACATTTCTCATCCATCTATACCTATACTCAATGAAGTTAAACAAATTATTTCTAACTTACCTAAGCCCTTTCTGGTACTAGGTGACTTTAACTGTCATCATCAGTGTTGGGGCAGCTCTAAGACAAATAATTATGGAGAAGAAATGATAGATATTATTGATTCTCTTAATATATGTATTTTAAATACGGGTAAGGTTACTCGCTTAACAAAATTAAATGAGATTGATAGTGCAGTTGATCTTTCTTTATGTTCTCCATCTCTTGCAAGCTCTTTACTATGGGATACACTTTCATCTGTTTATGGCAGTGATCACTACCCCATCATCATAACCTTCCCATTTGATAAACCTGTAAATATAAAACGTACTTCTCATCTAAAACACAAGCTTCCTGAAAAGGATAGTAAAGATTGGGAAAAATATAAATCTAGTGTACAGTCCAAACTATCTCTACTTCCAGTTGTGACTAGTGGCTCTGAGATAGAGAGTGCAAAGGCATTAGGTGATGTTCTTATTGAAGCTGCTAATGAAATCTTTCCTCAAAAAAGAGGCTTCAATAAAATTCCTTCGCCTCCATGGTGGGATAGCGAGTGCACCAGTGCAATAAAAAACAGAAAAGAAGCTGAAGAAAGGTATAAAGAGGACATGTCAGATGGTAATTATGATTTAGTGATTAAAGCCATAGCAGATACTAAGAAACTTTTCAAAAAAAAGAAATTTGAAGGCTGGCGTTCATTCTGTTCATCAATTTCCCCAAACACTCCACCGAGCCTAGTTTGGCAATACATCAACAGATTTAAATCTGCCACTTATAATAAGCCTTCCGCAATAATTCCAACAGAATTAGCCGATTCTTTTATGGACAAATTAGCTCCCCCTTGGGTAGCTGATAACAACAATCTCACTTGTCCTCTCTTATCACCTCATAACCTAACAGGTCTCAGCACCCCGTTTACTTTGCACGAACTAAAAGGAATCCTCCACAATTCTAAAAACTCAGCTCCAGGGAATGATGGCATACCGTATGCATTTCTTGAAAACGTTTGCGATGATACATTAAACTATTACTTGGATCTAATAAATACAGTGTTGTTAACAGGAAACATTCCTCCATCTTGGAAACAACAAACAGTGTTGCCCTTCTTAAAACCAAATAAACAACCAACCGATGTTGCAGGATATCGGCCCATTGCATTATCATCTGTACTAATTAAGTTAGCCGAGCACCTGATAAAGAATCGATTAGAATGGTTCTTAGAAAGTAAAGGGCTTTTAGCAAATACTCAATTTGGTTTTAGAAAGGGAAAAAGCACTATTGATAATTTAGCCATTCTGACCTCAGATATCCGCATTGCTTTTTCCAATAATAACTCGCTTTTAGCCGTATTTGTAGATTTATGCTCTGCCTATGATAACGTCCTCCTGAATGTCCTAAAAATTAAACTAGAATCTTTACAAATTCCTCCAATTTTCATACATTTTATTCTTAATATGTTGTCGGAACGAACAATAACTTTAAATGTAAATGGCCGTAGTTTTTCTAGAACTGTTTCCAAAGGTCTCCCTCAGGGATCTGTTCTCAGTCCTATTTTGTATAATATTTACACCTACGATCTACAGTCCCATATTTGTGTAAATGAGAACATTAAAATTCTACAGTATGCTGATGACCTATTATTATATAGCGCAAATTCTTCCATAAATATTTTGCAGTCCACTTTGTCAGTTGTATTAGCGAAACTAAAACAGTGGATGGATATGAATGGCCTTCAATTGTCAGCCTCTAAGAGTGCGGTTGTCCTTTTTTCCCGTATGAATAAACCACCAGATATCACTTTGAGTTACGATAATGCAACCATACCGGTTAAGGCTCATGTTAAATTCTTGGGTGTAGTTTTGGACGCTAAATTAACGGGTGCTCAACATTGCGACTATGTCATTGGAAAATGTGAAAGATTGATAAATATGATAAGATGTTTAGCGGGCGTATGGTGGGGAGCTCATCCTTATTCATTAAAACTTATTTATAATGCTCTCATTCGAAGCGTGTTAGACTATGGTACATTCTTACTGGAGCCAGGAAACATTACAGCTTTCAAGAAATTAGATTTAATTCAATTCAAAGCCTTACGAATAATAATCGGTGCCATGAAATCTAGCCCTACCAATGCATTGCAGGTCGAATGCTGCGACCCACCACTGCATTTGAGACGGCAATTTCTATGTGACAAGTTCTTTTTCCGTACCGTACAGTTTTCCAATCATCCTTTACTTGACAAACTCGAGTGTTTATATGAGTTGTACCAAGAGTCAAGTTATTGGACTAATAAATCTCCTCCATGTCTTTTAATTAGCTATCAAAAATATTTATCTTTAAACTCTCCTACTCATCGATCTAATTTCCTTCCTTTATTTAGTGTCAGTTATGATTCATTAATTTATCCTTTAGTCATCCATCTTAATTTCGTCAAAAACGGTAACGCTAAAACTGAATTCAACCAACTTGTTGAATCTAAGTTCAAGGATTTCCATTTAATATTCACTGATGCTTCTAAGCACTCCACCTCCGAGTGTGTTGGCATAGGAGTGTACCATTCTCAATTTAATATTGTACAGAAAGTTAAGCTACCACCCGAGTCATCGGTCTATTCTGGCGAATGTTTAGGAATTTTAAAAGCTGTTGAATACATAAAAATTATGAAACTAAACAAGGCTGTTATATTTTCAGATTCGAAAAGCTGTTTACAGGCTTTACAGAAAAATCCATTTACCTTAAAACTATATTCTCCTTTAATTTTCAATATCAGACAAATCACAAAAAAATGTCTGGATAAAGGCTTACACATAGAATTCGTGTGGATTCCGGGACATTCAAACATAGATGGCAATGTAATCGCGGATAAACTTGCTCACGATGCGGTGTCTTGTGGAGATGTTTATCCCTATCAAAATTATTGTCAAGATCTGTTAGCACTTCCTAAAACATATTTACAGGATAATTGGAATAACGCATGGAAATACAGCCAGCAAACAAGGGGCAGATTTTATTCTCAAATACAAAAAAATATTCCCACGAAACCTTGGTTTTCAATAATGAAGTTTGGCAAAATGGAAACTTCTATCATCACTCGCTTAAGATTAGGCCATGCCTGTACACCATCGCATCTTGCCAAGCTCCATATCGTTAACGACCCCGGGTGTGAGTGCGGGTTGGACGAGGGAAATCCAAACCATATTATATTAGCTTGTCCTAAATACGACAGAGATGATTTCTGGAAAGACCTACTTACGCTACGTGTTCCATTCCCGACCAGTATTGTGACTCTATTATCTTCTAATGATCGCAATGTATATAAATGTATAATATCCTTCCTTATCCTTAACAATATTAAACTCTAAAACTATGTATATAATCCTAGATATGTAAATACCTACCAAAAAGTTTTCCTGATCCCATCTAAATTATTCCGATATCCTAATTATATTTCCTAATTCCGTTTCCCTAATTTTTACTCGACATTGGCAAATGTACAAATCGTACGAGCCAAAAAAAAAAAAAAAAAAAAAAAAAAAAAAAAAAAAAAAAAAAAATCTATGACACAAACGCAAACTTTGACACATGACAGTTCAGTTCAGTCAGACTAGTCTGGTTTATTCTGCAAGAAACGTAGACAGAGGAAGAAATAATTTAATTTTACCACCATACCTCCACACATTTTAATTAAAACAAAACATGGACACGTAGTGGGGTGGACACGTAGTGGGGTGGACACGTAGTGGGGTGGACACGTAGTGGGGTGGACACGTGGACAATAGATTTGTCTCTTAATTAGATGAAAAGGAAAACCAACTGCCTAATTTTGTTTAGATAAATATAAACAGCAGAATCAAAACCTCACCTTTGACAACAGCAACATCAACAGAAGCATAGATTAGTATATTAAAAGGGGAACAGAAGTAATAGTGTTGTCCGTATTTTATCAAGATTTTTTTTTTTATTTACAAAGTAAGAAAATAATTTAACGGAGTAAAATGAAAAGATCCAAAACGCTACAACGTCAATTAGCAGAGAAAACCTTCCTCCTATTAATTTAGAATCTTTTCCTTCGGGACTTATTACGGAAATATCTTTCCCTTGTAGTTGATGCAAGACTCCTGGAGCCCAATCGCGGTAATTCTGAACGATAAAACCAAAAACGTTACGTTGTCATTTAGGTTATATTTACCTAAAAATCTTTGGTTTAGCTTCATAATTTTCACTTAAATTGTCCCAGATTGTAATCTTAGACTCCTTAGGCAGAGAATTAAACAATTTTAACAAAACTAATGCGAGTATTTTTATGTAAACGAAACTGAAACGGTAACGAATTAGCTTTGGTTTTATCGTTGAAAAGTAGCGCGATTAGGCCCCTTGTGACTCTAGCAATCCAATTTTCTTTGCACCCGTACTTTTTATTTTTTATTCTATTGTATTTGTAGCCTCGACCTCGACTCGAGTTATTCAAAGAATATTGACTTGAAACGGGAAACGGAAGAGAAATTATTGGGCCTTTTTATTATTGGACAAGCAATATTGAGTAACTTACTTACATAACAATGATCCCTTTTAAATCTTCTGCAATAGAGAGTTTTAACTACCAATAAAACTTACTTAATATTTTTCCTTAGATATTAATTAGTAAAATATATAAAGACTGTGTTTGGGCTGTGTTTTCAAATTAACTTAAAAAAAATGTGCACTATTTGTAGTTTTTAGTTTTGTAGGTAAGTATTATATGAAGCAAAAATAATCTTTTGGAAGATTCATCGCTAATTAATTCAAGTCCAATAAACAAACTAGCGCTTTCTCCTGTCACCGACAAAAATATAAAAAAGACAGGCACAAAATTGAATCCATCCGACCCAGCAAAAAGCCATTTAGAAAATATCTAGCATCAAAAGAGACAGTAACACGCACTCAGCATTTTTTTCGTCTCATTATTTCTCATCTTGTTCACAATGTAATAAGAATTCTTCGGAAAATAGCCGGCACTTTTTGGGATACACTATCTTCTGTTATACAGGGTCATTCGAAACTTACCATCCAAATCTGAAAGATGTGTTCAGTCCATGAAACTGAACAACTTTCTCTAAGGCATCCATTACACGCTCATGCAAACGTCATACAATTCCATCAGTCATGAATTACGTTTGACTGTTTTTGACTGATGGAAAGTAGAAATCAACTTCATGCAACCATCAGTCACTTCTTACACGGTAGGTTATTTGTCAGTCACATTAAACGTAATAGGGATGTTGACTAATGAATAAAATAAAAAAAATAGTCAACATGCCTATTCATGACTGATGGAATTGACTGACGCTTGCATGAGCATGTAATGGCCGCCTTAGGAACACATGGCCAAATATGTAAAAAAATAAAAAACCCGCCTGCATAAAAAGACAAGTCGACTGAAAAGATGGAAACAAGATTAAATAAATATTAAAGGCAACATGTCATAATAACATGCAGTCGGAGGCATGCATAAAGAAAGTGACATTATGAATGATTGAATTATATGCCTCTGACTGCATGTTATTATGCCATGTTGCCTTTAATATTTATTTAATCTTGTTTCCATCTTTTCAGTCGACTTGTCTTTTTATGCAGGCGGGTTTTTTAATTTTTTTTATTTATTTTTTTATTTATCTCTTTTTAGTTATTATATTTTACGGTCATGATATACCTTTTTGAAATCCTTATAATAAGCCCTTTAATTTGACACCCATATTGCAGTATTCTAAAAAAAAATTTTTTTTCACTACGTATAATAGCACCATACAGCCGCCATGTTAGTTTTTTTATAACGCCACCTTCTTAAGAACACTTTGGCTGAAAAGACCAATCTAACGATATCTTAATCATAGAAATCCGTTCAGCCGTTTGAGAGATATGAGGTAATAAAGAATACTACATACAAACATACATACATACATACAAACATACTTACAAGATACGCGCGAAAAACATAACCCGCAGTCGGGTAAAAAAATCGACTCAAATCTAAGAGATCACGTGATCAATTTAGTACTAAATTCGACACATGTTTTTTGGAGAAAGTTTTTGTTTCATGGACTGGACACATCCTTGAAACTTGCTTGGTAAGTTTAAAATTACTCTGTAGGATGTCCCAAAATCCACATGGAAGGAAAGTATCTACCCTAGATATTGAAGATAGGTTAGGTACTAAATGAAAACTTCATTTTGTTTTAAAAAAAATGGGAAATACATTCAATGATTTTTTAGATACAATACGTATTATCGGTATTGTAAAAATTAAAGATTTATTTTCATATTTGCTGGGTTTGATTCCCGGCACAGACCATACAACAAGTTCTGTTATTCCTGGTTAATGCAGGTGGTTTTTCAAAAATCTTTGAATGCAGTTCCAATTATTTTTAAAATCACAATAAAGTCTTCTTTCAGTTTTCCTAACTTCAATATTGAAATTAGGTACTTTCCCTCTGTGTGGCAATGTTTTGGGACACCCTGTATATCTTGTAATAAGGGTCTCAAAACATTAATTGAACTATTGCTCAAAGATTTAATAACTCCTTTTTCAGAAAATTGTGAGATTGTTTGTACACATTATACATCAACGCTATCGTGACAAGGGTGGCAGTAACTTTTTGAAAGAAAAAATCTTTTCCGACATTTTTCTCAGTTTATTTGGATTCATTTTCCGAATGCAAGTACCTACGTCCAACTTCCATTTAGACGTACCAACGCCATACCTTCCATGGTTTAAATCTGGACGTGAAATGGACCAATAAGACTACTTAAATACCTATTAGAAAATATCGAAAAACTTAAAGTGCTAATATTTCTAACCTAACTATTTCTTTTGGTTTCAGAAAATTGAACAGCCCTTCCTCCAAGCAGCCAAGACGACTCTAGGCGACAGATATACACCAAACATAGAGAATATATACAAACTGACAATAAAATTCATATTAGAGAACATGGTGATTGGTTACGAAGAGTCTGCGCCTGAAAATGTTAACGGTCAGTCTTGACAACCTAACATTTAACATAAAGATAAGTAAATAACCGGAAGGAAAAGTTATTATAATATGTATTATGGTCATACTTATGTTTAAATTAGGATTAAGTATTGGATTTTATTACCACTTTTCAAATGAATAATTGATACCATTTCAAATATTATACTATTATAGAGGTGATATTTTATTATTACAGAAATTGTAAATTAGAAACACAGTAAGTATATTGTAAATAATTTAATAATGCAATTCATGTATTTAACTATAAATATTTATTAGGGCGTATATATATATATTATAATATTAGTAGGTAGGTAGGTACCTATTTTTCATTTTTTTACTGCAAGTAAAATAAAGATAATAAAACAATATTTTGTTTTTTTTTTAATAAATGTAATTGAAGCAACTTCACAGTACGTTAAAGTGTATTTTAATGTAGAATTAAATACTACACCGCTATTATTTATACGCCAAAAAATATATGAACCTACGCAAGCGCTTTTGGTGATTTTCAGATTTTTTTCACAGTCATCTGTTAGGTTTATACGCAATTTTAATATTTTTTTGTGGCTACAAGTTTACGTTTTCTATAAGTATAAAAAATGACCCCCCCAAAACCTTGTTTTCTTATTATGGACCCTTAAATAAACTAAAATGGTCACCTCTGATTTCAGCCGCGGGCCTTAATGTCATAAGTCCCATATAATGTCTTCATTAGGGCTTTTATTCGAGATAAGGATGGATTCGGAATTTGCTCCTAAAATAATAACTGGAGGTGAGGTTACGGGAACAGGGTCGGATTGTGCATACATTTTGAAAGGACGACACGGACTACCGCATAGGGTTGCCAGATCGCCTAGACAAAAAAACCGAACACTTTTTGTGTGACCTTTGATAAAAAATGTTCGGTGTTGATTTTTTTGTTACAATTTGACGAAACTCAAAGGGGAACCTTTAAATTTTGACCAGATCCAACAGAGAAAGCTGAGCGAGCGGGTTGGGGCCGTGCGTGGGTAGGCGAATCGCGCGGCTAGGAGCGGGGCGGAGAGCGCCCCTTTCCCCACCCGCAAGTCTTGCTTACTACCCGCCAGAATAACACAGCTTTTGCTCTGTAAATTCTCTCGTGAGTGAGATATATAATCTAGTATAGTAATCTAGTATTTAAAAAAACGGACTTTCTATTGTCCGGTTTTCTAAAATTTTCTAGACCAGACAGCCGATCAAAAAACCGTACTGTCCGGTCTAAAACCGGACATCTGGCAACCCTACTCCCGCACCAAGGGTTCTGTACTTATATATTTTTTGGTAACATACGTAATAAGAGCTGGCCCCGGAAATAGGCAGTTTACAGAGTGACGAAATCCCTCTTGTTAGTGTGCCAATTGTGCCATACTATCATTATTAATAGATCCGGACGTCTGGCGGCTTTTCAGTGGTGGGGGTGGGAGTGGTTGGGCAACAAAGGGGCTGAAAAACTGATTGAAGGTAGGTACAATACAATGTACAGGGGCCGTATTATGACCTCTTATTTCCTGGCAGTTTTCTGACTGGCTATCAATCTATCTACTGACTGGCTATCTCTTTTATTTGCTATACAGCGAGAAAGAGATGTAACTATAGCAATTCATAAACCTGGCAAGTTTTAAGAGGTTGTAATACCCCCCCCCAGAGCTCTGGATTTAGTGTGGTACTTATAATAGCCAGCCAGTTTAGATACATGATTGGCTGGCTTTTATACCACACCAAATCCAGAGCTCTGTAAACTCCTCCTTCAATCAGTTTTTCAGCCCCTTTGTTGCCCAACCACTGAAAAGCCGCCAGGTGCCCTGATCTATTAATATTGATAGTATGGCACACTAACAAGAGGTATTTAGTGACTCTGTAAATTGCATTACCTATTTCCGGGGCTAGCTCTTAGTCCATAACGGTTTTTTCCATAACTTGGGCTGATGAGACCCTGCTATGTTCTGCCAATGATCCTTGAAATGAAAATACGCCATTTCGTAACTAATAATAGCGTATTTATTTAGTTCCTGAGAAGGAAGGTCTGCAGGCCAACAAAGAGACAACTAAGTAATCTTATAAGGGTTACATTTTTTCTTTTGAGTGGGACGAACGAAACTATAGTGGGACGAAATTCAATCAATGAAATTCAATTCTCTTTCATCCAAGAGAGCGCATCTATGAAAATGGCTGAATGATCGTACACATTAAAATTTTAAGTTAAAAATCTTTTGCATGCTACATTTTTGATTATTTCATATTAAATCCGCATTTCATTTCATAAAAAAGTCTGGAACGGGTGGTAGGAAAATATAGATGATTCAAAAGTACTTAATAATTAAGTTTATTTGAATAAAGCTTATTTCACTTTCACTTTCATTAGGCAAAACTACTTTTTATATCAATAACATATGTAATAAAAGTTATTTTTCAATGGGCTTTTAGTCGTATTTCTATGACTAAATTATAAAGCTTGATTATCTTTACCAGGGTTCCTGTAGCCCTGAATGCGGCTTATTTTCGACATTGAATTATGATACTCGTAGGATAAAATTAACTGAGATTACATACAATCTGAGGCCTTTATAAAAACGCATAACTTAAGGAAATCCTGAGGGAGTAAGTATTCATATACTAACCCGCATTTAAGTTATGATAATTATACTACTAACTTTTTTCTCTTTCTGTGCGCTAACCCCACAGTTCACCAAATGGGTTTGATCCTTGGATCCTAAATCGGATCCTAGCTTCCTGAATGCAATTACACTGCTCTGAATTTAGGAGCGACTTCATATCGGGTCCGATATTTAGGATGATCTAATTAGCTCTTTAAGTATGAAAAAAATAACGCGCCTAAAAATATTCGATATAGTAATTTTGTATGGGAAATTTGTACAGCGCCATCTATCGCCGAAAAGCCAAATGAAATTTCTTTGGCGAGTACATTTATGCGCGTTTTTTGTCCTCGATAGATGGTCGTGCTAGGGTACAGAGCTAACCCTCTGCGCCATCGAGGTATCGATTTAATCACAGATGACACAGAATTTACAAAAAATGTGTTAATGTTACCTAACATTGTAAAACTGAAAACTAATGTTTACGTATATAATAATTTCACTTCACGCCAAACTTGTCATGCTAAATAGTTTATAATCTTAAACAACATCGATGTTATTTTACTTAGAGCTTTACGACAAAATTAATAAGAGCCTTATAAATAAGTACATCGAGTAACGAGATTCACTGAATTGAGTTAAAACCCGTTACGGGGATATAAGTAATAATACCTTTGTTCAAGTAATTTCATCTTCTTTTATGATTAAAATATAAGCGAAATACCTACCATACAAGAGATCTATTTCTTTTGGAGCTCTATGCTATGCATATTAACCCACACATGTATTTTGTTTGTGTGTGTGTCCATCAGCCATTTTTGATGTCCCCACTGCTGGGGCACAGGCCTTTTTATGGGTGGTAAGGAAGATGGGCCATAATCTACCACGCGGGCCCAATGCGGATTGGTGGGTGTAAACGGCTGCAAATGCAGCCGGGACCAGCGGCTTAACGTGCCTTCCGAAGCACGGAGGGGCTCGAGATCCCATGACCGACCCTTGCGAACGTTGCTTAACTTCCGCAATCGCTGGGCCACGCGCTAAACCACTGCGCCACCGAGCTCCACATCCGTATTTTGTTTACCCAGTATTAATTATTACCTTTTAAAAGTAAATCCTTATTATTATTATTTTTCACTATAAAAATCTATGGTTTGCATTAAATACTCCCTCGTACCTCTTATTAAAAATTATCACATGGATTGATAGCTGTCATAATTGTTATTGATTGTAAACTTGGGTATCATTCTTAAAATTTGCTGTGTTGTTTATAAGGAATTTTGGTTATAAAAAATGGCTTGTACAGTATGCCTGGATCCAGACAAGAAACCCTTGAAATTTGTAAGTTGCCAAAAAATTTGCATTCCCATCTTATAAACATAATACGAGGAGCTCGGTGGCGTAGTGGTTTAGCTCCTGGCCCAGCGATTGCGGAAGTTAAGCAACGTTCGCATGGGTCGGTCATGGGATGGGTGACCAAAAATTTATTATCTCGAGCTCCTCCGTGCTTCGGAAGGCACGTTAAGCCGTTGGTCCCGGCTGCATTTGCAGTCGTTAACACCCACCAATCCGCATTGAGCCCGCGTGGTGGGTTATGGCCCGTCCTCCTTACCACCCATAAGGAAGGACTGTGCCCCAGCAGTGGGGACATCAAAAATGGCTGATGGACAAACATAATACGATTAAATTGACAAAAGACAGTAATTCGCTGCAACTTCACTCGATAATTATGGCAAAGATGGAAGTCATTATACCGCAAACGCTCTGAAGTTGGTCACTTCTGTTGTACGGCATTGCAGGTTCATTGTTATTTAGTTAGGCTACTAGGTTCAGAACTAGAACCCGCGTACGATAAGTGAGGGTTGTATGTAATGTACAATGATGTATTGTATTGTATGAAACTACTTTATTTCCAAGTAGTTTTGACGTTTTGTTCCTCCTATCTTGCATGCAGGTCTTCGATCATCTATCTGATCGAAGATGCGGGTGGTTTTCTTTTGTGTATAAAGAAGCTAGGTTAGTAATTCTTTCTGACTTGCCTACCTGAGTTAGCAATATTACAGCAAAGGGTAGAAGGGCAGGTTCAGTCCAAAAGGACACAGCGCGCGTCATACTATTCTCATTGTACAATGCGAAGAAGTGACCAACTTTCAGAGTGCTTGCGGTACAAAATGGTATAGGTATATATTTTAATCTGTCTAAACGGAAATAAAAGGGTTAGGTCAAGCAAGGATATCAACGGCTGATACCTATAGCCCTGGTGACAGTCGTTATAGCCTAGACTACGGCGACCACCTATGGGTGGTCTGATGGTCCACCCAGGCACTTGATCATCGTCTAACTATGTATTATGTTTAAAATTACATTCTTTAGCGAAAAGAAAAAGACACAATGGGTGAGTTGGACGTGCCAGATGACAAACTGTATGGTGCGCAGACCCTCAGGTCCATTATGAACTTTCCCATCGGAGGCGTTGAGGAAAGAATGCCAGTGAGTCCACAATCAGCATATTTATTTATTCGAAAACAAAAAATCAGCTGTTCCATACAAAAATACAATCCTACTCCATCGAAATGTATGAAACAGATGATTTTTTTTCGCGATTTCAAGGTTGGTCCCATAATGAAAGTTGTTCAGTTTGATGGTCTGATCAACCACACGAGTGGTTTTGTATTAACTAAAAATAACATTGTATTTATAAACTTTTTATTATCTTAATGCTTGGAGCATACAGTAGACGTACAAAATATATTCATTGTTATTTATGACGTTCGTTGGACTCTTTCTGTTGGCTTTTGATCTTCACAACTACCTTGGTTTGGAATCACCATAATCGACGATGACGTTGTATGATAACAAATATTAAAATAGTTGGGACCATTAGCTTGACAATAAAGTGATAATAATTTACTTTAGGAGATTCTGAATAAGCAGTACAAGAATCTCCTAAGTGCTCCTCCCCTCCAATTTATTCACAGCGTGAAATTATAATCATTCGGTTCCCGCAGTGGAGTGGTTCCTCTCCTGATTACAAGCAACTTTGACTATGGGGCCAACTCTGATATCGCGAAAAAAATCTGCTGTTCCATACAAAAGCTCAATACGTAGGAACAGCTGATTATTTTCACGATATCACAGTTGCCCCGTAGTCAAAGTTGCTTACAGAACCACCACTGCGGGAACCTATTGATTAAAATTTCAGCGTGTATATTTTAGCTTTTGTAATATTATTATTGTTTTAGTTTCCAATAGTAGTTGCATTCGGTATTCTGAAGAAAGCTGCTGCTAAAGTCAACATGGAATACGGCCTTGATAAAACTATCGGTAATTTACATTAATATTATATACAAATATTAACCCCCCGTTCCTAACTTCTAGAAACGATTCGTTATGCTTACGGATTGTAGAATTTTGACACGTCATGGACTTTGTCAAAATACTAACATTCGTAAGCAAAACGAAAGGTTCTTAAATAGATGAACCGGCCCTATGTAAACCTTATCATAATATTTATCTGATTTATACTAAGGCCTTAATTAAGTCCGCCATTGTACAAAATTGTGTATCAAGAATTAAATAAATAAATAAATAGGCTTGTACTATTATGTATTCTGTGAAATAGGTACTAAGAAGATAATTCTCAAAATAAGTGACTAATTGAATGCTAAAGAAACTTTGTTGTTAGCGGAAGCTATCATGATGGCTGCCGAGGATGTGATATCTGGCAAGCTATATCGTGAAGGCCACTTCCCACTGGTGATCTGGCAGACAGGATCTGGTACCCACTCTAACATGAACGCCAACGAGGTGTGTAAAAACTTCATTATCTATTTTTTGAACTTAGTCCTATTCAAAAATTTGCTTTCACGAAAACGGTTACATTACAATGCAGAGTAGAGAAAGAGATAGAGTTAATGCCAAGAAAAGCAGGAGGCATTGATGGCAAGGATACATAGGATTTTTTTTTTGATTCCATTCTTTTCTCTACGTTACATACATTAAAACTATCACATTAAAACTATCGCATTATTTCTTATTTACTTCATTAAACGCGAGGCGGACGGGTCGCATGAGGCCGGACAATAACGGAAAATCTATTGTACCTATCTCATTTTCTCTGGCTTGACGGGTTTTTCTAAAAATAATCAAACTGGAGTCCTGACTGGCAAACCCAATTCTCCCCAGGTTATAGCAAACCGCGCTATCCAACTTCTAGGCGGCAAATTGGGAAGCAAAAGCCCAGTACATCCCAACGACCACGTGAACAAATCGCAGAGCTCTAACGACACGTTCCCGACGGCCATGCACATAGCTGTGGCCATGGAGCTGAGGGACAGACTGATGCCAGGAGTGGTGGCGCTCAGAGACACTCTAGAGGCTAAATCGAGGGAATTTGATAACATTATCAAGATTGGCAGGTATAGCTCAACTCATGCCAATAAAGAAACTTATCTAAAGTGTCATAATCTCAGTCATATTACTGCAAAACAATGATAATGCTTATTGTGCGTGATTTTGCAGGGTACTTTTTGACGAGTTTATTATCAGGAATAGCATTAGATTTAAAATATAGTTCATAATTATGCACTGACTTGACACAATTTGAAATTGAAATCAATATGACTGATGTTATCGGTTATCATTATATGGGTAGCTTTAGTATGTCATGCTCACTTTAAACATTTCTACGGTGGTGACGTGTGAGGCGAGTCGTTACGTTCCCTCAAATATGATTGAGCGAAGTGATGGCCGGTTCATGCGTCATGCTCGTGAATGGGTCTGCTTCTGTCTGCTTGTATTAAGGGCGTTGTATATATATAAAAATATGTTTATTATTGTCTGTATGTATGGCACTCCTTACTCAAAACACAAATTTCATAACTTAGATATACCTTGTTTTGATTTCTTTAATTGCAGTATTTTTACTTTCTTTAGTCAGTAGTTTTGTAAAAGGCCTATGGAAAGCTTTTGGATATTTGTTTTCAATTCGATGCTTTAAGGGTAGCCCAAGTATGTCATGCTCTCTTTAATCATTTCTGCGGTGGTGTCGTGTGAGGCGGGTCGTTACGTTCCCTCAAATATGGTTGAGCGAAGCGATGGCTGGTGCACACGTCATGCTCTTGAACGGGTGTTGCCAGTGGGAATGGGTCTGCTTCTGACTACCTATCTTAACGCATATTGAATTGTATGAATAGTTTTTTTTTTGTAAGAGTCTAGACTGACTTGAATTACTTAAAAAAAATTGAACTTAGCTTGAACCCTGTAAATTGATTCATAATGAAATGTGTTAATTAAATAATGTTATTTTTATGTTAATCTATGTTATCATAATGTTTGGAAACGATATACAGGGTGACATGGAAATTCGACCTTATTCCTTGAAAGGGGTTATACTAGAGGTCATTTGCAACAAATTAAGCCCAGTGAACCAGGGGTCATAACTGGATGGTTACCGAGCTGTAGCAGTTCTTCGATATTTAAGAAATTTTCCGACTTGTTACCAAAAACCATTAATTATGAATAAACTACTACACTCTAAACATTGAATTGATACTTTTCTGAAAGCTGAAAAATAAGTGATCAATTTAAAAAAAAACGTTGGCCCAAAACATACATCATCACAGATATAAAAGGTCCTAAGTAGCAATAACTTTCATTTTCTGATATTTTTCCCGAAAATAGCCGTAAGTTATTGAAAAAAAGTTGTATGAAAGTTGGCGTACAAATTAGTAAAATAACTTACTGGACTCATTAGCTTCCCAAAAAGGTATAAATGTTATTATTTTTCCCAGCTGTTATAAATAAAATCACCAAAAGGGCGCTCTAGTTTAAACTTTTAATTTTTATTTGTTAATTGAATTCAGCTCGAAAATGCCCCCATTTTTTTTGGGTTTTGGCCCTTACTGGCCCAAAATGTGGATCTTCAATCTACAATAATTTATCCTCCTCACAAGATCACCCTCTTTATTGAAAGAAAGGGCCCACCAGAGAAGATTTTCATTGAATGTTTGGATGGGAATTGTCCATGATAAGTTGATCGGGCCTTTCTTCTTGCCCCAAAATTTGAATGGCATATCCTACGATAACTTTCTAAGAGAGGTAGTGTATACGCTTTTGGAAGATGTGCCACTAGCTACCAGAAGAGACATGGTCTACCAGCACGATGGGTACCCAGCTCACTTTTACCGAGGTGTGCGACAATGGCTGGACGAGAATTATCCGCTGAGGTGGATCGGTCGAGGTGACCCGACGCCACGGCCGGCGAGAAGTCCAGATTTAACGCCATGCGACTTATATCTCTGGGGTCACATGAAGGACTTGGTGTACCCTGCGAATCAACCAGCGACATCCGTTGAAGAGTTGAGGCAGAGAATTTTGGCAGCTGCCGAACAAATAAAAACCTCAATTTCAACGCGAGCAACAGTGAGCCAAGTACGTCGTAGGCTCCGTGCTTGCATACGCAACAATGGTAGACAGTTTGAACAGGATTTGTAATTGTTTACGGTTTTTTTTTGCATGAAACTTTATCAATTTACATTTATTTTTTATTCACAGTACCTTTCGAGCTGAATATTTTTGTGATACCACCGTTGTCTCTGATTTCCATAACACAAGTGCTTTAGCTACTTACCTTGGAGTCGGAGCAATGTATGTGATGTTGTCAAAATACTTACTTACTTACTTACTTGAATTCAATTAACAAATAAAAATTAAAAGTTTGACCTAGAGCGCCCTTTTGCTGATTTTATTTATAACAGCTGGGAAAGTTAATAACATTTATACCTTTTTGGGAAGCTAATGAGTCCAGTAAGATATTCTACTAATTTGTACGTTGTTCATACAACTTTTTTTCAATAACTTACGGTGATTTTCGGGAAAAATATCAGAAAATAAAAGTTATTGCTATTTAGGACCTTTTATTTCTGTGATTATGTATGTTTTGGGCCAACGTTTTTTTTAATTGATCACTTATTTTTCAGCTTTCAGAAAAGTATCAATTCAATGTTTAGAGTGTAGTAGTTTATACATAATTAATGGTTTTTGGTAACAAGTCGGAAAATTTCTTAAATATTGAAGAACTGCTACAGCACGGTAACCATCCAGTTTTGACCCCTGGTTCACTGAGCTTACTTTGTTGCAAATGACCTCTGGTATAACCCCTTTCAAGGAATAGGTCGAATTTCCATGTCACCCTGTATATATTTGTAAATATCATTCCATCTGATAAAGCTGGCAAGTTTTTTGCGCCCATTTTTTATGTCAGTTAAAAGACGTTATAATGGGTAGTAGGGTAAAAGAATTGACGATTTAAAAACGCTTATTATGTAAGCTTATTTAAATAAAGATTATTTCAATTTCAATTATCTATCTCATATTTTCTTAGTCAAATATGTCAGATTAAACTCTATACTCATCAACATCTTGCTTTGCTTTCTTATTGTTTGAGGATTAGTTAGAGATAAATAAATAAATAAATAATTGTCTACCTCTGGTGTTAGAGTTTATCAAGCCCCCTGTAAGGCCTCTGACTTGGCTTAACGTCTTATCAGATGACAACAGCCGAGACCGACGGCTTAACGTGCCCTCCGAAGTACGGAATCACTCAGTTGTAATGCCTCTACGGTCACCCATCCGACACGGCCGAACCGAGCAACAACATAATAATTATAGTTTTACCGTCTACATCCAGGACCCATTTGATGGACGCAGTCCCTCTAACTCTGGGGCAGGAGTTCAGCGGATACACCACTCAGCTGACATACGGCATCGACCGCATCTGCGCTACGTTGCCGCGCCTGCACTACCTGGCGCTGGGCGGCACTGCGGTTGGCACCGGGATCAACACACGCATCGGGTTTGCGGAAAAGTGTGCTGCAGAGATAGCCAGACTCACTGGTAAGCCCATGTTTAGGAATCTCACTTTAAATGCTGAGGTAATTTATACATTTTGACGACTCTTTATGAAATATACAGAGAAAAAGCAGCCCTTGACGAGTTTCTTGCCGGTTCTTCTAGTTTCAAAGTCTCCCGCTTAATATACCGACGGCGCGGCGTAGCATAAATAAAATAAAAAAACTTCGGCGACAATAAGTATAAAAGTATCAGGAGAAGTATTTTATTTTATAATTGCAAATTTTGTTACATATGTTTCTCAATCAGGCATTCCCTTCGAGACTGCGCCGAACAAGTTCGAAGCGCTTGCTTGCCACGACATGATGGTGGAAGTGTCAGGTGCCCTGAACACTGTAGCTTGTTCCCTGATGAAGATCGCCAACGACATCCAGTTCCTGGCGTCGGGGCCACGCTGCGGCTTTGGGGAGCTGAAGATACCTGAGAATGAACCTGGGTCTTCTATCATGCCTGGTAAGTTGCAGGGAATGCAGGGTCCCCCCCTCGCAGGAGACTAGGGGTTCGTATAAGGGGCTGCATTCAGTGCTGCAGCTCCCCCCACAGCCACCTCCCTTGATCCCACCTAGCCCTAAGGCTCGATGAGACCCCTGAAGGGGGAAATACCCATAAAAACCCGATACTAAACCCAGTAGGGTTTACTTTAATTTTATTACCGGTTAGGAATATCGTCATCAATCATTCTTAACACGGTGTTGACTATTTTGAAATCGTGTTAGTAGGGTAAAATAGCAACGGTATTTCTATAGCCAAAGCCCTATTATTTCTACTATATAGTAGTTCAAAGTAGTGCCAAGATTTTGTTCAACGTTATTCAATCCTCAATGAATATTGAAGCCAAAAAGAGGGAATTGCCACCTTTCGCTTTCCTGTAAATATTAAGAGGTGTTTCGATCTTATAAGAAAAAAATACAAACGGCCGTCTGTCCACTAGAATCCCCTGCTAGACTCCCCTAGGGGATTCAAAATTATTAATCTCCTGGGGATCAATCAAACTTCAGAATAAGGAAAGGAGTCCTTTTCTTACTTTGCCATTTACGTCGAAGGGCCAGAGAGATTTTTGTTTTTTGTGTGCCAATGAAAGGTATCTAAGTTATTATTCACAGGCAAAGTGAATCCGACACAGTGCGAGTCTCTGCTGATGATCTCGGCGCAGGTGATGGGCAACCATGTAGCATGCACAATTGGCGGCTCCAACGGCTACTTTGAACTGAACGTCAACAAGCCCTTGATTGTCTCCAACGTATTGAGGTCTATTAGGCTATTAGGTTAGTATAACTTGAGGTTTTTGATCGTATAATAATACTGCACCCACATTTCTCAAACACTTTTAGAATGATCATCAGCCATTTTTAATGTCCCCCACTGCTGAGGAACAGGCCTTCCTTTTAGGTGGTTAAGGAGGATGGGTAATAACCTACCACACGGGCTCAATGCGGATTGGTGGGTGTTAACGACTGCAAAAGCACCCAAAACCAACTGCTTAACGTGCCTTCCGAAGCACGGAGGAGCTCGAGACAATAAAATTTTGGTCACCCATCCCATGATCGACCCTTGCGAAAGTTGCTTAAGGATGCTTCTACACGATGCAAATAGCGCAAGTTGAGGCACTTGCGCAGGTTACATGTTCCGTGGAAAAACGTGAGCGGTCCAGCTCCATAGCATCGTACCCCCGCGCAAGTAACCCGCGCTTCGACATGCGCAAGCTACATGCACCGTGTAGAAGCACCCTAACCTCCGCAATCACTGGGCCAGGCTCGTAGTAGTTTACTACTACGCAATCGAGCTCCTCAATGATACTTTTAGAATGACAATGGGCATTTGTGTATCCAGAAATCATGAAGTTTCCATGTTTCACAGGAGACGGTTGCCAAACCTTCACCAAGAACTGCGCGGTGGGTATTAAGGCCCACGAGGATAGGATCAACCAGATCATGAAGGAGTCGCTCATGCTGGTCACAGCGCTCAATCCGCACATCGGATACGATAAGGTAACAATCGGAACAGCAATTTGTTTGGGACGGTGACTGGAAGCTTCAAGCTTCTTTTTAAACTTTTAAAGTTCTATTTGTGTAAAGTAAACGCACTCAGCTTATTTGAGTATAGAAAAACTTGAGGTAAACTTCAACATTATTTTCCAGTCGGCTCTAATAGCGAAGACGGCCCACAAAGAGGGAGCAAACCTGCGAGATACAGCCATCAAGCTTGACATCCTCACGCCAGAGCAATTCGACGAGTGGGTCCGACCTGAAGACATGTTGGGGCCCAAGTAACTGCCTTTGGGGACACCTTGACAACATATTATTATTATGTCGTGTATCCTGATCGGGACGCTGCACACGAGCATAAAAGTCTTATATCTATTCTGTGCTTTAATTTATTAGCTTTTGCCTCGCGAGCCGACGACGGCGTGACTTTGCCGTGCGACACCGCTCAGTGCGAGCATTTGACGAGCAGCCTCGCGATGTCGATATAGGCCATAAATTCACTCATTTTCTTAACTTGTGTTTTAGTATGGTAAAGTTGAAATTGTAATTGTTAAAAGTAAATTTATAAGTTAGGTATGTTTTGTGAATGTTTTTGAAATTCTCGAGTTATATTAATTGCTAGAATTCTTACGTTTTGATAGTTTCTAACAACAGTTTAGTTTCTGTATGCCTAAAAAAGCAGTAGGTATTGTTATTTTAATCAAAGTTTATCAATTTACTACAATAGTTAACACTGCAGCTTTTGATATATTTATATTTGTTATTTTCAAAATAAATCATCATTAGATTTTTATCAAGATTTTTCTTTGCGTGGCGCGGATTTGTAGTTAATTAAGCTCTATAAAACTTTCTTACCATATATTACTAAAAATTTGGCACTAAGAGGAAGTGTATTTTTTTTTTAATGTTTAGAGCGTTTATGCGCAATATACTAGCGCCGCCAATCGAAAAAAATCATAGTGCTCAAATAAAGGCAAAATTGTGAATTGTGTTCTTCTAGTGTACTCCGAAGAAGCTTTGTGGTACTTTTTATGGCTTAAACAATATTTTATAACCTGTCGTTTAGTTGTCGTTTAGTTTATTGCCAAAAGTGGCCACTTTTGGCAATAAATAAAAATAAAACTTCTTTAAACTAAACGACAGACTAGAAAATATACAGGAGACTAGTATAGAGCCTCCTCGCATGATACGCTAACCTTTACACGGCCACTTTTTATGACGATATTATAAAGTTCCTTGGAATCGGTTGATAAACTTCTTATTTATAAACTTTAATCGCTGAAACATGACAATAAAGTTCGACTGAAAAAGACATACCTAGGTAGTATTTTTTAAAGAGATTTGTAGATTTGATGACCTCCGTGGCCGAGTGGTTTGCACGCCGGTTTTCAAGGTGTCGCCATCTCTGAGGTCCCGGGTTCGATCCCCGGCTGGGTCAATGTGTAGAAAATGAACTTTTCTATGCCACCGTTGTCTTTGATTTCCATAACACAAGTGCTTTAGCTACTTACTTTGGAATTGGAGCAATGTATGTGATGTTGTCAAATATTTATTTATTTATTTATATTCAGTAGCGTTGGAAAAATCTCTTGGCAAACTCCTTCTTCGTGGTCAAACTTAGTAGGTAGTCAAACTGATTTGACCACGAGGAATTTTGACATTCTTCGTGGACAAACTGTAAAGCTTTGTCCACACTTGTATCATTTTGGCGTATCAGATCACCGTATCTTTGTCATACATCGTCTCTTTGATACAGTACTGTATTACTCCAACGTACCACCAACCAAACTAGCGATGTATGCTAAAGAAACGGTGATCTGATACGCCAAAATGATACAAGCTTTACGTGTGCTTCGTCGTGGCCCAGCCCGGCCAAGGGGCCAACCACATTACCTATAGTCGAGTCGATGTTGTACTTTTCTATGGAACAGCGGATTTTTTTTCTAGATTCCGTGGTTGGCCCCATAGTAAAAGTTGTTCGTTCACGTGGTCTGAAATCCCCATTTAATTTTTAGATATTTATACTTAAAAATTAATGGTGTAGGTAGAGGCCATCTGAGAGAAAATCAACAGATTTTAATAGGAATTGAATTCTGGTCTATATGGTTTCTTTCTATATAAATATTTTACATACTTAATCTATACCAATAATACCCACCTACCCTCGTGGTCAAATCAGTTTCACGACCGACCCGTGGTCACACCGGTGTGACGGGTAGTCACACCGGGTAATTTATATCCTGACCCGTGGTCGTACCCTGACCACGAGGTAAGGAAAGACCTTGTCTCTTCCATTTCTTATTTCGTACTGTTATCCAGGTTCATAATAAACTTAACCAATTAAGTATAAGTTTTCAATCTATTTGTTGTGTTCACGAACTGCTGTATTGCCTACAGAGATGTTTGAAAAATATCAATTGATAGATTTGACGCTTTTAAGTACCTACAAAGCGATTATTTATAAATAATAGTAAATAAATAATGGGTACCTAGTTAAAACATGGTTAAAACTATGATCATCTTAAGTGACCAACTTCAGAGTGCTTGTCTTAATTAAAAACGATGAATTTTAATATATTTAAGGAATTTGTAAAATTTACTCTTTGGCATACATTTTCGAGTAAAGTTGGTAGGTTTCGAGGCAGATCACATTGCCAATAGTCGCATTGTATGAGATTAATTTTAACCGTTCCAATTAGGTACCTACTTATTTTAGCCTAGTTGGAGAATTAGATCTAGTAATTGACATAATATCACAGTATAATGATGTGTTATTTATTGATAGGAATACATATTATACGTGTGCTACTATTTATTATTCTAAAAATGAAAACATTAAAAATATTTATTTCATCCAAAACAATAAAATCAGCTTTATAGAATATAAAATTTGCATCAAATACAAATTTACATCTTTGCAAAATTGTAAAAAGAAAAGAATTAATTTTGGAAAAATAAATATTTTGGTTTCTTATATATTAACTTTATGTACTATACATAGCAATGCTTTTTTTCGTGTAACGCCATCTAGTAACTTTTTTCCGCAAAAGGACAAACGAATACTAAAGAATGACAATTTCATTTAAAAAAAAAATTCAATTCAACTCTACATCCATTCTACATCGAAATCACATTATTTTCATTTTAAAAATAGATGAACACGTCTACAAAACGACGATTGCTACGAACTACAAAACTACAATACCTTCACATTTTCCAAGTTTCAAAGTTTTCAGTGCCATCTTGCGATGATTTCCAAAAATATATTTCAACCATGCTGCGATATGACGATGTTGTGTGTGTGTAAAGAATTTCAGAAATGGTGACTAGATGGCGATACAAGCATGAAGCAAACCTTGTCCCAGCATTTTTTTTAAATATTTGGTCGAAATCTTTCATCAATGACAAAAAATATTTTTTTAAAAACCCCCCGACATACGGCTGGGCTGATCAGGGCTACTATTATTGGCTAATTTTAAAAATCTATCGCTATCGCTTTTATTTGACAGATGGATGTGACACATCGCTGCATTTCTTTGGTAAGTTTTTATTTGTGCCAAAAAGAAGCATCAATGTAACACATCCTGAAAGCGATTGCGATAGATTTTGAAATTCGACAATTAGCCCCCGGGTCATGGTTACCTTACCATATACTTCTAATCTCATTGAAGGCGGTACCAAATTTCGAATCGATAGGACATAAGGAGGTTAGTCAGATCCCCTCATCAAAAATTAAAGTGCTGATGATCTTCAAACGGCTGATCAGGTCATGGTTACGCTATTATATAAGTACTTCTAAAATAATTGAGTCAGATCCCCTCATCAACTAGAAAAGAGCTGATGACCTTCAAACGGCTGAACAGATTTTGATGAAACATGGCTAAGAAAAATCGGGATAAAATTATCTATGACACAAAAAAAACTAAACGAAAATCAGTTCATCCGTTTAGGAGCTACGGTACTACAGACAATACACAGACACGTTAAACTTATAACAGCCCTCTCTTTTTGCGTCGGGGGTAAAAAAAATGTACTGAGTTCTAACTCTAACTGCCGTACTCAGTGACGTCAATTAAGGTATCGTGTCGTCTTATACTATCACTGTGTAAAAGAAAGAGATATCAACAATTTGACTGAAACATTAAACTCAATTGACGTCTCTGAGTACGGCCGTAAGTCTATAAAGACGTTTTTAACTATACTACTTACCTATAATTCTTTTTTTTATTAAATACCTATTAGTTTTCGCCTACGACTGCGTCTGCGTGGATATTCGCTAAATCACAAGGGAAAAATTGACCCGGATAAAAGTACTACTTATTAATAAAATGTCTGGGTGCTATTCGAAAACCAAATCCGTCGTTTTATTAGAGCACCCTAGGTTACCTACCTAGGGTACTCTAATAAAACGACGACCCCAATAAAACGAGACGTAATTTTCGTTATCACTTGTTAATATCATTAGTTTATAGAAGTCGGCATAATCATAGACAAGCATTTTTGGATGGTTTTATATATATTTAACAGGATTTGAAGTAGTTAGTTCTTAAATAAAACAAGGAATATTCTTATTAAATTTATTAATTCACGAAGCTAACACAATAACTACACTGATAGTATACAATAGAGATTAAGAACAAAAAAAATCAACAGAATGTTCAGTTTAAAAAAACGTGTGAAACTAAAGGTAGGTAACTACTATAGAAAAAACATTTTATAATAATGCCTATAATCTTTTTAAATATTATTGTTACAGCCAGAAAATTCAATTTAAATGTTATTCAAGAAAGGTCTTATAATTTTGCTATATTGAAAAAAGTTACTGGTGCGACTGTGAAATCCGTGAATCCAAATAAGTACGAACTAAGTAAGTACTACTTAGATTCACAGTCAGACAACACAAATGTTTTGAAAGGAGTCTTGTAATTTTATTTTAGATTATTTTGCTTTTTTTTTATCAAGAATATCCTAGATATTAACGCTTGATGAACTAAAACAGCACGCAACTGTGGCACTGACAGACAAAACAAAAAAACGATTCGAAAGTTTGAAATTCGAATCCCCACATCATGAAAATTTTGTCTGGGTACAAAATTTTAAATAGTAAGAAACAAAGAAGAGAATACTTTGTACAAAATAAGCGCCCAGTGTGAAAGTGGGGCGATATTTATAGGTGCCGTTTTTGAGTTTTTTAGACATCTAGGGTATTCTTGATCAAATCTATAGGTTTGTATAAAAATAACAAATTACACAATGTTGTTTTTACAAGGTTTTTAGTTAAACGTAAACGCGGAGGAAAGAATAACATGGCACTGTTAAATATGGAAAATATACTTAAGTAATTAAAGTTTGTTACATATTTTTCAAACGAGATGAAAAAAATACTTAACATAAAAATGCATAGAAATATTCAGTACAATTCGATTAAATAGACAATAGAAACTTCAGAGCGCTTGTGGTACAAAAGAACGTAAGTAAGTAATTTAATCTAAAATTTTCTTTTCGAGTGATATTGTAGCGGATCATTGTCTATTCTCAATTTAATCGCATTGTATGTTAATGTATTGTACAGTATATTTTTTTACTGTATTTATAATAAATCAAGTACATAACAGACCAAAACGATAACTTAACAAATAAACAAGTTTTTTTTTAATTGTTTTTTCAAAAATGTAATCTTGTGAATGTGTTAAATTATCGTTATGGTCTATTATCAATTTGATCTATTTAAAAAAGAAATTAACTTGGTTACATAGGTACACAATACTATTCATATAAAACATCTTTCATATCACAGAACAAGTTTTTCTTTGTTCTGTGTTTCATATCCTTTTTCACGAATAATTTATTCGTAAATATATTACAAAACTTACTTTCAAGAGATAAAAAAATAAACTCATAAATTTTGAGAGAGCTCCAAAAGCAAAGAGACACGAAATGCTATTTAACTTAAACCTATCTTAAATTCTTAGAAAAAAACAACTGTTCATCACCTAAACTATGTACAATCAGCTTCACATTAGTACCGGTAGCACAAACATCTATCGAAAGAAAAAAACGCGCATAACAACATTCGATAGAGTAATTTTAAACAGCGCCATCTACCGCCAAAAAGCGAAATGAGATTTCTCAAAGACAATTATCCTCTATCGAGTAATTTTACGCGCGTTTTTGACTGATTGCCAGTTACCATCTTTCAAACCTATCCTTCTTAATCCATGGGGAAGGACTATGCCCAGCAATAACCATTAACCAATCATGTCAAACGATAATCCGGCAATATGAAGATGTCTTCGATCAAGAATAATTATCCTAAGTAACACTTCACGAACTAACAGCACGCAAATATGGCACCAACTGACAAAACAAAAAGCGATTTGAAATTTAGAAAATCTAATTCCTAGCTTCAGTATTTCTTCTTCTTTTTATTTTTGGTTTGGCAATCTAGTCTCTCTTTAGGGAGTTACTTTTGCCAGTCTCATGTATTGATTAGTTCAGTGGTAGGTAGGTATTGTACTATTATGTATTCTGTGGTATTGTTTCAGTTTACATGAATGCGGGTGCAACGCATTCCAATCCTGTTTGGAGCATTTGACACCAATTATATCAAGAGAGTTTACTCGGTAAGTTCAACCGAGGTAGCCACCACTACAATAAAAGTCTCATCTTCACACAACTAAGATCGCGCCTATTTCAATTTATCCCACATATACCTAGTAATTGTTTAGTTGCCTAGAGCACAATAGCACAATATCCACTATGAATCATTTTGCAAATAATCAAGTCTCCGAACCGATCTCAAGAAAATGGCGCCAAAACCTCCCTTCAGTATTTATATGTGGCTGACCGGACATCTAGAGTATAATTCTTAATCAAAGAATGATGTGCAGCTGACTGTACATGACTATTTTAATAACAATAACTTGGTGGAAAATTCATTCAGATTTACAAATACTTATAAAGACTTATACATTCAGAATTTTAATTTATATATTCCTCAAAAATATGTGAAAATTCTCAAAAAGTTTTCCATGGATCAATGGCCATTGGATATGTACAAATCGTAGAAAAAAACTATAATCAGTGTTTCCATTGGTCAGTTGGGAAGGCACACAGAATGAAGTAGAGAAGTTGGTATTTATCGATTAAATAACAATGATATATCATATGCCCATACATTTGTACTTTTTAAGATATTTAAACTTGTACTTTACAGCGTTTACCAGTTACCTGGAACATGGTTTATATTATATTATCTGTGCTGAAACTTATAGACGTAGTTATGAAACTCTTGACTATAAACACTCTGCTACCTCAGTAATATGAGTTGTCGTTTCCTCAGTATAACTAACAGCGTAATACAATAATCACAGTTAACATACATAATCATAATTAACTTAACATCTAGCATTACGTACATTCAGTAAGCCAAAACGCACCAAATAGCTTTGTATATAACATCAAGAAGGCTTTTAAATTTTTTAACAATCGTCCAAATTCACTCATTCAAAAATGCGTTCTAAAAAAGCAAAGCTTTTCCATGTACTAAAACAGCTCTTAATTACTTGACACATTCAAAAGTTATTTATCCCTATAAATATTCAAAATGTAGGCAAAAAAATAGCTTATCGGCTATAATTTATCTACCTCTTCAAAGTAACTTATTATATACCGCTCGAGTAAATATAGAAGTTTATAAAAAAGTGCTTAGTGATTTGGTGCACAAATGTTGCTTGTTGCTGTTTTAATGCATCCATCCCACTAAACATGATATTGCAGATGAAGACGAACCAGCCAGCAAGTGTTCACACACGACCAGACAGCTGCTTGTTAGCATCTGAGCAAATCCACGCAGGGCCTGCGTAGATTTGCACAGACGCCAACGGGCTTGAAGATAACTTGCCTACCAGGCAATGGAGATAACTTGCCGGTACGTGTCGGACTTTGGTGGTCCGTCATCGCAATATCACGCACTGAAAGCTAGTGTGAGGAGCACCTTAGGCGGTGTTGTAGATGGCCGGCTGACGGCCAGCGTCGTTCATCTTGTAGTAGTAGCTTCGAATGACGAGGAAGAAATACAGGTTCAGTACTGAAACGGAAAAGAGGATACCAAAATTAATGTCATAAACTTAAATGATTGAACTAAGGAACAGTGGAATGTCTTCCATCCAATCTTGAAGAAAACAAACTACTCTGGTCATAAATCTAATAAGGATCGTGTTATTTTGAATAATTTGTAAACCTTATATATAATAATAATACCTAGTTTATTTGGAACAAGTTACATTGTTACACTTAGTATTGTACTTTAATAACCACAAAAGTTATAAAAACTGTGTCGCAGCACTAACGCCCGTCTCCGATAATAACAGGGACAGCATTCCAATAAATAAGTAACACAAACTCACTACTTTTAATAGATAAAAGAATACACAAAGACTGTCTGAAACACCGCAAAATAAAAACTTAACAACATTATTTTCAATGTGCTCCACCCTTATTCAAGTTTGTAAATATCGTTACTTATGGCTGTTACAGCTGATAAGTTTCTTGCGCCCGTTCTTCTTGTCAGCTAAAAAAGTCTGGAACGGGTGGTAGGAAAATATAGACGATTCAAAAGTACTTAACAATTAAGTTTATTTGAATAAAGCTTATTTCACTTTCACTTTCACTTTCATTTTTAATGTACTACACAAAATGTCTCACTCAATACGTGTTGAATTGTAATTAGTGTGTAGTAAAATCAAAATAAAATGCTACCATGAACGTACTACCTACCCTACAAAACTTATGTGAAATGACTAGGAGGAAACACTAGCAACTAGTTACCATGCGAATCACATCGTGTCTAGCCATATTATGTATTCTGTGGTCTAGCCTTGCACTGGCGTGGCGACGCAGCGCAGCAGGCGCAGCGTCATAAAAAGACTCGTGGAATCTACTTAGCCAATGTAAATATTGAATTTTATCCTGTAGGTGTTTGCACATAAACAATACGGTCAAAATAAAATAGTACTTACGAATACTGAAAAGCTTCGTGCAGACGTCGGCAGCATTGATCGGCGAGTTGGCAAAGCTTGCAAAGAACATAATGGTGTAGAGCACCAGATAGATGGCCAGGAACACCAGGAAGACCTTCACGTGACCTCTCTTATTCTGAAAACGAAAGCATCTTAATTTTATATTTTATAATTGTCTTAGGTCTTAGATTAACAAACGAACTTTGATTATTGAATCCATGATATCGTGAAAGTTTTAAACGAGATTAGTTTAAGATTCTAGTAAGTAACTAGGTGATGCTGTACTTAAATAAGAAGAATGAGCTTACCTGATGAACGCCGACCAAGAAGACGATGGATAAGGCAAACAAAGCCACCAAGATGATGATGAGGACTATTGCCACGACCAAGGCGAAGGTGGTGACAACTTTTGCGTTGTCTGCATTTTGTCTCAAATGTTCCTGGATTTGGGGATCACTTGCGATTACTCCAGCCCCAACTGCTAGTAACCCAGCGAAAACTAAGCCAATTATTGATCCAATCTAGAAGAACAAAGAATTAGGTGTTATTATTATTAAATCACTGCACGTCATTGAAGCTTATAACATACCCTACTAATCAAGTGTTTAGAATAGAAAAACATTTATTAACAACACACAGTAGGTAGGATTAACAATGAATTAACAAACAGAACAGAAGAGAGATAAAAAAAGTGTGCTGCTGTTTGATCTTTTTACAGGACTGCCCAAAAAAGGAGAGCATTTTTGTGTTTATCATTATTACTTGTTATTATAATGTAGCAATAATTTACCAAGTTCAGGTATCCTATGATGAGGCAGCCAGTCTTCAACTCTATGCATCCGCAGCATTGGTCGAACAAACACTTCGCCATTGTTTATCTGGAACAAAATACAATGCAAATAAAATACTACAGTAAGAGTTAACGTAACGAAAATTAACAACTTTGTCGCTGGAGTAATTTGAAAACAGTTTTTTGAAAAACGATGTAAAATTGCTTTTGATTTTACACACTTTAACTTTTGCGTTGCATTTTATTAAATTAAGAACACAGGTAAAACGCGTTTGAAATAAACATAGGTGTGAAGCAGCTTCTGTTTTTGTTTTTCATTTAATGATAGATTAAATCAAAAAGATAATTCCTTTGGAATATTTGAATGACCACAATGTGCAAAAACATTTCCGGGTTCTGCAAAAGACTAAAGATAAACTAAGAACGGTCAGCAACGAAAGTTGTTTAACACTTTAAAACTTTGTCATAGTAACTTTTTTGACTAATGTTTCAAACCGTGAGACGACTGTTAAAAATGTTGCTATGACAAAGTACTAAAGCGTTAAACAACTATCATTGCTGACTGTACCTATACTAAATTATTGACTATCTCAAGGCAGCGTTCTCGGGTCCTTGTTGCTTTAAATCTAGTATAGTATTAATTATCTGTGCTTTAAATATACATCAATTATGTATACTTTTATTTGCTTATGAAAAAGTGTATTTTTATCTAACTATTACATCTACTTCTATTACTCTTTTGTAACCGCGATACTTAAAAAGGAGTTAAATAATAATAAAACTAAGAAAATCTTGCTCTCATTCCGCTTTATACACAATAAAAAACAATGTTAATTAGATACATTTAAGAAATTACCACTTTTTAACTAATTGCATAGCAGCAGTCGTTAAAAACCACTAACAATTGGTGCCGATGACGCGACCGAGGATGATGTCAAAAGACAGTGAGATAAATTAATGGAGCACACTAATCCTCCAACAAGGTCAAATCTATTGGGAATTTTGTCTAGTAAAAACAATGGGAAACTATTAGTAAACCCTATTTTAAAGTTAGACATGACAGATTAAAAAAACTATAATGGAAAAGAAAAATTGACGTGAATTGTATTTTAAATAAATAATAAATAAATATTTGACAACATCACATACATTGCTCCGACTCCAAGGTAAGTAGCTAAAGCACTTGTGTTATGGAAATCAGAGACAACGGTGGTATCACAAACACCCTATTGAAAAGTTCATTTTCTACATTGACCCAGCCGGGGATCGAACCCGGGACCTCAAGAGATGGTGACGCCTTGAAAACCGGCGTGCAAACCACTCGACCACGGAGGTCGTCAAACAATTTTATTATTTATTTTTAAACAAGACTTGTTGGTATAGATAATACTTAATACTTAGGTAGATATTTAAAATTATTGAAAGACACCCTTCTTTATAAATTAATCGTCAGTTAAGTCAATAGATTTAGAGATATTTCATTATTATTTCCTCCTAAAGATGATTTGACTTCCTCAGCAATGAGAAGTTTATATACCGTCATTTTGTTGTCGTTTTTCTACTAATGAATCTAAACATTTTTGCCAAAGAAAAATGGGTCGAAAAACCCTTACTAGTTAATAGAATGTTTTAACTGTCTAGTTACCAAGTTGTCTTGTTAGTTGGCGTTTTTTGACATCTTTCTTGGCAAACATTTTTAGTTTCATTGGTAGAACACTCACTTAAATTAATTAAAACGACTACAAAATTACGGTGTATCTGATATCATCATTAATAAATTTCCAGTCTACTTTCATTCAATAGAATTGGATATATTTCCATTCGTTTGTGATCAAGCGACATGGTGTCCTATTAAGAGGAATTATTCCCCTTTCCATTTAAATAGATGACGCAATCCATGGCATTTGGGCCGTCTCGTGCCATAACAAGTGGGGCGAGGTGACCTAAAAACATCATTCTGTTGGGAAAATGGGAGCTATAAGTGTGCGTTGTTTACAGAAAGCTCGACCATACCATAACGAAAGCTTTATTTAAGTGGCTTTGTTATCGTTGACAGAAGAGGGTAACAATATGGCTCAATGTTATCTTATGAATCATCACTCGAGAATGTTTAGCAAAAAGAAAATTTTACAAATTAAAATAGGTAGGCTACGTCATTTTGTACCGGAAGGCTTTTCAAAGTGACATTTATAAAATAAAAATAGTAACTATTTGCCTCACTAGATGGAGTCGATGGAAACAGAAGTGACAAAATTGGCTTTTAAAAATAAACGGCCTGTACCAAAGCGCTCTGGCTGGCTGACATCTGCCCAAAGAGAAAAATTTTCTTCTTCTTCTTATTTTTGTTTTGGCAATCTATTTCCTCTTGGAAGTAGTTTTTGCCAGTGTCATGTGTTGAATAGTTCAGTGGTAGATATTGTTTCAATTTTCATTAGAATGCGGGTGCATCGCATTCCAATGCTGCTTGGAGCATTTATTGTCACGAGTATATCAAGACAGTTTACTCGGTTAGTTCTGCCGAGGTAGCCACCACTACAATAAAGTCTCAGCTTCACACAACCAAGATCGCGCCTATTTCAATTATCCCAGATATTATATTGTTCAGTTGCGTAGACACTTGTAGGTACCACAAAACTGCACCGATTTTAAGACACAATATCCACTATGAAACAATTTGCAAATAATTAAAATAGCCACCGAACTGAACTGGACAAAATGCCGCCAAAAACTCCAATTTTAGGGTTACATCTGCCTGCCTACCCGAGTACTCTTCGAAGCTTAGTAAAAAAAACACATTGACACATACATTTTATCAATGCCATCTATCGAGCCTACAGTTTTTTGTCATTATGAAAAGCCCGCATTGCAGCTTTTCCACCCTTTTCGAAAAAAATATCACTAAGTGAGTAAGTGCTAAAAACTAAAAAGGTAAGTATTTAATTACGTTATGCTAGCGCAAGTTTTTTGATAACCGAAAAGTTTAGAGTTTTATTCCAATGAATTTATACATACGAACAATATTTAACTGTATGTATGTATGTATACAATACAGATACAGACGATTAAATATAAGCCCAAGGTGAACTGGCTGCCGAAAAACGAGTGGCCTCGTTCGTATATGATCGTTTTTGTATTTTTGGTTCGGCCAATAATTGCAATAAGTGCAAAACAATATAAATATTATAATAAATCATCGAAGGGTACTCTACTTTACTTATATACTTCTCTATTATTCATTTTTTCAACTTTGGAATACAAGTGTAATAAACATCTGGAACGATTGCTTACATTCAGAATAACTCGGTGATTGATTACAGAAAACAAATAACTAAGATTAAATGCTTAAAAGTGAAGTGCAAAGTTAAATTTTACGAGTAGGTACCTAAGTCTATATAAGCCATAACAAAGAAGTTTACTCTGTTTATTTTATTTGAACTCCTTAGCAGTCCTAAAATGGGTCCGAGTCCAGAATAAATATTTGTTTTGACAATTTTGGTGCTATTCAAAAAGACTATGTAATGTAACCTAAACTATGGGCTATTTTTCCTCAAACTTTAGCTGTTTTGGTGCAGTTTTGACCTCCAATCTTGGTTTTTTTTACTCGTAGGTTTATGTTTATAAAAGTATATAAAATAACCCGCTGACATTCAGACTAGGTTTAGCACTTGTTTGCGCTCGGCAAATCTTTTAAACATTCTTTACAATAGCTCGCCGTATCACTATGACATCATCGGTATCTATATTTAAAACATATACAATTACAGCCAGATAGTAGGATTCAACAATTTAATTCGACGCTTGAAACTTTTAAACGCGCGCACGTAAAATGGCTACAACTTGACTCAGTTTAATTTTAATCGTGAGTTAAAAAATCTTGTCAGTTAAAAACGTCTGACAATACTAGTTCAGATGAGATATCAAGGAGCGAAACAAAAATTAGCCTTTTTTTGTATAGATACGTCGAAATAATAATTATTTCACTGATAAAACCCTCATGTAGGTTATTAAAGTGCAATTATCAGTATTTACTGATTATACTGAGTGAGTAAATACTCAGTAAATACTGAAGGTCACGCACTCTTATTTTCGTATATACATAATATTATAAACGACAATGCGAAATGCGAGTGACCTTGAAAAAGGTTTTTCATTGAGGATCTATAAAAAAATATATATATAAAAACTCGCTTTTTAACGCACGTCAACTAACACAAAAGAATATACCTACTCGTAATACTTATGTGACTGTGAATCTGAAAAGGTACAACTTTCGGGATATGGATGAGTTATTGATACGTCCTAAAACTAGATAAAATTACCTATCTAATGAAATAAGAACCAGCTCTTTAAGTACAACCATTGTTTTTATATTTTTTTTTGAATCTGAAACTGTCGAAATGTACAAGTTGAGGAAATCGCATTTAAAGTTTATGGTCGTGAAAAATATACTTCTACTGCGAAGTTACGGAGTGATTGATATCAAGCTAATCTCATAACATTCAAGATTCATAATCATAATACATACAAGAGGACATTGTCCCTAGATTAATAAATGAACTACCTCCCGGTTGGATTAAAAGCATTAAACCCGACAATATAAAGAATAAATTAAAACAATACTTTTTGGAAAGTGGAATGTAATGTCTTTTTCTTTTTTATGATGTTTTATGTTAAAAGATGAAACTATGTTATTAATGAATCATTGTTTACTGCTAAAAATGTAAGAAATAACAATAATTTTGATAATCTCGTTGTAGAATCCTATCACATTATCCAAACCTTACTGGTTTCCCTTGTGTTAGCTATAGTGAATAAGTCTAATGTAAATACATCTAAATGATGGTGATAAATAAATAAAAAAAACATGCTTCATGTCTTTGTATAGTTTAAAAGATTTTGAAAGAAATAAGTTTAATAGTATACTTTAATGATAATTTTTCTATGGGCAAAAAAGGGTACAACGTTTAGTGTCACAAGTAATAAAATTGCTATTTAATATGGATTTTATAGAAAAAAATACATATTTTCCACACTGAATCGTACTATTATTATTAATTGGTTTTTTATATGCGTAATAATGCAACTGTTTCCTATTTTACTACGACTACCACTTGTACATTCTAAGGTACAACTTTGGTAAACTTTCAGATTGAATAAAATGCGACGAAATTATGAAATAAAGACAAATAAATATAAAAAAAATTATGCTAATTGGACTCAAAGTCTTACTTTTATTTACTTAAATGAAACTTTTTTGTTCTTTAAGTTGTTAACGAGATCTATCGATGTTTGTTCATCGATGCAAATAAAAATCAAATATAAAATCAAAAAGTAGCTAGAACAATATAGTGTTGTAGTGTAGGTAGACGATAATATATTGATGTTTATCGATATCAAAAATCTAATACTGACAATAAATATCTTCGATTTATCTGTAGAAGGTCAAAGGTAAAAAAATACAATGGTGGCGCCACTTCTACGGTTAACAACTCACTTAAAATGCCACCAACATTTTGCTTTTTTACCGATGTGCAGGAGTGATCCGCGGGGATCATCAGTTTGCCTATACAAAACGCGCGCAAGTATGGAAATCTTTTCACATCGATGCGTACACGCATTTCCATACTTTGCGCGCTGCGATCCTCCCGCGCGTCCCCTGTCATCACCCCCGCGCGGCTTGAGCCGCTAATGGGCCGGTTACACAGTTACAATCCTGTTATAAGCCATGTACTAGCACTGGTAGAGGCTGGGAGTTTTTTCAATAAAAGTTCCCATACGCCATCAGGTGGTGGCCACTGGTATTTTGCTTAGTTCACTTATTATTTTTAATACTTATACGATAATAACCTTATGATTGAGCGAATAGGACGGAAAATAGATAGGTATAATAAAAATAGATATTATGATGGCTAAGTAAGGATTTTGGAGAATTCCCACAAGATGTGGAATATCACACAGTCGCGGGCGGGAGCAGTATACTTAATTTTTAAGCCTAGTACTTAATAAACCGTTCTTAAAAACGTCAAGACGTTCTTAAATTAAGTACTTACTTAAAAAGATTAGATACCTACTCAAATGTTTTTTCAATATTTGCGCAAATGTCTAGCAGGAAAATGCATGCATCGATAAAATGTTGATACTATAATATTTACATTAATTAATATTTACATATATTAATATTTACATTAATAAAAAAAGATCAATTGGATTATTAAGTCAGGGGCCCTACCGCCCAAGTGCCGTCGACTTCGCCGTCGACTTCATTTGACAGATGGATGAAATACCTACCTATTTCCTTTTGGTACAAATAAAAACTTACCAAAGAAAAGTAGCAATGTATTACAATCATCTGTCAAATGAAGCCGACGGCGAAGTCGACGACACTTGGGCGGTAGACCCACTGGTCATGGACCAACTTGGTCAATGGTCTGGTTAAGGAAATGCCGATTCTGACGTAGGTATGCGTATGAATAAAAACGCTAGGAATGACCTACCTATTTTTTCCAGTTTTTAACCGACTTCATCAAAAGGAGGAGGTTCTCAATTCCTTTTTTTTTTTTTTTTATCGTTGTTCGCGCGTATCTTCGACATTTATGGACCGATTTAGATAATTCTTTTTTTGTTCGATTGAGTTTTCTTGCGAGATGGTCCCATTTTTTTTTTTCAAATCGGTTCAGTAGTTTACAAGTAATCCTGAAAATACTATGATATTAAATCAATTAACTTGACAATTTTGTGTTACTTATGAACCGAATTAGATGATTTTTTTTGTTGGGGAAGGGATACCTTTGTGTAGTCTTTTTAACCGACTTCAAAAAAAGGAGGTATTCAGTTTGTATGTATGTATGTTTCTCCGCGATTATCTCACGTTTGGCTGAGCCGATTTTTCTACCTAAATAATATACCTACACTACCTAATACAGAAGGTACTTACACTAAAAATAAAAAAATAAAAAAATTGTTTAAAAAACAAAAACCGACTTCAAAAAACCTGCCTCTAAAAAAAGCGTAGTAATATTCGTAATAATAAAAACACGTCTATTAAAGTCGGGTGGGGCTGGAGTACATCTTCCTTTTTTATTCTAAAAGCCCCACCCGACTTCAATTGACGTGTTTTATTATAACAATGATAATGCGTATCTAATGATTTGTATTATTATTTCTTGCTTTTTTTAGAGGCAGGTTTTTTGAAGTCGGTTTTAATCTTTAAAGTGATGTTTTTTTCCAGTTTTTCCTTCTACAGTCAGAACCTTAAAAAAAAACTTTAAATAGGTACCTACCAAGTTCTCTAAAGTGTGTTTTAAGGTTTGGGCATGGGCATCTCTATTAATTAGCAACACAAAATGTTAATACTTACCTACTTATTATCGCGATGATAAATGCAAGGTGAAACCAGAGGACTTTTGAAGTTAAAAGAAATAAAGATACTTACAATAAAAGCGTAGAAAAACGAAAAGATAGTACCTATTGCTATTTTTATATTTAAAAAGTTAATACAATCCAAAATACCTGATGTTATAGAATCCAAAAACCAGCGCTGGTCGCAGACTATCATGCATGCATTATGCTGAATCGGGACCGTTTTGAGTCAAATAGTGTTTTAAATTTGCTTCTTTATTTTATTTTCTCAAATTGAGTTTCTGTGTGTATTCTGTACTGTGGCTGGTATGGTGTGGGTCGATATTTTAAGAATCGTTTTGAGGCGCTCGCTTCTCAAGGCGAGCCACTCCTTGCTTCATTATACCTCGTATATATATACCACATAACTTTTATGTAACAGGTCAGACATTTTGAATTTGGCCAAACAAAACCGGTTCTGTAAGACAATGCCTTAAAAGTTCAACCTGCGTTTATCCGCGATAAACTTGGTTTTATTTAATTGGACACAATAAAGTTTGTTTTCCCTAAATATATTTATATAGGTATTAACAATTCACGCCAATATTATCCTGTATACTAATTGATGAATATTTATTTTTTAAATTTGAGATTTTTGCATTCACAATGTTATTTTTATACAATAGTAAATAATATACTATAAAAAATACGACTCACGTGACCTAGTAGCTCAGCGGTCAGAGCATTGGACCAGACATCCAAAGGTCGCCGGTTCGATTGCCGTCCGAGAAATCCGAAAATTCACCTGGTGCGAGTCCTTTTTTTTCAGTACATTATTTAGTATCTTAATCCTTCATTTTGTTTAGATTTATGTTTCGGTATAAAATCTAGATTATATTTTTACGCATTCAACAAATAATTATTATACAATCAATCTAATAAATTAAGTAAGTAAGTAAGTATTTCTATTAAGTAAAGGAGTAAGTAGTACTACTCACTCCTTTACTTAATAGAAATACTATGTTAAAAGCATTTATAATAACTTCGTTTTAGATGTAGTCATCGTAAGCTTTTTTTAGCAACTAGGTATATATATGCTTTATTGCACTTGTAACCTAATTACACAGGTTAATATGAAACTTGTTTACAAAGGTGGGCTTAACTCTAAAAGAGATCTCTTCCAGCCAACCCAGCATTGTTTGAGATTTTTAAGTAAGCAGTATCTCATTATCATTATATTTTATGTAGATATATAAATATAAAGATTAAATAGTTAGTTGTTAAACAAGTGAGCAAAGAATTATTTGCTGCGAGTGCTGACTGTTCAATCAGGAGATATAAAAGTTTGCCCTCGTGTGAAACATAGAACTTTTCACCACTACCAGCAACTAAACTCGCAGCAAAATCTAGCGTTAGAAAATGCGACTTTACTGCCAGTTTTAACGTACTAAAAGCGCTCTTTTCGTGCTGTACCTGTCTTAAAAATATATGTGGATTTCATTTCGAGAATCACCTACTAACAATAATTTATTATTGTAGCATCACGTCACGCTCCACGAAGTATTTTTTCCTGGTATTAAAATGGAATTGAGAATACAAAAATCTAAAACTTAATTTATACTTAGTGTAACAATACCTACCTAATATATTTTATCATAACATAGGTAATTTTTTCAGTATTTCATTCTTTATTCAATTCACGGCAAAATAACACAAAGCGAATGAGATTCGTAGACAAAATATTTGAATGTTTAAATGGTATTACAATTAGTATTCAACTGGTATTCACGGCATGATAATGAATACATTACAATAGTTTTGGCGAGCAACATAACAATAGCAATTTTAAATGATAGGAGCTATTGTGTGAGTGATCTAAGTCTAAGTATAGACTCTGTCTGACTGAATTTATGCAAAATCATACCTACTGTATGAATATTGAAACCTTCGGGCGCCGAGTTCAAAAATTATACACATAACTACATGAACGATCGTACTGACTTTCTTTAAACAAATTAACTTTTAACTGCCTCTGTGTCCTAGTGGTTCGCCCACCCGTTGTTTATAGAATGCAGGAGTCCCGCGTTCGATTCCAGGGTGGGGGACATTTTGTACTCGGTTTGGTTGGTGGCAGGGCTTTATTTCAAGTCCGCCTGGCTAGCTAACACCATCTTACATAAGTCTGACGCCCTAGCAACAATTTAAAAATTGTTGTGTTCCGGCGTTAGAGGTAAGATAGCCAGTTCCAGTGATGAGGATTCCGAGTGTAGTGCTCTTCCACCTTCTGCCTTACATAACTTAACATCTGCTAGGCGATTGCGTAAAGTCAATCGTATTCATTTGACAGTTCATATTGTATAATAATATAATTATGTCATCCCATACAAATTACAGCCGATGGAATACGATATGAACTGTCAAATGAATACGATTACCTTACGCAATTCCACCCCAGGTGAGGCAAAAGCCAAGCACTACCCCGTTGCGCATAAATAAATAGGATGCCAACCAAAAAATCATCACATTAAAGAGATTTAATAGATATAATATCAAAACCTGAATGAATGCTACTCTATTAGCGTTTAAACAAAAAATAAAGACGACTTGCTCGCACATTTTTTTCCCACAATAAAAATACTTAGTCATACTTCCGCCTGATAATTAATTTGCATGATTTCAGGGACAAAAAAAATGTCTGCAGCGCTCGATAGCAGCACTCGCACGTAGGTACAAAAAGGACAATAGGTCATGATGGGTATCTATAAGCTATTGTATATTTTTGTGTGCTCGTGTGAGACTCCTATTATATCCATCTAACTACACTAAGCTCGGTGACGCAGTGGCTAAGCGCCTGGGCCCAGCGATTGCGGAAGTTAAGCAAGGGTCGGTCATGGGGATGGGTGACCAAAAATTTATTATCTCGAGCTCATCCGTGCTTCGGAAGGCACGTTAAGCCGTTTGTCCCGGCTGCATTTGCAGTCGTTAACACCCACCAATCCGCATTGGGCCCGCGTGGTGGGTTATGGCCCATCCTCTACACTAATATAATAAATAGGTTAACTTTGTTTGTTTATATATGCAGGGGGCAATCGCTGGATCTACTGATCAAGTTTCGAAAAATCTACTGGAAAAAGTCCAAATTAGGCCGTTGGGAAGAAGACAACTTTTAATTTGTAAACTTAGATGACTACACTATTGTATTAGGAACTGTGTATTGTGTTAAAATAAATATTATTATTATTAAGACACAAATTACAACAATGTTTTCTTACATTTAACAGTGCTATATAAACCTATTTAGGTTTTACCAAGCACTGGGATTCATCCTCTTATCCACAAATTAAGGTCTAAATATAAATTAGTTGGGTATTAGGTCTAAACTGTTTAAGAATCTTTGATTAGGCACTATACTACTTCTGGTTTAATTTAACAATGGAACAGTGTTTATATTAAATTACTACGAGTACTTATATTGATTCCAACTAATCGATCTTTAGTCTTATATATATATATATTAATTATGTAAAAAGAACAAAATATCTAATAATTAATTGTGAAGGTAAAGAATTATGTTTTCTTATTTGTACTACCTTCTAATATAAATAAACATTAGGAAGATGACCAATTATAAATAACTAAATTATTCTTCGCTTTTTTTAGGTACTTTAGGTACTTACTAATAATAATTTTTAATAAAAAATAATGCATGTTTGTATTTTTCAAGACCATTTGATGTTTTTGAAGTGAATCCGGATGTTGGTCATCCATTATCGAGAACGGCACCCAGATTTTCCGTTTTGAGGTTATGACCGGATATTAGTTATGTACATAAATAACTTTGATAATGTTTTAAAAGCTTATTTATTTTTTATTTAATTAAACTATTAGGTCATACAAATATAATTATGTTTAACTTTTAAAGCATAAATGAGCAATATGAGCATAAGAAGATTAATTAAAATGTCGCGAATTCGTTAGAATGTTGGCCATTTGGAGACTGGATTATGAGAAAAAAGTTATTTCTACAAATCAGTAAATCTTTCATATTTACCAATTAGGCCTAAAGAAAATACTATTTTCTTCTGTAAATCCAGATTTCCAGAATCATCAGCAGTACCCTTAGCACGAACAGCTATCGAGAAAAAAAACGTGCGTAAAATTACTCGATAGAGAATTATCTATGGAAATTTTAGTTTTGCTATTCGGCGGTAGATGGCGTTGTACAAATTTCCAATACAAAACTGCACTATCGAATGATTTTACGCGCGTTATTTTTTCGATAGCTGTTCGTGCTAAGGGTACAGATCATTTAAAGAGTGTTTTAGGTTGATTTTATGATTCTTAAAATAATTTTTAGATGGATATTAAACATTATTATGAA
The DNA here is from genome assembly GCA_950108535.1 of Agriphila straminella. Classification (NCBI taxonomy): domain Eukaryota; kingdom Metazoa; phylum Arthropoda; class Insecta; order Lepidoptera; family Crambidae; genus Agriphila; species Agriphila straminella. The sequence continues at coordinate 1,023,478 of OX467321.1, read as the reverse complement.
AATTTTTATCTGCTATAGAATTTATGTGTAGCTAGTGTCAACGCATATATCATATAGTGGCCTGCTGACCGCCCCTGGGCACAGCAGACAGAATAAAATATAGCTATATCATGTACAGACACCGGGACATCAGGCGTGACAATAGACCTTGAGACTGTATGCCCTAATACTACGTAATAATAAAAGCTGTTTTCGCAGTAGGATTTACTGATGTGCTGTAGTGTGTACCATGAGCGTGTCACATTCACATCACAGGCGTGGCAGGGTAATCCAGCTAATGCGTAATGGTATACCGCCACAGCTGAAGAAATCCGATATTCAAATTAATTGTTAACATGCAAACTTCAAGCAAAGTTATTGTCACGTTTTGTAATTGTCGAAATGATAAATGTTTATCTAGTTATCCTAAAATCTTTCTAAAATTCATAGTAATTTTATTCCATGAATCATTTCATGTCCACTCGATTACGTGTGACTTAAATTTAGCCTAGAAACTAGAAATAGGCTTCCTGCACCTAGAAAATTAAAAATACACGTTCATTGCGCACAGTTGTAGTTGTTACCAACTATACTAGGTTACCTACTTGTATTTTAAACATGGCAACACTTGTATTTTTTAATTTTTTAAGTTTTTTTAATTGCAAAGCTTTCTGTCTGACCTACCATCTATCTGTATCATCAATAATACACACGCCTAATTGTAATGTAGATAAATCTAATATGACGTGTCTGTCACAATCACAAGTGCACTCAATTTTGTAGTACCTATGACTATGATCTATTTTGAGCTCAAATGCAAGAACCACTTAACCGTAGCATATGGTACCCTGGCTACATATGGCGTATCTATCATACTGCGCTTGCGGCCCCTAACTAAGGTTTAGTGTGCCTTCTTTATGACATAGACAATTTGAAGTTGCTCCTATTTCCTCAAAGATTACTTCAAAACCAATTTCCGTGTTCAATCAAACCGACGACCGATAAAGAAACTTAAAATTCAATTCAAGAATGAATTTAAAGTTTTTGAGAACAGCAGCTAACGAATAAAATCTTTATTTGTTTATGTATATCCTGTTTCTTGGTCTTGTTTGTGTCTAGAGGGATAGTATGATCTGGTAATCTAAAAATCTTGTAGCAATTTGTATCAGAGATAAGGGGTAACGATGGAAATATGTGAATCATAATACAGGTATACCATTGTATGTAATAATTAATGTGGATATAATATTATAGCAATCAGCCGGCTCTTCTTAAGGCCTTAAGGTGGGTCAACCCGAGCGGGTCGATCCGTGATGGAGTGAAATCGAGGTTGCGTTGAGAACTAGCACCGAATTCTCAATGTTTACATGTATTTATTACTTTTCTTCGCTTTCAAGTTAGTTAAAAAAAACGGTTCAATTAAGATTGAAGGTATTAACATCGCCAATTTTTATGATTGGTTTTAACATAAACGAATGTTCTGTTTCCGAGAAGTTTTGCAAATAAGACCAGAAACAGGGTCCACGGAGTATGTAACATACATCAAAGGTGGTAACATTTTTATAAATGCTTTCAATTAAATCTATTGTGTATTATTTCAAGTACATTACCTATTTACTTTTTCCATGATAGCTTCACGCGCGTAATCTTTCAATAATTTAAATTGAATATTGAATATTGAATTGAATATTTCAATCATTTAAATTGAATATATTTAAATTATATTGAATTTGATATTAAACAGCAAATCGCAGATGATTATTATGTTTCTGCGACGAATTTTATCGCGAAACTCGACCTTTCGCAGATTCGTAGAAGCTTTTCTTTCCGTAGCATGACCTCCAAAACATGATAATTAAAATATAGCAATTAATCGTTACGTAACTGTTATAATAACTCAAAATTCCATTGTATTATGAGAAAAAAATAAAGAGATAAAAGCTGTTTCGGTGGTTGCTACGGGGACTGTTAAAGAAGCATTCAGCCAAAAACTCTTCTATTAAAGAAAATATAATTCTAACGAGTAACCCTGATCCGTATCGTAAAAATAAAAGATTGCGATTTTTTTCTTTTAGTGTGTTTTTTTCCAAAATCATTGAAGCAGTTTCAATTATTTTTAAAATCAAAATGAAGTCTTCTTTCAGTAAAATTTCCTAACTTCAATACAATAAGGTCTACTTACTTAGTGTGGCAAAGTTTTGGGACAACCTGCCTGCCTAGCATGACCGATTTATATCGCGTGATATAGCATTTTATCGACACTCAACTGTCAAACTCCTTTGTCTTTTTGACAGTTAAACGTGATAAAACGCTATATCACGCGATATAAATCGGTCATGCTAGGCAGGCAGTATTGTCCCATTACACTTCCCAAAGCGAAGCGTTAACGAAGATTTACAAATGTTACTTTGTCTTGGCTCTCTGTTAATTAGTGTCTTCCCTCGCTCGTGTCTTAAAATAGTTCTATGTAATTAAACGGCGAAAAGCTTACAAGTGGGGTAAACTCATTCCAAAACGATACATTTTGGGCCGATTTTCAACTACAATATAAAAAGTAAAAGAAGTATGAGCACAGTATTTGATATTCTGTTTATGGTTCATCATCCCCCTACCATTATCCCAATTTATTTTTATTTGGAGTCGCTGCAGTGCCTACCGCTGCAGTCGTCCTACTCTTCCATTCCTTCCTGTCACTCGTCATCTCCTCATCCATTCGCTTCACATTCATATCATTCCGCACACAATCCATCCAACTTTTCTGCGGTCTTCCTCTTACTTTCCAGCCCTCAACATCCATATCCTCTTCTAGTAACTTGCCTTTCATCTGTTCTCATAACATGCCCAAACCAAGCCAGACAATTCCCTTTCAACTTTTCTGTTCTGGCGATACTTTTATTTTGGATTTTGCGTCACACCACACACCTCAGCATTTTCATCTCTGCTACTTGTAATTTCCTTTCATCCATCTTCTTTATAGCCTCATCTCAGCCTTCATCTATTCTGTTTATCGTTATTGCAATAAAAATAAAATTCAAGTACAGCGCAGGAAGGAAATTGAAATAATCCATTTTTTACTTCAAAGTCAAAGTCAAATAAGCTTTATTCAAATAAACTTAATTATTAAGTACTTTTGAATCGTCTATATTTTCCTACCACCCGTTCCAGACTTAACCTATACACATTACCCACTCAAACACACATTACCTACCTAGCTTAAATAATAAGTATGTATATAACCGATGCAATCATCAGCATAATGATTCGCTTCCTATATTTATCAATCTAAGGTCAAACAATATTGTAATTACGATAAACTTTATTATGATATTTCATAAAAATTCAAGTCCAGTCCAGTAAAAATTACAAAATATGTTTTTAAGCACAATCTAATTATATACTTTTGCCGGCAATATATATTCGCCAAGCATTTGCACAATTCATCATAACGTTGCTGGTTTTAAGTACTTAAATCGATCTAGTTTTAGAGGAGAAAACAGGGGAAACCTTGATTTTGTCTACATTAATCTTTAAAGCAATAAATAAAAATAAGTCAGACGATGACATCATTCTGGCTTAATGTGAGACCATACTATATGCTCCCCCCCACAATCTCTGGGATCAATACAATTAGGCCATGGGAGTGGAGCCGGTTGAGTGATGACGTCATTTTAACATACAAGAAACTTGCTATTGCCATACAGGTCCTATTTTCAAGGGTCAATGTTTACTACATTACAATTAACTACTGGTTCAACGAGTTCAAAAGTTTAAATTGAAAAGTTAGTTAGCGTCTACTCTGATAGAAATAAATTGATTATTTGTTTATTTGGTTAATAAGGGAAACAAACAGCATATAATATTACCTTAAAAACTACGATTAATGACTATTACAAAAGCCAAAACAGTTGCCACGACAGGACCTAACATTTCCATCAAGTGAACTTAAATAAAATAATGTAGGTTGAAACCGAAACGAATTATCCTCAAACAGTAACTTCCTTTTATTATAGAGATCAGTAATACAACCAATCAAAGACAGTAATAATAGTTCAATTACCAATAATCCGGCATCGATCTTAACAAACTATGTTTCAAGCCAAGTAAATAAACAATTTCATTTCGATTTATATACCTACTACAAATAAAGTAAACTCCAAAATAACCCGAAATTATTAGCCATCGTCCATTTGTAACTACATTTTCATTGCAAACTGTAAGTTTAAAAAAAAATACGTGGCAAAGATTTTTTCTGTTATTAAGGCGAGGCAGTGCCCGAAATTTACTCTTTCACTATGTTTTTAGAATAAGGTTTAATATTGCATAGCTTTAATTGACGCTTCGCCGGAAATTTGACGAAATTTAGTACATTTTTATTGATTTCTGAAATACTGGATCATTTATTAAAAATGTACTCGGTTATTGTGTTAGATCAATAAAAAAGCTATCCTTTATGCATAAAAAATCATATCACTGTCGTTGAAAATAACGAAATCTCACGATTTGAAGTTTATTTTTATGGTGTTATTCAGGATTTATTTACAGAGAAACCATGGCATTTTTCAATATTCTGTTCGGTTATTGTGTTTCTTTGTTTCTTTTTCAGTCTACAGTAATTTTTGTGAAGTAGAATTCTACACCAGTTCTTCACATTGGAAGTTTAAAAATCAATCTTTTTATCAAATCGTGAACTGGCCTCGCCTTAAATTAGAAAAACATTGGGAGGGTATACACTATCCTTGGTATTTATATCCTGTTTGTTTTTCAATAAAATAATTACTTATCTGAAAAAATTACAAGTTTCCACCAAAACAAGGAAACAACAATTATAATTTCCATCTCGTTTATTGCCGTTTTTGATATTATTTAGGTTAAGTGCACGGTATTCCCCTTAATCTATAGTTAAGTGAATCACCAACAACAACAACATTTAAATGAGAATAATAGTCACAGAATAAATAAAGTACAAGTTCATAGTTATCAACTGGGGCCTGTTTCTCGAAATCTACAAGCCTTGTAATACGAGTGTGTAACCATAGAAACGCTTGTAAAACAATAAAATTACAAGCGTAGCGTTTCACGAAACTGTACTTCTCACGTATGTAGAATAAAATCTTAAACAAATGATCAACTTCACAAGTAAATATTTACACTTGTAACTGTAATTACGTTTCTCAAAAAAATGCGTTGACACTTGTAGCTTGTAACTTTCAGAAATTTTGCTAGCAGTGTCGGGGGACTCTTTAATTTTTATTTACCGCTAATTATAAATAGTACTAAAACGAAATAAGCGGGTTTAAAATCTTATACCATCGGTGATTAAACATTGTACATGCTGAAATTATAAATTATTGTCCATTAACATAAAATAAATAGGGAAATAATAAAGTGGTGACTATCACACTCGTGATGTTATAAGTTAAATTATGTTTGTAACAAAAAATAATAAGTCAATGGTTTAAAACCTTGTTCAACGATTTCAATCATGATGTGAAAAGTTGTCATACTCGTAAATTTTTCAGAGAGATCATCCAATCGAACTTGTAAAATGGCATATTATTATAGTAAATTTTACAAGGCTTGTAATGTTTTTGTGAAACACATTTTCCATGCACTTGTATTTTTACTCTTGTGAAATACCAGAATCACAAGTTGGCGGCCATTTTAGTGCTTTGATAGTTGTCAATTTGCTGTCTTTTAGAGACTGTCAGCGACATTGACAGACATTTATAAAATATTTATCTTATCAGCCAGTACATTTATGTAATTTTTACAATCTTAAATCAACTATTTTGTTAAATTTTGTTCTGTGCTTGTTATTTTCAATATTTTCCTTCGTGAAACAGAATTTACAAGTCCTTGTGACATATTGAGGCTTGTAAACTTGTAACTTTCGAGAAACAGGCCCCTGATATGTGGATTTTCCTCGTGATTTCTACATAATATGACTTTCATTTTAATAACAGGGTGTTTGGTGATCCTTTCTTACTAATATTATAAAATGAGAAAGTCCGTTTGTTTGTTTGTTTCTCGTTCACGTCTTAACTACTGAACCGATCATCTTGAAATTTTACATATACTTTGCCAGGGGTACAAATAAGGACCATTACCTTTCATACCAAAAAAATATTATTCCCGAGGGATAGCAAAAAACTGTCCCCGCAGAGGAAGTCGCGGGCGGCCTCTAGTACCCCATAAAACCGAATAATGGTAGATGCATGTATACATGCGTATATGCCAAGAATCCCGGAAAGGTCATTGGGCATATTTGACCTGCTTGATGAAAGTTCGCGTACAGAAACCAAACCAGTTTTACATTGAAGAATTCAATCCCACTTTTTAAAATATGTAATATTTTGTTATGTACCGACCGGCAGAAAAAAGTTATTTCACATTATGTATGAGTATATGTTTATTTTTATTAAACTTTTGTTAATAAATAACTTTTGTTTTTACTTTCAGCATTGTGAAAATGTGTTGTACAAGCATAATAAACGTTTAAATGTCTTTATTTAATTATTTTTTTTATTTATTATTGAAATGCTATGATATAATGATAAAAAATTAAACATGTCCTGCAACAATGCGACCCATACCACTGAGTAGCAGATACATTTATCTACATATTATGTACCTAGCCCTATTTCATTTGTGTACGCCACAGGTCAAATGTCCTATCAAAATGCCCAATGTCCTTTAATAAAAAGCCTGAAAAGGATCAATTGACTGAAAAAAGTTGACTTCTTTCTCCCATCGTCAGGTAAGTCCTATAGATGATTATCGCAGTAAAAAAGTAAAGATCCGAAACTATTTATATTTTAAGATTGCCTTTTATTTAAAAAAGGTTTATGTCCAAATATTATTTTTCATTCATTTTTAATCTCGGTGGCCACTTCGCGAATTAAACAAACAAACGTATGTTTATTCATGCTAAAGTTCTTATCTTAGGCTACCTAGTTGTTAGTGAGCTGCTTCCTATTTTTACCAGCCCACATCTGCTATATTTACAAGGTCAATATTAATTGGAGCGTTCGTAAGTAATTTTCAATTTTCTCGTTTCAAGCTTTGACATACAGTGCATTTTTCTTTGCAGGATTCAATTTTCTTGTGTATATAGTTTGCTTACAACTTTTTTCGATTTGACAGCAACGAAGATTAGTTGCCAAAAAAAGTAGCTGAAGATACTTATAGGAAAAAAAACTGAAAGGTATTACATTCATATCATAACCACCCATTATAGATAACTGCAGGAGGCAGGCCTCGCCCGTGGACGATATTGCCATCTTTTGTTCTCTGTAGGTACCTATGCCTAAAACCACAAAACGTGATAAGTCCAAATCGCATTTTGCCTAAACTTCGCGTGCAATCTCCACGGCATGCGGGTTGGTTGGAGGTTGCAGTGCCACATTTTCATCGGAAAACGTCAGCTCAGCTACACATTTTCTTTTCACGGAGGTGTTGGCCAGTATATTCCAAATTATCGAATTTGGCCTATGTTTAAATTAAAAACTTTAAAATGTCCTTCGCTCCCACTAATTCACCCGACTATAAAGTACAACTTTTTTATCTCCAGTTCACCTGTCTATAAGAGTTGAACTTCTCCAACTAAATGGTTGTTTATTTCAAAATAATTATTCACCACAAAAACGCTGTTTTCTTGTGGTCCCTAATAATTAAATTGATAAAAATAAGTCAGATGCCCTTCTTTTCCGTAGCTCCATTGGACATCCCATTGACGGGACTACTAAAAAATATTTTTACCCTGGTGGTCCCATTGACTAATGGAGCCACCGCAAATAGTTTATAACTCCACTATCGTTTTTCTATGGAACCAAAAATGGAGTTGTCACAAAACATAAAATTAAACTAAAGGAAATTAAACATAAGAATAATATAAAATTTAGAGTACCAGGGTCACATAAATGTTAAGGACTACTAGGAGAGGAGCTACTTATCTTGTACTGTACTTTAAGTAAATGTGAAAAAAAATTACTCTGCAAAATTATTTTAGATGCAGCTAAGGAAATGACTTATTACAAGGTAGGTACCTACATAGCTAATACAACCAAAGTCTCTCTCTCTTTTCTTTAAACAAATAAATAAATGCTTGGACAATTTCACACAGCGCCATCTAGCCCCAAACTAAGCAAAGCTTGTATGGGTGCTAGACAACTGATATACTACTTGTATACTTTTTAAATATATACTTATTATACATAGTAACACCCAGACCCGTCACAGAAATTAAAATTCATCATTTCAATTTCTGCCCGGCCGGGAATCGAACCCGGGACCTCGGCATGTTGACCACTGTACCACTCAGGTCGTCGTCGTCGTCAGGTTTTCTAACGTTGATCTTTTATTTAGTAGGTTCAATCCCAAATGTATGAGTGTAGATAAAGTAGTGTATGAAACTGCACATTTTAATACCCCTCATTATGCATCAGTATCATAATAGTACATTATGAGACAAGTTAGCTTAGGTTGCTTATTGCACACAAGGCTGTGGGTTGCAGCCCGAGCCGCAGGCGAGGGCGTAACTCAGCCGAGTGTGCAATAAGCAAGAGCTCACGAGTTTCATACGACGTTTTTCAACACATTTGCGAGGAAAAAATAAAGTAATTTATCACACAGCAACAAATATGGCAAAAACAAAATATGACAATTATGGGAAAAGGCGCGCATGTTTTTTTTGTTTTATTTTCACACGCCCAACGCAAGAATATTTTGCGATCAAAGGGGTGAGGAGCATACAGCCTACTACTAATACTTCAAAATTATAATTTTAAGTGACAAAATGCAAATATTTTAATATTTTATAACAAAATATTGTGAATTATGAATAATTTGATAATAATTATATATTTATTTGACTTAATTAAGGACTTACACATTAATTTATTCCAAAAATGTATATGAATTTTCAGCAGCATAAAACCTCTTTGTTGTCAAAAAAAATAACTGTATTACCCGGCTAAATTAGGAATGCTCTGTTTACTCGCATAGAACTTGCAGTAAAGTACTAATTTAACTTTGTAGGGTTAATTCTATTACGAACTAGTGTTTTATATATTATTGCACGCGTTTGTTATATAGCTCGGTTTATGGCCCTAAAAGCGATGTAATAAGGCTCACTTTACGAGCAAGTGTGTTGAAAACTACTATTATAGTATTTTAATAACAGAACCTTTCAACAGTTTTAATGAGCATAGCTACTTTTAAATTGCATAAAAATAAAAAAATAATGTACCAACCCACGCCCATCAACTGTAATAACAAAACTAGCTAGGTAGATAAATATAAAAAAATCGCGTGTGACATGTAAAAATATTTTTTATTACGTTCATAATAAACACACGTCACGTTAAAAACACTAGTTAAAATATTACAATTTTTATAGTAATTAATGACAAATTCACGGCTTAGTAAAAAGGAAATTCGTATGATATACTCGTACGTAGATACCTACAGTCAGCCACTAACTTACTTTGTGCCTTTAAGCACGGTAAAGAAGGTTCATTTCTAGATTGAGTATACCTACTGTCTGTATTATCTTGAATTTGCCCAAAAGTCACAAAAGCATCTTTTGTAAGTATAAAAACAATGGAGGCAGGTAAAAGAAGTTGCAAGAAGGTTGCAAGCTATTTATTTTCAAACTGTTGGTTGACTGTACAACCGAAGGTCTATAATAGAATGGTATATCCCATTTCAAATGAAATTAGCGGTTTTCATCTAAAAAATAAAAGCATCTTAATTATTTTTAATGTAAACTTCAGTTTAGAAAAGATAAATAGAGCGAAAAATCAGCTAGGGCGGAATTTGTAGTTTGCAGCGTCCAGTTCGTCGCTGCAGCTATACTATATCTATGCTGCAGCTGGCCTGCGTTATCTGGCAGGTGTCATATTCCCATTGCTCTTTGGAATCTATGGCATTTTGCCGTGACTCAGTGATGAGTAGGTATATATGACATCTGTCAGAAACTCGACTAAACTATCACTGACAGTTAAAGGCCGATGAAGGTCGATCCGTGATGGAGTGAAATCGAACTCTTTAGGACCATACTGGTGTCGATTCGGTTAGCACGACTAAACTAAATTGACAGGATTAAACTTAATTTAAGCATTCTGTTCTTGTCTTTTCGATATAGAAAGAAAAGGATGGAAAACTAAATTTAGTTTAGTCCTGTCAATTTAGTTAAGTCGTTGCTAACCGAATCGACGCCAATGTCGAACGTAACTCTACTCACTTTGGGTTCAAATCAGTGCGCGTTCCATCGCGGCGGTTGCGTTGAGAACTAGCACCGAATTCTCAATTTTTACATGTTTTTATTACTTTTCTTCGCTTTCAAGTTAGTTAGAAAAAATCTGTTCAATTAAGATTAAAGGTATTAACATCGCCGATTTTTATGTTTTGCTTTAACATAAACGAACAGAAACAGGGTCCACGGCAACGAATATTTTTTTACATCAAAGGAATCAAAGGTACCAAATATTTTTATAAATGCTTTCAATTAAATCTAAGTATTGTGTATTATTTCAAGTACTTACATTTTATATTTTTTCCATGATATTAGCTTCACGCGCGTAATCTTTCAATGATTTGAATTGAATATTCGGATTTGACGTATGTTAACGCCTTAAGTTGCATGTTTAGAGAAGCACCCCTAGTCTGAGGCATTATTGATACAAAATTTCAGCTGTAAACTGTAACAAATGAGAATACGACAGACTCACATGTATTTTATTATTTGAATAATTAACAAATGTTTAAAAAGAATAATCGATACATTTGAACAAGTTTTCTAAAATTCCTAAAGCCATTTTTTTTAATGGAATAATGAGGATGAGAAGTAGAATGAAAATCTGCAATTTATTTTAACGTCAATAAACGTTGAAATTACTTAAGTAGGTACTTTATTACTTATTATAATACGTACTTATTTCGTTAAAATATGATTCTGATTTTGTTTTACATGATTGTTAAAAAAACGAATAGCGACTAAAATACTGGTTGAGTAGAGAGGTACATTACAAGAAAAGCATGTACTAAAACAGCGTAATTTTAAGTGAAATTTTACCACAAAATCATACGAAAATTATAAGGCAGCACTGAATCGCCCACCTACATCGAAAACTGCGTGCCAACTGGCGCAGTGAACGTGTCCATGAAGTATTTTCCCTGTTGGATTTATTTATCTAGGTTTTCTAGCGCATTATTAAATCGTAGGCCTTATTTGTATCAAGTACCTTATAATATATTTTGTGGCAATACTTCCTTATTTATCAAGGAAATCACAATAAAATATCATTAATTAAAAAACCCAGTAGGTTACTTACTTGCTGTGTGATGTTACTCGTAAGTATGTCAAATAGAAAAATCCCTTAATTAGGTGGTAAGTATAAATATAAAAACATAAAACAAATCTTAACAAATAAATTTTAAAATTAAATATTTGAAGAAAGTTATGAAAAATTCAAAAAAAACCCTAAAGCATAAGAATTTATTCTTATTTTTAAATTTGAGATTTTTGCATTCACAATTCTATTTTTATACAATACTAAATAATATACTAGAAAAAATACGACTCGCACCAGATCAATACTCAGACGGGAATCGAACCCGCGACCTTTGGATCCATTATCATCATCATCCATTCCCGTCTGAGTATTGATCTGGTGCGAGTCGTATTTTTTCTGGTATATTATTTAGTATTTATTCTTATGCATAAAGATAGCATTGTGAGTGCTAAAACCAATACAATAATGTGCATATCAGTTATACATTTGAACAACTTTATGCCGGCACTAAATATTCGCCATTTATCGTACATTGATGCTTTTGAAAGAACCTCTTTGAAGCATTTGTTACAAAACCGGCAACGTACGATGAATTTGTGCCGATGTTTGGCGAATATGTAGTGCCGGCATTATACGGCGTGACGTCACATAATCGTACGTAATTAGTAAGGTAGATGCCCCGAATAACAGCCTTTCAGTAAAAAATAAAAAGTATTTTAGTGATTGTTTATTTTGAACTGGGGTTTTATTTTATTATACCTATACAAATTCAAGTTTTACTAAAAAAACGTTTGTGAGCCAAATGAAATGTCAGCAGCCATGTTTTGAATTTCAGATTTTATTTAACATTAAATTTATTACAAAATTAAAATAAAAATGAAATTTTACTATCCTACTTATATAAGTAATTATGCGCAGTCAGTGAGTAGACCAATGAGAAAGAAAAAAAAGGTAGATACCCTAACTACCCAAAAGAGAAACATCAAATATTTAAAAAAAACCTACCTACATGCAGTCTGTCATTCATTTTTTTTTTTTTTTTTTTAAATTTATTTTGGCAGCAAACAGTCATGTATAATAATAATGTTATTAACAAACAATTATAAAAAATAGACCTACAGTGCCCAATAGCGATTTTTACAAAACTTCATCCGGTTATTATCAATTATTTACGGTTTAATTAAGTATTGTGTATTTATCTACTGTGTAAGTATACTAGCAAAATACTACTAGCATGGATTAGGTAGTCAGTAAAGTATATCTGTTATTCTTTGTGTTGTTACAGCTAAAGCGTGCCATAAGTAATAAGTATCATTTGTTTACTTTTTAAAACCAATGACATTGCTGTAGGTGGGTGACCTAAATCGCACTTTAATGCGATGATATAAGTGTTAAAATGTTTTGATTGTAAGGCAGCGGTGTCATATTTTATGAGGTTATATCACTTGAGTAAAGAGTCAACAGAAAAACGCTGATAATGAAAACATTCTGTTGGTTATCTACCTACCTAATGTCGCATTCACTTATAATTTCTACAAAGACAACGTCTTAAAATTAAGTTCATAGTTTTTTTTTATCAAAATCTATTGAAAATGGAATTCCGGGCTGAAATGTTTTTTACATAAGTACCTACCTCCGCCATTTAGAAATATTTAAAAAACTGCCTTGACGAAAAAATTCCATATATTTTTCAAACCGGCTCACAAAATTTCACGAGAATCGGTTGAGAAATGCGATCTGTACAGGAGAACAAACAGCGCCGGGAAGCTGGACTGAAATATGTTTTTTTTTACATAACTATCTCCCTCCGTCATTTTTAAAAATTTAGAAAAACTGAATCGAAAAAAAAAATCTATATATATTTTTAACCTGCTCACAAAATTTCACGGAAATCGGTTGAGAAATGCAACCTTTAGAGGAGAACAAACAGCGCCGGACCGAAATATGTTTTTTTTGTCCAAGCTGAAGCGGAGACGCTTCGCTCGCACTTCGCGCTTGCTCGGTCAATTAAAAAGTCAAACACGATAAAATTGACATTTCTTTTTCTAGACAAAAAAACGAGAGCAATTATCTTTATCATAGCGTTATCAAATTATAAGAAGTACGGAACACATTAGTTAAATGTGTAATTATTGACCTTCATATATAAAATAACACATCACATTCAACATTATTTAAGTAGGTACTTAAGGCGCGGTGGTAGTGAAACTAGCGCCGCCACTACATTTATTTTTATTACTCGTAAACCAAGTCAATATTTTAAAAAAGCTCATGTAATAATCTCTTAAATTGTCTCTAATATTTTTTGAATAACTCTTCAACAGTTATCATTCATTCTGTAAGTTTTAAAATCCATAATTGCCAAAAGTAGCCACTTTGAGCTAAAATTGATTTTAAAACATACAGAAAGAATGAAAACTGTTGAAGTGTTATTCAAAAAATATTTGAGACATTTTTTTTAATGTACTTATATGGTTTTGTTGTATGTGTACAGTCAGCAAAGTTATGACCTTAACAGTTTGAAAAAAAATCGCTTGCAAGGATGGAACTAAAAGTTCGTCTTTACCTGCCTCCATTGTTTAGATACAAAAGATGGTGACTTTTGGGTAAATGCAAGACAATACAGACTACTCCATCTGGAAATGAACTTTAAGGTGTTAAGCTCATAGATTTGCTGACAGTACTTTGAACGCGCCAGATACGCCAAGTTATTAAAGTAACATTGAAAAAATCGCACGTGGCACCATTTTGCTGCTTGCTGTTAAAATTATTCATTACCTACCTACATCTAGCATACATAATGCCAATTCTGAAATTGCGGAGTTTTGAATTGCAAAAAAAACAAGCGTTTGGAAGGTCATGGCTGGTGATCCAATCGACAAATTAAAATGGCGTCCTGCACCGACGCACGCCGACGAGAAGCGACAACGAGAAATACGAGAATAATACAAAATTATCTCCGAAAAACAATTGACCTTAAAAATTTTTTGTAGTTTAAGTATCTTGTTTATAGTTATATTATAATAAAATAAGCCTATGGAACTAAGGTCTTGAACAGAGAATCAAATCCACTACCCGTGTATAAACCTCTCCTTGATTTTATACGTAATATATTTAAAATACGTAATTTAACAAATTAAACACATTGTTTAGGTTTACAAATGGCCGTATCAAAATATTTATAGTAGAAAAATCTAATTTCGTACAGTTGCGTGCGCGGGAAAGAATCGGTACCTATTACATTTTTTCTACCCGCCTTTTGCTCCGAGCGCCGGGCATGCCCAAAGACAAAAAAAGGTTGCATTATCTTTTTGACGCGATTAAAAAAAATAACTTTTTCTTAAATAATAAAAAAAGCTTCACTCACTTGTTTTAGTTGACTTGCAAATGCACAAATTCACAATTTCTCTGGGGGCGTTTGACACGCACCGAAGCAACAAGCAGACTGCCACAGGCCACTTGCCAGACGGACGCCACGATCACGCACGAGCAAACTAAAAACTTCGACAATAAGGTCGGGTGAATGGTGACGTCACAAGTACCTACCTAATATTGGGGAGCGAAAGATCACTCTGTCTGGAGCGAAACAATATCAGCTTGTATCGCTTGGAGTTGGAGCGAAAACATATTGAAGCGAAACAATAACACTGGAACAACGAACTTTGTGGCGAAAATAATTTCCAATTCCAATTAATGAAACTCAAAGGAAATTTGAAAGGGGTTAAACTTAAACAGTGAAAGTAAAAGTTTAGATTTTAATCAACAATTTCACGTTTTAGCTACCTTTGTACGATTACGTAATATCTATTTTCAACCAAATATTTTTCTTTAAGTATATAATTGGCCGTATGGATCAAGGGAAAGAAAGCTAGGTACCAGCGCGACCTTTCACTGTCCGAATTCTTTACCATTGCGCTAATGTAACATAAGTACCTATATTTTTTTTCAACACAACAACGATATTAATGCAATGAAGAAAATACCCTTCGAGCAGCGACGGCTTCGTATAGCTCGTCTTACTCTAAGAAAATACCGAAGGCAGAACACACCCAAAATGTTCATCAACGGAACTGGCTATTTTACCTCTTAAGTATTGTAAATTTTGTAAAATTTTATTATACCTAATACATAAAAGTATATAAATGTGAAGTGAGAAAATTCTTGAGTCGGCCACGCCACGCATAACTAAAGTGTATGAAAGGAAGCTAGTGGACCCCCAAAGTAAATTCTCAATCGACGAAACATTACAGTATGATAATTTAGTAGCTTTAAATAAAACGAATTTTGCAAATTATCCAAAAAAAAGATAAATTCTTATGTCGTTGATATCTATTTTATGAAAAAAAAAATATTATTATAAAAGAGATGGTCCAAAAATGTATGGAGCCTGGGCCAGGTCTATGTACGGTATAGAAAAATGAAGGAAATGAAATTTTATGTCGATTCAGACTATTCAATTTTCATGTTTTTAGCTTTATTTTCTGGCTCAAAGCATTTTAAAATACTTTGTGTCATTTATACCGAGATGGCGGCATGATGGCGGCATGTCAATGTCATTTTGACAACTCAATCTATATATATCTCATGATTTGCAATAATTTTTGAAATGAATTTGAAACTATTTATTTTATCTGGTTGGACTGACGAAATAGTTTTTATAGTGATAAGCCTAGTGGTATCTACCCAAATGCGACATACCTAACCTATAAGTACCTATAAGTAGTGCGTGGAAAATCTCAACATAAATCATCGATGAGCCAAAAAATTAATAGCAAATTTTAAATATTTCTATTTTTCTGAGAATCCTTATATTTTTTCCTGTTTTTTGGTGTACCGTACATATACCTGGCCCAGATTGGACCTTCTCCTTTACCAGAAGTACTCATGTAAGGTATGAAAACAATAGGTATACCTATGTGATCCGAAACATAATCTTAGCAGAAGACACCTGATATAAAAATATGAGGCATAAATAAGTACTTAACTTCGAATTTTTGTGCTGTGTTTTTATTTGCTATTTAGAATTTAAAAACAAGAGACACGTAGGTAGGTATTTTGTTCTTTTCCAAAAAATTTATTCCAAGTCATTATTCATTCAGAGCGTAAGTGCAGTTAGAAGGAATTCTGGCGGACATACCTTGGCCATCTTGGCCCACATGGATAAAAAAATACACTTTGTGACGTCAACCTGTCAACCTAATCCATAATTATATGGACGCTAATGACGTTTGTTTTTTTATGTTTTGATTGAGGTTGTTTTCTTTTAATGTCGTTATTTTTGACCGAGCGAAGGGCGAAGCGCGAGCGAAGCGTCTCTGCTTCAGCTTGGGCAAAAATTATTTCGTATGTCTTTCCGGCTGTCCGTTTGTTCTCCTCTACAGGTCGCATTTCTCAAATTTTGTGAGCAAGTTCAAAAATTATATGTATAGATTTGTTTTGTAAATCCAGTTTTTATCTGTCTCTCTGTTATTCTACTGATAATAATAATTTCTGATGCCTATCTATTGATACTAAGGCATGGCCAATAATTGGCGCAATACCGGCCAATAATTGGTCAAAGGAGGCCAATAATTGGACTATGGGTCTATTTTTGTAAAATCGAGTTTAATGGCTTAAAACTACTGAAAATACTAGAAAAATATATTGTATGTATAATTACAATACCTACAATTATTTATCTGAACAGATAAATCAATAATAAATAATGTAGGATCTTATCCTATAAAATAAGGTATAATCTTTAATATTTGAGGAGCTTTTTGGAAATGTATTGGCTAGTCTACCCCTACTTCAAGTTAAAAAAACGAAAAATATTTTGACACTAAATGCGACAGTATTTTTAAGATAAAATCACACAACTTTTTTTACGCAAAGGAATGTCATGATTTATTATTCCTTCCTCTCGTTAATAATAATACAGGGTTTTTCCCAATATTTTAAATAATCAAAAACTTTGAAAAATATGTATAGTGTTAGAAATTGAAAAACCTCGAAATGGTTTTCGATTTAGGGTAGGTACGTTGTAAAAAATTAAAACATGTCAATTGAGGAGATTCTTTTCAAAAAGAGATATTAAGTATTATGTGCATGTTCTCATATTTTTCAGAAAATAGAAAAAACTGTTAGAAATACCCTTCAGTAAACATAGTTTATAGAAAAATATCTTGTTTTTATCCACAACGGTACATTACTGGGTCTTCACCTCACCTGATGTTAAGTGACGCTAAAGCCGAAACTGCAAGCGCACTTTACCACAGAATTGACTTTTGTTGTTGTTATGACGTCAGACTTAGTTAAGATGGTGGTAGCTACAGAGGCGGCAGTTTTGATTGGAACAACGCTTTTATAAGCCCTATTTTCCAAATAGCATAATAAAATTCTCTTTATCTACACCCATTCTTTAAATCCTCTGTAAAGGGTTCTGAAACGGTTAGCTTACTGCCATCATTACAATATCCCGAGCGAGAGCTGCTCCTGCAGCGCCGCGCGCCCAGCGCCCACGCGCGATGCGTTGCATTATGAAATTCAGTACCTAGGTACAACATTATAACAATCTTGCGGATGATATAATGACGAGAAGGGGGAGGAAAGTCAAAGACAAAGTCTAAGTCAAAACCTTCATAGAGGATACATATCATGGGTGTACTTAGATAAATATCATTGGTGTTTTTAATCCATATATCAAAATATTGTTTGTTTCCCAAATAAAAAAATGGGTGTAGATAATAGTAGATTATACAACAAGTGAAAAAAGAGGGAATTTAGTTCGAGGGACTAAGTTGGATCCCGAGAGCAGCGAAGGATTCAAAAGTAGAATCC
Source organism: Agriphila straminella (assembly GCA_950108535.1). Taxonomy (NCBI): domain Eukaryota; kingdom Metazoa; phylum Arthropoda; class Insecta; order Lepidoptera; family Crambidae; genus Agriphila; species Agriphila straminella. The sequence continues at coordinate 1,005,386 of OX467321.1, read as the reverse complement.
CCTGCCTAGCATGACTGTTTTATATCGCGTGATATAGCGTTTTATCACGTTTAACTGTCAAAAAGACAAAATAATTTGACAGTTGAGTGTCGATAAAATGCTATATCACGCGATATAAATCAGTCATGCTAGGCAGGCTGAGCGAAGCGAGGGATACAAAGGACCGAGATGAAATTTTTTTTTCACGAGTTGTGTACTCTACTTTTTACCATTGACTGCGAGAAAACAAATAGCAGTACTTATAGGTACCTATAGTATTTATAGTTATTACATTTTTATTATTTAGGTAGGTAGGTAATCAGTAATATTTAAACATTAGAAAATAGTGAAATTAGAAGTTTTCCAATGACATAAAACAACCACGCTAAGAGGGAAATTACATGATCAGTCTGGCATCAGTCCATTTCATTAGTTTGTCTGGACTTTGAATTTTTACAGACTGAAGATCGTACCAGACTGATGGAATGGACTGATGCAAGACTGAACTTTCTCTAATATATAGAAAAGAACCCAAAGATGAGACACTAAAAAGGACCTAATTAATTTGGCGGGATATTTTTTTGAAAAGAACCCAAAGATAAGACACTAAAAAGAACCTAAATAAAATTGGCGGGATATTTTTTTTTATTTATAACTATGGCTTTAATATTATCTATGGAATAGCTCCATACTTTCAGCACGTTTTTTTTTTACATAATACATACGATGCGCGCTTGTTCCAAATTCTAAATATTTTTATTCACTCGGTGAATAAAACAGCGTTTTATTCACTCTTACCGTTGAATTAAACGCACTTTTTCGAGTGGCGATGGTAAAAAGTCTTAAGCAACTGTACATAATTATTAAAACACTCATTATAGTCCAGTTGCATAAATAACTAATTTTGCATTCGTTTGAAGGTGTAAGTAAAACGATGTATTTTATCAAAGGAAAGAATACCACATACTTATACCTAGGTACTCATTTTAACAAACTCATATCTTGGATATTACCTCTATACTAGTTTTACTAGTCAATACCTACCACAGACTGATAATACTTATAATACCTAGAATAGAATGACATTTAGATAACAGCAAGGTAAATGTACTAGGTAAGTAGGTACTTAGTTATTACAATTTTCTGTCTTCTGTCCTACGGGTATTCCCCTCATTGAGAATCATTGGGAAATGCACTTCATTTTCCGACTATTAGTAATCTAAAAAGCACTTACAAATGACGATAATTACCTAGTTTCATAAAATTAAAGTACCTACTTTGCAGTGAAGTTGTGACCGATTGCTCTTAATTCTACGTACCTAACTAATCTGTATGTTTCATTAAAAGTACCTACCCTACCCATACAAATAATTTATATTATTTATGGAAAGGAAAGGAAGTGACGCACAGGATATGTACAATCCAGCGAACTAAAATCTATGGAAGTGTAACTGCAAACAAATATTACTTAAAAAAATGGCACCACCACCAGGGCAAAAAAATTACAACCCGCACAACTGTCGTGCCAGCTCTCACCCGGTGACTGATGTTAGCGTTCTTCCTAATAATTGCAGTTTAAAAATATAAGAAAGAAAGAAAGAAAGATTTTAAAAGAAATTACGTCCTGTCTAGTCAAATTTTAATGGTACCTATAAAAGACGCAAAAAAGGCAGTAAAAAGATGCAGAAATAACGTCTTCTTATCTTATATTTTCGTTTATGTATAGAAAATATCTATGAGTAGGTATACAAATTATGGTGGCATACAGACATAATAAGTTTTTTTTTTTTTCACTCTCAGCCTGAGGGGCTCGGAGTAACCTTCCCGGACACCGAGGGGAAGGAGGCGGAAATCCCTCATTGGATACCACATAGCCGCCGTGCTATGCTGGTTATGTCAGACTCGACTGACTAAAACCGCCCGGGATTGGTTTCGACCCGCAACTATTGTAAGTCATAAAAAACCTTTATCGAAATCGACCGGCCCCCCGAGGGGAGGGTGGTGCGGGTAATTGCATCCGGGTACTGTTGAGGACAGCTATTAGAATATTATTGAAAACATGAACCAATGAAAATAAAAGTAAGTAAGAAGTTTATATTATTTTAGAATCAGGTACTGCATAATAAAAGTATAATAACCAGTGTTCAGATGCTTTATGCTACACAATTAGATGCCAGCAATTTTAGCTCCATCCACTTAGTTGTAATTTTAGTTTGGTGCCAATTTTATAGCGGAATGCTTGTTCCATAGATTTTATTTCGCTGGTACAATCAGTGCGAATCGGTGCTTAAGAACGCGCTTATCAGGAGCTTTTCGTATCTTATATGACCCTATAACCTCAGAATATTTTTACATTGAAGTAAGTAATCATTAATGGTTCCCGAACTTTTATCTTGGCCACGGGGAAAGATAGACTTAAGGTTCAGTCAGTTAGGATTTCATTCTCGTCTGCAACTGCCGTAAAGCATTAGAGTAGGACACTAAATTGAGACCACTTGAAACTGAAAAAAATTGTATATATTTGTGCGCGAATGACGCAAAAACCGCTAAACGAATTTGTTATGTTTCATCAAATTTAGGTGGGTGGAACCAGGGAAACAGCTTGAACCCTCCGTACTAGGTACTAGCTTTCATATACACTAAAAAAGGGTTATTTTAAACTGGTTGCAATAATTTTCTACTGTCGACGCGGATGAAGTCGCGGGCGGAAGTTAGTAGAAAGAAATAAAAAAAAAGTTCGTAAACAAAAACGCACGGCGCCGGCGTGTGGTTAAATCAACTTTCCGCACGCTCGACTGTCCTTAACATACATTTTCGAGCAACTTTATTGAAAATTAAGTTTTCATCATTAATATAATAATGATGTAAACATTAAAGGGATTTTTTATTTGGCCGTGCTAGCGCAAAGCGCGAGCGAAGCTTTTGAAATTTTGAAACTTTGTGAGCAGGTTCTACAAGGTGTTTGGTAAAAGCCTTATAAAGCCGAATATGGTAGATATGGACCATCAAACTGGACAACTTTTACGATGGGACCAACTCTGAAATCGCGAAAAAAGACAGCTGTTTCATACATTTTGATATTTTCGTTATTAATTTTTGTAGCTGTCTCACAGCTGATTTTTTTTTTCGCGATTTCAGAGTTGGTCCTATACTTAGTAAAAGTTATTCAGTTTGATGGTCCCTATCTACCATATTCTGCTTTATAAGGCTTTTACCAAACACCTTATCAATCCATCTTTTTTTGGCGATTCAGTTTTTAGATTTTTTCAAAATGGCGGAGATGGGGAGGGGAATAATCATATTTCAGCAATTTCCGAGTTCAAAAACGTCACGAACGCGCGGTTTTTACAGTTCTAAAGAGCTACTATTAAAGTAGTTGTTGTAAGTATAGTCATCTTCAGCAACATAGCAACTGGTGTAGTGTCTAGTGACGTCCGTCGCCAGAAATCGATTTTCTTATATCAGACTTTGCGGCGCCTACGAGTCGCCAAACGTAATGAAACTACAGAAACGAGTCGCAGGCACAAAACTTGCTCTTCGGAACATTACAGGCATTTATTTTCCTTAGAAATAAAACCCTTTTTACGGATTACAGCGCGTATATTGGTTAATTCAGATATTTTTTTAGAATTATTTAGAAAAAAATAAAAAATCTAACAAATCAAAACTAAATAATTTCTTAAATAACATCGGAATAAAATAATCCAATATACGCGCTGTAATCCGTAAAAAATGTTTTATTTCTAACTAGCTGATGCCCGCGACTTCGTTCGCGTGGACTTTATGACTCCGGCGTATAATTGTTAAGGCGTGCATTGTCTGACGCCACGTGTTAACACGCCGTATTTATATGGACGTGTTATAAGATAAGTGTGATCCTAGTGCATACATTTACTATTAAAACCGATGTCATCTGACGGCGTGTTAACACGTGTTAACGCGTGGCGTCAGACAAATGTGCCCGCACCTTTATTTTACTTTTTAATTCGTTTTCGGCAGGCAAAAAATGATTTTTCAACACACTTGCTCGTAAAGTGAGCCCTAATACATCGCTTTTAAGGCCATAGACCGAGCTTTAACAAACGCGTGCAATAATATATAAAACACTAGTACGTAAAAGAATTAACCCTACAAAGTTAAATTAGTACCTTACTGCAAGTTCTATGCGAGAAAACAGAGCATTGCCAATTTAGCCGGGTAATACAGTTATTTTTTTTAATAACAACAAAGAGGTTTTATGATGCTGAAAATTCATATACATTTTTGGAATAAATAAATGTGTCCTTAAGTAAGTCAAAAAAATATTTATTATTATCAAATTATTCATAATTCACAATATAAAATATTAAAATATTTGCATTTTATCACTTAAAATTATAATTTAAAATTAGGCTGTATGCTCTCACCCCTTTGTTTGCAAAATATTCTTGCGTTGGGCGTGTGAAAAAAAAACCTGCGCGCCTTTTCCCATAAATATCATATTTTGTTTTTGTCGTATTTGTTGCTGTGTGGTAAATTACTTTGTTTTTTCCTCGCAAATGTGTTGAAAAACGTCGTATGAAACTCGTGAGCTTTTGCTTATTGCTCACTCGGCTGAGTTACGCCCTCGCCTACGGCTCGGGCTGCAACCCACAGCCTTGTGTGCAATGAGCAACCTAAGCTAACTTGTCTCATAATGTACTATTTCCGTTTAAAAAATGTTTTCAAAATTATTTATTTTTATTTCATACATTTTAGTAACTTTTAGAATGTGCTTATCAAGCCTGCCTAGCATGACCAATTTATATCGCGTGATATAGCGTTTTACCACGTAATAACTGTCAAAAAGACAAAGGAGTTTGACAGTTGAGTGTCGATAAAATGCTTTAACACGCGATATAAATCGGTCATGCTAGGCAGGCTGGCCTTCCATTTGATACCCATAAATTGAATTAATTGAAGATTTTTTACATTACTAAATGGCGTCATTCAGTACAGTACAGTCGACTTAGGTATTTCAAAACTCGATGGAAGTAAGGATTCTAACGATACCTCACACATCTAAATCTGTTCAGTCAGAACACTGAACACAATACATTCTTTTTTTTGGGCAGTCGTGTAATTACTCTGTAGGTAGAATGGCAGGTATAGTTTTCTTCATGCCTTATTTATTCTTTGACCGACCCAGAAGCGTAGATCCAGCATCCCTCTCCTAACTAAACCAGTTGGTTGAAATCAGTTTAGTCGTGCACACATCTGACATTATTATTATTAATTTATAATAGAAGTAGGCACCTACTTACTGGATTTCAGAGGGTTACCGAATTCTTACATAAAACCATAGAGAAGTTACCATAGGTAAGTTTTTCTTATAATTCTTTTAGATTTGTACCAATACGTAGATCCACATATCGAACTCAATTGCGGAGCCGGCGTGTTAAAATTTATCCGTGTTATTACAATAGTTATTTACGCAACTGTATTATAATGAGGGGTATTAAAACAGGAACGTGATAATAGTATCACATGAGTGTTTTAATACATAATGACTTATGGATAGTTGCATGTAGACTTTATCTACACCCATGTCCCAAATCCTCTGTAAAGGGTTCTGAAACGGTTAGCTTACTGCCATCATTACGATATCCGAGCGAGAGGAGTTCGCCCACGAGCGACGTGTTTCATTATGAAATTCAGTACAACATTAGGTATATTATAACACACTTTTGGAAGATATAATAACGAGGAGGAGAAGGAAAGTCAAAGTCAACAAAGTCAAAACCCTTTATAGAGAATACATATCAATCATGGGTGTAGATAAAAATATACATACATACATACACTCACGCCTGTTTCCCATGGGGGTAGGCAGAGACTATGGATCGCCACCTGGGTAATATCTGGGTGTTTTTAATCCATATGTATTAAATATAGTTAGTTTCCCAAATAAATAAAAAAATGGGTGTAGATAAAGTTTTGTATGCATTAGGTAATTAGGTATTATAGTACAGTTGCATAATAGTACATTATGAGACAAGTTAACTCAGCCGTGTGTGCAATAAGCAAGAGCTCACGAGTTTCATACGACGTTTTTCAACACATTTGCGAGGAAGAAACAAAGTAATTTATAACACAGCAACAAATACGACAAAAACAAAATAATAATATGATAATTATGGGAAAAGGCGCGCAGGTTTTTTTTGTTTTTTTCACACGCCCAACGCAAGAATATTTTGCGAACAAAGGGGTGAGTGAGCGAGCATACAGCCTACTTTAAAGTTATAATTTTAAGTGATAAAATGCAAATATTTTAATATTTTATAACAAAATATTGTGAATTATGAATAATATGATAATAATAAAAATATTTGTTTGACTTAATTAAGGACTTACACATTTATTTATTCCAAAAATTTATATTAATTTTCAGCAGCATAAAACCTCTTTGTTGTTACTAAAAAAAATAACTGTATTAGCCGGCTAAATTGGGAATGCTCTGTTTACTCGCATAGAACTTGCAGTAAGGTACTAATTTAACTTTGTAGGGTTAATTCTATTACGTACTAGTGTTTTATATATTATTGCACGCGTTTGTTATAGCTCGGTTTATGGCCCTAAAAGCTATGTATTAGGGCTCACTTTACGAGCAAGTGTGTTGAAAATAATTTAAAAACACCCATGATATTTATCTACACCCATGATAATAATAATGTATCCTCTATAAAGGGTTTTGACTTTGACTTTGACTTTGTCTTTGACTTTGACTTTACTCCTCCTCCTCGTCATTATATCTTCCGAAAGTATGTTATAATTATTATGTTGTACCGAATTTCATAATGTAGCACTTCGCACGTGGGCTCGCGGCGCTGCGCGACCTCCTCTCCCTCGAATAGATGTTGGCAGTAAGCTAACCGTTTCAGACCTTGTGAAAATAAGATATTTTTCACCTCTCCAACACGAAAAGGCGCTTTAAAAACTCGCAGCAACGAAAAGAATAGATAGAGACCTTTATGTTGTCGGACATGGATTAAAAAGTAAAAAAAATAAAATACACGGAAATACCTACAGAGGAAATAATTACTACGTTTTAGATATACCTACCAAGGAGTTTACAAGGAGAGTATAGACGATATGAGGTCGCATCTATGAAATAAATAGAAAATACTTAGAAAATAGGAAAAAATTATGAAATATTATAAAAAAAACGTGTTCCATGTTTGCAAATAAATAAATAAGATTAGGATCTTCGATCAAGAATATCCTAGATAACGCTTCACAAACTAAAACAGTACGCGAAAATGGCACCTCAAATAGTGTCCCACTTAAAAAACTTGGCAATTATTTCGTACATAATCACCTCATTTTTTATACAAACTCACATTTTATATCACTTATTGTGTACAAAATAAGCTTATTTTGTACAAAAACACATCTTTTATCATTTACTTTTTTGCAAAATAAGGGCCCAGTTTGTAAGTGGGACGCTATTTGATGTGACATTTTTGAGACTCTGACCGGACATCTAGAGTCTATTCGGAATCTACTTTCTTTACACTATGAATACATTTTTTTCAGCATAGGTTGGATTTTTGTGATAATATTACAAAAAATGAGTACGTCCAGCGTTGAAGATAGCTGTTTAACTCCAAAAGAGTTGAAGGTACAAGTTTCTAATGCTGAATTAACTTTTAATCAGGAAAATCACGTGAAAATAACCGTTCTTACCTATAAAACTTTTCTCGCTGGTAGAGATGAAAAGTTGCATGTTTAACAAGAGACCAAAGATTTGTTGTGCCTTTAAGCAAAGATTTAAATCTCTGCCTTTAAGTCACTCACTGTGCTCTGTAGTCTATATTAGAATCACTCGCTAAGCTCGTGATTCAAATTCTAGGCTACTTCGCTAGTTCGTGATTTAAAGTCGGCACTCGCAGCACAAATTGACTTTGGTCACTTGTATAACAAATAACTATTATCTACACTCACAACTTAAAGAAGATTGTATAAAAACGTACTTTTTGTTCGTGGATAGGTAAAATAAAAAAAGCCATTAAAGTGCAGCAATCTGCATCAATATTTTTTTATTTTTTATAGCACACTTTTACTTTTTAATTTATTGACCCGTATGCTGAGTATCTATGGTCTGTGGTGCAGGGCGCGCCATTTTTAACGCATTAAAAAAGTTTTGATTTTATTTTTCACTTTTTTTTTGTACTACTACCTACTGAATTTCGTTGGATTTTTTATTCTTGCTTTTAAATGTCTGATAGCGGTGAATGTGAAGAAAATTTGAATCCACCCGATATTTTAGAGGCAGTGACGAAAATGACTCTTATTCCAGGTATCTAAACTATTATATATATTCTGTGGTAATACACGCAAAGTCTCTCTTCTAACATTGATCTTTTATTTAGTAGGTTCAATCCCAATTGTGTGAGTGTAGATGAATAGTAGTGTATGAAACTGCACATAACTATGTATTAAAACACTCGTGTGCTACCGGTAAAAACCGAGGCGTACCTACTCATGTTTTAATACCCCTCATTATGCATCAGTTTCATAATGCTGTCACTTTTTGATAAATTGTTTGAAAGATACAGCATCACATTTAAACATTGTCTAAGTTAAACAGATTTTAAATCTTTTGGAATAACGCCGCCTGTTTTTAACAAAAAAAGTTTTGCTGTTTTTTACAAAAATTTTTGCTGTGTAGGTAGGTACTATCAAAGTGTTATCAAAGACGACCATATCTGTCGAAACGACATTGTATTATAAACTTACATAACAAAAATGCTAACTGTACCAAACGTTTATAACGTTTAAAATTCCATACAAAAAAAGTGGTACTAGTTGCAAAATAGATAATATTAATCAATTTGATTTTCTTCAACTCGTACTAAGTGGGCCGTAGGCATGACTGTGGGACGAGTTGGCGAATCATTCCAAGAAACCGTTAAAAATGATTTGTTTTCTTCCAGGTAAAGATGGGGCTTCCTCAATTAACGACTTGTTGTTTCGTCTTCGACCTAAAAACGGGCAATACTATACTGGGAGTAATTAACGCGGTAAGTTTTATGCCCAAGTTAACAGTTATTTAAGTTTCACAATACTGGTTTTTCGAATGCATCGCTTATAATACCTTTTGGCAGAGGATTGATGATGCGACTATAATAATATTTTAAATCCTGCTCTTAATAGTAGATTATTGCATCGAGCACAAAGTAATTTATTATTGCACCGAGTGCAGGGCTCTAATCTAACAGGCACGAGGGCAATATAAATTACTTAAGGCGAGGTGCATAATCTGCTTTTCTTTCAACTATTACCTATAGGAATAGTAGATAAAAGAAACTCATATCAAACAGTTAAAATAGAAGTTTAATTAAAAAAAAACAAGCATTTACAAAGTTCCCGCCAAATCACTTTTTTAAACTTCTTTCATTTTTAAATCAGAGTTAGCAGCAATCATTTTTTAAATTTGGAACAAGTAGGATAGAAACGAATAATATGTACGTAAAAAAAGTATTGAGATCGGCTGGCTGAATAGAGCTCTATTCAGCCAGCCGATCAATATTATTATCAATATTATCAATATTATCAATATCATCAATATTAGCTCAATATTATCAATATTAGCGATCAATATTATCAATATTAGCTCTTAATACATTGAGATTGGCACCTTTTAGTGCGATTAAAAAAAACTGTGCAATAATGAAATTTCATACATTTTTATTGCACTAGAGCAGGGATGCACAGACTGCGGCCCGCGGGCCACATGTGGCCCGTCGGCAATATGCTAGTGGCCCGCCAGCAAAAATATTCCCTCGTTCATATGAAAAAAAATCTTTTTTTCATTGTTTTTATGTTGTGCTGGTGGCCCGCCATTAGTTTATCATTTGCCCAAGTGGCCTATGGTCTCCATAAGTCTGTGCATCCATGCACTAGAGCATTAAAGACTCGCTTTGTACTGAGTTTTTAGTGTGATTGTGATGAAATTAAAGCATAGTTGGAAGAAAACATAATAGGGAAGTTTCCTAAGTCTCAAAAATCAACAACAACATATATGAATGGAAAGATAAACAAAATACATGAATAATGGTGAAAAAATTATTCCGATATGTTGAAAAATTACGAAGTTATTCAATTTTTTACAGTCGCGTTTATTAAATTTTCTGTGACGTCACATGTACCGTCCGGTCACAGCATAAAATAGTCAGTCTGTTCTGTGGCCTAGTCTAGGTTCATTTGTTCGTTTTGAACTTAACCCTAAAATACTTACGTAATTTTATTGATGTTTATTACTTACTGTTACTACTCATTACTTACTATGAAAAAGTTAGTATAATACTAATCGCAAGTATTTTTAGTTTTGGTTTGCTTGAGTTTGTTTTTAAAGGAAAACAGCAACGAAATGTTGAAAATGTAAAAATCCATGATGGCGGCCAACTTTTTTGTTTGTGGGCCGATTTCGATGAAACTTGGTTTGGGGCATAATTTTGACAAAAAAATCAAGATGGCAGCCAACATTGTTTTTGGGTTGATGTAGAAGACTCGGTTGAAAAAAGAAGAGTAACAAAAAGTTTTCTGTCATCTTGGATTTTAGACATTTTTAACATTTCATTGCTGTTTACTTTTAAAAATAAAACCCGAAACCGGGTTTCATCGAAATCGGTCCAGAAATAAAAAAGTTGACCGCCATCTTGAATTTTTGTACTTTTAACATTTGTGTTGCTGTTTTCTTATCAAAATAGTGCCCCAAACCGAGTTTCATCGAAATTGGCCTATAAACAACAAAGTTGGCCGCCATCTTGGATTTTTTATATTTTTAACGTTGCGTTGCTGTTTTTTTGTCAAAATAGTGCCCCAAACCGAGTTTCATCGAAATCGGCCCACAAACAAATAAGTTGGCCTCCATCATGGATTTTAGATTTTTTTAACATTGCGTTGCTGTTTTCTTTTAAAAATAGTGCCGTGCCCCAAACTGAATTTCATCGAAATCGGCCCAAAAATGAGTCATTCGGTATTTTTAAAATTTTCATTTTCACAATAGGTAGGTCATCTATTGAACGCACAAAAAACTGTTACAGTCGAATATTATTAGGTACCTAATCTAGGGTTAAACATGACATTATGTCACTCAAGGGCCTATTACAAAAAAAGAAAAGCGAAAATCGTAGTCCTCATCCGTGACATTTTTAAAACCAAGGAGTAAATCGAACGACGAACATCGTCCGATAAAGTCCGATTAAAGCGATTCTTTTTTAATAGGCCTTCCGAAATCGCAGCACTGCGAGGCTGCCAGATTTCCCCAAATTTCATAAATTTCCCCAGATTCCAAAAAAATAAATGTAAAGGAATAATTTCGATAGCCGTGCATGTGACAACTACCATTTATTTTTTAATTGACGTTACGTAAAAACAAATTAGGTACAGTTTTTTCCCATAAAACCAATGACAAATTACATTAAAGGAGTTTGCAATAGTAACATCCAAAAAGTTATTAAAACCAATAAATAGTTAAGTACAATGCAAAATAATTATAAAAGTAGGTACAATAGAATAGAAGTGACCAACTTCAGAACGCTTGCGTTGCGATGTAAAACGATGTTGCCATACATTCTCAATTGTACTTACAATACCATTATTATTATTAATTTGACAACGACGGTGGTCCGCGGCAACTTCACTTGATATAGAAATATGGTGTGCATTTATAAACTCTGAACGATAGCGCAGCGAACAGTCACTAAAGAGTTAGATTTTTGACAATCAGTTGTCACTGAAAAGAGCCGAGCCATCCGATAGTTGTGACTATGACATTTGGTTGTGACCAAAGAGTTGTGATATTAAAGCATATTATTCGAACCACTTCGCAGCAGGAGAGCGAGTCATATTATGATGAGCCAGAACCTCAACCGGGACCTTCCAAAAGGGCTAAATTAAGAGGATTGTCAAGCAAACGGTCTCCATACAAACGGCGATAACGTTTCCCACCCTCTAAACTTTAACCTACAGCAATGATTTTTTAGTATGTTTTAGAAATGCCTAAAAACTAGGGCTGTACGTTTTGATTTTTAAAATATTCATTGGTGTTTTGTATGAAATCACTAAAATGCAAATATTTCGAAATCTATTATAGATATTTAAAAAATCAAAACGTACAGCCCTAGTATTTAGGCATTTAAAAAAAATACCAAAAATTAATTACTGTAGGTTAAGGTTTAGAGGGTGGGAAACGTTATCGCCGTTTGTATGGAGACCGTTTGCTTGACAATCCTTTTAACTTAATTTAGTAACTAATAATATTGCAAAAAATTTCGAGGTTCGAAATATGATAAATTTTGAAAGGCTTCATCTCGGAAACTACTATGTCTACAGAGACAATTTTAGTCTTATATTGTAGCAAATTTAGTCTACTTTAAAAACGTCTCGAGAAGGTATTACCAAAAACTAGTCCTTTATGGTTATAATTTTATTGCCAAAAAGCAGAAATTAACGCGGTGTTTACGATTTTTTACTTAGTTGCGTTCGGCGCTCACAAACTTGGATTATTCATTGGGTTAACATCACCTTTGTATAATTTTACTGGACTAGTATGAAACACCTGACATTTTTTCACGATTTCAGAGTTGGTCCCATAGCAAAAGTTGTTCAGTTTGATGGTCCGTCCCTATCTACCATGTTCGCCTTTAGGGGTTTTTTGTAACACGTTGTATAGCCTTAGTTTTTTTTTAATTAGGTATTTATTTTTTTGGATAACTAAATTTCTAAAAACTGGGGGCCTATTATAAAAATAACGTACGCAATTGCGTAACGCAGTCACTTGGCCACAATAATCGTGCGCAGTTCGTCGGTTGGTAGATATAACAAACATTTTGAATTTGGCTATCGCGGCCCAGACTATTGAATGAATGATGTCGTTTACTCTAGAGAAAATCTGCCAAACTTACGCAATCACTTCGCGATATCGCATACGCAAGTGCTTTATAGGAAACAATCAAAACGAAGCACGGACGCAGCTGCGTGTATCGCATTGAACTTTTCGTAATAGGCCCCCTGGCTCGTCTTAAAATTTCTATAATATTTATCGAACTTGCTCTCAAAATTTCACGAGAAACGGACAGCCGGAATCCGGACATACGAAAGAATTTTTGCCAGCAGAGACGCTTCGCTCGCTCTTCGCGCTCGCTCGGTCAAAAACAAAAATAGCGTTGTCGCTTTAGTTAGGGTTTCCTAGGATGACGGTGCGGTGCGGTGCCGTCATATTACGGCCGTAATTTAGCGGCGTAGAACGTTGTCCATGTAAACAATATGGCGCAGTTTCTGGCGTTATACGGTGTCGCCATATTGTTTACTTAGACAACTAGTGTAGGCGAATTAGGTGATTTTTTAATAAAGATTGGAATAAATTCTCCGGAGATGCAAAAACGATGTTCCGTACATAGCTGGAATGGTGCAAACTCAGAGGAAACATATATATTTATGTCTTGTAATGATTCCATAAAAAATTACTACTAACGAATTATCTTCAATCTTTTTGCCAATTCGACTACACTAAACATCAACGCCGCTATATTACGGCCGTAATATGACGGCACCGCTATCCTAGGAAACCCTAGTTTAATAGATAAGAAAAGGCTATTTAACCTAAAAACCAGTAGGTATTCTGTACTAGAACGTTTATCAAAGCGTTCGCACCTTTGTTTCCAGATCCTGTCGTTCATAATGTTCATAGTGCTGATCGTGGTGGCGGCCATGGTTGGCAGCCTGCAGAGCAACGAGGCAGTCGAGGCGGACCCTGATGCGGAGGCGGCTGTCACTGGCATGTACGTCATCTGCATCATCCTGGTGCTCATGTACTTGGTGAAGCTCCTCGCAGACCTCATGTTCGTGTACGCTGTCCAGACGGTAAGTGTCACACTACTCGCGTATGTACGATCAGCAACGATAGTTGTTCAACACTTTAGTACCTACTTTGTCATAGTAACTTTATTGACTAATTATTCAAACCGTGAGACATCAGCTGCTGTCAAAAAAGTTGCTATGCCAAGTACCAAAGCGTTAAGCGACTTTTGTTGCTGACTGTACCTACTTTCTTTATACCTAAGTAGAACTTCGATCAAGAATACCCTAGATGTCAGGTCAGAGTCTCAAAACTGGCACCTCAAATAGCGTCCCACCAACAAACTGGGCGCTAATTTTGCACAAAGTTTGAGCTTATTACAAAAACTTGCCCAAAGTAGAACGAAGACGAATGTGTAGAAGGGGACTTCATGCCTCCTTTTGCGTACCTATATATAAAGGAATTAAAATTGGGAGTCTGTTTTTGGTAAAATGATCAATGTGGTACCTACTCAAATCCGGTGAGCCTATCATGTTGGTACTTAGTTTCAGGCCTACCTATTTCTATACTGTCCTTCCCTTCCCTCGTTCCTATAATACCTATACGTTTATAGATATCATCAGCATGGTTTTGTATTGTCGCGGTCTACTATACCTACCACGAACCTGGTATCATCTTGTAAATGACGTGATCATGAAAGTGGATAGAAGTGTTCAAATGGATTCCATATATGTATAATGTGGACTTCAGCAAGGCTTTAACACCGTTGTTGATAAGAGCTGAAGAAGATGCATTTCTATGGTGTCGATGGTGTGCTCCTTTGCTGTGTTGGTCTTGTTCCTTGAGATCATACCTGAGATGCTGTTCCTATCAGAAGAGTATCTCAAGTATTATCTATCAACGTTTAGAATCTAAATCTAAAGTTTAGATGGTTTATAAATACCTTAGCAACAGACAGCCTTCCGTGGCTTTAATGGTTACCTGTCTAATAATTACATCCATCCCTACAAAAATTTAAAGCTTTTTTGTTTTATTTTGATAAATCCGGCATAATTAAAGGCTGCTTAATTTTTGTTCTATTTGTAGGACAAAGCGGGCATGATCAAGGGCTATCTGATCTTATGGCTCGCGTTCTTCTTGCTGTCGGGTTTCCTGTTCTTCCTACATATTCTGGACTTCAGCGCCTACACAATAATGACGCAATTAGCTTATATGGGTACGTATCTGAGATTTTACTACCTATACTTATACTTTAGTGAGAAGCATTGATAAATACGTTGTACCTACAGGTTAACTTTGGGTTAACCTGCCTCTCTAAACAAAAAAGGCACATTTTGTACTTATTTAAGTACAAAAAACAATAACGAACTTGGTTTTCTATGGTTGATAGCTGCTACTGATCTGTAGACCTACTATAAATCTTTATAGCTGTTGTGGGCTAAAAGCCGAGATTTGCATGGGCACGTCACGTCACGACACGATATATTGCAATTTGGCGGGTTATTTCATGATGTGCGCAATATAAAGTTGGGTAGGTACCTACCTACCTAGATCAAACGAGAGTTAAACCTATTCATCGATTTGCCTAATTAGTCATTTGGCCATCGAAATATGGTTGGGTGACTTGGGTGCATCGTAATGTATATCAGGATTCAGGGGGCTAATTGTGTAATTTCAAAATCTATCGCAATCGCTTTCAGGATGTCAAACATTGATGCTTCTTTTTGGCAAAAAATAAAAACTTAGGTACCAAAGAAATGCAGCAGTGTGTCACATCCATCTGTCAAATGAAAGCGATTGCGATAGATTTTGAAAATTAGATAATAAGAAGGCAGTTTCGCGACGCTAGTGGCGCTGTTTGCGCTCTAGCAGCGTCACATTCGTTTTAGGTTTCCTATACGAGTGTCAAAGAAATTTTAAGCGAGTCACACAAATTATACACACAATGTAAAAAAAATGCGTGGACAGAAGTCCATCGACCACCAAAAAAGACCGAATTTTATCGGTGAGTGAGAGATTTAAAACAAAACCCTTTATTGATTGTCCAAGCAAGGCCTGCCAAATCGCTTAAGACAGGCAATTCTCACTTATGCATCATCTCCTCCTACCTTAGCTATGTATATAAGTTTCTTGCGCCCGTTCTTCTTGTCAGCTAAAAAAGTCTGGAACGGGTGGTAGGAAAATATAGACGATTCAAAAGTACTTAATAATTGAATTTATTTGAATAAAGCTTATTCGACTTTGACTTTGACTTATCATGAATATCATGATGTGCCCAGGCAGATCTCGATCAGCCCAGTTATTATCCTTGGTCTTTCCTTGGTCATTGGCCCATGCCCCACGACATAGCCAAGTAAAGCTCGATTGACCTCGATCAAAAGAATTTTTGAAGAATTTTCTCAGAATTTGGCTATTGATTTGTTTTCTTTTTATATTTTCAGCTCTCAACGTCTACGCAATACTGTTGGCTCACAGCTTCTATAAACAGCTGAACACACGTGAAGAGTTGTAACTAACTAAATTATTATTTTAATTGGAGATTTTTGAGATCAAGTCCTACAAAACATAGTCACAAAACATGATATTTTTTGGGCTTATAAATACTTCTGCCTACCAATTGTCTGATTACCTATCGTTGTTTTACCTATTTAGCTTAAGGTGGTAGGTACCCTGAGCGAAAGTGGCGCCGCGGTGAATTATATTCAATATTATAATCCTAATACACAATTTTAAAAATGTTTATCGTGGAGATTTTAGGGCCCACAGTCTAGTATTTTTAGACGGTATCGTTACATTCCCTCGTAGTCACTGCTAGAAGTAGATAGCAAAACTGCTAAAAGTGGCCGTTTTTGACACATTTGCTATCTACTTCTACGAATGACTACGAGGGCATGTAGTGATTCTTCTAAAAATACTAGACCATGGGCCCTAAAATCTCCACGATAAACATTATTAAAATCTTTTTCTATTAAGAACTTATTAAATAAAAACCTTTGAAGGCGCCACTTTCAGTCATACAGCCGCCTTAAATAGTTTTTGATTGTTGTCATACTTAGTATCGTTATTTCAAAATAAGTTAGTAACTTTATCAAATTATTATTTTTTATTAACAATTTCTTTCGTACGTAAGCTACATTTATGATGTATGGAAAATCATTTGTAGGTAGGTAGTAGGTAGGTTCTTATTTTACAAATGTTTTTTTTTAATAAAGAGTTGGGTAGATTGTTTACCTACCAATTATGCAAAGTAAGGATAAACCAAAGACTTCGGATAAACACACTTAAACCTACAACCTATAATAGTACAAGTTTTATAAAGCACTAAATTACTTAATTAATACCTAATTCAGTGATGAAAATGACATTGTTGGCAATTATGAACTACATAATATTAAACGACTTAGGTTAGGCTGGTACCTATCTACTAGGTACCTACCTTATTATTAGGTTATACAACTTGTTACAAAATAACCCCTAATGCCGCGGGCTGATTATCTTATTAGAAACCACCTAGCGACCGGTCTCATTTGACAGATGATAGTGATATGATATGGTGTACCTTATGAAGAGGTCATCTGGTATGATTGATTGTCCTGAACTTCTTTATCAACTGTCTTTTAACGTACCCCGTAGTTCGCGGCGAGCTGCACCATTTAACTTGCATTTTTGTAGCACTAAATACAGAAAAAATAATTTTATCTACCGTTCAATGCAACAATATAATATTTTATCAAATAATTTTGATTTGGACGTATGTAACACCAGTATCCGTGCGGCGAAGACGCTCATTAGTAAGCATTTCTTCAATGGCGAATAATTCCGTTATTTTTTGTCAATTTTGTATTTTTTTGTCAATTCTTAAACTATTGTTTTTGATTCATTTATGCTAATTTAGATTTAAGCTCACATTAGATTTAAGTAGCTATACTTACGCTAACCGTGTGAATCTATATTATTAGGTTTTTTAAGTTTATACTTTGTAATTTAAAGATATTGTTGTGTTAGCTGATGATTCACTGAATAATAAATAAATACCTACATTGCTTCTTCTTTTTGGGGTAAAAAAAACATACCAAAGAAAAGTAGCAATGTATGTCAAATGAAACCGGTCGCTAAATAGTTTCTATTTAGATAATCAGCCTGCCGAACATGGTACCTAGGTGGTCAACTAGTAAAATAAAAAAATAAATAAAATTTTGTCACTTAAAGAGAAAGGTCTCCCCTCTTAGGTAAATCGCGAAAATAAATTAGGGCTGTTTCATACAAAAATTAATAACCAAAATATCATTTTTGATTAGATTTTTGAGTTGGTCCCATTGTTCAGTTTGATGGTCCCGATCTACCATATTCGGCATTTATGGGTTATTTTGTAACAGGTTGTTTAAGTAAACAAGTAAAATAAATTAATAAACCTGTTACAAATTTTAAAATTATTATTGTTACACCTATAGGTAAGTGCTATTAAAATTTATTAATAATTTTATTGTAAAAAAAAACTAAACTAATTAATAAAATATTATTATATTGGACAATCTTGCCTATTTATTGACCGAGCGAGCGAGCGCGAAGGAGCGAAGCGCGAGCGAAGCGTCTCTGCTTCAGCTTGGGCTCAATTGATTTTCGTGAAATTTTGTGAGCAGGTTTGATAATTATATAGAAATTTCCAGTCATCCCAAATTTTCGAAATGGCGAAATAATTACCTATGTAAGAAAGTCATAAGTATTTCAGCAGTTTCGAAAAAACAAATATTTATCTATTCTCTGTTTTTTTTAAGCATACAATTTGAGCTACTTACGCTACTTACTTAAAAACATACATAGAATATCCTCAGGTGCGCTTCCACCTTCGCTTCGGTGAGGTAAAGGCCAATTAATACCGCGTTGTGCATAAAAAACCTTAATGACAGGAGGTCTACCAGCTCACGGAGCCACTAGAACTTATTAAAACAATCAGGTACTTACTTATACCTAAGTATTTCTACAGAGGTGGTCATCTCAAAAAATAGGGAACTGGATAATGGTTGAACACTTGAAGTTGTTGACCATTACGTATACCTAGGACAGGCAATCCAGTTAGGTAAGTCCAACTTCGAGAAAGAGATCTCTCGTCGAATCCAACTCGGGTGGGCAGCATTCGGGAAGCTTCGAAAAATCTTCGCGTCCGACTTACCTCAGTGTCTCAAGACGAAAGTCTATGAACAGTGTGTGTTGCCAGTGACGACTTACGGCAGTGAAACGTGGTCGCTAACTATGGGTCACATAAGGAGGCTCAAGGTCACCCAGCGTGCAATGGAGAGAGCCATGCTCGGCGTTTCCCTGCGTGATCGAATCAGAAACGAAGAGATCCGCAAGAGAACTAAAGTAACCGACATCGCTCGAAGGATTGCTCAGCTGAAGTGGCAATGGGCGGGACACATAGCGAGAAGAACCGATGGCCGTTGGGGCGGAAAGGTTCTGGAATGGCGACCACGCACCGGACGGCGCTCCGTGGGTAGGCCCCCGACAAGGTGGACCGACGATCTGGTGAAGGTCGCGGGAAGCCGCTGGATGCGGGCAGCGCAGGACCGATCGTCGTGGAGATCCTTAGGGGAGGCCTATACCCAGCAGTGGGTGTCGTGCGGCTGATATGATGGATAATGGTTTCCGCCCACCCGTAACTTTTTCCGCGTAATCGTCGATTCCGTGCAACAGGGTGCTAAGGCCCTTAGCACCCTGTTGCACGGATAAGGGTGACCCCAGACCTATCGGTTTCTTTTCTTTGCTTTGCTGTTCTACTTTTCTGTTTAGACCGTCGGCCAACCAGGGTCATTTCAATCTATCGCATATTGGGACCAGACCAAATTGACAAGATAGCCATTAGCTTGGTGTTATCAAATATCATCGTCTGGGTTGCGAAGTAGGAAGCTTATGGGAGATATGCCACCCTGAACATGGTCTCCGATTGCTAAAAATAAATCGATCGCATATTTATATAAATTGTGAACAGGGTCGTGGGTTACCTACCTGGGGTGGAATTGCGTAAGGTAATCGTATTCATTTGACAATTCATATCGTATTCCATCGGCTGCAATTTGTATGGGATGACATATATATGATGATAAAATATGAACTGTCAAATGAATGCGATTGACTTTACGCAACTTACGCAACTTTGGGTACATTATTAACTCATGTCTAAGGTTCAAAATCAAGTAGGTACCTAAATCGTCCAACGAACATCGTCCGATTATCCTGATTCTTTTTTTGTAATAGGTACTTTTGATGACGACAGCAAGGAAGACAGCTATCGATTTCCTTGTATCCAGCGCCGCCGCGCGCCTGCCGCGCCGTAACGAGTCGCCAAAGATCAGAGAAATGAGTCGTAGGTACAAAACTTTGCTGTTGGAAAAAGACAGGCGTTTATTTTCCTTCATTATTTAGGCATTATTTATTGATCATTATTTAATTCAATTAATTAGGTACCTACGTATCTATGAAGGAAGTGTATACTTACTTCAATATACTTAGGTAGGTACATCTATGAAGAACATGTTTATCAGTTTCTGCACTGTTAAATGTTGTTTTTACAGGGGTGTTATAAGTTTGACGTGCGTGTGAATTTCTGTAATTGTCTGTGATCTGAAGTCTGAAGCAACGATCCCAAACAAATGGACACTGATTTTGATGCGTTTTTTTTAAGCTGGATGGCGTGATCGAGATGGTTCTTAGCTATAACGAAGATCTGTTCAGGCGTTTGAAGATCATCAGCTCATTTTCTACTTGACAAGGTTTTCAAGTAAGAAATGAGCTGGGATCTTTAAACAGGCAAAAACTTTCCTAGGGAATCTTTAATCGGGATAAAAAAGTACATATACTTTGTTTTGTTTTATCCAGGCCAGGAAGATAGGGATTGGATCATAAAACTGAACAACTTTTACTATCACTCGTCTGTACACGTTGTAGGTAGAATGGTAGAAAATTTTCCCCACACTTTGTTTGTTTATTCTATGACGGACTCGGAACCAAACGTTGATAGTGGTGCGTTGATCAAATCATCAGTTATATTAGTGCACACATCAACTCTTTATAGAAGTAGAAAGGCAACTTAACGGGGTAAGTTTTTCTTCTTAATATTTAAGAATTCTAGATCACTTTACGGGGTAAAATTTGGGAATCTTTTAAATTAAGAATCTAACCGCGATATTTATAACTTTAGGACAAAAAATTCTTAAATAAAAGTGATTAAAATTCAAGGTGAAATAAACTTTAAAAAAACCGGACAAATGCGAGTCGGACTAGCCCACAGAGGGTTCCGTACAAATTTGTTGGTACAGTAAGCAGCACAAAACTGTCAAAAATATGTTATTTATTTTGAACCTTTTGTTATATGTTTATTTCACCTTGAGATTACTTTGATTATTGACATTTTTGTCCTAAATTAATCAATAACCGTTAGATTCTTAGTTTAAATGATTGCCAATGATTTCGATTTCACTTTGTGAAATAAATAAAAAAACAATAATGGTGTTTTAAAAGCTATTGTTGAGGTAAGTAATAAAAGTACCTAATACAGTAATGTTGACCATCTGTCGAAACGTAAAGTATTAATAATACTTATATAAATACTTACTTCGTAATTTGTTTTCGTCCAGGTAAAGATGGGTCTTCCCGAGCTAACAACATGTTGTTTCGTCTTCGACCTAAAAACGGGAAATACTATACTAGGAGCTATAAACGCGGTAAGTTTTCTGACCAAGTTTTTTTTTTAATCCCAGTTTCACAAATAGTGTTTTTTTAAACACAACCCAAAAAAGCATTTTTGCAGAGCATTGATGATGACCTCCTCTGTGGTCTAGTAGTTCGCCCACCCGTGTAAGACGCAGGGGACCCGGGTTCGATTCCCAGGGGGGACAGTTTGTTCTCGGTTTGGTTGGTGGTAGGGCTTATTTTAAGTCCGCCAGGCTAGCTACCACCATTACCTAAGTCTGACGCCATAACAACAATTTAAAAATTGTCGTGTTTCGGCAGCTAGAGCCCTAGAGGTATGATAGCCAGTTCCTCGGTGATGAGGATTCGGTGTAGTGCACTACCACCTTCGGCCTTATCGTCACTTAACATCAGCCTGCCTAGCATGACCGATTTATATCGCGTGATATAGCATTTTATCGACACTCAACTGTCAAACTAAATAAACGTGATAAAACGCTATATCACGCGATATAAATCGGTCATGGTAGGCAGGCAGGTGAGGTGAAGGCCAAGCACTATCCCGTTGTGTTGTACATAAAAATGATGATGACGGGTAATAAGTAATAACATAGGTACATAATAGTTGGAGATAAGTAGCTCCTGCAAAAAATTACAGTGGTCCTCTTTGCTACCAACAATAGGTATTCACTTTAATAAAATTAGTTCCATGAATTGTTTAACAAGTGAAGTGCCGGTTAAAGTACTAACTTAGCTGATCCTAATGATTTCATTCCTTTTGAATCTCCTTTTATTACCGACTTTTTTTGATCCTGTGTTAGATCATTTAACAAAGCGTTTGCTTGCAACTCTCTTTCCAGATGTTGTCGTTCATAATGACCATAGTGCTGATCGTGGTGGCGGCCATGGTTGGCAGCCTGCAGAGCAACGAGGCGGTCGAGGCCGACCCTGACGCGGAGGCGACCGTCTCCGGCATGTACGTCATCTGCATCATCCTGGTGCTCTTGTACGTGATAAAACTCCTCGGGGACCTCATGTTCGTGTATGCTGTTCAGACGGTTAGTGTTCACGCTTCTTACTCGCGAATTGACGGAAGTAGACCGACGACAAAGTGTGTTCTATTTCATTTTCCTTTATCTTCCTCCTCATTCTAAGCAGATAAAATCATTTTTTTCCGCATTCGAACAAACAGGATTTTATCGATATGATAAAAGATACAAGTACTTTGCTCTTTACCTTTACTCACTACAAAAAATATTTTCTCAAAGAGTGTGTATTGTTCTACAAGACTTTAATAGGTATACAACCATGCTCATCTCATCAAAAATCCGTTCGATCTTTCCCAACTCACAGTATTTTTCCGCGCGGCGGAAGTGGTACCACGGATTACCGTGGTGGTTCAGGGCTACCTTTTCCCCTTAGCCCTCCTATCTATGTCCGTTCTAGATTACCCGTCCTTTTTTACCACGTTTTGGTGTTATTGAGGTGATCTGATGATGGAGCCGGAAGAAGGCCACAAGAAATCTATGTTGAAACCATACAACCCCATCGAGTTTGGGCTCATTTGAATCGTCTTGACGAGTACTCTAATGGGAGACGAGGTCCAGGGTCTGTTGATGGAGCCATAAGAATGCCATAGGAACTTTATAATAAAACCACGCAACCCCATCTAGTTTGGGCTCGTTTGAATCGTCTTGGCGAGTACTTTGTTGGGAAATAGTTTCCAGGGTCTGATGAAGGAGCTGAAAGAAGGCCACTGGAACTCTGTAATAAAACCATGCAACCCCATCGAGTTTGAGCTCGTTTGAATCACCATGACGAGTGCTCCGATAGGAGATGGTATATTTTTAGTCTTTGCTCGTTAACTAAAAAGCATAATTTACTAATAATAATTTACTAAAAAAAAAAAGTTTTTTTAAAACACGTTTTTAAATCAGACTAATAATTATAAAAATCGGTCTAAAAATCGATTATAATCTATTAATCTATTATAAGTAACCCTATATATATACAGAAGTTTTAAACCTAAAAACGTGGGGCGCAATTTTGAAAAATTGTCTTTAGCATGCGCCCCACGTTTTAGGCTTAAAACTTCTGTATAAATATTTACAGAAGAATTTATTTTCTACTTTTTACTCTGTTTTAATGATTTTAGACCTATTTTTTATAATTTTTAGTCCGTTTTAAAAACGTGTTTTTTAAAAAGATTTTTTTATTTTTATTTCTAGGGCAAAGCCAACGTGATCAAGAGCTATCTGATCTTATGGGTCACGTTCTTTTTGCTGTCGGGCTTCCTGTTCTTCCTGCATATTTTGGACTTCAGCGCCTACACCATAATCACACAATTATTTTATATGGGTAAGTTTAATTTAAATAATAGCATCGTTAATACGATAGCTGGTTGTCCTGCTTCCTGTGGTACGCGAGGTAGCATCAAGGGGTAGGAACAATTAATATCACTAACCTTTTTGAATATCATTCCTGTGGGGAGGGGGGAGGAGCAATAAGGGATACCTAACCTATACCTACGTAGAAAAAACTTAATTGTCCGACCGTTTGTCTAGGTCAGTGGCAATTTATTAAAATGTTCTTTGACGTCAATTACCCCACTCGGGGGTTTATTACATCACAATTTACTTTGCGTTTTTGGGGTAAGATTTTTTGCAAGAAATCTTTACAAATAGATTTAGGAAAAAAGAAAATAAAACTAAATGGATGGGTAAAATCTCAATTAAATTAATGTACTTAGGTAATTATTTTTAGGAACCTATTACCTAGGTAGGTTGAAGAAATAGGAAGGCTTATCTTATCAGAATTTGGCTAATCAGTATTTACTAAAATTGATTTGCTTTTTATATTTTCAGGTCTCAACGTCTACGCAATACTGTGTGCTTACAGCTTCTATAAACAGCTAAACACACGTGAAGAATATAAATAATTATCTACTTAGTTGGAGATTTTTCAGGCCAAGAACCTATCCAGATTAAAGACAATAAAACTGTAATTAACAATACTTAGGTATTCTGTCACAAAAAAATATTGTGGGCAGTGCTGCCAAATTTATCACAAACTTATATATTTTATATACAGATTTAGGTACTTACCTACATGTATACTTATTACTAAATCGATATGAATTAGTTTTCGTATAAATTTTAACTTTAGGTAACTATACAGATTTTCCTTATCTAAATTTTGTATGAATTTTATAAGAATAACTACAGCTTTTTATTTTATAAATGCCATAGAACTAATACATTTATACAGATTTTTTGATGCCATGCCCAAGATACATATTTAATTTTTTAAATAAGTATCTGGCAGCTTGATTGTGGGCTTATTTATCCTAAAAGGCCATTGTTTGATTATCACACGACAGCACCTCAGGTTATACAGTAAAAATGCGAAAATTGCTTATTTATTACGTAGGGTTAGGGCATAAAGGTCAACATACATGTATAATCTGAGGTGCCGTCATGTGTAGCTACTTACTTACCTACATAATACACTAAAATCTATCTCAAACTACTAAGGTATGTTGGGTAAGGTTGGAATGTTGCAGCAAATGTTTTTCTCCTCATTTCCTATAAAAGATTGAATGAATAATGAATAAATACTTTATTGTTCACCATAATAAATACATTGTATGTCCTACAATCTATTATCAAATGTAATATGAATATAAATGACCTTTCTTGTTAAGGAATAAATTTACTGTCAATCAGTATTTTTTACTTTGTATTACTTACCTACTTAAGCGGCTGCAAAGTTATACGTTTGTGAAGATTAGGTTTTATTTCCAAAAATGAGGTAACACCGGACCGTGACGGGGTAAATTAAGACTTCCTTTCTAAAATCGACTGTGTGGCTCAAAGTTTATAGTTAAATTCAGATAAATATCCGTTTTTCCTGCAACACGCAGGATGATATTGTTCTTTCTTTCTTTAAAATTAATTGTGCAATTAAAGTCAATGCTTTGCAGCGAAATATTATTGAAGCTAAGATTCTGGAGCTCACTGGGAGTGGTGGCGGTGAAACAGTATTTATTCCGCGTAGGTAGGCCTATAGATACCACTCTTCCCCAACAATTTTAAATAAGTCGCAGGGTCAGACGTTAAGCCGCTGGTGTCGATATAAGGACTGGTTGTTTTTCGCACATGGCCAACTTTTGTGACTTTTTCCAGGGTTAGTATAGCTTCAGGTCTTTTCATATTGGCTCCTGAAGGAAAGACTCTCATAGTTTATAAAGATTTTTTTTAACTATGTTTACCTACCTACATGTTTACAATATTAGATAGGTACTTACTTATAAAATAAAAATATTTTTCACTCCTCTTGCTCAAAAAGTGCGTCATAGTAACGTACAAGAGTCGAGATAAAATAGCATAATAAGCCCTAGGGGATAAAGTTTTTTCTTTTTTAATGTTTGTCTATTACCAATGAGCGTACAAAAACGAAAAAGTATTTATTCATAATCACGAATAAAAACTCGCTCGACTTAATACTGGGGGTCTATTACGAAAAGTTTAATGCGATACACGCGGCTGCGTCCGTGCTTCGTTCTGATTGATTCCTATTACAAAGCACTTGCGTATGCGATATTGCAAAGTGATTGCGTAAATTTGACAGTTTCTCTCTAGTGGATCCGTCATTATTCGTTCAATAGACTATGGACTACGATAGCTACATTGAAAATATTTGTAATAACGATAACCGACGAACTGCGGACGACTATCGTGACCAAGTTTCGTAATAGACCCCCAGTTTCTCATTCTTATTTTTGAAAATGGAACTAAAAGCATCTCTTCGGTAAAATCATAGACTTATTTATACTCTGTGTACAGAGTGAATCGTAGAATGCGTGTTTGTGTTGCTTAGCTGCTACAGCAGAAATTAAAAAAGGTACCATGGCGCGAAATCTTTAGAATTTTTTTATAATTACAAACTGATTGAATTGTGTGACTGTAATTGGAAAGAAATAATTTTAATCTTCTGCCGTCAAGCACAAATCATTTATTTAAATATTGTACAAAAAGTTTATGAAGTGGAGGGAAAAAAAACGAGTGGATTCGTTTACGGAAGTAAGTAAGTAGGTATAAACTATTTAATATTGTATTTTATTTTCTCGCAATCGTAGTGAAAAGTATAGTGTAACACACGACGCTAAAACCCATTGTAACTCGGTTTCTATTTATTCCCTCGCTAAAGCTCGGGAATAAAAATACCTCGTATGCAATGGGTACTTTTAGCGTCTTGTATAACAATCTACTATTATTGACTTTTAACATTATACTTATTTAACACGCTGCTACGAATATTTTCTTATTACCTAGGTACATAACTACTTACATTTAGTTTGTATAAATTTATAAGAAGAATACCTACGCCGGAGTCAAAATATCCACGCGTATACGAAGTCGCGCGGGCATCAGCTAGTTTTGAATAAAACTTTATTAATTTTGCAGTTTTTCCTTTCATTTCAGATACCTACACAAAGTTAATTTAACTTTATGGATACCTACCTACTTGTTATTACTCATAGAAATGGTAGGTACAGTCGAGTTCATTAATAATGTTGGCACTTTTGACAGCTCATCCACCTTCATGGCTTTATTTATATTATACCCCTTTTTAATATACTATATCTATGGTACTAAAGGGTCAACAGTCTGTCAAAAATGCCAACATGCTGTACTATGCCACATTATGTACAGCTTGGCCATAAAGAGTTGAAATTAAATAAAATGGAACTAAATTTTTTCAGTACAAAATATAGTCAGTGTTGCCAAATTATTCGTGATTTTGATGTGTACAAAGTGGCGCCCTCAATTTTTGTCAACTATTTATGGTCAAGCTTTATATCTAATTGACACTGGAAAAAATTACTCCCTAAATGAGGAGAGTGGATTGCCAAACTAAAAATAAGAAGAAGAATACTATTTGATTTTACCTTGATTTTACGTTGGAATTTTTGGCGCCATTTTGTCGAGTTCAGTTCGGTGCCTATTTTAGTTATTTGCAAATTGTTTCATAGTGGATTATTGTGTCTTAAAATCGGTGCAGTTTTGTGATACAAGTGTCTACGCAACTGACCAATATGTGAGATAATTGAAATAGACGCGATTTTAGTTATGTGAAGCTGAGACTTTTAATGTAGTGGTTGGCTACCTCGGCAGAACTAACCGAGTAAACTGTCTTGCTTGATAGACTTCGTGTCAAATGCTCCAAGCAGCATTAGAATGCGATGCACCTGCATTCTAATGAAAATTAAATCTAAAGGTGCGGGCACATTTTGTCTGGCGCCACGTGTTAACACGCCGTCAGATGACATCGGTTTTCATAGTAAATGTATGCACTAGGATCACACTTATCTGATAACACGTCCATACAAATACGGCGTGTTAAGACGTGGCGTCAGACAAATGTGCCCGCACCTTAATGGAAATCTACTACTGGACTATCATGTATTCTGTGCCACTGGGGGCTTACCATCAGCAAATAAGAAAGGCCTTAAACAGGACTGCTTAAGGCCTGCGGGTCTACCGGTTAAAAACAATGAATTAATGTTAACTGTAATTTGACAGATGTATGTGATTCATTGCTACTTCGTTTTGACACAAATAAAAAGTTACCAAAGAAAAGAAGCAATGTATCATATCCATCTGTCAAATTACAGTTAACATTAACTTCATTATTTTTAGCCGGTAGACCCGCAGCTTTCATACTAACCGTTGAGGTCATAACGAAAAAGTAAGGCAGTTCAATATAAGCCCTGCTATAAGAGCTCATAGTAGGGCTTGTAGGGCCCCTGAACTATTCAACACTTGACACTGGCAATTACTTTCAAGAAGAAAGTAGATTGCCAAAACATAAATAAGAAGAATAAGAAGATTTTACCAAAGAGAATATAATCACTATTTTACGTTGATAGTTAAGGCTGTATGATATTCCTTTCGTTGCCTTATTCATCACTCATTCATTAATTTCTTTAAAAAAACTACTCGTTTTTGATTGGTTAGTTTTTGACATATTGTTTTGGTTATTCATTTTTCATTTCAGCGCGAACTGAACGCAAAGTTCAGTGACCGACTTCAGTGAAACTTTTTGGGATTTTAAATATCTCTAATTATTGTAGTTCTCTAAATATCTGTAAGTATCAATGGCCTTCATAGATATATGGCCTTGTAGATAGCGAAAGAGAAGACAATAATTTACCCATGACGTTGTGCTGTGCAATCAATCCATATCCAAAAAACTACAAGTCGTCAAGCAAGTTAGGTGCCGTTATTTTGTCGATGCTGGATGGAACTGATGGAAGCGTTGATTATTTAATTTTATTTCTAGATTACCATACCACTCACTGGATCTTGGTCCATGATCTTGATTATTCTTGATAAACTATATTTTGGGAGTGATCAGTAAGTTACTGCTATTGGATTTCAAAGGCATCACAGGCAACAGCACAGAGGTCTGTAAGTAAACAAGTTTTATTTTTTATTTATATCTCTTTGTTTATTTATATACTACTGCAGTAGGTAGGTAGGTATTATATTTACATACAATTTTGTTCTATCTGTGCTGTTTATTAAAATTAGCTAAAGGAAGAATAAATTACATAAGTGTGGTATGATATTAATCCTACTAATATTACAAATGCGAAAGTAATTTTGTTTGTTTGGTGCATTCACATCCTAACTACTCAACCGATCATCATGAAATTTTGCATACACACTGTCAGGGGCACAAAAAAGGACATTGGGTACCTTTCATCCAGAAAAAATATATCCCGAGGGATACAAAAATTACTTTAAGACAATTTTCCACCATAACAATGCAGATGGGCTTTTGTATGTTTAGTATTATTATAATATTCTGTGACAAAGGGTACCTTTCATAGCAAAAAAGTATTGTTCCCGACTGACAATGTAAATAATTAACTATTGGATGACACTGTTTGTTATGTTTGTACTGTCAGCAGCACATCAGACTATACATGTTGAGCTTGAGACCGCATTTATGCCCTATGTTATAAAAGCTGTTTTCGTAGTACAACTGTTTAACCTAGCATGCTGCCGTGCGTACCATGAAAATTAAAGTGACTCATTTTAAAATAAGCCCATAATAAAAATAAAAAAATATTTTAATTTTTACAGAATAAGTCATGGTGATTAAGGTAGCTAAATGAGTTACTAGGTTGCAATAAAAAATACTCTTACAGCATCACTTAATCCTTCAACGCCCGACTTCAACGCAAGACTTCTAACTATGAGTAGATAAAGATATTTCTTGTGGGATCACTGCCATGCTCTTTTCAAAAGCATGTTCTTATCATATGATATTTTCAGTACAACTTCATTAAGCTATAGTATGCTCTAAACAATGTGTGTAATTTTAGTTCGTAGGAGTTAACTTAATATTTTTAATTGCTATTTGTGAAGGCCTTTAACTGGTTATCTACTGCTATGCCCATTATTTATTATTGTTTGACGCTGTTGGCCTTCCTAGAAATAAAAAAAAATAAAAAAAAAATAAAAAAAAAGGAAAATTATTGGTGAGGCCCACAGATCACACAGTTAAAGCTGGCCTTGACACAGTATCAAGCATCAGCACAGTTTTACAATCCATACATCCATACAATAAAACCGTCCGGCTTCGCTGGCGTCCTAATTTCTAAATAATAACCAATAGCGGACAACGCTCTGTGGGTAGGCCCCTGAGAAGGTGGACCGACGATCTGGTGCGCGGTCGCAGTGCGCCGCTGGATGCGGGCCAAGCAGGACCGATTGTCGTGGAGATCCTTGAGGGAGGCCTATACCCAGAATTGGGTGTCGAGCGGCTGATATGATGAATAGTGTTGTGTACCTATCACACAATAAAAAAAAGTATGCAGGCAAACTAAACTCTGATTTAGCAATTCTTGTTTGAAATCGATTGAAACTGTTTGAAATTACTGAAATTTGTCAGTTTCAGTTGCTACGAATAGCAGATGTGCTACTAATAGCACTTTGCCGATAAATAAAACTGTCCCTGATTTCAATCGAGAATTGTTTGAACAGAATAACATAATCAGCCCCTTTAAAACAATCTCACTTACATTGTTTTAATCGAGTTGGTAATATGTATTTCATTTGTAACTATGACGTAGGTAGATCGACATACTTACAATTTATTGTTTGTTTAATAAATTGATATTTTAGGGTTCCAGTCTCAGTAGTAAAATAAAAAAAACCTTCACTAGTAGAAAGCTACCTACCTATACTCTTCATGCTTGGACGAATCTTCATGCTATAAAATGAGATTTCCAAATTTTCCAGCCACTGGAATGGAAAAATACTTACTTGCTCTCGATAGATAAATAGATTTTACTACTTAGAAAGAATCAAAGATGCCTACCTAGGTACTATCACCAACGCTTCCGCTTTACCACTCCTATGGTTAAAATATTCTAAAAGTTGTGCAAAGGCGATAATGTGCACATACGATTTTTTCTGAAAACGTGATGTAGATCGCTGGTACTATTATTTATTCTGTGCCTAGATGAAGTTCATACAAGAAAAATGTCGTAATGTTATATCACATTGTAAACCCAAACACGATAATATAGCGATTTATCATGTTTAACTGACAAAAGACAATGGCGAAACACGATACCTATGTATTTATATTGTTTATGATATGTATTATTATTGTTTGACTTTTAAATGTGATAAATTAATTGCTGTATCTATGTATATCATAACGCGTTTCAATGGGCATGCTAGGGGGCAGGACATGAAAACCATTAATTTCGGTCTCTACCCTTAGTTTAGGTACTTAAAACTAGTTTAGCGGGGAATCGGAGGCAGCGGTTCAGTTATGACGGAACTAATAATGCGAATTTTTCTCGATGATGCGAATTCATGCGTAATTCCAACTCATCACCAATGTTTACCAATTTAAATTCACACAGTTGTATAAATACACGGTTTTCCACGTTTGTAGAGTTAATGTAGCAGAATTTGGTAGAGAGAAGTAAGTAACAACACGAAAATATTTTTGTAGTTTTGGAAATTAAATTTAAAAACAAACTTGATGTTATTTTTTATGAATAATACTTTTTACACAATTAATGAATTTATGATAATGAAGTTGACTGAAGCCGAATGTTTATGTAAATAATCTTGTATTGTTTTAAATTATTGTTTTGTATAATTTATTGTCGATGTTTTTTTTCAATAATTAAACAATTTGTCATATGTGTCATTAATTTTTAATAATTTTTTAAACGTATTTTTAATCAATTCTTAATCAATTTTAATTCAATATCAATATTATTTTTATTTGATTTTCTTGTTTAGTTTGCTAATACATTTTAAAATTTATTAATGTAATTTTTCATGTAATTTATGACTTACCTCTGTTACAATTACAAGGTTAATAAAAGTTTGATTTGATTTTGATTTATAATAATAATGTTACTGTTGCATCTTTTTATTAATAATTGCAATGATATATGCTAAGTCATAAAACAGGGGGTCAAGTCTGCTAATGTTTCCGTCAAAGTCGTAGTTCAATGGTGTTCTAATGGTAATGCTTTTTGACACAGTTCTCGTTTTTTAAACCCAAAATCAAGACACAATTTGTTTTCGTTATGGGTTTAAGAAACACAATGAGTTTCGGTTTTGGGTTTAAGAAACAAGAACTGTGTCAGAAATCATTCAAACACCATTGAACTACGATTTTGACGAAAACATTAGCAGTCTTGACCCCCAGGTGTGTTTACTTAATAAATAAATGGACTTGTTTCAGATTTTCTGCATCATTGATTCAAAATTGTTTCCAAGATGGATAAAATTAATTTCACTGTAAATGGAGAACATTTTACGATATGTAAGTTTAAGCATCATTCATCATCACTATATTCTCTTACTAATCCCATTTTTTACACGACTGCCAAAAAAAGTGTATTGTATTGTGTTCGGGGTTCATGTATGTTTGTATGTAAGTATGTTAGTTTCTTTACACCCCCATAACTTTTAAATGCCTGAACAGATTTGTTTCCTTAGATCACTATTTTACTTAACTTTTTATCTATCTATCACTTGTGATCTCGGGAGTATGTAGACGTACAGATCTTTCATTAGCATAAAAAGATAAAAAATAAGATATATCCTAATCTGTGTTCTTAACCACTCTAATGTGATAAATAAATACTCATTCATATTGTCTTGTCATTTATTTTAGCGGGTTCCGAAGTCAGCCCGATGACGACACTGAACGACTACATTCGTAACTATCTCCAGCTACACGGCACTAAGGCGATGTGTCGTGAAGGTGGTTGTGGTGCGTGTATCGTGTCGGTTACTCAAACCCACCCCGCCACTAAGGAGAAGCAAACATTTGCTGTCAACTCGGTAAGTATACTCATCAACTTTGTCTAGGGATACAGGTGTTATTTTCATACAAAAGAGGTAACTTTGAAGCCTTGGTTTTCTGCCAGGGATGTACTGTGCTGTAATCTGATGATGGCTATCCAGGGAGTGAATGGAGGAGATTCAGATCGCTATACACACCCAAATGATCTGATCAGCATTCTAAAAGATTGATGGGTCAGAGTTCTCAGTTTCAGGATTTCCATACATTTTCATGCTATTTTCGCGGTTTTTTTAAACATGTCCATTAATCTTTTAGAATGCTGATCAGATCAGTTAGGTGTGTTTAGCGATCTGAATCTCCTCCATTCACTCCCCGGATGGCCATCATCAGATCACAGCACAGTACATCCCTGGCAGAATACCAAGGCTTCAAAGTTACCTCGTTTGTATGAAAATAACACCTGTATCCCTAGACAAAGTTGATGTGTGTATATGACCTTACTACCTCTGGCTTCTTGGCACAAAGGAAATATGTCGCAAAAGCGACTGTAGCCGTTATTTTGTGCCAAAACCAAAGAGAAAGTACATACGAAATCCAATTTACAAACGCACACATTACATCTTACGATTTCCATTACAAATGCGTGTAGTGAAGTATACCTCTACTATCAGATAGGTTGTCATTGAATATTGGATAGTGCTTGACCTTCACCTCACCTGATGTTAAGTGACGATAAGGTTGAAGGTGGAAGCGCACTACGGCACTACACCCGGAATCCTCATCACTGAGTGTTGGATATAAGGATCCTAACAAGGCGGACCACGCGAGTGGGAGTAAAAGACGATATTTAAAGTAACTTTTATAATATTGAGAGGCGTGTTTACAAGTTGG
The DNA here is from genome assembly GCA_950108535.1 of Agriphila straminella. Taxonomy (NCBI): domain Eukaryota; kingdom Metazoa; phylum Arthropoda; class Insecta; order Lepidoptera; family Crambidae; genus Agriphila; species Agriphila straminella. Next base: position 971,653 of record OX467321.1, on the reverse strand, counting down.
GTGCGCGGTGACGACTGCACGGCACCCTGTTACACAATACAAAATTGGTTCGGTAATATGAACCTTAAGGAACATACTGTGTCCCTACACCATTCCCCTCCTAAGAGGAAAAAAAAATATATATTAATTATAAAAATAAAGGTAAAACACAAAAAAATATTAAAATATCTATCCTTAAAATAACTTTTAGAAAGACACGAAAAAATTCACAATAAAACAAAAGTCGCGTCATAGCGAAAAAAATAAAATAAAAAATAACACAAGTCTTAAAGAAATACATTAAAATTTAGGGTAAAGAAATACAATAACATTATCGATTGTAATAGTGTAGCACGTCAGTCATCATTAGAAATGTTGGTTAAGTAGGTAAAATGCATTTGAACTTAAGTGAAAGAACAGAGGCTCCTTGTTAAAATGTTATGGGAACGGAAGCCTAAAGTATAATAAATTTTGTACCAGACCCAACTTGAACTTACTGTAAACATCCTGAGTGGATTCAGTCACAAAAAACAATAGTTCACTTTGGACACAATAAAAATGTTGTTTTGTTAGAGTTATGACACACTTGAAAGGGTCTAGACGAGATTTGAAGTTCACTTATGTTCAAAGTTGTAAAACTTACAATATTATACTGAGTGCTTTTGTTGAATCTGAATTGGGGAAGTGACCAATTAGAAAAAAAAAGGTACAACAGATTATTATTTTAAGAATGCACAATGTGCTGGCAAACAAAGAAAATAAGTAAGTAGTGTGTACTATCGTTAATAAAAATAACAGCAAAGCAAACATCTACGATTACTTTTGTAAAAATAAATTGATAACATTCTAAATAAGTAATTATAATCAAAGTATATCAATCAAATATAATAAAAACTACAAAGAAAAATAACAAGTTCTCTAATATCTAGATATAAAGTATAAAATGAAAAAGTTATAAAAAGTATAACTATAAGTTTAGATGACTGCAATATTTTACTTATCGCAATTATATTGGTCGATTTCTACCAGTCAACATATGACGTATGTTTAATGTTATATTTTTATAAAATTAATTGTTTTTCCGACATTACATCAGAACAAAAACAAAATTATTTTAGTTGTAACGCAATTACATACAAATGTTAAATTCAAATGATATAAATATGTACAATATGTAATGATATGTAAACTAAATGAAATTACAATGTAAAGTTAACTTACTTACTAATTACATAGTTTCTATAGCGCAAAAATTTCAAAAGCAAAACAAAATCTTCTTACATATAAAAAAAATGACCTAATTAGGTAATAATTAACTATAATAAAGATTTAACTAAAACGTACTGGCGGTCGGGTTATACGACCGTAGCGTGTGGTATGGTTCTCACATGAGTTATTGTTCATGGGCATGATTCGTTTGTCCTGTACCTCATTACTATTTGAAATTTCATTTTTCTTAAAAACATCATTATCTTGCTCTATAAGCATGTAGGCTGGCTTCAATCTGTCTATTGAAATGCGAGCCTCGCGGTTAGGTAATTGAATTAAAAATACTTTTGAATTTCGCTCTAATACTTTATATGGACCATCGTATGGCGGTTTTAACGATTTGTGAACCGCATCGTCTCTAACAAAAACATATTGACATGATTTTAAATCTTTATTTACGAAGAATTTCTTCGAATTTCGTGATGACTCATTAGATGGTGTAAAGTTTCGTAAATTTTCTTGAATTTTGTAAATTAAACTAGATGGGTCACTGGAGTCATTTTCCTTAGATCTTTCATAGAACTCTCCGGGTAAACGAAGTGTTCGTCCAAAGGTTAATTCTGCGGCGCTTATTCCGTTATCACTGCGGCATGCGGCGCGCAATCCTAGCAATGCTGTAGGTAATTCATCAACCCATGAATTATTATTTAGGCGAGTCATTAACGCTGCTTTAAGAGATCGGTGCCAGCGTTCGATTGCACCGTTACTTTGGGGATGATATGGTGTTGTGCGTATTTTATTTATCCCTAATAATTTCATGAGATTCAAAAATAGATTGCTCTCAAATTGTCGACCTTGATCGGTAGTGAGCTTTACAGGACAACCGTATCGTGCGATCCATTCGTTAAAAATTGTTTTTGCGACAACTTCAGCTGTAATTTCTTTTAAGGGGAAAGCTTCAGGCCAACGTGTACACCTATCAATGATAGTTAAACAAAATCTATATCCTTGTGATGACGTTTTTAAAGGTCCCACGATATCAACGTGGATTTGATCAAAACGATTGACGGTTGGGAAGCTACCTAATTGCGAAATTGTATGACGGCTTATCTTCGCCTTTTGACACTTTATACATGTCTTAGCCCATACGCTTAAGTCTTTATTCATCCCAGGCCAGAAAAATTTTTGGGATATTAATTTACGCGAAGTTCGTATGCCTGGATGACTTAAATTGTGAATTGTATCAAAAGCAATTTTTCTAAATTCTTCTGTCAGATAAGGTCTAATAATATTTTCTGTAACATGACAATATATTGATTTATCACAAGTAGGCAAAGAAATTTGTTTGAAACATGTTTGGTTGCTATCGTTGATCTGCTGTAATAGATATTCATCTTTAGCTTGCGCGTCTGCAAGTTGACTGTAGTCAAGTACGGTTGGACAAAAAATAGTCTCGACGCGTGATAACGCATCGGCTACTATATTAGCGGGACCGTTAATATATCGTATGTCGGTCGTAAACTCACTGATAAAAAGAAGTTGTCTCGCTCGTCTCGGAGTTTCTTTATTATCTTTACTGGACTTAGTGAATGCATGGCATAAGGGCTTATGGTCTGTATAAATTATCAAATGGCGACCTTCAAATAATTTTCGGAAATGAATAATCGCTGAATGTATAGCGAGTAATTCACGATCATAAGTACTATATTTTTGTTGACTCAAAGACAATTTTTTTGAATAATAACCCAGTGGTTGCCATTGTTCGTTACATTTTTGTTGCAAAACAGCTCCAATACAATTATCAGATGCATCTGTCATCAATGCTAGCGTGGAATCGGTGTAAGGATGAGACAGAGTGGCGGCGTTTTGTAATGCCGTTTTACACTGCTCAAATGCATTTTCAGCTTTTTCCGACCACGTAATAACTGTTTTATCGTTTCTTTTAGTATTTGTTAGATATTTATTGAGCTCTGATTGATATGACATTGTATTCGGTAAGTGAGAACGATAAAAGTTGACCATGCCTAAAAATCGGCGTAACTCTTGAATGGTTTTAGGTTTTGGGAAATTGACAATAGCATTAACCTTATCTTGTAAAGGTTTAATACCGTCTGCGCTTACATCGTGACCTAAAAATTGAACTTTACTTTGACCAAAAGAACATTTAGATAGGTTAATCGTAATACCGAATTTTTTGAAACGCTGAAATATAATCTCTAAATGATTTTTATGTTGTTCTTCGTTATCGCTTGCAATGATGACATCATCCAAATAATTGTAATGAAAATCTAATCCTTGTAATACATGGTTCATAAAGCGTTGAAAAGTTTGCGCTGCATTACGTAAACCGAAGGTCATTCTAGGGAATTCAAATAAACCGAATGGAGTAATAATAGCTGTTTTTTCAATATCATCAGGATTTACTTTTATGCAATGATAAGCTCTGTTCACATCTAATTTAGAAAATATTTTCTTTCCTGCCAATATATAAGTGAAATCACGTAAATGGGGAATAGGATATCGATCGGGTTTTGTAATAGAATTTAATTGGCGATAATCTCCACAAGGTCTAATATCTCCGTTTTTCTTCGGGACTATGTGTAGTGGACTTGCCCACGGACTTTTAGAAGGTCTACATATTCCGGCTTCTTGCATGATACGAAATTCTTCTTTGGCTTTTTTATATCTGTCCGGTGGTAGCGGACGTACACGAGCGTGAACAGGAGGACCAGAAGTTTCAATATAATGAAAAATATCGTGCGATTGAGTTTCCTGGAATGACATAGGTTTCGTAATCTCTTTATACTTACTTAGTAAATTGCTATATGGATGTCCATGACTAATCGTATTTATGGAAGGTTCAGCAACACTTACCACAGAAGCGATTACATTTAGGTCGGTCACTTGGTCTCTTAACCTACGTGCACTAAGGTCCACTAATAGTTTATGAGAAGTGAGAAAGTCAGCACCTAATATTGGTTGTTTTACGTCAGCAACAATGAAGTCCCACCTATACGGTCTGCGAAGTTTAAAGTTTAGCACCATAGATTTCACACCGTAGGTTTTAATTTCAGTTCCGTTTGCTGCGTATAGTTTATAATCCGAACACTGCGATTGTGAACGACACTTATTACGATTAACGGGCAAAACTGAAACGTTTGCTCCCGTATCTACTAAAAATTTAAGTCCACTATTAATGTCTAAAATACGTAAGCGGGCGCAAGGTGATACGGCACAGATTTCCGCTGACAACTGTGCCTCGCTTCCTAGTTTTCCGGCTGCGCTGGAGTTGTGGCTTTATTGTTCCATGCGCAGGGTTGCACGCATTTATGAGCCTTCTCTTTGTATTTCTCATGGTAAAAACAAAGGTTTCCAGGATTTGAACGTTGTGGCCGCTGCGATGAGTTATTTCTGTGCCGGCTAGATGATCTGGATGAGTACCGGCGATATTGATGGAAATTTCTATATCTAGGACGAGAGCGTTCCGCGTTCAACACGCGAATATTTAGTTTCGCTATTTCTGCTCGCAACAGCGCAATTTCGTTTGTTGTATTAGAGGTGGTCGTTATCGCAGCCACTTGACTTGAGCGAGTCGCCTCAGCTACGTTGTCTGCGACCGAGGCTAGGTTTTCTAAGTCCTTCGTGTCTGTCACGGCTAATACTGCCTTGACTGTGCTTGGCAAATGTCCTTGCCAAAGCACGCGAAGTGTATCATCCGGAATTTTGTCACGGGCCAGATCTCGCATCCTTCGCAGAAGTTGAGAGGGTTTTTGATCCCCAAGCTCCATTTCACTTATTAGTTTTTCTATTTGTCTAGCCTTCGAATCTTCCAGGAGTGAAAGTAGTTTTATTTTAATTGCGTTGAATTTACCGGACGCAGGTGGATTTGACAAAAAATCACTAATTTGAGTAATAATGTCCTTTGGTAACTTTGATACTACCATGTCGAAGCGCGAGTCGTCACTTAATTTTTGAGGCGCTAATATTGCTTCGGTTCTGATAAACCATACGCGTGGTTGATCCGCCCAAAACTCGGGAATTCGCGACGCTAATTGTATTGCCATGATGTCAGTAGTCGGCGTAAACAATGGTGTCGGCGTCGGAGGCTGATACGTTTCCGGTTTCTCAGTGTCCGTCATAATGCACTATTTTAAAATTTTAGTGTCCGAAATTTTATTAAAAACTTAATTAATTATACACTATTTATTTTATTGTCCAAATTATTTACGCGTATTACAAATTAAAGTTCGTTCGGGGTCACCAATGTTGGATATAAGGATCCTAACAAGGCGGACCACGCGAGTGGGAGTAAAAGACGATATTTAAAGTAACTTTTATAATATTGAGAGGCGTGTTTACAAGTTGGGTGCGCGGTGACGACTGCACGGCACCCTGTTACACAATACAAAATTGGTTCGGTAATATGAACCTTAAGGAACATACTGTGTCCCTACACTGAGGAACTGGCTATCTTACCTCTAACTGCCGGAATACAACAATTTTTAAATAGTTGTTATGGCGTGACTTTATGGTTGTTAGGCAGGCGAACTTCAAAGAAGCCCTACCACCAACCGAACCCAGAACAAATTGTAACCCCCTTGGGAATCGAATCTGGGACCCCTGCGTCTTACACAGGTGGGCGTACCACTAGACTACAGAGGTTAATATTTGCTTGCTGTATAGTGGTAATTGTCATCCACAGTGCTTAGTCCACGTGCTGTCGTGCCACCAATGGGACATAACGACGGTGGAGGGGGTAGGGAACCGCAAGGACGGCTACCACGCCATACAGAGCCGCCTCGCCGCCTTCAATGGCACGCAATGTGGGTATTGCACGCCTGGGTGGGTCATGAATATGTATAGGTTAGTATTATTATCTTTTTTTTCTTTACTTTATCTATTTACTTCTACCTCTAAAGAGGTTAACACATCCTCAGGCCCGGCCTGCAGGATCGTACGGAAAGGCCAAATCGAAACGTGTATAGGGAGAGCCGCGCCTTCTCTTCAGTCCAGCCCCTTGATTAGGTACGTAACTCTGTTGCTAACAATTCTCAATTCAAATCGATCGAAACCGTTTGAAATCATTTAAAATTAATGAAGTTAGACAGTTTCATTTATTAGCAAAGTGATATTATAGCATACTTTTATCATCTGAAACCTTCGATCAAGAATACCCTAGATGTCCGGTCAGAGTCTCAAAAATGGCACCTCAAATAGCGTCCCACTTACAAATTGGGCGCTTATTTTGCACAAAGTAAGTGATAAAAGATGTGTTTTTGTATAAAATAAGAGGTGATTATGTACAAAATAAGCGCCAAAGTTGTAAGTGCTATTTGAGGTGCCATTTTTGCGTACTGTTTTAGTTCGTGAAGCGTAATCTTGGATATTCTTGATCGAAGTCTTTTTTTATTTTATTTCAAACAATTTAAAAATGTTTTGATCAATTTCAAACAAGAATTGTTAGCAACAGAGTTACGTAAGCCCTAAGATTACGTAAACTCTGTTGCTAACAATTCTCGATTGAAATCGAATGAAAGCGCAGTTACATTGCTGCTTTAAGTAAGATAGTTCTCATATTGGTTCTTAATAAAGCAGCAATGTAACTGCGATTTCTGCCAGAGTTGATTGCAACAAAGTTACATAATCAGCGCCCGGGGCACAGATATATCGGGTCATTCTAAAATAACCATTCAAATTTCAAGGATGTGTCCAGTCCATGAAACACAACATTCTCTAAGAAACATGTTTGTGTCGATTTTCGCCACAAAATTTAGGTCATCCCATACTAAATTGATCACGAGTCACGACATGATCTCTTTGATTTGTATGGAAAGTAGATTTTTATTATTATTATTATTATTATTATTAAACAGGCGAGCAGTTGTTGCAACTGATAGTGCCTGTATCCTGCAATCTTTGCTCTATTCTACTTTATTTAAATTGGTGTTTGTCCAATCTATTCTTAAATTGGTTCAAGCTGTTGGCTGAGACTAATTGTTCTGGCAAATTGTTCCACGCTTGGACCACTCTGTTGCTCAAAAAGTGCCTGTGAGGGTTGTTGTTGGATATTGTTTTTACAAGTTTGAAGCTGGGTCCTCTTAAGTAGGCGTTACTTTTCTGTGTCAGCATCCTGTCAAAGTTTGGAATATCATAATGGCCATTTAGTATCTTAAAAGTCTCAATCAGGTCTCCTCTCTCTCTACGATCTTTCAAGCTGGTAAGATTTAGATATTTCAACCTCGTCTCATAGTCTAGGTTCTTTAGTTGTCTCGGTATTTTTGTAACCTTTCTTTGAACACGTTCAAGTAAGTCTATGTCTTTAACAAAGTAGGGATTCCAATCTTGAAAGGCATATTCTAAAATGGGTCTAATGAATGACTTGTATATCCGGGTAACCATATCAGGTGTAAGTATTCCAAAGGCCTTTTTGACAAGATAGACCAGACTATTGGCTTTCTTCGTGATAGTTTGTATGTGGTTGGCCCACTTGAGATCTTCTGAGACAATAACACCCAAGTCTGTTTGTGTCTTAACATCTTGTAGAACACGGTTGCCAAGCTTATAGGTTTTGCGTGGGTTTTTTTTCCAACATGTAGAACGGTGCATTTGGAGTTGTTCAGAGTGAGTAACCACGTCTTAGACCACTCTTCAATCCTATTTAGGTCACTCTGGAGTCGATCATATTCTACAACGGGATTGGCAAATATTTTAGTATCGTCCGCAAAGATACTGGATTCACATTCAAGGCAGTGTGGCAGGTCAAAAGTGTCAATGATGTATAGAAGCGGACCGAGAACTGAGCCTTGCGGAACACCACTATAGATGTTCTTCGGATAATGTGTTACCAATTCTAACACGTAGTTTACGATGCTGAAGAAAATCACCAATCCATGCAAGGAGTTTCCCCCGTATTCCAACAAATTCCAACTTCTGCAACAATCTGTTCACCGGAACTTTATCAAATGCTTTTTCATAGTCTAGATAAATTACATCGATTGGTTCATTATTGTTAAATTTTTGTGTCCATAAAGACAGACATGCCAGTAGATTTGAGACTGTAGACCGACGTGGGCAGAAACCATGTTGTTGGTGTCCAATCACTTGATGTTGTGAAAGAAAATCTCTAATATGTTTAACTATAATCTTCTCCATAAGCTTGCATATTACACTGGTTAAACTTATGGGTCTGTAGTTAGCTGCGTCCAACTTTTTATTTTATATATTTGGCCATCAATTGTAGTATAACTCAGTTTAAAAATCATATATATGAATTGATTGATGAATAGGTATAGGCATATCTTTAATTAACAGTTCAATTTTAGATGTAGTATAACTGTTAACTTACTCTGTGAATTTAATTAAGTTCAAATTGCCCTGTAGTTTATTTTGTATGTTCTAATTATCAGAGGAATCTTTGCTGATCACTGTTTTATAATATTTGGTAAAACTAAATGTACTGTGAAATTGTTTGTTTCCCAAATAAATTTATTTGGTTAGTTTCATGGACTGAACACATCCTCAAAATTTAGATGGTGAATACAAAATGACCTTGTATACTAGTGTACTAACGTTCAGGTGGCTGAGGAGGACCACACTCTTTGAGATTTTGCCGGAAGGTTGCGCCTCTCCGTTTAATTGTTTGTAAGAAGACGTCCTTTTATTGTAAGAAATAATTTACCAATTTTAGAGCAAATCCCTACTACGAAATATTTTCGCCAAACGTAATTTAAAAGCAACAGTTTATTTTCGTCTTTAAAACAGCCCCCCTAGCATGTCCACCGAAACTATTTTTGTGATGATTTTAAACCCAAAAGAGTACACCCGTAACACCAGGAGAGCAAATGATGGTTTTCTGGTGCAACCTTGTTCCAACAATAGGGATGATGACTAATGAATAAAATAACGAAATACAAATAAAAATCGTAAACATGTTAAACTTTTTGAGTAGCTTGTATACCTCTTGGTTTTATATATTGCATATTATTTATTTTATGACCCTTCAAAGTTGGGTGGACAAGTCCATTAAAAAAGTATAAAATTTATTAAAATAAATGATACCTTTAATTAGTCCGTAAAATGTATAGCAAATTTATCTAGGAAACTATTTTGATAAACACAATATTTAATATAGCTGCCGAACAAATTTCCTACATACTGCATACAAACTATCACGGCGTGACGTCATCACTTAGTAGCCGTTAGCATGGAGCGTTTTTGGGATTTGTCCATTTGTGTGCATTTCACACTGTGATATCTCGGGCAGTTTTCATGCTAGCGACTTAATTCTTTTACCAATGTTTCTTTTTTTGAGAGGTAATTTATGTAACATAAAATAAAAAAAATAGTCATCATGCCTATTATTATGGTGAAAGAACATCAATGTATATGGTACCGAAAATATTTAATAAGTACAGTCTATTAAGACAGATTCCAGCTTTGAGTAAAAATGTGTCAAAAACTAGATTCAAAAATTCTCTTTTGGACGAAATAACAAAATAACTTTATTTATGTTGTAAATTAATCCTTATTTAAATTAGTACCTAAAAGTAACTTGCATGTTTTGTGAGGTAGGTATGTGTGATAAATTGTTAAAGAGCGCACATCCCGCCAACAAACTGTATACACAGTTTGGGCAGGAAATTATATATGTCAATATCTGTAACATACCTTGTGATAAAAAAAATATAAATGTATCACGGTTAACTGTAAAAAAAAGGATTTTGACAGTTTAGTCTTGTAAAACGTTTAATCACGCGATATACAGCGTGATATTTTAATCATTTGGTTCCCGCAGTGGGGTGGTTCCACTCATGATTACAAGCAACATTTACAATGGGGCCAACTCTGATATCACGAAAAAAAAATCAACTGTTCCATACAAAAGCGCAATACCTTCTCTACCTCAATGTATGGAACGTATGATTTTTCGTGAATCAGTGTTGGCCCCATAGTAAAACTTGATGCTTATAATCATGAGTGGAACCACCCCACTGAGGGAACCAAATGATTAAAATTTCAGCATATATATTGTGTCTCGGTGGACATGCATATTAATGTGCCCCTGGGCAGGACAGGATGGTTAATTCGAAATAATCATATCTTCCAGTCTATACAAAAACTCAAAATCGAAGTTAACGATGCAAGAAGTCGAGAGATCGTTTGGTGGGAACCTTTGCCGGTGCACCGGGTACAGGCCAATATTAGATGCGTTCAAGAGCTTCGCCAACGACGCTGGTCCGGAGCTGAAGAATAAAGTACAGGTATGTCGTAAATAGCGTAGAGGATCTCGGTGGCGCATTGGGATAGTGCTTGGCCCAGCGACTGCGGAGGTTAAGCTTTCGCAAGGGTCGGCCATGGGATGGGTGACCAAAAGTTTATTTTCTTGAGCTCCTCCGTGTTTCTGAAAGCACGCTTAAAAAGGTCTAGGCTGCAATTGCAGTCGTTAACACCCACCAATCCGCATTGGGCATGTGTGGTGGGTTATGGCCCATTCTAGTTATCCATCTATAAGGAAAGCCTGTGGATAGACCAGGGTAATCGGATTGTCGGTGCACCGGGTACAGGCCGATATTAGACGGGTTCAAGAGCTTCGCCAACGACGCTGGCCCGGAGCTGAAGAATAAACTACAGGTATGTCATAAATAGGGTAGAGGATCTCGGTGGCGCAGTTGGATAGTGTCTGGCCCAGCGATTGCGGAGGTTAAGCAAATTTTGCAAGGGTCGGTCATGGGATGGGTGACCAAAAGTTTATTTTCTTGAGCTGCTGCTCCTCCGTGCTTCGGAAAGCACGTTTATGAAGCCAGGCGGGCTTGAAATAAGCCCTCCCTACCACCAACCTAATATTACTTTCTTAATCCCCTCTATTTGTAGGATTATAGATATTTATTTTTCTTACTTCTGTTATCACTTTCGTAGGACGTAGAAGATCTACACAAAGTGAAATGTTTGAAAAAGTGCGAGAGACGTTGTAGCGTGGACGAGGATTGGTGCGTTTTACATAACAAAGAGGACAATTTACTGGAAGTGGGCGGGGAAACTAGCCGCTGGTATAAAGCGTACACAGTGGAAGACGTTTTTAAGGTATTGTCTTATATAGAATAATGCATTAAGGCGAGGCAGTTCACGAAATTTGCTCTTTCATTGTCTTTAGAATTAGGTTGAATATTGCATAGCTTTAATTGAAGCTTCGCCAGAAATTTGTCGAAGTTTAGTACATTTTTATTGATTTCTGAAATACTAGATCATTTATTAAAAATGTACTCGGTTATTGTGTTGGATCAATAAAAAGCTATCCTTTTTGCATAAACAATCCTATCACTGTCGTTGAAAATTACGAAATCTGATGATTAGAAATTTATTTTTATGAGTTTTAACGGTTTTAACGGTGTTATTTAGGATTTTTTGAAAGAGTTGCCATGCCGCTTTTCAATATTCTGTTCGGTTATTGTGTTTCTTTTTCAGTCTACATTAATTTTTGCAAAGAATTCTACATCAGTTCTTCACATTGGAAGTTCAAAAATCTATCTTTTCATCAGATCGCGAACTGGCCTCGCCTTAAACTAGGGTAAAAGCAAGGGGGTGTCACTCCGCGCTTAAACTTTTATATAATTAATCCTACTGCTCACGGCTGACTCAGTCGAGCCAGCGCATGAGGGGTGTCGTGTGTCGGTTGAGACAGAGCTACACGACAGAAAGAGAAGCGTTTTGGGGGTGCTTACTATAATAAGCACGCTGCGCTGTGAAATTGCACTCTATTGCCGTGCAGCGAGAGTAGCTTATTATTTGATTGTCCTCGCGCGGATGGACTTCTGTAGGTTTAGTAAGTACTATTATATATTCCGTGGTAATAAAATCCGAGAAGCCATAATAAAGTTATTATGGTTTTTAAAAATCGATCTTATTTAATCCAAATACAGTTCAAATTCATGTTTAAGTAATGTTTAGTATTGTTATATTTTTTGTGCATTTTTTTTTCTTTAAAGTTTTATTTAATCAGTGCATTTGTAGGTCTTAAGTAAAGAAGGATCGGATGACTATAAACTAGTAGCTGGCAACACTGGAGTAGGTAATTCAGATTTCTCTAAAATATTAGGGATACCTTGCTTTTCAATACGTTTCAATATTTATTGGCGGCTCGGAACATCGCGCGAGACGATGCTCAGTAGAACATCGAGAAGACGAACATCTCTCGAGAAGTTAAAGCGCGTAATAGAAATTCTATAGAGTAATTTTGTATGGGAAATAACGGGTGTAACGAGCCAAAGCCGAAGTCCACGCATTCCGCCCATCATCAGGATCATTATTGTCATTTAGACTATACCTGGGAAACCAATAGCCACGTAGTTATTGAAGGTCAAAGTCAAAAAATGTTTTTCAAAATTTTTATGAAATCTTATTTCATTTGTTATTTCCTAATTTTTGTCTAAAGAAATATTATAATTTTTTTATATATTTCGTAACAAACAATGGCTTCAAAACGTCATTACTCAATGTATCTCATGAGCATGCACATAAACGCGGCCTTTCTACTCGGCCGCACGCAGTTGTGTAGCATTCACTCGCATGCGCGGTCTGTTGTACGCGTTATATCGCGTGGTTATGTATGCAATGCTTTTTCAACGCCAAAAATTAATATCGTTTCCCAGCAATAATTTTGAACAGAAATGGTCCTGATGATGGGCAGAGTACGTAGACCTCGGCTTCGTTGAGGGTCTTGTTACACCCGGTATGTACAGTGCCATCTACCGCCGAAATGAGTTTATTTTTATTTATTTTATTTATTGGGCAGTCAACAAAAATATGTACTAACTAATACAATAAAGTGCTTAAAATATTGATCTTAAATTTAAGTACTTATAATTTTTAATTAAAGACAGCCACGGCATGCGATGTGAACAATTAAAGGCTTAGTAAAATTATAAAATTAAGAATTACTTTTTTTCATAAATAAGTACTGTATTGATTACTTTTACGCCGGTTTTTTTCTCGATAGATGTTCGTATCGTACAGTTCGAGGCAAAAATCATGACACTTTTTCGACTTTTTTTTGTGGGGATAATAAGTTCGCGTATGTGCACTTGCCAGCGACCAATAGCGCGCGTCCCTCTCCCGCCGCCCGCGCCCCTCACCGCTACGCATACACAAAATACGCGTTCTGCACAATCCCCACCCGATTTCAAGATCTTTGCCTCGTACTATACTAGGGGTACAGAAAACAAATTCATTGTATGTGGGTAAAAGAAACGAGTGGTGGGGCATGGATATGCGCATTGTGACTAACTTCACAGCCGTTAATAATATTGAAACGCAATATACAGGGTCATTCTAAACTTACCATCCAAATTTTAAGGATGTGTCCAGTCCATGAAACTGAACAAATTTCTCCAAGAAACGTGTCTAATTTAGCCACAAAATTTTGGTTACGTGATCTCTTTGATTTGTATGGATAGTCGATTTTTTTTACATAATTTGACCCTGTGTTGCTTAGAGAAAGTTGTTTAGTTTCATGGACTGAACACAAACTTGAAATGTGGATGGCAAGTTTAGAATGATCCTGTATAAAAAAAAAACTATTAACTCAACCAGTATCTTTTCTCTATTTATTGGGGTTTGGCGTAAAATCTTTCACTATTCTATTGCGATGATCATGCATCTTGTGTAATTATTTTAGATCCATCCATATTTTAGATCCATCTTTTCTGTATAGTCTGTTTATCTTTACTTTTCTTATTTGGTAAACAATCTTCACCCAACTTCACTTTATTGAAAATATCTATAATAAAATACCACAAATGGTTTTCTACACTAGACTTCGATCAAGAATATCATAGATAACGCTTCACGAACTAAAACAGTACGCAAAAATGGCACCTCAAATAGCGTCCCACTTACAAACTTGGTGCCTATTTTGTACATAATCACCTCTTATTTTGTACAAACTCACATTTTATATCACTTATTTTGTACAAAATAAGCTTATTTTGTACAAAAACATATCTTTTATCACTTACTTTGTGCAAAATAAGCGCCCAGTTTGTAAGTGGGACGCTATTTGAGGTGCCATTTTTGAGACTCTGACCAGACATCTAGGGTATTCTTGATCGATGACACTAGATTACGAAAGAAATGAGGGCTTTTCAAAATAACAAAAAACTGTAGGCTCTATAGATGGCGTTGATAAAAATGTATGTGTCAATATTTTGACACTTCTCTTTCCATCAACGCCATCTAGTGAAGCAAATAGTTATATTTTTTTAACATCACTTTGAAAAGCACTCATTACAAATTATTAGTGACAATTTGATTTAATAAGACAACGCATTTTAAAATAACGATTTAAATTGAAAAGACGTATAATAACGGTCAAAAGCTGTTTAATAAATAGGACAAGTAAATTAACAGACATCTTCTTTCCATCATCACATTGATATAAAAAAGGTATAGCATATTCCATAGCTTTATACTTTTTCGAAATAAATTACAACCTTATTTTTAAAATTTTAAAGATTTTTCATTTGACACATTCAAAATTTCAGCGGTTTTTAACACGTTTTGGTCTCCACCACCAAAAGTGTTCATAGACATTGCATCTATAGAAAGTCTGAAGGATTCCTTAGTAGATGTAAACCTGGTAGTTGGCGCTGGAACATCTATCACTGATTTCATGAAGATTTGTAAGACTAGAGGAACAGATAGCGACTTCAAGTATCTGGAGGGTTTTTATGACCATCTGGATTTGGTTGCACATATACCGGTCAGAAATGTAAGACTTAGCTTTATTGCTTAACTCAAATCTTTTAATTTAGCAATCGTGTACATCCATCTCTGGGTCTCAAAGACAGTATTGTTCTAAAGTAATTGTCATATTTTCACTTAAAATTATATAATTATCGAATTTCTTATCTTACGTATTTTATTTGTTCAAAAACATTTGTGCAAAACATGGATATTACAGGTGGTACATTAGTGATATAGACCAACATGTTTTACCAAAGTTTGGCGTACAAAATTTCATGACAATAAAAATTTAAATAATTATTAAAAGAATGAATTAAATTAAGAAATAAATTATTATATTGGGTATATATAATAATTTATTTCTTAATTTAATTAATTCTTTACATTTTTTTGAAACTTTACATTTCATGGAAAATTATGTCAATGGAAATTTCAATGTCAACAATGCAATGGGGTTGGTAAACTTTTCCAAAACTGTTGTGAATTATATATTTTCTGGTAGCTTTTGGCTTTGGAGTCAGGAATAACCAATTGCGGAATTTTTATAATGCTGCATTTTAATTTAAATAAACATTTAATTTTTTTATTTATAGCATAGTACAATAAATCACTATTACGGTTGTATGCGTAGGTTATGCCTTTGCTCCAAAGACTTTCTATGTTGTTGCTCAAAACAAAAAAAAACAAAGGTATGATTACTCTTTGTCACTGTCTGTCAAATCTGTCTAATCAGTTTTTTAAATCAGTAAATGCAAACGAACTTCGTGTTCAGCCGTATGTTTGATATTTTATCGCGATAATAATATAAAAAAATATATTTAGTTAACAAGGTAAAATAAAAAAATCATAATATTATTTTCTTTATTCTTCAAACTTGTGCTATCAAAAAAAATATAAAACAATTCTCTTCGAAAAAGTTTACCAACCCCATTGGATATGTCAGCGCAATACTTGCGCAATAAATCAAATCTAGGAGTATTTTATTTGAAAAATAGAGAGTGTACCCATATATTAATTATGTCATTTTACTTAAATGAGTTGAAAGAGTTGGGAATGACGTCGTACAAACATTCCTATTTCCAGGATTGCAGTTGAGGTAAGTACTTTTAATCTAACAAATAGTGGTCGACATGTGTCCATCGGTCCAGCTCCACAAATGGCTCTTATGCATCTTTTTTGCATAATAAACTATGTTAGTAGGTATTAATTATGTAAGTAGGTACCGGTCTCTTTTCTTTATTAATTACGACATTTTATTTCTGGTCCTTCGAGCCGGATAGCAAACATTAAAATTGAAGTAGCTACACCTAAATTAATTTTAATGTTTGCTATCCGGCTCGAAGGACCAGAAATAAAATGTCGTTATTAAAGAGAAGAGACCGGTACCTACTAACATAATTAAAATATGTACGATTAGAAATTCGATAATTAATTTTAAGTGAAAATATGACAATTACTTAAGAACAATAATTAGCAAATCTAATTTATGTGTCGTATTTTTAGATTGGTACCATTGGTGGTAATTTGAGTATGAAAAATGCGCACCACGAATTTCCTTCCGATATCTTCTTATTGCTAGAAACTGTTGGAGCTATGGTCACAGTAGGTAAGAATAATCTAAAGGAGACCCGGGTTTTATGCTAAAGTTGTAAACTTTTTAATTTTTTAATCTGTGATTCTTAATCTGCTGTAATTTTGCACCTATTAGTCTGTGGTGACGTTGATATTTTTGGCATTGATCTGTCTACCAAATGACAGATCAATCTCAAATTCTAAGTCAAATTGACTTAATTTCGAAAAAAGGAAAAAATGCTTTATGTAGCCACGCTTTCACATATCATAGTGACTTTTGTGCCCTTTGAAAATTTAATGGGGGTAACGGAACGTTTTTCAATGACTCGTTGATGCTTCTGTAGTGTTCACATATCAAAAAATATTCAAAATTAATCAAATGTTTTTCTACATGCGCTGAAAATAAGACAGAACTTGATCAATGTATCAAATATTATTAGTTTTATTTTAAGACCAAATTCAATCGTATACAAGTTTAGCATTTTTTCTATGGCGAATGCCGCTTCTCCTTTTAAAATAATCTGAGCATTCAAATTGTTTGAGAACAAACGAAAGTGCACGTTAATATTTTGAGATAAGGTTGATTTTTGTTAAATTTTCTGGTGTTTTGGTAGGATTGAATGCTCCTATCTTTTTGACGCTGACTGTTTTTAAATTTCTTGCTAATCCATTAACTTTTTATTCCAGTTAATCATGATTTGAAAGAAACTACGTTAAGCATGCAAGACTTTCTGAAAACAGACCTGAAAGACAAAGTGATAACCAACGTCAAGCTACCGCCGCTGTCTGCACGCTGTTTGACAAGGAGTTACAAGGTATGAATCATACAAGAAAACAGGCATTCCGGGAACACTTGCTTACGTCACTATGCAGAAGCGCGACTTTATAGTAACAAGCAAAGAATGAAGTAAATATACATTATTCTTGTCTTTCATATATCCAACGAAATGGTAAATTAAATGTAAGGCATTTAATTTACCATTTCGTTGGAGAGATTTGATCTTTTGAACGTATCGATTGATATCATAAAAGTAGAGTGTTATTATAGCCGGTTCGATTCCTGGGTGTGGGAAGCGTATTTACAAAAATCTTTGAATGCAGTTTTGTTTGAAAAGGAATGTTTCCTTTGAGTGACATTTGCTATCACCATTGTTTAGAATACTTTCCCTCCAGGTGACATTATGAATGAATGAATGAATGAATTTATTTATTTGCTTTTGAATAGGGTAGAATAGGATTATAAATGGTTTACAAAACCTTATACTTAACAATAGTGTCACCTACTCAGCTATAGACAATAGCATGCAAATAATAATTCATATTGAAGCTAATTTAAAACATTGGCATAGCGGTATCATTAAAAATAAATTACTTAAATTAAATCAAATTAAAATTAAACTCATAAAATGTCAGAATAAATGTCAGAAATTGAATCGAAATAAATTACACAGTCAGAAAAATGACATTAAAATAAAATGTCAACTGTGTATAAAATTTTTGATTTTATATTTCAAAAACTCCTGGACCGAGTAGAATAACTTATCCATAAGCCATCTATGCAGCATCTATTAAAAAATTCCACCCTGGATACGAAGTCACCAAGTCAGAAAAGCTACTCCAAGTCAAATCATAGTTATTTATAACGGGTGTAACAAGACCTTCAACGAAGCCGAAGTCCACGTATTCCGCCCATCATCAGGATCATTTTTGTCTTTTAGACTACACCTGGGAAACCGATAGTTACGAAGTTATTGAAGGTCAAAGCCAAAAAATTTTTTTCAAAATTTTTATGAAATATTTTTTTATTCGTTATTTCCTACTTTTTGACTAAAGAAACATTATCAAAATTTTAAGTATTTCGAAACAAACAATGGCTTCAAAACGTCGTCACTCGATGTATCTCATGAGCACGCACATGAACGCTGCCTTCCAACTCGGCCGCACGCAGCTGTGTAGCATACTCTCGCAGGCGCGGCCTGTTGTACGCGTCACATTGCGTGGTAATGCATGCAATGCTTTTTTAACACCAAAAATCAAAATGGTTTCCCAGTAATAATTTTGAACAGAAATGGTCCTGATGATGGGCAGAATACGTAGACCTCGGCTTCGTTGAAGGTCTTGTTACACCCTGTATACAGTACAATAATTTTTATTTATTTTTAGATAATGCCAAGAGCCCAAAATGCTTTGGCCACAGCAAACGCAGGTTTCCTCTTCAAGCTAGACTCCAACGACAAAATAAAACAAGCACGCATCGTGTATGGCACCATCTCGCCTTCGTTCGTACGTGCGAGCGAGACGGAGAGAGCTTTAGTAGGCGAGCGTTTGTTTAGCGATGGTACTTTGAAGATGGCGCTGATGAAGTTGAATGAAGAGTTGGTGCCAGAGGATAACCCTCCTGAAGCGTCGCCTTTGTGTAGAAAGACTGTTGCTTTGGGGTTGTTTTATAGGGTAAGTATGATTATTTTCATTCTTAATTTTAAATTTTTAAATTATTATAAAAAAAATTGTTTAGAAAACAAAAAACCGACTTCAAAAAACATGCCTCTAAAAAAAGCAAGAAATAATATACAAATCATTAGATACGCATTATCATTGTT
This sequence comes from Agriphila straminella, assembly GCA_950108535.1. Lineage (NCBI taxonomy): Eukaryota > Metazoa > Arthropoda > Insecta > Lepidoptera > Crambidae > Agriphila > Agriphila straminella. The sequence goes on along the minus strand of OX467321.1, from coordinate 952,556 downwards.
ATAATAAAACACGTCTATTAAAGTCGGGTGGGGCTGGAGTACATCTTCCTTTTTTATTCTAAAAGCCCCACCTGTTTTGAAGTCGGTTTTTTGTTTTCTAAACATTTTTTTTTATTTTTAGTGTAATCCTTCTGTATTAGGTAGTGTAGGTATTAGGTATTTAGGTAGAAAAATCGGCTCAGCCAAACGTGACATAATCGCGGAGAAACATACATACATACAAACTGAATACCTCCTTTTTTTGAAGTCGGTTAAAAAGACTACACAAAGGTATCCCTTCCCCAACAAAAAAAATCATCTAATTCGGATCATAAATAACAAAACTGTCAAGTTAGTTGATTTAATATCATAGTATTTTCAGGATTACTTGTAAACTACTGAACCGATTTGAAAAAAAAATTAAATGGGACCATCTCGCAAGAAAACTCAATCGAACAAAAAAAAATTTATCTAAATTGGTCCATAAATGTCGAAGATACGCGCGAACAACGATAAAAAAAAAAAAACATACAATCGAATTGAGAACCTCCTCCTTTTGATGAAGTCGGTTAAAAACTACCTTATAAATAGCAGTTATTTATGTATCCGGAACGGCCACTTACAGAACAATATTTAAAATGTAATTATATTTATTTGAAAATTGAACTCTTTATCAGTAGAATAAAGTTTGTTCCATGTGAATATTTTTTTTAATTTATTTCATGGAAAACCAGCAGCTGTACAAATAGGTGTAGAAAAAGCGTAAGAAACAATCAGCTTATTATAGGTTTTCGCTTATAGTAACAATATAGAATTTTACAAAACAATAACTTTATGTACTTACCCATCTAAACAAAACAACAACCCAACACCACGTTTAGGCTTTTGGTAGACCTAGGAATAAAACTATTTTGCCTATAGTTGGTCGACGTACGAAGCACCATCGATAACCACTGTGTATCACTCGTTCAGTGAGTTTGATCGTGGGCGGTCTATGCTCACGGACGAATCTAAAGAAGGTCGCCCTAAATCGGTGTTGTTCCACAAAAACAATATATATGTAAACTTTTATATTTATTGCGTGTCACAGTATTCTCCATTATATTTTAATACGTTTTTGATTCGTTCCAACTAATGTTTTCAACATAAGCATTATTTGTCTGAGGGCATGTTTTTCATACGCTATCACGGCTTCCTCTGGCCTCTTTAATGTGAAATTTCTCATCGTATCTTCTAGGATAGTGAAGAAATTGCAAGATGTAAGGTCTGAAATTGACGAAAATGATTTTGTCCTCGTCGCGGTATTCACTGAAAAAATTACATCGAGCGGATGTCACTTCTTGGTCGTTGTTCCTTACTTTTTTAACGACAAATGGTAGTGATCTACTCACTATTAACTGTGTTTTGTTTCTGAAGTAGATTATTTTAGATAGGACCCGTCTGGGACAAACGGAATGCAGTCAAATCCTTGCCCACGATTCTCGCCAGTCTTATTTTATCGGTTTACTGTCGACATCGAACTTCCATATAAAATAATGTTGCTATCTTTCTATTCCGGAAAAAATATATTCATAATTTATCTTCTATAACAATTTCATATACAGCATCTGAACGACCGTGTTTGCACTTTAACAACATATTTTTTACATTAATCAATTCGATCCCGTTTTTTACATAGTGAGTTCATTAAGAATCCAGCGGCAACAAAGTTTCCTAACATTTGAATGAATGCTGATGAACATTTTTTTTTTAATTTTATGTCATATTAATCCCCAAGTATCCTCAAATTAACCAATAGGTAATATGCCTTTCTTCTTCAATTAATCATGTGACAATAGTCATCTTTTGCACAGTGATCGCATTTGAATGCCGACCTTCACCAATTTCATCAAAGGAGAGACAAGAAAACGATTACATTCTGCATATCTATGCTTTACGAAACTCAAATAAGGCGTTTTCTTTTCTAAAAGCATTTAGAAGTGAAGCAGTGCAAACTTGCAGAGAAAGCGAAGTTTCAAAATCATAAAAAATTATACCCTGAAATCTTTTCGTGTTAATTTCATTTTTGCTACGGGCGACGACATTCGCATTGTGATAGAAAACAAATGACTCGCAGCTTCCGGCCAATTTTTGTTTTAATTTCATGAATGAGTTCTAAAGTTTAAAAAAACATAACATTCTTGACTCAAATATTTGTGTGTTGCCAGAAGTGCAAAACTTTCAGTGTGTCCTAGGTATATCTCACACACTGTAATAATACTAAATGATATACTAGAAAAAATACGACTCGCACTCATTTATGTATTTATTTATAAATACACAATTGTAAGCTTACAGACAAAATCCAAAACGCAAACAAGTCAATTACAGAAAACGATACATCAGCAATAATACATAGCAAATCAATTATTATATTTAGTATTGTATAAAAATAGCATTGTGAATGCAAAAAGCTCAAATTCACACACTAGTAAATAATAAAGTTTTTTTTAATCTTAGGCCATCTTATCGCTCGCGCCGGCCGCATCGCTGAACGCTCGGTACTTGTCGGGCGCGACCGCGCTGGGTCGCGCCGTGTCGCGCGGAATCCAGACTTTTGACACGGACAAGACTCTGTGGCCTTTGAACAAGCCTATACCTAAAATAGAGGCGCTTACGCAGGTAAAGACGAACCTATAAGTAAGTTAGCTACCTTGATTAATTAAGTATTACTTACTTCGATCATCTATACATGTGTACAATAACAAAGCTGAAATGTGGCACATGCCGTTTGACAAATCACGCGACACTAAAGGTAGGGACAAACTGAGCCCACGTACGCAACGTATGCAACGCATTATTGAATCTAAACGGTAGAATTTGTATACATAGAAACACACTTGTCATACGCAATGCTGTCAAACGCGTCCTCAAATTCACTGTCAGACTCAGAAAACATTGTACACCTGTAGAAATTACAACAGCGTCTGATGTCAATATACGTGGGACAAGTTTGTCCCTACCTTAAAGGTAGGGACAAACTGATCCCACGTATGCAACGTATGCTACACAACGTGGGAGACTTGGTGTGCACACTTGTCCCACGTATGTGACGTATATTGACATCAGACGCTGTTGTAATTTCTTCAGGTGTACAATGTTTTCTGAGTCTGACAGTGAATTTGAGAACGATTTATTACGTTTGTTGTTTTTAAATGTATATTTTCGCGCCAAAAGAACAAAAAAAATAGAATCGAGATATTCAATGCATTTAATATTATAAATGCCTTCATATCGCCTAACCAAATCAATGAGCTGTTCGTGTATGCCGCTACGTCCAACTCGTGTCTGACGCGCTGCGAACGAAAGATCTAGAAACACACTAGTCGTACGCGTGGGATAGCGTATAATATCCCCTCCACGTTCCCACGCCGATCTGGCGCGACAGGTCGAACGTTGCATGGGACGCGTGTGACAGCATTGCGTATGACAAGTGTGTTTCTAGGTATACAAATTCTACTGTTTAGATTTAATAATGCGTTGCATACGTTGCGTACGTGGGCTCAGTTTGTCCCTACCTTAAATGTCAAGTTGTATGACAAATCGTGGGGGACTTTCATAGTGGACTGCGTTTTGGGGGAGTTTGAGGTGTCCCACAAATGCCATTGTCGTGCACTATCCACAGGTAAAGATGATCGAAGATAACTTAGTTGTTTCACGATCAAAAAGTTCTGACAGGCCAGTGACACTCAGTACTTTAGGTATAAAGCTTCGATCAAGAATATCCTAGATAACGCTTTACGAACTAAAACAACAGTACGCAAAAATGGCACCTCAAATAGCGTCCCACTTACAAACTTGGCGCTTATTTTGTACATAATCACCTCTTATTTTGTACAAACTCACATCTTGTATCACTCATTTTATACAAAATAAGTTTAATTTTGTACAAAATCACATCTTTTATCACTTGTTTGTAAGTGGAGCGGAGTGGGACGCTATTTTGGGGTGCCATTTTTGAGACTGACCGGACATCTAGCTAGGGTATTCTTGATCGAAGGTAATAAAGTTACCCTGATTGACTATTCCTTAGGGCTTGTTTCATCATCAAAAAGTAAGTTCTGAGGAGCTTACTTGATTGATGATTTTAACATATTTTTCATATCACAACTGTCAAATCATCTGTCAAGTAAGGTGTCAGAACTTACTTTTTGAGTGTGGACATTATTTGCGCCGAGTTTTGTATGAAAACAAGACTTTCAACGAAGCCAAGGTCTACGTATTCTGCCCATCATCGACCAATTCTGTTCAAAATTATTGCTGGGAAATGATTTTTATTTTTGATGTTAAAAAAGCATTGCATACAATACGTAACACTTAAAATTTTGTTAATCTTTCTTGGACAAAAATGAGGAAATAACGAATAAAATAAGATTTCATAATAATTTTGACAAAAACATTGACTTCGACCTTCAATAACTTCGTAGTTATTGGTTTCCCAGGTATAGTCTAAAAATGATCCTGATGATGGGCGGAATGCGTGGACTCCGGCTTCGTTGAGGGTCTTTTTACACCCTGTTATGATGTTAGTATTAGTAATCTACTCCTGCGAGGTTGTTGGTGTTTTACAAATAACCCTGTATCGGGTCGGGTCATTTTGAACTTATCATCCAAATTTTAAGGATCTGCTGTCCAGTCCATGAAACTAAACAACTTTCTCTAAGAAACATTTGTCAAATTTTGCAATAACATTTTGGTCATCCCATACTAAATTGATCACGTGTAGGGCATCCAATCCCGCATGTTATTTGTGATCTCGGTATTTGCGGGACCGATGATTTACGATCCCGCGGGATCTCGGAATTTGCGGGATCCTGCAGGTGTAAGATGAGCTGCCTATTAAGTGTTGTGTACAAATATGTTTTCAGTTAAAACTTTGCCGATAAATTAAACGAAAGTCCAAATTATACTGAAAAACTAATTCAAGCTCAATTACACCAAAATCAAGTAAACAGAATGAACATATCAACAGCGCGGCGCATGCGCGGGACAAGCGTGCGGTCGTTTGCCAATCAGTCATTCAGTACTCACGTGCCAGGCAGCGCTTGCAAGAGGTTTCTATGCTACTTTCTAGTCCCGCAAATCCCGCGGATCCCGCACTGGTGATCCCGCTCCTTGCGGGACTGGAAAATGATGCGGGATCTCGGTATTTCGAGATCTCGGTATACCGAGGTTGGATGCCCTAATCACGTGATCTCTTTGATTTGTATGGAAAGTCGATTTTTATTTTACATATTTGGCCATGTGTTCCATAGAGAAAGTTGTTCAGTTTCATGGACTGAACACATCCTCAAAATTTGGATGGTGAATACAAAATGACCCTGTATATTTGACCAGTGCTCAGGTGAAGTAAAGTACGCGTGTGACGTGCCGTTGACCCGTCGCGAGGTGCACGTGGCATTCGTGCTGTCCACCGTCTGCCTCGGAGAGCTCGACCGGATCGACCCCAGCGAAGCTTTGGTGAGCAAAAATAACAACCCTATTAAAGGTCATCCACACACACTACAGTCACGTCAACGTCAAGTTGCCGTCAACTTCATGGACGTGTGTGAACATATAGCCGGTCGCAGCAACGCCTCCCTTTCGATCCCAGACAAGCTTTGGTGAGCAATCATTATAACAACCCGTTTAAAAGTCCATGAACACACATCGGTCTCGTCACAGTTCCGTCAACGTCAAGTCGCCGGCAACTTCAGGGACGTGTATAAACATAATAGTCGGTCACAGCAACGCCTCTTCGCCAAAAAATTGTTCCATCGAACAACCAGACGTACGTATCAGCACCACCGTTTTTGGTGCATATTCCAAAGACTCGCTTTAAGGCGCTGCTTAATCGAGTAGCGTAGTAGCCGGGCGTTCACCCTGCCCGCGCTAGCAAATATTTTTCGAAATGCATGTCTCTTTACATTTTTCAGGCGCTAAAAAACCTGTTTATTTTGATTTTAATAGTGATCCATAACATTTACATTCTTTTTTTAGGTAACTCTTTAATTCATCTTATGTCCAATTTGTAATTTGAAAAAAAAATGCTAGTTACCACTGAAAATTTCGAGTATTTCGCGACGAAAAAACTTTTTAGAAAATATTTTTTTTTTCACTGACTAAGCTTTTCCTTGAAATTATTTATAGCTATGTATCTCATTTAGGATATGTCAAATACAATAATATTTTTTTCTAACTTTCAAAATTAGTGGATTCTTATAACTATGCGACAAAACTTTATATGTTTTCATTGACGCTACGTTTTGCAGGCCCTTAAGCGTATTGCTTCAAATTTTATCATCCGTACTCCGTACCGCTAGAGATCGGAACTCTTTGCCTGAGTCTGTGTTGAGCGGCAAGTGCGGCAACCACTGCGCGCTGTCTAGATGTCGGCCTCTCAGCTCGCCGTCGCGACTGCGCATTGCAGCGCATGTCCCTCAACGCGCCCTTTAATCAAGTTTTATCTTATTTTTAGCGCATTTAGAAAAAGAGTAATCAAATAATGACTTGAAATAAGGTTAATTTTAGTCAAATGATAAGTTATTTTGGTAGGTTTTAATGCTCAGATTATTTTGGCGCTGACTATACTAGTTTAGTTGTCATTGGTTGCCTTTTACGACACCCTAAAGCTAGCCACTGACAAGACGTCCATTTGACAGACGTCTAAATGGAAAACATCCAAATGGAAGTACGTCCAGATTTAAGCTATGGGACATCGTTGACTATAGTTCTATTAGGACGCACCAGCGCCCTCACTTCCATAGCTTATATCTGGATGTACTTCTATCCAAATGGAAGTATCATTTGGACGTCCGACAAATAGACGTCATGTCAGTGGCTAGCTTAAGGGTTGGACCACATCTATAAGTACCGAATCGCCTTTTTCCGTCGCCCTTTCCTTTTCTGTCGCTTAGAACTGCAATTTGCTAGAGCGAGAATGATAGCGGAAATGAGACAGCACGACAGCTATCTTTCTACCCAATACCGTGATGATAGATGTGGTCCAACCCTTAGTGTAAAGTGTTTGTGTTTGATAATTTAGTTTTCTTTCATATCGAAGCATACTTTGACTTCTAACCGAATAAACGATGGTGACGTAATGGTTACATTAATTAACCCTTCAGAAAACCCCCGGAGTAGTTGGCTTCTTCACAGCAAAGGACATACCAGGGAAGAATACCTTCGTCCCCACCAACGTGCCCTGGATGGACTCCGAAGAAGAACTTCTAGTTAGCAAGGTAACAATAACATCTATTTCATAGCCACTAATTGAAAATAATATATATTAGCTTTATTTTACGACAAAAAATACGTGCAGTGTCTTAAACCTTTTTGTTATACAAACGTTATTTTAATACTAAATAATATACTGGAAAAAAAGACGCCAATGATCGTGTGCTGCTTTTTTATTCGGTTCACAGTTCTCTCTTACTAGACTGTGCCTACACTTGATACGACGGAAGTCGGTTATTATTACGACGATGAGTAGTTGATACGAGGTCTAGTGGTTAACACGACGACGTCCAGTTATAAATACGACGTCCAGTTTTTGATACGAGACGTCCAGTTATTGATACGACGTCCAGTTATTGATAAGACGTCAAGTTATTGAATCGACGTCCATTTATTGATACGAGACGTCCAGTTATTGATACGACGTCCAGTTATTAGTTATTGATACGAGACGTCCAGTTATTGATACGACGTCCAGTTATTAATAAGACGTCAAGTTATTGATTCGACGTCCAGTTATTGATATGAGACGTTCAGTTATTGATACGATGACGACGCCCAGACTTTGATAAGATGTCGAGTAGGCGATACGACATCCAGCAATTGATACAACGTCCAGTTGTTAATACGACGTCGAGGAGTTGCTTCGACGTCCAGCAGTGATGCGACGTTTAGTTGTTGTTGGCTTTAAGGCACTTAAGAATTAACAGCTGTCATCAGATCTCTCTGAGCGTCTTGCACCATAAATGTAGGGCAAATGTAAGCATGGTTTAAAATGGGAAAGGATTGTGAAACAAAAGAGTGTAAAAACATATTTGGCAGTTCAAGCTTCGCCTTAAAACTAAATATCAGTTTTTTAGTCTGTAAAGAAAAGCTGTTTTATTGAATTGTCATTAAAGTCCACTATCGAATGAACTCTTTCTTTCCACCTAGACTATATCGTACTACGGGCAACCGATCGCACTCGTCGCGGCAAACACCCATACATTAGCTTTGGCAGCGGCAGATCTGGTGAAAGTGTACTACAAAAAGAGTACAGCCGAACCGGTGTTGACTATACAGGAAGCTTTAGTCGCGCCCGATAAGGATCGCCGGGTGAGTAAATTTACAATCGCAGAATTAATCACACACACACACACACGCTAAACCGGGGGGGTGCAGAGACTTTCCAAGGGGGGCGGGCCATATAGTTCATATGTCTTTGTTGTGGGTCAATTTTTTTTCTAACCTGCTATTAACCTAAAAGTGTCTGGGTAGAGAGGGCGTACTTACCCTAAATAAATAGGGAAACCCTGCACTTAACAAAACACCTAACGTTTTATTTATTGTATGGAGTTTTTGTCAACAACTTGAAGTTAGCCCGGGTGCAACTTTCCCTATTGGTTCTTTCTGCATTGTCGTAACAGATTAAAAAAAAGAAAGATGATGAATTTTCCTATTGCCTGCCACCCATAAAGTGAATATCTTGAATAAGTATTGTTTAATACATAACACAACTATAAGTAAATAATAGTAGTTTATGGAATAATGATGTGAATTAATAAAATCTTATTTAAGTATTATGTGATACCGATAGCTTTTATAAAAAAGTAAAAACAGACACAGTCCTGCCTATTTCGCAATCAAACACTTTATAGTTTCTCTAAAAAAAATTAGCTCTTTCAGAATTTATTATCAAAACCATACTTTTCAGCTTCGCGAAGACGTAAACCAAAAAGCGAATGGCCGCGGCTCCGACACAACACACGTGATAAAAGGCAGCTATTCCGTCCCATCTCAGTACCACTTCACTATGGAGACACAGAGTTGCCGCGTGTCGCAAACTGATGACGGGTTACTCGTGCGATCCGCAACGCAGTGGATGGACTTGGTGCATGTAGCTGTGGCCTCATTACTGGGGATTGACCAGAATAAGTAAGTATTGTACCACTTCACTATGTCACATACTGATGACGGGTTACTCGTGCGATCCGCTACGCAGTGGATGGACTTGGTGCATGTAGCTGTGGCCTCATTACTGGGGATTGACCAGAATAAGTAAGTATTGTACCACTTCACTATGTCACATACTGATGACGGGTTACTCGTGCGATCCGCTACGCAGTGGATGGACTTGGTGCATGAAGCGGTGGCCTCATTACTGGGGATTGACCAGAATAAGTAAGTATTGTACCAGTTCACTATGTCACATACTGATGACGGGTTACTCGTGCGATCCGCTACGCAGTGGATGGACTTGGTGCATGTAGCTGTGGCCTCATTACTGGGGATTGACCAGAATAAGTAAGTATTGTACCACTTCACTATGTCACATACTGATGACGGGTTACTCGTGCGATCCGCTACGCAGTGGATGGACTTGGTGCATGTAGCTGTGGCCTCATTACTGGGGATTGACCAGAATAAGTAAGTATTGTACCACTTCACTATGTCACATACTGATGACGGGTTACTCGTGCGATCCGCTACGCAGTGGATGGACTTGGTGCAAGTAGCTGTTGCCTCATTGCTGGGGATTGACCAGAATAAGTAAGTATACACAGTGTTAATACCTTAACGACACTAATTTAATGAGTAATTTACTATTATAGGAATGAAGTATGGTAGTAGTAAAGAGAGAGGTAACCAAGCCACTGATAGGAAGGCCAAAATGGAAGATCTTCCTCCGGTCTGGGTGGTATTAGCCCGGGGACCGCGGTCCAACCGATGATGGTTGGCAGTTGTATATATGCTGCGTCGCTGAGTAAACTTCGTCAGCGAGATGTAGGTTTCTTCATATATCTCCATACTACGAGGTGCTTATTCCTTACTAATCGTTTGTGTTTATTCGACACTAGCGCCATCTAGTCACACGGTGATGTTGCAACCGTGCGCTGTGGTATGTGCGGCGTAGGTAGATAGATGCCGCTACACTATCATAGTATCCGTTTTGGTTAAGGTGGTACCCTGAGCGAAAGTGGCGCCGCGGTGAATTATATTTAATATTATAATTCTAATACACAATTTAAAAAATGTTTATCGTGGAGATTTTAGGGCCCACAGTCTAGTATTTCTAGACGGTATCGTTAAATTCCCTCGTAGTCACTGCTAGAAGTAGATAGCAAAACTGCTAAAAGTGGCCGTTTTTGACACATTTGCTATCTACTTCTACGAATGACTACGAGGGCATGTAGTGATACCTTCTAAAAACTAGACCATGGGCCCTAAAATCTTTTCTATTAATAACTTAAAACCTTCTATAAAAACCTCTGAGGGCGCCACTTTCGGTCATACAACCGCCTTAAAAAAAGACGTCATACCGCTAGTGCACAACATGTGTTATACAGTCAAAAATGTTTTTCTTATTCCGACGAAACGGTTTAATATCTTACTGATAAATAGTTTTAAAAATTTGTGTTTTTTAAACATTCAGTTTTGAGAAATCATGTTGGATTACTCGATTGTGAAGCGTTTCCGAGATAGGATGTAAAAGACAAACTAACACTTAGCACAGAATACATAAAGTACAAGTACAGAAGGGACACTTCGCAAGATTATTTAAATAAATAGCGACTCTTGCTCCGACACAATTAGGTCGCACAGCGCTCTCTTCCCTACGATTACATTCACCAATGGTTGCCTCTTTTTTTATCGCGTAGTTCTTATCTTTTTGGCGTCTGAATTTTTTTCTTTTTCCTACGAAATAATATTATAAATGCGAAAGTCTTTGTTTGTTATATCTTCACGTCTTAACTATTAAACTGATCATCATGAAATTTTACATACACGTTGTCAGGGGTACAGAGAAAGGGTACCCTTTCATCAAAAAAAGTATTGTTCCCGAGGGATAGCAAAAAAACATTCCACGCAGACGAACTCGCGGGCGGCCGCTAGTATCTTGATAAATAGTCATATTGACTCGCCAGAAATGTTGAAACATATAAAAATCACTCTCCCACGAATAGGTAGTAGGTTGAAAAATCGCAATACATTCACCCTCCCTCAGTGTAAATCAAGACTCGGTCATCACTCTCCACTGTATCGAATGTGTCATGCATATAACTCCATCAGATTCGATTTCGATATCTTTAATGGTTCTGTGGCCTCAGCAAAGAAGGCCTTAAAAGACATTTACTTATAAAAAAGACTTTTATTTTTGTAATTCAACAAATTCTAATTTGTAATGTTAACTTTTTATTGTTTAAAATTATAATAGTTATAAAATGTTCTTCTTGAGCCGGAAGTAGTCCGTGTTAATTAAAATATTTTACTTACGCATGTTGTGCTTACATCTAGTAGGTTTAAATGTAGTGTAGTAACTCATAAATGATTTTCAAAAGCTTATGTGATCATTGTAAACCAGTTTTGTGAGCCTAATAAAAAAAATAAAAAAAGTGTTTTTAAACAATCCAGTTTTGAGAAATCACGTTGCATCAGTGTAGGTAGATTGTGAAGCGTTTTCGAGTATGGATGTAGAAGACAAACTTACACTATAGTGTCACATTAATTTGGTAGGGTGGTAGTGTCGGTGGGGAGGGTGGGCGGCGGGTACGGCGGCAAGGCGTCGCGCTCGGCGCTGGCGGCGTGCGCGTGCGCGCTGGCGGCCCACGCGCTAGACAGGGACGCCACGCTGGTGATGCCGCTATTGCACAACATGGCCGCCGTCGGCACGCGCCAGCTCTGCTACACGCAGTACGAGGTGAGGGGATTCTACAGTAGTTCGACGTACTATCACAGCCAATTGCTAATGCGCAGGAACCTTGTCACATTAGCATCCACGTTAAGGGGGTTTATGCGCTATACTAGCGCCACCAATGGAAAATAAATCATAGTGCTTAAATAAAGACGAAATTGTGAATTGTGTTCTTTTAGTGTACTCCGAAGAAGCTTTGTGGTACTTTTTATCGCTCATACAATATTTTATAACCTGTCGTTTAGTTATCGTTTAGTTTATCGCCAAAAGTGGCCACTTTTAGCAATAAAACTCCATTAAACTAAACGACAGACTAGAAAATATTATTTAAGCGATAAAGAGTACCACAAAGCTTCTTCGGGGTACATTAGAAGAACAAAATTTACAATTTCGTCTTTATACACAATTTAGAATTTCCTCTTTATTTAAGCACTATGATTTTTGTACCATTGGCGGCGCTAGTGTAGCGCATAAGCCCTTTTAACGTCTTCCGGACATGACAAGGTAAGAATAAAATTCTAATAGGTAATTTATTGAATTATCATTTCCATTAATCTTAATGGAAATGATAATTCAAAAATTACCAATCTGAGTTTTTTTTTTCGTTTTTTAGTTTAAAGAAATTGGCGCCAGGCACATTAGCAATTGGCGGAGATAATACTTGTTAGCAAATAGGCGGATCTAATGTGACCACTTTTCTATTTAATCCTAGATTTGTTTCGCAGAATTCATTATCAACTATGTTCTGGTTTAATCTTGAAAAGAAACAGAATTTCAAATAAATTTTCTGTCATATTTTGGTATTCGTAATTACCTACCACAACTGTGAAACAGACCCTATAATTATGTGTACGAATACGAATCCATTTATTAGCCATTAATCATAATCTTTGAAACATACATTCTATTGTAATTTCTATCATCCACATTTGGTCATAATAGGGATGTTGACTAATGAATAAAATAACGAAATACTAATAAAAATCGTAAACATATTAAACTTTTAGAGTAGCTTGTATACCTCTTGGTTTTATATATTGCATATTATTTGTTTTATGACCCTTCAAAGTTGGGTAGACAAGTCCATTTAAAAAGTATAAAATTTATTAAAATAAATGATACCTTTAATTAGTCCGTAAAATGTATAGCAAATTTGTCGAAGAAACCATTTTGATAAACATAATATTTTATATAGCTGCTGAACAAATTTCCTATGCATTGCATACAAACTAGCAAGGCGTGACGTCATAACTTGCAAGCCATTAGTATGGAGCGTTTTTGATCGAGTCCATTTGTGTGCATTTCACACTGTGATATCTCGGGCAGTTTTCATGCTAGCGAATTAATTCTTTTACCAATGTTTCTTTTTTTGAGAGGTAATTTATGTAACATAAAATAAAAAAAATAGTCAACATCCCTATTAATGATAATGATCCCTAAAATAGTCTACTCTGCTCTATTTTTACCGACTTCCAAAAAAGGAGGAGGTTCTATGTTCGTCTGTATATTTGTTTTTGCTTTTTTTTGTGTATGTCCACCGATTACTCAAAGAAGGCTGTACCGATTGAAATGATTCAAACGTTATTACATTAGGTAAACTCCCAAGTTGGTCCCATTTTTTTAAATTTGGAAATCGGTTCAGTACTTTTCTTTTCTTGAAAAAAAAAGCACGAAAATAGTATGATTTTGTGTGAACAACCTCGATGATCAGTCGTAAAACTTCTTTGTTTTTGAACTGAATAAGATAATTATTTTTTTGTTGGCAAAGGGATATCTTAAGTGTAGTTCTTTAACCTACTTAAAAAAAGGAGGTTCTCAGTTTGACCCGTATGTATGTATGTTTCTCCGCGATTAACTCACGTTTGGCTGAGCCGATTTTTCTACCTAAATAATATACACTATCTAATACAGAAGGTACCTACACTAAAATTAAAAAAAATAAAAATTGCTTAAAAAAACAAGTGGGGCTTTTAGAATAAAAAAAAGAATCTGTACTCCAGCCCCACCCGACTTCAATAGACGTGTTTTTATTATTACGAATATTATTTCTTGCTTTTTAGAGGTAGGTTTTTTTGAAGTTGGTTTTTTGTTTTTTTAAACAATTTTTTAACATAATAGTGGTTTCATTTCAGGAATGCGCGTCAGCTATGAATACATGCACATTGTTTAAGTGTGCGTCTGCACGCTCTCGTATTACGCACACCAAAACAATGTGCATATGCACGCCTAACAACATTCATAGTCGACGCGCATTCGTGAGATGAAACAAACTAAAAAACTACTTCACCTCCAACAGTTGGGCGTAAACGACGACGGTCTCATCCAATACGTAGACCTAACATACTACTCTGACTGCGGATACAGTTTCAACGATGCTTCCGGCGCGGTAATAGCTAACGTACTCACCAACTTGTACGCGAGCAATAACTGGAGTATACGCGGTTATAGCGTGCTCACGGATAAGGCGGGGAGTACTTGGTGCAGGGCTCCAGGTGGGTAATAGTGTTGTAGTAATGTAAGAATATAATAGCGTACTCACCAACTTGTACGCGAGCAATAACTAAAGTGTACGCGGTTATAGCGTGCTCACGGATAAGGCGGGGAGTACTTGGTGCAGGGCTCCAGGTGGGTAATAGTGTTGTAGTAATGTAAGAATATAATAGCGTACTCACCAACTTGTACGCGAGCAATAACTAAAGTGTACGCGGTTATAGCGTGCTCACGGATAAGGCGGGGAGTACTTGGTGCAGGGCTCCAGGTGGGTAATAGTGTTGTAGTAATGTAAGAATATAATAGCGTACTCACCAACTTGTACGCGAGCAATAACTAAAGTGTACGCGGTTATAGCGTGCTCACGGATAAGGCGGTACTTGGTGCAGGGCTCCAGGTGGGTAGTAGTGTTGTAGTAATGTTAGTATTTGATCGCGTATTGTCATCAAAAATCGGGACAAAGCTAATGGATCGTCGCGACGCGGGACAATATCATCGAAATCGGGACTGTCCCGGCAGAATCGCGACTGGTGGCAACCCTGCTCACAAACAAGGCGTATAATATAATATTAAAAATTACTTTAAAAAAATCGATGGTGAATTTTGTTTAGGTACTCTCTATCAGTGATTATCTGAAGTCTGAGATGGAATAAAATGTAATTTAAAAAATTACATATTGTGACTTGTAATGTGATAATATTTATCCGCATTTACTTCAATAACTTTTTATATACGATTCAATGACAGTTTATTGTTTAATCTACGCACACAAACCCATAAACTTTTTATTATATTTACCAGGAACTACAGAAGGTACAGCGATCCTAGAACACATCATGGAACAGATCGCGTACACCACTAAAAAGGATCCCATCCAAATACGAATCACAAATCTAGATCCCAAACACATAAGCATCAAAGACATGATCGAATCATTCAAACAAGACACTAATTACAGCGATCGTAAGGCTCAAGTTGCGAAGTATAATGCCGACAACGCGTGGAAGAAGAAAGGGCTAAAACTGGGTATCATGTCTTTCCCTGTGGTGTACGATTGGAACATTCCTGTTACTGTGACCGTTTACCATGGCGATGGGACTATATCTGTATCTCACGGGGGGATAGAAATGGGACAAGGGTTAAATACTAAAGTGGCTCAAGTGTGTGCTTACACTCTGAATGTTCCTTTGGAGAAAATATCGATATTGGGCAGTGATACTTTTATTTCGCCGAATGCTATAGCGACGAGTGGAAGTGTTACAAGTGAATGCGCCGCGTACGCAACTGTAAAGGCGTGCACGGATTTATTGAATAAATTGGAAACGGTTAGGACTGCACAGAATGAACCGTGGGAGGCAGTTGTGAAGAAAGCCTTTGAGAAAGGTAAGTTACATTTTTAAGTAATCCAATGAGGATCAGTTACAGGTTTGAATCCTATAGTTTTATTGGTATAATATAAAATCATATTTATAGCTATGAAACTTAGTGAAAGATTTTTTGAAATCCGTTTAGAAATGGTTGAGTTATAAGGGTTTTGAAGGAAATGAAATGGTCCAACGTAAATTTCTTCGATTAGTAAATTTTAGATGTCTTCGCGCGAAACGATCGTATGAAGAATCTTTAGATAAATATTCTCTTTTATCTCTTAAAAAAAGAAGATTACTTGCTGATCAGACTATTTTATATAACATTTGTCATAATAAATATGATTGCATTGATATTCTTAATCAGATATATTGTTATTATATTTGACTTCCCCGTAAGACTGATATCAAAACGTACCATTTCTTTTCCCCGCGAACTACCAGAACTAATGCAGGCAAGCGAGCTCCATTGAGGCGTCTGATGCATGCTTATAATGAACTATTATCTTGTGAACTGGATATTATGCACAACACGTCCCAAAACGTTTTTAGAAATAATGCTTTGAAAATTCTTAATTAAATTAACTTAGTTTACTCTTACTCAAATGCACTTAGAAGGGTGGTTTACTTATGTTCTGTACCGTATACTATAATATAAAAATAGAAATGTTATTTAAGTTAATAGATTAGCAATTACTTCATGCAGATATTTGTGGATAACGGTGTTGACTGTACAAATACTCAAAGAACCGATTAATGTGCTATGTGTATGTAATCCCCTTGTTCAGTTGTTTGTTGTCCTAAATAAATAATAAAAAAAAAAAAATGCCAAGCGCAATGCACTATGTGCTTTATCACGTACGGCATAAGGTTCTTCGCATACGTCGCGATGACGTCATAAGGAGCTCCCAAAATAACAGTGTATTAGCTCGTATAGCTTCTCAGGTTTAAGAGATATCGTAAAAATTTCTTGACAGTTAATCATGTGGTGGCATAAGCTTTCTAATAAGCCACTAAACAAAAATGGTTACTGATCCTGATCCTCATTGTTACTTATTTACATGGTGTTTGGTAATAGCCTAATAAAGCCGAATATGGTCGATAGGGACCATCAAACTGAACAACTTTTACAGTGGGACTAACTCTGAAATCGCGAAAAAAAATCTGCTGTTTCATACAATTTATAACGAAAATATCAAAATGTATGAAACACCAGATTTTTATATTAGTCATTGAATCAACATAATTATTATTATTTCTAAAACAATTCCAAATTATGACCACACTTTTTATACACAAAATTCATTCTTATTGCAACCCTTTACAATTCATTTTTGACCAACAATTTCTCCATATTTAGGTGTCAACCTGCAAAGTACGTACATGATGTCCCAACAAGTAGACTCGCTCAAACAGTACGACGTATACGGGGTGTGCATCGCGGAAGTGGAGCTGGACGTACTCACGGGGAAACATGAGATCAGTAGGGTGGACTTCTTGGAAGACGCAGGGATCAGTCTGAGCCCGGACATAGATGTTGGACAGGTGTTTAAACTATTTTACAAACTTTTATTTTACTAGCATTGTATGTATGTATGATGTGTGTTTTAGAGTCTAAAACACACATCAATTCATTTGTCTAAAAATCAACCTAGGATACATAACAAGGCTAAATTGGTCAGGTTTCTCTGTAAAATGCAAATCTCTGATTTAAAAGAGGTTTCTTTGATATTTGTTTATCTGTTGTTTCTGCAACTGACAAAATGAAGTCAATGAAATAAATAATCAGGGTATTTAATTGTCTAATTTCAAAATCTGTCGCAATTGATTTTAGGATGTGACACATTGATACACTTCATTTTGGCACAAATTAGAACTTACCAAAGAAATGTAGCAATGTATCACATTCATCTTTCAAATGAAAGCGATTGCTATAGATTTTGAAATAAGTACCAAGGTTATCAAATATCACTTTGACATGGTTATGTGATTGATGAGAAAAGTCGAGATCCCTGCCACCAAAATGTCCGTCGTCCGATGCGTCCTCTTAAATGTTGTATTTGTGCCGTCTAGATCGAAGGCGCGTTTGTGATGGGCGTGGGAATGTGGACGACCGAACATCTCACATACAACCCCTCGGGGCAGCTACTCACTAACCGTACATGGTTCTACCACCCGCCGGGGGCGCGCGACACGCCCGCCGACTTCCGCCTCACGCTGCGCCGGAATGCGCCCAACGACGCCGGGGTATTGCGCTCTAAAGGTGACTATACTCTACTAGAGATTGAGACTGATACACTAGAAATCGTCGAACTAACTGTACAGCGTGACTAATACTCTGGAGATCGTCGAACTAACCGTACAGCGTGACTAATACTCTAAGTGATCGTCGAACTAACCGTACAACGTGACTAATACTCTAGAGATCGACTAACTAACCGTACAACGTGACTAATACTCTAGAGATCGACTAACTAACCGTACATGGTTCTACCACCCGTCTCAAGACACGCCCGCCGACTTCCGCCTCACTTTACGCCGGAATGCGCCCAACGACGCCGCCGCCGGGGTATTGCGCTCTAAAGGTTATACCCTTAAATTGTTTCAAACTTAACCAACTTTAAAACCATACACAATCTTGATGAAAAACCAGTCCTTCCAGGTCATAATCGACGGAAACTGAACCGTGCTTCGGAAGGCACGTTAAGCCGTTGGTCCCGGCTGCATTTGCAGTCGTTAACACCCACCAATCCGCATTGGGCCCGCGTGGTGGGTTATGTTATGACCCATCCTCCTTACCACCCATAAGGAAGGCCTGTGCCCCAGCAGTGGGGACATCAAAAATGGCTGATGGACAAGCAGCTCTCGTCTTTTTTTCTCATTATTACAACAAGTTTAATAATAATTTGGCAGCGACCGGCGAGCCGTCCCTAACGCTGGCGGTGACAGTGTGCCACGCGCTGCACGAAGCTATCTTGGGAGCCAGGAAAGAGTTTGGCTATAACGACGCACAGTGGCTCGATGTCGGTGAGTATTCCACGTTACTACGTTTAGTTTAGCCGCCCCAGAATCAATTACCTCGCGAGTTCGTGTGCCGAATCGTGTGCTCGTTTATTCGTGTTTGTCAACGTCAACTTATTCGGATATTCAAAGCAATGAGGATCAACGAGGTTTTTAGTTAAATATAGAGTTACAGTCACATCAAAATCAATTATTTCAAGGAAAGAATTATTGAGGACCAAAAATGACAAAGATAGAGCGATTTTCGTGCCGCATTCTCAAAAACGCTCCCCAATGAGGGGTTTTCAAAGTGACATTTAAAAAATAAAAATAGTAACTATTTGCTTCACTAGATGGTATTGATACTCTTCGAAGCCTAAAAATAGTAACTATTTGCTTCACTAGATGGTATTGATTGATACTCTTCGAAGCCTAAAAATAGTAACTATTTGCTTCACTAGATGGTATTGATACTCTTCGAAGCCTAAAAATAGTAACTATTTGCTTCACTAGATGGTATTGATTGATACTCTTCGAAGCCTAAAAATAGTAACTATTTGCTTCACTAGATGGTATTGATACTCTTCGAAGCCTAAAAATAGTAACTATTTGCTTCACTAGATGGTATTGATTGATACTCTTCGAAGCCTAAAAATAGTAACTATTTGCTTCACTAGATGGTATTGATTGATACTCTTCGAAGCCTAAAAATAGTAACTATTTGCTTCACTAGATGGTGTTGATACTCTTCGAAGCCTAAAAATAGTAACTATTTGCTTCACTAGATGGTATTGATTGATACTCTTCGAAGCCTAAAAATAGTAACTATTTGCTTCACTAGATGGTGTTGATACTCTTCGAAGCCTAAAAATAGTAACTATTTGCTTCACTAGATGGTATTGATTGATACTCTTCGAAGCCTAAAAATAGTAACTATTTGCTTCACTAGATGGTATTGATACTCTTCGAAGCCTAAAAATAGTAACTATTTGCTTCACTAGATGGTATTGATTGATACTCTTCGAAGCCTAAAAATAGTAACTATTTGCTTCACTAGATGGTATTGATACTCTTCGAAGCCTAAAAATAGTAACTATTTGCTTCACTAGATGGTATTGATTGATACTCTTCGAAGCCTAAAAATAGTAACTATTTGCTTCACTAGATGGTGTTGATACTCAGCTATTTTTATCAACGCCATCTATTGAGCCTACAGTTTTTTGTCATTGTGAAAAGCCCTCATTACACGATTCGCTGATGACGTCATCTGCCACGCTCGCGGGTGTTTGTTCGGGCGATCGTGGCACGTGACGTCATCGCATGTTCCGCAAGGGCCGGTCGTGTTTTTTAAACTCCCTTTTTAAAACTTTTATAACTTTTTCATTTCTTGAGGGATTTGAGTAATTTAAAAAGAAATTTACTCGGGTATTTATATTGTATTTGATGTGATATACAAAATCGATAAATTAATTTTTCGAATTGATCCTCATTATTTCATTAGGAGATTCGTGTATCGCAGCTGTAGGGACGTCTCAACAGCTGCACCACACAGATCTCGAGAACTGAAGGTCATAGCGAAAATCTGATTACTCGTGAGGGGCCATCCATAAATTACGTCACACGAATTTCATGATTTTTGACCCCCTCCCCTCTTCCGTCCTTGTCACAGCTGGTCACATTTCTGAGGACCCCCCTCCCTAGTGTGACGTCACATGATTTTGAAATGTGACGTCACGAAATTTAGGACCCCTCCCACCCCCTTGTCACACAATGTCACACTTTGACGACGACCTTCCCCCTTAACGTCTGACGTAATTTATGGTTGGCCCCTGAGTATGTACACGTTAGTTTGTCGGAATTTGCCGCACAAAAACCAGCATATAGCGTAACGGCCCGGCCGCGCAGCAGGCGGCGTTCAATAACCACTGCGCGCTATCTCGATCGCGTCCTCCCAGCTCGTCGGCACGACCGCGCAGTGGTTACCGAATACGCTTGCCGCGCTGTCTGTGACCGAGACGTAAGTACTTACACAGGCGGCGGCACGTCCGACATCAAAGGCGTTTAACAACTGTAAGGACCATATGCAAATAGCTATCTAAACGATGCTATGTCTATAAAATATCCATGGAATAACTAAACGGTGCGCGTTTCCAATTTTCAGAGCGTTATAATATTTAACTTACATTTTCTTTGTTTTCAGATACTCCGTACACAGTGGAAAATATACTCAAGGCGATTTCGCCCAAGATAGAAAGCTTTAAACTCCAATAACTAATTTTATACAGGATGTCTGTTTATAACAGTATAAATATTATTATTAAGATATTTTTTAAGAAAAGAGAAATTAATTTTAAGGTTTAATTTATCGATTTTAAAGAGTTGAAATGTGAAATAATTAATAATTCCAAGTTCCTGTGTAACAACATTCCAGTGTTATTTTATTTTGTATTATCATTTTGTATGATAAATCATGTTTTTTGCCATAAATAAACAAGTAGCTTAAGAGAACTATATATTTTGTAATAATAACAGCAATAATAAAAAAGAAAGGTTTTTATACCATATTAATATAATTTTATTAAACATCTACGACCCACCTTATAGTCGCCTAAAATCAAACGCAGCTCGCAGATATAACTCATGCGTAGCTAATCCTTACTTTATATTTTAGCCCTAGCACCTTAAGTGGATTGTCAACCACGTGGTCTCCATACAAACGGCGATAACGTTTCCCACCCTCTAGTCTAAACCTTAACCTACAGCAATGAATTTTTGGTATGTTTTTGAAATGCCTAAAAACTAGGGCTGTACGTTTTGATTTTTTAAATATTCATTGTAGATTTGAAAATATTGGTACTTCTGTGTTTTGTATGAAATCACTAAAATGCAAATATTTCGAAATCTATTATAGATATTTAAAAAATCAAAACGCACAGCCCTAGTATTTAGGCATTTCAAAAAAATACCAAAAATTAATTACTGTAGGTTAAGGTTTAGAGGGTGGGAAACGTTATCGCCGTTTGTATGGAGACCACGTGGTTGACAATCCCCTTAATTCAAGTCTGCCGGGCTTCAAATTAAAACAGATAAATCGAGCCGCAATCAGGCCAAAAGGTGAACCTCAATTCATGATGTCACACGAACATCGATTATATCTTGAAAAAA
This sequence comes from Agriphila straminella, assembly GCA_950108535.1. Taxonomy (NCBI): domain Eukaryota; kingdom Metazoa; phylum Arthropoda; class Insecta; order Lepidoptera; family Crambidae; genus Agriphila; species Agriphila straminella. The sequence continues at coordinate 930,632 of OX467321.1, read as the reverse complement.
AAAACTATTTGTATGTACTTATTTTATTTATTTCACATTTTAATTTATTTTATACAACTTTGCCAACTAATTAATCCTGTGATCACTTTTTAAGTCGCACATCGATAGCTCAGTGCCATAATCACATTTTATTAATCATATAAGTAATTACGTCGGTATCGTTTATTTACATAAAAAGTTGAGAAAAGCGAGAAATATCTTCTTTTAAAATCCAAATTCGTTCTGAAATTAACTCAAGGCAAAACATCACTTATTTACTTTATTTAAAAATCACTCGACTTAGTTCATTTATCGCAGTGACCACTTATGTAAAATATGCGTGTTTAATGAATATGAACATACATGTTGAAAAAGTACAATTTTACGCCAGCATAATTTTAAGAGTCAAACTTCCCGGAAAAAATATCTTTTTTTCAAAATTGATACATAACGGGTGTAACAAGACCTTCAACGAAGCCGAAGTCCACGCATTCCGCCCATCATCAGGATCATTTTTGTCTTTTAGACTACACCTGGGAAACCGATAGTTACGAAGTTATTGAAGGTCAAAGCCAAAAAAAAATTATTTACATTTTTATGAAATCTTATTTTATTCGTTATTTCCTACTTTTTGACTAAAGAAACGTTATCAAAATTTTAAGTATTTCGTAACAAACAATGGCTTCAAAACGTCGTCACTCGATGTATCTCATGAGCACGCATATAAATGCTGCCTTCCAACTGGGCCGCACGCAGCTGTGTAGCATACTCTTGCAGGCGCGGCCTGTTGTACGCGTCACGTTGCGTGGTAATGCATGCAATGCTTTTTTAACACCAAAAATCAAAATGGTTTCCCAGTAATAATATTGAACAGAAATGGTCCTGATGATGGGCAGAATACGTAAACCTCGGCTTCGTTGAAGGTCTTGTTACACCCTGTATAAAGTGCATTTTGAATTTGACTGTGGGTACGGTCAGCAACGAAAGTAGCTTAACACTTTAACACTTTGTCAAAGCAACATTTTTGATGAATGTTTCAAATTAAGAATATCTGTCAAAAGAGTTGCTATGATAAAGTACTAAAATGTAAAGTGACTTCCACTGCTGACTGTACTACAATTATATAAGTTTCTTGTCATAATACTTTATATACTTATATTTATTGAATGACAAAATATTTCATTTTTATAAGTTACACAAGTTTTCGTATGTAACAGTTCAAAATTCCAGCTTTATTATAAATAAGTGAGCATTCACATAAAAGTTACAATTTGCCTTTTGTCTCACTCATGTGTACCGGGGGTGAGCGGGACGACGCACGTTGGTCATTCCATTCCAGGTGGCATCGGTTCCACGAGGTTGGTTTTAAACTGCTGTGGTGACTCCTACAATGACAAAAGATCCACAAGTTATAAAGGCACATATACAAAGTGGAAATAAACGACGTTAATTGAAGGGAAAGTACCCTAAATATTCTAACAACATGTGTTGTTTCATTAGTAAGGAATACAGTTTAAAGAAGTTACGTTAAAATATAGTGACTATCAAGGTTAATGATGTTGTTTTCTTGTTTCATTTTCTTATTCATGCTTAGTGTTGGTTATCCAAATATATCCAAGTTTAAATAATGATGTAGTGTTTTTAATTATGTGAGCCTAACCCCTATATCTTCAATAATTTCAACAACACACAATAGGCTAGTTGACAAAATTTCAATAACTGCTTAATATTTTAGCTTATTAGGCATTTTATCGAAAAAAAAAAAGGTTTATTTATTTTTAATCGAGCGTTTACATTATAAATTTTGCTTTTTAAAAAACCAATTTTAATTTGGTTCCAAAACGCACAAGACTGTCATGGCGTCTTGAATGACGTCACGCCGTGCGAAACAAACCAAAGAGCGATCGTGTCTTCGTACGTTATAGCTAGTTTTTATCGTTTAAAAATGAATTTCTCATATTATAAGTACTGTATAGTGCCCCAGTGTGATAGCACGACTATAAAAACGCCAAACCTGTTATTTATAAATATGTTCCAAACAATGGAGAAATACGGAAAAAGTGGCTAAAACTTGCGTTCGGTTGTGGTTAGGTTGCACTCGGAGTGTAGGTTTGGAACGCGCCTCCGGTAGTGATACTCGAAACGTCAAAGACAAGATTGGAGTTTCGCACGGCGTGACGTAACGCTTTCTGATTGGTGTTCACTGTCACGTGACTAAAGGTTTCATTTTACGAAATTTATTTTTTAAAAATATTATTAATCTTTAACGCTTTTAATAATTAAAATTGTTTGTTATTTTCTCCATAATATAATTAATCATTATAAACCCCTATCCATTATATTTATTCTTAATGGAAACAAGCCTATTATGTGAGCCCCTATATCTTCAATAATTTCAACAACACACAATTCTAAACAAGATAAAACATCCTAGACTTAGGTCTAGCACAGTTACTCAATACTTATCTTTTAGTGAAGTGAAGTGAAGTGAAATAAGCTTTATTCAAATAAGCTTAATTATTAAGTACTTTTGAATCGTCTATATTTTCCTACCACCCGTTCCAGACTTTTTTAGCTGACAAGAAGAACGGGCGCAAGAAACTTATCAGCTGTAACAGCCATAAGTAACGATATTTACAAACTTGAATATATCTTAATTAGCCATTTAATTCGACGAAGCACAATATCAGATATGGCAAAAGGAAAAATACCTTTATTTTTAAAAATAATTAAAACTGCATAATCAAGATGATTAAGTAGATACAACAACATTCTTTGAACTAAACTACCTTTTTTTCTCTTGGATCTGCCCTTAATTTAAGATGTTGTTTAGAAGAAATTGACCCTCATCATTACCCCAACGATTGGTATTATAAAAGTACAGGATGTTATGTACTATATTATACCGGGTGTAACAAGACCCCCAACGAAGCCGAGGTCTACGTATTCTGCCCATCATCAGGACCATTTCTGTTCAAAATTATTGCTGGGAAATTATTTTAATTTTTGGTGTTAAAAAAGCATTAAAAACGCGTACAACAGACCGCGCCTGCGAGTGTATGCTACACAGCTGCGTGCGGCCGAGTTGAAAGGCAGCGTTTATGTGCGTGCTCATGAGATACACTGAGTGATGACGTTTTGAAGCCATTGTTTGTTACGAAATACTAACATACAATTTTGATCATGTTTCTTTGGACAAAAATTAGGAAATCATGTTTTTTTTGGCTTTGACCTTCAATAACTTCGTAGCTATTGGTTTCCCAGGTGTAGTCTAAAAGACAAAAATGATCCTGATGATGGGCGGAATGCGTGGACTCCGGCTTCGTCGAGGGTCTTGTTACACCCGTTATACTGTACATACCTGAGCGGCGCACAGCACGTGCGGAGGCAGCGCGTTGCGCGCGGCGGGCGGCAGCGCGGCGGTGTGCGCGTGCAGCGCCTGCTGCAGCGCGGGCGGCAGCACGCCGGGCTGCAGCGCGCGCGGCGGCAGCACGCACAGCAGGAACGCGCCCGACGGCAGCAGCCGCTCGCAGCACTTTATCCAACCCTCCCATGCCACTTTGTTTAGCCACACCTATCAAAACAATCCGTCACACGTTTAAGTATTTTAGGTGAGAGCTATTGACTAATATGGGTAAACGATTCGAGGTCCAGGGTTGCGTTCAGAACGTTAGAGCGCCGGTTGTTTGGTTGTTTTTAACTCGCTCTAAGATTTGGAACTACCAAGAACTTTAAATGTCAATGTCAATACAAAGTCTTCGTTTTCCATTTGGAATACGAATAATTTAAACTTTTCTTCATTCTAAATCAAATAAAATCCGTTTTTTGAGGATCTACCATGATTATTTTAAGAATTAGACTCAAAAACATCAAAATACAAAATAATGTCAATTAACATTGACATTTTTTCTAGAGACAAACGTCAGAGCGTTTTACAACCATCCATTTTGATGGTTAAAAAGTTGCAACACAGTTGCAAAGTTGCGACGTTTGGAACGACACGGTTGTGTCAACCGAACGTCACGCTCAAATGTTTGGAACGCCGTTAGAGCGTTCGGTTGTGGTTAGGTTGCACTCGGAGTGTAGGTTTGGAACGCGCCTCAATTCGTAGTTTTTTAAACGCAAAAATTGCGGTCAATAGAGGGTAACAAAAGAAACGCCAACTGGTCTCAGATCAGCATTCTAAAAGATACAGGAATTACTCTCGGGCTCGTGCACACTGTGCTATATACGCACCTCCTTCTCGACCAACAGCTGCAGGATGTTGAGCACGAGCGGCGCCAGCGAAGGGTGCAGCGTGAGAGCTTGCAGCACTGTGCGCATCATCAGCACCGGGATCTCTGGCTCTTCAGCCAGCCGCTGCAGCACCGCCGACAGCACCTACCGACGAATGAACGAACGACCTGAGTGGTGCAACATGCCGGTCTAACGCGCAAGAGGTGCCGGGTTCGATTCCCCAGCCATTAATGAACCATATAGTGACCTCTATTTACTTCTGATAGTGTAGGAAAGGAAGGGTGTGGATCCTCACAGTAAATCCTCAGTAGACGAAACTTTACAGTATGATAAATAAAGTATCATAAATGAAACGTACCATATTCATTAAATTACTAAAGCCATTTTTTTGGTTTTGACTATTTGTAGGTTTTGGTCAATGATATTAAAAGTAAAGATAAGTCATACTCCAACATCATTGCTATTTTAATCAGCTCAAAGGCTATAAAAGTATTCCATCAAGAAAGGGACAAAAATGAACACCACCATACGGAATACTTGTTGTAAGAAATGGATAAACAGACAATATATTTCGTCTAATAAACTGCTGCATGCTCATTGGCCGCCAATTAACAGCGACAGCCGTCTCCTTCACACTCACACGCAAAAACAGACATCTCGCGTGAAATTCACACGTAAGTACTGTATTTAACCAAAAAGTGTATTTTCGTATTTTGTATAACTCTAATCGGCCATGTTGGTACAAAGAGCGAGATGTCTGTTTTTTGCGTGTGAGTGTGAAGGAGACGGCTGTCGCTGTGCCAATGAGCTGTGAAATTAATCATTTTTCCGATCTCTGACTTGCTGTATAATTTGTACATCGTCTAAAGACGCAAGAGGGTATTTTTTTAACAGAATATCACAATTTTGTCGCATCTGACTGACGGGAGTCGCGCGGTGTTTCCGTGTCACGAGACTGTGCCAGACTAATTGAAAGTCGGGCAATTACCTTACATTCGTATTGCCATTGTGTAGCGCGGGTAACCTATCTTTACTTCTAATATAATTGGTTTTGGTTCATACTATATTACATTCCTGCAAAGTTTCATCGACTGAGGATTTAATATTGGGGTTTCCATACAAAACATCGCTTCATTTCCTACACTATGAGTAGTACACAAGTTTTTTATTGTGCAACGCGTATTCAAAAAATCAATTGGCGAACGGGGAGACTGGGGCGCGGGAACTATGCCAAAAGCTTTCAAACCCCTTTCCACGAATACATCCTTTCAGTCCACAATGTAAAATTCTCAAAATGTCAAGCGGTTTCAAAATGTCAAGTTCCCAAAACGTCAGATTCCCAAAATGTCAAGTTCCCTAAATGTCAAGTTCCCTAAATGTCAAGTTCCCTAAATGTCAAGGTCCCGAAATGTCAAATTCCCGAAATGTCAAGTTCCCTGTTATAATAGGGGAGCAAATGATGATGAATAGGATATTTGATTTTTTTTTTACTTTAAATGTTTACTGAAATATTAGCAACACAACAATTAAGTATTTATGTGTGTGAATAATGAATGAAACACTTACATCTTGAGTATACGTGTTCTTTTCAGCGAAACAGAGCGCGGTTGCCTTGATTATGAACTTGAGGTCCGCGTTACTCGGGTCGATCAGATGCAGGGCTATCATCAACTCCACCGGAGAAACTGAAATAGCATAAAGCAGTTTAAATACGGGCCTTAATTATTAAGGCCTTAAACATTTTGAGATCTATCTTGAGATCATACCTGAGATACTGTTCCTATAAGAACATCTCAAGATAGTTGAAAGCGGTTTATAAATACGGGCCTAAAATGCCCTAGCGTTTTTAAAAAAAACACAGGGTTATTATTTAGTCATCTACCAAATAAGGATGTGTTCATGAAACTGATTTTTTTTTCTTTAAGAAACATAAGGCCAAAATATGTTTTTTTTTTATATATATTTATTATGCACAACGGGATAGTGCTTGGCCTTCGCCTCACCTAATGTTAAGTAACGATAAGGCCGAAGGTGGAAGCGTACTACACCCGGAATCCTCATCACTGAGGAACCGGCTATCTTACGTCTAACTGGCGGAACTCAATTTTTTTTAATTGTTGTTATGGTGTCAGACTTAGGTAAGATGGTGGTAGCTAGTCAGGCAGACTTGAAATTAGCCCTGCCACTGCCACCAACCAAAATGTAATTTGTGATTTATTATACCTAATTGTGTTATTGTAATGCATCTTTCTATTTAATAAATGTTATTATTAATATTAATTAAGTTTTTGACTATCCATACAAAGAGATCACGTAATCAGCCCCCCTAGCCAAAGTAACATTTGCAAATTTTCGTTATCGCTTCGCTTCGAAACATGTATGGATTTGACGTTTTAAAATTCGATTGTTAACGAAACCTTATTAGTCGCGTAGCTAGAGAAAAATTACCTTCGATAATACTAAAAGTTTTCGTTTTTGCTGAGTGTATAGATTATGTGCATCGTGAGCTATTTTTGAAAAGTTAGAAGTTTTATGCCGGTGCTTTAGGTATAGTTTAGGTATTTCGTAATATTTCGTTTAACTTCATATATATAGAATTAAAGTTTGAAATATTGATTGTTTCATAATAAGAACTATGTTATCATCATGTTGTAAAAAAATTAGAAAGTTAATATATGTGTAACTGCGTAAATCACAAAATTACTCTTTTGTGTCCGAATAAAATTTTAAAGTTTCTGAAATCTTATTTTAAGACTTTCAGTGGTTAGATATAGCTGTTGAACAAAGTTTAGAAAGTTAAGTGGTGTGCTTCTTTGATATTTTCATTTTTCCTTTATAACATACGGAATAATGAATAAAAATTGATAAGATCGCTCTAACATGACCTTTTCAATGCACTTATATACTACACAAAAAATTAGAAACATACATAATGTGGATTTTGTTTAATTACGGATAAATTATTGCGCTTAAATACGAATTCTGCGGGACGCGCGAGCGGGTCCATGCAGGGCCCGCCGACTGCCACGCGCCGCGCGGGCAGGCGAGGGGCCACAAACTATAAGCTACTCTCGCCGCACGGCAATAAAGTACAATTTCAAATTGCACAGCGCTGCGTGCCTGATATTATATATAAGCACCTACGAAGCGCCTCTCTTTCTGTCGCGTAGCTCGCTAGTCGTTCTTACCGATGCCGATATCATAGAAAACATCCGTTATGTATGTCGATGAATATACAATGAAATAACACAGAATACTTATAAAATAAAATAAATCTACCTACCTACTAAATGAGCTGAGCATAATTGTATTTCTAAGTTAGTTGGGCGAATCAACTTTTGAGGCACTCCTTTCAGAGCATTTTGAAACAGAAAAACAAAATTAAATTTAATCGAATTTACAAGAATTTATATTTTATTTTTTTAATTTAATTTATTTATTTATATTCAGGCATCGATGGCCCATAGATATATACCTTAAAAACGAAATACCTATATATAATTTATAAAACAATGTTGTTAGTAAATAACTTTGTGTGTCGAATCGGTGGCACAAGGCAGCGTCCCTCTGAAGCGCCTGTACACCACGCCCTGCGGCCAAAAGTCCTCCTTCACGAAGAGGTCCAGCCTTGCTGTCGGGATGCGCACCACAAACGCCTTAAAATTGGTATTATGGCGCGACTCCAGTGGCTGAACCCTCAAACAAAAGTTGGATTTCTTCTTTATGTACTCGATCACGTCCTGCACTGTGGTGGTATGGTGCAGGCGGGAGAACACGGCCGTGGTCGGTATGGCAGCTCGCAGCAGGAAGTTGGGCCCTGTCGGTGCGGTGCCATGGTGGTTCTTGCTCTCTCGCTGACGACGTCGCTTTTTGTTCCGAACCTCGAGGAAACCGTCTTCATCTTGGCCCGGTACGACGGCATTCAGCAAAGGTATAGATTCGATTATAGTTAGCTAAAATTTAGGTTTTAAAGGTGGCCACGATGTTTGACGTTTAGTTTTTGAGATTTTTGAGAATAACAAAGGATCGTCGTAAAAATTTCCCCTCTGTTACTGTTGAGTTTTTTTTTGTGAATTAAAATGATACTTCAAAGAAAATCTGTACATTAAGTATTTAAGTAATACAACAAGAAAGTATCCTATTCAAATAATGTATCTATGTAGTAAGTAATAGTTTCTTAAGATTGACATTATTTTTACTCCACTGCGTTACTTTGACATAAAGTAACGCAGTGGAGTTGATTAGTAACTGATTGTTAGTTTTCGCACTAACAATCAGCTGGTAATAATCGGTACCGCCTATAGGCCACAATGGCAGGACCCGGGTGTATTTTTGGACGATATTGCGGATTCCATTGCCTCTTTCAGAAACTACGATGTGTTGATCCTGCTGGGTGATTTCAACATAAATCTGCTTGATGTTAGTACTGGTAAATACAAACAATTTATGCAGTTTCTTAGCTGTGTCAACTTAAAACAAATAGTTAAGGAACCCACACATTTTACCGATCACAGTTACAGCTTAATTGATGTAATATGCACGGATACTCGGGCTCTAAATGTCACTGTTAAACACATCTCTGAACGTGGTCATGGAATGATATTAGCTGAATTTATGGTCAAGAAAGACAAAATATGCCCACGATGGGTGACATATAGGCCACTAAAAAATGGTGAACCAATTAAATCGGGATCTTGATGCGATCAATTGGGATGATTTTCATAAACTTGATAACATCAATGAGCTTGCAGAATCCTTTACGGCTTGTCTCATTACATTATTTGATTTGCATGCTCCAACCAAGGTGCAAAAATTCAAACATCCACCGCACCTCTGGATCACTGATTCTATCAAATGTATGATGCAAACTAGGGATGATTATAACATAAGATCTTTGGACGAACACCTAACTTTTGAAAACCATGTCGCTGAGTGTTCACGCAATTGTTTTTATAGACTTAAGTTACTGTTCAAAATAAGACCTTATTTGGGTGAGGAACTGAGGGTCACACTGTGCGAGGCACTGATTTTGTCAAAACTAAATTACTGTGACATTGTTTATGGGCCGTGTTTGATGTCCAAGACGAGTAAGCTTCTCCAGCGGGTGCAGAACGCTTGTGCGCGTTTCTGTTTTCATGTACCACCCCGATCGCATGCGACTCCCTTTCTGGACTCTGCAAACATGATGAAAATGGAAGCGCGCAGGAGACTTCATCTCGCCACTCTCTTGTTTGGTATATTAGATACGGGAAGGCCGTGCTATCTTTATGAAAAATTGGTATGGTTTGGTGACTTGAGCAGGTTCCCAAAGAGAAAAAATACTAACATTTTCGCAATTCCAAAGCACGGGACAATGGCGTTCCGCGGTTCTTTTAAATTCGCCGCCTCGAAGTGCTGGAACGATATTACACCGCCGTTACGTAACCTGAAAGCGGTTAAAACATTCAGGAACCACCTTAAGAAATATCTCACCACGTTGCAAAAACAAGACTCACTTCGGGGTTTTTCACGATAGGAGCCGGGTTGCGTTCCAGCCTTGGGGGTTGTGTGTGTCGCCTTGAGGCGGACACCTGTTTTAATTTATTGTATTTGTCACCCATATATTATTTTGTCACCATACAATTTGCTTGAATGTTGTTTTGTTATTGTTGTTTGTTTGTTTTGTGGTTCCGAGGTTGTATTATATTGTAAAATGTCAAATAAACTCATTTCATTTCATATCACACTATTCTGTAGTTGCACTTTGTATGTAATGTAGGTTGCGATTTCTTTTTCTTTTTTAATTGTTTGAAATGATGTATTTTTGCCATATTAACCAAATAAAATAATCTCTTCGTAAATAAAATCAAAACGAAAAATATCAAATCAACCAAAGAGTACTTCGATTTGTCTGACCAAACAGCTCTTTTATATATATTTCTTTTTATTACTATGTATATCAAACTGTCATGGAAGAGGCAAGGAGACCTAATTCCATACAGCCATGAAGTTTTTTTAATTTTTATTCCTCTTAAATAATATTTTTATTTTGTTTGTGTTGGTGATGATAGAATCGATGCTCGTTAATATTTATCTATTACTTCGTTAAAATTATTGTCTATTGTCTTCTGAATTGTTATTAAATTATAATTTTTGTTTGTCTGTTCGCTGTCGTCACCAAGTAGGCTCCTCCAGAATACCAGCGTTGCAGTGGCATACTCAGGTTTGCCTCTGTAGCATTGCCGAGGTTGGGGCCTAGTTGGCCGCACTGTAATTAGTCCTAAGTTTGTGTAGGTACATTGTTTTCTTTTGTTTTGCGGTCAATAAATGATTTTTCTTCTTCTTTCTTAAACTTTAAAATAATTTGATATTAAACAGCCACTTGAAACTTACTTCTATGTCAGGCAGTACTTTTCTTTTCTTTATAATTACGTTCACTGTATTGTTTACAAGGGGGACACCAGGGTAACACTAGAGAATAATATATAGTAAATAGTAACTCCGGAGAAAAATAAAGAATTTGAGAATATTATATTGTAACTAGCGACCTGTCCTTGCTTCGCTTCGGTTCCTTCTTTTTTTGCTAAATGCAACCTTCCAACAACACTCAAAAAGATAAAAAAATAATACCTAACAGTCCTCACCTCCATTTGCTCTAAAGTCTTTTTCTCTCCCGTTCGTCCCGTCCCGTTGTCGGTATAAGAGACGCGTTTGATTTATATTTGCGCGTGTTAATTTTTTGCGACGACTCCTACGATATTCATTTAAATTTGAAGTAGCTAATCTGCATGCACTCTGTTTAATGTTTCTTGTTAGGTTACTTTAAATTAACTCCAAACACCTATTTTGTATGTCTTTTGTTAAGAACTAGAGCATAGTTTTATATTTCGAACAGTTTGGCGAAAGTTAAATGTATTATTTTTTCTATGTTTTTCAGTAATAAATAAATTAAAAAAAAAAAATGGTATGGTGTTAAAGGCTAAAATAATGTGCATAAAATGCTTAAGGTAACTAACGTATTTAATTTGATAAGGATTAGTACTTTATCCTTCTAAATAGCTTTCCAAATTACCGCGTTGAACTTGATAATTTTTTTAGGAAGATATAATTGGTATAGTTAGTTATTTTTAAAAGATAGATATATACCATCACGGACTTTTTTGTAGATCTATAAAATAGGAAAAATTTCATCATAAATTATTTTGTTATAGCTCTAAAGGTTAGAGCAGCGTTTTCAATGCAAGCTTCCAGTCGGCTTAATTTTTGCCGACCTCTTCAACAATCATCGTGATATTTCTACCAATTTCTATAAAACCTCAACTTATAATACACTTAAACCTTCCTCAGGAATCATTCCATCATTTAGTGAAAACGCCGCATGAAAATCCGTTTTTATAGTTTTTGAGTTTATCACGAACAGACAGACAGACGCGGCGAGGGACTTTGTTTTATAATATGTAGTGATTCATCAATTAATCTAAGCTATAAAACTAGACACGAAGTTATATTAACTTAACCAGATCACAAATCATAACAGGAACATAGCGAAAACACAATTTAACATAACAAATTGTCGCTATGTCCCATGTATGAAAATGTTTTTTTTTTACAATTTAAGTGATTTTTTCGGCAAAACCTACCTTTATAAAAAACATCGTATTATTTTTTTAACGATAAGTTTGAGCTTAATTTCACGTCTTTTCATTTGTGCACTTAATGACTGGGCACATGGTGTATTTTTAAAATTGCTGAAAACTCGACTATTTGATATTTGATATTTGATTCTATTTTAAAATCAGAGCTCAAACCTCATCAAACTGCAGCGAGATAACAACAAGACAAGGAGCCGTAATGTATCTTTTTAGGTTTCTGGACTGGAATTAATTCGGCATCAGCATCAATGGCGAGCACCTAGGAGGCCTTCATTTTGCTAATGATGTAATTCTTATAGTCAAGACCTTAAAATACTGGGAAATAATGTTATAATATCTCAGTAGTGCTCCCCAAAGTGTGGGAATGAGATGAACATGATAGAGTTAAATAATAAGTCTGAAGGAGATCGGGAATTTCTATTTCCTCGCAGATTCGATGACTTCACCTTCCAAACAAGCCGGTTCCCAAGCAGGCACCATTAGACCATGACCAGGGGCCTAATCGCGCTAATTTTCAACGATAAAACCAAAACTAAATTGTTACCGTTTCAGTTTCGTTTACAGAAAAATACTCGCTTTAGTTTTGTTGTTGAATACTCTGCCTAAGGAGTCTAGGATTACAATCTAGGACAATTTAAGTGAAAATTATGAAGCTAAACCAAAGATTTTTAGGTACCTAAATATAACCTAAATGACAACGTTACGTTACCTTTTTGTTTTATCGTTCAGAATTACCGCGATTGAGCTCCAGGTTGCACAGAGCACCGAAGAGTATCTGCTAAGAGTTGGTGTTCATGAACTATGAGGATAAGAATACAAAACTGGGTAGATCGGACACTTCCGTTGAGTGACGGTGGGTCCGAGCTGCTGGTGTGGTGCGCAGAGCTGCCACGCCGGAGTGAGGGCCCAGTGATGCTCCAGTAGTGGGCTGCGAAGACCAGGTCGGGATAATGCCGTCGAGAGTTGCCGAAGGTCCAAGAAAGCGTCGTCAATGATGCTGCGATGGAACCTTGAAGGCCTGGCTTGCTGTGCTTCTGCTTGCAGTGTGACTGCTGCGGATGCTGGGATAAGGTATGGGGAGTGATGGCTGCGCTGCGTTGCTTGCTGAAGGTGCTTGATGTGCTCCGTTGGGGTCACCAGTGTAGTGAATGAAGTAGGTATGGTAGGTATGGAGAGAGGTGACCACTAGGAGGAACGCCAAATGGAAAATCTTCCTCCGGGCTTGGTGGTATTTGTCCAACCGATGATGGTTGGCAGTTGTATATTATGCTGCGTCGCTGACTAAACGTCGTTAGCGAGATTTAGGTTTCTCCATTATTATTCTCCATACTACGAGACGCTATTCCTTACTAATCTTTGTGTTTATTCGACATTAGCGCCATCTAGTCACACGGTGATGAATCTTGTTGCAATCGTGTGTTGGTATGGTAATGAGCGGCGTATAGGTAGGTGCTGCTACACGGGCAACGCAGGACCGATTGTTGTGGAGATTCTTGGAGGAGGTTTTTTACACAGAAGATAAGATGATGATAATGAGTGTAAATGTAAATTGTAAATGTAAAACCAACCATTAATTTACTTCACTACAGTGAAGTAATCGGTTTATTATATTATATATATATACGTACAGTACATAAATTCTCTGGTGTTACCAGATATTTCTCTAGTGTTACCGGTAACGCGATGGAAAACATTGATAAAAGTACAAATAAGTAAGTAATCATTGCATATCGAACAACTATTTCAACTTGATCTTAAATTCCGATATTAAAGTTAATATCTTAACGTAATAATAATAAAATAATCCATGAACTTATCGTGATTTCCGACGTAACACAGCAGAACAACAATAGACCCACACACACTCCTCGAGAGCTATCGCTAGAAAGACATTGAATGACAAAACAAGAATTAAAGTTAGACAAGGGGCAATACTAACGACGCTAGATAGGACCTTCATGCTAATACCATCACCAATTATTAATGGTCACGCAGGAGCCCTGATTTTTTAGACATTGTTGGGGACAAACCTTCGCAATTATTAATTAAATATTGTTTAAGCAAAATTACTAAAACTATGTATTGTAAATAAAGGATTATTCAATATAGAACTTAAATATGTATAAAATATTGGGTATTCTGATACAATATTTTGAAGATTTGACATGATTTGCTTTGACCGGCTATGCCAGGTAACACAGATTCTTTGTATGGGGAGCGATTTTGTTCTCCTGAGATACTAGCTATAAAATGTTCAAAGGAAAAAATATTGTAATCTGTTGTTCTCGCATTGCTAAATGCATCTAATTTTAGATTAATGTAGAAAAATGTAAGGTTTAAACCGAGTTGTATGTAATAATATGATTTTTTATAGAGCGGGGACAAGAAAGGAGTGCCTTAAAAGTTGATTGGCCAATCTCTGACTCTGACTAAAGCAAACATAACTTGCTAGTAAAAACTAGGTACTTGATAAAAATAAAAATATACTTGAAAAAGTATTAATCAAATTGTTTAAACCTACTAATTTGTTTTATTTATCTATGTACCTACTGTGCTCATTTCATAAAATTACTGTCGTCTTTTAGGGTCTATCTACATAATATATGTGGCAGTTGTATAAATTAGGTAGGTACGTTAGTTAGAGCTAGGTAGGTTAGAGTTGCACTATCCTTACTAATATTATAAATGCCAAAGTCCGTTTGTTTGTTTTTTTAACCGACTTCCAAAAAAGGAGGAGGTTCTATGTTCGTCTGTATATTTGTTTTTTTTTTTTTTGTGTATGTCCACCGATTACTCGAAGACGGCTGGACCGATTGAAATGATTCAAACGTTATTACATTAGGTACACTCCCAAGTTGGTCCCATTTTTTTAAATTATGAAATCGGTTCAGTACTTTTCAAGTAATTTTGAAAACAAGCACGAAAATAGTATGATTTTGTGTGAATTACCTCGATGATTGGTCGTATTACTTCTTTGTTTATGAACTGAATAAGATAATATTTTTTTTGTTGGAAGAGGGATATCTTAAGTGTAGTTTTTTAACCGACTTAAAAAAGGAGGTTCTCAGTTTGATCCGTATTTAAGTATGTTTCTCCGCGATTATCTTACGTTTCGCTAAGCCGATTTTTCTACTTTACTACTAAATAAATGAATTGAATTGAATTGAATACATATATAATATACCTTACCTACAAGGTACCTACACTAAAAATAATAAAATAAAAAATTGTTTACAAAAAAAACAAAAAACCGACTTCAAAAAACCTACCTCTAAAAAGCAAGAAATAATATTCGTAATAATAAAAATACGTCTATTGAAGTCGGGTGGGGCTTTTAGAATAAAAAAAAGGAATTTGTATTCCAGCCCCACCCGACTTCAATAGACGTATTTTTATTATTACGAATATTATTTCTTGCTTTTTAGAGGTAGGTTTTTTGAAGTCGGTTTTTAGTTTTTTTTGTAAACAATTTTTACGCCTTCACGTCATGACTACTGAATCGATTACAATGAAATTTTACATACACGTTGCCAGGGGTATAGAAAAGGACATAGGGTTTTATCCCGAAAAAAGTATTGTTCGCGAGGGATAGCAAAAACTGTCCACGCAGACGACGTCGCGGGTGGCCGCTAGTGGAATTATAAAAATATATCATTTCGGGATAAGAGATAGGTCAGATAGGAGTCGACACGTCTTAAGTAGCCGTAATGTTACGTTACGCCGAAATGTTACAGATCAATCGCCAGTATCGCCACCTAATTAATTTATTCATATGGCGCGAGCGGGCATAGTAGCTGGCCGCCGCGCCGGCGTAAGGGCGCGGCGCGGGCGGCCTGTAGCGACAACAATGTATCTGTAATTAAACAAAATCCACTGTATGTATTTTTCTAATTTTTTGTGTGGCATATAAGCGCATTGAAGAGGTCATGTAAGAGCGATCTTATCGATTTTTAATTCATTATTGCGTATATTACGAAAGAAAAATGAATTTATCAAAGAAGCACACCACTTAACTTTCTAAACTTTGTTCAACAGCTATATCTAACCACTGAAAGTCTTAAAATAAGATTTCAGAAATTTTAAAATTTTATTCGAACTCAAAAGAGTGATTTTGTGATTTACGCAGTTACGCATATATTAACTTTCTAATTTTTTTACAACATGATGATAACATACTTCTTATTATGAAACAATCAACATTTCAAACTTTAATTCTATATATATGAAGTTAAACGAAATATTACGAAATATTACGAAATACCTAAACTATACCTAAAGCACCGGCATAAAACTTCTAACTTTTCAAAAATAGCTCACAATGCACATAATCTATACACTCCCCAAAAATTAAAACTTTTAGTATTATCAAAACTTTTTTATGAAATTTAATGTCCCACGACCGGACTATATGTCAATCCCATACATGTTTCGAAAGCGAAGCGATAACGAAGATTTGCCAATGTTACTTTGGCTAGGCCCTCAGTTTAATAAGGGATGACCAAAATTTTGTGGTGAATTTCGACACACGTTTCTTAGAGAAAGTTGTGTAGTTTCATGAACTAAACACATTCTTAAAATTTGGATGGTGACTACAAATAACCCTGTATACCAACAACCTCACAGGAGTAGATTACTAACAAACGACTTTTATCATAACTCAATACATTCACCAAAAAGTATTTTTTATTGTACTGTTCGACACTTTTTACGTCTATGGATGGCGGCGAGGCGGGGGTCGGGGAGGCCGTGTACAGTTATGAATATACGAACGGTAAATTAAAATGATATTTTATTTTGTATGAAAGTAAAATCTAACGAATTATCAAATGTTGTTGCTTACGATGTTGGTAATCTACTCCTGCGAGGTTGTTGGTGTTATACAAATAACTCTGTATAGGTTGCTTAATATAAATGGCAGAATATTGTATGTATACCGAGATTTTTTCAGAAAATCACTTTACGTAAAAGGCGTTGTAGTCGCGGCGGGCGTAAGCAGTGCGTCTGTCATATCCATACAATATATAATTAATGACAGACGCGCGTCTGTCGTATCATAAGTTACGCCCCGACTAAAACGCCTGTATGTGATAGCGCTCTTATAATTATGCAGATTTGAATATTATTTCTCGCTTTTTAGAGCCCTTTTTTTATTTTTTGAAGGAGATTTTGCTTTTTTAAAAAAGCTTTTTATCACAAAAGGCTTCGGTAGTAATGTTTCTCTACCTCAAAATACCACCTAACTACCAGTGCAGAAAGGGTAAAATGGTAGAAAGGGTAAAAGGGCAAAGTTGTATTACGACCCAATTTGTCAATTAGTAAGCTCAGTGAATTTACACGCGTGTTTTGTCAAAAAACAAGATTGTGTAGAAAACATATTTATCAATTATTTTTTGGAAAAAAAACTTTGGTAACTAGGTAACCATGAATATTTCTTTTAGCAAACAAAATGAAGTTTACTACTTACAAATCTCAAATACTGAAAACAAAAAAAAAGAAAATATTGAAAATCGTAAATGTAAAAGTCGCAATATTATAATTATAAAGTAAGTAAATGATTTATGTAATAATTAAGTAGATATTAAAATTGCGCTTACTTGGTGAATCTTCGTTAGGGTTCTGCAGGCCAAGAAGTTTGTTGAAAACCTCTTTCACAACTACGGGGTTGAGCTTTATAAGTTTCGGTAAGGCGGCTAATATCTGAAAGTTGAGAACATAGGTACTATAATATGCTAATCTCTTCATCTTGCAAAGTTTTAAATTATACAACATGTTTAAAAAAACGCTTAAGGCGAGGCCAGTTCACGAAATTTACTCTTTCACTATGTCTTTAGAATAAGGTTGAATATTGTATAACTTTAATTGACGCTTCGTCAGAAATTTGACGAATTTTAGTACATTTTTATTGAATACTGGATCATTTATTAAAATGTACTCGGTTATTGTGTTAGATCGATAAAAAAGCTACTATCCTTTTTGCATAAAAAATCATATCACTGTCGTTGAAAATTACAAAATCTGACGTTTTTTAATTTAGGTTTATAAGTGTATAAGGTGTTATTCAGGATTTTTTTACAGAGTTACCATGCCATTTTTCAATATTTTGTTCGGTTAATTTGCTTCTTTGTTTCTTTTTCAGTCTACAGTAATTTTTGTGAAGTAGAATTTTACATCAGTTCTTCACATTGGAAGTTCAAAAATCAGACTTTTCATCAGATCGTGAACTGGCCTCGCCTTAAAGCCGAATATGGTAGATAGGGACCATCAAACTGAACAACTTTTACTTAGCGGCTAACTCTAAAATCGCGAAAAAAAACAGCTGTTTCATACATAAAATAATAACGAAAATATCAAAATGTAAGTATCAAAGAGCAGTTTTTTTTGCGATTTCAGAGTTGGTCTTTATGTACCATGTTCGGCTTTAGGGTTTTATTGTAATACGTTTATAAGATTTTGACATTTTCGTAGCTCCAGTCGATGTAATAACTTTCTATCAGAGGCTCGACACTCCGAATTCCCCTTGCTGCATTCAAAAGGAATCTGCATGCTTATCTTTTATCAAAATCCTAGTTTGCAACACTTTTTATTATTTAGATATATGTAGTATATTCTATTATTTGCTTTGTATCTGTGTAAGTTTATTAGGTTATAATTTTAGTAGAATTATATTATTTTAATGTCTATGAGAGCTCGGTGGCGCAGTGGTTTAGCGCCTGGCCCAGCGTTTGCGGAAGTTAAGCAACGTTCGCATGGGTCGGTCATGGGATGGGTGACCAAAAATGTATTATCTCGAGCTCCTCCGTGCTTCGGAAGGCACGTTAAGCCGTTGGTCCCGGCTGTATTTGCAGTCGTTAACACCTACCAATCCGCATTGGGCCCGCGTGGTGGGTTATGGCCCGTCCTCCTTACCACCCATAAGGAAGGCCAATAGTGAAGGCCATAACCAATAATGGACAATGTGTATGTTACTGGCACACTGCCCTTCACATATCTCTCCAGCTATCCAAAGTCTCAAAGGTTGTCTGGAAGAGATCGCTCTTAGCGATAAGGCCGCCTTTGCTCACCATAGTTTTAAGTTTTATGTTATTGTATTTCCTGTAATGTGTGTGTGCAATAAAGTGTTTATCTATCTATCTGCCTATCTCCATTTCAAAGATAATGTTATGACATTACACAGATAATTTTCTTGAATATGTTATTATACCACAATCATACATTCGCGCGAATGGTGAGGCGAATAGAGCTCGCATGTGTAAACAGTATGCTCGCCAGTCGCGCGCTCGCGTTGGGAGCGGCATTTCGGATGCGAGTCAAAGGGCAAGAGCGGCTCTTACAGTAGAAAATGTACTCTATGATCGCGTGTACTCTATGTACTCTATGGTATGCCTTTTAGTTTCGATACTGACCTCCTTCTTGGAGAGCCCTGTGAGCACCGGGATGAGGAACCGGACGTCCGACACGCGGGTCGCGTACAGCTCCCGGACGCGGGACACCAGCTCTTGCGACGGCGGCACTGCAACAAACGAGGCCTTATTACGTTTGCCGCTCTCTCGCTCGCACATTTCATTTTTTTTAGCTAGGAGGCCTCTTAAACAACGACTGCAAGAGATCTCGACTCTCAACAACAACTTGTGAACATCAACTAATATGAATTAAAAGATTGCTCAACCTCGGTTCTATATTTCTCTCCGCGTAGTTCTTATATCTGTCCTATTTTATTGAATATAGAAAAAATGAAAATCATGTCAATCGGTCGCTCCGTTTCGTAATGAAAGTAGACACAAACAAACAAATAAAAAGGCAACAGACACACTTTCGCATTTTAATAGTTATTAGTACTCGTAGATATCTATCATGTTTTAACAAGTTTTTGTTAAATAAAGAGCTAATTAGATCATCCTGAATGTCGGACCCGATATGACGTCACTCCTAAATTCAGAGCAGTGTAATTGCATTCAGGAAGCTAGGATCCGATTTAGGATCCTAGTTAGGATAGAAATTGTCTCCGACATAACGGATGCTAAATCGGAAGCACTTAGGACAGTGTAATCGCATTCAGAACGCTCGGCTCCGACACAGTAGTACCACAGCATAAATAGTACAGTCAGTCAACGCCTTTTATGTTGGCGAAAAAATATCCGCCGCGCCGTTCGTCTAGATAGACAGTTGGCGCAACGACTAAAAGTATATAAGGGTTGTCACTCTGTGATTTGCTTTTTTTTGACCTACATCAATATAAAAAACAAAAAAACCTGCCTCTGAAAAGCAAGAAATAATATATAAATCATTAGCTACGCATTATCATTTTTATAATAAAACACGTCTATTAAAGTCGGGTGGGGCTGGAGTACCTACAACTTTCTTTTTTATTCTAAAAGCCCCACCCGACTTCAATAGACGTGTTTTATTATAATAATGATATGATAATGCGTATCTAATGATTTATATATTATTTCTTGCTTTTTAGAGGCAGGTTTTTTGAAGTCGGTTTTTTTGTTTTTTAAACATTTTTTTATTTTTTTATTTTTAGTATAAGTACCTTCCGTATTAGGTAGTGTAGGTATATTATTTAGGTAGTAAAATCGGCTCAGCCAAACGTGAGATAATCGCGAAGAAACGTACATACATATACAAACTGAATACCTCCTTTTTTTGAAGTCTGTTAAAAATACTACACAAAGGTATCCCTCTCCCAACAAAAACAATCATCTAATTCGGTTCATAAATAACAAAGTCGTCAAGGTAGTTGATGTAAAGTCATAGTATTTTCGGGATTACTTGAAAACTACTGACCCGATTTGAAAAAAAAATAATTGGAACCATCTCGCAAGAAAACTCAATCGAACAACAAAATAATCATCAAAATCGGTCCATAAATGTCGAAGATACGCGCGAATAACGATAAAAAAAAAAGTATACAATCGAATTGAGAACCTCCTCCTTTTGATGAAGTCGGTTAAAAACTAGTTCAGATTAGCGTTGAAAATGACACGTACCTACATAGCTACCTACATATACCTCCTATTTACCTAGCTTTGTATTTTTACAGCTACAAGAACATTCGTTTAACTACTGTATGATCGTAAAGCTGTGATATCGGATACGACATTCAGGACGGTCTAATTGGCGACTGAATTTCTCGTCCTAAATCGGACACTAAATTCCGGGTCCGACATTCAGGATGGTGTAATTAGCGCTTAACCCGAATTGTGCATTCCTGTATCAGTCGGCTGGTTCATTGAATACTTGTTCGGACTTGTTGAGTACGATTGAGCGTCGAATGAGTTAATATACATATATAGGACACAATAATTCGCATGATCTACTAATAATGAAACTTCACATGTATGGTGTAGATAATCTATTACTTAAGTGGTTTAAGTCTTATCTAACAAATCGCTATTTTCATGTAGTCGTTAATGGTTTTAAATCCAACGAATATGAAATATCTTCAGGGGTACCGCAGGGATCCCATTTGGGCCCCATTTTATTCAATATCTTTGTTAATGACATATCGGGATGCTTTTTAAATTCCACTCCTTTTTTATTTGCTGACGACCTAAAATTTGTAAGTACTATAAAAAGCCAGGACGATATTGTAGCGATGCAGCAAGACTTAGATAGGTTGGTGCTTTGGTGTGATGTCAATTTGATGGAAATTAATTGTGACAAGTGTTTTTGTATGAAAGTTTCTAGGAAACAGAAAGTTTCTTCATCCGAGTATTACATAAAGAATACTATTATTGAGGAAAGGAAATGTGTACGTGATTTAGGTGTGTTAATTGACAACAAATTGACATTTCTACCCCACATAGACCACATCACGAAGAAGGCTTCAGGAATGTTAATGTTTGTTCTACGGAATGCAAAAGTATTCCGTAAAGAAGGTACAAAAATACTGTTGTATAACTCACTTGTGCGTAGTATCCTGGAGTATTGCAGTGTAATTTGGAGGCCACACTTTGCTACACACTCTCTTAGAATTGAACGAATCCAAAAGAGATTTTTAGGTCACTTGGCATATTCTAAGGGGATGGGTAAGAGAAGTTCCTACATGACGAGGCTCGAGCGATTTCATATGATGGACCTTGAAAGCCGTAGGGATAGATTGGATCTTGTCTTCCTTTACAAGTTATTACGGAACCAAATTGACTGTCCAGATTTACTGAGCCAAATAAGATTTAAGGTGCCTTACAGATATCCGAGAAACCAGATCCTACCACTTTGCCCTCCTTTCAGGAAAACAAAATTCGGTTCGAACTCACCCATATGCAGAATTTGCAAATTATATAACAGTTATTCTAGAAAACTAGACGTACATGCAGATAGTCTACTAAATTTTAAAAAAAGTATTGTCTCTAAATAGATTTTGTTTTTGTTCTGTAGTTAAAGGTAATAGTGCATAATATGCACTATACACACATATGCACTATATTATTAAAAAAAAAAATATTTTTTAAATTTAAGTAGGTAGAAAAGCTTCTTTTGCCATTTTGCATGAGGTGTTTATCTGTAATTGGCTGTGCATTTAGCATAATAATACAATCTAAATTACTTAGAATAGGTGTCGATGTAATAGCTGTTGGTGAACCAAATAAATAAAATAAAAAAAAAAAAAAAATTAATTAATTTAATTTGAAGTTATAGTGGTTTTTAAATAGGTGAAAAAATGGGGGCGCTAAAAAATATTTATTCTCAAAGTGGGCAGTAGACAAAATAAGTTTGGGAACCACTGATCTACGCTGTCTCTTACTTCTTACAAAAAGTCTGGAACGGGTGGTAGAAAAATATAGACGATTCAAAAGTACTTAATAATTAAGTTTATTTGAATAAAGCTTATTTCACTTTCACTTTCACTTACTTCCTGCGTCATTGTCCTCACTCGTTTTTTTTTTAAATCCAATGCATCACAAGGAATAAATAAAAAATATGCAAATTAATACAATTTATTATTGTACTCTAATGTAAATGATGGCATATTTTTTAATTTATTCCTTGTGATGCATTGGATTTTTAAACATTTTCGAGTGAGGACAATGACGCAGGAAGTAAGAAACAGCGTAGATTCACCCCAACATGCGCGAGACCACTTAAAGTATGTGCAAAACAACTTGGCGGCTCTGAACATCGCACGGAACGCTGCGCCGCAGTAAATAAATAAATAAAAGACATTTATTTCATTACACACAAATAACAACATAACAATATAAACATCATAAACTGCTTCGAGTGTGTGATCTCAGGAGCCTAAACTAGGGCAACCCTGTATTTCAGGTCTCCAGGTCCTACGGAGCACCTAAGTATATTAAATAAATAATAGTATAATAACAAATGCCGAACATGGTAGATAGGGACCATCAAACAGAATAACTTTTACTATGGGACCAATTCTGAAATCACGAAAATAAAACCAATATGTATGAAACAACAGATTTTTTTTAAGATTTGGTCCCATAGTAAAAGTTGTTCAGTTTGATGGTCCCTATCTACCATGTTCGGCATTAGGGGTATTTTTGTCACGTTGTATAAATCACGCTTATAGTTGAGAGAGATCTTGAGACCATACCTGAGATGCTTGATGTTTAAGAAGAGCATCTCAAGATTACGGATTACAGCGCTTTCTTATATTATTAATTTAGGTGTTATTTTACAATTATTTAGTTTCGATATATTGTTTTTCTTTATTTCCGACGTTTCGACGACACTTTTCCAAATAAAAAACGGGAAATTATAAAAACCAATAAGTACATTATAACATTCATAACTAAATAATTAATTCTAAAACCTGAAACAATACTATACGCGCTGCCATCCGTAAAAAGTGTTTTTTTTTTATTATTTAAGTATCAGAAAATCAACTGACCTTTCTCCGTAAATATATGCACCAGCCTAGTCAACAGAGTTTCCGATCCCCTCGGGCACTCGTCAAGCAGCGCTCTGAAAGCCGGCCTCAGCCCATCGTCCGGCGCGTCCGGTTTCTCCGCGTCCGCCGCCGCCATCACCGTCCGGACGGGCCCTTCCACCACCCGCAGTACTACGCGTTTGGCGTCCGAACCCGCGCACCCGTATACGCGGGCCACTTCGATTATTAGATCTGTGGAATAATAATAATGGTTTCATATTCTCGAAAAAAAATATGGTGACCAGCGAACTAAAATCTACGGAACAAAAATTCCGCTCAAAAAATAGCACCACAAAAAAATGATAACTAGAGTCTGGTCAACGAAAGATGAACTTGAAATGGCAGCGCCACTTTCCCTGTTAAATTAACATTTAGAGGTTAAGTTATTGGAAACTGAACCTTAAGGCGAGGCCAGTTCACGAAATTTACTCTTTTACTATGTCTTTAGAATAAGGTTGAATATTGCATAACTTTAACTGACGCTTCGCCAGAAATTTGGCGAATTTTAGTACATTTTTATTGATTTCTGAAATACTGGATCATTTATTAAAAATGTACTCGGTTATTGTGTTAGATCGATAAAAAAGCTATCTTTTTTGCATAAAAAATCATATCACTGTCGTTGAAAATTACGAAATCTGACGATTTGAAATTTATTTTTATAAGTTTTCATGGTGTTATTAAGGATTTTTTTAAAGAGTTACCATGCCATTTTTCAATATTCTGTTCGGTTACTTTGCTTCTTTGTTTCTTTTTCAGTCTACAGTAATTTTTGTGAAGTAGAATTTTACATCAGTTCTTCACATTGGAAGTTCAAAAATCCGACTTTTCATCAGATCGTGAACTGCCTCGCCTTAAAATAAGGCGCAAAATTAGTTCCATTTCCAAACGAGTCTTATCTTTCGTTGACCAAACTCTAAGTGGGCGGGGCTAAAAATACTGGCATTTATGTAGTTATGCAACACAAAGCGACTCAACACTGGTTTCATAGTAGCGACCATAATTTGTATATTCATACATATGTTCTATACTTAAACGAAAAAATATTTTATACTTATGAATGATACGTCATCTATGCATCTTTTTGCCTACTTTGCGTTTTTTGACACCATTTGACTACACAGGACGTCATTTCTAATAAACTTTTCATTAAAATGCAAATTGCAATTACAATAAAGAACGCTAACATCTGTCTGAATTAAATGCTGTGCGGGTTGTAATTTTTAGCCCCGTGGTGCTATTATTTAAGCAATATTTTGTTTCCAATTACACTTCCATAGATTTTAGTTCGCTGCCTATACCCTTCTCTGTTCCCCTGACAAGGTGTATGTTAAATTTCATCGTGATCGGTTCAATAGTTAAGACGTAAGGGCGTAACAAACAAACTTACTTTCACATTTATAATATTAGTAAGGATAGTATGGATAAGACTTACCCTCATTATACGGGTAAAGCGCCATAACCAGGTTAAGGCATAGTTTGAACAAGTCATCAGTCCACGGAACCCTCGAGTGGCGTTGGTTGAACAGCTCTTGCGGCGGGCTGGACAGCGAAATGAACCCTAAATACAGCATCGCGTGTTTCTCTATCACCTTCTTGACGGACTCGGAACCTTGCTCGTAGATCTTCAGAACTGATTTTATGGTTGTATCGCGGACTTCTTCGTTTTCATTCACTGCAAATTGAAACTTGTTAAATATAAGCGAGGTATTATAACTTAGCGCCCCAATAGTAAATAAATAAATGCTTGGGCAATTTCACACAGCGCCATCTACCCCAAACTAAGCAAAGCTTCTAATATGGGTCGAAGACAATAGAACCCAGAAATTAAAATTCATGATTTCAATTTCTGTCCGGCCGGGAATCGAACCCGGGACTTCTTGCGTGATAGACAGGCAAGTTGACCACTGCACCACTCAGTTTGTCATGGCGCCACTTTTTCTGTTTTACAATGTTTTTGGAAATTGAGCCTTATATTAAAGCTTAATAAATCCAGATCCAGTTGACGCACTCGACTTGAAACAGATAAGAACTAAAAAACAGCAGGTAAAATGTAAACAAACACTAAATGTAAAAATCTACTAATCAGAAATTGTCATTTCGTAAACAAGAAAACTTGCTAAACGAGAATAAAATTAAATAACATATCGATACAGCCCTCGCAGATTAAGAATGGGATTGGCAATTCGGTTAATCGCGCTTGCCACAATAAGTATGACACAGAGAGCGTTATAAGTTTGGTGATATGGTGTGCGAGCGAGAAGTGAACATGTACGATGCCATTTTCAATCCCATTCTTTACCTGGAGCCCTACCGGCTAACTTTTCGAATTTCGACGGGTCTGCCGAGCTTCAACTTAAAACAGAGAAATCAAAGTAAGGAATTTCGTATTGTACTATTAATTGTCGAAGTTATTTAGAAGATATCGATGTTTATGTGACATCATAAATTGGGGTTCGCTATTTTGGCCCGACTGGGGCTCGATTTAGCTGTTTTAATTTGAAGCCCAGCAGAATTTTCGAAGTTCGATGCGTTAGCCGGTACGGCCCCTGCGCGGGTTATAAGTACTTACAAACATGACACACCAACGCTGCGACATATTTGTGAGCACGCGGCGGTCTCATTAGGCACAATTCTTCTAAAATCTCTAACGATAGGTACGTTACTTTCTCTTCCGTAACCAAATGTTTAAGATAATCTACAGCTTCCTCTGTAATCACAGGCGCTTCTGAGTATATCTTCCTGAGCAAAATGTCTCTACTGTTCTCCATCACAGGGTCCCCTCTCTCACAAATATGTGTTATCAGCGCGCAAAGAAGCTGATTGTAATTCTGATCGTGTTTCTCGTGCAGTTTCGGCTGCAACGTAACCGGATGCCTGTTAAAACCCTGCATGAACGCGTATTCTTCAAACAGCCATGATAAAGCCAAGTCTATCCGGCTCATAGGATCTTCCAGAATGTAATTCTGCACCAACTCTCGTATCTCTGGCGTGTAACTTGATGCAAATATTGTTATGAATTTCTCTCGTATTTGAGAGACGCCACCGATCGCGCTTTCCTTTTCTGCCATCAAAATTCGATGGACAGATTGTATCAACAACCTTTCCTTTATTTCTTTAGGTATCGGACGAGTTAGCTCTTGAAGTTTGAGCAGTTTAACTTTTTGCTTCAGCTTGGGAACTGTAGGAGTAGGGGGAGCTATTGGCTTTTCCTTCTCTTTGGTTTTTCTTTCCTCTTCTTTAATGTGTTTTTGTCTCGTTTCCTCCATAAGCTTAGTTACGGCATCTTCTACTTGTCTGTCTGCTTTGGTAGATTCTTGCAGCTTGGCTACAGCGTTTTTAAGTGTCATTTTTTCGTCGTCGTCTCTAAGGAGAGGTATTTTCGCTGGAACGTCAGCTAATGTTTGTTGGGGAGGCGGTGGCGGCATTACGGGGGCTACAAACGGTTCATCTTTGATCAGAGCTAACATCATTTTCGCTAAATTCTTCTTTTGCGCTTTGCTCCCAGCATTTGGAATAGGTTTGTACAAATTAACAAAATTAGCGGGCATTTCCGTTGGAAGGCAATTAACTAAAGTCGATGTGACGAGACCGACAACATTTTCAACGATGTTCAGTCCGTCCAGGATGCTGTCTTCAGTGACAATAGGTAAAGTAGTGACAGTAGGTAAAGTAGGGACACTCGTTTTAGGAACACCTTGGCTACTGTCGTCTTCGAGCATTGGAAAGTCGCTACGACTGTTACTATCACTTCCTTGGCTGTTGCTTTGGGGTGAATCAACTCTAATTCTTTTAGCTGGTGTGTCGCCATTCTTAATCTCCCCTATTCTTTTATTTCTCCTCTCTTTTGGAACCACTTTATTTATCTCCTGGGTTGTCATTCCAATGTCCATCAATAGTTGAGTGAGCTGTGGCGTCATATCGCTTGACGAGGGGTGTTTTATCAAGTTTATAAGTAACATTTTCAAGTGTTTTCTGACTGAGTTCACTTGCGATTGTGACAGAGTCGGTGGCAGCGTAGTGTGCAAGTCGCCTAAAGCTTGTATGACTCGAGGCATAAATTTAGGTCTGAACTTGGCCAGAAGGCATAGTGTTGTCATACAAGCCATCAAGTTAACACTAGAAATATGTTGAGAATTGTGGAACTTTACTAGTAATTCGAAGATGTGCCTGTAACAAATGAACATAATGTTGATATTTGAAAACTTGCCGTCATATTTTCGATACTTGTTCTAGTGGATATAGAGAAAATGTCACACATGTGATTTATTTAATTAGACACTGCACTGCAGATGTTAATTTGTCTTCTGCAGTGCTATCATCATCATCATCATCATCATATCAGCCGCACGACACCCACTGCTGGGTATAGGCCTCCCCTAAGGATCTCCACGACGATCGGTCCTGCGCTGCCCGCAGCATCTGCTGGCTGCAGTGCTATATATACTCGTAATAAATTCTAAAAAGTTTGATGGACACTCTGATTATATCTATACCTATGAAATGAAGAGATGTGCTATTGGGAATAAACTAGTAACTTACTCCGATTCTTCCTCCAGTGCCCTTCTGTTAATAAAGGGTAGGTGCCCGGGCAGATCGTCGAGACTGAACTCAGTATCAGATCCATCGCTGTGGCTCTGAAGAAGTACTACTTCCTCCAGGAATTTGATGGAGTGTGTGCGGATGCCTTCATTGTCACTATCTATCATGTTGAGCACCATGAGCTAAAAGTAAGTATGATAATTATTTCAGATTTTTTTTTCTGAAAATGTCGTGTGCATGTTGTACTTTCTTGATACTGTCTGTATGTTTATATTGCCATGTTTTGATATAAAATTAAAACACTATAAAAATTATTGGAAAATATATTTTTCCAATAATTATATAAATAAGACGCATCCTCTTTGTTCATAATAAATAAATAAATAATAATAATTCCCGTAGTCCCCCACCTTTGTCCATAGATGTTTTTTTTCTATATAGAAAAAAATACTTTTTGTCCTGATATCCCCCAGTCAGTGGTGGGCAACGGGAATAGACCGTCCATACTCTATTTAGCAATGTTCACTTGTGGGGGGGGGGGACAAACAGTGGGGGACAGCGGGAATACACGAAAAATAATGCTTGATATTATTTTTTCCTTAAATATAAATCAACTTTAATCATTATCATTTGGAACTTTTTATATTTTTTTATAATACAAAATAAAATAATATACTAGAAAAAATACGACTCGCACTAGATTATTTATTACTGTTTTTTTTCTAGTACTTACTTATATTAATTTAATTTGAATAAAAATAGCATTGTGAATGCAAAATTCACAAATTTCACAAGTTTTAAAGAATCAACAACAGAAGTTTCAAATGATTGTTGGTAATCACTATAATGAAGTGACGACAGAGACTTTCTTTACCTTTATCTGAGTTAGATACTCCCAAACATACTGCGTTTCAGACAATTCGGCCGTGTCCCTACACAGCCACAGCAGTGTGTTTCTGTACGCAATACTGGCGGCTTGTATTGCCCGTTTCTGCACGGCCACCACTGTATCTGCTATAAACAGCTGTAGTTGCCCAATCACCTTCGGTAGGTATTGAGGGTGAAGCTTACTAGAAAATAAAACATAGTTAATAAGCATATAAATCCAATATGAACAAATTGGTTATGCTACCCCATTGAATTAGTTGGAGAGTATTTGAATGATAAAATAAATGCCTAAAGATATACATTAATATAGTACTTAAAATAATAGAAAAATATTATACTAATACACTTAACAATTAAATTAAATTAAATTGAATAATTTTCATTTCAGATAAACTACATCCATATGTGTTAGTAGTTAACCTTAATATTAATACTATTGTTAGTAATTTAATTTATGATGAAAATTAATATTATTGTGCAAAGACTGGCAATTACAAGAAAGGGTGGAAGTGGTAGGAATCACAATACCTACTAATATTATATATTATTGTGACTTATAATATGTGACCATACACAGTTCAAACAAAACTATGTATATTTTGATATTATAATAATTGTAAATTGTTTTTAATAAGACGTCCTCTCCTACTTCAATTGCTATACCCTACTGGGTCTATTGTGTTCTCTTTCTATAAAATTACCACCTATGTATTTACTTTATGGTATGCAATAACATCCATTTATGGTATGCATATTCTCGGAGGAGCTCGGTGGCACAGAATATATACTCTAACGTCGGTGGCGCAGTGGTTTAGCGCCTGGCCCAGCGATTGCGGAGGTTAATCAACGTTCGCAAGGGTCGGTCATTGGATGGGTGACCAAAAAATCTCAAGCTTTTTTTTACAAAAAATTATTATAAATTTTTAGATTCATTTTCCAACAAATATTTAATAATTCAAAATTTTATCTAATTACTAATTATCAAAGTACTTTCAATAAAACCACACTAGTTAGTATCCGTGTTAGTTAGTAGTGTTTTATTCTATTAATTTTACAGATTAAAATATGTCATTTTGTATCACTCTAAAGTTGGTCACCTTCTGTTGTACATTGTTGTGTTCAGTTCAGTGCCTGTTTTGATCTTAATCAGCTTTGCAGATTGAATTTTCTGAACAGAGTAAACATTTTGGGTATGGTTTGTCATAGACTACAGGATCCTATACTGTATTTTTATGTATTGAATCACCTAAAACCCACCTGATCTCCTCGACAAAGCTTATTATTTGTTTCTTGACTTCGTTAGACTTATCACTAACGTTACTTAATATATTTTCCATATATACAGGGAGCATTTGTGATGCAGAATGCAGCAAGAATTCTATTATTTTTCTCAGCAAGCTCGCCTTCTTGTTTCCTTCTGCCATACCAGCTTCGTTTATCCATTGTATTAGCTGAAATAAAACGGGGAAAATAAAAGACGTTTTATTAGATTACGATTTATTAACTCGATAAACATAAAATTTGATTTTCTACAAAGATTTAAATCCTTGTTTTTCTATCATGAACAAGCCAATGCATTTGGCTGCCAGAAAAACCAACCTGATTTTGAGCCGTTATTTTTGATGTTTGAAGTTGTTTGCTAGACATCGTGGATTATTATACGATGAACATCAGATATTTAACTAAATTTCATGAAAGTTTCATGGCAAAATCCAAAAAAACTGAAAACCAATTATGAATTTACATTCATCACGCCTCACGCGTTTTGTTACCGACTGAACTATCAGTGTCAATGTCAGTCAACAATGTATGTCAACTGTTGTGACTGACATGACAATGACAGCTATGGCTGCGGTCCGGTCCGCATAGCAATAATTTCGATAATGGGGTTGCGTTCCGAACCTACGCTCCGAGTGTAACCAAATCCTCTACGGGCGGCGCGCGGCGGGCGCAGCGCGGCGAGCGGGGCGTTCAAACATTAGAGCGCGACGTTCGGTTGACACAACTTTCCTTTTACAAACGTCAGAGCGTTGCAACTTTTTAACCATCAAAATCGGTGGTTGTAAAACGCCCTGAAGTTTGTCTATAGAAAAAAATGTCACTGTCATTTGACATTATTTTGTGTTTTGATGTTTTTGTGTCTAATTATTTAAATTATAATGGTAGATCCTCAAAAAACTGATTTTATTTGATAAAGAATAAAGGAAAGTTTTAATTATTATTATTACAAATGGAAAACGAAGACTTTGTTGTACTATTTAATGACATTAAAGTTCTTGGTCGTTCCGAACCTTAGAATGAGTTAAAATCAATCAAACATCCGCACTTTAAGCCACTGAACGCAACCGTTGACAACGCTCAAGCGCGGTCCACGTTCGATATCGTGCTTAAATTGACAAAATCGAAAAATGACAGTTGATGAATGCGGAATTGCGAACCTTTTTTTTAAACTCAAATACAAGATGGAATGATTGTTAGAAACTATTTTTGCTCTCTAAAGCGACATCCAACATTTTTTTTTATCTTTTTACATCAGCCACCTTTTTCGTTATGCTCAAAATTAATAATAACAAAATACTAACCAATATAATTCTCTATCTTTTTGTTGTGAAGTGAGGAAAAGCTCCTTCTGTATCGAACTCTATCATTTTTTGATGTTTTTTTTAACGAAATAAAATTCTGACACTCGATTCGTTTGACAGTCAGTTAAAACTTTTGACAGTGTGTTCACAGTGATTACGCTCCGAGGCATGGGGCCCTATTTTTGAATCGCTCGTCTGGCATCGAGCGTTTTTTTTCTACTTATTTTCGTTCGACATTTGACTCAAATGTATGGAGGTCGAGTCAAATGTCGAACGAAAATCAGTAGAAACAAGCGCTCGACGCCAGACGAGCGATTCAAAAATAGGGCCCATGGCAGGCATCCGTCACTCGCTCAATGCCACGCGATATATACCTACCGCTCGGCGTATCATCCACGATACAACTGGCAGAGTGCCGCGCGCCCGCCTGAGCGCGACCACCGCACGTTTCCCGCGCTTACTCGTCCATTTTTTTCATAATATAGTATAAAGTGGTAAGAAGAACGCTTGTCTACTTTACTTATAGGTAGGAAGGTACCTAGTTTATATACTTATAGTCCGTTTATTCTAAGTTAGGTACTTGTCTTAAATATTTGGTACCTAAACAATCTTCACCCAACTATTTATTGAAATAATAATTACTTACCTACTTACGAAATAAAGTTAATTATCATGATAATTTAAATTCGTAAGAAAGCATAACTTTATCACAAAGACAAACGATAATCTTTTTCGTGATTTAAATGTAAAAGGTAGGTAGGTACGTACCTATATAATAAGCCTCGGCACGGATTTAAACGCTCAAACTAAATCTTCACTCAAAACTCTTCGTGCGCGAGTCCGACTCGTACTTGGCCGGTTTTTAATATTATCATAGATTAAGAAAATACTTACCTTTAAAAATTCGCTAAAATAGGTAGGTACTTAGTTTAGCAGGTACCTACTAACCAGGGTAACAGGGTAACCTAGGTACCAGAAGAGCTAGATAGTACGATAGTAGATTTAATAGTTTTTACTTGACAAAAGATAAGTTCTATCTGCCTAGTTCTTTTAGGAGACAAATAGCATTATCGCTATCTTTTTATTTTAAACATTTAGCAAATAATCTGGCTAGTAAAACAACTGCTTCTATTGAGCAGTCAACTATTGACATTAGTTATTCAACTTTGGAATCTGTTCCAAATAAAAATAATTGTAACATTTTACTTAGTCCAAGTAATAATATTTTTTCTCATTTAAATTACCATCTAAGACAATAGAGGCGTCCTCTAGCCCTGAATTATGTCAGATATGTAGGTTGAGGGTAGGCAGGAGAAATGAATAAATCAGTCTAAGCTCGACCACCGTGTTTGATTGCCGTGCCTCCGATCATGACATGGCGCAGCCGAATATAGTTGAAAGTCGAACGATGGAAGCGGTATTGCAACCGCCGCGGCCGTTCATTTTTGAAAATAATTTAACCAACATTACCTCGGGAAATTTGTGTACGGAGTGGGAAAAATGGAAAAAAGCATTTATTGTGTACTATGAAGCATGTGAATTGTCAAAAAAGGATCCCAAAGTGCAAGTAAATATTTTATTACACGTGATTGGAGATAAATGTCGCGAAGTATACGACCAGTTTCAAGAAAATTTTACGGGCGTGAAGCAATTATTGAACAGATTTGATGCATTTTTTGTACCGAAAAAGAATTTGGCGGTGGAAAGACAAAAATTTTTTAAAAGAGATCAACGAGAAGTGGAGTCTGTGGAACAATACGTTTTTGAATTGAACAAAATAGCTGCAAAATGTGATTTTAAGGACTTAAAGGATGATCTCGTGTGCAGTAGATTGATATGCGGAATAAAAGACGTGGCACTGTCGGAACGATTATTACGTGAACCAGACATCAAATTATCGAAAGCTTTAGACATCTGCAGTTTGGCCGAAATGTCACATATGCAAGCATTAAACATCAAATCAGAAAATAACAATCAGCATATTCACGAGATAAATCGAACTTCGGAACATTCGGAAGAAAACGTAAATGACCTACATTTGATCAAACGACGTTATGCAAACGAGCGAGCATCGATGTCACTGCGAAGGTCAAGCGCCGCCCCGCCCGCCGCCGGCGCCGCGCCCCGGGACTACCAACAAGCGAGCAGTTCGCACGGGATGCGCGCGAGTCATGCGACAGCCACCAAGTCATCGGATCGCCGTATTGTTTACCAAAACTCGAATGCATTTAACCATTACCGTAAGCCAGAGCAGCGCGTTGTGGACAGTACATCATGTAGAAATTGTGGTTATGTTCATAGGAGGTATGAATGCACGGCATATGGACAAAGGTGTAACAAGTGCAATCGTTTTAACCATTTTGCGAGGATGTGTCGGTCGGGCCGTGTGTATGCGGTGGAGGAGGATTCCACCGATCAGGTAATACATCAAATTAATAATCATAGTTCAAAGGATGATTGGCTAGTTGATTTATGCATAAATAATGTTAAAGTCAGTTTTAAGCTGGATACTGGAGCTGATGTAAATGTATTACCAAAAAGTTTTTTACAAAAAATCGGTTTATCAGAAAGAGATCTTACTTGTTCATCTGTGAAACTACGGGGCTATCCAGGTAATAGCATTCCAGTCATAGGGAAGTGTTATTTGAAAACGTCATACAAAAATAATATACATTTTATTAAATTTATTATTGTTGATGTATCATCACAACCCGTGCTAGGTAGGCAATCTTGTGAAGAGTTGCAATTAATAAAAAGAATCATGACGGTTAGTGCAAAAAATAGTAGTGATACAATTTTGGATGAGTTTTCAGACGTATTTACAGGTATGGGCTGCCTTCCCGGTGAGTACGAAATACAGTTAAGGGACGATGTACAGCCAGTCATTCACGCACCTAGAAAGTTACCTATAGCCTTAAGAGATCAAGTAAAAAATAAATTATTAGAAATGCAGCGTGATGGTATAATTGCAAAGGTTGAGGGCCCAACAGATTGGGTAAATAGTATGTTAGTAGTAAAGAAACCTAATGGAGATTTACGTATTTGCCTTGATCCCCGTGACCTCAACAAAGCGATTAAGCGAGAACATTTTAAATTACCTTCTTTTGAGGAAATTACAGCTAATCTTTCAGGATCAAAATATTTTAGCACTTTAGATGCTAAACAAGGGTTTTGGCAGGTTAAGTTACATTCTACTGACTTGTGTACATTCAATACAGTTTTTGGCCGATTTAAATTTTTACGAATGCCATACGGTATAACTTCAGCTTCTGAAATTTTTCATAAACGTTTATACGAACATTTTGATGATATAGAAGGGGTAGTTTTATTTGTAGACGATTTATTGATTCACGGTCCTACTAAGAAAATACATGATGAGCGATTAAGGTTGGTATTAAAAAGATGTCGAGAAATAAATATAAAACTTAATAGGGAAAAGTGCAAGATCGGCCTGACTGAAATAAAGTATCTAGGCCATAAGATAACAAAAAATGGCATTTATCCTGATGACTCGCATTTACTAGCTATAAAAAACATTCCAAGACCGCAATGTGTTAAGGACGTTGAAAGGTTTCTAGGTATGGTAACATATGTAAGTACTTTTATACCGAATTTATCAGATAAAACATTTTTATTGCGTGAATTACTAAAAAAAGACGTGGAATGGCATTGGGACGAAAATCACGAACGATGTTTTAATAACATCAAACAGTTTTTAATAAGCCCGCCAATATTGCAATATTATGATTTAAATAAACCTATTGTTATATCTGTCGACGCAAGCAAAAACGGGTTGGGCGCGTGTCTAATGCAAAATAATTTGCCGGTTTGTTATGCGTCAAAGTCACTAACAAAGACAGAACAATCGTACGCGCAAATTGAGAAGGAACTGTATGCGTGCGTATTTGCTTGTGAGAGGTTCTATACTTATATATACGGCCGTTCGGATATAACTATCGAAACCGATCATAAGCCGTTAGTCAGTATTATAAACAAACCTTTAGCGAGTGCACCCGCGCGATTACAGCGATTGTTAATGCGATTGCAACCTTACTCTTTTAAACTCGTATACAAACCGGGTAAGTATTTGTACATTGCAGATACTTTGTCACGTGCAGTCGCCCCCGGTGTGTGTGTAAATAACCAACCGCGAGATCATCTCGATGCGCAGGCGCAGGTATGTGCGCTAACGGCGGCAAATCCATTGTCTGATTCGCATTTTGTTGAAATACAAAAATGTACTAAACAGGATGATGAACTACAGGAGTTAATGAAGGTAATAAAACAGGGTTGGCCTATTGAAAAATCAAAAGTAAAGGATAAAATTAAGTGTTATTGGGACAGTCGAGATGAACTGACGGTTAATTTTGGTATTATTTGGAAAGGTAATAGGGTTGTCATTCCGAAATGTATGCGAAAAGAAATGATAAAAAATATTCACATAGGACATCTTGGTATAGAAAAATGTAAATTAAGGGCCCGTGAGATAATGTTTTGGCCGAATATGAATTCACAGTTACAGGATTATTTGTCGCAATGTCAAGCTTGTTTGACATATAAAAAACAAAACACAAAAGAGACGTTAATACCTCATGATATCCCAAATAGGGCCTGGTCTAAGGTGGGAGTGGATATTTTTCACTTTGGAAATAAATCTTTTCTAATAGTGATAGACTATTTTAGTAAATACATTGAAATTTCTAAATTAAATTCGTTAACGTCCCAAAATGTTATTAAAAAACTTAAACTTATTTTTAGTCGGCAGGGAATTCCTGAAATTATAATATCTGATAATGGTCCAGAATTTTCTTCTAATACTTTTTATGAATTCTCCCAGCAGTGGAAGTTTCAACATGTGACGTCATCTCCTAGGTACCCCCAATCAAATGGCCAGGTGGAACGGGCGGTACAAATCATAAAAAACATGATGAAAAAAACAACCTATGATAATTCCGATTTTGATATGGCTATGTTAGAATATTTAAATACTCCAATCAGTAACGATATAGGTTCCCCGGCGGAATTATTATATAATAGGAAATTGCGTAGTATACTTCCCTGCAAACCGTCTTTGTTTACGCCTAAAATTAAACAAAATACCAAACATAAGTTAAATGTTCGCCAACAGCAGGTCAAATATTATTATAACAAAGGGGCGAAAAATTTAAGACCTTTATGTAAGGGCCAAAAAGTCAGGGTCAGAATGAACAATGATTGGATACCAGGAAAAGTAGTTGGTTTCAAAGGCCCTCGTTCTTATTTGGTTACAATCTATCATACAGGAAACACTCTTAGACGAAATAGGAAGCATTTGTTAATAGATAATAGCCCCGGTGAGCCACCGATGCACAGGTATGATGACGATTTCGTCCAGAATGAAACCATCAGCTCCAGCATTCCTGCACAACAGCCACAAAATGACACCACTAGTGGTTCTAATTATTATCGTACTCGTTTTGGCAGGACAGTTCGACCTCCTGATCGGTGGGGTTACCCCACTACTGCGGCGACCGACCCGACGCAGTGAGTTATAAAATAAAATAAATAAAAATGTCAATTAGATTAAGGTATAAGTAAAATAATAAAATAAAATTATATAAAAATATGCATGTGTAAATTAGATTTATAAATAAAATAATAATTGTATGTTATTAAATTATACATAACTAAATAATAAACAAATAACAATAATGATTTCTTAATTATATTAATTGGTATGTTTACTATTGTCGAATAGTTTAACAAAATGTTAGATAAATATAAAATGAAGATGGCAAATTATAATGTTATTATAAGGTAGCTCTGTACGTACTTCTACATAAGCCATGCTAATTTTTACCAAGCATAAAAATATTATACATTGTGATTGTGATACACACATAAATAAAATAAAATAATTATAATTATAATAGGAATGTAAAAAAAAAAAAAAAAAAAAAAAAATTGATAATAATAATGCATGCATGTTAGTAATTTTTGTAAGTAGGTATTCAGTTTTTAGTTTTGTTTTTGTTTTGTAAAAGGGGATTGTCAGATATGTAGGTTGAGGGTAGGCAGGAGAAATGAATAAATCAGTCTAAGCTCGACCACCGTGTTTGATTGCCGTGCCTCCGATCATGACAAATTAACAATAGAAAAGCCAAAGTCTTTAAGAACTGTACATCAGAATATACAAGGCTTTTCTTGCAAAGATTTAGAAATAAGCTTATTCATAAACTCTGAAAATATTGATGTGTTATGTGTTACTGAGCATTGGTTGAAAAAGCACGAATTACTTTTAAGTTTAGATAATTATAAAGTTGCTAGCTCGTTTAGTAGGAAATCTGCTATAAGGGGGGTTCACTTATTATTCTACTCAATAGTTCCCTCTCAATAAAATTGAACGAACTATTGAGTTGTCTTGTGTGGAACTTGATCAAATAATTATTGTATGCGTATATAGACCCCCCACCGCGAATTACTCTGAGTTTGAGTCCACTATGGAGGAAGTCTTGAAAATAACTTGTAGGAAGAATAAAAAAGTCGCGATTTGTGGAGATTTTAACGTCGACATTTTAGACCCTAAATTAGCCAAACTGTCGAGTAGGTTCATAAACCTATTTAAATCATTTAATTTAATACATATTTTTAATGAACCAACGCGTATCACACCCACATCGGCAACCTGCTTAGATAATATTTTCTGTAACTGTAATGTCATTGAAAAATCAATTTTGAATTGTATTAAATCCGACCATAGTGGACAATTAGCCTCCATTGAGCACCATCATGTTCCGCCTAAACGGGAAATAATGTGTAGGCCAATAAAGAAACACTGTATTGAAAAATTCAGAACCAATGTCACAAGTAAAATTGAAACATTACCAGAACCAAATTTTGAAGCCAATAACTTATATAATCATTTATTTAGCATAGTTAAAACTGAATTTAGTGAAACTTTCAAACAAAAAGTCATCAAATGTAATGATAGTACGAAATTTAGTGACTGGGCCACACCCGGAATATATAAAAGCAGAAGGAAATTATACGAACTTTATGCAGAGAAAGCTACTTCTTGTGATCCTAACTTCATTGAATTTGTCAAGAAGTATTCACAAACATTCAGAGAAGTTTGTATCCTAGCAAAGTCCAAGTACTTTGCAAATAAAATAAAATTAGCTGATAACAAAATTAAAGCTACGGTGCCTACTGCCATGTCTTAGCGCAGTATTATAACATTCTTACCATGCTAATGTTTCCGTTGGAAGTTTTGTGACGTCATCGTTCAATCGTTCACTTAAACCGTACCACGACGTGTCTTTTGACAGCTAGCATTATTGTTTTTGTGTCAAATATTGAGAAATTTTGCAGTCTTAAAAAAGTTGCTTTTTCTCGACGGAAACAAAACTATTTTGAGTTATTTTATTTAGAAATTGGAAATTGCGTCATAAACAGTAAGTGAAACGTTTTTATACATATTGTTCTTCATTGTGAATGTAATATTATAGTTATTATGTTTCATTTCTATTTGATAACAAATACTTGTTTTCGGAGGAGCTCGGTGGCGCAGTGGTTTAGCGCCTGGCCCAGCGATTGCGGAAGTTAAGCAACGTTCGCAAGGGTCAGTCATGGGATGGCTGACCAAAAATTTATTATCACGAGCTCCTCCGTGCTTCGGAAGGCACGTTAAGCCGTTGGTCCCGGCTGCATTTGCAGTCGTTAAGGTATTTTTATTTCTCTACTAAATCTTCTATTCTACTTTACTGACGCTGTTTTTTACTCAATCAGTAACTGGTTTATCGAGCAGTATTAATTTTAGGTTGCAAACTACAGTCAAAATATGGAAAAAAATTGTTCAACCATATCCTATTTCAGGTTGGAGCTTTATGGCAAAAACTTTCATTTCTGGCGTCCTGAATGTCCTGATGGTGATGATGAAGATCCAACAATGCAGCTACCATCAGAAGAAACTTATTTGGATATTAATAGCCACACAACTCTACCACCTCTAATAAGACTATGATAAGCATTATTTTTCTTAGTAAGTAGGTACCTAATCATAGGAATATTTTATTTCTATAAAAAATGTGACAGACCTCTTAATGCAATAAAATACTTGTTTATAATATTGTAATCAGTTTTTATTTACAATCCCTTCTTTAAAGTTACACAACATGACACATATTGAAAATATTTTTGATGCTAAGGGCACATAAAAATGGTTAATAGTAGTTTATGATACAAGGTTGGTAAGGAGGTTTTTAAAACGAGTTGACGTTTTATAAGCA
Organism: Agriphila straminella; assembly: GCA_950108535.1. Taxonomy (NCBI): domain Eukaryota; kingdom Metazoa; phylum Arthropoda; class Insecta; order Lepidoptera; family Crambidae; genus Agriphila; species Agriphila straminella. The sequence goes on along the minus strand of OX467321.1, from coordinate 890,608 downwards.
CGAGCCGTAGGCGAGGGTTTATAATCGTCACGAGTTTTAAAAAACCTTAACAACCGTGTGCCATACTACGTTTTTCAATACATTTGCGAGAAAACATTATAGGTACTGCTGAAATTGTAATCTATGTCATATAATAAAACTGTAAATTCTAAATATTTGTGCGCGAATTACGCAAAAACCGCTAAACGAATTTTGATGAATTTTTCACAATTTAGTAGATTGTGGTCCAACTTAAAAACTAAGCTATGTTTCATCAAATTCGGGTGGGTGGAACCAGAGAAACAGCTTGAACTCTCCGTAGTACTAGCTTTCATACACTAAAGGGGTCATTTTAAACTGGTTGCAATATTTTTCTACTGTCCACGCGGATGAAGTCGCGGGCGGAAGCTAGTAGAAATTAAAAAAAACGTTCGTAAACAAAAACGCACGGCGCCGGCGTGCGGTAAAATCAACTTTCCGCACGCTGTACTACTCCGTAAACAAAAACGCACGGCGTGCGGTAAAATCAACTTTCCGCACGCTCAACTGTCATCGTAAACTTACATTTTCGAGCAATTGTATTGAAAAATTATTTTGCAATATCAAATATGTTTTAGTTAACCCAATAAGCCTTTCGATATGTACCCTTTAACAAGCCAATTTCTGGTCTGCAAGTAAAAGGCAAAGCTCAGTTGAGAATATTCTTAGTAACTATATGTGGAGTTTGAGTTTCTTGGTTTGTTTTATTTTCTAATGAAAGTGGAGTAGGAACAGTAGTATTCATCTCAGATTCAACCACATGAGATACATTACTGTCCATGCAGCATGCACACACTGCTATCTTTTACAAGCGGCACTATGTCCTCACAGCACTGAGATGTTGACGGCATCTGCATTTCAAAAAGCTGTTTCTTTCTGAGATTCCAGGACCCGGGACTCTAATCTATCTTTCTTGCAACTGCCTTTTCTGAAACCGGTTGTATATTCCATTGAAAAGTAGATGGAACAGCATTTTTCTTAAGGTATTTACGTTGATGATCCACACCTAGAACAAAAAATTATGTCAACATTATTATTGTTCCAAAAAAGAATTTCTATTATAACTGATCTTTCAAAATATATACTTTTTGGTATTTCATTATTAATTTAAACAGCTTACCTGTATATTTACTGCTTTTTTCATAGTCATTGTCCACAAAATGTTTTGAACATAACCTCTAACTAGGCTTCGGAATTAAATTGACACGGCGTATGGCTTTAACCAACGCCGACGAATATTTTTATCTTTGGGAATATGATGTACTCCAATTTCAGAGCATTTTGGTACAATACAGCGAGTCATAATATTATTTGGAATTGTTTTCTTCCATACACCATATAAAATTATTATGTTTTGGGAACTAGCTATGCTAGCGCCACTTTGACAGTTGCCAACCCCTTGTTTTGGCAATCTACTTTCCTCTTGGAAGTAATTTCTGCCAGTGTCAAGTGTAGATAGCAAATAAGCCGTAGTGATGGCTAGCAGGGAATAGACAATTTCGCAACATCATTCGTTCTTTGGCAGGAATAAAGTATTATTACTTTGTGCAGGTTGTGGTACGAATTTGAATAATCTTATTGTAAGCTTATAACAAAACGTTCATAAAACATGATGGTTTTCTAAAAGGTGATGGTAAGCCCCCTGGAATATTATTAACAAAGAAACGGGCAAATCAAAATCCAATATAAATTCCTTCTGTTTAAAAACTGGTGATCAAACTTTCGAATCTGACAATGAGGTTGCTAAAGTTTTTGAAGATTTCTGTGCTAGAATACCTGTAGAAACTACCAGTACTCTTAGTGCTAGTCCCAACATCGCTGTCTCCCTTCTGGAGTCTAGTGTTGACAAGTGCAATGAAAGTTTTTCTTTTAAATATATAAATAGTGCAGATATCATTAAAGCTTTTAAAACAATTAATGTTAAAAAAACAGAAGATCTTTGGGGCATGTCAACAAGCATTATTAAATCAATAATTGATAAACTAGCCCCCTACTTGGCTTTTATTTTTAACAAATGTATTGACGAGGGGGTCTTTCCTGACTTAATGAAAAATAGTAAATTGATTCCTCTTTTTAAATCTGGGGATAAAAGTGACCCAGCTAACTTTAGGCCAATATCTATACTACCAGCACTTAGTAAAATATTTGAAAAAATTATATATTCCCAATTATTAGATTACTTTACATACAATAATATACTTCATAAAAACCAGTTTGGATTTTCCAAGGGTAAAAGTACTACTGATGCTGGAATTGCACTTCTCAAACATATTCTTGACGCTTGGGAAGAAAAGCAGGATGTAATTGGCATTTTCTGTGACCTTTCTAAGGCATTCGATTGCGTTGATCACCAAACACTATTAAAGAAGCTAGAACATTATGGTGTCTCTGATAAGTCGGTTAGTCTTATGAAATCGTATTTGTACAATAGAACTCAGAAAGTAGTAATTAATAGAACTGAATCTACTGGAGCCCCCATCAATATGGGTGTGCCACAGGGATCAATATTGGGCCCATTGCTGTTTCTAATTTATATAAATGACCTTCCCAACTACGCGAGTAATTTATGTGAGACTGTACTATTTGCGGATGATACTTCTTTAGTTTTCAAAGTAAATAGAGGTAATAACTGTTCGGACGAAGTAAATAGTGCCCTCTCTAAAGTTTCACACTGGTTTAATAGTAATAATTTAGCACTTAACCCCAAAAAAACTAAATGTGTAAAATTTTCTTTACCTAATGTTGAGCAGACAAAATTAAATATTAAATTGAATGACGATAAAGTAGACTTTACTGAGAGTACAAAATTTCTAGGTATTACACTAGATTCTCGATTGCAATGGGATCCACATATTGAAGCCTTGTCAAGTAGACTTAGTTCAGCGGCATTCGCTGTTAAGAAAATAAGGCTTTTAACTGATATTGAAACGGCAAGGTTAGTATACTTTAGTTATTTTCATAGTGTAATGTCTTATGGACTGCTATTGTGGGGCTCAGCTGCCAGTTTTGAAAATATTTTTGTACTCCAAAAAAGAGCTGTTCGCGCCATATACAATCTACGGCGGAGAGATACCTTGAGAGAATTGTTCAAAGAAATAAATATTTTAACTTTGGCAGGCCAATATATTTACGAAAATTTAGTTTATGTAAGGAAACACTATGATTCATTTGATAAGAACAGCAACATTCACCAGTTTAATACAAGAAATAAAGATAAACTTGCCGTTCCAAGATTTAGGCTTGCAAAAACGAGAGGTTCATTTATGGGGAAAGGCATAGCCTTTATTAATAAAGTTCCACAACAAGTGATTGATCTTCCTTTGCATGAATTTAAAAACCATGTTAAAAAAACGCTCATGGGTAAAGGTTATTATAAAGTTGACGATTATCTTAAAGATCAAAATGCGTGGAAATGATGTAACACATAACTTGCTAATATAAGAACTTTGTTGAAGTAATATAATAAGTCTATGTTGTTGCCAATAATCATGTCACCCTGTTGTAATTATCTGGTAACGATATATTCAAGTTTGTAAATATCGTTACTTATGGCTGTTACAGCTGATAAGTTTCTTGCGCCCGTTCTTCTTGTCAGCTAAAAAAGTCTGGAACGGGTGGTAGAAAAATATAGACGATTCAAAAGTACTTAATAATTAAGTTTATTTGAATAAAGCTTATTTCACTTTCACTTTCACACTTTCACTTTCACTTTCGATATCTACTTATCCATACCTACTTTACTACTTTTACTATGATCAGAGATTGACTGAGTTTTTTCTTGCTAGGTAGGTATTTAAAAATGTGTCAACTATTTTCTGCTGCTTTTTTTACCGATCTTGCTGTTTTTTTTATCGTTACTCCTGTATTTTGAGAATCGAAATATTCCGAATGTTTCCGAATAATTCAGAATAATTCGGAAGTATTCCAAGGGAATTATTCGGAATGTTTCCCGACAGCAACTGTAACTAGGTAGTCTAGGTACCTACTTAGATTCATATTCATATTCATCGATATCATAGTAATGTTCGAATATTATTGTAAGATTTTCTTTAACAATAGTACGTAAAATCGCTTTCCTCTTATGATAATACTACGCAGTTCATTTAAAAGATGACAACCCTAACGGCGTCAGAAGAGATGAGAGCTACGCGATAGAAAGAGAGAAAACTTCTAGGTGAATATAACTGTAGGCGCTGTAGCGGTGTGCGATCTGAATTGCGCCTTATTGAGTCGTAGCAAGAGTCGCTATTCAATTAAACGATGTTGCGGAATGATGCTTCTGTACTTGTACTATTATGTATTCTGTGCCCATGGTCGCTGTAAGCCCAAGATGGCGCTGGCAATGACGTCATGACTGACGTCATACTAGATACTGTGAACGCACTAACGTGCATGCGGACCGGCTGTTATCGCGATAAATATCGATATTATCGCTATGCGGACCTCAGCCTATGACAGATTGTTTTGCCGTCACTTTGACAAACCATTATTTAATTTTACCACAGAATACATAATAGTACAATTTTTATGACAATTTTACGGCGTTGGCCGGCGTTGGCCCAGTTAATGCTAAAGTTAAAGTTTCAGGCGCATTCCGAGCACGGTCGATGTTCGAAAAGTAATCTGTGGTATAGGGTCCCAGGGTGGGTTGTAGATGGCTCCGGACCATAAAGTTAATATACCTTTATCTCCGGACCGGAGTTCGACCGGTGATCAACTGAAACGCGACCGGAGTTGGACCAGCGGGTCTACCGCCTAACTCTATCGCTTTGACTCTGGCTTTGGTTTATGACGTCAGTGCATCGTCCGTCCTTGTCATCGTGTTATGATATGACAAGGACGGACAGAGCATGCTATCGCTCTGGCTAAAGCGTGGAGTTAGGCGGTAGGGCCCCAGAGCCGGACTGGAATTGGATCGGAGATGGACCGGCGGGTCTACCGCCTAACTCAATCGCTTTAACTCTGGCTTTGGTTTATGACGTCAGTGCACAGTCCGTCCTTGTCATCGTGTTATGATATGACAAGGACGGACAGAGCATTGCTATCGCTCTGGCTAAAGCTTTGAGTTAGGCGGTAGGGCCCCTGAGCCGGGCCGAAGTTCAACTGGAGCACGTCTCACCTTTTTCACACGTCTTTGTATATGTATAGGTACTATGAAAACGGCGGCAGGCTGATTATCTAAAATACCCCTTTTAATATACTATATCTATGCTAAAATATAAACTATTTAGCGACCGGTTTCATTTGACATACATTGATACTTTTCTTTGGTATGTTTTTTTACCCCAAAAAGTATGCAATGTATCACCTTCATCTGTTAAATGAGACCGGTCGCTACTGGTGGTTTCTAATTAGATAATAATAATTGATGATTAAACGAACTTACCTTATGTGAAGTTCAATCATAATTATACGAAGGATTCGTCCGAAGATATTAGTATATTGACTACTTGTAGTATCGCTCGTATACTATCACCACTTAGCACGTTATTTTAGAGTAATAACCTAAAAAACCTAAAAAGAGTAGCTTTTTACTTCAAATTGACAGATTTGACATTTCCTGTACGAGTTATCCCCGTCACTACTTGGCGCCAATACTTCATTTAGTTCAGAGTCCAAATCGTATGATATTTCCTCAGTGGGTGAATATTGTAATTACAATTTATCAGTACGGAGGGTGGGACTCTATACTAATATCTTCGGACGAATCCTTCGTATAATTATGATTGAACTTCACATAAGGTAAGTTCGTTTAATCATCAATTATACTTCAGATTCGTCCTTCGATATTAGTATATTGACTACTTGTAGATGTTGAGAGTTTTATACGAGTATAAGAAAAAAGGAAATATCATCTTTTGTGTCTTTTAAAATTAAAAGAATACCATTCATATTTAATATAATTCTGAATATTTTGTTATATGTACATACGGTTGGAAAACTCAGTACTTCTAATTATCATTAATCGAAGATAATGTATTTGTTTAAATATCTTGGAGAGATAGTGGAGTGTCATCGACCATCCCGTATTACGTGGAATGTCTCTAATAACATTTATGTTATAGCTATAAGTAGGTAATGGGTATCGGCGCACGTCGATTGCTACAATTTGGTGACGTGACAATGGACACGAATCTTTTCCACTATCATTAGATGTCAGCTTTCTAATAATATGAGGAATTAGGTTTTATTTTATATTTATATAGGTATTACATTTTTCACAATTATGAAGTGATTACAAAATGTTTATATTATACGCTGTGTATAAAAGCGGTTCTTCTTGAGAAAAAAAAAAGTAATTGCAAGATGATTTTCGTCAAATTAAGAAGATTATGTTAATTGAACTGAACAATGAATTGTTTATAGTTAATTGTAAGTATTGTTCACATTGTTTTTCTCTTTTTTTTTTTTTTTATTCTAAAAATAGGCGGTCAAGGGTTTTTTTTTTTTGTTAATTGTATCAAAGTTATAATAAATTAAATGAACCATATCAGGTAATCTAAACTATAAAATGTTGTGTTTGAGCAATGGAAATCTGCGCAAATAAACAGTTTTTTTTTCTTTACCACACTTAGGTACTAAAGGTTCGCTCAATTTCGTACTTTCATTAATGAACCCAATATTATGTAAGTAATGCTGGTAAATTTGTTCTACACATCTGTAAGAAAAAAATGTGTTTTGTTTTGTCTATATATATATATATAAGTATTATATCACAAAATATATAATGTATTTACTATATATTTTGTTGTTAAATTATCAAACCATTTTGGTGATCAAACTCTGTTCTGTCTGATAGTATTAACAGGCAGGAAAGCTAATAGCATAATATAAAAAATATGATATATATATAAGTTTATTTGGTGAATGATATGAGTTTATTTGTGCGATGAATATTCCATCCCTGAAATTGGGAATTATAAGATGTTCAAGGTTTAAATCCTATTACTTTACATAAGACACTAATTATTACATGTGAACCAGTGGTACCAAGGTACAACCTTGATGTGACGGTCATATCGTTACACCTCTAGAATAAGAAACTGATGGAAAAATAATAAAACATAAAAGTTTGCCCGACTAATAGTAACATAGTCGTTTTTGGCATCCAAGCTAGGAAACGAAATCATTAATATTTCAACTTATTTCACTTGTATTCGAATTTACTCAATTTTATCTAAGAAAACTGAAAACTGGTAATAATTCTTTATTTAGGGATTAGATTTTTTATTTTTTTATTATTATTACTCAGTATCAGAATAATACCGTCTAGAACTAGAAAACTCCACCCAGTAATGCGAAAAAACATGTTTTATATAATAAAACTCATATAAAATATTATGCAATCATGACTGACCACACACACATAAGTGTCTACCCCTTTGTTGAGAGGCATCAGACAAAATCTATCCACAATAATATGTTGTTTATACATAACCATACAATATATTTGGTGTAAGTATTGATCACATTCAATTACCATGTACAATATTATAATATCGATAATATACCGATATCTACCGGTACATTGACTTCATAAAATGGTCGTAATTTGCGTAATTTTGCAAAGTTGTATAAGTTTTGTCTTGAGAAAAACTTAACTTTTCAAGCCCAAAAAATGTGACACAACGGATACTCTATTGTTGTGCGGCCCCATGAGGCCACTCTGGGTTAAATGAATATACCATTACATTCGTAAGTATGTAGTATAGAATGGAAAGTTGTGAAGGTAGGTGTAAAAAAAAAAAAAAAAAAAAAAAAAAAAATACCGTGACCTGCAATGCAAAAAATATTCTATAGACCCACTATTATAGTACCTATGTACTTACTTAAATATCATGTACAAGGAAATCATGATGTCTAAACACTGTCTCATAGTCAAAATTATACTATACTAGCTAATAGTTTTGTAAAATAGGAGTCAATGATAAGACTTTCTTTATCTTTCCATTATGGAAAGAAAGTCCCATCTTTCCATTCAATATTTCATATCCGTATTAAAACCTTAAAGGAGATAAGATCTCTTAGATATATTTTTACAAAAGTTTTAAGCATTTATATTTGGTAATTATTATTATTTTATTAATTATTATTACCATTAATTGTATAATAGCTAGATATACGACAACATAAAAAATCTATTATAGCTAACTATTATGTTATACATATACAGTATACATACATTCTGTTGAATGTTCAACAAAATGTGTAGTTAGCTAATGGTTAAAGGCGTCACTGTTAAGTACTACGATCTATTCTGTGAATGTAACATTATGCCGGAATTTTGATCATACTCTTAAGAGACTATAATATCTCTGGATGTGATACAAAAGTGAATCTTTAATAACACACTCTCGTATAGATTTTCCACCAAAAAAAATATATGTGCTCTGCGTAGAGCGGCTAAATGGTACTTCCACACATATGACGGATATATAGATGAATACCGGCGCAAACGATTGTGTGGACGCATGTGCACCTGTGGTTGGCGACCACTGCCTGTATTCACCGAAAACAGACAAACGCCGCACCAGCGTGCACCCTTACAAGTACTTACCCGTACGAGTGGCCTTACCCCGCGTACGCGGATGTATGATCATGATCATACATCCGCATCATATATGCGCATGATCAAGGCGAATGTAGACGAATCGATCATTGGCGAATAATTGTATTATATATATGAAACGCCGCCTATCGCCTGTTTCTACTATGCTGTAGGTCTGCTGCGGTCAACGAAACAAATCGCTGGTGTGCGTTCCTTGCCGGCGTCCTGCTGTTCATAAAATATGTCGTCGGAGCTGGAGCATGCTGCATACGTGGCTGCGTGTTTCATTCGTTGTTTTCCAGTTTGATTATTTTTAAAAACAATGTACCTACCTACTAATAAATAAATAAATTTAAAATGTTTCATTTGAGTTTTGCGCCCGATTTACTTGCAGTTTTTACTTGTTCAAGATATTGACTAATGGTGCATTCATTAGGCCCATGGCCGTATTCGACTTAATTGTCGGTGACGGTATGTGTGAATTGCATCAGATGCACCAAATTTGACCGTAAACAGGCTATAACCAAAAAGCTGTCTGCCCGCGTAATGTAAAAAAAAAAAATATACTGTCTTATACTTACTTAACTTACTGTCTTAAACTGATATTAAAAAGGTGTTATATAAGTATAATACTTAACTACTTTTTCGCTAATTTTTATCATTAAAATCAATGAATATTTAATTTGAAAAGAAATAGACAGGTAATTGTATGGACAATCCCAGCTGTACTACGGGCATGAAGGGTACAAAGGGCGCACAGTTTAGAAATAGACGTACATAGTTAGTGATTTGATTAACTAGTTTTTTAACATGCTAGTTCTACTCGCATGAAACACAGCATCTTCTAGTATAGGTACATTTTTTTTTTTTTTTACTAAGGTAAACTTAATTGTACCAAAAAGCACTAACTGAATTTATGGATGATAAACTAAGGAGTTTGTTATTCCATTTTATATTGAAATTTCTATCAACAGGTTCATGTTTGAGGCTTACCTAGATTATAAAAGCTATATCACATTATAGGTGTGAGGCATCAGGTATCAACTAGTTACATAACTCATTATGTGGTTCCATGAAGTTGATAGGTTTTACCTATACTGGCAGTTCTTCATTGGTTCACATTCACATTGTTTCTAACAATGAGTACAATGAATTAATCATACATAATAATATTATGTCAATCTGAGAACCAATGGTACCCAAGGATATTTAAGATATCAAAATGCGTACCTGATGAGCAACGCTGTTGTCGAACTGCTGCTGTAGCAGCAGCTCTAGCACAGCAGCCGCCTCGCCTGCCTGGGAGGCGGATGGCGACGGATTCGGCGGACGGCGGAGTCACCCGAGAGGTGTTGAGCAGATTGATGTTACACTGTCGCGTCGTCACTGTCATCAGCGGCGCTTTGGGTTGCTTTGCTGTGCTTGTTACAGTTGCGTTGTTGAACCGATCTATGCGGTGAAATAATCCAATGACTATCTCGATTGCAATAGATTTTTGGTTCATGCGACAAAATAATCTTCTTCTTCATTGTAGAAATAATAGAACCTATCCATGCGGTGAAATAATCCAATGACTATCTCGAGTGCAATAGATATTATTGGTTCATGCCGCAAAATCACTGATGCCGCCGAATACTAAACCGACCTATGCGGTGAAATAGTCCGTTTGACTATTTCGATTGCAATAGATCTTTGGTTAGTAACTGATGTCGCTATCCCGTGCTGAATCGCGGTATCGTGTGTCTTTCACAGTTTTATATAGTCAAAGCTGATTAGCTATAAAGTAAATTATTTTAATTTTTTTTCATGACATAGATATAGCGTTACCTCTCAAAAAAATTACAAGTCAAGATTTATAGAAACCAACCTACTAGTACCTATATTATAATATCGTACACTTTTTGTCACATTTCGTTAGATGGCGTTGATCATTAGGTCTGACTGATAACTCTATCGCTAGTATAATAATGTACTCTATGAATGAAGTGTTGGCGCCAAGTAGTGACGGGGATAACTCGTACAGGAAATGTCAAATCTGTCAATTTGAAGTAAAAAGCTACTCTTTTTAGGTTTTTTAGGTTATTACTCTAAAATAACGTGCTAAGTGGTGATAGTATACGAGCGATACTACAAGTAGTCAATATACTAATATCGAAGGACGAATCTGAAGTATAATGTACTCTATGATTATCAGCCCACAGGTCGACCGACGGTATTTTATATTAGTTGGTAGGTAGTATAGTATTAGAAGCCAAGGTCTACGTATTCTGCCCATCATCAGGGGCCGTACCGGCTAACTTACATGGCTATCGTAATCGCTTTCATTTGACAGATGGATGTGACACATTGCTGCTTCTATGTGGCATAAAAAAAAACTTACCATATAAAGTAGCGATGTGTTACATCCATCTGTCAAATGAAAACGATTACGGCCCCTGGACTATTTCTGTTCAAAATTGTTGCTGGGAAACGATTTGCGTACATTACCACGCAATGTAGCGCGTACAACAGACCGCGCCTGCGAGTGTATGCATGCTACACAGCTGCGTGCGCCCGAGTTGAAAGGCCGCGTTTATGTGCGTGCTCTTGAAATACATCATTGGTTTTACTATATCGCGAAAAAATACTGCTGTTCCATATATACATTAAGGTCGAGTCGAGTATGTAAGTATTGCGTTTTTGTATGGAATGCGAACATCTTTTTTTTTCGCGATATCAGAGTTGGCTTGTAATCATGAGTGGAACCACCCTAATGAGGGAACCAAATGAGTGAAACAAAACAACATGAGGGAAAAAATCTCCGGTCGCCGAATTCAGGTGTTTATTTACACGAGAGCGTTCAAAGTTCAAATTAACTAACTCAACTAATCAGTCTTGGTTTATGCCATCAGAGGTGCCTGTTGCGGGCTGTACAGGGTGTGCATTTCGAACACGCGAGGCTTGTTACTCTCCTCCATATCCAGGTAGGTGCTTCTGACTATCAACAAGCAGAGGAAGTCGACAACTGAAAAAAAAATCGTTTATAGTATTGTTGCTCCGAAGGCTAGAAACTTTTTATAATTTGTATGAAAATCTGACAGGTGTGATCAAATGATAACTTTTTGAATTTTTTCTTTTTTTCGTAATCCGTCACCATTGTAGAATTAGGCTATGCATTTTATAAAACAACAAATTCTTCAATTTTGCCTTCCGACACGTTAACAAATAAAGGTGGTCGGTTAGTTCAAATATTCTTGATTGACCACTCATGTGAACAGTAGGTGGTTTGATAGGAAGGAATAAATATTCTTAATATTACCCAGACGGATATAAGTGGTTTCATAGGAATAAAATTCCTAACCGACTAACTAGGTAGATGGATTGAGTGGCCCGTTGGTATCAAAGGCTCCATTGGGAATTATGTATAAGTACTTATATGTAACAGTTAACAGCGGTCCGCTCCGCAAGGGCCTAAATATGGTCAGGGCACAGAATATATAATAGTACTAACGGTCAGGGACCGATTAGTAATGGTTTGCGTATAGTTGACCAACAAGATCAAAATAGTCCTACGACACAAAAATCAATGTGGTCCCTGGTCAAGAATACGCTGGGAACCGCTGGTCTAGAAATACATATTGAAGAAGACAAGAAAATCAACTTTATTCTGATACTCACAACACCACTTGAGCAGTGGCAGGGTCGCCAGGAAGCCGATAAACACCATCGACACGACCACCAGCCCCACCGACAATCCGAACAGGAAAAATCCACTGAACACGTAGAACTTCAGCAGTTTGGGCTTTTCCTAAAAAAAGTGAAAGTTTTAAAAGACTCTTTAAATTCAGCAAAAAGCTACGATGAGCCGCGATGAGCTCGATGATGGCGCAGTGGCGTTAGCGCATTCGCCCGATGCGATTACGGCAAGTAAGCAATTTTCGCAAGGGTCGGTCATGGGATGGGTGACCAATAATATATTTTCCCCAGCTCCTCCGTGCTTCGGAAGGCAGGTTAAGTCTTTGGTCCCGGCTGCATTTGCAGTCGTTAATACCCACCACATTGGATAAACGTGGTGGTGGCTTATCTTCCTTATCAACCCACAAAGAAGGCCTGCTATGCCACATTAGTGGGGATTCAAAATTTTAATGGCCGATGTGGCGATACCTATGCATCAGAGATTTTTTGCTGAATCGTTTAAAGTACTTAGATGCTTTCGGTCTTATCGTCACTTAACATCAGGTGAGGTGAAGGCCAAGTTACCTATCCCGTTGTGCATAAAAAAAATGTAAATTCCCATTATACATACTTACGACGGCACCTCAGACTATATGTTGACCTTGAGAACGCCTTTATGCCTTACGTAATAAAAGCGTTTTTCGCAGTTTAACTGTATAACCTGACGTGCTGTCGTGTGTACAATTACCTACAGCCAGCTCCAGACCCAACTGAACGATTTCAACTGCTAAATACTTTAGAAGTTTGGCGCATTAAAAAGATTCGGATCTCTCTTCGGATCTTAGACTAGAGTGTCACGCAGTCTGTCCTTACTTACAGCGTGAAATTTTAATTATTTGGTTCCCGCAGTAAGGTGGTTCCACTTATGATTACAACCTGTTCCACAATACATTAAAGTCGAGCAGGTATTGCGTTTTTATATGGAATACCTTACCTTTTTCGCGATATCAGAGTTGGCCCCATAGTAAAAGTTGCTTGTAATCATGAGTGGAACCACCCCACTGGGAACCAAATGATAAAAATTTTCAGCGTGTTTATCATAATAAAAGTTAGCACGTGAATGGATAACTTACCGCGTGTACTCCGACTACCAACATAATGCTAATAATCAGGCATAACAAGAACACTAGTAGATAGAAGGCCAGGGACACGTAGGCCCCCAGGGCGATCTGTGCGAGCTCGTCGGGGGGGTGTTCAGGATTCGGGTGGTTCTTGTTGGCTTCCACGTACTCCACCACCCGGTACAGGAAGTACGACATCGTCGCTAGTGAAAAGAGGGAGCCGAACTGGAAAGAAAATCAAATGTCAAATCAAACTATTCTAGGTAGGTATTTGCCTGAACATGGTGGTATAAAAAATACACTTATAAAATTTTCAAATTTTAGGCATTCACAATTCTTATTATGACAATATTTATTCAAACTTAACGAAAATAAAAAAATCTTTATTTTGATAACGTTAATTAATAGTGGTCTATTGCACAATTAGATTTTAGACTAAAATGATAGTAAGCAACACTGAAAGATAGAATAACGAATAGGTAGTCATCAACAAAACAAAAACATAAATTGAGTCCCAGTGAAGCCTAATTTACAAATTGGTGTGCCACAGGGGTCGCTAATATGCCCCTTTTGTTATAATTTGTAAGAACTTCAAGAATACGCGTACCTAGAAATTACTAGTTAATTTTACCTACCAAGCCTTTATGGTATTTTACGATACCTTTTGTAATTTTCAAAATCTAAAACTGTTGAGAACATCCTTGGTTTTGTCTCCTAAACCAAATAGGTCATAAAAATAACCATTTTGTGTTTCTGTTTCAGTGATAAGTACGAGTATAATGAATGACTCACAAAATAACAGCTATATTGATACTTGATACCTAGTATATTTTTTTACGGATGTGTGATTCAAAATGAAATCATCCACGAAGTTTGAAAAAAATAGTTAGGTAGGTAGGTACATATATAAAATACATAGAATCAGAAATGAATAATATAATACTTTGTACCTAACTTTTTTTAATAGAAATATTAATTAGGCATTTGTGTCTCAGTTATAGCTGTAGGAAATACAGTACCTATAGCAGTACCTAGGTACTTACTTACTTAAAGCAAATAGGTACTATTTCTTGATAAGATCACACAATAATACCTACCTATCTAAAACAATCATATTTTTTACATCAACCAAATTAACAAATCTAGAAGGTAGGTAAGTAGGTATAACAGATTTTATTTTTAAATATTGATCGGTTCCTAACTAAAACATTATCAAGTGACTTAAACTAGGAACCATGTTTTTACCAAAATATTACTTACAATCGAAACATATCCAATAATAAGAGATCCTGCCCTCAAAGAAAGGCAAAAGCAACACCTTGTAAATCTTGGCAATTGGAAACCCATTCTTAAAACCAAACTTATTTATCTAAACTTTGCCACAATACACAATAATTTAACAAAGACGAACTTCACTATTTATCGAATTTCACTATTTAGAGCGCTACGATTTTGGTGTGTGCTATGCTATCGGAGGGATCGGCGCGTTATCTCTTATCGAAAACACAAGCGACAACGGCCAGATAAGTACGGTCCCAAACTTAATGTTAAAAAAATTTAGATAGAAATGTAGAATAATAAAAACCGGACAAGTGGGAGTCGGACTCGCCCACCAAAGGTTCCGTATAAACTCGATGATTGATTCATCATCATCATATCAGCCGCATGACACCCACTGCTGGGTATGGGCCTCTAAGGATCTCCACAACGATCGGTCCTGCGCTGCCCGCATCCAGAGGCTTCCCGCGACCTTCACCCTCACGTCGGTCCACCTTGTCGGGGGCCTACCCACGGAGCGCCGTCCGGTGTGTGGTCGCCATTCCAGAACCTTTCCGCCCCAACGGCCATCGGTTCTTCTCGCTATGTGTCCCGCCCATTGCCACTTCAGCTGAGCAATCCTTCGAGCGATGTCGGTTACTTTAGTTCTCTTGCGGATCTCTTCGTTTCTGATTCGATCACGCAGGGAAACGCCGAGCATGGCTCTCTCCATTGCACGCTGGGTGACCTTGAGCCTCCTTATGAGACCCATAGTTAGCGACCACGTTTCACTGCCGTAAGTACGTAATCGATGATTGATTACGTAGGTACTTTAAATAAAGACTAACAGTGTTATTACAAAAGATTTTTTAACAAACACTGTTTAACAAAACATCTGCTTAAGTGTGATGCTGTCTCTTTCAAACAATATTGTCAAAAAAGTGACAGCATCACATTTAAACATGTGTTTAGTTAAACAGTGTTTAAAAATCTTTTGTAATAACACGGTATAATTTTTTTATTATGATTTATTGTAATTGTATAGATTCAGATTTTTTCCCCTGTATGTAGGTACCTATAGTATAAAGACGATATTACTTGCCATATTAATATTATTAGCGACTGCCGACAAAAAATCAATATTTTTTTATTTTAAAACTTTTTAATTTATTTCCCTTTCGATAAAATGGCGTTCGAAGAAATGTACCTAGGTACTGTCGGTGAAATAAGTTTTCCGTCAAATGGCTTGTCGGTGAAATGACCCATCGGTAAAATAGCCTGTCGATGAATTGGATCTTCGATGATATGGCGGTCGAGAAAATGGCATTCGATGAATTGATTTTCGATGATCGTCCTAATCCCGCAGACAGACGGACAACAAAGGGTTCCGTTTTTTTAAACTAAGGTACGGAACCCTAAAATTAGCGAGTCTAATAATGAATAAGAGTCAGACAAAAAGGGTGTGTCACAAGATTGTTATTTCATTGATGTTAATAACAAATCGCTTCTACACACTATCGGGAGATCGGGACTAGTTATACAATGTTAATTAGGTACTAAACTATTATAAAGCTTGCAGGTAAACTAATGGGCGCAGCGAGGGGGGATTTGGGGGTGACCAGAAGTAATAATAAATGGAGCAAAGGAGATCATTACTTTCGGCCTTTTCTGAAAGTGCCGTCTAAGAAAAAATATGGCTTAGTATAGCACAAAAGTTGTAGGATTACCTACTCTGAGCCATTCAAGATTTCCATACATTTTAATGCTACTTTCGCGGGTTTTTTATATGCTTCTCAGCACTTTCAGAATTCAATAAATCTTCGCAATTGAAATCCTTGGCTCAGAGCAATCCTACAACTTTTGTTCCATGATAACTATTGCTCCTAAAAATACGAATTGTTAGAAATAGAAGTCCTACTTCCGACAATTCGTATTTTTTTTCTAGCCCGGCAGGCCCAAGGAACTGATCCTCTTTGTTCCATATTCTGCTGATTTTCTGTATCGTGCGTGTTATGTACTTATTAGGTCAAAAAATGATTTTCACCAGTGAAAATACAACTTCGTCGTCAACGTTTTTCCTGCGAAACGCATGGTTTAATTTAGAAGATCCGAAACCGAGGTTTTTTCTCTCCCCAAGTTTCCACAGGCTTCCCGATGTCAAAAACTAAGATTCCATACTCCACCCACACCACCCCATGCCCAGACAAAATCCCCTGAAATTGGTAATTGTGTCCAAGTCGAAAGTACCTACCATACGTCTGGACAGTCTTGACAAATGCTGCATTTTTTGTCTTCAAGCTCGTAGTAGTAGCTGTACACGACCACCCAGGCGTAAAGTTCTAGAACTGGAGACAAACAAATATACATATTATGTCTGAGTTGAGGCGAGTTCGGGGCACCCTCTCAATATCGTCCATTATCATACATTAATGAGTAGATATGTTCTAAATGCTAGAAGTAGACCTCTTTCATCGAAGGAAGCTGCCAAGCTGCAATAAAACCTACTTACGCTTGGCAGGCGGTTTCGAAATGAAATGCAAAATTAAATTAAATGAAAAATTTGATTCAAATAAGCTCACATAATAAGCATTTTTAAGGCGAGGCCAGTTCACGAAATTTACTCTTTCACTATGTCTTTAGAATAAGGTTGAATATTGCATAGCTTCAATTGACGCTTCGCCAGAAATTAGACGAATTTTAGTTCATTTTTATTGATTTCTGAAATACTGGATCATTTATTAAAAATGTACTCGGTTATTGTGTTAGATCGATAAAAAAGCTATCCTTTTTGCATAAAAAATTATATCACTGTCGTTGAAAATTACGAAATCTGACGATTTGAATTTTATTTTTATAAGTTTTTATGGTGTTATTCAGGATTTTTTTACAAAGTTACCATGCTATTTTTCAATATTCTGTTCGGTTACTTTGCTTCTTTGTTTCTTTTTCAGTCTACAATAATTTTTGTGAAGTAAAATTTTACATCAGTTCTTCACATTGGAAGTTCAAAAATCAGACTTTTCATCAAATCGTGAACTGGCCTCGCCTTAAATCGTCAATTCTTTTACCTTACCACCCATTATGAAGTCTTTTAGCTGACAAGAAAAATGGGCTCAGCATTATCAAATGGAACGATATTTAGAAATGTACCTACCTATATCGTTTCCAGTCATTACATTAACATAGATTAACTAATAACTAACATTATTTAATTAGCTCATTTCTTAATGAATCGATTTACAGGGTTCAAGCTAAGTAAATAAAATAAATTCAAAATTTGAAGTTATTATTCAGTCTAGGCTGTTAAAAACAATTCAATAATGCGTTAAGATAGGCAGTCAGAAGCAAACCCATTCCCACTGGCAGCACCCGTTCACGAGCATGACGCATGAACCAGCCATCGCTTCGCTCAACCATATTTGAGGGAAGGTAACGAACGACCCGACTCACACGACACCGATTTCGAGATTAATACCTATCTTCTTGGACAGTTTTCATCGGGAAAAGCTGCTGTTAATTTTCTCTATGTTAGTCTTTTAAGTCTTGAAAAATATCAAAAAGAGATTACCTATTACTTATAATTTTTAGTTACATGAAATATTTGGAGAAGAATAATTGGAGAGGGAGCGGGTGCAAAATATGAAAAACAATAGACATTATTTAGATATCGAGGGGATTATGTGCTTATTATGAAAATGAATAGTTTATTCACACACATTTTGTTGTCAAAAGCAACGTTCCTTTTGACTATATTTAGTAACTTTAAACTACAAGAAGCTGCAAAGACGTGCAACGACTTTTGGGAATGGATCATACGAAGAAAAGCAAAAATTGAAAAATCTCCCACAATACTTACTAACAAAGAACAGGAACCCTATATACCAGCCTATAAGCAACGGGTGTAAGACACATAGCACCGCGAGGCAGCCCGTCTCCACTACCCAGGTCAGCGCACGAATTAACAGGTAAGACTTCACCAGAGGCTCAGGATAAGGTGCCTGCAAGCAAATCCTTTGTTATTGAAAGACATAATTATCATTAATTAGGTACCATGGGCAGCGGCGTCGCTTGACCACTCCTGTCTTGCATGCCGCGCCGCCGTCCGTCAGTTAGTTTGTACAGGGGCGATACGCTCGCGAATATTGTTGCTAGCTGGTTATCGACCGACGCTGTTGCCCATAGTACAATGAAAAATTTAAATATTGATGTAAGATTTTGAAATGTCAAATCCATAAAATGTTTACATAGCGAAGTTCGTTGCCTAACGTTTAATAAAAATGTTACAACGTTTCAGCGGGCCAATGACTGGACTGTGCTATGCTATCCGTAACTTACACTTACAGCTAAAATTCAGTGTCTGGTTCCTTGGAACTATCAACACTGAGCTGAGTTTCTTTTCGGTCTGCCGCTGCTGCACACTCCGGTACCGTACTATCTTAGTCAATGTCTTAGTTTTAATCTCTTTTTTGTATTGCCTCAGTGTTTTTTTTGTTGTTGTGTGTTGTTGTGGTTTATCTATTTATCTACTTCCTTACCCCCCTCATAGGTACAGCACGATGATCGTGTTCGAAGGTAACGCTGCGTGATTAACCCTGTCAAATGCTTTAGAGAAATCTGTATAAATGGCGTTTGTTTGCAGCTGGGAGTCCAAATTATCCACTACAACATCCGTAAAGGTAATGAGGTTAGTACTGGTCGATCTAGCCCTCAAAAACCCATGTCGGTTAGTAATTAGATGTTTTACTTGGGCATAAAAATAAAGGTATATTAGAGCTTCGAAAACCTTAGGAATCACTGACAAAATGGAGATTTGATTGGTCTGTAATTTGCGATAAAACTGGCACGACTTTAGCCATTTTCCAGAGAGCGGGAAACTGACCGCAGCTAAGAGACTTATTAAAAATAATGTACAGTGGGAGAGTTACAGTCAGTTGCAAGAACGATCTTTAAAGTTAATGCTTCATTAAATGTATCGCCATCTTTTTCTTCTTTCAAAAGAAGTAAAGGACGGTGATACCTTTAATGACGCATTAACTTTAAAGATCGTTCTTGCAACTGACTGTTAGAGACTCAGCACATTGAAAAATGAAGTAGATAAGGTGGAATATTATCAGGAGCAGTAGGTAATCAAGTCTTTTTAGTCGCATGTGGATGGACTCCATAGTGAGATGTAAATTGGATGCACAATAAGTGTTAAGATTACAGGGTCAGGCATACATAATTAAAAGCACTAAGTCACTGTTTAACAAGGATATATTTGAGTAACTAAATGCAATACTCGCATTATCAAGGAAACAACATCTTAGACCTTATTAATCACTATAATATTCGATTTACTAAGATTTTACAAGAAAACATTATTAATCTTATTAATCACTATATTTTAACGTATCTTTTTTAATCACTAACATTCTAAATTGTGTTGCAAATAAAACAACACATTAGACTGCATTATTCATAGTGAATAATGAATAATAATCAATTTTACATTAATTGCCAATAAACAAATCATAACAACGAACATTGCATAAAATGCCAATAAAACAACACATTCAATTAAACAAATGAACAAAGTATTCTGAACAGAATAACATCTTCGACTTTATACTCCATTAATCAGGAATAACACAGGTATTCAATACTTATCTTATTATTCGGCGAGGCACAAAATCAGACTGACTAGTTACACTATTTCGATTTAACTTTTTGCATTCCTTCTTGGCGGGAATTGAGACTTGTTTTCGCCGTTACTGTCCATAGTCATTTCACTACTTATTATCTCGATAATAACTGTAAAACATTAATTTCCAAGAAAGTATGCGTAACACAATTTTGAAATGGACAGTAAGAGTTATTGAAATAGTATCACGCTAATAAATTTGCTTAATTATATGTATAAATTTAACAAATGAACCTTGTTCTAAAGCCAAATACACTTCCGTCAATTTACATACTTTTAATCAGCGAACTAGAATATTATAATTTGTTACTTAACATTTTTACACTACTACAGTTTGTCATATAATCTTTGTGATCATTAATATAAATGGTAATTAAATAATTTTAATAAAATTAACAATTAACCATTACACAGTCAAATAATTCAACCGGAAACCAATAACTTTGTTGATAAAATTAAATAATCACTTTCGATTTTTTTAACTGCTTAAAATTTTGCGTAAATATTAATTTAACCAATGAAAAATTTAAATAAACTTATAATTGAACTTAAAACTGTTGATAAATTTATTATCAATTGTTACCCAACCGGAACACTCGATATATTATATAAGGTGTCGAGTTGTTGTGAGGCGGAGAACAATGCAGGGTATTATTACGAACTTCATCTTCAGAGTATACGGAACAAAAGTTTTTTGCAAAAAAGTCGCAGATCTCCGGACCGTTAGTAGCTACTTGATCTCTGTAGGTCATGTTAAAGGAATAGTGAGAGTCAGAATTACTCTTGCTTTCTAAATAACTCCAAAAATACTTACTTATGCTTTGCTCAATACTGCAAATGTATTTTTTGTAGCAGCGAGTGGTAAATGCAGCACAGCGTTTACTACGTATGAGCAAGGAAATGTGGTCTAAGGGGTTTTTGTGTATTCTGTGTTTTATAATCAACTTACGTTTCTGATTACAAAGTTTTATTAGTGTTTTAGGAAACCAGGGAGGATATTTACCATTCCTTGCTATAGTTTTGGGTACATTTAGCATAGAGATGGCCGTAAAATACATCAAGCATTGCATCAACATCACTAACACGTTCAGCTCACTAAGCCAATCAACTTTATCTAATTCGTTTGTTATTAATTCATAATCAGCTTTGTAGTATTTAAGACGATAAGCACGTTTTGTTAAAGGTGCTTATCGTCTTTATTAAAGGTGCTTAACGTCTTTTCGACTTCTATCTTACCCCCGTCACTGCTCGCGCCAGCACTATCGTGCCAAAGATCAGAAATGCCTCCACCAGCACTATCCCTAGGTACAGGAAATATATGGCAATTATCGTGCTCGAAGGCAGCGCTGCTGTCTCCGTCGGAAACAGAAACCCCCATGGAAGCGCCTGCTTTATTAGAATCTCTAGGATAGCCAGCACGAAGAACAGCAAGCAGAATAAGGAGCGTGCCTAGAAAGAGTTTCGTTTTAATTCGATTAGAACATAGGTTGCTGTATATCTAAGATTGGTTTTAAAAACAACAAAAAACGGTACAAAAGGTACCTTTGTATTAGGTAGTGTAGGTATATTATTTAGTTAGAATTAAAATCGGCTCAGCCAAACGTGAGATAATCGCGAAGAAACATGTTTATGTATGTATACAGACTGAGAACCTCCTTTTTAAGTTTTTTGAAGAACTAGAATCCCTCTTCCAACAAAAAAATAATTATCTTATTCAGTTCATAAACAAAGAAGTAATACGACCATAATCATCGAAGTAATTCACACAAAAAAAAACATACTATTTTCGTGCTTTTTTTCAAGATTACTTGAAAAGTACCTACTGAACCGATTTCCTTTAAAAAATGGGACCAACTTGGGAGTTTACTTAATGTCACTAAGGTCCGAAGGTCACATAATTATTAAAAACACCAATCGCTTTTCATATATACAAACGAGGTTACTTTGAAGCCTTAATTGGTTCTCCGCTAAGTATTGACCTGGCTGTGATCTGATAATGGCTAACCAGGGAGTGAATGGAGAAGATTCAGATCGCTATACACAACACACCCAACTGATCTGATCAGCATTCTAAGAGATTTAAGAATATGTTCAAAAAACTGCGACATCAGCATTAAAATGTTTGGAAATCCTGAAACTGAAAACTCTGATCCTACCTATCTCTTAGATTAGAATGCTAATCGTATCAGTTGGCTGTGTATAGCGATCTGAATCTCTTCCGTTCACTCCCTGGATGGCCATCATCAGATCACAGTTAAGTCAATCCGTGGCGGAGAACCAAGCCTTCAAAGTTACCTCGTTTGTATGAAAATCGACTGGTGTCTTTAATTATGTGACCGCCAATATATTTTTTATCCACAAACACAGTGCTTCGTCTTCAGTACCCGTAGCACGAACAGCTGTCGAATAAAATAACGCGCGTAAAATCATTCGATAGTGCAATTTTGTATTGGAAATTTGTACAACGCCATCTACCGCCGAATAGCGAAATTAAAATTTCCATAGATAATTCTCTATCGAGTAATTTTACGCGCGTTATTTTTTTCGATAGTTGTTCGTGCTAAGGGTAGGTACAACTCATCTAATGTTAAGTGTTGATGAGGCTGAAGGTGGAAGCGCATTGCACGGTTGCACCCGGAATCCTCACCACAGAGGAACTGGCGATCGTGACTCCGTCTAACTGCCGGAACACAGCAAATTTCTTATGACATTAGTTAGAACTTTAAAACCGCGATCAACTCAATCGTCGCAGTGTGTATGTTTTGTTTGTTCAGTAAGTTAAGTAACAGCAAAGCAACGCTTAACGCAACTTGGTAGTAAGCTTGAGAAGTGAATATTGGTAGTTAACCAATAAATAAAATACAAAGCAACGTAGAAAACTGACTTTTCTTAGTACTTAATATTATTATTGTCTCAGATCAGGGTGGTAGGTAACATCGTCGTTTTCTCTGATGTCCGTAAGTATCACGACGATTTAGCTTTGGAATTTTGGATTTAGGACAAAGTTATGTTGGAGCTCGGTGGCGCAGTGGTTTAGCGCCTGGCCCAGCGATTGCGGAAGTTAAGCAACGTTCGCAAGGGTCGGTCATGGGATGGGTCACCAAAAATTTATTATCTCGAGCTCCTCCGTGCTGCGGAAGGCACGTTAAGCCGTCGGTCGGTCCCGGCTGCATTTGCAGTCGTTAACACCCACCAATCCGCATTGGGCCCGCGTGGTGGGTTATGATGGCCCATCCTCCTTACTACCCATAAGGAAGGCCTGTGCCCCAGCAGTGGGGACATCAAAAATGGCTGATGGACAATGTTGTCAAATAGTATTTTATTTAATTGCTTTGACCCTGTACTGTAATTTCTCTTATTAGTTTAATTTTTAGCCATAATATAGGTACTTCGGTGCATGGCCAAAAATTTGACTAATTATAATTAATTACGAAGGCCGGACTGTCGTTTTATGAACGACAAAATCGCATGATTCAAAAGTACCTACCTATCTAAGTATTACTATAAAAACTTTTATCCATGCATTTAAAGTAATTTCTTGAGATTTTTCTGTACTGCCCCCTTCGATCAATATCGATGACTGCCCTCTACTCAAATGGCCGACATGCTATGCGTTTGAACGCTATAATTAATCATTAAAAGAAGCAGTAAACTATAGAATTACGTTCCATGTTTGTCACTTCCATACAATAAATCAAAGTCTGTAATTTACATAAGTTTGCAACATGTGATTTAAACGTCTATTGCTCTTATAAGCTATAAGTGTAGCATTAATGCTACGGCTCCACCTGCGTCTTAAGAGGATTGTCAACCACGTGGTCTCCATACAAACGGCGATAACGTTTCCCACCCTCTAAACCTTAACCTACAGTAATTAATTTTTGGTATTTTTTTGAAATGCCTAAATACTAGGGCTGTACGTTTTGATTTTTTAAATATCTATAATAGATTTCGAAATATTTGCATTTTAGTGATTTCATACAAAACACAGAAGTGCCAATATTTTCAAATCTACAATGAATATTTTAAAAATCAAAACGTACAGCCCTAGTTTTTAGGCATTTCAAAAACATACCAAAAATTCATTGCTGTAGGTTAAGGTTTAGAGGGTAGGAAACGTTATCGCCGTTTGTATGGAGACCGTTTGCTTGACAATCCTCTTAACGCGTAGCCTAATGGCCGGTATACATTTTGATTAGTGTTTAGTGCGAGTGGCTCGTTTAGTGTTTAGCATAAAACACGTTCGAACAGTCTCTGATTAGTGTTAAGTGTTTAGTGCTTCGCGAAGTACAGTGTTTAGAGCGCGTTCTATTTTTTCTGCGAGTAGCTCCTCCCGCGCGTCCCGCCTTCACCCCTCACTTGCAGCTAAACACGCACTATCGCACTAAACACGTCTGGACAGGACTGTTAAGTGTTTAGTTTTTACTTCTTATTTTTTTTTACAAATAACTAAACAGTGTATGCTAAACAGTATGGGACATCACCTTCTAATCACTACATACTAAACAGTGCACTAAACACTAAGCACTTAACTAAACAAAGTGTATACCAGTCTTGACACTTTAATCTAGGCATTACGCAGATGTGGCCAAGACTTTAACGTGTTAATTTACAAACGACAGTACTAAATTTACTTACGCCTTAGCTAAAGCGTAGTTGGCAGGTGGAGCAGCAGCTTTAAACGTATAGAATGTTGGCTAAAGGTTGGCCATATGAGTAGAACTAGGAGGGCATGTCTGAATCTGGCTGTTTGATAGATTAATAAAATAATATCAAGATACGTACCATAGTCCATGATAGAATAATAATACACCCAACTTTTAATGAATATAAAAATAAAAACTTTTCCACAGTGGGTAATAAAACCTCCAACCTAACACACATTTATACAATTATTGTGTTCATAAAAAACTATTTATATTTGCACATTATTTTGCATTACCAATTGCTACAATTGCGAGTGTACATAATAACAATTAGATTTCTCACAATTTTCAGCAACCGTATATAAATTGACAAGTTATAAAATAACTCAAAAAATAACCTAAAATAAATAACCTACAATGTTTGACTTATTTGAGTGACATTCTTCTTTGTTTTAATTCTTGAAATGTGACATACAGGTAATAATAAATACTAGTTCTAATCATAGGTTTTATTCCCAGGTATCGAGGTTTATTTCGTGTAGGTACGAGGGTGGATTGATAAGTCCATGACTTTCTAATGAAGAAACATTTTTTTTCGGAATATTTTGTTTTATTTCTCTACATAATCTTATTGTAGCTCTGCGTATTCAGTCCAACAAAGTTCCTACCTCTTTATTTTTTTATTTCTTCGCCTGAAAACTGGTAGGTAACTGAAATGAGGGCCCATTTCAGACACCACCTTTTGGCTTGATAAAAATCTTTGCCCGCCAAGACATTTATTCATGTTTGTTAGAGAAAAAATCTCACTGTGGTTGGATCTAAAGAATAGGAAGGATTCGCATCTTCATTCGATGAGTTTTGATGTCATGAGTGCCGCCGAGAGGGTCGACAGGGTCATTAAGAAAAGTTAGAAGTCGCTTGAGCTTTTTGTTTCCAAAAGTAATAATCTTTGAAAAAATGATTAATTTGAAAAAATGTAGTGTAAAGATGTCTTAAGGAGTTTCTTTTTAAGACACAAAAATAAATTCTGAAAAAAGTATTTCTTCTTTTCAATGTCATGGACTTATTAAACCACCCTCGTATTGAATTCTCTTATTCGTTGTGCGGAATCCATATTGTGTAGAATCTCGAATAGGTAGAAAAGAGATTGTCAAGAACATCGATTAATTCGTCAAAGTCAGTGTTACATCTTATTTATTATTATGGTCTTTCGTCTGTCTTTTGGAAAATGTTACGATATCGTAACAAAATATAGCGATAGTTTTTAAATGTTTGAATGCATTTTAAATTATATTTAAATAAAAACGTAGTCTTTTTTCAGTAAAATTTCCAATTTTCAATATTTAGGGTAGGTAAGTACTAACAGTTACATCCACTCCATGTGGCAAAGTAACTAGTGGACACTCTGTGTGACAAAGTTCCTGTTGCATTAATTGCGGTCACACAATATTGTCAGTCAGTTGTCATTTACCCTGGACCCAAAAGCACGTATCGTACCTACTAGAAGTTTAAAAGTGTTTTCTTCGACAGTTAATATTTAAACATAGAGAAGATGTATTGTGAGTGGCCACTGTTTCAAAGGTGCTGCTTTTGTATGCCTTTGAGAAGAGGAGTGCTTCTTATAGCGTATATTAAATTTGTAAGTACCTACATGACAATGACGAATATTAGAATTAAAATTATGAAGTATTCAGGATTATTTGTAAAACACCAACAACCTCGCAGGAGTAAATAACTAACATCATAAACAACAACATTTTTCCGAAAAAAGACACAAAAATTCGACTTCATACAAAACTCGATCGGCTGTTCGGTTCGGACGTTTGTGTGGAAAGTCGATTTTTTTGGTCTGTTTTCGGAAAAGTCGTAGAACAAAATTGTTGTTTATAATGTTAGTTATTTAATCCTGCGAGGTTGTTGGTGTTTTAAAAACCAACGACCGATTGTCTTGCGGAAATCTGTATATAACAACGACGAGGGTTTTTTGTTATGTCCAGTGCATGACTTTGGGAAGAAGCAACACCTTTTTTCATAATTTATTTTTGTTTCTTATAAATTCCTTACGAAGCTTACAATTTTTTCAAAAGATTTTTACTTTTGGAAACCTAAAGCTCAAGCGATTTCTAACTTTTCTTAACACGTTCACGGACACTCCGTCTGAGGACGTTGAAAGAATTAATTTTGATATGACACACCGTCTGTAGACGGCAAGTTTTGTAGCTTTGAAACTTACGTCCCGTCAGCAGACGACCGATTTACTAAGCAGCATAAGGGATCACGTGACCCTGTGTCACAACACGAAATATTTTATCTTCCTAGTGTCACTGCAAAAGATTTTATGTCAAGTTTTAGGAAGGTTTGTATGTGTGTGTTGGCGCACACATCGAAATGCGTGTTGTGACATATCGTCGGCAGCCGGCCGATTTCCGAACACGTTCGTTCGTGCAGTCGCCCGGTGTCACAGTACGAGAAGGTCATGCGCATCGCAATCGGAGCGGCTACAACCAGTTTCTAGATGATTCTAAGCTGAGTTATTTCAATAGTTTTTCAATTAGAGTGATGTTTAGGTACTTGTAAACATAGTAAGTGCCCTAATATTACTGTTCTGTGTTCATATATTTCGAATTCAATAAGGAAATGAATAAAAGTAGGGTTGATAGCCAGTATAGTACCTACCTACCTCGATATTTGTTGTGATCTGATTGTTTTGCTTGTAATATTTAGCAATATTATTGAAGTAATAAGCATACGGTGAGTAGGTACAATATATCAAAGTAAAAGTTGATAATTGTATGTATTTGTGGTTACTGACTGATATATGATCGGGGTGTTTTGTTTGTGTTATTTATCGACTTTGGGAGACGAATAGGTATACTTACTTAGCGTAAATTCTGCCCCTTTTGCAGATGGCTTATGATATAGCAGATGACTGATATATGGTGATATATGACACATGTTTTGTAGTATGAAGCGTGACGGCGCGTCCGCAAACGTTGTCGTTTGTAGCCGGTATCGTCATAGCACATATGTACTTCAAGTCAAAGCGTGACGTTACGTCTGCAGACGTTGACGTCCATGAACGAGTTTGTCACAGCACATGTGTAGAAGTATGGCATAGGTGACATTGCGTCTTCAGCCGTCATGAAAAAATGTATGGGATTTCGAAGTGTCATATTTCAAATTATTCTTTCAACGTCCTCAGACGGAGTGTCCGTGAACGTGTTAATGACCCTGTTGAGCTTCTTGGCTGCACTCATTATGACATCATAACTCATCGAATTACGATAAGAATTATTGCTTTACCCTTCCTATTCTCTAGATTTAGTCCGCTGAATTTTTTTCTCTTACCAAACAAGAATAAATGTCTTGGCGGGCAAAGATTTTCATGAAGCCAAAAGGGAGTGCCTGAAATGGGCCCTCGCCTACCACATTTTTCAGGCGATGAAAGAGATAGGAACTTCGTTGAACTGAATACCTACGCAGAGCTACAAAAAGATAATGTAGAGAAATAAAACAAAATATGACGAAAAAAAATATTTTTTTCCAAAGTCACGGACTTATCAAATCCCCCATCCAGTTGACCCACACCGCAAACCTAAAACGACCTAATTTTTTACACAAAACTTATCTATTCAGTCTTTCGACTGATCGCACGATAAAACAATAAAAAAACAATGATCCTTTTTTCAGCTGAGTCTGAAGAAGAAGTATTCAAGTATGCACAACAGGGTTTTAACGTAGTTAATAAATGGCTTCAGGATAATTTACTAACACTTAATGCTGAAAAGACAAGCTTTATGCAATTTTCGTTGCGCAAATCGTCACTAACATCAAATTATTCAAAACTATACGCTCATTACTGTTCTCGATATGATAAAAAATGTGTATGCACAGAAATTAAATCAACCGCCGAAATAAAATATTTAGGTGTCGTACTAGATGAAACTCTTTTCTTTAAACGACATATAGAAGCTCTAACTAGTAGGATACGTAAGATGATATTTGTGTTCAAAAAACTTCGTCATATTGCTGATGCGAAATTGTGTAAACAAATTTATTTCGCGCTTTGTGAATCGTTACTGACCTATTGTATTTCTACGTGGGGTGGAGCGAGTAAGACTCTGCTCTTATCTGCTGAAAGAGCCCAAAGAGCGATTCTTAAAGTATCGACTTTTCGTCCTTTTCTTTATCCTACAAAACTTCTTTATAAAAACTGTGGAGTATTAACAGTTAGACAACTTTTTGTATTGAGCATAGTTCTGAAGCAGCACGCAGCCCTTCATTACAGCACTGAGATTACTAACAAAAGACGGAAAGATAAAGTTTGTACTATCGGTGGAAATAATCTTGCTTTTACAAGAAAATTTTACAAGTTTCTAGGACCGTTTCTCTACAATAAATTAAGTGCTAAAATATCTATTTATCCACTCAATCGCATAAACTGCAAAAATATCCTTAAAGCCACTCTCCAAAAGATGACGTATGATGAGACAGAGGAGTTACTTGTAGTATAAGATGATTAGTATTAGTATAGGTAGGTATACTTAGCGATTAGTTTAGTCAATAATTAATTCTATTAAAAATGTATGTATCTTTAATTATTTTCCATAATATGTAATACCATAATTTATGTTTTCCATAGGCGCATATCGCCTGAAACACAGGATAACCTAGTTCAGGCACAAACAATGATTTATTACCTAAATAAAACTATATTTGTAATTTTATGTGTAGCTAAACAGAATGTCATATTATTTAGTACCTATTATATAGAAACTAATTGCTTATTTATTTGTTTATGCATACTAACCTAGTTTTAAAGCAAATATTGTCCATTGTTGATGTGAACGAAATGAATTTGAGAATAAATGATTTATGATTTATGATTTATGATTTATGATTTATGATTTAATGAGAAACAATAACCTCAATAGTTCGTTGTGTAGTGAGTAAAAGAGAAAATTAAGAGCAAAAAGCCAATTTAGGCATTTTGCGTACTAAGTACTACTACAACGAACTATATTTGACTGATGTTATTGTTTGTAAATAAACTAATAGAACCTTAGCTATAATCTTTACATGAATTATCGATACATTATTTATTTAGAGAGCAATAAGATTAAGGCGCTACTTGCGGGATAAGAAGCCTTAAAATGGGAAATCGCCTTTTCCCTTTTCCCGACTCGTCTCGTCTGTACAAGACAATGTTTTGATTACAGTTGTTCTCTGGCTTCATGGTGGGGGTGTATGGCTACGCGGTCTATAAGCGCTTCCCGACAGAGCTTACCTACCTGGGTGGCTACATCTACCTCCCAGCGGAGATGTGCACACTTGTATACTGCGTGGATGGTCTGTTCACTGCTTGCCTCATATACGGTGCACATAAGGTAACGATTTTATCTAGTTGAGTCAGCGTCCAATATTTGGTGACACATGGGCGTATCTAGATATATTTTCCATAGGGGGCCTAGCCCCAAGTTCCGGGGTAAAACTAGGAGGGAGGGGGGAGGGTGGTGCTAGAGCCGTGTTAGAGTTTTGAAGGGCAATAGTTTTAAAAAATCTGGGGTGGTCACCAAACTATTCTAGGGTGGGCACGGCCGCCCCGCCCCTCCCCCCTTCCTACGCCAATGGGTGACAGCTGTTGTGTCTGGACACAGTTACTCTCCCGTTCCTTTTGAGCCTTCAACAGACGCATGCCCCATTGCAATTAGTGCATGCCCCATTGCAGTTAGTGCATGCCCTATCTATTTTCTCAAAAAGTCAAATTTATGTGGCTGAAAGTTGAAAGGAAGCACATGGTTTGGAGCAACATTGAAAACCTCAATTGTACGGCAGAAAGTTGAAAGGGCAAGCGCACGCCCGCCGGTACCGTACCGCTACGCTACCGGCTCAGAGAAAAAAATACCGCTAATGGTATGAACAGCGCGTTATTCGGTACCGGCACCGGTTGCGAATACTGCTGATTTGAATAGGCCTTTAGGCATAGTAGGTATAATAATGAGTACTTAGGTAAGTATCCTTTTTTTTCTTTTTTGTTCGCAGAAAATTATGAAGCCTGTAAAATACTACTATTACTTCTCGATCTTCACTCTCATGGTGACTTTGATGCTGCAAGTTGTGGAGGTGATCGGAGCCATAGACGACAAATTAGTTTTAGAACTGGTTGTTCTCTGTTTAGCAGGATTAGGTGAGTTTAAAGATGATGTATGTATTAGCTATTTGGATATTTTCATACCTAGTTACCCGTGCAACATTTTTATTTTAGGGATCCATACCAAAATGGTAAAACCCCTTATGATGCGGCTCAGTTTGTCTGTCACAGCTGGATATTTTAGGAACTACTAATGCTATCAACTTGAAATTTGGAATAGTTTTAGATGAAGTTTGCCTAACTATTTTGCAAAAAAGACAGAAATAAAAAAAATTGCAACAGGGACTAAAAGGGGTCTTAAAAATTTAAAGTGAGAATACCTACTAGCTAGGTAGGGCATGTGGGGTATCATAATGAAAGAGCTCTGTTTGCACATTCTCATTTTTTTTTCTTTTTTTAGGCCGCATAGTTTTCGACTTATGATGAAAAATGTAAAAAGCAATACCGCCCCATACCTTTATCTCCGAAGTTTGCATATAGAAAAAAACCTGAAATTATTCCATATGTTAGAAGTTTATGTAAAGAATACAGGAAAAATAAAACGAGATGTCTCTACATACCACACTTTTTTAGAAATTATCAACAAACATTACATTAGTGATTAGTTCCACTATCGGTCGGGCCCTGACCTAAAATACTAGTCCACTATGAAGAAAATCCGTCAAGAGATGGCGCTGACCTAAAACTGCAATAAAATTCTACTCTGCAGTACGGATCCCTCGTTGCGCGAGTCCGACTCGCTCTTGACCGGTATTTTTCATATACATAAATTGCTCTTTTCGTCATTTTCAGGCCTGCAACTGTACGTACTAACACTAGTGCGGAGCCTGATGAAGAAGCTGGAGGTAGACGGACCTCAAGACTTTGAGAACCAGCTGCACATTGTGAACGACCAAGTGAAGGTCGAATCCAAGGAAATCTTCAACCCAAACACCATCCTTACTGAAGTGTAGCTAGGAAGAAAGACTTTAGGGCTTACTGCGAAAACCGAACTTAGATAAATCGGATGACGACCGTAGAGTACATTATTATAAGGACGTGACGACTAATGGTAGAAAGAATTGGAATCCCCGAATTGGATGCGTAACCAAGCGGACACCAGTAGGTACCTAATACGTTACCTTCCATTTGCATCTCTTTATATTTTGTTGGCAGCGTGACTGGCTGCGCGCCGGCCGCCACTGGTGCCGATATTGCCTCCTATACAACGTGTTACCACAGAATAACTAATGTGTTACAAAGTAACCTCTAATGCCGAATAAGTTAGATAGGGACCATCAAACTGAACAACTTTTAGTCTGAAATCGCTAAAAAAACAGTCAGTTCATTACTACATAGTATAAAACAAAGTCGCTTCCCGCTGTCTGTTCCTGATCCGAAAATATTTGTAATTTTGCAACTTTGGACATTTCAGAACCTTGGTCATTTTAGCGCCTTGGTCCTAACGCCCCGAAGGGCTATAATGTATGCTTAGATCTTTAAAACTACGCAACGGATTTTGATGCGGTTTTTTAATAGAGTTATTCAAGAGGAAGGTTTATAAATATACATGGTGTCAAATTCCACACTACACCAAATCTAAGCGAGGGCGGCTGTTTCATACATTTTCGTTATTTGTAATGTATAGCGACATTATAAATAGAAAATGTATGAAACAGCTGATTTTTTTCGCGATTTCAGAGTTGATCCCATTTTGATTGATTTTGATTTTTGTAAAACGTTGTACATCCTTGTATCAAAAACTCGTGTCAGATCCTGAAACATAGTGTTGCTGAAACTGAACAACTTCTCCATGGAACATAGGTTGAAAAACGAAAAAAAAAATCATACTCCCATACAAAATGTACCTATTGATCAGCCGACCGACTTTACTATGGAAAGGCGAAAAAAAAATTCGTTTTTGACCTTATGTTCCTTGGAGAATTCGTGCTTAGCCTGACACCCAATTTATTGTGTGAAATAAGGTATCTTTTTTGATACGAATAAAAGCGGTTTTATCGCCTAAGTAATAAGAATGTAAAAATATTATACAATGTAAAGCTACTTAATTATTTAGATTAGGATGCAAAATGCATTTTCTACTGTATTGTAAAATATTATATTGCAAGTTAAGTAATTTATTTAAACTGATTAAATGACTCTAAATATGAAATTGAATATCATTTCGACTGTACAATGAATTAAGTTAGCGAAAAAAGAACAACTTAAATGTCACAGCCGCACATTTTATTAATAACCAGATAATGGTGAAAATTACTAAAATTAAATAAACAATAATAAAATGACAGGTTCTCGCAAGCAACAACTTTTTCACTGATTAAAATGTCAGAATTCATCATCTTATCACTTCTAATCAAAAGCAAGAAATAATATTCGTAATAATAAAAATACGTCTATTGAAGTCGGGTGGGGCTTTTAGAATAAAAAAAAAGGAATTTGTTCTCCAGCCCCACCCGGCTTCAATATACGTATTTTTATTATTACGAATATTATTTCTTGCTTTTTAGATGTAGGTTTTTTGAAGTCGGTTTTTGAGACTCTGGACCGGACATCTATAGGGTATTCTTGATCGAATGATTACCTATAAATATACTAGTTCTCTTTAACGGGAACAATGTTCTTGTTCACTACTACTTGCGGTCGTCACACAAATTGTCAGTCAGTTGTCACTAACCCTGGACCCAGAAGCACGTATTATCGTTCCAAAACTCCTTTCGTCAATCTAAGAAGGTTAAAAAACATAGTGAAAATGTATTTTGACTGGCCACATCTCCTACGTTGCTGCTTTTGTATGCCTTTGAGAAGAGGAGTGCTATTTATGGCGTATATAAAAATTGTAAGTACGATAATTAGAGTGATATTGTAGCACTAGCGGCTGCCCGCGGTTTCACCCGCGTGGTTCCCGTTCCCGTGGGAATATCGGGATATAAAGTATTCTATGCTTTAATCTAGGCTATCAACTATCTGTGTGCCAAACTTCAACCAAATCCATTCAGTAGTTTTTGCGTGATTGAGGAACAAACATTCAAACCAACAAACTTTCACATAATAATATTAGCACATATTAGTGGGAAGTATGATTACACCTAGGTATATAAAAAAATACTAGGTTAGGTATAATGACCAGGCACTTGTCTTGTGGAAATCAGAAAACCTACGGTGGTGCTAAATCTAAATTCTAATCTAATCTTAATTATAATTAAAAAAAACATAGAATAGAATAGGTTCACTAACATGGTGTTTTTTATTGTTTTTTTTATTTTAGGTAGGTACCTATGTGGATGTAAACATGAAATATTGTTATTTATTTTATTAATTTTTATTTATTTACATTTTATTTAAACACCCACATCTAGGGCCATCCTAGCCTAAGTACGGTCAGCAACGATAGTTGCTTAACACTTTAGTACTTTGTCATAGTAACTTTTTTGACTAATGCTTCAAACTGTGAGACATCTGTCAACAAAGTTGCTGTGACAAAGTATTAAAGTGTTATACAACTTTCGTTGCTGACTGTACCTAAGTCATAGTAAGAAATGAAATAATATGAAATTTGTTTATTTGCTAGAGTAAGGTTTATTAGGTGTTCATAATGAACACCATGGTCATCCTTCA
Organism: Agriphila straminella; assembly: GCA_950108535.1. Lineage (NCBI taxonomy): Eukaryota > Metazoa > Arthropoda > Insecta > Lepidoptera > Crambidae > Agriphila > Agriphila straminella. The sequence continues at coordinate 855,918 of OX467321.1, read as the reverse complement.
GCAAGATTAAACACCTCCATTATTTAACTAATTCATACAATTTATTTTATTTTGATTGCAGTTCTTCAGTGCCCTGATGGTAGGGGTGTACAGCTATGCAGTTCACGATAACCACAAGAGCGATACGATCCCGAAGCTCCGGGGCTTCACTACCGACTTCCTCCCCGCGGAGCTTTGCATCCTAACATACTGCGCGGAATGTGTGTTCACTGCTCTACTCATATACGGAGCACATAGGGTGAGAATTAATCCATCTAAATGCTAGTCACATTCATGGCGGCCGTAATTTTACGGACGTAAAAAGACTATTTGACTTTATGGTGTCCAGCACCGCTCTCTAGGAAACCGCGCTGTATTTGTTTACATGCTCATGCAAGCGTCATTCAATTCCATCAGTCATGAATTACGTTTGACTGATGGAAGAACAAATCAACTTCATGCAACCATCAGTCACTACATTACACGGTAGGTTAATGACGATTAACCTACCGTGTAGTGGATGCCTTATATGCCATTAGGAAAAACTTGCATGGATCTGGCAGTGATTCGATCGATTTCTTGTACGGTCAGCTAAGTTACTTGACATTTTACTACTTTGTCTTACCAACTTATTGATAGCCAGATTTCTCACAGTTGGAAACATTTTATCAAAAAAGTTGCTATGACAATGTACTAAGGTGTCAAGCGACTTTTGCTGCAGACTGTAGGTACTATTCAATATTTATACCGGGTTTCGAGGATTAATAGAAAAACAAACCATAATAAGTGTACAGAACCATGAAACGAAACACATACTTACTCACGTCAGAATAGTATTAAGTAGGTACCTAACGGGTGTAACAAGACCTTCAACGAAGCCGAAGTCCACGTATTCCGCCCATCATCAGGATCATTTTTGTCTTTTAGACTATACCTGGGAAACCAATAGTAACGAAGTTATTGAAGGTCAAAGTCAATTTTTTTTATTAAATCTTATTTTATTCGTTATTTCCTACTTTTTGACTAAAGAAACATTATCAAAATTTTAAGTATTTCATAACAAACAATGGCTTCAAAACGTCGTCACTCGATGTATCTCATGAGCACGCACATAAACGCTGCCTTTCAACTCGGCCGCACCTGTGTAGCCACAACTGTGTAGCATACACTCGCAGGCGCGGCCTGTTGTACGCGTCACATTGCGTGGTAATTTATGCAATGCTTTTTTTAACACCAAAAATCAAAATGGTTTCCCAGTAATAATTTTGAACAGAAATGGTCCTGATGATGGGCAGAATACGTAGACCTCGGCTTCGTTGAAGGTCTTGTTACACCCTGTATATTTCCTCTTATCTGCAAAGGTTATTGTCACAGTAATCACAACAACCACACCACGGGGTTTCGTTTTTCCTTTTGATGTTTCTGTTCGCAGAAAATGCTAAGTCCTGTGAAGATCTACTACTACTTCTCGATCTGCACTTTCCTGGCGACGCTGATGATAGAAATAATGGAGCTGGTCAGCCTCAGTTACTTTTTCTTCATGTTTGAACTGGTTCTCTTCTACTTCATAGGATTAAGTGAGTTCCTACAAAGCTCGATATTATACCTACTTGGTGCTGTGAACCAAAAAGGTCTGAAAATATAGGGAACGTTTAAGTAGTGTCTGAGGTTTGTGTGTTGTGTTTGAGGTGCTCGGTGGCGCAGTGGTTTAGCGCCAGCCCCTTGCGGAAGTTAAGCAACGTTCGCAAGGGTCGGTCATGGGATGGGTGACCAACAATTTATTATCTCGAGCTCCTCCGTGCTTCGGAAGGCACGTGAAGCCGTTGGTCCCGGCTGCATTTGCAGTCGTTAACACCCACCAATCCGCATTGGGCCCGCGTGGTGGGTTATGTTTTACACAACTTCCTATGACTTTATCTAAGTATGATACTGTACCTTCGAAAACTTTTCCAATAGGTATAAATAAATTTTATAAGTTGATTGACTAATTGTCAAGCCTACCTAGCAGTGATATTATATTAACTAACGTCTTGAATTTTTTCACCTACTTATCCAAAAACATTAATTACTCTTTTCGTAATTTCTAGGCCTGCAACTGTACTTACTGATCCTGGTGTGGAGCCTGATGAAGAAGCTCGAGGTAGACGGGCCTCACGTCTATGAGAACCAGCTGCACCAGATCGTAAATGCCCAAGTGAAGGTCAAGGCCAACGGAATCAACAGCCCAAGCACCATCCCTGCTGAAGTGTAGCTAGGAAGAAGACTTTAGGGCCTACTGCGAAAACCGAACTTCTATAATTGAACGTCGGGTACGGCCAGACCCATGGTGGTAGCGCTAAGGTGCTATGCTAAAGCTAGGATTTCCTAGGATGACGGTGACGTCATATTACGGCCGTAATTTAGCGGCGTTGAATGTTGTCTATGTAAACGATACGGCGCAGTTTCCTAAAGAGCGGTGCTGGTCACCGTAAAGTTAAATAGTGTTTTTACATCCGTGAAATTACAAAAGTGCCATATCTGTTGAGCGCCGGCGCATTCCAAATTCGAAAAACATTGCATTCAATTCTAAACGCTTTTTCATAGACAATAAGGCGTGCGATCTCTGAGTCACCTCTGAGTCCCCCAGTGTGAAAAACGCTGCCTCATGAATAATAAAAATATTGTTTGTTTAATCTGTGACGCACTGCTCTGTACATTCGTTCGGTAGCATATTTCACCGTGGAACCTGGAACCTAAGCGTGCCACTAGGCGCTTAGCCTGCAACAGCGTCACTTAACCACTTCTAAGGTAGAGTACGCCGCGCCGCGCCGTCACAAGCCGCACGCGAATTTTGTTGCTAATTGGTTAAGCGACGCTGTTGCCAATAGTACCTACTACATTTCCGCTTTGTGATATTATTAGCTTAGTAATAAGGATGAATAACGAAAATTGACCAATTGTCGGGCTTGTTTTCGTAGTGGACCACCATCTCTAATCTAACTCTATGATTATGAGTTTAGTAAAGCATCAATTTATTTTGCACAGTGATCTAACCTGGCTTAAACTGCAAATACTCGACACGACAGCAAGAGTAAGTCGGTAAACTCAATAGAACTTGTACAGCACAAAGTCTAGTCAATTCGACTCAAATAGATCGTATGGAAATTAGAACATTTAGAACTTCATTTATTTTGGTTTCTAAACTACACTCAACGTCATTGAATAAGTTTAGACATGGACGCTAGTCTAGCACATCATGTATTTTTAATTAAATAACTTAATGTTAATAATAATTCTATTGAAAGTATAATAATAATGAGCTTTGTTTTGGTGCCACCATATAGATTATTAATTTATGGTAGGTATACACCGTTAATTTTAAAGTACTTATATCTAAAAATGAAAAGGGGATTTCAGACCATGTGAATGAACAACTTTTACTATGGGGCCAACCACGGAATCGCGAAAATAAATCAGCTGTTCCATAGAAAAGTACAACATCGACTCGACTAATGTATGGAACAGCTGATTTTTTTCGCGATTTCGTGGTTGGCCCCATAGTAAAAGTTGTTCAATCACGTCAATGATTAAATGATTGTAATAAATGTATTATTTAAAGGTGCTTTCACACAGCATCTTTGAAATTAAAAAAATATCTTAAAAATTAAACCCTCCGATTTCAATAGACGAGATAGCTGAACTATAGATACTAGATTTTTGATGTTCATTTTCAACGGACTCTGATAGTTGGCGTGGAGCATGAAATCTGAAATTTTTTTTTATTTCAGAAGGTACCTATAATGTTTTCTCGCAAATGTATTGAAAAACGTCGTACATATGATACGTACTTGGGTACACGGTTGTTAAGGGTTTTTAAAATCAGTTTATGTTTAGAAGCCCAAACTGCCCGAGCCGCTTGTATGATAATAAACTCTATTATGAAAAAAAAACACAAGTATTTTGGTAATTATTTGGTACCTATTTGGTTTGATTTTTTATTTTCCCGACGTTTCGGCACCTTTGCAGCTGCCGTGGTCACGGGGGACTGAAGCTGCTCGTGAGCCTTAGCCTCAAGCGATGAATTTTTAAAAACGTTCAGAAATCCATATTAAAAAAAAAATAGTTTAAGTTAATTTATAATTTAATTTTGTGAATCAACTGAAACTACCACCATTTCACAAATTGGGAGGCCCTTCCAGAATAGAAATGGCGAAAGAAAACTTGGAGAGGAAAGCCGACCTCCGTCTTTTATTAACCGACTTCCAAAAAAGGAGGAGGTTCTATGTTCGTCTGTATATTTGTTTTTTTTTCTTTGTGTACCTATGTCCACCGATTACTCGAAGACGGCTGGACCGATTGAAATGATTCAAACGATATTAAGTTTGAAATCCCAAGTTTGGAAATCGGTTCAGTACTTTTCAAGTAATTTTGAAAAAAGCACGAAAATAGTATGACTTTGTGTGAATTACCTCGATGATTGGTCGTATTCCTTCTTTGTTTATGAACTGAATAAGATAATTATTTTTTTGTTGGAAGAGGGATATCTTTTTTTAACCGACTTAAAAAAGGAGGTTCTCAGTTTGACCCGTATTTAAGTATGTTTCTCCGCGATTATCTTACGTTTGGCTGAGCCGATTTTTCTACATAATATAATATACCTTACCTACAAGGTACCTACACTAAAAATAAAAAAATAAAAAATTGTTTAAAAAAAACAAAAAACCGACTTCAAAAAACCTACCTCTAAAAAGCAAGAAATAATATTAGTAATAATAAAAATACGTCTATTGAAGTCGGGTGGGGCTTTTAGAATAAAAAAAAGGAATTTGTACTCCAGCCCCACCCGACTTCAATAGACGTATTTTTATTATTACTAATATTATTTCTTGCTTTTTAGAGGTAGGTTTTTTGAAGTCGGTTTTATATTTAAGTAATGATTTATTTGCAAATTCAATACTTTCAAAAGTCAATAGTTTTCAATAAAACCGCGATCTAGATACACGAAACCATTAATGGAGCTACCTATTCCATATCTCAATAATAACAGAAGTATGCCATATACCTACTTAAATGTCAGAATTATTGTGTTCATAAAAAAATATCAAACTGCGCATTATTTCGCAGCGATTTTATTATCGCTTCGACTCCGAGTGGGCAATTTGCTAGAAAAATATTATCAATGTAAAAACAATAACATTTCTCACAATGTTTCGTTTAACAGTAGATAATATTTTTTTAATCAAAATAATAAAATACCTAACCCAAAAAAAACTGAAAAAGTCTCAGACTTTTTAGTTTTTTTGAGTAACATTCGTCTTTGCTTTAACTCGTAATATGTAACGAAATGTACGTAACTTCGGTTGCGTGAAAAAAAAATGTCTCTTCGACTTCACAAATGTACAAAAGAAACAGCAGAATGGAATTTATACCTTTGCCACCGCCTGATTTGATGTGATTGTGAATCACAACATGGTATTGAAAAAATTTCAACACAAAATGTCAAATCTTTTTTTTAATACGTGTTGGTTGTGGTTGTAGCAGGTGGTGGCAAACGTATAAATTCCATTGCTGTTACTTTTGTAGTACATTTTTAAAGTCGAAAAGACTTCAATTTAAAAAAAAAAAATCACGCAACCGAAAATTCTGAAACTTTTTCTAAATACTAAGGGAGCTCCTACCTATAAAAAAATATTTAGCCAATTTGATTTTTTTCGGACATTCCCCCAGTGATCCGTTTAACTTCTCGAGAATGTATGGCAAAGAGAAAACTTTACAGATTTTTAATCTTTAAAATGTTCTCTACATTATTCTTCTTTTTAGGGTTCCGTGTACCCAAAGGGTAAAAACGGGACCCTATTACTAAGACCGTCTGTCTGTCTGTCTGTCTGCCACCAGGCTGTATCTCATGAAACGTGATAGCTAGACAGTTGAAATTTTGACAGAATTGATGTATTTCTGTTGCCGCTATAACAACAAATACTTAAAACAGAATAAAATAAATATTTAAGAGGGCTCCCATACAACAAATGTGGTTTTTTTTGCCATATTTTTGGTACGGAAACCTTCGTGCGCAAGTCCGATTATATACTTAATTGACAGCATTTTTATTATTTTATAATGAATCTTTAATAACTCTTATTAATCCACATCACATTTATTTAGTCTAGACGACTGAAATATATTAGTTACTACAAAATTCCGTTTATTCCCAGAATTAATGGTACATTTTGATCATATCGAAAGAACTAATGGGATGAAAAAAGTACCATTAGTTCCTTTAAAGGAACCGTCAAAAAGATCTACCGGGAACGCAATAATGGGTGTTTTTTTTTAAATTTCATAGAAGTGATAAAATAAACATAAATCCATTCATACAAAACAAACAATATCCCCACGCTTTCGATAATTTCATCTCCGGTCCCTTATCAGTATTGTACCACGTTGACAACTCAAAAACTACCTAAAACATATTACTATAAAGTTGAAATTACTATTGACACAACGTAGCTGTTACAGTCTCCTTTATATATTTAACGGACATAGTTCCTGATGCATTAACAGTTTACCACTACTTGCGGTCACACAATTGTCAGTCAGTTGTCACTAACCCTGGACCCAGAAGCACGTATATCGTTCTAAAAGTGTTAACGCCAGTGGTACCGTTTAACACTCATAAGTGTTTAATAAGTGTTCACTTAGAAGGTTAATAAACATAGTGAAAATGTATTGTGACTGGCCACAGTTCCAAAGGTGTTGCTTTTGTATGCCTTTGAGAAGAGGAGTGCTTGTTATAGCGTATATAAAAATTGTAAGTATAAGAAAATTTGTATTATTTAATACATAATTACGGACACCAGTCGTTTTTCATACAAACGAGGTAACTTTGATGCCTTGGTTCTCCGCCAAGGATTGACCTATGATGGCCATCCAGAGAGAATGGAGAAGATTCAGATCGCTATACACATCCAACTGATCTGCCTATCTATTGTCTAATTTTAAAATCTATCGCAATCGCTTTCAAAATGTAACACATTGATGCTTCTTTTTGGCATAAATAAAAACTTACCAAAGAAATGCTGTAATGTGTCACATCCATCTGTAAAATGAAAGCGATTGTGATAGATTTTTGAAATTAGACAATTAGCCCCCTGATCAGAGAGCCTTAGCCTCATTCTAAGAGATATAAGGATCACAGTTTTCAGTTTTAGGATTTCCATAAATTTGTATGTCTCGGTTTTTTCAAACATATCCGTATATCTCTTAGAATGCTGATCAGATCAGTTGGTTGATACCTAGGTACCTACTACTAAACTCGATTGTCAGTTTTATTATATAGTAGATTGTTATACAAGACGCTAAAATGACCCATTGCATACGAGGTAGTTTTATTCCCGAGCTTTAGCGAGGGAATAAATAGAAACCGAGTTACAATGGGTTTTAGCGTCGTGTGTTACACTATACTTTTCACTACGATTGCGAGAAAATAAAATACAATATTAAATAGTTTATACCTACTTCCGTAAACGAATCGACTCGTTTTTCTATCCTCCACTTCATAAACTTTTTGTACAATGTTTAAATAAATGATTTGTGCTTGACGGCAAAAGATATAAATTATTTCTTTCCTATTACAGTCACACAATTCAATCAGTTTGTAATTATAGAAAAATTCTAAAGATTTCGCGCCATGGTACCTTTTTTTTAATTTCTGCTGTACCAGCTAAGCAACACAAACACGCATTCTACGATTCACTCTGTGCACAGAGTATAAATAAGTCTATGATTTCACCGAAGAGATGCTTTTAGTTCCATTTTCAAAAATAAGAATGAGAAACTGGGGGCCTATTACGAAAATAACGTGTCGTCAGCCAGTTCGTCAGTTGTAGTTATTACAAACTTTTTCAATGTAGCTATCGTAGTTCATAGACTATTTGAACGAATAATGACGGATCTGCTAGAGAGAAACTGTCAAATTTACGCAGTCACTTTGCAATATTGCATACGCAAGTGCTTTGTAAGTAATAGGAAACAATAAGAACGAAGCACGGACGCAGCTGCGTGTATCGCATAAAACTTTTCGTAATAGACCCCCAGTATTAAGTTGAACGAGTTTTTATTCGTGATTATGAATAAAGACTTTTTCGTTTTAGTAGGCTCATTGGTAATAGACAAACATTAAAAAAGAAAAAACTTTATCCCCTAGGAGTTATTATGCTATTTTATCTCGGCTCTTGTACGTTACAATGACGGACTTTTTGAGCAAGAGGAGTGAAAATAATATTATCACACGACTCGTCTTTTTTAAACGAAACACTATAATATTCTGTGATACGCACCACAAAAAATTAATTGAACTTAGCTAAAATTCTATAAATACCTACGTGAATCACCATTTTGCGCATGTGTATGTTGAATTTTATTATAAATACTGATGATCACAAAGGATGATGTAAATTACTTTATGGCTAAGGCCACACTAAGAAGAGCATCGCCCACATCCATCACGTTACAATCATAGTGAACGGACTTTTGCATACTATAGCAGTATCCCACTGTCACAAGCGACGCGTCTGCGAGTTGTCTTAGGTAGTCAGTCACCCTCACCACGTAAGTCGCTTAGCAAATGTCTTGTCGGAGTGACTGAACAGACGTACCTATTGCAAACCACTAACTACAACCACTAAACGCCGCCACTGACCCTTTCCTGTAGTTTTCGTACATATTTGAAACGCCGGTAGTCGCCACGCGCCACGGCGTTTGTGGCTGTTGTTAGTAGCACGTGTTTGGTGACACTATAATCACAGCCAAACTGCAAGCGACGCTTTTGCAAAGTGTCTTTTGGTAGTCACCAGCAACGCAAGTCGCGTACCTATTTAACAAATCTCTAGTGACTGAGCCTAAGTAGTGAACAGACGTTTTGCATACTGTCGCAGTTGCACACACTGCAAGCGACGCGTCTGCGGGTTGGTAGTCACCACGCAAATCGCGTAGCAAATCTCTAAGCTTGACACCTATAGTGTAGCCTTAGCCTTGGCTTACCAAAATGGGTTTGAGGGAAGTAACAGATTAAACGTACAGTGGTAAAATTGCTCACCTCTTTTTAAAATCAGGCAAAATCACGTAACCTATGACCATCGAGCAGTTTCAAGGTCTGTTTTTCATTGTGGCCAATCAGTAATATCAGTATGATAACAATAATTTATGCAAATGACGTAAGCGAAATTAATTTCGCTTTGAGGCAATTATATTGGTTAGGCATTGATAAATTGTTAACTAATTATTTAAAGGTACATATTATTATGTATTATCATAACATTGTTGTGTTGCAATACAAACGTTACAAACACAGATTTCTATGAGGATTATGATGAAAGTAAATGAATTGCTTGAGTAGCAAGTTGAATTTATAGATCTCTGCTTAGCCTATCAGGAGAAAGGCATGACGTTATCTGACCTTTTAGGATCTATACATTAGGGTTGTATGTAGGTACCTACTCAAGTTACAACTATCGAAAAAAAATGTTGTATTTCTAATAAATGAGTTATTATTTATTTATTTATTTATCGTTTATGGATAGCTAACAGCTTATAAACATACATTGATTAAAGTTACCGGAATTTACCAAAAGTAGTTACTTACATATATTATATTGATTAAACATCATGATAATCTGGCCTTTCACCAAAAATAACAGGAGCCTAATAGCGTAAAGCTCAATAATTCAAAAATACACCCATCACTGGCTCATAAAGACAGTCGTTGAAGTGATGTGTATTGCCGCAGCAATGTACCTACGTGCACGTCAAACTAATAAACTTTTTGGGGGTACACTATTAGAACAGGAAGCAGATACGCTTTCGGAAATCTGTCACGGTTTCTTCTATTTAATCTTTTGATTTCAGCTATTCAGTGCTTTCATGGTGGGAGTGTACAGCTACGCAGTCCATGAGAACCTAGGAACCGAGCTGATGTACCAGGGTACCTCTGCGTCCCTCCCCGCGGAGCTATGCGTCCTTATATACTGCGTGGAATGTGTCTTCGCTGCTCTCCTCATATACGGCGCACATAAGGTAAGAAATTCTTAGATTTAGGTCATATTGTGTCGAATATTTTGTAATATTCAAATTAGGTAAATACCCATAAAAGAAACATCTAAAGTTATCAAAAGTGTTTGCAAACGTGCCTAAACCAAAGTGTTAGCTATAGAACGTTCTCAGGTGTGGCTAAAAATGTAAAAGCTTTGGCTGTAACGATATTTTGATTCACTTACGTGATGCCTCTTTGTATTTGACGCTAACTGTACAACATTTTACTGTACAAGCACAGAATTGTATAGTTCAAGTAACAACATCTGTAACATTGTGGTTGTCGAATTATATCTTCCATAATCCACTCTGCAAAACAAAAATTACGAGAAACACGATTTACGGTTGTCTATCGGTAACCAAAGCTATGTCCCAAAGAAAATCTAGATTAAAAGGCCAATCGTGCTAAGTGCCAACAAAAGTGTGAAATCGTTGCCTTTTCGATTAAAAGTTTGCTGAAAGGTTTTGGTCTTTACCCCAAAGCAATGCATGGATCTGACGTTCGAGCAATTAAAAGTTTTGCTTGCAGTTCAGCTATTTGGCAAACATAACATTTATCCCAGGTTAGTTGTTGTTATTGTTGTTACAAGAAAGATCCGAATTAAATAACAAGGAATTCTTAAAGAATACTTATCTTCAATAGAAAAACAAACCAATTAATAAGTGTAAAGAACCTTGAAACAAAAGCACATACGTCAGATAGTAATTCTATTTCCTCTTATCCACAAAGGTTATCAGTTGTTTGAGTAAATAAATCTCTAGAACACAACACTAGTGAGTTCTGACTATGCCTTGATAAGTCGGGGAACTTAAATGGACGTGGGTTATCAGGACGTGTGAAATATCACACAGTTTATGAATTTTCCTTTAGAACCTCTGATTCTTACGTCCCGACTCAGTGATGACCTCTATCAGGTTAAAAATAGTTATTTGTGTCATTTAGTTTGGTATGGATGTTACAGGCAAACGCCGAAGGCGAACGCTTCTAGGTTTGACTAGGCAAACCTCAGGTTTGGCAAGACGCCTTAGTCAAAGCCCAAAACAAAAGCGTATTTTTTTCATTATTTCCTAATTAGGGCTATCTGTGGCCTAACATTTATCGCACTGGTGACAGATCTAATGTAAGAGGAGCTCGATGGCACAATTAGAGTCGTGAATACCCAGCCAGCCAGGTGAAACCTTTGGTGGACTGCGATTACGACTTATCCTCCTTCTCCATCCATAAAAATACAAATAATTTAACTACCTACCTACCTAATCTAATTACTTAAAGTGTCTATGTGTATGCTGTGAGATATGGGGACATTTAATTGGTTGATGATGACATTGATGAGATATCAAAGCCCTGAATATATTTTATTTTGGTACATACAACAACGAGTCATACCGTATAATGAGTTTTTCTTTTCTTTTCGCAGAAAATTCTAAAGCCTGTGAAGATCTACTACTACTTCTCGATCTGCACTCTGGTAACAACCGTGATGATGCAAATTGTGGAGCTGGCCACCGCCCGATACTTCTTCCTCTTCGAACTGGTCTTCTTCTGCTTCACAGGGTTATGTGAGTAATTAGCTTGACACATAAGCACAAACATTTATTTTTGGTCATTTCACTCTTGGCAGAGCGGTCGTGGTCACGTTGAGGCGTCCACGTCGGTGATAGAGGCGGCCACAGCTCTCCGCACGATCTCCCGCCATCTCTCCCGGTTGGCAGACTGTCTGGCGCAGATACGCGGTGTCCCACTGCGAATTTCACTTGGTCAATCCAGCAAGTTCATCGGTGACCTGCCACGTGTTCTGGTTCCCTCCTCTTTGCCCTGTACGACCAGGCGCTCTAGCAAAATCTAGCTTGCTGCTATAACAGAATTTTAAAATAGATGTACCTACTTACTTAGATCTTAAGCGCAGCTTTTTGATGGCAAAAAATATTTACTTAGTGTTTCCGAGCAAATTTTTTTCATGTCTAATACTATAAGGTCTTCAACTAAATTGCTCTCATTATTTCCAGGTCTGCAACTGTACTTACTGATGCTGGTGTGGAGCCTTGTGAAGAAGTTGGAGGTAGACGGGCCTCACGTCTATGAGAACCAGCTGCACCAGATCGTGAACGGCCAAGTGAAAGTCGAGTCTAATGGAATATACAACCCAAGCACCATCCCTGCTGAAGTGTAGCTAGGAATAAGCCTTTGGGACCTACCTCGAAAACCGATCTTCGATATTTGGACGATGCCTCGGACGAGGTACGGCTAGACCAATGGTGGCGTGATAGGGTGTCTCGACCAATGGTGGCGTGATAGGTGGCTCGCTATATAGATATACCGCTAAGCTTAAGGACACGGTAAAAGTTCGAACTGATTGTCAAAAATTTTACGGTCTTCCTTAGGGGATTATTTAGGAGATTTATGCACGTTTATGGGATTTTTAGGGGGAAAAAAATATTCTTAATTATTTCTGATACATCGATTTTTTTTCCAAATATAGGTACCTACTTCTATCCGTGTAATATTTAGATTTTATTTTCCATAATTGCGGTAAATCTCTAAGTAGTGAAATAAATTGCAAAACCTCCTTTTCACGATTACTGACCGTAATTTTTTTATCTTCGCAGTCGGTTAAAAATGGCGCGTTTGTTTGCCAACCGTAGACCACCGCAGACAATCAAATTATTTGACAAGTCAAATATTTGAAAAAGTGTTTGAACGTTTACCGGGTCCTTTACCACTAGCCAGAGCGAGGCGAGATTGCTGTGAGTGAACAAACAAGATAGATAGATACTTAGATAAAGTTTTATTCATAAACCACTACAACACACAACAACAACAACAGGAACACTTGAGAAAATGCAAGAAATATGATAACTTAAACTAAACACATAGTCCAAGATAATACCGTACCGGAGTGTGCAGCAGTGGCAGTCTGAAAAGGAACTCAAGCTCAGTGTTGATAGTTCCGAGGAACCAGACACTGATTTTCAGCCGAGTCCCTGTCATCGTTTGGTCGCAACCACAGGAATTAATTTATGAAAATGTTAACAAAAATCATCTTTATGTTCTCAGACAACAAAGATAAGGTTGATTTTTGTCAAATGATTAGCTATTTTGGTAGGTTTGAATGCTCAAATCAGATTTGGCGCTAACTGTAGAATACGTTCGATAGGATATTAATTTACCCTGAAACCTAGCGTGCCACTAGGCGCTTAGCCCGTTCTGCCACCCTTTAGTGTAAAGTACAATTCCGCTTTGTGATATTTACCAAAGATTTTATCGTCCAATGTTATTTAATTGCGAAGTAAAATAATAATACTTAGATATTTGATAAGATTTCATTGTTAAAAAAATATGATATTTCTTTTTTATGTGCGAAAAAAAGTTAAATGAATCATTTTGTGATTAAAATTAAAAGGGTAAAAAGTATTGATAATTGTTGTTAAATACGTAACAGTTTCAAAAAGTAGCGAAAACTATTGATTTCTCATAACTTAATGTAATGATATGTGAAAAAAGAAATCAAACGTATAAGTAATGTTACTTATTTAGATTAAGGTGCAAAAATATTTTTTTATGATATGTATTTATTAATTAAATAACGCTAAAATTTACGAAATTGAGTATCTTTTCTCCGTAAATTAAGTAGGAAGAGCAAAAAAAAAACAGTTACTGAAATTGGCTAAAATAAAGTATCTAACTTACTTATAGAAATTCATCATTGAATATTACTCGTAGGATAAACGTTACTTGAAAACTTCAGAAATCATTTTTTGGCCTCAGGAAAATAAAAAGACAATATTTTAATGACCTACTCGATAACCTACATAAGTTTTCTAGGAAGAGCATAACTAACAAGCTTAAGTTATCTTAAGTATAACTTCTTAATATTGTTTCATAAAACATTATTTAATTTGGTATACTTTTAGAATAAAAAAAAGGAATTTGTACTCCAGCCCCACCCGACTTCAATAGACGTATTTTTATTATACGAATATTATTTCTTGCTTTTTAGAGGTAGGTTTTTTGAAGTCGGTTTTTTGTTTTTTTTAAACAATTTTTTATTGAAATGTACAATAAAGTTTGTTAAATAAAATAAATAAATAAATAAACATTTTAGAGATTACAATACCTACGTAAATAAGAAAAACAAAATTAAGCATAAAATTGTAAGGAAAGAACAGATAGAAGACTAATAATAAGTAAGCTTAGCTAAAGAAAAAAAAAGGAAAAAAAAGAAGGAAAATAAAATGGCAAAAAAAAGTCCTGCCAAAAAGCGGGGAGCAACCGCATTTAAAAAAAAAAACTCTGAAATCGGTCACTACAGCGGAATGTTTTTACTGTGCCTTGTACCTAGGTACCACGAAAAACATTTTTATACTACACCTGCTCGGAAAGTACCTTGATACTTTATCAAATTTACGGTAGAAAGTACGTCATTGCAAATCGAACAAATATGCGGGGAGAAAACGCATCTGAGCGGGAGAGAAAAGTGTGAAAATCCATTTCTTACGTTGTTTTTCTTTTTAATTTCTGGTAAGACTATGCGCCGGTAACCTAAATATCAAAAGCCAAAAAGTTTTTACAGTGAGTTTTTATCTCCAAGTTCGCAAAATGACACTGGCCACTAGCTGTGTGTCGGATGGTGTCGGGCTGGCAGTGCGATCCTGCGGCGGCAGGATAAACAATTTGAAAAAAGAACATGTGAAAATTGCAGACGCCATTGGCGCCATTTTCAATTTGTGTGTTGTTTGAGGATTCAGTTTTCGTAGAAAGTAAAATAAAACTATCAAAATTGATAAGTAGTGATAGTGATGATGAAGATTTTATTTTATTTTAAGAAGATTTTAATTTTTTAAGTGTTACATTAAGCTTCACTAACTGCAACAATTTCAATATAAATTTCAATTAGTAACGATTTAGTTTTTTATTTTCCTCGTAGGTGTAGTTTAAAGCACTATGTATCACTCGAGAGAAAGTGCGATTCCCGATCTCGGGTGTTTTAAAGGTCCCTCGACGGTAATCGGTCTCTTTCTCCTCTCGGTGAACTATGTACTATTTTTCCTTTGTTCCAACAGAGTTTAACCTTAATAAAAGTTGAAAGGTTAAACATATTTTGTATCTCATACAATTAGTACGAGTATGTAAGGTCAACTTTAGGTTAGCTTCTTTATCGCTACGTTTGTGTTTTTGTCTGTTGTAAAATAAACAATTGCGTGTCGGGTCACGCGCAGTATCTGTATAGGGTTCCGTAGCAACTTGTAAAAAAGTTGACAAACTTACATTTGCGGTGGTTATCATTCTCATTTTATATGAAATGAACTACTTACTTAAAAAGTACAAGTTTGTAACTTTGGTAATATATATTTTTTTAATTTAGAAACCTCATTTGTCTCGGTGCCAGTTATATTTTTAATGCGAATACATTTATTTACTAAAGCTAGGGTTTCCTAGGAAGACGGTGCCTTCATATTACGCCGCTAAATTACGGCCGTAATATGACGGCACCGTCATCCTAGGAAACCCTAACTTTAGAGCAAGAGATTCTTGATTTTTCTGATTTTTATCTGGTTTTATTTTAAAAAAATTCAGGGGGCACTTTGTAAACCACTCTGAAGCTTAATATGTAGTATCACTTAATACCTATGAAACCGCATTCATTTTAAAAGACATTTTGAATGACACCCCAAAATTAATCTCAACATTACATCATAAGGGAGAGGTACGTTAATTTTTTTTAATAAATGTTTTGTTACGTTAAAATTGAGAGCTCTAACAAAAGTATAAATGTTCTGGAGCTAGAATGCGTTCATGTGATACTTTCTCGGTACCTTATTGTGGAACCAATTACGGTAAAAACCGATACATACTAAGAGCTATGAAAAACTATAATGTGAATTTTAGTGATATAGATTTATTTAATACCAAATTTGCTAAATTTAAAAATGAAACTTTCAAAATTTGTATTAGTAAACTACAACCTTAATGTTTTTTGTTACCATGTCTTAACCATTTTTGTTAAAATGTTATTAGATTACTTATTTTAAATACCAAATTTGCTACATTCAAAACTTTTAAAGAAAAAAAAGACTTTTTTGTTGTAATGTAATTATTTACTTAATAATTATGGTGGTGGAAACTTTTTTGGCGGATGTACTAATATTTTGTTTATCACTATGTATTATTTAAAGCTGTATGTTTCCCTAAGTAATAAAATAAAATTAAAATTAAAAAATAAATGTGTAAAATTTCAGCAAATTCGGATCAAAACTGTAGACGCTCGATGCTGTGATGTGACAGACTGAGACGGATGGACTGAACGATCTTAGGAGTTCCTCATTTTCCTAGGGAACCCTAAAAATAGTAACTTTAAGGCATCCATTAAACGGTAGGTTTTGCTGTCAGTTTAACTACAGTCACGGCTGTGACTGACGATTAACTTACCGTGTAATGTAGGGACTGATGGTTGCCTGAAGTTTGCATTTGTTCTTTCATCAGTCAAACGTAATTCATGACTGATGGAATTAAATGACGCTTGCATGAGCATGTAATGGCTGCCTAAGGAGTTAAGGATCTCAGTGGCCTAGTGGTTGTATCTGTCCGGCTTGTCAGACGGCGAGGGTTCTTATTCTAACCCTTTCCGAGGTGAAACTATTTGGTATGATAGCTTTTTAATAAGTTATGAAGTTGATGGTATTATCGCCTTTAATTTTTATTAAGTCTGTAATGGTGTCTAAGTTTTGGTGAATAAAATAAAAAAAAAATAACATCATGAAAAATCACATAGCACGGTTTTTTTGGATACTAAATATTACATCATGTGAACAGTAATGGCGAGGCGGCATTCGCATCGGGCGTCGTTTCCTTTAGTGAAGTCACCAAATATAGGATAATTGCATCAAATAGCCCGACCGAGTATTACCTAGTGTCATCCCAGCAGGAATGATGTCAGTTAGTCATCTGACCATTACAATTTGACTGGTTTTTGGGACTTAAATGTAGTAGTTAGGTAGCTATGCAAACGTATAAAAAAACAAACACCTACTTATTGTTTAATTTCAAAATCTATCGCAATCGCTTTCAGGGTAGGTATCATACCTACCCTGAAAGCGAGTATGACACATTGATACTTCTCTTTGGCACAAATTAAAACTTACCAAAGAAATGTAGCAATGGGTCACATCCATCTGTCAAATGAAATTGCGATAGATATTGAAATTAGGCAATAATTGTACTAATAATATCGAATGGAAGTTTGTATCATTCAAACAAGGGGTTTTTTATAACACGTTACGACGTGTAATAAAAAACCCCTAAATGGTAGACAGGGACCATCAAACTGAACAACTTTTACTCACTATGGGACCAACACTGAAGTCGCGAGAAACAAGGTTCATACAATTTAAGTATCAAAATGTGATTTCAGTATAAGTAGGTAGGAGGTATAAGTTACCTACTCATTGCAAGTTCGCGATCTATCTCATATTATACAAATCAAAATTATACAAATCACTTCTTGTCAGCTAAAAAAGTCTGGAATGGGTGGTAGGAAAATATAGACGATTCAAAAGTACTTAACAATTAAGTTTATTTGAATAAAGCTTATTTCACTTTCACTTTCACACTTTCAAAATACTTAGAACTACAAGCAAGATCATTTACTTCGGAAAAGCTAAATCTATAAGAAACGATATCATTGGAAACGATGATAATAATATTCATTCATTAATTACCTACTTTTTACTACACCCTTACACCACCAAAAGACGGTTACGGTGATGGTAAGTGTAAGCGAAACCGGAAGCAGAACCGGAAGCGGAAGCGAAAGCAGAACCGGAAGCGGAAGCGAAAGCGTAAACGTTTACTTGAAAACTACTAAATAGATTTCGAAATGAATGGGACCAACTTGGGAGTTAACCCGAGTCCCGATCCAGCCGTCTTTGAATAATCGGCGGACATACAAACATTGACAAGCTACATACGAGTACCATAATTAGGTATAAATGGACACCATAATAAAACAATATAAGGGCAATATATTACAATCCTACTATTTTATATTTTATTTTATTTAATATTATAAATGTGAAAGTTTGTGGGTTTGGAAGTTTGTTCCTCAATCACGCAAAAATTACTAAACGGATTTGGTTGAAATTTGGCACACAGATAGTAGATAGCCTAGATTAAAACATAGAATACTTTTTATCCCGATATTCCCACGGGAACGGGAACCACACGAGTGAAACAGCGGGCGGCTGCCAGTACCTTAATAAAATACATATTAATCAAATTATTCATAAATAATTGTTAATTTGAAATTAATAACTTCTTATCACTTCAGATAAACGTTTGCATCTGGTTAAACTATTAATAACATTACAATACGATTTTGTTTGTACGACCGCCCATGTTTAGTCCCAGTAAGGTTTTAAAGCCATACTAGGAAGTGCCTTGCTTATTGTTAGAGCCAGTGCCTGATCCTAACCACAGAATTATAAATGTCCTAACTTAGAATAATAACACCTATAGAAGCCGAGCCTTGTATAAGTGAGGGAAAAAATTGAGCCAAAATGGCTCAGTTTTCAGATTTATATCCTCCATACGTTACCTAATCGACAAAATAAATAGTAACAATCCCCTAAGGTAGGAAAATTTAAACTTTTTCGTTCTAAAAGGTACTATTACGTAACATTATGAAGCATAAAAATCTGAATAATGAGCCTTTTTGTCTGTTTTATTTGCCTCACTTTTGACAGTGCGCTCTGTAGGCAACTATCGTTCTAGGTTGTTATTATTCTCTTCATATTGCAGTTGGCCAGTGCCACACTGAATGCGACGTTAGGAAAATATATAGCGAGCTTTGATCCTAGTACGAGTATAGTTTGAAAGTAGGTAAAGTAAGATGTGGCGACCTCGTATAGAAGTTCCGCAGTTTACGAGGTGCTGCTTCTGTGTTCCTCTAAGATATGGTCTTCTCGCTGTTGCTTATACTAAATTGGTAAGTAAGTTATTTTTCTCACTTATGCTCTGAAATCTTATCATTCCATTTGAAAAAGGAATGCGGGGCGTTCCACATTTCCGAGGGGGTCTGGTTCATCACATTCTAAATTTAAAATTCAGGCCAGGAATGAATTTCAATACTTACTTCCCGCACCAGCACCAGTGCGGGAAGTAGGTACAGTGCGAAGATGATCTGGGTGGTCTGCGGCAACTTCTTTTTTTTGTTTTAGCTGTTCACAAAAACAAAAAAAGCAAAGGCACATTTGCACCATACAGCCATAACTTTAGTTCCTTTTTTCTGGCACGCAAGCCAACGACAAGACAGTTAATATTATAAAGGTAAAATTATTTAATAGGTACTATAATAACGATACAATAAAAAAAATGGTGCGCACAGAGTATATATACTATAAGAATAAATAAATATTACATTGTATTGTACCAGATTTATCAGAGACAAATCCTCTAAGTAATCTTGAATTATGTACAGCGCCATCTACCGCCGAGAAGCGAAATGAGATGGGTTTTTGCTTCTCGGCGGTAGATGGCGCTGCACGTAATTCAAGATTACTCAGAGGATTTGTCTATGATAAATCTCATTTTTAATATTAATTAAATTTAATTAAGTTTCAATTGAAAAGTTTTTTATTTCCTCGCATTTCTTGAGAAAAGCACTATACAAGCCTTGTTCTGGAAGCTACTTGCATTGCCTCGAATGATTAAAGCCCTCGCCTGAGGCTCGGGCTTCAAACCATCCTCGACAATGCAATCGCTAGCTTCCCGTTCACGGCTGTAATGTACTATTCCTTAGCTTCAGTGCTTGTTTGTCCTATCTACCATTGGTCACATTAGCGCCGCAACATATTGTAACAATTTTTTTTGTTAATTTGTTACAGGATTCTAACATACTACACTTAGCCACTTATTTTATTTAAATTAACAGAAACATAATAATATAGATTTAAATAAAATAAGTGGCAAAGCATTATAGAAGAAAAAAATACTGTAACCATATTCGGCACTAGGGGTTATTTTGTAACAGGTTGAATCATGTCACAAATTAACGAAGAGAAAGACACGCCAAAAATGTTACCAATGGTAGATAGGACAAACAAGCATATGCTATGGGCACCGAATAAGAGAGTTTTGTTCGAACTTCCATAATAAAAGTCAAGGGGGGGAGTCAATCATGATTGGCGTCTTCGTCTTTGAGACTAAAAGAATATTCGTAAGTTACAGGATACTTACACTGTAAAAATGTTTTGTTTTCAATCGAAATAATGTTCAACTTCTTTTTTTATCGGTGAATAAATTATTTTAAATTTCTACGTACAATTTTTTATTGCTATGTCTCATGATTGCAGCTTCAAAGTAACGGTAACTTGGTATTTGGTATATTTAAACTAAAGACCAATCGCTTTAACAGATAGACGGGCATCGAAGCGATTCTATAAAAGTATCTTTTTTATTTTGACATGCAGAATCGTCATGATCATGATTCACTTATTATTCTACACAATAGTTTACAATGTAAAGAGCGCAAAGATGTAGTATCCCTCTCAATTGAACGAACTATTGAGTTGTCTTGTGTGGAACTTGATCAAATAATTATTGTATGCGTATATAGACCCCCCACCGCGAATTACTCTGAGTTTGAGTCCACTATGGAGGAAGTCTTAAAAATAACTTGTAGGAAGAATAAAAAAGTCGCGATTTGTGGAGATTTTAACGTCGACATCTTAGACCCTAAATTAGCCAAACTGTCGAGTAGGTTCATAAACCTATTTAAATCATTTAATTTACTACATATTTTTAATGAACCAACGCGTATCACACCCACATCGGCAACCTGCTTAGATAATATTTTCTGTAACTGTAATGTCATTGAAAAATCAATTTTGAATTGTATTAAATCCGACCATAGTGGACAATTAGCCTCCATTGAGCACCATCATGTTCGGCCTAAACGGGAAATAATGTGTAGGCCAATAAAGAAACACTGTATTGAAAAATTCAGAACCAATGTCACAAGTAAAATTGAAACATTACCAGAACCAAATTTTGAAGCCAATAACTTATATAATCATTTATTTAGCATAGTCAAAACTGAATTTAGTGAAACTTTCAAACAAAAAGTCATCAAATGTAATGATAGTACGAAATTTAGTGACTGGGCCACACCCGGCATATATAAAAGCAGAAGGAAATTATACGAACTTTATGCAGAGAAAGCTACTTCTTGTGATCCTAACTTCATTGAATTTGTCAAGAAGTATTCACAAACATTCAGAGAAGTTTGTATCCTAGCAAAGTCCAAGTACTTTGCAAATAAAATAAAATTAGCTGATAACAAAATTAAAGCTACCTGGAATATTATTAACAAAGAAACGGGCAAATCAAAATCCAATATAAATTCCTTCTGTTTAAAAACTGGTGATCAAACTTTTGAATCTGACAATGAGGTCGCTAAAGTTTTTGAAGATTTCTTTGCTAGAATACCTGTAGAAACTACCAGTACTCTTAGTGCTAGTCCCAACATCGCTGTCTCCCTTCTGGAGTCTAGTGTTGATAAGTGCAATGAAAGTTTTTCCTTTAAATATATAAATAGTGCAGATATCATTAAAGCTTTTAAAACAATTAATGTTAAAAAAACAGAAGATCTTTGGGGCATGTCAACAAGCATTATTAAATCAATAATTGATATACTAGCCCCCTACTTGGCTTTTATTTTTAACAAATGTATTGACGAGGGGGTCTTTCCTGACTTAATGAAAAATAGTAAATTGATTCCTCTTTTTAAATCTGGGGATAAAAGTGACCCAGCTAACTTTAGGCCAATATCTATACTACCAGCACTTAGTAAAATATTTGAAAAAATTATATATTCCCAATTATTAGATTACTTTACATACAATAATATACTTCATAAAAACCAGTTTGGATTTTCCAAGGGTAAAAGTACTACTGATGCTGGAATTGCACTTCTCAAACATATTCTTGACGCTTGGGAAGAAAAGCAGGATGTAATTGGCATTTTCTGTGACCTTTCTAAGGCATTCGATTGCGTTGATCACCAAACACTATTAAAGAAGCTAGAACATTATGGTGTCTCTGATAAGTCGGTTAGGCTTATGAAATCGTATTTGTACAATAGAACTCAGAAAGTAGTAATTAATAGAACTGAATCTACTGGAGCCCCCATCAATATGGGTGTGCCACAGGGATCAATATTGGGCCCATTGCTGTTTCTAATTTATATAAATGACCTTCCCAACTACGCGAGTAATTTATGTGAGACTGTACTATTTGCGGATGATACTTCTTTAGTTTTCAAAGTAAACAGAGGTAATAACTGTTCCGACGAAGTAAATAGTGCCCTCTCTAAAGTTTCACACTGGTTTAATAGTAATAATTTAGCACTTAACCCCAAAAAAACTAAATGTGTAAAATTTTCTTTACCTAATGTTGAGAAGACAAAATTAAATATTAAATTGAATGACGATAAAGTAGACTTTACTGAGAGTACAAAATTTCTAGGTATTACACTAGATTCTCGATTGCAATGGGATCCACATATTGAAGCCTTGTCAAGTAGACTTAGTTCAGCGGCATTCGCTGTTAAGAAAATAAGGCTTTTAACTGATATTGAAACGGCAAGGTTAGTATACTTTAGTTATTTTCATAGTGTAATGTCTTATGGACTGCTATTGTGGGGCTCAGCTGCCAGTTTTGAAAATATTTTTGTACTCCAAAAAAGAGCTGTTCGCGCCATATACAATCTACGGCGGAGAGATACCTTGAGAGAATTGTTCAAAGAAATAAATATTTTAACTTTGGCAGGCCAATATATTTATGAAAATTTAGTTTATGTAAGGAAACACTATGATTCATTTGATAAGAACAGCAACATTCACCAGTTTAATACAAGAAATAAAGATAAACTTGCCGTTCCAAGTTTTAGGCTTGCAAAAACGAGAGGTTCATTTATGGGGAAAGGCATAGCCTTTATTAATAAAGTTCCACAACAAGTGATTGATCTTCCTTTGCATGAATTTAAAAACCATGTTAAAAAAACGCTCATGGGTAAAGGTTATTATAAAGTTGACGATTATCTTAAAGATCAAAATGCGTGGAAATGATGTAACACATAACTTGCTAATATAAGAACTTTGTTGAAGTAATATAATAAGTCTATGTTGTTGCCAATAATCCTGTCACCCTGTTGTAATTATCTGGTAACGATATATTCAAGTTTGTAAATATCGTTACTTATGGCTGTTACAGCTGATAAGTTTCTTGCGCCCGTTCTTCTTGTCAGCTAAAAAAGTCTGGAACGGGTGGTAGAAAAATATAGACGATTCAAAAGTACTTAATAATTAAGTTTATTTGAATAAAGCTTATTTCACTTTCACTTTCACTTTCACTTTCACTTTCATTTCATTATGCCAACAATCAATTCGAGAATCAATAGCACATCGCTTTGCGATTGCAGCAGTTAAGTAACTTTTGCAAGGGTCAGTCATGGGATTGGTGACCAAAACTGTATTATCTCGAGCTCCTCCGTGCTTAGGAAGGCACGTTAAGCTGCTAATTCGGGCTGCATTTGCAGTTGTTAACATCCACCAATCCGCATTAACCCGGCGAGCATGTGGTGGGGTGTGACATGCCCATGCTTTGCGC
Source organism: Agriphila straminella (assembly GCA_950108535.1). Lineage (NCBI taxonomy): Eukaryota > Metazoa > Arthropoda > Insecta > Lepidoptera > Crambidae > Agriphila > Agriphila straminella. The sequence goes on along the minus strand of OX467321.1, from coordinate 832,211 downwards.
GAAGCCGTGTATTTTTCAAATTTGCCCCTCAATTGTTTTGTTGCTTCGAGTAGCTGGAGCCAATGTACTCCGCGGGGGGAGAGTGGCGTGACCGCAGTGTCGCGTCAACCGGCGCAGGAGCTACACGCGTGTAAACGTTCGTAGGGTGCGTCAAACCCCGCCACATGCTCCGTGTTAGTTTTAACATATAACTACCTATAAATGCCAATTTATTAAACAAAGACTTAAGAATTTATTCGTATTTTGAAATATGGTTTATATTTAGTGTAAAATAAAAAACAGTGTATATTTATATACTTTTATTGTATTATTTATCAAAAATACAAAAGCTAAAATCAACTAATTCTTTAAAAATAAATATGTTATTGAGGGTCTGATATTCTTTAAGTTTTTAAAGTTGATTTTATATTTTTTTTAAAGAATTAGTTGATTTTAGTTCCTTTTTCAGAAGTTCCTTTTTTTGTTTTTTTGTAAATGTTATATTTTAGTATTTTTGATAAATAATACAATAAAAGTATATAAATATACACTGTTTTTTATTTTATACACTAAATATAAACCATATTTCAAAATACGAATAAATTCTTAAGTCTTGGTTTAATAAATTGGCATTTATAGGTAGTTATATGTTGGGGTTTGGCAAACCCCACCACATGCTCGGTGTAACTTTTTTCACCACATGCTCGCCGGGTTAATCCCGCGTGGTAGGCTATCCTTTTTTTAAACACTCATAAGGAAGGCCTGTGCCCTAGCAAGATATTGAAATGGCTGATGTGTAACTAACATTTTAGGCCGTCACGACGTTCCTTGCGGTGCTGTTGACTGCTGCGATAATTATCGAGTTCCAAAATTTAAGAGCTCGTTCAAAGCCGATGATGTTTCTTCTGACGCCCACTTTGTTGGTCCTTGCGGCTTACTTGGATATTGGGTTTACTACAGCTTTTGTTGTCGCAGGGCATATGGTAAGCAAAAAATCAATATTGCGTCGCCTCAGTGCTTGTTTGGCCGACAGACCATTTGAGTAATTTTACAGGAGCAATGTTTTTTGTTTTTCCATGTTAAGACCTAAACAAAGCAGTAATATTACGATAGTTTTAAAAAATATGGTACATCTGGGCTTCTAATAATATATAAAAAAACCCATCTGAAAAACCGGTTTCAAAATGGATATTGGACAAAAAAACGAAAATCGAATTACGTTAATGGATATATAGACTACATTACTTGGGATGTTAGCCAAACAGCAACCAAAAGTATTTTTGTATTGTGTGCTTGTTTGCCCTATATCCAAAAAATGGCGGAACAGCAACGTGTGACGTCATGAGCGAGCAGGTCTGTGATTGGTTTATTTGAGGATATACGGCAAACAAGCACGCGCTGAGAATATCGATATTGGATGTCGGTAACCACGAAGAGTAAAGTTCTAACAGTGGATTTTGGTTTTTTATATCGTCTTTTGCTCGTGTATTTGTATAATTACGTAAGTCATTCTTGATTTAGACTGTGTAGAATTTGATTCTTAAGCATACTACATTCAAAGGTCATTTTCGCATAAATTGGTCTGTTGGGCAAACAAGCACTGAGGTGACGATTGGACAACAACACATAACAGTGTTATCTGATTCTAAAGTACGTGTGTTATGTTAAGGATATCAGAAACAAACACACAGTAAAACCAAACTTGAAACATTATAGAAATATGTTAGTTTTTCAGGGTTAAGTGCCCAAAGGGTAAAAACGGGACCCTTTCTATGACTCCACTGTCCGTCTGTCTGTCACCAGATTGTATCTCATAAACCATGATAGCTATCGTAATTAAAATTACCAGGAAATACTAAAAACAGAATAAAATAAATATTTGAGTGGGGCTCCCCGTCCCCCATACAACAAACGTGTTTTTTTTTGCCGTTTTTTGGTACGTGCACGAGTCCGACTCGCACTTGGCCGGTTTTTAGGGTTTCCGTAGCAAAAATGGCAAAAACCGGAACCCTTATAGATTCGTCATGCCTGTCTGATGTCTGTTCGTCCGTATGTCACACACAGCCACTTTATTCCGAATTGAAACTTGGTAGGTAGGTAGATGTATTCTGTGAACCGCTTTACGATTTTACACAAAAATAAAAGATTAAGGCGAGGCCAGTTCACGATCTGATGAAAAGTCTGATTTTTGAACTGCCAATGTGAAGAACTGATGTTAAATTCTACTTCACAAAAATTACTGTAGACTGAAAAAGAAACAAAGAAGCAAAGTAACCGAACAGAATATTGAAAAATGGCATGGTAACTCTTTAAAAAAATCCTGAATAACACCATAAAAACTTATAAAAATAAATTTCAAATCGTCAGATTTCGTAATTTTCAACGACAGTGATATGATTTTTTATGCAAAAAGGATAGCTTTTTTATCGATCTAACACAATAACCGAGTACATTTTTAATAAATGATCCAGTATTTCAGAAATCAATAAAAATGTACTAAAATACGCCAAATTTCTGGCGAAGCGTCAGTTAAAGTTATGCAATATTCAACCTTATTCTAAAGACATAGTAAAAGAGTAAATTTCGTGAACTGGCCTCGCCTTAAGGGGGGCTCCCCATACATGGAACTGAAACTGAAAATATTTTTTTTCATCAAACCAATACTTGCGGGGTGTCTATAGATAGGTCTTTAAAAATGGCATTGAGGTTCCTAAGACTTCACGAATGTTGACACCATGAAAACCTACTCATGAACAACTAGGTACGTAGTTTACATCAATGACAAATATTTAACTTTTACCTCTAACTCTCTCTCTATTATTTCTTTATATTATTTAATCCAAAAAGTACATAGTGAAATATTAATCGTTTACATCTCTTAGAATACTCCCCATTCCGCTGATAAGGATGTTTTTTTAATTATTATTATTACCTTGTATATTGTATATTCTTAATAATATGTTTCATCTATTATTTTCAGAAACGAAGACGTGGAATACGAATATACTACTACTACACCCTGACTGTAACAATTATTTTCATAGTCTTGAGCATATCGTCGACAATCGTTACTTTAACCTACGATTATAAATACTTTTTTAGTTTTATTTATGTGTATATAGGATTAGGACAAGATGTTTTATTAATTTTATCTGTCACCCGTAAGTATACTTTCAGTAATGGTGCATCCGATCCCATATATATTTATATTATATTTATGGACTGCGGTCCAACCGATGATGGTTATAAGAGCTAGCTGCACGCGTAGCATGACCACTCTCGAGAAAAGACTCGACTCACAGAACAATGGCTTGTCTACACCCACATGTCACTTTTGTCGGGTTGAGATCGAGATACATGCTCGCACTTTTACACTTGTACGGTTTCATCACCGCACATATTTTTGCTGACTCGCGACATACTTTAGTTGCGCGTCGTTGTTTACTTTATTAATTATATTTTAATTTGTGTGTGAGTTCGCAATAGCGCTTGCACTAGACGGTCGAGCAAAGAGTTACCTACAACTTATAATTACTGTAATATTTTAGTTATTTACAATAAACAACTGCTTTAACTTTAACTTCGGTGACTTCTTTATCTGCGTGCTACAACTAACTAACTATCCAACATTCCAAGGTGTATGGGACAACTTGGCCCATACATTCTTTTTGGTCCTTCGAGAATTATAAGTGATTTGGTGTTTTTTTCGGCTGTGACAGTAGCGAATCGGTTTGGCTGGCCTCCCACAAGCGGGTCTCACCAGTCAAATTGAGACGGGCGCACATACTGTTGTGGTTGATTAGAGCACTGAACACTGACCAACAACTACAGCGATCGAGTGTCTACAGCATCGACTGCGAAACTAACTGGGAACTTTGAAGGTCAACTTTTGTGTTAAACTAACACAGCTACGAACTTTAATCACCTTCTACGTGAACTGCGTGTGAGGGGACTCAACTTGTACTTCTGGTTTTCGTGATCAGCGCGGAAACCTCGCCAACATCAACATGGCTAATCTGGAACTCCAGCAAGCATGTTTTGAAAACATCAAAGCATTGTGTGCGAGCTACAAAAAGGATCCTAAGGTACGGAAGACGGAAGATTACTTAACTAAGCGGATTGTCTCTCTTGACTCACAGTGGATAGATTTTGCAGAGAGACATGAAGTTCTATTGCAAGAAATTGACGACAAAAACATAAAATACTTCGCGGACAGCGTATACGAAAAAACTAAGGTTATGTATGAAGTAACTATGAAGGATATGCGAGCTTTACTTGACCGATTCACCAAGGATGTCAAGTTTGATTTAACGGGATTAGTAAGCGAAGATTCAACTGAAAACATTAAAACTTTGCTGAGCAAACAAGAAAATAACTTCAAAGCTATTGACAGAGCTATATCAAAAATCGATTTAAAGAAAATTTCTGAAAAATGGGAGTTAGAAGATCATCTTTCCATACTAAAATCCAAGTGGGAACTTATTGAGAAGTATCACTGGGACATCGAGTCATCCCTACAAGGAGAAAACTGTGAAAAATACTACGCTACTTTTGTTGAAATCGAAGATAAGTATGACGAATTGAAGAAAACGCTCAACAGCAGAATATGGTCGACCGGCCACTACGAAAGGTCAACGCCACGAATTGAGGTGCCTGAGTTTTCTGGAAGCTACACACAATGGATTTCCTTCAAGGATCTTTTCTTGGAAACCATCCACAACAACCCGCTGATTAATAAAGCTCAGAAGATGCAACACCTGAAGACGAGATTGCGTGGTGAAGCTGAGAGATTGGTCCAGCATCTGAGCATAAGTGCAGAAAACTATACATCCTGCTGGGAGATACTTATACAACGCTATGATAACACGAGGTTACAATTTACGTCATACGTGAACAGCATACTTAACTTGCCTACTATTCAACAGCCTGACGCTTACAACCTGAAACGCATGCATGACGTCATAAATGAATGTTTGAACGGACTGTCAAACATACGAGTGGACACATCTGGCTGGGATCCACTGATCGTTCATCTTATGACTTTGAAACTCGATTCCAGTACTCTCAATGAATATGTGAAGGAGCTTCCGAACCACAGAGATTTACCTACTTTAAATGACTTTCTTTACTTCCTTGAAAGCAAATTTATGGCGTACGAGAGCCTGAAGAATGCAAAAAAGGACTCAAACAAGCAATCAACTAACTTTACTTCTCCGAAACCTGTCAACAAGAACTTTCATCCGAGAAAATTTAACTATCCACTTGCGAAAAGAAATGAAAACTCCAAGGTTTATTATGCTGCCTACGGACAATGCCCTCTATGCGAACAAAATCACGTGCTCATGCAATGCACACGATTTATTGAAATGGACGCAGCGCAGCGCGCGAACACTGTTGCAAAATTGCATGTGTGCAAAAACTGCTTATTTAGTCATGGAAACAAAGAATGTCAGTCGACGAAAAAATGCAAAGAGTGCAATTTAAATCATCATACATTATTGCACAACTCGAATGTAAACAAACCTATCGAAACTAAGAATAACTTCAAAAAATATTTAAGCCAGAGATCATCACCATCCACCTCGCAACCCTTACAACAGCAGCAGAGCTCTAATCATTTATCAGGGGATGAAATGGAAGTTTTGCTGCCGACTGTACAGCTCAATGTTTTGTCTGCAGACGGGACCAACATCACTCTTCGAGCTTTGTTAGATCAAGGATCGCAAGTTAACTTGATCTCACAGAACGCCGCTCAACTACTAAGACTACCTAGACAAAACCTTAATGCTACTGTAACTGGAGTGGGATCTGTATCTGGAAACTGCAAGGGACAGCTGCAACTTACCTGCAAGTCAATACACTCAGACTATACCCTTAACTTTGAAGCCTTAATAATGAACAAATTGACTAACAACTTACCTAACGCTACCTTCAAGAAAAGCGACTGGTCACATCTTGAAAACTTGAAACTTGCTGATCCACAGTATAACATCGCTAACCCAGTAGATCTATTATTGGGAGCAGACATATACTCAGAAGTTATTTTGGATGGAGTCCTGAGGGGCAGTCAACTACAATCACCTATTGCGCAACAAACAAAGCTTGGGTGGATCTTATGTGGCAAACTCAAAACATACAACTGTCACGTGACTTTGATCGATTTGAACGAGCTAACTAAGTTTTGGGAAAATGAAGATATCAACCCTGGAAACAACGATGTATCTACAAACGATCAATGTGAAATATTTTACTCCCAAACCGTTCAGAGAGCTTCGGACGGAAAATATATCGTGAAGATGCCATTTATTGCTGACTTTGAGAAAAAACTTGGAAACTCGAGATCGATAGCTGTGTCGCAATTTTTACAACTTGAAAAAAGACTGGAACGCAATGAAAAACTCAAGATCATGTACAAGGACTTCATAAGGGAATACATTAACCTAAATCACATGAAACCAGCCACTTCCTTGAAAACTTCGGGAACACAGTGTTTTCTTCCCCATCATGCAGTTCTGAAAGAAAGTTCAACTACCACCAAACTTAGAACGGTGTTCAACGCATCTCAAAAAACTACAAGCGGTTACAGTCTGAACAGCTTACAAGAAAAAGGGCCTAACCTACAAAAAGAAATAATAGCGCTTATTTTGATGTGGCGAACTTTCAAATACGCGTTCACTGCTGACGTGGAGAAAATGTATCGCTGCATCTGGCTAGCTGATGAACAACAACCCTTACAAAAAATCATCTGGCGTGACTCACCCGACCAGCGTCTCGAAGAATATGAACTCGGCACCGTCACCTATGGTATGAAAAGTGCCGCTTGGCTGGCACTGAGAACGCTGAAGCAGCTAGCTAATGATGATGGTCACCTGTATCCAGAAGCTGCAGAGGCCTTGAGAAACAACTTCTTCGTCGATGACGTCCTGTACGGGCACAACACGCTCCCCGGTGCCTTAAAACTACAACAAGACTTACTTACCCTGTTGAAAGGCGCTGGAATGAACCTACGAAAATGGTTATCTAACGATCCTGCTTTACTGGCAAACCTGGAAGAAAATCAAGTTTCGACACAGACTGTGTTCGACTTTAAAAATGAAGAATCATCAAAAACGCTCGGACTTGGTTGGAATCCGAAAACTGACTCATTTTTATTTAACTGGAACTTAGAAACAACTTATGAACAAACGCTAACTAAACGACAGCTACTTTCTGAAATATCAAGACTCTACGATCCTTTAGGATGGTTATCGCCGATAACAGTGGCAGCTAAACTACTTTTCCAAAAGGTTTGGATTAATAATAAAATCGGCTGGGATGAAAAATTACCAACAGAAATACAAAATGAATGGTATAATTTAAAACTGGAACTACCGATAATAAGAAACATGAGACTCGACAGGTGGATCGGAGGCACGCGCCATGATATACAATTACTCGGATTCTGTGACGCAAGCGAAAAAGCTTATTCTTGTGTCGTATACAGCTGCGTTATCAGTGAACAGGGAACACCGACTATAAAGCTACTCACGGCGAAGACTAGGGTTGCCCCCTTATCGCAGAAAGCCACTTTGCCCCGTCTCGAATTGTGTGCGTCACTAATTTTAGCCAAACTTTTGAAAAAGATCACAAACTCGCTTCCTGGATACAACATCTCTATTAAAGCATGGAGTGACTCACAAGTTGTACTGGCGTGGTTACAAGGTGAAACATCAAGATGGGAACGATATGTAGCTAACCGTGTCACGCAAATTAAACAAGTCATCCCTGCAAAACTATGGCAGTATGTGCCATCCGAGCAGAACCCTGCGGATTGTGCATCCAGAGGAATGCATCCTAAAAAACTTGCTGACTTCAAACTTTGGTGGAATGGTCCAGAATTCCTCAAACTGAAACACGAGCAACAAGTACATGAAAATATATCTTGTTTGTTTACAACTCAAACGGATGTTATCTCTAAACCAGAATCGACAACCCTAGAGAACAAATGGAAAAATAACTTTATTTATGAATTGTTAAATAATTGCAGTTCATTAACTCGAGTACAGCGAGTAACGGCCTGGATATTGCGCTTCGTCGGCAAAATACGCCATATGACGAAACAAGACACGCCATACCTAACTGCAGCGGAAATAGCGGACGCGAATAGAAACATTATTTTATTTGTACAGAAATCGCAACTTGTTGACGATTACAAACGTCTTATCAAGAAGGAGCCTGTAACAAAGAAGAGTGCCATGCACAAACTAAATCCTTACCTAGACGAGAAGAACATTATTCGCGTTGATGGAAGACTGAACAACTCAAGCTTACCATTTGAAACTAAGCATCCCATCCTACTACCACATAAAGGACGATTCACTCAACTTCTAATCGAGCAAGCCCACCTGAAGATGCTGCACGGCGGAGCTAGACTGGTTTTGGCATACATCAGGCAAAGATACTGGATAATTGGCGGAAACCGAGCGGTCAAGTCACAACTACGTAACTGGGTCCAGTGTCAGAAGAAGAATGTATGGGCCTTAGGACGGGTTATCCAACTACATCCCGGATCCGACGGCTACGTGAGAGTGACTACAATAAAAACTCAAAATGGAACATTCAAGAGGCCTATAATAAAACTATCTCCACTGCCAATACTCAACACAGCAGACCTGAAAAATCAAGACGTAGATAAGCCACCTGAAACAATAAAAACACAACAAAATAAAACTGAGAAACTAACTATAACTACAAAGAAAACAAAGAAGAAATGCTTATCTGCATTATTTACTACTTTATTTACAATGATTATCATGACAACAAGCGCACGCGCCCAAACATACGGCAGCGGCGCGGCGCCGGGAGCTCAGATTTCTAACATCGATGCCGGACGCCCAATTTACTACGACTCTATTGGAAAAATACAAACCATACATGACGAATGGATACTTCTCATGTATTACAACTTAACTAACTACTTTGATGGAATACAACGAGTGCAAAACTATCTGGACGGCATCAGCAGTTTGTGCGAAGAAACCGACCCTCGTTACTGCAAAACCACCCTGCAACAACTGTACCACGAGATGGAGGTGATTGGCTACTACAACGGTATCCTGCTGGCCCCCCAGAAACATCTTACTGACCGCAAGAAGCGAGGTCTAATCAACGGAGTAGGCTCTATAGCAAACAGTCTATTTGGAATTTTAGATCAAAGTTTTGCCGAAAAATACAACGATGACATAGAGTCGATACAGAATAACGAGAAACATCTACTAGATTTGATAAGAAATCAAACTTCGATTGTGGAGCTACAAAACAGCATTTTGAAAACGAGCGAAGATAACATCAATCGACAATTAAACTTATTAGATGATTTTGTCAACCAAACGGAGTCGAACCTGGTTAAAATGGAATCACAGATAGAAATCGCAATGGCTACAAGCTACTTTAGTACGGAATCGCTCGCATGTTATCTACTGATTAACAGCTTAAAGAAAATTCAAGATCTATTTTTCAATACATTAACTGATGTATACAAAGGACAGATAGATGTGCATTTGATAACTCCGGCTAACCTTGTGAAGCAGATTACTGAGATTTCTGGGAAATTGCCAAGGTCACTCGCCCTACCCATAGAAGACATTAGAGGAGATATAAAAGATTTGTACAAGATGTTATACGTAAAGGCACGTGTAACAAAAACTTTCTTCTTATTTGAAGTGCACATTCCACTAACTTCGAACGACGACTTCAAATTATATCGAGCGATTCCATTACCAGTCACAACAGACACAGGAAAATACGCAATGCAACTGAGCTACGAATACATTGCGGTGGACTTAGAGAAGAGCACTTATGTTTCGCTCACCGAAGGAGAAATGAACTCGTGCATACAAATAAAAGTTGATAATTTTATTTGTAATAAGAACTTACCTGTCTCGGACCTACACAATAACAATGCGCCTTGCGAAGCAAAATTATTGGGTCATCGCTCGGCCTCGCCCTGTGGAATAAAAACAATCGAATGCAAGGACGCATGGATTAAGTTACATGCACCGAACAGCTGGCTGACGATTTGTTGCGAGACTTGTACATTACGTACTATATGTGAGAATGATGTAATGACGTCACATGTCATGAATAGCTCCGGGATTGTGACTTTAGCACAAGGGTGTGTGCTACAAACGGAGGAATCCATCATCCATTCTCATAACCAATACTACAGTAACGTGAGACTTAACTACAGCTTCATGACACCATCACTGAATTCGCCCATAAACAACATAGTCAACGTGAAACACTACAGCTTCAACCTGTCTCACTTACAACTATCTGAAGAAGATTTGAGACTGCGGAAAGTGGACGAGGAACTTACTTCTCTTCGCGCTCAAGAGGATCATCTGCCGACGACTATCAGTACACATGACATTCACCAATATGTCATTTGCTACTCGATACTGGTACTGGCTATCATTATCATCAGCATATGGGCCTTAAGAAGATGTGGAGCTTGCTCATACCCTCAATGGCTAAAAAAGAAGACCACAGTCGACCAACCAGTATATGAAGACATTGAATTACAACCAGTACCTAAGAAAAACCAACCAAGTGGAGAGAAACCCAAGACTAAGATATCGAGCGCAAGGAAGCTGCGTGACGAGCGTGCTGGCTACGCCAAACCCGTAGCTGGGAAAAGCAACGTTTCTTTTAATTTTGAAAATTGATTTATTTACTTTGTACAGCTTCCTCTTTATCTCGACTGTTTCTTCCTTTTTTCTGGTTGCCAACATGTACGGTTTCATCACCGCACATATTTTTGCTGACTCGCGACATACTTTAGTTGCGCGTCGTTGTTTACTTTATTAATTATATTTTAATTTGTGTGTGAGTTCGCAATAGCGCTTGCACTAGACGGTCGAGCAAAGAGTTACCTACAACTTATAATTACTGTAATATTTTAGTTATTTACAATAAACAACTGCTTTAACTTTAACTTCGGTGACTTCTTTATCTGCGTGCTACAACTAACTAACTATCCAACATTCCAAGGTGTATGGGACAACTTGGCCCATACAACACTAGTAGACTCGTATTGTTCTTTGTCGTGACCTTATGTCAAAAGTCGACAAACGACCACTTTTGTCTTCAACTGACATTAATTTGACAGTTGAGTGGGAGAAACTTGTCTACTACCCTTTGGGTAGTCGAGAAGGTCGAGAAAGAGTTTTCTACGTATTTTATTTTATGTAAATCTAAATTTCGCAATTAAAACAAATAAAAATTGTTTTTATTAAGGTAATAAGAGAAGTTACAGCACAAAAGACAAAAGCAGCTGTCCGGATAGGAAAAATAATAAATAATGTGTTGATTTAATTTTTTTTATTTATAAAATTTATAAAAAATAAAAAAAATATTAAGTGTAGTAACTAAGTATTTAAATTTTATTTTTTTATTTTTTTGTAACTTATATTAATAAAAAAAAATAAAACAATAAATAATTCTAAATAATTTATTGCTTAATACAATAATATTGTTTCCTAATATTACCACCCTTTTTACCCAAATATAGATTTTTTTAACTTTAATTTTTTAATATTTAAAAACGTAAATTAACATTTTATTTTCATACGTTGATTTCAATATTTTTTGTAATTTTCTCGTCAGTTTCCACAGACTACTAAATTAACAAGTGTGTTCAAAATTATCTTAATAAAAGAAAGGCAAGCGAATCTATATCCATACAGCTAAATTTTACTTAGTTTTAAGTTTTGCGTCGTGAAATGTATAGAAAGGAACATCACTTTATGAGAAACGATGGCAATTATGGTAATTATTTACTATTGGCAACATTATTTCTTCTCGAGCTCGAGAGAGCTTTGTCTACGGAAGTGAACGCTCTCTTGAGTGTCTCTTTATCTTAGAACTTATTTTAAAATAAGAATCATGTTTAAACTAAATTATTTCGGATCATTTTAGATAATTTCGACGTTTATTGATGTTGAAATAAAAATGTTACCTTTTAAAATTCATATTTGTAATAAAAAGACATTAAAAGATTGTAAAAATCTGAGAGCGAGTCCCACCTGTCTGTCAAACTGTGCTCGCATATTTAGAGGACCCGACAAGCAAGTCTAGCGCCATCTAGTAACACGGTGATGAATCTTGTTGCAACCGTGTGTCGGTATGTGCGGCGTAGGTAGATGCCGCCACACCCTCGAATTAGACAGCAAATGTGACAAAAACTTTTCCGGCCCTTAATGCTTATTTGTCCTATCTACCATTGGATAAACTTTTGGCGTGGCTTTCTCTTTGTTAATTTGTAACAAAATTTCAGTACATTGAGCTTGGCCGTTTAAATCTGTATGTTTCTGTTAATTTAAATAAAATAAAAGGCAAAGTATAGTATTCTGAAATCTTGTAACAAATCGACAAAGAGTCAGGGACCAATGGTATATAGGACAAACAAGCAAGGCGATGTTTTAGCAGTTTTGCTATCTACTTATATATAGAAATGACAACGCGGGAATGTAATGATACCTTGTTACTTTAAGATCTAGTAGTTAAGTCGCATGTAGTGCAAATGTATAAATAAAGAAATAAAAATATTAGACCATGTGTCTCAAAAATTCCACGTAATCAAATTATGTTTTCAATATTCAATAAAATTAATCGTGGCGCCACTATCGCTCAGGGTACCGCCTTGTCCATTAGCCATTTTTGATGTCCCCACTGCTGTGGGGCACAAACCTTCCTTATGGGTGGTAAGGAGGATGGGCCAAAACCCACCACGCGGGCCCAATGCTGATTTGTGGGTGTTAACGACTGCAAATGCAGCCGCGACCAACGACTTAACGTGCCTTTCGAAGCACGGAGGAGCTCGAGATAATAAATGTGCGGTCACCCATCCCATGACCGACGTTGCTTAACTTCCGCAATTGCTGGGCCAGGCGCTAAACCACTGCGCCACCGAGCTTCTCTTAATATAATGCGAAAGTATGTTTGTTTGTTTGTACTCAAATCATCATAGAATTTTGCATACACGTTGTCAGGGGTACAGAAAAGGACATAGACCTTCCACCTAGAAAAAAAGTACTGTTCCCAAGCGATAGAGAAATATCTGTTCACGCAGACGAAGTCGAACTTGCTTTAGGTTGACCCAGACCCCTCTATTATTAATTTTGCAATATTTGTATTCATTTTACCCTTAGAAATATTGTTTTATACCTTTTTGGTTTGTTTCTGTTGTCAAGTCGTAACAAATAAGTACCTTCCTTTTCAGTTATTCAATCATATTTGCTGCTATTGCTACGAAGTGAGTTTCTAAAGCTAAACAACTCAAGGAACTTCAGATTTGTGAACAACATGTCAGAGAGGGCGTCGGCAGTCGACAAGAGTGACGGGGACGCCATCTTGCGGGAGGAAAGGGAGGACACGGAGTCCAGGATTGAGGATATCGGATTAGAATAGGATTGCTATAGTTTGCTCCAAGAAGGAAGGACTTTCATGCTAAAAAGAGTCTTAACAATCGACGAGTCATATTGTTTTATAATGTAGATTGTAGAGAATCAATAGCTGTTGTCTTTATGTAAGTAGTCACTTAACTCCTGTAGGACCGACGGTTCACATGTGAACCGAACCTATGTATATTCGTTGTTTTCTTTGATTTATGCATTATTTTTATTTTCATTTGGATAGTAGGTTGTAGTTTGATCAATCATATCCGAACAGAACTGATTTTTCAGTAATAAATTCATGAATACCAATGATAGGTACCTAATTAAATAATAAATAATTTGCTGTTTGTGAATGTCATTGTTTTTAGTTCGCTATTAAATCATTGTAAGTAATTTAATTCACTTTAAATTTGTCTGGTGATTAAATAATAATATACATTTTACAAAACAATTTGTATAATTAATCTGTTTTCATTATTTATTTATTGAATTATTAACAAATCAGTTCCAATATATAAAATAACAGTTTGTCTCTGGATGTGACGAGAGGGCAATCGAACCTAGATCTTTGGCAATCCGGGCAAACCACAACGCAGGCAGTGAGTTGCTTAATTTATTGACGCTCCGCGCTAATGAAAAATAATAATAATATCAAAATTTAAAAATCTGCAAGCAATTACAGAAGTTGGCAATCTAATTATCTGTTACACTCAAATGGTGAATTTCGACAACATTTTGCTGCGGTAACGCTCACATATGACATTTGTGAAAAAAACCATGAGTATTCTTTATTGGCGATAGATGGCATAGCAAAGATCAACTGTCAATGACAAGTATACACACACACACACCCACAAGGCAATGAGGGCTAACGCGTATGAACTCGCCGCTAAAGGCGCTGTTGTTGCGTGAGGTCTTCGAAATATCAAATTTCATACTTTATGTGTGAACGCGCGTTTATTTCTTAAATAAATAAAATGTTGAGATTATTTTGCAATACAAGATTCAAAAAGGCAAATATGAATGTAGGGGTCAATGAGCGTCAGTGCTTTTAAAGTGTGGTAGCTAAGAAAAAGAGGTTTTTCAGAACAAATCGGGACTGCACAACATTGCGGCGGCGGCATGCTGGATATTTTTAATAAATTGGTATTATCTAAGATTTGTTTACTTTCACACCCGTAGGGCCGTTATAGGGGTCGTAATAAACAACCTTTAAACTCAAAGCTCCACGCTAATTGAATAACCTCAATACGATAAGTAGGTACAAAAATCCGTAGCACCCGTAGCACCACACTTATAGCTATGCTTTATGCTATTATCTAAAGATTTGAAAGAAGAGTTAAAGTTTATTTGTTTGTTGACGCTCCACTCTAATTAAAGAAGCTAGATACGATAAAGCTACTAAAAACCCGTAGCACCCGTAGCACCACACTTATAGCTATGCTTTATGCTATTATCTAAAGATTTGAAAGAAGAGTTAAAGTTTATTTGTTTATTGACGCTCCACGCTAATTGAAAACCTCCATACGATAAGTAGGTATAAAAATCCGTAGCACCCGTAGCACCACACGCTATGCTTTATGATATTATCTAAAGATTGGAAAGAAGAGTTAAAGTTTATTTGTTAATTGACGCTCCACGCTAATTGAAGAACCTCCATACGATAAGTAGGTACAAAAATCCGTAGCACCCGTAGCACCACACTTATAGCTATGCTTTATGCTATTATCTAAAGATTTGAAAGAAGAGTAAAAGTTTATTTGTTTGTTGACGCTCCACTCTAATTAAATAAGCTAGATACGATAAAGCTACTAAAAACCCGTAGCACCCGTAGCACCACACTTATAGCTATGCTTTATGCTATTATTTAAAGATTTGAAAGAAGAGTAAAAGTTTATTTGTTTATTGACGCTCCACTCTAATTAAATAAGCTAGATACGATAAAGCTACTAAAAACCCGTAGCACCCGTAGCACCACACTTATAGCTATGCTTTATGCTATTATTTAAAGATTTGAAAGAAGAGTTAAAGTTTATTTGTTTATTGACGCTCCACGCTAATTGAAAACCTCCATACGATAAGTAGGTACAAAAATCCGTAGCACCCGTAGCACCACACGCTATGCTTTATGCTATTATCTAAAGATTTGAAAGAAGAGTTAAAGTTTATTTGTTTATTGACGCTCCACGCTAATTGAAAACCTCCATACGATAAGTAGGTATAAAAATCCGTAGCACCCGTAGCACCACACTTATAGCTATGCTTTATGATATTATCTAAAGATTGGAAAGAAGAGTTAAAGTTTATTTGTTAATTGACGCTCCACGCTAATTGAAGAACCTCCATACGATAAGTAGGTACAAAAATCCGTAGCACCCGTAGCACCACACTTATAGCTATGCTTTATGCTATTATCTAAAGATTTGAAAGAAGAGTAAGAGTTTATTTGTTTATTGACGCTCCACTCTAATTAAAGAAGCTAGATACGATAAAGCTACTAAAAACCCGTAGCACCCGTAGCACCACACTTATAGCTATGCTTTATGCTATTATCTAAAGATTTGAAAGAAGAGTAAAAGTTTATTTGTTTATTGACGCTCCACTCTAATTAAAGAAGCTAGATACGATAAAGCTACTAAAAACCCGTAGCACCCGTAGCACCACACTTATAGCTATGCTTTATGCTATTATCTAAAGATTTGAAAGAAGAGTAAAAGTTTATTTGTTTATTGACGCTCCACTCTAATTAAAGAAGCTAGATACGATAAAGCTACTAAAAACCCGTAGCACCCGTAGCACCACACTTATAGCTATGCTTAATGCTATTATCTAAAGATTTGAAAGAAGAGTAAAAGTTTATTTGTTTATTGACGCTCCACTCTAATTAAAGAAGCTAGATACGATAAAGCTACTAAAAACCCGTAGCACCCGTAGCACCACACTTATAGCTATGCTTTATGCTATTATCTAAAGATTTGAAAGAAGAGTAAAAGTTTATTTGTTTATTGACGCTCCACTCTAATTAAAGAAGCTAGATACGATAAAGCTACTAAAAACCCGTAGCACCCGTAGCACCACACTTATAGCTATGCTTTATGCTATTATCTAAAGATTTGAAAGAAGAGTAAAAGTTTATTTGTTTATTGACGCTCCACTCTAATTAAAGAAGCTAGATACGATAAAGCTACTAAAAACCCGTAGCACCCGTAGCACCACACTTATAGCTATGCTTTATGCTATTATCTAAAGATTTGAAAGAAGAGTAAAAGTTTATTTGTTTATTGACGCTCCACTCTAATTAAAGAAGCTAGATACGATAAAGCTACTAAAAACCCGTAGCACCCGTAGCACCACACTTATAGCTATGCTTAATGCTATTATCTAAAGATTTGAAAGAAGAGTAAAAGTTTATTTGTTTATTGACGCTCCACTCTAATTAAAGAAGCTAGATACGATAAAGCTACTAAAAACCCGTAGCACCCGTAGCACCACACTTATAGCTATGCTTTATGCTATTATCTAAAGATTTGAAAGAAGAGTAAAAGTTTATTTGTTTATTGACGCTCCACTCTAATTAAAGAAGCTAGATACGATAAAGCTACTAAAAATCCGTAGCACCCGTAGCACCACACTTATAGCTATGCTTTATGCTATTATCTAAAGATTTGAAAGAAGAGTAAAAGTTTATTTGTTTATTGACGCTCCACTCTAATTAAAGAAGCTAGATACGATAAAGCTACTAAAAACCCGTAGCACCCGTAGCACCACACTTATAGCTATGCTTTATGCTATTATCTAAAGATTTGAAAGAAGAGTAAAAGTTTATTTGTTTGTTGACGCTCCACTCTAATTAAAGAAGCTAGATACGATAAAGCTACTAAAAACCCGTAGCACCCGTAGCACCACACTTATAGCTATGCTTTATGCTATTATCTAAAGATTTGAAAGAAGAGTAAAAGTTTATTTGTTTGTTGACGCTCCACTCTAATTAAAGAAGCTAGATACGATAAAGCTACTAAAAACCCGTAGCACCCGTAGCACCACACTTATAGCTATGCTTTATGCTATTATCTAAAGATTTGAAAGAAGAGTAAAAGTTTATTTGTTTATTGACGCTCCACTCTAATTAAAGAAGCTAGATACGATAAAGCTACTAAAAACCCGTAGCACCCGTAGCACCACACTTATAGCTATGCTTTATGCTATTATCTAAAGATTTGAAAGAAGAGTAAAAGTTTATTTGTTTGTTGACGCTCCACTCTAATTAAAGAAGCTAGATACGATAAAGCTACTAAAAACCCGTAGCACCCGTAGCACCACACTTATAGCTATGCTTTATGCTATTATCTAAAGATTTGAAAGAAGAGTAAAAGTTTATTTGTTTGTTGACGCTCCACTCTAATTAAAGAAGCTAGATACGATAAAGCTACTAAAAACCCGTAACACCCGTAGCACCACACTTATAGCTATGCTTTATGCTATTATCTAAAGATTTGAAAGAAGAGTAAAAGTTTATTTGTTTGTTGACGCTCCACTCTAATTAAAGAAGCTAGATACGATAAAGCTACTAAAAACCCGTAGCACCCGTAGCACCACACTTATAGCTATGCTTTATGCTATTATCTAAAGATTTGAAAGAAGAGTAAAAGTTTATTTGTTTATTGACGCTCCACTCTAATTAAAGAAGCTAGATACGATAAAGCTACTAAAAACCCGTAGCACCCGTAGCACCACACTTATAGCTATGCTTTATGCTATTATCTAAAGATTTGAAAGAAGAGTAAAAGTTTATTTGTTTGTTGACGCTCCACTCTAATTAAAGAAGCTAGATACGATAAAGCTACTAAAAACCCGTAGCACCCGTAGCACCACACTTATAGCTATGCTTTATGCTATTATCTAAAGATTTGAAAGAAGAGTAAAAGTTTATTTGTTTGTTGACGCTCCACTCTAATTAAAGAAGCTAGATACGATAAAGCTACTAAAAACCCGTAGCACCCGTAGCACCACACTTATAGCTATGCTTTATGCTATTATCTAAAGATTTGAAAGAAGAGTAAAAGTTTATTTGTTTGTTGACGCTCCACTCTAATTAAAGAAGCTAGATACGATAAAGCTACTAAAAACCCGTAGCACCCGTAGCACCACACTTATAGCTATGCTTTATGCTATTATCTAAAGATTTGAAAGAAGAGTAAAAGTTTATTTGTTTGTTGACGCTCCACTCTAATTAAAGAAGCTAGATACGATAAAGCTACTAAAAACCCGTAGCACCCGTAGCACCACACTTATAGCTATGCTTTATGCTATTATCTAAAGATTTGAAAGAAGAGTAAAAGTTTATTTGTTTGTTGACGCTCCACTCTAATTAAAGAAGCTAGATACGATAAAGCTACTAAAAACCCGTAGCACCCGTAGCACCACACTTATAGCTATGCTTTATGCTATTATCTAAAGATTTGAAAGAAGAGTAAAAGTTTATTTGTTTATTGACGCTCCACTCTAATTAAAGAAGCTAGATACGATAAAGCTACTAAAAACCCGTAGCACCCGTAGCACCACACTTATAGCTATGCTTTATGCTATTATCTAAAGATTTGAAAGAAGAGTAAAAGTTTATTTGTTTGTTGACGCTCCACTCTAATTAAAGAAGCTAGATACGATAAAGCTACTAAAAACCCGTAGCACCCGTAGCACCACACTTATAGCTATGCTTTATGCTATTATCTAAAGATTTGAAAGAAGAGTAAAAGTTTATTTGTTTGTTGACGCTCCACTCTAATTAAAGAAGCTAGATACGATAAAGCTACTAAAAACCCGTAGCACCCGTAGCACCACACTTATAGCTATGCTTTATGCTATTATCTAAAGATTTGAAAGAAGAGTAAAAGTTTATTTGTTTGTTGACGCTCCACTCTAATTAAAGAAGCTAGATACGATAAAGCTACTAAAAACCCGTAGCACCCGTAGCACCACACTTATAGCTATGCTTTATGCTATTATCTAAAGATTTGAAAGAAGAGTAAAAGTTTATTTGTTTGTTGACGCTCCACTCTAATTAAAGAAGCTAGATACGATAAAGCTACTAAAAACCCGTAGCACCCGTAGCACCACACTTATAGCTATGCTTTATGCTATTATCTAAAGATTTGAAAGAAGAGTAAAAGTTTATTTGTTTATTGACGCTCCACTCTAATTAAAGAAGCTAGATACGATAAAGCTACTAAAAACCCGTAGCACCCGTAGCACCACACTTATAGCTATGCTTTATGCTATTATCTAAAGATTTGAAAGAAGAGTAAAAGTTTATTTGTTTGTTGACGCTCCACTCTAATTAAAGAAGCTAGATACGATAAAGCTACTAAAAACCCGTAGCACCCGTAGCACCACACTTATAGCTATGCTTTATGCTATTATCTAAAGATTTGAAAGAAGAGTAAAAGTTTATTTGTTTATTGACGCTCCACTCTAATTAAAGAAGCTAGATACGATAAAGCTACTAAAAACCCGTAGCACCCGTAGCACCACACTTATAGCTATGCTTTATGCTATTATCTAAAGATTTGAAAGAAGAGTAAAAGTTTATTTGTTTATTGACGCTCCACTCTAATTAAAGAAGCTAGATACGATAAAGCTACTAAAAACCCGTAGCACCCGTAGCACCACACTTATAGCTATGCTTTATGCTATTATCTAAAGATTTGAAAGAAGAGTAAAAGTTTATTTGTTTGTTGACGCTCCACTCTAATTAAAGAAGCTAGATACGATAAAGCTACTAAAAACCCGTAGCACCCGTAGCACCACACTTATAGCTATGCTTTATGCTATTATCTAAAGATTTGAAAGAAGAGTAAAAGTTTATTTGTTTATTGACGCTCCACTCTAATTAAAGAAGCTAGATACGATAAAGCTACTAAAAACCCGTAGCACCCGTAGCACCACACTTATAGCTATGCTTTATGCTATTATCTAAAGATTTGAAAGAAGAGTAAAAGTTTATTTGTTTGTTGACGCTCCACTCTAATTAAAGAAGCTAGATACGATAAAGCTACTAAAAACCCGTAGCACCCGTAGCACCACACTTATAGCTATGCTTTATGCTATTATCTAAAGATTTGAAAGAAGAGTAAAAGTTTATTTGTTTATTGACGCTCCACTCTAATTAAAGAAGCTAGATACGATAAAGCTACTAAAAACCCGTAGCACCCGTAGCACCACACTTATAGCTATGCTTTATGCTATTATCTAAAGATTTGAAAGAAGAGTAAAAGTTTATTTGTTTGTTGACGCTCCACTCTAATTAAAGAAGCTAGATACGATAAAGCTACTAAAAACCCGTAGCACCCGTAGCACCACACTTATAGCTATGCTTTATGCTATTATCTAAAGATTTGAAAGAAGAGTAAAAGTTTATTTGTTTGTTGACGCTCCACTCTAATTAAAGAAGCTAGATACGATAAAGCTACTAAAAACCCGTAGCACCCGTAGCACCACACTTATAGCTATGCTTTATGCTATTATCTAAAGATTTGAAAGAAGAGTAAAAGTTTATTTGTTTATTGACGCTCCACTCTAATTAAAGAAGCTAGATACGATAAAGCTACTAAAAACCCGTAGCACCCGTAGCACCACACTTATAGCTATGCTTTATGCTATTATCTAAAGATTTGAAAGAAGAGTAAAAGTTTATTTGTTTGTTGACGCTCCACTCTAATTAAAGAAGCTAGATACGATAAAGCTACTAAAAACCCGTAGCACCCGTAGCACCACACTTATAGCTATGCTTTATGCTATTATCTAAAGATTTGAAAGAAGAGTAAAAGTTTATTTGTTTATTGACGCTCCACTCTAATTAAAGAAGCTAGATACGATAAAGCTACTAAAAACCCGTAGCACCCGTAGCACCACACTTATAGCTATGCTTTATGCTATTATCTAAAGATTTGAAAGAAGAGTAAAAGTTTATTTGTTTGTTGACGCTCCACTCTAATTAAAGAAGCTAGATACGATAAAGCTACTAAAAACCCGTAGCACCCGTAGCACCACACTTATAGCTATGCTTTATGCTATTATCTAAAGATTTGAAAGAAGAGTAAAAGTTTATTTGTTTATTGACGCTCCACTCTAATTAAAGAAGCTAGATACGATAAAGCTACTAAAAACCCGTAGCACCCGTAGCACCACACTTATAGCTATGCTTTATGCTATTATCTAAAGATTTGAAAGAAGAGTAAAAGTTTATTTGTTTATTGACGCTCCACTCTAATTAAAGAAGCTAGATACGATAAAGCTACTAAAAACCCGTAGCACACGTAGCACCACACTTATAGCTATGCTTTATGCTATTATCTAAAGATTTGAAAGAAGAGTAAAAGTTTATTTGTTTGTTGACGCTCCACTCTAATTAAAGAAGCTAGATACGATAAAGCTACTAAAAACCCGTAGCACCCGTAGCACCACACTTATAGCTATGCTTTATGCTATTATCTAAAGATTTGAAAGAAGAGTAAAAGTTTATTTGTTTGTTGACGCTCCACTCTAATTAAAGAAGCTAGATACGATAAAGCTACTAAAAACCCGTAGCACCCGTAGCACCACACTTATAGCTATGCTTTATGCTATTATCTAAAGATTTGAAAGAAGAGTAAAAGTTTATTTGTTTGTTGACGCTCCACTCTAATTAAAGAAGCTAGATACGATAAAGCTACTAAAAACCCGTAGCACCCGTAGCACCACACTTATAGCTATGCTTTATGCTATTATCTAAAGATTTGAAAGAAGAGTAAAAGTTTATTTGTTTATTGACGCTCCACTCTAATTAAAGAAGCTAGATACGATAAAGCTACTAAAAACCCGTAGCACCCGTAGCACCACACTTATAGCTATGCTTTATGCTATTATCTAAAGATTTGAAAGAAGAGTAAAAGTTTATTTGTTTGTTGACGCTCCACTCTAATTAAAGAAGCTAGATACGATAAAGCTACTAAAAACCCGTAGCACCCGTAGCACCACACTTATAGCTATGCTTTATGCTATTATCTAAAGATTTGAAAGAAGAGTAAAAGTTTATTTGTTTGTTGACGCTCCACTCTAATTAAAGAAGCTAGATACGATAAAGCTACTAAAAACCCGTAGCACACGTAGCACCACACTTATTGCTATGCTATAATCTAAAGATTTGTAAAGATCATTTAATTATACAGTACGCTTTTTTACCATTATAGCTAATATTATGTAAAAACAAAAATATACCTATTTGGCAATGAATCATTATCTCTGCAAAAAACAGATGTCGATTTGTCGTCGCATCTGGCAGAAATATTCACAGTTGATCCCTGTTTTCTGATAAAGTCTGCTTATTTGTAGATCACCTTTGGCAAAAATACATGCTAGGTACTGATTTTTTTAATATAAAATACATAAATAACTATTTTCAATACGATGTGGCGAACACGGATAGACTTACCTCAATTCACAAGGTGTTGTTTCTGCATACCGTTACGATATGGAATACTCTCATGGGCTTATCTTAAAGTGGTATGTACTTATTTAATTAATAATATTAAATAAAAAATCCCTCTTACGCTATGACGTTTATGATCTCCTTAACCACATGAAACGAACTATCAGTCATCGTCTTGTTAGTCAAAAGAGTTTTGAATAGGTTTAACTAACTAACTAAGCATCAAAGTCCTCAGCCAATGGCGGCCATTACACACATCAATCTGGTTTCACATTCTAAAAAATTCTAAAAAACGATTCTTCGCAAAAAGCTATTTTTTTACCGACTTCATCAAAAGGAGGAGGTTCTCAATTCGATTGTATGTTTTTTTTTTTTTTATCGTTGTTCGCGCGTATCTTCGACATTTATGGACCGATTTAGATGATTCTTTTTTTGTTCGATTGTGTTTTCTTGCGAGATGGTCCCATTTAATTTTTTTTCAAATCGGTTCAGTAGTTTACAAGTAATCCTGAAAATACTATGATATTAAATCAACATACTTGACAATTTTGTTATTTATGAACCGAATTAGATGATTTTTTTTGTTGGGGAAGGGATACCTTTGTGTAGTCTTTTTAACCGACTTCAAAAAAAGGAGGTATTCAGTTTTTATGTATGTATGTTTCTCCGCGATTATCTCACGTTTGGCTGAGCCGATTTTTCTACCTAAATAATATACCTACACTACCTATACAGAAGGTACTTACACTAAAAATAAAAAAATAATTTTTTTTATTAAAAAAACAAAAAAACCGACTTCAAAAAACCTGCCTCTAAAAAAAGCAAGCAATAATATACAAATCATTAGATACGCATTATCATTGTTATAATAAAACACGTCAATTAAAGTCGGGTGGGGCTTTTAGAATAAAAAAAGGAAGATGTACTCCAGTCCAGCCCCACCCGACTTTAATAGACGTGTTTTATTATAACAATGATAATGAGTATCTAATGATTTGTATATTATCTATTTCTTGCTTTTTTTAGAGGCAGGTTTTTTGGAGTCGGTTTTTTTTGTTTTTTAATCAATTTTTTACGAGCAGCTCGGTGGCAAAGTGGTTTCGCGCCTGGCCCAGCGATTGCGGAGGTTAAGCAACGTTCGCAAGGGTCGGTCATGAGATGGGTGCAAAAATGTATTATTTCTAGCTCCTCCGTGTTTCGGAAGGCACGTTAAGCCGTTGGTCCCGGCTGCATTTGTAGTCGTTAACACCCACCAATCCGCATTGGGCCCGCGTGGTGGGTTATGGCCCGTCCTCCTTATCCACCCATAAGGAAGGCCTGTGCCCCAGCAGTAGTGACATTAAAAAAGAAAAAATGGCTGATGGACAATGTTTTTTATGATAAAAACTCTATGAACTACATTTTTTTTATATTTCAGGGAGCTTTAGCATTATCCGCATTGGCTCATACCGCTGAATTAGTCTACCTGCGTTCTATGAGCGTCACAAAAGTGTTCATTATATTGATGTGCATTGTACTGTACTTGGATATACTCTGCACTGTTCTATGCATCATTGCAGGGCACATGGTGAGAGACTCTGTTATTATAGCCTTAATTTAAATACTTAGTATACATTTTTTTTATTGAAAGAGTTAGAGACATTAATATTATTAAATTACAGACAGTATTTTAAAGGTAAAATATATTGGTTAAATAGCGTTGTAACGTAAACGTGCGGGCACTTCTCTGACGCCACGTGATAACACGCCGTATTTATATGGTGTAACAGTGTGATCCTAGTGCATATTATTATGTTACCGGCAATGTGTATAATCCGGCATTGTATACAATGCCTGAAACGATCAGGCAATGCATGAAATATTATTCATTTTATACATTGCCTAGGCATTGTATACAATGCCTGCTGGTCCACCGGCAATGTGTAAAATAAGTATATTTCTGTTGTCTATTATAAAAAAATAACCTCTAAATTTAAGGCTCACGCTCCGCTGCGCTTCGCGCTCGCCTTAAATTTCTAACCTAACCCAGTACCTACAGAAGTACAGCAGGCTCGATTTAAAAACTCAATAAGCCTCCCTCGAGCACCTTTGAGCCCCCTCGATCCCCCCTCGGCCCCCCCGAGCCCTTCTCGAACCCCCGAGCCCACCCCAGAGCTTTTGTGTCTGCCCTCTTACCAACTAAGATCAAAATCTTTTTATTTTACACATTGTCGGTGGAGCAACAGGCATTCTATACAATGCCTAGTCATTGTATACACTGCCAAGGTAATGTGTGAAATAGACAATAGGTAATATTCATTCTATTTCATACATTGCCTAAAAGGGCCAGGCATTGTTTACAATGCCTGCATTTCATACATTGCCGGTAACACATACATTACTATGAAAACCGATGTCATCTGACGGCGGCCGGCGGCGTGTTAACACGTGGCGTCAGACAAATGTGCCCGCACCTTAATATTGATAACATGATAATGGCCAACATTCTATACGTTTAAACGCTACGCTCACTTTTAATTAACGCGTTATTACGAGCAATAGACGATGAAATCACATGTCGCAAACTCATGTAAATCAGACTTCGATATAATTGCATGGAATTGACTAGCTTACGGCACGTAATTTTATCGTTTACTGCTTATTTTAAAGCTTTAATTTAGTAGCGTTAGCGTAGCGCTCAAACGCATATAATTTGTTTTGCCTGCCTGTCGATTCTGTAAGAAACTCGCATCTCACTTCGAACCTCACTTCACTTCACGGAAATTTTAAATCTTAAATGAGATAATGATAGGCTGTTTTTCTAATCACAAAAGATTTTAGATAACTATAGTACCTAGCTACCTAAAACCTTTTCCAATTGGTAAAAATGCTTATATTCAGTTAATTTCTAATAATAAATTCGCGCGAAGTGAAGTGAGGTTCGAAGTGAGATGCTAGTTTGGTTACAGAATCGACAGGCCGGTCGCAATGTTTGTTTATTTCTTACAGAAACATCGGCGAGGCCTGAAAATATACTTTTACTGTAGTTTGGGCATCCTTATAACATTCGTTACCATCTCTCTGTCATTTACTGTTGCATCTTTAGTGAGGTACTTTAGATATATACATTTCCAGTTGATTGCGGCCGTGCAAGAAATTTTCATTACGCTTCTTGCCTTATGTAAGTTTACACAAAGGTGATCATTCACTGAGAGCATTCATATGTAATGTAACAATGAAAATCGAAAAATTTTTGTTTCGTAACAACAGACTGAGAACAATTTCGTGTACATGTGCGTGGCACTACTTCAATAGTAGGTACATTATTTGACAAGTTAGCTTAGGTTGCATACGACGTTTTTCAACACATTTGCGAGGAAAAAACAAATTAATTTACCACACAGCAACAAATACGACAAAAACAAAATATGATAATAGGCTAGTTGACAAAATTTCAATAACTGCTTAATATTTTAGCTTATTAGGCATTTTATCGAAAAAAAATGTTTATTTATTTTTAATCGAGCGTTTACATTATAAATTTCGCCTTTTTAAAAACCAATTTTAATTTGGTTCCAAAACGCACAAGACTGTCATGGCGTCTTGAATGACGTCACGCCGTGCGAAACAAACCAAAGAGCGATCGTGTCTTCGTACGTTATAGCTAGTTTTTATCGTTTAAAAATGAATTTCTCATATTATAAGTACTGTATAGTGCCCCAGTGTGATAGCACGACTATAAAAACGCCAAACCAGTTATTTATATATGTTCCAAACAATGGAGAAATACGGAAAAAGTGGCTAAAACTTGCGTTCGGTTGTGGTTAGGTTGCACTCGGAGTGTAGGTTTGGATCGCGCCTCCGGTAGTGATACTCGAAACGTCAAAGACAAGATTGGAGTTTCGCACGGCGTGACGTAACGCTTTCTGATTTGTGTTCACTATCACGTGACTAAAGGTTTCATTTTACGAAATTTATTTTTTAAAAATATTATTAATCTTTAACGCTTTTAATAATTAAAATTGTTTGTTATTTCCTCCATAATATAATTAATCATTATAAACCCCTATCCATTATATTTATTCTTAATGGAAACAAGCCTATTATCATGGGAAAAGGCGCGCAAGTTTTTTTTTTGTTTTTTTCACACGCCCAACGCAAAAATGTTTTCCGAACATACAGCCTATACTTCAAAATTATAATTTTAAGTGATAAAATGCAAATATTTTAATATTTTATTACAAAATATTGTGAAATATGAATAATTTGATAATAATAAATATTTGTTTGATTTAATTAGGTACTTACACATTTATTTATACCAAAAATGTATATGAATTTTCAGCAGCATAAAACCTCTTTGTTGTTACTAAAAAATAACTGTATTATACCCGGTTAAATTGGGAATGCTCTATTTACTCGCATAGAACTTGCAGTAATGTACTAATTTAACTTTTCAACACACTTGCTCGTAAAGTGAGCCTTAATACATCGCTTTTACGGCCATAAACCGACCTATAACAAACGCGTGCAATAATATATAAATCACTAGTACGTAATAGAATTAACCCTACAAAGTTAAATTAGTACCTTACTGCAAGTTCTATGCGAGTAAACAGAGCATTCCCAATTTAACCGGGTAATACAGTTATTTTTTTTAGTATCAACAAATAGGTTTTATGCTGCCGAAAATTCATATACATTTTTGGAATAAATAAATGTGTAAGTCCTTAATTAAGTCAAAAAACTATTTATTATTATCAAATTATTCATAATTCACAATATTTTGTTATAAAATATTAAAATATTTGCATTTTATCACTTAAAATTATAATTTTGAAGTAGGCTGTAATGGCTGTATGCTCACTCACCTCTTTGTTCGCAAAATATTCTTGCGTTGGGCGTGTGAAAAAAAACAAAAAAAAACCCGCGCGCCTTTTCCCATAATAATTATCATATTTTGTTTTGTTAAATTACTTTGTATTTTCCTCGCAAATGTGTTGAAAAACGTCGTATAAAACTCGTGAGCTCTTGCTTATTGCACACTCGCCTGCGGCTCGGGCTGTCACCCACAGCCTTGTGCGCAATAAGCAACCTAAGCTAACTTGTCTCATAATGTACTATTGTAGGGTTAATTCTAATACGAACTAGTGTTTTATATATTATTGCACGCGTTTGTTATAGCTCGGTTTTTGGCCCTAAAATCGATGTATTAGGGCTCACTTTACGAGCAAGAGTGTTGAAAAACATTTCTACGCACTGTAATGCTCGTCTACATTACACATGTATGGCCCGGTGAGTGACCACCTCAATATTTTGCAAGTAGAGGTACCTTTAATGATAAAACCAAAAATATCGATCGACGAATCCTAAATTAAATGTAGGTATCCAACACATACAATAGGAATCAAAGAACCCCATGCGACAGTAAGTTTATTTGTTTGTTACGCCTTCACGTCACGTCTTAACTACTCACTCAACCGATCATAATGAAATTTTGCATACACGTTGTCAGGGGTACAAAAAAGGATATGGGTACGGTACCTTTTATTTAGAAAAAATGTACGGTTCCGGAGGGATAGCAAATTAACAGTCGCCGCAGCCGCTATTTTTTAACCGACTTCAGCAAAAGGAGGAGGTTCTCAATTCGATTGTATGTTTTTTTATCGTTGTTCGCGCGTATCTTCGACATTTATGGACCGATTTAGATGATTCTTTTTTTGTTCGATTGAGTTTTCTTGCGAGATGGTCCCATTTTTTTTTTCAAATCGGTTCAGTAGTTTACAAGTAATCCTGAAAATACTATGATATTAAATCAACTAACTCAACTAATCAACTAACCTCTAAAAAGCAAGAAATAATATACAAATCATTAGATACGCATTATCATTGTTATAATAAAACACGTCAATTGAAGTCGGGTGGGGCTTTTTAGAATAAAAAAAGGAAGATGTACTCCAGCCCCACCCGACTTTAACCCGGCGAGCTTGTGGTAGGGTGTGACATGCCCATGCTTTGCGCGAAGTCGTGTATTTTTCAAATTTGCCCCTCAATTGGTTTGTTGCTTCGAGTAGCTGGAGCCAATGTACTCCGCGGGGGGAGAGTGGCGTGACCGCAGTGTCGCGTCAACCGGCGCAGGAGCTACACGCGTGTAAACGTTCGTGGGGTGCGTCATACCCCGCCACATGCTCCGTGTTAGTTTTAACATATATCTACCTATAAATGCCAATTTATTAAACCAATACTTAAGAATTTATTTGTATTTTGAAATATGGTTTATATTTAGTGTATTAAATAAAAAACAGTGAATATTTATATACTTTTATTGTATTATTTATCAAAAATACTAAAACTAAAATCAACTAATTCTTTAAAAAAAATATGTTATTGAGAATCTTATATTCTTTAAGTTTTTAAAGTTGATTTTATATTTTTATTAAAGAATTAGTTGATTTTAGTTCCTTTTTCAGAAGTTCCTTTTTTGTTTTTTTGTAAATGTTATATTTTAGCATTTCTGATAAATAATACAATAAAAGTATATAAATATACACTGTTTTTTATTTTATACACTAAATATAAACCATATTTCAAAATACGAATAAATTCTTAAGGAGCTGCAAAACGTAGCGTCAATGAAAACATATAAAGTTTTGTCGCATAGCTAGAAAAATCCACTCATTTTGAAAGGTAGAAAAAAATATAATTGTATTTGACATATCCTGAATTAGAGACTTAGCTATAAAAAATTTCAAGTAAAAGCTTAGTTAGTGAAAAAAAATGATTTTTCTAAAAAGATTTTTCGTCGCGTGGTACTCGATATTTTCAGCGGCAACTAGCATATTTTTCTCAAATTATAAATCGAACATAAGACGAATTAAAGAGTTATATAAAAAAAAAGAATGTTAATGTTATGGATCACTATTAAAATCAAAATAAACAGGTTTTTTAGCGCCTGAAAAATGTAAAGAGCAATGCACTTAGAAAAATATTTGCTAGTTTTCGGCAAACACAGACATCTGGCGCGGGCTGGCGGGGTGAACGCCCGGGGGCATGCATCGGGTGGTATTGAGAATGGGGCTGTACTTTTCATTTCATATCGTAGCGTGGTCGGTCTCGTCTTTCCAAACTTTGTTTGTTTTAAGTAAATAAATAATTTTATTTAGTGCCAAGTAATAGTTTTAGGTGTTTGTTTTGTAGTTTTAGGTTTTAGTACTAATAAATAAAATAGATTTAGTGTAGTTTTACGTCTTGTGACTGTGACTTGTTTTTATAGGTACCTAGTTTTGTACGAACTTGACTGTATTATTATTATTATTATTTATTCATGTATTGTGTGTGTGTAAAATGGGAAACAAAAGGAACAAAGAATTGCGACGGATGTGTCGTAGAATTAGAAAACAAAAAAAAAATTACAAATCCAAGTAGGGTGAATATGCCTATTACCAGCCCCCCCTAAGATTTTTCAACTTTGAATCTCTGTTGCTGCCACAATTACAGTCTTAAAATTATTGTTGATACAGTTTTAGGTAGCTTGATTGATCTTTATTACGAAAATAGTACTTAGTTTTACGTAGTTTTGTGGGAAAAAAAGAGAATCGTTTAAATGCACGACGGGCGAAAAACCCTAATTCCAGCCGTCTTTGCCCTAATATCAGCCGCTTTGTTCCCTAATTCCAGCCGGGTACAGGCTGTTCCAAAATAAAACAACCATGTTTGTATGAGATTAAAGAATATTCGTTTGGTAACTCTAATAATGATAATAAAATACTAGAGGCTTTAAAATTATGGTTCCCATAACAAGTCATTGAAACTTATACCTCTCCTGTAGATATTAATCAACTTAGAATATATAAATATATTAAATATTGCGTAATAAAAAATAACTTATACAATAATCAACGAGTACGAGATCGTTTTAATTATTTGAAACCTATAAAAGCGTTTTCCAAGAAGTGAATATCGATATACAATTTTTGAATTGAATTTCTTTTCTGTTTCTATGATTGATTATTATGATGATAATAAGTATGATTTTGATTATTATGTTTTTTTTTACATTTATGTATATAAAATTCAAAGTCCTGACTGACTGACTGACTGAGTGAGATATCAACGCACAGCCCAAACCGCTGAACCTAGAGACTTGAAATTTTGCACATAGGTTCCTTTTGCGGTCTAGGGGTGCACTAAGAAAGGATTTGAAACCCCAAGGGGGTGAAACGGGGGTCAAAAGTTTGTATGAAAGTCCCTCAGTTTTGAAGCTAGGATCTTGAAATTTTGTGATTAGGCTGAACATTGAAAATTAATAAATACGGGTCTCAGCGTTTTTCAAAATTCTACCCCCGAAGGGGTCAAAGGGGGATAAAGTTGTGTATTGAAGAAAATCCTTTATATTCGAAGTAAAAACAACTAAATTTATAATTTAGGCTTATGGCTTTAAATCTAACGTAACGTATATTGTTATTGGTAGTATTTCAACCCCTATGGGGATGAAATGGGGGTGAAAATAGAGCAAAAAAACCCAAAAATAGATATGGATGTCGTTATTGGGGTTTTCTGGGATGACGATTGCAAAAGTGACATTTATATTGAAGTCCAACACGGTGGACATGATTTGACCCCAAAAGGGGTGAAAATAGGGTTCAAATTTTGTATGGAAAAATAATATAAAATAGACATTACAACTTTAAACTTCGTAGGAGCACATCTTAAAATAAAAAGGCAAACATAATATTTTGTAATTTTGAAAATTAACCACTTAGGGGTAAATGAGGTGAGTAAACATAAAAATCGATATGGATGTCGTTCTTGAGGTTTTATGGGATAGTGATTGCGAAAATGAGATTTATTTTGAAGTCCAACACGGTGGACATGATTTAACCCCTAAAGGGGTGAAAATGGGGTTCAAAATTTGTATGGTAAAATAATATAAAATAGACATTACAACTTTAAAATTCGTAGGAGCATGTCTAAAAATAAATAGGCAAACACATATTTTGTTATTTTGAAAATCATCCCTTAAGGTGTAAATGGGGTAAGTAAACATGAAAATCGATGTGGATGTCGTTCTTGAGGTTTCATGGGATGGTGATTGCGAAAATAACATTTATTTTGAAGTCGCACGGTGGACATGATTGGACCTGGACATGCACATCCAGGGGACGGGGACAGGGACAGGGAGGGATCGGGAACGGGATACTAATATCTCTGGATACAATTCTGAATATTATAAACTAGCTTCCGCCCGCGACTTCGTCCGCGTGGACATTCGATAAAATCCTCATGTTTTAATTTTATTAAATTCTGATCAGCCGTTTTTACGTGATTAGGCGGGTTCCCACGAAGCGAGCAGCCTCGTGCGAGGCCCGTGCGGCAAACGTCCTGCCTCGCGAGGCAGCGCGCTTGGTGCTGAAAATTTGGGGGGCTTGAGTTTGACTAAACTCCAGCCCCCCAAATTTTTCGAAATTAGTAAATTTAACTGCAAATTTGTAATCTTAAAACGTTATCTAACTAATCTTTACTAGTATCAAAGTTTAAAACTATAAAAAATTGCATCTTGCCTTCATAAACACACTTCCAAAAGTTCGCATCGATCGATGTTTTATGCTGTTTTTCAAACATAGTCACCTCTATTCGGTCTCGGTGAACATTTTTGGTCGTTGTGTGATTTGTAGGTGTCGTGACGGGGTAATACTGATTTCCAACGTCGAGGATTAACTAGGGATGTGGCTCCATTAAACAGTTTCCGATTTTTATTGTTTTTTAATTAAAGCAAAGCAAAAACGTATTGGGGGCTGGAAATAGGGGGGGGGGCTGGAGTTAGGCATATCCACCCTATTCCAAATTCATACAAATAGTCGAAAAGCGAGCCATACTTCGATCAAATACCTACGCGCCTCGAGTTCGGTCTGCAGTCTGCACTCGGTACCTACACAAACAGTAATGATCCCAACTATTTTATCATTAGTCGGTTTTGTCATTAGAAATTATTTTCTAAAAAAGTACGATTTGCCCAGTGCCCGGCCCCCCTGTTTCTATTTCCGGCCCTCCTATTTCTATTGCCCAGTATACCGGCCGCCTTTCAAAGAACATGACGAGAAGAAAAAACCACATCGTTCAATGCAGTAGCGATCGTTTGAGTAATTCGCTAAAATACACATCGGAAATAACAAGAGACAAACAATTAATATTATTAGTAGATAAATTTCAAAGCTGGCAGGTGTACTAGTAGTATTTTGCAGGATAGCCAGTATACCGGCCTCCTAGTGTATACTAGGAGGCCGGTACACTGGGCAAGCACCCAGTAGATCCGGCCACCCGTTTCCATACAAAAAAAATCAACTTCATATACAAGCACATTTAGACGGCCGAGTACTAGACACAAAGTACTTTAAATTTAATAAAAAGGGATAGCATTATACATTCTTCTATAGAATCACTCTTTTAACAAAAAGAGACAAAACATTATATCGAGCTCAGTCCCAGTTAACCGGCCCCCGGCCGATATACTGGAAACATGTGGTTTCGTTGTCTAGTAAGGCGGCCCCTTGATATTACTAAATATCTGCTTATTATGCCATATTTAACATTAAAACAGTAATAAATAACAACATTACCTTGAGAACAAACTAAATATTTACCTTTTATCGATGCCCTGAAGGACAATATTGACTATTTGGCAAGAGCTCTCCACTATTTTTTTTTTATCTCCACTTGCGAAATCGACCCGGATGCGGGCTTCAACGTAAACACAAATTATAAAATATTACGTAACGTTTCGCTAGTGGCGTCCATACCATTCGATAGATCGATAACAGTGTTGCCAAGAAAATATCCAAATTGTTAAGAAATCGCCACGAATTTCTTATTTTATTCGAAAAACTGTTGGGGGGCCGGATAACTGGAGGCGACCGGCTAACTAGGCATATTACCCTGTGTACATACTGACAAAATGCAAGTCAGCGTTTTGGAATTGGAATTTTTAGATTTTAGGCATTCACAATGCTATTTTTATATTAAGATAAATATTTTAATAGAAAAGTTCAGACGGGTGAGTCGATTTTTTCTAGTATTTTCTATTAAAATATTTATCTTAATATATAATTTGTCACTAAAATCTGTGAAATAAAAATAAATAAATTAAAAAATATTAAAAACACAACTGCCTGACAAAAACGAACTAAAAAGTTAAAAAAACAAGAGTGTCATTGCAGTCGGGGGACCTCTATGATCAAAAATTGTTCCATGAAACGGTCCCCCGACTGCAATGACACTCTTGTTATTTAACTTTTTAGTTCGTTTTTGTCATACAGTCGTGTTTTTAATATTTTTTTATTTATTTTTTTCCCATAAAATTTCGTAATACTAACTACTACTTTCGTAATAAAGACTAATCAACCTACCTAAAACTGTGTCAACAATATTTTTAAGACCGCAATTGTGGCAACAACAGAGATTCAAATTTGAAAAATCCTTGGGGGGCTGGTATTAGGCATATTCACCCTACTATCTTATCTTCTTAATATATAAAATCGTAAACTAAATGACTGACTGACTGATCTATCAACGCACAGCCCAAACCGCTTGACCTAGAGACTTAAAATTTTGCACACAGATACCTTATACAGTGTAGGCATCCACTAAGGAAGGATTTTTGAAACTTCCATCCCTAAGGAGATGAAAGAAGGGATGAAAGTTTGTATGAAAGTCCCTCAGCTTTTAAGCTAGGATCTTCAAATTTTCTGTTTAGGCTGACGATTGAAAATTAATAAATACGGGTCTCAGCGTTTTTTAAAATTCTACCCCCAAAGGGGTCAAAAGGCGGATGAAGTTATGTATTGTAGAAAATCCTTCATTTTCGAAGTAAATATCGCTAAATTTATAATTTAGGCTTATGGATGGAAATCTAACGCATGAAATGAATGAAAAGGGGTAAAAAAACCTTTAAATAGATATGGATGTCGTTATTGGTTTTTTTCTGGGATGACGATTGCAAAAATAACATTTATTTTGAAGTCCAACACGGTGGACATGATTGGTGATTGATAAGGGGTGAAAATGGTGTTCAAATTTTGTATAGAAAAATATTATAACTAATTTTTATAACTCTCAAAGCTCGTTTACGTGATAAAAAGTATAGGTTCTTATTATGTAATATCTCAAAATATAATTCAAAGTTTTGTTCACCCTGGACTGATCAGAGAACATGACATTTATTCATAACAGCAAATAATTTAAAATCAAACAAAAAGTTCTAAATGCGGCCCAGTCTACACCGCTGCACTCGCAGGTGAGGTGCGGCGCGGGAGGGGCGCCGCTGCACTCGCACACCGCTTCGTCTGCCGCACCCCCTCAAAAACCAGAAAATTCGATTAAGCAGCGCCTTAAGTCTTGGTTTAATAAATTGGCATTTATAGGTAATTATATATTGGGGTATGGCAAACCCCACCACATGCTAGGTGTAACTTTTTTCACCTCATGCTCGCCGGGTTAATAGACGTGTTTTATTATAACAATAATGCGTATCTAATGATTTGTATATTATTTCTTGCTTTTTAGAGGCAGGTTTTTGTAGGATGAAAGGTACCCTATGTCCTTTTCTGTACCCCTGACAACGTGTAAGTAAAATTCCATGATGATCGGTTCAGTAGTTAAGACGTGAAGGCGTAACAAACAAACAAACAAACGGACTTACGCATTTATATTAATTAATAAGGATTTATTTTTATGCCACGAAAAAAGAAACTAAGTATTTTACTTCTGGATATAGGTAGGTACTTACCTACTTAGTTTTAATTTTCTTCCATTACATAACCTACTTTGATCTAACAAAGTACCTAGGTACACCTACTTCTAGTAGATATTTTCTTTTCATTGTATACATTAATTTACTTTTAAATGTAAATTATTAATCTTTATATTTTTCAGTTGTGCAAACGTATATCCTATTGTTGGTGAGAAGCGAAATCCTGAAATTGAGTGCCCCCCCCAATCTGCGGTTTGTAAACAACGACGTGGAGCAGGCACATAAAAGTGATACGAACGCCATCTTGCGGGAAGAACAGGAGGACACGGAGTCCAGGATGGACGACGTTGCATACAGTTATACTTACTAGTCCAAAATAAATATCTTATTTATTTAAAGGAACGAATAAAGCAACTTGTAGGTAGATCTATTTGAATCCTGATATGTAAAAATATAATGAAAAAATAAAAATAAATAAAAAGTGTTTAGCAGAGTCTTATATGGCTGAAAATGTTACGGTAATTAAAATTTCCCGAATTAAATTGCTTAAGGCGGTTGTATGACCAAAAGTGGCGCCCTCAGAGGTTTTTATTTAATAAGTTATTAATAGAAAAAGATTTTAATAATGTTTATCGTGGCGATTTTAGGGCCCATGGTCTAGTATTTTTAGAAGGCATCACTACATGCCCTCGTAGTCATTCGTAGAAGTAGATAGCAAATGTGTCAAAAACGGCCACTTTTAGCAGTTTTGCTATCTACTTCTAGCAGTGACTACGAGTGAATGTAACGATACCGTCTAAAAATACTAGACTGTGGGCCCTAAAATCTCCACGATAAACATTTTTAAAATTGTGTATTAGATTTATAATATTAAACTAGTATTTCGCCCTGGTGCGCGGGCTGCTGAAGCAGCCCGCGGGCATCGCCCTGTTGGGCTGTAAGTGGTGGACTTTGAAGAGTTGGACTGCAAATTGTCGAATAGCTATATTGCCATCCGATCAAATCACATTGCCTTTTGTCTGCAAGTTTCAGGGCGGT
This sequence comes from Agriphila straminella, assembly GCA_950108535.1. NCBI lineage: Eukaryota > Metazoa > Arthropoda > Insecta > Lepidoptera > Crambidae > Agriphila > Agriphila straminella. The sequence continues at coordinate 795,571 of OX467321.1, read as the reverse complement.
GTGGTGATGCGTAGTAAAAATGAATGCTCTATTAATCTTTCTAAAAACTTTGCTGGCTGTATTTAAATCATAGATAAACTAATATAAAACTACTATGTGACACATCAAATCAAATCAGGGGGTGCTAAGAATCCCCGAGTGCGGCTCGGCTACCATCAATTACGAAAACTGCACCTGGCAACTTAATAGCACTTGCTATTTAACTAAATCGTTTTGCTATTTCGAGTTGCACAATTCATGGTGTGACCTAAACGGGCTTCCAATTAAGCAGCCTGCAGCTCCAGCTTAGGGATCGTTACAGTTTTCAAGCCAACTCTACATTTCCCAGTTACAAAGGCCACATCGTCATAATTAGTCAGTAAGCGACAGCGGCATAATGCTTGCTCGGAGGCGTCAACGAAAATGTGTAATCTAAATCAAGTCATCTGTGAGAAACCATAGCATCTGAGTACTGAAAATAAATACCAATCTTTGTTCATCTTCTCAACGATTTGATCATCCCATTTGATCGTAGATCGCCAAACTTCCTGCAGTAATATCTTTTAATTAATCAGAACGGGGCATAAACATACCCAGTGACAAAATATTAGCAACTCGCGATTCCTTGGCGGTCGCAAAACTTCGGTGATCTCTTTGTCTATCTTCTTAAAGCTGAGATCAAACCCTAAAATGTCTGTGGCTGGTTTACAATGTTGGGTCTATTAGAGGCTCAACTTTAAGTCAAAACCTCCTGCCTTATGAACCACATTCACAATCACGCCTTTCACCAGTTGCTTCATCTCCTTCTCGTTATCCGTGGAGTCGAGATAGTCATCAACGTAGTGCCTTCTCTTAGTGGCTTTGACTGCTTGTGGATGATGACATGAAACAAAATCGACGTATCGTATTACGACGAATAATACAAGTAGCCGTGCATGGAGATGATGTGGCACCAATGGTCATCGAGGTGATCTTATAAGTTTCTGAGGGCTTCTTTCTTTCCATTACCCTCCAAAGGTAGCACTGGGCGTTTTGATCCTGATCATTTACTTAATCTGCAGGAACATTTCCCTGATATCTGCAGTAACGGCTACTTCTCTTTTTCAGAACCTAAGCAGGACATCAACTAATGAATTCGACAGATCTTGGCCAGTCAGTTATTCGGTATTCAGAGACACTTCTTGAGTTTCGGCTTTCGCATCAAAAACAAGTCTAAGTTTTCCAAGTTTGTTGATATTTCGAACGCTAAAATGTAGGAGATACCAGACTCGACCAACTGGTGCCTGAGCAGTTTTCTTGGCATAATCTTTTTCCAACATGTTATGCATAATTCTGCTTCGTGTAGTCTACTGCGTATCTCGGATCAAAATCCATCATCTTAATCAAGCGTAATCTATTTTCGATGTTTCTCTTGTTGTTGGGTTGGGAAGCTTGATGTCGTCGTTCCTCCACAGCGAAGCAGACTCCCAGTGGCCGTCGATTTTCTTCGACTTAGTATCGAGAATGCGAAGTGCTCGTCGTTCTTCTGGAGAATATCTAGGTAGCTTAGAATTATTGATGCCTATGCTATCAAGTCTAAATTAATTCTCTAATAAGAGGTGAAGTTCATCCTCTTCTTCGGACTGAAGTGACAAGCAAACTCGGGCATAATCTTCCTCGAAATTGACAATGAAACTCCATGCAGAATCCAACTAAGTTCAGTGAGAGAGACGACAAGCTCATTCTTCCTGCCTTCTTTTATTTCTCGGCTTATATTCAAATGACAATAACCTTTGCCTATGAGGAATTGAGGATTGTCTGTCGATCGTGGTGGTCATACTAAGAAATCATGTTGCCATCAATAGGAAATATGCAGCATTTTTTTTGTATCAAAATCAAAAGTATAATGCGTGAGAAAATCAACTGTAATATTAAAACTTTTCTTTTGCATTTTTTTCTCGTGATATAGTTACTTGAAGTTAGCACGCAGCAGTACCCGCCGAAAACGTTCTATACAAACGGGCATGTTTTGTGACGTCATCAACCACGATTTCAGGCGCGAAATTATACCCCTAAGTTTTGCATTTGAGTACATGGCATGTGTCATACAAAATATTATTTCTTATTCGTTATTCTATCTGACTGTTAAGTGCATTTTATCTCAAAATGAAAAAAAAAACTTTATGTTCCCCTGATTTCATCGTGTGATAAAACTAAATTAATACATTTTTTTTCTGTTCCATCATGCTTACGTGTCCGCAGCGATCAAGCTCAAATTTTCTATCAAAATTGCTGACTTATGCATATTCCCTATATTTGTGTCTTGGAAGCGTGAAGTTCTTCACCGTACGAACTCGTTCAAGGTTGAAGGATCCTGTATCTGTCATAATAAGCGTCAGAGAGATGATCTTGCCCGGTTGTTACAGCCGCCCACCGCACCCTTAAATGCCAACTCGACGCTCAACCTCCGGCTCCTACCACGTTGGCTACACTGCTCTCTACGAGTGACACTGTGAATCCTTCATCAAGCAGAGCACACGTGTTAAAGTTGCCTTCAGGCCCCTGGACGGTTACGGGAAGAACCTTCAATAATCACCACTCCCAGCATTGGTTAACGTCTTCACTTTTGAACTTGTCACAGGCAATAGGTAATCTGATGGCCCATGTTATCACAGAAAACGCACCTAGCTTTATGCTTGGGTTCTTTCGTGCTGTTCGTCAAAACTACCTAATCGGGCATCTTCTCCTCCGAGTTGATCACCACGATCGGTCGTTTGTATGTTACTGATTTAGAGGACTTCGGTGGTAGTGGTTCTATGCCGCCCTTCCAAGTCCGCAAGCGGAGCTCATTGATTCATTATTGCAGGCGGGATGGAACGATCCGTTTTATTTTAGCAAGAGGGGTCTAACGATTTAGCGTTTATTTTCCTGCGGGTGGCTTCGTGGTTTTCAGTTTGTATCGCGGCCATTTTGTTTTTCCGCTATTTTTAATATTTTAGAATCTTCTACAGCACACGGTGAACCCTTCATCAAGCAGAGCACACGACGTGTTAAAGTTGCCTTCAGGCCCCTGGACGGTTGCGGGAAGCACTTTCAAAAAGACTCGTTTGGAACTTGCCGACCAGATGTTTGCGGTAGTCGCGGTAGTCTCTGGGTCTTTCTTCTATTCGGTCTCCGTCTCCATTCAGACATCACGGTGAAGTAACTTATGGTGACTACCTCTGCAAGTTGAGCACCCCGACCTTCGACTTGCATCTATCTCGATAATGAGTAGCTTTCAAGCATCATTAACGTATTTTCCGCTTGCAGATCCACTCCCAGCGTTGGTTAACGTCTTCTCTTTTGAACTTGTCACAGGCAGAAGGTAATCTGATGGCCCGTGTCATCACAAAAACGCACTTAGCTTGTTGCTTGGGTTTTATCTTCTTGTTGTTCGTCAAATCCTTCGTCAAAACCTTATCGGGCGAAATCGGTCGTTTGTATGTAACTGATTTGAAGGACTTCGGTGGTTGTGGTTCTATGCCGCCTATCCGATCCCGCAAGCGGAGCGCATTGATTCGTTATTGCAGGCGGGATGAAAGGATCCGTTTTATTTTTAGCAATAGGGTCTTACGATTTAGCGTTTATTTTCCTGCGGGTTTTCAGTAATTTTGTATGGCGGCCATTTTGGTTTTCCGCCATTTCGAAAGTTTTTTCCTTCCATTAGGATCTGCTTAGAGCACTCTACAACTTTAGTTTGAGCACCATCTACCTATGTAGAACCATTTTGGCGGGCACTACCCCGTCATGAGGATCTTGACCTGGACTTCATTTTTTTTTTCTGATAGGTTTCTAAATTGTAAATATATTTTCCATACATTGTACCCCTGTACAAATTCTCCTTTTTGGTAATAAAAATGTGGCGGTACTTGGAAAATAATCCTACTTTCAATTTCAGTGTTACCATCTTTTCGATATAAAAATAGTCAAATGTTATTATTATTAGCAGAATCTAATGGTTTTAGATACAAAATATAAAAAATGCCGCTATTTATATTTTACAAATTTTTGGGGTAAATCTCGAAAAGTACCCTGAAAATGGGTATTTTTTTTTACAGGGCACTACTACTTGATATTTTGCATAATTCGTCAATACATGGCAACAAGTGGTTTTTTTGCATTTTGGGGTAAATCTCAAAAGTTACCCTGAAATGGGGTAGAAATATTCTACCAATACACTGTACCTATACCTACAGCCGTTCTTTGAAACTCAAAACGCTCCAGTGTTTCCATCTGGAAGAAAATCGACTGTATGGTGGGTTTTCTGTAATTCTGTATGGCGGCCATTTTGTTTTTCCGCCATTTTGAATTTTTTTTTGCGCTTCAGAATCTGCTTAGAGTCCTCTTCAACTTTAGTTTGAGCACCATCTACCTATGTAGTACCATTTTGGCGGGCAGTACTCCGTCATGAGGATCTTGACCTGGACCTCCACTTTTAATTTTTGTCTAATAGTTGTCTAAATTCTAAATACTTTTTCTCTACACTGTACCCATCTACAAATGCTCCTTTTTGGTATTAAAATGTAAGGTACTTGGAAAATATACCTACTTTCAATTTCAGTGTTGCCATCTTTTCGATATAAAAATAGTCAAATGTCATTAGTATTGGCAAAATCTAATGGTTTTTAATAAAAAAGATTTAAAAATGTCGCCGTTTCTATTTTTTAAAATTTTTGGGGTAAATCTCGAAAAATACCCTGAAAATGGGTAATTTTTTTTTACAGGGCACTACTACTTGATATGTTGCCTAATTCGTCAATACATGGCAACAAGTGGTTATTTAATTTTTTTTACATTTTGGGGTAAATCTCAAAAGTTACCCTGAAATGGGGTAAAAATATTCTACCAATCAATACGTTGTACCTATACCTACAGCCGTTCTATGAACCTCAAAACGCTCCAGTGTTTCCATCTGGAAGAAAATCGACTATATGCTGGGTTTTCTGTAATTCTGTATGGCGGCCATTTTGTTTTTCCGCCATTTTGAATTTTTTTTCGCGCTTCAGGGTCTGATTAAAGTCCTCTACAACTTTTGTTTGAACACCATCTACCTATGTAGTACCATTTTGGCAGGCAGTACCCCGTCATGAGGATCGTGACCTGGACTTCCACTTTTAATTTTTTTTCTTATAGTTTTCTAATTTTTCGATACTTTTTCTCTACATTGTACCTATCTACAATTACTCCTTTTTGGTAATAAAAATGTGCTTTACCTGGAAGTTAACCTTACTTTAAATTCCAGTGTTGCCATCTTTTCGATGTAAAAATAGTCAAATGTCATTAGTATTGGCAAAATCTAGTGATTTTTGATAAAAAATATTTAAAAATGCCGCTATTTCTATTTTTCACATTTTTGGGGTAAATCTCAAAAAGTACCCTGAAAATTGGTAATTTTTTTTTACAGAGCACTACTACTTGATGTGTTGCATAATTCGTCAATACATGGCAACTTTGTCAAGTGTCGTAAACTGCCTCAAAATAGCCTTTAAATATTTGAAAAATGTATAAAATTTACAAAATGGCCGCCACCGCGTCCGCCATATTGATTTTTCGATTGTTCATATTTTTCCTATATTAAGCAGCATATACTGCGTGCAATGACGTTTCGATTTTCTATCTCACTCGCACCCAGCCGCCGCAATAGGACTTGAAAAAAGGGCATCTCGAAAATGTATTTTTCCTCTGCAGGTTTCAGGGTTGCCAGACGTTGTCAACCAAAATACCAAAATGTCACTTGTATACAGACTATACATGAACCCTCATACTCGGAATTTCCAAAAAGTGGTTATTTCACTTTTTTGCATTTTGGGGTAAATCTCAAAAGTTACCCCGAAATGGGGTAAAAATATTCTACCAATCAATACGTTGTACCTATACCTACAGCCGTTCTATAAACCTCAAAACGCTCCAGTGTTGCCATCTGGAAGAAAATCGACTTAAAAATGGCGTGTTTTCGTACCTCAAACAAAATGGCCTCTACAACAGGCGCCATCTTGAATTTTTGAAAAGTTTTCCCGATTGGTAAAAATTGAGGGTAATTGTGGTGAAACGTTTAAAAAAATATTCTCAATCTAAAAAACACTTTAGAGCTGTGGCCCCGCGGTTTGGGGTCCAAAAACCGTTTTTTTCAAAACTCTCCGGCGCGGCCGCCATTTTGTTTTTTTGTTTTTTTAATATTTTTCTAAAGTTAAAATGTCAAGTTTTACCACTCTTGTAAGTTTGGACAAAATCGGTTGGAAAACAAAAAAGTTACAAACTTTGTCACAGCCGCCATCTTGTTTTTCCCAAATGTCATAATTTTTCCCCAGTTGGATTGGGGTTTTGCACATTTCCCCCAAACATCACTATACCCTTTTCCAACTCCTTCTGGGAGAACAATCATGTCAATGAGTCAGTGAGTCAGTGGTAATCGAGCTATATATAGTATAATAATAACTAGTATTTCGCCCTGGTGCGCGGGCTGCTGAAGCAGCCCGCGGGCATCGCCCTGTTGGGCTGTAAGTGGTGGACTTTGAAGAGTTGGACTGCAAATTGTCGAATAGCTATATTGCCATCCGATCAAATCACATTGCCTTTTGTCTGCAAGTTTCAGGGCGGTGTGGTGATGCGTAGTAAAAATGAATGCTCTATTAATCTTTCTAAAAACTTTGCTGGCTGTATTTAAATCATAGATAAACTAATATAAAACTACTATGTGACACATCAAATCAAATCAGGGGGTGCTAAGAATCCCCGAGTGCGGCTCGGCTACCATCAATTACGAAAACTGCACCTGGCAACTTAATAGCACTTGCTATTTAACTAAATCGTTTTGCTATTTCGAGTTGCACAATTCATGGTGTGACCTAAACGGGCTTCCAATTAAGCAGCCTGCAGCTCCAGCTTAGGGATCGTTACAGTTTTCAAGCCAACTCTACATTTCCCAGTTACAAAGGCCACATCGTCATAATTAGTCAGTAAGCGACAGCGGCATAATGCTTGCTCGGAGGCGTCAACGAAAATGTGTAATCTAAATCAAGTCATCTGTGAGAAACCATAGCATCTGAGTACTGAAAATAAATACCAATCTTTGTTCATCTTCTCAACGATTTGATCATCCCATTTGATCGTAGATCGCCAAACTTCCTGCAGTAATATCTTTTAATTAATCAGAACGGGGCATAAACATACCCAGTGACAAAATATTAGCAACTCGCGATTCCTTGGCGGTCGCAAAACTTCGGTGATCTCTTTGTCTATCTTCTTAAAGCTGAGATCAAACCCTAAAATGTCTGTGGCTGGTTTACAATGTTGGGTCTATTAGAGGCTCAACTTTAAGTCAAAACCTCCTGCCTTATGAACCACATTCACAATCACGCCTTTCACCAGTTGCTTCATCTCCTTCTCGTTATCCGTGGAGTCGAGATAGTCATCAACGTAGTGCCTTCTCTTAGTGGCTTTGACTGCTTGTGGATGATGACATGAAACAAAATCGACGTATCGTATTACGACGAATAATACAAGTAGCCGTGCATGGAGATGATGTGGCACCAATGGTCATCGAGGTGATCTTATAAGTTTCTGAGGGCTTCTTTCTTTCCATTACCCTCCAAAGGTAGCACTGGGCGTTTTGATCCTGATCATTTACTTAATCTGCAGGAACATTTCCCTGATATCTGCAGTAACGGCTACTTCTCTTTTTCAGAACCTAAGCAGGACATCAACTAATGAATTCGACAGATCTTGGCCAGTCAGTTATTCGGTATTCAGAGACACTTCTTGAGTTTCGGCTTTCGCATCAAAAACAAGTCTAAGTTTTCCAAGTTTGTTGATATTTCGAACGCTAAAATGTAGGAGATACCAGACTCGACCAACTGGTGCCTGAGCAGTTTTCTTGGCATAATCTTTTTCCAACATGTTATGCATAATTCTGCTTCGTGTAGTCTACTGCGTATCTCGGATCAAAATCCATCATCTTAATCAAGCGTAATCTATTTTCGATGTTTCTCTTGTTGTTGGGTTGGGAAGCTTGATGTCGTCGTTCCTCCACAGCGAAGCAGACTCCCAGTGGCCGTCGATTTTCTTCGACTTAGTATCGAGAATGCGAAGTGCTCGTCGTTCTTCTGGAGAATATCTAGGTAGCTTAGAATTATTGATGCCTATGCTATCAAGTCTAAATTAATTCTCTAATAAGAGGTGAAGTTCATCCTCTTCTTCGGACTGAAGTGACAAGCAAACTCGGGCATAATCTTCCTCGAAATTGACAATGAAACTCCATGCAGAATCCAACTAAGTTCAGTGAGAGAGACGACAAGCTCATTCTTCCTGCCTTCTTTTATTTCTCGGCTTATATTCAAATGACAATAACCTTTGCCTATGAGGAATTGAGGATTGTCTGTCGATCGTGGTGGTCATACTAAGAAATCATGTTGCCATCAATAGGAAATATGCAGCATTTTTTTTGTATCAAAATCAAAAGTATAATGCGTGAGAAAATCAACTGTAATATTAAAACTTTTCTTTTGCATTTTTTTCTCGTGATATAGTTACTTGAAGTTAGCACGCAGCAGTACCCGCCGAAAACGTTCTATACAAACGGGCATGTTTTGTGACGTCATCAACCACGATTTCAGGCGCGAAATTATACCCCTAAGTTTTGCATTTGAGTACATGGCATGTGTCATACAAAATATTATTTCTTATTCGTTATTCTATCTGACTGTTAAGTGCATTTTATCTCAAAATGAAAAAAAAAACTTTATGTTCCCCTGATTTCATCGTGTGATAAAACTAAATTAATACATTTTTTTTCTGTTCCATCATGCTTACGTGTCCGCAGCGATCAAGCTCAAATTTTCTATCAAAATTGCTGACTTATGCATATTCCCTATATTTGTGTCTTGGAAGCGTGAAGTTCTTCACCGTACGAACTCGTTCAAGGTTGAAGGATCCTGTATCTGTCATAATAAGCGTCAGAGAGATGATCTTGCCCGGTTGTTACAGCCGCCCACCGCACCCTTAAATGCCAACTCGACGCTCAACCTCCGGCTCCTACCACGTTGGCTACACTGCTCTCTACGAGTGACACTGTGAATCCTTCATCAAGCAGAGCACACGTGTTAAAGTTGCCTTCAGGCCCCTGGACGGTTACGGGAAGAACCTTCAATAATCACCACTCCCAGCATTGGTTAACGTCTTCACTTTTGAACTTGTCACAGGCAATAGGTAATCTGATGGCCCATGTTATCACAGAAAACGCACCTAGCTTTATGCTTGGGTTCTTTCGTGCTGTTCGTCAAAACTACCTAATCGGGCATCTTCTCCTCCGAGTTGATCACCACGATCGGTCGTTTGTATGTTACTGATTTAGAGGACTTCGGTGGTAGTGGTTCTATGCCGCCCTTCCAAGTCCGCAAGCGGAGCTCATTGATTCATTATTGCAGGCGGGATGGAACGATCCGTTTTATTTTAGCAAGAGGGGTCTAACGATTTAGCGTTTATTTTCCTGCGGGTGGCTTCGTGGTTTTCAGTTTGTATCGCGGCCATTTTGTTTTTCCGCTATTTTTAATATTTTAGAATCTTCTACAGCACACGGTGAACCCTTCATCAAGCAGAGCACACGACGTGTTAAAGTTGCCTTCAGGCCCCTGGACGGTTGCGGGAAGCACTTTCAAAAAGACTCGTTTGGAACTTGCCGACCAGATGTTTGCGGTAGTCGCGGTAGTCTCTGGGTCTTTCTTCTATTCGGTCTCCGTCTCCATTCAGACATCACGGTGAAGTAACTTATGGTGACTACCTCTGCAAGTTGAGCACCCCGACCTTCGACTTGCATCTATCTCGATAATGAGTAGCTTTCAAGCATCATTAACGTATTTTCCGCTTGCAGATCCACTCCCAGCGTTGGTTAACGTCTTCTCTTTTGAACTTGTCACAGGCAGAAGGTAATCTGATGGCCCGTGTCATCACAAAAACGCACTTAGCTTGTTGCTTGGGTTTTATCTTCTTGTTGTTCGTCAAATCCTTCGTCAAAACCTTATCGGGCGAAATCGGTCGTTTGTATGTAACTGATTTGAAGGACTTCGGTGGTTGTGGTTCTATGCCGCCTATCCGATCCCGCAAGCGGAGCGCATTGATTCGTTATTGCAGGCGGGATGAAAGGATCCGTTTTATTTTTAGCAATAGGGTCTTACGATTTAGCGTTTATTTTCCTGCGGGTTTTCAGTAATTTTGTATGGCGGCCATTTTGGTTTTCCGCCATTTCGAAAGTTTTTTCCTTCCATTAGGATCTGCTTAGAGCACTCTACAACTTTAGTTTGAGCACCATCTACCTATGTAGAACCATTTTGGCGGGCACTACCCCGTCATGAGGATCTTGACCTGGACTTCATTTTTTTTTTCTGATAGGTTTCTAAATTGTAAATATATTTTCCATACATTGTACCCCTGTACAAATTCTCCTTTTTGGTAATAAAAATGTGGCGGTACTTGGAAAATAATCCTACTTTCAATTTCAGTGTTACCATCTTTTCGATATAAAAATAGTCAAATGTTATTATTATTAGCAGAATCTAATGGTTTTAGATACAAAATATAAAAAATGCCGCTATTTATATTTTACAAATTTTTGGGGTAAATCTCGAAAAGTACCCTGAAAATGGGTATTTTTTTTTACAGGGCACTACTACTTGATATTTTGCATAATTCGTCAATACATGGCAACAAGTGGTTTTTTTGCATTTTGGGGTAAATCTCAAAAGTTACCCTGAAATGGGGTAGAAATATTCTACCAATACACTGTACCTATACCTACAGCCGTTCTTTGAAACTCAAAACGCTCCAGTGTTTCCATCTGGAAGAAAATCGACTGTATGGTGGGTTTTCTGTAATTCTGTATGGCGGCCATTTTGTTTTTCCGCCATTTTGAATTTTTTTTTGCGCTTCAGAATCTGCTTAGAGTCCTCTTCAACTTTAGTTTGAGCACCATCTACCTATGTAGTACCATTTTGGCGGGCAGTACTCCGTCATGAGGATCTTGACCTGGACCTCCACTTTTAATTTTTGTCTAATAGTTGTCTAAATTCTAAATACTTTTTCTCTACACTGTACCCATCTACAAATGCTCCTTTTTGGTATTAAAATGTAAGGTACTTGGAAAATATACCTACTTTCAATTTCAGTGTTGCCATCTTTTCGATATAAAAATAGTCAAATGTCATTAGTATTGGCAAAATCTAATGGTTTTTAATAAAAAAGATTTAAAAATGTCGCCGTTTCTATTTTTTAAAATTTTTGGGGTAAATCTCGAAAAATACCCTGAAAATGGGTAATTTTTTTTTACAGGGCACTACTACTTGATATGTTGCCTAATTCGTCAATACATGGCAACAAGTGGTTATTTAATTTTTTTTACATTTTGGGGTAAATCTCAAAAGTTACCCTGAAATGGGGTAAAAATATTCTACCAATCAATACGTTGTACCTATACCTACAGCCGTTCTATGAACCTCAAAACGCTCCAGTGTTTCCATCTGGAAGAAAATCGACTATATGCTGGGTTTTCTGTAATTCTGTATGGCGGCCATTTTGTTTTTCCGCCATTTTGAATTTTTTTTCGCGCTTCAGGGTCTGATTAAAGTCCTCTACAACTTTTGTTTGAACACCATCTACCTATGTAGTACCATTTTGGCAGGCAGTACCCCGTCATGAGGATCGTGACCTGGACTTCCACTTTTAATTTTTTTTCTTATAGTTTTCTAATTTTTCGATACTTTTTCTCTACATTGTACCTATCTACAATTACTCCTTTTTGGTAATAAAAATGTGCTTTACCTGGAAGTTAACCTTACTTTAAATTCCAGTGTTGCCATCTTTTCGATGTAAAAATAGTCAAATGTCATTAGTATTGGCAAAATCTAGTGATTTTTGATAAAAAATATTTAAAAATGCCGCTATTTCTATTTTTCACATTTTTGGGGTAAATCTCAAAAAGTACCCTGAAAATTGGTAATTTTTTTTTACAGAGCACTACTACTTGATGTGTTGCATAATTCGTCAATACATGGCAACTTTGTCAAGTGTCGTAAACTGCCTCAAAATAGCCTTTAAATATTTGAAAAATGTATAAAATTTACAAAATGGCCGCCACCGCGTCCGCCATATTGATTTTTCGATTGTTCATATTTTTCCTATATTAAGCAGCATATACTGCGTGCAATGACGTTTCGATTTTCTATCTCACTCGCACCCAGCCGCCGCAATAGGACTTGAAAAAAGGGCATCTCGAAAATGTATTTTTCCTCTGCAGGTTTCAGGGTTGCCAGACGTTGTCAACCAAAATACCAAAATGTCACTTGTATACAGACTATACATGAACCCTCATACTCGGAATTTCCAAAAAGTGGTTATTTCACTTTTTTGCATTTTGGGGTAAATCTCAAAAGTTACCCCGAAATGGGGTAAAAATATTCTACCAATCAATACGTTGTACCTATACCTACAGCCGTTCTATAAACCTCAAAACGCTCCAGTGTTGCCATCTGGAAGAAAATCGACTTAAAAATGGCGTGTTTTCGTACCTCAAACAAAATGGCCTCTACAACAGGCGCCATCTTGAATTTTTGAAAAGTTTTCCCGATTGGTAAAAATTGAGGGTAATTGTGGTGAAACGTTTAAAAAAATATTCTCAATCTAAAAAACACTTTAGAGCTGTGGCCCCGCGGTTTGGGGTCCAAAAACCGTTTTTTTCAAAACTCTCCGGCGCGGCCGCCATTTTGTTTTTTTGTTTTTTTAATATTTTTCTAAAGTTAAAATGTCAAGTTTTACCACTCTTGTAAGTTTGGACAAAATCGGTTGGAAAACAAAAAAGTTACAAACTTTGTCACAGCCGCCATCTTGTTTTTCCCAAATGTCATAATTTTTCCCCAGTTGGATTGGGGTTTTGCACATTTCCCCCAAACATCACTATACCCTTTTCCAACTCCTTCTGGGAGAACAATCATGTCAATGAGTCAGTGAGTCAGTGGTAATCGAGCTATATATAGTATAATAACAAAATCGGTTGGAAAACAAAAAAGTTACAAACTTTGTCACAGCCGCCATCTTGTTTTTCCCAAATGTCATAATTTTTCCCCAGTTGGATTGGGGTTTTGCACATTTCCCCCAAACATCACTATACCCTTTTCCAACTCCTTCTGGGAGAACAATCATGTCAATGAGTCAGTGAGTCAGTGGTAATCGAGCTATATATAGTATAATGAGTCAGTGAGTGAGTGGTAATTGAGCTATATATAGTATAATATAATTATATTTAATATTATAAATCTAATCGGTGAATTCACCGCGGCGCCACTTTCGCTCAGGGTACCACCTTAATGTTATTTTCGGATTGTTTTTTATTTTTCTCTTAAATCCAAGCAGATGAATTCACGGGCGGAAGCTATAATAATATTCAGAAGGGGGTCCGGTGAGTTTATTGCAGTCCCAAACGGTCACCCATCCCAAACCCAACCTTTTTTCAAAGTCACTTAACATTCTCTATTGCAGTCCCAAAAGATCACCCATCTCATACCCAACCTTTCCTAGAATTGCTTTACTTTTGTTATCGCAATCCCACAGTCACCCATCTCATACCCGGCCTCTTTAAAAGTAGCTTAACATTCTTTATTGCAGTATTAAACGGTCTCCCATTCCAAACCCGACCTTTTTTCATTTATCGTAGTCCCACTTGGTCACCCATCTCCTATCCGGTCTTTCCTAAAGTTGCTTTACCTTCTTCCTGCTTCATCACCAGACCCTGGACATGGACATAGTCTCCCATGAGAGTACTTGTCAAGACAAATTAAACGAGCCCAAACTTGATGGGACTGATATGGTTTTATTACAGAGATCCTGTGGCCTTTTGACTTTTCTGACAGTTCAATAACTGTTAAGCCCGCCGGTGACGATCAATTGCAATTGACAATTTTTCCGCAAATGACGCTCATTGACGGAAAAATTGATCGTTTACGCGAGCAAATGAAGCGATTGTAAATTTTTCCGCAATTGACAATCGCTTCATTTGCGCTTTTTGTAGCTGCGATAATCGCGGCGATAATCGCGGCGTTAATCGCGGCGATATCGCGGCGATAAACGCGGCGATAATCGCGGCGACAATCGCGGCGCTTTTTTGTCGCTGGCGTAGGTTAACCCTAAAAGGCACCCGGTAATAATAATATAGAACAATCACTTTTATTATTGCTAAGCTCTATAAAATAAAGTTTATGAATTATTTATGTCAGTAATTATATACATTTTCACAAATGAAGCAAACAATGTATACCATTCAAATGTCTTCAGATCCTTTTATTGTCAAAATTGTGTGAAGAACAAAAATTCTGCATTTACTTTATATGCGCAAGTTCAAGAATTAATAAAAATTTGTTCGATACCTACTGGAAGGTTTTGACCCGGAAAAAATATTGCGCGTCGCTAGAAGTGTTTGTTTTGCAGAGATAAGCTAGTAGCACAGAATATATAATAGTACTAACGTACAGAAGTCCGACCCCGCGAGGACCATCAAATAATAAGCTACTCTCGCTGCACGGCAATAAAGTACAATTTCAAACTGCACAACGCTGCTTGGATAAAATTATATGCACCTACGAAGAAGAAAGAGAGGCGTCTCTTTCTGTCGCATAGCTCTGTCTCAACCGACACATTTCGGGGTTGCTACTCGCTAGTTACTGATATCATAGAAAACATTCGTTATGCCCATGAATAAACAATGAAATTACTATAAGAGGTACCTACTTATAAAATAAAATAAATCTACCTAATAGGTGAGCTGAGCATATTTAAAGAGCATAAATAATAAGTATTTCTAAGTAGTTAGAGAAGCTCGATGGCGCAGTGGTATAGCGCCTGGCCCAACGATTGCGGAGGTTAAGCAACTTTTGCAAGGGTCAGTTATGGGATGGGTGAAAAAAATAGTATTTTTTAGCTTTTTTCTTTACTGGTGCCATATTTCGAACTTCGATACAACTAAGTATGTAAATATGTATACAAAAAATACAATAAACTTTGGTAGGTAGGTAGGTACGTTAGTAATTAAGTATCAAAAACGAAGTGCATGCAGTTTCGCATTCGGCGCTTGACTGACTCGTTTCGTTCGTGACGTTCACGCGCTGCGCTCTCGTCGCTTGCACACGCCGCGCGTTTCGGTCAGCGCGGTGATATCCCTCGACAATGGCCCTCTTGGAGTGGGCCGCGAGCAGTAGGCTAATATAAAAGTTTAAGCGCGGAGTTATACCCCCCTGCTAGTAGTATGTATTACATCATTTTATGACATATTAAAAAATAATATTTTTATCCGTGTTCCACAAACGGTATTTTTTATGTGTTTTACTGTTACTGTGTATGCTATGATCAGATTTTGATGACATGTTATAGTGTGTTTTATATTTGCAAAATACTCACAAAGCCCTTTCATTTGATATACCAATTGGTATGAAAAAAATCTTTGTAAGTACTGAAAACTTTATGACATCACAGTTTCTACCCCTGCCATTTTCACGCTTTTCATCTTATATATTTGTGATCAGGGCATCGTATTGAATGCATCGATACCACATTTTCGTATTTTCGTGATGACTTGTGCAAAAACTAACCTCAAACCCTATAATTACCGATCGGCTAACAGTACAATAGAATATTTTATTCATGTTTTTCGAACGTTATAGTTATTGAATAATTATAATTAAATACCTCGAAAAACACGTAGTTATAATAACAACAAAATCATAACACGAAACAAAGAAAATTCTATCACAGAAATATTTAACAGAATGATACATGTGTCAAGCCACAGCATAAAAAAGTTTATTAAAAGTCCCTATATTTTGCTTATTTTTTTTTATAATTTAGCGTCCGTTTAAAAGTACGTTAGCCTCAAATGGGTTAAATAGTATGGGTGGTGTGGACCTCACGGAAAATATTGCTAATAATAATAGTAATAATTGCCTATAACCGACCTTAGGTTCGTAGTGTGATCCTACCTTTTTTGGAACAGGATTACAAACTATATAAATTGGTAAGCATATATTATCATGTAATAATAATTCTCTTACTTTTTATTGCAAGCTCTACCATTACAAAAATAATAATGTCAGCCAACGAAAAAAATTGTGGTGTCTTTTAGGGTTAAAGCCGCTTGTCACTCTTGTCAGTGTCATTTCGTGGGCGATTAGTCGCCGAGCTATGTGTGAGCTACTTTTTGAAGCTCGTGGGCGTTTACGTATTGAACTCCATATGTTCAATTCTGGGCTACAAAAAATCGCTCAGCGATTAATCGCTCGTGAGCGGTGGCGCTAAACGATCAATTTTTCCGTCTGTGAACGCCATTTGCGGAAAAATTGACAATTGCAATTGATCGTTATCGGCGGGCTAAATTCAGCAACTTTGATATTAACTTGGGAATGCTATGTACGCCGTTATTGTGGCATGCACCAGAACAGAACGTATTTGAATTATTTTGTAATGTTTGCCATGACGTGGCTGTACTAATAATAATAAATAAATAAACTTTAGTAGTACCTACTCAGAAATCTTGAGAAAACAAGAAATGTGCGAGCGAGAGAGCGGTGAAACGTGGACGGCAGCCTCTTAAACCACACCCAAAATTATATTTGACAATGAATCATTACTCCGCGAAAAAACAGAACATCTGGGCTGAAATATTCACAGTTGATCCTTGTTTTCTTATAAAAACTGCTCATTTGGAGATCACCTCTAGCAAAAGTACATGCTAGATAGGTACCAATTATTTTTTAATAATAAAACATAAATAAAATGTGGCGAACGCGAGTAGATTTGCCTCAGTTCACAAAGTGTTGTTTCTGCATACCGTTACGATATGGAATACTCTCATGGGCTTATCTTAAAGTGGTAGGTATGTACAGTACATATTTAATTAACTACTATAAGTAAATAAAAACATTCTCACGCTAACTTCTCGACTTCCATAACCACATGAAACAAAATATCTATAAGTATTTGTTTCGCTAAATTGACATGAGAAGAAGAAAAAGTATTTGTATCTTTTTGTTAGCTAAAAAGTCAAATAGGTACACATTACAAATATCTTTATTGTCTTGTCTCTTAATCATGAGTTTTACATGGTGGTAAATATTAGGAAGAATCATCATAAAACCAGTTAGGGCACTACAATTTTTATTTTACAGTTAAATGAAGTACTCGTACTTACCTACATCACTTAATTAATTGTAACATTTTCATGTATCATAATTATACTGAATATTATTAACATACTTATCATACCTACTATATGCACAATTTTTTTTTGAAAATTACTATTTGTAAAACTCCGAAACTCCTAGTAAGTATAAAAACAGTTTTCCATCAAATACTCTTTCAATTTTCTTTGAAATGAATTTATATAAATTTTACATTTAATTTTTTTCAGTTTAGAATGTAGACTGTTCGAATGTTTAAGTTAACTAACTATGCATCAAGAAATTCCAGAATTTGCAAATTTGTAAATAGTCTAAAAATGAGTCTAAAAAAACATTTTGAACTGTTTGAAGTATTAAATAAAATAAACATAAAAAGATTATTATTATTATTATTATTAAAACTGTTTTCTATCAATCCTGGTTACTACTTTAAAATTTTCTCATATTTGAATCTATGATTTTTATGATAAAATATTTCTGTGTTATTACAAAAGATTTTTAAACACTGTTTAACTAAACACGTGTTTAAATGTGATGCTGTCACTTTTTTGATAATACTGTTTGACAGAGACAGCATCACATTTAAACATAATGTTTAGTTAAACAGTGTTTAAAAATCTTTTGTAATAACACGGCCTGTGTTTTAAAATTAATTATAAAAAGTTTAATTTTCATATTTCAGGTCGCTTCAGCACTTTCTGTATTGGCTTACGCCGCTCAAGTGTTCTATCCCGAGAAGACTGATATAAAAGTGTTCGTTATATTGATGTGCATTGTATTGTGCTTGGATATACTATGCACTATTCTCTGCATCATTGCAGGGCACATGGTGAGAAAGCCTGTTAATAAAGCCTTACTTCATTTAAATAACTACATGTTTACTTAGAAAACACTTTCATTGACATGTAAAGAGCCTGTGTTACAGACATTATTCTAATAGATTTCATACAGTATTTAAAGGTAAAATATATTGGTATTGGTTTAATAGCGTAGTAGCATTTGTAATGATAAAATTGTTTAAAAAACAAAAAAGCCGACTTCAAAAAACCTGCCTCTAAAAAGCAAGAAATAATATACAAATCATTAGATACGCACTATCATTGTTATAATAAAACACGTCTATTGAAGTCTGGTGGGGCTGATGGCTGGAGTACAACTTTCTTTTTTAATTCTAAAAGCCAAAATTTTTATTTTTAGTGTAAGTACCTTCTGTATTAGGTAGTGTAGGTATATTATTTAGGTAGAAAAGTCGGCTCAGCGAAACGTGAGATAATCGCGGAGAAACACACATACATACAAACTGAATAGTTAGGTACCTCCTTTTTTTGAAGTCGGCTTAAAATACTACACAAAGGTATCCCTTTCCCAAAAAAATCATCTAATTCGGCATCTAAATAACAAAGTCGTCAAGGTAGTTGATGTAATTTTCAGGATTACTTGAAAACTACTGAACCGATTTGAAATTAAATTAAATGGGACCATCTCGCAAGAAAACTCAATCGAACAAAAAAATAATCATCAAAATCGGTCCATAAATGTCGCAGATACGCGCGAACAACGATAAAAAAGTATACAATCGAATTGAAAACCTCCTCCTTTTGACGAAGTCGGTTAAAAATAATTATATACCAATTTATTTATTCTGCATACCTACCTACCTGCCTAGCTACCTAGTTGCAATGTTTTTTTCTTACAGAAACACCGCCGGGGCCTAAAAATATACTTTTACTCCAGTTTGGGCATCCTTATCACATTCGTTACCATCTCTCTGTCATATACTGTAGCATCTTCAATGAGGTACAAGATATATCTCTCTATTGTATACAATAGGTACAGTAGATATATAGAGTACCAGTGGATTGTGGCCGCACAAGAAATTTTCATAACGCTTCTTGTTGTATGTAAGTTTACACAAAGGATCATTCGCTGAGAGCATTCACGTGTAATGTAACGATGTAAGATTGGATTACGTTATACAGTTAGGCATGCACTTTTGTTTCGTAACATGCAAAGTACAACTTTGTGTGCATAATAAACCCTTCCTCATCATATTACTTACTATCAGGAAATAAATGCATAGTTATAATAATGTACCTAGGTAATTAAAAAACGCTCGACTTTAAAACATGAAGTTTCGTTACAGTTTTACGCACTGTAATGCTCGTCTACATTACACATGTATGGTCCCGGTGAGTGACCACCTCAATATTTCGCAAGTAGATGTAGGTACCTACCTACTAATATTGATAAAACCCAAAGTACTGTATATCGATCCACGAATCCTAAATTGTATGTTGATTTCCAACACTTAAGCAGTAAAGATCAAATTAATAACGTTTATCAGAATATTTATTTTCTTTCGGTCGCTACGCTAAGCCTGCCACGAAAAAAAAAGTACTTTACTTCTGAGTGCTTTCAATTTTCTTCCATTACCTACTTTGAACTTTTGGAATACCAAAGTACATATTATAGGTACTTTCTTTTCATTGTAAACATTGATTCACTTCTCTTAACTCTTTTATCTTTCAGTTGTGCAAACGTATATCCTATTGTTGGTGAGAAGCGAAATCCTGAAATTGAGTGCCCCCCCTAATCTGCGGTTCGTAAACAACGACGTGGAGCAGGCACATAAAAGCGACACTAACGCCATCTTGCGGGAAGAACAGGAGGAGTCCAGGATGGAGAATGTTGCATACGCATAATAATTACTAGTCCACAAAAACCTTTATAGGACCGAATACAGCCACATGTAGTATTTCCCGAATATACTTAAGGTACCCTGAGCGAAAGTGGCGCCGCGGTGAATTATATTTAATATTATATTTCTAATACACAATTTTAAAAATGATTATCGTGGAGATTTTAGGGCCCACAGTCTAGTATTTCTAGACGGTATCGTTACATTCCCTCGTAGTCACTGCTAGAAGTAAGTAGATAGCAAAACTGCTAAAAGTGGCCGTTTTTGACACATTTGCTATCTACTTCTACGAATGACTACGAGGGCATGTAGTGATACCTTCTAAAAATACTAGACCATGGGCCCTAAAATCTCCACGATAAACATTATTAAAATCTTTTTCTATTAATAACTTATAAATGAAAACCTCTGAGGGCGCCACTTTCGGTCATACAACCGCCTTAAAACGCAAACATGGCCGATTGATTAAATTGGGTATTTTAGTTTTGTCTTGTTATTTATTTTATTTTTATCTCTCTTATAGTTGGATTCCCATCATTCACTCCTTTGAAACCAACTAAGGATAATCGCAAAGATCCTACTTAAGTATAAAATAAAAGATTAAGATAATATTTGCATGCTATTGTTAATGGCTGAATAGGCAGATCTTTTAAATACCTACTATAAGACCTCCAGTGTACCCTAATCAAATGCAAATAAATGATATTCTATTCTATTCTATTCTATAAAACACTTTTAACGAATACTAGCGCGGTTTTATTACCATAACTTAAACCAATTAAAATTTTTTTAAATTTTAATTTCTGAACGTCTTAAAAAATTCATCGCTGTGGGTAGGCTCACAAGTAGCTTCAGTCCTCCGTGACCACGGCAGCTGCAAAGGTGCCGAAGCGTCGGGAAAACCAAAAATCAAACCAAATACCAACTAATTACCAAAGTACTTTCAATAAAACCGCGCTAGTATCCGTTAAAAGTGTTTTATTTCATGTCTAGTGAGCGCGTAAGCTTGAGAAGTGAATATCCTACATAAGTACTTAGTTTGTAAAGATAGGATATTCTGTCATTCCTAGGTCATATTCTAACATCGCCTCAGTAGACATTGATTACATAATTTAGGAGGTTCCCGAATTCTTTTGGCTACGGAACCATTTTTGGTTCACCCTTTTTCAGCGGAACCCTAGCTCAAGTAAGAAGTAAACTACCTACCTAACTGTAACATAGTTTTTTTTACATGAAATCACACCAAACTGTGGCTTTTTGGCTTGGTGTTCGCTGACTCGATTCATTGACTTTTAAAAAAGGACTATTTAAGATAAAAATATTTGTTTAGCTAGAACATAAACTGTTGAATCGCCTGCTCATTTCATATGAGCAATGTCGCAGCAGCGTTAAACTGCAGTTGACGAATATTAATATTTTTTTTTGGGTGGGTTTGCTCGCAATAAATTGTTAGCCTGTTGAATTTTGATCTCCGTCTTTTAATATCCTTATCTTGAATATATCTTATAACAGCGTTCTACATGGTCCTTCGAGCCGGATAATTAAGTAATTACTGGTGCCATAACTTCGTGGAATATATAAATCATCGGCAGTTATAAGTATTATTCGTGAAATATTGATGTGGAGCGAAATCAACTTGGGTCGTGTCGTCGAGTGCATTAATCGTGGTGTTAACTTAAGACTTTACTATTAAAATAGCCCAGCACTCAAAGGTATTTAAGTGTAAGTAAAGTAAGGAATAATTCGAAAAAAGGTTAGTAAATATTGTTTGGATTTCCTACTTTAATTTTGTCCCTTAGTCACGACATTGAAATTGTAGTCTTTTGGTTAGTAGGTACTGACATAGTAGTATGAATAATAGTACTATTCTGTTAAATAACGTATAAGTTCAAGTCATACTTAATTAGTTAGGTATAGTAGCATTAATTGCTACATTATTTGAGCTTAAACAATAGTACATTTGTAAAATTATTCATTAAGTTGAGTCATTGTATTTCAAGTAAGTACTTACCTACCTACTTGCTTAACAATTTTGTCTGTATAACATTTTGTTCATTTAAACATTATTCTTTTGAAATTAACACAGTTGCAAGTGACAAATTTTAATAAAAACTAGTGTAATTAGGTATATATAGTTATCTGAATGTTTGAGTAACTACCTAATTGAATAAGAAGTCAATAAGTGTTTTCATAAAGCTGATTGTCATAAAAATATCATTTTACAATAAAAAATTTAGTTCATAAACAAGTTTATTTAAAAGTTAGTTCATATAGGTACCTACAAGTTTGTTGTGGAATACAGTAGTAATTATTAATAAAAAGTCATTAGGTAATATTTATCAGTGTTTTGTTAAAACTTGAAGCTAAGTAGGTAACATAAGTACTTAGTTATCATTGATTGTTACTTGTCTGTTAAACATTCATTTTCACTTTAGAAAGAATTATAATAATTTATCATTGATTGAGACTTTGCCTAAAGTAGTAGGTAGGTATCATAATCTATTGTTGTTATTAATAAGTTTGTATTATAAATTCCAGATTTAATTCCTTAATCTCAGAATGACCCAAGAAACTTTACAAAAGGAGCTAATTAAAAAGCGAGGCAGTTTTAAAGGTCGGCTTACTTATTTTATTAATTATTTAAATACGCTCGAGGAAGAATCTTTAAGTAAAAGCGATTGCACAGAACTACAATTGCGTATTGTAAAAATCGAGTCGTTGTATGGGCAATACGATGAGGTCCAAACTCAGTTGGAATGTTTGGTCGAAAATGTGGACGAGCAGTTTAAGGAGCGTTCCGAATTCGAGTCGCAATATTTTAAGGCGATTGCAAAGGCTCAAGGTTTGCAAGGTCGTAGTGCAGATTCCTTAAGTATGGTAAGTATGAACAGTGAAAAGAGTGGTCGTGCTAGTAACCATCAATTTGTTAAGTTGCCAACTATTCAGTTACCCAAATTTAGTGGCTCATATGAAAATTACCTCGAGTTTCGTGATACCTTTAGCAGTCTCATCCATAACAATAAGACATAGACGAAATAAACAAATTCCATTATTTACGTGCGTCTCTGGAAGGTTCCGCAGCGGTTGTTATCCAATCCATTGAATTCTCGGCTAACAACTATGCCGTAGCTTGGAAACTGTTGTGCGATAGGTTCGACAATAAAAGGTTGTTGGTACAAAACCACGTATCTTCCTTATTTAATCTTGATACCATTACAAAAAAATCGTCCTCAAACTTAAAGCGCTTAATTGACCAAGATAACAAAAATTTAAGGGCGCTTGAGACGTTGGGCGAACCTGTTAAGCATTGGGACACCTTACTCATTTTTATACTCACTCAAAAATTAGACTCAAAAACTTATCGCGAGTGGGAAGAGTATAAGGGACGCATGGATAAAAATAGCTCCATAACTTTTGAAATTTTCATTCAGTTTGTTCGCAATCGGGCTGATTTAATCGAAACGCTTGAATTATCAAAGGGTTTGCATTCTGGAATTAAACCTCCTACTACTGGTAAAATAAAATCTATGGTTTCAGTGCAAGGTGGTCAAAATCAAGGGACTTCTGAGTCAAATCATCGTGTTTGCCCAAAGTGCAAGGGTGACCATAATTTGGCTCAATGTCCACAATTTTTATCCTTAAGCGTGGACGCAAGACTCAAGCTTTTGCCTAGTTATAAACTTTGTTATAACTGCTTTCGTTCCGGCCATTTCGCTAATATGTGTAAAAAGCCAGGGTGTAAGTTATGTAAGCGTAGGCATAATGCTCTGATTCACTTGCCAAGTGACAAAGGTCAAGGTCACTCGTCAGAGAATGCGCCATCGACTTCTCAAACTCCTGCTCCTGTTACTGACAATATCGCCTTGTCGGTGAATACAAATGGAAATCAATGTGATGTTCTGTTATCTACCGCTTTAGTTAAATTGCAGGATACTTTTGGTAACGATTATGTCGTACGTGCTGTTTTGGACAGCGGTAGCACAGCGAGCCTTATGACTGAAAGGCTATGTCAACGTTTAAATCTGTCTACCCTTCCAGTTGATCGGTCAATTTTGGGCATA
Organism: Agriphila straminella; assembly: GCA_950108535.1. NCBI lineage: Eukaryota > Metazoa > Arthropoda > Insecta > Lepidoptera > Crambidae > Agriphila > Agriphila straminella. The sequence continues at coordinate 771,608 of OX467321.1, read as the reverse complement.
AATAACGCAACGGCGTGCGTAGGCAAAATGTGTCACGTAAACATGACGTCATTGAACAACAGTTTTTCAACCAAACTTAGTTGTTTCATTTTGCCATCTATAACTAGTTATGTTCCAAGTCACGAGATTGACATATCTAGCATAGAAATCCCCACTAATATTTGTTTGGCGGACCCTATTTTCTACACCCCAGCGGAAGTAGATATTTTAATTGGCGCTGATCTCTTCTGGGATTTGTTAGGAAGCCAAAAAATAAAGTTAGGTCCCAAAAAACCGGTTTTATGTGAAACACGTTTGGGGTGGGTTATTTCCGGCCCAATTTATAATAATCGTGTCAAATATTCTTCTCCCCATGATATATTTTGCAATTTTAATAATATAGATTCGTGCGAAAATCGTGATTTAAATGATATTAGAATAGACCTTACACGTTTCTGGCAGTTAGAGGAAGTTAATTTCAAATCACCTCATTATTTTCCTAAGGAAAGGATGTGTGAAGAACATTTTATTCAGAACACGACTCGTCTTGCTGATGGGCGTTTCTGCGTTCGCATCCCTCTTAAGCAAAATCCTTCTGTTTTAGGTGATTCTTTCCATCGCGCTGTGCATTGCTTGCATTCTTTGGAACGTAGATTAAAGGCTAAACCTGATTTAAAGAAAATGTACCACGATTTTATGACAGAGTATAATCTACTGGGTCATATGTCAGAGTGTGAAAATCCTGATTTACTTTTAACTGGCTATAATATTCCCCATCATGGTATTTTGCGTGAAAGTAGCACAACCACGAAACTTAGAGTTGTATTTTGTAATGTATGTTTAGTAAGTAAATTACTTTCAACCTTATTACAACATTGTTAAGTTCCGTTTTTGGTTAATTACCGTCGACATTATAAATATTGTAGTGTGAAGGTAGCCGCCATTATTTTCATTATTTCTTTTGTACGGTACTTAATCCCTTCTTCAATAAACCGTTGTTCGAGACTGACCTGTTTTAATTGTGCACCGCCAATCCAAGTATATTTTATTTGGCGACGATTATTTAAAAACTTACGTGTGCAAGCTCGGGGTATATTCAAGATGTCAGTGGGGAAATTAGAACCTTTCAACCACCAAGAGGATAATTGGACATTATACATCGAAAGATTGGAGCAGTATTTTATTGTGAACAATGTCAAAGAAGAGCATAAAGTGCCAACGTTGATCACGGTGATGGGCAGCGGCAGTTACGAGTTGTTGGTGACTTTGTGTACTCCTAGTAAACCTGCAAAGAAAACGTTCATCGAACTGGTAACTTTAATGCAAAATTACCTCCAACCGAAGCCGAGTGTACTAGCCGAGAGATTCAAATTTCGCCAACGGTTGCAACACGATAATGAATCTATTGCTGAATACTTAGCCGAGCTGAAAAAGTTATCCAAGTACTGTGACTTTCACCTGGAAATAGAAAATAATCTACGAGATCAGTTCGCGTGTGGACTGCGGGATGAAAATATTAGACAACGGTTGTTCACGGAGGAAGCGGTGTCATTATCAAAGGCATTTCGAGTCGCTGTAGCGATGGAGGCGGCTCAGCAGAACGCGGCGGCAGTTCAAAGCGTCACACACACCAGCAGCGGTGAGCCAGCAGGCCGGCCAGCAACGGTGCATCACGTGACCGCGGGGAGCAGGCCGCGCGGCCGGGGCTTCGATACCGGTCTGCAGTGGAGCGCGGGACAGCGAGTCGGGCGAGGCTACGACGCACGGGCAAGGCAGGCGGCGCCGGGAGCCTCAACGTCACAATCACAAGGGGCAGCGAGACAGCGCGGGCGTTGCAGAGCTTGTGGAGCTAATCATGATACAGATGGATGTAAATTTCGGGTGTACACTTGCAAAGTTTGCAACAAAGAAGGACATTTGAAGAAAGTGTGTCCTCGTATAATGAATAAGATGTCGGTGCACACTATTGAGGTAAATGAAGATTCTGACACGGAAGGAGCTGCTATGGAATCGTTACAGGTACAGATAAATAATTTTAGTAGTACTAGTAGCTACGATTGTTATAAGCCCATAATGAGATATGTTGAAGTAGAAAGTAAAAAAATTCTTATGGAAATCGATACCGGAAGTGCTATTTCCTGTATTAGTTACGATGTTTATAAAAGTCAATTTTATGATTTACCATTATTGCGAACCAATGTAGTTCTTTGTTTTTATACAGGTACGAAAATTGTTCCTATAGGCAAAATTAGACCGAATGTTAAGTTTAGGGATAAATGCATTTCCTTAGATCTGTTTGTTGTTGAACAAGGTAAAAACCCGTTGTTGGGCCGCCAATGGATATATGAGTTAGGATTAAATATTTCCGATTTAAATTGTAATTTTGTTAAAACTAGTTTATCGTTCAATGTTGATTCGTTAATTTCCAGATTCAGTGATGTGTTCGAGGAAGGGCTGGGTCGGTTCACTGGTGGCACGGTAGGGCTGCACGTGAGGGAGGGCGCACGGCCGGTGTTCCGGCGCGCGCGGCCGCTCGCCTACGCGCTGCGCGAGCCTGTGGAGCGCGCGCTCGATCAGCTGCAGCGCGACGGCGTCATCATGCCGGTCGACACTTCGGACTGGGCCACGCCGATCGTTCCAGTTATGAAAAAAGACGGAACTATCAGGATCTGTGGTGACTATAAAATCACTTTAAATAAATGCCTCGAAGTAGACCGTTTTCCTTTACCGAAAGTAGAAGATCTACTAGCTAAATTACATGGGGGAGAAAAATTTTCAAAAATAGATTTGTCACAGGCGTACGCGCAATTTGAACTTGATGAACCCTCTAAGTTGTTCACTGTGATTAATACTCACAAGGGTCTTTTTAAATACAATAGATTAATTTATGGTTTATCGTCGAGTCCGGGCATTTTCCAGAGAAAGTTAGAACAAATGTTTGCAGACATGCCTAGGGTAGGCGTATTTTTAGATGACGTCATTTTGACGGGGGTCGATGATAATTCACATATGGAAACGCTCTGCAAAGTTTTAGAGCGATTGCAACGTTTCGGATTAAAAGTAAAAAAAGAGAAATGTACTTTTTTCTCAGAGTCAGTAACTTATTTAGGGCACGTAATTAGTAAGGAAGGGGTACATACTTGTCCACAAAAATTAAGTGCGATTGAAAAAGCACCAGTTCCGACAAATATTTCTCAGTTACGCTCATTTTTAGGCTTAGTAATGTACTATGCTAAATTTGTGAAAAATATCAGTATGTTGTTATCGCCTTTGTATAAGTTACTACAAAAAGATTCTAAGTTTATTTGGACAGAGCCATGTACCGATGCTTTTATGAAGGTGAAGCAATTACTAGTTTCGAGTGAGGTGCTAGCTCATTATGACCCGGAGTTACCGATCATGTTGACCACGGACGCGAGCGCGAGCGGGGTGGGTGCGGTCATCTCTCACAAGATGCGCGACGGCCGCGAGCGACCGATTGCATATGCCTCGCGCACACTTAGTTCATCAGAAGTTAACTATTCGCAAATTCAAAGGGAAGCATTGGCTATTATATTTGGTGTTACAAAGTTTCATCAATATTTGTATGGTCGAAGGTTTTTGTTGAAGACGGACCACAAACCTCTGGTTAGTATTTTTGGAGAAAAGGCAGGTATTCCGACGATGGCAGCCAGTAGGTTACAAAGGTGGGCGGTCATTTTATCAGGGTATCAGTTCGATATTGAGTATGTACCGACATTGAAAAACAGCGCAGACGCATTATCCAGGTTACCTGTTGATACCGGTAGTGTAGAAAGTGAGGTAAAAACTTACGTTAATTTTGTTCAAGATTTTTTACCTATAACAAGGGATTTAGTTAGTGAAAAAAGTAAACAGTGTAAAACCTTATCGGGACTTTGTATATTTTTACGTTCAGGGTGGCCAAATAAGTGTCCAGCGCCGGACATAGAACCGTACTTTTTAAGACGAAATGAATTATATTTGGACTCGGGATGTATCATGTGGGGTTATCGTATGGTTATACCATCTGAGTTACGTGCCTGTATTTTAAAAGAACTACATACGGGACACATGGGTGTAGTTAAAATGAAAAGTATAGCTCGTAGTTACGTTTGGTGGCCCGGTATCGACGCGGATATCGAGCGAACTTGCCGCGAGTGCGTCGTGTGTGCATTGGAGGCTCCGGCCCCGCCGCACGCGCCGCCGCAGCCGTGGGTTTATCATTCTGAACCTTGGAGTAGGCTACACATGGACTTTTTAGGGCCTTTTAATGGTAATACCTTTTTTGTAGTAGTGGATTCAACCACAAAATGGATTGAAGCCTACAGAATGTCTCGCACGTCAGCCGGGGACGTAATTAAAGTATTAAGAGAAATATTTGCGCGGTTTGGCCTTCCGAAACAGATTGTATCTGATAACGGCCCACCTTTCACTAGTAGGGAGTTGGCTTATTTTATGACAAATAATGGTATAAATCATACGCTCACCCCAGCATACCACCCTTCTTCGAATGGTGCGGCCGAAAACGCGGTTAAGCTTTGCAAAAGGGCTCTAAAGAAAGCTTTACATGATAAAATGGAATTAGATGCGGCGCTCCAGTCTTATTTGTTTACATATCGTAACACGGTTCATAGTTCGACGGGCCAATCGCCTGCCATGTTGTTACAGCATAGAAATTTACGTTCTAGATTAGATCTGCTCTGTACGGGAAAGAGTGACAATACTGTAGCTAACGTACAAAAAGCGCAGGAAAATCAGATTAGAAATGCTGGAGGGATAACGCGTAGCTTTAAAGTAGGTGAGGAGGTATGGATTAGAGAATTTGGCACAGGGGAGGATAAATGGGCTAAGGGTAAGATTGAAAAAAATTTAGGATCCCGTAATTATAGTGTAGCTCGGGAAAACGGTCAACTTATTAAGAGGCACGTAGACCAGATCCGAAAGCGATCACCAGTTTCAATTAATTCGTGCCCCAGTTCGGAGTCAGCTGACTGTAGCGAAGGCGAGGGCACAATAATAGTTCCGCCGCCCGCCGCACCACCAGTGAGCGCTCCTGAGCATTCGGTTAGGGTCAGGAAGCCCGTGGAAAGATATGGCAATCCGGTGCTTTATTGAATGTCCGGCATTGTAATAATTATTTTAATATTGTATTTTTTTTATTTTTGTATTTTTGTAAAATAAGTGGTAGGGTGTAATGTATGTTTAGTAAGTAAATTACTTTCAACCTTATTACAACATTGTTAAGTTCCGTTTTTGGTTAATTACCGTCGACATTATAAATATTGTAGTGTGAAGGTAGCCGCCATTATTTTCATTATTTCTTTTGTACGGTACTTAATCCCTTCTTCAATAAACCGTTGTTCGAGACTGACCTGTTTTAATTGTGCACCGCCAATCCAAGTATATTTTATATTTAACGCAAGTAGCCCTACAACATCAGGAGTTTCATGTAACGACATTCAGATGGTTGGACCAACTGTTCAGGATGACCTGTTGTCGATTTTGCTGCGTTTCCGGCAGCACAGGTACGTTTTGTCGGCAGATGTCGAGAAAATGTATCGACAGATCGTTGTCCACCCATCTGACAGACATTTGCAGTGTATACTCTGGCGCGATAATATACACGAACCTATTAAGAAATTCATTTTGAACACCGTGACTTACGGTACATCTAGTGCTCCATTTTTAGCGACCCGTTGTCTTTAGCAAATAGGTGTGGAGTGCAAGAATGATAAAATTGCTGACGTCATTTTACATGATTTTTATGTTGACGACCTTTTAACTGGAGGGGATGACGTACAAACTGTTTTAACTATACGCCAGGAAGTTACTGATGCTCTGGCTGCTGCTGGTATGCTGCTGAGGAAATGGAAATCTAACGAGCCCAGTTTGGTATCTCAAAATTTGCAACCAACATCATTGGATTTGAATATAGGAAGCGATGAGCCTAACAAATTACTAGGCCTCAGTTGGCTTGCAAATTCTGATGACCTTTGTTTTCCAATCGGTGCTTCTATCCCTCGTGGTAATACCAAACGTGACGTCCTTTCGGTTATTGCGCGCATTTTTGATCCCTTGGGTCTGTTGTCCCCATGTGTGATCAGTATGAAAATGTTGCTTCGAAAGTTGTGGGTTGAGAAATTGTCTTGGGATGAGCCTCTTACTAACGACATCAACAAACGTTGGAATGATATTAGCGAATCTTTACCAATTCTAAATGAAATTCGCGTTCCAAGGTGTGTTGTTTGCGTATCATATAATTCGTTGCAATTGCATATTTTTTCAGATGCGTCGGAGCGCGCATACGGGGCTTGCATTTACATACGCAGTATTGATGCTCATGGTGAGGTCCTAGTCCGACTGTTAACGGGCAAAAGTCGAGTAGCACCTATTAAGCCAACTACCATACCAAGATTAGAGTTGTGCGCTGCGTTGTTAGTCCGGTCGTGGGACATTAAATTTCATAAAAAAGTTTTGATAATACTAAAAGTTTTAATTTTTGGGGAGTGTATAGATTATGTGCATTGTGAGCTATTTTTGAAAAGTTAGAAGTTTTATGCCGGTGCTTTAGGTATAGTTTAGGTATTTCGTAATATTTCGTAATATTTCGTTTAACTTCATATATATAGAATTAAAGTTTGAAATGTTGATTGTTTCATAATAAGAACTATGTTATCATCATGTTGTAAAAAAATTAGAAAGTTAATATATGTGAAACTGCGTAAATCACAAAATCACTCTTTTGTGTTCGAATAAAATTTTAAAATTTCTGAAATCTTATTTTAAGACTTTCAGTGGTTAGATATAGCTGTTGAACAAAGTTTAGAAAGTTAAGTGGTGTGCTTCTTTGATAAATTCAATTTTCTTTCGTAATATACGCAATAATGAATTAAAAATCGATCAGACCGCTCTTACATGACCTCTTCAATGCGCTTATATGCCACACAAAAAATTAGAAAAATACATACAGTGGATTTTGTTTAATTACAGATACATTGTTGTCGCTACAGGCCGCCCGCGCCGCGCCGTTACGCCGGCGCGGCGGCCAGCTACTATGCCCGCTCGCGCCATATGAATAAATTAATTAGGTGGCGATACTGGCGATTGATCTGTAACATTTCGGCGTAACGTAACATTACGGCTACTTAAGACGTGTCGACTCCTATCTGACCTATCTCTTATCCCGAAATGATATATTTTTATAATTCCACTAGCGGCCACCCGCGACTTCGTCTGCGTGGACAGTTTTTGCTATCCCTCGCGAACAATACTTTTTTCGGGATAAAACCCTATGTCCTTTTCTATACCCCTAGCAACGTGTATGTAAAATTTCATTGTAATCGATTCAGTAGTCATGACGTGAAGGCGTAAAAAAACAAACAAACGGACTTTGGCATTTATAATATTTATACAACTGCTACATATATTATGTAGATAGGCCCTAAAAGACGACAGTAATTTTATGAAATGAGCACAGTAGGTACATAGATAAATAAAACAAATTAGTAGGTTTAAACAATTTGATTAATACTTTTTCACTTTTTCAAGTATATTTTAATTTTTATCAAGTACCTAGTTTTTACCCGACTGCGGGTTATGTATTTCGCGCGTATCTTGTAAGTATGTTTGTATGTAATATTCTTTATTACCTCATATCTCTCAAACGGCTGAACGGATTTCTATGATTAAGATATCGTTAGATTGGTCTTTTCAGCCCAAGTGTTCTTAAGAAGGTGGCGTTATAAAAAAACCAACATGGCGGCTGTACGGTGCTATTATACGTAGTGAAAAAAAAATTTTTTTTTTGAATACTGCAATATGGGTGTCAAATTAAAGGGCTTATTATAAGGATTTCAAAAAGGTATATCATGACCGTAAAATATAATAACTAAAAAGAGATAAATAAAAAAATAAATTAAAAAAATTAAAAAACCCGCCTGCATAAAAAGACAAGTCGACTGTAAAGATGGAAACAAGATTAAATAAATATTAAAGGCAACATGTCATAATAACATGCAGTCGGAGGCATATAATTCAATCATTCATAATGTCACTTTCTTTATGCATGCCTCCGACTGCATGTTATTATGACATGTTGCCTTTAATATTTATTTAATCTTGTTTCCATCTTTTCAGTCGACTTGTCTTTTTATGCAGGCGGGTTTTTTAATTTTTTTAATTTATTTTTTTTACTAGGCAAGTTATGTTTGCTTCAGTCAGAGTCAGAGATTGGCCAATCAACTTTTAAGGCACTCCTTTCTTGTCCCCGCTCTATAAAAAATCATATTATTACATACAACTCGGTTTAAACCTTACATTTTTCTACATTAATCTAAAATTAGATGCATTTAGCAATGCGAGAACAACAGATTACAATATTTTTTCCTTTGAACATTTTATAGCTAGTATCTCAGGAGAACAAAATCGCTCCCCGTACAAAGAATCTGTGTTACCTGGCATAGCCGGTCAAAGCAAATCATGTCAAATCTTCAAAATATTGTATCAGAATACCCAATATTTTATACATATTTAAGTTCTATATTGAATAATCCTTTATTTACAATACATAGTTTTAGTAATTTTGCTTAAACAATATTTAATTAATATTTGCGAAGGTTTGTCCCCAACAATGTCTAAAAAATCAGGGCTCCTGCGTGACCATTAAAATTGGTGATGGTATTAGCATGAAGGTCCTATCTAGCGTCGTTAGTATTGCCCCTTGTCTAACTTTAATTCTTGTTTTGTGATTCAATGTCTTTCTAGCGATAGCTCTCGAGGAGTGTGTGTGGGTCTATTGTTGTTCTGCTGTGTTACGTCGGAAATCACGATAAGTTCATGGATTATTTTATTATTATTACGTTAAGATATTAACTTTAATATAGGAATTTAAGATCAAGTTGAAATAGTTGTTTGATATGCAATGTTTACTTACTTATTTGTACTTTTATCGATGTTTTCCATCACGTTACTGGTAACATCAGAGAAATATCTGGTAACACCAGAGATTTTATGTACTTATGCTTATATCTTCTAATTAATATTTCCTATGGTTTGTCCCCAACAATGTCGAAAAAATCAGGGCTCCTGCGTGACCGTTAATAATTGGTGATGGTATTACCATAAAGGTCCTATGTAGCGTCGTTAGAATTGCCCCTTGTCTAACTTTAATTCTTGTTTTGTCATTCAATGTCTTTCTAGCGATAGCTCTCGAGGGGTGTGTGTGGGTTTATTGTGGTTCGGCTGTGTTACGTCGGAAATCACGATAAGTTCATGGATTATTTTATTATTATTATTATGTTATAATACTAACTTTAATATCGGAATTTAAGATCAAGTTGAAATAGTTGTTCGATATGCAATGATTACTTACTTATTTGTACTTTTATCAATGTTTTCCATCGCGTTACCGGTAACACTAGAGAAATATCTGGTAACACCAGAGAATTTATGTACTGTTCGTATATATATATCTAATATAATCAATCGATTACTTCACTGTAGTGAAGTAAATTAATGGTTGGTTTTACATTTACAATTTACATTTACACTCATTATCATCATCTTATCTTCTGTGTAAAAAACCTCCTCCAAGAATCTCCACAACAATCGGTCCTGCGTTGCCCGTGTAGCAGCACCTACCTATACGCCGCTCATTACCATACCAACACACGATTGCAACAAGATTCATCACCGTGTGACTAGATGGCGCTAATGTCGAATAAACACAAAGATTAGTAAGGAATAGCGTCTCGTAGTATGGAGAATAATTATGGAGAAACCTAAATCTCGCTAACGACGTTTAGTCAGCGACGCAGCATAATATACAACTGCCAACCATCATCGGTTGGACTAATACCACCAAGCCCGGAGGAAGATCTTCCATTTGGCGTTCCTCCTAGTGGTCACCTCTCTCCATACCTACCATACCTACTTCATTCACTACACTGGTGACCCCAACGGAGCACATCAAGCACCTTCAGCAAGCAACGCAGCGCAGCCATCACTCCCCATACCTTGTCCCAGCATCCGCAGCAGTCACACTGCAAGCAGAAGCACAGCAAGCCAGGCCTTCAAGGTTCCATCGCAGCATCATTGACGACGCTTTCTTGGACCTTCGGCAACTCTCGACGGCATTATCCCGACCTGGTCTTCGCAGCCCACTACTGGAGCATCACTGGGCCCTCACTCCGGCGTGGCAGCTCTGCGCACCACACCAGCAGCTCGGACCCACCGTCACTCAACGGAAGTGTCCGATCTACCCAGTTTTGTATTCTTATCCTCATAGTTCATGAACACCAACTCTTAGCAGATACTCTTCGGTGCTCTGTGCAACCTGTGGGTCTACCGCCCAAGTGTCGTCGACTTCGCCGTCGGCTTCATTTGACAGATGGTTGTAATACATTGCTACTTTTCTTTGGTAAGTTTTTATTTGTACCAAAAGGAAATAGGTAGGTATTTCATCCATCTGTCAAATGAAGTCGACGGCGAAGTCGACGGCACTTGGGCGGTAGGGCCCCTGGAGCCCAATCGCGGTAATTCTGAACGATAAAACAAAAACGTAACGTTGTCATTTAGGTTATATTTAGGTACCTAAAAATCTTTGGTTTAGCTTCATAATTTTCACTTAAATTGTCCTAGATTGTAATCCTAGACTCCTTAGGCAGAGTATTCAACAACAAAACTAAAGCGAGTATTTTTCTGTAAACAAAACTGAAACGGTAACAATTTAGTTTTGGTTTTATCGTTGAAAATTAGCGCGATTAGGCCCCTGGTCATGGTCTAATGGTGCCTTCTTGGGAACCGGCTTGTTTGGAAGGTTGGAAGTCATCGAATCTGCGAGGGAATAGAAATTCCCGATCTCCTTCAGACTTATTATTTAACTCTATCATGTTCATCTCATTCTCACACTTTGGGGAGCACTACTGAGATATTAAAACATTATTTCCCAGTATTTTAAGGTCTTGACTATAAGAATTACATCATTAGCAAAATGAAGGCCTCCTAGGTGCTCGCCATTGATGCTGATGCCGAATTAATTCCAGTCCAGAAACCTAAAAAGATACATTACGGCTCCTTGTCTTGTTGTTATCTCGCTGCAGTTTGATGAGGTTTGAGCTCTGATTTTAAAATAGAATCAAATATCAATATAGTCGAGTTTTCAGCAATTTTAAAAATATACCATGTGCCCAGTCATTAAGTGCACAAATGAAAAGACGTGAAATTAAGCTCAAACTTATCGTTAAAAAAATAATACGATGTTTTTTATAAAGGTTACAGGTAGGTTTTGCCGAAAAAATCACTTAAATTGTAAAAAAAAATACATTTTCATACATGGGACATAGCGACAATATGTTATGTTAAATTGTGTTTTCGCTATGTTCCTGTAATGATTTGTGATCTGGTTAAGTTAATATAACTTTGTGTCTAGTTTTATAGCTTAGATTAATTGATGAATCACTACATATTATAAAACAAAGTCCCTCGCCGCGTCTGTCTGTCTGTTCGCGATAAACTCAAAAACTATAAAAACGAATTTTCATGCGGCGTTTTCACTAAATGATGGAATGATTCCTGAGGAAGGTTTAAGTGTATTATAAGTTTTATAGAAATTGGTAGAAATATCACGATGATTGTTGAAGAGGTCGGCAAAAATTAAGCCGACTGGAAGCTTGCATTGAAAACGCTGCTCTAACCTTTAGAGCTATAACAAAATAATTTATGATGAAATTATTCCTATTTTATAGATCTACAAAAAAATCCGTGATGGTATATATCTATCTTTTAAAAATAACTAACTATACCAATTATATCTTCCTAAAAAAATTATCAAGTTCAACGCGGTAATTTGGAAAGCTATTTAGAAGGATAAAGTACTAATCCTTATCAAATTAAATACGTTAGTTACCTTAAGCATTTTATGCACATTATTTTAGCCTTTAACACCATACCATTTAAATGAATATCGTAGGAGTCGTCGCAAAAAATTAACACGCGCAAATATAAATCAAACGCGTCTCTTATACCGACAACGGGACGGGACGAACGGGAGAAAAAAAGACTTTAGAGCAAATGGAGGTGAGGACTGTTAGGTATTATTTTTTTATCTTTTTGGGTGTTGTTGGAAGGTTGCATTTAGCAAAAAAAGAAGGAACCGAAGCGAAGCAAGGACAGGTCGCTAGTTACAATATAATATTCTCAAATTCTTTCTTTTTCTCCGGAGTTACTAGTTACTATATATTATTCTCTAGTGTTACCCTGGTAAACAATACAGTGAACGTAATTATAAAGAAAAGAAAAGTACTGCCTGACATAGAAGTAAGTTTCAAGTGGCTGTTTAATATCAAATTATTTTAAAGTTTAAGAAAGAAGAAGAAAAATCATTTATTGACCGCAAAACAAAAGAAAACAATGTACCTACACAAACTTAGGACTAATTACAGTGCGGTCAACTAGGCCCCAACCTCAGCAATGCTACAGAGGCAAACCTGAGTATGCCACTGCAACGCTGGTATTCTGGAGGAGCCTACTTGGTGACGACAGCGAACAGACAAACAAAAATTATAATTTAATAACAATTCAGAAGACAATAGACAATAATTTTAACGAAGTAATAGATAAATATTAACGAGCATCGATTCTATCATCACCAACACTAACAAAATAAAAATATTATTTAAGAGGAATAAAAATTAAAAAAACTTAATGGCTGTATGGAATTAGGTCTCCTTGCCTCTTCCATGACAGTTTGATCTACATAGTAATAAAAAGAAATATATATAAAAGAGCTGTTTGGTCAGACAAATCGAAGTACTCTTTGGTTGATTTGATATTTTTCGTTTTGATTTTATTTACGAAGAGATTATTTTATTTGGTTAATATGGCAAAAATACATCATTTCAAACAATTAAAAAAAGAAAAAAAAAAATCGCAACCTACATTACATACAAAGTGCAACTACAGAATAGTGTGATATAATACAACCTCGGAACCACAAAACAAACAAACAACAATAACAAAACAACATTCAAGCAAATTGTATGGTGACAAAATAATATATGGGTGACAAATACAATAAATTAAAACAGGTGTCCGCCTCAAGGCGACACACACAACCCCCAAGGCTGGAACGCAACCCGGCTCCTATCGTGAAAAACCCCGAAGTGAGTCTTGTTTTTGCAACGTGGTGAGATATTTCTTAAGGTGGTTCCTGAATGTTTTAACCGCTTTCAGGTCACGTAACGGCGGTGGAATATCGTTCCAGCACTTCGAGGCGGCGAATTTAAAAGAACCGCGGAACGCCATTGTCCCGTGCTTTGGAATTGCGAAAATGTTAGTATTTTTTCTCTTTGGGAACCTGCTCAAGTCACCAAACTATACCAATTTTTCATAAAGATAGCACGGCCTTCCCGTATCTAATATACCAAACAAGAGAGTGGCGAGATGAAGTCTCCTGCGCGCTTCCATTTTCATCATGTTTGCAGAGTCCAGAAAGGGAGTCACATGCGATCGGGGTGGTACATGAAAAGAGAAACGCGCACAAGCGTTCTGCACCCGCTGGATAAGCTTACTCGTCTTGGACATCAAACACGGCCCATAAACAATGTCACAGTAATTTAGTTTTGACAAAATCAGTGCCTCGCACAGTGTGACCCTCAGTTCCTCACCCAAATAAGGTCTTATTTTGAACAGTAACTTAAGTCTATAAAAACAATTGCGTGAGCACTCAGCGACATGGTTTTCAAAAGTTAGGTGTTCGTCCAAAGATCTTATGTTATAATCATCCATAGTTTGCATCATACATTTGATAGAATCAGTGATCCAGAGGTGCGGTGGATGTTTGAATTTTTGCACCTTGGTTGGAGCATGCAAATCAAATAATGTAATGAGACAAGCCGTAAAGGATTCTGCAAGCTCATTGATGTTATCAAGTTTATGAAAATCATCCCAATTGATCGCATCAAGATCCCGATTTAATTGGTCCACCATTATATTTTTTAGTGGCCTATATGTCACCCATCGTGGGCATATTTTGTCTTTCTTGACCATAAATTCAGCTAATACCATTCCATGACCACGTTCAGAGATGTGTTTAACAGTGACATTTAGAGCCCGAGTATCCGTGCATATTACATCAATTAAGCTGTAACTGTGATCGGTAAAATGTGTGGGTTCCTTAACTATTTGTTTTAAGTTGACACAGCTAAGAAACTGCATAAATTGTTTGTATTTACCAGTACTAACATCAAGCAGATTTATGTTGAAATCACTCAGCAGGATCAACACATCGTAGTTTCTGAAAGAGGCAATGGAATCCGCAATATCGTCCAAAAATACACCCGTGTCCTGCCATTGTGGCCTATAGGCGGTACCGATTATTACCCGCTGATTGTTAGTGCGAAAACTAACAATCAGTTACTAATCAACTCCACTGCGTTACTTTATGTCAAAGTAACGCAGTGGAGTTAAAATAATGTCAATCTTAAGAAACTATTACTTACTACATAGATACATTATTTTAATAGGATACTTTCTTGTTGTATTACTTAAATACTTAATGTACAGATTTTCTTTGAAGTATCATTTTAATTCACAAAAAAAAACTCAACAGTAACAGAGGGGAAATTTTTACGACGATCCTTTGTTATTCTCAAAAATCTCAAAAACTAAACGTCAAACATCGTGGCCACCTTTAAAACCTAAATTTTAGATAAATGATACAAACTATAATCGAATCTATACCTTTGCTGAATGCCGTCGTACCGGGCCAAGATGAAGACGGTTTCCTCGAGGTTCGGAACAAAAAGCGACGTCGTCAGCGAGAGAGCAAGAACCACCATGGCACCGCACCGACAGGGCCCAACTTCCTGCTGCGAGCTGCCATACCGACCACGGCCGTGTACCTGTCCCGCCTGCACCATACCACCACAGTGCAGGACGTGATCGAGTACATAAAGAAGAAATCCAACTTTTGTTTGAGAGTTCAGCCACCGGAGTCGCGCCATAATACCAATTTTAAGGCGTTTGTGGTGCGCATCCCGACAGCAAGGCTGGACCTCTTCATGAAGGAGGACTTCTGGCCGCAGGGCGTGGTGTACAGGCGCTTCAGAGGGACGTTCCCTTGTGCCACCGATTCGACACACAAAGTGTCTAGGTACTTGATTTTTTTACTAACATAATTATGTTTTAAGTTATTTACTAACAACATTGTTTTATAAATTATATATGTTTCGTTTTTAAGGTCTATCTATGGGCCATCGATGCCTGAATATAAATAAATAAATTAAATTAAAAAAATAAAATATAAATTTTTGTAAATTCGATTAAATTTAATTTTTTTTTCTGTTTCAAAATGCTCTGAAAGGAGTGCCTCAAAAGTTGATTCGCCCAACTAACTTAGAAATACAATTATGCTCAGCTCATTTAGTAGGTAGGTAGATTTATTTTATTTTATAAGTATTCTGTGTTATTTCATTGTATTTCATCGACATACATAACGGATGTTTTCTATGATATCGGCATCGGTAAGAACGACTAGCGAGCTACGCGACAGAAAGAGAGGCGCTTCGTAGGTGCTTATATTTATCAGGCACGCAGCGCTGTGCAATTTGAAATTGTACTTTATTGCCGTGCGGCGAGAGTAGCTTATAGTTTGTGGCCCCGCGCCTGCCCGCGCGGCGCGTGGCAGTCGGCGGGCCCTGCATGGACCCGCTCGCGCGTCCCGCATAATTCATATTTAAGCGCAATAATTTATCCGTAATTAAACAAAATCCACATTATGTATGTTTCTAATTTTTTGTGTAGTATATAAGTGCATTGAAAAGGTCATGTTAGAGCGATCTTATCAATTTTTATTCATTATTCCGTATGTTATAAAGGAAAAATGAAAATATCAAAGAAGCACACCACTTAACTTTCTAAACTTTGTTCAACAGCTATATCTAACCACTGAAAGTCTTAAAATAAGATTTCAGAAACTTTAAAATTTTATTCGGACACAAAAGAGTAATTTTGTGATTTACGCAGTTACACATATATTAACTTTCTAATTTTTTTACAACATGATGATAACATAGTTCTTATTATGAAACAATCAACATTTCAAACTTTAATTCTATATATATGAAGTTAAACGAAATATTACGAAATACCTAAACTATACCTAAAGCACCGGCATAAAACTTCTAACTTTTCAAAAATAGCTCACAATGCACATAATCTATACACTCAGCAAAAACGAAAACTTTTAGTATTATCGAAGGTAATTTTTCTCTAGCTACGCGACTATGTCTGGAACTCGACTTTATGAGAAGGTTAAAGCTTCGCTGCGGTTAGACATCAATAAAGTCTACTTTTGGACTGACTCCACCATCGTTTTAGGATGGTTGCGTATGCTGCCTTCCAGACTTCAGCCGTTTGTTCGCAATCGCGTGGCAGAAATCTTGGAAAGGACAGACAACTGTATTTGGCAACACGTCCCAACAGATAAAAACCCTGCAGACCTAATATCTCGTGGAGTGGAAATTAGTAATCTTGCAAATTTAGATCTGTGGTGGAGTGGTCCCGACTTTTTGCATGACCCCTCGAAATGGCCTTTACAGCCGAAACATCTAGAATCATTGCCCGAGACTAAACCTGATGTTTCTTTGACCGCTGCTGTTGTCGATAAAGAACATAATTTAATTAAAATAAATTTTGGCAATTTTTCTAATTATTTAAGATTGGTGCGATCAATTGCATATGTAGTGAGATTCATTAAAGTCTGTAAAAAGGTCTCATTTCCGTCAGTCTTCTTATCAGAAGAGGAATTACATAACGCACTAGATATTATTTTGCCAGTTGTTCAGCTCGAATCGTTTCCAGAATATAATCTTCTTTTAAATAAAAAACCAATACCTGCTAAAAGTCAACTTTTAAAATTTAATGTATTTCTGGATGACAAAAATATAATGCGCGTCGGTGGTCGTCTTGATAACTCAAGTTTTTCTGAGGATAAAAAACATCCAATTTTAATACAGTCCACTCATATATTCACAAAACTGTTATTTAACTTTGAACACAAAAGGTTGTTGCATGCGGGTCCCCGTTTATTGCTTGCGTCTATTCGGGAGCAATATTGGCCGATAGGTGGTTTAAGGTTGGCAAAGGCCTGTTATCACGCTTGTCTTATTTGCACTCGTATGAAGGGTAAAGTCGTGAATCCCTTAATGGGGAACCTACCAAAGGAGCGTATTATTCCTGGTGGTTATCCCTTTGAAACCACAGGCGTTGACTACGCGGGACCAATTATGTGTGCAAGTCGTCAAGGCCGTGGATGTAGGCTAGTAAAGGTATATATTGCACTTTTTATATGTTTTACCACCAAAGCTATTCACCTGGAGTTGGTTGGTGACTTAACGACAAATTGTTATTTACTTGCCTTACGTCGATTCATCTCACGGAGAGGTAAGCCTGTTCACATTTATTCCGATAATGGTACCTCATTCGTTGGCGCATACAACGAATTATCGAAATTTTTAAAGCAAAATTTTTGTTCCTTAGGGGAAAGCGCTGCCAGCGAAGGCATTAATTTTCATTTTATCCCGGCCTATGCTCCTCATTTCGGAGGTCTCTGGGAGGCAGGAATTAAATCAACGAAGTATCACCTAAAACGAGTGTTGGGGAATTGTAACTTGACATATGAAGAACTTAACACCACATTAGCGCAGATCGAAGCAGTGTTAAATTCGCGACCCTTGACACCGCTTTCTTCGGATCCTGCCGACTACACTCCACTGACGCCAGGGCACTTTTTAATTGGGCGATCACTTACTGCCATGCCTGAACATGATTATAGTTCTCAGCCTACTAACCACTTGACACGATTTCAACGTATCGAACAACTTCGCCAACATTATTGGACCAGATGGAGCAAGGAATATGTCACTGAACTGCAACATCGTGTCAAATGGCGTTCGTGTCAAGACAACTTGAAGGTTGACACCTTGGTAGTAATGAAGGAGGAAAATCTTCCACCATTAAAATGGAGATTGGGAAGAATCGTGGCTGTCCATCCTGGACCTGATGGCGTCGTACGCGTGGCCGATATAAGGACTGCGAGCGGAGTGATTAGGAGGGCTTTTAGCAAGATCTGCCCCTTGCCTATGGCCGTGGATCCAGCTTCTGGTTGAAGGCGTAGCCTCCAACGCCCGGGGGCATGTTGAATCGCCTGCTCATTTCATATGAGCAATGTCGCAGCAGCGTTAAACTGCAGTTGACGAATATTAATATTTTTTTTTGGGTGGGTTTGCTCGCAATAAATTGTTAGCCTGTTGAATTTTGATCTCCGTCTTTTAATATCCTTATTATCTTGAATATATCTTATAACAGCGTTCTACATAAACATATTATTTATTTACTTAACTCTAGAATTTTCGCGGAACCCCTGAGAGCCTCTTACGGAACCCCATGCATGGTTCCGCAGAACACGTTTGGGAACCGCCTGCCTACTAGAATTTCAACTTGGTTGTGGTCGAGCTCATGAGCTCTGACAAATGCTCTGAAAGTGGCTTCACATTTTTACAACTGTTTTATGTATATGTAAGTATTGCTATAAGTTGATGTACGAGAATAATAATAATAATAAGTAGGTAAGTAGTTTATTTATTCGATAATGTTAAATTTTTACTATTAATAAATAGATTCCAACTACTTAATCTATCGCGAATTCGATGTTCAAATATTCAATTAAGTAGTACCTAAGTTACTTATAAAAAAAAAGCGTAGTTGACAATAGGTTAATTTCAATAATTCCATGTCAAAATAAAGTCATAAGTTTCAAAGGAGCTATTTCAAATACTGCTAATAGAGCAGTATTTGAAATAGCTCCTTGCTGCCAACCAATTGCCAGTAAATAAATAAACACACATTCTGTATTTTTGTGCAAATACCTAACGAAGCATTTAAATTGTTTTTTTAAGATAAATGACAGATAGATAATGATAATAATTTTATAATATTCGAAGCATAGGTAATGTTTTCTGGATTCCCCATACTTATCTAAGTAAACTGAAGGTTCGTAGAAGTAACTAATTAAGTATGCTTTCTTAACGTTTTACTGTGAATAAATTAAACTAAAGAAGATCTTACTAAATTAATTGGAAATAAACCTACTATGATAAACGTTATGTTTATTAAAAACAATGTTTTATCGCTTTATTATTGGCTCCAAGTTTATAAGCGAAAGCGTTTTTAATTCATTCAGGTCTAACATCTACCGAAGAAATAAAAAACCGACTATAAAAACCTACCTCTAAAAAGCAAGAAATAATATTCGTAATAATAAAAATACGTCTATTGAAGTCGGGTGGGCTTTTAGAATAAAAAAAAAGGAATTTGTACTCCAGCCCCACCCGACTTCAATAGACGTATTTTTATTATTACGAATATTATTTCTTGCTTTTTAGAGGTAGGTTTTTTAGTCGGTTTTTTGTTTTTTTTTTAAATTCTAAAAGCCCCACCCGACTTCAATAGACATGTTTTATTATATCAATGATAGTGCGTATCTAATGATTTATAAATTATTTCTTGCTTTTTAGAGGCAGGTTTTTTGAAGTCGGTTTTTTTTTGTTTTTTAAACATTTTTTTTATTTTTAGTGTAAGTACCTTCTGTATTAGGTAGTGTAGGTATATTATTTAGGTAGAAAAATCGGCTCAGCCAAACGTAAGATAATCGCGGAGAAACATACATACATACAAACTGAATACCCCTTTTTTAAAGATGGTATCCCTTTCCCAAAAAAAAATTCATCTAATTCGGTTCATAAATAACAAAGTTCAAGGTAGTTGATGTAAAATCATAGTATTTTCAGGATTACTTGAAAACTACTGAACCGATTTAAAAAATAAATAAATGGGACCATCTCGCAAGAAAACTCAGTCGAAGATACGCGCGAACAACGATAAAAAAATACAATCGAATTGAGAACCTCCTCCTTTTGATGAAGTCGGTTAAAAATAAAAGAAAAAAATCTTAAATAAGGAGTGATTGTGCTAAACTTTAAATACTCATGCGGCCTAACCTCTTCATCTTATTTGGCTATGATCGTACGAGCAAATGATGCGATTTCGTCGCACGATGACACATTTCTATACTATCTATAGTAGAGTGACGTGCAATAACTTGCAAGCTTCAGTTAGGACACGCTAAATTATGTGTGTGTTTAATTTCGTCGTGTGCCGAAAACGCATCGTTTGCCCGTACGATCTAAAGTCAATGATGACGCTCAATACTGAAATACTTAATTTTTGATAGCTGCACTAAGGGTCTAGACTGCATTCATGTTTTTGTGACTATGGCATTAAAATATTTGCAATCCATTTTCTTTGCAATATCACCAAAGGAATAATATGTCAGGCGACCATACAAAACCTAGCCGTGTGTGTGTGACGTTTTAGCACCGAATAAAATAATTGCCAGCTCTTTTATTACTTCACCAATAACTACAATAATTCACGCTTGAGCTTACATTTTAAATGGTTCATTGTTTTGTAAACGAGTCGTATTGATACCGACAATAAATAGCGACATAACTTAACCGACATTTCTTATACCTACTAAAGTAACGTATAAACAAACAAACATGCTGTCGACCGCGGCAAATAACTTATCATTATAGTTGTTTAGTGCTTGCTGTAGTGCAGACATTTGTAAAATACAGTAAAATGTATTCAGATATGCCAATATTCAAGAGATGTTGTTTTTGTTTGCCGTTGAGGCATGGATTGCTAGCTTGGGGATATGTCAAGATGGTAAGCTTTTATATCAATACATCACATAAATTATCTCTTGAAATGCAAGAACATTATCGAGGTAAAACCGCGTGTGAAGAAATTCGATAGGGGAATATTTAAATGCACTTTAAAAATAATGTAACACACTTTAAAATATTTAAATAAATGATTTGTGCTTGACGGCAAAAGATTAAAATTATTTCTTTCCTATTACAGTCACACAATTCAATCAGTTTGTAATTATAGAAAATTTCTTAAGATTTCGCGCCTTGGTACCTTTTTTAATTTCTGCTGTAGCAGCTAAGCAACACAGACACGCATTCTACGATTCACTCTGTGCACAGAGTATAAATAAGTCTATGATTTCACCGAAGAGATGCTTTAAGTTCCATTTTCAAAAATAAGAATGAGAAACAGTATTAAGTCGAGCGAGTTTTTATTCATGATTATGAATAATAGTAGATTATACAACAAGTGAAAAAAGAGGGAATTTAGTTCGAGGGATACAAAGGACCGAGATGAAATTTTTTTTTCACGAGTTGTGTACTCTACTTTTTACCATTGACTGCGAGAAAACGAAAAGCAGTAGGTACTTATACCTACATATATAATTAAATAGTTATCACATTTTTATTATTTAGGTAGGTAATCAGTTATAAGTATTTAAACATTAGAAAATAGTAAAACTAGAAGTTTTCCAATGACATAAAACAACCACGCTAAGAGGGAAATTACATGATCAGTTTGGAATCAGTCCTTTTCATCAGTTTGTATAAATAAATTAACTTTGAATTTTTACAGACTGAAGATCGTACCAGACTGATGCAAGACTGAACATCTAATCTCCCTCTAATATATAGAAAAGAATCCAAAGACGAGACACTAAAAAGGACCTAATTAATTTGGCGGGATATTTTTTAGAAAAGAACCCTAAGATAAGACACTAAAAAGAACCTAAATAAAATTGGCGGGATATTTTTTTTTTAATTTATTTGTATAATTATGGCTTTATCTATGGAATAACTCCATATTTTCAGCACGTTTTATTTTTTTTCTACATAATTCATACGATGCGCGCTTGTTCCAAATTCAAAATATTTTTATTCACTCGGTGAATAAAACAGCGTATTATTCACTCTCATCGTTGAATTAAACGCACTTTTTCGAGTGGCGATGGTAAAATAGTAGATTATACAACAAGTGAAAAAAGAGGGAATTTAGTTCGAGGGACTAAGTTGGATCCCGAGAGCAGCGAAGGATACAAAGGACCGAGATGAATTTTTTTTTTCACGAGTTGTGTACTCTACTTTTTACCATTGACTGCGAGAAAAAAAATAGCAGTACCTACCTATAGTATTTATAGTTGCCAATCAGCCATTTTTGATGTCCCCACTGTGGGGCACAGGCCTTCCTTATGGGTGGTAAGGAGGACGGGCCATAACCCACCACGCGGGCCCAATGCGGATTGGTGGGTGTTAACGACTGCAAATGCAGCTGGGACCAACGGCTTAACATGCCTTCTGAAGCACGGAGGAGCTCGAGATAATACATTTTTGGTCACCCATCCCATGACCGGCCTTGCGAACGTTGCTTAACTTCCGCAATCGCTGGGCCAGGCGCTAAACCACTGCGCCACCGAGCTAACTAAGAGGGAAACTACATGATCAGTCTGGCATCAGTCTACTTCATCAGTTTGTATAGACTTTGAATTTTTACAGACTGAAGATCGTACCAGACTGATATAATGGACTGATGCAAGACTGAACAACTAATCTCCCTCAAATATATAAAAAAGAACGCAAATATAAGACACTAAAAAGGACCTAATTGATTTAGCGGGATATTTTTTAGAAAAGAACCCAAAGATAAGACACTAAAAAGAACCTAAATAAAATTGGCGGGATTATTTTTGTCATTTAATTGTAGAACTATTTCTTTATCTATGGAATAGCTCCATACTTTTATTACCACCTTTTATTTTTTGTACCTAATTCATACGATGCGCGCTTGTTCCAAATTCAAAATATTTTTATTCACTCGGTGAATAAAAACGCGATTTATTCACTGTTATCAATGAATAAGACGCACTTTTTTGAGTGGCGATGGTAAAAAGACTTTTTTACCATCGCCACTCGAAAAAGTGCGTTTAATTCAGCGATAAGAGTGAATAAGACGCTGTTTTATTCACCGAGTGAATAAAAATATTTTGAATTTGGAACAAGCGCGCATCGTATGAATTATGTAGAAAAAAAATAAAACGTGCTGAAAGCATAGATATAGTATATTTCAATTCAATACTTTTATTTCAGACTTTTTCGGTCCATAAAGTGTTAGTAACAATTTTAATCTTAAAAACTAGTGTTAGTAGGTACATGGTACATTTTATAGCCGGGTGTGTAGCTGCACCCAACGACACAATAATGGGGAGTCCCACCGATCTACAAACACATTCAGCATTCCGTTGGCGGCGCCGCGAAGGCGGGCTAGCATGGAGGCGCTCCTTTTTCTCATAATAGCATAGATTATATTAAAAGGCTGAAAGTATGCAGCTATTCCATAGATAAAGCCATAGTTCCACAAATAAATTAAAATAAAACCCGCCAATTTTATTTAGGTTCTTTTTAGTGTCTTATCTTTGGGTTCTTTTCTAAAAATATCCCGCCAAATTAATTAGGTCCTTTTTAGTTAGGCAAATTAATTTTAATTAGGTCCTAGGCCTAGGTCTAGATCCTAGGCCAAATTAATTAGGTCCATTGGATTCTTTTCCATATATTAGAGGGAGATTATATGTTCAGTCTTGCATCAGTCTGGTACGATCATCAGTCTGTAAAAATTCAAAGTCTATACAATCTGATGAAATAGACTGATGCCAAACTGATCATGTAATTTCCCTCTAAGCGTGGTTGTCTTATGTCATTGGAAAACTTCTAGTTTCACTATTTTCCAATGTTTAAATACTTATTGTATGGAGCTCGGTGGCGCAGTGGCTAAGCGCTTGGTCCAGCGACTGAGGAAGTTAAGCAACGTTCGCAAGGGTCGGTCATGGGATGGGTGACCAAAAATGAATTATCTCGAGCTCCACCGTGCTTCGAAAAGCACGTTAAGCCGTTGGTCCCGGCTGCATTTGCAGTCGTTAACACCCACCGATCCGCATTGGGCCCGCGTGGTGGGTTATGGCCCATCCTCCTTACCACCCATAAGGAAAGCCTGTGCCCCAGCAGTGGGGACATCAAAAATGGCTGATGGACAAATACTTATTACTGCTTACCTATCTAAATAATAAAAATGTGATAACTATTTTAATTATATATACAGGTACAAGGTACAAGTACCACTGCTATTTGTTTTCTCGCAGTCAATGGTAAAAAGTAGAGTACACAACTCGTGAAAAAAATTTTCATCTCAGTCCTTTGTATCCCCCGCTTCGCTCAGGATTCTACTACGTCTCGGGATCCAACTTAGTCCCTCGAACTAAATTCCCTCTTTTTTCACCTGTTGTATAATCTACTATTTCGTTTTAGTAGGCTCATTGGTAATAGACAAACATTAAAAAAGAAAGAAACTTTATCCCCTAGGGCTAGGGGTTATTATGCGATTTTATCTCGGCTCTTGTACGTTACAATGACTGACTTTTTGAGCAAGAGGCTTTGAACGTTTTCATTTAGATCTTTTAACAGCAAGTGGCTGGCATCATTATTTTATTGTTTGTTGCAGGTACCTCTGTTATGCACGATTTATTCGGCTGTTACTGCTATTATGCGTTATCCTGATCCTATCACTAAAACCATCTTTATTGCATTTATAGCAGTGACTATATTCAACTTCATTTTGATCATTGGAGCTCATTTTGTAAGTAAACCTGTTAATTTTAACACAAAATTATTTTAAGTAGGTACCTACTTAACTATCATAAAAAAATAAATTAATTTGACGACCTCCGTGGTTTAATGGCTTGTACACCGGTTTTCATAGTGTGTGTCTGCCTGCCTAGCATGACCGATTTATATCGCGTGATATAGCGTTTTATCACGTTCAACTGTCAAAAAGACAAAAGAATTTGACAGTTGAGTGTCGATAAAATGCTATATCACGCGATATAAATCGGTCATGCTAGGCAGGCTGGGTGTTTGTAGTCGTTGATTCTGATGTCCATAACAAGTGCTTTAGTACAGATTCAATAATACAAATACTTAAATAGGACTATACCTTCTTCAGCTTTTAATTTTTGGAATTGGCAGCAGTGTGTGTGATTTTTTCTAATGTTTATTTATTCAATTGCCCAATTAGGCTGTTTTTAAGCACTTGAGGAGTTCGGTGGCGCAGTGTTAGCGTCTGGCCTGCGATTGCGGAGGTTATGCAACATACGCAAGGGTCGGACATGGGAAGGGAGACCAAAAATTGATATCTCGAGTTTCTCTGTGCTTTGGTCCCGACTGTATTTGCAGACGTTAACACCCAACAATCCGCTGCTGCGTGGAGGGTTACGGTTATGGTCCATCCTCTTTATCCACGCATAAGGAAGGCCTGTGACCTACATTAAAAATGGCTAATATCGTAATTGAAACTAATTATTTCCAGAAAAACACCAAATTGTTGAAGACTTATTATTTCTTCATTATTTTGGAATCAACGGTTGTCATCAGTTTGCTAGTCTTATTGACTTGTTTGAGACTGAGTTCTTCACGTCAGATATCTTGGAAGGAAGATATTCCTTATGCGACCTCCTATTTTGTTGGACAGATGGGCTTTCTTATATCAATTATACGTGAGTATGATATTTGTTTGATAACTTAAGTACACTCATAGCACACCGTGGACACTATAGGGATTGCAATTGTTTTACATGCAGCCTGTCGATTCTGTAACCAAACTCGCATCTCACTTCGAACCTCACTTCACTTCGCGTGAATTTGTTATTAGAAATTAGCTGAATATGAGCTATTTTACCGATTACAAAAGGTTTTAGGTAGCTACCGTAGCTGTCTAAAATCTTTTGTGATTAAAAAAACAGCCTAACATTATCTCA
This sequence comes from Agriphila straminella, assembly GCA_950108535.1. Taxonomy (NCBI): domain Eukaryota; kingdom Metazoa; phylum Arthropoda; class Insecta; order Lepidoptera; family Crambidae; genus Agriphila; species Agriphila straminella. The sequence continues at coordinate 745,834 of OX467321.1, read as the reverse complement.
TTTATGATTTAAAATTTCCGCGAAGTGAAGTGAGGTTCGAAGTGAGATGCGAGTTTGTTACAGAATCAACAGGCTGTATCCAACATACCGCGCTCGATCCAGCGGCACGGTTCCGCATAAACGTATCAAATTCGAAAGTAGTTGCTTTACCGACTTTTTTCGATCGAAGGCGATCATTTATCTTTGGTTTAAGACTTTGATGACCTTAAGTTAAGGCCAGTATATTCCAAAAACTCTGTCTCTGTCTTTATCTTTACGTGTGAAGAGTAATGAAAATAACGTCACTTTTTAATTTTTTCAATGTTTTTGTTGTTATTTTAAGCATAAAGACACTTTTTGAAAAAATAACCTATTCTTCTTTAGGTCATTACCTATTTTTCTATATATTTTTCGTGAATAAGGGATTGATAAACTTTAAGTACTTATTATCCAAAAAATATAAAATTAATAAAAAAAATATTTGTCTTTGCATATTATTTTAGTCGAGTGAAGATACGAATATCGTATTTTTAACCGTAAAATTATCAAGATCGTTAATGAAACTTCAACAACTATCTGCTCAAAATAAAGAATATTTGATTGTTTATCGTTGAATCAAACATAGGCCAAATTCGATAACTTGGAATATACTGAGGGCCTAGCCAAAGTAACATTGGCAAATCTTCGTTATCGCTTCGCTTTCGAAACATGTATGGGATTGACATAAGGTTTCGTTAACAATCGAATTTTAAAACGTCAAATCCATACATGTTTCGAAGCGAAGCGATAACGAAAATTTGCAAATGTTACTTTGGCTAGGGGGGCTGGCCTTAAAACTGACGAACGTAGAGGCCGAAAGGGCCTTCTCAGCAGCCGGCTGTACTTTATGCAGTTCTATGCCAGTTCTGTGCGAAATAGGTTAGGTGATAAGACTATACCTAGCTAAAATATGTTTTTAATGTCATACTTCCAGCTACCTCAAAAAAAACTAAATAAAATCTTCATGTTGTTAAGAGTGTTGGTAATTCACACAAATGCAAGTACATTTGTGATTTGTGTCGTTAGGAAACAGTGATTAGAGGCTCATTTGTAGTTGTAGTAAATAGACAGTATAAGTACAGTATAGTAAAGGAATATATTATTCCGCTGCGACAGATGTCAACTTATGAACTTACTTACTTTACACATCCATAAGTAAGTAAGTAAGTAGAAACCGCGTGTGGATACCGTCCGGCAAGTAAGTAAGTAAGTAGCAACTTGCCGCTGGATAGGATCGGGTTCTATTTTTTGAACAAGCAAATAGCGCGCACCCCCCTCCTGCTTCGTCTCCCGCTCCCCGCCAACTTACTTGCCGCCGTGTAAATGGCACTGTCAGCAGGCAAGTAAGTTAATGACTTCGTACTGTTATTACGAGTGCTATTTGTTTGTTACTAGTTATTGGTCTTCCTAATAAATAATATAAATATTGGTATTAGTTAGGAATAGAAAATTTATTACGACAATAAAATAGAACCCGATCCTATCCAGCGGCAAGTCGCTACTTACTTACATGCCGGACGGTGTCCACATGTGGTTTTTACTTACTTACTTACTCACATACATACTTACTTACTTACCTACTTACGTACTTACTTACTCACATACATACTTACTTACTTACCTACTTACCTACTTACTTACTTACTTACTTACTTACTTACTTACTTATTTACTTACTTATGGATGTGTAAACCAAGCTATAGCAAGATCATAATTTAGTTTTTGTTTTCAGTTCTGGATATCTACTTCATGCTGCTGGTGAGGTCTGAAATAAAGAAGTTGGAAAGTGAAAACATGACGTGTAGCTTTGCGAATAACGAGGTGGAACTGCGGTGTGAAATGAATAAAATGGTTATAATATAACTGTATAAAACGGGGACTTTCAATTATTGTTTTTTTTATTTAAAATAATTGGTCATTAGACTTCTATTTTAAATGACTCCTTTTGTAAATTATTGAAATACAGCATAGGTAATATTTTATTATGGTCATGGGACAGGTAAGCAAAAGTGTTTTATCTCGATCTCAGCTCGTGTTTCGGATGGCACGTTAAGCTATTGGTCCCGGTTGCATTTGCAGTTGTTAACACCCACCAATCCGCATTGGGCCCGCGTGGTGAGATATGGGCTATAACTTATGGTTCATCTTCCTTATTCACCCATAAGGAAGACCTGTGCAGCAGCAGTGAGAACTATAAAAATGGCTGATGATCATGGTTATTAAGAAATAAGTAATTAATACTTACCTACTCCTGTAAAATAAAAAAAACCTGGTGTTACGAGAAGAGAGAGAGATATTTTTTTTATTAAGGGGGTAAGACCGAAAGTGGCGCCCTCAGAGGTTTTTATTTAATAAGTTATTAATAGAAAAAGATTTTAATAATGTTCATCGTGGAGATTTTAGGGCCCATGGTCTAGTATTTTTAGAAGGTATCACTACATGCCCTCATAGTCATTCGTAGAAGTAGATAGCAAATGTGTCAAAAACGGCTACTTTTAGCAGTTTTGCTATCTACTTCTGGCAGTGACTACGAGGGAATGTAACGATACCGGCTAAAAATACTAGACTGTGGGCCCTAAAATCTCCACGATAAGCATTTTTAAAATTGTGTATTAGAATTATAATATTAAATATAATTCACCGCGGCGCCACTTTCGCTCAGGGTACCACCTTAACACAAAGACCACACGTTACAATAATTACATAGAGCAAAAAATTTGTGTAGAAAAAATAAACATATTAAATAAGTAAATAAGTAATTTTTACAGTTCACAAAAACCAGGTCTTAGACTCTTAGGGCTAACTAGGACTTACCTACTAGGTACCTCAGCTTGAGTTGCCATGGCACATAAGTGTCACAGCAACGCTGGTATTAGAGAAGTTAGTCAGGTTTTGTGAATAGTTTATTAGTACCCTTAGCACGAACAGCTATCGAAAAAAATAATGCGCGTATAATAGGGATGTTGACTAATGAATAAAATAACGAAATACTAATAAAAATCGTACACATATTAAACTTTTAGAGTAGCTTGTATACCTCTTGGTTTTATATATTGCATATTATTTGTTTTATGACCCTTCAAAGTTGGGTGGACAAGTCCATTTAAAAAGTATAAAATTTATTAAAATAAATGATACCTTTAATTAGTCCGTAAAATGTATAGCAAATTTGTCTAAGAAACCATTTTGATAAACACAATATTTAATATAGCTGCTGAACAAATTTCCTATGCGTTACATACAAACTTGCAAGGCGTGACGTCATAACGTGCAAGCCATTAGTATGGAGCGTTTTTGATCGAGTCCATTTGTGTGCATTTCACACTGTGATATCTCGGGCAGTTTTCATGCTAGCGAATTAATTCTTTTACCAATGTTTCTTTATTTGAGAGGTAATTTATGTAACATAAAATAAAAAAAATAGTCAACATCCCTATTATTCGATAGTGCAATTTTGTATTGGAAATTTCTACAACGCCATCTATCGCCGATTAGCGAAATTAATATTTCCATAGATAATTCTCTATCGAGTAATTTTACGCGCGTTTTTTTTACGATAGCTGTTCGAGCTAAGGGTACAGGTTAACCTTTACATTTAATGGCTTTGTCAAAAAAATGTGTTTTAAATTGTTTGTTGCAACTTCTCTGCATTTAGTAGTCTGTAGTTATGTAGGTTGTATTGGGCTCGATTACCGAATTTTCTCATTTTTACCGAAAACTAACGATGTTTTACATAATGTAATGTACACGAAAGATGAACATTGCATAGAAAAAAACCATAGTAATTGACATAAACAGGAAAACATACAAAAGACGGCCTCAACAATAGAGATTTTTTTCTAATTTGCGCTCTAGCGCATATATTTCAAGTTCAATGTTTTGCAAATAATTGTGAATGACAGACTACTGGATAAACATGTTTTCATAAAATAATAATAATATGTACCTATCCAGATATTCAAATATTTAAAAGTTGTTGTTTTTGTTTGCCATTGAGGCACGGATTGCATAAGGATATCTGAAAATGGTGAGTGTAAATTATACTTTTCCGAAAAAAGACAAATAAAAATAACTTTCCATGCAAATATCTGAACAGCAGCTGATCGAGTGTTGCATGAAAAGATCGATTTTTCCTTTTGTCTTTTTCGGAAAATCGTATAACAAACGTTATTGTTTATGATGTTAGTATCTACTCCTGCGAGGTTGTTGGCGTTTTACAATGTAATCCTCATTGAAGATAATTAATTCTAAATCACAATGTTGGTTTCTTTATTTTATTGTTTTGCGAGTAGGTATTTAATCTAATCTATTAACTGAAAATCAGTATTATTTTTAACGGGATAGTGCTTGGCCTTCACCTCACCGGATGTTAAGTGACGATAAGGCCGAAAGTGTAAGCGCACTATACCAAATCCTCACCACTGAGGAACTGGCTTCTTACCACTAACAGCCGGAATACAAAACGCTACGGTCTCTTTGGACTTCTCTTTGGTCTACCTTCTAAATTCAATCTAAATTCTAAGTTCCCGAGGGCGCTACTGAAAACTGACGAAACCAGTTAGTAATTTATAGTTACAAACTAGTTAGTGACAAAGATTCGTACTCGGCACTACCATATTTAGTTGAAACCTACATGAAACGCGGTGTGTGTGTTGTTTTTTGTTATTTATTTATTTAATAATAAACAATGATGCAGAACATAATTTCGACCGTACAGTGTTGCAAAAATCTGCATAGATTTTTCTGCACACTGCCATTCACCATCTATATCTAAACATTATAAAAACAATCAAAATATTTTATAAAGTAATCATACATTATAATGAAGTCCATGTATCATATTTGTAACAAAGGAGATTGGGACCTTTATGACACACACTTTATGACACAAATGAAACATATGGTAGTTTTTAGACAATTTCACGTAGATTATGTAGCTTATTTTATGTTGAGAAAATGATCAAAATGTTTTAAGTTTAGACAATACTTAGGTTGTGAAAATTTGTTTTCTTGCAGTGATAATTATGATCATTATTAATAATACAATTTGCTAAGTAGGTATTAAGATTAAGTAACTAAGTACATGTTTAATTTTTATTCATATACAAGATGGATTTTTATATGTGAACCTTTTTTATATGTTTAAGAATGATATTGACATGGGAGCGATGAGGACATATGAGGAGTTATTACTTCTCTACTACATCAGACGACGACGTCGTCGAGTACACACCTATATCGATAATATTTATTGCAACTGATTGCAGATTGTCAGTTGCAGCAAAGGATGCTTTTCCACTTTTTGGACAAATTGTATATTAACTAATTGGACATTAATTTTAACTGAACCGCAGCAGAGTTTCCAGTGTCCATTAGTAATCAGTCGCGCGCGACCAGCATGACCGGTCGCCAGTGATTAGTTACTAACGCGTTACAAACCAGTTTGTGATTGGTAGCGTGGCGTGTACGAACCGCCATTGAAATACTAGTGCTGTGACATTTTAATAACTCATTGGTGATTAGAGTTTGAGTAGCGCCATGTAAGAAGGGCCTTACTCTTTCACACTTTCGTTTGTTTTCAGACAACAAATGAAAATGGACCTTAATGTTTTGAGATAAGGTTATTTTTTGTCAAATGATGAGCTATTTTGGTAGGTTTTAATGCTCAGGTCATTTTGGAGCTGATTGTACTATGGAAACTATGGAAACCGTTTTTAACCAAAATAACAGATTTTGAATTTTATTCTATCTATGGCTTATTAAAATAAGTTATGAATTTTCTTGAGAAAATTTTCCAAATGCCTTTTTGAAAACTTAGCAAGTTCTACTATTATTTTCAGAAAAGCGTCAAATTGCTGAAGATGTATGCAAAGTTAATTTGTCTAAATTCGAGCATGAACTCACTAAAAGACAGATAATGTTGTGCTAATAATGTTAAAATTAAGCAGATGATAAATAAGTATGGTATTTTGTAAATTGTTGAAGAATCGAAAGATGCAGCCGTACTTATATTGTGTAGACGTGAATCTGCAGAAACGCGAATGTGTCATGTCACACAGTCGCCGCAGGAAGTATCTTATTTAAAGGATGTCTCCAAAGGATGTTCATTTTTTCAACGTCTATTGTGCGACACCCACGTCGACCTTAGTCATGAAATCTTAAAGTCTATTTTGCAATCAGAGTAAGTAGAAGTTGTAGAAGCTAATATTAGCGGTAGTGTTGTAAAGGAGTCGAGTCTTTTTTTATTTTTATTAGAGCGACCGCGACTTGACTTGAACTTGAAACACCACTCCTAGCGTTCGACGACTTCCGAGCCCAATAATTCGAGTCGTTTTTTATACGTTTTTATTGAAATGTGTCGTCAAAAAATTGTTTTTTTTGTGTACGTTAAATATAAAACAATATTCAATTTAAGTACTTGGCTCTATGAGCTGTAGACCACGCGTTTGTGATGTTTTTGATAATTTTGCGAAATGGCTGAAATATGATACTAATTTCCCCATATCTCCGTCATTTTGAAAACTTTCGAAAAACTGAATCGATAAAAATCCATATAAATATCGAAACTGCTCACAAAATTTCACGAATTTCAAGAATCGGTTCATAAATGGCTGATGGTATTGGTCTTCGGTTCAGGAATGCGACCTGTAAAGAACAGACGGACAGCGAGACAGCTTTTTTATGGCTTGTGCCTTCCGATTTGGGTGTGTTCAAGACTTGAATACTTTTAAAAACACAAGTTTTTATAAGGCGCAGCCCCCCTAGCATGACCAGCATAACACGATTTATATCGCGTGATATAGCGTTTTATCACGTTTAACTGTCAAAAAGACAAAGGAGTTTGACAGTTGAGTGTCGATAAAATGCTATATCACGCGATATAAATCGGTCATGCAAGTCCTACTTTGAGACTCAAAAGCTCTTATTCATCTGGACTCAAGACTCGCGAACTTCTTGAGCTCACCTTGCCCTGCACGGTCGAGTCGAGTCTGTCGAAATAGACTCGTTCTCGAGTCCTTTACAACACTACTAGCAGTAGTTCCTCGGTATTGATATGAGTGCTGTGTGGAGATGATAGTACTGGCTTTGGAAAAGGATGAAGCCTTGGAAATCGATGTGTTTGGGTTTGCCGGTGGTTAGGAAGTGCTGTTTCATCGTCCCAGTTCGGAAGGGCGTCACTATTTTCGGATACGTCAATTTAGTGAGTATACCTACAATCTACAATAACTTGTCCATCAGCCATTTTTGATGTCCCCACTGCTGGGGCACAGGCCTTCCTTATGGGTGGTAAGGAGGATGGGCCATAACCCACCACGCGGGCCCAATGCGGTTGTTTGGGTGTTAACGACTGCAAATGCAGCCGGGACCAACGGCTTTACGTGCCTTCCGAAGCACGGAGGAGCTCGAGATAATAAATTTTTGGTCACCCATCTCACGACCGACTCTTGCGAACGTTGCTTAACTTCCGCAATCGCTGGGCCAGGAGCTAAACCACTGCGCCACCGAGCCACCTAAAATACACTAAAGGTACTACAATAACTTAATCATCTTTAAAAAAGTATCATACTGAACTAAACTACAATAGTTTGTATATTAAAGGCGCTAGATTAGTAAAACTCACAGTAGGTAATAGATAAATGAAATAAAAATGAGTTATCCTGTGAGTGCACGTTTAGCGTCCACTATTGAATGCCTTGAAGCATGCGTCATAATTAAAGTGAAAGGGAACGGGAAAGTAACTAACACACGCACACACACATTCACACACACACACACATAACACAGTCCCCTTAATTAGTCTTTTTCTTTAAATTTTTTTTTTCAAAAACAATGTTTTTTAGTAATTTATAATCATGATTGCTTCTAATGTTCAATATCACCTACCACATCCAGCAAATTATTAATAACTTAAAAATAACCTCTTACCTGATTCCACCTGGTCTGGTTGTGGAGAGACTGGTTATCCGTCACACAGGTTCTCCTAGCACAGAGGCCAGTCTGTCACATAGACTACTATCATTATGGTTCATAGAATAAGCTTTATACTTAGTTGAATGTTTAAGTAATTATCATGTATATGTGAGAGAAGAAATAAAGATTTATTTATTTATTTAACTGTTTGAAGACACCCTTATGATCTGTAAAAGTTTACACAGTTAACACAGAATATTAATTACAATAAATATTTACAAATTAAAAGACGATTTGCAGAAGGAAGTTGCTCTACTTTTACTACATTACACTGTAGAATTAAGGTTTCTTTAAAGAAAATTTAAATAATTCGTTGCTCTATCCAAAATAATGGGAAAATTCTAGATTTCTACAACATTTCAAACCTAGAGTTTATGTAGAGTTAACTATGTTCTGTGGCAGTTATTTAGTCATTAAGAAGAGGTACCAAACACGGAAGTGACTCTGCTACGAGTAACACCACACCATCAGGTATACTAATTGTAGTTATGGTTATGAGTATATGACTCTGCATCGAGAACCTTTACCAAATTGTAAAAAATAAGTCAAAAGTAACTGGTTTTAACAACAAGAATATAAATATTTATAGAAAATTCAGTTTGTGTTCAATAGATATTCATAAAAACCCTTTCGATATAAGGAAATTTTCTTGAAGGTCTCGATGCCGAAAAATCAAGAAAATTTATATAGGCTCCAAAAATTTACATCAAATTAATGATGCATGTTTTCAGATGGTCTTATGACTTAGTTTATTTTGTAATACTTTTGCTCACAAATGGTTTTTAATTTCACTTTCACTTTCACTTTCACTTTCACTTTCACAGTTAATTTTACTAAAAAACATGGATTGAACTCTGTTTCTTTTATGACAACATAATGTTAGTTTGTATTCAACTACAGTATACGTATATCTTAATAAGCTAGTCTGAGAGGTTGGGAACCTGATGACCTGACATACAGGCATTTATATGTCCAGTTTGGGCATCAGTCTCCCACAAAGTATTACTTTAGATAACTAATTATAGTTTATAATGAAACTAACACTGTGTGTACCATGTCAACTTTGTGGAAGAAAATAATTATTTTTTCATTTTTCATTCACTTGATAACGTATTAAACCGCCAAATTGAAAATGTTTGTCATTCTGTCTGTCAAATGTTTTGAATGCCATTTATTTTGTTTGGTTAATAATTTAACTGACTGTTATTCTTTTTTTTGAGGATTGAAAAAGCAAGCTTGTGTTTTCAGGTGCTCTCGCTACTTTCGTTTCCAATCCTGATATTTTTGCTGGTGGAACAAGTGACGGGCGGCAAGCCGATCGAAGGCGGAGAGGGCCGATGGCTGCACCCCCTCGTCCATCTACCAATCACAATCACCTGCGTGTTCGTCGACGTCGTCATGAATATTGTTATGCTTATTGGGACACATCAGGCAAGTATTATACAGGATGTCCCAAAATTTTGCCACACGGAGGAAAAGTTAGGAAATGCTGTAAATACTGGAAGAAGACTTTATTTGGTTTTCAAAAATAATTGGAACTGCATTCAAAGATTTTAAAAAATCGCATACGTACGATACAATAAGTAAGTAATAATTAAAATAAATTTCATGGTCTTCCTTTTGTTTAAGATGCTGTGTTATTTAAGTAAAAATAAACCTAATGAGCAACACTTTCGATCGGTAGCGTATTTTTTTTATTAAGTTATTTAGTGGCTTGGATTCCTGATTTTTCAAAAATCTTGGATGCAGTTCCAATTATATTTAAAATTCCAATTCCAAAGCAGCTAAAGCACTTGTGTTACAAACACCCAGACCTGAGCCAATATAGAAGATTTCGTTTTCTAAATTGACCCAGCCGGGGTCGAACCCGGGACCTCAGAGATGGTGTGCGGCGTGCAAACCACTCGGCCACGGAGGTCCTCAAAAGTAATAAAACGTCAGAAATCATGCATTTGTTGCTTGGAGAAAAATCACCACCTTTATCCGCCACCGCAGTGGTTAACGGTAAACCTGACCGGTATTTTGTATGGCATTACCGCAGCTGTTGCAATACCGGAACCGCACACCGGATAGTTACGCGGTACGTACCGCGTGTTCGGCGAAACTTTTACTGAGTACCCTCCGCGGACGCACCCCGCGCTGCCCGCCCGCAGTGCTCGCGTCGCGCGCCAGTACCGCTGCCGCCGCCGGTAGCGGTAAAGTTTCGCTATGGTTTGAATTCGGGATATCGTTACCGCCACTGGTACAGGATACCGGTCAGATTTGAGTAGGCCTTTACTAAACTAAGTTTTCATCATTCCAGAAGAATCAAACCCTCCTGAAGGTATACCTGTACTTCGGCGTGGTTTTCCAGCTGCTCACGCTATGCCTGGATCTCTCCTACTTCGATTACAGAGCCTACATTGAAAACACCGTTTATTTCATATTTCTATGTGAGTATCTTTACGCAAAACGCAACTCTCAAAAATTACGCAATCTGCGCAATAATTTAGCGTGATGTATACACAAAAAACAATCGTTTAGTGCAATTGTCCAAAGATATAGAAAATTTTGATCATTAGCTATTTTTAATGTCCCCTCTGCTGGGGCACAAGCCTTCCTTATAGTGGATACTGTGGATGGCCACGCAGGCCCAATGCGGATTGGTGGGTGTTAACGACTGCAAATGCAGCAGGGACCAGCGGCTTAACATGCCTCACGAAACACGAAGGAACTCGAGATAATAAATTTTGGTCACCCATCCCATGACCGACCCTTGCGAAAGTTGCTTAACATCTGCAATCGCACCGAGCTTCACGTTCTATGTGAGTATCTTACGCATAAATAAGGTAACTCTCAAAAATTATGCAATGTCAAATAATACTTTGGGGGTAAACAAAAAAAGAAAATTCCATCCATTTAGTGAAACTGTCAAAAGATATAGAGTGTTTTAATAAATAAGTCATGAAACAAAATAAAGCTTTCAATAAATAAATGAAACACGAAATCGTATCGTATGAATGCGACGTATACGAATGATATTTGATTGACCGCAGTAAATAAAATAAGAAAAATATTTTCATTTGTAAGTATATATTTATTTTCTAAATACCTCTTAGATAAATATCTTAATCTTAGTTAAGAGTAATTCCTAACTAGTCGTTTGATGATTTCACGTTTATGCCGATTGCCGCTAATCAGTGTTTTTTTCATCTGAAAGTACTTAAATTAATCAAGTCAAATCGGTGACCGCTGCTTTATTAATTGGCCGGCGGCGATAGACACGGATGACGGAGTTTAATTAAGTACCTAGGTAGGTAGGTACTCAAATCAATTCCTTTACTTGACATAATTTCTCTAAATAAGCGAGAATTTTGCCTTATTTTCTAGGTATAAAACTCGGGCACACTAGATCCCTGATTAAACGTCAAAACGTTATTATTACGAAAATTAAATTCTGGTTAAAACCAAAGCTTACAAAAAACTCATGTCTAAATGCTTTTGTTTTTAGCTGACTGACTGTACAATATCTGTCGTTTAAAGAATCTGTCGTTTACATAGTCTGCCGTTTACATTATCTGCCATTTTCCGAAAAAAATATTCAAACGGCCCACTTGCTATTTGCTTAAACTCTAACTTTAAAGCTGCAAAATAGGCAAACTACTATAAAATAACGTAGCGCAAACTTAGTTAGATTAAAAATCAAGAAAAACCGACTTGTTTCGACACTTAAGATACCTATCCCTCTTCCTACAAAAAAAATATTATCTTATTCAGTTCATAAACAAAGAAGTAATACGACCATTATCATCGAGGTAATTCACACAAAATCATACAATTTTCGTGCTTTTTTTCAAGATTACTTGAAAAGTACTGAACCGATTTCCAAATTTTAAAAAATGGGACCAACTTGGGAGTTTACCTAATGTAATAACGTTTGAATCATTTCATTCGGGCCAGACGTCTTCGAGTAATCGGTGGACATACACAAAAAAAAACAAATATACAGACGAACATAGAACCTCCTCCTTTTTTGGAAGTCGGTTAAAAATAGAACAAACATTGCCCCATTATCCATTTGTTATTACTTTCTGATTTTACGCAGATCTTGTATTTTTTTTATGACAGAAAATAAAACATTAGTCTATTTGGTCACAGAATACATGATGTGCTTTGGTATAATTTTCAAAGCGATTCCGAACCTAGCGTAAATAATGCATGGTTAGAAAAACACATTATAACCGCATAATGTTTCATTACATGACATACAGTTTATTTATTTGTGGCAACAGTTCTTTACGTAGTTTTTCTCTAGTTATTTGAGTTGCAATTACTTTATAATCAACTAGCTTCCACACGCGACTTCGTTCGCGTGGATGTTCGAAAAAATTGCTAAAAAACCTTTGATCAGAATAAAAAGTATTCTTTGAATGTTCTTTCTTCTTTCTTTCATTCTTTGAATCCAGGCTACAAACTTTCTGTGTGCTAAGTTTCATCCAAATCCGTTCAGCCGTTTTTGCGTGATTGAGTCACAAATATCTAAACTTCCAATATCATTAGTAGGATATTTTTGGATGACGTATTATATTAACCGAATCAAAACCACCAAAAACTTTAAAAAAAATCTGTCTCAATGTAAAAAAATGTAAAAAAATCTGTCCAAAAATTATAGAGGGCAGCTAGCCCTCTATAATTTTTTAGTAATTTTAGAAATGATTTTCAGAAATGATTTGATACACATGTTTTTTTTATGTATGTGCAGGTCGGAATAACCATATTTGTTTTGTTTATTTGTTTAAATATTTTAATAATATTTCGTAACTACCATGCAAATATTATTCACATAATGATAAATTACCCTACTTATATACCCTTACTTATATACCTAATACTAATAGTTGTATTGCGGTTGTTAAAAGGTGGTAAATACGGTAACTATTGTGAAAAAAACAAGATTAAAAATCTACAAAACGCTATTAACATTAATTTAATTCGTCATACAACGATTTAGTAACTATAGCTTCCGCCTACGGCCCTTCCGCCTAGAATTTTACTTCCCGTAGAAATTAAAAAAAACGTATTTACCGGATGCTTATAATATCATGATAGCTGGGAATAATCACACTTTAGAATGTTTATGCCTTTCGGTTCGAGTTGTGCGATAGATGAATCAGCATTTAAATAGGTACATATAACATTATAACAAGTGGCGCGTTTGTGGCATTTTTGAGAATTAAAACAGAAAAACAGAACAGAAAAACTTATAATTTTGGGCGCATCATACAAAACCGCTGAACAGATGGGCTTTTCAAAGTTTGGTAGCTTGGGGTCCAACTTAAAATCTAAGCCATGTTTCATCTAATTCAGGTGGGCTGTTTTACCACCCGGTAAAACAGCTTGAACTCTCTGTAGTACTAGCTTTTATTTATTTATTTATTTATTTATAAACTATAAACTAAGGAGGTAGAAAAGTAGGCATGGTGCGATGCGATCTGAAGTATGCAATTTTTATAATGTTGTCTTTATGTGCTACAGATTGTATGAACTATTGAAAAAACTGACTAAGTGCGATATATTTTTAACTGTCCACGCAGAAGATGTTGCGGGCGGAAGCTAGTTGATTATAAAGTAATATTATTTGCGCATCATATGATAATATAATGAAATTGTTTTCTTGTTTTCAGGTCTGAACGTTTACTTACTTTTCTTGGTATACAGCGTGATCCATTTGATAGAAGAGAGCTCAGAAGTGCGGTATATGGCCTACCAGCAAGGCAACCAGCTCAGCCTTTAAATACTGTAACTAAACTAGTTTTTAAACTAACAGAAGGATACCTTTTAAGCCGAATTTACATTACGTAATTAGTGTCATGCATAATGAAGCACTCATGGCGGAACTTGACAGACTGATCGTACTCGATCACGTTTGTTAAGCAACGCTCAGTCCGGCCAGGTGTCGGATGGGTGACCGTTAAGTGGCATTACAACTGAGCGCTTCCGTGCTTCGGAGGGCACGTTAAGCCGTCGGTCCCGGCTGTTGTCATCTGATAACAGTGGTTAAGCCAAGTTAGTGGCCTTACAGGCGGCTTGATAAACTCTAACACCAGAGGTGGCCACTATTCCTCATTCGATAAGAAGAAGAAGAATAATGAAACTAGTTTCATGAAACATTTTGCAGTAAGTACTTGTATTATTTGTTTCATTTAAATAATAGTGTCGTGACATCAAAAATCTATAAATTATGGCTCCATCAGCATCAAAATCGAACCGCCTCTGTGGTCTAGTGGTTCGCCCACCCGTGTAAGACGCAGGGGTCTCGGGTTCGATTCCCAGTACAGTACTCGGTTTGGTTAGTGATGGTAGGGCATATTTCAAGTCCGCCTGGCCAGCTACCACCATCTTACCTAAGTCTGACGCCATTACAACAATTAAAAAATTCTTGTGTTCCGGCTTATCGTCACTTAACATCAGGTGAGATGAAGGCCAAGCACTATCCCGTTGTGCATAAGTACAAATCGAAGCTTTATTTGAGCTTTATTTGTGACTCTTGATTCGGTCGCATCGCGTTAAACGCTAAAATTAGTTGCATGTCATTAGTTTATCCAAAAAAATTACGCATGGCACGAAACTATTTTAGTGCCATAAAATTAATGTATGACTGTATTGTAAGGCCCTCCGCTGTGTCAAGCGGGTCACGCGCGCGGGGCGACATAGATTAGAGCTTACTCATGCACTGCGCAAGCATCTGTCCGTCAAAAACCAGCAATCTATATTCCCGCGCCGTGTACCCGCGGCGGGATCCCGCTTGACGCAGCGGAGGGCCTGAAACTTGATGTTTACACGTACAATTTGTTGATGAAATTAGTGACGCGGCATTAATTTTATGCAATTATTTCTTAATGTAAATTCGGCTTTAGAATATAAAACGCGATATTTTTTTAAGGGCATTTAAAAACTTCCGGTTCGAGTAAACATAGGAGGTGATCTTCAAATGGGTTAAACAAAAGTAACGTTAAGGTTATTGATAGTTAAAAAAATGTCGGGCGTAACACTTAACCCTTAAGAACTTAAATATAAACAGAAACTGAAAGTGATAGGTTATAATTGTATAAACTTGAATTTTCAATAAATTGTATTTTTAAAATAATTGTTTTTTTTATAGTTAGACAAGTTTATTAAGTTTATGCTTACCATTCTACGGTGGGACGAAAAGGGCTCACCGTCTCAAAAAAAATATATATGTTGTCATACTTATTGAAGCAACTTTTCCATCAATAATGGGTCAACAAATAATTAAGGCTTGGTTATGCGGAAACATCTGTCTCTGTCTTTTTCTTTACGTGTAAAGAGTACTTACTTATGATGGAAAATAACCTCACTTCTGCACTTTTTCGATGTTTTGCGTTGTTTTTTCATTATCTTTAAAACAAATCTTTCTTGAAAAAAAAATTATTGGAGCAACTTCACAGTACCTACGTTGAAGTGTATTTTGATATCGAATTCAATAAGTTTCCGCTATTATTTACGCCAAAAATATGACCCGCGACAAGCGCTTTTGATGATATTCTGACATTTTTTGCAATCATCTGTGAGGATTATACCCAATTTAATACTTGTAGCTACTAGAAAAATCTCTTTAGCTTGTCGTATGTTTTTTGTGGCTACAACTTTACGTTTTCTAAGTATATAAAAATATGGTCCGCGCAAACCATGTTTTCCTATCATGGACCATTAATGTTTGATTTCAACTACCGTGTTATCTTTGCATATCATTGAGGGAGTAAGTTCATTAATTTGTCTAATGATAAGACTCAGATCAACAGTGTCGCTAAAGGAGTTTCTTTGTGAAACTTTATGAACATAGGCGGGAATACGGGACTTGTTTAATACAGGAAATGGCTAATTGATAAGACGTTCTAATTCAAATTTTAGTTCGCTGTATACAATAGTAGAATTTTTAAAACATAAACCATAGTTGTTTGTTGTGTTAAGTCTGATAGATGCTAGTATCATAAAAAATTACCATAATTTTGCTTGCTGTTGAATATACATATATAGGCTTAAGATTCTTTTTTTTCTAAATTTATAATAACACTACATTTATGTATCACCCTATTTATGGCAAATAAAGCAATGTTGACTACAAGCTCGCTTGTAAGTGGACATTGAACATCGGGACAGCAAAATGTTCTATATGCGATAAACATTATCGGAGCTAGCGCAGTTGCGTAGGCGTTTGTTTCCGACACATCTGCGTCGAGGCAGCTGCTCTTCGGAGATATAGTACTGAAGTCACACAATAAATAATAGAGCTATTTTATATTTTAGTAGGCAGTTTCTTTTTCGTACTTTACTCTAATGTTGTGTGTCCTGTCCTAACTTAAATTTTGAGATTAGTAGTTTTATGAAAAGTTTTATGAAAATGAAGATGGAGTGGCATAGCGCCCACTTCCTCTATAAGTTATTAATTTCTCTATTCTCCAAAATTTTTGTGGAAAATAAACTATTTTTAAAAACTGGCACTTAACATTTTCATTAAGTTTAAAAAAAAGAAAACAAAAAAAAGATGTACAACATACAATCCATCATTTGAACAGTGAGATATCTTGAGTTCATACGAAAATCAATAATTTGCAACTGCGAAGCTAGGCTTGCGATTTGTATAGGTAAATACTCGGTTGTTATTCATCCAAAAGGGTAAAATTTTATTCTGCTAAGTAGTTTATTGTATTTTTTGTGAGACCATACGCGCATCGTGACGTCGCATACGCAGCGTGCAAGCAATTTTAACTTTAGGAGTGTTAAAACGCCGCGGTCGATATTTCGTATCACGACGAATCAGGAACATGACGAATCCGGAAATCAATTTAAAAATACTTAAGAATAATCATCAGCCAGGCCAGTGCATTTATAACAACGTTGGTTGACGTCTCAAGTAGCGCCATTTCGATCAATGCGCCAAAACAGCCCGCAAATGGAAACAAACGAGCATCTGCGTTCTGCGTAAGAGTCGCGCCGATCTTCCCACGGCTGCCTCCGTAATCTGTGTTTACCTGAAAAGTTACGTATCATAATGCACTAATATAGAGCTGCTTATTTTACTTATGAGGATCTTATTTGTTAAAAACGAATATGGCGTCTTAAGAATCATTATAGGCCGATTGGTTAAATGAGTCCTCGCCCGCGGGGCACAGAGGCGCGAGGGGAGACGAGAATGGGGGTCGTGAGAGGTGCGGGCGGCAGGGGTTCGCCGCCCGTCGCCCGCGTCGCCCCCGTTCTCGCCTCCCCTCACGCCGCTCTGCCCCGCGGGCGAGGACTCATTTAAGACATTAAATTATTGTGTAGCTATTGAAAATTAAGGTGGCTTTAACACTGAAAGTGGCGCCCTCAGAGGTTTTTATTTAATAAGTGGTTAAAAGGATTTTAATAAAACTTTATGTAGAGTTTTTAGGGCCCATGGTCTAGTATTTTTGAAAGGTATCACTATATTCCCTCGTAGTCATTCGTAGAAGTAGATAGCAAATGTGTCAAAGACGGCCACTTTTGGCAGTTTTGCTATCTACTTCTAGCAGTGACTACGAGGGCGAATGATACCGTCTAATAATACTAGCCTATGGGACTTAAAAATTCCACGTAAAGTTTTTTTTAAACTGTGTAATTTTTATAACCAATTAATAAATAAATAAATAATGCTTGGACAATTTCACACAGCGCCACTAGCCCCAAACTAAGCAAAGCTTGTAATATGGGTGCTAGACAACTGATATACTACTTATATACTTTTAAATATATAATTATTATACATAGTAACACCCAGACCCGTCACAGAAATTAAAATTCATCATTTCAATTTCTGCCCAGCCGGGAATCGAACCCGGGACCTCTTGCGTGGTAGGCGGCATGTTGACCACTGCACCACTCAGGTCATTATTAATGGGGTTGGTAAACTTTATCAAAACTGTTGTGAATTATATATTTTCTGGTAGCTTTTGGCTTTGGAGTCAGAATAACAAATTGCGGAGTTATTTTAATTAAAATAAAAATTTAAATTTTTAATTTACAGCATAGTACAATAAATCACTATTACGGCTGTATGCGTAGGTTATGCCTTTGCTCCAAAGACTTTCTATGTTGTTGCTCAAAACAAAAAAAACAAAGGTATGATTGACTCTTTGTCACTGTCTGTCAAATCTGTCAATCAGTTTTTTAAATCAGTAAATGCAAAGGTACTTCGTGTTCAGCCGTATGTTTGATATTTTATCGCGATAATAATATAAAAAAATATATTTAGTTAACAAGGTAAAATAAAAAAATCATAATGTAACGAAGATACTACTTCCGTCCCCCCGTCAATAGATGGCGCTGCGCTACTGACCGCTTCTTTCTACATCGCGGTGTTAAGATTTTTGCACATTGCTTTATATACCTGCTGAACTCAACTCAATGTTTAAATTAAGCTAGTAGGGAGTGTAGGTAGGGAGTAGGGACTGAGGAATTCAGAAGCTGACGCTCCCGGCACTTCTGGCCCCTCGACTACTTCCTTCGGGTTCAATACTAGACACATGGGTTGTAACAGGGTAAATTGCCTACCTGTTACAACTGTTCCTGTTACACTAAAATAACAGTGCCAACAACCTGTTACAGAAAATAACAGCCATGTCGTAACAATTTACCTACATTGTTCCGCCTGTTCCGTGGAACAAGCGCTTGTTTTGACTAACTTATTGGCTACTTTATATGAAGAAAAGAGAAAAAGCTTGCTATTTTTAGCTTTTATGATCATAAACTTTACGTTAAACAAGACTAAGCTTTGTTACAAAGAAGTAAAATCTAATATTACAAAATCATTTCTCCAATACAGCAGTTACGGCGCACCCGCGTCATCTAGCGTTTTTATTCGGTGAACCAATATGTCACCCAATGAAGTTGCTTGCTTGCCTTCATTAAGCAGTTTACTTAAATTGCGATAGATGGCAGTAATTAAAACAAAAATAATTACCAATTTTTAAATAAAGTTAGAAAATATACATTATAGTTAAAAAACTGGTGCAACCGATTTTCAACCTTATTAGAAAGGGATGGTGCTATTAATCGCATACAGCGCCATCCCTTTCACTGCTAGACGATCAGGCATTTTTCCAAGAATTTTCATGTCAATCATTTACATTGCAATACTTCTTTTCTTTTCCCTAACAACTGGCAGCACTAGACATTCCATTTTCCTACACCCGCCCGCATGTCTTGCTTTGCCTATGTGATCGTACACACGCGAGCGTTTTTTTCGACGCGCGTTTTTTTTACCGCTCTTGATGTTCAATGCGAGAAGGTCGCTTGTGTGAACGAGCCTTAAGCGATCTAGCAAGCCCGGAGGCTAATTACGTAATTTTGTTGCAACTCTGACAGAAATCGCAGTTACATTGCTGCTTTAGTAAGAACCAATGTGACGTTACTTAAAGCGGCATTGTAACTGCACTTTTAATCGAGAATTGTTAGGAACAGACTTACGTAATCTAAGAGCTGAACTAGTAGTAAGCCCTTGCCACAAAGCAGGGCTTTGTGTGGGCCGATACTATAAATTAGAAAAAAATATTTTAATCTACAATATCGGCCCTTTAATAATCTCAAAAAATGAAATTATAATTTTCATAACACCCGATATCCCTGTTTCCCACCGTTTAACTTGACATTGGCAAATGGCAAAACAGTCAAACTCTGTTGCCACAAAAAAAAAGAAGGTCATAAACAAACACTCACACAGGAACAGTATAGCACGACCAATTTACAAAGTCGAATTTACTAAGGTTTTCAATGGACTAAAATGTATTTTTGATATGGTCGGTTTATATAACAGGTAAAAATAACAAGCTTTGTCTCTTTTCTTTCCATATGTTAGAGTGAGGTAGCGCTTGTTCCAAGTAACAGGCGGAACAATGCAAACAGGTTGTTACTCTGATAACAGGCATAACAGTTCGGTACAGGGTACAGTGGAGTATTTGGAACAGTGAAGACGGTAAGAACAGACTGTTTCGCCTGCTCCTTTGAGTAACTGTTATTTCATAGCGCTCGTAACAGGACGAAACAGTTACATTTAATTATCTGTTGTTTTTATCTGTTACGATAAATACGCCTCATGTCTATTCAATACCAACCAGCATCAGCGGACGCTCACGGCCCTGGACTGCTATGGTAGGGAAAATCGTGGGATCGGTCGATTATTGTAATCCGCTATCGGCAATAAAAGTAATATAGCGACAATCCTGCGTTTATTACTCGCTACTGCAGCGCCCTCCGACGACGTCCCGTTACAATAATATTATTTTCTATATTCTTCAAACTTGTGCTATCAAAAAAAAAAAAAAAACAATTCTCTTCGAAAAAGTTTACCAACCCCATTGAGTTGTTAGTTTGCAAAATAAGACCCTCTCTTAAATAAATTTTAATGTAAGCACTGGTTTTATTTACATTTATCTAAGTAGCATCTCTGTTTCATATTGTTGAAACCAAACGCATTACGGTTTCAACTATGAAACAGAAAATTAAAACAAAATTTTCAGGTTATATTTACAGGAAAATCTTTGGAGTTTAATCAAAGTTCTTTAATATTTTTTTCGGTGAATCTTATTTCTTTTGGGCCATTGATAATACCGACTCAGGAGATACTCGTAACATGCAAAATTTTTCAAACATTTTAAAACTTATGCTTGACTTGTTTTGTATGTTCAAGTGTACAGTTGACAATACATAAATACACTATTAATAATACTTCATGAGAACGTCAGCAATGTCACAAGAAACATTGAATTATAGTTTAGTTAATTTTACTCGTATACAATTTTCATAAATTCGTTTCATAAAATATCCATGCAATTTATTTTGATAATAATGATTTAGTATTGATCACGTAGGTACAGCTAACCAAAAATTATAATATCCCAGCCAGCTATTCATATTTTATTTTGACATGAATTTGTAAAAATATATTTTCAATACAGTTGCTCGAAAATGTGTGCTTTCGATAACAGTACAGCGTGCGGAAAGTTGATTTTACCGCACGCTGTGCGTTTTTATTTGCGTCTTTTTTTATTTCTATTACAATTTCAATAGATACCTATGTTTTCTCACAAATGGATTGAAAAACGTCTCATGGTACAGTCACGAGCAATAAAATGTACACTTTAGAACTATGTCACATTAAATCAATATATCTCAGTGTGATAATGTTATACCTAGGTTATTCAAAACGTAATGTGACAAAGTTCTATGGTGTGTAGATCTTATTGCTCGTGACTGTACACGGTTGTTAAGGCTGTCATAAACTACTATTCATTTTATTAATTATCGTATATAAACAAATTGTGGTGTTATCAACTTTATATAGATGTTGTAACCGCGTATTTACTGCGCCCGCGCTCAGTGGTGCGACTGGCTCGGACTGCGACGGTAGTGCGTTCGACTCCCAACATGTCCGCCACACTCGAAACTAGCTTGAAGTAAGTGAGAACGGGGAAAGTCGTGCACCTTTCTTTATTTATGCAGATATGGGTCGCGAGTGTGCGCTGTGTTTTATGTGTTTTGATAAGTTTTTCTGTCGTGTGTAATTTAAAAAAAAATATCTTAAATAATTGTTTAACTTCTTCAAACATGGTAAGTATGAAGTAACATAAATTTTCAAGGAAAAGCTAGCGAACTGCTTATTACTTTTTCAAAATTAAGAAATAAGTTAACAAGTTATGTAATAAACTATTTATCTTCTTCAACTATGGTAAGTAAGAAGTAACATTAATTTTCAAGGAAAATATGCCGAACTGTTATTATTCAAAATTAAGAAATAACTTTACATGTGTTGTAATAACTTCTTAAAGTCCAAGGTATTCCGCATATGATGTCGACAGTACAGTTTGTGTTTACGTAAAATTGAAATTGTGGTTTCGTTGGAAGCGTATTCGATATGCCACACAATAAGTAATAAACATGTGTTTTTGTTCAGGCTCTTATGGACTTCGGTTGATAAAAACTAAGTGGGCCATTTTTTATTTGCACCAAACAATGCGAACCGCGCCTTCATCATGATATTAATCCAAACTGGATTTTAATCCAGCATACCTAGTTCCTACGCTAGGTGACATTTCTTACTATACGCTTTCTCTTTTAGTAAACACTGCTATAATTTAGCTCAACCTCATTAATTTTGCTAATGCAATTGGTTTTACCTTGTTATTCTAAAAAGAATGTACCTACTTAATTCCACAACTAATGCAAGTTTTGCGTTGGAAAAATAGTTTAAAACGAAATAATAAAAAAATATGAAAATCTCTATAAATTTTAGTCCGTGATGTATGATATGATATGCCGGTTGTTCATAAATTCTATAAAAACTTTTTATTGCTTATTTTCACATTTTTTTTGTTTATCTCCAAAAGTTTTCCCGGGCATAGTATAATCGTTGTTATTTTTTTTATTATACCTATTTATATTTATTTATGGTGGAATTTATGGTGGTATTTATTATGGTGGACATCATCACAGTTCAAGTTCATTCAAATCCATTGAGCTGTTGTTGTGTAATACACAAAACATAACATAACATTGACATTTAATTATCTTGAACATTATATATAGGTATCAATACTATTGAAAAGAAAATAGGGACCACTATATGGTTTTTCATACAAAAGAGCTAATTTCTAAAAAATAATTTTATTTGAATTTAAGATACTTCGAAGGCTGTAATGGTAAACTTGTCAAATTTACTGTGTAATTTCTCCTATTAGTCGTATGTACAGTCACGAGCAATAAGATGTACACACCATAGAACTTTGTCACATTACGTAATGAATAACCTTGGTAATATAACATTATCACACTGAGATATATTGATTGAATATGACATAGTTCTTAAGTGTGTACATATTATTTCTCGTGGCTGTACAACCTCTGTCCCACTCCGCCCGTTTCCCCACTGACAACCAGAGTTGTACACCTGGTTGGTCAGTTAGGAATATGATTTCAATGTCAATCTTCACTCCGTCTTCTGGCAGATGTCATAATAATATGCCATATACCATAGCCTTCTTCATTTACAAGCCGTGAACATAAGTTTGGCAACGTGTATTACTGTCAGTTCGTGGTCATGTCGTCGGTCAGTCTCCATACTAAATGTATGGGAATATTACAATTTTAAAAGTTCAATATTTTTTTTCGTAGTGATTGTGTGGGATTGAAAATATGAAAATAATGTAGTTCTGTTATTGAAGTTCTTTTGATATTAAACAATAAGAAAAATATCAATTTTAATCAGGAAAAAATGGCTGTCAAAGATGTCATCTTTTTTGTTGATTTTCTTTAGCAGGGCGTTGATTAACACGCCCTCTAGCTATAAATGATATATCATTAGAAAGGTCTTTTAAAGACAAATATTTGCTATTAATATACTTTATATCAATTGTTAATACTTTTGGAGTTAAAGGTTATTAAAGTATAAAACTGGTTTATTGTCTATGGGAGTTGATCTACCCTACCTCTAGCATTGAATGGTATATCATTAGAAAGGTTTTTATAAGAAAAATATTTGCTGTAAACATACTTTTTATCAATAGTTAGTATTTTCGGAGTTTAAGGGCATTAATGTTATAAAATTTGGTTGATTTCAGAGCAATTTAACTCTCAAAATACTAATAGTTGACGTTTGCTGTCATACAATAAAATGTTTCAAATTTAAAGACCTTTCCAATGATGTAAGATTCATTGCTAGAGGAGGCCTAGATCAAAATGCTCATCGTACTAAAGGACCCCCGAAAAGGTCAAACAATTCGACTCAAACCTCATGTCCTAATAAATAAATAGTAATAATAAATATAAAATCTTAATTGAAATAATCTTACATCACAATTTACACCTAGTTTTAACGCAGATAATATAGGAAAAAGAAATAATCAATAATATAAAGAATATTATTAAACTATGTGCTTGACCACATGCAATGTTGCCGTTCTGCTCACTTCATGGCTTGTAAATTATAGAAGGCTATGCATATACCCATCACTAGGTAAAATGTCAAAACATTCCAAAGAGCTTAATGGGTTTATTGACACCTGCCACTGTAGCGAGGAATTCGACGCTGCTAATGGACTAAGAGCTAGCCCCGGAAATAGGTGGACAAATTACAGAGCGACGAAATCCCTCTAGTAAGTGTGCCATACTATCATTATTAACAGATCCGGGCACCTGGCACCTTCAGTGCCAAAAAAAAAAAACAAAAAAATTGTCTTTTATTTAGTGGTGGGAGTGGTTGAGCAACAAAGGGGCTGAAAAACCAATTGAAAGTATACAATTTACAGAGCTCTGGATTTGGTGTTGTATAATAGCAAGCCAATCATGTATCTAAATCGAATATAACATAGCCAGGAATTTTGACTGGTGGAAAAGTAGTGCCAGGCGGCATCAAAGGTGTGCGAAAAAGTAATAAAGTTTAAGATAAACTGTTACGTATCGACTGTCCGCTCAAAATAAGCAGTTTTGCAACGACAAACCGGTTTTTTTTCGTTAAAATAAAAATCTATAGGCAATATTTTTAAATAAATCCAACTGGCAATTTCAAGTGTGTGTTTAGTTTAGATTAATTTACTAAGAAAATGTAGATGCTATCGGTCAGGTTTGCCTGTAAAATGCAAATCTCTGTTTTAAATTAGAAGAGATATATTTGATATTTTTTTATCTGTTTTACGAATCTTGTTTCTGCAACTGACATTGAAGTCAGTGAAATAAATAATTAGGTTATCAAATATTTGCATATGTTTTGTAATTGATGAGAAAAATCGAGATCCTTGCCACCAAAATGTCTGATGCGTCCCCGTCATCTTAAGTTTGTGACTAAATAAGCTCTATCTAACTTATAATCAGAGGAGCTCGGTGGCGCAGTGGTTTAGCGCCTGGCCCTGCGATTGCGGAAGTTAAGCAACGTTCGCAAGGGTCGGTCATGGGATGGGTGACCAAAAATTTATTATCTCGAGCTCCTCCGTGCTTCGGAAGGCACGTTAAGCCGTTGGTCCCGGCTGCATTTGCAGTCGTTAACACCCACCAATCCGCATCGCGTGGTGGGTTATGGCCCATCCTCGTTACCACCCATAAGGAAGGCCTGTGCCCCAGCAGTGGGGACATTAAAAATGGCTGATGGAAAACTTATAATCTTAACTATAGTAAAGTTTGGATTTTGGATGTTGTCAGAGCAGTCAAATTAAATTATTCATTCCATGAATTCAGTCTAGAGCCGCTAAAGATATATAATAAAGAGATCATTTATAAAGAATGCTTTTGTTTAAAATCCTATTCTAGGAACATACAAAACATACTCTAGATAAGCAGTTTATTATTAATTTATCTAGCACAGTTCACCATTGTTCTATGGTATCTATGGTATTGCATAATCTTTATCTAAGTTATGCGGTGAGATGCGAGTTATTCCTTTGTTTAGTACATACCAAAGGTAAATAATGCATAATGCAATTGTTTAAAGCAGGGTAGGTACCTACTCACTTATAGGTACACGTAAATATTTATATTGTAATTGATACCAAGTGAGTACGGTCGCAGCAGGCTTGAGCCTACGTACTCACTTGATACAGTATCAGCCTACATTACATATTACATCTTTATGTGAGTATTTTTTTTTATGCCGAAGGAAAACGTCTTTATGCGCTTCCTCCCCGCAGGTGAACAGGGAGGGGTATGTGGGATTCGCCAGGAGGGGACCGCAACATTCACCGTTGCGGCTCCCTCCACGACTGTCTCCCGTAATCCCACCCAGCCAAATGGCTCGTTGGTATCTCGGAAGGAGGGAATACCCACTAAAAACCTCCGGCACTTGTCCTCTCGCCGCCGGTTGGCCCTGAGGGACCCTTGTAGGTTTCCACCACATTAGACCCGGCGGCCGGCCCGGTTATCGGGCCTCGGTTGGGAGATGGCCGAGCAAGTTTAGCCATCTCCCCAGACGGTTGAGACCGTGCAAGGCAGGCGATAGGTCACCCCCCACCACCCGCTTGGCCCCGTTTAAGGGGGAATGAGATTCGCGTAGCGACGCCTCCTTACTCCCGTCCGTCTGCGGCGGAGAAGAGCCGCATGTGCGTCCTCTTCGCGGACTCTCTCCGCTGTCTCCTTCTGGAGGATGACATCCTCACAGAAGGAGACTACCGCTTGCCATGATCTCTCACTGCTCAGCATCGCAATGATCAGGCTGGGCAGAGAGAGATCCTCTCTCACCACCCCCTTATGTGAGTATCCTGCTTTACAGGTTGAAATAGTTAAGTGTCGGTTGTTGATCATAAACAAAGTATCTGAGAACTGTAAAACACTTAACATTCAAAAATGTATTATGTACAGTACCCTTAGCACGAACAGCTATCGAGAAAAAACACGCGCCTATAAGTATATAGAGAGCGCTGTACTTTCCCATACAAAATGACTTTATTGAATGTTTTTTTATTTTATTTATTTATTGGTTCACCAACAACTTATACACTAATACATTTTTGTCGATAACAGTTCGTACTACGGGTACAGAACTGAAACTTAAGTTTACTTAAAAGCGGATTCGTCATTTAATAAGTAACTAATGAATTGTCAAATCTCAAATAACTCTAAACTATAAACAACTTGAAAATAACTAAAAATTAAACCTAAATTAATCACTGATGGTTTATATACTTATACCTATATATTTTAGTAGCAAAACTACCTAGGGGCAAATGTGTGTGTGTTGAACCTAACCATAATATTTTATTGGTTTACGGTAACGTTATTTATTGTAACATGGAATAAAAACGGTACCTAATTACGGAAAACAACATTAATTTTCAAATAACGTTTTAACACTGATCCTATTTTTTATTTAATCGCCATAGAACAAGGTGGTACAAGCTCTACTTTTTGGGACTAACTAATTGGTGTGATTGGTCCGAAATGTTTTAGACCAATGCCAGCCAAACCCAGGCACGCTGGCCACAAATTGGCCCGCCAACGCATTTGAAATTGCCCGCCAGCAGTCGGCCGGTTGGCCAGCGCGCTGTGGCACCACTTCCACTGGAAACCCAAAATTTGTGGCCCGGCGCCGCCACAGTCTAAAAAAATTGTTCACCTAGGAATTCTATTGGCAAGCCTTGTTTTAGACTCTTTTACCTAACAACAAAATTATGATCTTAAGTAGGTACGAGTAGGTAGGTAGGTAGGTATACAGATGTTAATGTTACGATTGCAATCGTTATATAAACGCAGTTAACCTAAACATCAGCTTATTTACATTGTATCAATTGAATTGTAATGGCTGCAGTGTAGTCAAAGTAACCTTGAATCTACATTAATTGCACTGACGATACACTTCACTTAGTATGTTAAGACGACGCATCGGACATTTTGGTGGCAGGGATCTCGATTTTTCCCATCATACAAAACAATATATGAAAGTGATATTTGATAACCATTATTTATTTCTTTGACTTCATTTTGTCAGTTGCGGTTCGTTAACTTTTTTAACAGAGAAAAATAATAAATAAAACCCGTTTTAAAACAGAGATTTGCATTTTACAGAAATAGCCTCTAAATTTTCTTAGTTGGATTTTCAGTTGGATTTTTTAAATCGTCTTCAGGTTGAATACTGTTGTTATTACAAAGTTGTTTTGAACTTGTAATAAAAAATAAAAAAATAAATGAAAAATTTAATGACCAAAGTAAATTCAAAAAACCGTTTATAAAGTTAAATGTAGTGGTTCGATTGAAATCGAAATCCTGTGTAACAACAATCGCTTTCTATCTGGTCGCGGTGCGCCTGCGCAGGCGACGCAGCGCGCTCGACGGAACACTTTCTCAGTGACCTTCATTTCATGGCCTGCTCATCATGTAGGCCAATCAAATGACTATACGTGCATTCAACTTGTTGCTCGCTTCTGATACAATACTTGAATGGAATTTTGAAGTTTTAATACACTTTTTAAGCGACTACGACGTAGTTAGTGCAAAAATGACACCATTTAAAAATGTTCGAAGGAAACTATTAACGTAAATCATGATGGTTACTTTTAATTTACGTCATTATAAACACAAAGAGACAATAGTCTCAATTCGTATGCAAATAAAAGTATTACCGTGTTTAAATGAAAGATTTTGTCTGACGTCCTCATTTAAATGTGTAATCTACACTGCCGTAAATTTTAATATTGAGGTTAATACAATGTAGAAATGCTACTAAGTATATATGTAACTTGTATTGGCAAGTGTCTTTCTTGTCTGCCAAAAATCAACTGTACAAAATATTAGATCTAGCTCCTTTGCATAAATTTAACTGTAAAATAAAAATCTTATCCTATTTGGAAAACTTAAATTATCAAGAAACGGAAGATCTTCTGGGTCACTTTTGTTAATTAAATAACACACACACACACACACACACACACACACACTCACAACACTATACTCTCACAACTTACACCCACTTTGTATGATTTAAATAGGTTCTTAAAATCTATAATCCTTAATAGTATTAATATTTAATATTTAACTTCTTTCACTGTTTCTATGTATAACGTAAATGCTTGTCCAATTGTTTATGTTTCTATTATACTGTTTGTTAACTGCACAATTGCTTCGTCAAGAGGGGAGGGAACTGGTGCTCTGAACCACAGGCCTTAGCTCGGGTGCCAGTCTCTCACAATCTTTAAACTTAATTAGATCTTAAATGTAATATTAAAAATGTAACACTTAAGATTGTTGGAGAAAACAATATAAACATTATATAAAACATTATAAATGCCAAATTGCTTTTTATTTTTAAGTAAGTACTTATATATTCCTTAACATTAGTGGAGGTTGCAAAAATATATGACATCAATATTAAATTATATCTTTGTACTCTAAAGAATTATTGTTTCTTTGAAAAAAAACACAAGGATTATGCAATAGCGGAAAAAATAATATTTAAACGGTGACGTCAGAGAAGACCTTGACAAAGAACGAAAGGACATTCTAGCATTGAACTCTACTCAGAAGAACCATACAAGAAAAAAAACTGTTTACTATTGAGATTTTATCGTGGGAAATAGGTAGGTACATAGAAAATATCTTCGAATTGAAATTATTATCCTTTTGATGCCGGTTCACAAAGTGCTTGCTGTCTATAAAATTACATTGAACAAGTTGTAAAAAACCGACGATTTGTTGGTATTACAAACTTACTTGAACCTGTTTTAGTGTAGGTAACTAAAAAGCTGATCAGATTTAATTATCAGGTGTGCGATAAAGGACCCGCTGCTCAAAGTTTATGTTAACCACAGAATAAAAATATTGTAAGTAGGTAGTATTTACTAACTTTAACTGCTTTTACTTTAAAGAACATATTTATGAATGTCACAGGCCTTCCTTAAGGGTGGCAAGGAGGATGGGCCATAACCCACCACGCGGGCCCAATGCGAATTGGTGGGTGTTAACAACTGCAAATGCAGCAGTAAAGAAACAAGTAAAGTAAAAAGTAATAGAGAAAAGTTTCAGAATTTTCGGCTGCGTGAAAAAAAATAAAAAATAAAGTCTTCGACTTCACAAGTGTACGAAAGGCTAACAGCCACAACCACAACACCTATTAAAAAATAGTTTTGACATTTTGTATTGAAACTTTTTTTTAAAACCATGTTGTGGTTGTGGCAGGTGGTGGAAAAGGTATAAACTCCATTCTGCTGTTACTTTCCTACATTTGTAAAGTCGAAGAGACTTTATTTTTTTTTAATTTTCCACGCAACCGAAAATTCTGAATAGTACATTATGAGACAAGTTAGCTTAGGTTGCTTATTGCACACAAGGCTGTGGGTTGCAGCCCGAGCCGCAGGCGAGGGCGTAACTCAGACGAGTGTGCAATAAGCAAGAGCTCACGAGTTTCATACGACGTTTTTCAACACATTTGCGAGGAAAAAACAAAGTAATTTATCACACAGCAACAAATATGGCAAAAACAAAATATGATAATTATGGGAAAAGGCGCGCATGTTTCTTTTTGTTTTTTTTTCACACGCCTAACGCAAGAATATTTTACGAACAAAGGGGTGAGGAGCATACAGCCTACTACTAATACATCAAAATTATAATTTTAAGTGACAAAATGCAAATATTTTAATATTTTATAACAAAATATTGTGAATTATGAATAATTTGATAATAATTATATATTTATTTGACGTAATTAAGGACTTACACATTTATTTATTCCAAAAATGTATATGAATTTTCAGCAGCATAAAACCTCTTTGTTGTCAAAAAAAAATAACTGTATTACCCGGCTAAATTGGGAATGCTCTGTTTACTCGCATAGAACTTGCAGTAAGGTACTAATTTAACTTTGTAGGGTTAATTCTATTACGAACTAGTGTTTTATATATTTTTGCACGCGTTTGTTATAGCTCGGTTTATGGCCCTAAAAGCGATGTATTAGGGCTCACATTACGAGCAAGTGTGTTGAAAACTTTTTTCTATTACTAAGGGAGCTTATTAAAAAAATATTCAGCCTATTTGATTAAGTCCCGAGCCGTAAATAAACATAAATCGTATCCTACTAGTTTTATGAATTTATCTAAATATGACCTCTTCCGTTGGACCTTTTCATTATCAGTGCTAGTGCTAATTAGCTAACAGCCGTTTAATGCCAAAACAAACATGAAACTATTTCCAGTAGCGTTATCTATATACGCAAACAATAACACATTATATCTGACAAACAAGATCTGTGTTTTGCCAATTTCATGAGAATACTGATTAACAAAAGGCTGCCTTTTCTTTATGCCTAAAAAATCCTATTCTGTATTTCAGTCTATAGACGTGAAGTGTGATTCCACCTTCTATAATCAAACTTAATTTGATAAGTTTCTTCAGCTAAGATAGGAGATAGGTGGTAGTAGGGTAAATTAACTGTCAATTTTGAAATCAATATAACTTTATTTCATTACAATTTCAATCACACGCTGATAAAGTCTTTTTAATTCCGTAATGATGGAATAACAAAAACCTGAAATAATAAACTGTGGCACTAGTATAATCAATGATAAGCATACAATTGCCTAATTTGTGTAATTATTTTGTTGGTTTATTCTTTGTTAGCATTGTAAAAAAAATTGTGGATGTGTGTGTGATGTAATTTTTTTGTGTAAGTACTTAACTTAATAAGAACAAAACTACAAGAATTCTTAAAAATGTATTATCTTTATTGTGGAGTAAAAAAATACATAATAGTACAACATATTTCTAAATCCTATAAGAATGTTGTTTCTCGTGACATGCTTGCGGCAATAGAAGTAGCTACTTAGCTACTACACTAGTGCGAACAATGATATCTATACCAGTCACTGTGCACCAATTCATTCATTCATACTTACTACTGCTCAAGTAAAGTCACCAGTTAAGGAAATAATGGGAATTTTATGTTACCGAGAACCCATTTCCCACCTAAGAAAACTAGAGAATAGTAATTTTTTCGTGCTATAAAACACAATATATCTAAATATATTTTGTGTGAAGTGTAAATTGTTTTGAAAGACAAGTACGGGAAACTGAAAAAAAACTTAAGTAAATACAGAAAGCATTTTGAATTCCACACAACGTGGGTATCGATAGTATGTCTTGTTATCTCTGACGTTGTAACATAATCATATTTAATTGTACTGTACCTACTACAAAGCTTGTTCTTAGTAATTTGTAATATCAAATTTAATTTCTTGGTACTATGGGCAACAGCGTCGCTTAACCAGTTCAATCAAATCAATCAAAATCAAATCAATCAAAAAAATCATTTATTCAGTCTAGGCTGTTACAAGCACTTGTGAATGTCAAAGAAGCTACGCCATCGGTTCGCAAAACCCTGAGCGGGAGACCTTGTAACGAGAAGAACCGGCAAGAAACTCGTCAAGGGCTGCTTTTTTCTCCCTGTATATTTCATACAGAGTCGTCAACATTGAAAAATGAGCTCCACATTTAAAGTGAGGTCCTTTTCCATCACAATAATTAACAAAAGTTTGCACACAATGGGTAGGTAGGTTGAAATTAAATACCTACTACATATCGGATAGGTAATTGTGAGAGTAAATAACTTTCAACTAGTTGAGAAATCAGTAATCACTATGTCTGCTACTCGAAAGTGCACCTAAGTAGGCAAAATTTACCAAAAAACACTTGATACAAGACATAATTCAATATGCGTTAAGATAGGTACTCAGAAGCAGACCCATTCCCACTGGCAGCACCCGTTCACGAGCATGACGCGTGGACCAGCCATCGCTTCGCTCAACCATATTTGAGGGAACGTAACGACCCGCCCCACACGACACCACCGCAGAAATGATTAAAGAGAGCATGACATACTTAGGCTACCCATCCTAAGGCACTGAAATGAAAACTAATATCCAAAAGCTTTTCATAGGCCTTTACTTACAAAAACTACTGACTATAGAAAGCAAAATGATTGCAATAAAAAAAAGAGAAATCAATGCAAGGTTTACTTGCCTATTAGTTTTATGTTTTGAGTAAGAAGTGCCATACATAATAATATTGATAACATCAAACAGAAAAAAAAATATACGACGCCCTTAGTACGAGCAGACAGAAGCAGACCCGTTCCCACTGGCAGCACCCGTTCACGAGCATGACGCATGGACCAGCCATCGCTTCGCTCAACCATATTTGAGGGAACGTAACGACCCGCCCCACACGACACCACCGCAAAAATGTTTAAAGTGAGCATGACATACTAAAGCTATAAAATTCGTGTGCGCGCGCGCGTATCGCTTAGCACGAACTAAACGTATGTTGTGATGGCGCGGCGCGCGTCCAAGCGATTTTATTTTTTATTTTATTTATTTGGTTTACCAGCAATTGTTACATTATTACATTAATGAGTATTATACATCGCAGTTATTAACTAAATGCACAATTAATTTAAGGCAAACACCGCATGCAAAGTTGATTGCTACCAGTAACATCTAAAACTTAAAACTAAAAAGTAATATACCTACTTATTTTAAAAGTTTATATAAAACAAAGATAAGTATAATGACAAATTTAATTACACTATACAAGGACTATGGTTTCCAACACAGTCCTACGAAATGTGTTAAGACTTACAGAATGAATATCTGTGGACTTTCCAAAACAGTTCAGAAGTCTGCTTGCTCTGGGAACAAATGAGCTTGAGCCCAACACCGTGGTGCGAGAAGGTGGAACTAAGGGTTGAATTTTATACCTACTAGGTGTCTTACGAGGTACATTGAATCTAAACTTATTAAGCAAACTTGGGCAGTCTAATTTATTATTAAATAGTTTATACAAAAAAGTGAGATCAAGTATTATGCGACGGTTTTCCAGAGAAGTATATTTAAAATGTTTTAGTCTATTTTTGTATGAAAACCCTTTCCTACACTCGTTAGATGAGTAAGCCAAATGCCATAAATATCTTTTCTGAATACGTTCCAACCTAAGAGAGTGACACGCATAGTGTGGTCTCCACACAACACTACAGTATTCCAGAATGCTCAGGACTAGAGAATTGTACAGCAGCCTCTTTGTTTGCAACCTGCGGAATCCCTTGCCAATTCTAATAATAAATCCAAGCATGTTAGAAGCTCTTTTTATGACACTTTCTAATTGAGCACCAAATGTTAATTTTTTATCGATAATCACACCGAGGTCGTTCATATGGTCAGCCTCTTGAATTTTTGTACCATTAATATAATAATTAGATTTAATATTATTGTGCTTTCTGGTGAATTTAACGTAAAAACATTTGTCTACATTTAATTGCATTCTATTTGAGTCACACCAATGATTCACACAATTCAGATCTTCCTGAAGCAGTAAAGGGTCCTGTTCCGTCTTGATTATTTTCACTAACTTCAAATCATCAGCATATAAATATGGAATAGAATGCGAAATATTACTAACAATATCATTAATAAAAATATTAAATAAAATAGGGCCTAAGTTAGAACCTTGAGGTACTCCCGAATCAATTTCATATTCTCCCGAATCAAATCCATTTATAACAACAAAAAATTTACGATTATTTAAATATGACTTAAACCATTTTAACAAAGTTCCATGAATACCAAAAACTGACAGTTTCTTTATTAATATTTCGTGAGGCACCCTATCAAAAGCCTTACGAAGATCTGTATAAATTACATCTATTTCCTGTTGAGCATCAATGGCCTCTTTAAGATTCTCAACAAAAGAAACCAAGTTTGTGGCCGTTGAGCGGGATTTTACAAAGCCATGTTGATGGTCCGTGATAAGCGGCTTGACATGCTCAGAAATATATGGACAAATCAAAATTTCGAATACCTTAGGCATCGTTGAAAGAACAGAAATCGGCCTGTAATTAGTAACCAAGTCGCTATCGCCCGACTTAAGAACTGGAACCACCTTGGCAATCTTCCACTCGTCAGGAAATATCCCACTAACTAGAGAAGCGTTGAATATGAGGTAAAGTGGTACAGCAATATTCGAGGCACAATTTTTCAAAAATATGGGTGGAATACCATCTGGTCCAGCGCCTTTATCTGTATTCAAGGACTTCAAGGCATCAAAAACCGCTTCCAAGTCAATATGGAGGCCACTAAAAGACAAAGTACCACTATCACGACAAATGGGATATGATGGGGATTGTTGCAATGTATTATCGGTATAAACTTCCGCAAAGTGGCTCGCAAAAAGGCTACAAATACTAGGTCCGTCAGTAGCTGTTATCACTCCATCCGTCATAGAGGTAGGATATGAGCTACGT
This sequence comes from Agriphila straminella, assembly GCA_950108535.1. NCBI lineage: Eukaryota > Metazoa > Arthropoda > Insecta > Lepidoptera > Crambidae > Agriphila > Agriphila straminella. Next base: position 711,069 of record OX467321.1, on the reverse strand, counting down.
ACTTTCCGCTTACTATTGGCAAAAGACCAGAAGGCTTTAGTATTTCTAGATATCCTATCCTCTAAATCATTCATGTACGCGTTATAACAAAAAGTAGCAAGTTTCTCACATCTCTTAGATAGGATATCCAACTCGATCTTATCCAAAGGGTTACCGTATTTTTTGTATCTAGTTAGAATGTTTTCCTTTTCACGAAGTCTATTGATTAAACATTTACTAAACCAGGGTGGAAATTTTCTATAGTTGAACACTTTTTTCTGGGGTACAAATTTCGATATTACGTCTCTAATCAAGTTGTAGAAATGCGCAACTATCTGGTTAATGTCATTAAACTCAGAAAATAGTGCCTCCCAGTCGATTTTAGAAAGATAGTCATTGATGGCACTGTAATCAGCTCTATAATAATTAAGTTTAGTGAAATTAGTATTATATTGTAATTGACTAACATTATCTAAATATATGTCCACAATTAGAGGTGGGTGATATCGGTCGATTTTACTTAGCACATCCAATGATTCATGCACCCTGCAATTAACCAAGTCGGTAAATAAAAGGTCTAATGTTTTGCTTTGATAATTTGTGACTGTATTACATTGTTTTAAATTGTTAAGAGAGGCGAAGTCAATTAACTTTTGACCAAGCACAGGTGCTTGGTAATTTACATCGGCATTCAGAAGTTTCCAATCAATATTACGCAAATTAAAATCACCTATAATACAAACATGTCCATCAAACCTTTCCAAAATCGAACTGCAATGGTTAACAAAATTATTCAGTAAGCCATGGTTTACTGGTGAGGGAAGGTATATAGCACACAAGGCGATTTGTTTGATTATGCCACCACTTGCTATATTTACAAGTACCCACAAATCTTCACAGGAACTGTTCCAGCATGCTATTTCCTTAGCTTGGATCTTTTTTGATACTGCAATTAGTACACCTCCCCCCACCTCATCAGTAGAAAGACAAGTCGACTTTCTGTCTCTTCTAAAGACAACATACCTATCGTCAAACAATTCAGTACTCAATACTTTGCTACTAAGCCACGTCTCTGTTAATACAACGATGTCAAAATTACAAATTGATAAGTTCTTAAAAAACACATTAGTTTTAGTTCGAAGCCCACGGGTGTTTTGATAGTATAATTTTAAAGTGAATTTTATAACAATAATTACAGTTGCATGCATAAAATACAAAAGAAGAAAAAAAAAACGCAATGTTGCGTTTTGAAATTTTAAACTATTTTAAATTAGCTAAAGTATGTAAATCTTTGACAAAAATGTAGCCCGTCTCCTCATTCTTCCTTAAATAGATTTTTCCTCCTCTGACCCAAACGTATTTGAAACCCTTCTCAATTTTAACCTTAGGAGTAAGTAGTTAAGTGACGCTATTGTCCATGGTACAATTCATTACTTCTCTTCTAAGATATGACAACATACCGTGGCACTGGTGACACAACATAGCTTATACAGTAGACTGAAATTGCACTATGAGATCCCGGACACACGTGTTTGAGGATATACATCTCTGTAATTACGACCGAAGTAATTGAAAGAATGACAATATGAAGTAACACACAACTTTGACTTAATAGCCGGGTGACTGGGTGTAGAATTATTACCACGACGTATGATGTGAAGTAAAATTAGCCCTTTTGAATTCACACAATACTAACTATAGTCACCATGACAAACCTTCATTTCATCCTATTTCATTTCATTTATGATAGAATAGATTACTTGGATTCTTTCACATTTGAATCACATTTGAGATCGATCATATTGTTAGTTAGATAAAATAATTTAGTATTTGGTAAACGAAAAATTATAAATAATAAATAAAATATATTTATTGACACAATGTTAACAAAAAGAGTCAGTTGATAAGCTTCAGACTCATAAAGTTACACTAACATTTAGTGAGGTCATTTCAAAGAATATTTGCAATTCGATCCCTACACTAGGCGTAGCCTGTCCTGTAGGTAATCATTTTACATACACGTTAAAAAGACGAATGTAGTAATAAAATATTTAATCATTACCGAATACAGAAAACAACAAAATCTTCATTAAATTATTACACACTGTTAAGACATAGTTGACGGGTTGAACAAACATGTCCTAACACACAATCTTGCCCATTTTAGATTTTTTAATTACTTAATACCTACCGTTAAAACTAGAAACGAGAGATTCTTCGAGATTCGTGAGTGACTGTCGTGACTTTGTCCCCTAGGGCTAGGCCCTAGGCCCATCGAAATGTATTATTACGTACATTTCAACGCCAAGCCTACAGCTAATACGGTACGGTAAATACGTGGCCTTAACAATTCTCGTTTGAAATCGATTGAAACAGTTTGAAATCTTTTGAAATTAATGTCAGGACCCCGAATCTATAGTTAGAAAAATGTGGTTTCAGTTAAATGTCCTGGGATTTTGATATGTTATAGATTTCGGTGCCCTGAGTAAAAGTCTCTATGGGTGCTACAACTGTTTCCGAATCTTATGAGGAGGGTACATCATCAGACGAAACTCTGAAAGGGACTCGGAAACAGTGGTAGCACCCATAGAGACTTTACTCAGGGCACCGAAATCTATAACATATTAAAATTCCAGAACATTTAACTGAAACCACATTTTTCCAACTACAGGTTCGGGGTCCATTTACTGTTTCAGTTGATAACAGAGGGCTATAATAGCACTTTGCTAGTAAATAAAACTGTCAAATTTCATTAATTTCAAAGATTTCAAACGAGAATTGTTACGTATAGCAAAATAGCAACAGAATTATGTAATCCGTTACTATTTGTGCTTCACAATGATCGCATCAACTAATTGAGGGTCATCTTCCTTCACTAATTGTCTGGCATCGTATCGCATTGTCTTATGTGCGTGCGTATTGAGAGTCCAACTACTTATGATGCTATTCTCTAAACTGAGTTAGAGCATCCAGATAAAGTTAGAGCGTCAAATTCGTTGCTGTGGCGTCATTCTTTATTATGGTCATTACTACCCGTTATCAGTTAAACTCATTGGAATGTATGACATTTTGTAGAGCCATAGGTATATAAAAGCAAAGGCAGCAATATCCTATTTATCAATAAAATCAACTTTGAATACAGTCTGCTAATGTGAAATCAGCCAGTTCTCCAGTGATGAGGATTCCGGGCGTAGTGCACTTCCACCTTCGGCCATATCGTATTTTAACATCAGGTGAGCTGAACGCCAAGCACTACCCCGTTGTGCATAAACCAAACCAATCAGCTTCATTGTTTAAAAACATACTCAATAAAAACATTAAAGGCGAAAACATTCAATAAACAACGTATAATTAATATTTCCGTCGTAATAAGTTAATACATGATTAAATCAAAAGAAACAATGAAAAGAATAAACGATTCGTTTATTTATGTTTACATTGACTTTAATCGATTGCAAATACGTGCAAGTTCGACAGAATTTTTGATTTCTGATTACTTGTTTGAATTATTGGTTATTATCAATTTCCACATAACACGCTATATCAATTAGATTGACGTAACCGTGAAATCATAGGTATATGGCGATTAGTTTTTAACAGCATAAGAAACAGGTAAATTTTTGCTAATAGATCACGAATTACTATTTTTGGATAAAAATATACTAGAGTTATAATTGTATTGTGTGAGTTATGTATGATATGAGTTTATTAGCGATCAATCAATTATTATTCAGCAGCCTTACTTTTTAATCCAATAATAATTCCAATCAATTTAATGTCAACTTTAATACAAATTCTCTTGAATTCGAGAGTGTTTTTATTAGATTGGTTTGGATGATATTAATATTACGTTACGTTCCCTCAAATATTATTGAACGAAGCGATGGATGGTTCATGCGTCATGCTCGTGAACGGGTGCTGCCAGTGGGAAATGGATCTGCTTTTGGCTACCTATCTTAACGCATACTGAATTATATGAATTGCATTTTTTGTAACAGCCTAGCTAGGCCGAATAAATGACTAGACTTAGCTTGAACCCTGTTAATTGATCAGCCGTGAAATGTGGCCTTGGTTTTAACACCTTAGAGTATTATTTATCTGTGACTTTGTGAAAATTCCAACAACGACCTGTGACTTATGATACTTGCGAGACATTTCCATTCCTAGCTTCTCTGTGCATAAAATATCCTGTACCGTACGGGTAATACACTAATACCTATATAGTAATTGTAAGTCTAGGAACATAGTTTCAAGGTTAGGTAACAACAATACAAGAGCACAAGTTACAGAGGCTTTTATGTATAACTTGTTTCCTAACGTCACGTTAGCGTCATACATTTTAGTAATTTTTTGCTTTACAATATTTTTTTACAATAAAGATGTTAGATGCAGAAAGAGAAATGACTACTTATAAGTTGTTTTATTAAAAGTTCATTTATTTCCAAAAGTTATTCGGATCAAATTATCTTTTTATTCAACTTTATTTTTTTACCCACATATTCAATTTGTAAATAAATAAATAAACTTTCTATAAGCTAGTTGTAGAAATTGTTTTCTTTAAACGTCCCGTTGGTATCGATTATTTTAGTTTCTCAGCGGATACCACCTAGCTCGACAGGTTATGGCGATTACCAAGAAAACCTCAATGCACCTACGTTACATAACACGACACCGCAATACACACAACTACACCTCGGGCAATCGCGCTAATTTTCAACGATAAAACCACAACGATTACAGAAAAATACTTGCTTTAGTTTTATTAAACGCTATGCCTGGGGAGCCTAGGATGCCAATAGTCGATAATTTAAGTGAGAACCAAAAATATTTAAGGGGAATATATCCTAAATGGTTTTGGTTTTATCGTTCACAATTAGGGCGATTGGGCCCCTGTTCTGCTTTACGTAGGTACTTAAGACATCACAGCTAAAATCTGTTATTGAGAGTACAACAGTTAACATCACATCTAGGTATACAACGCACGTTAGTAGGTACTATTATGCAGTGCCTTTGGTCTCGAACTAGCGATAATGTAAAGGCGTGAAAAATTTTATCGACAAAAACACCCACATCCCCACTCCTGTTGGAATGGCCGCCATTTTAAATTTGACTTTTTATTTAAGATGACCCTGCCGAAAAATATTAACTGTTATTATTTAAAATTTTATCATCTATGGTTATGTACCTACCTGAAAGTTTAAGTACTTAATAATTAAATTAAGATTTATCTTGAACGATTTTATAGATATTCCGATATATATATATTTATATTACCTAAGTATATACAATTTAAGTTTTCTCATAATAATATTATATCAGAAGGACTTTCATGGTTTAGGTAAGCCTTGTGCCCTTCATTTGAAACCGTAAAAAAGGTTAAAAACAAATTGTTTTTTGCAACCGTAACACGTAGGTACGCGTGGATGTTAAAGTCAAAGTCGATTGAGAAGACATTAATAACTACATAAGTAGTAACTAAACAAATACATATAATTTAAACAGCTGAAACTGCAGTGACGGTTGTGTGGCAATCGAAAGCCTACAAAGTGATGTTCATGTAAAATAATTAATAAATGAATAGGTACAGACAACAAGCAACGGTATTTTCTTTAACGGTCTGACTTTATAGAAAAAAAAAATGACTTTCAAATAAAGTGCTTTATCAATATCAGCCATTATCTTTACTCTGAAAAATATATAAAATAAATATAATAAATATTTGAAAAAAACCTCCGTTTTGCGAGTCTTTTCCGTCAGAACAAGACAAAGCTAGACAAAATTGTAGTACAATACTATTATGTATTCTGTGGTACAGTGTCGATGAAGATCTACAATAACATTCACAAAAACATAAGGGAACTGCCTATCAAATTCAAACGTCATGCATGGTTTTTAGTAGATAGTTATTCACATATTTTATTTGTAATACTTTTAATTGACATTTTTATTATTATTATTAAGATTACATTTGTTGAATGAATAACTATGGAACTTTGTATTCTGAAATAAAGCATTATTATTATTATTAAAATTATTTAAATGATACTAAATAATATACTAGAAATACGACTCGCACCAGATCAATACTCAGACGGGAATCGAACCCGCGACCTTTGGATATCCGGTCCAATGCTCTGACCGCTGAGCTACCGAGTCACTAGTGACATCGCCGAATTTCTTCTAGTATATCCTACTCTTACGCTGCAAGCCAGCGTTATTTCACCAATGTGAGGAATTACCTCGACATTCAATTGAAATATCTTTCCAGATATTTGGCAATCGATTAAGATGAAATAGCTATATAATTTTTAAATTTGAGATTTTTGCATTCACAATGCTATTTTTATACAATACTAAATAATATACTAGAAAAAATACGACTCGCACCAGATCAATACTCAGACGGGAATCGAACCCGCGACCTTTGGATATCCGGTCCAATGCTCTGACCGCTGAGCTACCGAGTCACTAGTGACATCGCCGAATTTCTTCTAGTATATCCTACTCTTACGCTGCAAGCCAGCGTTATTTCACCAATGTGAGGAATTACCTCGACATTCAATTGAAATATCTTTCCAGATATTTGGATAGTAGTATTGAAGAGTAGGATATACTAGAAGAAATTCGGCGATGTCACTAGTGACTCGGTAGCTCAGCGGTCAGAGCATTGGACCGGATATCCAAAGGTCGCGGGTTCGATTCCCGTCTGAGTATTGATCTGGTGCGAGTCGTATTTTTTCTAGTATATTATTTAGTATTGTATAAAAATAGCATTGTGAATGCAAAAATCTCAAATTTAAAAATTATATAGCTATTTCATCTTAATCGATTGCCAAATATCTGGAAAGATATTTCAATTGAATGTCGAGGTAATTCCTCACATTGGTGAAATAACGCTGGCTTGCAGCGTAAGAGTAGGATATACTAGAAGAAATTCGGCGATGTCACTAGTGACTCGGTAGCTCAGCGGTCAGAGCATTGGACCGGATATCCAAAGGTCGCGGGTTCGATTCCCGTCTGAGTATTGATCTGGTGCGAGTCGTATTTTTTCTAGTATATTATTTAGTATTGTATAAAAATAGCATTGTGAATGCAAAAATCTCAAATTTAAAAATTATATAGCTATTTCATCTTAATCGATTGCCAAATATCTGGAAAGATATTTCAATTGAATGTCGAGGTAATTCCTCACATTGGTGAAATAACGCTGGCTTGCAGCGTAAGAGTAGGATATACTAGAAGAAATTCGGCGATGTCACTAGTGACTCGGTAGCTCAGCGGTCAGAGCATTGGACCGGATATCCAAAGGTCGCGGGTTCGATTCCCGTCTGAGTATTGATCTGGTGCGAGTCGTATTTTTTCTAGTATATTATTTAGTATTGTATAAAAATAGCATTGTGAATGCAAAAATCTCAAATTTAAAAATTATTTAAATGACATAGATATTTGATTGATTTTTTTTCATACGAGATCATTAATTTACATTATTGGAATTGTATTTTTTATTATAATTATGATTTTTATTTGCATGTCGGGAATCCGGCGAGATATGTGTACCTGTTTAAATCTTTTGTCACCTTTAAAAACCATGTTTCATGAAAGTGAAAGTGAAAGTGAAATAAGCTTTATTCAAATAAACTTAATTATTAAGTACTTTTGAATCGTCTATATTTTATCGTATCGTCATGCAATAAATATCTTTATCTTTAAATATTGATGGTTCTGTTGCACCCGCACCGCACCACAGTTTAGCGGCGTAGAACGTTGTATATGTAAACAATACGGCACGGTTTGAGTTGAGAGCGGTGCTGGACACCGTAACGTCAAATTGTTTACATAGACAACGTTCTACGCCATTAAATTACGACCGTAATATGACGGCGCCGTCATCCTAGGAAACCCTAGCCTTAGGTAGGTAGCACTGACCTGAAGATTTTTTTTATTCATCGATTTAATTGATGTGTTGTAGGTATCCAAATATTCTCTAATACTACATTCTGGTGATTTATGTCTGTATTATCTTGTGTATAAAAACAAAACGTGGGTATCAAGGTGTAACACAGCTGGCATTGCTCCACATATCAACAAATGGCGACATCAAGTATTTACAACAATTTCTTCACACATTTCCATCATTGCTCGATGCAGTGTGTCGTCATAATAGTCCTATGTTTGTAAAAATTGAGCAACTTTAGATAAAGCCGCATATAATTTAATAAATAGATACCTAATTATACAGGGTTATTTGTAAAACACCAACAACCTCGCAGGAGTAGATTACTAACATCATAAGTACGAACGTTTGTTCTACGACTTTTCCGAAAAAAGACAAGAAAACGACGTTCCATACAAATATGAACAGCTAATCGAGTTTTGTATAAAACGTTCTTTTTTCTTTTTCGGAAAGTCCTGGAACAAACGTTGTTGTTTATGATTAGTAATCCACCTCGTACGAGGTTGTTGACGTTTTAAATAACCCTGTATAATTAGGCTCGCAGAAAGTGATCATGTCACTGCGTCTTTTATTATTTCCTTGTACGCACAAAACTATCTCTTTATTTAATTACCGACAACTACGAGATAAGGGCTCTACAATGTTTATTCAGTGTTTTATCTTTATCATTTAAGCACACAAGAAAGGAATCGTTTAATTTATTTTAAGTACCTATCGTATCCTTTATAAAAGTTTTATCAAAGGGAACTTGGCAAGGGTCATGTTATAAGTATAATTTAAATAAGTTAGTCGGTGGGTATTTTATGCCAAAATAGTTTATTTTTAAATAGAAAGAGGATACTTTATTAATAAGAAGTAAACCTAAACAATCATTACTCGGGAACAAAATGATTTTAGTATAATCACCATTAATATTGCCCTATGCACCGGAACTCATGATAAGAGTGCAATGCAACGACGATTTCGTTTTATCTCAAATAACACATTTGTTTACCAGAATACTCCAACATTACTGTACCTACTCTGATTGTAAAATAATCACCACAACTCCTCCTCCCCTCATGACTGAGGGTCGTGATTCGTGATTCCCCCGATGGAAAGTTAATTTTTCTTTGATGATGCCCCTCCATCGCTGTCTGTCCTTATCGTCATGGAGTGCATCGTGTACCTTGGTGTTCAGCGTTGAGCTGATTTGGTCAGACCACCTAGTTGGACCTCGACCTCTTGGCCGTTTGCCATCAACCTTGCCTGTGACCATCAGTTCTATTCTAATGTAAACCATCAGCCATATTTAATGTCCCCACTGCTGGAGCACAGGCACAGGCCTTCCTTATGGGTGGATAAGGAGGACGGGCCATAATAACCCACCACGTGGTCACAATACGGATTGGTGGGTGTTAACGACTGCAAATGCAGCCGGGACCGACGGCTTAACGTGCCTTCCGAAGCACGGAGGAGCTCGAGATAATAATTTTTTGGTCACCCATCCCATGACTTCCGCAAGGGTCCTTGCGGAAATCTTGCGGCCAGACGCTATATCACTGCGCCACCGAGCTCTATGTTTAGATAGAGTACTTAATTATTTTGGCCCCACTGCTGGGCAAAGATAGATGATCAAGATAGACCATAAACCATAGTTAGTTCTTTGCAGGGGTTTGATGCTGATTAGTACAGGTACAGTACAGGATGTTGACTTTTATTACAAAAATGATAGGTTGATAAACGTCTAGGTATATTCTGGTTTCGGCTGAAAATCTACTACTAATTGTAATAATCATTGTTATGATAAATTTAGGTCATTATTTGTAATTTATTTTATTTTATTTTATTTATTGAAAGGCACAACTGGTTTACTGGTTTGCTGGTTTTTTTTAATTTACTGGTTTTGTACACTGTTTTATGTGTGTAGTTGTTGTATCACATGTTATCACATACCTATATTGAACTCGACTGCACCTAGAATATAATTTATGAATTCATAGAGCACATAAAAAAGTAATGAATCCTAAATGAAGTTGAAGAAAATATTTACTAATGTTATTTTCTTTTGTTTCCAGAGAGAGAATAAAGAATTCAATAGAAATCCCGATTTTAACAAGATGCTGTTTCTGTTTCCCCCTTCGGAAGGGGCTCATAGCACTCGCTTACATCAACTTGGTAAGTAAACCCTCCTTATATAATATTTAAATGATAAAAAAAACTTTGTAAGTATGGTTCTTTTTATTATTTTTACTAGCGGCCGCCCACGGCGTTGTCTGCGTGTAAAGATCTTTTTTTTTTGGTATCTCTAGGAAACAATACTTTTTTCTTTTTGAAGCGCTCATGGCGGAACTTGACAGACTGATCGTACTCGATCGCATTTGTTAAGCAATGCTCGGTCCGGCCAGGTGTCAGATGGGTGACCGGAGGGCACGTTAAACCGTCGGACCCAGCTGTTATCATCTGATAACAGTCTTTAAGCCATGTTAGAGGCCTTACAGGTGGCTTGTAGAGGTGGCCACTATTCCTCATTCGATAAGAAGAAGAAGAATACTTTTTTCGGGATGAAAGGTACCCTAATGTCCTTCTCTGTACCCCTGAAAAGTGTATGCAAAATTAAACCATGATCGGTTCGTTCACGCTCATGTTTACGGGCTTTGTTTGACACTTTCACGTTGTCAGGGGTGTAGGAAACTAGGAAAGATACTTACTCACTGTTCCTAAAAGCACAGAACATAATAATTTAAAAAAATAACTGTCACTCTATGTGAATAAACATTATTAAATAAAGACATCTTCTCATTCCAGGTCCTGACGCTAGTAGTGACGGGTTTCCTGTCGCTGTACGTGTCGCTCGTGAAGGACTCCGAGGTGCCCGAGCTGGCGGCAGAGTACCCGCGCCTCATCGTCGACACCACCGCCCTCTGCATAGAGATCTGCATGTCGATCGTGTTCATTGTGGCATTGCATAAGGTAATACAGTCTCCTGTTTTATGCTACGATGTCTGACGTCAACGTCAACATTATACCGACGTTAGCGTGACGGGTTTCGATCAAGCAATGCTTAACAAGCCTGTCTGCTTGTTCTACAGACGATCAAAAAGGCTTGACAAGCAGAAATAGTCACGTCTCACGTTGACGAACTACCTACTTTTATCAGAATTATCTTTAAATATTCACTTCTCAAGCTTACGCGCTCACTAGACATGAAATAAAACACTTTTAACGGATACTAGCGAAACGTCGGGAAAATCAAAAATCAAACCAAATACCAACTAATTACCAAAGTACTTTCAATAAAACCGCGCTAGTATCCGTTAAAAGTGTTTTATTTCATATCTTTAAATACTTGGGTTGGGTTTGCATCTGCCGTTCAATTTGGATGAAGCCGCCAAAACATACAAGTGAATCATTCAATAACATTGCTCAACAGAATTTTTATACTGCGCCTTTCAATTTGGTTGCACCGTGTATTTTGGGCATTGGGAAAAAAACAATTCAGTGTTAGGTATAACTAGTAGGTATAATGCAAAAGGAATATTTTTACTGTTGTCTTCTATTTGGTGAAGTTCCCTTGGTTTCCACAGGTTCCATTATATTGTATCGTCCAGACGCACGGCAGGGTTCCCCCCCCTATTTTGTTGACATTCCATGCATGCGCACGAAGCGTTTTTATCTTGCTTTTTAATGCGCACAGTCAAAGAGTGGAATTCCCTGCCTGCGTCTATTCCCGCAAGCATAAAACCCAGCGATATTTAAAGCCTGAGTGAATAGGCTTCTTCTTGGCAAGCTCGCTTCATCTTCGGCCTCTTCTTAGCCTTATGGTTCTCGAATGTGGCCAAGAGTAAGCCCATTTAATGTAAAAAAATACAATGATTTTACTACATTTTTACGCACAATTTTCAAGTTGGATGTTGTTCAGGGGTTTTCCCTTGTATGCTTCATAAAAGATATCATCTCAGATAACCGCTTGCAGAAATATTATCTCTAAACAAATTTACATAAACGAATCATCGAATTTACTATCAAATAGTGAACAGTATATAAATGAGTATCAAGATTCAAGAGTAATGAGTTATATGACGTTAATGAATGTCATTCAATTTAATTTGTGAACTAAGTACTTACTTACGCCAAACATTTTTGGATCATCACTTTGTTAAATACAAATCTTTTACTTGCATTGCAATCATAAAAGGCAGGAAGCAAGATCTTCCCATTCCCAGATCGTCATTTTGTACGCTTCGAAGCGCGTTCGGTAGTGTTGACAAAACATTGAGCACTCACAACATAACAAAAATATAACTTACTTAACCATCTCGGGGCGCGAGTCACAGTTTTAGGTTTGTAAAAACTAGAGGTTTAGATATGGCGAAAGGCATAGCCTTTATTAATAAAGATCCACAAGTTATTGTTCTTCCTTTGGATGAATTTAAAAACCATGTTAAAAAGACGCTCATGGGTAAAGTAGAAGATTATCTGATAGATCGGAATGCGTGGAAATTATATGCTCGGACTATTTTCCTAGACATACAGATGTCATTAAAAGTCAGGTTGTGGCTAGGAATCCATACAAATTATATACACCAAGCTGTCGACTTGACTTGGCCAAAAGGAATGCATTTTATACCGCAATCCAAGTCTTTAATAAACTTCCTAATTCATTTAAAGATCTTCCTGTTCAAATTTTTAATAAGAAATTATCAAAATGGCTTATGGAACCAAAGATATTAGAATTTTAAAATATCATTGTATGGAACACAGTTTTTATGACATAAAAGAATTTAATGAATTTTGCATCAAAAATAAAAATTGACATTTAGTGATATTGACATTAATTATGACATAATTCTGGTTGTTTATTGACATTTGACATTAGTACTTTTTTATTTTTATTTTTTTGTTTATGGGTATGTTTAATATTATTTTATTATTATAATTTGTACGCCATGTTTATGGTAGAATGTATCATGGACTTTTAAAATAACTTATTATCACAAATTATTGTAACACTACATTCTAACAAATAAATGATTTGATGATTTGATTTGATTGATTGATTGATATGTAACACATTAACTTGATAATATAATAGTGTAGGAAATGAAGTGATCGTTGTATGGAGGCACCAACATTCAAGGGCGTCGCCAGCCCATGACCCAGGGGGGGCAAGATAATATTAAAGAGAATGAGAAAAATATGAATTGTAGGTACCTACAGTCAAGAGCACCTAGTGAATTTATTCAAGTTTTGAGATGGGGCGGGATTTATCGGAAAAGCAATTCAATTGCACGGCCTTAGGACTTTGATTATTACATTTTTTAGGAGGGGGCAGGTGCCCCTCCTAAATTCTTACTTTTACAGGGTATTAACTGATTCCAATCAAAATCATTCAGAAAATACTGACTTATTTACAGCGGGACTGAACTATTTCAAAAATAAAATTAATGTAGATTTCTTTAACAATTAAATAATGTAGTTTTTCTTTGTAGATAATTATAGGTATTGGCATGACTCTCTATCTATATAATTATTCATAAATTACTCTCTTTTTATCCTGTGTTAGTTCTTTTTTTAATTTTGCTCCTAGTTTTAGTCATAATACATATTTTTCTTCTTTCTTTCTGGATTGTTTTAATTTCTATCTGTGAAAACTGATAAAGGCATGTTTGATCTAGTTTTATCTTATCTACAATTATTAAAGAAATGCTGTTTGTTTTCCATATAGATAAATAAATAAAGCAATTTTGACTTTGACAGATATTTTATACTAAATCTGGCCGCTATCGTTTCCAGAAACACGTGTTGCTGATGAAGGTCTACCTGTACTTCGAGATCGTGTACTCCGCCGTGGGCGTGGTGTACGGGCTCGCCTTCATCACCAAGGAGAGCGCCAGCGAGCTGTTCCTCATCCTCTTCCAACTCAGTCAGTATCATAACCTTTTAATATTCTATTCCTTTAGAATAAAAACACCCTTACTCTCGACGGGAAGTAACGAGATCGAGTTCACATCAGGATCAAATAAACGTCAAAAGATGTATATTTTAGTACATTAAAACTGTTTCCATGGCTTCCATCTTTTGTCGTTTACTCGATTTCAACTCGATCCCAATATCTCGTTCACGTTCGGGAGTAACCCCCCAAAAGGCGTAGATGAGAACGCAATAGCTTGGCATTAGCCCTATGATAGCGAGGCGACAGTTAAACATTCTGCCCCTTGAGTCATCGTATTGGTAACCAAAAAAATTTAGAGAGAGAAATTACAATGACTGATGATGATTAACACACTCTCATAAACAAACATCTGCTACTACCGCCAGATGCAGACATTGACCATGCTGCTTTATTGGTATCTATTAGGTGTTCTTATGGCAATGTCTTGTCGGGATCGGACCTTCCGTACCTTTATGAAAGATCGTACTGAGGAGAACTGGGCTCTAAGCTGGCCTTAACAGGAGTAATCTGATTGAGCTGCTGCTAAGCGGCAATACTTCCTTGAAGATTCGGCCAACTCGTGGAAGTTTTAGTTCACTCCGTTTTAGTCTGTAAAACGTCTCCCCAATCCAGCTCCCACTCCTTTTCTGTTAAAGATTTTATTCAACAAAAATTTTCGTCGAATCCCACTCTAAACCCTGCCACCAAGTCCAACACTATTTCAGATATTGCTTCCTAAGTTCCATTTCACTCTGTTTTTTTTTCGGTTACTGCAGATGAGATTAGTAAGTATTGTTTAATAGGTATATAATCTAGTAGTAGACACTGATGATATTAGAAGACAAATGATCGTCTGTGACCTATGGAGCTAATTCTCCACGTCATTGTTTATATTACCTATAATCAATTTCAATTAATTTCCTATTCTCTGGCTTGCGTCATTCCACTACCAAAAATCTCTTAGATCTTCAAAAACTTGAGACCTATCCTTCCTTTCATTGAATCCAGATTCTGTCCAGCATATAGGACAACCATAGCACTTAGCTGATTTGGTTATAGCTGTTAACTCGTCCAAATATCAGGCAATTATAGTTGGAGGTTCGAAACAGATCGCCAAAGTCAATATCCCTCTCTGCTCCAGCGTCAAGAACCTTGACCTGCATATCGACTCGTCGCTCAGTTGGACAACACATGTTGCCGAGGTCAGTTGAGCTCGAACTGTTATATCTTCTTCGTGCTTTCTAAATCGTTTCAGAAAATTTCTCACATTGTCATACTCATTTATTATGCCGATGCCTGCGTATTGCCTGTTACTCAGACCTGGATCAGAATCTTCTGCATAAGCCAGACCGTCTCATTAATAATGCCATCTGATTATCTTTTGCCTACGCTTTGATCATGTTTCTTCGTACCGGTCCGTCAACGCAGACAGCTGTTGAGGTTGCTCTGCTCACTTTAGTCTATCGTCAGCAATCCCCTTTCTCAATAATACTTTTTTAAGTTTCAGTATCTCAGCTATTCTCGCGATTGTCATCTTCTTTTGCTAATTCTTTTGCTCTTTCTATTCCTCTCTTTTTTAAAAAGTAATTTAAATACAATACAAATGCATTATGCAATATAGCAATATTTTCGGCTATAGCTTTTACTTTTTTTTTATTAAAAGTTTGATTGTTTATTTATTTCAGTGTGGCAGATCTACCTGGCGATCCTAATATGGAGTTCAATAACAAAAATGCAACGGGATGACACAGTGAAATACGTGCGAGAGAGGGATTCCGTATAAATGTTTAATTTGCCTAGTTATTACCAGAAAATAAGTAACCTCTGATGCAATACTCAATAAGGGCATAGTGACGATAATTTAAAAAAGCTCTTTTGATTTTGATATTTGGATGAAAATGTATACTTTTGCATCGTCTCTACTTCGTATGCCTACTGTGAGTATAAAAGGGACACGAATGGATTGTATGTAGGACAAGAAATTATAGTTTTCTTGAACCAGTCTGTTTCGTAGAATCTCAATTGGTAAAATATTCATCATACATTTTCTGTCACTTTTACTATTTCAGAGTCAGTAACTAAAGTTTTTCATTATTGCCCTTATGAAGTTATAATATTTTTAAATAGATGATGGAAAGAAAAAAAATAGTTATAAAACCCTCCTTTTGGGCTTCGCTCGCTGCAGTCGGATAAAAATTAAAAATATTTAACTAGCTTTATGTCGAGGTTACTTATAAAGAAATTAAAATTGTAAATAGATTTATTTTATAGTCAAATATATTTTGTATAAAAACCTGGCATTGGTTTCATGTTGGTAAAAAATAATGTTGCCAGTATTTTATAAGACAGCCATCGTGCGATCTTTTTCAATATTAAATGTTAAATTCTATCAAAGTTTGATCTGAAACTTAGCTGTGATAATGCACTCATTTTGGATCATCAGTTTAATAAAGATTGATATATTTACGTAAGTAGGTACTTATGTTTTTATCAATATTATATTAGGGTAAAACCGGGATAGATGCCGCAGTGGGATAGGTGCCTCTTTCTTCCTCAATCTTCAATTCAATCAATGTTTTAGAATGCTGATCAGATCAGTTGGGTGTGTATAGCGATCTGAATCCCCTCCATTCACTTCCTGGGTGGCCATCATCAGATCACAGCACGGTACATCCCTGGCAGAAAACCAAGGCTTCAAAGTTACCTCGTTTGTATGAAAATAACACCTGTATCCCTAGATAAAGTTGATGAGTTTTTTTATTTTTATTTATTTATTTGAGTATATTTATTGGACTCTTTACTGATTGTAGCTTCAAGGTATAGGTGCCCTTAGGGGCATCTATCCCTCCATACATCGTATCATACGCATATGTGTCAGTGTATATTTTTAAATTATTTTTAGTTTTCTGTTATACTTTTATGTATTTACGTATGTATATTGCTGTTTTAAGAGTAGAACGACCTCATAAAATTTGGTTGGGTTTTCGTTTTCACTATCCTGCACTACAGGCATCTATCCTTCTAAGGGCTGATTTTTCAATGCCTAGATAGAGCTTTATCCGTTTGATAGTGTATATACTGCCAAATTGAAAATGCTTGTCATTCATTTGTCTGTCACATTTTTGAATGACTTTTATTAGATTTGGTTAATATTTAAACGGACTAATATCTATTATCTGAGGATTGAAAAATCAGCCCTTAGTATTTTTTTGGTAGGGCAACTATCCATAGGGTTAGCATGTATCCTCGAAAAAAGGGTTCCACTAAAAGCTAAATTCTGCAAAATCTGTAATTGATAGGACAAAAATAAATAATTATGATTCAACCTCAATGATTAACCTAGCCTACATTAATAGAAATTATTATTATTAATGAATATTTTTTTAACATTTCAAAAAGTGGGGCAACTATCCCGGTTTTACCCTAGTGCGGCTAGGTATAGTTACTAACTCAATTTAAAATTGTAATGTCATGGAAAAAAGCGCGAATCGCTATTTATATTATTTTCAATAAGTTATAGCCAAACCTAGTTCCTGATATAGATATCTGTTATATTCTCATAAATACATATAAAAAAATATAAAGTGCCTTATTATATCCATATACCTAGTTAGGTATTGCTTTTTTTAAAATTATAAAGATTTTACTGAACGTACTTTTTACGCCCAAAAGTTTTTGATAATGTAATGTAAATTATATCATATATTTTTTATAGATAATTTTAGCTAAGTAGATAAAAGCAATGATTTGTAAATAGTATATTTTTATAGACAAACAGTTACCTTTGTAATGTTATTAGATATACGAACGTTATACCAAATAAAAGATAATTTCGGTACAAACCGAGAGTATTGGTTTTTACTTTTAAAATCCTATTCAATTAAATGCGTAAGTTTGAAAAATGTCGAAATGTTAATTCAATTTAACTTTATTTTTTTGATACTTACTTAAGTATTATATCATTCAAGAGTTGGATAAAGATTGTATATAATTCACTAGCTTCTGCCCGCAACTTCGCCCTAGTGGATATTCGAGAAGGAACCCTTAACCAGGATAAATAGTGTACTAATGTTTTAATTTCATAAAATTCCGATCAGCCGTTTTTACGTGATTAGGCGGGTCCTCACCAATCGCGCTGCCCCCCTTTTCCACTCCCCCTTACCCTCACTCTCCCCCTCCCTCTCACTCCCACTCTTCCCCTCTCGCTCTTCCCTCCCCTCCCTCACACCCTCCGCCCTTTTTTTTTCAAAGTTACTGAAATATAAAGTCTGCGGGTTGTCCTGAATCGTAATTATTTGAATAATCATGCGGATTAAATTACAAAACCTTTTTTTAAATAATAATTTATTTGTATTTATTGCTAGAATTCTTATAAAATGCCCATTTACTTTTCCTCAGTATTAATACAGTATGTCTAAATGTATAAATAGAATCACGAATAGGGAGAAACAAGGACAGGGTGTAGACGATCGATTAACTCGTCTGATTGTAGACGAATGTCATATCCGATTGCAGTACTTATACCGTGTAGGCGTATTATAAGTTTGTTCTTTGACGAGTATAAACGCAGCGTATTTGCGCGGATGTTGATTCATATCGAAATAGCGAGCGACAGCAAGCGCCATGCGCGTTGTTAGGTTCGCACAAACGCTGTGCGCATCGTTTACACCACAGAGCATGGAATCGCCGCGCGCCCGCTACGGGCCCGTAGCGGGCACGCGGCGATTCCGTGCTCTGTGGTTTGCACGTTGCGTTCGACATGCGCATCAGTTTATAGAACTTTGACACTTTGTTGTAGTTGTCATTTGTCATTGATTTCTCTTCCAAAAAGTCTCAACTGAATACGTAAAATGGGAAAAATAGGAATCCAGGTGTAAATTGGGACAAAAGTTGGGAAGAAATTTGAAGTGTTAGTCTATGGACTCCTCGCTTATTTTTTTTTTTTATTTGTCGTAAAAATACAAAACAACAAAAGAACACCAAAATGATGCGAAAAAATCTTCCCAACTTTTGTCCCAATTCACACCTGGATCCCTATTTTCCCCATTTTACCATGTTTATTAAAGTGACTGTACGTCAAACACGCACTGCGTATGCTCTGCGTTTATACGTGTCAAAGAACCCCAGTCTCCTCGTGGCCAAACTAAAATGCCAAACTAATTTGGCCACGAGGAAACTTAGTTCCTCTTAGTTTAGTTACCGCCAGAGGCGCTGTGCCAAATTGCAAATAAAACTGCTTACTACAGTCGCTATAAAGTATTAATTTAACGTAACTTTGTAAACTCATAATACAGGCACTGATATCGAACGATCTATGAGTCCTATGGTCTTCTACGCAATGTACCAGGAGTCATTGTTGATCAATTTGACCAGGTTCTCGTGTTCTCCAGCTTCCTCTTCCAGCTGCTTGTAGAAGCTGCCTACGATCATCAACATGTAGAACCGGATTACTGGAACAAAACAGGAATCATCTAAATCGGTTCATTAACAAAGAAGTTATGGTTGGTAACGAAAACGACAGTATTTTCAGGATTTCATGAACACTAATGAACTGATTTCAAAATTTTAATTAATGGGACCAACTTGGGAACAATCTTGATGTTATAATGTTTGAATTATTTTAATCGGTTCGGTCATCGTTAAACATACATAAAATACATACATACAGACGAACAGAGACCACATACAGACGAACAGAGAACCTCTTCCTTTTTGGTTAAAATAAAAACCATCTCATTTCATGAAATACAGCCTGCCTTTCTATTGTCTAATTTCAAAATCTATCGCAATCGCACATTGAACCTTTTTTTAGGCACTAATATAAACTTACCAAAGAAATGCAGCAATGTGTCACATCCATCTGTCAAACGAAAGCGATTGCGATAGATTTTAAAATTAGACAATTAGCCTCCTGGTGACAGACAGACAGACGGACAGTGGAGTCTTAGTAATAGGGTCCCGTTTTTACCCTATGGGTACGGAACCTTAAAGATCACGAAATCAATTCGTAGTAAGTTGCTTCTACACGATTGTGAAATTGAAATTGAAATAATCTTTATTTAAGGCGGTTGTATGACCGAAAGTGGCGCCCTCAGGGGTTTTTATTTAATAAGTTATTAATAGAAAAAGATTTTAATAATGTTTATCGTGAAGATTTTAGGGCCCATGGTCTAGTATTTTTAGAAGGTACATGCAAGGTCACTACATGCTCTCGTTGTCATTCGTAGAAGTAGATAGCAAAGTGTCAAAAACGGCCACTTTTAGCAGTTTTGCTATCTACTTCTAGCAGTGACTACGAGGGAATGTAACGATACCGTCTAAAAATACTAGACTGTGGGCACTAAAATCTCCACGATAAACATTTTTAAAATTGTGTATTAGAATTATAATATTAAATATAACTCACCGCGGCGCCACTTTCGCTCAGGGTACCACCTTAAATAAGCTCACATAATAAGCGTTTTTAAATCGTCAATTCTTTTACCCTTCTACCCTTCGAGCAACGCCGGCTTCGTACAGAAGCGCGTCTTACTCTAAGCTACTACCCATTAAGTATGACGTCTTTTAACTGACAAGAAAAATGGGCGCAAAAAACTTGCCATTTTATTTGAATATTGATGATGATGTATTATTAAAAGCAATTTTGACTTGAAAACTTAATGTTGTATCTAAATAATCTTAAACTTTAGAAGTTGAGCCTATTGCCGAAATTAAAGTGTATCAAGCCACAACAACACACACACAACTTGTCAACATCAACATACGGTTACTTCAAATATAAACACTGATACCAGCCCAGGTAGTATAGGTAATGTGGAAGTTGATCCGAATAAAGTGCTAAATCTTTTAAAATCACTTGATCAGGGTAAATCTGGTGGACCTGATTTGATTCCACCTTTATTCATTGTCAGGTGTGCCGAGAGCTTGGTGTCGCCTCTGTGTGTGCTATTTAATCGTTCTTTGTCTGAGGGGACTGTTCCTAAGGTATAGAAGTCTGCTTTCATTACGCCAGTACATAAAAAAGGTAACAAAAATGACGTAGAAAACTACCGTCCGATATCCAAACTTTGTCTTTTTGCCAAAATGCTTGAAAGACTAGTCTATCATGTATATTCATATATCATCAGGATGTATATTCTAGTTTAAGCAGTTCTTTTAATGACGCACAGCACGGTTTTCTCAGAAAGCGCTCCACGACCAGCAACCTCGTTTCGAATTCATTTGCTATTAGCAAATGAATTTATAACTGAGGCAATGGATAATGGTGGTCAAGTGGACGTGGTATATACGGACTACCAGAAATGCTTTGACCGAATAGATCATCGTATATTACTCTCCAAACTTTATGCTGCGGGTATACATGGCAACTTGCTTCGTTGGTTTACATCCTATGTTGAGAACCGTAATCAAGCTGTTGTTCTACGGGGTTATGTGTCACGGTGGACAGATATACCATCTGGTGTGCCCCAGGGGTCAATTTTGGGTCCCCTATTATTTATTATTTTTATAATGGATATAAGTACATGTTTTGTAAACTCTAAAATCCTATTATTCGCTGACGACATGAAGGTTCTCAAGGTGATTCGCGAGTCATTGGATGTTTGTGATTTACAACAGGATCTTCTACGATTTGAGCAATACTGCCTTCTCAACAAGTTGGATCTCAATGTGGGAAAATGTTTTTATATGACATTTACACGTAAGACGAATAAAATTGATTCCAGGTACAATCTTCTAAACCACAGTTTAACTCGGGTTGACAGCATTAGGGACTTAGGTGTGACACATGATTCTAAATTAATTTTTAACGATCACATTGACCACATTGCTAAAAGGGCTTCCAAGGCTCTAGGTTTTGTAATGAGAATGTCCAGTGACATAAAAAATCTTTAAAGGTAATCAAAGTTCTGTATTGTGCCTTCGTACGCAGCCATCTAGAGTACGCTTCGCAGGTGTGGAACCCGATGTATAACATATACATTACGCGCCTGGAGAAAATCCAAAAACGATTTTTGCGATTTCTGGATTATAAGGCCGGGCAATATTCTGAGAGTTATGAGCACCGCTGTAAGCGATATCACTTTCTACCTCTTCAAATTCGCCGTGAAGTAAATGACGTTTGTTTTATATCTGAACTTGTTAATGGCGCCATTGATTGCCCGGACTTATTATCTAAGATTGGTTTTCGCACTAACACTCTTGGTCTTCGTCGGCGTCCATTGCTTCATTTACCATCAGCCCACACAAACTACCGACATAACACCTTTATGTTGCGTGGCTGCGAAACTTATAATAGGTAGTATAATAGGTACTTATAATAGGTAGTAGGTAGTAGCGAACATGACTTCGACTTATTTATGACAAGCCCGGTGACTATCAGGCGAACCGTAAACTTGCATTACTTTCGGCAGCAATTCTGTGTGGGTGCTCAACCTTTAATTGTGTAATAACAATAGCAACATATTACTTTTTAGTTTTTATTATTTTTTCTAACGTCACTGGTTGTCTTTTTGGTTAAATTTTTATTTTAGTGGAAATTTGTACTTACTTTTTTTGTGCATAATGCATTTTATTTTATATATAGGATACTATAATGTGGAGGTTTGTAATTGGCTTCGAGTAATTAATAATGTTTTTATATGCCTATAAAGCTGTAAACCTTCCTAAAATAAAATAAAATAAGCCAAAATCATTAAATCATGCTTCTGGTTTGGCTGGATAAGAAATAATATCTTAATTTCAGATCCATAGGATCTTGGATCAAAAAGTGTTATTTTTTTTTAAAGATCGCCTTAAGATGTTCAGTCTCCTCGGCGCTTGAGGATTCCAGGTATAATGCGCTTCCAGTTCAACCTTTGACCTGAGAAGAAGGCCAAGAATTAACCCATTGTAGATAAATAAAAAGGTAAATCTGACGCCAAATACGTACGCAGCCCCAGGAACTCCACCACGTAGACCAGCAGGGAGGCGTCGGCGTAATGATTGATCATGTTCATGGTGGTCCCGAAGACGAACAGCAGCAGCAGCGCCATCGCCTGCATCGACATCCAGATCACCCATGGACGCACTAAAAATGCCTTTTCCTGGAAACAAAAAAAAAATCGGTAATAAAATCCATACCATTGGAGGTCCTCATTCCTCTTAGGGAATATTTTAAGCAATCAAAGTTCTGATTCATAGTCGAATTGAGATAACTGTCTCTAAGAGTAAGGGCACTGAGTTAAACTATTTATTATTAGCTCTATAGCAAAATTACTATAATATCATTAGCCTTTGATAACTTCAACAATAAATATAACTCTCTTGCCACCGATGCCACCTGGAAAGTCCGTTTAGTAATTGGCTAGTCTCAAGTTTTGTTCTTCAGTACCTAGTATTTTTTATAGCATAAGTTCCGGCCCATCTGAATATGACCCATAACTTCATGCAACTTTAATAATTTACTTGTACCTAAATACTTCGTTCCACGAACCGAACTCCTAGGGGATAACATACTCGCAGCTCATTGGTCAATGCTCGCGGCTAAAGCTAGGGCTATAAGCTATTAAAGGTCACGCGCATTAACCAAACCAACGTATGCACATCAACAGATTTTCTTTGGGAGCTCGTTTTGTGGAATGGACTTTAAATTTTTCATCATAACTATGGATATGCAACGTGTCAAACTAAAGGGGTTGCGATAGATGCTGAGCTTGTTATGTAGCAGGTTACCTTGATGGCTCCCACTAGCATAAGACTAAGATAATGTAAACCAGTCTTTACACGATTGATGATTCAAGTTTGATAGGATCTAACAAAATACACGCAAGAGTAGGTGGAGCTCGGTGGCGCAGTGGTTTAGCACCTGGTCCAGCGATTGCGGAAGTTAAGCAACGTTCGCAAGGGTCGGTCATGGAATGGGTGACCAAAAATGTATTATCTCGAACTCCTCCGTGCTTCGGAAGGCACGTTAAGCCGTTGTTCCCGGGAGCATTTGCAGTCGTTAACACCCACCAATCCGCATTGGGCCCGCGTGGTGGGTGATGGCCCATCCTCCTTACCACCCATAAGGAAAGCCTGTGCCCCAGCAGTGGGGACATCAAAAATGGCTGATGGACTAAGGAACAGCATGAAGCCGATGACCATGACGTAAATTGACACGCCGCTGGAGGCAGGTAGCCTTTATGTCCAGTTTACATTATTCCAGTCCAGTTACCCAGCAAGTCAATCCAGTTTAGTGCTAGACTAAATCTCACTCGAATTGATACATTCTTTGATTGGTATGCTAACTGGAATAATGTAAATTTGACGTAAAGCTGCCATACTGAATTAATTAGTTACCTTGATGGCTCCGACCAGCAAGACAGCACTGAGGAACAGCGTGACGGCGTGTGTGATGGTAACACTGATGACCAGGGCGTACATCCCCATGCCGCTGAGGTCTGAAGGGCTGAGCTGTGACGGCAGGTAGCCTAAAGCTGCCATGCATTGTGCTAGCGCCAACACTGAGTATAGCTGGAATTATAGTTATTTTTTTACACAATACCAACATAAGTTTTTTATACTAACTACCATGCCTACTATGTTTAAATAAATTTCATAACAATGAGAAATTATTGTCCTCGTCTGATGTGTAATTATTGGTCCACAGTCAGATAGACCACCCATTCACAAACATTACTTTGAGGTCTCACAGTGCCCGCGGACGCACAGTGTCCCAAGACTACCAATCACACGTAATACGTAAAACAAACTAACCAATCACAGAGCTCTATTTCAACGTATTGCGTTCGCATAGGAAAGGGTCGTTTGAGTATTGTTCTCGAATGCGGGTGTTACTTGTCGTACTTTTTACATTCATTTGTTTGTGGTATGGTTTAAATTGAACTTAAATTATTCAAGTATACCTAGTCTATTGTTATTTGTTTACTTTATGATGTTTAAAAGTTTGCAAATGGTCGCCATTTTATCTGTACTGGATTGATAGCACGCAATAATCCCCTACGTGATTCATTGTTGATTATTCATTCAATATTAAGAGGCCGTAGCGATTTTGCCGCTGACTGCTGCTCTCTCGCTCGTATATTTCTTGTTTTCTCAAGATTTCTTAAATCTGAGTACGTAATTGAATAATGAGTCTCAGCCACTTTTCGCAATATAAGATTACGGACATTTTAACAGATATTTCAGTTTCGAGTTGCTGAAGTACAAAAAGTTATCGTATTTGCCAGTTCAAATAACTGTTAGAAACGACAACTTTTTGTGCATACTTGCAACAAAAAACTGAAATATAATTTTTAAAATGTCTGTAATCTTATATTGCGAAAAGTGACCGAGACACATTTTTCAATTACGCACTCAGATTTAAGAAATTTTGAGAAAACATGAAATGTGCGAGCGAGAGAGCTGCAGTCAGCGGCAAAATCGCTACGGGTTCTTAATTCCCTTCATTCAAACGAAGGAAATAATTTCACAATTTTTAGACTTTGTTTTAGTCTCTGGATGACTGATTTATCCATTGTCAGAAAGTTATTTGTGAATATAACCAGTAAACGATGTTTTGCATGGAAAGTGTATAATGGATTTATAATATAACTACTCACAATAACTATTAAGCCGGTGAGAATACATCCGAATTTTAGGGAAAGACATGCGAAACTCTTCTGTCTTGGTATGTTTTCCAAAGAAAATGGAAAATCTGCAAAAAAATCATACAAATTAATCTTTAACGTTCTGTTCTGGCAATCTTTTGTTTTGTAGACAGTGAATATACTTGCATTGTCATTTATTTTTGTTTTTATTTACATTTTAATACACTGATTTTATTACAGTTTTAATAAACAGTTTGTGTGCCTTACTATTTGGAAACTGGTTACAATGATAAAAATGTAAGTAAACAAGTTAATTTAGGTAATTTTTATAGAAAACTTACTGGAATACATTTGTCCCGACATTTTTGTCTTATTATCTAGACACTTCTACACTAAAATATACACCTATTCACGTTTTAGAGCTACACTGTATTAAATAATTATGTTTTCTTCACTTTTAAGCAAGTTTTCCTTACTAGGGCGCGTGAACTCGGCCGTGTATACCAAACCTACTGATAGATAACTTTTATCAGTCGGTTTGTTAATCAGAACTGATAATGCGCTTTATCAGGACATTATCAAAATTAGAAATACAGGGGCGATAATGACACTATGGCATAAGAATATAGTCCTTAAGCCATAGTCCTTAAGGTTACTTTAAAATATAATTCGATGGACTGATTGAATAAATAATTTAGCCATAAACAAAAGGATGGCTTATTGCCGGATTTGTTTGAACCGGTAATCGTGAATGTGGTGTGAAAAGGCACGTAAGTACTTATGTGTCATATCATAAATTCATAATGCAATAGGTATAAATTGGCGATTATGCGATCAAAGAGAAAAACAATAATGGAAAACAATGTATTATATTAATAATATAACTTTGTAAAACTTAAACCTTATCTAGAATTTGGCAACTTTTATATTAAATTATACAGAGTGTTTAGTAATAGTTACTAAACTAAAATATTACTAAGGAAATCCTTATAAAGCCGGATATGGTAAATAGAGTACCATACATGGGTTGTATTGTATGATACATACCTACAACCTCTGAAAATTACCACTTTTTTGACAATCATTTATTTTATTTGTATGGTAAACTGCATAGTGGCAACTGGTAACCCTAGACCGAAATTGTGTTTTATTTTGTCCATTAATGGGATTAATTATCGAAAACAATAGTCTATTTGCGTCTATGGTTGTCACTTTGCAGTTTTCTATAAAAATAAAAAACAACTAAGCCATGTGGTGGTTTTTAGGGTTTTACAATATTTTCCGGGCTGTATTATAGGTACTATAAAAGTACTACCATGCGGTAGTTACCATAATCTTCGTTATTTGGATTCATAAGGCTATTATACCATGGCTTGTATACTTATAAAAATAACTCCTCTTAAAATACTCAGGTGGGAAATGACAATTTTTGTACATAAATAACTATAAGTGTCCAGGTTTGGACTTGGTCGAAGGATTTGGCGTGAAAATTAAACGTGGAAAAAATGCATGATCGCGCGGACACACAACTTTTACAGGTTTCCCAGAAATCATCATAGATGGCGCCTCATTCTCCGACAATAAGTATTTAAAAAAATATCTTTTACATAAATCAATTACTTAAATCACTAATAAACTTATAATACAACCATTTTGTGCACACAGTTGCCACTTTAACAGTCGGTAGTTAAATTTAAAAAAAGGATTTTCTGATACTATCGTAGTTCTAGATTCTGAAAGTACCAACCTACTTAGAAACCACAGGCTTCTTTCTTCGACTAACATATGCAGTCGTTTCATTGGTAAACACTTAGAATAATAATACCTAGAACGATAGTTCTCTACAAAGCACACTGTCAAAATTGAGGCAACTAAAACAGCCAAAATGGCTCCGTTTTCAGACTTTTATTCCCCATTATTATAATAATAATGTTTTTATTGACACCAATAATTACACAACAAAGTTAGGTAAATAAAATAAAAGAACTGTGGGTAGAACTTAAATATTGGGCAGAGGGCCTATTACAAAAAGAACCTCGATAGTCGGACGCAATTGGTCGCCAAATTTACTTGATATTGAACCTTATTCGTGAGTTAATAGTGCCATTGAGTGGAACGAACATCGCACAATTACCTATTAATCATACCAAGTACAAAACAGTTTCAATTTTCATACATTTACGAAATTAGTTACTATATTATTGGGTTTTAGTTACAATAAGGTAACGTATGAAGAATATATGTAAATCTGAAAACTAAGCCATTTTGGCTCAGTATTAGTTGCGTCACTTTGCATGCGAGGACACGGCTTCTAGGTGTGTTCTTAGGTAAGGGTAAACATAACCCATGAGACTCGAGAAATACATCAATCAATAAGGATGCTCTATACTGTGACCATGTGACTCAACTACAGTCTGTCCATAGCTGGATGAGCTTTGTACGACCGGCCCAACTGCCGCTGATGACGTCGCTACAGAACCGATGCCTGCCGACTCAACCAGCGGGACTACCGCTACCGGTCCAGCCGCTACTGGCCCGGTGGCCACTGGTCCAACCGCCACCGGGACTAAATGCGGTACACCAACCGGTATAGGAGAAGGAACCGGTACGTGATACGGCTGAGGGACCGGTATCCCGACACCTTGCGTTATAGTCACCGGTACGGGGTGAGCGACTGGGTATGGATACGGCCTGTCTATAGGTATAGCGATGGGGCGAGGGACGATGTGTGCTACAGGGTGCGGTACCGGTATGAGCACCGGTCGCGGGCGGTCTACGGGAACGCCTACCGGGACGGTGAAGGGAACAGGGCGTGGTACGCTGAACAGTATCGGATGGGGGACCGGTATCGGGACTCCTCGGTGGAACTCGGAGAATGTGTGATGGACCGGTATTTGGGCTGATGCCTCCCTTTTGGCTTGAGTCGTGCTCTGTGATCGGTGTAAGCACGCTAGTAGAAAGATCTGAAAAAAAAAATCATATTGAAACTTGAATAAATATACTTACGCAATACAAAAAATAATGGGGGTTAGAAAATCTATCTCTGAAAACCCATGTAAAATCTGTGGTAAAAATGATAGATTTTAAGGCGGTTGTACGAGTATGACCGAAAGTGGCGCCCTCAGAGGTTTTTATTTAGTAAGTTATTAATAGAAAAAGATTTTTACGTGGAGTTTTTAGGGCCCATGGTCTAGTATTTTTAGAAGGTATCACTACATGCCCTCGTAGTCATTCGTACAAGTAGATAGCAAATGTGACAAAAACGGCCACTTTTAGCAGTTTTGCTATCTACTTCTAGCAGTGACTACGAGGGAATGTAACGATACCGTCTAAAAATACTAGACTGTGGGCTCTAATAATTCCACGTAAAACATTATTAAAATTGTATATTAGAATTATAATATTAAATAAAATTCACCGCGGCGCCACTTTCGCTCAGGGATTTATCAAGTCAAAAAGTACTTTTTCTTGCTATTGGCTGAAAAGTTTAGCTATTTTTTTCTTCTGTTTTCGTTACAATAATTATATAAAAATGTTAGTAATTTAGGTAAGTTAGTAAAATTAATTTAACTTAGGGGATGCTTCCTGCTCCCATCAAACTAATTCAGTTAATGCTTTCCGTGGCAGCCTATTAATTAAGTCAACACCATGTATACTCATTAAAAATAATATAATGTACTTCTTAGCATGTAAGGGTGTATGTACTTGTTGGTTGTCCAATTAAATAAAATAAAAATAAAAGTTTAAGACAACAATTTTGTTAAAACATCTTAATTATTTTGTAGTTCACTTACGTAAGATAATAGATTCATTTTCTTCATATTCGACAGCGAGTGCTGTCTAT
The DNA here is from genome assembly GCA_950108535.1 of Agriphila straminella. Taxonomy (NCBI): domain Eukaryota; kingdom Metazoa; phylum Arthropoda; class Insecta; order Lepidoptera; family Crambidae; genus Agriphila; species Agriphila straminella. The sequence continues at coordinate 681,808 of OX467321.1, read as the reverse complement.
GAGGCGTGCAAAGAAAGTGGTCAACTCAGGAAAGCAATACTAGATATATATACGTCACACACGGTTCACAAGGAATTGCTGAATCGGTGCGGAACCAGTCGGCGGCGTCTGTTTACACCCTGAATCGAAGAAAGCTGACCGTATTTATATGGAGCTGGTATAATAATAATAATAAAAACACTTTATTGCACACTAAGACAGGACATATTACAAAGAAAAACAATAAACAGAGAAAGCACACAAAAGGCGGCCTTATTGCTAAATAGCAATTTCTTCCAGGCAACCTTGAGTAATAGAGTGAGAGAAGAAGAGGACAGTGGGAAATGGGTGCAAATATGGGAAGGAGAACAGATATAGTAGATATACAAGAATAAATAGAAAGAAATGAAGTTTTTCTAGATTACTTGAAGTGATAATAAGGAGAGGAAATAAGTTAGATAGTAGAAAGGAAATGTCTTCTGACTTGATCGCGAAAGGAATTCAGAGAACGAGCCATCCTGATACCCTCCGGGAGTAAATTCCGCAGACGTACAGCATGCACTGAGAAAGAATATGAGAGGAAATTAGTTGAGTGGCGAGGGATTTCTAGAGTGAGATTGGAAGAAGAGCGCAACGTGCACTGTGTGGATGAGGAGCGGAAGGAGAAACATTCTTTAAGATAGGCTGCGGACGCTGGATGGAAAAGAATGGAGTAACTGCTGGTATTACCATCTGCTTATCAAAGTTGACTTCTGTGTATGGCTTCTGGATGAAAACGTTACGTAGATGATAACTATCAAAGCAAAATAACTAGTGGCTTTGTGAGCTGTAGACTAGTGGTTTGCCCGCCCGTGTAAGGCGCAGGGGTTCCGGGTTCGATTCAAAGGGGGGGGGGGGGGTACAATTTTTACTCGGTTTGGTTGGCGGTGGTGTCAGGTTCGCCTGGCTAACTACCATCATCTTACCTAAGTCTGACGCCATAACAACAATTTATTAAAATTGTTATGTTTTCCGCAGTTAGAGGTAAGATAGACTTTTGGGCGCTACTGCCTATGTCAAAAGATTATAGGATAGGAAAGCGTTCTTTTTATTATTGTCCACATTTCTTACAATCCCTGAAGGTTATCCGTCTCAATAAGAGTGACAAAATTTTTTTGTGTCATTTTTAGAAATAGCTGAATTATTATTTTTTACGTTTTATGGCTGAAATTTCACTAAGTAAACTAAAGGCACCACCCTTTACCCCACTATTCCATAATCACTCAAGCGCGCTGCGCCACTTCAATTGGTCGTATTTTGCGTATGTTTTGTCGTATTTTTCACATTGGGTTAATTTTCACTGTTTTATAATTTTAGGCCACTGAACGTCTTTTACTTACAAAAATATTAAAAAAAGCTTTTAGAGGCAGAGCTTTTTAGCTTTAAATTTATCATCATTTCCCCTGTAATGGTAGACTACGTATCACAGCATTAAAATAAAAATTCAATAAAAGCAGTGCAAAAATTAAATACCAAAGTCACACATATCTGCTCTATAGAATTCCTTTCGCCAATAAGTCAACCACAACACATGTGGGTGCGGATCATATAGAACTAACTAGACTAGATCTGGTCTAGACCTACACGTAACCTAGCCGCTAGACCGCCTGTTACGCAACGCATTTATTGAATCACTTAAATGTGGATTACTTTACGAATAAGACAGCGAGGAAACGCCGCTAAAAAAACCCGCCTGCATAAAAAGACAAGTCGACTGAAAAGATGGAAACAAGATTAAATAAATATTAAAGGCAACATGTCATAATGTCGGAGGCATGCATAAAGAAAGTGACACTATGAATGATTGAATTATATGCCTCCGATGCAGTCGGCGGCATGCATAAAGAAAGTGACACTATGAATGATTGAATTATATGCCTCCGACTGCATGTTATTATGACATGTTGCCTTTAATATTTAGTTAATCTTGTTTCCATCTTTTCAGTCGACTTGTCTTTTTATGCAGGCGGGTTTTTTAATGTTTTAAATTTATTTTTTTTATTTATCTCTTTTTAGTTATTTCATATTACGGTCATGATATACCTTTTTGAAATCCTTATAATAAGCCCTTTAATTTGACACCCATATTGCAGTATTCTAAAAAAAAATTTTTTTTAACTACGTACAATAGCACCGTACAGCCGCCATGTTGGTTTTTTTATAACGCCACCTTCTTAAGAACACTTGGGCTGAAAAGACCAATCTAACGATATCTTAATCATAGAAATCCGTTCAGCCGTTTGAGAGATATGAGGTAATAATAGTACATTACAACCGTGAACGGGAAGCTAGCGATTGCATTGTCGAGGATGGTTTGAAGCCCGAGCCGCAGGCGAGGGCTTTAATCATTCGAGGCAATGCAAGTAGCTTCCAGAACAAGGCTTGTATAGTGCTTTTCTCAAGAAATGCGAGGAAATAAAAAACTTTTCAATTGAAACTTAATTAAATTTAATTAATATTAAAAATGAGATTTATCATAGACAAATCCTCTAAGTAATCTTGAATTACGTGCAGCGCCATCTACCGCCGAGAAGCAAAAACCCATCTCATTTCGCTTCTCGGCGGTAGATGGCGCTGTACATAATTCAAGATTACTTAGAGGATTTGTCTCTGATAAATCTGGTACAATACAATGTAATATTTATTTATTCTTATAGTAATATACTCTGTGCGCACCATTTTTTTTATTGTATCGTTATTATAGTACCTATTAAATAATTTTACCTTTATAATATTAACTGTCTTTTCGTTGGCTTGCGTGCCAGAAAAAAGGAACTAAAGTTATGGCTGTATGGTGCAAATGTGCCTTTGCTTTTTTTGTTTTTGTGAAAAGCTAAAACAAAAAAAAGAAGTTGCCGCAGACCACCCAGATCATCTTCGCTTTGTACCTATTTCCCGCACTGGTGCTGGTGCGGGAAGTAAGTATTGAAATTCATTCCTGGCCTGAATTTTAAATTTAGAATGTGATGAACCAGACCCCCTCGGAAATGTGGAACGCCCCGCATTCCTTTTTCAAATGGAATGATAAGATTTCAGAGCATAAGTGAGAAAAGAATATTACATACAAACATACATACTTACAAGATACGCGCGAAATACATAACCCGCAGTCGGGTAAAAAGGATGTTATGTGGATCCATAATTATTAAGGATCTTATCCTACTATCCTACTTATATTATAAATGTGAAAGTTTGTGGGTTTGGATTTTTAGATGTTTGTTCCTCAATCACGCAAAAACTATTGAACAGAATTGGTTAAAATTTGGCACATAGATAGTAGATCGCCTAGATTAAAACATAGGATACTTTTAATCCCGATATTCCCACGGGAACGGGAACCACGCGGGTGAAACCGCGGGCGGCCGCTAGTTTAATATAATATGCTCTTTGAAAATAATTCAAAATCTAGGTATTTGCTAAGAGGTACGAAGTCTAGAGTGTCTAGACAGTAATAACTTCCCCAAACCAAGTACTTAAATTACATTCAATAGACTTAGGAGTTAACAAACAATGCACGACTTGTTGATTTCATAACTATCTGTGTAAAGGTGGCCCTAAGTCTCGGCCACTGCCGGTTGCCCCAATCAGTCGTATAACTTCTTTGTTTAAGAACTGAATAAGATTTTTTTTGTTGGAAAAGGGATATCTTAAGTGTAGTTCTTTAACCGACTTAAAAAAGGAGGTTCTCAGTTTGACCCGTCGTTTTTGAAGTCGGGTGGGGCTTTTAGAATAAAAAAAAGGAATCTGTACTCCAGCCCCACCCGACTTCAATAGACGTGTTTTTATTATTACGAATATTATTTCTTGCTTTTTAGAGGTAGGTTTTTTGAAGTCGGTTTTTTTGTTTTTTTTTGCAGTAGTATTCGACAAAACATCTTCTGCGTTAACATTACAAATCTTTCTTTGAGCACTTTTTAAAAGCTTTTTTTTATTAAGGGTCTGAACCCTTATTTTATTTTTATTTTATTATAGTTTATTTTATTTTTTATCGGTCTCATCAGTCATCTTATCAGTTTCTCATAAAAAAAATTAAACGTAAAACGTAGAATTTGTATAAATATTTGAATATATTTTTTTTAGAGCCGTTTAATTTTGAACCTGTTTTTGCTAGGTTTTTTTGTTAATTTTTTTGCAGCTAGTATTGCTCAGTTCTGGAGTTGTCTAATGATCAAATTAGTATGACGGAAAATCTTACATAAATCCACTGAGTACCCCATAAGACGTAATAAATTGCTGCAGAAAATGTGGAATTTAATGTATCCCCCTTCTTACCTAAGTCTTGAACATAAGTAGTTTAGTACCTACTGTGTTAGCTGTGATTTATTGAATAGGCTTGGTTAGATATTAAGCAGTACATTATAAATAAAACAATGCCAAAATTTGTATGACGGTGTTCCAGTAAACAATAGCTCTGCAGACCTTTATAAAATAGCTTAGGGAACTATTTTTTTATCAATAAGGATTTTTTCAATATTCTGTATTGAATCTTAAAAAAACAATAAAGTTTTATTGTTAAATAATACAAAGTACATTTTAAACCTTAGCGGTTTATGCTACGTATTTATTGACCCAGAGTGAGCTAGCAACTTGCGCAAAAGTTTCTCATTCAAATGCCAAATGGATCCTATTTTAACCTAAAAAAATTGCACAGACATTCCATTTAAACAACTTGTAACTCATTGATTTTTCGTATTCACACCATACATGTGAGGTCAAATTCAATAGCGATTAGCATGCAAAGAAATCCATTGTGGTAGTGCGTACATAATAGTGATACCTAGTTTGTAATAAAATGGAGATCACATCAACGCGCACGTTTCTGGTTCAGTGGCTCACACACAGCCGGCTTACAATAGGCTTGTTTCCATTAAGAATAAATATAATGGATAGGGGTTTATAATGATTAATTATATTATGGAGAAAATAACAAACAATTTTAATTATTAAAAGCGTTAAAGATTAATAATATTTTTAAAAAATAAATTTCGTAAAATGAAGCCTTTAGTCACGTGACAGTGAACACCAATCAGAAAGCGTTACGTCACGCCGTGCGAAACTGCAATCTTGTCTTTGACGTTTCGAGTATCACTACCGGAGGCGCGTTCCAAACCTACACTCCGAGTGCAACCTAACCACAACCGAACGCAAGTTTTAGCCACTTTTTCCGTATTTCTCCATTGTTTGGAACGTATAAATAACTGGTTTGGCGTTTTTATAGTCGTGCTATCACACTGGGGCACTATACAGTACTTATAATATGAGAAATTCATTTTTAAACGATAAAAACTAGCTATAACGTACGAAGACACGATCGCTCTTTGGTTTGTTTCGCACGGCGTGACGTCATTCAAGACGCCATGACAGTCTTGTGCGTTTTGGAACCAAATTAAAATTGTTTTTTTTTTAAAACGCGAAATTTATAATGTAAACGCTCGATTAAAAATAAATAAACCTTTTTTTGCGGTTCGAGATGCCCTTTTTTCAAGTCCTATTGCGGCGGCTGGGTGCGAGTGAGATAGAAAATCGAAACGTCATTGCACGCAGTATATGCTGCTTAATATAGGAAAAATATGAACAATCGAAAAATCAATATGGCGGACGCGGTGGCGGCCATTTTGTAAATTTTATACATTTTTCAAATATTTAAAGGCTGTTTTGAGGCAGTTTACGACACTTGAGAAAGTTGCCATGTATTGACGAATTATGCAACACATCAAGAAGTAGTGCCCTGTAAAAAAAAAATACCCATTTCCAGGGTACTTTTTGAGATTTACCCCAAAAATGTGAAAAATAGAAATAGCGGCATTTTTAAATATTTTTTATCAAAAACCATTAGATTTTGCCAATACTAATGACATTTGACTATTTTAACATCGAAAAGATGGCAACACTGAAATTGAAAGTAGGTTTATTTTCCAAGTACCTTACATTTTTAATACCAAAAACGAGCAGTTGTAGAGGAGTATGATGTATGGTTAAAGTATTCAGAATTTAGAAAACTATCAGAAAAAAAATAAAAGTGGAAGTCCAGGTCAAGATCCTCATGACGGAGTACTGCCTGCCAAAATCGTACTACATAGGTAGATGGTGCCCAAACTAAAGTTGTAGAGGACTCCAAGCAGATCCTGAAGCGCGAAAAAAAATTCAAAATGGCGGAAAAACAAAATGGCCGCCATACAGAATTACAGAAAACCCAGCATATAGTCGATTTTCTTCCAGATGGAAACACTGAAGCGTTTTGAGGTTCATAGAACGGTTGTAGGTATAAGTACAATGTATTGATTGGTAGAATATTTTTACCCCATTTCAGGGTAACTTTTGAGATTTACCCCAAAATGCAAAAAAAATTAAATAACCACTTGTTGCCTGCATGTATTGACGAATTATGCAACATATCAAGTAGTAGTGCCCTGTAAAAAAAATTATCCATTTTCAGGGTATTTTTCGAGATTTACCCCAAAAATGTGAAAAATAGAAATAGCGGCATTTTTAAATATTTTTTATCAAAAACCATTAGATTTTGCCAATACTAATGACATTTGACTATTTTAACATCGAAAAGATGGCAACACTGAAATTGAAAGTAGGTTTATTTTCCAAGTACCTTACATTTTTAATACCAAAAACGAGCAGTTGTAGAGGAGTATGATGTATGGTTAAAGTATTCAGAATTTAGAAAACTATCAGAAAAAAAATAAAAGTGGAAGTCCAGGTCAAGATCCTCATGACGGAGTACTGCCCGCCAAAATGGTACTACATAGGTAGATGGTGCTCAAACTAAAGTTGAAGAGGACTCTAAGCAGATTCTGAAGCGCAAAAAAAAATTAAAATGGCGGAAAAACAAAATGGCCGCCATACAGAATTACAGAAAACCCACCATACAGTCGATTTTCTTCCAGATGGAAACACTGGAGCGTTTTGAGGTTCATAGAACGGCTGTAGGTATAGGTACAGTGTATTGATTGGTATAATATTTTTACCCCATTTCAGGGTAACTTTTGAGATTTACCCCAAAATGCAAAAAAAAATAACCACTTGTTGCCATGTATTGACGAATTATGCAAAATATCAAGTAGTAGTGCCCTGTAAAAAAAATTACCCATTTTCAGGGTACTTTTCGAGATTTACCCCAAAAATTCGTGGAATAGAAATAGCGGCATTTTTTATATTTTGTATCTAAAACCATTAGATTCTGCTAATACTAATAACATTTGACTATTTTTATATCGAAAAGATGGTAACACTGAAATTGAAAGTAGGATTATTTTCCAAGTACCGCCACATTTTTTTACAATTTAGAAACCTATCAGAAAAAAAAATTGAAATCCAGGTCAAGATCCTCATGACGGGGTAGTGCCCGCCAAAATGGTTCTACATAGGTACTAAAGTAAAGTTGTACATAGGTACAAACTAAAGTTGTAGAGTACTCTAAGCAGATCCTAATGAAAGGAAAAAACTTTCAAAATGGCGGAAAACCAAAATGGCCGCCATACAAAATTACTGAAAACCCGCAGGAAAATAAACGCTAAATCGTAAGACCCTCTTGCTAAAAATAAAACCGATCCTTTCATCCCGCCTGCAATAACGAATCAATGAGCTCCGCTTGCGGACTCGGAAAGGCGGCATAGAACTACAACCACCGAAGTCCTCTAAATCAGTTACATACAAACGACAGATGCCCGATTAGGTAGTTTTGAGGAAGGAACCCAAGCATAAAGCTAGGTGCGTTTTATGTGATAACACGGGCTATTAGATTACTGCCTGTTGCAGGTTTACAAAATTACAGAAAACCCAGCATTAATTATAGCTCGGTTACCAGGTACCACTCACTCACTGACTGATTGACATAATTGTTTTCGCAGAAGGAGGTGGAAAAGTGGGGTATTATGTATGAAAAAAGTATTTGGATTTAAAAAACTCCAGAAAAAATATTAAAAATTAAAGTCCAGGTTAAGATCCGTGAAAAACATGAAGGTTCCCGATCCTAAGTGGGTACCAACCCTTACACCCCGCTTGCTAAAAATAAAAGGGCGCCCAAATTGTTTCATCCCGCCTGTAATGACAAATCAATGCGCTCCGCTTGCGGGATCGGATAGGCGGCATAGAACCACAACCACCGAAGCCCTTCAAATCAGTTACATACAAGCGACCGATTTCGCCCGATAAGGTTTTGACGAAGGATTTGACGAACACCACGAAGATAAAACCCAAGCAACAAGCTAAGTGCGTTTTTGTGATGACACGGGCCATCAGATTACCTTCTGCCTGTGACAAGTTCAAAAGAGAAGACGTTAACCAACGCTGGGAGTGGATCTGCAAGCGGAAAATACGTTTATGATGCTTGAAAGCTACTCATTATCGAGATAGATGCAAGTCGAAGGTCGGGGTGCTCAACTTGCAGAGGTAGTCACCATAAGTTACTTCACCGTGATGTCTGAATGGAGACGGAGACCGAATAGAAGAAAGACCCAGAGACTACCGCGACTACCGCAAACATCTGGTCGGCAAGTTCCAAACGAGTCTTTTTGAAAGTGCTTCCCGCAACCGTCCAGGGGCCTGAAGGCAACTTTAACACGTCGTGTGCTCTGCTTGATGAAGGGTTCACCGTGTGCTGTAGAAGATTCTAAAATATTAAAAATAGCGGAAAAACAAAATGGCCGCGATACAAACTGAAAATAAACGTTAAATCGTTAGACCCCTCTTGCTAAAATAAAACGGATCGTTCCATCCCGCCTGCAATAATGAATCAATGAGCTCCGCTTGCGGACTTGGAAGGGCGGCATAGAACCACCACCACCGAAGTCCTCTAAATCAGTAACATACAAACGACCGATCTCGTCCGAAAAGGTATAAAAGAAGGCAGGAAGGACGAGCTTGTCGTCTCTCTCACTGAACTTAGTTGGATTCTGCATGGAGTTTCATCGTCAATTTCGAGGAAGATTATGCCTACAAGCTTCCCAACCCAACAACAAGAGAAACGTCGAAAATAGATTACGCTTGATTAAGATGATGGATTTTGATCCGAGATGCGCAATAGACTACACGAAGCAGAATTATGCATAACATCTTGGAAAAGGATTATGCCAAGACAACTGCTCAGGCACCAGTTGGTCGAGTCTGGTATCTCCTACATTTTAGCGTTCGAAATATCAACAAACTTGGAAAATACTCTCTGAATACCGAATAACTGACTGGCCAAGATCTGTCGAATTCATTAGTTGATGTCCTGCTTAGGTTCCGAAAAAGAGAAGTAGCCGTTACTGCAGATATCAGGGAAATGTTCCTGCAGATTAAGTAAATGATCAGGATCAAAACGCCCAGTGCTTCCTTTGGAGGGTAATGGAAAGAAAGAAGCCCTCAGAAACTTATAAGATCACCTCGATGACCTTTGGTGCCACATCATCTCCATGCACGGCTACTTGTATTATTCGTCGTAATACGATACGTCGATTTGGTTTCATGTCATCATCCACAAGCAGTCAAAGCCATTAAGAGAAGGCACTACGTTGATGACTATCTCGACTCCACGGATAACGAGAAGGAGATGAAGCAACTGGTGAAAGGCGTGATTGTGATTCATAAGGCAGGAGGTTTTGACTTAAAGTTGGGCCTCTAATAGACCCAACATTGTAAACCTGTAAGCTTTAAGAAGGTGGACAAAGAGATCACCGAAGTTTTGCGACCGCCAAGGAATCGCGAGTTGCTAAAAATTTTGTCACTGGGTATGTTTATGCCCCTTCCTGATTAATTAAAAGATATTGCTGCAGGAAGTTTGGCGATCTACGATCAAATGGGATGATCAAATCGTTGAGAAGATGAACAAAGATTGGTATTTATTTTCAGTACTCAGATGCTATGGTTTCTCACAGATGACTAGATTTAGATTACACATTTTCGTTGATGCCTCCGAGCAAGCATTATGCCGCTGTCGCTTACTGACTAATTACGACGATGTGGCCTTTGTAACTGGGAAATGTAGAGTTGGCCTGAAAACTGTAACGATCCCTAAGCTGGAGCTGCAGGCTGCTTAATTGGAAGCCCGTTTAGGTCACACACACACCATGAATTGTGCAACTCGAAATAGCAAAACGATTAAGTTAAATAGCAAGTGCTATTAATTTCCCAGGTGCAGTTTTCGTAATTGATGGTAGCCGAGCCGCACTCGGAGATGGCAACACTGGAGCGATTTAAGGTTCATAGAACAGCTGTAGGTATAGATACAACGTATTAATTGGTAGAATATTTTTACCCCATTTCGGGGTAACTTTTACCCCAAAATGCAAAAAAGTGAAATAACCACTTTTTGGAAATTCCGAGTGTAAGGGTTCGTGTATAGTCTGTATGCAAGTGACATTTTGGTATTTTAGTTGACAACCTCTGGCAACCCTGAAACCTGCAGAGGAAAAAGTCATTTTCGAGATGCCCTTTTTTCAAGTCCTATTGCGGCGGCTGGGTGCAAGTGAGATAGAATATCAAAACGTGCTTGCACGCAGTATATGCTGCTTAATATAGGAAAAATATGAACAATCGAAAAATCAATATGGCGGACGCGGTGGCGGCCATTTTGAAAATTTTATACATTTTTAAAATATTTCAAGGCTATTTTGAGGCAGTTTGCGACACTTGAGAAAGTTGCCATGTATTGACGAATTATGCAACATATTAAGTAGTAGTGCCCAATAAAAAAAAATACCCATTTTCAGGGTACTTTTTGAGATTTACCCCAAAAATGTGGAAATTAGAAATAGCGGCATTTTTAAATATTTTTTATCAATAACCATTAGATTTTGCCAATACTAATGACATTTGACTATTTTTATATCGAAAAAATGGCAACACTGGAATTTAAAGTGAGGTTAATTTTCAGGTAAAGCCACATTTTTATTACCAAAAAGGAGCAGTTGTAGAGGAGTATGATGTATGGAAAAAGTATCCAAAATTTAAAAAACTATAAGAAAAAAAATTAAAAGTGGAAGACCAGGTCAAGATCCTCATGACGGAGTACTGCCCGCCAAATGGTACTACATAGGTAGATGGTGCTCGAACTAAAGTTGTAGAGGACTTCAAGCAGATCCTGAAGCGCGAAAAAAAATTCAAAATGGCGGAAATACAAAATGGCCGCCATACAGAATTACAGAAAACCCAGCATATAGTCGATTTTCTTCCAGATGGAAACACTGAAGCGTTTTGAGGTTCATAGAACGGTTGTAGGTATAAGTACAATGTATTGATTGGTAGAATATTTTTACCCCATTTCAGGGTAACTTTTGAGATTTACCCCAAAATGCAAAAAAAATTAAATAACCACTTGTTGCCTGCATGTATTGACGAATTATGCAACATATCAAGTAGTAGTGCCCTGTAAAAAAAATTATCCATTTTCAGGGTATTTTTCGAGATTTACCCCAAAAATGTGAAAAATAGAAATAGCGGCATTTTTAAATATTTTTTATCAAAAACCATTAGATTTTGCCAATACTAATGACATTTGACTATTTTAACATCGAAAAGATGGCAACACTGAAATTGAAAGTAGGTTTATTTTCCAAGTACCTTACATTTTTAATACCAAAAACGAGCAGTTGTAGAGGAGTATGATGTATGGTTAAAGTATTCAGAATTTAGAAAACTATCAGAAAAAAAATAAAAGTGGAAGTCCAGGTCAAGATCCTCATGACGGAATTTTTTCAAAATCGGAATCGGATAATGGCATAAAACCACAACCACCGAAGTCCTTCAAATCAGTTACATACAAACGACCGATTTCACCCGATAAGGTTTTGACGAAGGATTTGACGAACAACACGAAGATAAAACCCAAGCAACAAGCTAAGTGCGTTTTTATGATGACACGGGCCATCAGATTACCTTCTGCCTGTGACAAGTTCAAAAGAGGAGACGTTAACCAACGCTGGGAGTGGATCTGCAAGCGGAAAATACGTTTATGATGCTTGAAAGCTACTCATTATCGAGATAGATGCAAGTCGAAGGTCGGGTTGCTCAACTTACAAAGGTAGTCACCATAAGTTACTTCACCGTGATGTCTGAATGGAGACGGAGACCGAATAGAAGAAAGATCCAGAGACTACCGCGACTACCGCAAACATCTGGGTCGGCAAGTTCCAAACGAGTCTTTTTGTAAGTGCTTCCCGTAACCGTCCAGGGGCCTGAAGCCAATTTTAACACGTCGTGTGCTCTGCTTTATGAAGGGTTCACCGTGTCACTTGTAGAGAGCAGTGTAGCCAACGTGGTAGGTGCCAGAGGTTGAAGCGTCGAGTTGGCGTTTAAGGGTGCGGTGGGCGGCTGTAACAACCTGGCAAGATCGTCTCTCTGACACTTATTATGACAGATACAGGATTCATCAACCTTGAACGAGTTCGTACGGTGAAGAACTTCACGCTTCCAAGACACAAATATAGGGAATATGCATAAGTCAGCAATTTTGATAGAAAATTTGAGCTTGATCGCTGCGGACACGTAAGCATGATGGAACTGAAAAAAAATTTATTAATTTAGTTTTATCACACGATGAAATCAGGGGAACATAAAGATTTTTTTTTTCATTTTCAGATAAAATGCACCTAACAGTCAGATAGAATAACGAATAAGAAATAATATTTTGTATGACACATGTCATGTACTTAAATGCAAAATTTAGGGATATAATTTCGCGCCTGAAATCGTGGTTGGTGACGTCACAAAACATGACCGTTTTGTATAGAATGTTTTCGGTGGGTGCTGCTGCGTGCTAACTTCAAGTAACTATTTCACGAGAAAAAAACGCAAGTGAAAAGTTTTAATATTACATTGACATAAGGTAACATTGCGCCTTGGACATGTAACATGCATAGACAGGCGTTTTTCTATCTGTGTAGTACCGAACAGTATGCTTGAGCGACAGGATTGTACTTTCTGTAGATAAATTGGGCTCAAAGCCAAATTGTGTATCATGTATGTCTGGATTGACTAAGCTGTCGATCAAGCAAACTGTCCAGCACCTTAGCTATAATTGTAGCTAACGATATTGGTCTATAGTTGTTAGGATCCGCACTGTCTCCTGTCCTGTCCTTGATTATAGGCGTAACAATTGTTTTCATCATATCATGAGGAAGGTATGAATGCCCTATACAAAAGTTAAACAGCATGGATAGCACTCGCGGGAGATGTACACCTGCATGCCGCAAATGCTCTATACTGAGCCCATCATGCCCCGGGGATTTACCACGAACGATACCTCTAACAGTTGACTTAACGTCCCTAACAGACAATGTGACCGGGCGGTTCGCCATCCCCGAGGTGGCAACTGACTCTGCAGGGGCTGTAGTAGTTTCACCCAAAGGAGATTAAGTAAATGATCAGGATCAAAACGCCCAGTGCTTCCTTTGGAGGGTAATGGAAAGAAAGAAGCCCTTAGAAACTTATAAGATCACCTTGATGACCTTTGGTGCCACATCATCTCCATGCACGGCTAATTGTATTATTAGTCGTAATTCGATACGTCGATTTTGTTTCATGTCATCATCCACAAGCAGTCAAAGCCATTAAGAGAAGGCACTACGTTGATGACTATCTCGATTCCACGGATAACGAGAAGGAGATGAAGCAACTGGTAAAAGGCGTGATTGTGATTCATAAGGCAGGAGGTTTTGACTTAAAGTTGAGCCTCTAATAGACCCAACATTGTAAACCAGCCACAGACATTTTAGGGTTTGATCTCAGCTTTAAGAAGGTGGACAAAGAGATCACCGAAGTTTTGCGACCGCCAAGGAATCGCGAGTTGCTAAAAATTTTGTCACTGGGTATGTTTATGCCCCGTCCTGATTAATTAAAAGATATTACTGCAAGAAGTTTGGCGATCTACGATCAAATGGGATGATCAAATCGTTGAGAAGATGAACAAAGATTGGTATTTATTTTCAGTACTTAGATGCTATGGTTTCTCACAGATGACTTGATTTAGATTACACATTTTCGTTGACGCCTCCGAGCAAGCATTATGCCGCTGTCGCTTACTGACTAATTATGACGATGTGGCCTTTGTAACTGGGAAATGTAGAGTTGGCCTGAAAACTGTAACGATCCCTAAGCTGGAGCTGCAGGCTGCTTAATTGGAAGCCCGTTTAGGTCACACACACCATGAATTGTGCAACTCGAAATAGCAAAACGATTAAGTTAAATAACAAGTGCCATTAAGTTGCCAGGTGCAGTTTTCGTAATTGATGGTAGCCGAGCCGCACTCGGGGATTATTAGCACCCCCTGATTTGATTTGATGTTTCACATAGTAGTTTTATATTAGTTTCTCTATGATTTAAATACAGCCAGCAAAGTTTTTGGAAATATTAATAGAGCATTCATTTTTATTACGCATCACCACACCGCCCTGAAACTTGCAGACAAAAGGTAATGTGATTTGATCGGATGGCAATATGGCTATTCGACAATTTGCAGTCCAACTCTTCAAAGTCCACCACTTACTGTCCAACAGAGCGAAGCCCGCGGGCTGCTTCAGCAGCCCGCGCACCAGGGCGAAATACTAGTAATGAACTAATAATATGTTGTTAATCATTATCTTTATTTATTTATTTTACAGTAGTTATCAATTCTTTATTCTTCAGACACGTGAGCACGTTTTAGCAAGCAATAATTTTGACAAAATAAATTAATGTTGATTAATATTTTTAATTAATCGATATTAAGAAATCAAATAGTTATATTCGCTCTTTTAAAACGTAAAGAAAATACCAAAAAACAGTCACAATTTAATATTATTTTTGCATTACATTATTTACATTTGAGTTTGCTAGTAAAGCATTTCTTTAAGCATATTGTTAGTTTAGTAATTAATTAGCTAATAATTATGTAATTAAAGTAGGTAAGTACCGAAGTGTCGAGGCGTGAAGCGCGATGTAGCCACCGCTAATCACGATGCGTGCCTGCGAGATGCGGAGGGTCATTCCAACCGACCAGGGGAACACTATTATTAATTGAATGAATGAAATTTAAATGAATTTTTTTGAATGAATTTTTTTATTTGCAACTAAAACATTGTATGACAAAAAAAGGTTTTGACGCAAATCGTCACTTTCGCAAATGGTCATCGCGAAAAATTTGGTCACTTTCGCAAATGGTCACTTTCGCAAAACGTCACTTTTGCAGAATGACATTCAATTTTTTTCTTTTTTCTCAAAATTGTGATGACATATTGCGAAAGTGACGTTTTGCGAAAGTGGCCATTTGCGAAAGTGACCAAATTTTTCGCGATGACCATTTGCGAAGGTGACGATCTGCGTCAAAACCAGGTAGTGATTGTTAGTGGCAGCAGTAGTTGAAAAAGTGTGTCGCAGACACTAGCGCCCACCTCCAAAGTAATAAAGTGTGTGTGTGTGTATTGTGTGTGTACATTGGTATTTTCTAGTATATTATTTAGTAGATACAAGTATTAGTTTTCTTTTAATTTAACCCTTTCTTACACAAAATAACACCATTTTAAAATACTTTGTAGTAGTGCCTCTTTGCTTGTTCTACACACAGAGGAAATAATCACTCTACATACCGCGCTCAGTACCTACTTATTGACTTTAAGTTTATTTTTAAAGAATTTTCTTTTTAACTTCTAAGAATTAAATAATTGAATTCTTAGAAATATTTTATTAATAGACGTTCTTTTCAGGAGCGTTTTTTTTCTAAAAATTTATGATAAGAATATTAAATTATCTGCATTTAACAATTATTTGTATAAGTACCCTATTTAAAACAAATAAAGATAGGTATTTAGTATTGAAATAACCACTGTGAATATATTAAAAATAAACTTAGTACCTATTACCAAACACTTCAATGAGACTAACCCATCTAAAACTGCACTCCAAATATGCTTAACATCAGTATGGAGCCGATTATGTCATTCGCCAGTGAAAATGTAATAAAAACGATATAAAAGCAGCCGCACCTAAACGTCTGTAAGTCTGCCAACTTAACTGCGCACTTCTTTTCGTCTTAACACCAGCACATTAAGGTTCAATATTGTTAATTTTGAAGGTAAGTGTATGTTGGTAATGCTCCTAATTATTATGTGCAGGTAAACTCCTGGACATTCTAGGAAAGTCCTAATCCAGGCCGTATCACGCGTCGGCGGCGTCCGCTCGTCACGCTGACGTAAGTGCCACTTAACACGCAGTCGTAACACGGCATGCCGCAGGGTGCGACACTAGGCCGGGTGCCATTGCAAAATAGCCACACTTTAGATTCCATAAGGAAAAGAAGATCGCTGATAAAGCGTAAGGGTTTAACCAGAAATATAAAATGTTGTTCAATGATTTTGTTGATTTAAATGGACTAAATCATCGTCATTTTGTAGTCATTTTAATCCGCTTAAGGGAGATTGTTCTACCGATGAAAATACACATTTTGCTAAAGAAACAGTGTCGAAAAATGACAAAAAAATACTTGCAATTCGTCTGATTTCTTTTAGCAGATCGTCTGCTGGACTAAGTTTTAGCTGTCTAGTTAAGTAGTTACTATGGGAGGAGGAGGACCAAAATTTTTTGTCGTTTTTCAACCCTCTTTGGCAAAAATGTTTAGTTTCTTTGGTAGAACATTCAACTACCTACTAAAAACCGACTTCAAAAAACCTACCTCTAAAAAGCAAGAAATAATATTCGTAATAATAAAAATACGTCTATTGAAGTCGGGTGGGGCTGGAGTACAAATTCCTTTTTTATTTATTCTAAAAGCCCCACCCGACTTCAATAGACGTATTTTTATTAATACGAATATTATTTCTTGCTTTTTAGAGGTAGGTAGGTTTTTTGAAGTCGGTTTTTGTTTTTTTTTAACATTTTTTTATTTTTAGTGTAGGTACCTTGTAGGTAAGGTATATTATATATGTAGAAAAATCGGCTCAGCCAAACGTAAGATAATCGCGGAGAAACATACTTAAATACGGGTCAAACTGAGAACCTCCTTTTTTAAGTCGGTTAAAAAACTACACTTAAGATATCCCTCTTCCAACAAAAAAAATATTATCTTATTCAGTTCATAAACAAAGAAGTAATACGACCAATCATCGAGGTTCACACAAAATCATACTATTTTCGTGCTTTTTCAAAATTACTTGAAAAGTACTGAACCGATTTCCAAATTTTAAAAAATGGGACCAACTTGGGAGTGCACTTAATGTTATAAGGTTTGAATCATTTCAATCGGTTCAGCCGTCTTCGAGTAATCGGTGGACATACACAAAAAAAAACAAATATACAGACGAACATAGAACTCCTCCTTTTTTGGAAGTCGGTTAAAAATTATGGTGTACAACAAAAATGGCATGATAAAAGAAAGGAAAGATTAATAGCAAAACTTGTCTTAAGATAAAAACTATAATTTTATACAGACTTTTACTAATACAACTGTATTCTAGGAAGTCTGTATAAAATTATAATAAACAATAACTCAGATTATTAAAAACCGTTTTTCTAAACGCTTTAAATTTCATAAATTCGTTTACGCCGTTGTTTAATTACATATTGACTAGGGTAGAATAAACAGAAGAAGTAGTAGTAGAACTGCTTGCTCTATAGTCAAAACTAGTGAAATGTTCTGATGTTAAAATTAAATGTTAGCTTTATTATAATTCCTATAAATCACACAAACGTACTGTCCGCCATTCAAACGGACGATCGTACTTTAACTAATCCTTGGTTTTTAATACACAACGTGGAAAGTAGAGCATCGATACATTCTTCGGGTGTCGAGATCTCTATTTCCAACATCCCAAAACCAACTTTAATTTCAAATGAACAAAATTCAATTCTCCTCGCATTCTCATTTAAATTAACAACGTTTTGTCCAAGAATAATTTAATCTAGATCTAAGGGACTGTGGGAACGGTGTCCCTTTCAAATAGCGTTATTTACGTTACTAATACTGTAGATTAGCAAGTGGGCAGAATGCTTAGGAGTTGGTAATTTGCTAATAGCGTTAACTAGTTAATTAATTTACTGTCCAGCGTCTATAATAATTATTGTAACTGTCAAACATTTTTTAGATATAACTTATGCAATTTAAAATTAACTAAAAATCGGGGATAAATTCTCGTACAAAGGTATCCAGCAGAAGTAGCGCCACCAAGCAGGATTAACTTTGTGACATCATCCCCCATTGGCCTCTATAAATAGAAAAAAAAATCTTCAGGTCAGTGTCATCCCCCATTGTTGCTATGAAACCGAATGAAACGAATCTTCTTTCAGAGTGCTTTTTATTGGATCTTTTCTGATCAAAATAAGTATCGCATTATTGGCCGACAATTTAGCGAGTGCGAAGCGCGAGCGAAGCGTCTCCGTTTCCGCTTGGGGAAACATGCTTTCATATATTCGGATGTCCGTCTGTTCTCGAATGACTCTCGTGAAATTTTGTGTGCTGATTCAATAATTAGAATTTTTAAGTTGATTCAGTTTTTCGAAATTTTTCGAAAACAAAACACATACTTACTAATTGCAGCCATTTCGAAAAAGGTTGAAAAAATTTTAAATTTGAGATTTTTGCATTCACAATGCTATTTTTACACAATACTTAATAATATACTAGAATGCAAAAATCTCAAATTTAAAAATTATATAGCTATTTCATCTTAATCGATTGCCAAATATCTGGAAAGATATTTCAATTGAATGTCGAGGTAATTCCTCACATTGGTGAAATAACGCTGGCTTGCAGCGTAAGAGTAGGATATACTAGAAGAAATTCGGCGATGTCACTAGTGACTCGGTAGCTCAGCGGTCAGAGCATTGGACCGGATATCCAAAGGTCGCGGGTTCGATTCCCGTCTGAGTATTGATCTGGTGCGAGTCGTATTTTTTCTAGTATATTATTTAGTATAATGTTGAAAAATGTCACAAACTATGTCTTCAGCTCAAAGAGCCACTAGTGCCTATTTTAGAAAATATTTAAGTACATTCATTAAACGGCCCACTAATTGCAGCATTAGGTTAGTATAACAATAAAATGTGTGGCAACTGCCGGCGACGGGCCGCGCGACTATCTCCGATCTCGACGACCGCTGTCTGTGTTGCAAGGATCTCTACCCCACACGACTGACAACGGTGCGATAATAAATAAAGAATTATTTGACAACATCACATACATTGCTCCCATTCCAAAATAAGTAGCTTATGGAAATCAGAGACAACGGTGGTGGTATTCACATCTTATAAATAACACCTAGACTTGAGTCAATATTGAATCATTCATTTTCTACATTGACCCAGCCGGGATCGAACCCGGGACTTCATAGATGGCGACACTTTGAAAACCGGCGTGCAAACCACTCGACCACGGAGGTCGTCGAAATTTCTCGAGATAAATCACGATTCGTTGAGATAAAGAAATTAGGAAGGTGGCGACACAGGAAAGTCACGACTTAGTAAGGTGACGACTAGAAGAAGATAAAAATATAGACCTAAGAAGGCGACGACTTAAGAAGAACGACTTTAGGAAAATGAACGCTTGCTCCTGAACTCCTGATTGATAAATCTAAAGACAGTAATTGTAGTGCCGTAGCTACGTCGTAGCGGCATTTGAATGATTTTACAACTTTTCGCCCTGAGACGGCCAACAACTAAATGTCTTTACTTGTCCAATAAAGAATGACAGGAAAAGTGAAAAAAACTTCGCAGCCCTACGTGAGTAAGTAACGAGGCAAACAATGACAAATTCCAAGCTAGCTTACAAGTAAAAGCAACTAAAGTGTTTAATACAGATTTTTGAGCAAAAAGTATTTGTCCATGTCCATCAGCCATTTTTGATGACTGCTGGGGCACAGGCCTTCCTTATCGGTGGTAAGGAGGATAGGCCATAACCCACCACGGGGGCCGAATGCAGATTGGTGGGTGTTAACGACTGCAAATGCAGCCGGGACCAACGGCTTAACATGCCTTCCGAAGCACGGAGGAGCTCGACATAATAAATTTTTGGTCACCCATCCCATGACCGACCCTTGCGAACGTTGCTTAACTTCCGAAATCGCTGGGCCAGGCGCTAAACCACTGCGCCACCGAGCTCCACCCACTGCGCCACCGAGCTTCACAATTTGTTTAATTTTGCTAAATCTCATTTCTCGCTTTCAATAAAAGAACGCTCATGTATTGGCCGTGCGAGTATCTGTAAGGGCCATTTTAAATACGGGCACGTTACCATTGTTGCATCACGGTGCACGGCGCATGGCGCACGGTGCACCAGAGGTCCGCCTAAATCCTTAAACTGGGAAACACGGTCCGTTTCAAACTCTTGCGCAAAACTACCTACAAACTTTAATTGTTAGCAAACCTGTTTTAAAAATGTGGGGCATTTTCTACAAACTTAAGAAGCTTCAAGTTTTTAAAAACTAACAAAATAGAAAAACTGCTTTTAATGTATATAATACTTACCTACATCTAAATTTCAGTTAGTAGTGTTTCTAGTCTAGACTTCTGGATTTGTCTCTTTGTAGGGAAAACTTTTAACAAATCAGTTTAAATACAATCCACAGATTTTAACTTTAAAGTTTGTATATGAAATACTTTTGGCGGCATTAAAAATAGACAGACAAGATAAAAATATAGAGAAAAGAACAATAAACATCATTCGCACCAAGCGGGCGCGACGCGCGAGCGCAGCGTCTCCGTTGCAACTTGGGAAAATAAGTCCGTCCGGCTGTCCGTTTGTTCTCCTTTACAGGTTCTCAAACGATTTTCCTTAAAATTTGTCAATTCAGTTCTTCGAAATTTTACAAAATAGCGGAGATATGGAGAAGATTATATAATTTAAACCATTTAAAAAAACGCGACGTTTAATAGCTCTCCAGAGCCACTAGTTATTTTATTTCATATTTTAAGATGATTATTTCATTACATACCTACGTAGCAAAATCATCAAATCAAATCATTTAATTGCGTGATTATGGGTGGATTACAATAAATGTGATGTAGATAAAATTTTGGCTCTCCATATTCAACCTTAGTAGGCGTGCAAAATTCGTTAATAATCTAATAAATTTAATTACATTTCAATTAGTAAATTTCAACATTATTAATCATTCATTAAGAAATATCATCCATTTAAAACATTAATATATTTTTAACTTAATAATAATAATCATCATAAATAATAAAATATATATAATTGCAAGTATAATGTCAAAATAAATTAATATAAAATAATGTTTTCATACTACAATCAAATGTCAACAATTCTATGTCAAATGGCTAATTTATGCTATCATCATTAAGAAATTCATTTACAGAGTAGTAGGCCTTATCCAGTAAAATTTGCTTTAGTTTATATTTAAAGCAATTGAACGATGCTTCTGATTTCAAATTCTGAGGTAGTTTATTATAAATTTTTATTCCCATAAAAAAATGCTTTTCCTATGGTTGCTAGTTTTACAGCCTATCATTTTTAAAGTATACTTATGTCTCTTACTGTTTAGAGTATCGTTATTTTTCAGATTGCTTCTGATGTATAATGCTGCCTCATAAATATATAGCGAAGGGAGCGTTAGTATCTTCAATTTGATAAAGAATGGCTTACAAGAATCAGTTTGGTGGAGCTTGCACATTGACCGAATGCATTTTTTTTGTGTTTTAAATATATTTTCTTTATCAACAGAGTTTCCCCAAAACAAAACACCATATCTCAAAATTGAAACTACATGAGCATGGTAGGCACACCCGGTATCGACAATTTGGTTCACAAAATTATGAAATTAGTGCATTCTGCAGCTTCCTGCATTCTAGTATAGTATGAGAAGCTGCTATTTACTATTTATTACGCTGTCATCGTTACAAAGTACGCATAGCTGATTTTGCTCCGAAGGATACAGAAATATATTATTAAACCACACGCCGTTACACAACTGCCCTATATTGCTAACGAAACTATCGCTATTTAGGAGTTATGTCCTTATGTAGTACAGAACCTATGTTTTATTTGTATACAATAACTTTGAGTCGAGTTTCAGGAATTGCTCTCTTTATCTTCCCTACCGGGTTCAAATCTCGCTGTTCTGTGTTAAAATACGAATTTTTATATAATGCTTGGTCACATCAACATAATGTTTGCTCTGTATATTCCAGAAATCAATATTAGCGTAATTAAATAATGAAATAAATCATTTTTCATTTTTAAATATATTTGTAGCATAAAGTCAGGTAGTTTTGAAGTACTTACCTAGTAGGTCCGTGATACTAAATAACTTGAAAAATATCGACTCGTCACCAGATCATTTTCTCTTCCAACTGAGCTACCGAGTCACAAGTGACATTGTCAAAACTTTTACCTACCTAGCAGGTACTTTATAATATCTACCTGACTCGTGCTACAAATGATCAGAAGTTCACTGCGTTACGTTCACCTTACCGCCTTGAACTGTTATGTCGATCCCTAATGAATGTTTTCTTTACGAATGTACAACGGTTGTATTCACATAAATTAATACGAATTAAACTATAGTATATTATAGGCATTACAATTCTTGAAGAATATACACTGGCTACCACACTTTTTAAAATTACAATAACTTTTAAAATACACAATCCTCCTTCCTCAATTCCTTATATACTCCCCAATTTCAGGATTTAGCATCTTTCCTTGTTATTATTATTTAATCATAACCGTTATTTATAGAGCTCAGAATCGCATTTAAGTATCGCTTAATTATTACATCAAATTAAATTAGTTTTAAAGATCCAACAAAGATGGACCTTATTATCATAATGGTTAGGGAAATAGTGAAAGTGAAAGTGAAAGTGAAAAAATTTATTCAGCGTAAAGGCATTTTTACAAAAAATCAACACAATTTAAAAGAAAATTAGCCAAAATGGTCTCCAACCTCAGCTATTGCCACATCCTGTGCGACACTGATTTTCAGGTGGAGCCAAATGTTTTTTATAGCGACAACACTCGCCAAACAATGCAATAACATAATAAATCAATTTATGCTAACTTAGAACAGACATTTAGAACAGTTTCGCTTCAGTAATGAGATAGATGAGCATCGTTATATAAAAACAAAATATTAAGCTTATACAATAGATTAAACATATTCAAAAGTGCATAATTTATTAAATTTATTATTTAAATAGATCAAAATTGACTTTGAAATATTAATGCAGAGGTTCCGAAAAGTATATAAAGAATGGATAATTTATAATTATAGTAGGTCAAACAGTGTTCATTAGGTAGCGCTATTTATCTGTTTATACAGAATCAACTCTTTTATTTTTACCCGAAAAGAAGTCGCAGAAGTAAGGAGACGCAGGGGAGGTGGTATGTCGTTCCATATTTTGGTTGCAGCAAATTTAAAGCTACCCCTGAAAGCGGCGGTGCGGTGGATGGGTACGTCAAGCCTAGCTAAGCGGGTGCGAGTAGACCATACGAGTTTCTCATACAAGTAGAGCGGCTTACGATTTTTGACTATACCAAACAAAAGCAGAGCTAAGTGTACATCCCGTCTAGACCGCATATTCAGTGTGTTAGTACCATTAATATAGGGGGATACATGGCTTCTAGGCGGAATATTATAGCAAAATCTGGCACAAGCATTCTGTACCCTCTGTATCAAATTTATCGTTTTTGACAGCAATCTAGGGCCATACACTACATCCATATAATTAAATTTTGATAGCACCAGAGATTCTACCAAAATTTGTCTTGTTTTGGTGCATAAAAAATTTCGAATTTGATAGAGGACCTTCAGTCGGTAAAAACAATTACGGACAGTTTCCTTTATATGTGATTCGAACCTCAACTCTGAATCCATTACAAGACCTAGATTACGCGTTTCCAGAGTAAAGCAAATGGTTTCATTGTTTATTTTAATAATTGGATTAGCCGAAACAATTTTCTGCACCTGTTTTTTGGAGCCCAAAACCATACACTTAGATTTGGAAGGGTTTAACGTTAAACAGTTATCAGTTGACCACTTAGTAATACTTTCCAAATCTTTATTAATCTTTTGTACTGTACTTTGGACATCGTTTGGGTGACAAGGCAAATAAAGCTGAAGGTCATCAGCGTATAAGTGGTAGTTACAGTTTACAATATTATTTATAATGTCTGCTGTGTACAGAATGAAAAGTATAGGACCCAAAATGGAACCTTGAGGCACACCTCGGGTGACTGAGGTGACAGAAGAAGTAGATTTGCTACCATCACTATTTAGAACCTCAACATACTGATACCGATTACATAAATAACTGTCAAACCACTTCAAAGTAGAGCTATCAAAACCGTAATAGGACATCTTAGATAAAAGTAAAGGTATATTAATTGTATCAAAGGCACGCGAAAAATCTAGTAAAACAAGGATAGTACCCATACCAATATCCTGTGATTCCAAAATGTTACTAGTAATGTCCAATAAAGTAGTAGTTGTGCTTCTATTTTTGCGAAAGCCTGACTGAGCTTGAGGTAGAATGTTATTCTGCTCAAGGAATTCCACAAGTTGCAGCTGCACAACTCGTTCTAAAACTTTTGATAGGCAAGGTAAGATACTGATGGGGCGTAAATCTTTATAAGATTCTGGACAAGTAACTTTTGGAATAGGCTGTATTTTTGCAATTTTCCAAGCTTCAGGAAAGGTACATGTAGTTAAGGATCTATTGATTAAAGCAGTAATAGCATCAAGTGAGTCAGGTAGGGTTCTGATTAACATTTCCAAAGAGACACCATCATCACCCTGGGCATTAGATTTAAGAGAATGAATTATTTTTGCTATGTCCATTTGTGTAACACATTTAAGATGAAAAGTGGATGAATTATACCTATGGAATTCCAAAAATGTCAAACTTGAAAGATTCACGCCTTTGAATGTGGCGATAACATTTTGAAATCAGACATTACTATAAAATTACCACGCTGTTAAATCACTTCACATCTATTTACTAATATTTTGGTGTCACGGGATTATCCTAACAAGTAATAATGAACTTTCATTCGTTATTACCAAAATATAGCTCAAAAGAAAATAGTCACTAAGTATATGATTTTCCATACAAAACTTCTGAAAGGTATTTTTAACCGACTTCATCAAAAGGAGGAGGTTCTCAATTCAATTGAATAGTTTTTTTTATCGTTGTTCGCTCGTATCTTCGACATTTATGGACCGATTTTGATGATTCTTTTTTTGATCGATTGAATTTTCTTGCGAGATGGTCCCATTTAATTTCAAATCGGTTTAGTAGTTTTCAAGTAATCCTGAAAATACTATGATTTAACATCAACTACCTTGACGACTTTGTTATTTAAGAACCGAATTAGATGATTTTTTTGGCATTTTTTTTTTCCTTTGTGAAGTCTTTTTAACAGATTTCAAAAGAGGAGGTATTCAGTTTGTATGTATGTATGTTTCTCCGCGATTAACTCACGTTTGGCTGAACCGATTTTTCTACCTAAATAATTTACCTACACTACCTAATACTTACAGAAGGTACACTAAAAATAAAAAAATTGTTTTAAAAACAAAAAAACCGACTTCATAAAACCTGCCTCTAAAAAGCAAGAAATAATATACAAATCATTAGATACGCACTATCATTGTTATAATAAAACACGTCTATTGAAGTCGGGTAGGGCTTTTAGAATTAAAAAAAAGAAGTTGTACTCCAGCCCCACCCGACTTCAATAGGTGACTTTTGAAGTCGGTTTTTATGATAAAAATTCATAAAAAAAATATCTGATTTTATTTGAATTTAATATTGTTCGAAAGCTGTAATAGTTAACTTGCTGTCTTACTGTGATACGCGTATTTTTGTATGATACTCCATTTTTTTGTTTTCTAACCGACACTGCGAATAAGAGAAATTATAAATATGTCAGTAATGTTGTAAAGTTGACTATCACAGCTTTCAAACAATATCAAATTAAATTAAAATCAGATTAAATTTATCATACAAAAAAAAACATTTCAGAAGTTAGCTCGTTTGATATGGAAATACATAGAAAAGCCCCAATTTTTTTTAAATGTGAAAGTGAAATAAGCTTTATTCAAATAAACTTAATTATTAAGTACTTTTGAATCGTCTATATTTTCCTACCACCCATTCCAGACTTTTTTAGCTGACAAGAAGAACGGGCGCAAGAAACTTATCAGCTGTAACAGCCATAAGTAACCATAACCATGTTTTCAGAGTAGTATTATCCTGAGTAGGTAGAAACAAGAAGTCAGGGTCAAAATAATGCGACTTTTTTATCACGAACTTCTTATACATTGTCATAAAGCTAACCGTCCATCTAAAGATAAATTCCTAACTGGCCCACTTAATTAAATCCTAAATCGTCCCAATAACCGTAACTCTGCTGTGTCGCAAAACGGTCGCGTTGGTCGCCATCGAGTGGGGCATTGTGCGGTGTGCCTTATATAAGCACCGGGAGTCCCTCAGTCACACATGACCAGTGCCCGCTGCGGTTTACAGTGCCCTGTTTTGTTTATCCGAAAGAGTGCAGTGTGCGTTTCAGTGGTTACAGAAAATGAAGATTATTGTAAGTGGCTAAGCCTGTAATCCATGGAAATAAGTTATTTACTCAACTTACAACTCAACTCATGGATTCGATACCCTTAATCGAAGTAATCAACAGAAAGTATAATCAGATACCTGAATTTAATGACAGTTATTACGAATCAATGTAATTTCTCTTGTGATTTAATTTTCGAAGAATCTGAGAGCAAGGCAACTCTAGGCAAAGTGTCAAATCAAATCAAAATCAAAAATCATTTATTGCAGTCTATCGCGAGTTGCAGCTTTATACAGTGATTGGAACCAAACCAATGTCAAATGTCAAACTTTCTATTCGTTAGAACGCTATCGCTTACTTAAAAAATGGAAAGGACTTACTCACCTCACTGAAAGCTTAAGTTTAAGCTATAAAATTACTTATCAAACAACATCACGCCAATGTTTTTTCAGACTTTTCGGGCTAAGCAGGGCAACTCACCCAGTCACCCTTTATTTTTGATAGTCAATGATCCAACTAACCTAACCTAAGATATTCCAATATACTTATGTTTTTCGGTATTATGACTAAAATAAATTGGCAACCATAACACAAAATAGAGAGACCATAAATTGAACATATTTATGATTGTCACTAGAAAAAGTTAAGTGAATTGTGAACATGTTACCTCTTATAAGACTTTGCGAGCTTTTGATACTCTTTGTAAGTCTTATGGATCATTTACCTTAATTTTTTTCATAGTACATAATTATAAAATAAAATTCATTCAATTCATTATTTAAAATCAAATCAAAATACATAATATGTAAATTCATATTATGAAGCATTTTTTTTAATTATTACAATACTTTGAAATCATAGCACAAACCCATGAATGCAGGTGTTACAAACAATAGATTTTGTCTATATGAAGAGTCTATTTTGTGTATATGAAGCATTTTTTTAAATTATTACAATACTTTAAAATCATAGCACAAACCCATGAACTTTATTCAAAAGTAGTACTAACTATAACCTAAAACTTCTAAAAAATTCTAAGATTTGTTTTGGTTGAGGCCCGAGGTGAACTTTCCTCTTCAACTTTGGCCTTATCTCTAGGGGTGTTTTTCATAATGCTAATCATTCAATAAAAGTGCACCTGTAATTGAGTGCTTTCTGAGATATTGCTGTAAAAGTATAAGGGTATTTATTGTCCCCCTCATAAAAGCCTATTAGGTGAAAGTGAAATTGAAAGTGAAATAAGCTTTATTCAAATAAACTTAATTATTAAGTACTTTTGAATCGTCTATATTTTCCTACCACCCGTTCCAGACTTTTTTAGCTGACACCACTCTAACCTAACTTTTTAACGATACAAATTTGTTTAATAAGTTTTACGAATGTAGTGAAAAGGAGATCACTCATTTTATAGGCCGGTCTAGGATAAAAAAAAAGTCGGCGGCCAGGAATGAATTACATTTTACTTTAATGGTGATAAGAGTAGAATTATTTCTTTGTATGGCGACAACGCTGTAATGAATTTGTGAACAGAGATATACAACCGTCTGTTAATAAAATAAATTATTTCGTCCTACTATTTCGTGGACCCCGATAATATTATTTAGCTGTTTTGAAGCCGCCGCCTAAAAAAAACCTAGAATGAGTGATCTCCTTGTACTAATATAGCGAAACGTCAAAATCTGCATAACTCTAACTTAATTTTGTATACATAATAATACTTATAATAATTATCCGGATAATTTTCTTTTTGACCCCCCACGGTCGCGTTAAAGTTGAGAGAAACCATTAATACTGCATTTAGCCAAGAAACTATGCCATTACGAGAAGGGCATCGTATCTTACCTCTCTGCTGAAGCCAAAATACCGGATGGGGATAGGGTAACTTTGGTCCTACCCACGGGCGTATCGAGGGGTTTGCCATACAATATATTTGATTTACAATAAATTTGCCCCCCCTGGGGGCGATACTATAGATTTGCCCCCCCTGGCCCAGAACCTGGGTACGCCCATGGCCTACCCGTAACTAAAAATATTGCTTAGCAATATTACTAGGTACTTGTTTACGTTTGAAGAGTTTTATTCCTAAGCAAACTTTTTGGTTAAAATAAGTATTCTTCGTTTCCTGCCATGACAAAAGCGATTGAAAAAATGTTGGTTAGTTCCGATCCGACGTTCGATTTTTTTCTCAGTTTGGGCCAAAGCTAACTTGAAAATTACTTGCTAGTGTAGGCAAAATACTTTGCAAAGTTTAGACACAATCGGCAGGATAATTTTGCTGATTCTGAAATCGTCCACCAGTCGGCACACTACCGCTAACTTGGCGCTAGTGTAGATGTAGGCCTGTCATTTTTAACCGACTTCCAAAAAAAAAGGAGGTTCTATGTTCGTCTGTATATTTGTTTTTTTTTTTTGTGTATGTCCACCGATTACTCGAAGACGGCTGGACCGATTGAAATGATTCAAACGTTATTACATTAGGTATACTCCCAAGTTGGTCCCATTTTTTAAAATTTGGAAATCGGTTCAGTACTTTTCAAATAATTTTGAAAAAAGCACGAAAATAGTATGATTTTGTGTTAATTACCTCGATGATTGGTCGTATTACTTCTTTGTTTATGAACTGAATAAGATAATAATTTTTTTGGAAGAGGGATATCTTAAGTGTAGTTTTTTAACCGACTTAAAAAAGGAGGTTCTAAGTTTGAGCCGTATTTAAGTATGTTTCTCCGCGATTATCTTACGTTTGGCTGAGCCGATTTTTCTACATATATAATATGCCTTACCTACGAGGTACCTACACTAAAAATAAAAAAATAAAAAATTGTTTAAAAAAAAAAACAAAAAAATTGACTTCAAAAAACCTACCTCTAAAAAGCAAGAAATAATATTCGTAATAATAAAAATACGTCTATTGAAGTCGGGTGGGGCTTTTAGAATAAAAAAAAGGAATTTGTACTTCAGCCCCACCCGACTTCAATAGACGAATTTTTATTATTACTAATATTATTTCTTGCTTTTTAGAGGTAGGTTTTGTTGTTTACTATTGTGTTTGCAATGATTTTTTGGATATTGGAAGCGATTTTTCGTAAATATCAATTTTTCTTTCAACACATTTTGGTTTACTTCAATCTTTAATTTATTTACTGTCCAACTTTCATAATAACTATTTATTAGTATCAACCATTTTTAGATAAGATGATTTAAAACAAATGGGAAAATCAAATGCCCGTGCATTTACCCCCGACAAAGTACGGACAAAGTACGGTTTTGTACGGACAAAGGTCTCCAGTATCAGTAGCGCCACCAATTGTGACATCCCGCCATTATTGTGCTAAAAACCGATATGATAGCTTGATTATAATTATAGCTATTGTGCTAAGTTGTGAAGGGTTTACAAAACATTTCTTGCTGCATTGAAACAAGGCAATACAAATCGTTAATATTACTGTCGTCCAAACTTTCTAATATTTTATTTTGTCTATGCACGTATTCATCATAACATAGTTTTGAATCGCGAATCAACCTTCACATTACTCAACAAGACTTATTGATTACTCAATGGCCATAAATAATAGGCTTAAAACCTAAGCCGAATAATGTCAAATAATTACCAAAACAAATCCAATTTAACATACAATAACAATCGGCACACGACATTGACGGCAACCAAGTCACGTGTGTGATTTCGATTTCATATCGACGTGGCATATCAATGGATGGATAGTGTGAAGTCACTACTCGTAACAAGTAAAAGTAATTTTGAGTCATTCTGTGCATAACATGTGCGTGCAGTCCTTCGATGCAACCACCAAAATTTCGGTTGACTGTACGTCATTACTGCTTTCTTTTGTGAATTGTAATGGTGCTCACGATTTAGTCAGACCTCAAGCATTACCTACCTAACTTGATTTTGAGGCAGAAGATCAGCCATTGCTGAATCTCCCGACCGACCCGTGGTCACACCGCTTTACCACTCCCAGTGCTAGCTACTATGCAGGACTGTTGAGTTAGAGGCATAGTTTTGACACTCAATATTTTTTTTTATTGACTTATTTACAATATCTAGACCACGTTTAAGTTTTTATATGCTCAGCCTCAAACACCTGTCTGGGATTGGGCTTATTCTAATAATAAACCTTCATTAGACACTTTACATTCTATGTCTTTTCTAAAAACATACATTTTTTATTTTTCAGATAGCAGTGCTCTTCCTGACCGCCTCGGTTTTAGCAGAACCGAGTAAAGTCGTGCAGAAGCGTAGTGGTATCGCAGGCCATTACGGTCTGGGCGGTGGTGGTGCGCTTTTAGGGCACGGTTACAGCGGCGGGTACGGTTACGGATACGGTGGCGGGTACGGCGGCGGATACGGTGGTGCGATTGGCCCCAGCCTGGGATACAGCGCGGGGACGATCGTGGGTGCTGACGTACACACCACTGTCACTAAACACGTGGGGGTACCCGTACCCGCACCGTACCCTGTGGCTGTTGACAGACCTGTACCTTACCCCGTTAAGGTTTGTATTTTTAATTAATATAAGTTACGCCCTAATATAAGTTACGCCCTAACTGTCAGACAGTATTTAACTACTACCTGTTCAGGTTTTGATTTTTAGCAAAGTTCTGTAATTAGCTCCCTGTTGCTGTGATTTTTAAGTAATGAATTATTTTAGCTTCCTTCATATAAATATTAAATAAACAAACAAAAAAATGATTATTGCACGCCATTGTTGGTGTCGTGAAGTAATTGTACGTTTATTTTTGTTAAAGCTGATAAGTTTCTTGCGCCCGTTCTTCTTGTCAGCTAAAAAAGTCTGGAACGGGTGGTAGGAAAATATAGACGATTCAAAGTGCTTAATTATTAAGTTTTTTGAATAAAGCCATTTTGACTTTGACCTTGAAGTAAGAAGTGTCAGCTAGTGTAAATCGTAGCAAATTTTATGGTGCTTGCGTCTGTTGTCAAAATTTATTATTGTCTTATAATTATTCTTGCATAAAAGTATCTATTTACGTAACTATTAACAATTAACTCATTCCATTACATTTCAGGTCGCTGTGCCCGTTCCTGTAGATAGGCCCTACGCTGTCCCCGTACCCAGGCCGTACCCCGTAACTGTGGAGAAGCACGTCGCCGTACCCGTGGATAGGCCCGTACCCGTACCCGTGCCACATGCTGTACCCTACCCGGTTATAAAACAAGTGAGTAACACAGCATCTTAACGAAGTTTTAGTTATTTTTGACATCGTCATTATAGTTCCTACGTAGGTCACGTCACAGATGAACAAAATTTATCACTACACCACCTGGTTTTTGTAAAACTAATTATGACCAAATACCATAATGAACCCATTAAAATTATATCAGATAATTTCTTCACAGAAGTTATCATGACATAAAAAATCTCTTAAGGAGTGTCTGAATTTTGCATTGCATTCGCTCGGATTGCGAAAGGTCTTTCCAGCTGATTACTTACTAAGTCAATATTTTTTTTAATTAACTTTGACCATGGCTTCAACTAGAATCAAAAAGATCATTTTCAGTTATTTGTGGACAACGGGGTCAATAAATTGCAATAATATACAACAATCAAATAGGTATACCGCAACTTCTCCTCGTATTAAGGCCTATTGAAATCTGAGCAGTACCCGCTACCTTTGTGGGTAGTGATAACACCCGAGCGATATCCCACCGGGTATTAGGTATGGCATTACCGCATACCACATGGATTGGATACGCGATACGTACCGCGTCTGTATCCGCTACTGGTGCCCAATGGGATATCGCTACCGGCACCGGTAGCGGATACCTACCGCTCAGATTTTAATAGGCCTTTATTTAGTTTACAGCTCTTTCATTCAAACTTGTGTGTTACCCTTAAGAAAAGTCTAATATAATTAGACTCTAATTCAACAATATTATTATTTCCAGGTTGGAGTCCCCGTACCTCAGCCGTACCCCGTAGCCGTACCCAAGCCCGTAGCCGTGCCCGTCCCCCAGCCCATAGCCGTTCCCATAGTCAAGTCTCACATATCTAGTGGTCCCATCATCGGCGACGCGCTGTACGGCCATGGTCTATCCGGCCATGGATTATCCGGCCATGGATTATCTGGCCATGGATTATCTGGCCATGGATTA
Source organism: Agriphila straminella (assembly GCA_950108535.1). Taxonomy (NCBI): domain Eukaryota; kingdom Metazoa; phylum Arthropoda; class Insecta; order Lepidoptera; family Crambidae; genus Agriphila; species Agriphila straminella. The sequence goes on along the minus strand of OX467321.1, from coordinate 649,172 downwards.
TCCGGCCATGGTATATACGGCCATGGTCTATCCAGCCATGCTCTATCCGGCCACGGTTTCTCCAGCCACGCCAAACTTTGGTAAAGATGACTGACGCTACGCATTTGTTTTAAGATCCATTTCACCATCTGGAAAGTCAGGCATTTTAAAATTGGAACACTTTTCGATAAAATGAACACTAGAAAAATGGGTAAGTATACAGATTTTGAGAAAGAAAGAAAGAGGATTAGAAAAATTAATTTTAAAGGATGTGTTGAAATGAGTTTTTTTACAACGATGAAGGAAGAATTTAAAGGCATTTCCACACGGGATTTCACTTAGTCATGCGAATTATACGAATACGTAATGTGATGTAGGCTAGTTTAGTTTTAAGATTATCGAGAAAAGCTTTTATTTTACGGTAACGAGGGTAAGAGTTTGAGCAGGGATGAGTGCAATGACGTCTTGAGTCTTTCAACGACATTTATTTGCTTGTTTTAGTTATATAATATATTGATGTAACAAAAGCTTTACCTTACCAACTTGTTATATTCGTTTTAAAAAGTTATAGAAATATATATTATTGATAATGTACAAGCTATATAACGAAGCTACTCGTATATTCACTTTTCTGATTTTGTTTTATGCGGAAACAGTATATTACAAATAGAAGACGGACTAAGGCTGGTATTATAGAATCAAACTCAAACTCAGATCTCTGCTTGAGTACGGTTAGAAAGGGATGGCGCTATATGCGATGAATAGCACTATTCCTTTCTAACTGTACTCAAGCAGAGATTTGAATTTGAGTTTGATTCTATAATACGAGCCTTAGATACAGATTAAAACTAGTGTTAGTACAAATTAATTACAAGTTGATATAAAGGAGACAACGATTTTAACTTAAAGAACAATAATGGTCAAACAGGGATAAGGTTTTTTATAGAATAGTGGCCCTACCATGAATTGATGCAAACTGTTTACGTTACCGTAAACTATCGTTTTGTCCCTTTCACTCGCACTGACTGTGAGCAGTATATCCGATAGTTTACGGTAACGTAAACAGTTTGCATCAACTCATGGTAGGGCCACAGGTTGGTTTATAGAGCTAGACAGTTTTGGTCGCATATAGGTATCAAAAGTTATTGGTGTTTATGAGTATTATCACTAGCTTTTGTCTTTTTGTACCATCTCCGTTTTACTTTGTATAGGTGTGTCTTCAGTTTTCACCCAGGCGCTATCCCTTTCCCTTTTAAGTATAGGGCATGCGCTATTGCATGCCCTATGGTGCTTTAAACATGCCACTGATGAAAGCGCTAGAGATAAGCGAAAGCGCCTCAGTGAAGACATAAATACAATATGGAAGAGATTTTTTTTTCTAAATATTATACCCCCAAAGTATTGAAAATATTTTTTTTTGTTTTCACTTGATCTCTGTTGAAGAAGAGGATTTGATGAGTTTTCGTGTACCTGGTTTGTGGACTGTTGTATATAGAATTTCTACTTTAGTGTTAGTTTTCAATGAATTTAGAGTTTATTTCGACCGCAGTCGACTAAAGACTATTTAACGACCGATTTTTTTATAATAAAATGTATGAAATAATATGTTGCTTTTATTTATTTAAATTATTAATTTCTAATGAGTACCTTTATTTGGTGAAAACTGGAAACATTGAGTTGATTGAAAACTGGAAACATTGAGTTGATTGAAAACTGGAAACATTGAGTTGATTGAAAACTGGATACATTGAGTTGATTGAAAACTGGAAACATTGAGTTGATTGAAAACTGGAAACATTGAGTTGATTGAAAACTGGAAACATTGAGTTGATTGAAAACTGGAAACATTGAGTTGATTGAAAACTGGAAACATTGAGTTGATTGAAAACTGGAAACATTGAGTTGATTTTGTTGCTCTTTTTCTTTTGACAAAAAAAATTGATACCCAGTAGGTATCATTTCTTAAACTCCATCATAAAACTAAAGGAAATAGAACATCACCCATTGATTACTCTACGTAATATTATTAATAGAGTCTTTGTATTCAGTTATTAACCGTTTGTTTGTAAATAATCGTTATAAATAGTAGCAGAACTTATATACGTCCAACGAACAGACGTCATAATGACTGGGTGGTAGGGTAAAAGAATTGATGATTTAAAAATGCTTATTATGTGAGCTTATTTAAATAAAGATTTCATTCATTCATTCACTTGACGTAACTGCGTCCAACAAACTATACTCTAGTATGTATCCAAGGAAATTGCCACTAAAGGAACATACCTACAATAATAGTACATTATGAGACAAGTTAGCTTAGGTTGCTCATTGCGCACAAGGCTGTGGGTTGCAGCCCGAGCCGCAGGCGAGGGCGTAACTCAGCTGAGTGTGCAATAAGTAAGAGCTCACGAATTTCATACGACGTTTTTCAACACATTTGCGAGGAAAAAACAAAGTAATTTATCACACAGCAACAAATATGGTAAAAACAAAATATGATAATTATGGGAAAAGGCGCGCATGTTTTTTTTTGTTTTTTTTTACACGCCCAACGCAAGAATATTTTGCGAACAAAGGGGTGAGGAGCATACAGCCTACTACTAATACTTCAAAATTATAATTTTAAGTGACAAAATGCAAATATTTTAATATTTTATAACAAAATATTGTGAATTATCAATAATTTGATAATAATTATATATTAATTTGACTTAATTAAGGACTTCCTTACACATTTATTTATTCCAAAAATGCATATGAATTTTCAGCAGCATAAAACCTCTTTGTTGTCAAAAAAAAATAACTGTATTACCCGGCTAAATAGGGAATGCTCTGTTTACTCGCATTGAACTTGCAGTAAGGTACTAATTTAATTTTGTAGGGTTAATTCTATTACGAACTAGTGTTTTATATATTATTGCACGCGTTTGTTATAGCTCGGATTATGGCCCTAAAAGCGATGTATTAGGGCTCACTCTACGAGCAAGTGTGTTGAAAAATATGTTCCACAATTATTATAAGCAGCTAATGTAATAACATCATAGCAAGAAGCTTATGTAATGACTTCAAATCTACACTTACCTAAAAAGAGTCAAAGTCAAAATAACTTTATTCCAATAAACTTAAAAAGAAGTGCTTTTGAATCAGCTATATTATTTTCCTACCGCCCGTTCCAGACTTTTTAGCTGACAAATTATGTAAAAGGAAAAAGCTATCGACAGCAGATCTCAGAACAACTCAATGTATGGGACAATAGATATTTTTTTTTTTATCTAATCGATTGTGCTAAAAAGCTTTTATTTAAGTGATCAAAGAAGTAATGACAGTACATATTTTTTGCTAGCCATTGGTATAACCTAAACTTTTGTCACAGCCAAAGTGCAGGTTAAAATTAGTTTAGTTATTTACAAGGACAAACAATCGTGTTAGGATAAGGAAAATACTTATTTGAGTCAAAGCCCTTCCTATCTAGTTAATAAGTTAGAAAGCGCTCAGTGCATTCGTCACACGCACTGCAGGAAGTTTGCATAACGTCCGGAGTGTGATACTATGAACAGGATAGCCTAGTAGCCTACAGGCAGACAAGACAGACATGTTAAGACACACCTTACAAATTCGCGTTTTGTATGGATAATTTGAAAGAAGTTGCATTTTCCTTACTAACATATTTTTCGTAATTTATTTAACAACTTTAAAACTTTTATGTGCTGATGTTTAACACTAGGATAACGTGGCATACGTTATCCTAGGTTCCTAACTAAGGTTAAGCTAATAAAATAATACAAATAAAGTGGTCAATTACAGTCCCCGCAAGAATCGGAGCATTAAAAATCAACCTAATAATTTACGAAAAACTAAAATCAAATCAAATGCAAAATCCTATTATGTTTTTAAAGTTACCTTGGTAGTACCTATTTATTTTTACGATTGTGACACGAGGCGGAGAAATAGAATTAACCGATTTTCTAAATTCCAACGAATGCATTTCTCGTTTGCTTCTGCATCTTTTAACACTATTACCATGACGATCGGTCAATAATCATAGAAGCTACATCACTTTTTATGCGAAACACCCGTTTCTCTACAATTCCAAATCTAAAGGGACCACCTACACTCACGTCACAATTATTAACCGATTTTCAAAATTTTGTCGCCGTTTTGTATATATTTAATTCAATCTGTTTCACATAGCCTTTGTTTATTAAACACCGTGTGTTTCATGTTAACATAAACATTGTAATGTCATTTACATTGATCAATTGCCCACGAAGCTGGCATTTTCATTAGCCTCCGATAGCGTGCCCTATAACGCTCGTGACATAGATGGTAACTCTAGCAGTGGGCAAGCTTTGGCTGAAAGAATATGCATATAAATACATAATACACTTAAAAAATACAATAAAAGAATAGGACTTTTATTGTATTTTTTGAGTGTATTTAATAATGCATATTCTATCAGCCAAAACTTGCTCACTGCTTGGGTTACCATCTTATAGGCATTTAAGTACCACATTTGACAGGCATTTTTCTGATAAATCAGGAGTCCTGAAAAAAGTATTGTTCCCGAAAGATAGCAAAAAAACCAGTCCTTCCATAATGTAATAAATGATAACGGTACCCACTGCTGGCCATAGACCCAAGGATCTCCACGGCGATCCCTGCCAGCGTATATTTTTTCACAAATTTTACTGAAAGCAAACATAATTTATTGGATCATAATAATATTTTCCTTTAAAGTAACCTATAAATATTAAAATTAATCAAAGATTATCTCTTGACAGTAAGTTTGATGGCGCTTTGCTCTATTTTTTGCATGGAAATATATTAATAATATCGGCTAAGCCATAAAACATTGTTGATAGCCATGACATCGGTGTTAGACGTTATTCACTCTTGTTAAATTAATGGATTTTTTCAGCTAAGTGGTCCCACAATCCAACACTACAGACACCATGATTACAAACAATCCGTTAGCTACAATGATAGACACCATTAAGGCTGCGACCCACAAACCGCGATTACCATAGATTAAATAATGGGTGGATTACACGGCGCGGCGGCAAAGGACATGCGACTAAATATTTAGTAATCTGTGACATGACGCAATGTGACGTGACCGGGGTGCGAATGCGGGACCTTGCTATACTTGCACTCGGTGCACTGTCACACTTTCTATCTCTAGTAAGACAGAGGTTCTACTATACAGAGTTATTTGTAAAACACCGAAAACCTCGCAGGAGAAGATTACTAACAGTGTCAACAAATAAATAGGAGGTCAAATAAATAAAATAAAAATAAAACAATATGTCTTGTTCTACGATAAGCACCTAGCACCTTCCTTACGAGTATAAAGAGAATAGGCGCATAACGCCACGTAGGTCTAATGCAGATTAGTTGGTATCAACGACTGCTCCATCTGTACCAACGTACCTACGTACGTTTTAACGTACGTAACCGTTTGACGTATCTTCGAACGGACTAACGTGCCTTAAGCACGACTGAGCTATAGATAATGAAATATTTAGTCAAAGACTAACCCTAGCGAAAGTTTAACCGCCACAATCGTAGGGCAAATGCACTAAGTCACTGCGCCCCATCGCTCTTCGACGAAGTTGAAAGAGTCCCACATAATCGCTATACACACACCGTTATACGTAACTACATAGCTCCTTGCACGTAACAAAAAAACATCAGGTTCCGGATTCTATACAAAATATGAAAATAAATACGCAACAATTGAGAACCACTACCATCAGCTGAGTGGCCATCCTATTCTAATTTAATCACATGAGAGACCCGCTTATGCCATAAAAAATAACTCGTTTATTTATTAAATGACTACATTTTGAGCTTCGTAGCTGCTACGAAACTCTGACTACGACAAAAAATCCGGGTCCAGATAATGTATTTTGGACCCTAGCTAAAGATGCTTAACCGCCACAATCATAGGCGGAATAGTCGAAACGCCCCATCGCCAAAGAAAATATACACAAAAAGACAACGGGATTTCCATTCTAATCACAGTAGATAAATTTAGTTTTAATTTACATTTTGAGCTCCGTAGCAGCTACGAAACTGCTACGAAATTCTGACTACGACAAAAAATTAGAACTTTTGCTTTTTATGTTTTTTCATGATTTTTTATGGATAAGTTATAAAAATAATGTTGCTTTACTTAAGTATAACAATGTTTATTGCTAATATTCGATAAAATAAGAAGTACGACGTTTTATAAATATATAATTATACATTTTTAGAAAGCTCCATCTACTTTAGGCTACTAGAAACTTTTCGCTACAAGGAAAACAGCTTTTCTGTGTGTGCTTAGGTTTTGCTTATTGATACAAGTTCGTCATACTACCTCATACTAGTTCGTCAAGTAATGTATAGATGGCGTAGTACGTAATAAGGTAAGACTCGGAAAATAAAATTTCCTAGTAAATTAACTAGCTCATTATACTTTATTTTCTATATTATTTATTATATTATGTATTACTACTGTACTGTCGATCGCTTGGTGCAATGGTAGCAAACCTGGCTAATGAACTAAAGGTCCCGGGTTCGAATTCTAATAATGAAGTCTGTGTGATAAGCATATTTTTTCCCGAAGGATTTTATCTGGGACTTTACATAATTCCGGAATCACTTATCAGTCAGTAGAATCTCAAAACTAAATATAAAAATAATGAGTATGATAAAGGGGTTAAATCACCTAGGTGGATATGGAATATGCATAAGTCACCGATTTTGATGAATTTGAGCTTGATCGCTGCGGGCACTTATAAAAACATGATGGAACAGAAAAAAAAATGAATATAATATATTATTTTTGTTTTATCACACGACGAATTCAGGGGAAAATAACGATTTATGAAAATAACAATAAATGATGCATATTCCCTATTGCTTGAAAAATCGAATCGTACGCCTCAATGAAATTGCTCAATTGCGTTTTTTTCTCGTGATATAGTTACTTAAAATTAGCACGCAGCAGCACTCGCCGAAAACGCTCTATAGAAAACGGTGACGTCACTTGTCACGTTTCAGGTGTGTTTCAGGCGCGTTTAATATGGAGTTAGCCAAGAATCTTCAATTATCTCCCTAGATTTTGCATTTAAATACATATGTGTCACTCAAAATATTAATCTTAATCGATATTCTATCTGCCTGTTAAGTGCATTATATCCGAAAATGAAAAAAAAATTGTTATAAATAATAATAATAATAAAAGCATTTATTTTCTCTTTTACATTAAGTAGCTTAGGATAAAGTTTTATAACTTAAAGGAAGAGACTGTTATTATCTCGTGATAAAACTAAAATAATACTTTTTTTACTTTTCCATCATGTTTTTATAAGTGTCCGCAGCGATCAAGCTCATAAATTCATCAAAATCCGTGACTGCATATTCCCTATTGGCAATAAAAAACGCTAATTGACTAAAGTCGCCTGCCAAGTTGCCTGCCAAGTCGACTTGCGTAAATACCACCTAAACAAGACAAGATACTTATAGCATGTACATTAAAGAAATTGTTTGCCTTAGTTACTAACACAAACAATGCTTTATCGTCAAAAATAGGACAGATTTTATCATTATTGAAAACCTTAGCTAGGTGTTTATAAAAAAAACTCATAATAACAGATGACAAAGGAAAGTCGTGTCATTAACGAGTTACTTAGACTAGTTTGGTCAGCGACCATCAATCTAGGCCATTTAATGAATAATTGAACCTAGAAATGCCCTAACGGTCCCAAAATGTACCTTTATATACCGTATCACACCATTACATTAAAGTAGTTTGTGAGAATCAATTTTATTCACAACTAAAAGTAGAATTTTCATAGTTTCAGTATTTTACAAAAAAATGCAAATTAGTACCTACCTATTTTACTCAAATTTTTTGGTCTACCCCATCATACACGTTAGCTCTGATTTTTATGAACAGTAAAATTAATACTTTTGCCTAATTATATTAATTACTAAGCTATTTTTGTTTGTTATATTTTGTTCATTATCATTTTTTAATCCATTTAGAATTAGGTAGGTAGGTTATTAACCTAATTATTTACTTTTGAAAATGTATTATTTATTTTTATAAATAGTATGCTGATTTGCAGCGAAACATGTTTAATATTATGATAACGACAACATTGAAACCAAGTTTCTAGAAAAACTGGACCGAATACACAATTTTAATAAAACCTCTCGTGGAATTTTTAGGGCCCATATTCTAGTATTTTTAAACGGTATCATTACATTTCCTCGTAATTACTGCTAGAAGTAGATAGCAAAACTATGGCAAAACTGATAAAAGTGGCCGTTTTTGACACATCTTCTATCTACTTCTACGAATGACTACGAAGGAATGTAAGATTTATTAAATTTTATTAAATAAAACCCTCTGAGGGCGCCACTTTCGGTGGGGTATACAGTAAGAAAGGACCATGTATTGACTGGTTCTGTGAGCCGTAGATCTTACGTTTGTGACATTTTTGAACATTTTTCGGAATGGCTCAAAGTGTTTTTTTTTCGAAAAACTGAATCGATAAAAAAAAACAATATAATTATTATCGACCTTACAGGTCACCTAGCTTTAAACCGACAACTATTCATCATGAATGCGACAGACAGTCCCCTATGTAGAGGATGCCTGGACGCAGAGGAAACAGCCGCCCACGTGATCCTGGAGTGCGTGGGTTTGGCCGCACACCGGGCAGAAATCCTCAAAGACGTGAGGTCGCTCCTAGAAGCCTGTGAACGCCCCAGGAGGCTTCTGCGCTTCTGGCAGGAGCTGGGATGGCTTGAATAGCCATACCAATGCTGTGTTCACACATAACGGACTAAATGGGAGTCTAAATGCGGAGAAAAGAGCCCATCACCAATACTAATACCAAAAATTAAAGAACCTGCTCACAACAACTGCTGCAACAGAAATGCGACTTGTAGAGGAGAACAGACGGTCAGCCGGACAGATAGACATATGAAACACAGTACATACACACAGACATAGTAGTTAAGTCGCATGTAGTGCAAATGTATAAATAAAGAAATAAAAAAATAAAGAAACTATTTTTGCCCGAGCTGAAACGGAGACGTTCATGACTGCATTGAATACAGGTAGATATTAATTACCCAGGTTATTATATGGCAGCAGTCAATAACACCATAGCAGCAACATGACAATGTGGGGCAGTCGCGTGACCCCAACAGGGAGGGAAATCGATACCATGCATCATTAATGACCATCGATCTATTCTAGACGACCCATGGGATTTCAATTTTCAATTATTATCGTTTTTTTATAACTTTTGACTATCGATTGACCACTGGTTTCCAAACCAATATTCTGTGTTGTTAACGTAATATTGAAATAATGTTGTAAGTATAAATAGACGGTTCCTAAATCGCTATCTCACATTTATAATTAGGTATTTGATATAAAACGTGGTGCCAAATGATGATTGTGATGATACTTAAACAGGTGATAGTGTTTGAACAACTTTCTCCAAGGAACGTCGCCTTTCCATTAAATCTGACCTGACCAATACATTTGTATGGGAAGATGATTTTTTTTGTAAAATTTTAGTTAGGTAGGTACTTACCTACCATTAAATCTGTGTTATTTCAACATAATCCGTGTTATAACAAAAGATTTTTAAACACTGTTTAACTAAACACTGAAAAATGTGATGCTGTCACTTTTTTGACAATATTGTTTGACAGACCAAACACAGTAGACAGGCAGTATCACATTTAAACACGTGTTTAGTTAAACAGTGTTTAAAAATCTTTTTAATAACACGGAATACTTTTTACGGGTGGCGCAGCGCTTTCTGCCAGGTAAATATTTTACAAAATTTTATTTTTCATGTTTCATACATTTTTAAACCACTTAAGTAGGTAACAAAAAAAATAGAATGAGACGTTATAGGTATTTTACAAACATTTACAACATAACTAACTTTATTTACGATTAGTCCTATGCCTAATTCGTAAAAGTATTTGATATAATTGCGTTATGGACACATAGACACGCTCTTTTCATAAATAAGTGAAGTTCCAACATTCAAATATGGCCACAGACGTGGTTCAAATGTGGAATGAGGCTTTTTGGATGGGTGGGGTGTGGCCGATACACTTTATACGTAAATCTATTAGAATTTCAAATTTCCCACATAAAGATCTCATTAACATCAGATTTCAAAGATTTATGTCCATATTGAGAAAGGTATTCTAAATTCTAAATATTGTAGGGGTTGCTTGAATATTATCTACTAGCCAATTAATTATATTCATAATTTTAGTTTTATTTTTCTGTCTAATTAATAAACGACAAACACCTATCGATACACGATAAGTTGAAAATAATTATAATGACCTTAAAAACAAAGCATACGAGTAATCTCTAATCAGAGATTTTTATATCAATCAAGCGTGCGTGGGTAAAGGTGGTTTTTTTTAGGGTTCCGTAGCCTAAAGGGCAAAAAACGGAACCCTTATAGATTCGTCATGTCTGTCTGTCTGTCCGTCCGTATGTCACAGCCACTTTATACCGAAAGTATGCATTACACAGTTGAAACTTAGTAGGTAGATGTATTATGTTAACCGCTTAACGATTTTAACACAAAAATAAAAATATTAAGGGGAGCTCCCCATACATGAAACTGAAACTGAAAAAAAAATCTTCAAATCAAATACGTGTGGGGTGTCTATAAATAGGTCTTTCAAAATGACATTGAGGTTCCTAAGGCAATTTTTTCTCAAAGTCAACAGTTTGAAAGATATTTACTGCCAAAGTGGTAAATGTGTGTGCCCCCCCTCTAACTTTTGAAATAAGAGAGTAAAAATCTAAAAAAAAATATGCTATAGACCTAATCACTTTCAACGAAAATTGATTGAACGAGATATAGTAATTAATTGGTTATAATTTTGTTAATACCGCGGTTCAGATCATAAAAAAAATCTATATTGCTCGTGTAAATCAAAATTATTGATGAAACGTAGGATTTTTGTTCATTTGACGAATTCTAGAATTTCAGTGCTTAATAACTTAGAAGGAAGTTTTGTGAAATGAATGGTTTGACATATTGGTATTTTAAAGTGATCCAAAGCATTCGTTTTAAAATGTTCAAATGAATAGTTTGATATTTTCTAAGTGACACAGCAATAAATCTTTTGGAAACAGACCGAAGTATTTGTAAAACCTATCATGCACTTTTATGGTTAGTTAGTATAAAAAGGGTATAAGCAATTATAAAAAATGTAGTTCCTTAACTTATGGCCATAATTAGTTCACTAAACAAGCCGACTGCGTATTTCACGATCACATCGCCACATTGCTCGCAAATTATTACCCTTAAATAATATATTTCATCTTGCCGGCCAATATGAGTAACCATAGGAAATTTTACTGAATACCTAACGTGTAAAGAAATAACCGCAACATTCATTTTTGTATGTAATTTAAAGTTAGTCTAAGTAACATTCATTACAAAATACTACAACAAAAAAATTCTCGGATTAATATCTTTCGTTCCTCTTATCCGAGTCCACTGGCGGACTAAGGGGGGGGGGGGCAGGGGTGGTCCGCTCCGGGCGGAAAAATACTGACTAAAAGTCGCACTACGCTGCCGTTTTTTTTAACAGGCAAAATTACAAAATTCGTGGATGGAACTGACTAAAAATCTCGCTTCTCTCGCTCACCTTCCAATGGGGCCCACAATTAAAGATCGCCCTGGGCCTCAAAAAGTCTTAGTCCGCCAATGGATGTGTTATCTTCACATTAGCTAAAATTAACGAATAAGTTCCAAATTACTTAATACATAACACTAAGTAACGAGTATTTTTTTTCGAGTCGCGTCCTTTTGAAACGCATCATCTCTAGGCACACCCAACTTTTCAAAACGTGACGAGTTTACATAAGTGGCGAGTTTACACAGACTGTTTTTTAATAATTTCAAAAGAAAACATTTATCATCATCGCTTTTAAACTTCAAATCTCATCTTCACCAAAACTCTGTTTGGGCATTCTTTAACAGCTAAATGTGAAGTTATGCTCACTCAGAGTTAAGTGAAAATATTGTGCCTTGGGGTCAAAAAAAATTGTACATTTTAGTTTTATATTTAGGAATTTATTCGCATTCAGGAATGTTTGAACAATATTTTTTTTGCCCTAGTCTATCTTTAAATGTACCAATCACCAACAGATATAAAAAATGTAATCCTGCACCCACCAGCTAAATCTGCCTCAGAATCTAATCCGCGTCGATAGTCTCGGCTTAATTGCAAGTTAGTATAAAAGGTGCGCACGCGCAGGTAATGGCCAGACGACATTCTTAGTTCGGCAGCCGTGGTATCAGAAGCCATGCGATCTCTCGTGAGTATTATAAATGATTAAGATTGCTGAAACAGTTTTCATATCTAACTAAATTGGATAAAACTTTAAAGGTCGTGAATTTATGAAATGAAAGGACATTGGGCATATTTGACCTGCTTGATGAAAGTTCGCGTACAGAAACCAAACCAGTTTTACATTGAAGAATTCAATCCCACTTTTCAAAATATGTATTATTTTTTTAATTTACCGACCGGCAGAAAAAAGTTATTTCACATTATGTGTGTGAGTACACCTTTGTTAATAAAACAGAAGTTTTTACAAGCATAATAATTGTTAGTATTGTCTTTGTTTATTTAATTTATTTTATATAATGAAATGCTATGATAAAATGATAGAAAATGAAACATGTCCTGCAAAAATGCGACCCATGCCATTGAGTAGCAGATACATTTATCTACATACTTAACCCTATTTCGTTTGTGTACGCCGTAGGTCAAATATGCGAACAAAATGCCCAATGATCTTTGTTTAAAAAAATTAAAATCTTAAGCAGCTTTCGCAAGGGTCCACCAGGGGATGGGTAATTACAAATATATCTCGAGGTCCTCCGTGCTTCGCGGCTGCATTTGCAGTAGTTAACACTGCAAATGTATGGACGGTCTATTCCCCGTCAGGGATATTGGGAAGAAATATACGAGGGTGGATTGATAAGTCTATGACTTTCTAATGATATTTCGGAATATTTTGTTGTATTTCTCTACATAATCTTATTGTAGCTCTGCGTATTCAGTCCAACGTAGTTCCTATCCTTTAACCCATTTTTTTTTTCGCCTGAAAACTAGTAACTGAAATGAGGGCCCATTTCAGACACCACCTTTTGGCTTGATGAAAAGCTTTGCCCGCCAAGACATTTATTCGTGTTTGGTAGGAGAAAAAATCTCACTAGGGTTGAATCTAGAGAATAGGAAGGGATTCGCATCTTCATTCGATGAGTTTTGATGTCATGAGTGCCGCCGAGAAGGTCGACTGGATCATTAAGGAAAGTTAGAAGTCGCTTGAGCTTTTTGTTTCCAAAAGTTTAGTGTAAAGATGCCTTAAGGAGTTTCTTTTTAAGCACAAAAATAAATTATGAAAAAAAGTATATATTTCATCTTTTCAAAGTCATGGACTTATCAAACCATCCTCGTATGGAAAAAATAATCCCGACATCCCAGTAGTGGACAACGGTGGAAGACAACGAAAATAGGCCCGTACTGGACCCGCGGAGGCGCATGCTTCTTATCCACCCATAGGGAAGGCCTGTAGCCCAGCAGTGGGGACCTTAAAAATGGCTGACAGACAAACAATACTTTTCTTGCAAGAAGCCACTTGGTGCAACGGACTTGCTTGCCCCTAAATGGCCAACATTCTATACGTTACAACGCTACGCTTACCAATAAAGCTAAAATAAGCAGAAAACTATAATATTACGAGCCGTAAGCTTTTCAATTCCATACAATATACATCAGTCTGTGATTTACATAAAAGTCTTTTGCTCAAAGTAACGCACATACACGGCAATAATAACGGCAGGTATAAAATTTAGATAAGTCTGAATTTAATTTTAATTTAAGTACCAATATTGTTATGTCCTTACAGGGCTCATGTAGTAGGCACCAAAATAATTTTAAGATCCTTAATGTACCTAGGCCACATGAAAATTTCATGCAATAAATTTTCTATTTCTATTTCATCATCTTCAAATGATCAGCAGAATTCATAATAATGTCGTACGTGTAATTCAGGCGGACTTGGATCTTTTTGCGACAAGTGAAGCTTCGATCAAGCGTATTATGAGCCGTTCAATGCGACCTAATTGTAAGATAGTGCTCGTTAAGTGTATTTTGCTTTATATTTGTGATGACCTATAATTGGCTTTCTGTTACTATTTAAGTTATGAATTATGTTATAGTAGTTGGTCGTCCGAAATTAAATAAATAAATTTTAAATAAGTGGCCATGGAGCTCGTCCGCGCACCGGACTCGTCTCCGTGGGCGGTTCCCGACAAGGTGGACCGACGTGAGGGTGAAGGTCGCGGTGCGCCGCTGGATGCGGGCCAAGCAGGACCGAGCGTCGTGGAGATACGCGGGGGAGGCCTAACCCAGCAGTGGGTTTCCTGCAGCTTATTCATGATGATGATGAATATTAAATACTTTGCTGTATTGTTTACAGGTGTTCGTAACACTTATCTCGCTGGCTTCGGCCAAGCCTAAGCCTGGAGGGCTCTGGGGCGCGCCTGCAGTAAGTCAACCTACATTTTATGAAAAAGCATAAATGAAATATGAATGCGACTTTCTACACCTATATTAATTAATTAACCGCCTCTGTGGTCTAGTAGTTTGCTCACACGTGTAACGATACTTGACGTATACTTGGTTTGGTTGGTAAGCTTAAGTATTTCAAGTCCTTCTGGCTAGCTACCACCATCCTTACTTCATAAATGCGAAAGTCCGTTTGTTTGTTTGTTACGCCTTCACGTCTTAACTACTGAACCGATCATCGTGAAATTTTGCATCCATCAGGGGTGCAGAAAAGGACATAGGGTATTCATCCCGAAAAAAGGAACTGCTCCCGAGGGATAGACAAAATATTATCCGCGCAGATGAAGTTTTCGCATTAAAAAAAATAAGTTTGTAGTATATTAATTAATTAAGGATGTCTGCTGCTTTTATTTTTTTTTAATTTGTTAACAAGGACCACAATTAAAACAATTTGTATGTATTATTAGTTGTAGTTGGTGTCCATGGAAGAGCATCGTCGAAGAGTCATAATGGCTTCCCGACATGCTGAATGGATGCCATTTTAAGGCCACTTTATTGTTATACTGCTACCACGATAAT
The DNA here is from genome assembly GCA_950108535.1 of Agriphila straminella. Lineage (NCBI taxonomy): Eukaryota > Metazoa > Arthropoda > Insecta > Lepidoptera > Crambidae > Agriphila > Agriphila straminella. The sequence continues at coordinate 633,977 of OX467321.1, read as the reverse complement.
ATTAGGGGTTAAAATATGAAATGGCCCTGTTGTATGGAGAATTTTAAAGGATTCGCATTTTCCATACTATTTTTTTATTTATTTAACAACCATGAACACTAATGTTTTAATTTTTTTATGCACAAATGTTTAAATATCTGTGCCAGTGTGCCCTTACTATTAAGCAATAGTACTAGCATACTTATAGCAATAGATTATGAAATCTAAGTGGTTCCAAAATAAATATTTTTCTTTATTCTGTATTTCTTCTTTCTTTCTTCTTTTTCTTTCTTTCTGTCTTCTTTCTTTCTTTCTTCTTTTTTTCTTCTTTCTTTCTTCTTTCGAAGGAAGATTATTGATAAATGAAATTTTATCAATAATAGGGATGTTGACTATTTTTTTTATTTTATGTTACATAAATTACCTCTCAAAAAAAGAAACATTGGTAAAAGAATTAATTCGCTAGCATGAAAACTGCCCGAGATATCACAGTGTGAAATATGCACAAATGGACTCGATCAAAAACGCTCCATACTAATGGCTTGCACGTTATGACGTCACGCCGTGCTAGTTTGTATGCAACGCATAGGAAATTTGTTCAGCAGCTATATTAAATATTGTGTTTATCCAAATGGTTTCTTCGACAAATTTGCTATACATTTTACGGACTAATTAAAGGTATCATTTATTTTAATAAATTTTATACTTTTTAAATGGACTTGTCCATCCAACTTTGAAGGGTCATAAAACAAATAATATGCAATATATAAAACCAAGAGGTATACAAGCTACTCTAAAAGTTTAATATGTTTACGATTTTTATTAGTATTTCGTTATTTTATTCATTAGTCAACATCCCTATTACGGATTTATTTTAATAAATTGTATTAGCCTATAAATTTTGTGTAAAATAGGTGCAACCCGTAAGCTATGTGCAACAACCGGTAGTGGCCCAGCACTACACCGTGGCCCAGCCCTACACCGTGGCTCAGCCCGTGGTCCACGCTGCCCCCACCGTCATCGCCAAGCCCGCTGCCACTAGCTACTCCTCGTTCCAGCAGGTCAGTTCAATATAAGCAAGCACATAATAGATAATAATACAATAGTCCATGAGAACGTTTGTGGCACGCGAGGTTGTAATACGCGTCAGTGACGTCATTAAGGTTGGGCGTGCCATTGAAATGAGTCCGAGCCCACCCATAAGGCCTATAAGTGCAAGAGAGCAGGCAATATAGCTACTCCGTTCGCACATTTTGCGACCTCGCGTGCCAATAACGTTCTTATTTACTAATAGTGTATAGAAATTGCACTACGCAAAATAATTTCAATAAATAACTACTCTTGCTCCCACACGTAAAGTGCAATTCAGGTCGCACAGCGCTCTCTTCCATAAATTATATTCACCTAGTACCTATAGTTGCCTTTCTTTCTATAGCGTAGCTCGTAACTTTTCTGACGCTGTGAACGCCGAACGCTAATTCTAACCTGTGTTGTTCATACTCACGCGCGGAGTGTCAGTCAGAGCCCTGATATAAGAGTCAGATCTCATACTTATTAAACGTAAATTCCCTGCCTATTGTGGGTAACCTAGTGCTACTTTGTTCTACTGGTTCCAGTTGGTCGTTGTCATATTACTCACATACATCTGAAATGTTACGAACTACTACTGAACTATGGCCTTTATCGTTGCTAAGCCAGAAGCCTAGTGATGCCACTAGCTAAACAGTATTAATTTTCCCCGAGTTGCTCTAGCCCCTATAATCACCTTGTGCACTTTTATAGTAGAGCTTGTGTGCTCCCTAGGAGAGAACCTACCAAATTTCTATAGCTTGTAAAGGATATGGACTATGGACTACCAAAATGAGGATCAACACGACAATTGAATATATCAATTTTGTATATCACATCAAATACAATATCAATATCTGAGTAAATCTCTGTTTAAATTTCTCAAATCCATCAAGAAATGACAAAATTATTAAAGATTTAAAAAGTGAGTTTAAAAAACACGGTCAACCCTTGCGGATCATGCGATGACGTCACGTGCCACGATCGCCCGAACAAACACCTGCCGCGCCGCTGAGCGGCGCACGTGGCTGATGACGTCATCAGCCAATCTTGAATTGGGGAGCGTTTTTGAGAATGCGACACGAAAATCGCTCTATCTTGGTCCAATTTCAATAATTCTTTCACTGAAATAATTTATTTTGATGTGACTGAGACTACATATTTAACTAAAAACCTCGTTGATCCTCATTACAACCCTCATCAAATTCCTCGAAACTACTATTCCTCACATCTAGTGATTACAGTAGCGTTGCAAGTGTTGAAATAAGAGGTACAAACTATTAAAAAAAACTAGTGACTCTGTGAGCTGGTGACCTCACGTTTTTGTCATTTTTCGACATGACTGAAATATGATTCTTCCCCACATCTCCGCCATTTTAAAAAAAAATCGAAAAACTAACTCGACAAAAAAATCCATTTAAATATCGAACCTGCTCACAAAACTTCATGAGAATCCGTTGAGAAATGCTACCTGTTGAGGAGAACAGACGGACAGCCGGACAGCAGCCGGACACATACGAAAGTATTTTTGCCCAACCTGAAACGGAGACGCTTCGCCCGCGCTTCATGCTCGCTCGGTCAATGACACTCAGAATGAGATAAAAATATGACAACAATCGTTTATTTCAGGTTATACACCCGGTAGCTGTCCACGCGGCTCCTGTGTACTCGCAACCCTTGGTCCACGCGCCTGTGGTCCAGGCAGTCGCTCAGCCCGTGGTCCACGCGCCCGTGGTCTCGCAACCCGTGGTCCAAACCTACGCCCAAACCTACGCACAACCCTACGTCAGCTCCGTCGGACATGGATGGTAAACCGATTGTTAATAATTAATGTTGCAATATATTGTCATTTGTATTTATTTAAGCGTTGAGATCATGTCCGTTTTGTTGTTGTGGTACTAATAAAGTTACTGTTAGTATTGAAAAGAACTTGATTTATTTTATTGCAAGTTATTCCATATCCCATCACTAGACTGTTCTTGACTTTTAAGCAGTATGCTTAAAAGTCTAGAATTTAGCATCGTAATTTTTATCGAAGAACCAATAGGTACTGACAAAAAATTACATTCAGCATACTCAGATCATAATTAAACTAATTTATAAGTGATTAAAGAATCGCAAGACCTTTTTCTGTTTAGGTTGGAAAATGACATTCATTTATCAAACACAAGCTTAAACTATAGTCTAGGTTTCTAATAAGTTATCGTGATAAACCCTACTTTCCTAGAACATAAATCGATGTAAAAGAAATTCGACAAATACAGCTAAACAGTGCTATTTCAATTATTGAGCTATTTTTTATGTCAACGTTCGCATAAAAATATTGTAGGTTATTCCTTAGCCGTTCTACTTGACCTTGAAAAGGGAAATAAACAAATAAAAAAACAATGAATATTGAGGAAGAATGCGCGAGGAGATCGTGAACACAACGCCTGGTTCAAGTCACGCCATGAATGGAAACGACTTAAATCTGTATTTTACGATGTCGCTGTTGAATCGATATCGACTACGGTGGCACATCACTAGCCATAGCGTGACAAACCGCACATCGCCGCAACCACTATCTGTGAATCAACTGTACAATAGGGTGACCATGATTTAGATCTACTACAGGACCGAATCAACATCTAACAACGAATCATCATAACAGACTATATGAGAGAGAGAGAGAGAGAGAGATATTTTTTATTAACTCAAAGACCACACGTTACAATAATTAAATAAAGCTAAAAATTTCACAAAAAACAGGTCTTAGGGCTAACTAGGACCTACCTCAGCTTGTGTTGCCATGACACATACGTGTCACAGCAACGCTGGTATTCTAGCAGGACCTTTTATATGCGTGGCAATGCGCGGTATGTGACAAACAAAGGATTTTATATACATGCATACATACATAATTAAAAAAAAACAAAATTAATTAAAAGACACGGACAATCTTGCGTATGTCTGACACATATACTTATGTAAACTAAGTTTATAGTCTGACAGAAGCATAGTGACAATGCAAATAAACATTAAAATTTGTCATGCTAATCAAATCTTTGATGCTAATGCAAACAAAAAAGAAGAAGCTGCGATTGTGATTGTGAGTACAGCGCACCTCCACATGGCTATAATATGAAAAATAGATGGATCAACAAAATTTTCTGAAAAACTAGACTTAACACTGAAATAACAGCGTCAAAATCTTTGCCAACTTTAAACTGAGTGAAAGATTTTTAAATGAGAAACCCATATTGAGTTAGAACATTTAAAAGAAAATCTTCATAACCATAGTCACCCTAGTGAAAATATGGACTTGTTACAGTACGGCACAACGGTCTTTCAGTGAGACTTATGCTATGAAGCCAAACGGAGTGAATATTCTACAATAAATTTTAACCACAGCCATTACGAAAACTTAACAGCGAGTAAACTTTTTACGATCGATACTCATACGATGACCAAAGAGTTTTCTCCATTTAGTTTTAGAAGAAAGTCTAGTTAAATGAAGAGTAAAAACTTTTAATGAACAAACAAATTTTAAAAATGGAAGCGATTTTGTTGTGTTTTAGTATTTACAAAGTTTAAAAAAGTTAGAGAAAATGCACGCTTGGTCTGGTGAAGGTGGTGATGTGATGGGGGCTGCTGTCACTCGTAAGTTTTTGAGATTTAGTTTCCGAATTAATCCACTTGTTTTGTTAGTAAACTGGATTTCATACCGAGAAATAGACGTTAGCTACAATAAAAAGAAGCCTTAATAAATTCATGTGTTTACAAAATAATTTAGGAGATTATTTTGACTTAAAAGTCATCTTTGAAAAAAAAATCGTCATAATTTTAGCTGAAAGAAAACTTACTTATTCAGTTTCATTTTTGTTACCTACATTTGATAATCCCTCTTTACTGTACTTACTAAAAACACATACTTACATAAGTACATTTACAAGTTATTCATAGAATTGCTATAGTATTTGATGTCGTAAGGTTTCTGTCTACCACGCATCTATAATATTGAAGATAGCTACGATTTACATACGTACGTTCATTATAACTTAACTAACATTAATAAGTTAGGTTCAAGTGGCCATAGTGATAGGGTAAAAATTGTTATTGCTGGTATTGTGTAATACCTGTGTATAAGCTTCTCAGTTCTATGATCAGTTTCGTCGAATTTTTAAACCCAATTTTATATAACAAAGGCTTCTGACTGCTAACTATTGATATCGAAGTCATATAAATAGTTACTTAAAACATAGTTCTTTATAATCCAAATTGGCACCAGGTACAGGCAGTGCTAAGCCAAATACTCCTCCTCTGAAGAATGGGAGCGACCTCAGAGAGTCCGGCTACCTGATAGCAGTCGGCTCCAGAACAGCTAGGTAATAGTACACTTGTTAAGTTTCTTCGTAATTTTTATCTGAGTTTCATTCCATGATTAAACTAATCAGTGGGTCTACCGCCCAAGAGTCAGTCGACTTCTTCTAACTTCGCCGTCAGCTTCATTTGACAGATGGTTGTAATTACATTGCTACTTATTTGATTGAATCAGGCGTCACTTGGCGGAAGTCCCAAACCATTTTGAAAAAATAAATATATGTAGCTTACTTCCGCAAACAACAACACATATAAGTTTGCGGAAGTAAGCTACATATTATATTTCTTTTCTCAAAACGCTACTTTTCTTTGGTAAGTTTTTATTAGTACCAAAACGAAGTAGAAATGTGTCTCGTCCATCTGTCAAATGAAGCCGACGGCGAAGTCGACGACACTTGGGCGGTAGGGCCCCAGATCTGCCCCCTATTCAAATGGCCAACATTCTATGCATTTGAACGCTACGCTTACTATTAAAGCTTTAAAATAAGCAGGAAACTAAATTACGTGCCGTAAGCTTTTCAATTCCATACAATAGATCAAAGTCTGTCATTTAAGGCGCTGCTTAATCGAATTTTCTGGTTTTTGAGGGGGTGCGGCAGACGAAGCGGTGTGCGAGTGCAGCGGCGCCCCTCCCGCGCCGCACCTCACCTGCGAGTGTAGCGGTGTAGACTGGGCCGCATTTAGAATTTTTTTGTTTGATTTTAAATTATTTGCTGTTATGAATAAATGTCATGTTCTCTGATCAGTCCAGGGTGAACAAAACTTTGAATTATATTTTGAGATATTACATAATAAGAACCTATACTTTTTATCACGTAAACGAGCTTTGAGAGTTATAAAAATTAGTTATAATATTTTTCTATACAAAATTTGAACACCATTTTCACCCCTTATCAATCACCAATCATGTCCACCGTGTTGGACTTCAAAATAAATGTTATTTTTGCAATCGTCATCCCAGAAAAAAACCAATAACGACATCCATATCTATTTAAAGGTTTTTTTACCCCTTTTCATTCATTTCATGCGTTAGATTTCCATCCATAAGCCTAAATTATAAATTTAGCGATATTTACTTCGAAAATGAAGGATTTTCTACAATACATAACTTCATCCGCCTTTTGACCCCTTTGGGGGTAGAATTTTAAAAAACGCTGAGACCCGTATTTATTAATTTTCAATCGTCAGCCTAAACAGAAAATTTGAAGATCCTAGCTTAAAAGCTGAGGGACTTTCATACAAACTTTCATCCCTTCTTTCATCTCCTTAGGGATGGAAGTTTCAAAAATCCTTCCTTAGTGGATGCCTACACTGTATAAGGTATCTGTGTGCAAAATTTTAAGTCTCTAGGTCAAGCGGTTTGGGCTGTGCGTTGATAGATCAGTCAGTCAGTCATTCAGTTTACGATTTTATATATTAAGAAGATAAGATAGTAGGGTGAATATGCCTAATACCAGCCCCCCAAGGATTTTTCAACTTTGAATCTCTGTTGTTGCCACAATTGCGGTCTTAATAAAAATATTGTTGACACAGTTTTAGGTAGGTTGATTAGTCTTTATTACGAAAGTAGTAGTTAGTATTACGAAATTTTGTGGGGAAAAAAATAAATAAAAAAATATTAAAAACACGACTGCATGACAAAAACGAACTAAAAAGTTAAATAATAAGAGTGTCATTGCAGTCGGGGGACCGTTTCATGGAACAATTTTTGATCATAGAGGTCCCCCGACTGCAATGACACTCTTGTTTTTTAACTTTTTAGTTCATTTTTGTCAGGCAGTTGTGTTTTTAATATTTTTTAATTTATTTATTTTTATTTCACAGATTTTAGTGACAAATTATATATTAAGATAAATATTTTAATAGAAAATACTAGAAAAAATCGACTCACCCGTCTGAACTTTTCTATTAAAATATTTATCTTAATATAAAAATAGCATTGTGAATGCCTAAAATCTAAAAATTCCAATTCCAAAACGCTGACTTGCATTTTGTCAGTATGTACACAGGGTAATATGCCTAGTTAGCCGGCCGCCTCCAGTTATCCGGCCCCCCAACAGTTTTTCGAATAAAATAAGAAATTCGTGGCAATTTCTTAACAATTTGGATATTTTCCTGGCAACACTGTTTTCGATCTATCGAATGGTATGGACGCCACTAGCGAAACGTTACGTAATATTTTATAATTTGTGTTTACGTTGAAGCCCGCATCCGGGTCGATTTCGCAAGTGGAGATAAAAAAAAAATAGTGGAGAGCTCTTGCCAAATAGTCAATATTGTCCTTCAGGGCATCGTTAAAAGGTAAATATTTAGTTTGTTCTCAAGGTATGTTATTATTTATTACTGTTTTAATGTTAAATATGGCTTAATAAGCAGATATTTAGTAATATCAAGGGGCCGCCTTACTAGACAACGAAACCACATGTTTCCAGTATATCGGCCGGGGGCCGGTTAACTGGGACTGAGCTCGATATAATGTTTTGTCTCTTTTTGTTAAAAGAGGGATTCTATAGAAGAATGTATAATGCTATCCCTTTTTATTAAATTTAAAGTACTTTGTGTCTAGTACTCGGCCGTCTAAATGTGCTTGTATATGAAGTTGTTTTTTTTTGTATGGAAACGGGTGGCCGGATCTACTGGGTGCTTGCCCAGTGAACAGGCCTCCTAGTATACACTAGGAGGCCGGTATACTGGCTATCCTGCAAAATACTACTAGTACACCTGCCAGTTTTGAAATTTATCTACTAATCATATTAATTGTTTGTCTCTTGTTATTTCCGATGTGTATTTTAGCGAATTACTCAAACGATCGCTACTGCATTGAACGATGTGGTTTTTTCTTCTCGTCATGTTCTTTGAAAGGCGGCCGGTATACTGGGCAATAGAAATAGGAGGGCCGGAAATAGAAACAGGGGGGCCGGGCACTGGGCAAATCGTACTTTTTTAGAAAATAATTTCTAATGACAAAACCGACTAATGATAAAATAGTTGGGATCATTACTGTTTGTGTAGGTACCGAGTGCAGACTGCAGACTGAACTCGAGGCGCGTAGGTATTTGATCGAAGTATGGCTCGCTTTTCGACTATTTGTATGAATTTGGAATAGGGTGGATATGCCTAACTCCAGCCCCCCCCCCTCATTCCAGCCCCCAATACGTTTTTGCTTTGCTTTAATTAAAAAACAATAAAAATCGGAAACTGTTTAATGGAGCCACATCCCTAGTTAATCCTCGACGTTGGAAATCAGTATTACCCCGTCACGACACCTACAATTCACACAACGACCAAAAATGTTCACCGAGACCGAATAGAGGTGACTATGTTTGAAAAACAGCATAAAACATCGATCGATGCGAACTTTGGGAAGTTTATGAAGGTTTATGAAGGTTTATGAAGGCAAGATGCAATTTTTTATAGTTTTAAACTTTGATACTAGTAATAGATTAGTTAGATAACGTTTTAAGATTACAAGTTTGCAGTTAAATTTACTAAATTTCGAAAAAATTTGGGGGGCTGGTGTTTGACTATGTGATTTTCCAAAACTTTCTATTATCAGCCGGGGGCTGATGTTGGGTATTTAACTTTCGTTTAAGAAATCAATCTCATCTTAATTTGCTCGTCTTTAGGTTGGAATTTGTAGTGCTATTCACTAGAATTACTAACCCTGCACCCAATGGCCTAAATACAGCCGGGTGAATAATGTTTAATTCCTAAGTTATTTGTTCTTCAAATTAGGGGCTGATATTAAGAAATACATAAGAACCTAACATCAGCCGGTCATCAAAACTTTACGGCAATATACAGGGTGTTTTCAAATGATTTTTTTTTGTTTTTTTTTTTATATTAGACTAGCTTCCGCCCGCGACTTCGTCCGCGTGGACATTCGATAAAATCCTCATGTTTTAATTTCATTAAATTCTGATCAGCCGTTTTTACGTGATTAGGCGGGTTCCCACCAAGCACGCTGCCTCGCAAGGCAGGACGTTTGCCGCACGGGCCTCGCACGAGGCTGCTCGCTTCGTGGGAACCCGCCTAATCACGTAAAAACGGCTGATCAGAATTTAATGAAATTAAAACATGAGGATTTTATCGAATGTCCACACGGACGAAGTCGCGGGCGGAAGCTAGTTCATAATATTCAGAATTGTATCCAGAGATATTAGTATCCCGTTCCCGTTCCCTCCCTGTCCCTGTCCCCGTCCCCTGGATGTGCATGTCCAGGTCCAATCATGTCCACCGTGCGACTTCAAAATAAATGTTATTTTCGCAATCACCATCCCATGAAACCTCAAGAACGACATCCACATCGATTTTCATGTTTACTTACCCCATTTACACCTTAAGGGATGATTTTCAAAATAACAAAATATGTGTTTGCCTATTTATTTTTAGACATGCTCCTACGAATTTTAAAGTTGTAATGTCTATTTTATATTATTTTACCATACAAATTTTGAACCCCATTTTCACCCCTTTAGGGGTTAAATCATGTCCACCGTGTTGGACTTCAAAATAAATCTCATTTTCGCAATCACTATCCCATAAAACCTCAAGAACGACATCCATATCGATTTTTATGTTTACTCACCTCATTTACCCCTAAGTGGTTAATTTTCAAAATTACAAAATATTATGTTTGCCTTTTTATTTTAAGATGTGCTCCTACGAAGTTTAAAGCTGTAATGTCTATTTTATATCATTTTTCCATACAAAATTTGAACCCTATTTTCACCCCTTTTGGGGTCAAATCATGTCCACCGTGTTGGACTTCAAAATAAATGTCACTTTTGCAATCGTCATCCCAGAAAACCCCAATAACGACATCCATATCTATTTTTGGGTTTTTTACTCTCTTTTCACCCCCATTTCATCCCCATAGGGGTTGAAATACTACCAATAACAATATACGTTACGTTAGATTTAAAGCCATAAGCCTAAATTATAAATTTAGTTATTTTTACTTCGAATATAAAGGATTTTCTTCAATACACAACTTCATCCCCCTTTGACCCCTTCGGGGGTAGAATTTTGAAAAACGCCGAGACCCGTATTTATTAATTTTCAATGTTCAGCCTAAACACAAAATTTGAAGATCCTAGCTTCAAAACTGAGGGACTTTCATACAAACTTTTGACCCCCGTTTCACCCCCTTGGGGGGTGAGTTTTGAAAAATCCTTTCTTAGTGCACCCCTAGACCGCAAAAGGAACCTATTTGCAAAATTTCAAGTCTCTAGGTTCAGCGGTTTGGGCTGTGCGTTGATATCTCACTCAGTCAGTCAGTCAGTCAGTCAGTCAGGACTTTGAATTTTATATACATAGATGTAAAAAAAAACATAATAATCAAAATCATACTTATTATCATCATAATAATCAATCATAGAAACAGAAAAGAAATTCAATTTAATAATTGTATATCGATATTCACTTCTTGGAAAACGCTTTTATAGGTTTCAAATAATTAAAACGATCTCGTACTCGTTGATTATTGTATAAGTTATTTTTTTATTACGCAATATTTAATATATTTATATATATTCTAAATTGATTAATATCTACAGGAGAGGTATAAGTTTCAATGACTTGTTATGGGAACCATAATTTTAAAGCCTCTAGTATTTTATTATCATTATTAAAGTTACCAATCGAATATTCTTTAATCTCATACAAACATGGTTGTTTTATTTTGGAACAGCCTGTACCCGGCTGGAATTAGGGAACAAAGCGGCTGATATTAGGGCAAAGACGGCTGGAATTAGGGTTTTTCGCCCGTCGTGCATTTAAACGATTCTCTTTTTTTTCCCACAAAACTACGTAAAACTAAGTACTATTTTCGTAATAAAGATCAATCAAGCTACCTAAAACTGTATCAACAATAATTTTAAGACTGTAATTGTGGCAGCAACAGAGATTCAAAGTTGAAAAATCTTAGGGGGGGCTGGTAATAGGCATATTCACCCTACTTGGATTTGTAAATTTTTTTTTGTTTTCTAATTCTACGACACATCCGTCGCAATTCTTTGTTCCTTTTGTTTCCCATTTTACACACACACAATACATGAATAAATAATAATAATACAGTCAAGTTCGTACAAAACTAGGTACCTATAAAAACAAGTCACAGTCACAAGACGTAAAACTACACTAAATCTATTTTATTTATTACTAAAACCTAAAACTACAAAACAAACACCTAAAACTATTACTTGGCACTAAATAAAATTATTTATTTACTTAAAACAAACAAAGTTTGGAAAGACGAGACCGACCACGCTACGATATGAATTAATATGAAATGAAAAGTACAGCGGCAGCCCCATTCTCAATACCACCCGATGCATGCCCCCGGCGGCCCCGGGCGTTCACCCCGCCCGCCCGCGCCAGATCTCTGTGTTTGCCGAAAACTAGCAAATATTTTTCTAAGTGCATTGCTCTTTACATTTTTCAGGCGCTAAAAAAACCTGTTTATTTTGATTTTAATAGTGATCCATAACATTAACATTCTTTTTTTTCATATAACTCTTTAATTCGTCTTATGTTCGATTTATAATTTGAGAAAAATATGCTAGTTGCCGCTGAAAATATCGAGTACTACGCGACGAAAAATCTTTTTAGAAAAATCATTTTTTTTCACTAACTAAGCTTTTACTTGAAATTTTTTATAGCTAAGTATCTAATTCAGGATATGTCAAATACAATTATATTTTTTTCTACCTTTCAAAATGAGTGGATTTTTCTAGCTATGCGACAAAACTTTATATGTTTTCATTGACGCTACGTTTTGCAGCTCCTTAAACAAGTTTGCTACATTTAGATTTAACTATTCTTGTGACTTTCTTCTTACTTATTTGTTCATTGCTCATATTTAAGCTATAATAGCAATGCGTAGCGTTCAAACGTAGGTATAGATAGAACGTAGGCTATTTGATTAGGGGGGCTGGCTGAACCACACTCAGCTGTTATTGCTAACAATTAGGTACCTACCTACTTCTAAGACAACATCACGGTTCCGTCTGATCATCATTTTCGACAGTTTTAAAAAGCAGACCTAAATAACCGTTCATATTTCCAGGTTCCGAAGAAAACATAAAAGCAAAATGTTGATAATAACGTGTATAGTTTTACTTCTACTGCTGTTGTGCTTAGCGATAGTTATGACTGTTTTATGTGAGTAAATAAACTAATTAATCTTTTACATTGCGCACTCAAATATTTTTTATAATGATTAAGTTAAGAATTAAATAGTTTATAGTATTTTAGATCTATAAAGTCATGGTCATGAAAAGCAAAATGAAAAGAATTTAATTAAATAGGTACCTAAGTAAAATTGTTTCTATTACCAGATGTGAAACAAAAACGACATAAGCCGGTAAGGATTTGCGAGACCAAAGAATGCCTGCGCTCGGCCGCCAACCTGGCGCTGTCGATGGACAGCACGGCCGACCCTTGTGATGACTTCTATCAGGTAAACACTAGGGTATAACACTTGCCTTCAACTTAACACTGTGAAATGACAATGGTTCTTAACCTCAGAGGGCCTATTACAAAAAAGAATCACGATAGTCGGACGCAATTCGTCGTTCAATTTATTTGATATTGAACCTTATTTGTGAGTCAATGCTGCCACGGAGTGGGACGAACATCGTTCGCTTATCGCGATGATTTTTTGTAATAGGCCCTCTGGTTGGAATAGTTCCGGCTCGAAGGACCATTTGATGTATGGGTTGAGGATACACCAAGATAGTTTAGGATTTAACAAAGATATAGTTTTATTGACACAAAAATACTCATTTGTTAATTGATGAATTTGTGTGAATCGCGGTTTGATGAAGACTATGACTGACGCGCCGAGCCCCAGATTCGGCGCACTGGCGTATACTATGCTGACATGAACAATTGCAATAAATGAGAAATATTCTGTGGTGAGGTTATCCGTACCCTACCGTTTAATTAATGAACTATGCAGTAAGCACCTTGCGACAAAATTAAACTGATGGATCAGAACAATTTGTTGTTATGGCGTCAGACTTAAGTAAGATGGTGGTAGCTAGCCAGGCGGACTTGTAATAAGCCCTATCACCAACCAAACCGAGTACAAATTACCTCCCCTGGGAATCGAACCTGTCCCAGGTTCGATTCCCAGGGGAGGTAATTTGTCCCTGCGTCTTACAGAGGTGGTTGAACCACTAGACCGTAGATGCGGTAAATAATACTCCCAGAAGACGTAGGTATTCTACATAATTATCTTACTTTAATGGTAAACATCTAACCCTCCCCATCGTCCTCAGTATTCTTGCGGTAACTGGGCGGAGGACCACCCCCGGCCGGACGCGTACCGCTCCTATGACTGGTTCCGGGACAAGCAGACCAAGGTATACACAGCGTTGCGGGACTTCCTCACCAGGAACGCCTCCAACGATCCCAAACCAGTACAGCAAGCCAAGAACATGTATAAAGCCTGCATGGATGTTGGTGAGTTGAAATTGAAGATAAAGATGTTCCTTCTATTGGAACCTTTACACAATTATATTGAAGTCAAAATAACATAAACAATACGGTTTAATGATGCTCATGATAATAATAAATGGAATGAATAATACTTTTTAAGAATATGTTGAGAATATTTGGTTAACTTTTTGACGAGCGCTCTCTCATCTCTCATTTCCATCCTTTCTGAGCCCGCACACGACAAATAAAATTATCACACCAAAGCATTACGCTCACGTCCTACAAAAAGTCCTACAAATTCATAAAGAAAGTCTTATCGCTCAGATAATTAATCTTACATAAAGTCAGTCGGTTACGTGTTACGTTTAACTGTAAAGTTGTGACAAACTCGAATCAACCTTAGACAAAGTTCAAAGTCCAACTGTACTGAAAATAATATAACTACGATGTCTACATGAACATCACTTTTAAATAAACGATGATATTGCATTGTTCTTGTATAGATATTGTAAATTTACCATACTGTATCTTCTACAGATACTTTAAATAAACTGGGATTAATACCAGTCTTACGAATTCTGAAAGCGTTAGATCTACCGCCCTACCCAACCTACATTAACGTTACGGAGGACTTCAACTACGACAACTACAGCTTCGACTGGATCGACGCAGTCATCAAGGTCAAAACCTATCTGGGAATGGATGTCTTGATCGGATTCGACATATTTACCGACCCGAAGAACTCTTCAGTCTATAGACTTGTCATGGGATCACCTGAAACTACGAATCCATTTCCTAGGTAAGTTTTTTTTATTATTATATGATTTTATCACATTTAGTTCTTGGAAGATAGGGAATTATGAAAACAAAAATGATAATTAAATCATGGTATTAACCATATTATTAAATTCTGACTCACACACTGATTCTGGATTCAAATTTAGGACGAAACAAAGAAGAAAATGAAGACAACTTGTTTTTGATCTTTAAATTCATGTAACTTTTTTCAGTATGCATAATGAAAAGAAACACTATAGCGGTCGTAAATCAAGAAGTCTTTTTAAAAAATCAAAATTCGACGAATTCGATGAAACATTTACTCAACAATATAAGTACGAAAAGAAACACGATGACAGTGATGATGAGAAAATTGCGCAAATCTACAAACTGTTTTACGCAGAAGTTATAAAGCTGTTCGTCATAGAGGCGGGCAATTTCACTAGTTCCAATGTTAATGAACCTGAATTGGATCAGAATATTTTAACAACCTCTAATGAGTACTATACTCTATATAATAACTTATACGAGGTAAGTGACAAAGAATATAATAAGAGTCGTAATAATAAGTACCAAGTTATGTGGAACAAAATAGATACTTAACTATAAACAATATGAATCCAAATAATTTGATAGAAGTAGTTTAAAAAATAAAGTAGCATGAATCGAAAAACCATTTCAATTCTACTTAATGTTAATTAATCAACGACATTGACATGTAATACAATTTATCAATTTTAATGTGAAATATGTGGAACTTTCGTGTTTCTACTCAATTAACTTCAAAATGATACCTAGTTGTTAAAAGCTGTGGCAGTGTATACCTATATAGAAATTACATTGTAGATAATGGATTTAACTGCACCAATTATACAACAGTTGAACAAATAGACAGAAACAAAGCTAACATTAAGCTGTCTGTGTATCTACAGAACAATATTTATTTACTTTGTTATAACTTTGTAATGGGCCAATATGCAATGACACTTAATTTCCTGTAAAAACGTTTCGAAAATAATTTTCTGTCAAATATTTTACCAACCAATTTAAAACGTTATATAGAGGTAAATGACTTCCACGAATACCTCGTTAGGAAGATATTGTACCCAAAATTTTCTACTTGGGCAACTTTACGTAAAAAGTTGAGGTAAAATAAAGAGACGTTGACACTTATGAATTTTAAATGAATTTGATGAGCTAAAGACTGTGGCTTACTTGTATGTATCTTGTATGTATTACTTAGGTAAATGAGTTCGAAGAAACCCTTATTATTAATTCAGAGAAAGTTGCTTAGGTACACGCATTCTTTGGAATAAAACTTCTAGAAAATGTTGACACAAATAAATTTTAAATAGAATGAAGTCCATGTTATTTGCTTTGATTATTTATAAAATAATTAAAGGTTATTTGAAGGTTTCATGTCATTAACTTCAGTAACGATGTTTGTGACTAGATTTATCTTTACAATATTTCCATATCAAAAGGGACTAAGTCTAATACCTACTCCCACCGTATTAGACCTCAAGCTTGACAAATATGATTGCAATTCACACAGTAATAGATGTTTTCAGCTAGAATCAGACAATGATACTGATACAGATGACGAAGAAGCGTATTTAAATATACCTCAGTATACTGTTGATGAAATACAGTCACAAACAGATGAAATAGTCAAAGAAAATAATGGTACTGCTTTACCTGTATGGAAGAGGTATCTAGAAGGAGTTTTCAACATTTCTGAGACAGTGTTGGATTTTGAAAACGACAAGATACTGGTAACCCAACCAGATATGAAATATTTAGCTGGCATGGAGACATTAGTGTCTAAAACACCACCAGTGTTAATAGAGCTTTATATTTGGATAAAAGTAAGTGGATTTGGTTAAAGCTAGCATTAGATTTAACATATTTTATTTATTTCTACCAATGAACAGATACTCGTATTATAACAACGTTTACTTCGTTTTGAAATATTAATAATTGCTTTTCCTACTCTAATGTTTTACTAATCCCATATTGTCTATAGGTGGTAGAAGTAATGGCAGTCCATACAACATCAGAACTACGGTTGCTATTCCAAAGATCTTACGACGAGGCTCATTCCAAGACCCTGGGTGGGTCATCCCCTCCTCGGAGTCTGCAATGCGCCAGTGCTGTCAATGACATGATGGGGATGGCTGTGTCATACGCTATTGCTGACCCAAATTTCTTCAATGTGACCAAACCAAAGGTTTAAAAAAACTACAAGAGTTATTGTCAAATTGCTTACAACAAAAGACCCATCCTTATTACGATATTAATTGCTTATAAGTTACGAGTAACTACAATATTTTCAGGTTCAAACTATGTTGTATGAGATGAAAAATGCACTAGCGCACTTAGTAGGTGAGGCAAAATGGATGGATGATGACACAAAGTTGGCAACCTATCAAAAGATTATACAGATGAAGACTCTCATAGGTTTCCCTGACTGGTTCATGGAGGAAGGCAGATTAGAACAATACTACAATGGTATTGAAGTAACCAATGATACACATTTGGAGAATATGATTAACGTAATACAATTTAAAATTAAGAAAGCCCTTAATAAATTTCGTGAGGGCAATAATTTTACATGGGCAACAGATCCTACGGAAGTAAACGCCTATCATACATTTCAGGAGAATACAATAAGTAAGCATAATACTGGTTTCTAAACAATTTGCTTTCTTTGGTCTTAAATTTGTTTGTGAATTAAAACTTTTCTTATTAATAAAAGTCGCTTGATCATATTTTGGACGCAGCTGTTCCGATGGTAATGTTGCAATATCCATTCTTTGATTTGGGATTAGAGTAAGTATGATACTTTCATTTATATCTGATTGATGTTTTCTCGCATTGCAACTAGATAGATGATAATAAATACTTAATTATTGTTTTATTTCAGCTCCCTGAATTATGGATCTCTGGGCACAGTTTTGGGTCATGAAATAACACACGGCTTCGATAATTTTGGTATGAATTTTCGTATCAGGATTTATAAAATTATTATTTTTATGGAACAATTGATTTGTTTTAAGTTTCGGTTTATATCAAACTGAAAAGATTTCAGTTTGGACATGGCATCAACAGCAACTACTATTTCTTCAACCAGTTAAATCCAAATCTTTGATTGCTAGATGACAAAAAATATACAATTGAATTAAGAACCTGCTCCTTGTTTTTTCGTTAAAAATTCTGAAGAACTATTTTGTCGCCAGGTCGTCAGTTCGACAAGAACGGCAACTTCCTGCCGTGGTGGACCAACGAGACTGTCGAGTCATTCGTCAACATGACGCAGTGCTTCGTGGACCAGTACTCCACATTCTATGTCCCTGAACTGGACGAGCATGTAAGTTGAAAAAGAACAGGAAATAAATTATTCTTTTAAAAAGAAACTATTTATTTTAACGAGGTTGGAAAAGATACAGAAACGGTTTTTGCGCTTTCTCGATTATAAATCTAGGCAACGCTCCCTGGACTATGAACACCGATGCAGAAGGTATCACTTTCTGCCCCTTCACATCCGACGGGAAGTGAATGATGCTTGTTTTGTTTCGAAACATCTGCATCAGTAATCTAGCATTGAGTTACAGAATTAGTGCCTTACTCCAAAGAGACGACTGCGTGAATAACAAAAAAATTAAAACTGTTTTACAGCAGGATTACAAAAATATAAACGGCATAGTTATTAAACTTGGAATTTAAAGTAATAATAAATAATAATAATAATAAATATTTGACAACATCACATACATTGCTGCATTAAAGTATATCGATAGAGGACGAAAATGGTAATTTTCTAGTGCTTTTTTGGGTGAATTTCATTTTAA
This sequence comes from Agriphila straminella, assembly GCA_950108535.1. Taxonomy (NCBI): domain Eukaryota; kingdom Metazoa; phylum Arthropoda; class Insecta; order Lepidoptera; family Crambidae; genus Agriphila; species Agriphila straminella. The sequence goes on along the minus strand of OX467321.1, from coordinate 615,498 downwards.
CTCAGTCTATGAGGTTGCGGACATTGCTATTAATAACAGTGTGACGAAAATAAAATTCTAAGTAGCTATATTTTCATGAAAAGAAATAATCTAGCTTGGAGAAGAACACAAGATTAATATCGTATGCATAACGATTGCTCGGCTACCGGCCTATGTCCAAACTTATCGAATAAAAACAAATCGATCGTCCTACTTCAAGTGTATCGGCTATCGGCCGCAGCTGTTTCTGTTACGTAGAACCAACATATCGTGGAATACTTTATAAGGCGCGGGGAAAATCAACAAGATGTCGATCCGCTCCGCTATGCACCGGGCCCATACTCTATAAATACCTGGCCAAAATTACAACGCTGTTTCAATCAATCTGCCTATTATAAAAACATATTAAGAAATCTATGCGGATTGAACATAAACATACATACATTTGCACGCCATTAGATTTGGCAAAATATGTGGAACTATAATTATCTAGAATGCTAAGATTTCAATGTAGGTACCATATTTTATGCAAATAAATTATCCTTATCTTTAGACCGTGGACGAAAATATATCGGGATTTACATCATGTACCTACCAACCTGTTTATTTTTGTTAAGTATTTAAGAAAGTTAAGAATCTACCGCTCTTCATACTTTGGTCTTGAATTTTGAACTTGTATTCAATAACTTTTTAACCGACTTCCAAAAAAGGAGGAGGTTCTATGTTCGTCTGTATATTTCTTTTTTTTTTTTGTATGTCCACCGATTACTCGAAGACGGCTGGACCGATTGAAATGATTCAAACGTTATTCCATTAGGTACACTCCCAAGTTGGTCCCATTTTTTAAAATTTGGAAATCAGTTCAGTACCTTTCAAGTAATTTTGAAAAAAGCACGAAAATAGTATGATTTTGTGTGAATTACCTCGATGATTGGTCGTATTACTTCTTTGTTTATGAACTGAATAAGATAATATTTTTTTTGTTGGAATAGGGATATCTTAAGTGTAGTTTTTTAACCGACTTAAAAAGGAGGTTCTCAGTTTGACTCGTATTTAAGCATGTTTCTCCGCGATTATCTTACGTTTGGCTGAGCCGATTTTTCTACATATATAATATACCTTACCTACAAGGTACCTACACTAAAAATAAAAAAATAAAAAATTGTTTAAAAAAAACAAAAAACCGACTTCAAAAAACCTACATCCAAAAAGCAAGAAATAATATTCGTAATAATAAAAATAACGTCTATTGAAGTCGGGTGGGGCTTTAAGAATAAAAAAAAGGACCCCCACCCGAGGAGCCCCACCCGACTTCAATAGACGTATTTTTATTATTACGAAAATTATTTCTTGCTTTTTAGATGTAGGTTTTTTGAAGTCGGTTTTCTCTTATTCAATAAATTCGTGTCGATTAAAATAGCGAGCGAGTGCATAGCGGAACGGTCCAAAATATTCGACCTCACTGATTTTAGAAAATTCTAGCTTATAAACTGAAGCATATCTAAAATTAATAAAACGAAAAGTACGCTACACTTTTTGCCTAAGTTTATATCGAAACAAAATCAAAGACCTACCTAGTTAAATATGCTATTCCTACGTGGGCTATGTTTATTAAGAGGTGGATATTTATTATCCTCTCATTCAGTGGTTTATGATATCCTCAATGCCTAACAAGAACTTAAAAAGATGAAGATCTTGCCCCTTTTAAAAAAAAACATGTCCATTGATGTTAGAGGATAAATAAGATAGCTGTCCCCTATTTTATTTGACTTAATTTTTTTAGTCAAAGGTTAGGTACAATACAATACAACCTATGTTACCAAAACAATTTCACCATAATAATTATTGTAATAAACTCTATAGTATTCAACTGAGAAGCTCGATGGCGCAGTGGTTTAGCGGCTGGCCCAGCAATTGCGGTTCAGCTACTTTCATAAGGGTCGGTCATGGGATGGGTGACCAAAAATGTATTATCTTGAGCTCCTCCGTGCATCGGAAGACACGTTAAGCCGTTAGTCCCAAGTGCATTTGCAGTCATTGACACCCACCAATCAAAAATGGCTGATAATTATTCACCTGACAGTGGTGAATCCAGAGGAGAGAGGGAGTGGATTCGAAGCTCTAGGCTAGATTCCCCTCAAAACCAGAAAACCAGTAGAAAAATTAAAAGTTTAAACGACTTTTACCTTACCCAGATATTTTTGTCCATACAGGTGGATGGCAAGAAGACTCTCGGTGAGAACATAGCGGACAACGGAGGCGTGCGCGAGGCGTTCGCGGCGCTACGCCACCACCTGCGCAGGCGCGGCCCCGAGCCCAAGCTGCCCGGCTTCGAGCGCATGACCGCGGAACAGCTGTTCTTTTTGTCTTACGGCAATGTGAGTCGTCAGTTCACATATTCATTGCCCATTACTTGGAGCCGTGGAGAGTGCGGTGCCTTGCTCACGGCGCCATGGTTTGCGCCTGTATATTTTCTATGCTCCAGTGCAACGCGGGCACTCACGGCACGGGTACACGGGCACGTGGCACATAGGAACAATATTGAACTAAAAAAAATTGGGCCATAGGAATGCGTGTCTCTCATTCATTATCGTGAGGCAGTGAATGTGTACCATTAGCACTAAAATTATCGGGTTCATATCGAACACAAATGTCAAATTATTGAATTTTCAGATTTTAGGCATTCACAATGCTAATATATCTTAACAAAATGTCAAATGTTTGTATTAAAAATCTTAGTTCTATTTAGGGAGTTAGGTGGGCGCTGTACGACTTATATCCATTCATACTCGACTCGTTCCATGGCGTTTTTGGTTCTATATTAATGGTCTCAAATTCGCAATATGAACACGAGAGCAAAATTAAGTGGAAATGGAACAGATAATTTTATATCACTCAACTTATCGGTCCAGCCACCGGGGTGGATGGTACTCACTCTATTTTTTTTTAACAAACCAGAAGTTAGTGCCCCTGTTACTGTTTGACTTTAGTAAATTTTGATGTCCCGTTGTTTTTATCTTCATTTTTTGATTGTTTTCTATAACTTTTAAAAATTATCAAAAATGCTTAAGGCGAGGCCAGTTCACAAAATTTACTCTTTCACTATGTCTTTAGAATAAGGTTGAATATTGCATAACTTTAATTGACGCTTCGCCAGAAATTTGACGAATTTTAGTACATTATTATTGATTTCTGAAATACTGGATCATTTATTAAAAATCGATAAAAAAGCTTTCCTTTTTGCATAAAAAATCATATCACTGTCGATGAAAATTACGAAATCTGACGATTTGAAATTTATTTTTATAAGTTTTTATGGTGTTATTCAGGTTTTTTTTACAGAGTTACCATGCCATTTTTCAATATTCTGTTCGGTTACTTTGCTTCTTTGTTTCTTTTTCAGTCTACAGTAATTTTTGTGAAGTAGAATTTTACATCAGTTCTTCACATTGGAAGTTAAAAAATCAGACTTTTCATCAGATCGTGAACTGGCCTCGCCTTAATAATTTGTTCATAATCGACTCATGTATAGTAGTGTCATAGGGTTATTGATTTTTTCCAGCTCTGGTGCGGAGTGTCCACCAAGGACTCCCTGCAGTCAGACCTGGAGGACGAGCACTCCCCCCAGCAGTTCAGGGCGAAGGGGGCGCTCCAGAACAACGAGGAGTTTGCCCGCGCCTGGCACTGTCCACCTGGATCCACCATGAACCCGTCTAACAGATGCGTCATATTCTGAACTATTCAAATACTAAGACTAGATTTTACCAAATTAAATCATTGAAAGTAGGTACCATGGACCTTGGAATCGATAGAAAGAAAAATAAGAAATTAGTTAGCACGCGGATGGCTCAACCCTCCTAGATCAGTTATGAACCCGACTACCAGGTTCTATCTTAAAAATGTCAAATAAATTGCCACTAATTGAACAAGCTGTATACAGGGTTAAAACGACAACAACCTCGCAGCCTGCCTAGCATGACCGATTTATATCGCGTAATATAGCGTTTTATCACGTTTAACTGTCAAAAAGACAAAGGAATTTGACAGTTCAGTGTCGATAAAATGCTATATCACGCGATATAAATCGGTCATGCTAGGCAGGTTGAGTAGATTACTAAACATCATAAATTTCGAGTAAGACGGGCTTCTGCTCGAAGACTTTTCAGACAAATGTCAGAACATCGTGAGTTTTGTAACTTTTGTAAGTATAAAAAGTATTTTTTTGTCTATTTTAGGAAAAGTTGTAGAACAAATGTTGTTGTTTATGATGTTAGTAATCTACACTTGCGAGGTTGTTGGTGTTTTACAAATAACCCTTTGTAAAAAACAAACTCGATTTTCCGACGTTGCGATTCGGATCGATTCGGACTGTTCTCCTTTCTCATTTTTACTCTGGGTGTTATAAAATGAAACATAGTTTTTCTCAATGTTATTCCATTTCCCAGTGCAGTTTTCCCCAAGATAATAAATAAAAAAGGTAGCAAAATTAATTTTCATCTCATTTAATTTGACACAAAAGAAATCATATGAAACTTAATAATTATTTTTATCTTAGAAATAAATTAGGTACATTTGAAATAAAGGTTTTAATACAAAGATCACTTGTTTCAATTTTACTTGTACGCACACGTAAATTCACTATACTTGAGACATTTACTTGAGAGTGCTTTGGAATCCAGAGATAGAATTTGAAAGAACAGAATTCGAAAAACCGTTTGAAGTTGCGGAAAAACCGGTAGGAGTTCCGGAAAAACCGGTTGGAGTTCCAGAAATACCGTTAGAGATTGAAATGGAACTGGAAATCGGCGAAGAGAACGATGTAGGGATGGAAGAGATGGCAGGAGCAACGGCCACGGGGACCCGTCTCTCTACCACCACCGGTTGCGGTACCGGTACGGGCCTGTCCACTTGCACCGGGACCGGCACGTTCACTGGACGGTCCACGTACACGGGCTGCGGGACCGGTACGGGACGATCCACATAAACCGGTCTGTCAATAGGCACGTGCCTCTCAACTGTTACCGGGTATGGCACCGGCACGTTAACCTTCACTGGGTATGGCACTTTTCTCTCATAATACACGGGGACGTGCCTCGTCACTTCCACCGGGACTTTGTGGACAACATGAACCGGTCTGTCTACCGGTACTGGCACTCTAACTTCAACCGGTACGGGCACTCGGCGTTCCACAGGGTAAGGAACCGGAATTTGGACTGGTACTTGAACGTCTCTAGTTATGGTCCGGGTTATGTATCTTGGTACTTCCTGGCGGAGTATGACGGGGTTGGGTTCCACGGCGACAGAGGTTTGTACCGCGGGCGCGACGGCGACTGCGGGGGCGACGGGAGCTGCGACGGCCACGGGGGCTGGTGCGACCGCCACTGGCAAGCCCACACCAGGACTCACAGCTGGACTAAAGCTTCCAGATCCGAACGAGGGAAGCCCCGGGCTTGATCCTAATCCTTGAAACAGATATAATTGTTTAAAAACTACTCTTTAGATTATACCATTATAATATATTTTAATCAATAGTCAAATTAACATAGATTCTGAAGCAAATTGTTCGCTATAATTAATATCAAGGTTATGTAAGTTGCTTGAGGCCCTGAGGCCATAAACTCTTATAAATAGCAATATTACCCAATCTATTTATGTCCACATATCATGGTCATGATCACCTGCGTGACAATGAGTCTAACCAAGTCTCGGTTTGGTTTCCGAACAAGTTTGTTTAGGGAAACAAACCTCCCCATTTTTCTTTCAAAAGATTCGCTTAGCATGTTCTGTGGGTATTGAACTTGTATTCGCTGATGGTTGCTTTGATGTATCTAATTTCCACAAAATAAATTAAGCTTTTCATAAATCGATATTAGGGCTGTGGCGTTATCCAGCTTTCTGGAAACTTTAGGTTAGTTACCTAATGATGATCCCAACAATGTAGAACCCCCTCCGAAGCCGATGCCGGTCCCGAAGATCTGTCGTTTCCCCTTTTCCGACCTGACCTCGTCCTTGATCCCGTTGGACTCCAGCAACTCGGACACCTTTGATTTCGCTTCAATTTCCTTCGTCGATGATAAACTGCTCACGACGAGCAGCAACTGAAAATAAAACTTTGCATATCAGGATGATCGAAGATCAGTGACGAAAATAGCGAATAAGGAACATACAATATACCGGAAGTATAGAAAGATTCACCAGTCAAAGAAAATTGGTGCTATAATGTTTTAGATTAAAACTCTGATAGTGTCATATTTTAGATCGAAGGTGTAATGACATTAAAAAAAATTAGGTAAGTAGTCGACTTTTGTCTTTTGACCCTTCGTTTTTCTAATGTCATACAGTAGCAATCTTTAGTTTTAATACAATACAAAAGAAGCAGAACAAATGAATTTAGTTTTCAAGAGAATTTAAAAACAATTCGCTCGGCTATGCATGTCCGTCTTTGGTTCAAATGAAAACTTTATTTATCTTTATGAAATAATCTTTGAACTAAATCCAAGCTTTTATATCTAAGACAGGTGTTATTTTGCAGTGGTATACATCAATGTCCATACGGGCGACTAGCCTAGGTCAAGGTGAGGTACAAGGCGGCTGATAGAGGCTGTTCACACGGGCTACTTTATAGCCAAGCATAGACAATTTCGCGATTTTTTTTTTATATTAATAGAATCTGCTGCACAAAGACAACATTGTTGTCATTTAACCGCCTCTGGTCTAATAGTTCGCCCACCCGTGTAAGACGCAGGGGTCCCGGGTTCGATTACCAGGAGGAGCGTAGGTACACTTATAATCGGTTTAGTTGGTGGTAGGGCTTATTTCAAGTCCGCCTGGCTAGCTACCACTATTACCTAAGTTTGACGCCATAACATTAAGGTGAAGGCTGCTTGGCCTTCGATGTGTATAAAAAAAACAGATTACTGAAACTGAAACCATATTTTGTTTGACAATAATCCACAGCTAAAATTCGTTTTCTGAATTATCTTCGACATTTCTCTCTACCAATCGCAAGATGTTAAGTCTGTGTTTTATTGTTGGAGTAGCCCCAACAGTATTTTCAACTAAATTAAATAAAATCACATTTCAGTTGGTTTTGATCCATTCATTTTATTTATATGATTTAACCAAAAGGCTGCAATCAGGCATAAGTACATAAAATTTGTGGTAAAAACTATGAAAATATTGTGTTTAATTTATCGGCAGTGTGGACAAGCACTTAGTGCTAAGCTTTAGCCGCTCCAGTTCATGACTCAGTGTTAGCTTAATTTTATGCCCTAGCTAGATTATATAAGAAGGTATAATAACTACAAGCCGTCTAAAAGGCGTATCTACCTATGTAAAATATAGAGTTTTGAACATAGGTAGCTTAAGTAACGACTAACATGCTTTCAGTGTAAATTATACAATTTTGATTTGGACGCTACCTATGTTTCTCAGAAGAATTATACTTACATTATTAATTACTAAACATTTGGTAGAAATAGAAACTTATATAAAGTAAAATTTAACTTAAAACGTGACTGTTCTTAGTTCCTTCCAGAAGTCTAATTTATATTGTTTCCGCGATATTTTTTTATGGCAATAAATTCGTCCCTTACTCAAACGCTTCAAAAATTATTACGGGATACAGTTTGATGGCAATATTCATGTATTTAATTCTTCACATATCTTATCTCAAGCTAACTCCAGATGTCAGTACACTCCAGTATGTTAGAAGCAAGGACGAAATGCGGACACCGCAATTAGTATTTTATGATAAAATACGCCATAACAGCAATTACTGTGAATGCAGTGAGTTGCAACCGCACCTGTCGGTTGACCATATTTCTTTTAATTTCGTGACCCACTTTAATATTTAGTTTAGTATAGATCCTGCTTCTGCGTGATATCTAATGTATATTTTGAATATAATAATTATTAAACTACTTGTTCGTGAATGTGTAAGTCTAGGTTAACTTCATGATGACACTCGTCAAAATCTTTTATCTATCAAAACCAATTTCAATGGTCTTTCCATCCTTCAGAATTTTACTTTTAAGGTAGACTGTAAGTACCGAGCGCCTCTGTTAGACAATGCAAATTGAATATCTTTCATAGATTAGTATTTTTTTATTAAGCTCAATTTAACAAGGAATGGAAGCCAATTGAGTGTTATTAGGAGACGTAATACTTAAATTAAAAAAACCACAATGGAAACGCCGAGTTAGTTACCGTGTTAAAAACGATATTTCAAGCATGTAACCGTCGCGCCGCGGTTTGCGGTGCGATGAATCGAGAAATGATTTACAGATTATTATGGCAGAACTGCATTGAAAAAAATTAAGAAAGTTCAATACAAAGGTAAAAATAAATATTTCATTAATTTTTAAATTTGAGATTTTTGCATTCACAATGCTATTTTTATACAATACTAAATAATATACTAGAAAAAATACGACTCGCACCAGATCAATACTCAGACGGGAATCGAACCCGCGACCTTTGGATATCCGGTCCAATGCTCTGACCGCTGAGCTACCGAGTCACTAGTGACATCGTCGAATTTCTTCTAGTATTAATATTATAATTATAATACACAATTTAAAAAATGTTTATTCATGGAGATTTTAGGGCCCACAGTCTAGTATATATTTTTAGACGGAATCGTTACATTCCCTCGTAGTCACTGCTAGAAGTAGATAGCAAAACTGTTAAAAGTGGCCGTTTTTGACACATTTGCTATCTACTTCTACGAATAACTACGAGGGCATGTACTGATACCTTCTAAAAATACTAGGCCATGGGCCCTAAAATCTCCACGTTAAACATTATTAAAATCTTTTTCTATTAATAACTTATTAAATATAAACCTCTGAGGGTGCCTGTTTCGGTCATACAACCGCCTTAACTAATGGATATTTTCAATCCTGAATTTTGACAATGTCTTTAGCTCTTATATTTGATTAAATTGACTTGTTAAACATTTTTTTTTTAACAAAATGGGTTCCTAAAATCGAGACGAGCAAATCACATCTATATACAGTCTACACTTACGAATGAACCAAAAATGACAAAACCATATCTTCGGACCATCAAACTGAACCACTTTTACTGTGAGACCAACTTTGAAATCGCAAATAAAAAATCAACTGTTTCATACAAAAAATTATAGGTAACGAAAATATCAAAATATGAAAAGGATGATTTATCGTCGCGATTCCAGAGTTAAAGTTAAAGAGGCCCTATAGTAAAAGTTGTTCAGCTTGATTGTCCCAAGAAACAGTCTTATCCCATTTTTGCTATTTTTCGTTTAAACTTTTCTATGATAATTTTTTGGTCACAACAAAATTTACTCACCATGAAAATTTTGATGGCTGCCATTATAAACAGTTCCTATATAAAGAGATCACCAGAAAATCACATTACTTTTTATCGATAAAATTATTCGATACAATCGATCGGTTCGGATATGTGAGGTAATATGTTGGTCGGCGGAGTAAGCTACGCTTTTATACATACCTTATAGGATCGATGCTATTCGAACCGTAGCGAACGGCTCCAGCTCGTCTGTGCTCGAAATTTATTAAAATAAGGTATTTGATACAAATAAGGCCTACGTTTGCATAAGGCCTACTTATGTAATAGTGAAAATACTTCATGGACACGTACACACACACCCTATAACCCGCCCGAGTGCACGAGCGTCCCGTTACGCGTTCACCACGCTAGTTGGCACGCATTTTTCGATAGAGGTGGGCGATTCAGTGCTGCGTTATTAATTTCGTGTGATCTTGTGGTAAATTTTAGTATAAAATTAAGCTGTTCTAGTATTGCTTTTCTTAGTAATTGTTTCTTAACATCTTAGGTATGTTAGCTATCCATGACCTTGATTCGTACTATTTGGCTTTAGATGCATTAATTATAATTTTTTAAACACAAATAAGGTACGTGATAAAATAAGGCCTACCTAATTTGAAACGCTTCTAATTCAATAAATATTAAAGTTTACTAGTAAAAACATGGTTAATTCATGTCATTAATCCTTTAATTGTAGGAATCTAAGAGAAAATGACCACCCATAAGGAAGGCCTGTGCCCCAGCAGTGGGGACATAAAAAAATGGCTGATGGAAGAGAAAATGTAACTTATCTAAGAAAAAGGAATGAAATAAAAAGGGTGTTTTAATATGGCCTACCAATACAATTTTTTGCAGCTGAGAGGATCTCTATGTTTTAAAGAATTTATAATAGAAGTCTTACTTTTTACTATTATCAATGAAACTTAACACAAACAATTATCAATGTAATTAAATATTTATTTAATTTCATTGATAATTGTTTGTGCCATTTTTTAGTTTTAGTTCGTGAAGCGTTATCTAGGATATTCTTGATCGAAGATTAAACCCCATAAACTAAATCCCTAGCCGCATTGGAGTACCATGGAAACACGCAAGCTACCGACCACATGCCACACATTACACACATACGGCCACAGATTAATCAATACGATCGGATTCCGATTAGTGGACATTTTTAGACTGTGTCACAGACTTAACTAAATTGCAACTAAATAAATGTAAAAGATAAATAGACCGCATTCAGTATTTTTTGCTTTAATTTTGGCCTAATTATTTTCAAAAATATAGTGGGGTGACCCAAATGGTAAAGATAGAAAAGAAAATGTGGATTGACTTACTTACTTTTATAGTAAGTATTTAAAAAAAAACAATAGGCAAAAGTTTTGAGCATGGAAGTGATTTCATGCTCCAATTTTTCTCCAATGGTTATGCTATACATAAAATCTATTTTGTTTTTAATTGAAACTTTCCGTTTAAAGTTCATAAAATACTTTTAAAAAGTTTTCATTTTAAATATAAAATTTGATACGATTTTCCAAGAGTACGCTTACACGTACCTACACTGATATTAAGCAACTGTTATGTAAGTTTTCCAGTTACTAAGTCTTAGTGCATAAGCATTAGGAGTAAAAGTGAGTAATCGTCGTTTATGTGTAATTAATTAAAATTAGATAACAAGTCCTTGGAGTTGGTATGGATCTGTCAATGCCTTTTAAAGAAAGTAATTAGTTAGTTACAGGAAAAAATTGTAACTGATCTGTACCCTTAGCACGAACAGCTATCGAAAAAAATAACGCGCGTAAAATCATTCGATAGTGCAATTTTGTATCGGAAATTGGTACAACGCCATCTACCGCCGAATAGCGAAATTAAAATTTCCATAGATAATTCTCTATCGAGTAATTTTACGCGCGTTATTTTTTTCGATAGCTGTTCGTGCTAAGGGTGCTGTTTTCGTTTATACCTAAGTACTTTTCATCATTTATCCACATTTTTTAATGAATATGTCCCTATGGCAAAAGTTAAAGCAATCGAATAATTTTAGACCTACCGACCTACACAACCCGTGGACCCACTGGCATTACCCACTGGTGGGTCCACGGTCATTGCGTTTACCGTTCGACCCACTGCACTGCACTAGAGGAGCGTTTAATGCAAAATTTAAAAATATTAATTCCTTAAAAAACATTGTGATACTTTTTGAACATGGTGTAATTAGAAAACTATAATTTTAATGGTATAAACAGTGAGTCGAACTTTAACTAAACGCAATTTACCCGTGGACCCACAAGTAGGTAAATAGGTGATGCCGGTGGGTCCAGGGGTCATCAGTCATCACTGATGACTGATGACCTAGGTAGGTAGACATGACAGATCAAGCAGCATTTAAATAGTTGGAAAGTAAATACCCATCTTTTGGGTATTTACCTGGGTAAATACCTTGATTTTGGGTACGCTGGGTATTTACCCGGTATTTACCGGGTAGAAACCCATCTCTAGTCATCACCTACCTACCTACCACCACCACTGGCCATACCCCTGGTGGTATGAAAAGTCCGGCATGAACTTTTCACATCACAGAGTCAAACTTTTTCTCTAAAATGTTTTTTATCGCTTCACAATCTACTAATCGAAAAGATATAATTACCTACAGCTCAAAATTCATCACCTTATGTCATACCTACGCTTTGCTCTAACTTTCAAAATCACAAAGCGTTGACGAGATTTTCTTGATTTAGATATTTGAGATGTTTAAGTTTCGTTGGAATAAAATTATTAAAACATATTTATAGACTTCATTCCTTTGCATAATTTCATGTTCAAGAGCAGTAGGTAGTCACGTCTATAAATATGTATAGGTACAGTTTAGAACTTTGTCACTTTAAAAGCTACCTATTTCTATTTGATTGAATCAGGCGTCACTTGGCGGAAGTCCCAAACCATTTTGAAAAAGAAATATATGTAGCTTACTTCCGCAAACAAAATATGCAAGATGCAACGCCCGCCCGCCCGCAAAAATATGTTGGGGCGAAACACGTGTAGAGTAGCCTAATTGGTGAAGGTGCAAGGTGTGTTGCTGTCTTGCTAAATGCAGGTATTGTGCACTTATATTTTGTGGTGTGCATGTGCATATTTTGTTTGCGGAAGTAAGCTACATATGTTTCTTTTTTTTTTAAACTACCTATTTATTTTTTGAACATAAATCAATATAACAAATGACAACTACAACAAAGTGACAAAGTTCTAAATTGTATACAGTTTTTTTGACGTAACTGTACAACCATCTTACTGACATCAAACCAAACCTTTTTATTGTAGGACCTACCTAGGTACTTATATTTGATTTTTTATGTCACATAATATAACATAGGTATGGTATGGTATAGGTGTACTTACTTAATTCTTGTTGTGCGCCCAGCTGCTACTTATTTCTACTAAATATTTTTGCAAGACTTAAGTACTGATAAAATAAAAAAGCCTTAATTATGAACGATTTGTTTAATTACAAGCTTAGACAGTAAATAGGTACAATACTTAGTCACCAATATCAGTCATATTGTTCAATAAATAATTTAAATAATACTAGGTCACTAAACACGGATTACATGAATTACACACACACACACACGCTGAATAAATAATCAAAACACAACAATAATAAATTACAATCACACAAGTAAATAGTTACGTTCAAGTTTAAAAGTTCGAATAGAAATAACAGGGTTCCTAAAAATGCAGACATAGGTAGGTAGGGGACTATTCCCGTTGCCCCCCAATTTTGTCACTCTGGGGGACACCGGAAAAAAAGTTTCTTCCATACTTTTTTCTGATATCTCGCAAAGGGGGTAAAAGTGAGGGCAACGGAAATAGGCCTATGTATATCACTTCGAAATAACTGTGTGATGCTCCGGGGCGGGACCACCTTAAGCTAGGTAAATTTAATAAGCAAGAAAAAAATGTATATAAAATGTATATAATTGTATACTCAATAAAAAAAAAATTACATCTATAGTTTCGTTGTAAACATTATATCAATGTGGGTCCGCTAAAGAGCATACTCCCCAGCGGGACCACCACGATAATTCCGTTATTGGAGGCTTTTCAAATTCGTTTATGACACCAAAAAAATGTATATTAAATGTATACAAATCTACTATAGTCAATTTGTTATTTAGTTAAGTCTATACCAATTTACGAGCACTTTTAAATTTCCTTCCGGAACATTAGAGAAGCGCCTCCGCAAAGGATATAGCAAAGGATAGAAGTAATGATGATTGGCGTGATGATGATTGTTACAAAACTTACAATTAAATAAGATAATGAGACTGGTCTGTTTATTTTCATTATTTTACAACACACTTGCTCGTAAAGTGAGCTTTCTAACATCGCTTTTAGATTTAGCTCAGGTGAAAAGTCTACGACGGGGCTCTTAGGGCCATAAACCGAGCTTATTTTAGCCCAATTTTATGAACATGTCATCAATCAACTTCATAATAATAATGACGCTCATAATAATATCCAAAAAATAATACTTTGCCATAACCTTTTAGTAGACGGTTCTCTAATGATCCGGAAGGTAATTTAAATGTGCTCGTAAATTGGTATAGACTTAACTAAATAACAAATTGACTATAGTAGATTTGTATACATTTAATATACATTTTTTTGGTGTCATAAACAAATTTGAAAAGCCTTCAGTAACGGAATTATCGTGGTGGTCCCGCTGGGGAGTATGCTCTTCAGCGGACCCACATTGATATAATGTTTACAACGAAACTATAGATATACATTTTTTTTATTGAGTTTACAATTATATACATTTTATATACATTTTTTTCTTGCTTATTAAATTTACCTAGCTTAAGGTGGTCCCGCCCCGGAGCATCACACAAATAACTACATTCTAATCAGCTCAGTAGGTACATTTAAATTCTAAACTTCTATAGTAAACTTACAGAAAACTCCTGCTCGCACCTGTAAATGGAACACTATATTTCCTAAGCAAGCGTTTAATCATTCATGAGTTTATTTTAATCTTGTTTATAATCATCATTAATTCGTTTTGTCTTTTCAAGTATTTTTTATACTTATTTTCTGAAGTTTTAGCTGTTTTACAGGCAATGGATGCAAAAACGACAAATCTAAAATTATGTACAACTACCACGCAGCAATAATATCTGACTCTGGGATATCTATGAGCATGCAAATTATAATTGCTATTATGTAATAAAATGTATAGCTCCACCCACCTAGTTGTAATTTTTGTGGTGCCATTTTTTAAGCGGAATGCTTGTTCCATAGATTTGAGTTCACTGCCTATAATAATGTTTCATTTCAATAAATAGAACGACATCTTCAACCGATTTCATCATCACTCAGTTTCGTTGTCCACGCTGTCTGGCGCCGTGGCAGTTTCCGTCGAGTTGGCAGCAGTCTCAGTGACTTCCGTGACTTCCACCTCTTCAGGGGCAGCCGTCGTCATGCTGTCTGGCACCTGTCACACATAACAAAATTACTAACTTAAGCTAGGTAGGGTTTCCTAGGATGACGGTGCCGTCATATTACGGCCGTCATTTAGCGGCGAAGGCGCGGTTTCTGACGTTACGGTGTCGCCATATTGTTTACATAGACAAAATTCAACGCCGCTATAACGGGTGTAACAAGACCCTCGACGAAGCCGTAAACCCGAATACGTAAACCTTGGCTTCGTTGAGGGTCTTGTTACACCCGGTATTAGGGCCGTAATATGACGGCACCGTCATGCTAGCAAACCTAGCTTTACGGCCAATTTCAATGACCTATCCTCAGTAACAGATAGGCTTACTACAGATTTGTTGCATAAATATTTCTGTTATTTATGATGGGAAATAACCACAGTTACCTAATAACAGATCCTGTAGGCGTATCCACTATGGATCTGTTATGAAGAAAGATAGATATATCGGCTGTTAGGTGTTAAATGTACCTACTTATTTGCTTACTTTTCTTTAAGTTCATGCTAAATACAATAACAATGTAAAAATACTCCAACGCTTGAAAGACGGAAACCGAAGTTCAATAGCACGGGTTTAGTTAGTTTGGGACTCCGTACCCGTAGCACGAACAGCTATCGAAAAAAATAACGCACGTAAAATCTTTCGATAGTGCAATTTTGTATTGGAAAGTTGTACAACGCCATCTACCGTCAAATAGCGAAATTAAAATTTCCATATATAATTCTCTATCGAGTAATTTTACGTGCGTTTTTTTTCTCGTTAGCTGTTCGTGCTAAGGGTACTGTTTCCAGTATAGAGTTGTCAACGAAGAACTAATTTTGCGCCTTATTTTAAGGTTCAGTTTCCAATAACTTAACCTCTAAACGTTAATTTAACAGGGAAAGTGGCGCCGCCATTTCAATCTCTTCTTTCGTTGAACAGACTCTAATAAGGTGAAACAAAATTATGTTAGTTTACTGAAATAGGATAGCGTTGCGAAAACTGAACAACTTGTCGAAAAACGAAATACAAAATGTATTTTTATTGGTCAGCTGTGCTGTACCCTTAGCACGAACAGCTATCGAAAAAAATAACGCGCGTAAAATCATTCGATAGATAAATTTTGTATTGGAAATTTGTACAGCGCCATCTATCGCCGACAAGCGAAATAAAATTTTCCATAGAGAATTGTCTATCGAGTAATTTTACGCGCGTTTTTTTTTCGACAGCTGTTCGTTCTAAGGGTACTGACCCCCCGTTTCCACATTCGCCAACTTACTTTTTCGCCATTTACTGATACGCAAAGTCCTTATTCGCCAATCCCCGACTTTATTATTATTTTGACGTTGTGTTTATTATTAATATAAAAATATACATATAAGTAATAATGACAACCTTCTCGCAGTTCCTGCCGCTGACGCCGGCGGGGCACTGGCACCGATAGTGGCCGTCGTTCGCTTCCAACGACTGGCACTTGCCGCCGTTCCTGCAGGTGTCGGGATTCTTCTCGCAGTAGTTCAGCTCTGAAACATTAGAAAATGGTTTTTCGTTTAAAAATAGTATACTACATGTACAGGCCGACGGTTTTTTTTACGTCGGGCGGTAAGTATATGTCAGTTATCTATTTTGGTCGACAAAATTTTTGTCGGGTATGGAATGCTAAAGCTAGTAAGTATTACAGAATCAAAGTCAAACTCAAATCTCTGCTTGAGTACAGTTAGAAAGGGATGGTGCATCGCATATAGCGCCATCTCTTTCTAACTGTAGGTACTAAAGCAGAGATTTGATTTTGAATTTAATTCTATTAATATGAGCCTAAATATTCGCATATCTTTTCAGGCAGGTATAGTTACTTTACGGCGGCGGCGGTAAAAAGTTTTGACTTGTCCAATGCTACTCATGTTGAATAAAATATTACCTAGTTCATATATTTTTAAATTTGAGATTTTTGCATTCACAATGCTATTTTTTTTATTTAGTATTATTTAGTATAGTTCATAATATTGTAGGGTATTAGCTTTTAATCTTTTATGCAAATCTTTCTTCCACTACATAATAAATTCAAACTCCATTCCAGTCAAATTTTTTGCTCTACTTTGTTCGAGTTATTTTAACTTACATGCGAATATGACGTATTCCCATTGAATTATTTATTAATTGGACCAATAAATTCTCTCTCCAAATCTCTCGCTCTTAATCCAAGTTGATGTAAACATATCGAATCCGCGTAAACTACTAATTAAAGCAGCAAAAACTAGTGGTCATATCTTAGGTCGTATTTGGTAATAAAGCAGGTAATGCTCGCAGGAAGTTGCCTGCAGAGCAGCCTTAAAAGCGAAAGTCTAAAATTACAACAGGGGATCTAGATTCAGGAGAACAAGTTTTTGTAAGTAACCCGTTCGTACCTACATGCCTACATGTTCAGTACCCTTAGCACGAACAGCCATCGAGAAAAAAAACGCACGTAAAATTACTCGATAGAAAAATATCTATGGAAATTTTAATTTCGCTATTCGGCGGTAGATGGCGTTGTACTAATTTTCCATACTAAATTGCACTATCGAATGATTATACGCACGTTATTTTTCTCGATAGCTGTTCGTGCTAAGGGTACAGTATTATTTTTTTGCAACTAGGTATATTTTTTTTGCGATTGTTAAGTATACTTACCTACTATAGGAGCATGAAACAGCAATCTTTAGGATTTCTATCGTATGCATGCCCCCCCAGCCGGGCTTGCGGATGCACTCCCAGGGGCGGCCGCAGGAGCCGTGCACGCAGCCGGGGTAGGGGTGGCACTGCGCGCACGACGGCTACCAGTGGCTATTACCTTCATCGCACAGCATGCCCCCCCAGCCGGGCTTGCAGATGCACTCCCAGGGGCGGCCGCAGGAGCCGTGCACGCAGCCGGGGTAGGGGTGGCACTGCGCGCACGACGGCCCCGTCCACCCCACCTTGCAGCGGCACTCGCCCGGCCGCCGGCAGTAGCCGCGCTCGTTGTGGCACCCCGCTGCACAGATAGCTGCCACAACAAACACATTTCATCAGTTTTTATTTGACAACTCCTTAGTCACATTGTCAGTGATGAGGTTTCCGGGTGTATTGCGCTTCCACCTTCAGCCTTATTGTCACTTAACATCAGGTGAGGTGAAGGCCAAGCACTATCTCGTTGCGCATAAAAAAACAGCGGCCCCAGGAGGTGGTTACGCTATACCCAGACCTGATTCTATCATTATCGTCCTGGGTCTCTTGTTTCTCGCTTTAGCTATCATATCAACTTAGATATCAGCTATGTGATATTATTTCCACCATGTAGCGAAAGTATTACAAGATGCTAGGTAATTTAATCACTCTTGATAAAAAAATCAAAAAATCAAAAAAATCATTTATTCAGTCTAGGCTGTTACAAGCACTTGTGAATGTCAAAGAAGTTACGCCATCGGTTCGCAAACCCTGAGCGGGAGACCTTGTAACGAGAAGAACCGGCAAGAAACTCGTCAAGGGGTGCTTTTGTCTCCCTGTATATTTCATACAGAGTCGTCAACATTGAAAAATGAGCTCCACATTTAAAGTGAGGTCATTTTCCATCACAATAATTAACAAAAGTTTGTACACAATGGGTAGGTAGGTTGAAATTAAATACCTACTACATATCGGATAGGTAATTGTGAGAGTAAATAACTTTCAACTAGTTGAGAAATCAGTAATCACTATGTCTGCTACTCGAAAGTGCACCTAAGTAGGCAAAATTTACCAAAAAATACTTGAGACAAGACATACAAAATAACAATAAAAAACGCAATTCTTACAATTCAATATGCGTTAAGATAGGTACTCAGAAGCAGACCCATTCCCACTGGCAGCACCCGTTCACGAGCATGACGCGTGGACCAGCCATCGCTTCGCTCAACCATATTTGAGGGAACGTAACGACCCGCCCCACACGACACCACCGCAGAAATGATTAAAGAGAGCATGACATACTTAGGCTACCCATCCTAAGGCACTGAATTGAAAACTAATATCCAAAAGCTTTTCATAGGCCTTTACTTACAAAAACTACTGACTATAGAAAGCAAAATGATTGCCATAAAAAAAAGAGAAATCAAAACAAGGTTTACTTGCCTATTAGTTTTATGTTTTGAGTAAGAAGTGCCATACATATTGATAACATCAAACAGAGAGAAAAAAAAATATATATAAATATACGACGCCCTTAGTACAAGCAGACAGAAGCAGACCCATTCCCACTGGCAGCACCCGTTCACGAGCATGACGCATGGACCAGCCATCGCTTCGCTCAACCATATTTGAGGGAACGTAACGACCCGCCCCACACGACACCACCGCAGAAATGTTTAAAGTGAGCATGACATACTAAAGCTAGATATACGAGATAGAAGCTCAAACCTCTACTAATTAAGGCTTCAGAATCTTAAGTTTGACAAGTTATTTTTAATTCACTGTATTGATGGAACCCTTACGTGTCTGGCACAGCAGGCCCGTGTATCCCGGCGAGCACTTGCATTCGAGCGGCTTGTCGCAGTAGCCGTGCTGGCAGCCCGGCAGCGGCTGGCAGGCGCGGCACGTGGGCCCCGACCAGCCTAGCCGGCAGCGGCACTCGCCCGGCGACTCGCAGTAGCCGCGGGTGGCGTGGCAGTCAGAGCGGCAGATCGCTGGAAGAAACCAGAAGCTTAAGAATTTAAAACGCTAAAGGGTTTTGTAGTTGGCTGGCAGCACACAGATAACAACAAAACAGTGGATCATGGGCGTAGCGAGAGGGGAATTTGGGGATTCTAACCCAAGAAATGATGACATACTTAGGTAAAAAATCCTTTTTTTCTGTCAAGCGTTTTTTGACATACCGACCCACTCCTTTAAAAAAATTCACAGATTTTAGTCTCCACAAGTTTTTATGTACGGAAACACCCGTTTTTCTACAATTCCAAATCTAAAGGGACCACCGACTTGACAATGATCACAATTATTAACCGATTTTCAAAAGTTTTTAGCCATTTTGTAGCCAAAATAATACACTATAGGACCCATTTTTTCATTTTTTCTTAAGTCGGTTTTTTTCTGAAATATTTACCCGAATTTTGCATAATTCTAAAAAAGTTACCAGTAGATTTTCAAAATTCAAACGTTTTATTTTATTTTTATTTTATTTTATTGATAAGACACGCCAACAGAGTACCTACACATAAAACATTACATAACACGAAGTTGCACATATAAAATCCTGATGTGTAAACCTATAACAGGCATGTACAGCATTCACAATTACAAAATCACAGTCAACAAATAGTTAATAATTAAAATATAAAATTAGAAAATTTCAGTGGAAATTATATAAGTGCCTACTCAAAAACCAAAAAATTAAATAACAATAAAATAATATTTAGAAAAAACACAGGAAACAAGTATTATTACACATCGAACAAAAACACAACATTATTATAGTACATTATGAGACAAGTTAGCTTAGGTTGCTCATTGCACACAAGGCTGTGGGTTGCAGCCCGAGCCGCAGGCGAGGGCGTAACTCAGCCGAGTGTGCAATAAGCAAGAGCTCACGAGTTTCATACGACGTTTTTCAACACATTTGCGAGGAAAAAATAAAGTAATTAATCACACAGCAACAAATATAGCAATAACAAAATATGATAATTATGGGAAAAGGCGCGCATGTTTTTTTTTTGTTTTTTTTTCACACGCCTAATGCAAGAATATTTTGCAATCAAAGAGGTGAGGAGCATACAGCCTACTACTAATACATCAAAATTATAATTTTAAGTGACAAAATGCAAATATTTTAATATTTTATAACGAAATATTGTGAATTATGAATAATTTGATAATAATTATATATTTATTTGACTTAATTAAGGACTTACACATTTATTTATTCCAAAAATGTATATGAATTTTCAGCAGCATAAAACCTCTTTGATGTCAATAAAAAATAACTGTATTACCCGGCTAAATTGGGAATGCTCTGTTTACTCGCATAGAACTTGCAGTAAGGTACTAATTTAACTTTGTAGGGTTAATTCTATTACGAACTAGTGTTTTATATATTATTGCACGCGTTTGTTATAGCTTGGTTTATGGCCCTAAAAGCGATATAATAAGGCTCACTTTACGAGCAAGTGTGTTGAAAAGATTATTTGGCAAATGAGTCCAGTATTTTAGATCTAAAACCGGGCAAAGAGTCGTGAAAAATATCGAGATCGTTCAGTGCACCCTTTAAAAAGTTATACTCATTACACATTCTGATTACAACGTTCACACATGTCTCGATAAATTCCTCAACTTTTGGTACTATTCCCATCTTGATCCTCCCAAAATCCTCGGAGATATGGCCAAAAATACGGTTTAGGCGATTTGCATCTGATAACCATTTTCAATGGTAAAACTGGCCTTCATCCCCCTTCCACCGAAATACTGGCCTGGCCTAAGCCGATGCAGTTGATGCGTAGTTTTTCAAAAGTACAAAGGAAATTGGAGCATAATGTGGGATTTATATTATAATATTATGACTAAAAGCCGCACGACTTTTGCCGCACAGCGAAAATAGTAAATGGCAATTCGGTCTAAGCCACAAGCTTCTGAACAAACATATCTGATCCGGTGGCCAAAACTGGAACTAAATGCTATTAAATACATATTGTTACCTAGATTACGCCATCGACTACATACTAACGATTCAATTTTACAAGCAACTTGCTAGGTGCCTAAGTTGACCGTAACAGTCGACTAAATCAACCCATGTAATAGCCCACACGGCCAAATGCCCATTGACCACTCACGTTCGCTGCAGAACAGGCCGTCCCACCCCTCGCGGCAGACGCACTCGAAGGAGACGTTGCAGTGGCCGTGCTGGCACCCCGGCAGCGGGATGCACTTGTTGCACTTCTCCCCGTAGAAGCCCAGCTTGCAGCGGCACTCGCCTGGCCGCTTGCAGTACCCTGGAGAGAACTTAGCTTAAAACAAGAACTTTTCCTTACATTGGTTATACCAACTTATACATAGAGTTCTCTTGTCCTTACATAAATAAATAAATAATAAATAAATATGCTAGGACAATTTCACACAGCGCCATCTAGCCCCAAACAAAGCAAAGCTTGTAATATGGGTGCTAGACAACTGACATACTACTTATATACTTTTCTCACTTATGCTCTGAAATCTTATCATTCCATTTGAAAAAGGAATGCGGGGCGTTCCACATTTCCGAGGGGGTCTGGTTCATCACATTCTCAATTTAAAATTCAGGCCAGGAATGAATTTCAATACTTACTTCCCGCACCAGCACCAGTGCGGGAAGTAGGTACAGTGCGAAGATGATCTGGGTGGTCTGCGGCAACTTCTTTTTTTTGTTTTAGCTGTTCACAAAAACAAAAAAAGCAAAGGTACATTTGCACCATACAGCCATAACTTTAGTTCCTTTTTTCTGGCACGCAAGCCATCGACAAGATAGTTAATATTATAAAGGTAAAATTATTTAATAGGTACTATAATAACGATACAATAAAAAAAATGGTGCGCACAGAGTATATTACTATAAGAATAAATAAATATTACATTGTATTGTACCAGATTTATCAGAGACAAAAATCCTCTAAGTAATCTTGAATTATGTACAGCGCCATCTACCGCCGAGAAGCGAAATGAGATGGGTTTTTGCTTCTCGGCGTTAGATGGCGCTGCACGTAATTCAAGATTACTCAGAGGATTTGTCTATGATAAATCTCATTTTGCTTTTCGGCGCTTCGAGCGATTAAACTGCTTGAATGCACCCAAAAAAAAAAAACTGGCGGGAATAATTTTCAGCGGTATATTTGATATCGATACAGTTTATATTGTGTAATAAATAACAAAATGAGTTCTGACAGTGAAATAGATACGGCAATTGAATGTACGCCACCAAGTTTGAGAGCAGAAGCAAAATTAATAATAGAAAACTTACTGCCATCAAAATCAAAAGAAAGATATATCAAATGCTATAACCAGTTCATGGTTTGGAAAACTGGAAAAAGTTTTTTTAATTTTTTATTTCCTCGCATTTCTTGAGAAAAGCACTATACAAGCCTTGTTCTGGAAGCTACTTGCATTGCTAGCTTCCCGTTCACGGCTGTAATGTACTATTGTAAATATATACTTATTATACATAGCTAGACCCAGACCCGTCACAGAAATTAAAATTAATTATTTCAATTTCTCCCCGGCCGGGAATCGAACCCGGGACCTCTTGCGTGATAGGCGGCGTGTTAACCACTGCACCACTCAGGTCGTAATACATATTGCACAATTATTGACCGTTTAGGGTCAATATTGAAGATCGTTTGGGTTCAAAGCTTATTTCAATCTTAATGTCCAATTGTACAATGTTATTGTTGGTCTAGGGGCCGCGGCCGGCCGCCTTAGTTAATTACTACTAACGTGCTTCCGGTCGGAATAAATGAATGTAATTTTAACTACTTATCACTAAAAAGCTTATGCTGGAGCTTTTATTTGTTGAAACATCACACATTCACACTCAACAAAAAGCTTCGAATCTCAAAACAGATTAACATAATAGATTCTCTCTATTTGAAAGTGAATGAATCCTAGGACATTCTCTATTAGGTCATATACAATACGAGCAACCATGAGACCTCACTTTCTAGGTCAACTTTGTGTCACATCACAACACAATATAACAATTGAATTGGAGCTTTCTTTAACGCTGTCAACTTTAACTGCTTGCACGATACCTACGCACTTTCTAACTAGTGGAAAGTACAGTGCAGTAGAGCCTAATTTCGACCTTATTTTTCCTCGAAATTGACTAAACTATCCCACCTCTAGTTTAAAAATTGTAATTAGAATCCTTTTGTTTTATTTTCTACCTATACTAGCTCCCATTAAAGTTTAAAGAGAGATGGCGGGAGATCGTGCGAAAAGCGGTGTCCGCCTCTACCACCGATGTGGACGCCTCAACGTGACCACGACCGCTCTGCCAAGAGTGAAACGACAAAGAAAAGATTAAAGGTTAACTCGCCCGCGGAGCACAGAGGCGAAATTTAACCTTTGTTGGTAAGAGGATGTTGTTTAGAGACTCACACCACACACTATGCCTAAGTATTTGAGAGATGAATTAATATTAGTTTATATCGGTGCCCTGCGCTCCTTTGCCTCGCGAGTCGCGGGCGAGGACTCATTTAACCGGTCGAACTATAGAAGTTTTCGTCCTGATTACCTTGTAAGGGATCACACCCCTTCTTGCAGATGGGCACGTCGCACAGGTCGCCCTGCCAGCCAGGCAGGCACTTGGGCTCGCCCTTGTCGTCGCACACGTAGTGGCTGTGCTCGCCGACGGAGGGCAGCTCGCACGCCTGCACCACACCGGACTTTGAGAACTATTTTAATGGTGAAGACATGAAATATTGTGGCAAATTTAATCTACAATGCTGTGCAGAAGTTAGCTCAAGCAGCTTTCAAGCAGTCTACCTAAAAAACAAAAAACCGACTTCAAAAAACCTGCCTCTAAAAAAAGGAAGAAATAATATACAAATCATTAGATACGCATTATCATTGTTATAATAAAACACGTCAATTGAAGTCGGGTGGGGCTTTTAGAATAAAAAAAGGAAGATGTACTCCAGCCCCACCCGACTTTAATAGACGTTTAATAGACTTTTTTTAGAGGCAGGTTTTTTGAAGTCGGTTTTTTGTTTTTTAAACAATTTTTTTATTTTTAGTGTAAGTACCTTCTGCATTAGGTAGTGTAGGTATATTATTTAGGTAGAAAAATCGGCTCAGCCAAACGTGAGATAATCGCGGAGAAACATACATACATACAAACTGAAAACTTACCTCCTTTTTTTGAAGTCGGTTAAAAAGACTACACAACGGTATCCCTTCCCCAACAAAAAAAATCATCTAATTCGGTTCATAAATAACAAAGTTGTCAAGTTAGTTGATTTAATATCATAGTATTTTCAGGATTACTTGTAAACTACTGAACCGATTTGAAAAAAAAATAAATGGGGACCATCTCGCAAGAAAACTCAATCGAACAAAAAAAAATTATCGAAATCGGTCCATAAATGTCGAAGATACGCGCGAACAACGATAAAAAAAAACATACAATCGAATTGAGAACCACCTCCTTTTGATGAAGTCGGTTAAAAAAACAGTCAAATACTTAAATGTAAGTACTTCTGTCGGTACCTCGTATTTTGGACAACAGACAGGAGGTACTTCTTTCTCTAAGGTGTTGCCAAGTTCCTGGCTGGTCCCCATAATTAGGGAATCCTGGTGTCTAGAATCTCTATAATTATACCGGCTGTTGGCGACTGGCTGAGATGCCACCTTTTTGATACTTTCTGTTTTATATTTTTATAATGACGTTTTCCTTAAAATGTGCTTTATGGTCTTTTCTGCTTTAGTTGTTGTCATATTGCTTGTATGTGCCAAATCTTTGCTTATTGATTACTAATAAATTGTTATTCTAACTAAGTGTTTCCATCATCCTCTAATTACAGTCCATTTAGCTCACCAACACCGGCTCTACTACTAAATATTGTATGCTAACTCAACATCAAATTGACTTAAAACGTAGATTATCATATTTGTAAAAACAGAACGTTTGTTATGATTTCATAATGTTGACATTGTGCCATCAACATGTTGCCAATGACTTGGTGCCTACCAAATATGGATCGATTATGTGCCAGAGAAAGTGAATGTGCCATTTACGTACCAGTCTAATGGCTAACTAGTAGGTAGGTACTTATTTACCTTACCTCCCTACCTTACCTTATAAATTAGCCAGAGAGTGCATTTGCACAGCCAGTGCTATTGTTTTTATAATCGCTCTTATTTTACCACAGACTGCACTGCACCTGACATCCTACAGACAGGATCTCGTGGTGCCCGAGCGCTGAGTCAACCAAACTTTCTAATAAGAGCTGCGAGAAAGCAGTGAGAAAGTGGGCCGCGAGGAAAACCCGGTGGAAGTGTCCATCGGGTTATTAGTTAATAACATAAATTTATGGATTTAACTACGCGTATGTTTACTAAGTAAGTACTTTTTATTTTCTGTGCTGTGGATAAGTTTGAGAAACAAACGAAAACGAAGATCTAACTGACCAAAAACAAGTGAAGATCGGCACAATTTCAATTTCAACCTTAGATTAACCTTTAATTTAGAGCAATACCACAGAATATATAATAGTACGGGCTTCCGTACCGGACGGATAAAGCCGCGAAGATTTCAACCAATGTTAAATGCTTGGGGTGCCGTATGTAACGTTATTCAAAATCACAACCAGAAAAATCGAAATTTTATTTGAACATTTTATTATCTTACACTAACTACGTCCATCTGAATATTTTCTTTGACTCAGACAAAATACCTTGCTTTACAATAAATAAATAACATGATAAACAACACATTACACGTTTTTGCTGGTGTAATAAAACCTGGATTCATTAGGTAAGTCATTTATCTCCAATGTAGATACTAGTTCAGACTCCATACTCCATGGTATGACAGCAAAGAATTTGCTATGTTTAAAAACTCATAAATTATTATCCAAAGTCTTGTCGTAAGCATGTCGTATGTCATGTTAACTTATTGCACTAGACAAATACCATAAAAATAATATCGCAATTACAAGATAAAATTATCTGGTAGAGTACTACCTAAATAATATTTGGAATTTTTCTAAAATACACTTCATTCGCTCTCGCAACATAAAT
The DNA here is from genome assembly GCA_950108535.1 of Agriphila straminella. Taxonomy (NCBI): domain Eukaryota; kingdom Metazoa; phylum Arthropoda; class Insecta; order Lepidoptera; family Crambidae; genus Agriphila; species Agriphila straminella. The sequence continues at coordinate 588,961 of OX467321.1, read as the reverse complement.
ATTTCTGTGAGCCATAGAAACATTACTAAATCCTTTGGAATTTCATTCATTTAAAGTTCTTATACTATTGAAAACCTACTTACTTACATTTTGATTTATAACTAATTTAAATAGGTACTTCACAAAATGATAAAGCAACTTGATTAATTTTAATAACCTAATGTATTCGTTGATCTGTGCCCTGTTTATCAAAACTTACAAGCTACAAGTAAAATTTACATGAAAAATTTTACAAGTTCATGTAAATTATGTCTTTTTCCAAATAATTTATGCAAGACACTTGTAAAAATTGTCAGACGGAATGAAGACTCACCGGACACCCACAGAAATACTCAGGAATTTCCATAAGTTTTTTACAAGTTATAAGTTTTTTTTAACAAGTTTTGATTTTTTTGAGTAACGAAATGACTTATATAAGGGTGAAAACATTATAGTTAAATAAACAAAAACATTTGTAGTGTTTAATTTAACGTGTTTTGATAAACGGATTTCTGGAATAATTATTTTCATAAGGAAAATGCTTCTTTTAAAAAGTTCAAGACTTGTAAGTTTTGATAAACAGTGAACTGATCTATTATAAAATGAAGTTTCTATTACTTTCTTATTGAGAGTAAGTAACTCTTCAGCGTTTGCGCAGCGGAAGCAGTAAAGCACACAAAAGTTATGCAAGGCTTACCTGTTTCTTCCATTTGGGCACGTACTTGGCCGGCAGAACCATTGGGACCACACAACATATTACAAAAAACACCACAATCTCCCTCATCTTCAGCCCATCCACTCCTGAAAAGGTCACTAATGCGTCTAAAGTCGCGAATGATAACTGCAATGTATTTAACGGTTATTTTTTTTTATAGAAATATCGGCGTGAAATGCAGCGCGGGCGCACGAGCGCTGTTTACTGTTATATTGTGTTATTGAACTTGACTCCGGTGGGCAACTTTCGCCGCGGTCGCTTCTTGAAGGCCACTAAGTAGGAGGTTTGGAGGCACCTCACAGTTATGTACTTATTAAGAATAAAAATTTGATGTTTTCTATAACAATGAGGTACAATGGCTAGCGTGCCGAGTTCCGCGGTTCGATTCTTGGATGAGACAATGTAGACTCTTAGAGGGAGTGGCCACTGGGTCACAAAACGGAAAAAAACTTCCATCTAGTGCCACTGTTCTTGAAAACGTTTACCTACTTAGTTGGTAAAATGTTTATTTTCAATCACTTTTTGAATCACTCGAGCTAAGTTTCTAGTTCCGATATGACATCGCTAGTTCTATGGCCACCAATCATACTAAACTTCTTAGGCTCTGTCTAGGTGTCCTTATTTCAAGAGTAGCTTAGTCTACTGCACCAAATGCTACTTTGAAAAATTGTAATAGACTCTGGGTAGGTTCATTATTACTACCTACTTACTTTTTAATATAAATGAACTTTAACCCAGTTGTTACTGAAACATTTTTATCTCGTATCACAGTAGTTTTTTTTAGTATTGTTACCTTGATGCATAAACTATACATGGAAAAAAAACAAAAAAAAATCTAAATAAAACAAAAATAATCTTTAAACATATTTATTAATGTTTTATATTATTTTCTTGCGTTCTATATACATTAGGTGTTATGTATAAGGCTATATACACATTGTTCTACATGATTTACATTTCATATTGAAGCTCTTGAGTTTTACCACAAAATATAATAGTACTAAACGTACAGAAGCCCATCCGCGCGAGGACAATCAAATAATAAGCTACTCTCGCTGCACGGCAATAGAGTACAACTTCAAATGGCACAGCGCTGCGTGCCTATTGTATGCACCAGGAATTGAAATACCGTTAAAAAATAACGATACAAAAAATAACGTTAAAAATACCGTTAAATTTTTTTATTGGTAAATTTACCGGTAAAAAAACGTTAAAATTACAGTACCGGTAAAATTATGGGTAAAAAAGTAACGGTATTAATTGGAATAACGTTAATTTTAAAGTAACGGTAACAAAAAGTAAGAAATAACGTTAAAATTAACGTTATTTACTGAAATAACGTTAATTTCAATGTAACGTTATCTAAAGTAACGTTATTTATTGACATAACGTTAATTCGAGAAGTGAGTATAACGTTAATGGTTAAAGTAACGGTAAAAAGTAAGAAATAACGTTACATTTAAAAATAACGTTATCAATCCCTGGTCTCAACCGACACGTGACACCCCTCGTGCGCTGGCTCGACTGAGTCAGCCGCGAGCAGTACCTAAGCTAATATAACAGTTTAAGCGCGGAGTGAGGGCCCCGGGTGTTACCATAATATAATGAACAATGTTTACAATATCAGCAGTAATTCGAAAGATTAACATTAGAAATACATGAAGAAAAATACATAAACACTAATATTTGTTTATACTGAACTTTTCTTTTACTGTAAAGTCACTTGTATAAAATTACGAAAAAGACAGTTGTGTGCTTGTGCCAATGTGTTCTTTCACAGCCATAAATATAATGGGGTTGATTTCAATAATGCTTGTTCTTCTTAATCAAGCGGTAGTTACATAAGGTGTTTCATAATAAACCGTAAAATTTAGTTTTTTATTTGTAACGGGAAACTGCAAAGTGATAACCCTAGACGCAAATAGACTATTGTTTGTTGCCGATAATCAATCCCATTAATGGACAAAAGGAAAACACAATTTAGGTCTAGGGTTGCCACTATGCGGTTTGTCATGAAAAGAAAATGTTTTTTAAAGTGTCTGTTTTTAAGGTTTATAATAATTTTCTTACCATATTCTTTAGGGGTTTTAACACGTTGTATTGTGTGCATGAGTATACAATACTTTCTTTTTTTGCGTCTAAAATATCATCATTAAATCATGCATTATTATATTATAACCCAACATTAATAATAGTAAAAATTTAATAAAAAGATGATAAAATCAGATGAAACGAATGCATAACTTAAATGATAGAACAAATCGTACATTATGTACTGATCTACATGTTATAAATGGTGATAAGTAATCGCACACATACATAGACAGCTCTCACCGACCGACGACACTGCGTCACGCAAGCGTCACGCGCTCGAACTTGTTTTGAGATTGGTCTGAGATTCCGGTTATTCCGTGTCGGTGAGGGTGTCTATGTGTGCGTTGCTCGAGCGCACGTAGTAATAAGCTTGACTTTTGTCCTCTCTCCATTTTGTTGTGTGACTTTACGGGTGCTTTGACAGTTGATGCGAATGCAACACACCATTATACAACGTGTTAATGAATGAACACAAAATGAGAAAACCGTTTCTTCGGACCATCAAACTGAACAACTTTTACTATGGGACCAACTCTGAAATAGCGAAAAAAAATCAGTTGTTTCTTGATAAAAATTAATAACGAAAATATAAAAATATATGAATGATATGAATGAATCCATAGTAAAATCCCATAGTAAAAGTTGTTCAGTTTGATGGTCCGTAGAAACGGTTTTCTCATTTTGTGTTCATTCATTAACACGTTGTATAATCACAAAAAGTTATCCTATAAAAATGACAACTATATTTTATGGAAATATTGGAGCAATTAAAATAAATAATTTGAGTACTTATAATATATCTGTCAGTACTTCACAACTTACTAAGAATTCATCAAAACAAAGTCAAATTCTGAACCGACGTTCAACTCAAATATCAACACCTAACAATCCAATATCGCTAAAAGATAAAAGAAGGATGCCCATTTCTGACCTCACAAAATGTTGATTTTATCAATTATTGTGTTATAGAGAAGTAGTATAGCTCATAAAATTGCTGTTTATAAATTGCTAACTTTAGTTATTTAACTTTAGTGCTTTATATAAATTGCTAACTTACATGAAATAAAACACTTTTAACGGATACTAGCGCGGTTTTATTGAAAGTACTTTGGTAATTAGTTTATTTCATGTCTAGTGAGCGCGTAAGCTTGAGAAGTGAATATGCTAACTTACATTATTTATTTTAATAAAAACCGGCAATATTAAGAGTTTACTTTATGAGAAGTTACTTTTGTTACTTTTGTTGTAAAACAAAAGTAATGACAAACAGGAAAGAGATAGCCGTAAAAGTAGATAATGAAAATATTGAAAATGTGAAAAGCTACACTTACTTAGGGCAAATTATTTCATTCAGAGACCAAACTGACCTAGAAGTAGAAAGAAGAATATCTGGCGCCTGGAAAAGGTACTGGTCCCTCAAAGAAATACTCAAAAATAAACATTTCCCTATGACGGCCAAGAAAAGAGTATTCGATTCATGTATCTTGCCGTGCCTGACTTATGGGTGTCAAACATGGGCACTGACTAAAAAACATTATTTAAAGCTTAGAACATGCCAGAGGAAAATGGAAAGAAGCCTATTAGGTGTTACGCTGAAAGATCGCCAAAAATCTGAGGAAATAAGAACAAAAACGAAAGTGGAAGATATAATAAGGAAAATAAGACAGTTAAAATGGCAATGGACTGGTCATATGGCAAGAGAAAGCAGGGAAAAATGGACCAAAATTATAACAGAGTGGCAACCATGGGACGGGAAAAGGAAAAGAGGAAGACAAACCAAAAGATGGGCAGATGATATTAAGAAAATTGGAGGAACATTTTGGACGCGAAAAGCAAAAGACAGAACAGAATGGAAACAGCTGGAAGAGGCCTACGTGTCACAAGACACGCTGATCACGAAAGCCAAAAAGGAATAAAATGTATTTAGTTTATTATTAGTATCAATATTTAGAATGTTTGTTTGCTTTGTGACAGCAATAAAGGCTTAAAGTAAAGTAAAGTAAGTTATGAGAAGTTGACTAAATGCGAAGTTGTCATTGTGAGAAGTGGACATTTCGAGAAGTGGACATTTCGAGAAGTTGACATTCTAAGAAGTTGACGTTATAAGAAATGTGCATTTTTTTCCGGTTGACATTATGAGAAGTTGACATTATGAGCTGAAAGGTACAGAAATAGAGAAAAATAAATAAAGATTTGCAATCATTACAACGAGAACATATCAATTTTACCATTACAAATTTTTCTGAGTGCCTAATTCAAATTCAATAAATACTAGTGTTCAATTATGGTCATATAACAACTATTCAAATACATTTTGTTTAATCATTATACATTCACTTTAAAAAGCTATTTGACAGGTCAACACTTGCATGGGATGGGAAGTGGTCATTGTTCTTTGTTGGAGATGCTGAACTGGTGACTCCACGAGGGTTATAAAAAGTATAAATTGAGTTACAAATGTGAATCTAGGTGACTAGCAATCGTAATGGCTTTTTGGAATGATTTCGCATCAACCGTCAATAATTCACTTCAAGACATACATACATACATATTCGAGATAAGCTTAATTTGTGTTGTGACAGGGTTTTTTATAGAAAACTTACGTTATAAATTGGTCACCCTAATTTTATTTTCTATTTTGTTTTTACAAACAATTGTTTAAAATAAACAATAAATACGAATGTCACCTACACATCACACGCACATTTTTTTATGATTTAATCATTCATTATTAGCGTTTTGTTTGCAAATATCTAAAGTGCTTGCTACACGGCTGCCAGCCACGTCCCAGACAAGGTGATCTTGGTGATTGAGAACCGTGTAAATGGAGAGTTACAACCAAATTTCGATACAAGCTGTATCAGTTGCCAACCAAGGTCACCTTGATTGGCAGCCGTGTAGCAGTCACTTAAAGCATATTTGGGTAAATCAACTTTTTGTTGTTTTGTGGCATTTCTTAAAATATCTACATAAACCATTTTTATATGAAGTTAATCTATAGTTGCAAAACTCTCAGCTAATTATCTTAAAAGAAAACTTAAAAGACATGAAAATTTTAACGTGATTTTAAAGAAAAACATAGGTGACCCAGGAGAAAACTCCTATTTTTCATATAAAAGCTGGGGACAAAATTGTCCCCTGGGTCACCCATGTCTTTCTTTAAACTATTGATTATTTTTGTACAAAAATAAGTATGTTTAATTGGCTATGAACCTAAATATCGTAAAAGAGTTATATTTTACAAAAGAGTTATCTAGTTTTGTTTTAATTTGTGAAAATTAAACATGGGTCGATTTTTTCCTTACATTAAAAGTTGATTCACCCATTTACAAAACTATAGTAACTCTTACTCTTAATATCGGAGCTCAAAAGTAAAATACGTGTAAGAACTATAATAATAAAGAGTACATTAATTTTAAATAAAATAAAGATTTACATAATTATCCCCGATAAAATAATAATATGATAATCGCATTATTGAATCTGAGTACCTACCTATCTTTTTTATTAACGCGAATTAAAAATACATAATCACCGTTATTAATTTACTGGCCTAAACAATTTAGCCAAAGACAATTTATTTATATCGCTGACCTAAAGCAAAGATCGGCATAAAAATGTCAACTGGAATAATATGTGCTACTTGCGGGATCAACAGATAATCGTGAAACCCCGAAATTTTGGGGGGTCACTAATAATAATACAATTGCTTTTTTGTAAATTGTTAGAAGCTTTTTCTATGTGACATGTACGATTTTGGGGGGGTCATGTCCCCTGTAACCCCCCCCCCCCTCTCGGACCGCGCCTGCGTGAAACACTCACTGACTGTTGTGTAACGTAGCTTGAAATTGGATTCAGGATCAAACGAAACCTTAAACGCCAAAATCAGAAAATTCCATGCAGGTATGTCATGTGAACATTGCTTTATCAATATGCAAGAGCGATCTTACCGAATCCGTGTCAATACCTCTTTAGGCAGATCTACATGCCTCCCGTACTAACATATCAGTTATTTACTAATCACCGCACCCATACCTTCTCCTTATTAATTAGTAGGCACCAAAATAACCTTTACGCGTATCTGAATAAAGGCGACAGCAAAAAACATGACCCGATTAAAATTAGACAACTGCAGAATAAATACATCATCATAAAATTAAAACTATTTAAAAATAAATATTTATACGTCTAATAAATAAAATTTTGCGACAAAATTTGACTAAGCATAAGATCAGATCATAATCCCCAATTAATATACCAAAAGAAATATTAAAAAGAATAATAACTAAATATAGCTAATCTTAAAGACACTTTTAATCATCACTGAATATTTACAGTGCCATGCCCAAGGATGAACTTCTGGTCTGGTATTTTATATTTACATCTGGAAATTGTAGAGTTGATAGATCCCTTAATTACATAATTTAGTTAGATATCAAAATAATTCGGCATAATTATATTACTATATTCGTAAATTACTTTTACTCAACTGCAATAATCTAAAAATATCATTTGACTGATTTCAATCTAAAACACTTTGTATTAATATTATATAATCTATGGGTGAAAGATGTGATAAAGTAGTTTGTATTTAAAGTCACAAAGGTGATATTAGACGGTTCATTTTCGCGTTTCATTCCGTACCTTTCACTCGAAATGAAATGTCTGTACTCAAACATGAAGTAAATGTCAGAACAAAAATGAAGCATTCACTTCACCTCACCTGATGTTAAGTGACGATAAGGCCAAAGGTGGAAGCGCACTACACCCGGAATCCTCATCACTGAGGAACTGGCTATCTTACCTCTAACTGCCGGAACACAACAATTTTTAAATTGTTAGTATTTGATTGAATCAGGCGTCACTTGGCGGAAGTCCCAAACCATTTTGAAAAAATAAATATATTTAGCTTACTTCCGCTGCCGCTTTCCGCATTGTTTGCGGAAGTAAGCCAAATATATTTATTTTTTCAAAAAATTTAAATTGTTGTTATGGCGTCAGACTTAGGTAAGATGGTGGTAGCTAGCCAGACTGACTTAAAATAGGCCCTACGACCAACCAAACCAAGTACAAATTAAACCCCCTCCTGGGAATCGAATTCGGGCCCCCTGCGTCTTACACGTGTGTGCGAACCACTAGACCACAGATGCGGTGAACGGTGTGAATATTCATTCGAGTGAACCGTCTGAACACTTTTTAGCACGAGAGTTGGCGATTGTAAGTAGATTCTGTGATGATGATGATGGAGATGATGATGATGTTGATGAGAACATTTTGTAATGACCCTCGTCCAGTAACCTAGTACGAACCACACTACATGCGATGAAACTACAAACTAATGACGATGGAACAAACTCCGGAATGTAAAATGCGAATAAAAAGGAACGTTGAATTATTTCATAAACAAAAAGAGGACGCACACAATCAAAAATAAAGTCCAATTTCGTTTGGATTTCGACGATGTTTTTACATATTAACTCGTAGTTTCTCAATATAGTAGAACAATTAGAACATTTTAATGATTTTGGTATTACCAAAGCCAAAAATGACATTATTGGGTAGAAACATAAATGAAAGAAATACAGAGGATATTATGTCTTAGGAGCGTAGATTCGTCGCGACATTTCATACTGAAGTCCTTATTTTTTGAAATGAATGAACCGATTTAAATGAAATTTCCCATACAGTATAAGCAGATACATTGGTCTAAAAAGTTAACTGAAAACGTTTTCGATAAAAAAATGTTACAGCTATATTAGACCGATTTAATTTTTTCCATAAACAAACAGAAATTTCCAATTATCTCTTTTAAAATAAGACATTTTAAAAATGTTCTTAACTAACTTTTTAGACCTATTTATACTGCTTATGCGTTTTCATTTTTCAAATTTCATTAAAATCGATTGTTTCGTTACGAAAAATAATGACTGCAGGTTGCATGAAATACCGGGAGGTATCAACACTATTAACAGTTTCCTGAAAGATATGAGCAATATTGATTTGGTATTTTAACAAAACAATCCATTTTTATCAAATCAAATAATGCCCCAGTACCATGCATAAACAATTTTGAATCATGGCGGAAAGAGAGACGTCATAGGATATACTTGATATTTTTATGCTCAACTGGATAGTGTTTGGCCTTCACCTCACCTAAAGTTAAGTGAAGATAAGGCCGAAGGTGGAAGCGCACTACACCCGGAATCCTCATCCTCAGGAACTGGCTATCTTACCTCTAACTGCCGGAACACAACAATTTTTAAATTGTTGTTATGGCGTCAGACTTAGGTAAGATGGTGGTAGCTAGCCGGGCGGGCTTGGAATAAGCCCTACACTAACCAAAACGAGTACAAATTGTACCTCCTCCTGGGAATCGAACCCGGGACCCCTATGTATTACACGGGTGGGCGAACCACTAGACCACAGAGGCGGTTAAATACAAGATAGTCACACTATAATGACGTAACAGTGCCAAAAACGGTAAAGTCCGTTCGCTTAGATAGTGTCGCCCTTTTATCGCGCCGCCTTTGCACGTGCCGTTTTTTCGTCAAAGGATGCCGCCGCATAAACAAAGGATACCGCGTGCGGCGTACCTACACCCGCAAGGTTACCGGTATTCCTGTCTCTGAACACAAGTGCTTGCGGGGGTGTACCGACACTATCTAAGCGAACGGACGGTAATCAAGCATTTGTGCTTAATTTGTGCTTAACCCTATGATGGTTATCTTTCCGCACAGAATATAGCGCGATATTCGTTTTATAAACGACACTTAATTAATTATTTGTACATAACATTGTGAGCTACTTCTTATTTTGATATAGTATACACAAGAAGCAATAATTAGCAAATGAGAGTTAGCGTTTTTAAAAGACAACTAAAATGTGATCGGTGACGAAATACAATTAAAGACCGTAATAAGAACTTAGTTAGGTTGAAAATTGTAAAGCAATTAATAAATACATTTGATTCTTACAAAAGTTTCTGAGGTTTTAGCACATCTCTGTGCGTTTTTGTATTAGTTGTATTTAAACTTTGACAGATAACTAAATTCTTCGTTTGCTTTTTATTTCAAGATTTTTCCAGAGACAAGACAATAAGTACAGACAAATCTGTATGTGTATTTACTTTTAGTAGATTTTAATCAAAGTGCACAAAGTGGTAACGAGATGATTTTCAGTTTTTACGGGATATCTTAATTCGATACAATTTCTATTAAAAATGACACAAAAACATCTACTAACGTACTCTCGAATCTCGATGTCATAAGAGATACAATCATAAGTCAGCGGCCCTACCATGAGTTGATGCAAACTGTTTACGTTACAGTAAACTATCGGATATACTGATCACAGTCAGTGCGAGTGAAAGAGACAAAACGATAGTTTACGGTAACGTAAACAGTTTGCATCAACTCATGGTAGGTGCCACTGAACTGGCAAGTTTACTTAGAAATACACTCATTTTTAAGCAGTCGTGTAAGTAGACTTGACTGTATATCTAGACATATACAGTGTTATTACAAAAGTTTTTAGACACCTGTTTAACTTAAACACTGTTTAAATGTGATGTTGTTACTTTTTGACAATATTGTTGTGTGAAAGAGACAGCATCACATTTAAACAGTGTTTTTATTTTCTTTTTATTTATTATCACAAAATCCACAGCACATAAATAATATAAACAATATTATTATCTTACAAATTTTGCTTACCTACTGCTAATAACGGATTTACATTCATACAATTTGCCGCTGACTGCCGCTCTCTCACTTCATGTTTTCTCAAGATTTCTTAAATCTGAGTGCGTAATTGAAAAATGTCTCTCTGACACTTTTCGGAATATAAGATTACGGACATTTCAACATATATTTCAGTTTCGAGTAATTGCTGAAGTACAAAAAGTTATCGTTTTTGCCAGTTCAAATAAATAACTGTTAGAAACGTCAACTTTTTGTACTTTAGTAACAAAAAACTGAAACATATTTTAAAATGTCCGTAATCGTATATTGCGAAAAGTGTCCGAGACACATTTTTCAATTGCGCACTCAGATTTAAGAAATCTTGAGAAAACATGAAATGTGCGAGCGAGAGAGCGACAGTCAGCGGCAAAATGTGTACGGGCTCTTAATGAATATACATAAAATAACATGAGAAATAAGCAGAACATTACACCCGTGCAATAAGAGCAAAGTTATAAATCTAAATGAAGTGTCCAAGTTAAACAATTTAAAAATCTTCTGTAATAACACCGATAGTAATCCACTTTTTTTTTATAAATCTAAACCAAAAATCCTTAATAACAGCGACATCTATATTTAAAAACGTCAACTCTCACCGACCAAGTAGAGTCTACAAGTCGGGCGCGCGCCCCGCGGCGGCCGCCTATAAGCCGTCCTGCCGCGTGTCCGCGTACAGCGGCACGCGCTTGTACTCCGGGAAGGGGTACAGAACGAGGTGGTCCGCCGTCTTGTACCACGGGATGAGCCCGTTCTGCGGACGAAACAGTTGGCTTAGTGAGCCCCCTAGCATGACCACGGAAACTCGATAATACAGTGGCGGTCACATAATAAGGATCAGTAACATGTTTGAATCCTATAGTTTTATTGGTATAATATAAAAACATATTATTCATAACTTAGTGAAAGATTTTTATAAATCCGTTTAGAAATGGTTGAGTTATAAGGGTTTGAAGGAAATGCCAAGCTCAATGCAATATGTGCTTTATCACGTGCGACATAAGGTACGTCTCGATGACGTCATAATGACCCCCCAAAATAACAGTGTTTTAGCTCGTATAGCTCCTCAGGTTTAAGAGATATCGCAAACATTTCTTCACAGTTAATCATGTGGTGGCATAAGCTTTCTGATAAGCCACTAAACAAAAATCGTTACTGAAGACACCAGCCGATTTTGATACAAACGAGGTCAAAGTGAAAGTCAAAATGGCTTTATTCAAATAAACTTAATAATTAAGCACTTTTGAATAGTCTATATTTCCTACCCATGTTCCAGACTTTTACAACTGACAAGAGGTAACTTTGAAGCCTCGGTTCTCCGCCAGGGATTGACTTAGATATGATCTGATGATGGCCATCTAGAGACTGAATGGAGGAGATTCAGATTCAGAATCAGACAGACGACTGATTTAATCAACATTCTAAGAAATATCGATCGACTGGTGTCTTTAATTATGTGATCGCCACTGTATTTAGCGATTCATCACTGTAACTATCGAGACGATGGATTTTGACGGTCTATTCACGTTGTCCCCTATTTTAGACCCGGGGAAAAAAAAATTTCATACTTTTTTTCCCGATGAGAAAAAGACTATGGGAATAGATCATTCTGACAGTTTAGTTTCGATAAATCGTTATAAAACGCTAAACAACGTGTTACAAAAATACGAGTAATGCCGAGTATGGTAAATAAATAGGGACCATCAAACTGAACAACTTTTACAATGGGACTAACTTTGAAATTGCGAAAAAAACAGCCGTTTCATACATGTAGATAGATAGATAAATCGTTTATTTCCATCACATACGTACACAGATGATAATTGACTAGGTACATAACTTATAAAGAAAAAAAAACTAGACTGTGTGCCGCATCGACAGAAAAAGGCAAAAACATGTTGATATTTTCGTTATTAATTTTTATATGAATAAGCTGGTTTTTTTTTCGCTTTTTCAGAGTTGGTCCCATAATAAAAGTTGTTCAGTTGAATAGTACCTAGTAGATTGATAACTCCATGACTTTTTAATAAAGAAAGACTTTTTTTATAATATTTTGTTTTATTTCTCTACATAATCTTATTGTAGCTCCGCGTATTCAGTCCAACGAAGTTCCTACCTCTTTAACCCATTATTTTTTTCTTTCATCGCCCGAAAACTGGTAACTAAAATGAGGGCCCATTTCAGACACCACCTCTGGCTTGATGAAAATCTTTGCCCGCCAAGACATTTATTCGTGTTTAGTATATAGGAGAAAAAATCTCACTGGGGTTCAATCTAGAGAATAGGAAGGATTCGCATCTTCATTCGATGAGTTTTGATGTCACGAGTGCCGCCGAGAGGGTCGACAGGGTCATTAAGAAAAGTTAGAAGTCGCTTGAGCTTTTGTTTCCAAAAGTAATAATGTTTTGCCAAATTTGACAAAAATTGTAGTGTAAACATGCCTTAAGGAGTGTAAAAAGACACAAAAAATAAATTATGAAAAAAAAAAGTATTTCTTCTTTTCAAAGTCATGGTCTTATCAAACCACCCTCGTACGGTGTTTAACTGATTATTGAGTGGCTCACCAGATTGGTCCGTTTGTTGGTGCCGCGGCCGTAACCGTTCCAGTGGTTACCGGCGATGCCAATGAGGTCGCCCACCTGCGCACAAATGGGTTTGCACATTAATGCATACAATTATATAATAAACTACCGAAATATAGAAAAAAATGAAAATAAATATAAAAATATCGTAAAAGACTTTTTAATAAAACAGTGTTATTACTCAGTGCGATAAGCTCAAATAATTCTATTAATCCTCGGGAAGCTCTCTAAATATCAATCTATTATGTTAATTATTTTGCTCTATGTTTATTTTTAATTTAATAATTAGGTCATAATAAGCAACACCCTAACAGGGTATGTTGAAGGCCATCACACTTTGTTTAATTATTGATGTGAAAGTGATACTTTAACATGTGCTTTACATAAATAAATAAATAAATAATTTGGCAGTTCTGAATTCCTAGTAAAGTATGCAAAGTGAGTGAGTTTAATATTCAATTAGGTTTTGAGCCTAAAAGCGATTATTTCAAGGACAGGGGCCGAACCGGCTAACGCATCGAACTTCGGAAAGTCTGCCGAGTTTCAAATTGAAACAGATAAATCGAGCCTCGATTGGGCCAAAATGGCAAACTCTAATGTCAAACGAACATCAATAGGTATCTTCCAAATAACTTCAATAAATAGTACACTACGAAATTCCTTACGTCGATTTATCTGTTTTAAGTTAAAGCTCGGTAGACCCGCCAAAGTTCGAAAAGCTAGCCTGTAAGGCCTGGGCCGAGTTGCAATACCGTATAGATACTATTACCGTGACCTCGACGCGGTCGTGCGCGTTCCGTCTGACTAAGTAGTAGATATCCTGTAGTGAGAAGATGTTACCTGCAACGCTATTTGCTGCGTGTCGGTCGCGTCGTGCGGCAACACGGCGACGCGGTCGTGCGCGTTCTGGCCGCCGAAGTAGTAGATGTCGTCTGTAAGTAGAGTGTTACCTGCAACGCTATTTGCTGCGTGTCGGTCGCGTCGTGCGGCAACACGGCGACGCGGTCGTGCGCGTTCTGGCCGCCGAAGTAGTAGATGTCGTCTGTAAGTAGAGTGTTACCTGCAACGCTATTTGCTGCGTGTCGGTCGCGTCGTGCGGCAACACGGCGACGCGGTCGTGCGCGTTCTGGCCGCCGAAGTAGTAGATGTCGTCTGTAAGTAGAGTGTTACCTGCAACGCTATTTGCTGCGTGTCGGTCGCGTCGTGCGGCAACACGGCGACGCGGTCGTGCGCGTTCTGGCCGCCGAAGTAGTAGATGTCGTCTGTAAGTAGAGTGTTACCTGCAACGCTATTTGCTGCGTGTCGGTCGCGTCGTGCGGCAACACGGCGACGCGGTCGTGCGCGTTCTGGCCGCCGAAGTAGTAGATGTCGTCTGTAAGTAGAGTGTTACCTGCAACGCTATTTGCTGCGTGTCGGTCGCGTCGTGCGGCAACACGGCGACGCGGTCGTGCGCGTTCTGGCCGCCGAAGTAGTAGATGTCGTCTGTAAGTAGAGTGTTACCTGCAACGCTATTTGCTGCGTGTCGGTCGCGTCGTGCGGCAACACGGCGACGCGGTCGTGCGCGTTCTGGCCGCCGAAGTAGTAGATGTCGTCTGTAGGTAGAGTGTTACCTGCAACGCTATTTGCTGCGTGTCGGTCGCGTCGTGCGGCAACACGGCGACGCGGTCGTGCGCGTTCTGGCCGCCGAAGTAGTAGATGTCGTCTGTAAGTAGAGTGTTACCTGCAACGCTATTTGCTGCGTGTCGGTCGCGTCGTGCGGCAACACGGCGACGCGGTCGTGCGCGTTCTGGCCGCCGAAGTAGTAGATGTCGTCTGTAAGTAGAGTGTTACCTGCAACGCTATTTGCTGCGTGTCGGTCGCGTCGTGCGGCAACACGGCGACGCGGTCGTGCGCGTTCTGGCCGCCGAAGTAGTAGATGTCGTCTGTAGGTAGAGTGTTACCTGCAACGCTATTTGCTGCGTGTCGGTCGCGTCGTGCGGCAACACGGCGACGCGGTCGTGCGCGTTCTGGCCGCCGAAGTAGTAGATGTCGTCTGTAAGTAGAGTGTTACCTGCAACGCTATTTGCTGCGTGTCGGTCGCGTCGTGCGGCAACACGGCGACGCGGTCGTGCGCGTTCTGGCCGCCGAAGTAGTAGATGTCGTCGAGTGAGAAGAAACTGTCGGACGCGTCCACGCGGTTCGTCTGCATCATCTCGTACGCTACGCGACCCACCTAAACAATTATAATGATTTTTAGCCCCAAACTAAACAGAATTCGTAGTAAGAAGTCTAAGGGCCGTAATCCATACTATTATAAATGAGAAAGTCGGTTTGTTTGTTTGTTACGCCTTCACGTCTTAAATACTGTACAGATCAGCATGAGATTTTGCATATACATTCTCAGGGGTACAGAAAAGGAAATAGGGTACCTTTCATCCAGAAAAACGAACAGTTCCCAAGGGATAGCAAAAATAACCGTCGACGCAGACGAAGTCACAGGCGGCCCCTATACAGAATGTTGCTTAAGCATTGATCTCTACTTACTCTACTTAAAACTAATTTTAAATAGAGGATACCAAAGTTTGTATGAAAGTCCCTCAGTTTCGAAGTTAGGATCTTCAAATTTTGTGTTAAGGCTGACGATTGAAAATTAATACCTATATACGTATCTCAGCTTTTTTTTAAATTCTACCCCTGAAGGGGTGAAAAGGGGGATGGAGTTGTATATGGGAAATCCTTCATTTTCGAAGTAAAATCGCAAAATTTTATATTAAGGATTATGGATGGAGGGGGAGAGAGAGGGATAGGGATCCCTAATCGCGTAAAAACGGCTGATCGGATCCAGGGGGGCTATTGTCTAATTTAAAAAATCTATCGCAATCGCTTTCGTTTGACAGATGGATGTGACACATTGCTGCATTTCTTTTGTAAGTTTTTATTTGTGCCATAAAGAAGCTTCAATGCGTTACATCCTGAAAGCGATTGCGATAGATTTTGAAATTAGACAATAGAAAGGCTGGTTGATGGTCCCCTAAGGATTTTCTCTAATATCCACGCGGACGAAGTCGCGGGGGGCAGTTAGTAGAGTATATATCGTCTGTGAGTCGCTATGGATGCTTTCCCGAGGAACTCATACTCAGGATAATAGGGATGTTGACTATTTTTTTTATTTTATGTTACATAAATTACCTCTCAAAAAAAGAAACATTGGTAAAAGAATTAATTCGCTAGCATGAAAACTGCCCGAGATATCACAGTGTGAAATGCACACAAATGGACTCGATCAAAAACGCTCCATACTAATGGCTTGCAAGTTATGACGTCACGCCTTGCAAGTTTGTATGCAACGCATAGGAAATTTGTTCAGCAGCTATATTAAATATTGTGTTTATCAAAATGGTTTCTTCGACAAATTTGCTATACATTTTACGGACTAATTAAAGGTATCATTTATTTTAATAAATTTTATACTTTTTAAATGGACTTGTCCACCCAACTTTGAAGGGTCATAAAACAAATAATATGCAATATATAAAACCAAGAGGTATACAAGCTACTCTAAAAGTTTAATATGTTTACGATTTTTATTAGTATTTCGTTATTTTATTCATTAGTCAACATCCCTATTGTGTTGCTGGCTTCTCACGACGCGTGATATCACAAGTCGCGCCGCGCCAGCTCGCGGCCGCCGTGTGGAGGTAATATGGCTCATGGCGTGCGTGTGTGTGTAGTGTGTGTATGTGTGTACCTGGCTGCTGAAGGTGCACACGATGTAGTCGCACATGGACAGCATGTGCAGGTCCACCAGCAGCCCGGTGAGGGACAGTGGGGTATATCGCCTGTGGGTCGCCGCAGTCTTCGCTATGGACGGGTCCCCGAGGAACTCGTACTCGGGGTACTTCTTACGGGCGTCTTCTAGTACCTGTGTTATAATAATAATAAGTTTATAAGTTTATTTCGTTTAAAAGCATGTTTATACAATAGCTAGTGACCGGAGTCATCTTTTAAGCAATTATTGCCTGTACCAAATGACTCCGCTCTTCCAATACATATTTTCAAAAATTTAACTGTGCTATATACATTATAAGGTTCAATAAGAAATCAAAACTTACTTACTACTAAAGTTACATAGCATTATGAATAGAGGTGTATGTGTGTATGTATGTATGTGTGTATGTATGTATGTGTGTGTGTATGTATGTGTGTGAGTACGTGTGTGTGTTTATGAATGGTGTGTGTTAATTTATTGTAAATCTTTATTGTTATAAAGATGTTTCTTAAATATGTCAAAACATATTCCTGTATCTCATATAAAATTAGTAGCCCTGTAGAGCTGCAGTAGACCTCAGATTTGTCACATTTTTAAACGTTTTTCGAAATGGCTGAAATATGATTTTCCCCATATCTCCGCTCATGCGCGTGCCCAGGTTCTGGGCCAGGGGGGGACCAATCGGATTTTGTCAAATACATATATTAAAATAGGTATTTTTTTATTTAAATTCTTTATTTCCCATACTTTCTCGAGTGAATTTGCAGCAGATCACTGTAAATAGTCAATTTAATCGCATTATATCATCTGCATCACTATGTTTTTTTTGTCAAAAGTGTTATTATAAAAGTCTAACATTGTATTTGTAGAAGTAAAGTTAACACAAAAACTTTTGAACTATTTTATAAAGTTATATTTGTATTGCAAATGGCAAATAAGAAATTTTATCGACAACAGTAGATACCTAGTTAGTTGGGAGGTAAACAAAATCCAAGGGGCTAGCCCCCCCCCCCTCCCTCGGTACGCTCATGTGTCCGCTCCGCCATTTTGAAAAGTTTCGAAAATCTGGCTCGACAAAAATAACATATAATTATAGAACCGGGACCTAGACGTGACAATTTGCCACCCGTCATTACAGTTTTATATGCATTGCGTCAACCAATCTGAAAATAAACTATTCATAACTACACCGCAATGTAAACCAAATTGTCATGACAGTTACAATTAACAAATGTCACATTGGCGTCGCCGGTGGCGAGACACGAGGCGCTGTGTACTGTAGTCTAATAATACACACATCAACTTTGTCTAGGGATACAGGTGTTATTTTCATACAAACGAGGTAACTTTGAAGCCTTGGTTTCTGCCAGGGATGTACCGTGCTGTGATCTGATGATGGCCACCCAGGGAGTGAATGGAGGAGATTCAGATCGCTATACAATACACACCCAACTGATCTGATCAGCATTCTAAAAGATTGATGGGTCAGAGTCAGGGGGGTATCACTCCGCGCTTAAACTTTTATATTAGCCTATTGCTCGCGGCCCACTCCAAGAGGGCCATTGTCGAGGGATATCACCGCGCCGACCGAAACGCGCGGCCGCGGCGTGTGCAAGCGACGAGAGCGCAGCGCGTGAACGTCACCAACGAAACGAGTCAGTCAAGCGCCGAATGCGAAACTGCATGGACTTCGTTTTTGATACTTAATTACTAACGTACCTACCTACCTACCAAAGTTTATTGTATTTTTTGTATATATATTTACATACTTAGTTGTATCGAAGTTCGAAATATGGCACCAGTAAAGAAAAAAGCTAAAAAATACTATTTTTTTTTCACCCATCCCATAACCGACCCTTGCAAAAGTTGCTTAACCTCCGCAATCGTTGGGCCAGGCGCTATACCACTGCGCCATCGAGCTTCTCTAACTACTTAGAAATACTTATTATTTATGCTTTTTAAATATGCTCAGCTCACCTATTAGGTAGATTTATTTTATTTTATAAGTAGGTACCTATTAGTAATTTCATTGTTTATTCATGGGCATAACGAATGTTTTCTATGATATCAGTAACTAGCGAGTAGCAACCCCGAAATGTGTCGGTTGAGACAGAGCTATGCGACAGAAAGAGACGCCTCTCTTTCTTCTTCGTAGGTGCATATAATTTTATCCACGCAGCGTTGTGCAGTTTGAAATTGTACTTTATTGCCGTGCAGCGAGAGTAGCTTATTATTTGATGGTCTTCGCGGGGACGGACTTCTGTACGTTAGTACTATTATATATTCTGAGTTAGAGTTCTTAGTTTCAAGATTTCCATACATTTTCATGCTATTTTCCAGGTTTTTTTAAACATGTCAAACATTTTTGTTAAACATGTCCATTAATCTTTAAGAATGCTGGTCAGATCAGTTAGGTGTGTATAGCGATCTGAATCTCCTCCTTTCACTCCCTGGGTGGCCATCATCAGATCACAGCACAGTACATCCCTGGCAGAATACCAAGGCTTCAAAGTTACCTCGTTTGTATGAAAATAACACCTGTATCCCTAGACAAAGTCGATGTGTGTATTTATTGTTCCTTCGGGGCACACCATCCACTCACGTTGGCGTCGTCGGTGGCGAGGTAGACGCGGCGCACGGGCACGCGGCGCGTGAGCTGCAGCCGCTCGTAGTACGCCTTCACGTGCGTCATGTACTCGTGGATGTGGTGGAATGCCGCTTCTGTGCCCACTTTGTCGGTGCGGCGGATGTGCACCCTGGGTACGACCGATAAAAAGGTAAATAGATACCGACCGATCATATCTAAATACACCGGTCATCACAATAATCGGCCCACCTACATTTTACACGAAAACTCATGTTTTAATATTTTGAATGAAACAATTTGTATTATAATCGTATTGTTTACTGAACAACGTATTTTTTTTAACCAACTAGTTACTAAATAATAAATCTTAATAATATTTTTTTTACAATTTAACAAAAAAAAGAAATCACCATTTCAATTTCAACCCATTTTCAACCCTATTTTTAGGTTCGTGTTGAACAATCTGTATAGGTAACTTTGTAGTCTTACACGTAATTGAAACAAAACTATCCATTGTTAAATGAATTTTTTTCTTTTTATCAAAAAAATTTATTTTGTGTATAACATTGGTTTTCAAAACAGCAGGTTGGGACTACCTAGTGAGTATTGAAAATTATCATTGAAATTAATAACTTATTGACTAATTTGAAAAAAAATTACGTTGTTTAGTAAACAATACGATTACAATAGTACATTATGAGACAAGTTAGCTTAGGTTGCTCATTGCACACAAGGCTGTGGGTTGCAGCCCGAGCCGCAGGCGAGGGCGTAACTCAGCCGAGTGTGCAATAAGCAAGAGCTCACGAGTTACATACGACGTTTTTCAACACATTTGCGAGGAAAAAACACAGTAATTTACCACACAGCAACAAATACGACAAAAACAAAATATGATAATTATGGGAAAAGGCGCGCAGGTTTTTTTTTTGTTTTTTATCACACGCCCAACGCAAGAATATTTTGCGAACAAAGGGGTGAGTGAGCATACAGCCTATTTCAAAATTATAATTTTAAGTGATGAAATGCAAATATTTTAATTGCAAGTATTGAAATATAATATATATAAATAAAATAAAAAATAATTTAAGTTACCTAATATAACTGAAAAAATATTAGAAAAAATCGACTCACCCGTGCTAAAATGCTAAAATCTAAAAATTCAAAAAATAATTTGTTTCATTCAAAATATTAAAACACGAGTTTTCGTGTAAAATGTAGGTGGACCGATTTTTGTGATGACCAGTGTAGAAAGCCTTCAGTTCTAACAGAGTATCAAGTGGCCCACATGCATCCACTAGAACCATTGTATTATCTTAAAGAGTTATTCAATACTAGTAATACAGGCAGCAATTCTGTGTGGGTGCTCAACCTTAATTGTGTAATAACAATAGCAACATATTACTTTTTGTTTTTATTATTTTTTCTAACGTCACTGGTTGTCTTTTTGGTTAAATTTTTTATTTTTAGTGGAAATTTGTACTTTTTTGTGCATAATGCATTTTACTTTATATATAGGATACTATTGATATGTATATGTGGAGGTTTGTAATTGGCTTCGAGTAATTAATAATGTTTTTATATGCCTATAAAGCTGTAAACCTTCCTAAAATAAATAAAATAAAATAAAATAAAATAAAATACTAGAGCGCAGCACGCTCGCTCGTCGTCGCACCTAATCGTCTGTTTACCAAAGGTCCTTACATAACTAGTCCATTCTTTTTTCTATAGTGACAATCAAATTATGATTATGAAGCATATAGTAATAAATAAATTAAGCCATTTGTATATTTTAAATTACTATTATGCGTTATATTACGTTATGCATTTCATCAAATTTATGCCAAATGAAATTAGTACAAATAATCGTTATGCCAATGAAATGCCCTTTCTGCAATATGCGATTCAATTAGTAAGATCAAAGCAAATAGTTAATTTTATTTGGAAAAACACACTTAACAACCAGTTAGCCATTATGCCTGACGTGAAGGCATAAAAATCGATATCGCATTGTAATCAAACGGTCGGTTAATTTCACGACGATGGTTACGGCCACGTTGATGGCGGCCGTTGAATAATAATGATAATAACAATCGTAATGCAATGGCGAAAATGCTGGTTTTATTGACAATCAAAGTACGATTTACATCGAACGCATTTTAATAATTGTGTATGCAATGAGGGCTTTTCAAAATGACAAAAAACTGTTAGCTTGATAGATGGCGTTGATAAAAATGTGTGTCAATGTGATTTTTTACTAAGCTTCAAAGAGTACTCAGGTAGGCAGGTAGATGTAATGTAACCCTAATTTTTTTCTCTTTAGGCAGATATCAGCCAGCGAGCGCTTACTTGCCTCTTTGGTACAGGCCGTTTATTTTTAAAAACCAATTTTGACACTTCTCTTTCCATCAACGCCATCTAGTGAGGCAAATAGTAACTACATTTCAATTCATTCATTTTAGTTATTACATTTCCTATCTAAAAACGAGTAAATTCCTTTACATTATGTCCAAGAGCAATGTTTTCAATAGTTTTGAATTATGGTAGGTTTTAAGTTTGTGCAAGTAAGGCATTTAAGGGGTTTAATTTGGTTATATTATAGATACATCTTTTTCGGACCATTAAACTGAACAACATTTACAATGTGACCAACTCTGAAATCGCGAAAAAAAAACAGCTGTTTCATACAAAAATTAATTACTTAAAAAATAAAATATAAGTATGTTAAATTCTACCTACCTACCCTACCTATACCTAATATTTTATTTGAGTTCACTTGATTGAGATGTTATATGCTGAAACAGCCTTTCTATTGTCTAATTTCAAAATCTATCGCAATCGCTTTCAGGATGTAACACATTGAAGCTTCTTTAAGGCACAAATAAAAACTTACC
This sequence comes from Agriphila straminella, assembly GCA_950108535.1. Classification (NCBI taxonomy): domain Eukaryota; kingdom Metazoa; phylum Arthropoda; class Insecta; order Lepidoptera; family Crambidae; genus Agriphila; species Agriphila straminella. Next base: position 566,629 of record OX467321.1, on the reverse strand, counting down.
AAAGAAATGCAGCAATGTGTCACATCCATCTGTCAAACGAAAGCAATTGCGATAGATTTTTAAAATTAGACAATAGCCCCCCTGTTTTGGCTTTTGTAAAAGTCATTAATCATTGCTTTTAAGGTAATATTGTATGCTGTTTGTTCCCCTTAACCAAATAAACAAACAAATTTAAATGTATGAAACAGCTGATTATTTTTAGCGATTTTAGAGTTGGTCCCATAGTAAAAGTTGTTCAGTTTGATTATTCGAAGAAACGGTTTTCCCATTTTGGGATACACTCGCGAGCAAAAATATGGAATCACAGGCCTATTATCATACAAATGAGGTAACTTTGACGCTTTGGTTCTCCGCCGAGGATTAAACGGGGTGTGATCTGATGGTGGCAATTCAAAGAATGAATGGCGGAGGCCCATAATGCTAAAGAAACCTAACGGATTAGATGAGTCGCTCAGGGTTGAATAAAAAAAATTGCAAAAACAAGCTAAAATTACAATCAAAGTATGGAAAATGTAACACTTAAAACTCCATACAGTCTCTAGTGTAAACGACTCTTCTGATCTGTTGGGTTTCTTCAGCGATCTGAGCCTCCTCCATTCACTCTTTGAATGGCCATCGTCAGGTCACACCCCGTTTAGTCCTGGGGCCGTATCGGCTAACGCATCCAACTTCGGAAAGTCTGCCGGGTTTCAAATTAAAACAGATAAATGGAGCCCCAATCGGGCCAAAATGGCGAACCCCAATTCATGTCACACGAACACCAATACCTTCCAAATAACTTCAACAAATCATACAATACGAAATTCCTTACTTCGATTTATCTGTTTTAAGTTGAAGCTCAGCAGATCCGTCGAAGTTCGATAAGTTAGCCTGTAGGGCCCCTGGGCGGAGAACCAAAGCTTCAAAGTTACCTCGTTTGTATGAAAATAGGGCTGTGATTCCATATTTTTGCTCGCGAGTGTAGTTTAATAAACTTACCCCACAATGGGCTTCTTGAAGTGCATCTTGGCGATAGTCTCGTTGATGGCCTTCTGCAGCGAAGGGCGCGGCTTCAGGATGAACTTGAGCATCTGCCCGATCCACCACGACGCCGGGTCTCCGTTGAAGCGCACTATCCTGCTCGAAGGACCAACTTATTAAGGTGGCTATAACACCGAAAGTGGCGCCCTCAGAGGTTTTAAATAATAATAATAATAAAAACGCTTTATTGCACACTGGACAAAGACATTACATAGGAGCAAACAATAAACATGGACAAGTACACAAAAGGCGGCCTTACTGCTACGTAGCAGTCTCTTCCAGGCATCCTTGAGTAGAAAAATATTAAGGGGAAGAGAAAAGAGGGGAGTGGGTGCAAAAATACTAGAAGGACAATAGATATAGATATACATAAATAAAGAGAAGAGAAAGTGTATGTATATAAAATGAAAGTTGAAAGGGAGATATCAGAAAAAAAAGTAGTATTCGCTTTAATTTAATAAGTTGTTAAGAGCCGCTCTCTCGCTCGCACATTTCATTTATCCTCAAGATTTCTTAAATCTGAGTGCGCAATTGAAAAATGTATCTCGGCCACTTTTCGCAATATAAGATTACGGATATTTTAAAATATATTTCAGTTTTTTGTTGCTAAAGTACAAAAAGTTGTCGTTTCTAACAGTTATTTGAACTAGCAAAAACGATAACTTTTTGTACTTCAGCAACTCGAAACTGAAGTATATTGTGAAATGTCCGTAATCTTATATTGCGAAAAGTCGTCGAGACACATTTTTCAATTACGCACTCAGATGTATGAAATCTTGAGAAAACGTGAAATGTGCGAGCGAGAGAGCGGCAGTCAGCGGCTAAATGTGTACGGGCTCTTAAGCTTTTATTATATTTTTCTTTTCAAGTCATGCGTTTATTTTTATTATTTTAATAATTAGTATTTAAGTTAAATAACTTGAAGAGGACCTGTGAACAAACTAGGACTTACCTGTGAGCTAAATCCTTTGGTATTGCCAATGGTAAGAATTTAGGCTTCTGCGATATTGAATCGATGAACGGTAACGACACAACCTTTGCGTCATATGACACTGAAAAGCAAAATACAAATAAAAAAATAAAATGTTTTTTTTTAATATTTGTCTCGAAATATCAATAAAAATAGTGATAGTTAACAAAAGTTTATATAAACCTACATACATTTTTATGTCCATATTGAACGCAGGTCAATGTGACAAACGCTATTAAAATATTATTAAAATATCGAGAGAACATTAAAAATGATGTTTAGTTTTTAAGTCGTCAAAAAGTTCATACCTACTGCACATAGTATAAGGCAATTATTACTACGTAAAATATGAATTACTTCAAATAAAAAAATATTAGCAGCAATTCTTACCTCACAAACTATAATATTGCGTTATCTGTGCAGTGCATCCATATAAAAACCAAATAGAAAAATCACTCGTAAAGATGAATACATAAAGTTGAAAATTACCTGGCCACTGTATAACTTTGTCGTCGTAAGCGGTAGTACAACTGTCGGAGATAGGATAGAACACGTAATCCCAGCCCTTATTGTTGTATCTCCAACCCTTTGAGTTGAGTATTAAGGTCCGTTCTGTGGCGTACGCGAATATCAGGCAGTATACTATGTGGTGTAGCTGGCAGCCGAAGCCACAACCCTGAAACAAAATAAAAAAAAAGAAAGTAAATAAATAATAGAACACATCACAAACATTTCTCCAACTCCAAATTAAGTAGCTGAAGCACACACACGGTGACAAGAGTGTGCTTTGGAAATCAGAAACAACGACAAGACGGTGCCTTAAACACTAGGGTTGGCCGATTTTAATCATTTTTAGAATTTTGCATCAAAACACCCCTCAAAGGTTCCGTAAAAATTATTAAAATCGGCCCACTCTAATTAACACCCATGTTATTAGCTTTGTTTGAATGAACTTTGATTGGACAAAGCTGTAGAACACGACAATAGCTAAACCATGTAGTAACCTCGATAAATAAAAAATATATAACCTTTGGAGATCATATAAAACAGGTTACGGCGGGTTGAGATTTGTAAAACTTGGGTTTTAGTATCCAAAATGGCGTAATAAATAACTATAATATCACAAAGGCAAACGGTAACCTTTTTCGTGATTTAAATGTACCACGGGCAACTGTGCTAATAGTGCTTGACGAGTAATTTCATAAGAATTCTAAACTTAATTTCAAAATTTAAACAGATTTTAGTGCCCAATCATAGATTGTGAAACAGGTCCTAAATTATTAAAACTCATTAGTCTTATGTAGATTACTATATGGTTTGATATGGGCATGTTATGAGAAAGGATGAAAGGCATGTTACTATAGAAGAGTAATGGATATGGATTTTGAGGGCTGGAAGGGAAGAGGAAGACCGCAGAAAACATGGTTGGATTGTGTGCGGAATGATATGAATGTGAAGGGAGTGGATGAGGAGATGACGAGTGACAGGAAGGAATGGAAGAGAAGGACGCACTGCACCGCCCCAAATAAATTGAGATATGATAGAGGGATGATGATTATCTATGTAGATTAGACTTGATTTCACATCTATAATATCCTAGTTATTTCAAATAACAACGGGAGCATATTTCAATATTAGTTTGTAAATCGATTTACATGCGATAAGTAGAACAAATGGATTTACTGTTGAATGTGCGATAGAATACTGTAATTTAGATGAATATCTGTACATTGAAAACTTCAAAAGCCATCAAGTGCGGACATTTCCTTTGTTACTGTCTATTCTATTAAATGTTCGGGCGTTATACAAAGCTAACACGCACAGTGATCGATTTATTATATTACTGGCGACCCGCCCGTTCGAGTCCCGTCATCATCGGTATGAGAAACATAGTTGTCACATTGATTCTTACTAAAGCAGCAATGTAACTGCGATTGCTGTCAGTTTCAAAAGATGTTAGCAACAAAGTTACATAATCAGGGGGCGGGTGTCCCAAAGGGTAACAGCACAGAATACATAATAGTACAAGTAACAGTACCCAAGGTTAAAAGGTATAAGTTCTTCGTATTGACGAACAACTTTAACTCATGTTAAATCGCGACGAAAAATATGGGTCATACCCAGGGGCGTCTCGCCAAGGGTGGGCAGGGAGGCGCAGCTGCCCCCCCCTCCCCCCCCAAAAAATAGCCAACCTGCAAAGTAACCAAAGAAGACCGTGCAACTTGCTTTTCTGATAAATCCCGCATCTCAAAACTTGAATAAATTTACTAGGTGCTTTGGACTGTAATTCATATTTTTGTTTCTCATCGTCCTTACTATTAACTTGCCCCCCCCCCCGACAGTTCTACTTCCTTTTTTGGATAATGGAAAGGATATAAAAGTTACAAAAGAAAAAATTGAGTACTGTGTCCTCCGCCTCCTCACTTCGGAAAAAATATTTCATATTTATGTTCGTCTGTTCTCCTCTACAGATCCCATTTCTCAACCGATTTTCGTGAATTTTTGTGAGCAGGATAATTTTTTCGAAAAATAAAGCAACATTTCGCCATTTCGAAAATGTTCTAAAATGTCACAAACGCGAGATTACAGTTCACAGAGCTGATAGTTTTAGAAATTAGTGACAACTGACAATCTGTAGTTCTAACAATAATTTTGTGGTTTTCCATCTAATTTTGTACAGACACGTATCAGGAATTACTCATACCGCTCCCACTCAAACATTATAGAAAATCTAAAGTAATTTATGTATGCATGTAGACATTTAACCGCATTGTGCTATTATTATCTAAGTGGGACATATTATTGCTATCAAAAAGACATAACACAGTTCATAACTTAAATAGTTATCGTAAATACAAACTGCATTTTATACAACGTATTACAAAATAACCGCTAATTACGAATATGGTGGATAGGGACCATCAAACTGAACAACTTTTACTATGGGACCAACTTTGAAATTGCGAAAAACAATTAACTGTTTCATACAAAAATTAATAACGATAAAAATGTATGAAACATCGGTATTTTTCGCGATTTCAGAGTTGGTCCCATAGTAAAAGTTGTTCAGTTTGATGGTCCCTATCTACCATATTCGGCATTAGGGGTTATTTTCTTTCCTTCCTCGTGGTCAAACTTAGTAGTTGTAACACGTTGTATAACCAGCTTTTAATGTTAAGCAAAACGTACCTATGTTTAAGTTATTTTAAGATGAACGTATATTTCCGTTGCACATCTGTAAGGGGCTATTTATTTCCCATTAAAACACCGACATGACTGTATTACGTTGTGGACAGCTGTTTCGTCTGTATGATTCATTCTAAGCTAAATTCTAAAAATACATATAAATCTGAGTAATAAGTGCTGGCAAAACAAAAGCTTCAATAACCCGTAATTCGCCGTAATGATGACAAGGTTTAATAAATAATATTTTGTCCGTAAACAATAAGATCCCTATTTCTTCCACATTATTATACAACCATCAATCCAAACTGGCACCGGTAAAATATCAATCAGCTTGCCTAGCATGACCGACTTTTATCGCGTGATATAGCATTTTATCGACACTCAACTGTCAAACTCCTTTGTCTTTTTGACAGTTAAACGTGATAAAACGCTATATCACGCGATATAAATCGGTAATGCTAGGCAGGCTGGTCCTAAGAAATTTCCTATTCCATTTTTAGGGTTCTGTACCCAAAGGGTAAAAACGGGACCCTATTACTAAGACTCCACTGTCGGTCTGTCTGTCTGTCACCAGGCTGTATCTCATAAACCGTGATAGCTAGACAGTTGAAATGTTCACAAATGATGAATTGCTGTTGCTGCTTTAACAACAAATACTAAAAACGGAATAATACGGATCCCTTCGCGCGCGAGTCCGACTCGCACTTAGCCAGTTTTTATATTATTATTATATTATAGTTAGTGACCAACTTCAGAGCGCTTACGGTACAAATCGACGTATTTTAATCAGTGATTGTAATAATTTATGATAATAAATCAGTGATCGTAATGTATGACAGTAAATTAAGTGAAAGTGAAAGTGAAAGTGAAAGTGAAATAAGCTTTATTCAAATAAACTTAATTGTTAAGTACTTTTGAATCGTCTATATTTTCCTACCACCCGTTCCAGACTTTTTTATTTATATTTCTTTTTTGATTACTTAATATTACACGATTTATATCATTCTATCATCGTATCGCATCTTATTGGCATCATAAACGATATCCAAAATTTTTGCTGAATGCAAAAGGTATGCTAACGCAAAAAAAACATTCAATAAAAAAATCATCAGTCAACATTGCTTTTCAGATCGAAAAACATAAATATTCAATTGACTATAACGGGCGGCATCCTAAAAGTCCTCCATAATCGTCATGTATCTGTAAATTGTCTAAGCAATAATATCACCGGGTCTCAGGTAGGGTTGCCAACATTTTTTACAAGAAATACAGGGTAATTTTACAACCCCTTTACAAAATCAAGTTCGAGGAAGTACTTAATAAAAAATAAGTGAGATAATTATGAATGATTTCTTTTTAAATTCAGTTTTCAGCCACTTTTTATATCCTAAAAATCTAGGCGCGCACGCTCACCCTCGCGTAAGCGACGCGCGACGCGAGCGGGAGAAGGCGGAGGCGGGAGGGGAGCTCGCGCGGGTACCTGTGCGATGCGAAAACAGTGACAACAATTTCAATTTGAGTAGGGAAATGTAAAAATATTTTTTTCACTCCTCTTGCTCAAAAAGTGCGTCATTGTAACGTACAAGAGTCGAGATAAAATAGCATAATAAGCCCTAGGGGATAAAGTTTTTTCTTTTTTAATGTTTGTCTATTACCAATGAGCGTACTAAAACGAAAAAGTCTTTATTCATAATCACGAATAAAAACTCGCTCGACTTAATACTGGGGGTCTATTACGAAAAGTTTAATGCGATACACGCGGCTGCGTCCGTGCTTCGTTCTGATTGATTCCTATTACAAAGCACTTGCGTATGCGATACTGCAAAGTGATTGCGTAAATTTGACAGTTTCTCTCTAGTGGATCCGTCATTATTCGTTCAATAGACTATGGACTACGATAGCTACATTGAAAATATTTGTAATTACTATAACCGACGAACTGCGGACGACTATCATGATCAAGTTTCGTAATAGGCCCCCAGTTTCTCATTCTTATTTTTGAAAATGGAACTAAAAGCATCTCTTCGGTGAAATCATAGACTTATTTATACTCTGTGTACAGAGTGAATCGTAGAATGCGTGTTCGTGTTGTTTAGCTGCTATGGCAGCTAAATTAAAAAAAGGTACCATGGCGCGAAATCTTTAGAATTTTTTTATAATTACAAACTGATTGAATTGTGTGACTGTAATAGGAAAGAAATAATTTTAATCTTCTGCCGTCAAGCACAAATCATTTATTTAAATATTGTACAAAAAGTTTATGAAGTGGAGGATAGAAAAACGAGTGGATTCGTTTACGGAAGTAAGTAGGTATAAACTATTTAATATTGTATTTTATTTTCTCACAATCGTAGTGAAAAGTATAGTGTAACACACGACGCTAAAACCCATTGTAACTCGGTTTCTATTTATTCCCTCGCTAAAGCTCGGGAATAAAAATACCTCGTATGCAATGGGTAATTTTAGCGTCTTGTATAACAATCTACTATTACTTTATAAATTGATTGTACTGCTGCATGCTGTCATGAATGACCTGACAATTTAACAAATAAACAGTATTTTCTCCTAATATTACCTACCAGTGATGCTGATAACAGTATTTTATATACTTTACTAGCGGCCACTTGCGACTTTATCTACGTGGAAAGTTTTTTTGCTATCCTTTGGGGAACACTACTTTTTCTGGATGAAAGCATCCTGTGTCCTTATCTGTACCACTGACAATGTGTAAGCAAATTTCATAATGATCAGTAGAGTAGTTTAGACGTAAAGGCGTAACAAACAAACAAACTTACTTACTTATATTATATTCCTTACTAATATTATAAATGCGAAAGTCCGTTAGTTTGTTTATTTATTTGTTTGTTTCGCGTTCAATTCTAATCTACTCAACCGATCATCACGAAATTTTGTATACATGTTGTCAGAGGTACAGAAAATGACACAGGGTACCTTTCATCCAGAAAAAAAAACAGTTTCCGAGATAAAGTAAAAACTACCCACGCAGACGAAGTCGCTGGTAGCCGCTAGTTTATAATTTTAGTACTTAAGAGGGTTACTGCGCTATACTAGCGCCGCCAATAGAAAAAAATCCTAGTGCTTAAATAAAGACGAAATTGTGAATTGTGTTCTTCTAGTGAACTCCGAAAAAGCTTTGTTCTACTTTTTATCGTTTAAACAATATTTTATAACCTGTCGTTTAGTTGTGCGATGAAAAGTACCACAAATCTTATTCGGAGTACACTAGAAGAACACAATAGAAAATATTTTTTGTAAGAAAGAATCTAATAAACATACACTTGCACGCCATTAGATTTGGCAATATATGTAGAACTATATATCTAGAATGCCAAGATCTCAATGTACCATATTTTATGCTAATAAATTATCTTTATCTTTATCAATTCACAATTTCGTCTTTATTTGAGCACAATAATAATATTTACTATAGATAGCTGACACTTACTAACATTTGCATGCCTACAGACTTAAGGCAGAATATTGTTGAAACTTTATTAAAAACATTGTCACCAATCTCAATGTAATGTACACTATATTGTGCAAATAAATATTCTGATTTCTGATTTCAATGTTTTTTTTTCCATTGGCGGCGCTAATGTAGCGCAGCAACCCTCTTAAGGATTTTTGTTCAATAATTAAATGTATAATGTAGTGAAAAACAGTATAATACAATTTTAACAGTATAATGGCCAACCCTAGTCTCGAGCGTGAATGGCACTGCACAGTGTCGTCGACCGGCGTATTTGAGTACCGTGACAAACGTCGCATTTGTTTGACTAGCTAATTATAGACCACTCTTAGCACACATAAGGATAACTTATAGGACAAAATGATTTACGGGAGAATACAAAAATAGTCTTGGCCTTACTAAAAGAAACAGGTGACAGGCGGAATAAATAATATTTTAAACTGCGTTTTGTTCGTCTATAGTAAGCAATTCTGTATGCAATTTGCTACTTAACTACACTAAACTAAAAGTTTTCATAGAAATGTTAATCAACTGGGTGAATCAACTTTTTAATGTAAGGAAGAAATCGACCCATGTGTAAATTTTCATAAATTAAAACTATTTTACGATATTTAGGTTCATAGCCATAAAACATACTTAGTTTTGTACAAAAATAATCAATAGTTTATAGAAAAACATCGGTGACCTGGGGGACATTTTTGTCCCCAGCTTTTATATGACAAATAGGAGTTGTATCTTGGGTCACATATGTTTTTCTTTAAAATCACGTTAAAATGTTCATGTCTTTAAAGTTTTCTTATAAGATGATTAGCTGATACTCTCAGCTTGCAACTACAGATTAACTTCATATAAAAATGGTTCACGTAGATATTTTAAGAAATGCGACAAAACAACAATAAGTTCACCCAACTACAATCGCTATCGAGTAATTAAGCGTAAACTCATAAAACGCCTACAGATTATTCAATAGCTGGGAAAAAATAATATGTTTGCATGTTGACAAAAAATTAAATAATAATATGTAGTTGAATTAAACTCTAACGATCCCGAGTTTAATTGGTTTAATGATTAATGGTTTAAATACGCGATTATACACGCGTGTACTATTATCTATTCTGTGGTTATACTTATTATTATCACAAACTCACGGATAAGACTAATATTGTACTTTCAAGTACGTAAACATAAAACTGAAACGTATCGTTCATAAAACAGTCGTTGAACTCAACTATTCGATAACAAAAACTCGTCAAGTCCACTTATTAACAGTTATAGACCAATACCGCTAGAGTTTTAGGTTTCAAAAATATTAAAGTTTGTTTTTTTTCGTATATAGTTTCTGCACTAATACTAATACACTAAGACTAATACATGAATTTGTGTCATTTTGGGTGGATGCATAAGTGACAATTTAGGTTTTTCTCTTTTTTAACACTATCAATCGAAAAGAAAATTAAAATTGAAAATTTTACTTTCATGATGATATTTCATATTTCATTTATTGCATCTATAAGTACATTTTGGTGAAAATCATACATTTTGGATTCATTATAGACCCTGTTGGGCACAGCAATTTAAAAAAGAGAGGAGGATGCCTTATTATTTTTCATCTAACATCTATTTGATAATAATATATAACTATATTTATTGCAGTATTAGGTATTTTACAGAGCATCGAAGTCATTACCGATGTACATGAGCTTTTTGTGTCATCTTTGTCCACGGGAACACTGTTATTTAACTGACACAATTTGTGTCGTTTTTATCAATGGAATCTTATATCAGATACAGTTGAAGTTAAAGTTACCGTTACCTACTATAAGTCAGTTTGCACTGGACGAAAATGACACAAATTAGGTTTGTACACTACTCAGGCTATCTTAAATACAATACCATTGAGTTTTTTAACTTTAAATCAATTTTGTCAGTTTTGTGTTCAATTATTTATATCGACGACAAATAATCGAATTTCTAAAGATGCATCAGCTAGATGTGACACAAAACGCAAAAATAAACGTTTTATATGCAAGTCTATCGACAGACAAGATTTCATAAACTTTAGAATTTTTTAAGGTTATACCCTCAAAATAACGTATTGGTATCGGTCTATTACACAAGATTTTGCGTTAAGTCCTGGGGGTTAATCTCTTAACACGAACGAGGTTCTGAGCAGGGACCGGAAAACCCCTTTTTTTGGTTAACCCAATTGATAGGGAAACCCTATTAAAAAACTTACCAAATTATAGGGTTTCCCTTTCGATAGGGTTGGTCGACGTTATGCTTACCGTATTGATAGGGATTTTGAAAACAAGTCTATGAAATACCCAATCAAAAACCCTTTTAACGGTAAGCGGTTCATAAAATACCCAATCAAAACTCCTTTAACGGTAAGCGGTTCTGGTGCTTCGGCCCAGGTGGAACTAGGTATAAATTGCTTGAACACGTTTTAAAACCGATTCATAAAGCCATCATAGGGTTTCCTCGATAGGGTTTTCGAATTCGGTAAGTGCTTACTTGGGTTACCCTTTCGATAGGGTTACCATATTGATAGGGTTTTTGAAAACAAGTCTATTAAATACCCAATCAAAAACCCCTTTCACGGTAAGCGGTGGTCCTTGGTTCTGAGATCGAATTGGTATCGAGTAAACGTCAAAACAGTACAATGGACACCATGCCAACCGTTTCCAATGTACTAAAATAACAGATTTTTGACGTTTATTCGATACCAATTCGATCTCAGAACCTCGTTCGTGTTTCGAGAGTAACACCCCTGGTTCCAAATCTGTTTCGAGAATAACTAGACTGATACTAACATTTCATATATTTCAAAAAGCTATAAATACTTAACTATGATAATTACGAACGTTTTTTTTTCGACTACTTCCCTATACTCTAAGTAATATCAAATAATTAATAATAGTACATCACATCCTACCTAACCAACATAACATAAATTAATTTGTGAAAAAAAGGCGAAAGAATGTGACATTTTGTTAATTAATAAAAAAATATTTCTTGCTCTTTAAAGCTGTTTAATTTTTAATCTGTTTTCTCTTTTCTCAGGATTTTGAAGAACAACCAAACACACAAATTGAATTTATGGAACGCTCTCTAAAACTAAAGGGGCTTCAAATACTAGTTCAAAACACTCAACAGAGCGGAAGTGTGGCGAGCGAGAGTATTATTGTATGATCCTCACAATAGACCTATCTTTATTGCGCATGCGACGCGACGCGACGCATAGGACCGAACAACGGGCTAAATAGCGTGACGGTCGTACTTACACCGATAAAAAAATAACCATTTATTTCTCCACATTTGGTTATGGCTGTCATGAAATAATGTACAAAATTTTTCATGTTACTGATCATTTGTTTAAATAATCCCACAATGGCAATATTACTGAATATTTTTATTTATGCACAGCATGATAGTGCTTGGCCTTCACTTCACCTGAAGTTAAGGCTGAAGGTGGAAGCGCACTACACCCGGAATCCTCACCACTGAGGAACTGGCTATCTTACCTCTAACTGCCGGAACACAACAATTTTAAATTGTTGTTATGGCGTCAGACTTACGTAAGATGGTGGTAGCTAGCCAGTAGCCAGGCGGACTTGAAATAAACCCTACCACCAACCAAACCGAGTACAAATTGTATCCCCCTCCTGGGAATTGAACCCGAGACCACTGCGTCTCACAAGGGTGAGCGAACCATTGCACTAGACCACAGAGGCGGTTAATATGGCTAGGCTACACACAATACATAATATTCGTTTGAAACACGGTACAAATTAAGCACTTCGGTCAATCAGAGACGCTTATAATAATAGATTTTGCCAGAATTAAAATAGATCTCAAGTTAAACTATTGGTGATCCCTGCTTTAGAGGTACCCGTCTAGTTCTGGATGCTTCTGGTCTGATAGGGCCCGCAATATAGTTACCTTGTTCAAGTTGCATATGAGCTTCCTGGCGTCCCTGCAGTCGGGCGGGTTTTGCAGTTCGCGCAGGCGCCGCTGTATGAGGTCGCTCACGTTGGCCGCCTCCACCTGCCGCCACTCGTGGTACCCGTCTACTTCTGGAAGCTTCTCCTGGTCTGATAGTAGGGACCTGCAATCGATGTCACACTTAGGGCTTGTTTATTGGTATTGGATACCAATCTTCTGGTTAAAAATGGATCAGAATTAAAATGTCAGGTAAGTTAATTAGAACTTTTTCAAAATCTTAGAAACATGTCCTTAGCACCTATTATAGAATCATACGAGTATGTTGACGACTTGAAAAGTGGCGGTCAAATCATTGATCTTTTGAATTATTGATCTTTTAAATCATCGATCTTTTGAGACTTACTTTTGTACACATTATTTCATAATAAGCTAGTAGTGTGATTTGTGTATAAATTACAACAGCATCTAATAGCATAGAACAAATTAACATAAATATCTTCAAATACCGGGATTACAAAGTCTATCGAGATTATTTTATTCCTGGAATATCCATGTTATGATTTTCGTTGTGATATAACATAAAAATATCGCACGATAGCTAATTTCGAACTATGTTAATAACATTGGGAAAACTTAACCACCAATGCCTACACTAACTCCAATGGGGAAGATGTAAATAAAAATTTATTCAATTTTTTTAGCCCTAATTAAAAGTATAAGCAATTATAAGACTAACTGTGAAAAAAATATGTTGATATCACGAAAATTGAATTTTTTATAAGCAAATCAATTTGGGGACGCGCGGAATCTGATTGCGTCGTTCGAGTAATGGCTATGACGTCACATCGCCGGTTGTACGATGGACAGCGGCGGCGGGCGTATGGAAGCTTAGCGACACTATGTGATTGACAGGCTCTGTAAACTTACTTTTGTTAATTTCGATACTTTTGTTTTGTTATTTTACATTTTTCATACAACCACTGTATTTTTCAATAAAATTAGGTATGTACAGAAAGTTTCATAGAGTTCCTCGGATACGTATCTTTCGCAAGTTGACGTTTTTTACAGGTATTTTTGAGGTATTTTTTATTTTCTTAGGTCGTTATCTCGTTTATTTGTTTCTTTGTTTAATTACTGGGAATGATTTTATAATGAGCTAGACTTGAAACTTTGAATATAGGTCAGAACTGTAAGACAACGCTGATCATCATTGAGCTGATCTGATGACAGAGCTGGAAGAAGGCCACAGGAACTCTATAATAAAACCATACAATCACATCGACTTTTGTGCTAGTTTAATTCGTCTTGACAAGTACTCTGATAGGAATGGGAGATGAGGTCCAAGGTCTGATGATGGAGCCGGAAGAAGGCTACAGGAACTCTGTGTTCAAACCATGCAACCCCGTCGAGTTTAGGCAATTCGTCTTGACGAGTTCTCTGTTGAGAAATACTCGTAGTTTCAAGGGTTTGATATCATTTGGAATCGTTGGATTTGCCTTGACAAGTACTATGATGGGAGATAGTTTCCAGAGCCTGATGATGGAGTCGGAAGAAGGCCACAGGAACTCTGTATTCAAACCATGCAACCCCATCGAGTTTGGGCTCATTTGATTCGTCTTGACGAGTACTCTGTTGGGAAATAGAATCCGGGGTCTGATGATGGAGCTGAGAGAAGGTCACAGGAACTCTGTAATAAAACAGAAACTCCATCCAGTTTGGGATCGTTTGATTCATTTTGACGAGTATTATGTTGGGAAACAGTGTCCAGGGTCTGTTGATGGACCTAAAAAAGCCTACAGGAACTCTGTAATAAAACCATGCAATCCCATCGAGTTTTAGCTCATTTGATTCATCTTGACGAGTTCTCTGCTGAGAATTAGTTTCTAGGGTCTGATATCATTTGGAATCGTTTGATTTGCCTTGACAAGTACTATGATGGGAGATAATGATTTCCAGAGTCTGATGATGGAATCAGAATAAGGCCACAGAAACTCTGTATTCAAACCATGCAACCCCATCGAGTTTGGGCTCATTTGATTCGTCTTGAGCTTGACGAGTACTGTTGGAAAATAGAATCCAGGGTCTGATGATGGAGCTGAAATAAGGTCACAGGAACTCTGTAATAAAAAAGCAACTCCATCCAGTTTGGGCTCGTTTGATTCGTCTTTACGAGTACTCTATTGAGAAATAGTTTCTAGGGTCTGATAATGAAGCCGGAAGAAAGCCACAGGAACTTTGTATCAAAACCATGAAACTCTATCGACTTTGGGCTCGTTTGATTCATTTTGACGAGTAATCTGTTAGGAAACAGTGTCCAGGGTCTGACGATGGACCTGCAAAAGACTACAGGAACTCTGTAATAAAACCATGCAACCCCGTCAAGTTTGAGCTCGTTTGATTCGTCTTGACGAGTACACTGTTGGGAAAAAGTGTTCAGGGTCTGATGATGGAGCCGGAAGAAGGCCACAAGAATTCTGAAATAAAACCATGCAACCCCATATTCTAGTTTGAAATCGTTTGATTCGCCTTGACAAGTACTATGGTGGGAGATGGTCTCCAGGTTCTGATGATGGAGCCGGAAGAAGGTCACAGGAACTCTGTAATAAAACCATGCAACACCATGCTCTAGTTTAGAATGGTTTGATTTGCCTTGACAAGTACTATGTATGATGGGAGATGGTTTCCAGGGTCTCAAAATGGAGCCAAAAGAAGTTCACAGCAATAAAACCATACAACTTCATCGAGTTTGGTTTCGATGAAGTTGTATGGTTTTATTGCTGTGAACTTCTTTTGGCTCCATTTTGAGACCCTGGAAACCATCTAGAAATAGGGTCTAAGGCTTAGACCCTATTTCTAGATGGTTCCCAGGGTCTCATGATGGAGCTAGAAAGTGGTAATGAGAGATCTGTAATAAAACGACACAACACTATTGAATTTGGGATCGTTTCAAACAAACCAGCCTAAATTCTAGGGTATTGCGTCATTTTATAACAGAGTTCCCATGGCCTCTTTCTGGCTCCATCATCCTTGGATTTTGTCTAAAGTTTTTGTCAAGACCAATCATACGAATCCAAACTCAATGGTGTTTCGTCGTTTTGTCAGGGTTTATTACAAAGTTCCCACGGCCACCTTCTGGCTCCACCATAAACCTTGGATATCATCTAGAACCAGAGTCCTTGTCAAGACAAATTTTACGAGCCCAAACTCACTGGTTTGTGTCGTTTTATTATAGAGATACCATGGCTACTTTCTGGCTCCATCATCACCCTAGATATCTTTTAGGACCAGAGTTCTTGTCAAGCCAAACCAAACGAGCCTAAATTCGACGGTGTTTCGTCATTTTATTACAGAGTTGCCATAGCCACCTTCTGGCTCCATCATCAGAACTTGGATATCATCTAGTACCAGAGTCCATGTCAAGTCAAGACGAATCAAACGAGCATAAACTCGATAGGGTTTCTTCATTTTATTACAGAGTTCCCACCTTCTGGCTCCATCATAGTCTCATATTGTCATGAAAAAATACACTGTTTTAAACAAGTATTTTAAGTGTACTAGCGACCCGCCCTCGCTTCGCTTCTTTCTTTTTTTTTGCACACCCAAAAATAAAACAAATATCGTACAGTCGTTACCTTTGCTCCAGAAGACGCGCATGAATTTATTTTCGCTCGCGTTATTTTTTGCAACAACTCCTAAGATATTAATTTAAATAGTATGGTGTTAAAGATTAAAATAATGTGCATGAAATGCTTCAGGTAACAGACGTATTTAAGTTGATAAGGATTAATACTGTATCCTTCTAAATAGCTTTCCAAATTACCGCATTGTATGTGACCGATTTTTTAGAAAATTATAATGGGTAAAGTGAGCTATTCTTAAAAGATAGATATATGCCATCGCGGACTTTTTTGTAGATCTATAAAAGAGAAACAATTCCATCATACATTATTTTGTTATAGCACAAAATTTTTATGCAGCGTTTTCGATGCAAGCTCCCAGTCGGCTTAATTTTTGGCAAAACTTTAACCATTATCGTCATATATCTACCAATTTAGATAAAACCTTAACTTTTTATACACTTAAACCTTCCTCAAGGATCATTCTATCATTTGGTAAAAACCGCATGAAAATCCGTTTAGTAGTTTTTGAGTTTATCGCAAACAGATACAGATGCGGACTTTGTTTTAAAACATCTCGGCGGACGTAACCGGCGATGTGACGTCACGCCTTAAACGGTCAAGACCGCGCTGATTTTAAAAACATTCAACTTTGAAAATTAATAAAAAATTCAGTTTTTGAGATATCTAAAAAATTCTTTCACCAATATTTTTTAGATTTTACGTTTGATTTTTCTATATTATAAAATAATTACACTCATCTTCCCCATTCTTTATATCATTTCTGTATAACACTAATATGACATAAACAAATAGGTAGCGAAATACCCATGTAAGCGCGTTCCTGTTATCAATGCGCGAATTTCAAATAATAGTTAAACAAAAACCAACCTTTTCCTTTCAGCAACTTCGTCCAAAATTGCTTGTATCTTCTCTACTTTGTTGTCATCGTACATAACTTTACTCAGTTCATGGCTTATATAGTACCATAGTTCCTTAGTATTGGAGTACACTCTCCTCCTGAGATTCTCGTAGTCTTCCGTGGGGCCGTGTCCTGCGTCGAAGAATAAGGAGGACGACTCTAAGTCTTTCAGGTTACCATTTAACCTGTAACAAAACACGTCTCATGCTCTGTCTCCAAGGTAGTTGTCAGTGGTAAACTGTCAGAAATTGCACTTACAACTATGTTACTTAAAACAGCAATGTAATTGCGATTTCTGTCAGTTTCAATCAGAAGTTGAATGCAACAGAGTTACAAAATGAGGGGGGCAAATAATGTGAACCCCTCTGATAAAGTACCTCCGAAACCGGGGCTCAGAGAAGTGTAAGTTTTATAATCATAATCATAATCGTTCATTTATAAATGTGCGAACGTTTCAATTAAGTTTTATATGATAAGTAGTCTTTAATGCTATTTTATTTAATCCTTTACTCAAATCAAATGCGTTTTAGTAAAATTTGGTCATTTGAAAACTTACACTCAGCTGGAAATATATTAGCATACCGACTGCACGCGATTTAAAATCCACAATTTATACAAGTTGCTCGTAAAACCGCATCGTAAAACAGCGACCCAGTAAATAGAATAAAATACATTCAGGATTTTGTATTTAGTGTTTACAGCCCCAGCTTTGTTTAATCAGGGACTAAATAAATTGGCGAGAATTATCTTAAATTTAATTTATTTAACCCCCTTGGAACTTTTATCACGTTTCGCCCCTTCTGCGGACTGGCTTTGTATTTACAATTTACATTAAATTTTGTAAAATTCAACGTATCCTTGAGTTGTGTGAGACTAACATTATAGAAGATTCAAGAGACATTATCTATTCACTTCTCAAGCTTACGCGCTCACTAGACATGAAATAAAACACTTTTAACGGATACTAGCGCGGTTTTATTGAAAGTACTTTGGTAATTAGTTGGTATTTGGTTTGATTTTTGATTTTCCCGACGTTTCGGCACCTTTGCAGCTGCCGTGGTCACGGGGGACTGAAGCTACTACTTGTGAGCCTACCCTCAAGCGATGAATTTTTTAGAACGTTCAGAAATTAAAATATATCAAATTTTTAATTAGCTTAAGTTTTGGTTTGGTTTTAATTTAATTTTATATGTTAAAAAGAGAGAATCTACTGAAACTATCTATATATAATGATCTATATATATAAAATTCAAAGTCCTGACTGACTGACTGAGTGAGATATCAACGCACAGCCCAAACCGCTGAACCTAGAGACTTGAAATTTTGCACATAGGTTTCTTATGAGGTCCAGGGGTGCACTAAGAAAGGATTTTTCAAAACTCACCCCCCAAGGGGGTGAAACGGGGGTCCAAAGTTTGTATGAAAGTCCCTCAGTTTTAAAGCTAGGATCTTCAAATTTTGTGATTAGGCTGACCATTGAAAATTAATAAATACGGGTCTCAGCGTTTTTCAAAATTCTACCCCTGAAGGGGTCAAAAGGGGGATGAAGTTGTGTATTGAAGAAAATCCTTTCTTTTCAAAGTAAAAATCGCTAAATTCATAATTTAGGCTTATGGATTGAAATCTAACGCAACTTATTTTGTTACTGTTAGTATTTCAACCCCTATGGGGATGAAATGAGGGTGAAAAGGGGTAAAAAATCCAAAAATAGATATGGATGTCGTTATTGGGGTTTTCTGGGATGACGATTGCGAAAATGAGATTTATTTTGAAGTCCAACACGGTAGACATGATTTAACCCCTAAGGGGGTGAAAATGGGGTTCAAATTTTGTATGGAAAAAGAATATAAAATAGACATTATTACAACTTTAAAATTCGTAGGAGCATGTCTAAAAATAAATAGGCAAACACAAATTTTGTTATTTTGAAAATCATCCCATAAGGTGTAAATGGGGTAAGTAAACATGAAAATTGATGTGGATGTCGTTCTTGAGGTTTCATGGGATAGTATTTGCGAAATTGACATTTATTTTGAAGTCCAACACGGTGGACATGATTGAACCTGGACATGCACATCCAGGGGACGGGGACAGGGACGGGAACGGGAACGGGAACGGGAACGGGAACGGGAACGGGAACGGGAACGGGAACGGGAACGGGAACGGGAACGAGATAATATATCTCTGGATACAATTCTGAATATTATAAACTAGCTTCCGCCCGCGACTTCGTCCGCGTGGACATTCAATAAAATCCTCATGTTTTAATTTCATTCAATTCTGATCAGCCGTTTTTACGTAATTAGGCGGGTCCCCACCAAGCGAGCAGCCTCGTGCGAGGCCCGTGCGGCAAACGTCCTGCCTCGCGAGGCAGCGCGCTTGGTGGGAACCTGCCTAATCACGTAAAAACGGCTGATCAAAATTTAATGAAATTAAAACATGAGGATTTTATCGAATGTCCACGCGGACGAAGTCGCGGGCGGAAGCTAGTCTGTGTATATAAAAAACCTGTACATGTGTACATGTACTATTGACAACACTTTCGCTTTACCACTTCTAAGGTTAAAATCGCTTGCATGAGCCGTCTCTCGTGCAGGGGCGATATTTGCTCACACGAATTTTTCTGCAAAGTGGTAAAGAACGTGAGTAGCCGATCGTACATGTACACGTGTACGTACGTACATGCATGAGAAATAAAAATCGCAAAACTATGATAACGGATGGTAGCTATTATAAACAATTACACAGTTCAATGCGACATGATTTTACAGTCTATCTAAAAAAATACGGAAATTCCATGATTACATTGAATGCAATTTGACTGAAACAAAATGGCGCTTACAGATGTGGTTAATCTAAATGTTGTTATGTGTTTTGTGCGCGCCAATTTTTGTAGTAATTGTATTCAATGGAATCACGAATTTCCCGATCTTGGAATTTCCGAATTTGATTTTAGGCAGGCTACACTACATTGTAGAAAACCCAACTCGTGCTGCGTTAACAATAGTGAAAATGAAAATAATAAATTTAAATATTAACAAACGTTTTCACAATGTATGCCACCTATATTTGCCAATCACATCTCATGTAGTTGCAGACCATTAGCATAAAATATTAAGCATGGAATTAAGGGGCTGAAAGCAATTTTCATAGTAAAAATTATCGAAATTATTGTCAATTTCATCGTTTTTAATTAATTACTACTAAACTATTTCTATTTCTTTTCATCTTCTTTATTTCTTTTCTTCACAAAAGTAGAGAGCTAGTCAAGCTTTCATTTTATTATAGTTTAGATTATTTATATTATTGGGTTGACACATCAGTGAAAAACTACAAAATTGGAAGTCACTTTAATTTTTATTCTATTGAGAAAAGTTTTAGCTATTATGTTTCTCAGTTTCTGACAATCACAAAACTGAGTACTATAATCTACTTTCTACATTATATTTTTGGAGCCAATAAATCAAGTAATACTGTGTGAAATCTTTGTTCAAAAATGTATATTTCGCGTTGTACGGCCCCTTAAAACACATTTCGTGTTACGTAACGTTACGTATCCAATAAACAATATGTTTTCTTGGTAGAGTTCCCATACAACGCTAATAAATATGATACACAATATCTTTATACGATGCAATGCAATAGAGTAATATCCGTAACAATGTTTACATTTCGTAAGGTCGTACCTGTAGGGTTGCCAGCCACCGCAATTTCAACTTAGACAATAAAATTAATAAAAAACAATTTTATTACTGTAAGCACGCAAATACATAAAAAGAAAGATGTACAAAAAAAATAAGTATTGGTTTTCATACAACGTTTATTAGTTTATTATGGGAGCGGGCAGGCGTTTCGTCAAGCAGTCACATTTAAAATCCTTTTTTTAGCGTCTGCCCTTGGGGCTCAAAAGTCCGGCTTTTCTAACGGGTGACTCCGGCTTTTTGATTTAGGGCTGATTTTTCAATCCTCAGATAACAGATATCAGTCAGTTTAAATATTAACCAAATCTAATAAAAGTCATTCAAAAATGTGACAGACAAATGAATGTCAAGCATTTTCAATTTGGCAGTATAATACGCTATCAAACGGATAAAGCTCTATCTAGGCATTGAAAAATCAGCCCTTAGTGAGATAGCAACGCTACTCGTGAACCAAGTGCGTGCGACTTACCGCTCAATGGAAGCATTTGACCATTTGTTCCTAACGAGTCACACCATCAACTGTCACACCTGTTACTCGACGGGAACTTTTTTTTAGAAATTTCTTAACCAGTCACACTGTTACATGATGAAATAAACAGTAACAGGTGTGACTCTTTGGGATTTTTTTTATAAAAACTTCCCAACCAGTCACAGTGTGACAGTTGATGGTGTGACTTGTTGGGAACAAATGCATTCGACGAGCAGCCTCGCGACTTTCACGTTTTTAAAATCCTAATGAAGTACAGTTGGCAACCCTAAGTTTCGCGATGTAACAAGCAGATATAATCAGTGCAGTGACTCACCCTGAAGACTTTCTTATCTGCGCAATGAGATTGCTGTGTTGCTGTCTTAACGTTTCTAATTGGGATGAGACTCTTCTTAATCTGTCTTGGAATTCCAGAACTTCCTCTGATCCTCCGTTGCACCTCAAAATAAAATAACAACTTTGTATTAATGCTGTTGACACCATTTTAGAACCGGTGGCATTTTGACCCCGTACTTATTGCTTCACGTTTTTAAGAAACTAACGAAAAATAATTAGTTAGACTTTTAGGAATCACTTACACAGTTTCAAGTTGTAAATAAGTAGGTCATGTGTGACGGTGCTAGGTACAGGGAATGATAACGTTATTTTTAAATGTAACGTTATTTCTTACTTTTTTTACCTTTAATTTTAACATTAACGTTATGTCAATAAATAACGAAATTAAAGTTATTTCAGTAAATAACGTGAATTTCAACGTTATTTTAACGAAATTAACGTTATTTTAGTAAATAACGTTAATTTTAACGTTATTTTTTACTTTTTGTTACCGTTACTTTAAAATTAACGTTATTCCAATTAAAAACGTTACTTTTTTACCGATAATTTACCGAAAAGTTTAACGCTATATTTAACGGTAATTTTACCGGTACAATATTTTTAACGTTATATTTTTAACGTTATTTTTTTTGTAACGTAATTTTTTAACTGTATTTCAATCCCTGGCTAGGTAGTATCTAATATGTTATTGGTAAAATAGTAAAACGCAAACGCAAAAATGTAACCAAATCAGATACCTAGGTTTTTCATTCAATATTCGTTAGATAAATTTTACATTTAATTAGACAATAGTCTAATTTCAAAATCTATCGCAATCGCTCTCAGGATGTAACACATTGAAGCTTCTTTTTGGCACAAATTAAAACTTACTAAAGAAATGCAGCAATGTGTCACATCCATCCGTCAAACGTAAGCGATTGCGATAGATTTTTAAATTAGACAATTAGCCCCTTAATTGGGGCTCCATATATCAGTTTTAATTTGAAGCCCAGCAGACTTGCCGAAGTTCGATGCGTTAGCCGGTACGGCCCCAGTAACAGCGATCAAGCCGAGCCGCATCAATCATCGAAGCGCGATCTCTTTCTCACTATATTATGAGTAAAAATAGCGGAACAAGATATACGACCTGTCTAACTGCCATTAAACACAAATTCCGTTCAAAATCTCTCATGGGTGAGGTAGGTCACCGCGAAAATACTTTCGTAGATAATTCAAATCCGAATCAGGGGAAGAACTACTACCAGCGAGTCTACCGGGAACAAGATGGACATGAAGTTCATTCAGGCTTATTTTGACATTTGAAGTCCATGTGTAAGGAGAAAGGGTTTTTTTTTCAATTTATTTGGGTTAAAAAACAGTGTACACAATAAAGTATTCTTACAGTGATATTATGATAAATAGCCTTTGTCATTGTGACACCAACATCATTAACCACGACATTAATACAAGAATAGGTTAATTAAGAAGCGATGCTATATAAGCACGGAGAAAAAAAAAGAAAACATTGGTAGCTACTATCAAAACTATTCTAAACACTATGAGTAGGTATATTATTACTACTATTCATTCTGTGGTATTAAGTACAAAAGATTAAAGTATTCAAGCTTAAATAAATTTGGCAGAAAATGTCCTAAAATACAAGGTTGACCTAAAAAAGGGTAGGTGTTACACAGTATGTTTCAATAAGCAAAACTTAAATTATTTATGATAGTTAACATTTACATTTATTATTACATTTACACAATGCTAATGATACATTATCATTAGGTCTGACTGAGGTCCCATTAAAAGTGCCTTACCCACTGAACTGAATACGCAATTCACCTTGATATTCGTGATAATCGTAATAACATACACAATTAGGTAATTGTACAGAATATACATAATAATAGTACTAACGTAATAGTATAATCTAATTTAATTTCCCATTTCCTCAACCAGAGACGCAACATATACAGGAATCACCCCTTTTTATTTTCTACTTAGACTTGGATGGATTGGATTGGAAAGATCAAATATTAAACTTGTGCGTTCTGTTACACTTTACAGAACGCACACATTAAATATTTGATCATTTGATTAGGAGGCTCTGAATAGCTTATGAAGAGGAACCATAAATATCGATCATTACTCTTTACGTGGGGTGGGAGGTGGGAGGGGGGTAAATACCTCGGCATGGTTTAACTTAATCACATAAAAGACTTGAACATCGTAAAGTGTGAGTCGTACTTAAGCCCTTACGGAAAGGCATACACACATTACACACGCTCGCTCTATATCTTGTGAAAATAAATAAAAAATTGGATAGGTAACCTACCTACTTTTTTTATTTAATTTTTGCCGTCATTAATGTACTTACTTTTTCAAACAAACTTACTAAATTTCATTAATTTCGGAAACATTAAATTTTAATATCTCCAGCCTGCCTAGCATGACCGATTTATATCGCGTGATATAGCATTTTATCGACACTCAACTGTCAAACTCTTTTGTCTTTTTGACAGTTAATCGTGATAGAACGCTATCACGCGATATAAATCGGTCATGCTAGGCAGGCAGAGTCAAAGCAGGGGGTAAGTTCGGATCGAAACTAACAGTGAAGAAGAAAAAGTTTTCTAAAAAAACTATAGTATAATGAATGACCCTATTATTTTCATTTTTGGCATCTGAAACATTACGCATAAAAACCCCCGTATTATACCTCTTAAAACTTGCCAGTTTTCTGAATTGGTATCTATGCGTCTCTTTTATTTGCTATACAGCGAGAAAGAGATGTTACTATAGCAAATCATAAACCTGGCAAGTTTTAAGAGGTTGTAATTGTAATACGGGGGTACAGCCAGTTCGCTGTTTATAGGTAATAAATTAATCGTTTCAAACAAAGATTTCGAATACCTATTCCGATAGAGTTGCGTTGGATTTTTACTATACTATAAGGATGAAGCGATACTATTGTTAAAATTATCGACATCGCTATTTCTATTTGGAAGTTATTTAAATAAGCGTGCCCGCAGACTACAGACTTTCTATCGCCCGATAGTTGGTTTTTAGACCGATACCAATACGTTATTTTGAGGGTATAACCTTAAAAAATTCTAAAGTTTATAAAGTCTTGTCTGTCGATAGACTTGCATATAAAACGTTTATTTTTGCGTTTTATGTCACATCTAGCTGATGCATCTTTAGAAATTCGATTATTTGTCGTCGATATAAATAATTGAACACAAAACTGACAAAATTGATTTAAAGTTAAAAAACTCAATGGTATTGTATTTAAGATAGCCTGAGTAGTGTACAAACCTAATTTGTGTCATTTTCGTCCAGTGCAAACTGACTTATAGTAGGTAACGGTAACTTTAACTTCAACTGTATCTGATATAAGATTCCATTGATAAAAACGACACAAATTGTGTCAGTTAAATAACAGTGTTCCCGTGGACAAAGATGACACAAAAAGCTCATGTACATCGGTTATGACTTCGTAATCATCATGAAAGTAAAATTTTCAACTTTAATTTTCTTTTCGATTGATAGTGTTAAAAAAGACAAAAACCTAAATTGTCACTTATGCATCCACCCAAAATGACACAAATTCATGTATTAGTCTTAGTTAATGGTGCAGAAACTATATACGAAAAAAAACAAACTTTAATATTTTTGAAACCTAAAACTCTAGCGGTATTGGTCTATTTGTACGAAGAATCGGCCGATACCAAATCGTTGTAGTGTGTGCACACTTACATGCTTTTTCATACTGATTCCAACTATCGGCCGACAGTTTGGTCTCAGTAGTTTGCGGGGAGTCTTATCCGATCTTTCCCCCGATCCGTTCTTACCCCAACGTACCTTAAGAGGATTGTCAACCACGTGGTCTCCATACAAACGGCGATAACGTTTCCCACCCTCTAAACCTTAACCTACAGTAATTAATTTTTGGTATTTTTTGAAATGCCTAAATACTAGGGCTGTACGTTTTAATTTTTTAAATACCATCTATAATAGATTTCGAAATATTTGCATTTTAGTGATTTCATACAAAACACAGAAGTGCCAATATTTTCAAATCTACAATGAATATTTTAAAAATCAAAACGTACAGCCCTAGTTTTTAGGCATTTCAAAAACATACCAAAAATTCATTGCTGTAGGTTAAGGTTTAGAGGGTGGGAAAAGTTATCGCCGTTTGTATGGAGACCAACGTGGTTGACAATCCTCTTAAACAAGTAAACAGATTTACCTGAGCGGTGATATAACTAGATATGTGACTCCAATCCATATGAGCATTAGTAAAACTGCGGCGCGCTTCCATTTCGTAAGGTACATCATAAAGTAGTCATTGAATGTCATGTGACCATTGGAGTAGTGCTTCGTCATCGTCGTGTCATTATCGTTTTATAATATTGTTGTACTCCTCCGATGGTTAGGTAGCTGAAACAAAAAGGTGAATGAATAATGCAATAATAAACACTACGGATGCTGTCCAGCAAGCATACGGGGTTAGTAAATGTATTAAGAGGATTGTCAAGCAAACGGTCTCCATACAAACGGCGATAACGTTTCCCACCCTCTAAACCTTAACCTACAGCAATGAATTTTTGGTATGTTTTTGAAATGCCTAAAAACTAGGGCTGAACGTTTTGATTTTTAAAATATTCATTGTAGATTTGAAAATATTGGCACTTCTGTGTTTTGTGTGAAATCACTAAAATGCAAATATTTCGAAATCTATTATAGATATTAAAAAAATCAAAACGTACAGCCCTAGTATTTAGGCATTTCAAAAAAATACCAAAAATTAATTACTGTAGGTTAAGGTTTAGAGGGTGGGAAACGTTATCGCCGTTTGTATGGAGACCGTTTGCTTGACAATCCTCTTAAGTGGACAAAATTACTAGGCTGGCTGACTGACGTAACGGATCAGTCCCACTATTCCCATTACCCATTTCAATAGTAATACTGAGACTTCACTTTTTTTTCAAAACAGTCCTACGTCCATAAAACGTATAATGGTAATTGTAGGAATTTTTTAAATTCGAAAATTTTTGCATTCACAATGCTATTTTTTATACAATACTAAATAATATACTAGAAAAAATACGCCTCGCACCAGATCAATACTCAGACGGGAATCGAACCCGCGACCCTCGGATATCCGGTCCAATGCTCTGACCGCTGAGCTACCGAGTCACTAGTGACATCGTCGAATTTCTTCTAGTATATCCTACTCTTACGCTGCAAGCCAGCGTTATTTCACCAATGTGAGGAATTTATTTATTTAGTATTGTATAAAAAATAGCATTGTGAATGCAAAAATTTCAAATTTAAATTATATAGCTATTTCATCTTAATCGATTGCCAAATATCTGGAAAGATATTTCAATTGAATGTCGAGGTAATTCCTTACATTGGTGAAATAACGCTGGCTTGCAGCGTAAGAGTAGGATATACTAGAAGAATTTCGACGATGTCACTAGTGACTCGGTAGCTCAGCGGTCAGAGCATTGGACCGGATATCCAAAGGTCGCGGGTTCGATTCCCGTCTGAGTATTGATCTGGTGCGAGTCGTATTTTTTCTAGTATATTATTTACAAAGTACTTTCAATAAAACCGCGCTAGTATCCGTTAAAAGTGTTTTATTTCATGTCTAGTGAGCGCGTAAGCTTGAGAAGTGAATATTATTTAGAATTGTAGGAATGTTAGTGCCACTATTACCATTAATGGTGATTCTCAATGGAAAAAGTGGGACCGACCCACATACCTAAAGGTACACGATATATGAGCGATCTTCTAACAACAAAATTTGATATAGGTAGATGTCGATGTAGGATGTCGTTAAATGTGACGCGTCCGCTCTGCTGCTGGCTTGCTACGAGTACTACTTGAAGAGGGCGGAGGCGGACGGCGAAAGACATGAAGAAAAAATAGTATAGTCCCAGGCACGGATATTGAGCGAAAGATGTGCAGAAAATATTTTCATGTGTGCTATTATATATTTCACATGAAAATATTTTCATATTTTCACTGCTGAGGCGAGCGAGGGTTTTGTTTTCAGATTACGTGGTTGGCTGTGTGGACTATAAGGTTGCCACGTGAACCTGGGATTGTCCCGGATGAGAGCATATGTACCGGGTCCCGGAATTGAGAAAAATGTCCCGGAATTTCCGAATACTAGTTTTTCCCACATGTTTTGATTAATAAAGCGTAAAGAGGTGCTTATTTTTGTTGTAACTTTAGTTTTTTATGTTTGAGAATACCAGCCCCCTACACACCTGCACTGGCATGACCACGGAAACACGATCGCGTGATATAGCGTTTGTTAAAAGTGATCCATAAAATCCATAATTGCCAAAAGTGAGCTTTGAGCTAAAATGGATTTTAAAACTTACAGAAAGAATGAAAACTGTTGAAGAGTTATTCAAAAAATATAAGAGACAATTTAAGAAATTATTACATTAAGCTTTTTTTTAATATAGACTCGGTTTACGAGTAATTACAATAAATGTAGTGGCGGCGCTAATTATGGATTTTAAAACTTAATGAATAAAGGAAGAGTTATTCAAAAAATATTAGAGACAATTTAAGAGATTATTACATGAGCTTTTTTAAATATACTTGGTTTACGAGTAATAAAAATAAATGTAGTGGCAGCGCTAGTTTCACTACCACCGCGCCTTAACCCCAGAAATGTCCTATTGTTATTGTTCATGTTCTTGTGGGCTTGCCGGCGGCTCTATCACCTTGGAAGGAATTGACGGCAGCAAAGCTGGCAACCCTAGTGGGCTTCCAACGCGGCTCAGGATTGGGAGTCGTGACGTGACGTGCGTGATCCGTCAGTGGTCGTGGATCCTTTAGAACCCTCCACAATTAAGACTTGATCACGTTTTCCCTCAGAATGTATTTTCTTTAGAACCGGAGTTAAATTAAATAAAACTTAAGTAAGACTTGCCTCTCTACATTCCACTTTCGTAATCGTAACCCTTTGTTCATCATTATTTCAGTACCAAGAATTTTATAGTGCATTACTGAAATGGCTCTCTCGACTGTTTTGTAAACACGGGAGTGACCGAGTGAGTGATAAGATAAGATAGGGTGATCACTGGTTAAAATTGAAACTCTATTCTATTATGAGTGGAGTGCTGGATTAAATATGAGAGGTATTTCGTGTTAGCACAAACGAGAATAATGTTATTTCCCTAAACTACTTATAATCAAATACACTCGTTTGTCCACTGCCGTGACGGGTTTGCACCGGCAGCTGTCATCTCGTTCTCGGTGACGGGCGGCGATGATCAAACGGCCTTAGAGTAGTTGGTTGGGACCAATATTTCCGTTATTCCCATTTGCTAGGGCAACTTAAAGATTATAAGGTAAAGTGGTAGATGATTGGGGTAAACTGCGCTACCACCTTCAGCCTTATCACTCAACATCAGTGAAAACGAAAGACATGCGCTTTACAACCATTTACCTGATGCAGCACAAGCACAACTAATAATTAATAGTATGAAAAGAAGGGATGCTTTCCTTCCACGCAGATTTAGTGTGGTTGTTGAGACTAAGACCAAGAACTTGTTGAGAGCTTTTGCACACATTTCTGCCATTTCACAACTTGTTAGTCTCGTTTAAGATCTTGATCATCATCTTAACAATCTTTAATAGTATAGTCTACAGCAGGACATGGCCTACTCGCCAGAAAGCCCTTTAGGTACTTCAGCTATCCATGGATCATCATCATCATCATATCAGCCGCACGACACCCACTGCTGGGTATAGGCCTCCCCCGCATCCAGCGGCTTCCCGCGACCTTCACCAGATCGTCGGTCCACCTTGTCGGGGGCCTACCCACGGAGCGTCGTCCAGTGCGCGGTCGCCATTCCAGAACCTTTTATCGGTTCTTCTCGCTATGTGTCCCGCCCGCCCATTGCCACTTCAGCCGAGCAATCCTTCGAGCGATGTCGGTTACTTTAGTTCTCCTGCGGATCTCTTCGTTTCTGATTCGATCACGCAGGGATATCCATCGATGTAACTTATAAATAACCACAAAATAGAGAGAGGACAGAAGATAGTGATATAACTAACTTAATTTTATTTTACCGCTTTCATTATTCAATATTTTTTTTCGAAAATATAGATAAGTAATTCAAAAGCACTTAATTTTTAAGTTTATTAGAATAAATTATTTTTTATTTTGTATGGTATGGGGCAAATGGCAATACAAAGTTTATCTAAACCAAGTATAAGTAAGAAAATAAAGTTAATTAGTAAGCTTACCTAGAAACTTCATCATGGCGGCAGAAGTCTCAATAGGATTTTTTCAATACTGTTGCTCGAAAATATGTGCTTTTGATGACAGTAGTGCGTGCGGAAAGTTGATTTTACCGCACGCCGTGCGTTTTTGTTTACGGTTTTTTTATTTATTTCTATTACAATTAGTGTCTAATAAGATTACTACCAAAGAGTTTCTGTAATGAGAATTAAAAGATGTCGAGTTTATGTGCTCGTGATAGATACTAAACTAAACTGATCCCTTGCAGTTATTTGAACAGCTTCTGGTATAGTGAACAATGTTCGTATTTGTTATTGGTAATGAAATAATAATGTTATTTATTAACAAACACATATCATCAAGCAAATGCACCTGTGCATTTTGCTTCATAATAGCAATAATGTTATTTATTAATTTGTTCATAAAATTAAAATAATTCATTCACATTATGTAATTAATCACTTAATTAAAATTAAAAAAAAATATTAAAATATATTTATTGACACAATGTTTACAAAAAGAGTCAGTTGACAAGCTTCAGATTCATAAAGTTACACTAACATTGAATGAGGTCATTTCAAAGAATATTTGCAATGATCCCTACACTAGGCGTAGCCTGTCCTGTAGGTAATCATTTTACATACACAGTTACCATGCTTAAGCGACCACTAATAAAAAGAAGAATGTAGTAATAAAATATTGAATCATTGCAGAATACAGAAAACAACAACAAAAAAATTGACATGGATGTCATGTGAATGTCGCCCGAGCAGACGCTGGCAAGAGTTGCCATTCAGCTCTGGAAATTTCGATAATATAAAAATCACGTAAAGATAGCGTAAATTCATTAGTCGGATGAGCACATGAGTTTTAGCGGGGTCCCATTGTTTCACATTTTTAACTCCAATATACTTTGCCACAGCGAGTAAGTCATAATTGTTTTACCACACTGGTTTTGGGTTTTAGACATAATCATTAAAAATTGGCATTATTTTGAGTCACATTCTAATATTTTACAAACAAGTATTATATTTATTTATATAATTGTATATTGAAATAAAACACTTTTAACGGATACTAGCGCGGTTTTATTAAAAGTACTTTGGTAATTAGTAAATATCAAAAATAAAATAAAAAATCAAACCAAATACCAACTAATTACCAAAGTACTTTCAATAAAACCGCGCTAGTATCCGTTAAAAGTGTTTTATTTCATGTCTAGTGAGCGCGTAAGCTTGAGAAGTGAATAATTGTATATTATTATTATTTATTCGTCTAATGTTTATTAGAGACACGGAGACACCTAAATGATTGATGTAATATGACAAGCACGTAATTTTACACTTAATTCTAAACATTATGTTAGCATTATTATCCTAAAATTAGTATGTACAGCTTTTTTATTTTTCGTTTATTTTTTCCTTCGATCATCTCTATGCCATTTTTTCTCAAAAACTTTCTACTTGATCTACTCTACTACTTTTTCCTTTATTTTCGTTTCGACAGATTTTTGTTTTGTCGGATTTGTACTAGGTATATTCCTGTCTCGCACTTGGAAGATGAAATAGCAACCCTACGTAGTATCTGTTACACGTTTGTACCTATATATTAAAAATTATAAAACTTTACATCTGCACTCTTCACCTTGCTTTGTAATAGTGACCTCTGTAACGTAGAGGGCAGTCCGATGAAGGGCACTATCCGAGCAGAAAATTCACTCTTTTTAATTGACGACCTCGGGTGGTCGAGTGGTTGTACACCTGTTTTCAAGGTCATCCGCCGTCTCTGAAGTCCCGAGTTCGATTGAAATTGAAAAATTCTTTATTCAAAGGTTCATTCATTCAAAGCCTAGCCTGGCTAAGAATCGGGGAACAGAGTGGGCAGATTGTAAATTATTATAAATAAAAGAAGTTTATAGATGTAAAACTATAGGGTGCAGCAGGGTAATCTCCACTGGTAAACATAAAAAAACAATTTTGGAAACCTTTTTAGGATTATTTTTTTTTTAAGTTTTAGGTAATATTTTTTACTTATAACTTTACTAAAAATGTAATGTATTCTATTTGTAGAGTCACTAACTATGATTTGTTTATGCACTCTCGATTAAAAGTTTTTTATCAAAAACGTCAAAAATAGTTTTAATTTCCCCTCCTGTGGGGACTAATATCCTACTAATATTATAAATGTGAAAGTTCGGATGTTTGTTATTCAATCACGCAAAAACGTCTGAACGGATTTGAATGAAATTTGGCACGCAGATAGTTTATAACCTGGATTAAATTAAAACATTACTTAGTGGCGGCATCTATCTACGCCGCACTTACCACAACACACGGTACAACAACGAGTCATCACCGTGTTCACTTTATCTTAAACAAAGACGCGGGCAGAAGCTAGTTGTTCCTATTTTCATTTCTAGTGTACATACTCGTAAAGTGATAAAACTCAGTGCCAGATATTAGTCATGAATCTGATAATATAAATTGAACCCTCTCATTTTTAAACATGGTTAACTTTTACACAAAAATACTTTAGACTGCTCTCCATAGTAAATAGTGCTGGGACTCGTAATCTATCTATACATATAAAACCCTAAATTGATTGATTGATTGATTCCGCGAAGAGGACGCTCATGCGGCTCTTCTCCGCCGCAGACGGATGGGGAGGCGTCGCTACGCGAATCTCATTCCCCCTTAAACGAGGCCAAGCGGGTGGTGGGGGGTGACCCATCACCTGCCTTGCACGGTCTCAACCGTCTGGGGAGATGGCTAAACTTGCTCGGCCATCTCCCAACCGCGAGGAGGCCCGGATAACCGGGCCGGCCGCCGGGTCTAATGAGGTGGAATCCTACAAGGGTCCCTCAGGGCCAATCGGCGGCGAGAGGGCAAGTGCCGGAGGTTTTTAGTGGGTATTCCCTCCTCCCGAGATACCACCGAGCCATTTGGCTGGGTGGGATCACGGGAGGCAGTCGTGGAGGGAGCTGCAACGGTGAGCGGTCCCCTCCTGGCGAGTCCCACATACCCCTCCCTGCTCACCTGCGGGGAGGAAGCGCATAAAGGCGTTTTCCTTCGGCATAAAAAAAAAGGAAGGTAGGCCCAACGGCTCAAAGTAGAGACACCATTTTTGGACGGTGGATTCCTTTCATCCTTTCCCTTCGTTTGTATGTATGTAACTCTCAATGAGTGTCACAACTAGTACAAGTAAAAAAGTCTCCCTTTTGCCCCCGAATCCCTCCATTCCGCGATCTTTTTTACCTGCCCTCGTACTATCATATTGTATAAAAAGGAAATATACGTTTTGAAGTTAGAAAAATGTATTTTAAAATTAAGTTTTTAATTAAATTGGGAAGTATGTATGCTAACATTCCACACTGCTTCTTAACAATTACAAATATCTTGTAAAAACCTAAAAGCACAAAAAAATTCTTATGAGTTGTTTTTTTTTACAATATTCTGGTGTTGGTTATATTATGAAAAGCATTTACATCGACAAAATATTGAGATGTGGATATCACGAGCGTTTTTCATTTTCATATAAAATCTGGTGGGGTAATTCTGATTGGCAAAATAATTGAAATTAGCCAACGTCACATTTTTTGTGGGGTAATTTAAAACACAAATTTATGACTCACATTTAAAAACTTGGAATAACACATTAAAAATCCTTTTTTGGCAAACATTAATTGCATGCACACAAAATAACATTAAACAAAATGACCATGCCAATCAAAAATTATTATGTTTACGCTATCTACCGTAAACATTATGAAATCACTTTTGCGTTATCCAGACAAAGATGGCCCTGTAAAACAAGGAAGATGCTTCAGTTAGTCGGAATTACCCCATAGTCGAGGTTTCCCCGCTGCACGTTTAAGTTGTTTGTCCACTGCCGCGATGGGATTGCAGTGGACCCCGGCGCCACTATCTCGTTCTCAGTGATGGGCGGCGGTGGACAAACGGCTATAGACTAGTGGTTAGGGCCAATATCTTCGTAATTCCCATGTGCTACCGGGCAACTTAAAAATTCTGAGGTAAAGTATGATTGGGGTAAACTACACTTCCACCTACAGCCTTTTATCACTCAACATCAGTAACTTCAAGAAGAAGATCAGTGACAACGAAAGCTACGCCCTTCACAACCAAGGACCTAATAAAAAAAATTTGCAGCACAAGCATAACTAATTAATAGTATGAAAAGAAGCATACTTCATAATTTTGATATTGTAGGGATGATGAAGCAGTGAAACGTGGTCGCTAACTATGGGTCTCATAAGGAGGCTCAAGGTCACCCAGCATGCGATGGAGAGGTCGGCGTTTCCATGCGTGATCGAATCAGAAATTAAGAGATCCGCAGGAGAGCTAAAGTAACCGACATCGCTTGAAGGATCGCTCAGCTGAAGTGGCAGTAGGCTCGACACATAACGAGAAGAATTTAATTTCATTTCATTTCATTAATTTCATTTCATAACTTACATGGCTACCGATTGACTGATGGAAATGAAACATTGCTTGCGTTGTTCTATATTACCCTTTCCTCTCTTAACACACATCTATACGCACGCACAATCACAAACACCCAACCCAGTCATATTCACGCAAATATTCGCTCTCACACATTCATTCACACAAACTCATAGCAACAGGCACTTAAGTGTTAAGTTTTTCTAATTTTGAGTTTATTATTTTTTTATTTAAGTTTTTCTATTTTAAGTATAGTTCGAATTACGAAAGATGACCACTAATGGTGCCCATCTTTGTATCATAACTCATGAAGAAAAGACTTTAGACAAAATAATATTATTTACTACTACTACTATTTTATATATTATGTATAATGATATGATGCGAAGATGGGCGCCATTTGTCATCAAAGATCTTTCGTGATTTGTACTGTACTAATGTATTATGTCTGCACTGGCTACTGTACTAGGTCACTAATGAGGAGCGACTGCATCCTGACCCACAGGTCTAATACCTAGTTCAGGAGGCAGGAGAAATTTAAATTGTAATCTTTGCAGTCAATAAATATTATATTATCTACAAATTATTATTGCTACTTTTGTTTGGTAAGTTTTTAGTTGTGCCGAAAATAAAGTAGCGATGTGTCACATCCATCGCTCAAATGAACGTGATTACAATAGCCATGTAAATTAGGCTTTAGAGTCTACAGCAGGACATAGGCCACTAACCAGATAGCCCTATAGGTACTTCAGCCAACTAAGGGGGGGAATGTTTGTAAACTAACAGCTCATACTTAACCACAAATGTATTTTTGTCATGTTTTAGGATAGGTATGTGAATTTCACTGTTTGCTTAGTTATGCTGTCTAAGATTGATTATACAACACTAACTTTGCACCTTCAGGTACTAATTACAGTTGTATAGCAAATTTATGGTTAAGTTACAAAAATAATCTTAATTTATTGTGCATCAACAATAAAATGTACCCATTGATTGTCAATAACAGCTGTAAGTCTCAATGTGCAATAACAGCTGTAAGACCTGTGTGTCGAGTGGATAGTCATCATCTGGCATATTCTCTGGATATTCCTAATATGATATCTGATAAGCCGCTTAAACCAAAGTTTCTGAAACGTTATAACTTTAATAAGTGCAAGTATGAAAGTTTAAAATCTGAGTTAAGAGAAGTAGATTGGAATCAATTTTTATCGTCTCCTAATATTGACGACTGCGTCGCTAAATTTTACAGCAGAGTTTTTGAAATCATAGCCAAGCACACGCCGTATGTTAAAAATACTTCAAACAGATATCCGATTTGGTACAGTGATGGTTTGAAACAATGCATTGAAGCTAAAACTAAAATCCACAAACGCTATAAGAAGTTTGGTAACCCTCGAGACTACGATGACTTCGCTTTATTGCGCACTAGATGCAAGTCTCTTATAGATGAGTGTTACGATACGTTTTTATCTACAGTAGAGGATTCGTTGGATGAGAATGCGGCGTTATTTTGGCGATATATTAAGGGCAGAAAGGGCAGAGATACAATACCCGAAACTATGACTTTCGAGGACAGGGTTTCTTCAGATGGTCAGGGTATTTGCGAGCTATTTTCGGAATACTTTGGATCTGTATTTGCTGGGGCCTCTTCTCCAGAGCCAAGTGGCCTACCGAACATGCCTTACACCTGTAACTTCACACTTCATGATTTTTCCATAACACAAGATGATATCCTCCGAAAGATTAAAGGCTTGGATGAGAAGAAGGGGGCAGGTCCAGACGAGCTTCCTCCTAAGTTTATTAAGCAGTGTTCTGAAGAACTTTCTGTCCCACTTACACTGTTGTTCAACAAATCTCTCAAATCTGGTATTTTTCCTACTCGTTGGAAGATAGCACACATCATACCAATTTATAAGTCTGGAGACAAGTCATCCTGTTGTAACTATCGCCCAATTAGCATACTCTCGTGCATTGCCAAGTTGTTTGAGTCCCTAGTATATGACTGTCTCTATAGTCATTTAAGCGGCTTTCTCTCAAACAGCCAACATGGTTTCGTCAAAAAAAGGTCAACGTTAACTAATCTTTTAGAATATAAGAATTATATTTGTCAAGTTTTTGCTTCTGGTGGACAAGTTGATTCCATATACCTGGACTTTAGCAAGGCCTTCGACAGGGTTGATCATCGACTGCTGTGCCTCAAACTCTCTCATTACGGTATACATGGTTGTTTACTAAGATGGCTAACGTCGTACTTAAGCAATAGGAGTCAACTCGTCACTGTCAAGGGTTTTTCTTCTGGTTCGGTGCCCATTACTTCTGGAGTTCCGCAGGGCTCACATTTGGGACCTCTTCTCTTCAATATCTTTATTAATGATCTGGTGGATCAATTGGTATGCCCTGCACTACTTTATGCTGACGATTTAAAGCTTTTTACAAATGTTAGTGATGGTAGAGAATGTTTGGCTCTTCAAAGTGATCTAAACTTTATTTCAAATTGGTGTCTGTTGAATAAAATGAGCCTAAACGTGGACAAGTGTTGTGTTGTGTCCTTCACCAGAAAAAAAAAGAACAAAATACTTCACACCTACTTTATACAGAACCATAGTTTGTGTAGGAAAACACTTGTGAAGGATTTAGGAGTGCTGTTCGATGAGGAATTAAATTTTCGTTCTCACTACGACCACATCGTTAAGAGGAGCAGCAAAATGGTAGGATTCATTATACGATCTACTAAAGATTTTAAAAAACCGCAAAGCATGCTATGTCTCTTCTTTAGTCTTGTAAGAAGTATCCTCGAGTATTGTTGTCCTATATGGTCGCCTTTTTATGCGGTGCACATCGATAGAATCGAAAGCGTTCAAAAAAGATGTTTGAGATTTCTCTGTTATAAATTTAAATATGGTCGCTCCCTCGACACTTACAGTAAGAAATTATCTGAATTTGGCGTTGTCTCCTTACAAGCACGACGCAGAAGATATGATTTACTATGCCTTCACAAGATTTTGCACTCGTACATGGATGCACCGGCTTTGCTTTCACTGTTTTCCATCAACACATTGTATAGATCTCGTCGTCCGAATACATTCTCTATACAAGTTTATATAAATAATACCTCTTATTATAATCCAGTAGTCAGAATGTCTAGAACCTACAATGAGCTGGCAAAAAACAATACAAATGTTGATGTGTTCGACTCCAACTTTTCTTCGTTCAAAAAGAGCATTTCAGATCTGTTCGGGCCCGGTTCCCAAAATCCATGATTATGTATTTACTTTTTTGTGTGTAGATAAATACTTGTATTATTGTTTAATTCATTTTTTTAATTTTACATTTTTTAGAATAATTTATGTTTTTAAGGATTTTTTTATTTAATTTGTACATTTTTTTTTTACAATAATTTATGATTTTTAAGGATTTTTTATTATTTATTGTAATGAATTTGAAAATTAACTTTTACTCTTATCAATATATATTTTATAACTTTATAATTTAAATTCAATTGTTAACTTGTCAATATTAATTCATTCAATCTGTTTAATTTTTATTTTTAATTTTAATGAACTTTGCATGTTTGTTTGTTATTGTTAACTATTTTAAATTCTATTAATATCCATGCTGTGCATACTTTTTATTGGATAATAGTTTAGATCTTTTTATTTTAGCATGTACTCAATGATGTTATGACTGTTATCTGTCTGTGTGCCTAATTATAAAATAAAATAAAATAAAATGTTTATCCAATAAACCAGTACCTATTGAATCTTCTAGACTTTCAATAGATAAAATGAGAGGTGACTGCTAAAAACTTATTAAGGCCTTAACATGCGTCAATCCGAGCGGGCCGATCAGTGATGGAGTGAAATTGAACGTAACTCTACTCACTTTGGGTTCAAATTAGTGCGCGTTCCAATGCGGCGGTTGCGTTGAGAACTAGCACCGAATTCTCAATTTTATCATGTTTTTATTACTTTCCTTCGCTTTCAAGTTAGTTAAAAAAAATCTGTTCAATTAACCCGGCGAGCATGTGGTGAAAAAAGTTACACCTAGCATGTGGTGGGGTTTGCCAAACCCCAACATATAATTACCTATAAATGCCAATTTATTAAACCAAGACTTAAGAATTTATTCGTATTTTGAAATATGGTTTATATTTAGTGTATAAAATAAAAAACAGTGTATATTTATATACTTTTATTGTATTATTTATCAGAAATACTAAAATATAACATTTACAAAAAACAAAAAAAGGAACTTCTGAAAAAGGAACTAAAATCAACTAATTCTTTAATAAAAATATAAAATCAACTAAAACTTAAAGAATATAAGATTCTCAATAACATATTTTTTTTAAAGAATTAGTTGATTTTAGTTTTAGTATTTTTGATAAATTTTTTTTTTACATCAAAGGTGGTAACATTTTTATATTTGCTTTTAATTAAATCTATTGTGTATTATTTCAAGTACATTATATATTTTTTCCTTGATAGCTTCACGCGCATAATCTTTTAATAATTTGAATTGAATATTAATATGAAATAGTTTTTGAAATCATCAGTCACAAATTGAAGTTGCTAAACCAGTTCGTCCAGTAACCAGCCAGATATCTATGAACATTGTGATTGTGGAGATATATTTACAATGCTTCTAACATGCAATGCATGAGGTGTTTGCTCAATAGATCCCGGATATTGGTGATAATCAAATTATTCTACAAGTACATAAGTAACACGGCTACTTGTTAACAGTAAACTGTGACTTAAAATTAATGAAAATCGCGACTGCAGCTTTGCCGCCACCTTAGAAGATAGGCGCTAATAAAAACCACATAAAGAAACTGTAAACATACCAATAAACTTCTTGAGCAGGAGTAGGACTAGCACAATCACAGTAACAATAGGTGCACACGATATTTTATTTATAATTCCTTCAATGTTCACTTTTATGATATTTTACACAACTATTGATAGACCAATACACTAGTCTATATTTACTTTTGTTGAGTCAGTAAAATCATGGAAAACAAAACAAAACACCGCAACTTTTCGATCAGCAGAGAATTTTGTTTGACTGACATGCAAATGCATGACATGACAGCAAACAAACTGACAGTCTCTGCTCATGACTTACAACTATAGGGTTGCGTTCAGAACGTTTGAGCGTCGGTTGTTTGGTTGTTTTTTAACTCGCTCTAAGGTTTGGAACGACCAAGAACTTTAAATGTCAATGTCAATACAAATTCTTCATTTTCCATTTGGAATACGAATAATTTAAACTTTTCTTTATACTAAATCAAATAAAATCCATTTTTTGACGATCTACCATGATTATTTTAAAAATTAGACATAAAAACATCAAAAATACAAAATAATGTCAAATGACATTGTCATTTTTTCTATAGACAAACGTCAGAGCGTTTTACAACCATCATTTTTTATGGTTGTTTGGTTGCAACGCTCTGACGTTTGGAACGGGCCGGTTGTGTCAACCGAATGTCACGCTCAAATGTTTGGAACGCCCTTAGAGCGTTCGGTTGTAGTTAGGTTGCACTCGGAGTGTAGGTTTGGAACGCGCCTCAGTTGCCAAAGACTCAGGACCCAGGTGTTGCCATTTTCAGAGCTTGAGTAGCCTAAAGTAGCCGAATTTGAGCCGAGGTAGCCTAACTAAAGTAGCCTAAATTTCAAAACTAAAATAAAAAAACATTGTTTTTTATTAACAATTTATTCCTGTAACCAAGAATCTTATATTAATATTTTCTTTAACAAATTATTAGTGTTGAGTAATGCGATTCTAGGTACTTACTTTTAAATGCTGGAAGTTTTTCCCACTCAACGATTATGCTTTACATATTTTCCGTGCGTTCCCATTTTTGTCACAATCACAATACAATACCTTTAAAATCAGACGACGAACGAACTGAACATGCACTGGAGAAGTTTTCCAAAAGTAACTAAGATTAGCTAGAGTTTTACCATGGACCAAGTGTTTTACCAACCAAACTATTAACGATCATAGAAGGTACATTAGTGATTAGTTACAGTACGAGGCAAACATCTTGACACTTTTTCGACAGACAGAGTAGGGATAAGTTCGCGCATGTGTTATCATCTTTTATCTTGATATTTCCACACTTTGCATTTTGCGTGGTTATATTTTTTTTCTTAGATTTATACATAGTTCATGCAACTAAAAGGACCTTTCACCTTTTTCCCGTAGGTAGCCTAAAAGGCAACCGGTCGCCTTTTGGATTTTTACGTCGCCGATTTTCATTCTGAGTAGCATAAATGGCGAAAAATCGCCTACGTTGGTAACACTTGTCTCCGACAGACGGACAGACCAAACCAAAACCAAATTGTTTTCTGTCCACAGATTAGGGTTCAGTCAGACTTCTGTCCACTCTTTGCTCTGCTTCTGCCCATAGAGTAAGCGATCGTAAGCTCGAGCGCTTTTTCGACGATTTATCGCGCGATTTTTCTGACGCTTTGAATTTCTATTCGAAGCATCAAAAAAATCGTTGTGATCCATCCATAGATATAGTATATTAAAAGGGGTAGATGCGCTACCGAGCGACCGGGTGTAAGGGATAGATATATTATGACGTCAAAATATGGGGTTGCCATGATCAGAAAAAGTACCCTTAACGGTGTAGCATCTGTTAATGTGCAGATTACTAGTTAAAGAAAAATTTCGCACTTTAACTGACTCGACCAGTTAATCTGCAGATTAACGGATTCCGTACTTACATAGAATAGAAATAGAAATGGAAATAAACTTTATTCGCAGTAATTGTGGTACAGCAGAGATATTAATAAAATGTTTAGACCTCACAATTCGCCGTTTCCAGCATGCAAAAACTCAGTATAATTATAAATGGTATTAAGAAAAATAAAAACACGACTTCCCTGCTAAAATCGAACTAAAGTTAAATAACAATCGTCATTGCAGTCGGGACGGGAGTACACACAACTGCCCTGCTAAAAAAAGAGAGATAGAGTAAACTAGCTGGGGTTCGCTCAGGTAGTTGATATGAGATTGTGTGGTTAATGGAATAAAAAGATAAACTTTAAATTAAAACAGGTAAAGTCTTTATTAAACGTTGGAATACAGACCTTTTTTTATTAACGTTAGTTTCTCTGTTTTTCGGAAACAATTTTTTTCAAAATGTTTTGAACAAATTAATGTGTGGCACCTAATTCTTTTTTCCATTTGCTTCTATCCATTTTTCACGAGTTTTATCTTCCGTCGGAAATCTGGAAAAATCAAATCGCTTGAAATTCCCTGAAATATGGGGTAACTTTTGGGGAGAATATTCTATATAGTAGGCATCCGGAAATCGAATTATAAACCTACTGATTTTAGTGGACGTCAAAGATAAGCTGACTTCTACTATTACGTAGATGTACGCAATTTTACCGGTTTGCATGTCAAATGTTTACGAGGTTATTTTTAGAAATAATTTTTAGATTTTTCCTATTTATCAGGTATTTCATGATATAACTAATGATTTAGCTCAGAAACTTGGTTTCTGTGAGATTTGAGAAAGAAATACGTGATCAAAATATAGAAAACAGTGTACTTACGCATGAAATGCAACACCCGCTTCTTTTCTTTGATTGTTGCTTTTGCAGCCAAATATCGAACACCCCACCATTTTGTATGCTAGACACAAACACTACACATTCGATTTATAATAAATCTTGGGTATCAATTAGGTAGTAATCCACAAAACCTTTAATTTCTTTGGCACTATTGATATAACCCCACTTGTTTGTTTGGCCTAGTTGAACTGTACCAATAACCCGACCATGAAATAAAGTCCGGTCGGTGATAGAGAAAAAACATGACACTCTTCTCTATTTCCTCCTATAGGAATCTCAATAAGACGATCTCGCTCTATCAAAGCATGTCAGACCCTTGGATCCATCGCATAATATGACGTTAAACGGCAGGCTGATTATCTAAACTAGAATAGAAGAATATTATTATAATGGACCCCCTTAACGATCAAAATAGCTTGTCAATCATTTACATTGCATTGCTTGTCAATCACATTTTGATCGTCTAGGAGCGATGCTTGACAAGCACCACAGAATAGATAGTTTACCATGGTCAAATTAAAAGTAGGCCACGCCCCCAAATGGTAAATGCAATGTAAATGATTGACAAGAAATGCTTGATTGTCTAGGGGCTCCATTAGATTCTTGATAGAAACCATTTAACATGCATTTAACAATAATTACGGAATCGTCGCTGTCAAATCGTTTGACAGAAGATTGGCGTATAGTTGGCAGACTCACCATGGAATTAGAAGGTTTTGATTATGTAAAAAAATTGTTAGTAAATAGTGAGAAATAGTGAACCATAGCATATAAATAGTGATACTATGGTTTAGAAGATATTTGAGTATCTTGGTGAGGCTGCTAACTTGACGTCAAGATAGCAGACACATTAAGAAATACAGTTCGTATCAATATGATTTATATGCCGAAAAATTGTTAGAAAAATAGTGAATCGTATACTCAAAATTTCAATAATATTGCTTCAATACAAGCCGAGATATTACGGTCTCAAAGTGGGCTGCTAACTTGACGTTTCTGTCGATGGATTTCGGCTGAAAAAAAATACCCCGTATCTTACAATACCCCGTCAGTAGTGTAAATTCATTGTTTAAATTTGTGTATGGCGACTTTCCATAGTCTTACTGATATGTGTTTTAATTGAACAAATCTGTTTATCATGACAATAGTGAAACAATGCGGTAACCTCGAAAGTAAATAACTAACATAAATGGAGATTTTAGATTTATCACTATGGTTACGGCGGGTTACGATCTTTAACACTTCGGTTTTAGTATACAATATTGCAAAATCTATAACAATAACAAAAAGACAAGCGGTAACCTTTTTGGTGATTTAGATGTCCGCTGGCTACAGTACTATTCACTTTTTGCTTGATAGTACTCACCTCATGATTGCAATCAAGTTTAAACCTTATTACTGTGGAGCAAAGTTCAATATTGATTGACAGCCTATATTCAGAGTATTATGTAGAAGTTAACATTCGATTTTTAGAAAATAGCAATGATGAATTCTTTTTTTATTGATATCGTAAGAATCACAATTTCACTAACAATTTTTTGATATATTTATTTGTTTAAAACTTGTACCCGTTTCTCTGGAATCGCCATCGACAGAAACGTCAAGTTAGCAGCCCACTTTGAGACCGTAATATCTCGGCTTGTATTGAAGCAATATTATTGAAATTTTGCGTATACGATTCACTATTTTTCTAACAATTTTTCAGCATATAAATCATATTGATACGAATTGTATTTCTTAATGTGTCTGCTATCTTGACGTCAAGTTAGCAGCCTCACCAAGATACTTAAATATCTTCTAAACCATAGTATCACTATTTATATGCTATGGTTCAGTATTTCTCACTATTTACTAACAATTTTTTGACATAATCAAAACCTTCTAATTTCATGGTGAGTCTGCCAACTATACACCAATGACAGAAGAAATTGCGAATTCCTCGCGGTCGCGTCGCGGTTACTGAGTTAGGCACTCCGCTGTGTTAAGTGGCCGCGGGTACACGGGGCGGCGCGCGGCAATATAGATTGCAGGGGGCTTTCGATCAGCAAATAGGAAACCGTACAACCGTAAAAGCTGGCCTTAAAAAGAGGACTACATACGGACTGCTTTCATTCTAACCGTAGGCTACCGCCTATCTCAAAGCGATAGCCAAAGCGATAGCAATACTCTATCCGTCCTTGTCATATCATAACACGGTGACAAGGACGGAAAGATTAAGACGATTACGAGAAAATCCTATACTTACAATACCCCGTTAGTAGTGTAAATTAATCATTTCGACATTGGCAAATTATGTACAAATCGTACGAGCCAAAAAAAAAAACTATGTACATTAAGTTATTGTCAAGAACTGTTGGCAACCCTAATCGGTGAAATCAGATACTAATTGGGGCATAGTGTGATCGCTACATCCAATTTGGGTTCCTAGATTGGATCCCCAGTTAAGCCGCGATTACATTAGCCGATTTAGCATACCAATTTCGGGTTGCCACTCGTACTTGACAATAAAATATTGTATAATAAGTTCGATTTTATAAGTGAATTTACCCTATAACGAAAAGATAAACATTGTATAAAATTGGAGAT
The DNA here is from genome assembly GCA_950108535.1 of Agriphila straminella. NCBI lineage: Eukaryota > Metazoa > Arthropoda > Insecta > Lepidoptera > Crambidae > Agriphila > Agriphila straminella. The sequence continues at coordinate 522,051 of OX467321.1, read as the reverse complement.
GAGAATTGAAAATAAAAAAACATAAACAATGTTGACCTTTGCATTATTTGTTTAAATTAATTGTTAAAAACTTATTATACGGATGGCAACTCTAAATAATTGGTATGCTAGATTGGAATATGTTATCGCGGCTTAAAGACGCTAGATCGGCGTATGTAATCGCGGCTTTACCGCTTTGACGTTTGTCTATAGATAAAATATCAATGTCATTATTTTTAAGGACCGACCGAGGTCTCGGTCTCGGTCTCGGCTAGTCTCGGCCAAAAATTATGTCTCGGTCTCGGCCAAAGAGAATCTCGGCCTATTGGTACCTACTTACGTAGGCCTGAGATTACACTCTTGCGGTTTCTTCTTCGTTGAGGCATGCGTCATTGGAACTACCTAATGCATTTTACTCGTATTTTACTCTTCGCTCTCTGGACTCTCTGGCTTTCTGCGGGTCTACCGGCTAAAAATAATGAAGTTAATGTTAACTGTAATTTGACAGATGGATATGATACATTGCTTCTTTTCTTTGGTAAGTTTTTATTTGTGCCAAAACGAAATAGCAATGTATCACATTCATCTGTCAAGTTACAGTTAACATTAACTTCATTGTTTTTAGCCGGTAGACCCGCTGGTGTGCTCTGTAGTTAGTTCCATTTCCAACTCGAGTCAACCCGTTTCAAAATTCGCGTAACTCGGTTTCAACTCGAGTTAGCCAACCCGAGTTGGCTCGCGGGTCGACCCGCTACAACCCGCGATCCAACTCGGAAAGTCGCGTACAGCTTGGCCATAAAGAACTAAAATTTTTCAGTACAAAATATGGTCAGTGTTGCCAAATTATTCCTGATTTTGACGTGTTTGACCTGATATAGAAAGTGGCGCCCTCAATTTTTGTCAACTCTTTATGGTCAAGCTGTAACTCGGTTTTAATTCAACTCGAGTTAGCCGACCCGAGTTGGCTAGCGGGTCGTAGCGGGTTGACCCGTTAGCCAACTCTTTCTTTTTATGTGATTTTTAAGAGTCGCCGGGCCGGGCTGAGAGAGACACTCGAGTTCTTAACGGGCTGACTCGAGTTGACCCGATACAACAACTCGAGTCAACCCGGGTCGGACGGAACTCGAGTTGGCCCATCACTAGTTGGTTCATTATTTTTACTCTTTGGGTTGGTTGGTTATTTGTTGAAGTTGTCGTTTCGTTTGTCGTGTCGAATTGAATCTAGCGAAACCGTAGACAGTTCTAAATCTTTGATTAAAATGCCCAAGAAACCGCCAAGAAATTCTTTCTACTTTTTTATGCAAGATTTCAAAGAGGAACAGAGGAAGAAGGGCATTAACTATAACAATATGAACGAGGTTGCTATAGCTGCCGGCCCACTTTGGAAGGTAGGTACTTCTAATCGCGTTTCACAAGTAAGTAATTATGTTTAAAGAGACCAAAGATTCGAAAAAAACATCAAAGTTGCCCTCTGTATTTTATGCTAGTAATCAAGTGGGATTCGCTGAAATAGGTATTTCCTTAGCTCAGGTGCACAGAATCATTCTTGTCCATCACTTCCATAAGTATTATTATAGACCCTCCACATGCACAGGCCCGGCCTGCAAGATCGTACGGAGAGACGCGTCCTCATGCCGCATCTCCCCCTACATACGCTGAGATTGGCCTGAAGGCCACAGGAGGCCTCTCCGTATGAGGGCCTGTGCATCTGGAGGGCCTATAATCCTAAATATCTTCAAGATAATATAATTAGGTCGGAGAGTCAGGTTTGAATTATTATTAATTATAAATAGACCTAGTATTATTCTGGATTCATATATCACAAGATAATCAACATAGTCAACTAAAAAAATTATAATTTTGAGTTATTTATATGTATATTCAGAATCAGCATTTTTTCTCCACAAACTGGTAAAACAAACTCTTCAGTCGTTTGGATTGCATCTTAAGACGGTCTTGCCTGTGGCCGAGGCTACCAAAATGTCAGTTTGTGTAAACTGTAGATTGCCTGTCAACTTTTATATAAAATTAATGTTTAAATTTGAGATTTTTGTAAGTATTCACAATGTGCGAGTCGTATTTTTTCTAGTATATTATTAAGTATTGTATAAAAATAGCATTGTGAATGCAAAAATCGCAAATTTAAAAATTAAGCTATTTCATCTTTATCAATTGTCAAAATATCTGGAAAGATATTCCAATTCGATGTCAAGGCACAGAATACATAATAGTACAAGTAGTCGAGGTAATTCCTCGCATTGGTGAAATAACGCTGGCTTACAGCGTAAGAGTTGGATATACTATAAGAAATTCGACAATGTCACTAGTGACTCGGTAGCTCAGTGGTCAGAGCATTGGACCGGATATCCAAAGATCACGTGTTTGATTCCCGTCCGTTGAATTGATCTGGTGCGAGTCGTAAAATTAATTGTTATTTTGAGTTATTACCGTTTTGCTTGTTTATTTTACTCCTATTTTTTAGTTAATACTCTTTGTACTCTAGGTGGTTCTAGAAGCTTATATTATCCTTATTTTTTACACTATATGTTTTCCTATTAAATAAAATAAAATAAAATATTAGTCCTTATTATTAAAAGACTTTATTTTTGAAGTATACAAAGTAAACAAATTTAGCTTTTTAACGATATAACAATCAGGCCTTCAGTCACTTCAGTCAGAAACGATAATTTTTTAAAGCTTTGAAACGCTATACCTCGAAACTATGTTTTATTGAGTTAGGACTATGTTGATTGTCATGTCCATTAATGTATTGATTAAGTTCTAGTGCCCATAATCTTTTTATTGTTACTATAACATTAGTAAGTACTTACCTAGCTATAATCTATTCTAAATGTAAAGGTTTAGACGAGGTTGAAATATTTAAATCTTACCAGCTTGAAAGATCATAGAGAGAGAGGAGACCTGATTGAGACTTTTAAGATACTGAATGGCCATTATGATATTCCAAACTTTGACAAGATGCTGACACAGAAAAGTAACGCCTACTTAAGAGGACCCAGCTTCAAACTTGTAAAAACAATATCCAACAACAACCCTCACAGGCACTTTTTGAGCAACAGAGTGGAACAATTTGCCAGAACAATTAGTCTCAGCCAACAGCTTGAACCAATTTAAGAATAGATTGGACAAACACCAATTTAAATAAAGTAGAATAGAGCAAAGATTGCAGGATACAGGCACTATCAGTTGCAACAACTGCTCGCCTGTTTAATAATAATAATAATAATAATTAAAAAAATCTTTTCTTAATTAACTAAGCATTTAGATAAGGAAATTTCATTGACTGTCATAGAAAAATAAGTAATACAGAGCGGAGTCCCTTGGCACAGGCATTTTTTTGCTTAAAAGGGGACTTCAAAAATTATTGTTATTGTCATGAAAGTGAATAAACATTTTTATTTTTTATTTTTTTTATGCTACTGAAACATGTAATAGTAATAATGTAATATTAAATAACTAATATATTTAATATTATAATACGTTATGTTAGTTTGTTAATAGATTACGTAATGCTAATTATATACCTACCAATCATCTACCGATGCCAATTATATAAGAGGTTTTTATTTTGTGTACAGGATGCTCATCCAGCGGTAAGGACCAAATTTGAAGATATGGCTAAAAAGGAAAAAAACAAAAATAACATACCAGAAAAGAAATTTACTTCCACTGGAATTTCTCTTGCCGAAATAGAAAGGCAAGAAAAGGAACTGAAAGACGCTGAAGAAGCTGAACGGCAAGACATAAAAAATTTAGTTAAATTGAAGAGTTTTAATGGAGGTACATATTTTGCCAATTTTATTTGTAAGGTGGCATAATATTACTATTTAGTGATAATTTAATTGTTTAACAGTGGTTCCCAATTAGTTTTTTCTACGTACCTCTCCAAGAAAGAGCTCAAGCTCGCATACTCCTTCAGGTTAAGAGATTGTCCCGTGTATCCCTTGATGCTACCTCTAATTGGGAAACACTGCAAGCCTAGCATGACCACCGAAACACGTTATGAACTTATGATATAGCAATGCATCACGTTTAACTATCAAAAGACAGAGCATTTTGACAGTTGGGTGTCGATAAAACGCAATATCACGCGATATATATCGTGATTCGACGGTCTTGCATCGCTAGTTTATAATAAACCAGCGATCATAGCGATCCGCCCTCGCTTCGCTTTGGTTCCTTTCTTTTCGCTACAAAAGTCTGTACCCGTCCAGTTCGAGTCCTGTCATCATCGGTATGAGAAACGCGCTTGAATTTATTTTCGCGCGCGAAAACTTTTTGCGATAACTCTTAAGATATTTATTTGAACTAAAGGGCTAAAATTATGTGCATGAAACGCTTATGGTAACGAACGCATTTTATTTGATTAGGATTAATACTGTTTCTGTCTAAACCTTTCCAATTTTGAAAAAATAAATATATGTAGCTTACTTCCGCAAACAAAATATGCAAGATGCACCGCCCGCCCGCCCGCAAAAATATGCACATGTACACCACAAAATATAAGTGCACAATACCTGCATTTAGCAAGACAGCAACACACCTTGCACCTTCGCCAATTAGGCTACTCTACACGTGTTTCGCCCCAACCCGGAGTATCCTCAGGAGTTAGATCGTGCGTAAACCAACACCGAATCCGCACGCACCGCACGATTTCGATGCAACCTCCCAGACGGCTTAATTTTTGCCGACTCCTTCAACAATTATCGTTATATTTCTATCAATTGACATAAAACCTCAATTTATTATACACTATATCCTTCCTCAGGAATTACTCTATCAATTGGTGAAAACCGCATGAAAATCCGTTCAGTAGTTTCCGAGTTTATCGCGAACCGACAGACAGACAGACGCGGCTAGGGACTTTGTTTTATAATATTATGTAAGAAAGATGTGAGGATAACAATATTTGTTGTTTCAGAAATTGTCAATGAAGACCTTTATTTGATAGACGTGAACTTCTTCTGCAAGGCAGGGAATGAGTATGTTATGGCTGAAAGCACAGTCTTAAGATTCAACTTGAGGGATGGCATTAAAGACCAGTACCATGAAATAATTAATCCTGGTAAGAAATACTGTATAAAAAGTTTATAATGTTAATATTAAGGTCTTTACATATGAAATTGCCGATATTTTGTCACATACAGAGAAAAGAACTAACTATGATTTAAAATATTTATCTTGATAATTATCTTTTTTTTTTTTAAATTGAGATTTTTGCATTCACAATGCTATTTTTACACAATACTAAATAATATACTAGAAAAAATACGACTCGCACCAGATCAATACTCAGACGGGAATCGAACCAGCGACCTTTGGATATCCGGTCCAATGCTCTGACCGCTGAGCTACCGAGTCACTAGTGACATCGCCGAATTTCTTCTAGTATATCCTACTCTTACGCTGCAAGCCAGCGTTATTTCACCAATGTGAGGAATTACCTCGACATTCAATTGAAATATCTTTCCAGATATTTGGCAATCGATTAAGATGAAATAGCTATATTTAGTATTGTATAAAAATAGCATTGTGAATGCAAAAATCTCAAATTTAAAAATTATATACCTATTATAGGTAATTGTTTTGAAAGACTTTCTTTCATTCTTTCATTTCTTTTTTTTCACATTTTCACAGGTCAGATACCAGTAGGTTATGCATTTGATGTGAAACTTGGCAGTGAGGAAATAGGCCTCGAGATGCCTGATGAGACACGTCAGAGTTCTAACTATATTCAGATATTGGCGAATATAATAGACTTCTTGAAGCAGAAGGACCGCAATATGAAAGCTATGCCACCACTTTTCACTATGCCTGATAAAGTAGCACCAATACAAGACTTTATATTTCAGATGTGCAATAGAGCAGGTAAATAATTATATTTTGTGTTTACTTTCTTATAAAAAATATATCTTGTTTATGGTGAGGATTCCGGGCCCACCTTCGGCTTTATCGTCACTTAACATCAAGTGAGATGAAGGCCAAGCACTATCCCGTAGTGCATAAAAAAGTGTGGGTCGAATTTCTGCAACAGAAGTGCTCAATGTTTAGCAGTCTCTTAGGTCATGAACCCATCCAAAAACAGGGCCAGTAACCTCTTCTTGGACCATCAAACTGAACAACTTAAACCATAGGACCAACTCTGAAATCACGAAAAAAACCAGCTGTTTCATACATTTTGATATTTTCGTACCTAATTATTTTTTGTATGAAACAGCTGTTTTTTTTTCGTGATGTCAAAGTTGGAGTCATCAATGTCTTATAAACTTACAACAAAATTGTTTATTATGCCTTAGCCTTGGTGATATTGTTTTAGTCTGGTGAATGTTGGACGAGTTCTGGGAAGTATGCGTCCGAGTTGCTTGCTATTGCTATAAGCGTTAATTTAATGGCGCGTACACGCATTCGCCGAATACGGACCGATAATGTCAAACGACTGTGTGGACGCATATTCGCCTGTAACTGGTGGGTGATCATCGTCTGTTTTCGTCGAATATAGACGGTTATCAGTAGCTGAGCATTCTTATGCAGAGAAAATGCGTCATTTTGTGGTGCGCACAACGATGTACGAATCGTGGCGGATGAAATACTTAATCTGCATAAAATCAGCTACGATTCCAGCAAGTTTCCTAAATATTTTTTTTATTTTTTTTTTTTTTTTTTTTTTTATTTAAATAGACTTATTAAAAGTTCTTTTAAATCGTCCAGTTTTTTTTTCCCCTACCACCCATTCGGGACGTCTTTTGCTGACAAGATACTATACAGGATACTTGCTACTTATACAGGAAACTTGCACTATTCGGCGAATAAAATGCATATTATTATGCATTTTATTAGCCGAATAGTGTTGGTAAACTTCTTGATTATAAAATCCGGATACACATTTTTTCTAACACAACACAATACTTTTTACACAATTCTCCTTTAATTTTATTTGTATTTATCTTTGGATATTTAATTTCAAACGCATTATTCCTTTCATAATTGCAACCCACTCCCCTTTTAGTCCTATCTTTATTTATTTTTCACCCAAGGGTTGCCTGGAAGAGATTGCTGCTTAGCAATGAGGCCGCCTCTTGTATGCTTTTTCTCTGTAACAGTCCTTTCCGTTATTCTTTTTTTGTGTGCAATAAAGTGAATTACTATAATTGAAAAATACTAGAAAAAATCGACTCACCCGTAGACACACCAGCAGCTCAGACGGGATTCGAACCCGCACCCGTGGGATTCCGGCCCAATGCACTAACCAATTATGCTACCGAGTCGCTAGTGGGAGCGGCGAAATTTTCTAGTTTCTAGCATAATAGGGATGTTGACTATTTTTTTTATTTTATGTTACATAAATTACCTCTCAAAAAAAGAAACATTGGTAAAAGAATTAATTCGCTAGCATGAAAACTGCCCGAGATATCACAGTGTGAAATGCACACAAATGGACTCGATCAAAAACGCTCCATACTAGGCTTGCACGTTATGACGTCACGCCTTGCAAGTTGGTATGCAACGCATAGGAAATTTGTTCAGCAGCTATATTAAATATTGTGTTTATCAAAATAGTTTCTTAGACATATTTGCTATACATTTTACGGACTAATTAAAGGTATCATTTATTTTAATAAATTTTATACTTTTTAAATGGACTTGTCCACCCAACTTTTTACTGACCCTTTAGGGTCATAAAACAAATTATATGCAATATATAAAACCAAGAGGTAAACAAGCTACTCTAAAAGTTTAATATGTTTACGATTTTTATTAGTATTTCGTTATTTTATTCATTAGTCAACATCCCTATTGGTTAGTGCATTGGGCCGGAATCCCAAGGGTTCGAATCCCGTCTGACCTGCTACGGGTGAGTCGATTTTTTCTTGTATTTTTTTCAATTATATTAATTTGAATGCCTTAGACCTAAAAATTCAATAATGCAATAAAGAGTTTTTTTTGTGTTCCGTAGCGGAGGACGACAGTATCTTCCGCATATACAAGTTGGACACGCTGTTCTTCACGTTGATCAACGCCATCAAGAGCCGCCAGGACGAGGGCTTCCCGCGGGAGTCTCTGGCGCTCGCGCAGCTCAAGAAGGACCCCTTCAAGTACACGCCGGGACTCGGCTGTCAGGTCAGTTGGAATAGGGTTACCGGATGACAGGAATTTTCCTGACATGTCAGGAATTTTAGGCATCCGTCAGGAAAACAGGGAAAAAAACCTGTAGTTGTAAGGGATTTTTGAAATCCCAAAAATTAAAATCTACTTAACATAATTTATTAATCATTTTGGTGAGAAAAAATTATCAAACGTCCAGTAGATGTAGGTGTACAAAGTGTCAGGAAATTTACTGAAGAGACAGGGAAAAATATAAAAACCCGCCTGCATAAAAAGACAAGACAACTGAAAAGATGGAAACAAGATTAAATATTAAAGGCAACATGTCATAATAACATGCAGTCGGAGGCATGCATAAAGAAAGTGACATTATGAATGATTTGAATTATATGCCTCCGACTGCATGTTATTATGACATGTTGCCTTTAATATTTAATCTTGTTTCCATCTTTTCAGTCGACTTGTCTTTTTATGCAGGCGGGTTTTTTATTTTTTTAAATTTATTTTTTTATTTATCTCTTTTTAGTTATTACGGTCATGATATACCTTTTTGAAATCCTTATAATAAGCCCTTTAATATGACACCCATATTGCAGTATACTAAAAAAATAATTACGTATTGGTATGAAGAAAAAATGTTTTTTCAGTTTCAGTTCCATATATGGGGAGCCCCCCCTTTATCATTATTTTTGTGTTAAAATCGTTAAGCGGTTAACAGAATACATCTACCTACTAAGTTTCAACTGTGTAATCCTAATACTCTCGGAATAAAATGGCTGTGACATACGGACGGACAGACAGACAGACATGACGAATCTATAAGTGTTCCGTTTTTTGCCATTTTGGCTACGGAACCCTAAAAAGGGAAGTACTTCCACCGAAAAAAGGTGTTTGTGCTCGGGGACCGCGGTCCGACTGTTCGATGTAATTTGTATTTATGGGAAGCACGTAAAATTTCGATATAGTGAGTCAGGTCTCCATACATTTTTGCATCGATGTTAGGTTGACGTAGTGTGACGTCACGTCTGTGTAATGTTTACTTTACATGTTTTGTACTTTTCGCGTATCCTGCCTTTCTTCGTTATTAATACGTTGTGATTTCGTCGGTGATGGCTTGTATAGGTCAGACGACATAAAAATTTAAAAACTTTACTAATAGGTACAAACAAGTGCTTACCTACTAAAAACTTAAACCACTGAAAAAATGTAGATAAAATAAAGTTCACCATGTCTTCCTTGCAGATGGATAAGGAGGAAGTTATAATAAAATACTAATATTGCAAAAAGCTCATATAAAAATATACTTACTATTATTATTAATTGCTGTAATGTTCAATTTAAACACATGGTGTCAGATTCTTACATACCATTGTTTCGCTGCGATCAAGTTCGGCCACTCGGTAGACGTTTAAGTATGTAACTCTGAGTCTAGAATCGGATTGCAATCATAATAGGGATGTTGACTAATGAATAAAATAACGAAATACTAATAAAAATCGTAAACATATTAAACTTTTAGAGTAGCTTGTATACCTCTTGGTTTTATATATTGCATATTATTTGTTTTATGACCCTTCAAAGTTGGGTGGACAAGTCCATTTAAAAAGTATAAAATTTATTAAAATAAATGATACCTTTAATTAGTCCGTAAAATGTATAGCAAATTTGTCGAAGAAACCATTTTGATAAACACAATATTTAATATAGCTGCTGAACAAATTTCCTATGCGTTGCATACAAACTTGCAAGGCGTGACGTCATAACGTGCAAGCCATTAGTATGGAGCGTTTTTGATCGAGTCCATTTGTGTGCATTTCACACTGTGATATCTCGGGCAGTTTTCATGCTAGCGAATTAATTCTTTTACCAATGTTTCTTTTTTTGAGAGGTAATTAAAATAAAAAAATAGTCAACATCCCTATTTAAAGTAGTAATTAGTATGTTACGGTTTCGAATTAAAACTTGACTTTGGGGGGAACCCTTGCAAAATTTACAATCTTCTTAAGGCGCTGTAGGTAGTGAAACTAGCGCCGCCACTACATTTATTTTTATTACAGTCAAACCGACTAGTTGGTTTTGTGGGACTATTTTGTAACCTCATATTGTATCCTCTTTGTTCATAATAAATATATATATGTTACAGTCAAAACCCTTAACCAGTCAATAACCTTATTGACCGGTAAAATTAGTCAATAAGATTATTGACTAAGGGCGTCGGTCAAAATCCTTATTGACTGATTTTAAAGAGACTAAATAAATAATTACTCGTAAACCAAGTCAGTATTAAAAAAAACTCATGTAATAATCTCTTAAATTGTCTCTAATATTTTTTTAATAGCTCTTCAAAAGTTTTCATTCTTTCTCTAAGTTTTAAAATCCATTTTAGCTCAAAGTGGCCACTTTTGGCAATTATGGATTTTAAAACTTACAGAATGAATAATAACTGTTGAAGAGTTATTCAAAAAATATTAGAGACAATTTAAGAGATGAGACATGAGATTTTTTTAATTTTGACTTGGTTTACGAGTAATGAAAATAAATGTAATGGCGGCGCTAGTTTCACTACCTACAGCGCCTTAAGGCTCCGTAGCGATTTTACCGCTCTCTCGCTCGCACATTTCATGTTTCTCAAGATTTTTTAAATCTGAGTGCGTAAATGAAAAATGTGTCTCTGCCACTTTTCGCAATATTAGATTACGGACATTTAAACATATATTTCAGTTTCTAGTTGCTGAAGTACAAAAAGTTATCGTATTTGCCAGTTCAAATAACTGTTAGAAACGATAACTTTTTGTACTTTAGCAACAATAAACTGAAATATATTTTAAAATATTGCGAAAAGTGGCCGAGATGCATTTTTCAAAGAAACCTTGAGAAAACATGAAATCTTCTCGAATTATTATTATGTTACATTTTTAACTACCTGTGGAAACATGTTATTAGCTTTTGATTATTTGTGTATGTTTCTATGTATAATGTATTAGCAGTAAGTTTCCCTAATGAATAAATAAATAAAATAAATGTGCGAGCGAGAGAGCTGCAGTCAGCGGCAAAATCGCTACGGGCTCTTAACACCCTGTATTGTATTACGCACAGATCCACGAGGAGACGGACAAGTCTGTGGAGTGCAGCACCTCACGCGTGCGCCGCTGGGCCTACACCATCCTCGACAGCTGCTGCCCCGTGGGGGGGCTGGACATGCGCCCCGCCACGCACCTACCGCCCGGCACCGACCTTGACGTAACTATACTAGTGTACTCCAATATGCGCCCCGTGGGGGGGCTGGACATGGACATGCGCCCCGCCATGACTGGCCTCTGTCATTGACGAGGTTTTCATAACTACGATATCAATACGAGTGTGATAGAATCGTGAGATAAGAGATTATCTGTCAAAAACTAAAAAAAAGTGTTTTAGACAAAAAGAGGATTAACAAGGTTTTCACTCTTCGCCGACGATATGTGCCTCGTGCTGGATGGATGGCTTGTGCCAAAGATCTCATTTATTCATAAACACGTCTGTGTGTACCTACTTAAAGGGCCAAAGCGCACTGTCGACCGGTCGCCGGGCGGCATATTTGTAAATACCCGACGCGTTATGTTTCGGGCGCTCGTATTTGACCTGACGTGTCGACGATCGATCGAGTCGAACGTTTGCTGTTTACAAAGCAATTCTGGCTCTTGTAAATAGCAGACGCATTATCCCGACACGTCTGCTATTTACGAAGTAATTTCGGGTGGCTAACGCGTCAGGTCGACAGTGTGTTTTGGCTAATAACGTTGTATTGGGACTAAAAACATCAATAATTCTCTATGAGTTTTTACGTTTTAAATAGAAAAATATAATTAATTGATTTTATACTTTAATTTGTGTAATTTTGTTACAGACCATCCTCACGTACAAGGAACAGAAGAAGGGACGTGTCGGCCCTTCCGTCGCTGGCACTGCTTCGGTAATATTTACTTTTAAACCAAATTATACTTTTTTTAAACTGACAAACATTTTCAAAGAAAAGAAAATGACCTAATAGAATATCGTAATATTATACAAGTGTATTTCAATGAGGACTTTTCAAAGTATTTTTTTTTAAATATAAAAAAATAGTAACTGTTTGCTTCACTAGATGGCGTTGACGGACAAGTGAAGTGTCAAATTTTTTGGACTTTTTTTTCAATAGCGTTAAAAAAAGGCAAAAAAAATTAAACGGCCTGTGCTTAAAAAAAGTATTGTTCATTCCTTGGCGTTCGTTGGTTGTTAACGGTGTTTTCGGTATTTTCATGTGACTTGTGTTTTCTTTTGACGTTTTCTACAGTTTACACTTGCCTGTTTATCAACGCCATCTATCGAGCCTACAGTTTTTGTCATTTTGAAAAGCTCTCTTTTTTATTTAGTTGCCATACCATCTGATATCTCGAAAAAAATAAGCTGTTTCATACATTAAGAGGATTGTCAACCACGTGGTCTCCATACAAACGGCGATAACCTTTCCCACCCTCTAAATCTTAACCTACAGCAATGAATTTTTGGTATGTTTTTGAAATGCTTAAATACTAGGGCTGTACGTTTTGATTTTTTAAATATCTATAATAGATTTCGAAATATTTGTATTTTAGTGATTTCATACAAAACACAGAAGTGCCAATATTTTTAAATCTACAATGAATATTTTAAAAATCAAAACGTACAGCCCTCGTATTTAGGCATTTCAAAAACATACCAAAAATTCATTGCTGTAGGTTAAGGTTTAGAGGGTGGGAAACGTTATCGCCGTTTGTATGGAGACCACGTGGTTGACAATCCTCTTAAGGTCGAGTAGGTATTGCACTTTTGTATGGAACAGCTGTTTTTTTCGCGATATCATATTTGGCCCCAATGGCTAATAGTTGGTAATCGTTGTTTGCGTGGAACCACCCCACTGCGGGAACCAAATGATTAATATCCACCGGTAGATGTAGAACTACAATCTTTTTGCTTAACTGTCAAAAATGACATGCCGATATATAGCAATTTTTGTTGACAGTATGCCGGCGTCTCCAGCAACACTTCGATGGTCAGCGAGTCTGCGGATGATTCCGTCACCAGCAGTTCTATGGATAGTAAGACATCCATTTTATTTCACAGGCAGCTTAAAATGTATAAAATAACGGGTGTAACAAGACACTCAACGAAACCGAAGTCCATGCATTCCGCCCATCATCAGGATCATTTTTGTTTTTTAGACTTTACCTGGGAAACCAATAGCTACGAAGTTATTGAAGGTCAAAGTCAATTTTTTTTTAATGAAATCTTATTTTATTCGTTATTTTCTAATTTTTGTCCACAGAAACATAATGAAAATTTTATGTATTTTGTAACAAACAATGACTTCAAAACGTCATCACTCAACGTATTTCATGAGCACGCACATAAACGTTGCCTTTAACTCGGCCGCACGCAGCTGTGTAGCATACACTCGCAGGCGCGGCCTGTTGTACGCGTCACATTGCGTGGTAATGTATGCAATGCCTTTTTAACACCAAAAATTAAAATCGTTTCCCAGCAATAATTTTGAACAGAAATGGTCCTGATAATGGGCAGAATACGTAGACCTCGGCTTCGTTGAGTGTCTTGTGACACCCGGTATACAACGTGTAACAGAATATAGTAGACAGGGACCATCAAACTGAACAACTTTTACTATGGGATCAACTCTGAAATCGCGAAAAGACCAGCTGTTTCTGCCTGTCCGTTATTAATTTTTTAACCGACTTCATCAAAAGGAGGAGGTTCTCAATTCGATTGTATGTTTTTTTATTTTTTTATTTTTTTTTATCGTTGTTCGCGCGTATCTACGACATTTATGGACCGATTTAGATAATTCTTTTTTTGTTCGATTGAGTTTTCTTGCGAGATGGTCCCATTTTTTTTCAAATCGGTTCAGTAGTTTACAAGTAATCCTGAAAATACTATGATATTAAATCAACTAACTTGACAATTTTGTTATTTATGAACCGAATTGGATGATTTTTTTTGTTGGGGAAGGGATACCTTTGTGTAGTCTTTTTAACCGACTTCAAAAAAAGGAGGTATTCAGTTTGTATGTATGTATGTTTCTCCGCGATTATCTCACGTTTGGCTGAGCCGATTTTTCTACCTAAATAATATACCTACACTACCTAATACAGAAGGTACTTACACTAAAAATAAAAAAATTGTTTAAAAAACAAAAAAACCGACTTCAAAAAACCTGCCTCTAAAAAAAGCAAGAAATAATATACAAATCATTAGATACGCATTATCATTGTTATAATAAAACACGTCAATTGAAGTCGGGTGGGGCTATAAAAAAAGGAAGATGTACTCCAACCCCACCCGACTTTAATAGACGTGTTTTATTATAACAATGATAATGCGTATCTAATGATTTGTATATTATTTTTTGCTTTTTTTAGAGGCAGGTTTTTTGAAGTCGGTTTTTTTGTTTTTTAAACAATTTTGTATGAAACAGCTGGTTTTTTTTTCGTGATTTCAAAGTTGATCTCATAGTAAATGTTGTTTAGTTCGATGGTCCCTCTCTACCATATTCGGCATTAGGAGTTATTTTGTAACACGTCGTATAAAACCCTAATGGAGCCCCTAGACGATCAAGCATTTCTTGTCAATGATATTATAAGTAAAGATGAGTTATACGCCAACATTATTGCTATTTAAAACAGCGCAAAGGTACTATAGATACACAATTGCCCGCTGCATGCGCATTGGCCGTGAATTAACAGCGCGTCAGCTGTCTCCTTCACACACACACGCAAAACAGACAGCGCGCTCTTTGTACAATATGGCCGAATAAAGTAATGGAAAATACATATTTTTATTAAACACAGTACTTACGTGTGAAATTAAGCATTTTTCCGATCTCTGACTGTTGCTGTATAATTTGTACATCGTCTAAAGACGCAAGTAGACATTTTTTTTAACCCAGGAATTTCACATTTTATCGCGTCTGACTGACGAGAGTCGCGTGTGTTTCCGTGTCGCAAGACTGTGCCTGACTAATTGAAAGTCGTGCAATTACCTGACTTTCGTCTTGCCATTTTAGAGTGCTGGTAACGTCTATCTATACTTTTTAAATATCATTGTTTCTTGTCAATCATTTACATTGCATGTACCATTTGGGGGCGTGGCCTACTTTTGATTGGCCACGGTAATCTATCTATTCTGTGGTGCTTGTCAAGCATCGCTCCTAGACGATCAAAATGTGATTGACAAGCAATGCAATGTAAATGATTGACAAGCAATTTTGATCGTTTAGGGGGCCATAAGGAACCTTTGAACAAGATAAAAAGCCTATATGTTATTCCAGGTCTTAAATTGTGTACCAGCCAAAATTTATAAGAATCGATCCAGCAGATCATAAGATATGGTGTTAAATAACCCGATTTTGTTTTATTTTAATAGATTTTTAGTATAGTAGTTTAGTTTTTTTATATATTTTTACACACATCGCAACTACAGAGTAGGGAGTAATGCTATTGCCAGCTCCCTGCTTATGTAACTCTGTTGAAATCAACTTTTGAAACTGACGGAAATCGCAGTTACATTGCTGTAAGTTGTCACATTGATTCTTACTATTCAAAGCAGCAATGTAACTGCAATTTCTGTCAGTTACAATCAAAAGTTTTTAGCAACAGTGTTACATAATCAAGGGGCTGATCATAAAATTAGTTATTATTTATTTTTAATTTAAAATAAATCTTTTTTTAGCTTCAGCGAGTTCAAGGAAGAAAAGACCGGCCTATCAGCCTCTACGGACGCCAAAGGAAGTCTGTAAGTTTCATTTTACGTTTTATCGGATACATTTTTATTTGGCGATGGCGTATGTTTTTTATGCACAACATGATAGTGCTTGGCCTTCACCTCACCTGATATTAAGTGACGATAAGGCCGAAAGTGTAAGCGCACTACACCCGGAATCCTCACCAATGAGGAACTGGCCATTTTACCTCGCACTGCCGGAACACAACAATTTTTTAATTGTCGTATGTAGTGTGCCATTGGTGGCACGAACGGGAATTTTCACTCCTTGCCGTAAAACTGTTTGATTGTTGTTGTTACTAAGGGCTAATTTTTCAATGCCTGATAAAATTTATTCATTTGATAACGTTAAATTGAAAATGTTTGTCATAAAGAGAGGCGACTACTAAGTGAATGTTTTGGAGCGAAGGGAGCGCCGTGCGACCTGAATTGTACTTTATTGTGTCGGAGCAAGAGTCGCAATTTATTTAAACGATTTTGCGGAGTGCAACTTCTGTACGCTAGTACTACTATCTATTCTGTGCTTACGGGTGGGGTGGGGTGAGGTAATTGATCGTGGGGCGGGGCGGAGAGTGTCCTTTCTGTACGGCAGTGCTCATATCTAATCTGTGCTAATATGAAAGCTGATAAGAGTATAATTGCTTGTTCTATTGGCAGACAGCAACGCGTTCCGGCTGCCGCCCGAGCTCACGGAGGACAACTTCCCCGGCCTCGGGCCCGCGCCCGGCGCCGGACGCGGTAAGCGACGCATTTATTTAATCTTTATCGATATTTACTAATAGTTATTTGTGCAACTGTACTATAATGAGGGGTATTAAAACGCAAATGTGATAATAGTATCACATGAGTGTTTTAATACCTAATTGTAGTTTTAATTGGAAGTTTTTAGTCTTCAACTTGATGTATGCATTTTTATTTGTATGAATGTGTGTGTTTTGGCAAATAAACTACTTATCTATCTATCGTTCTATTGTGTACAGTTGGATACAAGACTTTACCTGCACCCATTTTTTATTTATTTTTATTTGGGAACAAACGATATTTTAATACGTAAGTATGGATTAAAAACACCTATGATATTTATCTACACCCATGATAATAAAATATGTATCCTCTATAAAGGGTCTTGACCTTGACCTTGAAGTAGACTTTGACCTTGACTTTGACTTAACTTTGACTTTAACTTTCCTCCCCCTCCTCGTCATTTTATCATCCGAACGAGTGTTATAATGTTGTACTGAATTCATTACATAATGTAACTCGTCAGGCGGATATTGTAAATACTATGACACTGGTAGTTATAATATTGGCAGTAAGCTATTTTAAAACCTTTTATAGAGGATTTAAAAAATCATGAGGATAGATAAAATCAGTAAGTCAACTCCCAGTCAACCAGTAACACTCACACACCCGAGTTCTACTATAACGGCAGTGAAGTAGATATAGAAATAAAAATGAATATTTAATAAGTTATTTATTATTATCGAAAAAAATATATAAAAGAGATATTATTTATTGTAACATATCATATCGTGTCATAATAAAAACAGACTTCTTTAAGTTACTGTGTATGTGTGTGTGTGTGTATGTAATTAGTAGATTTTAAATGAATTGCAAGTTTTATTTGAGTATTCTTTATGGTTATTTTTACTTCGGATTTTTTATCTTTATTTTGAAGTTTTGAAAAAGCCCATGGGGGTAAGGAGATAACTATTTGTGTTTTCTTTTAACGTTAATATAAAAAATAGAAACGCTTTCATCACTATTTATTTTTATACAATACTAAATAATATACCTACTAGAAAAAATATGACTCGCACCAGATCAATACTCAGACGGGAATCGAACCCGCGACCTTTGGTTATCCGGTCCAATGCTCTGACCGCTGAGCTACCGAGTCACTAGTGACATCGCCGAATTTCTTCTAGTATATCCTACTCTTACGCTGCAAGCCAGCGTTATTTCACCAATGTGAGGCATTACCTCGACATTCAATTGAAATATCTTTCCAGATATTTGCAGCGTAAGAGTAGGATATACTAGAAGAAATTCGGCGATGTCACTAGTGACTCGGTAGCTCAGCGGTCAGAGCATTGGACCGGATATCCAAAGGTCGCGGGTTCGATTCCCGTCTGAGTATTGAACTGGTGCGAGTCGTATTTTTTCTAGTATATTATTTTATTTTATTTTATTTTATTGGGGACAACAAACAGTTTACACAATATAGTATTACTTAAGTGTACAAGTTTATACAATTTTGTTTGGTTCATTGCGAAACCCACACCGTTATCCACATATTACTTAAATCATATTACTCAATAAAAAACAAAATAAACTTTTGAATGCAGTTAATTAACCTAACAACAAAGAACGAGAAAAACAATGCTTATTTATTAAAAAACAATTATTATTATTATGTGCGAGCTGAGAAACAATATGATGTTTATGTAAATAAGTACCGAATCTATAAAGTGTATAATTTTACATGTTTTTTAAATATTCTATTAAAAGTCGTTTAAATTTTTGAGGACTGTGTGCAAAAATGTCAATATCAGGAAAGGATGAGTCGTACATGTGAGCCAAGCGATGTAGGGGCGCGCGCTTACCGGCTTGTGTACGGCACCGCGGTGTGTAGAACACGCGATCCACGCGTACAGCGCGAGGATGTGATGTATAAGGCACAACGTAACACAATTTGTTGCTCAGCTCAGTACAATCAAGCTTATTGTTACAAATGCCATATAGTGTCATAGCACTGAGAAGTGTGCGTCTGTGCTCCAGGCTAAGTACATTATATTTGCCCAGAAGATGTGTGTATGACCGACGAGCACGACAGATCTTAAAGTCAACATAACGCAAGAACTTGCGTTGTACTTTCTCTAATATATCGACGTATTTGCGATATATAGGGTTCCAAATGGCTGTGGCATACTCCAGTTGGGGTCGAATTAATGATTTATATAAATGAAGGAGTGTAGAGGGGCGCCTAAAGTCACACGCTGATCGCCGCACAAAACCATACAATCTAAAAGCCTTATCTTTGATTGCACTAATGTGGTGATCTAAATGCAATTTAGTATCTAGAAACACACCAAGATCCTTGATGACATCTACAGACTTCAGGTCCGTTTGAGATAAGTGGTATTTGCAGTCAATTCTATGCACTTTTTTAGTAAATGTTATAGTTTGACATTTGTTAATACTAAGCTGTAGTTTGTTATCGAGACAGTATTTAGCAAATCTGTCTAGGTCTTCCTGGAGCAAGTGAGTATCAGTAACATCTTTGATTGTTGAATAAATTTTAAGGTCGTCGGCGTACATAAGGATATTTGAATTTTGAAAACAGTCTTTGATATCATTAACATATATGATAAATAACAGAGGTCCACGAATGGAGCCTTGGGGTACCCCTGAGGATATATTAACAGTTTCAGATTTAAAGCCATTTATCACGACAGTCTGAAGTCTTTCTGAGATGTATGAGGAAAACCATCGCAGCAAATTACCACGGATACCGTTAAATGCTATTTTTGTTAACAGTAACTCATGGTCCACTTTGTCAAAACACTTCCGAAAATCAGTATCATATTATTTAGTATTGTGTAAAAATAGCATTGTGAATGCAAAAATCTCAAATTTAAAAACACTATTTATTTTTTATTTTTTAGGCCGTGGCCTGTCCAGCAATTTCAACCAGATGAACATAAAGAAGTAAATCATATCTCATATTTTCACTTTCTACAGGGTCTTCATACAAATTTGTAATTATACGTATAAGTCTGTTTATCCTTACTTGTCCTATTTAGCAAACAGCTTTTGACAGTTGTCATACGTCTTATAAAAAATCTTTATCTAAAAATGTATTGTATGAAATTGCCACTAATTTATTAGTAAATTCTTTAATCTTTGTGTGGGAAAACTATTTGTTATATTTTATAAATGCTTCTTTCGATAAAGAGTTGGGTGAAGATTTTTTACCCTGTTTTTACATTTTCTCCATACAAAAAAACGTCAAAAACAGACGGTTAAAACTTAATCACCTATTTTAGTGTTGGTGAACTTCAGCCTAAGACAAGTAAAGATAAACAGACTTATAAACAAGTTGATTGTAAGCTATTTTATGTTACGTTAAGAGGGTTTATTCTACACACTAGCCCCGCCATTGAAACGAAAATCAGTGCTTAAATAAAGACGAAACTGTGATTTATCTGTCTGTAGAGCACTCCAAAGAAGCTTTGTGGTACTTTTTATCACTTAAACAATATTTTCTAGCCTCTCGTTTAGTTTAAGGGACTTTTATTGCTAAAAGTGGCCACTATGATTCACAATTTCGTCTTTATTTAAGCACTGATTCTCGTTTCAATGGGGCGCTAGTGTGCAAACTGCGCCCTCTTAAACTTCGACCAAGTTGTTTACCAAGTGAATTTGTTCTCCTGTGTATTAAAAATACAGTAATTTTGTTATTGCGCAAGTTTTAAATAAATGGGTGCTTTTTCTTAGCTTTAAGTAACTATCGCATTTAAGAAAAATAAAAGTCCTTTCCTTTGAATCTCGATAAACAATATAACGTTTTGTTGATACTATTATTTATCAGCGACAGAAATTAACTGGTATAATAGTTTTGGGTCCGTCTTGATTGTATGACTATTTCAAACATTACTTTAGGCCAAATGCATTTATAGACATGATTAGACGAAAAGATTACGTTCCCGCGCTTACTAGGACCAAAACTCTCACTATAGTTCCATATAAATCCGAGAGTTTTGGCCTCTATAAACTATCAAACGGCGGCGGCTTATTTGATTCGACCAATAGGGATGTTGACTAATGAATAAAATAACGAAATACTAATAAAAACCGTAAACATATTAAACTTTTAGAGTAGCTTGTATACCTCTTGGTTTTATATATTGCATATTATTTGTTTTATGACCCTTCGAAGTTGGGTGGACAAGTCCATTTAAAAAGTATAAAATTTATTAAAATAAATGATACCTTTAATTAGTCCGTAAAATGTATAGCAAATTTGTCGAAGAAACCATTTTGATAAACACAATATTTAATAGCTGCTAAACAAATTTCCTATGCGTTGCATACAAACTTGCAAGGCGTGACGTCATAACGTGCAAGCCATTAGTATGGAGCGTTTTTGATCGAGTCCATTTGTGTGCATTTCACACTGTGATATCTCGGGCAGTTTTCATGCTAGCGAATTAATTCTTTTACCAATGTTTCTTTTTTTGATAGGTAATTTATGTAACATAAAATAAAAAAAATAGTCAACATCCCTATTGGAAAGTTCCCTTTGCATCTTAGCCTAATCGACTAGTCAAGTTCAATAATATGTACGCACCTTTGACAGTTGGTCAAGTCAACATCCTATCAAAAGAAAGTGCCAACATATTAATGAGCTAGCCTGTACTAAGAAAGTTTTAGAGTGTTAAGAAAATTTTATTTTGACCCAAAATAGGTACTTTTTGGGTCAGTATACCACTTTCGTGACTGTTTACTCAATGTTAGAAGTAAGAAATATTTTTGGAAAATGTTTAAAAATGAAAATCGTAATATAAATTGATGTTATTGTGTCAATATTAGGTTGGTGAATAGTAGTGAATACGTTGCTGTTTAAGTTTTTCTGTCAAAAGTATCAATTAATTTGCTTAGTGCCATCTCCAAACAATATCGACTTTTCAGTGTTATTGAAGAAAATGTTTGTTTTGTATCCATTTCTATTTTGGTGAGAATGTTCAGTTACAACTTTTATCTTTAGCTTCTTTAAAATAATTTGTGATACTAAATCTTTAAGTCATTACTTTTATAAGGAAGTTTATTGAAAATTTGCATTTTATGTTTTTCAATTTAATGACTTGTTAATTGTACTGATGAATAAATCTTATTCGCAAATGCGCGTTTTATTACTTCAAAGAATGACAGATAACATACCAAAATAAGTAAAAAAAAGATAAATTTCTGTTTAAATATTGTATTTCATAAAACAATTTAGGTGAATAATATTAAGGCTTTACTTCGATAGTCACTTCGTGCGGGTGTTCGTCAACTGTCTCCAATCTCGTGTCTCTTTCTATTTCGCTGTGCTCCTCTCTAACTGGCTCGGGAGTGACAGAGATGACTACATTATCTGTCTTCTCTTGATATTCCCCTTCCTTAGTATAAACCACCTGTTTCGGAGTACCGTGACCAGCACCCTCTTTAATCTCAACCATGATACTTCTGACCAATAGAAGCAAATATATTTGAAATACTGAAACAAAAAAAAACGCAATAATATCAAACCCGCTTGAGAGTGGGACTCCTTGCATGAGTCTGTGTTTCCCGATAGGTGCAATCTTAGCAGTGGGGACAGGACTTGGAAATCCTATTGGAGCCACTGATGGAACCATGTAGTGGAACCTACAGTCCGAAGGGCGAGTGAATAGGTATCTTCTAGGCAAGCGCGATCCATTGTAATCGCATCATCGCTTACTATCAGACGTGATAGCAGGCAAGCGCTTGCCTATCTTTCATGAAAAAAAAAACAATCCACCCACCCAATCGCGTTTAGTTTAGTTTTATTCCGTTACCGTAGAACTACCTGACACTTTTCCCCTACCATAATTTTTTTTTTGGCTCGTATCTACCAGGGTTGGAAAAAATCATGATTTTTTGCAAAAAATCAAAAATCACTGATTTTTTTTCAAAAAATCGAAAATATCATGATTTTTTCGATTTTTTGCTTGAGCCTTTAAAATCCACTTAATATAGTGCGTGAAACCACAACGCGCTTTTGTTTGACTTATTTAACACTTTAATTCGGAAGAAACACAAGTAAAGATCAATAAAACAGTTCAAAATAAAAATGCCTGGTGAAAGTTATATATTTAGGACAGATGATTTGGCGGTTTTTTTAGAAGAAAAAACAGTTTAAAGCAGTAATTCTAACACAAAGTTACATTTAATATACATTTTTATGTGTCTATCAATTATTTAAAATTAAGAATTTTATATTTTTATACAAATAGGAAAGAAAAAAGGCAATTTGATTTAATCAATGATTTTTATTCAAAAAATCACTTGATTTAAATTAAATCAATGTGATTTAATCATGCCAACCCTGGCTCGTACGATACTAAATCGTAGTACCTATGGGAAAAGTCACATGATAGAACTGCTCAATAGAACAAGTGGGAAAAACTATGACTTTTGCGGTAAATGTAAACAAGGGCGGCCTCTCACTAGATTATACAGGCTGTATTTTTATTTACTCTTCAAAATTTAGGGTGTGTTCAGTCCACGAAACTGAACAACTTTCTCAAAAAAAACATGGGGCCAATTAAAAAAATACGACTCGCACCAGATCAATACTCAGACGGGAATCGAACCCGCGACCTTTGGATATCCGGTCCAATGCTCTGACCGCTGAGCTACCGAGTCACTAGGTACATATCCATACGAATCATCAAAGAGATCACGTGATCGATTAGTAAGGGTGACTAAAATTTTGTGGTGTATTTCGACACATGTTTCTTGGAGAAAGTTCAGTTTCATGGACTGAACGAACATATCCTTAACGGTCATCATACCAGCCGCACGACACCCACTGCTGGGTATAGGGCTCCCCCAAGGATCTCCACGACGATCGGTCCTGCTTGGCCCGCATCCAGCGGTTTCCCGCGACCTTCACCAGATCGTCGGTCCTACCCACGGAACCGAGTCCGGTGCGCGTGAGCCATTACAGAAACGGCCATCGGATCTTCTCGCTATGTGTACCGCCACAATTAAAATTTGGATAGTGAATACAGCCTGCAGTTTTGTCAAAGAGTACATATGTATGCAATGCATTCTTACTGATGCTGGCGACGATCAGTATGACGGTGAGCACGTCTATGACGGCCAGCACGATGGAGTACAGCAGCGCCGACGCGACGATGGCGGCCATGCAGTAGTACGTGAACACCAACAGTAGAACCAGGTCTTTCTGAAACAAGCATACCATTGCCACAAAATACTTATATAGTTAGTAGCACTAAACAGAAGTCCATCTGCGCGAGGATAATCAAATACTGAAGCTACTCTCACTGCACGGCAATAGAGTACAATATAATGTTGCCTTTAATATTTAATCTTGTTTCCATCTTTTCAGTTGACTTGTGTTATTCTATACTTAATCTTAGTTATACCAGGGCTCTGTCACTCCGCGCGCGAATCTGAAGCGCTCGGCGTCCTCTGAGAGGATAAATTTCATATAATATCAAAAAAGATAAGACCTACGCGATAGAAAGAGAGACAACTACTTAGTGAATGCTTTGGAGCGAAGGGAGCGCTGTGCGACCTGAATTGCACTTTATTGTGTCGGAGCAAGAGTCGCAATTTATTTAAAACGATTTTGCGGAGTGCAACTTCTGTACACTAGTACCTTTATCTATTCTGTGGTTATACAGCTAACTCACCCTGTACACGCCGCACAGCAGTAGGACGTTAAAGGCCAGTTCGGTGGCGTACGAGAGAATGGGGATGGGCTTGGAGGCCAAGTCTTCGATGATCACCTCCTGCACCTTGAGGATGGTGGGCGAGTAGCTCCCATTCGCCACCCCCACCAGGGACACTAGCTGAAAGTATACCGTAAAACAATACACTATTATTTCTAGTGTGAAACCAACATACATACATATACTCACGCCGGTTTCCCATGGGGGTAGGCAGAGACTATGGATCGCCACCTGCTACGATCCTTGCACACTTCTTTCGCTTCATTAACATCCATCAATCTTTTCATACATGCCCTGCGGTGTTTGTACGTACACCAGCCTTTTTTTATTAAAACCTCTTTTTTGGTCCGCGTAGGTTTTTCTGGGTCGCCCTTGCGCAATCGTTCCTTCCACATTCGCACAATATATATCTCTTTCGTGAAATTAAAAAGAACCAAATTATTTAAAAATATTGAAACAGGTGATAGAGTTGCTTAAACTGATCAGCTTACCATACATTTTGTATGGGAGTATGTTTTTTTCGTTTTTCTACCTATGTTCCTTGGATTTAGAAAGTTGTTCAGTAGGTACTATTACCTGTTTCAGTATTGTTACATAATTTGGTTCTACCATAAGGTGGAATTATATGAATAAGTAGGTATTAAATTTAGTAATTAAAAAAAACAGAACAAATGTACCTACTTATTATAAATAAAAAAAAACCACCGCATTCATTGATAACCTTTTCCTTTTTTGAGGTTGGTTAAAAGAAGATAAAGATAACGTCGAAGTTGGTTTTTAAGGCGCGGTGGTAGAGAAACTAGCGCCGCCACTACATGTATTTTAATTACTCGTAAACCAAGTCAATATTTAAAAAAAGCTCATGTAATAATCCATTTTAGCAAGTGGCCACTTTTGGTAATTAAGGATTTTAAAACTTACAGAATGAATGATAGGTAACTGTTGAAGAGTTATTCAAAAATAGGCGCATAAAATTAGCTAAAACGGGAAATAATTCGAAAACTGAAATTTTCTTTTTCTATGGCATAAAGTGTTGTTAGTTATAGATAAAATAAGAAGAATTAAACATTTTGAAACTCCGCATCAAAGTAAAAAAAAATAAAAACAAAATTTTCGACATATTTTGATTTCAACATTAGAGCATAATAATTAACTTTGTAAAAGTATCTGTGTTATGATATGACGCCTGCATGTCAGGTAAATAATTCAAAATTAAACTAATTGATCAATCGGGACTATCATTATTAAAGAAGGTTCAATAAGTTGTAGATATTTTGGCTTATCTTACCAGAAATTATAGATAACTGCAATTCAACAATTTAATCTGAATAGATTATAATGTGTGTTAATTAATTGTTAAAAATTAAACAGATTCTCTTTGCAGATTTCTAAAGTCACAAATATTTGTGATTTTTGGAAAACCAAAATACATAACTACTTCAAAAGTGTTTAATTTATGCCTTCAAAATATTATTAGTACTATAAGGAACAAATTAAACAACAAATGTCCATGATTATTCATTTACTGATATTTTTTTCTTAGTTACGTTTCAATATAAACGTTATTTCTTGCAATTTAGGGTCGTAATTTGTGTACCAACTCCCGACCGTGCTGTCGCGAGTCCCGATAGTCGCGACTCGACGCGAGTACGCAAAGCAGTCAGTGATTGTCAAACTTTTATGAACACGTGGGACCCCGGCATAGAATAACTAATAGTGGAGATTAAATTGAAATATGTGTTCATTAGATCGACAATAACTAAATTGATCAGGATGAGATAGGTATATGATTTTCGGAACGTTTACCTATTTATAAGCTTTATGTATAAAATAAATAAAAATATCTTAGGTGGAAACAAGCAAATTATGAAAATAATAAATGATTCTATATGCGGCTGTGTGCGTGTATGCGTATGCGTGGGGGGAGTGGAGCGAGCCGCCCGCGCCCCCCGCGCCGCGCCGTCTCGTCGTCGCTTGTCGGTCGGCTCGTCGAGGAGCGCTAGCTCTGCGGTAAGCTAGCTAGCTGTGTGTTTGTGTCGCTCGTGCAAAATAATGTATTATTATTAATTATGCACGCATGATCATGCATTCGGGATTATAAAAACCTAACATGCAGATGGTTTTATGCACGCATGATCATGCATTCGGGATTATAAAAACCTAACATGCAGATGGTTTGTTATGTTATGTGTTGTGTACTTACCCATAGTTATGAAAATAACTGCAAATAAGTAGGTACCTAAAAATACTTCAATCCAAATAACTGGTTTCTTGCTGCCACACAACCTTTTTACTGAAGTTGAATGAAATCGTTGAAATGATAAGTCCGAACTGTTTACTTTGCGTTTATTGAATTACTGAGTCACACAACATATACCTACCTATCGATACACAATGCGAACTAAAAATTAATAAAATATCTGTTATTTATTGAAATTGCTGACATCGCGCTAGGTACATATATGTGCGGTTGTTCACCGTACAAACTTAATTATTTATTATGAAGGTTCTTGATAATATCGATCGATCGAAGTAAACTTATAAATAAAGAAGTTACCTACTGAATTAATTAGGTATGTGTCTACGACCTAAGTACACGTACCTAAAGATACCCAGCCTCCATAGCATGACCACCGAAACACGACATAATTATATCGCGTGATATAGCGTTTTATCGACACTCACCTGTCAAAATCCATTGTCTTTTGACAGTAAATCGTGATAAATCGCTATATCTTATAGCGTTTCGGTGATCATGCTAGGCTGCTGTTTTTTTTTACTTATTATTTTGATTTGGGAGTGGAAGTAGATTGTTTGATTATGATTAAGTATTAGTACTAAGTACGCGCGCCACCCCCTTTTCGCCGGGCTATATTGACGCCACTACCAACCCTTTTGCCGACTCGACGCAACTCAAAGTCACCGGCCGGCGGGGCGGCGGCGCCAGAGCTCACACGTACAAGGGAGTGTCATGGATGTGTATGTAGGACTTAAAAGCAAGGTGATTGATTTTCACAATATTACATCGCTGTCGTGTGCGCTGCGCACGGACCTACGGCTGATTTTACAGCTTTCTAATAAGTACTGTTTTCAGATTTTGATTTTGTTGAATACGTAAACTCGACAAACGAAATCTCAACGCACGTTAGCGCGACAAATCGCGACAAACCAAATCTCGAAGCACAAAATCGCGACATTCCAAATCTCGACGCACAAAATAGCGAAAAACCAAATCTAACGCACGAAATCGCGACAAACCATATCTCGATTATCACGCTGTTATAACAGTAAAATATCGTTAATAATCGCAACATAAAATTATAACGATATTATATTTTATTTATCCACATTAATAAAAAAAATAAAAAAAAAAAATGTTAAAGATAAAAATATGTATTTTTTTAATGACAAAGATAAAAAAAATATCAAAAAAATTATAAAAAAAAATCGACTTCAAAAAACCTGCCCCTAAAAAAAACAAAAAACCGACTTCAAAAAACCTGCCTCTAAAAAAAAGGAAGAAATAATATACAAATCATTAGATACGCATTATCATTGTTATATAAAACACGTCTATTAAAGTCGGGTGGGGCTGGAAACATCTTCCTTTTTTATTCTAAAAGCCCCACCCGACTTCAATTGACGTGTTTTATTATAACAATGATAATGCGTATCTAATGATTTGTATATTATTTCTTCCTTTTTTTTAGAGGCAGGTTTTTTGAAGTCGGTTTTTTGTTTTTTAAACAATTTTTTTATTTTTAGTGTAAGTACCTTCTGCATTAGGTAGTGTAGGTATATTATTTAGGTAGAAAAATCGGCTCAGCCAAACGTGAGATAATCGCGGAGAAACATACATACATACAAACTGAAAACTTACCTCCTTTTTTTGAAGTCGGTTAAAAAGACTACACAACGGTATCCCTTCCCCAACAAAAAAAATCATCTAATTCGGTTCATAAATAACAAAATTGTCAAGTTAGTTGATTTTATATCATAGTATTTTCAGGATTACTTGTAAACTACTGAACCGATTTGAAAAAAAATTAAATGGGACCATCTCGCAAGAAAACTCAATCGAACAAAAAAAAAATTATCGAAATCGGTCCATAAATGTCGAAGATACGCGCGAACAACGATAAAAAAAAAAAAAAAAAAAAAAAAAAACATACAATCGAATTGAGAACCTCCTCCTTTTGATGAAGTCGGTTAAAAAGCAAGAAATAATATACAAATCATTAGATACGCATTATCATTGTTATAATAAAACACGTCTATTAAAGTCGGGTGGGGCTGGAGTACATCTTCCTTTTTTAACCGACTTCATCAAAAGGAGGAGGTTCTCAATTCGATTTTATGTATTTTTTTTATTTTTTTTATCGTTGTTCTCTATCTATCTTTTATCTTCGACATTTATGAACCGATTTAGATGATTCTTTTTTTGTTCGATTGAGTTTTCTTGCGAGATGGTCCCATTTATTTATTTTTTCAAATCGGTTCAGTAGTTTACAAGTAATCCTGAAAATACTATGATATTAAATCAACTAACTTGACAATTTTGTTATTTATGAACCGAATTAGATGATTTTTTTTGTTGGGGAAGGGATACCTTTGTGTAGTCTTTTTAACCGTTTTCAAAAAAAAGGAGGTATTCAGTTTGTATGCATGTATGTTTCTCCGCGATTATCTCACGTTTGGCTAAGCCGATTTTTCTACCTAAATAATATACCTACACTACCTAATACAGAAGGTACTTACACTAAAAATAAAAAAATAAAAAAATTGTTTAAAAAACAAAAAAACTGACTTCAAAAAACCTGCCTCTAAAAAGCAAGAAATAATATACAAATCATTAGATACGCATTATCATTGTTATAATAAAACACGTCAATTGAAGTCGGGTGGGGCTTTTAGAATAAAAAAAGGAAGATGTACTCCAGCCCCACCCGACTTTAATAGACGTGTTTTATTATAACAATGATAATGCGTATCTAATGATTTGTATATTATTTCTTGCTTTTTAGGGGCAGGTTTTTTGAAGTCGGTTTTTTGTTTTTTAAACAATTTTTTATTTTTAGTGTAAGTACCTTCTGTATTAGTTAGTGTAGGTATATTATTTAGGTAGAAAAATCGGCTCAGCCAAACGCGAGATAATCGCGGAGAAACATACATACATACAAACTGAATACCTCCTTTTTTAAGTCGGTTAAAAATACTACACAAAGGTATCCCTTTCCCAACAAAAAAAATCATCTAATTCGGTTCATAAATAACAAAATCGTCAAGGTAGTTGATTTAATATCATAGTATTTTCAGGATTACTTGTAAACTACTGAACCGATTTGAAAAAATAAATAAATGAGACCATCTCGCAAGAAAACTCAATCGAACAAAAAAAGAATCATCAAAATCGGTCCATAAATGGCGAAGATACGCGCGAACAACGATAAAAAAAAACATACAATCGAATTGAGAACCTCCTCCTTTTGTTGAAGTCGGCTAAAATACAATCACTATGATTTGTCGAAATTTTGTGCTTCGAGATTTGGTTTGTCGCGATTTCATGCATCGAGATTTGATTTGTTGCGATTTCGTGCGTCGAGTTTTGGTTTGTCGCGGTTTCGTTTGTCGAGTTTACGTATTACACATTATTATAAAACACATTATTTTATATCAACGATTTTTTATTTATTCACTCTTTTCCTTTGTTACATCAAATAAAAAGCTTTCTTATACAAGTCTCTTTAGATACCTACTATATAACAAAAGTTACTGTACACTTGAATGCGATTTTTGGTATAAAGTATCGAATCACAGGTGGGTAGGTAGGTTATGTTAAGTATAAACGCCGCAGTGTGATCATACCAATATACATTAAATTATTCTGTCCTTTCAGACCTACATTCACCACGTCAAAGTTTAACGCACATTCACAAATCCTACAATTAGGAAATTCCATTGTTTTTTGAATACCCAGCGCGGTCGGTACAAAGCACGTAATTGAAATGAAATAAATAAGTCGCCGTGTCGTGTGTGCACCGCGCAGCGCGCGGCGCGCGGCGGCGCCGGCGGGGCGCGGGGCGGGCGGTAGGTACTCTCCCCACCCCGTACTCACCGCATTCTCCACTACTACTTGCGCGTAATTTACAATTTCATAAACGTGATATTAAAATGTTTAATTTTGATGTAAACATGATTGTAGTACACAAAAGCCTATTATTAAACAAAAATTTCCCAGTTTCAATTTTTAACTACTGAGAAATATAATATTATTGAAACGTAAAAAATAAATGTTTAATTTTTGTCTAAAATGTCTAAAAAGAGGCATTATAGCTTAATAAGATACAAATATCATAGTTACCATTTTGGCTTATCTAGATATTGAGATTAGATGAATACTGTGAAAAAAAACAAGCATACGAATTTGGTTTCAGTTTAATTTTGCTATTAGGTGATGGCATTTGAATGCACCTTAAAATTATACTAACAAGGTATTTGGTTACCTATTTTGCTTTTAGGAAAAAGTAAGGCAGTGTACGAAATCTCATGATTTTTATATAAAACGGTTACCACCGCGGATTTTTTACATCATATATCTAATTAATATTTGACACTTAATATCAATCCCCGATAAAATAATAAAAACAACGAGTTTACGAATTATGTCCAGATAAAGCTTGTTTTATGCGCCTAAAAATATTAGAGACAAATTATGAAATTATTACATGAGTTTTTTGAAATATTGACTTGGTTTACGAGTTATAAAAATCAATGTAGTGGCGGCGCTAGTTTCACTACCACCGCGCCTTAATGATTTCTTTTTGTTTTTACGATCTCTACTAGACGTGTAAATGCAAATAAATAAATAAAAATTACATATTTAGCTTATTAACTAATAAAATACGATCTTCATCACTATGTTCTGGTATCGACTGACTAAAAATATGAAAATTACTTACCGATATCAAAATATTAACATAAGCTATAGCAAGTATGCCCACTTTGACCGGCGCCACCCAGCAACAATCCGCCAACTTAAAAGTAAGCACAACGTTCTTTACATATTGATAAGCTTCCATTTTTTTTCACTTTTATTCCAAGTATAAAGTATACGTGCTTCGCGACAGCATTCCCACAAAATGATACAAAAATAGTTTGGACGTAAAAATTCTATGTTTTAATTAGGATGCTGTTAAATTGGAAGGTCAATAATTGAGTTAATTGTGTGATGTAATATAACATTGTTGAATACATAATACCTACCATATACTGTGTGGTTTTGAAAGCATTAAGCACTACGTGGGCAACTATAAAAACCGTTCGACACCAACTGCTGTGTGCATAATAAGTCCCTCCCAAGGATCTCCACTTACTTATTTTATTTTATTTATTTTAATACACAACACAGATTACAATTGATAAAAATCAATAACATCAACTGCGCTGAAATTCTTAACTAGATTGCAATCCAGACAAATGTGTACAATAAAAATTAAGTGAAGGCAAAATGTATTTGATTAGATTGGTGAGATTAACATAAGACAATTTGTTATAATTTATGTGTAAACAGACTCAGCCAGCGCCTATGCTGAGTCCGCCTTATTTGGTGTAGAGTAGAGGATATCCTTTAGGATTTTAACGTAAGATGTAAATTTAGGAATGAATATGTCAAGTTAAGAGTTATCCTTTGCCAAATCATTATACTGACGAGCCATCCTGACCAGGGGATTGTAATAAAAAATATTATTTTTGTAAGTTTGCAAGACAAATAGATTAGTTTTATTAGACCTGCGCGCGCTGTATTTAGGGTTGCCAGATGTCCGGTTTAGACCGGACAGTACGGTTTTTTGATCGGCTGTCCGGTCTAGAAAATTTTAGAAAACCGGACAATAGAATGTCCGTTTTTTTAAATACTCGATTATATATCTCACTAACGAGAGAATTTACAGAGCAAAAGCGGTGAGTTATTCTGGCGGGTAGTAAGCAAGACTTGCGGGCGGGGAAAAGGGCGCTCTCCGCCCGCTCCTAGCCGCGCGATTCGCCTACCCACGCACGGCCCCAACCCGCTCGCTCAGCTTTCTCTGTTTAATCTGGTCAAAATTGATTTTTTGTCAAATTGTAACAAAAAAAAAACAAAGGGTCCCTTTAAAAAAAATGTTCGGTTTTTTTGTCTGGGCGATCTGGCAACCCTAGCTGTATTTAATGTTAAAAGTTAGTTGAGACAATAAATCAAGGGCATCTATTTATAAAAGAGTGTTTAATTTTATAGAGATAGATAAAATCGAAACACATTCGACGGGCTGCAAGCTTCTGAACATTAAACCTGACCAACCAGTCCTCGTAGTTGCGAATAACACGTCCGAGCTTACTTAAATAGGTACTTAAAGAATCTTAAGTTTTCTGAATCCATTTATTAAGTTCTATGAAAATGAAATACTGTTTAACCACAGTCAAATAACTTTTAAGTTAAGATTTATCCTGTTTTACATCCACCACAACTTCTTTTGATAATTTTTCTTCATTTTCGATTGGGTCTATTTTCTTTGAATCTTCTTCAGTCGGTTTTGTAATGTGTATCTCCACAGTAGCTTCACCTGCTTGTCCGCTCTCATCCTCTTTGTTTTGGGAAGTGTATATTATTTGTATGGGTGCCTTTCCGTTAAGCTCTGCTATTTCCTCTTTAATTTGTACTATCACACTTCTTACTAGTAACATGATGTATAATTGAAATACTGAAATGTTTAAAAAAATGAAAAATAAGTATGAGTTGCACCAAAACGCTGTCAAAGTTAAAGTTATCGGCAAATGATAATGCTAGCTATTTGTCACGTCAAACTTGTTAAAGTACATCATGCTGGCTTGCAACCTCTTTTTTGGCTAACTTGTGCTTAACCGGTACTTTAACAAGCTTGTTATTGTTAAAGTTAGATGGTGCAACTGAGCCGTGTTTACTTTCTATTATTTAGGTAGGTAAGGTAAGTAGTAGGTACATATAAATAAATATTAGACAATATTACAAACATTGCTCCGATTACTAATCAGAGACAACAGTGTAACTACAAACACCCAGACCTGAGCCAATATAGAAAAGTTTGTTTTCTAAATTGACCCAGCCGGAGATCGAACCCGGAACATCGGAAATGGCGACTGCAAACCACTCGACCACGGAGGTCGTCAACGTAGGATGTATTTACATCACATGATTTTGCCTTAAGGCGCGGTGGTAGTGAAACTTGCGCCGCCATTACATTTATTTTTATTACTCGTAAACCAAGTCAATATTTAAAAAAAGCTCATGTAATAATCTCTTAAATGTCTCTAATATTTTTTGAATAACTCTTCAACAGTTATTATTCATTCTGTAAGTTTTAAAATCTATAATTGCCAAAAGTGGCCACTTTGGGCTTAAATGTATTTTAAAACTTACAGAAAGAATGAAAACTTTTGAAGAGTTATTTAAAAAATATTAGAGACAATTTAAGAAAATATTATGAGCTTTTTTAAATATTGACTTGGTTTACGAGTAATAAAAATAAATGTAATGGCGGCGCTAGTTTCACTACCTACAGCGCCTTAATAATTTATAATACTAACACCTAGAGAAGGAAGTTAAAATAGCTTAAACACCTCAAGAACCTTTACAAAGTGAATCGATTAGATTATCCCAGTGAAAGGCGTAAATAAAAGTCAAAGCGACAAGGTTCTAAAGTAGCCTAAAAATCAATTGACCTCTGTGTTTACGGTTAACAAGAAACAACTAGTTCGTAATAATGACGGAGACAAGACTTGCCTATACTAATAACTGTGATGATGATGAAGCGGAGAGCCCCGTCTTCGCTGGCGTTTATGATGGGCCACAGCACCACCGCCATTACAGAAATCTTGGCCAAGCTGTAGTAGATGAACACTCGAAGTAAGACTGTTATTTTCTGCAAAAGATAAAGAAATACTTGGGATTGGATTTTTTTTGGATTCCTTATTAATCTTTTAGATTATATAATTTTTCGAAACGTGTAAGATCCTATTTTATTATGTAAGTGGTTTTCTTATCTAGTTATTGTTTTTTTATTTTATTTCTGATATTAGGTACGTCTTTTGTTGAAATATCTAGGTACAGTCAGCGCCAAAATGATCTGCGCATTCAAACCTACTAAAATACCTAACGACTTGACAAAAATCAACCTAATCTCAAGACGTTAAGGTGCACTTTCATTTGTTGTCTGAAAACAAACAAAAGTGCACCTTAACATCTTGAGATTAGGTTAATTTTGTCAAATGATTTGGAATGTAGTTGGTAGGTTTGCTCACATCATTTTGGCGTTGATATTTAATTCATTTGGCACTTAATTTTGTCAGGGGTACTACTTACTTTGTTAACAGCTATAATAAGTAAGATGTTGAACAAAATCACTGTGATGTTAGCAAGTCGAGGGACGGCCGTACCCTCGTCCGCCACCAAAGTTTGTACCCCATTGGCAATCGGGGACAAACGCCCTTCAGAAAGCAAAGACACAGCCTGGAAATAATTAGGTAGATTGTTTATGTAATTTTCTTGTTCTTACCTTACAGACAGATGCCGGCAAACATCTTGACGCTCTTTCGACGGGGAGTGGGGATAAGGCCGTGCATGTGCACTTGCGAGCGACCAATAGCACGCGCCCCTCACCACTACGCATACCCAAAATACGCGTTCTGCGCAATCCCCACTCGATTTCAAGATGTTTGCCGACCACTTACAACCATGGGCGTACCCAGGTTCTGGGCCAGGGGGGGGGGGGATGTATTGTATCGCCCCCAGGGGGGGGGGGGGTCAAATTTATGTAAATCAAAATATTTTGTATGGCAAATAAGAACTTTATTGATAACAATTGATAGTTAGTTAGAGGTGAACAAAATTCAGGGGGGCTTCCCCCCCCCCCTCGGTACGCCCATGCTTAAAACTATTGATACTTTTCCATCAACCACAAGCTTCGATCATCGAAGACAAGCTTAAAAAAAAGACAAGTCGACTGAAAAGATGGAAACAAGATTAAATAAATATTAAATATAATTCAATCATTCATAATGTCACTTTCTTTATGCATGCCTCCGACTGCATGTTATTATGACATATTGCCTTTAATATTTATTTAATCTTGTTTCCATGTTTTCAGTCGACTTGTCTTTTTAGGCAGGCGGGTTTTTTAATTTTTTAATTATTTTTTTTATTTATCTCCTTTTAGTTATTATATATTACGGTCATGATATACCTTTTTGAAATCCTTATAATAAGCCCTTTAATTTGACACCCATATTGCAGTATTCTAAAAAAAAATTTTTTTTTTCACTACGTATAATAGCACCGTACATGGTTTTTTTTATAACGCCACCTTCTTAAGAACACTAGGGCTGAAAAGACAAATCTAACGATATCTTAATCATAGAAATCCGTTCAGCCGTTTGAAAGATATGAGGTAATAAAGAATATTACATACAAACATACTTACAAGATACGCGCGAAAAACATAACCCGCAGTCGGGTAATAATAAAAATCGTTTGATGAACAGAATGGTCGAAGCGCCATAGGTCTGTTATAGAATTCTTTTCCAGCGTTTACTTATCTGCATAGGAAAAATAGTGCACAAGGCCCTCGAGAGGTAGCTGACAATGTCACTTATAGTCCGGGCGGCCACTCCAAGGTTACTTACCTCATCGAGTTACTGGATATTACCACCTTCCACGAAAAGAAGACCTAAAATAGGTAGGAAAAATGTTGGTCTGCCGGAGCTCAGCCTGGAGGAAGCTTGGCGGTGAGATGTTTTGTGACCTACTTTGGACCATCAAAATACCTCATGTGGTTACTGAACGAAACATTTTCGTTGGTTTTAGTTTTTATTAATATAATTAAAACTAAAACCAACGAAAAAAATTATAATTTGAAAAAAAGCACGAAAATAGTATGATTTTGTGTGAATTACCTCGATGATTGGCCGTATTACTTCTTTGTTTATGAACTGAATAAGATAATTATTTTTTTGTTGGAAGAGGGATATCTTAAGTGTAGTTTATCTTACGTTTGGCTGAGCCGATTTTTCTACATAATATAATATACTTTACCTACAAGGTACCTACACTAAAAATAAAAAATTGTTTAAAAAAAAACCGACTTCAAAAAACATACCTCTAAAAAGCAAGAAATAATATTCGTAATAATAAAAATACGTCTATTGAAGTCGGGTGGGGCTTTTAGAATAAAAAAAAGGAATTTGTACTCCAGCCCCACCCGACTTCAATAGAAGTATTTTTATTATTACGAATATTATTTCTTGCTTTTTAGAGGTAGGTTTTTTGAAGACGGTTTTTTGTTTTAAACCTTTAAAACAGTACATAATCAACAAAAACACTTGTTCAACCGTGTTTCACATCCCTTAAAGTGTATACTTTTAGATAAAGCAAACAATAATAATCGAAATATAATAAATTTCTAAGTGTACCTACTAAGAGTTTTTCTTGCCTTCAAAATAGCTTGTCACCAGTGCACTGCTAAAAAAAATGTTTTAACAAAAACACCTGCAAACATTTAATGGTATGGGCACCATTTGCTTTTTGCAGTATCAGTGAAGTAAACGTCATAAAAAAACTGTTCGTATATGTTCAGAAACCAAGAAATAACAGTTTTTTTTAATTGATAGTTGTTATCAATGTAACCACGTAATGTCAAAGTACTCCTACTTTACGGCAAGTACCTAATGAATAGAACAAAAAATAATACAATATATAAAGACAAATTAAAAGTAAATGTTATAAAAAATAAGTAAATTTTTGGGTGTATTTTCTAACTAAATGTACGTTGAAATCATTAAATATGGCAGTAAAACCACTGTAAAGTTTGGTAACTGATAAATAAAGGACATGTTGAATGTATGTGAATGTTTGTAATTAAAATACTCAAAATCAATGGAAACAAACGGGCGGGTCAGCAAAGTAAGAATAAAATAAAAAAGGAGAACTACCGAACTGAAGGGAAAAAAAGACTTTTGATTTTATGTTTTAGGTATTTTTATTTTGATTCTGTTTCCATGCATATTTTCTATTGCTACGGGCCTCTCTTTAATTCCGCTTCATTTTTATATTTACTTACGAATTCCGAACAAGAAATACTGTCTTTTTCAATTCAGCTTTCAATAAATCTACCTACAGAGCAACGATTTCTGACATTAAGATATTTAAGCGTCGTATGGGAAAAACCTTTCTCAACATAAGCATTTGAAGGCGGTATGCTTAAAGCGCGAAGTAAAACGCAAAATAAGGCATTTAACTTGTTATCGTCTTTTATGTTTTTAAACATTTCGACCCATTATATAATAACACTTTGATTTTGATCGCGTGTTATCATCAAAAATCTGGAGAAAACTAATGGATCGTTGGGACGCGGGACAATATCATCGAAATCGGGACTGTCTTTGTACCTAAACTCTTGAATTTTCGCGGAACCCCTGAGAGCCTCTCACGAAACCCCATTCGGGAACCGCTGATCTATATTACATGCACAGCACAATGTATTTAAGGTACGGTAGACGGCACGTTGGGCTTTCACAATCTGTCAAATTTCTTCAATCATTTTTAATCTTTAATTCGAGCAAATTAAGGTTTAAAATTCATTGTAGATTATTGTCAATTTTGTATAGCTTGAAATGCTGCCCACTGTACTTAATTGGATAAGGATTAAGGCTGTATTGCTTAAAATCGCTTCGTAATTATTATTAAGCCATTATTTCTCATAAAAACAAAGGATAAAAATGGTTATTGTGGGTTATCCCTAAGAGATAGACATATACTGTTGAGGACTTTTTTGTGGATCTTTTTAAGGTGCATAATACTGTAGTACATTATTTTGATCTATCTCGTAGGATTCAGCCAGCGTTTGCAATGTAAGCGCAAAAAAAGTGTTTATTTACGACATCACATTAGAAACCTTTAAAATTATAATATAAACAGATAAACAGATAAACTTTCCTCTTGAATCACTCTAGCTATTAAAGAAAACCGCATCAAAATCCGTTGCGTAGTTTTAAAGATCCAAGCATACATAGAGACAGGCAGCGGGAAGCAACTTTGTCTTATATTTTGTACTTATTTGGTTGGACTGCAAAAACTGCCAGGTTGCGAGCTGGCAGACCAATTAATATTTAAAGGGCATCATTTTAGCTACACGTAGAGCTTGGTTTTATCCAGTAACTCGATGAGGTAAAATAGGACCCCCATGCGGCCCCTAAAAATGGTTGGACTGCGGAACCCTCCAAGAATTCGCCCGGCAGACATAATTATTTAGACTCTATTAATAAAAACTAAAACCAACGAAAAGGTTTCGTTCAGTAACCACATGAGGTATTTTGATGGTCCAAAGTAGGTCACAAAACATCTCACCGCCAAGTTTCCTCCAGGCTGAGCTCCGGCAGACCAACATTTTTCCTATCTATTTTAGGTCTACTTTTCGTGGAAGGTGGTAATATCCAGTAACTCGATGAGGTAAGTAACCTTGGAGTGGCCGCCCGGACTATTACATCTAACACTAGGTTGGTGTGACAAAGTGCTAAAAACTAGCTGACTGAAAACGGACCGTATTTTTTTTAATCGTGTAACTCTATTTGCTGCAGGTCTTGCTAGCATTGTCTGATTTTATTTTGGGTCATATTAATACAAAACATGTTTGCGGTGCAAACCGAACAAAATAGGTAACTTGTACCAAAAAAATACATTAAAAATACTTACAGACACCAAAACTTTGAAATAAGCTGTAATATTTAATCCTATTTTCACAGATGCTATACAACAACAACTCTTCAATCTGAAGTTCACAAAAGCTCTTTTCACAGATTTACAACACATGATTACTTTTATTCAGCACTTTTACTGCCTCGAGTCGAGTAAATATCCAACGTTGTCACTGTAACATGCGCACATAATGTATAGAAAATAATTTCAACAAAAAAATTCAGTTCTAATTAGGATGTAATTAAAAGGCCAGTAATGTCAGCTGACCAGTATGGTGCTTGCTAAAATATATGGCAATGGTTTAATTTTTATACTATTGTAATGAAAATTAAGTACCTACCCACCTAAAATGTTTTTTTTTGTTTGCTTTGAATAACTTTTAGATTTCAAAAAGTTTTGTTACTAACTACTTTTTCTGTATACTTTAATGGAACTATAGGTCTTTTTTTGGATCTATTTAAAATTGCAAAATAATTGTTATTATGTATGACCGTTTGTTTCCTTAATAAAAAAAAATAAAAAAATGAAAGGCTTAAGTTTTAAATGTATTTTTATATTGTTGTGTTATAGGTATTTTGTTTCGAATACAATATTGTCAATTAAAGATAAATAGTAAGAAATAGAATATACCTAGAACATAATGATATGTATTAAATAAAATCTGAAAAAGTTACTCAAATGTTAATACTCAAACCATTTATTGCATTCCATTACAGACAAGGTAGTTACTTATTTGTATCGATGTTAATAAAACAGACACGTGTCTTGTGAAATTATTTTAAACATCAGTATCCTTAGCACGAACAGCTATCGAAAAAAATAACTCGCGTAAAATCATTCGATAGATAAATTTTGTATTGGAAATTTGTACAACGCCATCTATCGCCGATAAGCGAAATGAAATTTTCCATAGAGAATTGTCTATCGAGTAATTTTACGTGCGTTTTTTTTCTCGATAGCTGTTCGTGCTAAGGGTACAGTTTGTCTTTCGAAAATCCATAATGTATCACCGTTAGGTTTTTGTTCAGCGTTAAATGGTATGCAGACTTATCGGGCAGTAATTATACCATTATTGGCCAAGCCTGCTACTTAAACAAGGCACGTTAGGCACGAATTTATCTAAAAAAATCATCCAACAAAATCATAAGGGCGCATCGTGAATCCACTAGCGCTGCTAAGATTGTAACTACACGAAAACGTGCAAGTTTTTATATTTTTCAGAATTTTATATTTCGTTGTTAATGTTTTCTTGATTGGCGATTGGCGGCGCTAGTGGACTCACGATGCGCCCTTAAGTTTTTATATTACCGATAAGCATTTACAACGATTTACAAATTATAAAAGAAAATTAAAAACCGATCTTTTATTCCTCAGGAGTAATAGAAAACAGCTCAATTGATGTAGCTGATAGATCGGTTCCCAATACAAGTTCAACATTAAGCAACCTTTATAAGTTCCAACCCGATTAAATAAAACAAACTTAAAATCCCTGTTTCAAAAGTCAAATGAAAAAAAATCAACTCATATAAAAATAAAATATTTATTCGAATCAAAAATAAAGATGATAGGTACATGATCACTTCACACGGCCTTACACATCATTATGGAATCATTTCATCGGAATAAAAACACTAAAGTATGATAAATGATTAAACACCATTGACTTAATTAATTTCGTAAAGGAAACAAACTATTTATTTAGTAACAATAATAAATCATATTTATTTTGTATACTTTGGAGCAAAGAAATTGTAATAAAGGTTTTGGATATTAATGGATTCCATTATTCAAAACTAATTTGTTAATCAACAAAAAAAACCCATATTATAAGGCACATCGAAAATCGTGAAACGCAAAAGAACATTATACCAGGGGGTCTCACTCCGTGCTTAAGGGTGCATTTTAAAATATAAAAACTAGAATTAGCTATCTACAAATTTTGTATGCGTTAAATTCTTAGTTTAATTGTGTTTGTGTACCTATCTTAACGCATATTGAATTGTAAGAATTGCGTTTTTTTATTATTATGTTTTGTCTTGTATCAAGTGTTTTTTGGTAAATTTTGCCTACTTAGGTGCACTTTCGAGTAGCAGACATAGTGATTACTGATTTCTCAACTAGTTGAAAGTTATTTACTCTCACAATTACCTATCCGATATGTAGTAGGTATTTAATTTCAACCTACCTACCCATTGTGTACAAACTTTTGTTAATTATTGTGATGGAAAATGACCTCACTTTAAATGTGGAGCTCATTTTTCAATGTTGACGACTCTGTATGAAATATACAGGGAGAAAAAAGCAGCCCTTGACGAGTTTCTTGCCGGTTCTTCTCGTTACAAGGTCTCCCGCTCAGGGTTTGCGAACCGATGGCGTAGCTTCTTTGACATCCACCAGTGCTTGTAACAGCCTAGACTGAATAAATATTTTTTTGATTTGATTTTGATTTGAAAACCTGGATTAACGCCCAAAGTGGAGTTAATCCAGGTTTTAGCTACACAAACACAATTAAACCAGGAAAAAAAACGCATGCAAGTTTATAACTAATGCTAGTTTTTATATTTTTCAGAATGTCATTAAACATAGCATGGGCGTAGCCACGGTGGGGCAGGGTGGGGCGCTTGCCCCACACTGGCTCTGACCTGTGGGGTACCTACCTAATCTTACCTAAGTAAGACAATATAAAAATGACACGGAATTAATGAGATAGGCCCGTAGCAATACAAAATATGCATAGAAAAAATTTACCAGGGTATAGTTTGCTAGTTACATATTATTTTAGACTGCTGCCCCACCCTGAGCCCATGGCTGGCTACGCTCATGAAACATAGTTATTTCGTTGTAATGATTTTTTCTTGATTTCTTGATGCACCCTTAATACTAAACTGTTATTAGCCTACTGCTCGCGGCCGACTCGTCGAACACGAAAGATGTCATATTGTGTTGGTTGAGACAGAGCTACGCGACAGAAAGAGAAGCGCTTATAAAGGCACGCAGCGCTGTGCCATTTGAAGTTGTACTCTATTGCCGTGCAGCGAGAGTAGCTTATTACTTGATTGTCCTCGCGCGGATGGGCTTCTGTACGTTTA
Source organism: Agriphila straminella (assembly GCA_950108535.1). Classification (NCBI taxonomy): domain Eukaryota; kingdom Metazoa; phylum Arthropoda; class Insecta; order Lepidoptera; family Crambidae; genus Agriphila; species Agriphila straminella. The sequence goes on along the minus strand of OX467321.1, from coordinate 479,827 downwards.
GTACTATTATTTATATTCTGTGACATTACGTCGATTTCTTTGCTCATAAGTATAGAAACATTTTCATAATCATATATTCATAATCATAACAACTTTAATCATAATCTTTGCTGCTTCTATCAAAACGCGGGATGATGACCACAGCTTTTTTTACTAGGAGTATAAATCGAGTATAATATATTTCATGAAATAAAGAAAAATGGCGTGAAGTGACCCTAAATCAAGAAACCCATAAACAATTCAATTGTTTCTATTAAAATATTAAAAAAACATAGATTTTACTTTAATGAGGATCAGTAACAGGTTTGAATCCTATAGTTCTATTGATATAATATAAAATCATATTAATAGCTATGAAACTCAGTGAAAGATATTTTGAAATCCGTTTAGAAATGGTCGAGTTATTAAGGGTTTGAAGGAAATGCCAAACTCAATGCAATATGTGCTTTATCACGTACGTCATAAGGAGCGCGTACGTCGCGATGACGTCATAAGGACACCCCAAAATAACAGTGTTTTAGCTCGTATAGCTTCTCAGGTTGGAGAGATATCGCAAAAATTTCTTCACAGTTAATCATGTGGCATAAGGTTTCTGATAAGCCACTAAACAAACAAAATTCGTTACTGATCCTCATTACAATAATAAAACATGTCATTTGAACATCAAAGCATAGCCGGATTGTATCGACCTATAAAACCATTACCGAAGAATCTATTTCATTTAAAATTACAGTATTTTGTTAATGGATAGACTTAGCATTCCGGTGTAATGTTTATGGGTACCACCAGCTCACTTCATCAACGCATGCACTATAGCGTTCGCATTCAACGCCTTCAAGTCCGTATAAGTCTGTCCCGTTCCCACGAACACGATCGGCTGTCCGGTGATATACGTCATCGATATGGCGGCGCCGACTTTGTCGTCGATCGTGTCGAACTTGGTGAGGACGATGCCGTCGATGGCGCGCGGGGTGGCCGACGCGCTGTGGTCGGCTAAAGCTTGGTTGAACTTGACCAGTTGGTCCACCGCTTCGTTGCCGACGAGGGCCTCGCCTACGAATAGCACTAAGTCGGGTTGGTTCACCTAGAGTAAAATTCAACGTTAAGCAGCGAACTAAAACTAAAGAACGAGCATTATTCTTGTCGGATAAAAAGATCTCGAATGTGGTAGGAAAATTAGACAATTCAAAAGTACTTTTATATCCAGCGAACTAAAATCTATGGAAGTGTAATTGCAAACGAATATTGCTTAAATGGCACCACGGTGCCGAAAAAGTACAACCCGCTCAGCTTTAGTCGGGCCAGCCACGCGCCCGGTGACTGACGTTAGTGTTCTTTTCAATAAATTGCAGTTTGTATTGTAGAGAAAAGATAGAAAGAGAGAGTTTATTAGAAAACGTATCTTATTTTTTCGTTTAAGTATAGAAAATATCTATGAGTATACAAATTATGGTCGCTAATAAGCAACCAGACGCTTTGTGCTGCAAAATTAAAAATCATAATTTTTAGCTCTATCCACATAGTTGTACTTTTCGTGTGGTGCCATTTTTTGAGCAGAATGCTCATTCCATAGATTTTAGTTCGCTGTTTATATCTAAGTTTATTTGCTCAAAAAAATAGCACCACACAAAAATGACAATCAAGTCTATCCACATAGTTGTACTTTTCGTGTGGTGCCATTTTTTGAGCAGAATGCTTATTCCATAGATTTTAGTTCGCTGTTTATATCTAAGTTTATTTGCTCAAAAAATAGCACCACACAAAAATGACAATCAAGTGGGCAGGGCTAAAACACGCAGTCGACCTTGTTGTAATGTAATCATACACTGGTACACTAGTAGTGTATACCTTGATGAGCTTGGCGCGCGCGCGCATGAGCGGCTCGTTGTCCTGCATGCGCCCCGCCGTGTCCACGAGCACGCAGTCGACCTTGTTGTAATGTAATCATACACTGGTACACTAGTAGTGTATACCTTGATGAGCTTGGCGAGCGCGCGCATGAGCGGCTCGTTGTCCTGCATGCGCCCCGCCGTGTCCACGAGCACGCAGTCGACCTTGTTGTAATGTAATCATACACTGGTACACTAGTAGTGTATACCTTGATGAGCTTGGCGAGCGCGCGCATGAGCGGCTCGTTGTCCTGCATGCGCCCCGCCGTGTCCACGAGCACGCAGTCGACCTTGTTGTAATGTAATCATACACTGGTACACTAGTAGTGTATACCTTGATGAGCTTGGCGAGCGCGCGCATGAGCGGCTCGTTGTCCTGCATGCGCCCCGCCGTGTCCACGAGCACGCAGTCGACCTTGTTGTAATGTAATCATACACTGGTACACTAGTAGTGTATACCTTGATGAGCTTGGCGAGCGCGCGCATGAGCGGCTCGTTGTCCTGCATGCGCCCCGCCGTGTCCACGAGCACGCAGTCGACCTTGTTGTAATGTAATCATACACTGGTACACTAGTAGTGTATACCTTGATGAGCTTGGCGAGCGCGCGCATGAGCGGCTCGTTGTCCTGCATGCGCCCCGCCGTGTTCACGAGCACGCAGTCGACCTTGTTGTAATGTAATCATACACTGGTACACTAGTAGTGTATACCTTGATGAGCTTGGCGAGCGCGCGCATGAGCGGCTCGTTGTCCTGCATGCGCCCCGCCGTGTCCACGAGCACGCAGTCGACCTTGTTGTCGGCGGCGTGACGGATCGCCTCCATCGCTATACCGGCCGCGTCTTTGCCTGCAAGAAACCAACGAATCTCATCAGAATGATATTATTGTTATTATAGCCCGCCACACAACACAACTTGTCCATACCACTGACACGTTTTCGAAGGAACTAATAGAGTACTAATGAGTGTCCGTTACGCTGGCAGGAAAGTAGCTTCTAGAGGGAAGCGAGTTTGATGGATAGTTTGTGCGCAATTCGATATAAATGTGCGCCAAATAAAAAAATAGTGGGCCTTACACTTTTGGAATAAAACGGGAAAAACGAATTCTGCTGGGGTAACGGTTCTCCGGCAGGAAGAATCTAAACTAATGTTCGGAGAGAAGTAAAAGATATATGGGCGGGTAGCTTGATACTAGCAGGAAATGTGCGCCAAATATAAAATTTGTGGGCCTTATAGTTTTGGGCGATATTTGATTTCCTGCTGGCGTTACGTTTTGCCGAATCCCAGCTCTCAGAAACTAGTAAAAAATAGGTAGCCCCTAATTTGTGCGGTAGAAAACATTTCAAAAATATTCACAGATTTTGAAGTAATCAGACATTTTCTGAAAACAGAAAAAAAATTCTAGCGCCTAAACTACCACATAAATAATGAAACCAAAAAGAGTGTTCTATTCTTCTTGTTATTTCTCATTACTATAAAAAGTTTGAAAATTCCACATTTATGCGTTTTTGAATAATACCCGCATGAAGGTGAGAGAGACTGACCAAGTCATGACTTTGACGGTCAGTAGGATAAAAATATCAGAGATTATTTAGATCCTAGGCCAATGAATAATTTGTGCGGTTACTAATGATTATTACGGCACTACTAATGATTGTTACATTCAAATCATCATAAAAGTTTTTGGATTTTATTTGATCGGGAATATCTCCGCGGTTCTGACGTCAGACTGGCGGCCCACTCCCACTTTAAAATAGGAATAAGTTAATACACGTTTAGGTACTAACGTTTTAAGTGAAGGTACTGATTGAGAATTAACTACACACATAAAGAATATTCAAAATGATGACTTGATCCCGCGGTTCTGACATTCACTAGTGTGTTGTATGGTCCCACTCACCGTACCCCTTCTCGTACAAGTGCACCATGGCGCGCCCCCCGTGGCGCCCCCCCGGGTGCAGCGCGTTGAGGCGGCGCGCGTGCGTGCGCAGCTGCTCCACGGCGCCGGCGCGGAACGTGTCGCACGCCGCGATCAGCACAGACATCTCGTTCTCGATCAACCAGAAACAGATCTTGGCGAGGTTGGTGGATTTACCTACGCCGTTCACCTAGCGAAACAAGAGAAAGACGTTCTGAAGTAAGGGCGTAGTCGGGATTGTATATGGGAGGGGCAGACAAAGAAATCCTAGATTATATTATATGTATATGATTTCACAAGCCCGAAGGCTGGCTTGTCTGTTAGTTTTATAAGAAGCGTCACAAGCTGATATGAAGCTTGTCAGAATGAGGATCAACGAGGTTTTTAGTTAAATATGTAGAAGAGTTTCAGTCACATCAAAATAAATTATTTCAGTGAAAGAATTATTGAAATTGGACCAAAAATGATGAAGATAGAGCGATTTTCGTGTCGCATTCTCAAAAACGCTCCCCAATTCAAGATTGGCTGATGACGTCATCAGCCACATGCGCCGCTGGTGTTTGTTCGGGCGATCGTGGCATGTGACGTCATCGCATGATCCGCAAGGGCCGGCCGTGTTTTTTAAACTCACTTTTTAAATCTTTAATAATTTTGTCATTTCTTGATGGATTTGATTTGTTTAAATTTCTCAAATCCATTAATATCTGAATATTGATATTGTATTTGATGTGTTAGTATTCAATTGTCGTGTTGATCCTCATTATAGTTTACCAGCGAACGACCGCTCTTCTAAGGGGGGGGGGGGCAGCAGCTGCCCCTCCCTGCCCGTACCTCGCTACGCCCATATTGTGAAACACTATACTAGAGTTTTGAAAAGAAAAACGGGGTTTTTCATTTGTCGGTATGTTTATTTTTTTTTTTTTTTTTTTTCTCTTTATTGGGGTTAACAAACAGTAACAAAGTTTAATATTTCTTACAGAATAAGTACACTTTATATTAAATTACATTGTCACCAGCAACGTTTACCACGTATTAAAACAAACATAATCTATGAGAGTGGTATACATTAAATAAACAAAGACACAAACTAGCATTTTAAGTTTTAAACTTCCTAACAACATATAAAAAAGAGAAGAATTTAGAATTAAATGTTAAACTAAATTAAAATGAAATCAGTAAGAACACACAATTTAGAATTTAAGGATGAACTTTGAAATTTGGTTAAAGTTTACATAGGTATTTTTGATAATATAATTTTCTTAAATAAACTTGGTCGGGTTGCCGCTATGTCGACTGTGTGAAACGATTCGTTGTATATGTGCACAAGCCTATGTAGGGGCGAGCGTTTGCCAGCATTTGTTCTGCATCGAGGCGTTGCAAACAATCGACAAGGGGCACGAGTATGAACTCTGGTGGGTATCTTGTAGCATATTTTGTTAATAATGGGAACACAATCATATCTATTGTGGCATAAGTCATACAACATATTGGTACCAAGCTGTATACGTCTATGTTTCAAGCTAATGAGTTGATACTTATGAAGTAGCTGTTCGTAAGTGATGGAACTTCGAGCGCACTTGTAATGCATGCAGCGTAGGAATTTCTTTTGTACTCTTTCAAGTGCGTCTGTATATTTATTATAAAAGGGATTCCAAATAGGCACAGCATATTCAAGCTGTGGTCTTATCAATGATTTGTATAAACATAAGTATGTCGAGGCACTTACAAATTTTTTGCTGATACGCATTACAAATCCATACATCTTAAAGGCATTATTAATAATATTATATACATGTATATCGAAATGCATTTTAGAGTCCAATGTAACCCCTAGGTCTCTTATGGTTTGTACTAATTCAAGCTGTTTGCCAGATAAAAAGTAATTGTAATCAGTTTTTTTTGTTTTTTTTGTGAAGGTGATGGTTTTACACTTACTTACGCTTAAATCTAGTTTATTATTGATGCAATAAATAGAAAAGCGGTCAAGATCAGACTGGAAACGCTGATGATCATCATCATTTTCAATAGTGTGATAAATTTTTAAGTCATCTGCGTACAGTAAGTATTCACAAAACTGAAAACAATCACCTACGTCGTTTATGAACAGTATGAACAGCAGTGGTCCCAAAATGGACCCCTGCGGAACCCCTGAGCTTATAGGAACATACTCTGACTCATATCCATTGATTACAACTTTCTGGCTACGGTTAGTTATATAAGATTTAAACCATCTCCAAAGATCCCCGCGGATACCATTATATGCCAGTTTGTCAAGTAATATTTTGTGATCAACTCTGTCGAATGCCTTTCGAAAGTCAGTGTAGACGCTATCCACTCGTTTATTAGCATCCATGCTTTCAAAAATATGTGATACATAAATTAGAAGATTTGTGCATGTTGATCTTCGCCTTACGAAACCATGCTGCTGATTGAGGATAATCTTATGTAAAGAGGGATAAATATTGTTATGTACTAATCTTTCAAAAAGCTTCGACAGAGTACACAAGATGGATATGGGGCGGTAATTGTCAACCTTTGATCTGTCACCACCTTTAAATACCGGGACAATACGTGCAGCCTTCCATATAGTTGGAAATACACCTTCTTTGAGACATTTGTTATATATGTATTGCAATGGATGACACAATGTCTTGGCAGTGGATTTTAAGAAAACAGGCGATATGTTGTCGACTCCAGAACCCTTATTGGTATCCAATTTGAGCAATTCTTTATACACGTCTTCCGCGCTGAAAGTGATATTGCACAAAACAAGATCAGATGCTTGGTTATTATCCGGAATAGAGTTCACATCATAATCGTCAGATAAGTCAGATGGTTCAAATACCGATTTAAAAAATGATGAGAAAAGGCGACAGACTTCATCAGGATTATTAGCAGTTTCATTGTTATAATTTACTTTACTAGGAATTTGTGCTGTGGCTTTCATATTATTTACATAGGTCCAAAAATATTTTATGTTATCCTGTATGCCGTCTTCCACGGCCTTCATGTATGATTTGTAACACTTATCAGATTCTTTTTTGAAACGAGCTCTGTACATTGAAAAGTCTTCGTAGTCGCTTTGATTATTAAATTTTTTCCATTTAATCCAGGCATTGTTTTTATTTCTAAATATGTGAGTAAGTGATTTTGTAAACCATATAGGAAATTGGGTCGACTTGATTATCTTTGTAGGTATATGCTGTTTAATTAATTGATATATTTTTTCATAGAATACACAAACCGCAGCCTCTGCATTACATTTCGAAAACAACTCGCTCCAGTCTATTTTTGAGATATCATTATTTAAGGAGTCGTAGTTGCCTTTTTTAAAGTTAAATTCTACTCTAGGCTTAGTTTTAATGGATGTAAGAGTATCATTAATAGTAAGTAAAGCAAAGAAAGGTGGATGGTAGTTATCAGGCGGTACAAACGGTATAGGTGCGCGTGCAGTGGATGATTCTTTAATGTTAGTTATTAATATGTCTAGCAGTCGGTCCTTTATATTTTTAAATTGATTTATTTGATAGCTGTTTAATGACGAAATAAAGTTAATTAAGAGTTTGTCAGGTATGCCACTATTTTTTGTGAGGGTTGCCTTTAAACCTTTACCACAGTCACGCCAGTCTAAGGTGGGCAAATTATAGTCTCCTATTATAATATAATCATCAATATTATTAGACTGCAATTTACTGGAGAGGTAATTTAAGTGAGCCATATACAAGTCTGAGTTCAGTTTTGGTGGAATATAGGCAGCGCTAACCAAACAGCGATACTTACGAGAGTGTATTTCTATCAATACGTGATCGATAAGGGGGGACTGCAATGAGTCACCGTCGTCGTCGTAAGCGCATGCGATCCGAGTCACACATAACTCGCGGCGCACTGCCACCAGCACTCCACCGCCGTCCTGCCGCCCTGCGCTGACGCGGTCTCTGTCGCAGCGAAACACTTGATAACGGGAATCAATGAATTCATTGTCTGATACGTTACCGTGCAGCCAGGTCTCTGTGAGAACAATGACGTCGTAATTGTGTGACAAAATATTCATGTATAAAGTGTGCAGTTTAGTCCTTAGCCCTCGACAGTTTTGATAATAAACTGATAACATTAATTTAGCCATTGAATGAATGTGGATATAAACAAGTAATATGTATAAGTATTGCAGAATTTGTATATGACGTCACTATCAGCTGATCAGACATCAGTGTTTTAGATTTGCAATGCGAATCCGGCCTAAAAGTAATTAGCTGTGCCCATCTCGTGTAGTTTAAACAATGTTTATTGCTATTTTTTATTATGTACTTACCACAAACTTGAAAATACTGTGCGTGTATGGATATTACAACCTTAATCCCATAATAAAAGTTAAAAAAATAATAGGTTATTTGTGTATTTATTTCATATAATGTAGCTGCTATACGAAGTTCCAAGTACAAAAAAATAAGACATTTTAAGAGAATACATGTTCCAGAATAATTTCTAATACACACTATGTCATAATTTATTATTGATAGGTAATAATATGATATTATCATTTCAGTGACCATGCAGTTACACAGTTTGTTAGGAACACCAAACAAAACGATACAAGAAAATAAAACATGCAATACAGAATTACTGACAAAAGTATAATTAATTACATTATTTAATTCTCGCAACGTCATTTGACGAACGAACTGCAAAAATAGCTGTAGTTTCAGATTTACGAACCAAAATAACGCCGTGTTTAACCCAAACAAATTTATATTCATATTTCTTAGCGGCGTCTCTGCATTGACGAAATAAAATTTTATTATTCAATGTTAAATGTTCATTAAGATAAATAATTTGCTTGGTACCCGTAATAGATAGCTTACTAGATTCCAGTCCTTTGTTCATGCGGTATGCCGACAAAATGTTATCACGAATGATTCTGCTTGTGAATTTGACAATCACATTCTTTGGCCTAGGGTTCTTCTGATCAGCGTGTGGTACCCGATGGACTGCAACGATGTCAGAGGTCTGGATTGGGAACTTAAGAGATTCGCCTATGAGTTGAACTACACTCAAAAGGTTTTCACCACGTCTTTCCGGCATATTTGAGATTTCGATATTGCACTGTCTTGCTTGCTGCTCCATAATCGACATATGGTGTTCCAGGTTGTTCATTTTAGTTTCCAGGTCATGTACGCGAGACACACTGCTTTCCAATGTAGTAAGTCTGAGGTCAAAAGTATCCTGGCGCTCCGACATGTAGGTGACAGACTTTTCGATTTCATCCAGTTTTTTTGTGTTTTCAGTAAGAATTTTGTTCATATTGCGGTTTTCAGTACTGAGCTTGATTATACTACTATTTAACTCGCCCAACATGATTGAAAGTTTTGCCATTTCAGTTGCCAGAGCTGCATTTACCGCAGTCGTTATGCAGTCAGTTATTCTAGAATCCCATATCAGAAGTTGATTATTGAACTTCTCATTCAATAGGTCCATTTCGTTATCAGGTTGCTTACGTTTACGAGTGTTAGAAAACGTTGTGTTCTCCTTTTCCACAGATGTGGGTATATTTGTGTCGGAAGCAGATAATTTATTCGGCGGCGAATGGTGCAAGGACATCGTATAATGCGCTGTTGCAGTTTACTTAGTTGAGGTCTTTAGTAAGACAAAGCTAAAAGATATATTCACAAAAATATTCACTTGGCGCACAGGATGACACTACGAAACGTGAAATTCTACTACTGACGAGTAATTTTCTATATGTACAATTCGACACACGATAACACTACCACTCTCAAAGCGCGTCACGGGCGGAATGATGTTTATGTAAGTTTATTAAATCTTTATATATGTTTATGACTTTATCTTTTCATTTATTACTTTGTTCCGTCCGTGCTATTTTACACCGCCCTCTTTTTCATCTACTGTCAATATCTCCATGCCTTCGGTTGCCTGGAAGAAATCGCTATTAGCGATAAGGCCGTTCTATTGTTAAGTCTCTATATGTATGTTTCACTTTTGGTGTTGAAATAAAGAATTATCTAATCTAATCTATCTAAAATCTTAGGTAAGTATTTGATTGAATCAGGCGTCACTTGGCGGAAGTCCCAAACCATTTTGAAAAAAGAAATATATGTAGCTTACTTCCGCAAATAAAATTGGCATGGAGTTATCTTCTGACCTTAACTTCGGCACCTCCATCGAGTCCAAGGCTCAAACTGCAGCTAGGAAGCTGAGCGTCCTAAATAAAGTCAAGCGGTACTTTACGCCTGGGCAGCTTTTAACTCTTTATAAAGCTCAAGTCCGATCTTGCATGGAGTACTGCTGCCACCTTTGGGATGGCTCGGCGAAATATCAACTTGCTGCACTGGACTCGGTGGAACGCAGGGCCAAGAGATTAATAGGCGATGGAGAACTGGTAGCAGCTAAGCTTAACAGTTTAGCTCACCGCCGAAAAGTTGCTTGCCTATCGGTCTTTTACAGATTGTACTTTGGTGAGTGTGCTCAAGAACTGCATGAACTCATTCTACCTTCTCCTTTCTACCATCGGACATCCAGACGCACTGCAGGTTACCACCCGTTCTTAGTTGATATACCTTTTCTGCGTACCAAACGCTACTCATCATCGTTCATAATGCGCACAGCTATGGAATGGAATTCCCTGCCGGCGTCTGTGTTTCCGAGCGCATACAACCTGACTCTATTCAAGGCCAGAGTGAATAAGCACCTTCTGGGCAAGCTCGCTCCATCGTAGACCCTGTCTTTGCTTTTGGGCAAGACTGGGGTCAAGAGCAAACCCATTAAATATATAAAAAAAAAATATATGCAAGATGCACCGCCCGCCCGCCCGCAACAATATGCACATGCACACCACAAAATATAAGTGCACAATACCTGCATTTAGCAAGACAGCAACACACCTTGCACCTTCAATTAGGCTACTCTACACGTTTATATATATACAAGTTTGTAAATATCGTTACTTATGGCTGTTACAGCTGATAAGTTTCTTGCGCCCGTTCTTCTTGTCAGCTAAAAAAGTCCGGAACGGGTGGTAGGAAAATATAGACGATTCAAAAGTACTTAATAATTAAGTTTATTTGAATAAAGCTTATTTCACTTTCACACTTTCACTTTCACGTGTTTCGCCCCAACCCGGGGCATCCTCAGGAGTTAGATCGTGCGTAAACCAACACCGATCGACCTATATATATATTATAAGCTACATATATTTCTTTTTTCAAAATATCTTAGGTAAGTTTACCCCCGTTCCTATATTCTAGAAATGATTTGTTTTGCTTACGGATGATAGAATTTTGACACATTGATTATTATTATTATTTGCTATGGACTTCATATGAATATGGACAATGACATCAATAGGCGGGGTATCGAAAGGTATGAAAAAATGACTCTACGTCTTATGACATCGTGTATTATTTGAAAAATGTAAATATCAAATTTTCTACTGTCATTTTACGAACTCGCCACATAGATCTTGCGTCCACGAAAGTGTTACCAAGCTAGGGTTGCCAACCGTACTATAATATATAGTATTGTACTATATTTCGGGTCTGCGTACTATATACTATTGAAGAAATATATAGTACGCCAAAATACTATATTTTTAATATCGAACGCTAAGTAACAATTTTTTTTTTTTTAGATTTGTGATCGTGCATTGCTTGACTGATTCGATAGCGTGTAGTGTAGTGTATATCGTATCTGAATTCTGAATGTATCTGTATTATTGCATTCCGAACTTGTCAATATCAAATTCAAAAGCTTCAAACGATAGTTCGGTCATTGGTTGGTCTGCTGATACTCTATTTTTGTTTTGAGATTTTATTGAGTAATCATCTGCAAAATATAAAATGAGCAATAGAATAAGTATTGGTCTTAGATAAATTAGTTATGGTAAGTGGTAGCGATAACGAAAGTGCGTCAAGTTCAATTCAAGTGCGTCGCTAACGCCGATTAAAAAGCTAAAGATACAAAAAAGACTCCAAAAATATCCAAAACCTGTTGAAAACTGCAAAAAGTGAAAAAATATAGTTTTATTAAAAAAATAAATTTGCCTATTAAATACTATATATTTTTTAAGTGTACTATATTTTTTATAGCTGAATTTGAAAAATACTATATTTCGCCAAAGATATGTTGGCAACCCTATACCAAGCAAACGTATTTAAACAGTAACTTACCCCACAGAAAGTCATGACATAAGGTCGTCCCTCCTGCTTGGCGTGGATGCAGTCGCGCAGGATGTCCACGCGCCGCTTGGGCGACAGGATCTGCACCAGCGACTCCGTCAGCGTCGCCTTCACGGTCTTGGCGACGCTGTCGAATGTGCCGAGCACCTGAACAAATGTATCAATTAATGGAGTGCCATCTATACCACAGAATACATAATAGTACAAGTACAGAAGGTAATGCTCAACGGGATAATGCTTGGCCTTATGGCGTCAGACTTAGGCAAGATGGTGGTAGCTAGCCAGGCGGACTTGAAATAAGCTCTACCACCAACCAAACAGAGTACAAATTTACCCCCTTCTGGGAATCGAACCCGGGACCCCTGCGTCTTACGCGGGGGCGAGGGGGGCCAACCACTAGACCGTAGAGGTGGTATGCACTCCACAAAATCATTTAAATAAATACCGCCTCTTACTCCGACACAATAAAGTGCAATTCAGGTCGCACACCGATCACATGGCAATATAGACTTTATTCCTAATCCAGCCGTGAACGGGAAGCTAGCGATTGCATTGTCGAGGATGGTTTAATCATTCGAGGCAATGCAAGTAGCTTCCAGAACAAGGCTTGTATAGTGCTTTTCTCAAGAAATGCGAGGAAATAAAAAACTTTTCAATTAAAACTTAATTAAATTTAATTAATATTAAAAATGAGCTTTATCATAGACAAATCCTCTGAGTAATCTTGAATTACGTGCAGCGCCATCTACCGCCGAGAAGCAAAAACCCATCTCATTTCGCTTCTCGGTGGTAGATGGCGCTGCACGTAATTCAAGATTACTCAGAGGATTTGTCTATGATAAATCTCATTTTGCTTTTCGGCGCTTCGAGCGATTAAACCCAAAAAAAAAAAAACTGGCGGGAATTAAATTTAATTAAGTTTCAATTGAAAAGTTTTTTATTTCCTCGCATTTCTTGAGAAATAGCACTATACAAGCCTTGTTCTGGAAGCTACTTGCATTGCTAGCTTCCCGTTCACGGCTGTAATGTACTATTCCCTTGGAGCTTGGCGGCGATAGATTCACACAGCTTGTTGGCAGGTTCTGGCCGATCACATGGCAACATAACCCTTATTCCTAACCCAATAAATTCACATTCCCATCGAGCTTGGCGGCGACAAAGTCGTACAGCTTGTTTGCACGTTCTTACCGATCACACGGCAATATAGACCTTATCCCTAACCTACTAAACTCACTTTCCCGTGGAGCTTGGCGGCGACGGAGTCGCACAGCTTGTGGGCGATGTCGGCGGCGACGTTCTTGCCGATGAGGTGGTCGCGCAGCTGGTCCAGCACGGGCCGCATGCTCTCCTCGGTCAGCGCCTTCGACCCCACCAGACCTGCCCACCAAATATCATTGATTTAAGAGCTCGTAGCGACTTTGCCGCTGACTGCAGCTCTCTCGCTCGCACATTTCAAGTTTTCTCAAGATTTCTTAAAACTGAGTGCGTAATTGAAAAATGTGTCTCGGCCACTTTTCGCAATATAAGAACAGGAAATTTTAATAGTACATTACAGCCGTGAACGGGAAGCTAGCGATTGCATTGTCGAGGATGGTTTGAAGCCCGAGCCGCAGGCGAGGGCTTTAATCATTCGAGGCAATGCAAGTAGCTTCCAGAACAAGGCTTGTATAGTGCTTTTCTCAAGAAATGCGAGGAAATAAAAAACTTTTCAATTGAAACTTAATTAAATTTAATTCCCGCCAGTTTTTTTTTGGGTGCATTCCAGCAGTTTAATCGCTGAAACGCCGAAAAGCAAAATGAGATTTATCATAGACAAATCCTCTGAGTAATCTTGAATTACGTGCAGCGCCATCTACCGCCGAGAAGAAAAAACCCATCTCATTTCGCTTCTCGGCGGTAGATGGCGCTGTACATAATTCAAGATTACTTAGAGGATTTGTCTGTGATAAATCTGGTACAATACAATGTAATATTTATTTATTCTTATAGTAATATACTCTGTGCGCACAATTTTTTTTATTGTATCGTTATTATAGTACCTATTAAATAATTTTACCTTTATAATATTAACTGTCTTGTCGTTGGCTTGCGTGCCAGAAAAAAGGAACTAAAGTTATGGCTGTATGGTGCAAATGTGCCTTTGCTTTTTTTGTTTTTGTGAACAGCTAAAACAAAAAAAGAAGTTGCCGCAGACCACCCAGATCATCTTCGCACTGTACCTACTTCCCGCACCCGGTGCTGGTGCGGGAAGTAAGTATTGAAATTCATTCCTGGCCTGAATTTTAAATTTAGAATGTGATGAACCAGACCCCCTCGGAAATGTGGAACGCCCCGCATTCCTTTTTCAAATGGAATGATAAGATTTCAGAGCATAAGTGAGAAAAATATATTTCAGTTTTTTGTTGCTAAAGTACAAAAAGTTGTCGTTTCTAAACAGTTATTTGAACTGGCAAATACGATAACTTTTTGTACTTCAGCAACTCGAAACTGAAATATATGTTGAAATGTCCGTAATCTTATATTGCGAAAAGTGGCCGAGACACATTTTTCAGTTACGCACTCAGATTTAAGAAATCTTGAGAAAACATGAAATGTGCGAGCGAGAGAGCGGCAGTCAGCGGCAAAATCGCTACGAGCTCTCAACACGTAGGCTGAAATTTACGGTTTAACACAGACTCGTATTATAGAATAAAACTCAAACTCAAATCTCTGCTAGAGTACAGTTAGAAATAGTGGCTTTTATATTTTGATGAAAGACTATTATTATAGTATTACAAAATGATATCAAACGTACCCTTGAAGATGCTGAACACCCCCCCTGCTTTCTTGGGCGCGGGCTGCGCGCGCGCCTCCCCCTCCTCCTCGTCCTCGCTGCTGGTGTCAGATTCCACCTCCAGGTCGGGGATGGCGCCAGTCATTTGCCCGATCAGCTGCACATAATTATATAAGGTGGTGGTCATCATTTGGTAATGCTGGTCCTAACCTTTAGGGGTTGATTGAATCATGTCCACTATATTGGACTTCAAATAAATGCCGTTTTCGCAATCATCACCCCATAAAACATCAACAACGACATCCATATCGATTTGTAGGCTTTTTCCCCCATTTGTCTTAAGGAGTTGATTTTCGTAAATTTACGAAATACGTGTTTGCTTATTTGTTTTTAGAAGTACTCCTACGAAGTTTCAAGTTGAAATGACAATTTTTTCTATACAACTTTGTACCCCCATGTCAACCCTTTAGGGGTGGAATTTCCAAAAATCCCTTCTTAGTGGGTGATTACACTGTATAAAATATCTAAGTAAGTCTCTAGGTTTTGTGGTTTGGGCTGGGCAATAGTCTGCCAGTCACCCCTTCACTTTTAAATAAGAGATAGATTATGATAAGATAAGCACAATACCTGTGTATCAGCGCCGATGTTCTCGTCAGCGTCCTCGGGCTTGTCGGTGCTGAAGTCGAGCGTGGGCAGGTCGCGCGAGCCGCCGCCCAGCGCCCACACGCGCGGCTGCTTCACTCGCTCTTCCTTCACGCGCTCCTCGGCCTTGGGGCTTTTAGGCGACTTCCTAAGGCCAAAAAAAAATTATATAATCCCCCTACTCCAGAATACCTGAAATGCAAGTTTAAGTATCTTTGCGACTCTCACAATCGTCAACTTCGATCTACTAACTCTCTTTACTTACTCCTCTCTTTCATTCCGGCTACATGTCTGATTCTATCATAGTATATTTATGTTTTTATTATTATGAATTAAATTATATGTTATGTTGTATTTATTACTATTTTACTTATGTATCCTAAAGGTTGACCGGGAGAGAATGCTTTTAACATTAAGTTGCAACATGCAAATAAATGGAATTGAATTGAATAATTTTTGATTGAATCAGGCGTCACTTGGCGGAAGTCCCAAACCATTTTGAAAAAAGAATATACGTAGCTTACTTCCGCAAACAAAATATGCAAGATGCACCGCCCGCCCGCCCGCAAAAATATGCAGCACACCACAAAATATAAGTGCACAATACCTGCATTTAGCAAGACAGCAACACACCTTGCACCTTCACCAATTAGGCTACTCTACACGTGTTTCGCCCCAACCCGGAGCATCCTCAGGAGTTAGATCGTGCGTAAACCAACACCGAATGAGCAACTACGCCCTCCGACACCGTATTTATTGTCACTTCCTCCCCACTGCGCATAGAGTGACTGACAGTGACAACGTTTGAAGAATGTTGCCAGTTTCAAATAAAAAAGAAAAAAGAAAGAAAACATGTTTTTTAATTCAAATTACCTACAAATAAATTGATATACATTAAATAATGTGTTTTATTAATAAGATACTTATTTTTAAGAATTATTATTATTTGAGAAAATACGCAGCAATGGCGAGGAAGAGACGTCAAGTTGATTGTTAAGTATGGTTCCATCAACATTGTGTTTGATAATTTCTAGGTTTTCCAACACGTTCAGTCGTAGACCTTTACTACAAGTATGTAAAACCTCATAGGAATGGCCATCAGATAATTGATGTCCGGTATTTAATAAATGTTCCGCGAAATGAGATCGTTCCGGTCGGCCATTCCTATAGGCGGAAATATGTTCTTTATAACGTATATCAAAACTACGGCCAGTTTGACCAACGTATACTGAATTACATTGGTTACATGTTAACTTATATATCCCCGACTTCCTGCCAACCTCCGTTTTTTCCTTGCCATTGCAAATGGCACGCCGGACGGTATTAGTAGTACGAAAAGCCACGTGAACGTCGTTATTTTTTAAGAGTTTTGATATTTTTTCTGATATTTTACCTACGTAAGCCATACTTGACTGATAATTTTGAATAACGCGCTCACGTGGCACCGCATATAAAAGCCCAGTCACCTGTTTGTTGATTTTATTCCTAACCATGTTATCTATCATCCGCCGATCATAACCATTTGCAATGGCAATGTTATAAATTGTATTTAACTCTCTACTATAGGCTTGCCCTGATAACGGTACCGTCATTAAACGATTAATATATGAGTGAAAAGCAGCTAATTTATGTTGCCAAGGATGACAAGAAGTTGCGGGGATAACTACATCAGTATGTGTGGGTTTTCTATATATTTGAAAGTTATGGCGACAATGCTCCCGTGAGATAGTTAAATCCAAGAAGTTTAACGAATTATTAACCTCAATTTCTAATTTGAATTTTATTTTTGGGTAACCCAAAAATAAAATTCTAATATATATATAGTATATATATATATATATAATAACTTTCAAATATATAGAAAACCCACACATACTGATGTAGTTATCCCCGCAACTTCTTGTCATCCTTGGCAACATAAATTAGCTGCTTTTCACTCATATATTAATCGTTTAATGACGGTACCGTTATCAGGGCAAGCCTATAGTAGAGAGTTAAATACAATTTATAACATTGCCATTGCAAATGGTTATGATCGGCGGATGATAGATAACATGGTTAGGAATAAAATCAACAAACAGGTGACTGGGCTTTTATATGCGGTGCCACGTGAGCGCGTTATTCAAAATTATCAGTCAAGTATGGCTTACGTAGGTAAAATATCAGAAAAAATATCAAAACTCTTAAAAAATAACGACGTTCACGTGGCTTTTCGTACTACTAATACCGTCCGGCGTGCCATTTGCAATGGCAAGGAAAAAACGGAGGTTGGCAGGAAGTCGGGGATATATAAGTTAACATGTAACCAATGTAATTCAGTATACGTTGGTCAAACTGGCCGTAGTTTTGATATACGTTATAAAGAACATATTTCCGCCTATAGGAATGGCCGACCGGAACGATCTCATTTCGCGGAACATTTATTAAATACCGGACATCAATTATCTGATGGCCATTCCTATGAGGTTTTACATACTTGTAGTAAAGGTCTACGACTGAACGTGTTGGAAAACCTAGAAATTATCAAACACAATGTTGATGGAACCATACTTAACAATCAACTTGACGTCTCTTCCTCGCCATTGCTGCGTATTTTCTCAAATAATAATAATTCTTAAAAATAAGTATCTTATTAATAAAACACATTATTTAATGTATATCAATTTATTTGTAGGTAATTTGAATTAAAAAACATGTTTTCTTTCTTTTTTCTTTTTTATTTGAAACTGGCAACATTCTTCAAACGTTGTCACTGTCAGTCACTCTATGCGCAGTGGGGAGGAAGTGACAATAAATACGGTGTCGGAGGGCGTAGTTGCTCATTCGGTGTTGGTTTACGCACGATCTAACTCCTGAGGATGCTCCGGGTTGGGGCGAAACACGTGTAGAGTAGCCTAATTGGTGAAGGTGCAAGGTGTGTTGCTGTCTTGCTAAATGCAGGTATTGTGCACTTATATTTTGTGGTGTGCTGCATATTTTTGCGGGCGGGCGGGCGGTGCATCTTGCATATTTTGTTTGCGGAAGTAAGCTACGTATATTCTTTTTTCAAAATGAATTGAATAAGTTCGCCTTTTGTTTTAAATGTACAATAAAGTTTGTTAAATAAATATACTTAAATATACTCCGAGAGTCGAACTGTTTCACTGTATGAAAATTACAGTATTTCTCAGTATTTTTTTTCGTCTAAAATAAGATCAGATATTTTATAAAATAATTCAATAATAATTCACCAATATTTATGACAGTGTAATTACGTAAATAGAAGTAAATACAAAAACTTTATCAATTCTATAAAAAAGGGCAAAAATGCTACAAAAACAATGAAACCAAAAAAAACTATGTCAAACTCAAAGATGCATTAGACCCTTAGATCACTTTTTGTATACTTTTGTTTCATTTATGTCCCGTAACAAAATTTGTACTAAGTCTAAAAAAAAGAATGATAATTGATAATGACCATACATAGTGGTAAAAAAAATCTAGTTAAATGTACAATTAAATGTTGATTGACCCAGGTATAGGTACTTACTTAACATCTTTTTTGTTCTTTGAGGCAAGTTTCTGAGCCAGTTTAGCTCGGCTGGCTACTATCAGGTCATCCTCCAACTCGGGTGTTTCCTCCACCTTGCCATTGGTTATATTTTTATTCTCTGCTATTTTAACTGAAATTAATGGTTTATTTTAATAAGTCCTTTTAAAAATTGTGTTTATTTGTATTTATAACCAACCATATGTTTTATACAGGATGTTAATGAATGGTGCAAAACTGGGAAAACCAACACACCGTAAAACTTTTACTCTGAAAACTTGAATCAGCTGTTTCATACATTTGGTATTTTAGTACCTAATTATTTTTTGTATAAAACAGCAGATTCTTTTTGCGTTTTCAGAATTGGTTCCATAGTAACGGTTTTTCCATTTTTAGTTAATGCTATTTTCATTAACATGTTGTATAATTGCTTTTAAACATTATGTCATCAATGCCAGCATGACCGAATGCGGCCGGACAACAACAGAAAATCTATTGGGTCTCATTTTCCGGGCCTTGAAGTGTTGGTTGGTTATAAAACATAAAAAGCTTGATTACTTATTTTTATTATAATAAGAGACAACTACCTGTTTTTTTAGTCTTTTCTTCACCTCTTCGTTCAATCATAGAAGCAACAGTCTTTTTGGACTTTTGAGAATCTTCAAAAGATCTCATTTGCTTAGGTAGCTTCGCTTGTGATTTAGCTGCAAGAAAGAACAATTTTACTAAGAGAACTCTACCAATTATTTACCAAATGACATAATAACAAGAAGGTACATACCCCATACTTCACAGTCTTTGAGAATTCTCTCAAATGCTGAACGGAATTCAAAATCTATGATAAGACTGCTATTTTGCAAGTCATTTTTGTATTTATCTCTGAACTCCAGCTGGACGTCATTCAAGAATTTGTCCACATACGATAATTGGAGAATTTTTTGATAAGCAACGACAAAAACCAGCTCGAACTCATTGTCAAGCTTATATTGCAGGGTCAAGGCATTGTGGTTGAAAGTGTTATTCCCTGTACGCTCCTAGAATATAAGAAATACGTAACTTCAGAATCAAGTACACGAAAACTTCATACTTAAATATATTGTTAAACTTGGACTCTCCGACCAAGTACTTGAAACTACGATCACATTCCAAATAAAAGGACACGTTGCACATGATTAATTTAATAATATCAAGGCCAGATTGCCAGAAGGGCTTCACGAACTTACTTGTAGAATTACACTGCGAATTAGTGCATTCACTGACGGTGAAAATATTTCACTTGTACTTTGAAAACACCATAGAACTATACCTCCTTTACTAAAGATGCTGAATAAATCTAACATTTTGACTAAATACGCAAAATACAATAATATTGATAAGCTTTACGAACGTCTCATTACAACTTCACACAACTGTTTGACAGAAAATTGACAACTCACTGGCGGACTGGCGCTGACAGTGTTGCCAACAAAATATTTTGAATTCCGCTAAGCAAGTTAGTAATTTCCATCAAAAATCCGTCAAAAATTTTCCGTCATATCAAATACTTCATCGGGTAAATCGTAGGAATAGCATGCCTAGCTAGTTCTTTTCAGATCAGAAGGAACTAACTATATTTTTTGGCTTTCCTTTCCTCTGGTGACATCGGTTTTAAATTCATAGTAAATGACTACGACGTGTGATAAGTGTGATCCTAGTGCATACATTTACTTAGAAAACCGATGTCATCTGACGGCAGGGACCGGATACCGATATATTCTGAATATCGATATTTTAACGAAAATATCGATAACGGTATCGATAACTGAGATAAATACCGATATTTGTATCGGTAATATAAAGTACCGGTATTTTGAATCGATAATTTTATCGATACCCAGTACTGATATGCTAGGCTGCGAAGCGACGACGTTGCCTGTTTGCGCGCTGCGGGGCGGGCGGGTTGCGGAGAGGTACGGTACGGCAACAGCGCTCAAGCAGCTAGCATGCAACTAATTAATTCATTTGTAGTTTGATTATTCACGCGACTACTTTCGTTCGTTATTTTTCAACATTTTTATAATTATGGGACGGCAAAAACATAACAATTTCCAAAAAGATCCACCTATAATTTCGTCGAACCGGTTCAAAAAAATTATTATTATTATTATTAAACAGGCGAGCAGTTGTTGCAACTGATAGTGCCTGTATCCTGCAATCTTTGCTCTATTCTGCTTTATTTAAAATTGGTGTTTGTCCAATCTATTCTTAAATTGGTTCAAGCTGTTGGCTGAGACTAATTGTTCTGGCAAATTGTTCCACGCTTGGACCACTCTGTTGCTCAAAAAGTGCCTGTGAGGGTTGTTGTTTATTTATTACCGGTTTCCAAGCCTTGATCCGAAGTGCGAAAACTAAAAAAAACTAAAGGAAATAAAAAAAATGAAAGCGCAAAAGGCATTTTATCGGTATTATATCGGTCTTTCAGTATCGGTATCAATACTGATAATTTTCTATAAAATATCGATATTCGTGTACTGAAATAAAATACTGATATCAGTATCGATAAATCGATACCAAAATATCAGTTCCGATATCGATATTTAGATATTGATACTAAAAAAATATCGGTATTCCGGTCCCTGTCTGACGGCGTGTTAACGCGTGGCGTCAGACAAATGTGCCCGCACCTTTAGTGTGACCTTTAGTGTATCCCGATTCGGAATTCCGAACGAAATATTCAAAAAATTCAAAATAATTTATTCAGTCTTGGCTGTTAGCTGTTACTAGCACTTGTGATTGTGAATGTCATAGAAGCTACTCCATCGGTTCGCAAACCCTAAGCGGGAGACCTTGTAACGAAAAGAACCGGTAAGAAACTCGTCAAGAGCTGCTTTTTAGGGTTCCGTAGCCAAAATGGCAAAAACGGAACCCTTATAGATACGTCATGTCTGTCTGTCCGTCCGTCCGTATGTCACAGCCATTTTTTTCTCCCTGAATATTTCATACAGAGTCGTCAACATTGAAAAACGACCTCCACATTTAATGTGTGGTCATTTTTTATTTTTTTATTTTTATTTATTAGGAAACAACAGCATATAATATACAAACTTAATGATAAATGTTAGCACATTAGCCTAACAGTTTCCACTAGTAGTTAATACAAATACAATTTCTGTTGAGTAACAAAGATGCGATACGATACGATAATAAACGTAGGTACTGTTTTTTTTTCATCACAATAATTACCACCACCAAGCGTCGTCGGGTGCGCCATTGCGCCAGTGCGCGGTCGCCATTCCAGAACATTTCCGCCCCAACATTAACATTTAACTGCCTCAACGACCGTCTCGGTTGTTCTCGCTTAAAAAACTGTCACTTCAGCTGAGCAATCCTCCGAGCGATGTTGGTTACTTTAGTTCTACTACGGATCTCCTCATTTCTGATTCGATCACACAGAGAAACGCCGAGCATGGCTTGAATGCATACTTGGTGTCAAATGCTCCAAGTCCAAGCAGCATTGGAATGTTGCCAAACCAAAAATAAGAGGAAGAATAGTTTTCTGTTTCTGTCATAAAAAATATTTTTGTCTAATCTGTGGTAAAAAAAATTGTCAAATCATCGCAAGTGAAGGAAGTCGTTTTTGTGCGTGTTCATGATTAAATTTTTATTTAATTTAATGAAATAAGAAAAGATAATACTGTTCAGCAATATGAATATCACTTCGGCCGCGGGGATTATTTCCCTGTTGGATGAACCTATGTCAGAAGTAAAAGAGTTTGCCTTGAAGAGATTGGACAACATTGTCGACGAATTTTGGCCGGAGATATCAGAATCAATTGAGAAGATTGAAATCCTCCACGAAGACAAAGTGTTTTCTCAACATCAGTTAGCTGCCTTAGTGGCTAGCAAGGTTTATTACCATTTGGGCGCATTTGAAGATTCTCTGACATACGCGTTAGGAGCTGGCGATTTATTCGATGTCAACGCACGAAACGAGTATGTGGATACCACTATTGCTAAAGCTATCGACTTTTACACACAAAAAAGGAAAGTGTTGTTTATTGATAATACAGGAGAATCGATTGACCCTCGTCTGGAGGCTATTGTTAACCGTATGTTCCAAAGATGTTTGGATGACGGCCAGTACAGGCAGGCGCTTGGGCTGGCCCTTGAAACTCGTCGCATGGACATTTTCGAAGAATCCATCATGAAATCTGATGATATACCAGGTTAGTAGCTATTTGTTTTTAATTGGTATTACTAAGTCCTTTGTTTGGTAATCAAATCAAATCAAATCAAAAAATCATTTATTCAGTCTAGGCTGTTACAAGCACTTGTGAATGTCAAAGAAGCTACGCCATCGGTTCGCAAACCCTGAGCGGGAGACCTTGTAACGAGAAGAACCGGCAAGAAACTCGTCAAGGGCTGCTTTTTTCTCCCTCTATATTTCATACAGAGTCGTCAACATTGAAAAATGAGCTCCACATTTAAAGTGAGGTCATTTTCCATCACAATAATTAACAAAAGTTTGTACACAATGGGTAGGTAGGTTGAAATTAAATACCTACTACATATCGGATAGGTAATTGTGAGAGTAAATAACTTTCAACTAGTTGAGAAATCAGTAATCACTATGTCTGCTACTCGAAAGTGCACCTAAGTAGGCAAATCTTACCAAAAAATACTTGAGACAAGACATAAAAAATAGCAATAAAAAACGCAATTCTTACAATTCAATATGCGTTAAGATAGGTACTCAGAAGCAGACCCATTCCCACTGGCAGCACCCGTTCACGAGCATGACGCGTGGACCAGCCATCGCTTCGCTCAACCATATTTGAGGGAACGTAACGACCCGCCCCACACGACACCACCGCAGAAATGATTAAAGAGAGCATGACATACTTAGGCTACCCATCCTAAGGCACTGAATTGAAAACTAATATCCAAAAGCTTTTCATAGGCCTTTACTTACAAAAACTACTAACTATAGAAAGCAAAATGATTGCAATAAAAAAAAAAAAGAGAAATCAAAACAAGGTTTACTTGCCTATTAGTTTTATGTTTTGAGTTTTATGTTTTGCACTTCTTAGTGCCATACATATTGATAACATCAAACAGAGAATAAAAAAATATATAAATATACGACGCCCTTAGTACAAGCAGACAGAAGCAGACCCATTCCCACTGGCAGCACCCGTTCACGAGCATGACGCGCGGTAAATAATAAGAGGCCCCGCAAACTACAGACTTTCTATCGGCCGATAGTTTGGTGGGACCTTTTTAAACATGAAGACTCGGCCGATACAAAATAGTTGTAATGTGTGCACTTGCATACTTCTTCATACTGATTAAAGGCTTGACTGGTCGGAGATTCAGGTCACCAAACTATCGGCCGATAGAAAGTCTATAGTTTGCGGGGGGGCTCTAATTGTTATTAATGAACACCTTAAAAACTATGCTACAAACTTACTCCTATTGAACCAAATCTACTTTGTGGTTTTACATATGTACCTACTGCCACAATATCTAAAAAAGAAAACTGCCTAGATGGTTTAACTCAAATGTTAAGTTAGCAGTATACCTGCAGGCTCCATCAGCAATAATATTTTTCTATTAAAGATGAACTCCTTGACCTTGAATAAAATTTTACTTTTTAAATTTTTTATGCTTATTGAGTATATTTTATATTTTCAGGATTGCTTCTGTATGCATTCACGGTTGCAATGAGTCTACTGCAGAATAGGGGTTTCCGCAGCACGGTGCTGCGATCTCTAGTGGGACTGTACCGAGGGCTCAATGTTCCAGACTATGTCAACATGTGTCAATGTCTTATCTTCTTGGAAGATCCGTTATCAGTAGCTGAAATCTTAGACAAACTTACTCATGGACCCCAAGAATCTGTCCTCATGGCTTATCAAATAGGATTTGATTTATATGATTCTGCAACACAACAGTTTTTGGGCAGAGTTTTACAAGCCTTGAGAAGCACTGCTCCCATTCCTAGTGCTCTGGGTGGGAAACCACAACCTCAGGGAGGGCCTTTCCCGGAATCTTCTGGTATGGAAGTAGACCAGCCACAACCTGAAGAAGCTAAGAAACCAGAAAGAGATATAGAAAGCTTGAATGATGAAGAGAAAGAGCATCAAAAAAGGGTTGAAAAGCTCATTTCCATCCTTGGTGGTGATGTGTCTATTGGACTTCAATTACAATTCCTTATTAGGTCAAATCATGCTGACATGCTTATTTTGAAAAATACAAAAGATGCAATCAGAGTTTCCATCTGCCACACAGCAACTGTAATAGCTAATGCCTTCATGCATGCTGGCACAACTAGTGACCAATTTTTAAGAGACAATCTAGAGTGGTTAGCTAGGGCCACAAACTGGGCCAAGTTAACAGTAACAGCTTCCCTCGGAGTCATACATAGAGGTCACGAGAGTGAATCCTTGGCTCTCATGCAATCTTATTTACCTAAAGAGGCCGGTCCATCATCAGGATATTCTGAAGGCGGTGGCCTTTACGCCCTTGGTTTAATTCATGCCAACCATGGCGCCAATATCATTGATTATCTTTTAACGCAACTAAAAGATGCCCAAAATGAAATGGTCCGACATGGTGGCTGTCTTGGGTTGGGTTTAGCTGCTATGGGAACACACAGACAAGATGTATATGAACAACTAAAATTTAATCTATACCAAGATGATGCCGTGACCGGCGAAGCTGCTGGTATTGCCATGGGCATGGTTATGTTGGGCTCGAGACATGCAGCTGCAATCGAAGACATGGTAGCATATGCTCAAGAAACTCAACATGAGAAGATCTTGCGTGGTTTGGCAGTTGGCATCGCTTTCACAATGTATGGAAGACTCGAGGAAGCAGATGCACTTGTCCAGCAACTATTGAGAGACAAGGACCCATTATTGCGACGCGCTGGTTGCTACACTATCGCTACCGCGTATTGTGGCACTGGAAACAATGACTCCATCCGTACCCTGCTCCATGTTGCAGTATCTGACGTAAACGATGACGTTCGACGGGCTGCCGTAACCGCTCTTGGCTTTTTGTTGTTCAGAACTCCAGAACAATGCCCATCTGTGGTATCACTGCTGGCTGAATCTTACAATCCTCATGTGCGATATGGAGCTGCCATGGCTCTCGGTATCGCTTGTGCTGGCACAGGAAACCGTGAAGCGATTGGTCTTCTTGAACCCATGGTTAAGTTTGATCCTGTCAACTTTGTAAGGCAAGGTGCTCTGATAGCCTCTGCTATGATACTTATACAGCAAACAGAAAGTCTTTGCCCGAAAGTAACGTATTTCCGCCAACTTTATGCACAAGTTATATCAAACAAGCATGAAGATGTCATGGCGAAGTTTGGCGCCATATTAGCGCAGGGCATCATTGACGCCGGAGGGCGCAATGTAACAGTGTCGCTACAGAATAGAACTGGTCACATGAACATGCTTGCTGTAGTGGGCATGCTGGTCTTCACTCAATATTGGTACTGGTTCCCACTGGCACATTGTCTATCGCTCGCTTTCACGCCAACATGCCTCATCGCACTCAATTCCGATTTGAAGATGCCACAAATGGATATCAAGTCGAATGCAAAGCCTTCTCTTTATGCCTATCCTGCACCATTGGAGGAAAAGAAACGTGAAGAAAGAGAACGCGTCACCACCGCTGTGCTAAGTATCGCGGCGGCCAGGGCCCGCAGGAGGGGGGCGCATGGAGCCGAAGGATCGGCTAGCAGCAGCGTCACGTCATCCACTACTTCAAAAATGGACGTAGATGAAGAGGAGAAAAAGCCTTCCAAATCACCTAATCCGAACATCACAGTTCACGGTAAAACTGACAAAGATGCTGGGTCATCTAAGGATGTCAAGAAAGAGGAAAAAGAAGGAAAAGAGGGAAAAGAAGGAAAAGAGGGGAAAGAAGGCAAAGAGGGTGAAGAAAAGGAAACCAAGGAAAAGAAAGAGCCTGAACCAACATTCGAAATATTGAACAATCCAGCTAGAATAATGAGACAGCAATTAAAATCTATCAGTATTGTTGACGGTTCAGGATTTACTCCTCTGAAGGACATCAGTATCGGCGGCATTGTGATGCTGAACCACTCTGGAGAGGCGGAGCAAGTTCTTGTGGAACCTGTGGCCGCTTTCGGGCCGAAAACAGAAGAAGAGAAGGAACCAGAACCTCCGGAACCTTTCGAGTATTTAGATTATTTGATATAATCTCTTTGACTAATCATTTTCAACAAATTATTATTAAAACCATTTTATGATTGAAAAATGTATTGAACAAGTTATAGTTACTAGTAAAAATATTGAAGTACACTCATCTACTGAATGAAAAATAATATTGTGTTTCTTTGTCAAATAAAATATACAAAATAGTTATTTGCCTTTATACTTAACAACCTGTGTTATAAATGGGGGGCCTATAATAATTCAATATAGTGTAGTCCCCATTTGTAAAAAAGTCTTCAAATAACGATTGCCGTGGGACCCAGCTCCGTTTTACCGACTACCAGTATGTACTTGTTTGGTATGTTTTCCTGAATACGAAAAGTGCGGTAGTCACTTCCTAGGGGTATGGAGAGGGGAGCTGTGACGTAGCAAAGATGGCGGCCGGCCCTATCTAGTAAACGGTATTTCTAACTACTGAACCGATTTACTTAAATAAGGTGTCGGATGAAAGATAATGTAATGCATATTATTTGATTTTGAACATCCGTTCATGTAAATCTAATATCAAATAAAATAATAATAAAAAACCAAAATTTTGACAAAAAAAATTGTTTATTTATTTATATAATAGTAAATTTCTCGGTATCCGTTAAGATTATGGAAATGCAGCTTATTATAAAACGTATTGTTGCTTTTAACAGCATTTTAATAAACCTTAAATCAATACAATCGACTACAGTCGTTATAGTGATGGGAAGGAGTAAAAAACTATCTTTTTTTTTGTATGGAAGTAATTTTTTTTTTTCAAAACCCATCGTGTTTGGTATCGAATAAAGGGCTTCTTGAGCTGATTTCAAATATATATAATACTACTACATTTCAGCTCCTGGTTTAAGCAAAAAACCGAAAAACATTTTCAAAACATATTGAGTTTGGGCTCTTGCAGAAAGAAAACGGTTAATCGTATTCTTATGAAACATACGCCAAATAGCTCTTAATATACTCTTATCTAATGTCTTGAAAGCAATTTGGAAAATATTAGCATTGAGTTTTTTTTTTTATTCTAACTCAATTAGTTAGTGTTTTTCAAAACTTACTGTAGTTATTAGGCAAGAACTTTAAAATAATTGGTAATAGGTAACCGCAAACTATTGTACAGTTGCAGAAGATATTCCACAAGTTTTTATTTAATATTTTTTTATTATATTTCATTAATTTTAAATAAATTAATGAAATTTATTGATAAATTTTTAACTTAAGCTGGGATCGACAAAAAATAAACTGTTTTTGGGGAGGGAGGGTGCAGTATAGGGGTGAAAAAGGTGACCTCCCCTCTTCTTCCGCGTTTTCATGTACCAGTGCGATGTATGTCACTGCGATTACCTATTACTGTAGTAATTTTTGAAAAATACTAACTGATAGAGTTAAAATAAAAAAAACTAAAAAAAAATACTCAATTCTAATATTTTTCGAATTGCTTCCAAGATGTTAGACAAGAGTATATTATGAGTTATTTAGCTTATGTTTCATTAGATTTCGAGTAACCGTATTCTTCCTGCAAGAGCCCAAACTCAGTATGTTTGGAAAAACTTTTCTGTTTTTTCTTAAACCAGGAGCTGAAATGTAATATTATATATATTTGGAATCAGCTCAAGAAGCCCTTTTATTCGATACCAAACACGATGGGTTTTGGATTTTTTTTTTTTATTTCCATACAAAAAAAAAAAGTAGTTTTATTACTTCCTCCCATCACTATAACGACTGTAGCTTCGTTGTTTATCAATCGATTATATTGATTTAAGATTTATTAAAAAGCTGATAAAGGCAACAATACGTTTTATAATAAGCTACATTTCCATAACCCTAACGGGTACCGAGATATTTACAATTATATAAAGTTTTTTTTTTTTAAAAATTTTGGTTTTTTATTATTATTTAATTTGATATTAGCTTTACATAAACGTATGTATGAAATCAAATAATGTGCATTACAGTATCTTTCATTCGACACCTTATTTAAGTAAATCGGTTCAGTAGTTATCTAGAAATACCGTTTACTAGAATGGGCCGGCCGCCATCTTTGCTACGTCACAGCTCCCCCCTCCATACCCCTAGGAAGTAACTACCGCACTTTTTGTAATCAGGAAAACATACCAAACAAGTACATACAGTCGGTATAACGGAGCTGGGTCCCACGGAAATTGAGTTTAAGCCTGTTTGGGACTGCACTAATAAGAAAAATACTTTTTTATTTTTTATTTTATTTGAACAACAATGACTTTACACCATCCACAATAGTAGGTATCAATATTAATAATAATAATGATGTTAAATAAATTAATAGCCTTAAACCCTTATAATTTGAATAAAAAAAATAAAAAAACCATTATTGCATTTTTATGGTTACTTGTACTTTTAAATGCAAAAATACATTGTAATGGCACAAAATACATTTTGATACAATGACATCATAATAAGTAAAAATGGAATGACTACAGTAATTATTCATGGTAATTATATACATCACATTATTAAATTAAATTGAAAAAAATAATTAAAAAATCAACATTGTTCGCAATATTGTTCTCTATAACAATAATTATAGTAAGTACCTACATAATTCATTTTTCAACTTGTAAAACTAATCCTGCTGCTGATATGTTGTCCCCTGCTCCTGCAGTGAGTTGTGCTTCAGTGCATATAAGTACTGGTGCTATACATATCTCCACTGATTCCCCGCGCACCACTTCATCCCAGCAAGCAACAGGCTTGGACGGTTCGAAGAACACTCTACTGGTGTTATCATTGTCAGTCGTTGTTGAGAAACTGTCATCAAGCAACAATTTAGACTTGTCCAAGGCTATGTTCTGATTGTTGCAAACGTATCTGTGAGCAGTCAATGCCGCTTTAGCAGCAGCCGCTTCTGTCCTTGTCCATTTTGAATCCTTCACTGTCAATATGGCTTGGTAAGCCAAAGTGTGCACATGAATGCGAGTCAATATTCTTTTGTTTCCATGCACTCTATTCTTCTCCCTTACTAAGTGGAATATTTTACGCATTTGGTCCAGAGCTGTAGCAACTCTTGGATTTGAGTCGGCTACAACACTTACTTTCCCATATTCAAGAACACTGCATAGATTAGTGAGTTCTTGTTCATTCATACCAACTGAGTCGACATAGGGTAGAACCTTAGATGTCAGATGGAGAAGTAGTTCTAGGTCAACATAACTTGCCATCTCAAAATGTGTTAAAGTTGTCAATGGTTGTGATAAAATTTGTTCTTTCACTAGATCCAGTCTTGCAGCTCTTAAATCTGAAATAATTAATTCAATATTATATTTAAAAAGTAATAAAACAGAATAAATCTGGGAACAAGAAACACCACCACCATGATAGCCAAAATTCAACAAATCATTTAAAACTAATTTGCCATTAATAATTCTAAATGGCAAGTAAACATTCCAAATAAATAAAAGCTTCTCAATTTCATTTAATGGAAAAAAGCCAGTCTTTGCATTCTATACAATATACAACATTGTCTATAGAATTTAAATTAAGTATTGTTATAGTGTAGCTATGATGGAAGAAAAATGGAAATGTGTGTTTAGTAATCTGAAATGGTTATAACAATTAATGTACTTTAGACCCAGTCATGAACATCAAAATCATTGTCATGACTGCAGTTACACAAACATTTCATTTGTATTATGCCTATGAAGATGAGTTTTAAATGCCCATGTAATTAGTTTGCTTAACAGAATTAACCTTTTTTATACTTCAAAATAATGTATGTACCTTGATGACCATCTTTTTTGAAAGGATAATTGTCCATCATTTGTAAACCACTAATGACTAGTAAATTAGGACTAAATTTAGGCAAGCTTTCTCCAAATTTTTCTAAGGAACTTAAAAGTGGATTGTTCTCATCGTTATGAACAATGTATCTGTTCGCTCGTGGTGCTTTAAATGCACCAAATGATTCATCTGCCTTGTATTCTAATATCATATGAATATCATCCTTTACTTGTTCATTGGCTTCACCACCAACTATTTGAATGTCTTTTGGAATGTATGATTTGAGCTTTGGGCTCATTTTGGCGGCAAACAACACCTTCCAGCCTTCTATAAAGAATCTCTTTGCCATGAGTGGAGCGTTCCCTCCAATTGCCCATCTTGTATCATGTAGTTTTAGGGCTTTGTCTATCACTTCATCATAAAGTTTAGAATTAGACATAAACCTCCTAAAAAGCAAGATATATGTGTAAAATAGGTAAGAGTAATTATTTTCTTTTGATAGATTTGGGATGAGGTACTTACTCTGCGGCTGCTCCATGTTTGAAAAAGTATGCAAAACTTTTTAAGAATTCTTCTTTATTAGATATTTCATTAAAATGTTCTGGACTGCCCTTGAGTTCCTTGAAATCTAATAGTTGGGTAGCATTTACGAAAAGATCATGACATGCACCATAACCCAGGGCGACTTTTGGCTGAAGATTGCCAATCGCTACTTTGTTCTCGCTCTCCAAATGTAACAGATGGTCCTTCACCGATGATAACCTGATATCGCCTACATCATGTTTTCGAAAATATACGGCGTAGAGTAACACACAGAAGGATACAATAGAACCGAATTTTACTGGGGCGCCAGCCATTATTTAATGACAGATTAATGTGATTTGGAATGCATTAATGTTTCACTTTGTTCTATTGAGAACACGTCACCTCATTTTCAGGCTTAAAAGATTTTATTTCATTTACCACAAAAGTAGGTACCTAAGTCAATAGACCATTGTCGGCTTCGTGGCACAGAGTACTTTGTTAAATGGCTTCGTGTCGTGTGAGGTGACGTTGACGTAAATTTGACAAGTGGCAAAGGCGCGTTCCAAACCTACACTCCGAGTGTAACCTACCTAACCACAACCGAACGCTCTAACGGCGGCGTTCCAAACATTAGAGCGTGACGTTCGGTTGATACAACCGGCCCGTTCCAAACGTCTGGGGCCTTACCATGAGCTCTTATAGCAGGACTTATATTGAACGGCCTTACTTTTTCGTACCATGATCTCAACGGTTAGTATGAAAGCAGGCCTTAAGCAGTCTTTTCTACGGCCTGCTTTTGAACTGAATGGTTTCTTATTTGCTGATGGTAAGCCCTCAGAGCGTTGCAACTTTTTAACCATCAAAATGGATGGTTGTAAAACGCTCTGACGTTTGTCTATAGAAAAAATGTCAATGTCAAATTGACATTATTTTGTATTTTGATGTTTTTGAGTCTAATTCTTAAAATAATCATGATCCATAAATGCAATGTAAATGATTGACAAAAGAAATGCTTGATCGTCTAGGGGCTCCATATGTAATCGCGGCTTTATGGAGCCCCTAGACGATCAAGCATTTCTTGTCAATTATTTACATTGCATTTACCATTTGGGGGCGTGGCCTACTTTTGATTGGCTACGGTAATCTATCTATTCTGTGGTGCTTGTCAAGCATCGCTCCTAGACGATCAAAATGTGATTGACAAGCAATGCAATGTAAATGATTGACAAGCAATTTTGATCGTTTAGGCCCTAAACGATCAAAATTGCTTGTTGTTTAGGGGGTCCATTATAAGGGTGCATTTCAATAGGCTAATCGCTGAGTCATCGATCGCCATAGAATACATTTTAACCATGGAAAGTAAAAAAGTAGTGACCGATCCATAGATATAGTATATTAAATGACCGATCGAACCCATAAACGGCCCATAAACTAGTTTCGGCCACAAATAACTTTAGATCGCGATATCTTTGTCCCATTTGCGTTAAATGAGCATTATGTGTTCGTAGCTGTTACAATGAATATGTAACGGCTACAAATACATCAACGTAACCCACCGGTACAGGGGGCTTACCATCAGCAAATAAGAAACCGTTCAGGGGGCTTACCATCAGCAAATAAGAAACCATTCAGTTCAAAAGCAGGCCGTAAAAAAGACTGCTTAAGGCCTGCTTTCATACTAACCGTTGAGATCATGGTACGAAAAAGTAAGGCCGTTCAATATAAGTCCTGCTATAAGAGCTCATAGTAAGGCCCCAGTTAGACAGTATCGTTCCATTCCCACGTAGTCACTGCTAGAAGTAGATTGCAAAACTGCTAAAAGTGGCCGTTTTTGACACTTTGCTATCTACTTCTACGAATGGCTACGAGGGAATGTAGTGACATCTTCTAAAAATTCTAGACCATGGGCCCTAAAATCTCCACAATAAACATTATTAAAATCTTTTTCTATTAATAACTTATTAAAATAAAAACCTCTGAGGGCGCCACTTTCGGTCATACAACCGCCTTAAAAGCTTTTCTTCATAAATTATTATTAAAATTAGTTATGCTTTTTATATTATGCTTTATAACATTAGTAATAAATATTGTGCGTTAAAATCATAGATATAAAATATTATGCCTTAAAACATGTACTATTATAACAAATATCGATTAGGTGAAATGGTACCAACATAATATAAATATAATATTATCTATAGTGGCGGTTGCGTGCGGCCAAATAATATTCGGTAAAATGTTGTTCTGGTGAAGTGAAAGTATGGCAAATAAGTTATCTGGCAAATGAAAAAAAGTCAAAAGAGACTTCGGCCAATAGTAAAAAGTTATTTTGAAAATCGGTGAAACGTAGTTCGGTAAAATGAGACATATTATGCCAAATATATTTCGATGATTTAAAAATATGGTAAACAATACATACAGCAACAAAGACGTCGGTCAACCCTTTTTGGTCAAATGAAATTACGACAAGCGGACAAGTAATCGGTTACCACCTAGCTTAGTAGCAAAACTAGCAAACAACAGTCTCTCTCTCTTTTCTAACTCACATAACTAGCGGTTTTTAAACACACACTCATGTTTACATTTTACCACATTATGCATCAGCAGCAGAAGTGGAGCTCGGTGGCGCAGTGGTTTAGCGCCTGGCCCAGCGATTGCGGAAGTTAAGCAACGTTCGCAAGGGTCGGTCATGGGATGGGTGACCAAAAATTTATTATCTCGAGCTCCTCCGTGCTTCGGAAGGCACGTTAAGCCGT
The DNA here is from genome assembly GCA_950108535.1 of Agriphila straminella. Lineage (NCBI taxonomy): Eukaryota > Metazoa > Arthropoda > Insecta > Lepidoptera > Crambidae > Agriphila > Agriphila straminella. The sequence goes on along the minus strand of OX467321.1, from coordinate 445,645 downwards.
TGGTCCCGGCTGCATTTGCAGTCGTTAACACCCACCAATCCGCATTGGGCCCGCGTGGTGGGTTATGGCCCATCCTCCTTACCACCCATAAGGAAGGCCTGTGCCCCAGCAGTGGGGACATCAAAAATGGCTGATGGACATGCATCAGTTTCATAAACTACTAACTATTATGATGCAGTTGACTAGAGTTGCCACCCGTATAATAAGTTAAATTTTAACAATTAATTTAAACAAATAACGCAAAGGTCAACATTGTTTATGTTTTTTTATTTTCAATTCTCATCTTCAATCTTATACAATGTTTATCTTTCCGTTATAGGGTAAATTCACTTTTAAAATCTAACTTATTATACAATATTTTATTGTCATACGAGTGGCCACCCGAATTTGGTATGCTAAATCGGCGTATGTAATCGCGGCTTTACCTAGGTACGTATCATTTTTGAATTCATATTTGGAACATTACGTTGTGAGTGTAGAAAATTGTTTAAAAAACAAAAAAACCGACTTCAAAAAACCTGCCTCTAAAAAAAGTAAGAAATAATATACAAATCATTAGATACGCATTATCATTGTTATAATAAAACACGTCTATTAAAGTCGGGTGGGGCTGGAGTACATCTTCCTTTTTTATTCTAAAAGCAGAGGCAGGTTTTTTGAAGTCGGTTTTTTTGTTTTTTAAACAATTTTTTTATTTTTTTTATTTTTAGTGTAAGTACCTCCTGTATTAGGTAGTGTAGGTTTTTTAGAGGTATTAAATTTTAAAGCTTTTTTGTTTTCATTTTCAGCTTTTTTGAAGTCGGTTTTTTGTTTTTAAAACATTTTTATTTTTTTATTTTTAGTGTTAGTAAGTACCTTCTGTATTTGGTAGACTTTAGTTTATTTATATTATCTTATCCAGTAAGTATATTATCTAGGTAGATAAAACATTATGGGTAGACCCAAAGTTATTATTTTTTTAATTTAACTTTTTTGTGTAAGTATGGTATATTTAGCGACGATATTATCTAAGTTACAATAGTCTTATGTCAATAGCTCATCACCTTTTACAAAATACTGGTTTTCCCGACGCAGGGGCGTTAGTTCTTGAGGAGTTATCCTGGTACTTCACTATCAGCTCCACTTCATCATATGCATTATGACGAACAACATAAATAGCCTAGCAACCGTATTAAAGTAATCGTATCGCACCAGTGAGATACTTAGTTTAGTACCTATTGAATAGTTCCGGTGATCATCTATGGTCTTCATCATCAGTTCCACTTCACCAAAATGGTACTTTTCGAAAGCAAATGCACGAGTTACTTAAGAAAATACCAAAATCGCTATAGGTGTGCCTATAATATTTGAAGAGTTCCCTTGATTTCTCCAGGATCCCATCATCAGATCGTGATCTTATGACAATGGGACCAATCTGTAACTATAGTTAACCGATTTTAAAAAATATTTTTTTGAGATTGACAAAGTTATGTTAAAACATACATAAAAAAAAAAAACCGTCGACTTGAGAACCTCCTCCTTTTTTTGAAGTCGGTTAATAAAATGAGTTATACCTACATCACAAAAAATTGTTTAAAAAAAAAACAAAAAACCGACTTCAAAAAACCTACCTCAAAAAAGCAACATATAATACCTATTCGTAATAATAAAAACACGTCTATTGAAGTCTGGTTGGTGGGGCTGAGTACAAATTCCTTTTTTTTATTCTAAAAGCCCACCCGACTTCAATAGACGTGTTTATAATATTACGAATATTATTTCTTGCTTTTTAGAGGTAGGTTTTCTGAAGTCGGTTTTTTTAAACAATTTTTTTATTTTTGTACCTTCTGTATTAGGTAGTGTTTAGGTAGAAAAATCGGCTCAGCCAAACGTGAGTTAATCGCGGAGAAACATACATACGGGTCAAACTGAGAACCTCCTTTTTAGGTCGGTTAAAGAACTACACTTAAGATATCTCTTTTCCAACAAAAACATAATTATCTTATTCAGTTCATAAACAAAGAAGTTATACGACTGATCGTCGAGGTAGTTCACACAAAATCATACTACCTATTTTCGTGCTCTTTTCAAGATTACTTGAAAATTACTGAACCGATTTCCAATTTTTTAAAAATGGGACCAACTTGGGAGTTTACCTAATTTATATAATAACGTTTAAATCATTTCAATCGGTCCAGCCGTCTTTGAGTAATCGGTGGACATAAAAAAAAAAACAAATATTACAGACGAAAAGAAAACCTCCTCCTTTTTTGGAAGTCGGTTAAAAAGAAACGTTTGTGCAAAAAATCAGCTTTCTAGGTTCAAAGGTTTGGGCACTTACGAGTCCTTCAATTAATTTTAACTTACGTTTTCTTCGGAAAAGGGTATATTCAATATACTTTAACAACTTACCCAGGAACCCTACCTCTACTAACTTTCCAAGTTATTTTTTTCGAAAGCCAAAATCTTTCTCCAAAAGAAGTAACCGGTCGTATTCCTAAAATGGAAGGACGAAAGATGTTAACAGCATCAAGCGTAAATTGTCTGTGTCACGGAGATGTTCAATTAATTTTGGTGTCCACTCTTGCATTGCATTATTTATTGCATTATAGGTAAGTAGATACACAAGTTTATGTAACCTTGTAATTTCTTTCATATTCATCACTTAAATCTCTCGATCATTTACTTGGGTAGGTAGGTATACCTACTTCATATTTTTGGTGGTTATTTAAAAATGTGGACCCGAATTTTTCCAGTTGTAACTTAATAATTTTGAATCGAAAACAGGTAGGTGGGTAAGGTAAAGTACAAGTACCTACTTAGTTACCCACGTACGCAAAAAGAGGGGTGTATTGTATTCTATAATTTGAGAGGCGTTTGATGTAGGTACCGGTAGATGGCGTTGCAATCTTGTTGATTACATAAATAGTGTTTTGTCGGTCATGCTAGGGGGACTGGGTTCCATAAAAATATTTTTTTTAATAACGAAATTGTAGATCTACTTGTTAACACATAAAAATAACCTCATTGTTGCGTATATATTATTCTCATTTCATTACCATAGAAACAATTGCGCTAATAAAGATTTAAATTAGACCTAAACCGTGTATAACAATGCAAATGCATGGTCTCTAGTCGTATAAAAGTCTCCATTTTGGGTGATTAAACACATATTAGTAGAAAAATCAAGCTTAATGTTTAAAGAGGGTCCGAATAAGGTAGTCACGTATTGTTGCCGCCAAAATAACACGCAGATGAAATCTGTGCGCCCGCGCCGATGCCGTAACAGTGTGGCGCCGTCGATGCACTTGGCGAACACAAAAACTATCGACCTTACCACAAAAACTTATTATATACTTATTGTCAAAAAAGTGATGTGTTTATGTTAAAACCTTCTTGAACAGTGTTTTAAAATCTTTTGTGGAAAGACCGTATAAGTTTGTGCAAAAATCGATAGGTATTCAAATAAACTTCAAAAGCTCGTTTAATTGAATCGACCATTTTTACCTCTGAACTTCCCTGAAGGTACCAATAATAATTTTCAGGAAAACCCCAGAGGGGTTTGCACCTTCACCTTTAAAGAAATAGCGATTACACTTTATTCACTTCGAATCTTAAAAAAGACTCGTTAAAGTACCTATATACTTATTATTATTATTTATAAGGGGAGACGCCAGCGAAGCCGGGCGGGTGATCAGTCACCTTGGCCGACCTATATACTTGAGCGAGTCTTTTTTAAGATTCGATTCCTACAGTACAGAAGCACCACAAGATTGATTTTGAACATAACAAACATCTTAGTAAATATACTTACGTCTAGGCTTAAAATCATTTGAGGAAAGTACTTAATCCTGTGGTAGCCTGACGTGCTTCTGATTCTGGCTCTGTCCATCAGCCATTTAATTTATTCTGGCTCTACAAAACGAGAAAAAAAAATAGCTACAAAAAAAACAACTTTGTATTTTTGCTATAGAGTACCCTACATAGTAGTAACATAAGGAAAGCTTATTAGCAAACTGTATTTTACATTTATTATATTTTAGGTCAAAGAGTGCATACGATTTTTACCCGATACTTTATCGAAGGTTTAACTTTATCGGACAGGTCCTCATTCTGGTTTTTTTGGTTCATCTGGTTTAATAAAAATAACTTTAAAACAAGATAATGTGGCCCCATTCGATAAAGTTAAACCTCCGAATAACCACCAATTTTTGGCCACAGCTCCGCGGATTTTAGGAGGATCGACATGGGAATAGTAGGTACCAAAAGTTGAGGAATTTATCGAGACACGTGTAATCGTAAAAATAAATAGGTATACTTGCCTAGATACCTTAGAAAAATAATAGGATTTTGCGTTTGATTTAATTTTGTTAGTAAATTTTTATTTTCATTTTCAATGCTCCGATTCTTGCGGGGACTGCAAAATCTGTGTTTTTTTTTAAATATCGGGCGTTCGGGTTCGGGCGCAGCTATTCGGATTAACTCGCCAAGTTCACAGTTTCGGCGGTGGCACACGGCGCGGCGCGGGCGCATGAATCATGCATGCGCTGAGGTCAGGATTACCAGTTCGGGCGCGGGGGCTTCGCGATTGTCTCCAGCTTCGGGTTGCCGCTTGACCTTTGATCTGCGAAATATCGAATTTACACATTTCAATTTTGTACTAGAAAAAACAACTCGGCCCTTCACTCGTTTTGTCTAAATTCGCTGTCGAAAAATTAAGAATTGATAAAGTTTTCACTAACCACTTTATTTTTAACGAACGCGAAGGCGAAGTTCGCTATCGTTTTTACAAAATGTGACTTTGGATATTTTGGCTGACACAGTTAAAATAATAACGTGTTTTTTGCTTGCGTAGCACGCTGATTAGCTGGAAAAATCCAAGACGGAAGACCTCGCGACGGCGCGGGCGGCGCCATGGAGCGCTGATAAAAACTTGATTGATCATTAAGGTTCTTTGAAATTTAGTATTACGATTTCGTTTCGTTAAAGTATCTCAGCTAGTTACAACAGATTTATTTACTAAGATTTTCTCACTTACCTAAATACTTAGGTACTTACTTAAAGCATGCTTAGAGCTGTAATAACTTTATCTATTCGCTTCTCAAGCTTACTCGTTCACTAGACATGAAATAAAACACTTATAACTTAACGAAATGTTGGGAAAATCAAAAATCAAACCAAATACCAACTAATTACCAAAGTACTTTCAATAAAACCGCGCTAGTATCCGGTAAAAGTGTTTTATTTCATAACTTTATTTAAACAGTTGCCCCGAGTTCCCTGGAACCGTTAATGAAAATACTTATTAGAAACGATAATAAAGAGTAATATTCATTGCAAAAAGACAATAATAAGATATTTACAAGCAAAACACCGAGCAACGCATTAAATTAGGTGTAAGTTTAAAAAAAATCCAATTCAACTTGATACGTACCTAATTAAATAAAAGTTTATCACTAAATTCCTGTTAATTAACTGCGTAAAATATTACTCGGTCCGATATAAATTTTGATGGATGCCATTTAAAAGCGAGTCTCTTAAATAAATCCTGTCAATATCATAGATAAGATCTGATCCATAAGTTAAATATTTGAAAAGCGTGAGAACCAATAAGGCTACATAAAATTATAATCGACACAGTAACGTGGACACAATTTAGATCACTGCATCGTCGGTGAAAAACGTAACGTAGGTATTCAGTTAAAACGCTAACTGCATTGATACTCGTATTAGCGCAGCGGGGGGCTATATATATTATTATTACTAGCGGCTGTGCCCGCGACTTCATGGACAGGGACAGCGATTTATCTATCCCTCGCCTCGGGAACTTTATTCTGGATAAAAGTGAAGGCACCCTTTCCTTTTCTGTATCCCAGACAATTTGTATGCTCCATGGGCAACGCCAGGATTTTTTTTCAGGGAGGAGCATCTGCATCTACATTGCTTAATAGAGAACGGAATTTAATTTTGGACAGCAACCTAGACGCTTTCAGTTTTTATTTAAACAGTAACTTATGAAAAAAAATGTATATATATTTTTATTTTATTTTATTCCTGCAAGGAGGTGCAAGTACACCCCCTTGCACCCTGCTGCCGGCGCCCATGGTATGCTCATGAAGATAGGTTGACTATGTTATGACGTGAAAGCGTAACAAACTCATTTCTTTAAGTATGGATCCTCCACACGCAACGGCCCGGCCTGCAAGATCGTGCGGAGAGGCGCGGCCTTCCGCGGCCTTCCGGTAGCATAACACCACGTGTAGGGAGGCGCGGCCCTTTTAGTCCTGTGAAGGCCGCACCTCCCCCTACACAAGTTGAGATTTGGTCAGAAGGCCGCCGGACGCCGGAGGCCGCGCGCGCCTCTTCGTACGATCCTGCAGGCCAGGCCTGTGCATGTCCGCATGCAGAGAGGATCTATTAGGTTGGTCAGAGGTCCTAAACAATTTTCAACAATACCTGGGTACCAAATAAAAAAATATAAATATATATATAAAATTTTAATAATTCTTTATTTCTTTATTTATACATTCGTTGATGTCTTTTGTATGAGAAAAGGAATTTTATGAGAATTTGATAAAAATTTATTAAAAAATCATGTACCTATATAGTAAGACTTCAAAGTTACTTAAAAACTCGCTATAGCACTCATATGAAATTTTAACATCCTCAAGGGAATGACGAAGGTGGAAACTGGTAGACCTGAAGTGATTTCTTGTCGAATTTTCCCCAAAATGCGGTAATTATTTACCTAGTTTCTTAGGCCATTTCTAATGCCATATGAGAGGAGCTATCTTGAGATCATACTTGAGATGCTGATTCTTATAAGAACAGCATCTCAAGAATGATCTCAAGATAGCTCTGAGCATTGAAAGCAGTTTACAAATAGGGGCCTAGATTAGTGGGTCAGCAATTCCACCAAGAAGTCCTTACTTCTCCTTGAAACTCCTTAGTTTCATCCCACGTTCCCCGAATGATGACAAATGACAATGCCCTAATTGAATAACCCCTCCATTCACGCAATTTAGTAGCTTAAAATGTATGACAAAATCATTTATTAGAGACTTTTCATTTAACGTTGATTATTGCACATAGAGCATAGAAAAAATATAGAGAGACATATTTCTATAACTACAGAAAACAGTTTCATCTTTTATACAAGTTTGGCTGCAAAGTGTCGTCACGAAGTCACGAGTTATGTAGTTAATTAAGTTAACTAATTACCTAGGTACCTACATGTTTTATTTTAATAGGTATCCGTTAATTTTTGTCTAATCGCTGACCTAAGAAAAAATACTGTGCTGTATTTAATGTAGGCCTAGGGACTACTTATAATCACGATCTGTTCGACAAATCTTAAAAGAGACCACCTTGCCATTCAACATTATTTGTGTCGTCCAAATTTTTTTTCTCTTTTTTATTTACGCAGGGTAAGAGAAAAACCTCTAACTATAAGGAAGACGTAGGTAGGTAATTCAACTGCTGTCGATAAAAAAAATACAGGAAACGCGCTAAATTTTCAGCGGAGAAAACTAAAATCGCTATGATATTACTATGAATCAACCCTAACGCCGCTCCGAGGCGTTTGGAGCCAGCGGGCAGGACATCTAGTGTGAGAAAAATGTCCTAACCCTCACCTAGATAAATCTAGGCGCCTGCAAGTAGCTTCCATCCATGTACTTGAACATTGAGGTGGTTGGAATAGAACTCGATTTGCAACAACAGACGTCCGTCGACGTAGCTTGCGATTTATTTATGAGATTTGTCTTTTAGTGTTGTTGTAACATTCATCTTGTTTATTTTGTACTCATCAACATTTTTCATAGGACGTAGGTATGCAATTAATTGTAAAAAAAATATTTTACGACTCTCAAGGTTGCTTTATTTGACTTTTCTGTGTTTAAGCACTTTTTATGTTTGTTTTTAAACAGTGTGTTACAAAATAACCTGCAATGCCGAATATGGTAGTCTATATAAGGACCAACAAACTGAACAACTTTTACTGGACCAACTCTGAAAATCGCGAAAAGAAAAATCTGTTGTTTCATACAAAAATTAATAACGAATATATCAAAATGTATGAAGCAGCTGATCAGACTTATCTGATGTAGTTTTTCAGATTGAAAATCCAACAAAAAATTTGATTGAGAACACAGTGCACATAGTTTTATGTGCGGTAACGATGCTGCGTGCTATATTGCTTATCCATATAGATTTTCGTCCATGCCCATAGATAATCGTAACCATGGACGAAAAGAAACATACCTAGTCATGGACGAAGACCTATAGTTTAGTTATTGCAACTGAAACTCTGCAATCAGTATTGTATCTGCTCTAACAGGTGGACGTGAGCTAAGTTATATGTATTCCCACGCCACAGAGCCATAACGTAACAGATTTCATCTCCAGTAAATAGTAGTACGTGCCATTATGTCCCGGTATATGGGCATGCTCCCATTTTTGTGGCCGTTTATAAAGAAATACAATATGATCTATTGGTCGTGAGCTTTTGCACACGAGACGTGTCAGCTCTCAATAAAACAACCTCATATTTACGGGCTGTTTAATCCGCATAGGGCTTTAAGACTGAGCAATAAGCCTCAAAATCGAATGTGGGTGTATAGGTAGAGATTGAATTTTGTTGTCAAATTAAAGGGTTTGTCCACCTGACTTGGTCGTATTAGGAATGGTGAACGTGTGACCGATTGGGCAAGACGCTTAGGGCTGGCAAAATTTAAACATTATGCATTTATCATATAAAATAACTACACAGACGATAAGTAATAATATGTAATATTTTTTTAAACTCAAAATCAAAACATGAAATATTAAGTTAATAATAGGTAATTGAATTACCATTTCGATCGATTGCTTCTTTAAAAAGATTGGGATGTTTTTGGGTCAATCATAAAATTTCAAAAAATTACACGTGCAAAAATATTATCTTGTAGTGCATACTCGTATGTAGGTACTTTGCACGTACTTATCTACATAAATAAATTGTTAGGCTTAGGGCCTACATAGCATCATAGGTACGCAGCCTCTGCCTCCCTCATAACCCAGTAATAGTACCTAATCATTACTACTTATGCTGTTGTCAAAATACAATTTTAAATAGAATCAGTGAGTCAATCGCTTGGGCTCACGCATCACCGCCACCATCTCGTCTCGTCTCGTCTCGTCGCCTAATATGGAATAACAGCCGTGTCGTAGGTTATTTGGCTTTGCGACGTACTTAGATGACGACTCAAGAGATTTTGTACTGCATGTGCTATAATAAAACTTTATAACAGACTTTTATGTGAGAAGGAAGAAAATTGATAATTGAATGCAGTATAGTGACAATTTGTCAATTGTCATGACAATTTGGTTTACATTGCGGTGTAGCTATGAGTAGTTTGTTCTATTTTCAAATTGGTTGTCGTAATGCGATACAAAATTGTCATTAATGCATTTTCATGATGATTTTTAGCAATGATAGCGATAGATTCTTACTACCAACATCTAAATAATAAGTAATTGTAATAGTACCTAGGTAAAGTTTTGTTTTTTGAAGGTTGTTTATAATTAATTTAAATTATAATCATTTTAATGAAGCATACCCAACCCAATAGAACAGTTTTTAAATTCTTACAGAAAAATGGTAGTAATAACCCATAATGCCGAATATGGTAGATGGGACCATCAAACTGAAAAACTTTTACTATGGGACCAACTCTGAAATCGCGCAAAAAATCAGCTGTTTCATATACCTACAAAAAATTAATTTTGAAAATATCAAAATGTATGAAACTGCTGATGTTATTTTGTAACACGTTGTAGGTATACGGGGTTATTTGTAATACACCAACAACCTCGCAGGAGTAGATTACTAACATCATAGACAAGACAACTATGTTTGTTCCACAGCTACGGCTTTTCCGAAAAAGGAAATAAAAGACTTTTCATACAAAACTCTATGAACTGGACATTTGTATGGAAAGTAGATTTTTTTTCTTTTTCGGAAAAGTTGTAGAACAAACGTTGTTTTGTTTATTTATGACGTCAGTAATCTAGTTCTACATACAGTTTTGCTCCGTGCTTCGGAAGGCACGTTAAGCCGTTGGTCCCGGCTGCATTTGCAGTCGTTAACACCCACCAATCCGCATTGGGCCCGCGTGGTGGGTTATGGCCCATCCTCCTTACCACCCATAGGAAGGCCTGTGCCCCAGCAGTGAGGACATCAAAAATGGTTGATGGACTTCAGTTCTGCGAGGTTGTTGGTGTTTTAGAATTAATAACCCTGAAGTACATCTAGGCTTCAAGCCAGTTATGGTAAAATTTCAAGAGCTGTCATGTGCTATCATGGTGTTTAATGAATTTTTCATCGAGTCCCTTTAGAGGTTGTGTATTACTCTGTCATTGCTAGCAAGTCAATTAGCGTCATTAATTTAAATGCAACTGATGTGCAACAAGATAACTATAGGAAACTCAAAGCCTTTGTGTTACGGACATAAAAAACAATAAACGGGTAAGTACAGTGCCCATTCAAAACTTAGATAGAAATAGAAAACATTTGTTAGGGTGCCCGCATAACAAAGCAGCTTACAGGTCGGTAGTGGTCGGTACAGGTCAGTACCGATCGATCGGTAAGGGTAAAGTAACCATACCTTTCTATTGGAGGCTGCATGAAAAAACAGGCTGAAACTTGTATGTCGGTAGCGGTTTGCAGACGCATCCGCGGCGCAAACCGGTAGCGACATAAATCAGCCCCCCTAGCCAAAGTAACATTTGCAAATTTTCGTTATCGCTTCGCTTCGAAACATGTATGGATTTGACGTTTTAAAATTAGATTGTTAACGAAACCTTATGTCAATCCCATACATCTTTCGAAAGCGAAGCGACAACGAAGATTTGCAAATGTTACTTTGGCTAGGCCCCAGGACCGAAAAACCTCTGTATCCTTTAATGTTTGCACCATAGGACATATTCAGGATTTAATTCTGAGACTTTCGAGTTGGCAAAAATTTGACATGCCCGATTCGAAACACATTTTGAGTCTGAAAGCTGTTACCTTACATAATAAACTTGGGAAGAATCTTTCAGGCCTAGCTGAAAATCAGTTGAAGACTTTGGCTATTATATATATTTCATTTTATTTTACTACATCAAAGACACCTACATTAGGTATTTTTTGGTACTAGGTATCTGCTTTTTTTAAATTTTCAGAAGTTTCGCCTTACAGCGAGCACCGGAGCTGCAAATCGGAGTGAATGACATCATTTGAGCTTCACGGCGCTCCGCTCCCGCCGCCGCGGCCGGGCGCGGTTCCAGTCGGCTTCATTCACCAGTTCGTTTGCTGGCCCAACCTGTCTATAGGGCTGCCAGTTGCCACCAAATGAAATTGTGTTATATTTGTTGCAAGTAGACCAACAAAGCAGTACTTTTGAATTTCTTTATACCACCACCCTACACATTTAGGACATCCTGAAAATATTTTGCAACTAGCGGCCGTGATTTCGTCCGCGTACATCCTAAGGAATCTTTGACCGGAATAAAAAGTAACTTGGGTATAATTTATATGTGTGCCAAATTTCATCCCAAATTCAGCCGTTTAGGCGTGAGCGTGAAGAGGTAATAAACACACACAGTCACACATTTTATAATATTAGTAGGATAACTAACTTATGTATCGCTTGGTAAAGATTGCTTCATGTATAGATGAATACGGATGGGATGGGTTCTTACCATCGTGATGGTTCTACAATATCTTGTGTTTTTTTGAGAACGAAGCATTCATAAGTTACGCCTTTTTTCAGGAATGACGCCTGGTAGTTACGACGGATGAGGAAGACTTTATCGAATTCACGTCAAAAGAAATACTTACGTCGGCGTCGTGAAAAATGGAGAAACATTTCTTCTTCTTTTAATTTTATTTAAGATATATATAATATCTATTTTGTGTATGTATTTAGCTACTAACGAAGATCAATGAGGTAGGTATTCTAATTATTCTATGCTAACAAATAATTTTAATTTTTCACTTGACACGGAGCCTTTTCTCGCGTGGTAAGCAATACAACTAAACATAGCTTTTTGGAGATTTTTCACGGGTGATAAGCAACCCTAGCTACAAAACCGAATTACATCATAAAATATTAAACTATACTGCAATAGAAACCGCTCTTCATTGAAGAAAAGTGTAGTGTTCGCGCTAATTGGCGCCAACTCCTGCGCAGACATGAGCTCTAACTAACTTAATAATTCTAAAGCTTTAAAAAAACTCGTTAGAACGCACGCTATTGGACATTTATCATATTTTCTCGGGTATAAAACGACATTTGTAATGCAAGCGCCTTCGTTCGAATGCTCAGCCGGTGATCGCGAGCTTAATTGGTGTTTCTGAGCTATTAGATAAAAAGAAAAATATTCGCCTACTTGGTGAAAGTTTAGTATATCAGTAAAAAACTAAAATAATTTTTCCTTAGAGCTTCCGGTTCTTCTCGTTTGAAGGTTTCCACAGGGCTTGCTAACCCACGGTATACCGAGACGAAAATTATAGTCTGTCTAGAATAAAAAATTGTTTAAATTTTTTGAAAAAAGAAATATATGTAGCTTACTTCCGCAAACAAAATATGCAAGATGCACCGCCCGCCCGCCCGCAAAAATATGGGCCAACCAATTAGCCCAATTAGCCTAATATATAAATAATATATTAGGCTAATTGGGCTAATTGGTGAAGGTGCAAGGTGTGTTGCTGTCTTGCTAAATGCAGGTATTGTGCACTTATATTTTGTGGTGTGCTGCATATTTTTGCGGGCGGGCGGGCGGTGCATCTTGCATATTTTGTTTGCGGAAGTAAGCTACATATATTTCTTTTTTCAAAATGGTTTGGGACTTCCGCCAAGTGACGCCTGATTCAATCAAATAAATTGTTTAAAAAAACAAAAAACCGACTTCAAAAAACCTACCTCTAAAAAGCAAGAAATAATATTCGTAATAATAAAAACACGTCTATTGAAGTCGGGTGGGGCTGGAGTCAAATTCCTTTTTTTTATTCTAAAAGCCCCGACCGACTTCAATAGACGTGTTTTTATTATTACGAATATTTCAAAATTTTAAAAAATGGGACCAACTTGGGAGTTTACCTAATGTAACGTTTGAATCATTTCAATCGGTCCAGCCGTCTTCGAGTAATCGGTGGACATACACAAAAAAAAAAACAAATATACAGACGAACAGAGAACCTCCTCCTTTTTTGGAAGTCGGTAAAAATGATTTTGTATTTGGTTCTAGCTGGCTAGAAGCTGGAATCTGGCAGCATATCAAAGGAATCGTAAGTTAAGAAAGTTTGTTCTTGTCCATCAGCCATTTTTGATGTCCCCACTGGGTGGTAAGAAGGATGGGCCATAACCCACCACGCGGGCCCAATGCGGATTGGTGGGTGTTAACGATTGCAAATGCAGACGGGACCAACGGCTTAACGTGCCTTAGTTTGTTCTTACAATGTATTTATTATTAAGTACCTACTTTGTTGCATACAAAAAAATAAACGCACCGAATTGCAATTTTAGGTTTGAGAAAAATCTCGCCTCGTTGGCAAGAGACATTATTTTCCAAAAAAAAAATCACTTTTCAGCTGGTTCATTTTAAATGTGGCTTCTTTTGACCATTTTTCGAACTTAAAATTTACTTCTAAGAACAAATACTTTTATGTAGGTACTTACTTACGTAAACGATTAAAACAATACTTACTTACTTAGGGAAAACTTATACAGCCGTGAAATTTTTCTTTATTATATCATCTGTGAATTAAATAGTTCTTATACACGCTGAAATTTTAATCATTAGGTTCCCGCCGTGGGGTGGTTCCACTCATGATTACAAGAAACTTTTACTATGGGGCCAACTCTCCTCCTCGCAAAAAAAAGTACTGCACTTTTGTATGAACAACTGATTTTTTTGCGAGGAGGAGAGTTGGCCTCATAGTTAAAGTTGCTTGTAATTATAAGTGGAACCACCCCACGGGGGTAACCAAATGATTAAAATTTCAGCGTGTATAAGAACTATTTAATTCACAGATGATATAATAAAGAATATTGTCAAGTAAACAACATAGAAAATAGATATATAGATAACCGTCATGATCCAATTCCCACGTGACACAACCATGGAATGGAATCGACAGTATCTGCTTCACAATTAAATAATTACTTATTGCTCCCAATTAAATAATTATTGGCGTTTCTTACGAGGAAAGACGCTATTAATTTATCAACGGTCGAACACTCGTTTTGTTCCATTGACAGTTTTGCGGATACGTGTTCATTTAGTTTAGTGAATTGATTGTATTTTGGTGTCGTTATGAAATCGAACAACGCCTTTAATTTCAGATAATTTCGTTGTTTGTTTCATAGCATTTATCTACTTGTTCTGTATGTTTTTTTATTTAGTAACTAAGTAGGTGTATTATCAAAATATTTACATATTAGGTAAGTATAGCGCCTAACTTATTGAAATCTATGCTAAATAATATACTAGAAAAAATACGACTCGCACCAGATACTCAGACGGGAATCGAACCCGCGACCTTTGGATATCCGGTCCAATGCTCTGACCGCTGAGCTACCGAGTCACCAGAAACATCGTCGAATTTCTTCTAGTATATCCTACTCTTACGCTGCAAGCCAGCGTTATTTCACCAATGTGAGGAATTACCTCGACATTCAATTGAAATATCTTTCCAGATATTTGGCAATCGATTAAGATGAAATAGCTATATAATTTTTAAATTTGAGATTTTTGCATTTACAATGCTATTTTTTTTAGTATATTATTTAGTATTGTATAAAAATAGCATTGTGAATGCAAAAATCTCAAATTTAAAAATTATTGAAATCTTATAAAGGTAGATTTTTCAAAAAAACTCTCACTGAAGAGAAGATAATTAGAGATGTTGCAAATTGCAAATTATAAAGGTAGTTTTAAAATCACAATACATTTACTATACACCCTAGACACTTTGGAAACCATATTTAATTTTACCCGTTTGGTAATAATTTTTTTTTATGCTCCGTCTCAAAACTTGTATTTTTTGCTCGACTGGCCATAAGCTTTCACGGTCTGTGCTTGCTTTATTTAACGTAACATACCTATTGTATTTTGGAATAAGATGAATTATTAATAGAGAACCATAACACGTGGAACTGAGTTTTAGGTAGCGTAAAAAACATCTTGACATAAAAGATCATATTCGATACTTGACCAAAAAGAAATTTTAATTTCACAACACTTGAGAAAAAAGTTGTATGGGTATTATGGTCGAATATTGCATAATCATTAAAAAAATCCTTTTTCAACTTTATCAAACGTAAGCCTTACGTTTGATAAAGTTGAAAAAGGATTTTTTGTTTTCAGTGCACAATACCTGCATTTAGCAAGACAGCAACACACCTTGCACCTTTACCAATAAGGCTACTTATATTTTGTGGTGTGCATGTGCATATTTTTGCGGGCGGGCGGGCGGTGCTTCTTGCATATTTTGTTTGCGGAAGTAAGCTACATTATATTTCTTTTTTCAAAATAATTACATAAAAGTTATTAAATAGGTTTAGGAATATTAATGAGTTTTTAGGAAAAATAATTTTCATACGAATATGTTTTTATGGTTTATTTATCTGACAACCGTAAACGACAACATTACGAAACTTTAATGTTCAGAGTACTTTGAACGCTTACCTAGTCATGTGATGCTGCCTAATTCCGTTATACTCCTGCTTTATTAGGTATTCTCGTATTTTGTACTATGCGAGGGTTTCTTGTAAATTCAAAGTTCATTTAACAAGATAACAACATGTAATTTATTCTACCTCCTAATAAGGTAGGTACCTACTTTATACCGGAGATTATCTTGTTAAAATCAACGCAATATTATTCCATTTTTTATTACTACATCACCAGCTTACTTGTCCATTTTAAGCAAATAAGAGTAGAGAAATCTACTTGCATGCCCTTAATGCACCAAATCGCACGCATTAACTACCATTTTTACCCGACTGTAAAGAAAGGGTTATGTTTTTCGCGCGTATCTTGTATGTTTGTATGTGTGTTTGTATGTTTTTGACCCTAGTGAACTATAAAGTACAGAAATTTATTATTTCATCTATTTTGTAAAAAGATTCAAGTTTTCACTTAAGTACAACAATTAAGTATAGGTACTACAGAAACTAAATTTATTCAAAAGTGCGACAAAAATACCTTTTTTAATGCCCACACTTTGTCTTACTTGAAGCCTACCACACAGGATCACATTTTCCGCATGACGACCACCCGAAAAGATTAAGTTCCATCTGTATAAGATGCATAAAGTTCGAATTTATAGCCTTAAATGAACACCATTGTGCCGAAAAGAGAATAAAAGATTTGTAAGGCACTTTTTAGTGGTTAAGCCAGTCCTGCCCACGTAGCTCGTAGCACCCGCGCAGTTTTGCACAATTCTCAAAAATGTCCACTCCACTTGGTGTGATGTCAGACCTCCGACGACCTTGCTGCCTGCTTGCTGCAGCGAACAAGAGTCCAAAGCTGCGCTTGCGACGGTGTCGTTTCCTTTAATCTTTTTAGGGTTTTGTAGCCGTAATGGCAAAAAACGGAACCCTTATAGATTCGTCATGTCTGTCTGTCTGTTTGTCCATCTGTCTGTCTGTCTGTCCGTCCGAATGTCACAGCCTCTTTATTCCGAAAGTATTAGGACTACACAATTGAAACTTGGCAGGAAGATGTATTCTATAAACCGCTATACGATTTTTACACAAAAATAGAAAAAATAAAAGATTAAGGGGGATTTTTTTTTCATCAAACCAATACGTGCGTAGTGTCTATAGATAGGTCTTCAAAAATGACATTGAGGTTTCTAAGACTATTTTTTCACAAAGTCGACCGTTTGAAAGATAAACACTGCCAAAATGGTAAAATGTGTGTCCCTCTAACTTTTGAAATAGGTGAGTGAAAAATCTAAAAAAAAATATGCTTTAGATCTTAATAAACACTTTCAACGAAAATTGGTTTGAACGAGATATAGAAATTAGTTTTCGAGATATATCACATTTTCCAAAACCGCAAATATAACTTCTTCATTCTACCAACACTGTGAAAAACAAAGTTATTTTTACAGGTGAAAAACAAAGTTATTTTTATAGACGAAAAATGATAGTGGTATTAAATAAGGTAACTACGGAACCCTACGGCGCGTAGCCCGACACGTACTTGGCCGATTTTTTACAAAAATAATTTGTCAACACCAAACTCGTTACAACTTTATCTAGATTCTAGAACATTTGAATAATTTCGTAGTGCAGGAAGCACTCTCAATCTCGAAACGTCCGTTGTTTTGATCTTGTTGGTGACGATTGTTAAAGTGGTTAGCCAAAAATTAAATTTATAAGTATCTAGTAGTAGTCTATAAATTGTAATCAATTATGCATTTTTATTGTCTGCCTGTCGATTCTATAAGAATCTCGCATCTCACTTCGAACCTCACTTCACTTCACGGGAATTTTAAATCTTAAATGAGATAATGATAGGCTGTTTTTGTAATCACAAAAGATTTTAGATAACTATAGTAGCAACCTAAAACCTTTTGCAATCGGTAAAATTGCTTATATTCAGTTAATTTCTAATAGCAAATTCACGCGAAGTGAAGTGAGGTTCGAAGTGAGATGCGAGTTTGGTTACAGAATCAACAGGCTGGACAGAATTATCTGTATAATATAAAATGCATAATGAATAGATGTAGGTACTTAGTTAGTTCGAAGTTTTCAAACTTGCATTTTTTATAAAAACTCAAAGTTACGAGTATTTTAACTTCAAAGAGACAAACAAGATTTCGTTGGATTGGTCATCCATAAACACCTACGCTTGCTCCGATGCATCACTAATTTTCTTAGGATATTTTATATTTAGAAATGATTTAGAATAATTTTATTGAATATTACTCATGCTGTATATATAAAGTCGCCATACAACCAAAGGCAGAATAATGAGGATTATGTGTATATTTATTTCTAGTGCCGATTTCGTTTCTTTTAGACTGATTTCGTACCTAATAAAATGTTTTTTCACTCCTCTTGCTCAAAAAGTGCGTCATTGTAACGTACAAGAGTCGAGATAAAATAGCATAATAAGCCCTAGGGGATAAAGTTTTTTCTTTTTTAATGTTTGTCTATTACCAATGAGCGTACTAAAAGGAAAAAGTCTTTATTCATAATCACGAATAAAAACTAGCTCGACTTAATACTGGGGGTCTATTACGAAAAGTTTAATGCGATACACGCGGCTGCGTCCGTGTTTCGTTCTGATTGATTCCTATTACAAAGCACTTGCGTATGCGATATTGCAAAGTGATTGCGTAAATTTGACAGTTTCTCTCTAGTGGATCCGTCATTATTCGTTCAATAGACTATGGACTACGATAGCTACATTGAAAATATTTGTAATAACTATAACCGACGAACTGCGGACGACTATCGTGACCAAGTTTCGTAATAGGCCCCCAGTTTCTCATTCTTATTTTTGAAAATGGAACTAAAAGCATCTCTTCGGTGAAATCATAGACTTATTTATACTCTGTGTACAGAGTGAATCGTAGAATGCGTGTTTGTGTTGTTGAGCTGCTACAGCAGAAATTAAAAAATGGTACCATGGCGCGAAATCTTTAGATTTTTTTTATAATTACAAAGTGATTGAATTGTGTGATTGTAATAGGAAAGAAATAATTTTAATCTTCTGCCGTCAAGCACAAATCATTTATTTAAATATTGTACAAAAAGTTTATGAAGTGGAGGATAGAAAAACGAGTGGATTCGTTTACGGAAGTAAGTAGGTATAAACTATTTAATATTGTATTTTATTTTCTCGCAATCGTAGTGAAAAGTATAGTGTAACACACGACGCTAAAACCCATTGTAACTCGGTTTCTATTTATTCCCTCGCTAAAGCTCGGGAATAAAAATACCTCGTATGCAATGGGTAATTTTAGCGTCTTGTATAACAATCTACTATTATACCTATTAACTATTTATAAGGAAGGTATGGTTCAAGTAGGAAACATTTAATAACTTATAGTAGATTTCAATAATTTTCCTGTTTTTGTATCCTGTTTGTAGAGTAAACATTGGAATTAGCGATTGGTTCAGTTTAATTAAGCTGAATAAGAAATTTTGCGGTCTGACGCATAATAATAACCGTAATTAAAACTGTGACACGCGACACTATTTTTAAAGAATATGATGAAGTTAGTTTACTAAATTGTTTCTAGGTACTTAGATTGTTTATGTTCTAGTTATTTTCCAGGTTTTGGAAGAAAAACATCCGAAGAAAAAGCAAGAGCGTGGCTAGACATTCAAGCAAAAAATACTTTCCAAAGTTTCATTAACTCTAGAACCTTTATGGTTTCTGTTTTGCGTAAAAATTTGCAATTTTCCATTTTGCAATAATTCAGAAAGCTTGCAATTTTTTAAAGCAGAACAGAAGTATTGGGAAAACAGAACTCTAGTTTCTATAGTTGCCGAATTTCTATGAAAACAAAAAAAGGCAACAAAAACAAATTCATAAAAGTAGATAAGAAAAACAATTGAAGAAAGTTTTTATTATTTTCACTAATCTTTTGGGTGTATTCAATAAGACTTAGGAAGCGCTCATGGCGGAACTTGACAGACTGATCGTACACGATCATGTTTGTTAAGCAACACTCGGTCCGGCCAGGTGTCGGATGGGTGACCGTTAATGGCATTACAACTGAGCGCTTCCGTGCTTCGGAGGGCACGTTAAGCCGTCGGTCCCGGCTGTTGTCATCTGATAACAGTCGTTAAGCCAAGTTAGAGGCCTTATAGGCGGCTTGATAAACTCTAACACGAGAGGTGGCCACTATTCCTCATTCGATAAGAAGAAGAAGACTTATAAATTTGTGTGAAAACTTCGGACTTTCCGAATCGTATTAGCTAGCTGGAACTTTGTATTGAATCTTTAAAAAAGTTTTCTTGACCAAGAGCGCTAACTTCTCCTCTATGAGCAAGTATCGGTCCTATTTCGCAAACATTAAGTTGACTTTCCTTTAAAGGCGAACAAGCACACATTCTCAATTTAGCAACGTCAATAGTTTAATCAAACCACCATTTACTAGCGCCTTGATGGACAGCATTATGCATAACTGTCAACAGAGCCGAAAATCAAAATGATATGTGGGTCTGGGACTTGGGTACGCGTTTCGCAGTATCCGACGTGTGTCATTTAATAACATCTCTGTGGTCCGTCGTGCACTGCCGTATTTGGCGCGAAAGCTATCCGCTTAAGGCCTTAAGGTGGGTCAAATCCCAATAATCAATTCAAATTATTGAAAGATTACGCGCGTGAAGCTGTCATGGAAAAAATATACAATGTACTTGAAATAATACACAATAAATTTAATTAATAGCATTTATAAAAATGTTACCACCTGTGATGTAAAAAATTCACAGATTTTACAGTCCCCGCAAGAATCAGAGCATTGAAAATGAACCCAAAAAAAACGAAACCAAATCCGAAAAACCAAAATTGAATCAAATGCAAAATCCTATTATGTTTTTAAAGTTACCTATAGGTAGTAAGTACCTATTTATTTTTACGACTGTGACACTCGGCGACTGTTTTTTTTAAATCGGGTTTTTTCCAAAATATTTACAATTTAGTAAACAAACACCCCCAAAAAACCTGAATTTACCCGAATTTTGCAAATTTCCAAAAAAAGTTACCAGTAGATTTTCAAAATTCAAACGTTCCTACGTATCTCGATAAATTCCTCAACTGTTGGTAGGTACTATTCCCATCTCGATCCTCCCAAAATCCTCGGAGATATGGTCAAAAACACATCTGATAACCATTTCAATGGTAAAAATAAAATATTCCGTGTTTCTGGTCTTATTTGCAAAATTTCTCGGAAACAGAACATTCGTTTATGTTAAAACCAACCATAAAAATCGGCGATGTTAATACCTTCAATCTTAAATGAACAGATTTTTTTTAACTAACTTGAAAGCAAAGAAAAAAAGTAATAAAAACATGTAAAAATTGAGAATTCGGTGCAAGTTCTCAACGCAACCGCCGCGTTGGATCGCGCACTGATTTGAACCCAAAGTGAGTAGAGTTTCGTTCGATTTCACTCGCCCTACCCGCTCGGATTGACCCACCTTAAGGCCTTAAGCCAAAACGGGCATCATTGGGATAGGTACTCTTTAGTTCTTTACAGTATTAAACGATCATTGCATAACTTTGCATTTTTTACCAAACATAGCCTTAAAATAAATGCCAACGCAACACATATACCTAATCCCGATTCGGCGTTTGATAAGTCGCTTATTGAAATTCCTCTGAGCCGTAATCTCATCAAAGATGGAAGTCGCACCAACTATTAGCTGCATAACAATATTACCTGGGATCGTTAATAGCGTCATCGGTTACACACTATGTTAATTGCAGTTGTAGTTGATTAAAAGTACATTTAAATGTTTGTAAAGTTATTCATCAATTAAAGAACACACAGATATTTGTAATAAATGAAGGCAATAGCAATAATAAAGAAGAGCCTTAAATAATTATTAAGAATCTTCCCTTTTTGTCCATACTGCCATCGAATACCCTTCGACGAGTTGGGATAGTCCAAGATATGCTAATTCTTCTGTAATAGTTAGGTAGGAATGTGACATAATTCTTTTTTACTTCTATTTACATAAGTTACAACTTAAAATGTCTACTTCGTTATTCTATCGTCGAAATTTCATAAAAATCCATATTTTATTTACTTATTCTACCTCTATTACGGGGGTCAGCTGGCTCGAGGGTAGGCATTTCTCCAACAGGCGTTATGACGTCGGTCATCGCTGTGACAAAAACGATGTCAGTCCAATAATAATTAAATACTTATAAAATACTTGGAAACAATCCGCAATTCCGCACGAGGAACTCGGTGGCGCAGTGGTTTAGCGCCTGGCCCTGCAAGGGTCAGTCATGGGATGGGTGACCAAAAATTTATTATCTTGAGTTCCATCGTGCTTCAGAAGGCATTTTAAGCCGTTGAACCCGGCTGCATTTGCAGTCCTTAACACCCACCAATCTGCATTGGGCCTGTGGGCCATCCTCCCTATCCACCCATAAGGAAGGCCTGTGCCACAGCAGTGGGGACATAAAAAATGGCTGATGTGTCGACTTAAACCACCTCTGTAGTTGAGTAGCTGCAATATTACAATCTAGAATGGATTTTCTAAATTTTAAACTGAAATTGATTACGTTTAGTTAGGCCATGAAGACAATTTTCTTGACAGTGTTGTACTCATCGAGAGCCTCATTAATTTTCTCTACATGAAATAGTTTTTTCACTCCTCTTGCTCAAAAAGTGCGTCGAGAGTGCGCGAGCGTGCGCGAGATAAAATAGCATAATAACCCCTAGGGGTTAAAGTTTTTTGCGCAATTGCGTAGGTTTTTTTCGTAATTGGCCCCCTGTTTCTCATTCTTATTTTTGAAAATGGAACTAAAAGCATCTCTTCGGTGAAATTTTAGACTTATTTATACTCTGTGCGTGCACAGAGTGAATCGTAGAATGCGTGTTTGTGTTGCTTAGCTGCTACAGCAGAAATTTAAAAAAGGTACCATGGCGCGAAATCTTTAGAATTTTTCTATAATTACAAACTGATTGAATTGTGTGACTGTAATAGGAAAGAAATAATTTTAATATTTTGCCGTCAAGCACAAATCATTTATTTAAATATTGTACAAAAAGTTTTTATGAAGTAGAGGATAGAAAAACGAGTGGATTTGTTTACGGAAGTAAGTGTAAACTATTAAAATTGTATTTTATTTTCTTGCAATCGTAGTGAAAAGTATAGTGTAACACACGACGCTAAAACCCATTGTAACTCGGTTTCTATTTATTCCCTCGCTGCAATGGGTCATTTTAGCGTCTTGTATAACAATCTACTATTTGTGCCGTTTGTTTATTAGTCACAAAATAAAAAGTATTGTCTTACTAATCACAGCAAAAACATTAAAGTACTTACCTACATTTATCTTCCAATCAACTTGTCTCAGAGACAATGAGAGAGATCTATCCGCGTGGGTAGGTACATCACCTGTGGATATTTGCACAAGGTTCCATCCATGGGAATGTGATGCGAGCGTTAGGACCACGTCGCTCCGAAGGTGGGCCGGGGACCCACGCTTCCGGAGGCGTATTTACATAATCGGCACGATCGTTCCGCATCATTGGGCAAGTTGGATATTGGGAGCAGCCGCTTGTATCACCGAATTTGTTATGTCCATCAGACATTTTTGATGTCCCCACTGCTGGGGCACAGGCCTTCCTTATGGGTGGTAAGGAGGATGGGCCACATAACCCACCACGCGGGCCCAATGCGAATTGGTGGGTGTTAACGATTGCAAATGCAGCCGGGACCAATGGCTTAACGTGCCTTCCGAAGCACGGAGGAGCTCGAGATAATACATTTTTGGTCACCCATCCCATGACCGACCCCTGCGAACGTTGCTTAACTTCCGCAATCGCTGGGCCAGGCGCTAAACCACTGCGCCACCCGAGCTCCACCTTTGTTGATATGCGTAGGTACTTAAAAATTCGGGATCATGGTGTAAGTAAGTATGTTGGTACAGAACAACAAGAACTCCATTTATCTTTACTAACCTGTCCAAGATCACATCACAGATCACTAGGTAGGTATATAGGTACTATTAGGTTCCCTGTCCCTTACAACAGTGACTGAACTGCCACACTCCCTCGTTTTTTAAAAAATACATAAATTTAAAAATAGTACATTATGAGACAAGTTAGCTTAGGGCTGTGGGTTGCAGCCCGAGCCGCAGGCGAGGGCGTAACTCAGCCGAGTGTGCAATAAGCAAGAGCTCACGAGTTTCATACGACGTTTTTCAACACATTTGCGAGGAAAAAACAAAGTAATTTATAACACAGCAACAAATATGGCAAAAACCAAATATAAGGCGCGTAGGTATGTTTTTTTTTGTTTTTTTTTCACACGCCCAACGCAATAATATTTTGCGAACAAAGGGGTGAGGAGCATACAGCCTACTACTAATACTTCAAAATTATAATTTTAAATGATAAAATGCAAATATTTCAATATTTTATAACAAAATATTGTGAATTATGAATAATTTGATACGTGACCGTATACTAAGTTTACTTACGCAAAAAAAAACTTAGCAGGCAGTATATAGAGTTCAATACCTACTTAACTCTGGTTTTAAATAAATATGAGCATGGTAATCGAACCCTCAACTCGACTATAAAACAATAATTAAGTAGGTACCTAGGTAAGAGATAGTACCACCGCACAATCGCTATAAGTGTGTCTATAATATTTGAAGAGTTCCCTTGATTTCTCCAGGATCCCATCATCAGACCCTGACCTCATAACAAAAAAAGAATTTTTCAAATCGGTCCAGCCATCTTCGAGTAATCGAGTAACATACATAAAAAAACAAACATTCCGACGAACTGAGAACCTCCTCTTTTTTTTTAAGTCGGTTAAAAAGAAGAAAAACTTTTTAGGACTTTGTAAAACTATAGACCACTCCAACCACATGTTACTAAGTTAGGTTGTTTTTTTGGGAAATTATTTTTAGCTGAGATATAAAACAATTTTCGCCATTTTTCTCGAAAATTAAAAACAGAAAACACAAAGAAAAGACCTGTAAGTACTTAAATCTTCAATGAATTAAATACTTATTACATTAAATCGCTTGTACTTTTAAAGTTTTTGATGTTTTGGCTTGTGTTTTGGTTGCTGTTATTTTTGCGCACTACAATGAATGCTTCCTAACTTGATTTTAGTGAAATTATTATGAAAACACGACAGTCGGTACCTACCTAATGATTATATACTTTTCCTACTAAATCAATAAGTATTTTCAGATACCAATATTTAATTTTGTTTAATTTAAAATAAGTAGAAGTTGTTTTAAGGAAAAATAGCACGAAATTACCTCTTATTTGTGTTTGTGATGCGGTTAATTGTAGGTATAATATAATAAGTTTTTTCGATAATTGGCCTACATAAGGTTGTTGGTATTGCAAGCAAATTATTCACAACTTAACGATAACAATTAAAATTTATTATAAAATAAATAAATCGCAAAATACAACACACGTAAAGTAGAATTATAGGTAGAAAATATTTCATATTTGTAATTATGGCAGATTGAGAATTACAAATAAGCACTTAATTAATTTTTAAACTGTCTTTTAACATCACAACACGCCACTGTCACGCAAATGTCCTGTCAATGTATTCGCAATCGAATTCGGCGAAGAACGAATCGAACGGCGAGAGCGAGTCCTCGGCGAACTCCGACGTGGTCTCCTGTTCTAATTCCGTCGAGAACTCCGACAGATCCGAGCAGAAAGGTGACGGCCAGCGGTCCGGCCTGGTGGTGTTGGAGTCGGTCTCCGAAGAGTCACTGAGAGCAGCCGAAAGCGCGGTGATGTACTTCATAGCGAGCCGTAGGGTGGTGATCTTGGTGAGTTTCTCGCAAGGGACGGGGGTGCCGGTGATGGCAGCGGCCGGGACGGCGCGGCGGAGGGTCTCGAAGGCGCGGTTGATTTCGCGCATCCGGCTGCGCTCGCGAGCATTGGCGGTCTTCCTGCGGTACTTGCTGAGCGGCTGCGGCGCGCGGCGAGCCCGCGGCTCGCGGGAGCGCGCGGCCCGCGGACGCAGCTGGTACTTGTCGTGTTCGGGCATGGAGTGCGCCCGCGCCGCCGCTGCCGCGCCGCCCCACGCGACGATGCCGCCCGCGCCCGAATTCCGCTTGAAAAATACGCTCACTCCGCCCACTTGCCCCGCTCCGTTCATGTACACTCGCTAATAAAATAATTTATTGATGATGGACTGACCTTAATAAAATAAAACTTAAGTTTATTATGCTGTTCGTTTTTCTTACATTGTATTTGGGCTAACTTAACATAGGATGTTAATGTACCTTACCTACATCAACTTTTCAATCAATAAGTATGTAGGAAAAGAAAATTTATAGGTAGTAGTTTAAACTTAGCCTACTTAGTAGCAGTGGTATGGTAATGGTAGGTAACCTATCCATAACATAGGTAGGTAGCTACGCCAGCTGCAGCTGCACATAACATGGACCAAGGAGAATTATTGGTCCATGAAATAATTGAAATATTTGATTATTAGCGACCACCCTCGCTTCGCATCGGTTTCATCCTTTATTTTACCAATTGCAACTTTCGGCACTTTCATTCACTTCAATCGCTCTTTACACAAGCAAAACCTTCCTCATAAATCACTATTATTGGTGAAAAACGCATGAAAATCCGTTCAGTAGTTTTTGAGTTTATCGCTAACAGACAGACAGACACGGCGTAGAACTTTTTTATGATATGTAGTGATAATCTATTCTAATAATATTTTCAATTAAAACAACAAAGTAGCTAGGTAATTGAGATACTTACCTATGAAACTTTAATGGTTCTTGCGTGTATTTTGTTAGATCCTATCAAACTTGAATCATCGCAATCGTGTCTTAGTCTTTAGTAGAGTGCTTTAGTTGAAACATGTAAACGGTCGTCTTATGACTAAAGAGAGTAACGTTCTAGTAGCCTTTCAGGGAATCATCGCTTTCCAGTAGAACCCTCTGCACGCCCGCGCCGCCCGCGCCGCCCGCTCATCCCCCGCGCGACACTTTCCTGGCACTGGAAGCATGTAAATCGACATTTTAGTAGCGTTAGTAGAGTGTTTTAGTCAAATGACACTGTGCCGCATTCGAATCTACTCGCACGCTACTAAAGCACTCTACTAAAGACTAAGATAATGTAAACCAGTCTTAACACTTTCGTGCATGAGCATACATGGTTACAATGAATGAACTAGCCAAGTCAGTAAGCCTCACTGACCTTAACTGATGTAAATAATTGAAGAAAAGTTTGATACGATTTGCATATTCGATTCGGCATTTCCGTTGTTGCGGCGACTTTGCCGATGGCTAATTGTTGACTGACCTTGCATAAGCGGCGCGGCGCGGCGCGGCGTGGGCTAAAGTTTAATGTGTAGGCGCCTGATAATGTCACTAAATTATCGATGCATAAACGTGAGCCAAAGCTACCTACTTGTAGGAGTTGTGTATTTGTTAATTTCATTTATAAATATAGAGTCGTTGCGATATGTTCTGTTCTGATAGAAATATCTAAAGCCCAAATCCTAACATCTTAAGTTAACTGATAATAATATTATTTGATTCTACTATGCCACTATGATGCCACTGATGAACGAACATTATTGAAATGTCACACGCCACGATATTATAGTGGTATAAGGCTGGCCACACACAGACGTAATCACGAATCGGAATCACGTACGTGCGTGATTCCGTACGTACCACCACACACAGACGTTTTTTTTTCGTTCGGAATCACGGCTCAGTCAGACGCTAACCTTTGATGAGGAAACATTGAGCGAAGATGAATTATTTTTCTAAATATAAACAAAAACTACATAATTATAGACTATTCATTATTTATATTACGCACAGGGGTATTCTTTTGCTTTTTTGGAAACTAGAACTACATAATAACTAAGCAAAATAATAAAGGGTTTGCCAAAAGCCTGGTATCCAGAGCTGTAATAAAAAAGGTGTAGGTATATGTATACGTCACTCACACATAGGCCGTGCGTGTGTGCGCATTCCGTACGGAATAAAAACGGTTGTGTGTGGCGACCAATACAAAATATATGGTAGTCGTGCGTTCGGAATGCATTTTTTCCGTGCGAGATTCCGAACGCACGGGCTCTCATGTGGAATAACGTACGGAATAAAATTACGTACGGAATGTTAACGCTTGTGTGTGGCAGGCCCATAGATTTTGTATGCAATTGCTGCGTTCGGAATTCCGAATCGGGATTCCGTTTCGAGATTCCGTTACGTGATTACGTCTGTGTGTGGCCGGCCTAAGCTGTCACCGCGGCCAAAAAGACTTTCAGATTTTTTCTTTTTTATGAAATGAAGTAAAGCGATAACACGTAGGTAAGTATTAGTTTCAGAAATGTTATGCCTAAAAACAACACACGTTGGTTATTAGGTAGGTACCCTACGATAAACAGACTTATTATATTACTCGATACATGATTAAAGTATAGTCCGCTACATACGTATTTATTTACGCCATGCCACGTACCGTAAAATGGGGGAAATAGGGAATCCAGGTGTAAATTGGGACAAAAGTTGGGAAGATTTATGAAGTGTTAGTCTATGGACTCTTCGCTTCATTTTTTTTTATTTGTAGTAAAAATACAAAATAACAGAAAAACACCAAAATTAAGCGAAGAGTCCACATAGGTCACACTAACACTTCAAAAAATCTTCCCTACTTTTGTCCCAATTTACACCTGGATCCCTATTTCCCCCATTTTTCGGTAATGGATGGATAATTGTAATATTTGTGTTTTTTCCCGAAAGATTTTTCCATGCCAATGCCATCAATTAAGTTGTTCTTAATTCAAAAATTTAAAAAATAAGTAGATAGGTACCTGTTGTATATTGTATGATAATGATTTGTCATTTGCATTTGCACAGCACATGTCTATCTACTTATTTAAGTTTTGTATTGTTGTTTTCTGAAACAATTGAAATAACAGCGCTGCGTTAAATACAATACAGCAATGGAACTACAAAGTAAATTTTTGCTATATTTAGATCAACGGCGCATTTTATCTGACATGAAAAATCACTGCGAAAATTTTCTCAGCGAATTAACCTCGGAAATGGTGCACAAATTCCCGCCATTACGATACTACCTGAAGATTGATGTCATGGATTTACTTGATGTGTTACCTGAACTTGGAACTTTTTTATTGAATGAACCATTAAAATTACAGAGCTTTTGCAACAGAATTTTGTATGCTGCTTTAAGGTCCTTAACAGACGACGTGATAGAAACAGTCCGGATGAATCAAGTTGCTGTTACAATAAGACTTAAGAATGTATCGCCATATGTGGTGGACTCCGGTGCGGGAACCTACAAAAGTCTCGTTTGTTTCAAAGGACAGCTCGTAGATGTATCAAAGCCCTACCCTAACGTGTATCATACTGTATGGTCGTGTCCAGAAGAATGTGAGGGTAATGAAGTTATTTTATGTCGCATTCCCAAAGCTCCTCCAAAATGCTTTATTTGCAGAAGCAATCTTTATGAAAACAGTGGTCTAAGAAGATGCGGGGAGCAAGTAACCGTTACGTTTAAAATTAGAAAAGAAGTTATGCCAAAAAGATTTCAGATTTTCGATGATCTTTTACCACACGTGAAATTAGGTTCATTTTATTCCCTGGCTGCAGTGGTGGTCAAACAAACTACGGAAGTCTGGTCAATGGAACTTATCACGCCCTTGCCAGCGCCGGTTACTAGTGGTATACCGAAAGATATACAAGAATTGTTCGATGCTTGCGGTGGTATACCTTGGATGTTTATTTACTGTTTGGCATCAACCATTGGTGTTAACGTTTGCCCACTAAACTGTTATATGCACTTAAAAATAGCTCTTATATTGAGTTTGACCAGCGTCAATGCTAATGTGTTCACAGGATCGAGCATAATCCATGTATTGGCAGTAGGTTTTGATACAGGATTTGCAGGAGCGATAATGGAAGCAGGAGCTAAACTTGCCAAGACATCCCTGTCATTGGGAACTTCCAATACTTCAGTGACGTCTGCTCTAATTGGTTGTACTGGCGGGATATGTTGTATGCCATTGCCTCTCCACTCTTATCATCAAAAGTTAACTTCCGCTGTACTGTCTTCTATCGAAAGTGGTGAAATCGTTCATGACACAGGAAGAACAAATCTTGGAAGTGCGGTATGGGCCCAAGGCATGGATTTCAAGAACATTGTTGTTCACAACGTCGCCAGTATATTTGGCACCGTCTGTCGGGGCGACCACGGTGAGTATCAAGATGATATTGCTGAATTTTTGCTCCAACGAGCTGTCGAACCTTGCAATGAGAATAGTGAAGAAACACAAGCGATGATTGACGTTGCACTATACATAGATGTTGTAGCAGGAATTGAGGTCGAGTTAGACGGCGTAGCAGAGAAATTACTGAGGAACTATTTTTTGGCAGCTCGTAAAGAAAGACCGAGAGGTGTTTCGATCGGTAGCCTGGAGTCATTACTGAACATTTGTACGACTTCCGCGCGTCTGTGTCGACGCTCCATAACTAACATAGAAGATGCAATATTCGCCATATGGCTACATGTCAGTGCCACTCCCGAACCAAGATTCGCCCCTGATGAATATCTACAGACGCCAGCAGATATTAAACAATTGCACAAATTATTTGATAACTTTAAAAATTGGCTTAATGTATTCACTTCTACATACGGATATTAAATATTTTTTTAAACTGACTTGTCTTAATTTCATAAAAAGGCTAACTATGCAAGAAAAATCAATATATTTTTATACGCAAATATTTTTTAATCACAAACATCAACATCATTTGTTAAAAATATTTTTAATCACAAACATAAACAGTATTTGTTAATTACAAAATATAGAAAATATAATTACAACACTCAAATTAGGTATATTTATTATTACGTACTTAAATAACATTTTTGTTAGTCTTCAAAAATAGCACCAAATATTCTTATATCAAATGCTGCTTTAATAAATGCTTATTTTAATAGACTAGAATTTTGTGGAGTTAGAACTACATACAAACATTATTCACAATAACAAAATTTAGCACTAACTTTAACAATAAGTAACTAGTAAAAAATCTTAAAATATATTCTACATGAGTAATTTTTTTTTGCAAAATGTTCTTAGGTCTATATAATTTTGTTCATACACAGGTAGGTATAAGTTTAGTAAAAGTAATAAAAAAAACATAAATTTCAATAAAAAATCTTATCATGATAAAAGTATTCTTATAGATATAATTGCACTTCATTTGCATTATCTTCATAATTTCTTTCTGATACCTGACTTATGCATTAGTCATTCAAAAAACTGAAATCTAAACTGGCCTTCCTTTGCAACAAATTCTTTGAATGTTTCAGATTTTCTGTCATTTGAATATGACTTTGCCTTAATTTTAAACTTTCTTCTATGAGAGATTTAAGTTCTTCATCTTCATGCACTTTATTAGTATCAACAATTTTCATGCACTGCCTAGACACAGGTTCACCAATTTTGAAATTGCTTTTCTGTATTGACACCACACTGTATGGAAGGTCCACTATATTATGGGCGTCACTGGCCAACAAGCTGATTGTAGACCACATACATTCAGAAAGCTTTTCCATTGCTGTTTTTGAGTGACCACTTATTTTCTCAGCATGAACAGAAGCATTTGCAATAATTTCTGAAATCTTTGAAAGTTCAATACTCAAATCCATAATTTTAAGATAAAAAGGTTGATGACGCATTTCAGTTAGTATTCTGTTTCTTAGTTTTATACAATCTTTGGTCACTTGTATTATCTCAATTATCTTTTCTCTGCTTTTAGCATCATTATAGTTTTCTACATTCTTGTAAGCCACATAAGTATTTTGAGCTTTGGTAAAAAGCGCCTGATAGTTGTACTTGGTAACAAATGCATTCAGATCTGTGGATATACTTTCGATTCGACGTTTTGCTGCAGATTCTACTCTGACAGTAAGCTGAGACCACGCATTATGCAATTTAGCAATATCTTCAGTTATTTCATCAGTATCCTTGAATAATTTTTCAAAACCACCTAGAACATTAGTGCCTAGTCCATTTTCTCTCAAGTGATTTACATGTTCTTTTCCTTTATCAATAAATTGATTCATTGTTTGTTCTTTGACTAATAGTTTTCCAATTGTTTTATCAACAATATTATGCCTCAGAAGTAAACCTTTACTTTCATTTTTAAGTGACTCAGATCTTACAAACAGACCCTTAATAAGTGAATCATAAATTTCCATCTGGGCCATGACAAAATAGAAACTATTCTTATACAAATTTTGGCAGTTTTTGAAACTTTGTAGAAGCTCTGGAGACACTGATGATTTTATATATCTCTGAACTAGTTCAGGCATTTTGATTTCTGTGTTTTCATTGATCAAATATGATTTATTGAACAAAAATATTACATTGTTGCCATTTTCCTCCCAATGTTTTATAACAGCATCTTCATTATCAATACTAGCATAATTATTCTGTGCAATTAAAATTTGATCTTGAATATTTATGCCAGTGTCTTTATTAATCCAATTTTTCAAAATAACAGATGTGGTGGTGTCATCTACCTCATATGCAAAGTGAGTCAGAGTAGCTACTGAGAAGACTTTGATTATTTTTCTAGATAATATTTGCTCCAGAAGACTAAAGATTACAACCTTGCTTGATGTTCCCTTTTCTTCTGATGGTATATTAAATGTTACTTTAGAAGGAGCATCCCGACCCCTCAGTTTAGGGTCCCATTCCAGAGCTACTTTTAGCCACTCTTCTATCAAACATTTTAATGCCTTAGTTATGTGATTTTCAGGAAAAATTTCATTTGAATATTTAATATCCCCATGATATGTTTCGTACACACAAATGTTGTCATGTATTTTGGCTTTGACATGAGGCATCCACTGCACAGGAGCCATAAAAGGAAGGAAAGGGCGGGTGCCACAAATAACTTCAAACGCAAGAAGGCCAAAAGACCAGTAGTCCACCGAGTTACTGTATGTTTTACTGTAAAATATTTCTGGGGCTAGATATTGCAAAGTTCCCACAAAACTGGCACATACTGAATTCGAGTCTATCTCCTTCGCATAACCAAGATCAATGAGCTTATAAACCACTTTTTTTCTAGCTTGTTTACCATTTTCCACAATATGTATAACAATATTCTCTGGTTTCACATCCCTATGTGTGATTTTATTGCTATGAAGGAACTGCAGAGCATTTCCCATGTCATTTAGTATCTGTCGAACTTGTACTTCCCTTAGGCCATTACAAGATTCTGGAAGATTTAAATGTTGCCTTAGATTACCTCCATCACAATACTCCATACACAAAATGGGCAACTTAGATGGATTAACCGTTTGCAGACCTTCTTTTAGATCTGGGGGTAATGGCTTTGTCTCGACAATGTTGGAGTTGCGGCAGCTTTGCAAAATTTCTACTTCCTTGGTCCATCTTTCTTTGTGTTTCTCTGTGAGTTCATCACCCCACTTGCACGTTTTTATAGCAAGTCTTTCCTGTGTCTTTTGATGTTTCCATAGTACAACAATTCCGAAGCTTCCTGAACCTAAAACTCTGTCTTTCACCCAGTCACCAATAAATACTAATTTGTCCATATCGAATAAACATATAGCACTAAAAAATAGATCACAAACACGAACCAAAAAACAAATCAAGGTAGGTGAGGTGACAGTGACAGACGTGACAGTGACAGCTGGCTTACCAAAGAGTAAAATAATCATAGAGTACATGAAAATAATCTGACCGTCTATTTTTGATGTGGCAATCCACTCCTCTTCACGTCGGGTGATGTTCCTCAACAAGGAATACATCTGCCAGTTTCGAGTGCATGCATGGGACTAATCGCTCAGTTAGGTTGCGTTCAGTCAGTTATAAATAATATAAATAGTTTGTTAATGTGTGATGATATTCGGCGAATACGAATATTCGTATTCGTTGCATCACTACTTCGAGCATCGCGGGCTTCTACGAAGGGAGCCGCCTTAGCGAGTATTAATCTATTCAAATTATTCTGGCATTTTTTGCGGGGGGGGAAAATGCACACAAGTGCAGTTCCGCACAGGGACCGGAATACCGATATTTTGTTAGTATCGATATCCAAATATCGATATCGGAACTGATATTTTGGTATCGATTTATCGATACTGATATCAGTATTTTATTTCAGTACACGAATATCGATACTTTTTAGAAAATTATCAGTATTGATACCGATACTGAAATACTTTTTTTTATTTCCTTTAGTTTTTTTTAGTTTTCGCACTTCGGATCAGGGCTTGGAAACCGGTAATAATTTTTTGAACCGGTTCGACGAAATTATAGGTTAGTAGGTACTTACATTTAAATCTTTTTTGCACATAAGGCACTTTGATTTTAAAGATCTTTTATTTATGTCAAAATGTCTGTAAAGATTGTTATGTTTTTGCCGACCCATAATTATAAAAATGTTGAAAAATAACGAACTAATGTAGTCGCGTGAATAATCAAACAACAAATGAATTAATTAGTTGCATGCTAGCTGCTTGAGCGCTGTTGCCGTACCGTACCTCTCCGCAACCCGCCCGCCCCGCAGCGCGCAAACATGCAACGTCGCTTCGCAGCCTAGCATATCAGTACTGGGTATCGATAAAATTATCGATACAAAATACCGGTACTTTATATTACCGATACAAATATCGGTATTTATCTCAGTTATCGATACCGTTATCGATATTTTCGTTAAAATATCGATATTCAGAATATATCGGTATCCGGTCCCTGTCCGCATACTCACATACAAAAACAACACTGTAATGACGACACTCACACATAAAAAATAAAACAAAACAGCAAAAATTTGTGTACGGATGAGTCACACATCAAAATATGACACGTATTTGACATAAAGGACTGGGCTCAACTGTTGATGCAGCAATATCGATAAATTTCGAAAAAGGAATAAAGGTCAAACAAGAACAAACTCAAACATTTTACTACTATTTGTATTAATCTTTATTATTATAAATTACTATATCTTGTAAAGTAGGTGTACATATCATTAATTTTAATATGAAAAGACAATCAGAATAACGAATAATCAGAATAATCAGTCTGACGCGATAACAACAATTTAAAAAAATATTGTGTTCCGGCAGTTGGAGGTAAGATAGCCAGTTCCTCAGTGATGAGGATTCCGGGTGTAGTGCGCTTCTACCTTCGGCCTCATCATCACTTAATATCAGGTGAGGTAAAGGCCAAGCACAACCCGTTGTGCACAAAAAAATCTCCAAAGAACATAGGTAGGTCGAAAAACGATTTTTTCACGCCTTTCCATAGTAAGTCGGTCAGCTGACCAATACTGACGTTGGTTAATCGTATAAACCAGATCTTGCAAAAATCCTAGTTTGATTCTAACTGTCCGGTTTTTGATAATCATACTAGGATATTTGTAAAGATCCTATTTGTACGATTATCCTACCTGGGGTATAAAGAAAGTTATTTCTGTTGTCTGTTAAAAAAATAACCAAAAGTTCCCTAAGGATTTTTCGAATATCCACGAGGACGAAGTCGCGGGCAAAAGCTAGCTAGTGATCAGAAGAAGTTCATTGGTTTTTAAAATGAATTAATTTTGTGTAAATTTGGCGGATTCATTTATTTGGGTTCGATTTTTTCATTAGAAAAGAAATTCTAGTGTCTATGTATTTTTCCATGATTAATCTTGCAAGTTCTAAATTATGGTCTGTAAAATCAATTTCATAAGAGTTATAGGTAATGAATGGGAATAAATTTTTTCCAACAACAACAACTTGCTCCAAGGAACTTAGGTCGAAAAACGATTTTTTACGCCTTTCCGTCAGCTGACTAATATTGACGTAGGTTAATATCGTATAAACCAGCCGCACTAGGATGAGCGCCGCGACTATTTCTCGACATTTATCTCACGATGTCTGTCGCGCTCACATCATCATGTCATGCAAAAATATCGCAAATGAATTTGACGCAGAATCAGTGCAAAGACCAAAATTGACCAAAATTTTATCGAAAAACATTATATAACGGTGACATCACTAAGTTGCCCATCGGCGAGAACTCGGATTTATCTAGCGACAGATCTGAGGGCCTAGCCAAAGTAACATTTGCAAATCTTCGTTATCGCTTAGCTTTCGAAACATGTATGGGCTTGACATAAGGTTTCGTTAACTATCGAAATTTAAAACGTCAAATCCATACATGTTTCGAAGCGCAACGATAACGAAAATTGGCAAATGTTACTTTGGCTAGGGGGGCTGAAATTTGTACGGACGAGCCATGGACTAGCAGACCCGATGTCACTGAACAAATCTGACAACTAATCAAGAATAAAATATACGAATTTAATGTTTAAATGTAAACAAATAGCAATAATACGATAAAAAAATAAATGTATCACCGTCTTTTTATTTACTTGATGTTCCAGACCTCTTTTAACAGCAAAAAACTCATCAATTCTACATTTTAAACACAGCAGCGTTCACATGCGCGACTGGACTCGGTCTAGAAAGAAATCCGGGCGCAACTGGTTTTACTAACGCGTATGCCCATTTGGGCTTGTACTTCGGCAGAGGGGAACGCTTCGTATGGCTTCTCTTTCTGGAACAGAAACGCGTCTTACTCTAAGCATCACTAATCGTAACGCCACGATCCGTTCCGCGGATCGGATCACATGCCGTCGATCCGATCTTCAGGAAATCGATCCGGATCGGTTGCAAATAAGTAAAGACACAATTATTTTTTGATTGTTATAAAGTAAACCATTAAAATAAAGTTTTTAATCTGTGGTTTACTATTTAAGATTAGCTTAACATTACTTATTGTGAAACTGTGTTTGTCGACCCCAATAAATAGAAAAACCCATGTAAAACTTGTAAATTAGTACGTTGAATGATGATGATGATTGATGCCGCCATGTTTAAAATGTAAACAAAGATAAGGTTCGTTACAAATAAACCTAGGTAAGGACCTATTTTTTGTAAACAATCCGCGTTTTAATTCATAAGATCCAAGCGATCCGATCTTTCAAGTTTTGTATCGATCCGGCAAAAAATCGTATGGTCTCGATCCGATCCAAAAATGGGCGGATCGTTGACTGCCAGATCGGATCGGATCGGCGCATCTCTACGGCGTGTTTAGAGAAACATGTTTCAGAAACAAAGTTTTGTGTATGTGTTTTTGTTGAATGTTTTCGAAAAACTTCGCTATGGACCCGGCATTACGCCTTCACGTCTTAACTACTGAACCGATCATATCGAGAAATTTTGCAAACATGCTGTCAGGGGTACAAAGAAGACAAAGGGTACGTTTCATCTTCGCGCGCGGTCGCTAAGGCAGTAAAAAATTGTGCGGTAAAAAAATCATCATCGTCCTACCCCTACCCTTATCCCAATTTATTTGGGGTCAGTGCAGTGCGTCCTTCTCTTCCATGTCTTTCTGTCACTCGTCAGATTGCGGTATGATTCCGCACACAATCCATTCATCTTTTCCGCGGTCATCCACTTACTTTCCAGCCCTCAACATCCATACCCATTACTGTTCTAGTAACATGCCTTTCATCCCTTCTCATAACATGCCCAAACCAAGCCAGACAATTCCTTTTCAACGGCATGTATTTAATAGCACTTTAAATTTGATGAAAACCGCAATAAAATAGTACTTAAGCACTTTAAAATAATAATAGATCTTTAATATAATATTATCACTTAATTAAATAATCATGAACCAAATTTACAAAATTAATATACACTCTAAAGTAATAATTTCATAGAAAACTTAATTAAAATACCTACAAAAATAATGGTTTGCACTTTAACTATGTTGAAATTGAAACGAAGTAGAGAGTAGTTAAAAATAATTGAATTAACCATAAAAATAATGATTTCCACTGTAAATATGCTTAGCTTTAGATAATACTTTGCACTATACAATTTAATTTTATAAGTTTAGTCAAGCTTTAGTACTTATTGTGTATTGTGTAGTGTACGTAAGTAGTTGATAATAAATTGCTCGCTAAGTAGGTACATAATGTATAGGTTTAGAAAATTCACACTTACCTGTTGAAGCTGAGGTTCTTTAGTTTATTTACAAATAATAACCTCAGTAAAATATAGTTTGTTGTAGACGTTGTAGTAGGCAAATGTGTCCAATTTTTGCTCTTGAGGTTGAAGTTTGTAATAGATATTATAAAATTAAATTGTATAGTGAAAAGTATTAATTCTAAAGCTAAGCATATTTACAGTGGAAATCATTATTTTTATGGTTTATTCAATTATTTTTAAAGCTAAGCATATTTATAGTGGAAACCATTATTTTTATAGTTGATTCAATTAATTTTAAAGCTAAGCATATTTATAGTGCACACCATTCTTTTTAAAGTTCATTCAATTAATTTTATAGCTAAACATTTTAATGTGTATGGCATTATTTTTAAAGTGCGTTTATATATTCCCCCTTTTCAACTTCTCTGTTATTGGTGCTACTTTCAGACTTCCTCTGACATACTCATTCCTAATTTTATCCATTCGCGTCACACCACACATCCACCTCAACATTTTCATCTCTGCTACATTTACGGGTCGCAATACCGGGCCCTCTCTCCAAAACCGGTATTCTACATGTAATTTCCTTTCATCCATCTTATAAGGCCAGTAGTCATGTATGGATGTATTACGGACTTATATAAATGCCCTTTAACTTAAGTGGCACTCATCGTTAAAATGTATAATGTGATAATCGATGGTGTAGCGATTGGTCTGCTGAAATGCACCCACTGACGTAAGCGTACTGTCACTGTCAAAAGTGTCAAATCAAATTGTCATGTCAATTTTTGTTTTGTATCCAATAAAAAAAGTCCATTGAAAATAATTTTATGGTGAAAATAGAATGCGAATTGCGATGTAATTAGTTAAATAAATTATTTACGATGCGGGAGATAACTGCGTCTTGTCGGACTTGCATGAAAAATAATACTCCTTTATTAAGCCTCCACCAACCCTTTCAAATTGAGGAAAACTATGACAACAAGCCTTTATCAGACTTGATATTGGATTGTTTATCGATACAAGTAAGTTTGTTTTATTCCCTTCGATCAAGAAATTATTCCAATGGATCTGTTGCGTTTCTAGAGGGCTTCTAGTGTTTTTGCGATCTTAAAGCTAAATTACCATTCTTTCTAAGTGAATTAATGTCCTGCAATTTCATAATACTTGTGATAAATAATACCAACAACCAGCGTCGTCGTAGCTAGAGGGTGGCTGTCAGAGGGCAACCCTTAGGGGGGCGCACTTTACTGACCCATAGCTACAAAATAAGTCTATAAGTCTTGTTGTGGGTTTCATAATGCACATCTTGCCAGGAGCGCCATTATCCTAGAAATAAGTTTTGAGTTTCAAGATTCAAATCTTGCCAGGGGCGCTCATGGCCCTTGCTTCGACGCTGCCAACAACATAACCTTAGTTTAATTATTTATTTGGAGTAGTAAACAAAGTAGTTTTTCACTTTTTTTTCAAATAACTACAAAAATAACATTTACAGATATCAGAGGACGATGGCTTGCCTCAGAACATTTGTCAGGATTGTGCTAAAGCACTACACTTTATACACAATTTTCGCAAGCAAGCCTTTGATGCTGAACGAGGATTTAAAACATTTTTGGAAAACTTTGCCAAAGAAGTGCCTGGTGATAAAACTACAATAAAAGAAGAAATTGATGTGAAAGCGGAAATTAATGACCAGTTTGAGTATGATGATTACATCCCAGGTGTTGGTTCACCTAAAACTGAAAATGAGCCAGTTGAGGATTCAGAGAAAGTGCTAGAATGTCACATCTGCCAAAAACAATATTTGAAGAGGAAGAAATTCCTTAAGCACTTACTAAGTCATGATATGCCTTCACTTTCATGCTCATATTGTGGAAAATCATTCCGAAAACAAGACTCTTTAGATAAGCATATCTCAAAACATTGTAAGAATTATAATAAATGTAATATATGTTTGGAAAATTTTAGTACAGAACCTCTTCTTTTGGAGCATGTGAAGATACATTCTGGTGTTGAAATAAAGACTGAAGTAATAAATGAAATAGAAGGAGTATTCCAGTGTTCAGAATGTGACTTAGTGTTCAGTAAAAGGAGATCTCTGGCCATGCATAAGAAAAAACACAAAAACAAAAGCAACAGCGTATTTCAGTGTGATATTTGTAATAAGGAATTTAAAATGAAAGCTGTTTTAAAGAGACACATGGATATTCATAAGTTAGAGAAACCGTACAGATGTACTAAATGCTTTAAACAATTTTCGAGGCAGGATCAATACCGTGACCACTTAAAAGGACATGAAGTCAAGTTAAATGTATGTTCTTATTGTAATAAAGGTAATTCTTTTGACTATGACTATTCTATAATTAGAAAAATGATAACTTAGACCAAATTTGACTATTAAAAATGTTAAATCCTGATTTCTGAATGTAAAGACTATTTTATTGTCTTGATGATTATTATTTAAAAACTTTTTTTAATCCAAAAGTATTATTATTTGCGAGGAAGGGGCTCTCCAGCTCTGATAGAGCTGTAGTCACTACGACCCAAAAGATCTATTGTGACTAGCCAGTCTCGCCACCTAATTTTAGTAACTCTAAGCCCTGCGGCGTCCAGGAATTCTAGTAGGCTTTAAAAGTTTTTATATCCTCCAGGTAAATCCAAAAGTAACTTACTTCTATTCTTTCTAGCGTTCAGTCAACTGTGTAGTTTGAAGGATCATTTAAGAACACACACCGGGGAGACACCGTTCCTGTGCTCCGAGTGCGGGAAGGGCTTCAACAACAGTTCCAACCTGCGCCAGCACATGATGCGGCACACTGGGGTCAAGGCCTACTCCTGCTCTGTGTGTCCTAAGACTTTCTGTACAAAAGGTATTGTGCTATTTTAATCTTTTTAAGTTAATCTTTTAATAATAACTGGTTAATATGAAGTCAAAAGATGGTCTGGCACACTTTTGTCTGTTTCACGCCCAGGGTTGGCATGATTAAATCACATTGATTTAAATCATGATTTAAATCGTGATTTAAATCAAGTGATTTTTTGAATAAAAATCATTGATTAAATCAAATTGCCTTTTTTCTTTCCTATTTGTATAAAAATATAAAATTCTAATTTTAAATAATTGATAGACACATAATAATGTATATTAAATGTAACTTTGTGTTAGAATTACTGCTTTATACTGTTTTTTCTTCTAAAAAAACCGTCAAATCATCAGTCCTAATATTTAACTTTCACCAGGCATTTAAATTTTGAACTGTTTTATTTATCTTTACTCGTGTTTCTTCCGAATTAAAGTGTTAAATAAGTCAAACAAAAGCGCGTTGTGGTTTCACGCACTATATTAAGTGGATTTTAAAGGCTCTAGCAAAAAATCAGTGATTTTTGTTTTTTTGCAAAAAATCATGATTTTTTCCAACCCTGTTCACGCCACATGTGTTTAAAAGAATCGGCTATTTTCTTCGTCAGCCAATCTGCAACTAGTCTTTGGGGACCGAGGCGCCCTAAAAGTTATGATGATCACTGACTTGGGCCCAATCGAGCTAATTCTGAACGATGAAACCAAAATCTACTTTGTCATTTATATCCAATTTGACATCAGTCACATCGTGTAAGCCTTATTTCAAATCCTTCAACATGCTAACGCTACCCTGACTTTATTATTAGAAGTAGCTTAATATGTCAAGCAAAATGGTCAATGGTTTACTCAAGCTAGTGATCTAACCCAAAGAAGCTTAAGATATCCTCGCAGATTAGTACTAGTAACTGTCCCACACTCGGCGAAACATCGGAAAAATTGCTATGCCATGTCGACTATCTACAACATATTACCAGCTTCAAGGACCTTCCTACTAGTCGATTTAAATTTTTATTGCGCAAATGGTTAGTGGACATGGCATTCTACTCAATTGATGAATTCTTAAGATTTGATAATAAGTAGTGTTGTGTAATAAATAAAAAAATGGGATTTATGGTCGATAAGAGATTATAAAAGGTTAGGTACCTATCTAAATTTTGATTCAAATTTTCATATTTTTGACAATAAATTTTAAAAACTACCTAACCATCAGTTGACTATAACAAATTCAATAATTAATATGTAATGACATTATTTAATTTATTATTCAATTTAATCCTTAATAACATTAAAAAGTCTGGAACGGGTGGTAGGAAAATATAGACGATTCAAAAGTACTTAATAATTAAGTTTATTTGAATAAAGCTTATTTCACTTTCACTTTCACTTTCACTTTCACTTTCACATTAATATTTTCTGTTTATGTTTGCATGCTACTTAAGTTGGCTAAATAGGTCAAGCTTCTGATACAACTACTTTTAAGATCTCCATTTGTACCCTATTTAAAGCAAATAAAGATATTTGTATTCGCAAACCCTAAGCGGGAGACCTTGTAACGAGAAGAACCGGCAAGAAACTCGTCAAGGGCTGCATTTTTCTCCCTGGCTGCTTATTGGTCGTTCGGTAGTGCAAGAGCTGCATCTCTGATATAAAATTGGCAGGTCAAATGACGAGCCACATGGCGACGCACACGGGCATCCACCCGCACGCGTGCCAGCAGTGCGGCGCCGCCTTCACCAAGCAGAGCTCGCTCAAGAAGCACACGCTCATACACCTGGGCGTGAGGCCCTTCGCCTGCGACACTTGCGACATGCGGTCAGTATTGCGACATGCGGTCAGTATTGCGACATGCGGTCAGTATTGCGACATGCGGTCAGTATGGCGATGGCGACGCCTTACCGAGCAGAGCTCGCTCAAGAAACATACCTGACTTCTGTGCATTAACTGTCAACGCTTAAGTGGAATGTCAAGCAAACGGTCTCCATACAAACGGCGATAACGTTTCCCACCCTCTAAACCTTAACCTACAGCAATGAATTTTTGGTATGTTTTTGAAATGCCTAAAAACTAGGGCTGTACGTTTTGATTTTTAAAATATTCATTGTAGATTTGAAAATATTGGCACTTCTGTGTTTTGTATGAAATCACTAAAATGCAAATATTTCGAAATCTATTATAGATATTTAAAAAATCAAAACGTACAGCCCTAGTATTTAGGCATTTCAAAAAAATACCAAAAATTAATTACTGTAGGTTAAGGTTTAGAGCAAGGGTCTTCAACCCGCGGCCCGCGGGCCGCATGCGGCCCGCGGTTACGTTCTTGGCGGCCCGTCATTGTATTGACAAAATTAAATTCACATGTCTACAAATTATACCTATTTTACCTACCTATTTAGTTAGAATATAATGTTTTTCTTGTGTTGAGGCCCACCGAACCAATATCAGAGTATATTAGGCCCTTGACTTCAAAAAGGTTGAAGACCCTTGGTTTAGAGGGTGGGAAACGTTATCGCCGTTAGTATGGAGACCGTTTGCTTGACAATCCTCTTAAGATCCGTGCCGAGGTCTGTAATATCTATTAAATTGCGGTTCCCTTATTTTTCCTTTATTTTTCGGTACCGGAACCTCTAAAAACCGAAAAATTGTGCGTTTTAAACACTCGCTAATCATCTTACACAACATCAAAAATGTTGAACTACCCAATAGTTTTTAAGGTAACCCCTCTATTCACTGGATTGTTACATCTTTATCTCGCTGTATAGCAAATAAAAGAGACGCTTTGATGGCCCTCCAGAAAACTGGCATGTTTTAAGAGGTTTATTATTATCATTATTATTAAACAGGCGAGCAGTTGTTGCAACTGATAGTGCCTGTATCCTGCAATCTTTGCTTTATTTTACTTTATTTAAGTTGGTGTTTGTCTAATCTATTTTTAAATTGGTTTAAGTTGTTGGCTGAGACTTTGTTCTGGCCAATAGGGATGTTGACTAATGAATAAAATAACGAAATACTAATAAAAATCGTAAACATATTAAACTTTTAGAGTAGCTTGTATACCTCTTGGTTTTATATATTGCATATTATTTGTTTTATGACCCTTCGAAGTTGGGTGGACAAGTCCATTTAAAAAGTATAAAATTTATTAAAATAAATGATACCTTTAATTAGTCCGTAAAATGTATAGCAA
Source organism: Agriphila straminella (assembly GCA_950108535.1). Taxonomy (NCBI): domain Eukaryota; kingdom Metazoa; phylum Arthropoda; class Insecta; order Lepidoptera; family Crambidae; genus Agriphila; species Agriphila straminella. Next base: position 401,815 of record OX467321.1, on the reverse strand, counting down.
ATTTGTCTAAGAAACCATTTTGATAAACACAATATTTAATATAGCTGCTGAACAAATTTCCTATGCGTTGCATACAAACTTGCAAGGCGTGACGTCATAACGTGGAAGCCATTAGTATGGAGCGTTTTTGATCGAGTCCATTTGTGTGCATTTCACACTGTGATATCTCGGGCAGTTTTCATGCTAGCGAATTAATTCTTTTACCAATGTTTCTTTTTTTGAGAGTTAATTTATGTAACATAAAATAAAAAAAATTGTCAACTTCCCTATTGTTCCACGCTTGGACCACTCTGTTGCTCAAAAAGTGCCTTTGAGGGTTGTTGTTGGATATTGTTTTGGAGGTTGTAACAAATAACCGTTCAGCCCTTTGATATTAAAGGGGGATATGGAAATGAGTGTTGATGCGCAGGTTCACCAGCAAGGACCACCTGCGGCGCCACGAGCGCATCCACACGGGGGAGAAGCCCTACAAGTGCAGCTACTGCGAGCGCGCCTTCTCGCAGAGCAACGACCTCGTCAAGCACACCCGCCAGCACATCGGACAGAACATATACCAGTCAGTACCATATACATAATACGAGGGTGGTTTGATAAGTCCAAGACTTTGTAATGAAGAAACACTTTTTACCCGACTGCGGGTTATGTATTTCGCGCGTATCTTGTAAGTATGTTTGTATGTAATATTCTTTATTACCTCATATCTTTCAAACGGCTGAACGGATTTCTATGATTAAGATATCGTTAGATTTGTCTTTTCAGCCCAAGTGTTCTTAAGAAGGTGGCGTTATAAAAAAAACCATGTACGGTGCTATTATACGTAGTGAAAAAAAAAATTTTTTTTAGAATACTGCAATATGGGTGTCAAATTAAAGGGCTTATTATAAGGATTTCAAAAAGGTATATCATCACCGTAAAATATAATAACTAAAAACAGTTAAAAAAAAAATAATAATTAAAAAATTAAAAAACCCGCCTGCATAAAAAGACAAGTCGACTGAAAAGATGGAAATAAGATTAAATAATATGGATCTATAGGTCTATAAGAAACTCATATTTTTTGTATGCAATACCAATGTATAAGACTGTTTGTATCCTAAATAAAATAAAATAAAAAATAAAATAAAAATAAAATAAATATTAAAGGCAATATATCATAATAACATGCAGTCGGAGGCATATAATTCAATCATTCATAATGTCACTTTCTTTATGCATGCCTCCGACTGCATGTTATTATGACATATTGCCTTTAATATTTATTTAATCTTGTTTCCATCTTTTCAGTCGACTTGTCTTTTTATGCAGGCGGGTTTTTTTAATTTTTTAATTAATTTTTTTTTCGACATATTTTGTTTTATTTCTCTATATAATTTTTTTGTAGCTCTGCGTATTCAGTCCAACGGAGTTCCTACCTCTTTAACCCGTATTTTTTTTCTTTCATAGCCTGGAAACTGTGGTAATTAAAATAAAGGCCCATTTCAGACACCACCTTTTGACTTGATGAAAATCTTTGCCCGCCAAGAAGTTTATTCAAGTTCGGTAGGAGAATAAATCTCAGTGGGCTAAAGAGAATAATAAGGATTCGCATCTTCATTCGATGAGTTTTGATGCCATGAGTGCCGCCATAAGGGTCGACAACTCATGGACTTAAGATGGTTGTAAAAAAACAGAATATCATCAAAAGCGTTTGCGTAGGTTGATATTTGTGGCGTAAATAATAGCGAAAATGTATTGAATTCTACATCAAAATACACTTTAACGTACTATGAAGTAGCTCCAATCACTTTTATTCGAGAAAGATAAGTAATTGTGATAATGATAACGATGAAAAACAACGAAAAACATCCAAAATGTGTAATGTTTACTAATTATATTATATATATTTAGTTTGTAATAAACAAATAAATAAATGCTTGGACAATAAAACTTCACACAGCGCTAACTATAGCCTCAACTAAACAAAGCTTGTAATATGAATGCTAGAATACCTTATTTATTATACATAGTAACACCCACATCCGTCATAGAAATTAAAATTCATCATTTCAATTCCTGCCCGGCCGGGAATCGAACCCGAGGCCTTTTGCGTGGTAGACCGGCATGTTGACCACTGCATCACTCAAGTCGTCAAAATAAGAAATGAAATTAATGAAGTTTGCGATGTGAAACCTTATTTTTAGTAAGATTTGCATCTTTGGCATGACTTTTTCAAATGTTTTGGGTATGCTTACCTTCATCTAGTATTTTCCGTCTCTAACTGCCGTACTCAGGGACGTCAATTAAGTTTAATGCTTCATTGTGTCGTCTTATACTATCACTATGGAAAAGAAAGAGATAGCAACCATTTTAATGAAACATTAAACATAATTGACGTCTCTGAGTACGGCCGTATGTGTATGTATAGTATATTGATAAACATAGAATAAGTTTACACCCAGTTTAACCAAAAAGATTGTTTAGGAATATACGCATTGATACGTCAAACATAAAGAAAGAGCTAAGATAGAGATAAAGAAAATAGTAGATTGTTATACGAGGGTCAAAAGGAAGCAATTCCCATTCGAGATATTTAGACGCCCGAGCATAGCGAGGGCGGCTATAGTTCGAGAATGGAATTAATGACTTTTACCCGTGTTAAACACTCTACTTTTCATTTCGAATTTCAGGAAAGTAAAAAAAGTCTTAGTTATTCTAAAATGTTTATTAATAAAAACATGTACCTACTTAGTAACTACATTGGTAGACCTTATAATTATTACCTATACCAACTTACCTTTAAAAACCTAGGAAAATTAGAAAAAATTGTGAAATTTAAAGTTAAATTCTTGCTTGGAATATTTACAGTTTGATATAAATTATTATGATGACAGATTTTTGACAGGCTTTGTTGGATGCCTGTAAAAGTTGGAGACATTCTTTGGTCTTTCATAAGACGTTAAGTCCATGGCAGAGACTCTCCTGAAGTAGTTGTTTCCTGTAGGCGAATTACAGCGTAGTTTTATTGTTTTTTTTTATTTTATTTGAACTTTTTGTTTTAGTTTTAAACTCATTTTTAGTAAATACAAAACTTTAATATGGCACACACAGCTCAAAGTCACAGAGTTAGGTAAGTCTCCCTCCAATATTTTATAGTTTTTCTTATTTTAAATTTGGAACACGTCGCGTCGCCGGCCGCTCCGCCCAATGTTTTTAATTTTGCACTGGCTGTTTATACCATGTTTTGTTGTTGTTCGTGAATGCGCCCTACAAGGCTGCAACTTTTTTTAAACCATTTGTTTTTAACTATTGTAAACTTTTTCATTGCCAAATTCAGTTCTATTTTTAAATTACTTTTACACCCTAGGGTGGAACGAAGAGTTTTGGACCCGCTGCTCAGTTCAAATATACATCACTTTCCGAATATGAGAAATGAAAAAATAATTGCTAAGTAAAACTACGTGTAAACTTATGTTTTGTTTATTAATAAAGCAGATAGAGTTTGGTCAACGAAAGATGAGACTCGGTTGGAAATGAAATGTAACTAATTTTGCGCCTTATTTTAAGGTTCAGTTTCCAATAACTTTACCTCTTAACGTTAAATTAACAGGGAAAGTGGCGCCGCCATTTCAATATCATCTTTCGTTGACCAGACTCTAGTGATTATTATGACGATATACCCTGACTTTATATCAATTAAAATCAAAGTCTTATTTTTGCAGATGTTCATTATGCTACTTGAGGTTCCGACTCAAAAGCGAGCTGAAGCAACATTATCCAGTTCACTACGTAAACGGCGAAGACCCACCCGTGGTCTCCATAGACAAGGGAATTACCGCTCCCGTCCTCATGCTGAAGACAGAAGAAGGCACCAAGGAGAACGAGGCGTTGAACCTTAAACCTGCTCGGGTGAACGTTGATTCATCCCGGGTGAACCTTGAACTACCTCGTTTGAACCCTGAACCAACTCGTTTGAACCCTGAACCAACTCGTTTGAACCCTGAACCACCCCGAGGGAGCCTAGAACCTTGTCGGGTGTATCTTGAACCGGAGATGTCGGTCCCCAATAAAGACTACGCTAAGGACATCGATGGAACAATCACGATCACAATCAGAAATGGCCTGGACAAAAGTGGCTTAGCGGGCGACATTACTATAAACATAAATCCAGAGAAAAGTTAACTTTCGGAAATTCACTTTTAATGTTTATTTGTAAATTATAAAAAAATATTAAATTGTTTTTTTTTGCCAAATTGTTAAGACAATTTTTGTCTTGGTAGCTTTCGAAAATTAATGTGTAGCCAATTATGACACTACAGTGTAAGAATATAATTTTATTATGGATGTATTCCAAAAAAATATTTATCATGTATGAAAACAAGTGAGAACATATTGTGTTGAACTAAAATCTTATGTTCCTATTTAAAAATATTATTAGTTAAGAATATCCCATTTCAAATCGATTTTCGTCATCTAAATTTTCGTTTAGACTCCTAAACCATCTTCAATCAATACTGGTTTACAGATAATAAATAAATAATAATAAATGCTTGGACAATTTCACACAGCGCCATCTAGCCCCAAACTAAGCAAAGCTTGTAATATGGGTGCTAGACAACTGATATACTACTTATATACTTTTTTTAAATATATTATTTATTATACATAGTAACACCCAGACCCGTCACAGAAATTAAAATTCATCATTTCAATTTCTGCCCGGCCGGGAATCGAACCCGGGACCTCTTGCGTGTTAGGCGGCATGTTGACCAATGCACCACTCAGGTCGTCTGCTACAGATGCTGCATTATTGACCGAAATAAACTAACAATCTAAATAATTCCAAAGTTATGGATGAAAAATCATGAAAAAGCTCAAGAGATTCCAATATGAGAAGACCAAACTCAGATTGGTTTGGTTCATCAAATTTAATGACTAATTTGTCTGTAAAAAAAAATAAGTTTAAAAAAGGGGCAGATTACGTGTAGCATTTTTATTAGTAACTAATAATTTAGATAGATAAATAATTATTAAATAGTTTTATTTAGTATAGAAGTCACTTATGCAAATACCTTTTAAATGGTAGTCATTGCATCATATCTTAGCTAATTAGTGATAAGAAATCTGACAAGATGCCTTATGACGCGAATCTCTCTATTTTATCAACCTAATTTGTAATTAGATTATAATAATGTTTCGTCTGAAAGACCAATGTATTTTAAAGCTATTCTCGTTTCTTTCACAGAACATTTTTTAATGTACAAATATAGTATTAATAATTAATATATCATATAATTAATATATGTGTTTTTATAGATTTTGGCGCTATTATCGTATATATTTTTATGCTAGAGTCGCGTTGTTTTGAAAGGCAATAGAAAAGTAAAGTCCGTTCGCTTAGATAGTGTCGGTGCACCCGCAAGCACTTGTGTTCAGAGGCAGGAATACCGGCAACAAACACAACCTTTCACTACGGCACTTGTATATAAACTGCCAAACAAAATCCAAATTCACTGGCGGGTGTACGCCGCACGCGGTATCCTTTCTTTATGCGGCGGCATCCTTTGACGTGAAGCGGCGCGTGCAACGGCGGCGGCGCGATAAAAGGACGACACTGGCGTCGATTCGGTTAGCACGACTTAAGGGGATTGTCAACCACGTGGTCTCCATACAAACGGCGATAACGTTTCCCACCCTCTAAACCTTAACCTACAGTAATTAATTTTTGGTATTTTTTTGAAATGCCTAAATACTAGGGCTGTACGTTTTGATTTTTTAAATATCTATAATAGATTTCGAAATATTTGCATTTTAGTGATTTCATACAAAACACAGAAGTGCCAATATTTGCAAATCTACAATGAATATTTTAAAAATCAAAACGTACAGCCCTAGTTTTTAGGCATTTCAAAAACATACCAAAAATTCATTGCTGTAGGTTAAGGTTTAGAGGGTGGGAAACGTTATCGCCGTTTGTATGGAGACCACGTAGTTGACAATCCTCTTAACTAAATTGACAGGACTAAACTTAATTTTAGCATTCTGTTCTTGTCTTTTCGATACAGAAAGAAAAGGATGGAAAACTAAATTTAGTTTAGTCCTGTGAATTTAGTTAAGTCGTTGCCAACCGAATCGACACCACTATCTAATAAGCGAACGGACTTTGTTGGTGAGGGTCAACGAATAGGCCGAGTGTGCGTGTAAGAGACAAAATGATCATAGTTAGTGATACATTATAAAATTAGCCGTCGAGGGGCGGACTCTGTTGGACGCAAAGCGATCTCTGTTATTTGGTTTTATAGAAAGCCTTACAGTAGATGTAAGTATATCATTCCCTTATAGGTTAAAGTAGCTAATAAATATAAGTCATTCAATCAAGAATTGATTTTAATTGGTCCGAAAGTCAAAACGAACATATAGTAAGGTGTGATCCATAATTACGCCCTAATAATTGTAAAAAAGATGTACGTTATGACTCTTTAGAACAATTAAAACACTTAAAAAGAAAGAGACAAAACACCGGGTAACTAATTTATTCACTATACTATGGTTATGGTTATTAATGATGCGTCTCTCTTATATTACAAGACTGAAACATCTTGTTAGTTGAATCGACTATTACTTAAGTTTAAATTACAATATTATCCTTACATTTTTTATTAGTATAATGACAGACATTAACCTTTGACTTTTCTGTTTTAAAATCAAGCTCATGAGATCTTTACCCAAACGGCCACGCATCACCGCGCGCGCGTTCTAGGCAACCACTGCGCGCTATCTCGATGTCAACCTTTCGGCTCTTTGTCGCGACGGCGCAGTGGTTGCCGAGACGCAAGACGCAGACGCGTGAGCGGTGAAGTCGTGGCTAAGCGGTAACGATGCAATAACGTACAATAAGCAATCTGATTGAGTCGAACGAAAATTAGTAGAGAAGAGCGCTCGACGCCAGTCGAAGGATTCAAAAATAGGGCCCCTGTAGCTCTACCATGAGTTGAAGCAAACTGTTTTCTCTCTTTCCCTCGCATTGACTATGAGCAGTAAGTATATCCGATAGTTTTCGATAGTGAAAACTGTTTTCATCATTTTATGATAGAGCTACAGTAGAGTTCGTTGCACTGCACACATAGACATTACAGACACACATAGACATCGACGTACAGACAAATTCAAACTAAACCAGGCATGCACACAAACTGCGTTCAAGTTGAGTGCGCTCCAAACTTTTCAATCAACTTATTTTCATTATTAAACCACTATCACTACATATTTTAATTAGGTTATTTATGGTATTAATTGTGTTGTTTATTAGATTATAGTGTTATACTCGAGATATTAAGCTTAAGTTGTATATTATTTATTTGTTATTATTCTGTAAGTTATTAGTTTTAGATATGAAACGCGTTTGAATTATAGCCTTATTTTGTTAGTATTGTGAACCTCCAATGATTCTTAAATTTGATGCATTCAATAAAAATGAGTCTAACAACGATATATTTGTTTTATTTGAAAGTAGAAGCTTTAAAGTTATGATAGGACCTAATCGACTTGCAGTAAAAATAAGTACTTAATCATGTTGATTGGTTATCGCAAATATGTAATAAGTATGTCTCATAGATGAAATATAGATTTTTCCAAAGTCCAATCTATCTACGAAATCATGAAAGGTTTATAGAAGCAAAGAATGATGGCGAGATTAGTACACAAAAAAAAAAATTTAGAGAAAATTAAATTGATGTCTCTTTATTTAATACTTAAGTTGTTAATAGAAAAAGATTTTAATAATGTTTATCGTGGAGATTTTAGGGCCCATGGTCTAGGAATTTTATAAGGTATCACTAGTTACATGCCTTCGTAGTCATTCGTAGAAGTAGATAGCAAATGTGTCAAAAACGGCCACTTTTAGCAGTTTTGCTATCTACTTCTAGCAGTGACTACGAGGGAATGTAACGATACCGTCTAAAAATACTAGTCTGTGGGCCCTAAAATCTCCACGATAAACATTTTTAAAATTGTGTATTAGAATTATAATATTAAATATAATTCACCGCGGCGCCACTTTCGCTCAGGGTACCTACCACCTTAAGCAATAAAATTGTAAGTTTTTAATAGTATTTTCTAAGATTTAAGACCAAATGCATACTTGAACCAAAACGTTTGCTACGGGGCTGCGGCTTGAATACTGTTTTAAATAAAATTATGAAGTTTATATTTTATAGGACAAACAAACAAAAACTAATTGTGCCTTGCGCCTGCTACGAGACGACTACGATCTACGATCCCCATTCAAGCAACCCCTCTGCTACGAAACTACGAAAAAAATTTCTAAGCAATATTTGTAAGTTTTTAATAGTATTTTCTAAGATTTAAGTACAAATGCATACTTGAACCAAAACGTTTGCTACGGTGCTGCGGCTTGATTCAGCTTGATTACTGTTTATATTTATGAATACATTTTCACTTTTATTACTAAGCCATTAGGGTGTAAGAGGTGTTTGAGTGCCGACTGCCGAGCCGAGGCAGCCGGGCGGCGCCGCATGTCATCATTGTTTGAGTACGGTCTGTTTGCTACTCCATTAAACTGACACACGAACACAATGTTAGCTTTAATGAAATTCGCCTACGTAACTGGGAGTTGTAAAACTAACAACTATAGGTACTAATGTATGTATAAGTAGGTACCTATCTATGAGTGTTGCAAAGCACCTAGTATGAATGTACATTGTACATAATGGTACTAAAGTGTTAAAGTACTTCTGCGTCTGTTCCTACGGGTTTCCTACGGGCATACCTACTTGACTTTCACCCCCTCATGATGTCAAGAGACACGACCGAGTCAAGAGCGCACTTCACCCCTCGAGCTCTGGAAATAATCATAATTTTATAGTTATCAACATTTATTTGCACAATATCGTGCTGTTATAAAAAATGACAAGTAAGTATTTATTTTAGGTTTTGTATTTAAAAATACAAAACTTAAAAAATACTTTAAAAATATTATTAAATACATTAAAACAAAACACTATAAGTAAAAATCTATTTACTTAAAACATTTTTTTTCCTATTTAAGTATAGGTTCAAGTAACTACTACGTACATTTCCCTAAGTTTCGTACCTTTGAAGTAGCCGTGTTCATGGGTGAACTACACTAAAGTGACAGTTAACAGTGCCAGAATAGTACATTATGAGACAAGTTAGCTTAGGTTGCTCATTGCGCACAAGGCTGTGGGTTGCAGCCCGAGCCGTAGGCGAGGGCGTAACTCAGCCGAGTGTGAAATAAGCAAAAGCTCACGAGTTTCATACGACGTTTTTCAACACATTTGCGAGGAAAAACAATAGTACATTATGAGACAAGTTAGCTTAGGTTGGTCATTGCACACAAGGCTGTGGGTTGCAGCCCAAGCCGCAGGCGAGGGCGTAACTCCGCCGAGTGTGCAATAAGCAAAAGCTCACGAGTTTCATACGACGTTTTTCAACACATTTGCGAGGAAAAAACAAAGTAATTTATCACACAGCAACAAATATGGCAAAAACAAAATATGATAATTATGGGAAAAGGCGCGCATGTTTTTTTTTCACACGCCCAACGCAAGAATATTTTGCGAACAAAGGGGTGAGGAGCATACAGCCTACTACTAATACTTCAAAATTATAATTTTAAGTGACAAAATGCAAATATTTTAATATTTTTTAACAAAATATTGTGAATTATGAATAATTTGATAATAATTTTATATTTGTTTGACTTAATTAAGGACTTACACATTTATTTATTCCAAAAATGTATATGAATTTTCAGCAGCATAAAACCTCTTTGTTGTCAAAAAAAAAATAACTGTATTACCCGGCTAAATTGGGAATGCTCTGTTTACTCGCATAGAACTTGCAGTAAGGTACTAATTTAACTTTGTAGGGTTAATTCTATTACGAACTAGTGTTTTATATATTATTGCACGCGTTTGTTATAGCTCGGTTTATGGCCCTAAAATCGATGTATTAGGGCTCACTTTACGAGCAAGTGTGTTGAAAAGTAATTTACCACACAGCAACAAATACGACAAAAACAAAATATGACAATTATGGGAAAAGGCGCGCAGGTTTTTTTTTCACACGCCCAACGCAAGAATATATTTCGAACAAAGGGGTAAGGAGCATACAGCCTACTTTAAAATTATAATTTGAAGTGATAAAATGCAAATATTTTATAACAAAATATTGTGAATTATGAATAATTTAATTTGTTTGACTTAATTAAGGACTTACACATTTATTTATTCCAAAAATCTATATGAATTCTCAACAGCATAAAACCTCTTTGTTGTTACTAAAAAAATAACTGTATTACCCGGCTAAATTGGGAATGCTCTGTTTACTCGCCTAGAACTTGCAGTAAGGTACTAATTTAACTTTGTAAGGTTAATTCTATTACGTACTAGTGTTTTATATATTATTGAACGCGTTTGTTATAGCTCGGTTTATGGCCCTAAAAGCGATGTATTAGGGCTCACTTTACGAGCAAGGGTGTTGAAAAGATATTTATTTTACCAAAGTCCGGTTAAGGCGGTTGTATGACCGAAAGTTTATAAGTTTTTATTTGATAAGTTATTAATAGAAAAAGATTTTAATAATGTTTATCGTGGAGATTTTAGGGCCCATGGTCTAGTATTTTTAGAAGGTATCACTACATGCCCTCGTAGTCATTCGTAGAAGTAGATAGCAAATGTGTCAAAAACGGCCACTTTTAGCAGTTTTGCTATCTACTTCTAGCAATGTCTACGAGGGAATGTAACGATACCGTCTAAAAATACTAGACTGTGGGCCCTAAAATCTCCACGATAAACATTTTTAAAATTGTGTATTAGAATTATAATATTAAATATAATTCACCGCGGCGCCACTTTGGCTCAGGGTACCACCTTAACTGTATTACGACAAGTTAACGATGGTCCAGTCAACAGAAACAGCTAGCTGCACTACGTGCTACGGAAAAAAACAAGTTTTCCACGGCTTTTTAACTGTTTACTATGATATAAATAATAATGTGTGGATGGTACCTCTGCTAGGAGGCGGGAATGTTGGTTTAAAAATAGTAGCTTTTATAGCGTTTGAGTGGACAAGGCTATTGATTACATAAAGGCAAATATATTCATGGACGGAGGGCGAGCGGTACGCACCACTTGTTGCATCTTAGAAAATAATGAATGAAGTGGCTTAACTTGGCTTGGCTTGCATATACTTAACGTGTGTATCTTTTTCGTAAAAGAATTCTTGCATTTTATGTATGTAGGTCATCTTCAGACATAGAAACCAACAAAACAATACTGCGCTCCCGATGACTAGCCAAAGAAAGAGCTGCGTGATAAGCAATCATTAATTAAGGTGTTTATGGATGTAATTCATTCATACATTTTTTATCGCTATATTTACTATTTATTTTCAATGAAATATATTACACTTATACTTTGACATGGTTTGGAATAGCCTTGATTCCCCAGTAACATTACTTAGTCATCTAGAGATAGACTTACACGACGAAAACTTTCCGTAAAGCGTTTTCTCTCAATATAAGGGTCGGTTGGCTGTCGATTCTGCGCTCCAGTCTGTGGCAGGGCGGGCGGCGCCCTCCCTTATCACAGTGCGCAGCGTTCGGCCGTGGGCGGCGCACGAGGTAAGTCTCACAGACCCTAGCCTACAGTCCTAATAGCATTACTGTTGCACGCTGGCCTTTTCGTACAAAAGACCTTTGTGATTTAGTTATGTTTCAGTAGGTTGTCTCTAGATTTTGTAGCTGCCTTTTATGTGTTTTTTATAGGTTTATGTGAATGTTGCGTACTAGATGTATATAATTAAGGTTTTATTCAAATGAGAGCTTTGATTGATTGTATTATTTGATTGATATAATCTTTCGTTTTTAATATAAACATGAAAAAATAGGAAGATAGGGTTAAAAACAACCGCCATCGGGCTTTTCAATAAACTTTCAATAATTTTTTTTCATATTTTTATGGCGTTGTAAACAATTTATGTGTAGTAGAGCATGAGTAAAGTAAGAAGCTTAAAAAGGCATTTTTTTTTTAAATATTATGGAATATTCATCTAATGGTTTGTTTGTCGTTTGTATTTTTTAAGTATTTTAGAGTCACTACGAATTACATTCGGCAATTCTTTTATAAGTGTGACTCCGTGATCGCTTTGCGATGTTTGAAGTGTTAATCTAATCACTTACAAAACATTATACATACCTACTAACGTTATTATGTTCATATGGACAACTTTCTATAACCTAGTTTGCTTTGAACGTAATATTACGTTCATAAATGTGGTAAAATAAACGTTAAAAAAAATCGCAAGTTTTTGTAAAGCACGCACAAAATATATGTTTTTTTATGTTAAGTAACTTTTGTTAGCGTTAGCGTCTAATGGAATAGAAACTTTGCCAGAAGCCAGCAGTCCTCGTAAATGTCATGAAGTTTAATGAACCGTAAATAAGTAAATGCGTAATTGCGGAAGTTAAAGCAACGTTCGCAAGGGTCGGTCATGGGATGGGTGACCAAATTTTTTTATCTCGAGCTCCTCCATGCTTCGGAAAGCACGTTAAGCCATTGGTCCCGGCTGCATTTGCAGTCGTTAACACCCACCAATCCGCATTGGGCCCGCGTGGTGGGTTATGGCCTGTCCTCATTATCCACCCATAAGGAAGGCCTGTGCCCCAGCAGTGGGGACATAAGAAACGGCTGAAGGACGAATAAGTAAATGATGTAAATAAGTCCATACTTGACAATACGAAGTAGGTAACTACCTCATTACTCATTACTGTTTGTACGGAGCTAGCTGAAGTAAAAAAGCTATCGACTAATGGTACGCAATAATAAATAATGTCGGGTGAAATTCCCGTCGTCTGGCTCTTGACAAAGCCTCTTCAATAACGACCCTCTCACGTCGAGTTAGGAAATGTTTGAGGTGCCCACTGCCTGCCTATTGAAAAAATTGGCATTCTTCAGTTCTATAAGAACGTGCTTTATGGTTCTGGAAAAATATTCTTACTTAATTAAATATTTCGTATAACAAAAGATAAGTCGTATTCATGTTATCAATTAAATTAGTTATTTCACTAAATAATAATTGAAAATCCAATTAAAATAATAATTATAATTGTATAACTACGTGCCAATTCAATTTTCACTTCTTAAATAGCCTACTTGGTAACTGCGGAATTTTTCACATATCTTTTTAGAAAATATTATTGATCCGGAGGAAAGTTAGGTACTGTAGGTACTTATTGGCTTCTTTCTAGCAAATAATCATACATTTGATTTTGAAAGAAACACGGTGCCTATGATACAATGTCGATGTTATAAAATAAAAATTTCAACATGTGGCAAAGTCATTAAGGCGCTGTAGGTAGTGAAACTAGCGCCACCACTACATTTATTTTTATTACTCGTAAACCAAGTCAATATTTAAAAAAAGCTCATGTAATAATCTCTTAAATTGTCTCATATATTTTTTGAATAACTCTTCAACAGTTTTCATTCTTTCTGTAAGTTTTAAAATCCATTTTAGCTCAAAGTGGCTTTTGACAATATTGGATTTTAAAACTAACATGATGAATGATAATCTTTGAAGAGTTATTCAAAAAATATTAAGGACAATTTAAGAGATTATTACATGAGCTTTTTTAAAATTTTGACTTTTGACTTGGTACGAGTAATAAAAATAAATGTAGTGGCGGCGCTAGTTTTACTACCTACAGCGCCTTAAGGTAAGGATTTTTTTATGTTTTCGTAGTTACGTGCTAAGGAGTTTGAATCTCATTGATTGTCAAAAGTGCCGTCTCCAAAATTCAAGCATCCTACCTAGTATATTCAAGTAATGTCCTTGTAAGGATCCAGGCATCACGATAATTAATGTTGTACAGTAGACACATCTAGGTCACTAAATAGAAATTATGTGTATTTCAGGGCCCTCACAGCCCTCATAGTGGCGACCTTATCTTAAATTAAATGTATTGCTTGCTGAGTAGCTTGCTACATAATTGTATCGAAAATTAACATGTAGGTACAGATTATGAAGCTAAGGTTCTATAGGTACCTATAGTTTATTTACAAACAATACTTATGTACCTAACCTCAGTAAAATAGTTCGTTGTTGTAGTAATAGGCAAAAGAGTAAAAAGTGGCTAACTATTAGATAACTAAGGTTTTGTTTGTAAATAAACTACCTATATGTAGTAACTATTAGCTTCAACTTCAGTATCGTTACATTCCCTCGTAGTCACTGCTAGAAGTAGATAGTAAAACTGCTAAAAGTGGCCGTTTTTGACACATTTGCTATCTACTTCTACGAATGACTACGAAGGCATGTAACTAGTGATACCATCTAAAAATACTAGACCATGGGCCCTAAAATCTCCACGATAAACATTATTAAAATCTTTTTCTATTAATAACTTATTAAATAAAAACCTCTGAGGGCGCCACTTTCGGTCATACAACCGCCTTAAGGGGCTATGTAAAAATAAAGCGTAAATCGAGATAGCAAAGAAAACGTCGCGCGCGGGAGCGAGAACGAATCGGAAGATTTGGCGCAAAAATCACTAAATCAATTCGTAGTAAATAACTATATCGGATAAAGAGAAATACCCCTACATGATTCTAAATATTGATGATACAAATTATTTAAATCAATTTCGACTTGAATACCCTAAATGATTTCAATTTTAAGAATTTTCAGAGGTATTTTCGTAATTAAAATGTATCGAGCCAAAATCTCTGTATCGTGTTTCTGGTTCTATACGTGACTGGAGAAAGATATAAAGAAATATGTATGTTAAAAATCCGCGACCTATGGCATTACATCAAAAAGTTAATATATTTAGACGTATCCCTTAAGGTGGTACCCTGAGCGAAAGTGGCGCCGCGGTGAATTATATTTAATATTATAATTCTAATACACAATTTTAAAAATGTTTATCGTGGAGATTTTAGAGCCCACAGTCTAGTATTTTTAGACGGTATCGTTACATTCCCTCGTAGTCTCTGCTAGAAGTAGATAGCAAAACTGCTAAAAGTGGCCGTTTTTGACACATTTGCTATCTACTTCTACGAATGACTAGAGTCTGGCCAGCGAGTCGTGTCATCTCAAAAACGCGGCAAATTTGAAAATTTTGTAGCTGTACACACTTTAAAAACTGCGATATATCAATTTGATACTTTCATTATATATTTTTTTTCGTTGGGACTTTTAATCACTTTTTTCAATATAATAATGTGTAGATAGCTGAATACTACAGAGATTGTACTAATGAAGCTAAAAGATATTAATTAAAATAAAACTACGTTTTATGTTATTATACCATATATTTATTCAGTTTCATAATCAAAATCAGGATCCAAAAATTCAATGCCCAAGTTAACATCAGAATCATCACTATCACTATCATTGTCACTAAAACTGCGAACTTAATATAACGCAAAAATGAAAAAATAATGCAGAGTCGGGTGGAAGAAACCCATATTGAAAGTACCTATCAATGTTTTGAGACGCGTACCTGCTGTTGAAACAACTGTTTGACAGCTTAAATAATGTTGCCATCCCAAAGATTGAAAAAATATCTAATGACACGACTCGCTGGCCTGACTCTACGAGGGCATGTAGTGATACCTTCTAAAAATACTAGACCATGGGCCCTAAAATCTCCACGATAAACATTATTAAAATATTTTTCTATTAATAACTTATTAAATAAAAACCTCTGAGGGCGCCACTTTCGGTCATACAACCGCCTTAACTCGGTCACGGCCAATTTTGGGGCGAATATCGGAAAAGATCCCGAACGGCTGATAAATCCCGGAGACGGTGACCCTGACCCGGGAATTTTATTAAGGGGCACCGGGCAGGGATCATCTCTATAAAAGTACCTACCTTTATCTACTTCACGTTAGTTACTTGACCTTCGATCATCTATACCTTGAAACATAATGTTTTATGCAATCATAGATATAGTATATTAAAAGGGGTATGCAATATATAAGTCTATGGTTTTAAGCAATCAATGAAGATTAGCGAACTTGTTTTTTTTTATATTCATGATTCTAGAAAAAACCTCCTCCGAAAAACCTGAAAAAAAACCGGCCAAGTGCGTGTCGGGTCACGCGCCGTAGTTACCTTATACCATACCATATTTACTATCGTTTTTCGTCTGTAAAATTAACTTTGTTTTTCACAGTGTTGGTATGAATGACAAAGTTATATTTGCGGTTTAGGAAAATATGATAATATCTCGAAAACTTCTTATTAAATATCGTTCAAACCAATTTTCGTTGAAAGTTTTAAGATCTATAAAATATTTTTTTTTAGATTTTTCACTCTCTTATTTCAAAAGTTAGAGAGAGGGGACACACATTACCACTTTGGCAGTGTATATCTTTCAAACGGTTGACTATGAGAAAAAAAATGTCTTAGGAACCTCAATGTCATTTTTAAAGACCTATCTATGGACACCCCGCACGTATTGGTATGAAGAAAAAAAGTTCTATGTATGGGGAGCCCCTCATTAAACTTTAGTTTATTTTTTATTTTTGTGTTAAAATCGTTAAGTACAGAATACATCTACCTACTAAATTTCAACTGTGTAATCCTTATACTTTCGGAATGAAATGGCTGCGACATATGGACGGACAGACAGACAGACAGACATGACGAATCTATAAGGGTTCCGTTTTTTGCCATTTTGGCTACGGAACCCTAAAAACGGTAGGCCTCTTGTTTTGGCAGATAAAGGTTAAATAGTCAAAGTCAAGTAAATGTCAAAGTGTCATAATTATTATTCAAATAAACATTATAGCATTTTTGAATCGTTTCCTACCTCCCGTTCCAGTTCCACAGTGATGAGGATTCCGGGTGTGCACTTCCACCTTCGGCCTTATCGTCACTTTACATCAGGTGAGGTGAAGGCGTGCATAAAAAAAACTTTAATCGAGGGTATTTTGCCCGTCGTAGGTACCTATGTTATTTAATATATGATCCTGTACATTACGTTGGTCATCATCATCATTTCAACCGCACGACCGACTTTTACAGCTGGGCTGGACATAGATTTTCTCCAAGGGCATCATTTAGATTTTAGACAATTATATTAAAAATGCGAAACTTAAGTCTTTATGTGTGTGTGTGTGTGTATTTTTTGCTATGATTATGTTGGTTCCATAGAGAAAGTGGTTTAGTTTGA
This sequence comes from Agriphila straminella, assembly GCA_950108535.1. Classification (NCBI taxonomy): domain Eukaryota; kingdom Metazoa; phylum Arthropoda; class Insecta; order Lepidoptera; family Crambidae; genus Agriphila; species Agriphila straminella. Next base: position 384,612 of record OX467321.1, on the reverse strand, counting down.
CGGTATAAGCCACACCACATTTGTCGAATTCCAAAAAATCACCCTGAATTCACGTGTTTCACAGGTTCAGCTATGACGCGCTTCGTGAGGATAACGCCGGAGATGTCGGACTCGGTGATCCAGCACCTTCGCGAGTCATTCTTCGCGGACGAGCCGCTGAACAAGGCTGTGCAGCTGTGCCGCCGCGGCGAGCCGCAGGCTGCGCTCGAGAAGATCTGCATAGCCACCATCCACGATGGACTATCGTTAGCTGCCATGGACAATGACTATGTAATTATATTTGTTGAATTTCTTAAATAAGGAGAGCCTTATCCATTCATTAGGACTGCTCCAGCAATGGGAAATTGATGAATTTCATTCGAAAGGTAGACCTAGTTGAAGAATTTTAGTCATTACAATAAAGTAGCTAAAGGTCGAAAACTATAATTATGGAAAAAATATCAATACTAACTACTCACGCACACAGGCGACGTCCGTCTCCAATCGTCTAAATTGTAAGAACCCCTCTAGTCTAGACTAGAATTCAGATGATTTTACATCAAAAAATTAAAACGAAATCTATCGTTATTTTCTTTAACATCAAACATCTCATTACAGGTCTTAGGCGTTGCACTCAACGGTGTTCTGAAACCAGGGGACACCGCCAGTGCCCTAGAGAAACTCAAAGAGTCGACGGACGAGAAATTCAATAAAGTTTTTACGATCCTTTACACTCTCAACATGAAGTTGGACCTCTTCGAGAAATACGAGGTGGATCGAATAATGGAATGCAGGATCATATCGGCCTCGGCGCGAGCGAGGGGCAAGGGCCTGGGCAAGGAGATGATGAAGCGAAGCATAGAGATAGCTAAAGCTGAAGGATATCCGGTAAGCAATTGCTAGATTCCTCCTTACCACACAGCAGCACATATAGCAGCTGTAGTGCAATGTGCTGCCCAATCTGCCCATGTAATAATAACGAGCTTGAGAAGGGTTTTATTACTAGTATCGCAATGTTTTGTTATATTTAGTTATATACAAACATAAAACCTCCTTTTTTTGGAAGTCGGCTGATATCGTTCTGAGCGAAAGTGGCGCCGCGGTGAATTATATTTAATATTATAATTCTAATACACAATTTTAAAAATGTTTATCGTGGAGATTTAAGGGCCCACAGTCTAGTATTTTTACCCGACTGCAAAGAAAGGGTTATGTGTTTCGCGCGTATCTTGTAAGTATGTTTGTATGTATGTATGTTTGTATGTATGTTTGTATGTAATATTCTTTATTACCTCATATCTTTCAAACGGCTGAACGGATTTCTATGATTAAGATATCGTTAGATTGGTCTTTTCAGCCCAAGTGTTCTTAAGAAGGTGGCGTTATAAAAAAACCAACATGGCGGCTGTACGGTGCTATTATACGTAGTGAAAAAAAAATTTTTTTTTTAGAATACTGCAATATGGGTGTCAAATTAAAGGGCTTATTATAAGGATTTCAAAAAGGTATATCATGACCATAATATAATTATAAAAAAAAACAATAAAATAAAAAAAGTAAATTATATTACGCAAATGCGAGCGGCCGCTATAAACATGTCAATGAGAAATTTATATTTTGTTTGTGTATGTTAGCCACATTCATGATGAAAAAATAGGCTATAATATCATCCCAAAATCCCTCGGGATCGAAGCCTCAGGCTATGCCGCATGGCACGGCTAAGTTAATCAATAGATGGCGCTGTAGCCGAGTACATCGCGGTATGGTTTTGTATTCATCATCAATAGATTTCTAGTTGCATAGACCATATCAATAGATGGCGTTGTAGCCAAATACATCTCGGTATGGTTTAGCTCTCTGTAGATTATATAAGGTCTTTTGTGTTTATACTGAAAATATAAAGATAACAATAAAAGAATCGAAGAAACGATAACGAGAAATAAGAAGAAAAACTTTTTTAATTGTTAATTGATAATTATTTTAATTCGATTCCATCTAGCTAGCTGTAGCTAGAGTACATTCATTATTTATTATACTAGATTCCATCTATCTAATTGGAACGCGTGTTGCATTACTTTACTTGCATTAATATTGAAAAAAATATTAAAGAAGTAGATTTTGTTAGGTTTTGTAGCAAGTATACCTAGTTTAGTTAGGGCTAAGGAATAGGGTGTTTAGGAATATCTTATTACTGAATTAGTGATTAATTACATTCTCTTTGATATCGATAATAGTACATTACAGCCGTGAACGGGAAGCTAGCGATTGCATTGTCGAGGATGGTTTGAAGCCCGAGCCGCAAGCGAGGGCTTTAATCATTCGAGGCAATGCAAGTAGCTTCCAGAACAAGGCTTGTATAGTGCTTTTCTCAAGAAATGCGAGGAAATAAAAAACTTTTCAATTGAAACTTAATTAAATTTAATTAATATTAAAAATGAGTAATCAGACAAATCCTCTGAGTAATCTTGAATTACGTGCAGCGCCATCTACCGCCGAGAAGCAAAACCCATCTCATTTCGCTTCTCGGCGGTAGATGGCGCTGTACATAATTCTCTCGCAGGGCTTGCTGTCAGTTGTCTTGACCCTAAAAAAATCTTATTTAAACCACACGATGAAAATTCTTTTAAAGAATTAGACCGTCTACGTAATTTGTAAGGAGAATATAACTAAAAAGACGTAAATAAAAAACAACTAAATTTAAAAAAAATTAAAACCCGCCTGCCTAAAAAAAGACAAGTCAACAGAAAAATAAAATAGAAAAACTAAAAAACCCACATGCATCAAAAAACAAGTCAACTGAAAAGATGGAAACAAGATAATATATAAAGGCAAACTTAAAAAATATTGATGGTAGTGTTTAGATTAAAGGCAAACTTAAAAAATATTGATGGTAGTGTTTAGATTAAAGGCAAACTTAAAACATATTGATGGTAAGTGTTTAGCACTTTTGTTCAACATAATTATTACCCGACTGCGGGTTATGTATTTCGCGCGTATCTTGTAAGTATGTTTGTTTGTATGTAATATTCTTTATTACCTCATATCTCTCAAACGGCTGAACGGATTTCTATGATTAAGATATCGTTAGATTGGTCTTTTCAGCCCAAGTGTTCTTAAGAAGGTGGCGTTATAAAAAAACCAACATGGCGGCTGTACGGTGCTATTATACGTAGTGAAAAAAAAAATTTTTTTTTAGAATACTGCAATATGGGTGTCCAATTAAAGGGCTTATTATAAGGATTTCAAAAAGGTATATCATGACCGTAAAATATAATAACTAAAAAGAGATAAATAAAAAAATAAATTAAAAAAATTAAAAAACCCGCCTGCATAAAAAGACAAGTCGACTGAAAAGATGGAAACAAGATTAAATAAATATTAAAGGCAACCTGTCATAATAACATGCAGTCGGAGGCATATAATTCAATTATTCATAATGTCACTTTCTTTATGCATGCCTCCGACTGCATGTTATTATGACAGGTTGCCTTTAATATTTATTTAATCTTGTTTCCATCTTTTCAGTCGACTTGTCTTTTTATGCAGGCGGGTTTTTTAATTTTTTTAATTTATTTTTTTTAGACGGTATCGTTACATTCCCTCATAGTCACTGCTAGAAGTATAGATAGCAAAACTGCTAAAAGTTTTTGACACATTTGCTATCTACTTCTACGAATGACTACGAGGGCATGTAGTGATACCTTCTAAAAATACTAGACCATGGGCCCTAAAATCTCCACGATAAACATTATTAAAATCTTTTTCTATTAATAACTTATTAAACAAAAATCTCTGAGGGCGCCACTTTCGGTCAAACAACCGCCTTAATGCAAACTGATGTCATCAAATCTTTTCTGGGTTCGCCATTATACGCCTGTAGTTAGTGTAATAGATCGTTATTCGTTACATATGATCCTTCGGTATAGATGCACACTATAAGACGAATAAAATGAGATTGACTAATAGAATCAACACTAATGTTCCGTTTATCACAATAAAGTGCATGAGTGGCGCTCACGACTAATGAAAAATCTAATAAGTCAGTGATAGGCATCCTCTGCTTATCACTTAGATTAGATAATGGACTACCATATTATTGATAGTTAATTTTCGCTTCCAGAACACTGCTGTAATGGAAAAAAAATATGTTATTTTTCAGGTATTCAAGGCAGACGCTACGGGGGTGGTTTCACAAAAAATATGCAGACAATTAGGGTTCGAGCTGGCTGGCAAGATTGTGTACAAAGAGTACCTCGACAAAACAGGGAAAACAGTCTTCGAAGTGGAACCACCACATAGAGAACTGGCCGTCATGATGTTGGATTTACGTAATCAGTAAACGTTAGCCCCGTTTCATAAGAACTAAAAAGCTGTATTTTACTATACCTACATGGCACTCCATTTATAGAATGATACCGCAGTAATGCCATGTTTAGTGGAGCTATAAAACGATTATGGGTGTTAATTTTTATGGGAAATGTTCAAACTTTTATGTGGGTATTGAAAATTGATATAATATGTAGACCTGCATTCCTAGCCTGTGTCTTTCCTAGAATGATAGAGTTCGACAATGATGCCACGATCTCAATGTTGTTCCGATGATTCAGCAAAAAAAAAATGTGGTATTAGACCAAACTTTTAACGAATTCACTATTTAATTGTAAAAAGACAATGTGATATTTTATAAATTGTTACTCAAATTCTACGTAATACCTACTAGAAAAAAAAGGACTCGTCACCAGCTCGGCAGGTGGGACTCGAACCTGTACATGTGGATTATCGGTCCAATGTTCTTCAAAATTGAGCTACCTACAGAAAATATAATGTTATGTTACCTTAGGTACCTTATGACTATGGACAGCGTGTTCCTTGTTGAAAACACAAATATAATATACGGCAATATTCTTCTTCTTCAAGCGCCTCTCCATTACTGGAGGTTGGCCGTGAGCTCCTAAGAAAGCCGTGCCGTCACATAGCGGCCGTAATTTTACGGACGTAAAAAGACGCCTTCTGTCGTGTCGCAGGACATGGCCAAGATATCCAACTTTTCTTTTCTTGACTGTCTGCAGTAATTCGCGACTCTAGCCAACGCGCTGGAGAACTCTCGCGTAGAAACTTTCTCCGTCCAACTAATTCTTCGGCAGCACCACGTTTGGAAGGATTCAAGGAACTTCTGTGTGTCGGCTTTAAGAGTCCAAGCCTATACTAACACTACTGTGGAGCAATCTAATGGAGCTTTAGTGATAAATTGCGACTGCATACAACTTTTTCCATATAATATTTTGATGGTTGATAGGAAAATTTCAATCCAGGTTCGAATTTACAGCAACAACGGCAATATCGAACGAAAAATATAATTGTAGAGAATAAAAAAAAATTAAGCAAGATTAACGTCTTGACAATAATATCACAAAATTAAATGTAACCTATGTAATATTCATGTTCATGTAGCACAAATAACTTTCATTATTTTTTAAGTTCAAAGGCTTTTTGTTTATGTGCTATAATATATAGTTCTTTGTGTTATATAGTGGGTTTTCATCTATTTTTTTATATAACGATGAAAATTAGAAAGCATTATCTTTTTGATATCGAAGGCGGCAATTTAATCTGTATAATCTCATTTTTATTTATTTTCTTACAAGAAAATATACATTATGCTTGAAAAAATGTTCTTACACGACAAAAGAAATAATTTGAAATGGATGGATTGATGCACTTTTAGAAATTTCTTCCAATACAGCAATGTGTGATATTATGTTCTTCTTTTAATTAACTAAATTGTGTTCTATTTTGTCGCACACAATATTGATATAACTATAAATAGGTACACTGTAGTTTCTTTTTAAGTTATTAAAATATGTATGTTATTATATCAACACGCCAGTAAACGCAAGTTGCATACCTATTCTGTTAGTTTATCTAAGTAGGTATAAAATTTAATTATGTAGGTAGAGATAAAATCTTCACAAACAAAGAATGAGACGACTTTTAAAAGTCGATTCATAAGTAACCGCACACGACTTGTAGGTATTATCTGTAAATTGCATATAAAAAGTTTTTCATAAAAGACAAAATAATTCCTACTGTTAGTATTTATTGTACAAATGTTTTGATATCGTTTGTTGCTATATTTCTGTATACAAGGTACTTAGATTATACTATAATTATTGACTATCAGTATTAATATACACCACCATTATAACGTATAAGTATTTATACTCTATTTAAATATAACTGTGGTTTTGTAGAATATTTACAAATTGATTGTAAAAAAGTAGGATTGTGTGGAGTATTATTATGTGTGCAAGTCTTCGAACCTCTATATCTTCTTTTTATCAGTGTAGTTTTAGTCATAATTATAAAATATCTAGAACGATTCTCTATATAACACACTGTCAACAAAAATAAGACAAAACTGAGCCACTATGACTCTCTATTTTAGTTGCCTCACTTTACATACGAGTACTCGGCTTCCAGATGTTATTATTCTTAGGTTTTAGTGTATTTTTTCTGTACTTATTATGTGTCTTGGCACGTTGGTGTACCTCACCTGTATTATAATTGTTCATAATGTTTTTTTTACGAACATCAACATGAATCGGAAAGTCCTTAAAAACATTTAATGTCGATTACGAGCGAGTGCACAACAGTCATTCGTGAATTTCTGTTAATTTCTTGTTTACTTGTTAGTTTCAATGCTCTTTCATTTACTATGAAGGCTATTTTGAATCATAAATATGTCCATCAGCCATTTTTGATGTCCCCACTGCTGGGGCACAGGCCTTCCTTATGGGTGGTAAGGGGGATGGGCCATAACCCACCACGCGGGCCCAATGCGGATTGGTGGGTGTTAACGACTGCAAATGCAGCCGGGGTGCCTTCCGAAGCACGGAGGAGCTCGAGATAATAAATTTTTGGTCACCCATCCCATGAGCGACCCTTGCGAACGTTGCTTAACTTCCGCAATCGCTGGGCCAGGCGCTAAACCACCGCCACCGAGCTCCTCTTCATAAATAAATAATATATCATACAAATCTGAATCGCGCTATTGTGGACCAACCGATAATTACACATCTATTTCCACTCCCTAACCATACTTAGTTGTTAAATTGTTTTTGTGTCTGCTCTGCACGCTCTCTTAATACGCACACTAAAATACTCAGAGCATTGAATGCGACGGACGAGATGCGAAAAATACAACTCACAAACGGTTCTTTTCAGAGCCAATCATCTATTTGTTTCACTGGAACGTGTGCTGCTACAGGTTGAATGCTCTAAGCTAAAATAAGATAACAACATTCATAACTCATAATCATAACCAAACAGCATACTTATAATTATTATGTATTCTGTGGCCAAACTTGGTGAGGTGAGATGGAAGAATTACTATACAATATGTTGATATAGACGATCGATGACTTCCAGTAGTTAATTAATGTATGGCAAAGTTTAACAACCTATTATGGTGTTAGTTGTGTAGAGATTTACATTGTTAAAGGTGTATCAGACGTACAATCAATAAAGAAATAATTTTAAATTTGTTTTATTTTTCTTTATTAAAAGAGCTAAGTATCAGTTGAAAGGAACTTTACTTAAGGCGGTTGTATGATCGAAAGTGGCGCCCTCAGAGGTTTTTATTTAATAAGTTATTAATAGAAAAAGATTTTAATAATGTTTATCGTGGAGATTTTAGGGCCCATGGTCTAGTATTTTTAGAAGTTTTTATCACTACGTACCCTCGTAGTCATTCGTAGAAGTAGATAGCAAATGTGTCAAGAACGGCCACTTTTAGCAGTTTTGCTATCTACTTCTAGCAGTGACTACGAGGGAATGTAACGATACCGGCTAAAAAAATACTAGACTGCGGGCCCTAAAATCTCCACGATAAACATTTTTAAAAATTGTGTATTAGAATTATAATATTAAATATAATTCACCGCGGCGCCACTTTCGCTCAGGGTACCACCTTAACTATTGTGTTTCAAGATGCCATTTAAATTATAAGTTGTTGAAAAAAATATAGATGTCGCCCTCTCGCCACGAGATTTTCAAAGCATGTATAGTAGGGTACGTGCTGTTTGGTATATTTAGTATTTAGTATATATTCGCAGATAGATGGCGTTTCTTTTTTTTTTAGGGCCAGTTTTTAGAAATATATCCAGTATTTCGAAAAACTGGCTCGGTCAAAAAATTCTATATAATTTTCAAACCTGCTTACCAAATTTCACGAGAATCTGTTGAGAAATGATCTGTAGAGGAAAACAAACGGACAGCGGAAGGTCAATAAGGACTTTAGACGTTATGAATTTATGATTATGAGGGAACAGATGAACATACATAAGTACATTCAGACATACCAAGACCGTATAACTTTTTGTTAACCGTATAACGTTTTGCTTCGCAGTTGTCGGGTAATGATTTGATGTTAGTTTTTCTTTTGTTTCTAGCAATTTTGTTCCAAAGTGTAGAGTTCAATGGAAGCTGTACACTGAGGCAAGCGGTCGGTCGTTGTGAGAACTTGCTAGAACAAGTCAATAGTGTAGTATAGTACCTATGCAGCGTGGTTTGTGAGTGGCACAGAAATCATGTGAAAGCCAATGACACGTTAAACAATGCTCGATAACTTTAGAAATTAATATAATGTAATTCATTTGTTAAACTTAAAGCGAAAACCAACTACTTAGCTTGCCAGGAACATATAAAACAGTGTCGGGAACTTGATAAGTATCAAGTTATTGTTTGTGATGAGTTTGATTCTGGGAATTGAACGCGCCACCGTCGTCACAAAAAGGAGCTTTTTTCAAATTTTGGGATAATTTCACTGAAAATCAGTAAGTGCTGACATATTTTTTTATGCTCTCCAGTTACCGTAAGTCACAAAAAAGCCCAAAATTTTTTTTAGAAATTTATCTTAACGTCTTCTTTGAATTTAAACCCTGAACACAAAAATCAATCACCTCGGAGAACTGCCCTTTTACATCAAAGATATCTAGTACATAATTAATTTACTAATAACTAAGACTCGGTCTAGATTATGTCATACTTTACCTTGCTAGTACCTACTTTATTGCTTTCTCAAGCCCTCGCCCACGCGCCACCTAAAGTAGTGTGTGGGCGTCAAAGCCACCACATGTGTATCATGTGATGAATTACTTCAACAAATACTTACAACATAATCGCAGCCCTGACAAATGAACAGGGCTCTCCAGGTTGTCATATCCGGGTTTCTAAGATATTTTTAGAACAAACCGAAGTCTATTCATACAACGTCAAAATGTTGGATATCTTGTTGCTATTGGCTTGTTGGATTTCGTAGGCTGAAATTGAAACAATTGTTTGCAAATCTGCGAACATGAGATGCTACGATTTGCTACGATGCTACGCACGTAGCACACGTAGCATGCTACGAATAGACGACAATAATCTAACGAAAGCATTGTTAGGGTTCCGTACCAAAATGGTAAAAACTACTAATGGTATCAACTTTAAAGTTGGAATAGTTTAAGATGACGTTTGTCCAACTATTTTGCAAATAAGAAAGAAATTAAAAAAAAAAATTTTTTTACAACAGGGACTGAAAAGGGGTCTTAAAAATTTTAAGTGGGGCGACTAGGGCATGTGAGGTATTATATGAAAGAGCGCTGTTTGCACATTTTAAAACATTTTTTCTTTTTTTTTAGGCCGCATAGTTTTCGACTTATGATGAAAAATGTAAAAAAAAATACCGTTCCACCCCTTATCTCCGAAGTTTGCAAAGAGAAAAATCTGAAATAATATTATGTGATAGTAGTTTATTTAAAGATTACAGGAAACATAAAACGATGTCTCAAAATAACACACTTTTTTAGAAATTCAAAAAACAAACAAAAAATTAATTAGTTTCTCTACCAGTCAACAGATGGCCCTGCCCCCCTAGCATGACCAGCATAACACGATTTATATCGCGTGATATAGCGTTTTATCACGTTTACCTGTCAAAAAGACAAAGGAGTTTGACAGTTGAGTGTCGATAAAATGCTATATCACGCGATAATTCGGTCATGCTAGGCAGGCTGACCCAAGAAAAAATAATTTAGTTCCACTAACGGTCAAGAAATGGCGCTGGACTAAGAAAAAACTAAGACTGCAATAATACAGCTCTGCAGTGTATTTATTATGATGGTACGGAAACCCTCAGTGCGCGAGTCCGACTCGCTCTTGACCGGTTTTTTTATGTAAATTTTACTAGCTAAGTGATGGTCTACAAACTTACTTTTAACATAATATAAGAAAATAATGTAAGTACTTTAACTAATTAATTTCAGTTAATTTCGTCGCCTATTACCTTTTTAAAGTTATCAAGATACTTTTATCATATTCATCATCATACTGGAATTACTAAATTACAAAATTTTCTAGTCTAAAATTGTATTTGATAAACAAAACATTAACATCAAGTATCTACTCCTCAGTGCATCTGAAGATGTGTACTTAACTATTCATAGCAAAGAAAATTTTGGCAGCGTGCTTGGTAAGCAAGGCATAATGAAATAAACCCGGCGCCTCGCAGTCGCACAAATAAGCGAAGCTAGGATTACCATACGTCCTGATTTTTCCGGAAATGTTCGGACATTTAGGATCCTGCCCAGGGCAGGGTTTTGAAAGTGTAAATGAAATACGTGTTTATTTGTACCAAGCATGCACACAAAATTAAAATAAAAACTAAAACAGTAAATAAAAAATAAAATAGTGAACCAATAAATAAACAATACAAACCAAAACTATTAGCTATGTATGCCATAGCGATGCAAAAATGAGAAAAGTGTAATATTTACTCGTGGAGTAAATTATTGATTTTCAGTTTTCACCCGAGAGAAAACAATGATTGAGGTTGCGCAAAAGTTAGTCAGCATTTATACTTACTTAGATGTTCTCAGTTCATGCTTATATTCATAAATAATTGGTATGAGCTGTTAGGTTTTTTCTGTAACTGGAACAATGTTTAGATAACGTGACCAAATTTTTCTGAGATTTGCTCACTGGGCTTTAGCTTGGACGTCAGTTTGTCTCGACTTGTCGACGTCGATATGGTGAGTGTGGTGACCCTAAGTGTAGTGGCTGGGACGCTGCCAACGATTGATTGAGACGCACCCTCCGATTGTCTATTGCTGTTTACAGCGAAACGAATCGCTCGCCGCATCTCAACTTGCCCCGTGGACAAAAGCCTTAATACTTCGCAAAGTACGGGATTGTGCATTTATGTTTTCGTTGTTAGGTGTTTTGGAAATGTCAAATTCATACATAACTTGGCGGAGTTCGTTATCACTTTTAAAATTATGTAGCTATGTTATGCGGCATTTTAACGATGCTTTAAAGTTAACTTGTCATTATTATCATTATATTATAATATAGGTTCATAATCACAGTTTCTGAAGAAGTGTTAACACTGAATGAGTATGAAAAGCGATGATTTCTTTAAGTTTTTTTTTTACACAAAGTATGTAGTTAGACAAGTTTAATTATTTGGGTGCATGAAAAGTTTTTTACGTTGGGTTGGGTCAATCAATTCTAAATCGTCACGTGCTCTCAATGACTAGCTGATTGTTATTGAAATATAATTATTTTGTCAAAGTAATCATGGACATAAGAAGAGGTACCTGACTAAGTACCTATCAATAATTTAATCTTTTTACTTTCATACAAAAACAAGAACTGCATTGGTTATTCAAAAATTGATTTTAAGGGTAGTTCTTCGGAAAAGTGTTCTCCGTGTAATTTCCACAGCATTTTTGAAATCACTAAATTAAAGTGAATTACACAAAAAAATTGAAAGCTTATGCAAATTCAAACATTATATCAAAATTCGCCACGTAGCGAATGCATACTTTTGCTAAAAAAAATTATAGAAAATTTGCGATCCATGGAAATTACAGTAAAGACCACGGAAATTACCCAGCAGATAAAATTTTGCTCAACATCATGTCAGATATGAAATTAAAGCTCAAATAAAAGTTAGTTGGGGTAGTATTAAGAACTACATTGTATTATAATTATATTTAACAAAAACAGTAGATTAATAAAAAAAAAACTTACAAAGGAACTCAATGTAGAAACATGAAGGTAATAAATAATAATGTTATTAATTAATAAATTTCTTTTAGAGTATATTATTGATTGCATATTATGGATGAGCATCATAATAATAAAAATAACAAATATTTGGTAAAAAGTATCAACAATCTGTACGACCTAGGTCAATACTCGTTTACTAAAGACTAGTTTTCACTAATTATGTATGGTCTTCAAACAATAACGCTGACTAAGTTTACCAACCTGCTCTGTATAACGATACAAGTTCTAATGCAGATCAGTTGGACTGCAAGTCCCGGGCACAGACTCCTAGCCCGGCAGAAGTACATACTTCCCTTTTTGCTGAATATACGACGTGACCCTAAAGACTAGTTTTCACTAATTATGTATGGTCTTCAAACAATAACGCTGACTAAGTTTACCAACCTGCTCTGTATAACGATACAAGTTCTAATGCAGATCAGTTGGACTGCAAGTCCCGGGCACAAACTCCTAGCCCGGCAGAAGTACATACTTCCCTTTTCGCTGAATATACGACGTGACCTGCCGTCCTCAACGATGGTGACCTGACCACCGACACTGGACAGCAGCAAGGTATACCACCCCCATGAGTGAAGATTGGAGTTAGCTTTCTAGGTCTGCAATCAAATGCAACTAAGCCCTGCAGCAGCAACTCGGCAACTGGCGGACGAAGGTAACACGGCAGCCCACAGCCAGTTGATAATGCGACCTACACCGGTGTGGCAGTTCTGCATACGAAGCCATACCGCCCATAGAGTAGAGCACATATCGTCATATCGGGAGACTGGAGTGTAACTGACCTATGTACGAGTATTTCAATCAAAAGCAAAGCCACTTGCTTTGCTTTTGATTTTCGTTTTTGAGTAACGAAGAAATTAATACAGGATCGACGAAAGCCAAGCTCACCCGACACTTTACCAAAGATATCCAGGACGCCAGCCTGAGAATAGTATGGCCCTCAAACAGCTAAAAACAACAAGGTGGCGGGTGACGATGGAATCACTAGAGAACTTCTGAGAGCTGACGGAAAGCCGATACTCAGAGGTTTCTAGAAGCTTTAGGAACAGTGTACTCAAATTATCCAGACTATTAATTATACCTAAAAAAAAAAAAAAAATCAAAAAATCATTTATTCAGTCTAGGCTGTTACAAGCACTTGTGAATGTCAAAGAAGCTACGCCATCGGTTCGCAAACCCTGAGCGGGAGACCTTGTAACGAGAAGAACCGGCAAGAAACTCGTCAAGGGCTGCTTTTTTCTCCCTGTATATTTCATACAGAGTCGTCAACATTGAAAAATGAGCTCCACTTTTAAAGTGAGGTCATTTTCCATCACAATAATTAACAAAAGTTTGTACACAATGGGTAGGTAGGTTGAAATTAAATACCTACTACATATCGGATAGGTAATTGTGAGAGTAAATAACTTTCAACTAGTTGAGAAATCAGTAATCACTATGTCTGCTACTCGAAAGTGCACCTAAGTAGGCAAAATTTACCATAAAATACTTGAGACAAGACATAAAAAATAACAATAAAAAACGCAATTCTTACAATTCAATATGCGTTAAGATAGGTACTCAGAAGCAGACCCATTCCCACTGGCAGCACCCGTTCACGAGCATGACGCGTGGACCAGCCATCGCTTCGCTCAACCATATTTGAGGGAACGTAACGACCCGCCCCACACGACACCACCGCAGAAATGATTAAAGAGAGCATGACATACTTAGGCTACCCATCCTAAGGCACTGAATTGAAAACTAATATCCAAAAGCTTTTCATAGGCCTTTACTTACAAAAACTACTGACTATAGAAAGCAAAATGATTGCAATAAAAAAAAAAAGAGAAATCAAAACAAGGTTTACTTGCCTATTAGTTTTATGTTTTGAGTAAGAAGTGCCATACATATTGATAACATCAAACAGAGAAAAAAAAAATATAAATATACGACGCCCTTAGTACAAGCAGACAGAAGCAGACCCATTCCCACTGGCAGCACCCGTTCACGAGCATGACGCATGGACCAGCCATCGCTTCGCTCAACCATATTTGAGGGAACGTAACGACCCGCCCCACACGACACCACCGCAGAAATGTTTAAAGTGAGCATGACATACTAAAGCTACTCGCATTAAGGCGTCGTCGAGTCAAAAAGCTAACAATAAGTTTTAAGTAGGTAGGACAATTCCCTCAATTTTCACATAGAATAGAAAAATCTACGACCAGGCTGTTTTATCAATTAAATAATCTAGGACCTAACCTAGGACAGACAGTCCTAGTAAAGTGAGTCCAATTTCGAGGAAGAGATCTCTCGTCAGATCCAACTCAAAGCTTCGAAAATTGTTTGCGTCCAACTTACTTCAGTGTCTCAAAACGACAGTGTGTGTGTTGTTGCCAACTTGCCTTGTTTGGCGACAGCAATGAAGAGATCCGTAGAAGAACTTAAGTAACCGACATCACTTGAAGAATTGCACAGCTGAAGAGTAACCGACATCACTTCAAGGATTGCACAGCTGAAGTGGCAGTGGGCGGACATAGCGAGACAAACCGGTGGCTCTGGAATAGTGATCGCGCACCGGATGCCCCCACCCCCTGACAAAGTAGTCCGACGATCTGGTGAAGGTCGGAGGAAGCTGCTGGATGTGGGCAGGACAGGGCCAATCGTTGTGGAGAACCTTGGGGAAGGCCTACACCCAACACTAAGTGTCAAGCGGCTGATATAATAAACCAAAAATAAAACAAAGTAATTTCCATGGGCTTTATGTAATTTCCATGGTGTTTTATACATGGAAATTACGCCATGGAAATTACCAAAAAGCATTAATTTTGAAATTTATCGGCATTGAAAAGATATAACCTGCTACTTTGTTACTGGTTAAGTACATTTGGGAGTAAGGTATTGCACCTCAGAACCCGTTTACAAAAAATAGCACAATTATATTGCAAAAATGTGACATGGAAATACATTACAAATGAGAACCAAAATTTTTAAAATCGTAGAACTTAGTCTTGCACCAAAAGCGTGGGAATCAGCAACACATTCATCTTACCAGTCAGTAGCGGTGTAACTGTCGATTCGAAAACATCAATCACTATTTGTCTGTGCCTAGCCAGTCCAGAGCAATGGCCTTCGCAAGAGGGCGCAGTGAAAAAGTAGCTAGGCGTGTGACATACTTACTTAGGTCCATAAAATCTAAAGTTTCCCTCCGATAGGATTTAAAATTTGATCAGTATATAACGTGATATGTCTATTTTAAATGTGTGTACAAAACTGATTAAAAACGTGGGTGATTTCAAAAATATCTGCGATTTCTCATAAGCTGGCGCCCGTGTGACACGTAAAAACGTGCAAAATAACCCCGTTTTTGAGGTGTTGAGGGTGAGTTACTCCGATCTACGTAGTTTTTAACCAGTGAAATCTATATGACACGATGCTTAATGAAATGTAGAAACGATGTAATGATAGTTTTAATCATAATTATTTGTTTTTATAGGAGATATGAGTCTGTGACACTCAAAAATTGCTCTCCCAAGAACTACCCTTAACTTAAACCACAGTTATTTCACTAACTTTTGGTCTCATTAACTCCAGAGGATTGCCCGTCAGACACGCTGTCTGGCGGCTAATGCATTGCAGTAAACAAATCAACTTTTAAGTTGTAGGTTTGCCGTGGTTTTAGCAACGGAGGAACGGAAAGAGAAAAGAATCTAAAGCAGAGTGAAAATAATAGTAGATTGTTATACAAGACGCTAAAATGACCCATTGCATACGAGGAAGTTTTATTCCCGAGCTTTAGCGAGGGAATAAATAGAAACCGAGTTCCAATGGGTTTTAGCGTCGTGTGTTACACTATACTTTTCACTACGATTGCGAGAAAATAAAATACAATATTAAATAGTTTATACCTACTTCCGTAAACGAATCCAATCGTTTTTCTATCCTCCACTTCACATAAACTTTTTGTACAATATGTAAATAAAAATATTTTCATCTATTGATGATGCTCGTATAGTTAACATAGAAACTAATAACATGACATGTGATATTCAGATAAGCCCCTCTACTCAAGCGACCGACATTCTATAAAAATAAGCAATTACACGATAGTCACGCGTGTCTCAAGCTTATGTAAATCACAGACATTGTTGTTTTGTATATTTTTATTTTGTTTATTCTATTTATTTGGGATAATAAACCGCGTTCACATTTTACTTATGATCTAAATATATAGAGAAACAAATTTGCTTATTGCGAAGCCCACACCATCATCCACGATTTAATTATGTGATACTCTAACTATTGTGACAAATGCTAACAAAAAGATGGCACTTAAAACATTAGGGCTGATTTTTCAATGCCTAGATAGAGCTTTATCCGTTTGATAGCGTATTATTCTGCCAATTGAAAATGCTTGTCATTCATTTGTCTGTCACATTTTTGAATGACTTTTATTACATTTGGTTAATATTTAAACTGACTGATAGTGATATCATTCTGTTATCTGAGGATTGAAAAATCATCCCCATGAATTTATCTTGAGAAATAAACTAAAAAAAATATTATTATAAAAATATTATTATTCTAACAAGATTCGGCCGATCATGTAATAACTTTAACTTTATAAATTAAATTCAAATAAGTTATTCAAGTAATACCTAGAAAAAAAATCATTTCTCAGGCGGGATACGAGCCCGCAATCTATGGAGTCACTGGAATTGACAAGCTTACGTCACGTCAATTGACAAGCACACGTCATTTAGAGTTTATGGCATAGTTTTAATTTATTACTTAGCGAACGAATAGAAAGGTGGTCATTTGAGTGTGAGGGCAAATCAGTCAGATACTTAACTACCTATGTTTTTTTTTCAAACTTCAAACGTTTATGTGTTCTTAAGAAAATACTTCCTGTGCCTACATAAAATAGTAGATTGTTATACAAGACGCTAAAATTACCCATTGCATATGAGGTAGTTTTATTCCCGAGCTTTAGCGAGGGAATAAATAGAAACCGAGTTGCAATGGGTTTTAGCGTCGTGTGTTACACTATACTTTTCACTACGATTGCGAGAAAATAAAATAGATACAATATTAAATATTTTATACCTACTTCCGTAAGCGAATCCACTCGTTTTTCTATCCTCCGCTTCATAAACTTTTTGTGCAATATTTAAATAAATGATTTGTGCTTGAAAGCAAAAGATAAAAATAATTTCTTTCCTATTTCAGTCACACAATTCAATCAGTTTGTAATATTATAGAAAAATTCTAAAGATTTCGCGCCATGGTACCTTTTTTAATTTCTGCTGCTAAGCAACACAAACACGCATTCTACAATTCACTCTGTACACAGAGTATAAATAAGTCTATGATTTCGAAGAGATGCTTTTAGTTCCATTTTCAAAAATAAGAATGAGAAACTGGGGGCCTATTACGAAACTTGGTCACGATAGTCGTCCGCAGTTCGTCGGTTGTAGTTATTACAAATATTTTCAATGTAGCTATCGTAGTCCATAGTCTATTGAACGAATAATGACGGATCCACTAGAGAGAAACTGACAAATTTACGCAATCACTTTGCAATATCGCATACGCAAGGGCTTTGTAATAGGAATCAATCAGAACGAAGCACGGACGCAGCTGCGTGTATCGTATTAAACTTTTCGTAATAGACCCCCAGTATTAAGTCGAGCGAGTTTTAATTCGTGATTATGAATAAAGACTTTTTCGTTTTAGTAGGCTCATTGGTAATAGACAAACATTAAAAAAAAAAACTTTATCCCCTAGGGCTTATTATGCTATTTTATCTCGACTTTTGTACGTTACAATGACGCACTTTTTGAGCAAGAGGAGTGAAAAAGTAATACTTGCCTCGTTATGGATTGTGAGTGAATCAACGAAGTAACCGTCTTATCCGTTAATCTTCCTCTATTCCGAAAGGGCATTGACCAATTTCTCATTGAATAAGTAGTATTTATTGTACTATAAATCTTTTTACCCTATACAATTGGCTGTTTCGAGTTTAAAGGTAAGTCAAAGAATATAATGGCATCCCTCGCGCCTGTCCCACCAAGGCGCTCTCTGCACTCTTTATATCTACTTAGATTTTCATTGAAAATGATCATAAAGGAATTTGTACATTTTCAAAACAATGTGCTGTAAAGGGTTTTATTTTCGGAAACTGTGATCTTATTCTCAACTAAACAATTCTAATTGGAAGAAATGAATGAAACAATCGTTTTATAATGATTATTAGCCGTTTCGACAACATCACAATGATGTCGCTTATTAATTTCAGCTTAGAACAAATTTCAAGATTTTAAATTGAAACTGATCTATGATAAAATACCAATTTAATAGTTAAAAAAATCATTTCCGTAATTTTTCCTAAACGTTGGGTTTCTAAACGATATGATAGTTGTATTAGTAGGGTCATTGTTTGGGGCACGTTGTTCAAGCGGCAATGCATAAAAATAATGGAAATTGAAAAGTCAGCAAGCCATATTTTTTTTTGCGCAAACCTCGATACCTCTTTTAACTGGGACACTGATTATTATTCTATTATTGTTATAATTAATATAAGGTGGTACCAAATGATCTGATGATACTTCAACAGGTGATAGTGTTGCTTAAACTGAATAACTTTCTCCAAGGAACATAGGTCGAAAAACGAAAAAAATTTTTCGTACTCCCATACAAAATTTATTGGTCAGCTGACCGACTTACTATGGAAAGGCGAAAAAAAAAATCGTTTTTCGACCTATGTTCCTTGGAGAAAGTTGTTCAGTATAAGCAACACTATCACCTGTTTAAGTATCATTAGATCATTTGGTACCACCTTATATAATTAAAAAAATAAAATACCCCCATTATTTGATTTTCGTGGAGTGTCCCAAGCCCCGATCTGGTCACTTCGTAAATTATATATATTAAACTAAACGCTACATGCTTACCAAAAAAAATACACTAAATCTTAAGAAGTTTATAATGCTTTGAAAAATTACACTATAATTCTAAATGAAGTACATTTCCTAAAAAAAATAAAAATGTATCTGTCCGTCGGTAGTTGGTGATTTGCGTGGATCATTATAAATTCACTAGCACATCTCTAAATTCGCGACCCAATGTTGCGTCATCATAATTCAAGATACTACTGGTCGCGCTTCGTCGGCCCGGCAGAGTGATTATGTGATGGTGCGTCGAGTTTTTAAAAAATAGAGGTAAGAACCTCGTTGCGTGGGTTTGGTTTCTCAAAACTTTGATTTGCGTGGTACAATTTTGTCCGGTTTCTGTGAATATATTCATTTAATAAAATATTGTAGTGAACAAATATAAGGTAACGTAACTTATATTCAAAACACAGTTAAATTGCTTTAATAGGTTTTGTATATTTTTAGGATAAATGATTTATTTTGATTTACAAGGTCGTGATTTGCATGGTTTACGTGGTAGTTTTGACCCACGCAAATCAATTATTGACCGTGCAACTGAAATAACTTTGAGTTTTGTACTAGTTCATGGATATTATTTATTTAAACGAATTTTTATTTAACTCACAAATGCAAATTCGTTGAAATCAAACTTAAAATGCCACATTCAATAGGTTTCTGACGTTTTATCATTATCATCATCATATCAGCCGCACGACACCCACTGCTGGGTATAGGCCTCCCCAAGGATCTCCACGACGATCGGTCCTGCGCTGTCCGCATCCAGCGACTTCCCGCGACCTTCACCCGATCGTCGGTCCACCTTGTCGGGTTGCCACGGAGCGTCGTCCGGTGCGCGGTTGCCATTCCAGAACCTTTCAGTCCTAACGGCCATCGGTTTTTCTCGCTGTGTCCAGCCCACTGCCACTTCAGCTGAGCGATCCTTCGAGCGCTGTCGGTTACTTTGGTTCTCCTGCGGATCTCCTCATTTCTGATTCGATCACGCAAGGAAACGTCGAGCATGGCTCTCTCCATCGCACGCTGAGTGACCTTGAGCCTCCTTATGAGACCCATAGTCAGCGACCAAGTTTCACTGCCGTAAGTCATCACTGGCAACACACACTGGTCATAGACTTTCATCTTGAGACACTGAGGTAGATCGGACGCAAAGATTTTTCGAAGCTTCTCAAATGCTGCCCATCCGAGTTGGATTCGACGAGAGATCTCTTTCTCGAAGTTGGACTTACCTTCAACTATGGTCAACAACTTCAAGTGTAGTGTTCCCAACATGTACTGGAGCGGGCACAACCCATGTTGTGCCCGCTGAACATTCATGTTCATCTTGAGACCCACTCTTTTTGGGAAGCACTACTACTTTTCGAGCATTGCATTCAGGTCTTCCAAGGTCTCACTTACAAGAACTATATCATCGACAAAACGAAGGAATGTTAGGTACTGGCCATTATTGTTGATGCCAAGTCCTTTCCAGTCGAAGAGTTTAAAGATGATGTCCTCCAACGCAGTTGTGAACAGTTTCGGAGAAATAACAGAAATAACCTCTCTCACACCTCGCTGCAGTTGGATAGGATTTGTGCTCTGGTTTTATACTCGGATCGACATGGTGGCATTTTCGTATAAGTACCTCAACACCTCGATATACCTGTAGTCTACTTAACACCTCTGGTGAGACTGCAGCACCGCCCAGGTTTCAATCGAATCAAAGGCTTTCTCATAGTCCACGAACGCCAAACAAAGTGGCAGATTATACTCCTCGGTTTTCTGTATTACCTGCCGCAGCGTATGGATGTGGTCTATGGTGCTAAAGCCTTTTCGGTGGGTTGGCGATCGCAGTAGGCCAAGGTTTTTGAAGACGCTGCTGCCCATCTCCATCCTGATGGCTGTGGCTTAGTCGCCTTTTACGACACCTACGGGATGAGAGGGGGTAGTGCTAACTAACCGTCCTACTGATAATTATTATAATAAATGTTTAAATTTGTGCTATATATTTGTAATTTCTTTAATAAATAATAAACATTTTTGGACCGATTCTGATAAAAAACGATTTCTGCCATAGTAATCTACCTATTTTTTACCTTATAATAAAACAATTACTTTTTTTCAATATGAAGTAACATTAAGTTACTCATTTGAAAAAGTTAAATTACAATTTTCATTTTCGTGGGGGTATTTTGTGATTTGCGTGGCCTCAATTTTTTTAACCTCGGTTAACTCTGTAAGTATATCGCTCTCTGAGGTGCCTCTTCTATTAAAAATATTAATTTTACGTATATTTTAAGAATCTGTTATCAAATTTAAAAAAAAATTGGATTTGAAAATTGCCACGAAAATCACCAAAGAATGCCTTACTCGAAGAAGCACCCATTAACACAAATATGTAAAATATAAAAATCGTTTGTTGAGTTATACGTTGTTCACACGCGCGCAGTTAGGTACAACTTCTACCAAAAATGCTACGGCGTAGTCGCTACGAGCGACGACTACGGTGGGCGCGGCGGACTACGCTACAGTTGCAAGAAAATAAATGTAATATAATTTCTATAGTAATTTCAAGTTTATCTGAAATTATATTAGCATGAGAACAAAAACATTTGTAGGTATTTCATTGAGAAGGATTGCCACCATGGCCACAGAATATATAATTAGTACATGGCGAATGGGGGCAAAAGAAAGTATAGTTTGAAATGATATGTATAGGTATAACTTATTCTAAAGTATATACTTGTTTAGCTTTCAGGTTATTTGATGCTGGCGGGCAGACGAGGAACACGCCGCGATTCAACACTTTACTTTGAACCATAAACTTATTATTAAGTTTATGCTTTGAACAAGGATTTGAAGCAAGATGGACGTTACAGTGTGAAAGTATGCAAAGAATGTTGAAAGGCTTACCGATCTGACGTTGGGTACGAAGTACTTATAATTTCTTTGGACGTTGGTATCCATCTGATAATGCTCTATGGTTTGTAATGAGTGTTGCTATATACCTACTATATCGTTGGTGGGTTTATTTTTTGTTCGCGAACCTTTCGCGAAAATATGTTCATCGCTGACAAGGGAATGTCACGTCACTGGTGATGAAAAGTTCTGGGTAACTCACAGGAATCAACGCGGCTTCCGTGTCGGACGGAAGCCGCGTTGCTCTGAGATAATCTTTTTGCCATGATTCGACTCCACTAATATTCTTTTCAACAATATTAGCTGTCCATCAGAGGTTCATTGGTAGCGTACTTAAAGTTTTTTTAATAGGTAAGTAAGTATAATAAAAAACCACTTCTACGAATACGAATTGTTTGTACCTACAAAAATCTTAGCTTTACATTACTAAATCTTCAGAAATAACTTATCATCATTGGTAATTTTACATTGACATTAGAAACCACAGTTTCAATATTAAAAACGATTAAAATTTCAAAATCTTTGTAATCTTTAACACCACCACAAAGATTTTGAAATTTACATATGTATATAGAGTAAATAGAGGTTATTCTTGAATTTGTAATGTCTTACGTTACGCAGTGTTGCCAGATGAGCAATATAAAAATGCGGTAGCTGTGCTTAAAAAACGCGGATTTTTAACAAAAAAGTGGAATTTCTTGTTTTAACATTTACTTACATCGATTTTTCTTTTACGATTCGTGTGCTGATAAGCACAATCAATCAATTGTTTTTTCACACAAAGGCAAGGGAATTTGTTTGCAAATTAAAGTAAAATAAAAATGACAGTCCTTAATTTATTAAATGAACTAAGTACATAGTGCAGCTTATTATCTTCGACGTGCCATCTAACCGCCAAAAAGGGGTTGTTCTAGCTAGTACAAGTACGAGGCAAATATCTTGAAATCGGGTGGCGCGGAACGCGTATTTTGGGCCCTTTAGGCGCATAATATCAGAAACGCAAAATAGCCGAGTCGTTATCCCCACTCCGTCAAAAAAAAAAGATAATATTCCTCATACTTTGTAGATTCGAAATAAGCGGAAACGCGTAGGTTAAAAGTGGAAAGTGGATTTATTGTCAAAAAGGCGGGGTAAAAAGTGGAAA
Source organism: Agriphila straminella (assembly GCA_950108535.1). Lineage (NCBI taxonomy): Eukaryota > Metazoa > Arthropoda > Insecta > Lepidoptera > Crambidae > Agriphila > Agriphila straminella. The sequence goes on along the minus strand of OX467321.1, from coordinate 361,551 downwards.
AGCGGTACATCTGGCAACGCTGACGTTACGTAATAATAGGCACACTTTCGGCCATCGGACTCTATAAGACGCAGACGTACACGGATGTCAACCCGAATTCAGGCCACCTTGACGGATTAACGGATTAAATTACGCATATTTAATTACTTACTTAATTTGTTTCCTAGTACACTAGCTAAGTATCGTAGTCAAAGACTTCTGTATGTAATTGAAGTATTTGATCGTAGTTTATATATTCTATCATTATGGAATGGTATTTATTACTTTCTGAATCTTTTATAAAAAGATCTAAAAAAAATAGGTTTAGTACCAGGATGAAAGAAGTAGAAAGAATCAAGATTTCGTATTCAGTATTTAACTGTTGAATAATTTAGTTAGTTTCGTATAATTTTCGGGTAAGACAAAATAAAATTAGAAAATATAAACTTCGGCTAAAGTTAATTTAAATAAAATTGACACTCAACCAAAAATTTCATTTTCTCTTCAATTAATAATTTAATATAAAATCGGTAAGAGCCAGTTTCCTGATATTATTGTATACTCTATTCTATTTTTTTTTTTAAATTAAACTAGAAATTGGTATTTAGATTTAAGACTGTTTAACATACGCAAGTTAAGTAGCTACTAAAAGTTAATTGGATCTTTGTCATTTTTTTTGAAAAATAAAGTCCTCTGAATCTCTCACGTTCGTTTCAAAGAGTTTTCTCACGTTGTTTAAGCCAAGTTTTTACTAATCAGATCTTTATGAAAAAATGTGCAATATTCCTAATTTACCTAATTATTCTGCCTATGACTCGTTAAAAATAATCGTATTCCCCAATCCCCACGGGCGCTGTGATTCACCGGGTATAAAAGCCGCGGGCGCGAGCCGGCACGCGTCAGTCGCTCGCAACCAGGGGTTGGCACGCACCCTCCGCTCCGCCATGGCCAACTTTTTACGAGAGACACGAAACGGGAACTTTCCCGTTTGAGGTAAGTTAGCAAACTTCCGTAGGAGCGTTAAACAATAACACTGTCGGAAAATATAAATCTATCTGTCACTTCTTTGCTGAAAACATTGACAGGAAATAATATCAAAATAATAAACATAGAGAAACTTATTATTATCTATTATTCTATTGAAAATAGGACAATTCGAAGTGTTATAATCAATTATTATTTTAGAATTGTTTTAATAAAAACTGTCTGTATACTTACCTGTAAGTTTAGAATTGTGTTTATTTTTGGTTCATCAACAATATTTCAGTAGTCGGCCAAGTTTAACATTGCAAGCTACAAGCAACTCTTAACCTTAAAACCTCAAACTTCACAATTACTTTTTAGTTTGGTTTTTCAACACAGTCGTTTACTTCCATACGTTAAAAACAGATGTCATTTTATAAAAGCAGTTATCACCATTTAAAGACCTTAAAACGACGGCCACTTTATGATCAAAGAAAATTATAGTCCAGTGGTACCATGCAACCACCAAACTAAATTGTGTAAGTGAATAATTAATGGGGTTGACGAAAAGCTATTCGGGTAATAATATAACATTCGAGTTGAAATATATCTTTGTGATTAAGTACTAATCGCCAAAATCAATAGTCTGCAGTTATTGTCTTGTATTGAAATGCAAATTAAACTTCAATATGATTACTTGACGAATTCAATATTAGTTTTACGATCATCACAATAATTTTGGCGGAATTATTTATTCCTACACACTTTCCCACTTATTATTGACTTACTTAAATACTTAGTAATTAAAGTAATTTTTTGAACTCGAAGTAACAGTGAGGTAATTAAATAATACGGTAGCCTCCTTTAAAATTAGATTCATATACTTATAGTTTAACACACGGCTTTTTCCCGCGGTCGTAATTAATTTTTCAAACTACACCGTTCTACAATTTCTGGCCGACTACGGCAGAATGTTAACGTACCGTACAAGGGAATTAAAAACATAACATCTTGGATGTTATACCTCTGGAAGGTTCTTCGCCTGCAGTGCAGGTGTTACGTATAAGCTGGAATAGTACTACCTATTCAGTTTCTAATTGGAGATATGGAAAGTTTAACAGTAGGTAAAAAAAAAATAAGTTCACATTTTAGCCTATGATCATAGCAGAGAAGTTCCAATTTCAGTGTTTTGTTTTGAGGTCGGGTCGTGCGTTATCGTCTGAACGCAGCAATATTCGAACTTTTTGATACCTACTTTCTCAATTACGTACAAAGTCTTTTTAAAAGTTCCAAGTTGGCTTTAAGTCATAATGCGAAATTATTTCTATCTCAATGTGATATTGTAAATTTTGATTAAAGCATAATTATGTAATTGGGCATAAGCCCGTTTAATTATGATAAATAAATAATAATAATTATTATATCGAATTTTGTAGTATTTTTTTTAATTTGGATATTCAGCAATATTGTGATTAATATGCCTTTATTTTTAGCATCAACGTTATATTCATATCCATAGCGTGAAACAGTACAGTAACATAATAAATAAATTAGTGTCATCCAGAAATATGAGTGAGACGCCAAAATGAACACATTTTGTCATGGCCATGCAGACTACTTAAATCACGCAACCGACGCAAAATTTATTCCTAGGACTCTGTGACGATAACTTACCGACACGACTTGTTAAAATAGTTTCTGACAAGTAATAAAAAAATATCTATTTCGAAGTCTGATAAAAGAAAGTGAAATCACATGTGATTTCACTGAAGTTATTAGTAGTTGTCGTGACAACTACCTACTAATGATTTCAAAATAAAATCTATACGCAAACAAGTAACACAATTTTCATCAATTGTTTACTTAGAACTACAGAGGTAAGAAGACCTCCGTGGTCGAGTGGTTTGCACGCTGGTTTTCAAGGCGTCACCATCTCTTGAGGTCCCGGGTTCGATCCCCGGCTGGGTCAATGTAGAAAATTAACTTTTCAATATTGTCTCAGGTCTGGGTGTTTGTGATACCACCGTTGTCTCTGATTTCCATAACACAAGTGCTTTAGCTACTTACTTTGGAATCGGAGCAATGTATGTGATGTTGTCAAATATTTATTTATTTATTATTTATTTATTTATTTATTATTATTATAAAACGTGGATCCCCCCTAGCATGGCATGACCACTGAATCGCGATATGATAAAGCCATTTATCACGTTTAACTGTCAAAAGACTATGGATTTTGACAGTTGAGTGTCGATAAAACGCTACTTATATCACGCGATAATACTTATATCGTGTTTTGCCGGTCATGCTAGGCCTACAGAATGTCTTTTGTAGTACTTTCCACTAAGTTTAACTACAATATAACTTTGCTTTTTATATAAACCTTCCTTAATACGATTTTCTAAAAAGAAACTTTATAATATAAAAGGAAAATGTATTATTTCTACCCCATATATCTAAATGTAACCTCAAATTAAATAGCAGCTCTATCTGCTCCATTTAAAACTAATGCTACATAGACGACGACGTACTTCAGTTGAAAAGTAATAGTCACTAAGTCAGTCAGTTAAAGTAAAATACTGTAAAAAAATATGTTGATTTCCGAGTGCAGCCCTGTATGTGTATCGTATCGCGATAGTAAACGGTATGCATTTAGATTCTATATTATACATGCCAAGCAAAAACACGTGGAAAGAAGGAGGTCAGGTCAACCCTCGCCATAACAATGCTTTAGTGCCTAAACTTATCAACTTATACTTTATTACCCTTACTTCATAATCACAACTCTTATTTCTAAAGATTTAAAGACGAAAATGCGAGCTAATTTTTCCCTATACAGTTTGCTTTTGAATAATTTCCTTTTGTGAACATCGGTTAAAGTTATTTGCGACCGATTAAGCGTTTTGCATGGTTGGAGGTTGGAGGGCCTATAAATTAAACTTCCTTATGAGACACTTCTTACTTTATAAAAATAAAAAATCGAATACATAGGCGGCGGCGTGCTTTTTTCAAGATTACTTGAAAAGTACTGAACCTATTTCCAAATTTTAAAAAATGGGACCAACTTGGGAGTTTTTTCAATCGGTCCAGCCGTCTTTGAGTAATCGGTGGACATACACAAAAAAAATATACAGACGAACAGAGAACCTCCTCCTTTTTTGGAAGTCGGTAAAAAGTAGACTATAAAAGCTGGATCTCGTAAGGATTTTCATGTTACGTTAACGGGAATCAACGTGTTACTAGAGTTAATTGTCAGTAGGGCAGGTATCAGTAATTTGACCTTCAACATCAAAGGTTAGGAATAATTATACCTACTAATACAAGAAGAAAACTTTAATGTCGTTATACGAGTATCTGAAGTTTCTTGTACATAATACAGCGGATAATTTACACTTGATCGAATCAGTCGAATAATTTAGTTAAGTTAATAAAATAAATAAAATACATATAAATGAAAGTTGGCAAAATCTTAATTAATCAGTGAAAAAAAATATGACTTAAAAGTGCTAAATTTACTCGAATATTTTTATTTTTATTTTCAGAAGACTGCATGCAGAGAAATCTATTTTTGATAGGTACTATGCCGCATTAGTAACAATAATAGTATCCTTTCTTTATAACATAACCGTGTTATTAACCGTTTATAACAGTTCCGTGTTTCTCTTTAACTTGGGCATGTTATGGCATGTTCACACAGCCCCCATGCGTTCAAGGAGCCCATAAGAATCAATAGCGGCGGTTGCATAACTGCAAGTGCGACCACCGCAGCGGCCGAACCCCTCAATAATTCAAGCCCTCCGATGGCTAATTCTACCACCACACCACACCACGGACACAACTTTCACGGCTTTCACGAATAAGTAGTTCGGCTACTTTATTGTAGTCGGAATAACGGTTTAGGGTGTACGTACAACTAAATAATTCGCGACATTATTACTAATTCTACATTGTATTGAATTGAAATAGTCTAATCTAGTGACTTTATTCATGGAAAACAAACAGCATTTATATAAATGCTGTTTGTTTTATTTTATTATTATATAATAATTATATATAAGATAAAACTAGATCAAACATGCCAGTTTTCACAGATAGAGATTAAAACAATCCAGAAAAAAAAGAAGAAAGAAGAAAAACATGCATTAAGACTGACTAGGGGGCGATTTATTCTGTGCTAGGGGCAAAATTGCTTTATAAATAGTACCTCTACATAAAATATAAAACAAAAATAACACAGAGATCAAAAATAACAAAAAGAGAGTAATTTATGAATAATTATATAGATAGGGCCATACCAATAATTACCTACAAAGAAAAACTTATATTAACATTATTTCAATTTTTAAATTTGAGATTTTTGCATTCACAATGCTATTTTTACACAATACTAAATAATATACTAGAAAAAATACGACTCGCACCAGATCAAAACTCAGACGGGAATCGAACCCGCGACCTTTGGATATCCGGTCCAATGCTCTGACCGCTGAGCTACCGAGTCACTAGTGACATCGCCGAATTTATTCTAGTATATCCTACTCTTACGCTGCAAGCCAGCGTTATTTCACCAATGTGAGGAATTACCTCGACATTCAATTGAAATATCTTTCCAGATATTTGGCAATTGATTAAGATGAAATAGCTATATAATTTTTAAATTTGAGATTTTTGCATTCACAATGCTATTTTTACACACAGTTTTGATCTGGTGCGAGTCGTATTTTTTCTAGTATATTATTTAGTATTGTGTAAAAATAGCATTGTGAATGCAATCTTAATCAATTGCCAAATATCTGGAAAGATATTTCAATTGAATGTAGAGGTAATTCCTCACATTGGTGAAATAACGCTGGCTTGCAGCGTAAGAGTAGGATATACTAGAAGAAATTCGGCGATGTCACTAGTGACTCGGTAGCTCAGCGGTCAGAGCATTGGACCGGATATCCAAAGGTCGCGGGTTCGATTCCCGTCTGAGTTTTGATCTGGTGCGAGTCGTATTTTTTCTAGTATATTATTTAGTATTATTTCAATTTCAAACACCCATACGTATTTACAAGATTCTTTCTGTAAACTAAGTGTTCTTATTCTGTGATATATATACGTATCTTAATATTTCTTGTTATTTAAAATAATTAGGTATAGGTAGGCAATTATATTTGGTAGGGAGGTACTCGGTTCAAGGAAGAGAATAGGATATTACTTTCACGAAAGCAGAACATTTTCGATTAAGTAGTACATACTTGCTACAGTTGCTACGTAATTGTTATTTGCTAAATTGATTATTGAGAAGCTCGGTGGCGCAGTGGTTTAGCGCCTGGCCCAGCGATTGCGGAAGTTAAGCAACGTTCGCAAGGGTCGGTCATGGGATGGGTGACCAAAAATTTATTATCTCGAGCTCCTCCGTGCTTCGGAAGGCACGTTAAGCCGTTGGTCCCGGCTGCATTTGCAGTCGTTAACACCCACCAATCCGCATTGGGCCCGCGTGGTGGGTTATGGCCCGTCCTCCTTATCCACCCAATAAGGAAGGCCTGTGCCCCAGCAGTGGGGACATCAAAAAAAGAAATTGCTGATGGACTAAATTGATTATTGGAGGCATAGTGATTATTTCCTCTGTGATTGGAGGTAGAGGTTGTTATATGTCCGCAATTTTAGAACGAAATATTTCGAGAGCACTTCAAAGATGAGATTATAAATTAAATTTTGGGTGACTTGACTTATTTATACTAAATACAGCCGCTGCGCTGAGTACCTATAATGTATCTAGTGTAATACAGCATTCAGTAATCATGAGATTGGTTGATTATCGTGGAGTCGCAGTTACGTCTAATTCCGTACCAATGTAACAATGTGTCGACAATAACAGAACTATTGAGTCGAGAACAATGCGTAATGAGTGCAGTGGGCCGCACGCAGCGGCAATCGGTCTGATCATCCTTTGATCGCGCGCGGCCGCTCGGATACGCCGCGGCTCCCAGACTTCCGCAATCCAGCCAGGATAATGCCACCACCTGTCATACCTACTTACCCACCTAGTCGTAATCAAGTTTGATCAACTCATAGCTCGAAACCTCGTAATTGAGACAAATCTAATATGCCATTGCCTCCTACATGTTCCAAGTTGACAATTTCTTATCTGCCAACTCCAACAGTCGTGTTAAACTTCAGCGTTTGTAACAAACTGTTTTCTTTACAGGGAAAGCCCAGCAGATGAACACGGGAAATCCAAGAATGCAGATCACCGATGGAGTATTAGAAGTTTTAAAACTACCTTTATTTTTTTCATCGTCGGTCTATAGATGCAAGTGCTGGCGGTACCGATATGTTCTGAATTGTTGCAAATACCTATTAAGAAATTCTCAGAAACATAGGATGTTTGAAGAAAGATGCAGACGTACACGTGGCAACCGCAATCGCGACTCCTTCCGCACATTCGAGCAACATAACAAAGCCGTATGTGTGCGAGGACCGCGGGCGCGCAGCCCGCAGCCCTGGGCGCCCACCACGTGCACTCTGCCGCCTCCCCCTCCCCTTCGTATCGTTGCCGCTGCACCGGTAATGGGTCATTTCGCTGGAGATAGGGAACGTAGGGACGGTAGGCGAGGCCGAGCGAACACACGCACTCACAACATCGTCTGTCCCGGCAGGTGAGACCTTGAACGGTCAACGGCTGATCGAGTTCAGGCTCGGACAAGAGGGAGAATCGGACCAGGGCGAGAGCCTGACGGTGTCGTCGGCCGAGCTGATGGTCCGCGCGGAGACGTCGCCGCGCGCCCGGCGGCTGCGCTACACGCTGTGGGCGTTCACCGTGAGCGGCAACGGCAGCGTGGGCGCGCTGGCGGGCGCGACGCGGCGCGACCCGGCGCGCGCGTGGCAGCGGCTGGACGTGACGGGCGCGGCGCGGGCGTGGGCGCGTGGCGGCGCAGCGCGGCCGCTGCGGCTGCTGCTGGACTGCAGCGGCTGCCTGGGCCGCGTGCGCCTGCGCCTGGGCGGCGGCCAGGCGGCGCGCCCGCTGCTGCGCCTGCGCCTGCGCCCCCCGCCGCCGCGCCGCCGCCGCGCGCTCGACTGCGACGCCGCCACGCGCGGCCGCTGCTGCCGCGAGACCTTCTACGTGAGCTTCCGCGAGCTCGGCTGGGACGACTGGATCGTCGCGCCGGAGGGCTACTACGCGAACTACTGCCGCGGCGCGTGCGGCCCGTTCCTCAACTACCACTCGCAGGTGGTGGAGGCCGCGCGGCTGGAGCGCGCCGCGTGCTGCGCGCCCGTGCGCTTCTCCGCGCTGTCGCTGATCTACTTCGGCGCCGACTCGAACATCATCAAACGCGACCTGCCCGAGATGGTGGTGGAGGAGTGCGACTGCCCGTAGCGGCGCCCCTGTACATAGCCTGCCGCCCCGCCCGCGCCCCGCGCCCGCGTCCGCCGCGCCGCTCGCCGCGCCGCTCTCACGCCGCATACGCCGCGGCACGCTTCTGCCGATCGAATCCGATTTAATCCAAATCGATTATAAATAATATTCTCGACTTGTGTAATATTTTGTTCCTCGCATTCGAAAGACTATATCCTAAATCGATAAATAAACTGTCTACACCGGACTGGTCGCGTGATCGTGCCGCCCGCCGCGCCGCGCGCCGCGGTTGCTGTGGCGCAGCGCCGAGCGGCGCCGGCGCGCTCGCCGTCGCGCGCGAGGGCCACCTTCGCATATATACTTATTTATACTAATGTTATCCGCTAGATAGAGTTGTTGTTAAGTCGGGTGGACACAGTGGCCGCGCCGCGTGCGGCTCGACGACGTGAAGCCGTGTGTAGATAGCCTAAATAATTTAATACGCCGTTTTCTTTCACCCCGTTTGGTGATCGCTTGTAATTATTGTAAACTGTATTATAATAATTATTATAATTATAATAAATCAACTTTTTCATAATTATTATGACATCTTTCATTTCCCCCACCTTATATTAGGTTAATTAATTAATAACCCTGAAAATCACCACTTCCTGATAAAAAAAAATAATGATAACTGCGTTGTGGCAATGGCAACCCTGGACCGAAATTGTGCTTTGCTTTTGCTCATTAAATTCTCACGCACGTGGTGGTTTCAGAATTTAGGTAAGTACCTACCTACTTACACAGATTGTTTGGTAAACGCCTTATAAAGCCGAATATGGTAGATAGGGACCATCAAACTGAACAACTTTTACTATGTGACCAACTTTGAAATCTCGAAAAAAATAAGCAGTTTCATACAAAAATTAATTAATAACGAAAAAATTTATGAAACAGCATACTTATATTTTTCGCGAATTCAGAGTTGGTCCCATAGTAAAAGTAGTTCAGTTTGATAGTCCCTATCCATGGGCGTACCGAGGGGGGGTAGGGAGGGGCAGCTGCCCCCCTGGATTTTGTTTACCTCCAACTAACTATCAATTGTTTATTTTATTTTATTTTTATTTTTGTCATTTGTGTTTTTGTTTTATTGTTATCAATAAAAGTTCTTATTTGCCATACAAAATATTTGATTTACAATAAATTTCCCCCCCTCCCCTGAGGGCGATACAATAGATTTGCCCCCCCAGGCCCAGAACCTGGGTACGCCCATGTCCTATCTGCCATTTTCGGCTTTATAAGGCTATTACCAAACATCCTGTATAAATACTCGTACAAAAATAGTAGATTTAGTCCGGTCGTGGGACATTAAATTTCATAAAAAAGTTTTGATAATACTAAAAGTTTTAATTTTTGGGGAGTGTATAGATTATGTGCATTGTGAGCTATTTTTGAAAAGTTAGAAGTTTTATGCCGGTGCTTTAGGTATAGTTTAGGTATTTCGTAATATTTCGTTTAACTTCATAAATATAGAATTAAAGTTTGAAATGTTGATTGTTTCATAATAAGAAGTATGTTATCATCATGTTGTAAAAAAAATAGAAAATTAATATATGTGTAACTGCGTAAATCACAAAATCACTCTTTTGTGTTCGAATAAAATTTTAAAATTTCTGAAATCTTATTTTAAGACTTTCAGTGGTTAGATATAGCTGTTGAACAAAGTTTAGAAAGTTAAGTGGTGTGCTTCTTTGATAAATTTATTTTTCTTTCGTAATATACGCAATAATGAATTAAAAATCGATCAGATCGCTCTTACATGACCTCTTCAATGCGCTTATATGCCACACAAAAAATTAGAAAAATACATACAGTGGATTTTGTTCAATTACAGATACATTGTTGTCGCTACAGGCCGCCCGCGCCGCGCCGTTACGCCGGCGCGGCGGCCAGCTACTATGCCCGCTCGCGCCATATGAATAAATTAATTAGGTGGCGATACTGGCGATTGATCTGTAACATTTCGGCGTAACGTAACATTACGGCTACTTAAGACGTGTCGACTCCTATCAGCTGACCTATCTCTTATCCCGAAATGATATATTTTTATAATTCCACTAGCGGCCACCCGCGACTTCGTCTGCGTGGACAGTTTTTGCTATCCCTCGCGAACAATACTTTTTTCGGGATAAAACCCTATGTCCTTTTCTATACCCCTGGCAACGTGTATGTAAAATTTCATTGTAATCGATTCAGTAGTCATGACGTGAAGGCGTAAAAATTGTTTACAAAAAAAAACAAAAACCGACTTCAAAAAACCTACCTCTAAAAAGCAAGAAATAATATTCGTAATAATAAAAATACGTCTATTGAAGTCGGGTGGGGCTGGAATACAAATTCCTTTTTTTTATTCTAAAAGCCCCACCCGACTTCAATAGACGTATTTTTATTATTACGAATATTATTTCTTGCTTTTTAGAGGTAGGTTTTTTGAAGTCGGTTTTTTGTTTTTTTTGTAAACAATTTTTTATTTTATTAGTTTTAGTGTAGGTACCTTGTAGGTAAGGTATATTATATAATTGTATTCAATTCATTTATTTAGTAGTAAAGTAGAAAAATCGGCTCAGCGAAACGTAAGATAATCGCGGAGAAACATACTTAAATACGGGTCAAACTGAGAACCTCCTTTTTAAGTCGGTTAAAAAACTACACTTAAGATATCCCTCTTCCAACAAAAAAAATAGTATCTTATTCAGTTCATAAACAAAGAAGTAATACGACCAATCATCGAGGTAATTTACACAAAATCATACTATTTTCGTGCTTGTTTTCAAAATTACTTGAAAAGTACTGAACCGATTTCATAATTTAAAAAAATGGGACCAACTTGGGAGTGTACCTAATGTAATAACGTTTGAATCATTTCAATCGGTCCAGCCGTCTTCGAGTAATCGGTGGACATACACAAAAAAAAAAAAAAAAAAACAAATATACAGACGAACATAGAACCTCCTCCTTTTTTTGAAGTCGGTTAAAAAAACAAACAAACGGACTTTGGCATTTATAATATTAGTAAGGATAGTGCAACTCTAACCTACCTAGCTCTAACTAACGTACCTACCTAATTTATACAACTGCCACATATAATTATGTAGATAGGCCCTAAAAGACGACAGTAATTTTATGAAATGAGCACAGTGTCCAAGCCCGCCCTTGAAAAGGGGTAATAGCAATAAAACCCAGCGCTAGGATATTACTATTTAATGAGGTACCAAGCAATGGATGCGAGAACCTGGTGAAGCGGCAGGTAGCGTGACCTCTTATTAAGCTATCAAAGCAAAACCATACCGAGATGCAACTCAGTACAGCGACATCTGTCGAGTATTACGAATACTAATTAAACGTTACTTACATAGTGTTTTGTTCCTGTTGGCCGTTTTGAACAATGTTATTAAATTATATCAATTTTAATGTTATTTAATTTTTAGGTATTTTTATCGAATGTATTTTTATGATTTATTAGGTAACAGCTTGAACATTCCGCCCACCAAGAACAATTATTACAGAATTGTTCTTAACCAACTGTCTATAATATTGGACAAATAGAATTAAAATAAAAAGAATACAAATACAGTTCACCTGCCGCCCACCGTAAAAAGTTACATTACATTTAACAAACATTAATTATTCCAATCTTAATCACTAGCCAACAAATTTATGAAAACAAACAAAATACACACACAGATAACATGCCGCAAACCATAAAATTACTTAACGTAAATTAGCATAGAACGTCGTGCTAGACAAATAAAGTACCTATACTAAACACATAACAAGTTTTCCCTTTTGCTACACCAGCACAAACAGTTTACACAGTAAAATTTGACATAGATGTACGATTTGAAAGGTTGCCACTATTACTACCGACCAGTCAGCGATCGAGGTAAGTCAATTTTTTTTTTTTTTTCTTTCTTAACATTTCATCATTTTTTTTTCGATTTGTTACCGCCTCCTCTTTTGTTTCAGATGAATGCATAACCTGTACACCGCCTGTAGATGTTTGTGGTGCATCTTTAACCGTTCCCAGTATGACCCAACCCAGTGATGTAGCCTGCGCCACTAATCCTTCTTCGCTATCCTTCCTTATTCCTGCCTGAATAATCCGACCGTAGATATTGGCACCTAACAAAATATCTACTTTGTTAGGAGAATGGTATTCCGGATCAGCCAAGGTAAGTCCCGATAAGTTCAATCCATTCAATGCAACAACTTTCTCCGAAGGAAGACATGATGTTATTTTATTTAAAACATACGCTTTTACATTTATTTTGATTTCAGGATTCACCCGCGACCGCAAATTGATGACTACCGTAGATTTTGTAGCGACATTCTTATCTCCTCCCAGCCCTGAGATGAGACCCTTAGTAGATGTCTTTTTCAAACCCAACATTTTTACCATTGATTCGGTGACAAACGACGCCTGCGACCCTTGGTCGATGAGGGCACGCACTTGCTCCTGTTTACCGTTCTTATCCGTAACCGTGACTAAAGCCGTGGCCAGCAACACTTGGGACGAAATGTTGTTGGCCGAAAGACACGAAGTAATATTTAAATTTTCATTTGAACCCGATGTCTCATTAGTTTGATTATCTAAGAAACTTTTTACACCCTCCGAACCCTCACGATGCAACAACGTGTGGTGCAACCTACCACATATCTTACATCGAGTTGATATTTTACACTCTCGTGCTGAATGATCGGAAGCCATACAATTGAAACATAACCGGTTTTGTAGTATGAAATCACGTCGATCATCGATACTTTTTTTTAAGAAAACACTACATACATTTAACTTATGATTATACCCACAACAAACACACTGCAAATTAGTTACTTGCATCGCGTGCATCGCTCTTATTTTATTATCCTTAAATGAGCTTTTAGGTTCCAAGAATTCTAAAGCTCGATAGCGATTTGTTATAAACTCTTTGAATTGCTTAAATGTTGGCAAGTTATCTGTAGGAACATGTTCACTAACAAAGAGCTCCCATTGTTTTTTTGTTTCTAAATCCAACTTTAGTCCTAAAATTTGTATGATTAAGATATCCCAAGAGAACACATTAACCCCCAGATTGTTCAACGCGTCAAGGCAGTCTGACGTTGTATCTATCAACTCCTTTAAACTAGAAGCATTTTCCGAAACAATACTCTTTTGACTTAATAACCGTTTAATAATACAATGGCACAAATACTTTTTATTATTGTATCGCTCATTTAACACATCCCAAGACCTATCATAATTGTCGGCTGACACTGGTATTTGCCTTAAAAGTTGTTCAGCCTCTCCTTTTAAATATCCCTTTAAATAATGAAGCTTTTGCACCTTGTCCAAACTTTCATTATTGTGTATTAAAGATACAAATAAATTTCTAAATGTGGTCCATTCTGAATATTGCCCGGAAAATGTTGGTATACAAATTTTTGGCAATTTAATTACGCTACTCTTACAACTAGATTCCCCCATGACCTTTTCATGTTTATCTAATGCAACCTTTAGTTCAGTTTTATAATCAAAATACGTATCCTCTGTAGTTTCATAAATCTCGCCGTCCACATAAGTTTTACGGCTCGCGTCTGAAGTTGCACTCATAATAATTGATTGGTGTGTCTTTTTAAACAACTTCCATTGTTCTTCTAAATGATCTAATCTAGTTTGAATAAATGCTTTAGATAACCGCTCTTTAGGCGTTTTTTTGCAGTTTGAAAATGCTCTTATTAATTTAGATTTAATATCCAATTGTAACTGAACCAAAGACTCCATTATTCTACAAATACAAAATTACAAACTATATATAATTTTTTTTACAAGTCCAAACACCGAACACTATTTTACAAAGTGTTTTAAAAATTTGAAAAAAGTTCTAAGTCTTTTAATTTCTGGCCGAAATCGGGCACAGATTCCCCGTCTCGTCGTTTTTTAAAGAATTATTCTAAGTCCGAGAAACACTAAAGTATCCTAGTTAAAGATAAAAATGTCTTTAAAATAAAGTTCAAAATTGCCCGACTTTAATTTACAAACAATTATTTCTTTCCGTGAAATAAAGTTAAAGTACTCACAAACACTGCACACTTCACCTCACCGTACGCCGCCCGCCGTCCCGTGGGCACCCCGCGCGCCCGCTGCCGCAGCGCCCCGCTGTTGCGGGTGCCCCGCGCACCTCCCGCCGCGTCCCGCTGATGTGGGCTCCCCGCGCCCCCGCTCTGCTGCGGCGCCCGCTGGTGTGGGCGCCCCGCGCACCTCTTGCCGCGTCCCCGCTCTGCTGCGGCGCCCGCTGGTGTGGACGCCCCGCGTCCCTGCTGCCGCGTGCCGCTGATGTGGGCACCCCGCGCGCCCGCTGTCACCTTGCGCCTCCGCTTGGTCGCCGATGTAGCCGCCCGCCGTCGCGCCTCCTCGTAGGCGCCGCCCTGAGTTGCCGATGTCGCGCCTCTTCGTAGGCGCTGCCCTGCGTTGCCGAAGTCCGCCCTTGACGGCAATCCGCCGCCCTTGAGTGCGGGTTGAGCTCCACCACCAGGAACCCTGAAAAAACGTACACTTTAGTACGATCCGGCTCGAAGGACCATGTCCAAGCCCGCCCTTGAAAAGGGGTAATAGCAATAAAACCCAGCGCTAGGATATTACTATTTAATGAGGTACCAAGCAATGGATGCGAGAACCTGGTGAAGCGGCAGGTAGCGTGACCTCTTATTAAGCTATCAAAGCAAAACCATACCGAGATGCAACTCAGTACAGCGACATCTGTCGAGTATTACGAATACTAATTAAACGTTACTTACATAGTGTTTTGTTCCTGTTGGCCGTTTTGAACAATGTTATTAAATTATATCAATTTTAATGTTATTTAATTTTTAGGTATTTTTATCGAATGTATTTTTATGATTTATTAGGTAACAGCTTGAACACACAGTAGGTACATAGATAAATAAAACAAATTAGTAGGTTTAAACAATTTGATTAATACTTTTTCAAGTATATTTTTATTTTTATAAAGTACCTAGTTTTTACTAGGCAAGTTATGTTTGCTTTAGTCAGAGTCAGAGATTGGCCAATCAACTTTTAAGGCACTCCTTTCTTGTCCCCGCTCTATAAAAAATCATATTATTACATACAACTCGGTTTAAACCTTACATTTTTCTACATTAATCTAAAATTAGATGC
The DNA here is from genome assembly GCA_950108535.1 of Agriphila straminella. NCBI lineage: Eukaryota > Metazoa > Arthropoda > Insecta > Lepidoptera > Crambidae > Agriphila > Agriphila straminella. The sequence continues at coordinate 346,072 of OX467321.1, read as the reverse complement.
ATTTAGCAATGCGAGAACAACGGATTACAATATTTTTTCCTTTGAACATTTTATAGCTAGTATCTCAGGAGAACAAAATCGCTCCCCATACAAAGAATCTGTGTTACCTGGCATAGCCGGTCAAAGCAAATCATGTCAAATCTTCAAAATATTGTATCAGAATACCCAATATTTTATACATATTTAAGTTCTATATTGAATAATCCTTTATTTACAATACATAGTTTTAGTAATTTTGCTTAAACAATATTTAATTAATATTTGCGAAGGTTTGTCCCCAACAATGTCTAAAAAATCAGGGCTCCTGCGTGACCATTAATAATTGGTGATGGTATTAGCATGAAGGTCCTATCTAGCGTCGTTAGTATTGCCCCTTGTCTAACTTTAATTCTTGTTTTGTCATTCAATGTCTTTCTAGCGATAGCTCTCGAGGAGTGTGTGTGGGTCTATTGTTGTTCTGCTGTGTTACGTCGGAAATCACGAATATATACGAAATATCTGGTAACACCAGAGAATTTATGTACTGTACGTATATATATATAATATAATCAACCGATTACTACACTGTAGTGAAGTAAATTAATGGTTGGTTTTACATTTACAATTTACATTTACACTCATTATCATCATCTTATCTTCTGTGTAAAAAACCTCCTCCAAGAATCTCCACAACAATCGGTCCTGCGTTGCCCGTGTAGCAGCACCTACCTATACGCCGCTCATTACCATACCAACACACGATTGCAACAAGATTCATCACCGTGTGACTAGATGGCGCTAATGTCGAATAAACACAAAGATTAGTAAGGAATAGCGTCTCGTAGTATGGAGAATAATCATGGAGAAACCTATATCTCGCTAACGACGTTTAGTCAGCGACGCAGCATAATATACAACTGCCAACCATCATCGGTTGGACTAATACCACCAAGCCCGGAGGAAGATCTTCCATTTGGCGTTCCTACTAGTGGTCACCTCTCTCCATACCTACCATACCTACTTCATTCACTACACTGGTGACCCCAACGGAGCACATCAAGCACCTTCAGCAAGCAACGCAGCGCAGCCATCACTCCCCATACCTTATCCCAGCATCCGCAGCAGTCACACTGCAAGCAGAAGCACAGCAAGCCAGGCCTTCAAGGTTCCATCGCAGCATCATTGACGACGCTTTCTTGGACCTTCGGCAACTCTCGACGGCATTATCCCGACCTGGTCTTCGCAGCCCACTACTGGAGCATCACTGGGCCCTCACTCCGGCGTGGCAGCTCTGCGCACCACACCAGCAGCTCGGACCCACCGTCACTCAACGGAAGTGTCCGATCTACCTAGTTTTGTATTCTTATCCTCATAGTTCATGAACACCAACTCTTAGCAGATACTCTTCGGTGCTCTGTGCAACCTGCAGCTCAATCGCGGTAATTCTGAACGATAAAACAAAAACGTAACGTAACGTTGTCATTTAGGTTATATTTAGGTACCTAAAAATCTTTGGTTTAGCTTCATAATTTTCACTTAAATTGTCCTAGATTGTAATCCTAGACTCCTTAGGCAGAGTATTCAACAACAAAACTAAAGCGAGTATTTTTCTGTAAACGAAACTGAAACGGTAACAATTTAGTTTTGGTTTTATCGTTGAAAATTAGCGCGATTAGGCCCCTGGTCATGGTCTAATGGTGCCTGCTTGGGAACCGGCTTGTTTGGAAGGTGAAGTCATCGAATCTGCGAGGGAATAGAAATTCCCGATCTCCTTCAGACTTATTATTTAACTCTATCATGTTCATCTCATTCCCACACTTTGGGGAGCACTACTGAGATATTAAAACATTATTTCCCAGTATTTTAAGGTCTTGACTATAAGAATTACATCATTAGCAAAATGAAGGCCTCCTAGGTGCTCGCCATTGATGCTGATGCCGAATTAATTCCAGTCCAGAAACCTAAAAAGATACATTACGGCGCCTTGTCTTGTTGTTATCTCGCTGCAGTTTGATGAGGTTTGAGCTCTGATTTTAAAATAGAATCAATTATCAATATAGTCGAGTTTTCAGCAATTTTAAAAATATACCATGTGCCTAGTCATTAAGTGCACAAATGAAAAGACGTGAAATTAAGCTCAAACTTATCGTTAAAAAAATAATACGATGGTTTTTATAAAGGTTACAGGTAGGTTTTGCCGAAAAAATCACTTAAATTGTAAAAAAAAATACATTTTCATACATGGGACATAGCGACAATATGTTATGTTAAATTGTGTTTTCGCTATGTTCCTGTTATGATTTGTGATCTGGTTAAGTTAATATAACTTCGTGTCTAGTTTTATAGCTTAGATTAATTGATGAATCACTACATAATATAAAACAAAGTCCGCGTCTGTCTGTCTGTTCGCGATAAACTCAAAAACTATAAAAACGGATTTTCATGCGGCGTTTTCACTAAATGATGGAATGATTCCTGAGGAAGGTTTAAGTGTATTATAAGTTGAGGTTTTATAGAAATTGGTAGAAATATCACGATGATTGTTGAAGAGGTCGGCAAAAATTAAGCCGACTGGGAGCTTGCATTGAAAACGCTGCTCTAACCTTTAGAGCTATAACAAAATAATTTATCATGAAATTATTCCTATTTTATAGATCTACAAAAAAGTCCGTGATGGTATATATCTATCTTTTAAAAATAACTAACTATACCAATTATATCTTCCTAAAAAAATTATCAAGTTCAACGCGGTAATTTGGAAAGCTATTTAGAAGGATAAAGTACTAATCCTTATCAAATTAAATACGTTAGTTACCTTAAGCATTTTATGCACATTATTTTAGCCTTTAACACCATACCATTTAAATGAATATCGTAGGAGTCGTCGCAAAAAATTAACACGCGCAAATAGAAATCAAACGCGTCTCTTATGCCGACAACGGGACGGGACGAACGGGAGAGAAAAAGACTTTAGAGCAAATGGAGGTGAGGACTGTTAGGTATTATTTTTTTATCTTTTTGGGTGTTGTTGAAAGGTTGCATTTAGCAAAAAAAGAAGGAACCGAAGCGAAGCGAAGTAAGGACAGGTTGCTAGTTACAATATAATATTCTCAAATTCTTTGTTTTTCTCCGGAGTTACTAGTTACTATATATTATTCTCTAGTGTTACCCTGGTGTCCCCCTTGTAAACAATACAGTGAACGTAATTATAAAGAAAAGAAAAGTACTGCCTGACATAGAAGTAAGTTTCAAGTGGCTGTTTAATATCAAATTATTTTAAAGTTTAAGAAAGAAGAAGAAAAATCATTTATTGACCGCAAAACAAAAGAAAACAATGTACCTACACAAACTTAGGACTAATTACAGTGCGGCCAACTAGGCTGAGGTTGGCTCAGCAATGCTACAGAGGCAAACCTGAGTATGCCACTGCAACGCTGGTATTCTGGAGGAGCCTACTTGGTGACGACAGCGAACAGACAAACAAAAATTATAATTTAATAACAATTCAGAAGACAATAGACAATAATTTTAACGAAGTAATAGATAAATATTAACGAGCATCGATTCTATCATCACCAACACAAACAAAATAAAAATATTATTTAAGATGAATAAAAATTAAAAAAACTTAATGGCTGTATGGAATTAGGTCTCCTTGCCTCTTCCATGACAGTTTGATATACATAGTAATAAAAAGAAATATATATAAAAGAGCTGTTTGGTCAGACAAATCGAAGTACTCTTTGGTTGATTTGATATTTTTCGTATTGATTTTATTTACGAAGAGATTATTTTATTTGGTTAATATGGCAAAAATACATCATTTCAAACAATTAAAAAAAGAAAAAGAAATCGCAACCTACATTACATACAAAGTGCAACTACAGAATAGTGTGATATGAAATGAAATGAAATGAGTTTATTTGACATTTTACAATATAATACAACCTCGGAACCACAAAACAAACAAACAACAATAACAAAACAACATTCAAGCAAATTGTATGGTGACAAAATAATATATGGGTGACAAATACAATAAATTAAAACAGGTGTCCGCCTCAAGGCGACACACACAACCCCCAAGGCTGGAACGCAACCCGGCTCCTATCGTGAAAAACCCCGAAGTGAGTCTTGTTTTTGCAACGTGGTGAGATATTTCTTAAGGTGGTTCCTGAATGTTTCAACCGCTTTCAGGTCACGTAACGGCGGTGGAATATCGTTCCAGCACTTCGAGGCGGCGAATTTAAAAGAACCGCGGAACGCCATTGTCCCGTGCTTTGGAATTGCGAAAATGTTAGTATTTTTTCTCTTTGGGAACCTGCTCAAGTCACCAAACCATACCAATTTTTCATAAAGATAGCACGGCCTTCCCGTATCTAATATACCAAACAAGAGAGTGGCGAGATGAAGTCTCCTGCGCGCTTCCATTTTCATCATGTTTGCAGAGTCCAGAAAGGGAGTCACATGCGATCGGGGTGGTACATGAAAACAGAAACGCGCGCAAGCGTTCTGCACCCGCTGGATAAGCTTACTCGTCTTGGACATCAAACACGGCCCATAAACAATGTCACAGTAATTTAGTTTTGACAAAATCAGTGCCTCGCACAGTGTGACCCTCAGTTCCTCACCCAAATAAGGTCTTATTTTGAACAGTAACTTAAGTCTATAAAAACAATTGCGTGAACACTCAGCGACAAGGTTTTCAAAAGTTAGGTGTTCGTCCAAAGATCTTATGTTATAATCATCCCTAGTTTGCATCATACATTTGATAGAATCAGTGATCCAGAGGTGCGGTGGATGTTTGAATTTTTGCACCTTGGTTGGAGCATGCAAATCAAATAATGTAATGAGACAAGCCGTAAAGGATTCTGCAAGCTCATTGATGTTATCAAGTTTATGAAAATCATCCCAATTGATCGCATCATGATCCCGATTTAATTGGTTCACCATTTTTTAGTGGCCTATATGTCACCCATCGTGGGCATATTTTGTCATTCTTGACCATAAATTCAGCTAATACCATTCCATGACCACGTTCAGAGATGTGTTTAACAGTGACATTTAGAGCCCGAGTATCCGTGCATATTACATCAATTAAGCTGTAACTGTGATCGGTAAAATGTGTGGGTTCCTTAACTATTTGTTTTAAGTTGACACAGCTAAGAAACTGCATAAATTGTTTGTATTTACCAGTACTAACATCAAGCAGATTTATGTTGAAATCACCCAGCAGGATCAACACATCGTAGTTTCTGAAAGAGGCAATGGAATCCGCAATATCGTCCAAAAATACACCCGGGTCCTGCCATTGTGGCCTATAGGCGGTACCGATTATTACCCGCTGATTGTTAGTGCGAAAACTAACAATCAGTTACTAATCAACTCCACTGCGTTACTTTATGTCAAAGTAACGCAGTGGAGTTAAAATAATGTCAATCTTAAGAAACTATTACTTGAAATAAAACACTTTTAACGGATACTAGCGCGGTTTTATTGAAAGTACTTTGGTAATTAGTTGGTATTTGGTTTGATTTTTGATTTTCCCGACGTTTCGGCACCTTTGCAGCTGCCGTGGTCACGGGGGACTGAAATGGTAGTAGTTTCAGTAGATTCTCTCTTTTTAACATATAAAATTAAATTAAAACCAAACCAAAATTAAACTAATTAAATTTGATAAATTATAATTTCTGAACGTTCTAAAAAATTCATCGCTTGAGGGTAGGCTCACAAGTAGCTTCAGTCCCCCGTGACCACGGCAGCTGCAAAGGTGCCGAAACGTCGGGAAAATCAAAAATCAAACCAAATACCAACTAATTACCAAAGTACTTTCAATAAAACCGCGCTAGTATCCGTTAAAAGTGTTTTATTTCATGTCTAGTGAGCGCGTAAGCTTGAGAAGTGAACTGTTACTTACTACATAGATACATTATTTGAATAGGATACTTTCTTGTTGTATTACTTAAATACTTAATGTACAGATTTTCTTTGAAGTATCATTTTAATTCACAAAAAAAAACTCAACAGTAACAGAGGGGATTTTTTTACGACGATCCTTTGTTATTCTCAAAAATCTCAAAACTAAACGTCAAACATCGTGGCCACCTTTAAAACCTAAATTTTAGATAAATGATACAAACTATAATCGAATCTATACCTTTGCTGAATGCCGTCGTACCGGGCCAAGATGAAGACGGTTTCCTCGAGGTTCGGAACAAAAAGCGACGTCGTCAGCGAGAGAGCAAGAACCACCATGGCACCGCACCGACAGGGCCCAACTTCCTGCTGCGAGCTGCCATACCGACCACGGCCGTGTACCTCTCCCGCCTGCACCATACCACCACAGTGCAGGACGTGATCGAGTACATAAAGAAGAAATCCAACTTTTGTTTGAGAGTTCAGCCACTGGAGTCGCGCCATAATACCAATTTTAAGGCGTTTGTGGTGCGAATCCCGAAAGCAAGGCTGGACCTCTTCATGAAGGAGGACTTCTGGCCGCAGGGCGTGGTGTACAGGCGCTTCAGAGGGACGCTGCCTTGTGCCACCGATTCGACACACAAAGTGTCTAGGTACTTGATTTTTTTACTAACATAATATGTTTTAAGTTATTTACTAACAACATTGTTTTATAAATTATATATGTTTCGTGTTTAAGGTATATATCTATGGGCCATCGATGCCTGTTTATAAATAAATAAATTAAATTAAAAAAATAAAATATAAATTCTTGTAAATTCGATTAAATTTAATTTTGTTTTTCTGTTTCAAAATGCTCTGAAAGGAGTGCCTCAAAAGTTGATTCGCCCAACTAACTTAGAAATACAATTATGCTCAGCTCATTTAGTAGGTAGGTAGATTTATTTTATTTTATAAGTATTCAGTGTTATTTCATTGTATATTCATCGACATACATAACGGATGTTTTCTATGATATCGGCATCGGTAAGAACGACTAGCGAGCTACGCGACAGAAAGAGAGGCGCTTCGTAGGTGCTTATATATAATATCAGGCACGCAGCGCTGTGCAATTTGAAATTGTACTTTATTGCCGTGCGGCGAGAGTAGCTTATAGTTTGTAACCCCTCGCCTGCCCGCGCGGCGCGTGGCAGTCGGCGGGCCCTGCATGGACCCGCTCGCGCGTCGCGCATAATTCGTATTTAAGCGCAATAATTTATCCGTAATTAAACAAAATCCACATTATGTATGTTTCTAATTTTTTGTGTAATATATAAGTGCATTGAAAAGGTCATGTTAGAGCGATCTTATCAATTTTTATTCATTATTCCGTATGTTATAAAGGAAAAATGAAAATATCAAAGAAGCACACCACTTAACTTTCTAAACTTTGTTCAACAGCTATATCTAACCACTGAAAGTCTTAAAATAAGATTTCAGAAACTATAAAATTTTATTCGGACACAAAAGAGTAATTTTGTGATTTACGCAGTTACACATATATTAACTTTCTAATTTTTTTACAACATGATGATAACATAGTTCTTATTATGAAACAATCAATATTTCAAACTTTAATTCTATATATATGAAGTTAAACGAAATATTACGAAATACCTAAACTATACCTAAAGCACCGGCATAAAACTTCTAACTTTTCAAAAATAGCTCACAATGCACATAATCTATACACTCAGCAAAAACGAAAACTTTTAGTATTATCGAAGGTAATTTTTCTCTAGCTACGCGACTAATTACTAGCTTCCGCCCGCGACTTCGTCCGCGTGGACATTCGATAAAATCCTCATGTTTTAATTTCATTAAATTCTGATCAGCCGTTTTTACGTGATTAGGCGGGTTCCCACCAAGCGCGCTGCCTCGCGAGGCAGGACGTTTGCCGCACGGGCCCCGCACGAGGCTGCTCGCTTGGTGGGGACCCGCTTAATCACGTAAAAACGGCTGATCAGAATTTAATGAAATTAAAACATGAGGATTTTATCGAATGTCCATGCGGACGAAGTCGCGGGCGGAAGCTAGTTTATAATATTCAGAACTATATCCAGAGATATTAGTATCCCGATCCCGTTCTCCTTCCCGTTCCCGTCCCTGTCCCCGTCCCCTGGATGTGCATGTCCAGGTCCAATCATGTACACCGTGTTAGACTTCATAATAAATGTTATTTTCGCAATCACCATCCCATGAAACCTCAAGAACGACATCCACATCGACTTACATGTTTACTTACCCCATTAACACATTAAGGGATGATTTTGAAAATAACAAAATATGTGTTTGCCTATTTATTTTTAGACATGCTCCTACGAATTTTTAAGTTGTAATGTCTATTTTATATTATTTTTCCATACAAAATTTGAACCCCATTTTCACCCCTCTAAGGGTCAAATCATGTCCACCGTGTTGGACTTCAAAATAAATGTCAAGTTTGCAAATCGTCATCCCAGAAAACCCCAATAACGACATCCATATCTATTTTTTTTTTACCCCTTTTCACCCCCATTTCGTCCCCATAGGGGTTTAAATACTAACAATAACAATATACGTTGCGTTAGATTTCTATCCATAAGCCTAAATTATAAATTTTGCGATTTTAACTTCGAAAATAAAGGATTTTCTTCAATACACAACTTCATCCCCCTTTTGACCCTTTCGGGGGTAGAATTTTGAAAAACGCTGAGACCCGTATTTATTAATTTTCAATGGTCAGCCTAAACACAAAATTGAAAGATCCTAGCTTCAAAACTGAGGGACTTTCATACAAACTTTGGACCCCCGTTTCACCCCCTTGGGGGGCGAGTTTTGAAAAATCCTTTCTTAGTGCACCCCTAGACCTCATAAGGAACCTATGTGCAAAATTTCAAGTCTCTAGGTTCAGCGGTTTGGGCTGTGCGTTGATATCTCACTCAGTCAGTCAGTCAGTCAGTCAGTCAGTCAGTCAGTCAGTCAGTCAGTCAGTCAGTCAGTCAGTCAGGACTTTGAATTTTATATATATAGATTGCAACGAGCACAAAGTAACGAAAGGGAAAGTGAAATAAGCTTTATTCAAATAAACTTAATTATTAAGTACTTTTGAATCGTCTATATTTTCCTACCACCCGTTCCAGACTTTTTTAGCTGACAAGAAGAACGGGCGCAAGAAACTTATCAGCTGTAACAGCCATAAGTAACGATATTTACAAACTTGAATATTATACCAGATAATTACAACAGGGTGACAGGATTATTGGCAACAACATAGACTTATTATATTACTTCAACAAAGTTAATTTAATATATTACTTAAGGCGAGGTGCATAATCTGCTTTTCTTTCAACTATTACCTATAGGAATAGTAGATAAAAGAAACTCATATCAAACAGTTAAGGGTAGTTCTTGGGAGAGCAATTTTTGAGTGTGTGTGACTCATATCTCCTATAAAAACAAATAATTATGATTAAAACTATCATTACATCGTTTCTACATTTCATTAAGCATCGTGTCATATAGATTTCACTGGTTAAAAACTACGTAGATCGGAGTAACTCACCCTCAACACCTCAAAAACGGGGTTATTTTGCACGTTTTTACGTGTCACACGGGCGCCGGCTTATGAGAAATCGCGGATATTTTTGAAATCACCCACGTTTTTAATCAGTTTTGTACACACATTTAAAATAGACATATCACGTTATATACTGATCAAATTTTAAATCCTATCGGAGGGAAACTTTTGATTTTATGGACCTAAGTAAGTATGTCACACGCCTAGCTACTTTTTCACTGCGCCCTCTTGCGAAGGCCATTGCTCTGGACTGGCTAGGCACAGACAAATAGTGATTGATGTTTTTGAATCGACAGTTACACCGCTACTGACAGGTAAGATGACTGTGTTGCTGTTTCCCACGCTTTTGGTGCAAGACTAAGTTCTACGATTTTAAAAATTTTGGTTCTCATTTCTAATGTATTTCCATGTCACATTTTTGCAATATAATTGTGCTATTTTTTGTAAACGGGTTCTGAGGTGCAATACCTTACTCCCAAATGTACTTAACCAGTAACAAAGTAGCAGGTTATATCTTTTCAATGCCGATAAATTTCAAAATTAATGCTTTTTGGTAATTTCCATGGCGTAATTTCCATGTATAAAACACCATGGAAATTACATAAAGCCCATGGAAATTACTTTGTTTTATTTTTGGTTTATTATATCAGCCGCTCGACACTTACTGTTGGGTGTAGGCCTTCCCCAAGGTTCTCCACAACGATTGGCCCTGTCCTGCCCACATCCAGCAGCTTCCTCCGACCTTCACCAGATCGTCGGACTACTTTGTCAGGGGGTGGAGGCATCCGGTGCGCGATCACTATTCCAGAGCCACTGGTTTGTCTCGCTATGTCCGCCCACTGCCACTTCAGCTGTGCAATCCTTGAAGTGATGTCGGTTACTCTTCAGCTGTGCAATTCTTCAAGTGATGTCGGTTACTTAAGTTCTTCTACGGATCTCTTCATTTCTGTCGCCAAACAAGGCAAGTTGGCAACAACACACACACTGTCGTTTTGAGACACTGAAGTAAGTTGGACGCAAACAATTTTCGAAGCTTTGAGTTGGATCTGACGAGAGATCTCTTCCTCGAAATTGGACTCACTTTACTAGGACTGTCTGTCCTAGGTATAATTAATAGTCTGGATAATTTGAGTACACTGTTCCTAAAGCTTCTAGAAACCTCTGAGTATCGGCTTTCCGTCAGCTCTCAGAAGTTCTCTAGTGATTCCATCGTCACCCGCCACCTTGTTCTTTTTAGCTGTTTGAGGGCCATACTATTCTCAGGCTGGCGTCCTGGATATCTTTGGTAAAGTGTCGGGTGAGCTTGGCTTTCGTCGATCCTGTATTAATTTCTTCGTTACTCAAAAAAGAAAATCAAAAGCAAAGCAAGTGGCTTTGCTTTTGATTGAAATACTCGTACATAGGTCAGTTACACTCCAGTCTCCCGATATGACGATATGTGCTCTACTCTACGGGCGGTATGGCTTCGTATGCAGAACTGCCACACCGGTGTAGGTCGCATTATCACCTGGCTGTGGGCTGCCGTGTTACCGTCGTCCGCCAGTTGCCGAGTTGCTGCTGCAGGGCTTAGTTGCATTTGATTGCAGACCTAGAAAGCTAACTCCAATCTTCATTCATGAGGGGTGGTATACCTTGCTGCTGTCCAGTGTCGGTGGTCAGGTCACCATTGTTGAGGACGGCAGGTCACGTCGTATATTCAGCGAAAAGGGAAGTATGTACTTCTGCCGGGCTAGGAGTCTGTGCCCGGGGCTTGCAGTCCAACTGATCTGCATTAGAACTTGTATCGTTATACAGAGCAGGTTGGTAAACTTAGTCAGCGTTATTGTTTGAAGACCATACACAATTAGTGAAAACTAGTCTTTAGTAAACGAGTATTGACCTAGGTCGTACAGATTGTTGATACTTTTTACCAAATATTTGTTATTTTTATTATTATGATGCGCATCCATAATATGCAATCAATAATATACTCTAAAAGAAATTTATTAATTAATAACATTATTATTTATTACCTTCATGTTTCTACATTGAGTTCCTTTGTAAGTTTTTTTTATTAATCTACTATTTTTGTTAAATATTTATAATACAATGTAGTTCTTAATACTACCCCAACTAACTTTTATTTGAGCTTTAATTTCATATCTGACATGATGTTGAGCAAAATTTTATCTGCTGGGTAATTTCCGTGGTCTTTACTGTAATTTCCATGGATCGCAAATTTTCTATATTTTTTTTTAGCAAAAGTATGCATTCGCTACGTGGCGAATTTTGATATAATGTTTGAATTTGCATAAGCTTTCAATTTTTTTGTGTAATTCACTTTAATTTAGTGATTTCAAAAATGCTGTGGAAATTACACGGAGAACACTTTTCCGAAGAACTACCCTTAAAGATGTTTAATTAAAAAAAAACAAGCAAAATTAACAAAGTTCCCTCTAAATCACTTTTTTAAATTTCTTTCATTTTTAAATCAGAGTTAGCAGCAATCATTTTTTAAATTTGGAACAAGTAGGATAGAAACGAATAATACGCACGTAAAAAAAAGTATTGATATCGGCTGGCTGAATAAAGCTAATCCATTGAGATTGGCACCTTTTGGTGCGATAAAAAAAACTGTGCAATAATGAAATTTCATACATTTTTATTGCTCTAGAGCATTAAAGACTCGCTTTGTACTGAGTTTTTAGTGTGATTGTGATGAAATTAAAGCATAGTTGGAAGAATAGTACATTACTGCAGCGGCACGCAAGACAGGCATTGAAGGACGAACGTGAAAATGTGGGCCGAGGCGAAGCCGAGGCACACATACGCGAGTCCATCAATGCCTAGTTGCGGCCAAGGCTTGTATAGTACTTTTCTCAAATAATGCGCGGAAATTCAAACCAAGAAGGTATTTTTAACTTTTAATTTATTTCAAATTAAAGCAAAAAATTGAAAAAAGAAGAAAGAAGCCAGTTTCTTTATTTTGATGAAGGTACCTAGGTATTAAAAAAAAGTTTTTTTTCTTTTTTTTTCGTTTTTTTTTCATATTTTTGGAATGTGCTCTTCAAGACCTTTCATTTGATACCCATGTACCTAGGTATTTAAAAAAAAGTTTTCTTCTTCTTTTTTTTCGTTTTTTTTTCATATTTTTGGAATGTGCTCATCAAGACCTTTCATTTGATACCCATGTACCTAGGTATTAACAATAAAGTTTTATTTCTTTTTTTTTCATATTTTTGGAATGTGCTCATCAAGACCTTTCATTTGATACCCATATACCTAATATTAAAAAAAAAAATTGGATTGTGCTCGCTCATCAAGGCCTTTCATTTGATACCCATTATTCGTGATTCATTAAAAAGTTCGCTCCATTTCTGAATTACACGTGCGTAATGAGTTTTAATAGAAACATTGCCGGTCAGACGCCGGCAATTTTTGTATGAAAATCCATTATTACACGTTAGTAATGGATTCTCATACTAAGATTGCCGGCGCGGTTTAGGTCAGTCCGTAAACTCCGATTTAGCACGAAGAAGGTTGTCAAAATAATGATCGAATTTCCAAGCATGTTTGAGAAAATAGTAGATTATACAACAAGTGAAAAAAGAGGGAATTTAGTTCGAGGGACTAAGTTGGATCCCGAGCGAAGCGAGGGATTCAAAAGTAGAATCCTGAGCAAAGCGAGGGATACAAAGGACCGAGATGAAATTTTTTTTTCACGAGTTGTGTACTCTACTTTTTACCATTGACTGCGAGAAAAAAAATAGCAGTACCTATAGTATTTATAGTTGTCCATCAGCCATTTTTGATGTCCCCACTGTGGGCACAGGCCTTCCTTATGGGTAGTAAGGAGGACGGGCCATAACCCACCACGCGGGCCCAATGCGGATTGGTGGGTGTTAACGACTACAAATGCAGCCGGGACCAACGGCTTAACGTGCCTTCTGAAGCACGGAGGAGCTCGAGATAATACAGTTTTGGTCACTTATCCCAGGACCGACCCTTGCGAACGTTGCTTAACTTCCGCAATCGCTGGGCCATGCGCTAAACCACTGCGCCACCGAGCTAACTAAGAGGGAAACTACATGATCAGTCTGGCATCAGTCCACTTCATCAGTTTGTATAGATTTTGAATTTTTACAGACTGAAGATCGTGCCAGACTGATGGAATGGACTGATGCAAGACTGAACAACTAATCTCCCTCAAATATATAAAAAAGAACCCAAAGATAAGACACTAAAAAGAACCTAAATAAAATTGGCGGGATTATTTTTGTCATTTAATTGTAGAACTATATCTTTATCTATGGAATAGCTCCATACTTTCAGCACCTTTTATTTTTTTTGTACCTATTTCGATATGATGCGCGCTTGTTCCAAATTCAAAATATTTTTATTCACTCGGTGAATAAAAACGCGTTTTATTCACTGTTATCAATGAATAAGACGCACTTTTTTGAGTGGCGATGGTAAAAATAATATTATGCTATCTTTAATTTAGACTTATCGTTTTAATTTAGACAAATAAAGTTTTTTTTACGTTATACTACCCAACCCACTGTTGTTTTATGCACTGCCTTCTAAAACTGATCGACGACAGTCCGTTTGATTTTTTAATGAAGTCAATTAGGATAAATAAATAAGGGCTTTTTGCTGGACAACCAGTTTAATCCACGACATAGTTATTAATAATTCCACACCATTTACAGTCAATTACTGTACTAATGTCATATGTCAATGATAAAAAATCTAGGCTTTTCAAAAACTGCTTGTTACTCGATCTGAACAATCATAGTACAACATTACCTCAAAAGGAAAATTAATTACTTATTACATAATGAAACTGACTTAGATTAAGTAATTTTAATGCAAAATGGAACCTTCTAAGTGGTCTAAGATAGTAGAACTTTTAGTTTTCATAGAAGGTCTACAATTTATTTGATTTTTCGATCCTTCATGAACTAAAATTGCATGCAAATTTCGAAATTAGAATCCTCAAATGAATATTTTTTTATCTGGGTACAAATGACTATTTATTCCAAGTAAGAAAGAGAATACCTAATCTGTACAAAATGAGCGCCCAGTTTGAAAGTGTGGCGGTATTTCGAGGTGCCGTTTTTGAGACTCTGACCGGACATATAGCGTATTCTCGATCTAAGATCTGATTACGAGTATTTATCACCGGGGGGGGGGGGTAATTATGTAACTTTGTTGCAATCAACTCTGACAGAAATCGCAGATTCATTGCTGCTGTAGTAAGAAACAATATGACAACTATCTTACATAAAGCAGCAATGTATAACTGCGGTTTCAATCGATTTCAATCGAGAATTGTTAGCAACAGAGTTACGTAATACGAGGTCCGGTCTCATTTGCCAACGGTAGGTAGGTAATAGAAGACGGAAGTAACGTAACAGAAGTTACGTCCTTATTGTCAATAAGGTATGGGTTTATCCCCACCGAATCTACATGCATGTGTAAGGAATGTACAACTATATCCCGGTATAGTTACCCTAAACAGTTTGTCGTGCGTTTGCCACCCCATGGAGTAAAAAGTTGTAGGGCGGGCGGGCGTGAGCGTTTGTGAACAAGCCGGCGCCGGGCCGCCGCCGCCGCCCGCCGTACGCCGCGCCGCCCGCCGCCGCCGCCGCCGCCGCCGCCTGCCACTCATCCGATGCGGGGCGGGATGCGTGCGATCGATGGCCGGAGCAGACATCTCGGCGCCGCTCTCAGATAACTCTGTATCCGCTCTCTGAGGTATGTAGATGGCTCAAAATATTTTTTATTTTTTATTTTTATATTTATTATTGTTTATGTATGGGGACCAGTGGTGCTGCGGCAGCACTGCTGCGGTAACTGATGCTTGCTGCCGAGATCGGAATCATACCTTAAAGTCCATCTTCGAGATCTTCAAGGTCAATAATCATAGAATAAGCTACATCACTTTTTATGTACGGAAACACCAGTTTTTTTACAATTCCAAATCTAAAGGGACCACCAACAGGTCACAAAATTATTAACCGATTTTCAAAATTCGAAAGGGGCAAGCGCCCCACCCTGCCCCACCGTGCCCCACCGTGGCTACGCCCATGCGTGTCTCGATAAATTCCTCAACTTTTGGTACAATTCCCATCTCGATTCTCCCAAAATCCTCGGAGATATGGCCAAAAATACGATGCTATGGTAAAAACTCAGGGCGATTTGCATTTGATAAACATTTTCAAAGTTAAAATTGTAAGTGTTACCAGCAACATACAATGCGGCTCGGACAAGCCGTCCGGCGCCCGCCAGCCCGTCTGCTGCGACTGTAAACATCGCCCGCTAAGCCCCGGACAACGCGTACTCAGCTGTGGAGTAGCTTACTTTAGTGTACATTGCGTTTTACCATCCCGACTTTAGAAATAGATCTTACTGGCTCAGCGTTCGACGCAACTTAAGTGGCTCGCTCTTCTTCTATACCTACTGTCTTTTGATGCGCCTCCATTAAATAAATAATAAAAAGAGTAGTTTACCATACTAAAATGTAAGTGCAAATATTTATTTTTAGGGTTCCGTGACTCAAGGAACCCTTATATTGTTTCACCATGTCCGGCTGTCCGTCTGTCTTATTTTATAATATTGTATGGCCGCACCTATCTGTTGTGGAATTTCAAAAACAGTAAATTAATTTACCAAACATTTTTTCATAAAAGCCCAGCAAATCTCACTTCACTTTTAGCAAACTCAATTTTGAAATTTTCTATTTATTATACCTACCATACAAAAAGTAACTTAGACTTGAATATTAAGTAAGCATAAAATCTTATCAATTTACCGGTAACCCCGTAGTGCGAACAGCTAGGTATCTAAAAAAAATAACGTGCATATAAGCATTTTACCAAAGATTCTTTGTTCGATACAGTAATTTTGTATGGGAAATTTGTACAGCGCCATCTATCGCTGAAAAGTGAAATGAAATTTCTCATAGACATTTTACTCTAACGATTATTTCTACGCGAGTTTTTTCTCGATAGCTGTTCGTGCTAGGGGTACCTACAGTTCGCATCGTTTTGCCCACAGAACAAAGAAAACAATTTTTCTCCTGCCCAACTGCCGGTCACAAACCTCAGAAACTATTTATGATCTTGGCGTTAAAAAGCTTTTATAACCAAAATCTATAGAAAGTCACGAAGAACTCGAATTAAAACACGCAATAATACGTCCCATTTATAAATCTGGTAGCCATCTAGACTTCACTAACTACAGACCGATAGCCATACTGTCTATTATAGATAAAATTGTAGAAAAGTTAATTATAGGGCAGATTAGTAATTTTTTAGAGCACAATAATATTTTATCCACATTTCAACATGGTTTTAGAAAGGGGCGCAGCACGGTCACAGCGCTGACTCGGTTCGCCGACTATGTCAACGGAAGTCTCGACTCAGGAAAACAGGTAATCGCGCTTTTTATTGATTATAAAAAAGCGTTTGATACGCTTGATCATAATTTACTCTTACAGGCGATGTCAGAGTGTGGAATTCGAGGGCCAACAAACGATTGGTTCCGAAACTATTTAAATAACCGAAAAATTTGTACTGTAGTAAATAGTGTAGTAGGGGACGAGGCTTCGGTTGACTTAGGCGTGCCGACCGGGTCGGTGTTCGGGCCAGTTGGCTACATACTCCATGTCAATAGTGTGTGTAACGTTGTGCGTAGCTGCCGGGCGTATATGTATGCAGATGATATGTGCTTGTTATATGCATCAAAAGATATTCGCGAAATTCAAAAATGCATACAAGAGGATTTTGAAAACATAACTAAATGGGCACACGATAATGGGATTATAATAAATTTAGGTAAAACAAAATGCATGCATATACACTCGGCCTACAATCAGCGAGCTAAGGCTGTTGATCAGAAGGATCTGGCAGTGATAGGACACTCATATGAATGTCTGCACAACAACAAAAATAATTGTGTTTGTAAACCACTTGAATATGTACAAAGATATAAATACTTAGGCTTGACAGTAGATACAAAATTTTGTTGGAAAACCCACATTTGTGAGCTTAATAATAAACTTAGAGCATTATTAGGGAGATTTTATCATCTCAATAGAATACACAGTAAACGCACATTGTTTGTGGTGTACTATTCCTTAGTTGATTCTTTAATTAATTATGGATTAAGTATATACGGACGCACTTTTGCGACATACATTAATGGAATAAGGAATATACAGCTAAGAATAATAAAAAAATATCTTGTTAATAAAAAAACTAAAAAAATGTGTAACAAAGATTATGATCAGCTATTCAAAATGTGTAAAATTTTGCCTGTAGACAAGAAAGTAAAGTTTCTCATTGCACTAGAAAACTATTTTTGTGATGATTTTAAAACAAAAAGAGTGTACAACCATAACACCAGGAGAGCAAATGATGGCATTCTGGTGCAACCTCGTTCTAAGAATTATTATGGTGAAAGAACATCAATGTATATGGTACCGAAAATATTTAATAAGTACAATCTATTAAGACAAATTCCAGCTTTGCGTAAAAATGTGTTAAAAACTAGATTCAAAAATTCTCTTTTGGACGAAGTAACAAAATAATTTTATTTTATTTATGTTGTAAATTAATCCTTATTTATATAATTACACCTAAAAGTAACTTGCATGTTTTGTGAGGTAGGTATGTGTGATGAATTGTTAAAGAGCGCACATCCCGCCAACAAACTGTATTCACAGTTTGGCAGGAAATTATATATGTGAATATCTGTAACATACCTTGTGATAAATAAATTAAAAAAAAAAAAAAAAAAAATGTTTTGTCCATAATCCTACGGCAAAGATTAAGGCGAGGCCAGTTCACGATCTGATGAAAAGTCTGATTTTTTAATATCCAATGTGAAGAACTGATGTAAAATTCTACTTCACAAAAATTACTGTAGACTGAAAAAGAAACAAAGAAGCAAATTAACCAAACAGAATATTGAAAAATGGCATGGTAACTCTGTAAAAAAATCCTAAATAACACCATAAAAACTTATAAAAATAAATTTCAAATCGTCAGATTTCGTAATTTTCAACGACAGTGATATGATTTTTTATGCAAAAAGGATAGCTTTTTTATCGATCTAACACAATAACCGAGTACATTTTTAATAAATGATCCAGTATTTCAGAAATCAATAAAAATGTACTAAAATTCGTCAAATTTCTGGCAAAGCGTCAATTAAAGTTATGCAATATTCAACCTTATTGTAAAGACATAGTGAAAGAGTAAATTTCGTGAACTGGCCTCGCCTTAAACGATGAACTTTCAATATCAAGCTCATCCATAAATCTATTCAATAGATAACCTACACCGACATAACTGCAACAAGCACCTACCTACATACCTTCCCATAGAAGTGACTGCTAACAGCTGATGTGATGTGACCTTAAAAGTACTATACTACCGGCTTTATATGTTTTAGAAAGTGTATGCCGTCTTTTTCCCTCCCGTAGAACGACAACAGACCGTCTCTGTCATCTGCCGTGCGATTCATCCACTCTCGCCGTATGTGCAAGATTCTGCGCGCGTGCGCAAGTTATTTGTTCGCGGCATAATCGGCAAATATTGGAATTCAAGTGAATTATAGTGATGAAACAGTGAACAGTGATATTTGGGATTTAAAATGAAAGAAAAGGAAGGCTGTGTGAGTAGCATATTTTGAAATTAAGAATATACCTTGCAATTCAAATATTTAATTTGCCATGGAAGTTTTGTATTTAAATAATTTTATTTGAGGTATCTAGGTAATAAAATTAAAAGTATAATTATTTCGCAGTTGTTGAGACCGTTTGAAACAGAAATTAATAGTAAATCAAGTGTTTTACTGTAAAAAAGTAGTGGGTAGAACAAAAGTATCAAGACTATATTCCACAAAATCTTTTTCTTTGCTTCTTTACGTATTTTGGCTGAAAATGTGATTAGATAAACCAACCTAACATACAATACACTAATAGCTAAAGTTAAAAAGCATTAAGTAGGTACATGCGGTTAGAAAGTTTGCACAATTTCAACTTGATAACAAGCGCGTGGGGCCAAATGTTTCGAAAACAAATATGGTTGGAATCCCATTATCTAAACAACTAATAAATATCTAACAATATAATTTAGAATTGACTGTGCTATTGTAATAATTATAATACTATTGTCTTTTCCTATGCTACCCGATATCGTCGGGTTTCACATGTTTCATTTTGTTTTATCTTTTTGTGAATAACTATTTTCCAAACAAAACCAAAAGCAGTTTTCACGATGATTTTAAGAAGGATGATTTTAGGAAATTTTATTTTTATGCATTATTTTATTTACTTACAGACTTCGCCTGAGCACGAAGAAAAGCAAGAAAATAGTTTAGTCACTCAGGATAACGTAAAAATAAATAAAGCTAAAACCAAAGAAAATAAAGATGGGAGTTTCAATATTTTTCTATTAGTCTGTATCGTTGGAGTTTCTTTAGGGTTATTTTTAGAAATACTGAACGCACGCAACAGACAATTGAATAATAATTGCGCCAAAGTGTCCATTCAAAGACCGAAATACTGGGTCTACTCAAAGTATAGTGACGTGGAAAACAAGAAAGGATTGTTAAAACATGTGCATTTAGTGTTAGAGAGGTACGGATATGAGAAAACTACAAACAGTTCGCCGTGGGACCTGCTGTGGTCCCATGACTACCCGTTCCGATCATTGTTCCCGAACCTACACAAACTGAAACCCCATCAGAAGGTGAACCATTTCCCGGGCTCTGGATTTATCACGAACAAAGTCGACTTGGCCACATCCGAGTCTAAATTTATACCGAAGGCTTTCAAACTGCCGTTAAATAAGGAAAACTTTCTGGAGTATGCCTCGAAAAATAAACATGCGTTGTTTTTGGAGAAACACAATCAACACAGAGGAGTGTTTATAAAGAACGTGTCGGAAATAGACTTGTCGAGCGGAGAAAGTTTCGTGCAGGAGTATGTGCAAAAACCTTACCTGGTGGATGGTCACAAGTTCGATATTGGCGTGTACGTGGTGCTCGCGTCCGTGGACCCGTTGAGAGTTTATTGGTATAAGGGTGATGTGCTGTTCAGGTGAGCGAAGTTCCTGATATGATTATGTGAATAGGAAACTAGGCATTAACTAATAAACGGTCGAAAGTTTGCTAAGTAATTGGAAATCAATAACATCATATAGGTAAAGCTATCATAATACCATACTTACATATAATAAGTACCAGACAGAAGTATGAAAACGGGCTGTTTTATTAAACCTATGCGTACATTCAAAAGGTTGGTAACTTTTATGTTATAGCCAAAAATATCTAAATCGAAGAAAGAGAATTACTTAATTATGTCTTGAAAGATAATCACAAACTTCATTAACTGGATCTAAGTAACTTTAAGCGTTACCTACATTTATTCATCACTATTAAGATCTATTTTGAAACAAAGGTAAATAAATACTTTATATTCCTTAAAAGCTTTGTGGTACTTCGTAGCAATGATATCTTTATCTCAAATATTTGTTTCTATTTCGGTATTCACGAATAAACTCAGCTCGTTAAATTACAGTTCTTATTCATACTTTGTTTATTTTAAGTAGATTCCTATGTTAATATTATTTACCAACTTAGTATCCCATTTACCTTCGACAAAGTTACTGATATTTATCAATGTTATATCTGAGATTGTGTTTAACTTGATAAATGGAATAAGAAGTTCTAGTCTACCTACCTATTATGGTTTTGGCAAATGTTGAGTTTTCCAGTAGATTTAGCTACCTAAGAGTACTTGTAGTAGGTAGGTCTTGCAATCTTTCCTTTACATTATCCTTAAGTATAGGTAGTCAACAAAAACAAATATTTATGTAATACCTACCTACCTAAGAATAACTAATGTGTCCAACAATGGGTGATTCTCTATTCTTCGGACACGTTTCTGCATTATTTCAATAAATTTAAATTGCTTTGCGGCTTAAGCGACGAACAACATTGCCATAACGATTGTACCTACCTATCTACTTCTAATAATAATAACCTAAAGAGTGGCCGATTCTATAATGTTGATAGATGGAAAGATAGAGGAAAATCGTAGAGAAGACTAACAAATTGTGTGAGAAATTATAAAAATATAGAGAGAGGAGATAATAATGATAATGACGACGTTCTTGTAATGGGACAATGGCAAGAATGAAGATTAGCTCATACCTACTTACTAAAATAAATATTGTTTACTTAGGTAGACGTTCTATGCTGTAAAAGAAGAATCACTTCAGTGAAATAAAACACTTTTAACGGATACTAGCGCGGTTTTATTGAAAGTACTTTGGTAATTAGTTGGTATTTGGTTTGATTTTTGATTTTCCCGACGTTTCGGCACCTTTGCAGCTGCCGTGGTCACGGGGGACTGAAGCTACTTGTGAGCCTACCCTCAAGCGATGAATTTTTTAGAACGTTCAGAAATTAAAATTTATCAAATTTAATTAGTTTAATTTGGTTTGGTTTTAATTTAATTTTATATGTTAAAAAGAGAGAATCTACTGAAACTACTACCATTTCAAAAAATTGGGAGGCCCCTCCAAGAAAGAAATGGCGAAAGAAAACTTGGAGAGGAAGGCCGACCTCCGTCTTTTATATTAATTAATTTATTTGCAAAAGGAACTAACCGTATCATTAGATCTTACAGTGTGTGTTTGGGGCTTTAGCTTGTGAATGATGGGGTCCCAAGCTGGTGGAATTTTCCAACCATCATCTCTATTGAAATTAGGATATTTATTAATTTCGATAGCCTCGCGGAGCATTCTAGGAATGAATCTACGTTCCCTAGCAAGGATTTGGGGTTTGTCAAATCTAATATAATGGTTGGGCCCCTCAAAGGCGTGTTCACTCACTGCAGACTTGTTATCGCGCCTATGTTTCATGTCAGCTACATGTTCTTTAACGCGGGTCCCTATGCTTCTCTTTGTTTGCCCGATGTAGGAGAGCCCACAGTCACAATCTAGTTTGTAGACGCCTGCGGCTTGAAGGGGGATATTACACTTGACAGGTCGTAAGAATTGGTTGATCTTCTTCGGCGGCTTGAAGTAAGTTTTGATTGACGCTCGCTTCAGAATGTTTCCAATCTTGTCAGTGACACCCTTCAAGTATGGTAGGATGGCAGGTTGACGCTCTACTGTGGCTGTTTTGGTGCGTTTTCTGTGACGAAGGCGTGGTACTTGCAACTTGTTGTTACGTAGTACTTGCTTGACGTGCTGAAGCTCAGCAGTCAGGTGTTGTTTGTCACAGATGCCGCGGGCTCTCTGAAACAAAGATTTCCCTACGGTAGCTAACTGTATAGGATGATGGTGAGAGTCACCATTAAGGTATCTGTCTGTATGGGTTGCTTTACGATACACTGTATGGCTCAAGGTTTGGTTCGGATTCCGGATAATGAGAATGTCTAGGAAAGCTAGTTTATTATCTGCCTCTAACTCCATAGTAAATTGTATGTTGGGGTTTATGGAGTTAAGATGGTTAAGAAATGCAGGGACACTGTCTCTAGGTAGTATTGTGAAAGTGTCATCTACGTACCGTTTGTAGAACCGGGGAGTCACTGGTGCTGTGGCTAGTGCTTTCTCCTCAAAATCCTCCATGAAAATGTCAGCAACAATGGGGGATACAGGAGAGCCCATTGCTACGCCATCCACTTGCACGTAGAACTCCTCGTTCCATAACAGATAGCCAGATGTTAGGCATAATTCTAGTAGTTCTGCATATTCAATTGGCATGTTATTATCAACTAGCTTTTTCTGATGATATTAATGCAGTCCTGTACTGGTAAGCATGTGAATAAGGACTGAACATCAAAACTAACCATAGTTTCATCATCAGCGAGATGTAGATGTTGTATCTCACTGACAAAATGGTAGGAATCTTTTACAAAGGCTGATGTGTTACCTCTCAGTGGTGTGAGTGTTTTCGCTACGTGTTTAGCCAATTTGTAGGTTGGTGAGTCAATTTGGCTTACTATGGGGCGTAGCGGAGCGTTGTCTTTGTGTATTTTCGGTAACCCATACAGTTTTGGCGGTGTAGGGCAGGATGGAATAAGATAATCGACGTCAAGATCTAACTGTTCTGAATGTTCTTTGATGAGTTCTTTCGTTTTATTAAGGATCTTGGTGGTTTGATCACATTTGACATGTTTGTAATAATGTTAATTTCTGAACGTTCTAAAAAATTCATCGCTTGAGGGTAGGCTCACAAGTAGCTTCAGTCCCCCGTGACCACGGCAGCTGCAAAGGTGCCGAAACGTCGGGAAAATCAAAAATCAAACCAAATACCAACTAATTACCAAAGTACTTTCAATAAAACCGCGCTAGTATCCGTTAAAAGTGTTTTATTTCATGTCTAGTGAGCGCGTAAGCTTGAGAAGTGAATAAATCACTTCAGTTCCTAATTTCAGACCAGTGCCAGTGTCTACGTGACTATACTTATCCTCAAGGCTTAACTTCGACCTACAGAAATATAGCCATGGAGTTTTCACAAATGTCTCCCTGTTTCCAGATACTGTCCAGCGAAGTACTACCCGTTCGACCCCAAGAATCTGGACAAGTATGTGATCGGAGACGACTACCTGCCCACCTGGGAGGTGCCGTCCCTGGCGCACCCGTACGCGGCCTTGGGCTTCGGGATGAAGAGCGCCTTCGATATCTATGCTAAGACCAAGGTGAGGCATTACGGTTGTTCTAAACGTCACACCTAGCGCTCTCTCAGCCACACTCGCTGTGGTAAGCGCGGTGAGCCGCCATTTTCAATCCCAATTGTTTATCTGCGCCGGTTGAACAAAGTCTTCTGCTGTAGATTTCTGACCAGCTTCAACATTCACAAGTGCTTTTAATCTTGTAACAGCTTAAAACTGAATAAAAGAATAATAAAAAAGTAAGAGTTAGGTAGGTATTTTACCTACTTTAAAATAGGAAAACATGGTTAGCGCGGGCCATATTTTTATATAGAAAACGTAAAGTAGTAGCCACAAAAAAACATACGAGAAGCTGAAGAGATTATCTAGTAGCTACAAGTATTAAATTGCGTATAAACCTCACAGATGATTGTAAAAAAACAGAATATCATCAAAAGCGCTTGTCGCGGGTCATATTTTTGGCGTAAATAGGTAATACCTAGCGGAAACGTATTTAATTCTACATCAAAATACACTTTAACGTAGGTACTGTGCAAGTCCTCCAATAACTTTTTTCAAGAAAGATAATTATGATGAAAAACAACGAAAAACGCCGAAAAAGTGCAGAAGTGAGGTTATTTTCCATACTCTTTACACGTTAAGAAAAAGACAGGGACAAATGAGCCTTAAAAGGTTTGTAGCTCCTACAAAACCGTTTCATTAAGAATTTCCTCATAAAGAAAGATCCTTATAGGTAGTCCTGTAGTCAATTCCTGGGCTAACTAACTAGCCTTGGTCCGCAATAACTGCACTGCCACGTTAAGACGGCCTCGCTCGAGCCAAGCTTAACTACGCTCTCGGCCTTCAAGCTTGGTCATCTTGCAGCCCTTGCTGTCCGCGCTGTCTATGGTACTGTAACATGTTTATTATAATAATCCACACTTTCATTTTCAGGGAAACAATCCGTCAAAAATGTGGGAAGATGTTCAAAGCGCTATCTCTGAAGTGTTTGTGGCCAAGGAAAGACATATCATTGAGGCTGTAAGTAATTTGGTTGACGAGTGAGTGGCCTTTCTTATACGTATTTTATTTTTAGATACAGGAAATATTAGGTCTCGTTGTAATATAACATAAGTACACAAGTACCTATTAATATTTGTTTGGTTAGATATTTTTCATTTAGTAAAAAAGTACCTACGATAGTTATAATTCTTTTTTTCCTATGAATTTGAAAACATTCTAAGGCTCTTGTCTATTTTATCCAATTCATATTTTTTAATCCGCACAGTAAACCGTTCCTATAGGCACCTAGTTTACTTACCACTAAGGTTGTTTTTGTTAGCGCATTGGCTTGCGATTGTTGAGGTTAAGCAACGTTCGCAAGATTCGGTCGTGGGATGGGTGACCAAAAAAATATTAATAAGTTCCTCCTTGCTTCGGAAAGCACGTTAAGCCGTTTGTCCCGCAAGCATTTTCATTCGTTAACATCCACCATCCACATTAGGCCCGCTTGGTGGATTATGACCCATCCTCCTTATCATAGGCCTGTGCCCCTGCAGTGGGAAACTGGGATCAATAGAATTGCTGATAAGGTTGTGTTTTTTTTTTCATTTTAGTTGAAACAATACCCTTCATCAGACAATTTCTTCGAACTAATGAGGTTCGATCTCGTGGTGGACGAAGACATGCGTGTGTATCTCCTTGAGGCCAATATGTCCCCTAATTTGAGTTCAGCCCACTACCCCCCCAATCAACTACTCTACGAGCAGGTGTTATACAACCTATTCCAAATAACAGGGGTCGGTTTCCGAACGAACACCAATCAGGAGCACAATCAAAGGTAACGCAAAGCAATTATTTCGAAAACTATTACCTACATAGTGTTACTGCTAGACCACACTACACGTGTCAAGCTTTGAGATAAGCTAGAAGCTAGTATATGATTGTGTCTTAGAACAAGGGCGTCTCCAAGGTCCTAAAGGTTAAAAAATGTAGCCAACTGGAAAGTAAAAAGTCCTAAAACCGTGCAATTGACTTGCTTTTCCGATAAATCCCGCATCTCAAAACTTGAATAAATTAAACAACTTACTATGAGACCAACTATAAAATCGCGAACATTTTTGATATTTTCGTCATTAATTTTTGCATGAAACAGCTGATTTTTTTTCGCTATTTCGGATTAAAGGGCTATTATTATAAGGATTTCAAAAAGGTATATCATGACCGTAATATATAATAACTAAAAAGAAATAAATAAATAAATAAATTAAAAACCCACCTGCATAAAAAGACAAGTCAACTGAAAAGATGGAAACAAGATTAAATATTAAAGGTATCATAATAACATGCAGTCGGAGGCACATAATTCAAATCATTAATATATAATGTCACTTTCTTTATGCATGCCTCCGACTGCATGTTATTATGTTGCCTTTAATATTTAATCTTTTCAGTTGACGTGACTTTTTATGCAGGCGGTTGACTTGTATTTTTATGCAGGCGGGTTTTTTTTTAACACGTTTTATCACCTTGCCGCTGTCTGTCCTATGTCCCTATGTATGCTTAGATCTTTAAAACTAGCAACGGATTTTGATGCGGTTTTTTTAAATAGATAGAGTGATTCAAGAGGAAGGTTTATTGTATACCTAATTAATACATGGTGTCAAATTCCACACTACACCGAAGCGAAGTGAGGGCGGGTTGCTAGTATCGAATAAATAACGAATAAATAGCGGTCTCATATCGTAAGATAACGGTTGTCTTTGAGTTTCGCAGAATAAATTTGGGTTAGACAAATTTTCAGATTCCAGAATATAATATAGCTTGTGATGTGACTGACGAATAAATACAAACACTGGAATAAAAATACATTGATCAATTCGTAAGAGAATAAATAGCGACTGAATGTATGTACATAGAAATTATGTTTGCTTCACAAACATACTGAAAAAGACAGATATTATTACAGTAAGATAAGGTATAAGTAGGCTAAAATTGACGGAATTTGGCGTGGTCTGGATTCTGGACATTGAAAACAAAAAAATTATATCACTGGTGTTTGGTAGAAACCTGCCTACTTATTGTCTAGTTTTCAAAATCTATCCCAATCTCTTTCATGTGACACATTGCTGCATTTCTTCGGAAAGTTTTTATTTATGCCAAAAAGACAAGTCGACTGAAAAGATGGAAACAAGATTAAATAAATATTAAAGGCAACATGTCATAATAACATGCAGTCGGAGGCATGCATAAAGAAAGTGACATTATGAATGATTTATTTATTTATAAAAAGGACACCAACAGCGCATGCATTGCCACAATAAAAAAATAACATTGAATTTAAATATGATTGAATTATATGCCTCCGACTGCATGTTATTATGACATGTTGCCTTTAATATTTATTTAATCTTGTTTCCATCTTTTCAGTCAACTTGTCTTTTAATGCAGGCGGGTTTTTTAATTTATTTTTTATTTATATCTTTTTAGTTATTATATATTACGGTCATGATATACCTTTTTGAAATCCTTATAATAAGCCCTTTATTTGACACCCATATTGCAGTATTCTAAAAAAAAATTTTTTTTTCACTACGTATAATAGCACCGTACAGCCGCCATGTTGGTTTTTTACCCGACTGCAAAGAAAGGGTTATGTGTTTCGCGCGTATCTTGTAAGTATGTTTGTATGTATGTATGTTTGTATGTATGTTTGTATGTAATATTCTTTATTACCTCATATCTTTCAAACGGCTGAACGGATTTCTATGATTAAGATATCGTTAGATTGGTCTTTTCAGCCCAAGTTTTAAACATTTAGCCAATAATCTGGCTAGTAAAACAACTGCTTCTATTGAGCAGTCAACTATTGACATTAGTCATTCAACTTTGGAATCTGTTCCAAATAAAAATAATTGTAACATTTTACTTAGTCCAAGTAATAATATTTTTTCTCATTTAAATTACCATCTAAGACAATAGAGGCGTCCTCTAGCCCTGAATTAACAATAGAAAAGCCAAAGTCTTTAAGAATTGTACATCAGAATATACAAGGCTTTTCTTGCAAAGATTTAGAAATAAGCTTATTCATAAACTCTGAAAATATTGATGTGTTATGTGTTACTGAGCATTGGTTGAAAAAGCACGAATTACTTTTAAGTTTAGATAATTATAAAGTTGCTAGCTCGTTTAGTAGGAAATCTGCTATAAGAGGGGGTTCACTTATTATTCTACACAATAGTTTACAATGTAAAGAGCGCAAAGATGTAGTATCCCTCTCAATTGAACGAACTATTGAGTTGTCTTGTGTGGAACTTGATCAAATAATTATTGTATGCGTATATAGACCCCCCACCGCGAATTACTCTGAGTTTGAGTCCACTATGGAGGAAGTCTTAAAAATAACTTGTAGGAAGAATAAAAAAGTCGCGATTTGTGGAGATTTTAACGTCGACATCTTAGACCCTAAATTAGCCAAACTGTCGAGTAGGTTCATAAACCTATTTAAATCATTTAATTTACTACATATTTTTAATGAACCAACGCGTATCACACCCACATCGGCAACCTGCTTAGATAATATTTTCTGTAACTGTAATGTCATTGAAAAATCAATTTTGAATTGTATTAAATCCGACCATAGTGGACAATTAGCCTCCATTGAGCACCATCATGTTCGGCCTAAACGGGAAATAATGTGTAGGCCAATAAAGAAACACTGTATTGAAAAATTCAGAACCAATGTCACAAGTAAAATTGAAACATTACCAGAACCAAATTTTGAAGCCAATAACTTATATAATCATTTATTTAGCATAGTCAAAACTGAATTCAGTGAAACTTTCAAACAAAAAGTCATCAAATGTAATGATAGTACGAAATTTAGTGACTGGGCCACACCCGGCATATATAAAAGCAGAAGGAAATTATACGAACTTTATGCAGAGAAAGCTACTTCTTGTGATCCTAACTTCATTGAATTTGTCAAGAAGTATTCACAAACATTCAGAGAAGTTTGTATCCTAGCAAAGTCCAAGTACTTTGCAAATAAAATAAAATTAGCTGATAACAAAATTAAAGCTACCTGGAATATTATTAACAAAGAAACGGGCAAATCAAAATCCAATATAAATTCCTTCTGTTTAAAAACTGGTGATCAAACTTTTGAATCTGACAATGAGGTCGCTAAAGTTTTTGAAGATTTCTTTGCTAGAATACCTGTAGAAACTACCAGTACTCTTAGTGCTAGTCCCAACATCGCTGTCTCCCTTCTGGAGTCTAGTGTTGATAAGTGCAATGAAAGTTTTTCCTTTAAATATATAAATAGTGCAGATATCATTAAAGCTTTTAAAACAATTAATGTTAAAAAAACAGAAGATCTTTGGGGCATGTCAACAAGCATTATTAAATCAATAATTGATATACTAGCCCCCTACTTGGCTTTTATTTTTAACAAATGTATTGACGAGGGGGTCTTTCCTGACTTAATGAAAAATAGTAAATTGATTCCTCTTTTTAAATCTGGGGATAAAAGTGACCCAGCTAACTTTAGGCCAATATCTATACTACCAGCACTTAGTAAAATATTTGAAAAAATTATATATTCCCAATTATTAGATTACTTTACATACAATAATATACTTCATAAAAACCAGTTTGGATTTTCCAAGGGTAAAAGTACTACTGATGCTGGAATTGCACTTCTCAAACATATTCTTGACGCTTGGGAAGAAAAGCAGGATGTAATTGGCATTTTCTGTGACCTTTCTAAGGCATTCGATTGCGTTGATCACCAAACACTATTAAAGAAGCTAGAACATTATGGTGTCTCTGATAAGTCGGTTAGGCTTATGAAATCGTATTTGTACAATAGAACTCAGAAAGTAGTAATTAATAGAACTGAATCTACTGGAGCCCCCATCAATATGGGTGTGCCACAGGGATCAATATTGGGCCCATTGCTGTTTCTAATTTATATAAATGACCTTCCCAACTACGCGAGTAATTTATGTGAGACTGTACTATTTGCGGATGATACTTCTTTAGTTTTCAAAGTAAACAGAGGTAATAACTGTTCCGACGAAGTAAATAGTGCCCTCTCTAAAGTTTCACACTGGTTTAATAGTAATAATTTAGCACTTAACCCCAAAAAAACTAAATGTGTAAAATTTTCTTTACCTAATGTTGAGAAGACAAAATTAAATATTAAATTGAATGACGATAAAGTAGACTTTACTGAGAGTACAAAATTTCTAGGTATTACACTAGATTCTCGATTGCAATGGGATCCACATATTGAAGCCTTGTCAAGTAGACTTAGTTCAGCGGCATTCGCTGTTAAGAAAATAAGGCTTTTAACTGATATTGAAACGGCAAGGTTAGTATACTTTAGTTATTTTCATAGTGTAATGTCTTATGGACTGCTATTGTGGGGCTCAGCTGCCAGTTTTGAAAATATTTTTGTACTCCAAAAAAGAGCTGTTCGCGCCATATACAATCTACGGCGGAGAGATACCTTGAGAGAATTGTTCAAAGAAATAAATATTTTAACTTTGGCAGGCCAATATATTTATGAAAATTTAGTTTATGTAAGGAAACACTATGATTCATTTGATAAGAACAGCAACATTCACCAGTTTAATACAAGAAATAAAGATAAACTTGCCGTTCCAAGATTTAGGCTTGCAAAAACGAGAGGTTCATTTATGGGGAAAGGCATAGCCTTTATTAATAAAGTTCCACAACAAGTGATTGATCTTCCTTTGCATGAATTTAAAAACCATGTTAAAAAAACGCTCATGGGTAAAGGTTATTATAAAGTTGACGATTATCTTAAAGATCAAAATGCGTGGAAATGATGTAACACATAACTTGCTAATATAAGAACTTTGTTGAAGTAATATAATAAGTCTATGTTGTTGCCAATAATCCTGTCACCCTGTTGTAATTATCTGGTAACGATATATTCAAGTTTGTAAATATCGTTACTTATGGCTGTTACAGCTGATAAGTTTCTTGCGCCCGTTCTTCTTGTCAGCTAAAAAAGTCTGGAACGGGTGGTAGAAAAATATAGACGATTCAAAAGTACTTAATAATTAAGTTTATTTGAATAAAGCTTATTTCACTTTCACTTTCACTTTCAGTGTTCTTAAGAAGGTGGCGTTATAAAAAAACCAACATGGCGGCTGTACGGTGCTATTATACGTAGTGAAAAAAAAATTTTTTTTTTAGAATACTGCAATATGGGTGTCAAATTAAAGGGCTTATTATAAGGATTTCAAAAAGGTATATCATGACCATAATATAATTATAAAAAAAACAATAAAATAAAAAAAGTAAATTATATTACGCAAATGCGAGCGGCCGCTATAAACATGTCAATGAGAAATTTATATTTTGTTTGTGTATGTTAGCCACATTCATGATGAAAAAATAGGCTATAATATCATCCCAAAATCCCTCGGGATCGAAGCCTCAGGCTATGCCGCAGGGCACGGCTAAGTTAATCAATAGATGGCGCTGTAGCCGAGTACATCGCGGTATGGTTTTGTATTCATCATCAATAGATTTCTAGTTGCATAGACCATATCAATAGATGGCGTTGTAGCCAAATACATCTCGGTATGGTTTAGCTCTCTGTAGATTATATAAGGTCTTTTGTGTTTTTACTGAAAATATAAAGATAACAATAAAAGAATCGAAGAAACGATAACGAGAAATAAGAAGAAAAACTTTTTTAATTGATAATTATTTTAATACGATTCCATCTAGCTAGCTAGAGTACATTCAGTATATATTATACTAGATTCCATCTATCTAATTGGAACGCGTGTTGCATTACTTTACTTGCATTAATATTGAAAAAAAATATTAAAGAAGTAGATTTTGTTAGGTTTTGTAGCAAGCATACCTAGTTTAGTTAGGACTAAGGATTAGGGTGTTTAGGAATATCTTATTACTGAATTAGTGATTAATTACATTCTCTTTGATATCGATAATAGTACTTTACAGCCGTGAACGGGAAGCTAGCGATTGCATTGTCGAGGATGGTTTGTTTGAAGCCCGAGCCGCAGGCGAGGGCTTTAATCATTCGAGGCAATGCAAGTAGCTTCCAGAACAAGGCTTGTATAGTGCTTTTCTCAAGAAATGCGAGGAAATAAAAAACTTTTCAATTGAAACTTAATTAAATTTAATTAATATTAAAAATGAGTAATCAGACAAATCCTCTGAGTAATCTTGAATTACGTGCAGCGCCATCTACCGCCGAGAAGCATAACCCATCTCATTTCGCTTCTCGGCGGTAGATGGCGCTGTACATAATTCAAGATTACTTAGAGGATTTGTCTCTGATAAATCTGGTACAATACAATGTAATATTTATTTATTCTTATAGTAATATACTCTGTGCGCACCATTTTTTTTATTGTATCGTTATTATAGTACCTATTAAATAATTTTACCTTTATAATATTAACTGTCTTGTCGTTGGCTTGCGTGCCAGAAAAAAGGAACTAAAGTTATGGCTGTATGGTGCAAATGTGCCTTTGCTTTTTTTGTTTTTGTGAACAGCTAAAACAAAAAAAATAGAAAAACTAAAAAACCCACATGCATCAAAAAACAAGTCAACTGAAAAGATGGAAACAAGATAATATATAAAGGCAAACTTAAAAAATATTGATGGTAGTGTTTAGATTAAAGGCAAACTTAAAACATATTGATGGTAGTGTTTAGAACTTTTGTTCAACATAATTATTACCCGACTGCGGGTTATGTATTTCGCGCGTATCTTGTAAGTATGTTTGTTTGTATGTAATATTCTTTATTACCTCATATCTCTCAAACGGCTGAACGGATTTCTATGATTAAGATATCGTTAGATTGGTCTTTTCAGCCCAAGTGTTCTTATGAAGGTAGCGTTATAAAAAAACCAACATGGCGGCTGTACGGTGCTATTATACGTAGTGAAAAAAAAAAATTTTTTTTAGAATACTGCAATATGGGTGTCAAATTAAAGGGCTTATTATAAGGATTTCAAAAAGGTATATCATGACCGTAAAATACAATAACTAAAAAGAGATAAATAAAAAAATAAATTAAAAAAATTAAAAAACCCGCCTGCATAAAAAGACAAGTCGACTGAAAAGATGGAAACAAGATTAAATAAATATTAAAGGCAACATGTCATAATAACATGCAGTCGGAGGCATATAATTCAATTATTCATAATGTCACTTTCTTTATGCATGCCTCCGACTGCATGTTATTATGACATGTTGCCTTTAATATTTATTTAATCTTGTTTCCATCTTTTCAGTCGACTTGTCTTTTTATGCAGGCGGGTTTTTTAATTTTTTTAATTTATTTTTTTTATAACGCCACCTTCTTAAGAACACTTGGGCTGAAAAGACAAATCTAACGATATCTTAATCATAGAAATCCGTTCAGCCGTTTGAAAGATATGAGGTAGGTAATAAAGAATATTACATAGGTACAAACATACATACATACAAACATACTTACAAGATACGCGCGAAAAACATAACCCGCAGTCGGGTAAAAAGAAGCATCAATGAATCACATCCTGAAAGCGATTGCGATAGATTTTGAAATTAGACAATTCACTCCAATTTAATCATTTTTACCCGACTGCAAAGAAAGGGTTATGTGTTTCGCGCGTATCTTGTAAGTATGTTTGTATGTATGTATGTATACCTATATGTTTGTATGGATTTCTATGATTAGGATATCGTTAGATTTGTCTTGTCAGCCCAAGTGTTCTTAAGAAGGTGGCGTTATAAAAAAACCAACATGGCGGCTGTACGGTGCTATTATAAAAAAAACTTTTTTTAGAATACTGCAATATGGGTGTCATATTAAAGGGCATAATATAAGGATTTCAAAAAGGTATATCATGACCGTAATATATAATAACTAAAAAGAGTACTACCTCCTAGAGCCTACTTTTTATCATAAGATGACCCTTTTTGTTGTATTTTCATTTGTTTATGTTTATGTAAATTAGTTAATATTAAGGTTATTTGAACAATTTAAAAGGTAAATCGAGTCGCATTTGCCTACCTACTCTTAAATCTGACATTATAGATAGGCCATTATTACGTTGAATAAATAACGGCAAAATTGCCTTGGTTCGTTCTAGCACACGGGCTATAATCTTTTCTTCTTTCTTATATAAAAATTAATTGCTGTTCGTTGGTCTGGTTAAAACTCAAAAACGGCTTGACCGATTGTAATAATATTTTTTTACCATCGCCACTCGAAAAAGTGCGTTTAATTCAACGATAAGAGTGAATAAAACGCTGCTTTATTCACCGAGTGAATAAAAATATTTTGAATTTGGAACAAGCGCGCATCGTACATAATTCATATTTAGAAAAAAAATAAACGTGCTGAAAGTATGGAACTATTCCGTAGATAAAGCCATAGTTATACAAATAAATTAAAAAAAAATATCCCGCCAATTTTATTTAGGTTCTTTTTAGTGTCTTATCTTTGGGTTCTTTCCAAAAAAATATTGCGCCAAATCAATTAGGCCCTTTTTAGTGTCTCATCTTTGGATTATTTTCTATATATTAGAGGGAGATTAGATGTTCAATCTTGCATCAGTCTGGTACGATCTTCAGTCTGTAAAAATTCAAAGTCTATACAAACTTATGAAATGGACTGATGCCAAACTGATCATGTAATATCCCTCTAAGCGTGGTTGTTTTATGTCATTGGAAAACTTCTAGTTTCACTATTTTCTAATGTTTAAATACTTATTACTACCTACCTAAATAATAAAAATGTGATAACTATTTAATTATATATGTAGGTAATAAGTACCTACTGCTAATTTGTTTTCTCGCAGTCAATGGTAAAAAGTAGAGTACACAACTCGTGAAAAAAAAATTCATCTCGGTCCTTTGTATCCTTCGCTGCTCTCGGGATCCAACTTAGTCCCTCGAACTAAATTCCCTCTTTTTTCACTTGTTGTATAATCTACTATTTTTGTTTGGTTCGCTATTAGTAGGGGTGGTTTAGCAACAAAAAAAATAAAAATTTAACATCCGCCAGAAATCCTTCAGACTGCACTTTACGCTCTTTTAGAATGAATACCTAATATTATGATGACTTAAAATAAAAATTTTGGAAAAGAAAAAAAATACGTGTCTCTTGTTTAATAAAATAAAATCTAGTTAAATAAAAACAGGACAAAAATTTTGAAATGTTGTCAATTTTGTATGGGAAATGCGGAAATGCGATTATTTCTTTCGGATTACTTTTGTTTTGACAGCTAAGTAACGTGTGAAAGACCGGTAATGAAATAAAAGTGTTGCTTTCGTTTTAGAGGTACTCAGCTGCTTGTTTGCGCTGGTTTCTCATATTTGTAGGTAAAGCTAGGTCCACTAATCAATAAAGCAATATTTACCTACACTAACTTACTTCACTGGCTCAGCATCCCGAAGTGGACCTTGGCCTCCGACATCAGAGTATTCAGAGTTACCTACGCCATTTCGCCGGTCTTGTACCCAGTTCAGACCAATGACTTGAAAATCTGTCGAGTTGGAAATGAGGGGGTGTATTTAGGTAGCTGTTTTAGATCCTTGGCGACTTCATCTCTCCAGCGATATCTCGGACGCCCCACTGGACGGCGTTCAGTCGGTTAATAACTCATAGGCATGTAAAAGTTTAGTCAAAAGATATGTTGGTAGGTCCTTGCATAGCAACGCGATAATTTTATTATTATTATTCCAGTGATCAAGCGGCGGCGAACATGGTATCATCGCATAAAAATATAGCAGTTTGGGGTCAAACCTGCAGCACCGTATGTAAAGAGGACTGCAGCGCGCTCCCCGCCTGCGGGCTCTGTAAGCCGTGCCTCACCCCCAAACTGAGGAACACTCTTCTGAAAGCGTACAAAGAGTTTTTGCATAAAGGAGACTTTGCTAGACTCTTCCCTCCGCCTATGGTAAGTTTTGCAATTTTTTAGGTAAGTTTGACTATTTTAATCAAAGTCACAAAAGTCTGTAATTAATTTAGAACCCAGACGATTAGTGCCCTCACAGTGGCGCCCTCAATTGCACGCTAAGTGTTCATAATGAAGCTAAGGTTCTATACTTTATTTACAAACAATAACCTTAGTAAAATATACTCGTAGTTCGTTGTAGTAGTAGTAGGCAAAAGAGCAAAGTTGCCCACTGTTGGCACATTTGCCTACTACACACATCAACTTTGTCTAGGGATACAGGTGTTATTTTCATACAAACGAGGTGACTTTGAAGCCTTGGTTTTCTGCCAGGGATGTACCGTGCTGCGATATGATGATGGCTTTTCAGGGAGTGAATGGAGGAGATTTAGATCGCTATACACACCTAACTGATCTGACCAGCATTATAAAAGATTAATGGACATGTTTAAAAAAACCGCGAAAATAGCATGAAAATGTATGGAAATCCTGAAACTGAGAACTCTGACCCATCAATCTTTTAGAATGCTGATTAGATCAGTTGGGTGAGTACAGTGATTTGAATCTCCTCCATTCACTCCCTGGATGGCATTCATCAGATCACAGCACGGTACATCCCTGGCAGAAAACCAAGGCTTCAAAGTTACCTCGTTTGTATGAAAATAACACCTGTATCCCTAGACAAAGTTGATGAGTATACTACTAAAATAGTCTCATGGGCGTACCGAGAGGGGCAGGGAGGGGCAGCTGCCCCACCCCCTTTGAACTTTGTTTGAACTTGAATTTATTTTTTTCAATCATAAAATTAATAAAAAAAAAAATTCTTTTCAGAAACCCAACACATTGGATGAAGAAATGCTTCGAAATCTGACTGAAATTAATAAGCTTCAATATCTATGGTACCAAGGAAAATGCAATGAGAATAGTATTTGGTGTCTGTAAATTATCAAGTCTCATTTAAATATAGATACTTATTTATTCAAAAAATAGTTTTCTTAAAGGTAATCAACATTTCTTACGTAGGTATTTAAGAGCCCTGTACTACAGACTGCAGCAATCCCAAAATATAACTACCCAAATCCTCATCTTGGTTTGTCCAAGACACATAAATGCTTTTAGTGTTCTCTTCTCCTTCTACCTTAATCAATACAGATTCTACTGATATATTAGCTTCCGAAATAGTTATAGTCCATCCTTCCAACTTTTCTGCCAATAATGATTTTAGTTTCTCAGCTGTTTTCACTGCTGATCCGGTGTCATCAAATCGCACTGTACTTGTGAAACGTATCACATGCCTATTTATTCCAATTTCATCACAAACCTCATCAATATCTAACAGAGACAGCCTATTATCTTTTACACAGAGTATACCATTGACAACTCTACGTCTTTTAGGGTCCGGTGGCAGAGCGTTGTACCGGACGGCCTCGGCCTTGAGCAGTCTCAATGAAACGTCTACAGGAACTTTGGTTGGTGTATTTATGACACAGGTCTCACCATTAGCAGGCATATAACAACTTATCTTAAATTCTTTCTCAATTTTATCCTTTAGAAATTCCATTTTTTGAGCCTCACCATGCACAAGTAAAACATTTTTAGGCTCACAATATTGTACTAATTGCATAATCCCTTTAGCATCAGCATGAGCAGAAAATGACATATACTCAACTGCCATCTTTACTTCGACTACCTGGCGGTTTTCGAATTCTACTTTCTTAGCACCGTTGAGAATTTTGTGACCAACTGTGCCTTGTACACAGAAACCTGGCATTATAACCATGTTTTGTTCGGAAGGCGCCCACTTCTTGAAGATGTTCAGAGACAACCCGGCATGCAGCATACCAGGAGTGGCAAACACAACCATCGGTCCAGGATTATCAATGTATGTTTTATCAAATGGCTTAATATGTTTAAAATCAAACATGTTCCTTTGCACAAATGTCTTTCTAATTTTCTGATTAGTCCAAGTAATGAACATTTTATAATAATTATTGGCTTTTTCAGTTAAACCCAAAGCAAAGTAAACGGGACACTTTAAATTCATTCTTTCCCAATATGTTTCCAGTAATATACAAAGCTCTTGCGCTCGCCCCAGAGCAAAAACTGGGATAAGGACTTTACCTCCCTTTTCAACACACTCGTGTACTTTCTTAAGGAAATCTCTCTCACGGCAACGTTTAGAATCTCGTATAGTAGTTGCATAAGTGGACTCTGTTATCAGTAGGTCAGGGCGGCACTTGTCGATCCACGCTGCACCCAAGTGTCTGTCCGGGGTCATATTGTAGTCACCGGTGTACACCACAGACTGGGAGCCCACTCTGATCCAGAACATTGCAGCTCCCAAAACGTGGCCAGCGTAATATGCTTTAATTTCAAGTTCATTATCCACCATCACAGATTGATGCAGTGTCACAGCTGTCACCTTCTTTATACAATCTTTGATCATTTGAGATGTGAAAAAATTTGATTCGCCCTTCCTCTCTACGACCACCTTTCGCATGTCCTCCAAGAGAATAGGTGCTATAGCTTTGGTAGGATGAGTCATGTAGATAGGCCCAGTATACCCTATCATTTCTGACATGTATGGAAGAGCACCACAATGGTCCAGGTGGAAATGTGAAATGATTACACAGTCAATTTGACTAGTGATCGGCCCCTCTGGCACGATGTATGAAAAGTCCGGGAAACGCCTTTCGTCGTTGTAGCCCATGTGCATGCCACAGTCCAGCATAATGTTTTTACCTCCCATTGACAGCAGAATACAGCTCCGACCAACATCTTGGCCAGCACCGAGTGGTGTTATCTTGATGTCAGGCATTTTTTTAACGGTCGAAAAACGCTATTATCTCAGAAAAATTATTGAATTAACCTGGGCTTATCACAACAATCATTAGTAGTTGTGTATTCAACAACAATACGATTATTTTATCAACATTGAATTCAATTAATAATTCCAAAGTTTGGAGATATTATTTGTGAAAAAATAAGGTCGGAGAGTCAGGTATATCTTGCAAATTGACGAAATTTCACCTAAAATTAATTTGCTTTGAATTCTTTGAAATGAAATAATAATTTTATAACCTTTCCTTCACAGACTAATAAGAGATACCAGTCTGTCCTGTCGCAACTTCCATACAAAAAAAGATTCTATGAAACGGACACGAATTTTGATGGCGATTATACTTGATTCGTCCTTCGATATTAGTATATTGACTACTTGTAGTATCGCTCGTATACTATCACCACTTAGCACGTTATTTTAGAGTAATAACCTAAAAAACCTAAAAAGAGTAGCTTTTTACTTCAAATTGACAGATTTGACATTTCCTGTACGAGTTCTCCCCGTCACTACTTGGCGCCAACACTACATTCGCTTTTTGTGCTTCGCCACGAACGCACGTACAGTCTCAAAGTGAGAATTCTTTAGGATATAATATATTCAGTGAAAATTAATTTAAAGTTAAGTAAAAATGCTTAGTGAAGAAAAGAAGAAAGACTAATAAAAGTAATGTTACTAACCAAAGATCTATTGCAATCGAAATAGTCAAACGGACTATTTCACCGCATAGGTCGGTTTAGTATTCGGCGGCATCAGTGATTTTGCGGCATGAACCAATAATATCTATTGCACTCGAGATAGTCATTGGATTATTTCACCGCATGGATAGGTTCTATTATTTCTACAATGAAAAAGAAGATTATTTTGTCGCATGAACCAAAAATCTATTGCAATCGAGATAGTCATTGGATTATTTCACCGCATAGATCGGTTCAACAACGCAACTGTAACAAGCACAGCAAAGCAACCCAAAGCGCCGCTGACGACAGTGACGACGCGACAGTGTAAAAATCAATCTGCTCAACACCTCTCGGGTGACTCCGCCGTCCGCCGAATCCGTCGCCAATCGCCATCCGCCTCCCAGGCAGGCGAGGCGGCTGCTGTGCTAGAGCTGCTGCTGCAGCAGCAGTTCGACAACAGCGTTGTTCATCAGGTATGCATTTTGATATCTTAAATATCCTCGGGTACCATTGGTTCTCAGATTGACATAATATTATTATTAATGATTAATTCATTGTACTCATTTTTAAAAACAATGTGAATGTGAACCAATGATGAACTGCCAGTATAGGTAAAACCTATCAACTTCATGGAACCACATAATGAGTTATGTAACTAGTTGATACCTTATGCCTCACACCTATAATGTGATAGCTTTTATAATCTAGGTTAGCCTCAAACATGAGTCTGCTGATAGAAATTTCAATATGAAATGGAATAACAAACTCCTTAGTTTATCATCCATAAATTCAGTTAGTGTTTATGGTACAATTAAGTTTACATTAAATGTACCTGAACTAGAAGATGCTGTGTTTCATGCGAGTAGAACTAGCATGATAAAAAACTAGTTAATCAAATCACTAACTATGTATTTCTATTTCTAAACTGTGCGCCCTTTGTACCCTTCATGCCCGTAGTACAGTTGGGATTGTCCATACAAATTACCTGTCTATTTCTTTTCAAATTAAATATTCATTGATTTTAATGATAATGATTAGCGAAAAAGTATTAATAAAACTTATATAACACCTTTTTAATATCAGTTTAAGACAGTAAATGTATATTATTATTTTTTACAGAATGTATGTACACTGTATATGTATAACAAAATAGTTAACTATAATAGATTTTTATATGTTGTCGTTGTCGTATATCTAGCTATTATACAATTAATAGTAATAATAATTAATAAAATAATAATAATACAAAATATAAATGCTTATTGTTTGTAAAAATATATCTAAGAGATCTTATCTCCTTTAAGGTTTTAATACGGATATGAAATATTAAATGGAAAGATGGGACTTTCTTTCCATAATGGAAAGATAAAGAAAGTCTTATCATTGGATCCTATTTTACAAAACTATTAGCTAGTATAGTATAATATTATCTGTGCTATGAGACAGTGTTTAGACATCATGATTTCCTTGTACATGATATTTAAGTACATAGGTACTATAATAGTGGGTCTATAGAATATTTTTTGCTTTTTATGTCACGGTATTTTTTTTTTTTTTTTTTACACCTACCTTCATAACTTTCCATTCTATCACGAATGTAATGGTATATTCATTTAACCCCGAGTGGCCTCATGGGGCCGCACAACAATAGAGTATCCGTTGTGTCACATTTTTTCGGGCTTGAAAAGTTAAGTTTTTTTTTCAAGACAAAACTTATACAAATTTGCAAAATTACGCAAATTACGACCATTTTATGAAGTCATTGTACCGGTAGATATCGGTATATTATCGATATTTTATCGATATTATAATATTGTACATGGTAATTGAATGTGATCAATACTTACACCAAATATATTGTATGGTTATGTATATACAACATATTATTGTAGATAGATTTTGTCTGATGCCTCTCAACAAAGGGGTAGACTGGGACACTTATGTGTGTCATGTATGTGTGGTCAGTCATGATTGCATATTATTTATATATGAATTATAATTATATATTAAATAAAACATGTTTTTTCGCATTACTGGGTAGAGTTTTCTATACGGAATTATTCTGATACTGAGTAATAATAATAAAAATTAAAAAAATTACCAGTGTCCGTTTTCTTAGATAAATTTGAGTAAATTCGAATACAAGTCGAATAAGTTGAAATATTAATGATTTCGTTTCCTAGCTTGGATGCCAAAAACGACTATGTTACTATTAGTCGGGCAAACTTTTATTTTTTATCATTTTCCATCAGTTTCTTATACTAGAGGTGTAACGATCATGCCATCATGACCGTCACAACCTTGAACCTTGGTACCACTGGTTCACATGTAATAATTAGTGTCTTATGTAAAGTAATAGGATTTAAACCTTGAACATCTTATAATTCCCAATTTCAGGGATGGAATATTCATCGCACAAATAAACTCATATCATTCATCAAATAAACTTACATATAAATGTCATTATTTTTTTATATTATGCTATTAGCTTTCCTGCCTGTTAATACTATCAGACTGAACAGAGTTTGATCACCAAAATGGTTTGATAATTTAACAACAAAATATATAGTAAATACATTATATATTTTGTAAGTGAAAATATAGACAAAAAAAAAAAACTATTTTTTCTTACAGATGTGTAGAACAAATTTACCAGCATTACTTACATAATATTGGGTTCATTAATGAATGTACAAAATTGAGCTAACCTTTAGTAAGTGTGGTAAAAAAAAAAAAAAAAACTGTTTTTTGCGCAGATTTCCATTGCTTAAATACAACATTTTACAGTTTAGATTACCTAATATGGTTCTTTTAATTTATTACAACTTTGATACAATTAACAAAAAAAAACCCTTGACCGCCTAGTTAAAAAAAAAAAAAAAAATATGTGAACAATACTTACAATTAATTATAAACAATTCATTGTTCAGTTCAATTATAAAACATAATCTACCTAATTTGACGCAAATCATCTTACAATTGTTTTTCTCAAGAAGAACCGCTTTTATACACAGCGTATAATATAAACATTTTGTAATTGATCTCAAGTATTTGAATTTCAAGAGAATTATATTACCTACACCATTTGTGTAATAAATATTACAGATTTTATTCAATTGCAGATAATTTTAAATAATAAAAATAAAATAAAACCTAATATCTAATATTATTAGAAAGCTGACATCCATTGATAGTGGAAAAGATTCGTGTCCATTGTCACGTCACCAAATTGTAGCAATCGACGTGCGCCGATACCCATTACCTACTTATAGCTATAACATAAATGTTATTAGAGACATTCCACGTAGTACGAGATGGTCGATGACACTCCACTATCTCTCCAAGATATTTAAACAAATACATTATCTTCGATTAATGATAATTATAAGTACTGAGTTTTCCGACCGTATGTACATAGGTATAACAAAATATTCAGAATTATATTAAATATGAACGGTATTCTTTTAAATTTAAAAGACACAAAAGATGATATTTCCTTTTTTCTTATACTCGTATAAAACTCTCAACATCTACAAGTAGTCAATATACTAATATCGAAGGACGAATCAAGTATAATTGATGATTAAACGAACTTACCTTAAGTGAAGTTCAATCATAATTATACGAAGGATTCGTCCGAAGATATTAGTATAAAGTCCCACCCTCCCTACTGATAAATTGTAATTACAATATTCACCCACTGAGGAAATATCATACGATTTGGACTCTGAACTAAATGAAGTGTTGGCGCCAAGTAGTGACGGGGAGAACTCGTACAGGAAATGTCAAATCTGTCAATTTGAAGTAAAAAGCTACTCTTTTTAGGTTTTTTAGGTTATTACTCTAAAATAACGTGCTAAGTGGTGATAGTATACGAGCGATACTACAAGTAGTCAATATACTAATATCTTCGGACGAATCCTTCGTATAATTATGATTGAACTTCACTTAAGGTAAGTTCGTTTAATCATCAACTATATTTGTCTCACTCTTCCTCATTCTTTCTCGTCTTTGATGATAGGTCATCTGTCAGAGAAACACGGCGGCAACATTTAAAGTATTGTAACAATTAAAATTAATTTGTGTAGGTAGTTAAAAGTTTGTTTTATAATAGTTTTGTGATATTTAAAAGTTTGTTTTAATGTTTTAATTTGTTAATAGTCAAGTTAAGGTGCAGTACATGTAAATCTCAATGAAGCATGTAAAATGTGAAATTTGTGGTTTAAAATCGGCGTGAAAAGACGATGCAAAACGGTTTTTTATGGCCAAATTTCCTTCAGATGATCTTCGGTGAGTAATACATTAACCAATATAACATTCGTTTACAATTTTTGGTGAAATAATACAATTTTAGTCAGAAAAATAATCTGCAGGAAAATAGAGTGGTGCTACATCATAAATATAAATATCGATATCGATGCTTTTAATTTTAGGTGTAAGACATAATGGGCTTGGCCTAATTCTGAATATTATAAACTAGTTTAATATTTTATTATAATTGCAATTTTATATCTGTTTTGATTTAACTCTTACTTCAGGTCACTACTATGAGCTAACGAATTAATTGGCGAAAATGCGATTTTTTTGGGAATAAATCTTTTTAATATTTTTTTATTAAATTAGCAATTGTATATCTGTCTTATTCCAGGTCACAACTAAGAGCTAATAAATGTTCAGCAAAAATGCGACAATGACTTTTTTTTGGTAATAATTAATACTTTTAATTTCATTTTTTTTTATTATAATTGTAATTTTATATCCATTTTAATATAACTCTTATTTCAGGTCACTATTATGGTCTATGAGCAAATGAATTGATCGGCGAAAATGCGACGATCAGGATTAATTTTAATTAATGCGACAGTGAGATTTTTTATGGGAAATACATTTTTTTTTTAAATTTTTAGTTATTATTTCTAATATTAAACTGAACACATGCTCTGTTTTTTAATTAAAAGTACTGCCCATAGGTTAAATGCTTGATAATTAATTCTAACATACTTGTTTGACTCAGTACTGGTTAAAAAACAGAGAATGTCATGTTAGTAGAAATTTTAAAATTATTCCTTAAGTATAAAGCGCAGTTCAGTACATTCATCGATATCGATAAAAAATT
This sequence comes from Agriphila straminella, assembly GCA_950108535.1. Classification (NCBI taxonomy): domain Eukaryota; kingdom Metazoa; phylum Arthropoda; class Insecta; order Lepidoptera; family Crambidae; genus Agriphila; species Agriphila straminella. The sequence goes on along the minus strand of OX467321.1, from coordinate 301,323 downwards.
TAATACTATAAGGTCGCCCATCTCTATTTCTTTCCTGTAGGTTGGCAAAACATTGTTTTACATTCGTTATGTTGGCTACGTCGAGGTATGTTTGATTTGACATTTGGTAGATTTTTTTGGTCTATGAAGTCCATAGATATAGTATATTGAAGTCCCGTCTCTTCTTACGTATAGTATTGCTTTCTCTGTGAGAGATACTACGTATCTTATCTTTCCTTATACCTTTTGACGTTGACATTGACAGACAGACATGAAAAGAGAAAATGGGACATCATGGGGTGCATTCCAAGGAAATTGTTGTATGTACGAAGTACATATAATTTCCTTGGTGCATTCCAATGAGCAGTTTTCTGACAGCTGAGAATTGAAATAGGGGCGGCGATCTTGGTTGTGTGAAGCTGAGACTTTTAGGCCGGCCACACACAGACGGAATCACGTTACGGAATTTCGTACGTACGTGATTCCGAACGCAGCTAATCCATACAAAACTATTGACTACCACACACAGACGGGATTTTTCCGTACGGAATCTTCATACATTATCGAAATTCCGTTCGGAATTCCGTTACGTGATTACGTCTGTGTGTGGCCGGCCTTATTGTAGTGGTGGTTACCTCGGCAGAACTTATCGAGGTCTGTCTTGATATACTCGGTGCCAAATGCTCCACGCAGCTTAGAATGCGATGCACCCGCATTCTAATACGGAAAACCAGGGACCGGAATACCGATATTTTTTTAGTATCGATATCGAAATATCGATATCGGAACTGATATTTTGGTATCGATTTATCGATACTGATATAAGTATTTTATTTCAGTACACGAATATCGATACTTTTTAGAAAATTATCAGTATTGATACCGATACTGAAATACCGATATAATACCGATAAAATGCCTTTTGCCCTTATTTTTTTTTTTATTTCCTTTAGTTTTTTTAGTTTTCGCACTTCGGATCAGGGCTTTGAAACCGGTAATAATTTTTTGAACCGGTTCGACGAAATTGAATGAATTAATTAGTTGCATGCTAGCTGCTTGAGCGCTGTTGCCGTGCCGTACCTCTCCGCAACCCGCCCGCCCCGCAGCGCGCAAACATGCAACGTCGCATCGCAGCCTAGCATATCAGTACTGGGTATCGATAAAATTATCGATACAAAATACCGGTACTTTATATTACCGATACAAATATCGGTATTTATCTCAGTTATCGATACCGTTATCGATATTTTCGTTAAAATATCGATATTCAGAATATATCGGTATCCGGTCCCTGCGGAAAACTATTCAACACTAAACTTGACACTGGCAAAAATTATTCCCTAAAAGAGGAGAGTAGATTGCCAAACTAAAAATAAGAAGATGAAGAGAAACAATTGATACTGGCAAAAATTACTTCCAAGTGGAAAGTAGATTGCCAAAACATAAGAAGAAGAAGAAGTTCTTTGTTGACATTTTTGTCATTTTGAGTTTGAGGTTATATAAATATTATACCTACAAACCAATTTGTTTCTTGTTAATTGTTATTGTTAATTAAAGACAAAGTTTTTTAGCATTAATCAACAATTGCCTATGCATAATGAACTGGGAACTCAGCTACGGTGAACTCTCTAAGGACAAAGATTTCGTTGAAAAATGCGAGAATCTCAAAGAAAACCTGATGGAGGTACAGCAAACTTTAGATCAATTGTTGCCATTGAAAGAACATTATGATAAACTGACTCTACCAGCACAAATTGAGCTGGATCTGTTTCTAGCATATACTTTAAATTCATTGCAATGGATACATTTACGTATTCAAGGTATAGATCCTTCTAAACATCCAATTAATGATGAGCTACAAAGAATTAAGGCTGTCGTATTAAAATGGCAAGAAATAAAAGATAAAGAAAACAGACCGATGGTGGATATCGAGGCTGCAAAGAGGTTTGTAAGGAGTGGGTTGTACGATCCTTATAAAGCAACTGCAAAACCACAAAATAAAAAGATCAAGTTCAGTAGTGATGATGAAAATGATGCCTGATGATTCGCTTACTCCTTGATTGGCAAATAAATTAATTGAACTTTCATTCAACACTTTTAACAGTACACCCAGTACAACTCGGCCGACTTAACATAACAAGTATCTTTTGCCAAAATAATGTGCCTAAAGTTATTGCCAGTGACTAGGCAAGTATTTTTTCAGAGTGGGGACTTCATTTACAAAGTAAAAACTGTTGACAATGTTTCTTAAAGCGGCTTGATCGCAACAAGGGTACCGAGAGAAGTATTAAGTTCCAAGCCATGTGTCGTGTTAAGTTGGCTGAGTTGTTTGTGTTGATGTTTATCTAAGATAGTGGTTCCCAATTACATACTCCTTATTGCACTCCCTGCAGGACTGATACATATTAATGCTTACTTACAATATCTTGGTTAAGTAAAGACATTGTTGAGACTTAATGCAAACTTATTGGGAAACACAGATCTAAGACATTATTTTTTATTATTTTTTATTTTATCTGTACAGTGATTTTGAGTTGTTTAAATAACTGGCAATTAAAATGTTGTCAATACAGTATAAGTCTTTGTAATTTTATTATTGCAACCTCTGATTTTTAAGAATTAAAATCTAACTAGGTTATATAAGTTCATCAAATTTACAGTAAAAAAATTTACTCATGGTTGGTAAATATAAAATATTATGTTGCATGTTTAAATGAAGACATGGAACTTAATTTTTTTTTACTTGATGAAGTTAATTAAGTACTTGGTTTTTAGTAAGTATTTATTTACTAATTGGATATCATTATTTGTATTAAAATTAATTCACTGCCTACATTATTTTTATTAAAAATAAAAATTGTACTAGACATTACTTTTATTATATGAAATATAATGGTTAAATAGGGATGTATTTAATAGCACTTTAAATTTGATGAAACCAGCTATAAAATTGTATATCATCACTTTAAAATAATGATAGATCTACAATTTAATACTATCACTACAAAAATAATGGTTTGCACTTTTACAATTTTGTCAGCACTTTAAAATAATAATAGACCTATAATTTAATATTATCACTACAAAAATTATGGTTTGCACTATAACTGTGTCCCAACTCCGAAACCATTTATTTCGACCATGTCGACTAACCACTGTTAAAATGAGAAGGCAAGATGATATCAACTTGTGGCATAATGCATAGGTACACGCCAGCAGGTCGGTTCTGGCGTTGTTGGTCACAATGGAACCTAACCTCCGCCTCGGCTCCTCTCGCTGCGCCCGCTCGTCGTCGCACCTAGTCGTCTGTTTACTGTTAGTGCAAAGTATTAATTTTAAAGCCTAGCATATTTTTAGTGGCAACCATTATTTTTATAGTTCATTCAATAAATTTTGAAGCTAAACATTTTAAAGTGTGTTACATTATTTTTAAAGCGCATTTATATATTCCCCTTTTAAATATTAAGTACTTTATATCCAGGGGCTTACCATCAGCAAATGAAAAACCGTTCAGTTCCAAAGCAGGCCTTAAACAGGACTGCTTTTCATACTAACCGTTGAGGTCATAGTACGAAAAAGTAAGGCAGTTCAATCAATATAAACCCTGCTATAAGAGATCATAGTAAGGCCCCAGGGGCCCTACCGCCTAACTCAAAGCTTTAGCCAGAGCGATAGCAATGCTCTGTCCGTCCTTGTCATATCATAATACGATGACAAGGACGGACTGTGCACTGACGTCATAAACCAAAGCCAGAGTCAAAGCGATTGAGTTAGGCGGTACGGGGGCAGGTATGAAGGCTACACAGGTATGAATTTAAGTACTATCGCTAGACATCTTTTGAAGACTTTATTATGAAAGTTAATGGTTATAATGCAGAGATGACGCTACTTTCTTCGACTGTTTAGGTTTTGTTCTTTTACCATGCGTGTAGCCGTCGCCTAGGCGCATCAGAAAGGATGTATTCATATACTTGACCTCTCTGTTGGCTCGCTTTGGGGCGTAGCTCATTGGCGGGTCCACGAGGTACCCAAGAGTACCTACAAAATTAGTCAAATTAGTGGATGAAACCATGATGAAAGTGACTAAAAATTGCGCTGCGCGGCCGTTTTTTTTTAAATATAGAAAAGAGTAGGTACATACAAGTGGGTAAACTGACAAAAAATCGCGCTGCGCGGCAGTTTTTCTCCTATAGACAAAACTACACAATTAGTGGCTAAAACTGACTTAAAATCGCGCTGCGCGGCCGTCATTTGTATATGTCGCAGGATAATCGTATAAACCGGATCTTTACAAAAATCCTAGGTCGATTGTAAAAAAACCGGATAATTGGAATCTAAGAGAAATTTTCACAATCGTCCTAGCAATTTTTAGGAACTTTGTAAAAATCCTAGTATGTTTCGGACAATCGTAAACTTGAATGCTGATTGGATAATCTAATAAGAGACGATTTATAACATTTTCAGTCTGATTGGTCAGAACATTATTGCTGATGGGTTTTGGGGTTATTTCGTAATTTTGCTGATTTAAATTCATCAGTTGAAGTTTTAACAACATTAATTCGTTCGAAAGTTTTTGCACAACCATATTGACAAGCGCTCTGTAGAAGTTTCTTGGCTCTGTATAGAAAAGCTTTTTTCCTATATAACCTTAAAACTTGTCTGAACTGATCGAGTCAAGCACTTGTATTACGTCCAATTCACTCACTTCACTCATCGTACATTAATGTCACATAATTGATGTCAGCCAGCACGTCAGCCAATCAGCGCGCGCAAAAATATGGTGATTCGCGATTTACCTAAGACACGCTGGATTTTTGTAAAAATCCTAAACATTACTCGAACAATTGCGAAAATCTGTCTAAGTTTCTAATTATCCGGTATTTTACAATCATACTAGGATTTTTGTAAAAATCCTGTTTGTACAATTATCCTACGACATATACAAGGAGTACAAGATTAGTGGATGAAACTGACTAAAAATCGCACTGCGCGGCCGTTTTTTTAAAATATAGATAAGACTACATACAAGCAAAGGTGTTCATAACGGCTGTTTTCCAATATTATATTAAAAGCTTTAAGCTTTAATAATTTATTAGCTATAATAAAGCTCTAACCTCAAACAAAATAAAAGCTATATAGCCTTTACGTTTATTGAGGTTATATTAGATAGAGCTTTATTATTTAAAGCTTTATACAATTTTTACGTTACGCTTTTTTTTTTCGCCTTTCAGATTCGGAGTCGAGCCCTTTTACAATTGTTTTCTCGTTCATTCCAGCGGGTCTACCGGCTAAAAACAATGAAGTTAATGTTAACTGTAAGTATGTGATACATTGCTACTTTGTTTTGGCACAAATAAAAACTTACCAAAGAAAAGAAGCAATGTATCACATACTTACAGTTAACATTAACTTCATTATTTTTAGCCGGTAGACCCGCTGTTCTATTATTTCATGCCTCTCGGACTTTTAAGTGGGCTAATCAAAGCACTGCCGCAGGGCCACTGCACGCAGGTCTTTGTTTGTGTAGGCCGTTTTTTTTTAATCTATAATATCAGTCCTGCATGTCTGTCTACACAAAGCCCGCTTCATACTGCATACGAGTTTTCTTTCATCCATCCACATTATTTCTTTTAAATAGTGGGATGTCAGCCTAACTATTCTTATCTTTTTCTCTATTTTATTCTTTATTATTGAACTTCTGTTTGTATGTATGTACCTCCTTTACGGTCAAGCATGGCTTGTCAAGCACGTAAATTTTTCGGCTTGTCAGTCACATTTTGATCGTCTAGGAGCGATGCTTAACAAGCACTTAGATATCACGTCATTATCGTGGCCTATCAAAGGTAGGTAGGTAGCGCCCCCAAATGATAGTGGTGGTGGTAATTACGTGTACATGCTTAACAAGCCATGCTTTGTTATATATTCTTTATCATATATGTTTACGTTTGTTGAGGTAAGAGCTATATTTATAAGGGACGTAAGTATCCGAGATTAATAAAATATTTTAATATTTACCTAATAACATTTATTATTTAAACCATGGCATAGGTATAAAGGGTAAAAATAATGCAATTAACTTTCCTTCATACTTTTCAGGCTTAGTAAGTACAAGTAATTCACCATCACCAACCTACCAGTGTCCACCACCAGAACATAATTTTTAAACATAAGCTTGTACTTACTCCCTCTTGTCAAGTCTTATCAAATACTATTAAACTTAACAAAATTACAAATAGCACAACACAATACGACAAAATCAGAGACTTCGCGGATAACACAGAGCTGACAGAGCCAAGGAACGTTATTAAACTCACCGAATAACCTAGCGCAGGTTTGCCTCACATGATAAATGACGTAGTCTGTTCTGTGGTTAAAGCTTTATTATAACTAATATATTAAAGCCCTTTCAAATCACTCACTCAGTCACTCACTCGCGCAACGCATAACGCTCTCATAACATTTCATAACGATAAGTCCAAAGATTATAGAGGAATATAATATATTAAAGCTCTTTGGGAGCTTGAATATAACGGACGTTATACGTTATATTTATAAAGCCTTTATTTATAACGGCTATATGATATATTAACCACCACTACATACAAGTGGCTAAACTGACAAAAAATCGCGCTGCGCGGCAGTTTTTCTACTATAGACAACACTACAAAATTAGTGGCTAAAAATCGCCGTTTTGTCTATAGGCAGTAATTTTTCTAAATCAGGCATTTTGTGCATCCTAGACAGGGATCTCTTACATAGACCCTAGACCCGAGGCTCCGATGCCCCCCCCAAGTTTAAATCCTGGATCCGCCCTTGGCGTAGCTCACTATCCGGTTTATCCCAAACATCCATATAAATATAGCGTGGCGTCAGACAAATGTGCCCGCACCTTTCTATAGTATTTGCAATTACCTACCAATCGCTGTTTCTCATTCGAAAATTAATTAATTCAAAAGCATATTAAAATGGTTTAATTCATATTTAAATAATCGTAAATTTTTTGTTGTTATAAATGGATTTGATTCGGGAGAATATGAAATTGATTCGGGAGTACCTCAAGGTTCTAACTTAGGTCCTATTTTATTTAATATTTTTATTAATGATATTGTTGGTAATATTTCGCATTCTATTCCATATTTATATGCCGATGATTTGAAGTTAGTGAAAATAATCAAGACGGAACAGGACCCTTTACTGCTTCAGGAAGATCTGAATAGTGTGAATCATTGGTGTGACTCAAATAGAATGCAATTAAATGTAGACAAATGTTTTTACGTTAAATTGACCAGAAAGCACAATAATATTAAATCTAATTATTATATTAATGGTACAAAAATTCAAGAGGCTGACCATATGAACGACCTCGGTGTGATTATCGATAAAAAATTAACATTTGGTGCTCAATTAGAAAGTGTCATGAAAAGAGCTTCTAACATGCTTGGATTTATTATTAGAATTGGCAAGGGATTCCGCAGGTTGCAAACAAAGAGGCTGCTGTACAAATCTCTCGTCCTGAGCATTCTGGAATACTGTAGTGTTGTGTGGAGACCACTCTATGCGTGTCACTCTCTTAGGTTGGAACGTATTCAGAAAAGATATCTTTGGCATTTGGCTTACTCATCTAACAAGTGTAGGAAAGGGTTTTCATACAAAAATAGACTGAAACATTTTAAATATACTTCTCTGGAAAACCGTCGGATAATACTTGATCTCACATTTTTGTATAAACTATTTAATAATAAATTAGACTGCCCAAGTTTGCTTAATAAGTATAGATTCAATTTACCTCGTAAGACACCTAGTAGGTATAAAATTCAACCTTTAGTTCCACCTTCTCGCACCACGGTGTTGGGCTCAAGCTCATTTGTTCCCAGAGCAAGCAGACTTCTGAACTGTTTTGGAAAGTCCACAGATATTCATTCTGTAAGTACACATTTCGTAGGACTGTGCTGGAAACCATAGTCCTTGTATAATGTAAGTGTAGGTATAATATAAGATGCAATGATAATGTACACAGTATTAAATTTGTCATAATACTTATCTATGTTTTATATAAACTTTAAAAATAAGTAGGTATATCAGTTTTAAGTTTTAGATGTTACTGGTAGCAATCAACTTTGCATGCGGTGTTTGCCTTAAATTAATTGTGCATTTAGCTAATAACTACGATGTAATACTCAATAATGTAATAATTGCTGGTAAACCAAAAAAAAAAAAAAAAGCATTCATCAGTCATTTCGCAATCGATGACTTAGCAGTTAGTCTGCCAGAATGCACCCTTACGTCACTTACATGACATTTGCATGATTTGACTTGACGCACATACTTTTGACGTTTTTTTGTCGTTGTATTGGATTGGATTTTGTTCTGGCTGGCCGGCTTTAAATTTACAATTATTTTGATGAAGGAAGAGTTCACTTAATCGTAGTTGCACCTTAAACATCTCGTATTCCAAGCCTGTTACTGTAACACATTTCAAGCACTGTAATTAGTGGGCGAATTTAGTTAAGTTTAGAGTTAGGGCTTGGTTGCAGTGTTTACGAGCTATGATAAGCTTATCTCTTGTCTGAAACAGCCGCTGTATGCCGGTTGCCGGTAAGCTAACCGCTAGTTTCAGTTTAGTGAGTGTGTCAGTCAGCCGGCTTGTGCCTGTAGGGTGTGGAAGTGAAGCAACTGCCTGAAATTAATTCCACAACAATGTCAGGAGAGGGGTCTAAAGCTAACGGAAATGCGAAGACAGCACTCATCACTGGTATAACTGGACAGGTGATAAAATGTATTTATTTGATGAAATATTGTTATATAAACTTATCAAACTTTGATTTGAGCACCAAACTTTTATGAGATTTGTTGATGTGGAAAATATAGGTAGGTAATACTCACTTTAACAAAGCTTAAATTATGAAGTGTTAGCTAATTTTATTGAACTACTGAAAAAAATATAGATAAATTAGTTTGTTAGTGATTAACAGCGGATTTCAATATCAACCTATCCTCAATAAGAGATAGGCTTACTAAAGATTTGTTGCCTAGATATTTCTGTTAAATGACAGAAAATAACAACAGCTGCCTACTAGTAACAGATCCATAGTAGGCCACTTACTGAAGATAGATTATTGAAATCTGCCGTAAGTATGTTAAAAAGGTATGTGTACTCTTTCTTTTTAAATTGAATATGAGAAAACTAATTGAAAATTATGTTTAACAGGATGGGTCATATCTAGCTGAATTATTGATAGAAAAGGGCTATGAGGTCCATGGCATATTGAGGCGGTCGTCGTCGTTCAACACTGGCCGCATCCAACACCTGTACGGGCAGCCGGCGTGCCACACCGGCGGCCGGATGCATCTACACTACGGGGACTTGACTGACACTACGTGTTTGATCAGCATTATTGTGAAGGTAACTGTGAATTTTTACAGTTTTATAGTAGTTAGTTATTTGTAACACCCAGGAAAAATACAGTACTTTTTCCTCCTTAATTCCTTAACGCCGACACGACCGCATGAGGCATCATACCTGAGATGCTGTTCCTTTTAGAAGAGCATCTCAAGTATGACATCAAAATACCAAAAACGTTGAGGGGAGTTTATACATACGGGCCTTAATGTGTAGCTTCAACTTTGTAAACACATAGAAATAAATGACAATTTTATTGTTTGTTTCAAAACAATAATTATGAAAATATTGGTTTAGGGGAGTCAGCCCTATCATTACTTTCCATAGTATTCATAAGTACTTAAAACATAGCTAAAACACTTACAGCTTATTGCCTTAATCATAAAAACAAGCAACGTTATAGGAGGCATATAAAGTGTTTTGTTTCTTTTACTCTTTTGATAAAGATAAAACATATTTAAAAGGTGCAATCGCTAAAATAAAATTATAAGGTTTTTATAATTAATGCTGTTAATCAAGTCATATCTTAAATATAAAAAAAATTAGACTAGATTACTAGACTGTAATTAGTTGCTTCATTATCATTTGACACTCTTATGATACATATTATGTTGACTTAAAACACCTCTCTGTTGTTCTTTGGAGTTAATATTAACGAAACATTTCATTTTATAATAAAAATGAAGTAAAAAATTTAAGTGCATTCATTTGACATTAATTTCCTCTGGGCATGGACAGACAAATATAAATTTGTCTGTGCTCTGGGAGAGCTCCAATAAAAAAAACAATTGATTATTTTATGCAATTTAATTACAAAATTTAATTACACAATATTGAGGATGTGTTATTGACTGTAATAGGCTTGTTTCCATTAAGAATAAATATAATGGATAGGGGTTTATAATGATTAATTATATTATGGAGAAAATAACAAACAATTTTAATTATTAAAAGCGTTAAAGATTAATAATATTAAAAAAAAAAAAATTCGTTAAATGAAACCTTTAGTCACGTGACAGTAAACACCAATCAGAAAGCGTTACGTCACGCCGTGCGAAACTCCAATCTTGTCTTTGACGTTTCGAGTATTACTACCGGAGGCGCGTTCCAAACCTACACTCCGAGTGCAACCTAACCACAACCGAACGCCAGTTTCAGCCACTTTTTCCGTATTTCTCCATTGTTTGGAACATATATAAATAACTGGTTTGGCGTTTTTATAGTCGTGCTATACGTGCTATACTGGGGCACTATACAGTACTTATAATATGAGAAATTCATTTTTAAACGATAAAAACTAGCTATAACGTACGAAGACACGATCGCTCTTTGGTTTGTTTCGCACGACGTGACGTCATTCAAGACGCCATGACAGTCTTGTGCGTTTTGGAACCAAATTAAAATTTGTTTTTTAAAACGCGAAATTTATAATGTAAACGCTCGATTAAAAATAAATAAACCTTTTTTTTCGATAAAATGCCTAATAAGCTAAAATATTAAGCAGTTATTGAAATTTTGTCAACTAGCCTATTAATTGTTCAACTGTTGCTGTAAGTATGCTCATGCTGATAACGTAAATAAAGGAAACGATATTTACTTAGCTTTCATGTTAACTGAATACTAATAAAGGTCATTTTAACAGTTGCCTACTCTAACATTGTATCTACCTAACTACTTAACATGTTTATTGCTATGGTGTGTTAGGTTAAATACTTACATATGCTATGACATTTATTTGGATAGATAAAAACTAAACTTAGTTAACGCTTAATTATTTTATAAATAACTATCATGCACAGTAAACTAAATAGTTAGAGGTTGTTTGTGTAGTACTGTATTTGTGTAGTATATGTAGTTATATTGTAAGATACGCTGACAGAGCACTTCATAGTAGGACAAAGTAACTACATTGTAAGCCTTTACTACGAAATGCTCTGGACAGGAAGGACCGCCGACGCAACGTAAACAGTTTCTACCAATTCTTAGAACTAACTTGTTTTTGTACGAGCCTTCTTTTAATTTCAAATGCTTTCGCTCCTCAGTTCGGCATCAACCTCTGCGGTTCTCACTAGTCTTAAAAGTAGTTTTTAAAAAAGTATTTTTGCGCTCCTAAAAGTTAACTACGTAAGTATCTCTTATTAGTCTGTGGTAGTATACAACAAACAAGTGCACTCTTGGTATCTTATAAACAAGAAGAAGAATTTTTTATTCAATTTCGAACTTTTCATGCCCTTAATATAATATCCAAAAGTAAAAGATGTAATACAGTCTCTCCAACTTTATTCTTCAATGTTGATAGCAACCCTTTGCCAACAAGTATCCCTTTGCCCCTTACATGTTGCTGTCCCCTACCTGCTGGACGTCACTTTTACATGTCATGATGTCAATATTGCAACACCTTATAACCCGCCTACTTATTGACTAATTTTCAAAATCTGTCGCAATTGCTTTCATATGACAGATGGATGTGCATTTCTGCATTTCTTTGGTAAGTTTTTATTTGTGCCAAAAAGAAGCATCAATGTATTACAACCTGATAGCGATTGTGATAGATTTTGAAATTAGACAATTAGCCCTCTGGGGCCCTACTGGCTAACTTTTCAAACTTCGGTGGGTCTGCCGGGCTTCAACTTAAAACAGACAAATGAATCGATGTAAGGAATGTCGGATTGTACCATCACGAATTTCGGTTCGCCATTTTAGCCTGATTGGCGCTCGAGTTCTCTGTTTTAATCTGTACCGGCAGACTTGCCGAAGTTCGGAGAGAGCATCATGAAAGATGTTCAAAGAAGTCCGCACACGAAGCGTTGTTGCAGCGTATCGTATGAGATTTTTACTGTCATTACGATAGTCATACGTAGCGTACTGGCGTAGTAAAACGTTAATCAAGCGTAGATAATACTTTCTATACGACGACGTTTGGTGATGGATTTCCTTCAACGCGAAGCTCTAGTTTATATTCTGGAACAATATCTACGTCTACGCCACGATTCGTGTTTAGAACTCTGCTCGTATCGTGCTCGTTGCGTCTTGACGATACGCTTACGAGCCGTGTGCGGAGGGCCTTAGCCGGTACGGCCCCTGGGACTTGCAATAAATATTGAAACTTGAAACCTCTTTCTAGACGAGACCAAAGGAGATATACAACCTCGGCGCTCAGTCTCACGTGAAGGTGTCGTTCGAGCTGAGCGAGTATACCGCGCAGGTGGACGCGCTCGGGACCCTGCGGCTGCTGGAGGCGGTGCGCGCGGCGGGGCTCGAGAAAGAGACCAAGATATACCAGGCCTCCACCTCGGAACTGTACGGGAAAGTCGTGGAGGTGCCACAAAATGAAAAGACGCCGTTTTACCCTCGTTCCCCTTACGGTAAGTGGGTAATCTATTTTTAAAACGCATTGTTAAGAGTTAGACTCGGCATCATAGACTACCTTTACCTTTAATTAAAGCGATTCCCTGACCGAAAGTGGCGCCCTCAAAAGATTTTATTTTATAAGTTTAGTATTATTTTAAAAGTTGAAATAATGAAATAATTCTTTTCTTTATTGCTGTAAATGTGGTCAGTACAAGATTATAACATTTATTGGTTTCGTTTCTCACATTTGACCAAATAACATTGGTATGCAAATTAGAGATGGGTCTTGACTACCTAATAATAAATTAACAATGTCGCAAAATAATCATAAATAAAATAAAAACCAAATTAAAAAATAAAGATAATTAAATCATTTTTAAATTTGAGATTTTTGCATTCACAATGCTATTTTTATACAATACTAAATAATATACTAGAAAAAATACGACTCGCACCAGATCAATACTCAGACGGGAATCGAACCCGCGACCTTTGGATATCCGGTCCAATGCATTTAGTATTATTATTTAGTATTGTATAAAAATATCATTGTGAATGCAAAAATCTCAAATTTAATAATTATATAGCTATTCCATCTTAATCGATTGCCAAATATCTGAAAAGATATTTCAATTGAATGTCGAGGTAATTCCTCACATTGGTGAAATAACGCTGGCTTGCAGCGTAAGAGTAGGATATACTAGAAGAAATTCGGCGATGTCACTAGTGACTCGGTAGCTCAGCGGTCAGAGCATTGGACCGGATATCCAAAGGTCGCGGGTTCGATTCCCGTCTGAGTATTGATCTGGTGCGAGTCGTATTTTTTCTAGTATATTATTTAGTATTAATTAAATCATGTCCAAAAGTAACCGAATTGAATGAGACCTAATACATAATATAAAAAAAATGGTTTGATAGTATTCAAATTCTGCAATTAATAAATTCCTTAACTATTCAACGCCCGGAAAATGAGACACAATAGAAAATCTATTGTGTCTCGGAACAATAACAAATAAGTCAGGTAACATTACAATAATAAGCTTATTCATAAACTCTGAAAATATTGATGTGCTATGTGTTACTGAGCATTGGTTGAAAAAGCACGAATTACTTTTAAGTTTAGATAATTATAAAGTTGCTAGCTCATTTAGTAGGAAATCTGCTATAAGAGGGGGTTCACTTATTATTCTACACAATAGTTTACAATGTAAAGAGCGCAAAGATGTAGTATCCCTCTCAATTGAACGAACTATTGAGTTGTCTTGTGTGGAACTTGATCAAATAATTATTGTATGCGTATATAGACCCCCCACCGCGAATTACTCTGAGTTTGAGTCCACTATGGAGGAAGTCTTAAAAATAACTTGTAGGAAGAATAAAAAAGTCGCGATTTGTGGAGATTTTAACGTCGACATCTTATACCCTAAATTAGCCAAACTGTCGAGTAGGTTCATAAACCTATTTAAATCATTTAATTTACTACATATTTTTAATGAACCAACGCGTATCACACCCACATCGGCAACCTGCTTAGATAATATTTTCTGTAACTGTAATGTCATTGAAAAATCAATTTTGAATTGTATTAAATCCGACCATAGTGGACAATTAGCCTCCATTGAGCACCATCATGTTCGGCCTAAACGGGAAATAATGTGTAGGCCAATAAAGAAACACTGTATTGAAAAATTCAGAACCAATGTCACAAGTAAAATTGAAACATTACCAGAACCAAATTTTGAAGCCAATAACTTATATAATCATTTATTTAGCATAGTTAAAACTGAATTTAGTGAAACTTTCAAACAAAAAGTCATCAAATGTAATGATAGTACGAAATTTAGTGACTGGGCCACACCCGGCATATATAAAAGCAGAAGGAAATTATACGAACTTTATGCAGAGAAAGCTACTTCTTGTGATCCTAACTTCATTGAATTTGTCAAGAAGTATTCACAAACATTCAGAGAAGTTTGTATCCTAGCAAAGTCCAAGTACTTTGCAAATAAAATAAAATTAGCTGATAACAAAATTAAAGCTACCTGGAATATTATTAACAAAGAAACGGGCAAATCAAAATCCAATATAAATTCCTTCTGTTTAAAAACTGGTGATCAAACTTTTGAATCTGACAATGAGGTCGCTAAAGTTTTTGAAGATTTCTTTGCTAGAATACCTGTAGAAACTACCAGTACTCTTAGTGCTAGTCCCAACATCGCTGTCTCCCTTCTGGAGTCTAGTGTTGATAAGTGCAATGAAAGTTTTTCCTTTAAATATATAAATAGTGCAGATATCATTAAAGCTTTTAAAACAATTAATGTTAAAAAAACAGAAGATCTTTGGGGCATGTCAACAAGCATTATTAAATCAATAATTGATATACTAGCCCCCTACTTGGCTTTTATTTTTAACAAATGTATTGACGAGGGGGTCTTTCCTGACTTAATGAAAAATAGTAAATTGATTCCTCTTTTTAAATCTGGGGATAAAAGTGACCCAGCTAACTTTAGGCCAATATCTATACTACCAGCACTTAGTAAAATATTTGAAAAAATTATATATTCCCAATTATTAGATTACTTTACATACAATAATATACTTCATAAAAACCAGTTTGGATTTTCCAAGGGTAAAAGTACTACTGATGCTGGAATTGCACTTCTCAAACATATTCTTGACGCTTGGGAAGAAAAGCAGGATGTAATTGGCATTTTCTGTGACCTTTCTAAGGCATTCGATTGCGTTGATCACCAAACACTATTAAAGAAGCTAGAACATTATGGTGTCTCTGATAAGTCGGTTAGGCTTATGAAATCGTATTTGTACAATAGAACTCAGAAAGTAGTAATTAATAGAACTGAATCTACTGGAGCCCCCATCAATATGGGTGTGCCACAGGGATCA
Source organism: Agriphila straminella (assembly GCA_950108535.1). Taxonomy (NCBI): domain Eukaryota; kingdom Metazoa; phylum Arthropoda; class Insecta; order Lepidoptera; family Crambidae; genus Agriphila; species Agriphila straminella. Next base: position 285,689 of record OX467321.1, on the reverse strand, counting down.
ATATTGGGCCCATTGCTGTTTCTAATTTATATAAATGACCTTCCCAACTACGCGAGTAATTTATGTGAGACTGTACTATTTGCGGATGATACTTCTTTAGTTTTCAAAGTAAACAGAGGTAATAACTGTTCCGACGAAGTAAATAGTGCCCTCTCTAAATTTTCACACTGGTTTAATAGTAATAATTTAGCACTCAACCCCAAAAAAACTAAATGTGTAAAATTTTCTTTACCTAATGTTGAGAAGACAAAATTAAATATTAAATTGAATGACGATAAAGTAGACTTTACTGAGAGTACAAAATTTCTAGGTATTACACTAGATTCTCGATTGCAATGGGATCCACATATTGAAGCCTTGTCAAGTAGACTTAGTTCAGCGGCATTCGCTGTTAAGAAAATAAGGCTTTTAACTGATATTGAAACGGCAAGGTTAGTATACTTTAGTTATTTTCATAGTGTAATGTCTTATGGACTGCTATTGTGGGGCTCAGCTGCCAGTTTTGAAAATATTTTTGTACTCCAAAAAAGAGCTGTTCGCGCCATATACAATCTACGGCGGAGAGATACCTTGAGAGAATTGTTCAAAGAAATAAATATTTTAACTTTGGCAGGCCAATATATTTATGAAAATTTAGTTTATGTAAGGAAACACTATGATTCATTTGATAAGAACAGCAACATTCACCAGTTTAATACAAGAAATAAAGATAAACTTGCCGTTCCAAGATTTAGGCTTGCAAAAACGAGAGGTTCATTTATGGGGAAAGGCATAGCCTTTATTAATAAAGTTCCACAACAAGTGATTGATCTTCCTTTGCATGAATTTAAAAACCATGTTAAAAAAACGCTCATGGGTAAAGGTTATTATAAAGTTGACGATTATCTTAAAGATCAAAATGCGTGGAAATGATGTAACACATAACTTGCTAATATAAGAACTTTGTTGAAGTAATATAATAAGTCTATGTTGTTGCCAATAATCCTGTCACCCTGTTGTAATTATCTGGTAACGATATATTCAAGTTTGTAAATATCGTTACTTATGGCTGTTACAGCTGATAAGTTTCTTGCGCCCGTTCTTCTTGTCAGCTAAAAAAGTCTGGAACGGGTGGTAGAAAAATATAGACGATTCAAAAGTACTTAATAATTAAGTTTATTTGAATAAAGCTTATTTCACTTTCACTTTCACTTTCACTTTCACTTACATTCCCGCGCAGACAATACGGTTATGTAGTGAATGGATCTCCACGACGCTCGGTCCTGCGCTGCCCGCATCCAGCGGCTTCCCGCGACCTTCACCAGATCGTCGGTCCACCTTGTCGGGGGCCTACCCACGGAGCGCCGTCCGGTGCGCGGTCGCCATTCCAGAACCTTTCCGCCCCAACGGCCATCGGTTCTTCTCGCTATGTGTCCCGCCCATTGCCATTCAGCTGAGCAATCCTTCGAGCGATGTCGGTTACTTTAGTTCTCTTGCGGATCTCTTCGTTTCTGATTCGATCACGCAGGGAAACGCCGAGCATGGCTCTCTCCATCGCACGCTGGGTGACCTTGAGCCTCCTTATGAGACCCATAGTTAGCGACCACGTTTCACTGCCGTAAGTCATCACTGGCAACACACACTGTTCATAGACTTTCGGACCGAGCGTCGTGGAGATCCTTAGGGGAGGCCTATACCCAGCAGTGGGTGTCGCGTGCGGCTTATATGATGATGATGATGATGAATGAATGGATATGTTGACGGTCATCGGAAAAATGTTGATAAATTCCTACAGCTGGTATTCCAGTTAGGCGCTAGGTACACAAAGAGTTTATTTGAATAAATATTTTTTGATTTGATTTGTATAATTATTGAGAATGCGTATTTGGCCCTTCACACGGAGAGGCGGCCGGAGAGGGACGACGGAGGAGCATGGACAAAAGGGAATGTTGTCAGTATGACCCTTTTTAGGGCTCCGTAGCCAAAATGGCAAAAAACCGAACCCTTATAGATTCGTCATGTCTATCTGTCTGTCCGTCCGTCCGTCCGTATGTCACAGCCATTTTATTCCGAAAGTATTAGGATTACACAGTTGAAACTTAGTAGGTAGATGTATTCTGTTAACCGCTTAACGATTTTAACACAAAAATAAAAATAAATAAAGATTAAGGGGGGGCTCCTCATACATGGAACTGAAACTGATTTTTTTTTTCTTCATACCAATACGTGCGGGGTGTCTATAGATAGGTCTTTAAAAATGACATTGAGGTTCCTAAGACAATTTTTTCTCAAAGTCAACCGTTTGAAAGATAAACACTGCCAAAGTGGTAATTTGTGTGTCCCCCCACTCTAACTTTTGAAATAAGAGAGTGAAAAATCTAAAAAAAATATATGCTATAGATCTTAATAAAAACTTTCAACGAAAATTGGTTTGAACGAGATATAGTAATTAGTTTTCGAGATACATATATCATATTTTCCAAACCGCAAATATAATTTTGTCATTCATACCAACACGTGAAAAACAAAGTTATTTTTACAGATGAAACATGATAGTGGTATAAAATATGGTATGGTATAAGGTAACTATAACTACGGAACCCTACGGCGCGTGGCCCGACACACACTTGGCCGGTTTTTTGTGTTGCTCCGTCCCTCTGGGCCTCTCCGGCCGCCTGTGCAAGTGGAGGGCCCTTAACGCGCAAACTCTTATTTGCGCGGTCGATTATTGGTCTTTTTTGGCATCACGCGACGATACGCAATGTGTTTTTGTTTTTTTTTTCGTTTTTTGCTATAATTTATGTATCGTCCCAAATAAATGTATTTTCTTTCTTTCTTTCTCTTGTTTATTCTCAAAGCATGCACAACACGTCATGTAAGTAAAGTAAAGTAAAGTAGCCTATTGTGTGATGAGGAAATAAATTATTTATTTATTTATTATTATTTATTATAAGTATACGAATTCGTTTCTCGTGGCGGGTGTGTGTGTGTGTGTGGACACACACGGACACACACAGGTCAGGTCAGGTGCTCAAAGTCACAGATGTTTTGTCCAGCTGACACGCACGACATTCAGTTTACAAAAGTAATTGCTTCATACGTAGGTAATTCTAACCCTCGACGCATACCAATATTAAAATAATGATTAATTTATCGTTGACAATGTGAATTATTAGATAGTGTGGAATTCATTGAGTATTTTTCACTTCGTGCCGCATTTCTTATCTGATATGATAACTACTTCCCCTTGATTGTGCTTTTAACTGATTAATTAATAGTATCGTAACTCGTAAAAAACATTTATTTTAAACTAGCTGCCAGCTCCGGCTTCGCACGGGTAGCGCCATCTATTGGTTATGTTGCGATTTAAAATGATAAGAGAAGAGAAAATAGTAGATTATACAACAAGTGAAAAAAGAGGGAATTTAGTTCGAGGGACTAAGTTGAATCCCGAGCGTAGCGAGGGATTCAAAAGTAGAATCCTGAGCGAAGCGAGGGATACAAAGGACCGAGATGATTTTTTTTTTTCACGAGTTGTGTACTCTTTTTTTACCATTGACTGCGAGAAAACAAATAGCAGCTTACATATACCTATAGTATTTATAGTTATCACATTTTTATTATTTAGGTAGGTAATCAGTAATACCTATTTAAACATTAGAAAATTGTGAAACTTAAAGTTTTCCAATGACATAAAACAACCACGGGAGGGAAATTAGAGAGGGAAATTACATGATCAGTCTGGCATCAGTCCATTTCATCAGTTTGTATGGACTTTGAATTTTTACAGACTGAAGATCGTACAAGACTGAACATCTAATCTCCCTCTAATATATAGAAAAGAACCCAAAGATGAGACACTAAAAAGGACCTAATTAATTTGGCGGGATATTTTTTTGAAAAGAATCCAAAAATAAGACACTAAAAAGAACCTAAATAAAATTGGCGGTATTTTTTATTTATTTATAACTATAGCTTTTATATTATCTATGGAATAGCTCCATACTTTCAGCACGTTTTATTTTTTTTTCTACATAATACATACGATGCGCGCTTGTTCCAAATTCAAAATAAACGCAATTTTTCTAGTGGCGATGGTAAAAAAGTTTTTTCACTCCTCTTGCTCAAAAAGTGCGTCATTGTAACGTACAAGAGTCGAGATAAAATAGCATAACAAGCCCTAGGGGATAAAGTTTTTTCTTTTTTAATGTTTGTCTATTACCAATGAGCGTACTAAAACGAAAAAGTCTTTATTCATAATCACGAATAAAAACTCGCTCGACTTAATACTGGGGGTCTATTACGAAAAGTTTAATGCGATACACGCCGTTGCGTCCGTGCTTCGTTCTGATTGATTCCTATATTACAAAGCACTTGCGTATGCGATATTGCAAAGTGATTGCGTAAATTTGACAGTTTCTCTCTAGTGGATCCGTCATTATTCGTTCAATAGACTATGAACTACGATAGCTACATTGAAAATATTTGTAATAACTATAACCGACGAACTGCGGACGACTATCGTGACCAAGTTTCGTAATAGGCCCCCAGTTTCTCATTCTTATTTTTGAAAATGGAACTAAAAGCATCTCTTCGGTGAAATCATAGACTTATTTATACTCTGTGTACAGAGTGAATCGTAGAATGCGTGTTTGTGTTGTTTAGCTGCTACAGCAGAAATTAAAAAAAGGTACTATGGCGCGAAATCTTGAGATTTTTTTTATAATTACAAACTGATTGAATTGTGTGACTATAATAGGAAAGAAATAATTTTAATCTTCTGCCGTCAAGCACAAATCATTTATTTAAATATTGTACAAAAAGTTTATGAAGTGGAGGATAGAAAAACGAGTGGATTCGTTTACGGATGTAAGTAGGTATAAACTATTTAATATTGTATTTTATTTTCTCGGAATCGTAGTGAAAAGTATAGTGTAACACACGACGCTAAAACCCATTGTAACTCGGTTTCTATTTATTCCCTCGCTAAAGCTCGGGAATAAAAATACCTCGTATGCAATGGGTAATTTTAGCGTCTTGTATAACAATCTACTATTTTACCATCGCCACTCGGAAAAGTGCGTTTAATTCAACGGTAAGAGTGAATAAAAATATTTTGAATTTGGAACAAGCGCGCATCGTATGAATACAAAAAAAATAAAAGGTGCTGAAAGTATGGAGCTATTTCATTAGATAAAGATCGCCAATTTTATTTAGGTTCTTTTTAGTATCTTATCCTTGGGTTCTTTTCTTAAAAATATTCCGCCAATTTAATTAGGTTCTTTTCAGTGTCTTATATTTGGGTTCTTTTTTATATATTAGAGGGAGATTAGATGTTTAGTCTTGCATGAGTCCATTCCATCCATTGATATATCAAAACAAAGTTTAGATGCGTTATGCGCCAACATCATGCAATTTAAAACAGCGACAGGTACTGCAGATACACACAACATCAATAGTGGGACAAAAATGAACGCCACCATACTGAATCCCTGTCGTTAGAAAGAGATAAACAGACATCATAAGTTTCGTCTGATACGCTGCATGCTCATTGGCGCGTCTCGCTCTTTGTAAAAAAATGGCCGATTAGAGTAATACAAAATACGAAAATACATTTTACGGTTAAATACAGTACTTACGTGTGAAATTAAACATTTTTCCGATCTCTGACTGTTGCTGTATAATTTGCACATCGTTTATAGACTCAGGAAGGCATTTTTGATCAGAATGTCACGGTTTTTGAGTGTCTGACTGACGAGAGTGGTGTGTGTTTACGTGTCACGAGCCTGTGCCTGACTAATTGAAAGTCGGGCAATTACCTTACTTTCGTCTTGCCATTGTGGAGTGCGGGTAACGCATCTAAACTTTGTTTTGATATATCAATGATTCCATCAGTCTGGTACCTACGATCTTTAGTCTGTAAAAATTCAAAGTCTATACAAACTGATAAAATGGACTGATGCCAGACTGATCATGTATTTTCCCTCTTAGTTAGCGTGGTTGTTTTATGTCATTGGAAAATTTCTAGTTTCACTATTTTCTAATGTTTAAATATTACTGATTACCTACCTAAATAATAAAAATGTGATAACTATAAATACTATAGATATAAGTACTTACTGCTATTTTTTTTCTCGCAGTCAATGGTAAAAAGTAGAGTACACAACTCGTGAAAAAAATTTCATCTCGGTCCTTTGTATCCCTCGCTTCGCTCACTCTTTTTTCACTTGTTGTATAATCTACTATTATACATGTCCTGATAATAACAATCACAACTAAAAATAATTATCTAATTTGGTGCAGTCGTTCTAAAGTTATGCGCTTACATACACACATTTTAGTGATTCAAATAGGGATGATGACAACTTTTTTTTATTTTATGTTACATAAATTACCTCTCAAAAAAGAAACATTGGTAAAAGAATTAATTCGCTAGCATGAAAACTGCCCGAGATATCACAGTGTGAAATGCACACAAATGGACTCGCACAAAAACGCTCCATACTAACGGCTACTAAATGATGACGTCACGCCTTGCTAGTTTGTATGCAACGCGTAGGAAATTTGTTCGGCAGCTATATTAAATATTGTGTTTATCAAAATAGTTTCTTAGACAAATTTGCTTTACATTTTACGGACTAATTTAAAGGTATCATTTATTTTAATAAATTTTATACTTTTTAAATGGACTTGTCCACCCAACTTTGAAGGGTCATAAAATAAATAATATGCAATATATAAAACCAAGAGGTATACAAGCTACTCTAAAAGTTTAATATGTTTACGATTTTTATTAGTATTTCGTTATTTTATTAATTAGTCATCATCCCTATTTAGGTATATTTTGTTGCTGACTGATTATTGTTTCATATCAAGAAGAAAACCAACACACCTTACCCGATAACTATAGATAACTAAATAGTTATTATTTTTACTTTTACCACTCACATTGCTACTTATAAATAATTGACCACCTTACTGAAATGCAATAAATATTTATATATTGAGTAATTTATATTATTCAGAATGCTACTATCTTTATATTATGTTAAATAATATAAGCTTAAAAACGAGTAACTAATACTAACGTCATCATCAAGATTACAGCAATCAGGTGTTCCCTGTCGTCCGATCCGTTTTGAAGTATGTACGAGCTATAATATTAGGTAATTTGCATTCAGAATAGACAATAATAATACTGCATAGATACATATTAGAAGCAGATTCAAAAACGCGCAAATCACGCTTTTTGTTTTAGCTTAAAACTTTTGCGGGTCTCCTCAGATTCCTCAAAACCTGCCTTTCTATTGTCTAATTCCAAAATCTATCGCAATCGCTTTCGGGATGTAACACATTGAAGCTTCTATTGTGCACAAATAAAAACTTACTAAAGAAATGCAGCAATGTGTCACATCCATCTGTCAAACGAAAGCGATTGCGATATATTTTGAAATTAGACAATTATCCTCCTGATACATAGTTTTGAAATGTGATACACAGTTCAAAACTATGTATTTTTTGATATAGTAATAATTGTAATTTGTTTTTAATAAGGCGTCCTCTCCTACTTCAATTGCTATACCCTACCAGGGTCCATAATGTTCTCTTTCTATAAACTACCACCTATGTATTCACTTTATGGTATGCAATAAAATATTGAATTGAATTGAATTGAATCTTAATTTTTTTTCACATTTTAGAATCAAGGGAATCAAATAAGTACCTATAGACATTCGCAGGCCTACCGGTACCGCCTAACTCAAATCAAATTGCTTTCAAATTAATAAAATGAAGTAGATGTACTATCCGCCCTTGTCATTGTGCTATGGACAGTGCACTGCTATCGCTATGCTTTGAGTTAAGGTAAAATTCCGAGACGGGCTGCAGACTGCACGAGTTTTTTTCTATGAAGTGATCAGGCACATGCAGCCGCGCTTCATAGAAAATTGCAGTTTGCGGTCTGCAGCCCGTCTCGGAATGTCACCTTTAGGTAGGGCCCTTGGCATTAGTACTATTATGTATTCTGTGCCCTGGCATCTGCACAATAGACTCATACTTAAAGTTAAACGTTGCTAAATGAGGATCAGTAACGATTTTTGTTTAGTGGCTTATCAGAAAGCTTATGCCACCACATGTGAAGAAATTTTTACGATATCTCTTAAACCTGAAAAGTTATACGAGCTAAAACATGCTAAAACACTGTTATTTTGGGAGGTCCTTATGACGTCATCGCGACGTACGCGAACCTTATGCCGTACGTGATAAAGCACATATTGCATTGAGCTTGGCATTTCCTTCAAACCCTTTATAACTCAACCATTTCTAAACGGATTTCAAAAAATCTTTCACTAAGTTTCATAGCTATTAATATGATTTTATATTATATCAATAAAACTATAGGATTCAAACCTGTCACTGGTCCTAATTGACGTAGGTCTGTCGGCTCTGACTAAGGTCTTACTCTTTCTATCTCCACAGCTTGTGCGAAGCTCTACGGGTATTGGATAGTGGTGAACTACCGGGAAGCGTACGGCATGTTCGCCTGCAACGGCCTCCTGTTCAACCACGAGAGCCCGCGCCGCGGCGAGAACTTCGTCACCAGGAAGATCACCCGCGGCGTCGCCAAGATCACCCAGGGCACCATGCAGCACATAGAGCTCGGCAATCTGGACAGCAAGAGGGACTGGGGTCACGCCAAGGACTATGTAGAGGTTGGTATACATCTCAAATAGGCGACGTTATATGCAACACTAGCACCATTCGCAGAACTTCGTCACCAGGAAGATCACCCGCGGCGTCGCCAAGATCACCCAGGGCACCATGCAGCACATAGAGCTCTAGACTATGTAGAGGTTTGTATACATCTCAAATAGGCGACATTATATGCAACACTCCCGCAAAAAAATAATTACCGTGTAATTACACAATCCTTAGTCCGTGTCCAGAGTACTCCAGAGCTATGCGCGAATGAGTCGCGTTTCAATAGACAATATTCGCTTAGGACCAACCTCAACAACGTGTGCAATATCAAAGACAGTGTAACCAAAAAAATCAATTTGTCCCCAACGAGTCACAGTGTCAGTCACCGCACCATCAACTCCATTTCATTCTGTCCACACTGTGACTGGTTGAAGTTTTTATTAAAAAAGTTCCCATCGAGTAACATTAGAAATTTCCCAACCAGTCACACTGTTACAGGGTTATTTCACCTGTCACTCGATGGGAACTTTTTATTAGAAATTTCCCAACCAGTCACACTGTAACAGGTGAAATAACCCTTTTACAAGTGTGACTGGTTAGGAAATTTCTAATAAGTTCCCATCGAGTGACAGGTGAAATAACCCTGTAACAGTGTGACTGGTTAGGAAATTTCTAATAAGTTCCCATCGAGTGACAGGTGAAATAACCCTGTAACAGTGTGACTGATTGGGAAATTTCTAAAAAACAGTTTCCATCCCAACCAGTCACAGTGTGACAGTTGATGGTGACTCGTTGGAAACAAATGTCAAAATCGCGTGTAAATTCGCGGCGAATTCGTTTGTTTCTTTATTTTTTACGCCTTCACGTCTTTACTACTAAACCGATCATCATGCAATTTTATATACACGTTGTCAGAGGTACAGAGAAGGACATAGGGCCTTTCATCTCCATAAAAAGTATTGTTCCCGACTTAGCAATAAAAGTTTCCACGCAGACGAAGTGGCGGGCGAGGCGGTCGCTAGTTTATTAATAATCCAAGCCGATGGTCCCCTCGCAAAATATCAATAGTTATTTATAAACATACAAACTCAGTGACAGTTTTGGTGGTGAAATAAGCTAAAAATGGCCGTGATTTTGTTTTTCGTCTTGAAAAACCACAATAATTTATCTGTCATTAAGTTTGTGTGTGTATTAGCTTGGATTTTTAATGAATTGCGTATTTACACGATATTATTCTTTTGCGGGAGTGGCGCTAGTGTTGCTTAGAACGTCGCCTTAATTCGTTAAAAGCCGGGCCCTATATACCGGCTAACTTACATGGCTATCGTAATCGCTTTTATTTGGCAGATTGATGTGATACATTGCTACTTTCCTTTGTTAAGGTTTTAAAAAGAAGTAGCAATGTGTCACATCCATCTGTCAAATGAACGCGATTGATTACGATAGCCATTTAAGTTAGCCGGTAGGGCCCTAGCTCTGTGTGGTGACTTTGTGACCAAGTTTTCACCTTGCTAAAGGAATATTTTTAAAAATTATGGAACAGGGAAACTAAAACAATTTCACATAAAAATGATTTGAAATGGTGGTAGTTTTAGTAGATTCTCTATTTTTAGCATTAAGGCGAGGCTAGTTAACGATCTGATGAATGAACATCCAATGTGAAGAACTGATGTAAAATTCTACTTCACAAAAATTACTGTAGACTGAAAAAGAAACAAAGAAGCAAATTAACCGAACATAATATTGAAAAATGGCATGGTAACTCTGTAAAAAAATACTGAATAACACCATAAAAACTTATAAAAATAAATTTCAAATCGTCAGATTTCGTAATTTTCAACGACAGTGATATGATTTTTTATGCAAAAAGGATAGCTTTTTATCGATCTAACACAATAACCGAGTACATTTTTAATAAATGATCCAGTATTTCAGAAATCAATAAAAATGTACTAAAATTCGTCAAATTTCTGGCGAAGCGTCAATTAAAGTTATGCAATTTTCAACCTTATTCTAAAGACATAGTGAAAGAGTAAATTTTGTGAACTGGCCTCGCCTTAAGGCGCTGTAGGTAGTGAAACTAGCGCGGCCACTACATTTATTTTTATTACTCGTAAACCAAGTCAATATTTAAAAAAAGCTCATGTAATAATCTCTTAAAATTGTCTCTTAATATTTTTTGAAGAACTCTTCGACAGTTTTCATTCTTTCTGTAAGTTTTAAAATACATTTTAGCTCAAAGTGGCCACTTTTGGCAATAATGGATTTTAAAACATAAATAAATGTAGTGGCGGCGCTTGTTTCACTACCACTGCGCCTTAATTAATTTACAAAATTAAATTATAACATTAACTAAAACCAATTAAAAATTTTAGTGAACTATTAATTTCTGAACGTCTTTAAAAAAATCATCGCTTGAAGGTAGGCTCACGAGCAGCCTCAGTCCCCCGCGACCACGGCAGCTGCAAAGGTGTCGAAACGTCGGGAAAATCAAAAATCAAACCAAATACCAACTAAAAGTACCTTCAATAAAACCACGCTAGTATCCGTTAAAAAGTGTTTTATTTCATGTCTAGTGAATGAATATAAAAATAATTTGTTATGTATGACTAACGACATAAGAAACAATCAAAACTTCGGTTATGAACGTAATGTATGATGACTGATGTGATGACGGTATTAACTTTTTAATTAGTTTTTAAAATGGTATTTCGTAAAGGTGATTCAAGGAGCGATAAATCGTGGGTTTTTAATGTTTATGTAAGAGTAAATACCCAAAGAGTTGGATTTATAAACATCACCTTTGAATGTTGATCATAAACAGATTTTTAGAACATCTTTCCGAAACTTAAATAAATGCTAAACTATAATTATTATACAGGGTCATTCTAAACTTATTATCCAACTGAACAACTTTCTCTAAGGAACACAGGGCCAAATATGTAAAAAAATCGGACTATCTATACAAATCGAAGAGATCACGTGATCAATTTAGTATGGGATAACCAGAATTTTGTGACGAAATTAGACACATGTTTCTTTGAGAAAGTTGTTCAGTTTCACGGATTGGACACATCCTTGAAATTTAGATGGTAAGTTTAGAATGACCCTGTATGTTGGTTATCTGACGTTTAAAATCTCTTTGCCGATTATGAAGCTTTCCATTTTAAGATAATTTATATATTAGAAAAAATACTAGATAAAATCTACTCACCCGTAGCACCTCAGACGGGACGGGTCCCGTGAATGCCTAAAATGTAAAAATTTAAGCGTTCAATTTGTTAACATTTCTCCTATGGACTTTCTTCATTTGGAAATATCATATCCAGGCAATGTGGCTGATGCTCCAACAAGAGCAACCAGAAGACTTCGTGGTAGCCACCGGCGAGGCTCACAGCGTCCGCGAGTTCGTGGAGCGAGCGTTCGCGTGCGTCGACAGGAAGGTGGAGTGGCGCGGCCACGGGGTCGAAGAGACTGGCCACGACGAGGCCACGGGGCAGCTGCTAGTCAAGGTCAACCCCAAGTACTTCCGGCCAACTGAAGTGGTGAGCTGTTGTTTATGTTGGTATCTTTTAGCAAGAGACAAAGCAACAGGAAAATAGGTGTTGCAACAGTGGAGTGGAAGAGACTGTGGCCACAACGAGGCCACGGGGCAACTGCTAGTCAAGGTCAACCCCAAGTACTTCCGGCCAACTGAAGTGGTGAGCTGTTGTTTATGTTGGTATCTTTTAGCAAGAGACAAAGCAACAAGAAAATAGGAGTTGCAACAGTGGAGTGGAAAAGACTGTGGCCACGACGAGGCCACGGGGCAACTGCTAGTCAAGGTCAACCCCAAGTCTTCCGGCCAACTGAAGTGGTGAGCTGTTGTTTATGTTGGTATCTTTTAGCAAGAGACAAAGCAACAGGAAAATGGGAGTTGCAACAGTGGAGTGGAAGAGACTGTGGCCACGACGAGGCCACGGGGCAACTGCTAGTCAAGGTCAACCCCAAGTACTTCCGGCCAACTGAAGTGGTGAGCTATTGTTTATGTAATCAAAAGGAAAATCTTCTTCTTCCCACTGGCCACTATTCCTCATTCGATTAGAAGATGAAGAACAGGAAAATAAGGTTGCGGCCACGGGGTGGACGAAAATGGCCACGACGCGACCACGAGGCAACTGCTAGTCAAGGTCAACCCCAACTTTAATTGTTAAGTTATTGTTTATGTAGGTATCTATTGTGGCTATCGAGAGGCCAATAAGCAGGAAAATAGGTGTTACGGCCACGGGGTGGTCGAAACTGGCCACGACTCGACCACCTGGCAACTGCTAGTCAAGGTCAACCCCAAGCACACCCCGGACACTCCATACAAGCGCGCCATTATAAACAGATGACGTTGTTGTACACGCGCAACTGTGTGTGTAAGTCTAGGGCTACCGCGCAGTTTGTACTGTATGAGCGGCGTTCAATTCAGAATTCGAACTTTTTGGTAAATAAAGTTACGACGCTGCTTTGAATATCAAAATAAATTGACGTTGACAAACACGACTAAATGAGCACACGATTCGGTATACGAACTTCCGCGGGGATATAGCTATAATATAGCTGCCGAACAAATTTCCTACGCGTTGCATACAAACTAGCAAGGCGTGACGTCATCACTTAGTAGCCGTTAGTATGGAGCGTTTTTGGGCATTTGTCCATTTGTGTGATTTCACACTGTGATATCTCGGGCAGTTTTCATGCTAGCGACTTAATTCTTTTACCAATGTTTCTTTTTTTGAGAGGTAATTTATGTAACATTAAATAAAAAAAATAGTCATCATGCCTATTGGCTTCCAAGTGTTAATTAGCTTCCTACTGTGTTAAATTTAGCTGTTGGTCTTCCAAATAATCAAATAAATTAAAATGACCGTCGGCAGGACCTCTTGCTGGGCGACCCCAGTAAGGCCAAGCGCCAACTGGGCTGGCGGCCGCGCGTCACCTTCGAGCAGCTCGTGCGCGACATGGTGCAAGCAGATCTAGACCTTATGAAGAAGAACCCGGAGGCGTGAGGAGCCGGTGAGTTATGTTGTATGGATTAAATTAGTGGTAGTTTTAAGTTATAGCTTTAAGGCTTTTAAGGTATGACAGCTATGCGGTCGCGACACTTCTCCGCTCACTTCAAATTGAGCCTTTCAAACATTACATTACGGATCAATTTCGAGCGCACTGCCGCTTGCTGCTGAGCTCGGAATCATACCTTTACTCTTACTACTCTTACAGCCGTACTCAGAGACGTCAATTAAGTTTAATGCTTCATTAAAATTGGTGCTATCTCTTTCTTTTCCATTTTATTTTTATTTTTATTTATTTTATTTATTTTAGGAAGGTTTACAGCTTTATAGGCATATAAAAACATTATTAATTACTCGAAGCCAATTACAAACCTCCACATATACATATCAATAGTATCCTATATATAAAGTAAAATGCATTATGCACAAAAAAGTACAAATTTCCACTAAAAATAAAAATTTAACCAAAAAGACAACCAGTGACGTTAGAAAAAATAATAAAAACATAAAGTAATATGTTGCTATTGTCATTACACAATTAAGGTTGAGCACCCACACAGAATTGCTGCCGAAAGTAATGCAAGTTTACAGTTCGCCTGATAGTCGCCGGGCTTGTCATAAATAAGTCCAAGTCATGTTCGCTACTATACCTATTATAAGTTTCGCAGCCACGCAACATAAAGTTGTTATGACGGTAGTTTGTGTGGGCTGATGGTAAATGAAGCAATGGACGCCGACGAAGACCAAGAGTGTTAGTGCGAAAACCAATCTTAGATAATAAGTCCGGGCAATCAATGGCGCCATTAACAAGTTTAGATATAAAACAAACGTCATTTACTTCACGGCGAATTTGAAGAGGTAGAAAGTGATATCGCTTACAGCCATAGATATAGTATATTAAAAGGGGTAGATGCGCTACCGAGCGACCGGGTGTAAGGGATAGATATATTATGACGTCAAAATATGGGGTTGCCATGATCAGAAAAAGTACCCTTAACGGTGTAGCATCCGTTAATGTGCAGATTACTAGTTAAAGCACGGAAATCGTCTACTTTAAGAAAAATTTCGCACTTTAACTGACTCGACCAGTTAATCTGCAGATTAACGGATTCCGTACGTATACATAGAGACTCTATGTATACGTACTATACATAGAGAATGTAAACTAGCTGGGGTTCGCTCAGGGGGCTTACCATCAGCAAATAAGAAACCATTCAGTTCAAAAGCAGGCCGTAAAAAAAGACTGCTTAAGGCCTGCTTTCATACTAACCGTTGAGATCATGGTACGAAAAAGTAAGGCCGTTCAATATAAGTCCTGCTATAAGAGCTCATAGTAAGGCCCCTGGTAGTTGATATGAGATTGTGTGGTTAATGGAATAAAAAGATAAACTTTAAATTAAAACAGGTAAAGTCTTTATTAAACGTTGGAATACAGAACTTTTTTTATTAAAGTTAGTTTTTCTGTTTTTCGGGAACAATTTTTTTCAAAATGTTTTGAACAAATTCGTGTGTGGCACCCAATTCTTTTTTCCAGTTGCTTCTATACATTTTTCACGAGTTGTATCTTCCGTCGGAAATCTGGAAAAATCAAATCGTTTGAAATTCCCTGAAATATGGGGTAATTTTTGGGGAAAATTTTCTATATAGTAGGCATCCGGAAATCGAATTATAAACTTACTGATTTTGGTGGACGTCAAAGCTAAGCTGACTTCTACTATTACGTAGATGTACGCAATTTTACCGGTTTGCATGTCAAATGTTTACGAGGTTATTTTTAGAAATTATTTTTAGATTTTTCCTATTTATCAGGTATTTCATGATATAACTAATGATTTAGCTCAGAAACTTGGTTCCTGTGAGATTTGAGAAAGAAATACGTGATCAAAATATAGAAAACAGTGTACTTACGCATGAAATGTAACACCCGCTTCTTTTCTTTGATTGTTGCTTTTGCAGCCAAATATCGAACACCCCACCATTTTTTATACTAGACACAAACACAACACATACGATTTATAACAAATCTTGGGTATCAATTAGGTAGTAATCCACAAAACCTTTAATTTCTTTGGCACTCTTGATATAACCCCACTTGTTTGTTTGGCCTAGTTGAACTGTACCAATAACCCGACCATGAAATAAAGTCCGGTCGGTGATAGAGAAAAAACATGACACTCTTCTCTATTTCCTCCTATAGGAATCTCAATAAGACGATCTTGCTCTATCAAAGCATGTCAGACCCTTGCTTACAGCGGTGCTCGTAACCATAGTGATAGTATAAGATGACACGATATTTAATGAAGCATTAAACTTAATTGACGTCTCTGAGTACGGCAGTTACTCCTTATAAAAGTAAGGGGTACTTTTAACCGCCTCTGTGGTCTAGTGGTTCGCCCACCCGTGTAAGTCGCAATGGTCCCGGGTTCGATTCCCGACGGTTCATTTGTACTCGATTTGGTTAGTGGTAGGGCTTATTTCAGGCTACCACCACCTTACCTAAGTCTGACGCCATGACAACAGTTTAAAAATTGTTGTTTTCTGACAATTAGAGGTAAGATAGCCAATTCCTCAACGATAAGGAACCCGGGTGTAAAATTGCCATTTTTGGCATTCTTGATCGCAGAAACAGAAATTCATTAACAATTTTGACTTATTGAATAGTGCAGAATAAGTGTAGTCGGGCCTTGCTTTTTGTAAATTTTGCATAATTTTTAAATTATACCCAAAATGGCAGAGAAAGATTTTCATTATATGCGCGAAGACACTTTTTTGAGCTGAATTGAACAACTAGGAATGATTCAAAGCCAGGGGATCTATTTTTGAATCGCTCGTATGACATAGTTTTGTCGCATGCCACTTAAGTCACACTCGTCTTCCAAGTCGCATGACGCCGATTTCCCGTATTTTTTGTTGTTCGTTTTAGGAATACGAAATGTTTGATTTTATCTGTTCCACGCAGAATTTAGAGAAAACCGATAAAACCGACGTGAGTCGAGTGATTCAAAAATATGGCCCCTGGGGCCCTATTTTTGAATCGCTCGTATGACATTATGTTGTCGCATGCGACATAAGTCACACTCGTCTTCCAAGTCGCATGACGCCGATTTTCCGTATTTTTGAATCGTTCGTTTCCGTTGCTGCCAATATAAACGAAATGTTGGATTTTATCCGTTTCATGCAGAATCTAGAGAAAACTGGTAATTACTGCAACGAAAACGAAAAGTAATACCCATGTTTCTATTAGCTATTAAAAAAATATCTTTGCATTTTAGTAGAAAAGGATATCGATATCTATTAAAAACTTTACTTTTAAGTTACTTAGTAAGAAGTTTGCAAGTTTAAACGTAATATATTTCTTTGCAGGTATTCCTACAGAATTATGTGTATATTTTCTATTCAGTGACCCTACCGTGAGTTGATGCAAACTGTTTACGTTACCGTAAACTTTTGGATATACTGCTCACAGTCAATGCGAGTGAAAGAGAGACAACGATAGTTTACGATAACGAAAACAGTTTGCATCAACTCATGGTATGGTGCTAAGCGTTGTATAGTATAATAATTATTGTAAAATAAGTATAAGTATTTTAGCAATTAAAAGTGTTTCAAGTAACTTTTTATGCACCTCGCAGTTTAGTTTAGTTTAAACATAATACCAGTTTTACAAGTTTCTGATATATTCCAGATATTATTATACCTGACAGATAATTTCATACAAATTCTGTTTTGCATTTTGCAACTAATAATTTGACGATGTATTGAAAACATTTACCAAAAATAAATCAAGCCATTTATTAGCTTTAAAAAAAGTTCAAAAGCGTGAGTGAGACAGCCTATCTGAGCTTCAAAATGCGAAAACGCTCTTAAGCCAAAAGATAGGTGCTATCCGGTACGTGTAGGCCGGCCCTGAA
Source organism: Agriphila straminella (assembly GCA_950108535.1). Classification (NCBI taxonomy): domain Eukaryota; kingdom Metazoa; phylum Arthropoda; class Insecta; order Lepidoptera; family Crambidae; genus Agriphila; species Agriphila straminella. Next base: position 268,063 of record OX467321.1, on the reverse strand, counting down.
GGCTGCCAACTCTAAACTAGTACTTATAGCTATTCTGTGACTAAACTAAGTTTAGCTTGGCCAGGGAGGTCTCACTCCGCGCTTGAACTTTTATATTTGCCTACTGCTCGCGGCTCACTCAGTCGAGCCAGCGCACGAGGGGTGGCGTGTGTCGGTTGAGACAGAGCTACGCGACAGAAAGAGAAGCGCTTCGTAGGTGCTTATAATATCAGGCACGCAGCGCTGTGCAATTTGAAATTGTACTTTATTGCCGTGCAGCGAGAGTAGCTTATTATTTGATTGTCCTCGCGCGGATGGGCTTCCGTACGTTTAGTACTATAATTATGGTTCCAATAGTAACCGCTAGAGGCGCTGTTTAATTCAATTTCATAAATTTTGATACGTAATAGACGCGGCCGTTTACATTATTGTGACTGACTGTATATTATGTAATTGTTGTTTTTTTGTAATATGTAAACATAGTATTATATTTATATAATTATTTTTTTGATTTTGTGGCAATTGCAATATACATTATGTATATCTAGTTAAGTTTACATTTGCGTAACACTATTAAGTTAATGGTCGTATCATGTAATAGGGTTTTATTTTATTAGAATGTATCTTTTATTTAATATGTATTTCAATCATTACAAAGATATAGTCCAAGCATCTTACAAAATCATCTGCAGCTACGTAAGACGACTTTCTTAGCAACACTAGCGCCACTCCCGCAAAAAATAATGACCGTGTAAATACGTGTACGGAACCGTACAATTATTTTTATATACATATTTACGAAATAATGCATTTCATTGTCGAATGCTTACGTCGCTATTTTATGTACTGGATTATGACGAAATAAAGTTAGTTATATGACGAAATAAAGTTAGTGCAATTACGGCATTCTACACGGGCAGTTTGATTTATCATCCCCGAATTTATCAGTATCATTTTACTATCATTGATCAACTAATATTTTATGAACCATACAAAGTTTTTTTTTTTAGATATGCACAAGGGATGAAGTATCTTTGTGCCTTCCGTTCTGATGCATTATCTCTTAGGTAGATGCAAAAGGATTCTTGCACCTCTTTACTTTGGTAACCTGAGGTTGAGATTCAATAGTGGGATGGGTTGCTCCTGGTTTCTCCACAGTGCGAGAAGAGGCTATAGGTGGCTGTTGAATGTCTTCGGGAGAGATTGATTTCTTGAGGATAATCTCCCTCAACAGTTCAAATGCCATCTTCAACTTTGCACTGTTTGAGATCGTGGTCATACCTATAAGTTTACGGGGGGCCTCATCACTAAGGGTTGAAGCCCTATTGAGTTGGGGCAACAACATAGCAAATGATCTAGGTGTTCTGTTCTCCAACATAGTGGCCATAATAGGTACCTTATCCATCGACATAGATAGCTTAGCTAAAAGCTCCTTGATTTTATCCCTGGAGTATGATATCGGGGTGGTCTTTACATCTTCATCCGTAGATGCAACGGTTGGATTCGATTGGAACTTGTACTCTGATATAACAGGGAGTGCTCCTTGAGGGATCCCGCGAGTATTCATTTGTAGCAATGCAGAATTTATCTTGGCAAACCCTGTAGTACGAATACTTACTTCTTGTCTCATCTCCTGCAAATCATATTGACCTTCTGCTGTGACTTTATGTAGAGCTTCTAATTGTGCTGTCACATCAGATAAGGTTGCACCAATCTTACTCTGCTCGTCTCGAATTTGCTTTATCTCTGACATTTGCAAAAGCAAGAGAGCCTTCAGATCTTGATTGGTTGATAGTACGGTATCAATCCCTACTTTTAAATTTGAGTATAAAGTAGACATGTGTTTTACTAGAATTAACTCCCATTCGCTCTGTCCTGAAAGAGCTTCTTTCTGTGATTGAGTATTATTGTACTGAGGTTGACAAGGATGATGTTCATCTGTACCATCCTGTTCGTCTTCTGGCTCCGGAAATGTCATGTCTAGAGTTTCAGCTTCCCAGTCTATTCTATCTCCCTCATTCTCCTCTACTTGTAAATCAAATTCTATAGCTGCATTTTCTTTTGCCTCTATATCCAAATCATCCATTAATGGACCCTGGTGAGCTATTGCAGATGGTCCCGGAGGCGTGCTCGGTTGTTCGCTGATCCCTGCTGGGGAGGATACTGGATGAAGACCTGCATTGAGGAGCTTATCTCTGCACTCCACAACTGACCCTCCGCAAGATTGTATTGTCTCTATTGCCGCTAAAGCAGTTTGGATCTGGAGATCTGACAATTGAGCACTTGAGGTTGCCTCCTCCTCTGGAGCAATGTCACCTAGAGGGGGATCGTCTACCAGGGCTTGTTTCCCTTTATACATTGTATCATTTGGATCAGACATGATTACAAGGGATATTTGTGGTCCTCAATCTGATTACTGTTAAATTTTCAATGTAATTTTATTTTCACTTTTAGGTGTAATAAGATGTATACTTGTCTTATAGACTTACATTTTTCTCATTGTGAGTTTTTCTTAATAACATAGGTATGAATAGGGTCATCATTCTCTCATGAGTGTCTTAACATCTAGATCCAATTCGTTTAACTGTTGTTGAAACAATAGATCCGCCCTTGGGATATTTTCCACCAATCGCTGATCCATCGTTGTGTATTGTGCCGCTTGTGCTACCAACTGACCAGTGCGCTCCAGGCTTTGTAGGTACTCTCTAACCATTTTCTTGATAGCACTGCCTGCTGTGCCTTGGGTATCCCCTTGATAATGGGTAAAGGAACTATGTAAATATGATCCTACCGCATGGGCTGCATCTGTTAATAAAACAAATTGATCTCTTTGCAACGCTTTTGTCTGTTGAGGGCTGTACAGCAAATTGGCATATGGACGTTCTCGCTCATCTAACCCATTTAAGTAATCCCATGCTGTGCGTAGGACTCCAGTTGATGATCCTTGCAATTGCTTGCTATGTTTCATGTCAGCTACATGTTCTTTAACGCGGGTCCCTATGCTTCTCTTTGTTTGCCCGATGTAGGAGAGCCCACAGTCACAATCTAGTTTGTAGACGCCTGCGGCTTGAAGGGGGATATTACACTTGACAGGTCGTAAGAATTGGTTGATCTTCTTCGGCGGCTTGAAGTAAGTTTTGATTGACGCTCGCTTCAGAATGTTTCCAATCTTGTCAGTGACACCCTTCAAGTATGGTAGGATGGCAGGTTGACGCTCTACTGTGGCTGGTTTGGTGCGTTTTCTGTGACGAAGGCGTGGTACTTGCAACTTGTTGTTACGCAGTACTTGCTTGGCGTGCTGAAGCTCAGCAGTCAGGTGTTGTTGTCACAGATGCCGCGGGCTCTCAGAAAACAAAGATTTCCCTACGGTAGCTAACTGTATAGGATGATGGTGAGAGTCACCATTAAGGTATCTGTCTGTATGGGTTGCTTTACGATACACTGTATGGCTCAAGGTTTGGATCGGATTCCTGATAATGAGAATGTCTAGGAAAGCTAGTTTATTATCTGCCTCTAACTCCATAGTAAATTGTATGTTGGGGTTTATGGAGTTAAGATGGTTAAGAAATGCAGGGACACTGTCTCTAGGTAGTATTGTGAAAGTGTCATCTACGTACCGTTTGTAGAACCGGGGAGTCACTGGTGCTGTGGCTAGTGCTTTCTCCTCAAAATCCTCCATGAAAATGTCAGCAACAATGGGGATACAGGAGAGCCCATTGCTACGCCATCCACTTGCTCCTCGTTCCATAACATATACATATTTACGAAATAATGCATTTCATTGACGTATGCTTACGTCGTTATTTTATGTACTGGATCGCAACGCGAGTATCAAATAATATGACGAAATAAAGTTAGTGCAATTACGGCATTCTACACGGGCAGTTTGATTTATCATCCCCGAATTTATCAGTATCATTTTACTATCATTGATCAACTAATATTGTATGAACCATACAATACGCAATTTATTAAAAATCCAAGCTGACGGTCCCCTCGCAAAATATCAATTGTTATTTTTTTTCACCACCGAAATTAAAAAAAATATTTGTCACCAAGTTTGTGTGTTTATAATAACTATTTTGCGAGCGGACCATATAAGCTTGGATTTTTAATAAATTGTGTATTTATTTACACGGTAATTATTTTTTTGCGGGAGTGGCGCTCTGGCTTTTTGGGCTTCCGGATTTGGGTGACCACCGTGTCGACTCGAGAAGAATGCTCAGTTATATCACTCGTAAGCTACGTATCACTTAAGTATCATAAACGTGACTTTTAAAGACTTGTTTAATTCTCTCTTTGCTTGATTCGGCGGCGACGTGAGCGCACAAGTATGTAAGGATTAGGTACTATTTAATAGTTTATTTGTTAATCTGTGTAATATTTGCGGCTTAAGGCGAGGCCAGTTCACGATCTGATGAAAAGTCTGATTTTTGAACTTCCAATGTGAAGAACTGATGTAAAATAATACTTCACAAAAATTACTGTAGACTGAAAAAGAAACAAAGAAGCAAAGTAACCGAACAGAATATTGAAAAATGGCATGGTAACTCTGTAAAAAAATCCTTTATAACACCATCAAAACTTATAAAAATAAAATTCAAATCGTCAGATTTCGTAATTTTCAACGACAGTGATATGATTTTTTATGCAAAAAGGATAGCTTTTTATCGATCTAACACAATAACCGAGTACATTTTTAATAAATGATCCAGTATTTCAGAAATCAATAAAAGTGTACTAAAATTCTAGCGAAGCGTCAATTGAAGCTATGCAATATTCAACCTTATTCTAAAGACATAGTGAAAGAGTAAATTTCGTGAACTGACCTCGCCTTAATATTTTTCTTAGTTTATTGTTATCAAGTCTCTCTCTTTCACTCTCTCTCTTATGTGCAATTATTATTCCATGGATGATGGAGTCTGCCTTCAAAGTTCCATCAAAAAGGTTTTTTATTATTTCGTAAGTTAAATTAGTATCTCTTCACTTCACTTGTACAGCTCGCTCAATATAACTTGATCCAAATTATAAACAATAAGGCTTGCGCTCTTACATTTTTGTGCCTAAAATTGCTACTGCGCAAGTCACTTGGTACTAAAATTTGGGTCAAGTTATTTTGCGCGAGCTCTAACGATGTTTTCAACACATTTGCTTGTAAAGTGAGCCCTAATACATCGCTTTTAGGGCCATAAACCGACCTATAACAAACGCGTGCAATAATATATAAAACAAACACTAGTACGTAATAGAATTAGCCCTATAAAGTTAAATTAGTACCTTACTGCAAGTTGTATGCGAGTAAACAGAGCATTCCCAATTTAGCCGGGTTGTACAGTTATTTTTTTTAGTAACAACAAAGAGGTTTTATGCTGCTGAAATTTCATATATATTTTTGGAATAAATAAATGTGTAAGTCCAATCAAACAAATATTTATTATTATCAAATAATTCATAATTCACAATATTTTGTTATAAAATATTAAAATATTTGCATTTTAACTTTTAAAATTATAATTTTGAGTAGGCTGTATGGTATGCTCACTCACCCCTTTGTTCGCAAAATATTATTGAGTTGGGCGTGTGAAAAAAAACAAAAAAACCTGCGCGCCTTTTCCCATAATTATTATCATATATTGTTTTTGTCGTATTTGTTGCTGTGTGGTAAATGACTTTGGTTTTTCCTCGCAAATGTGTTGAAAAAGTCGTATGAAACTCGTGAGCTCTTGCTTATTGCACACTCAGCCGAGTTACGCCCTCGCCTGCGGCTCGGTCTGCAACCCTCAGCCTTGTGTGCAATGAGCAACCTAAGCTAACTTGTCTCATAATGTACTATTAATACATAATAACCTTTTATATCTACCATTATATCTAAAGTGAGGCCGGCAAAACGCATTTTATTAGCTTTTTATTATTATGGAATATTATGTCTAACATTCCACGTATAAATCCATCAATGTTTTGTAAATAAAATTTTATTATGTTAAGAAATGCATTTTATTTACACTTTTCAATTTCCCTACACATTACAGAAAGTTAATGGAAAAAAATGTTTTGTAGAATTTAATTTATTTATTTATTTATTTTATATATACATAATTATACGGGATAGACCCAATTACATAATTATGTGGTGGTACTACAAACATAACTCAATTTGGTTAACAAGAGATTTCGGATTGTCCGCAAACACATCAAAGTCAGGGTAAGTAACCAGGAGCGCGTTAAGTGCTTCATGTTTTAAATGAAATACATTTTTTTATATAGAATTGGATCATTTATTTGATGTTTCATAAACACTATCTTTATGATATAACAATCTTCAAATCATAAAACTTCTCATAACTTCTAAATTATGTAAAGGTGATATACATATATTCATTATTATTACATGGCAAGTGGAATCACTTTCCGTAAAATTAGGCTGCATAAAGATAAATAAATAAATAATGAAAGCGCAACAGTCGTCGTGCCAAAAATAATTTATTAAAAATTTCTAATTTCGTAAAAAGTCATTTTTACTGAAACTGAAATTTGATTGACCGACACGCAGTCATGGATTTCAATTCCCTAATGACCCGTGGACCCCCTGCATTACCCACCGGTGCCGGGGGGTCCAACGGGAAATTGCGATTCCCGTTCGACCCACTGCACTAGAGTTGGGATCGAGATAATGAGGATCAACGAGGTTTTTAGTTAAATATGTAGAGTTTCAGTCACATCAAAATAAATTATTTCAGTGAAAGTATTATTGAAATTGGACCAAAAATGACGAAGATAGAGCGATTTTTGTGTCGCACTCTCAAAAACGCTCCCCAATTCACAATTGGCCTATGACGTCATCGGCCACGTGCACCGCTCAGCGGCGCGTGCGTGACGTCATCGCATGATCCGCAAGGGCCGGCAGTGTTTTTTAAACTCACTTTTTAAATCTTTAATTTTGTCATTTCTTGATGGATTTGAGAAATTTAAACAGAGATTTACTCAGATATTGATATTGTATTTGATGTGATATACAAAATTTATATATTCAATTGTCGTGTTGAACCTCATTAAATCAATTTAATAAAAAACGGCTTAATAGATTTGTTTGTTTTTGTCATGGAAGGATTCGTGTATAAATAAATAGTTGTATAAATTAAATGATAGTTAATCGTCAACTACATAGGTACCTGTACCTACTAATATCATATTCAGTCAAGTTTTAATTATTTGAGTCACATAAGGTATATAATATCTCCTACTGGTCAACATCAGCATACATTTAAATGTTTATTCAAACTTTACATGGTACAATCAGCGCATGCAACAAATATTTTACTGAGTAAGTATTGACCGACTTTCCAGTCGTACTTATATTAGGGTGATAGTAGTACCCTAGCGAACATTTTTTAGGGCATAAGTAGTCGACTAATGATTCTGAATCTATTTGAATGGATTTTTTTTTGCTTCACATCGCTTCTTAACGAAAAATCAAAATCTCAACAACTATTTGCGACAAGTAGTCCCATAGACAAAGTCGCTTATTCCTAAGGGTAAAATCATTCCTTAAAGTTTCGGCTAGGGTGCCACTAACGCCCTGTATAGGAAGAAGAGCAATGCGTAATTCCTACAGGTGCTAATAACACTGATTTTGCTGCAACATCCGCTATTTTAGCGCAGAACACCCGTCGAAGTTCAAAGGCGGCATTTGCGTTCTCCTCGGTAAAGAATTGGAGCGCGGCTCGGCGTGGGGCGCGCGGGGCGGGCGCGGGGAGCGCGCGCCGGCCGCGGGGGAGCGCGCGCCGGCCGCGGGGGAGCGCGCGCCGGCCGCCGGGTAGGGCCGCGCGCGCGGGCGCAGCTCCTCCGCGCTGCGGAACGAGCTGCGCGCGCCGCGCCGCCGGTACAACGTCGACACCGACGACTCTTGGAGGAGGCATCTGCGGAGGAAAAAGATTATTCTATGTAGGTAGGCATGCAGATATACACGCTGAAATTTTAATCATTTGGTTCCCGCCGTGGGGTGGTTCCAATCATGATTACAAGCAACTTTTACTATAGGGTTAACTCTCCTCCTCGCAAAAAAAAACTGTAGGTACTAGGTATTGCACTTATGTATGGGACAGCTGATTTTTTTTGCGAAGAGGAGAGTTGGCCGCATAGTAAAAGTTGCTTGTAATCATGAGTGGAACCACCCCACGGCGGGAACCAAATGATTAAAATTTCACGCTGTATGTAGGTAAGTAAATAAGTAGGTACTAGAATTTCAACAATTTCTTCTCATTCGATGACAAAATATGTCTTAATTCTCCGAAATCAATTTGGTTGGATGTAAAAGTACCTACCAAATCAGTTTTCGCACTGTTCACTCTTTGATTCAACTACGGCTGTTCACTCTTTGATGCCCAGAAAGTTGTACTGCCTTAAATTAGATAACCAGCTGGTGCTTGGGCGTGGAGGCGGCGGCGGGGCGCGCGCGGCCGAGCCTGGCGCGCGTGCTCGCGAGCATCTGCTGTATCATTTACTAGACGCATACTACAAGTAATAGTTACTTCTCCAACTCTGTCAGCTGGTGCTTGGGCGTGGAGGCGGCGGCGGGGCGCGCGCGGCCGAGCCTGGCGCGCGTGCTCGCGAGCATCTGCTGTATCAACGCATACTACAAGTAATAGTTACTTCTCCAACTCTGTCAGCTGGTGCTTGGGCGTGGAGGCGGCGGCGGGGCGCGCGCGGCCGAGCCCGGCGCGCGTGCTCGCGAGCATCTGCTGTATCATGTACTAGACGCATACTACAAGTAATAGTTACTTCTCCAACTCTGTCAGCTGGTGCTTGGGCGTGGAGGCGGCGGCGGGGCGCGCGCGGCCGAGCCTGGCGCGCGTGCTCGCGAGCATCTGCTGCGTCACGAGCGGCTGCGGCTCCGTTACTGCGGGCTTCATTCGCACTGGGTTGTCCTGCAAAGAGAGTTTAAATTTTGGCATCAGTTTTTAATGTCCTCACTGCTGCTGGGGCAAAGGCCTTCCTATGGGAGGATGCGATATAACCCACCGCAAGCGCGCCCAATACGAATTGGTGGGTGTAAACGACTGCAAATGCAGCCGGGGCCAACGGCTTAACGTGCCTTCCGAAGCACGGAGGAGCTCGAGATAATTTTTGGTCCGACTCTTGCGAAAGTTGCTTAACTTCCGCAATCGCAGGGCCAGGCGCTAAACCCACTGCGCTACCGAGCTCCTGTTAATATTAAATTTGTCACAACTGATTATTATCGAGGTACGGGCAGGGAGAGGAGGAAGGGGCAGCTGCCCCCCTTAGAAGAGCGGTCGTTCGCTGGTAAACTGTAATTCTGACGGGCTTCATAGCTTGCGACGCTTCTTATAAGACCTAAGAAACTAACAGTCATCTTGCATATTTTGTTTGCGGAAGTAAGCTACATATATTTCTTTTTTCAAAATGGTTTGGGACTTCCGCCAAGTGACGCGCGCGCCTGATACAATCAAATACATAATATGCCACTTAGCGAGAAGAACCGATGGCCATTGGGGCGGAAAGGTTCTGGAATGGCGACCGCGCACCGGACGGCGCTCCGTGGGTAGGCCCCCGACAAGGTGGACCGACGTGAGGGTGAAGGTCGCGGGAAACCGCTGGATGCGGGCAGCGCAGGACCGATCGTCGTGGAGTCCTTGAGGGGAGGCCTATACCCAGCAGTGGGTGTCTTGCGGCTGATATGATGGTAAGTTCGTAAGTGTAGCGTAGGCACAGGCAACCTACCTTTGTCTTCCTCAGCTTCACGTTGGCGATGTCCTGCGGCGTGATGGTGAGTCTGGGGCCCGCTATCCTGGGCGGCGCGGACCCACAGCGCGGTATGGTGTGCGAGCGAGTCAGCATCGTTGCTGGAGGCGGTGGTGGTGGAGGTGGTGGCGGCGGTGGCGGTGGTATTGATGGTGGCGGAGATTTAGGCTGGATTTCTTGACGTCTGCAGACGCAAAGAAACGTCATATTTTTAAGACTAGTAATTCCTGTTAATATTGTTGTTGGTTGTACCAAACCCAAAGAGAAGTATTTCTTATTTTGTTTTGTCATCAAATTCATTAGACAGATTATGGAAGTTAGCTGAAAGTGATATTTTGCGCAGGGAACATGTCGAGTTGTTGGGGAGAATGCCAACCACGGCCCCCTGGCTGGCGGCGCTAGCGGCGAGAGGGTAGGTGCCGGAGGTTTTTAGTGGGTATTCCCTCCTCCCGAGATACCACCGAACCACTCGGTTGGGTGGGATCACGGGAGACAGTCGTGGAGGGAGCCCGCAACGCTGAATGTTGCGGTCCCCTCCTGGCGAGCCCCACATGCCCCTCACTCGCTCACCCGCGGGAGGGGATGCGCATAAATGCGTTTTCCTTAGGCCCTCCGCTGCCTTAAGCGGGATCCCGCCGCGGGTACACGGCGCGGGAATATAGATTGCTGGTTTTTGACGGCCAGATGCTTGCGCCGTGCATGAGTAAGCTCTAGTCTATGTCGCCCCGCGCGGCCCGCTTGACACAGCAGAGAGCCTTAGGCCCTCCGCTGCGTCAAGCGGGATCCCGCCGCGGGTACACGGCGCGGGAATATAGATTAGTTTTTGACGGACAGATGCTTGCGCAGTGCATGGGTAAGCTCTAATCTATGTCGCCCCGCGCGCGTGTCCCGCTTGACACAGCGGAGGGCCTTAGGCATACAAAAAAAAGGGTAATATCGAGTCGAGTTATTAGCCCGCCCGCGCACGCCTGTATTCGTCCACTGCGCAGCGTTCCGCGCGAAGTTATTTTGCGCATACTTTAGTAGTATTTACTTTAGCCTCTCCTCGAGTTCCTCGACCCTGGCCATCATCTTCTTCATCTGGTCGTGGAGCAGCTGGTTCTCCTGCGACAGCCGCGACTGCTTCACGTCCACCTCCTCAAGGTACTTGCGGAGGGTCGTCAGCTCTTCGCTCTTGACCGCCTCCCTCCTCCCCATTGGTTCGCGCACCATTTCAGAGTATAGCCCTGTGATGGATTGGTAACCCTGTACCAACAAATCACGTTTAAAATGACATCTGGAAAGTTAATCGAAAAAGGAAAGTGGAGTTACAAAGAATCCGTGTCATTATTATCTCAGGAGAAAACATGGTCAGGGCCTATTTATTTATTTAAACTTGATTGCATAAGAAAATACGATTGGCGGACTTAATGCCTTAGGGCATTCTCTAACAGTCGACCGGAAAGGGTGTTAAAGAAAGAAATCGTGGCGGCAAAATATGGGATAAATAACTAAGTTAAAATATCTGTTGATCACAATTTAAGGATCTGTGGCCTTGGCTGCGATCTTGCGACGAAGAAGTTACCTATATAGCGACAGACAGCAGACTCGGAAATGGTGCGGTAAGTACCTAGGTAGGTTGAATTAGCAAATGTTCTACTCTGGAAATCGAAATCGGTCATCTTAATCGAACTCACCAGCACCACCCACCATTCCGAAACTGGACCATTAGACCACAGTGGCGGACAAATACAAAATTAAAAGTACCTACCTAACCTCCCTTTCTTTTGCAATAGCCTGAAACAATCTTAATTATAAAACATTCACCCCTAAAAGTTAAAACCTTGTCCAGCCCTCCTAGCATGGCCGACGAATCACCATATATGTTTTTATATCTTAGCGTTTTATCGATGTTCAATGCTAGGGGGGGCAAAAAAATTTTTCTATTGAGGACATCGCGGGCGGAGGCTATGTACTTGTACTAAGTATTAGTTATTCTGTGGCTACGTCTAATAAAATTAAAATTGACTAAGTATAGGTAGGCATGTAGGACCCACCTTTCTCCCGATCCACGCGCATAAGTCAACAAACTGCCAAGCACTTGTTTTGCTTCGACGCTGACTCTTGTCTTTCCTCGGTGTTCCACCTGTTAACGTAAACCATTCTACGTCACTCAAAATACCACTATCACACTCCAACTCAATTTCGAGAGTAACAACACTATTCTCAGTTGAAGAAGCACCCATATTTATTTACATTACATTACAGTGCGAACGTCTGTGGGCAAGTCTGGCCGTTAAATATGAAACAGAAACTTGAATTTAAAGGATGATGTCATCATGTCACTAATATAATATGGGATAACTTCGGACCGAGCGATGATTCAAGACTACAAAATAAAATAAAAGGCAGAATGTTGTTTACCAGGCAGCAGTTAATCAATAGCTATATTTATGCAACTGTTAAGCTACATTTTAGCACAATTTACATTATTTATATTATACGAAACTCAAATGTTGAAACCTGATTGTAAAGTAAAATATTTTGGAAATTGTTATAACTGGCTTATAAGTTTTAAATTAAGTTACTGCTCACGGCATAATTTAGGTATGGTAAAGTTCAAATCTAGATAACGCAGGTCAGCTCATTCATGTATTTTTTATGTTGGTCGCTACGATTAGTTATAGTCATTTGTAACACATTTGTGAACCCGTTTTTAAGTTGATTGAGCAAGATCTTTTATTAGCATAAGGTACCACACCACATCATGACAGTCTAACTATACAACTATCTTTGAACTTAATACCTATTGCAATGTAAAAAGTTAAAAAAAAATATATTATGTTTTGGATTTCCTAAGTCCTAACGTCGTCGTCATATTGTTGATTACTTAAATAAAAATTAAGTGTACCTAGTCCTACGTCCTTTGGATCTTCCGTCACTCATTTAGGTATATTTGGTAGGTATATGCAAAATTAAAAAATATCAAAATAATTTATTCACTCTAGGCAACAACAGCTTGCAACAACATCAAGCACTTGTGAATATCATAATATTATGATAGATTTTAGAAGCTACGCCATCGATTCGCAAACCCTAAGTGGGAGATCTTGTCACAATTTTATGAAATCAATCTAATCATCAAGAATATAAACATGAAGCTTACACGAAGCCCACAAACTACGGTATCGTAAAACATGGACTTAATTTTCCTAGGTACCTATCTAATTCACTTCCAATCCATTGGTTGACTGGAAGAGAATGCCGCGCAACGGGGCGCGCGCGGCGGCGATGCGGCGGCACAAAATCAAACTAAATAAAGTGAACAAATGAACATAAATAATCTAATAAATTACCCACGTCCCTCAAGCACAGAATACATAATAGTACAAGTCCCCAAGGTAGAAGGCATGGTAGATTTCTCATTTTTTTTTATTTGATGAAGAAAAGTTTATCTAGGTGCACAGTTTTCGTATGTAGGTACTTACTTAACTACTAATATTTTCAAAATATGAAATATTAAATACGGTAAGTACCTTGTATATTGTCTTCTTTGTAGTTTTGCTTACACATGTTGACCGTTCTTCTAGATCTTTGTAGCGCATCTCTGAATAAGTTGGACTCCGATTTGGGTCGCCGTTTCCGCACTTTGAAGGAGTGGTTGCTATTGACTGATTTGAAGGACATTTCCGAAGTGCTCGTCGACGGGCTTGAAGAAGTAGTTAAAGAAGATTTAGGGTCCGTCACATCTGAAGCGCTGGAGGTGCAGGACTCTTCGCACTTCGTCTTTTTCCAGGGTCTATTTTCACCGCTGGACTTGCGTCTATGCCGTTTCGACCGAAAACTATGTTCGGAGTTCGTAGGAGAATCGTTTAAATTGAAGTCCTTGGAGAAAGACAGACTCACGTCGGCGATACTGTAGTTCACTGTCAGCGCAGGCTCCGTCTGTGTAGAACTGGTATTTTTGTTTTCAGGTGTCCCTGTGTCAGTGTCCGTTATCATTATGCTCACGAAAGGAGGTGTCTTATCTGGGTTGTCTTTAAGTTGCTCGCAATAGGTTACATAGCAACTGTTATCCCAGGATGTTTCAATCTTCTCCTCCTTTGAACATCTTCGTATTAGTTCTACAGAATTTACAGAATTCTTTGCGTCCTCTATGTCACTGATAACAATAATTTCTTGGTCACCTTTCAAAGTCATTACCGACTTCATTTTGTCATTCATTATTAAATATAAAAAAGTGAAAATCAGTAAGTGCCAGTCTCTTTATTAGACTAATAAGTTATAATAGTTAAAAACAGTTTACCTATCCGATTCCTTCAACGGTTTTTTTTCAAAATACCCTCATTTTTGTTATTCATGAGTCGCGCCGGTGCTGCCATATCGCTTTAAAGCGACCTACACAAAGTCCTGCGTGCATGTAGCCCAATCAACGGGGCTTATGCAATGATATTAACATTTAATATCATTGGGCTTATGCAACCCGAATAATTCTCCCGCCTATGAAACGTAACAGATGGACTTGCAATACCGCGTCCTTTGGAAAAACCATCCATCGGGTCTACCGGCTAAAAACAATGAAGTTAATGTTAACTGTAAGTATGTGATACATTGCTACTTCGTTTTAGCACAAATAAAAACTTACCAAAGAAAAGAAGCAATGTATCATATCCATCTGTCAAATTACAGTTAACATTAACTTCATTATTTTTAGCCGGTAGACCCGCATGTCCTTTATTTATAGGCTATCGGCAGAAGTAAAACAAGCACTATTTTAAGCATTTATTAACAATTTAATAAAGGTTTCTATTTTGACAAACTTTTTCTTTTAAGCAGTCCTGTTTAAGGCCAGCTTTTGAACTGAACTGTTTCTTATTTGCTGATGGTAAGCCCCCTGATATTAATAGCAGTGATTTTGAATGGATTTTGATCATGAAATAATTTGTGTGGGCTCTAAGTGCAACAGGGTTGCGTTCAGAGCCTTAGAGCGCGGATGTTTTGTTTTTTAACTCGCTCTAAGGTTCGGAACGACCAAGAACTATAAATGTCAATACAAAGTCTTCATTTTCCATTTGGAATACGAATAATTTAAACTTTTCTTTATTCTAAATCAAATAAAATCCGTTTTTTGAGGATCTACAATGATTATTTTAAGAACTAGACTCAAAAACATCAAAATACAAAATAATGTCAATTAACATTGACATTTGTTCTATAGTCAAACGTCAGAGCGTTTTCCAACCACCGATTTTGATGGTTAAAAAGTTGCAACGCTCTGACGTTTGGAACGGGATGGTTGTGGCAACCGACAAATCGTCACGCTCTAATGTTTGGAACGCCGTTAGAGCGTTTGGTCATAGTAGAATGAAATATGGTTTGGTTGAGGTTTGAGGCGCGTTTCAAACCTGCGTTCCGAGTGCAACCGAATGCTCTAACGGCGTTCCAAACATTAGAGCGTAACCTTCCCGTTCCAAACGTCAGAGCGTTGCACCTTTTTAACCATCAAAATGGATGGTTGTAAAACGCTCTCTGACGTTTGTCTATAGAAAAAATTACAATGTCAATTGACATTATTTTGCATTTTGATGTTTTTGAGTCTAATTCTTAAAATAATCATGGTAGATCCTAAAAAAATGGATTTTATTTGATTTAGAATAACGAAAAGTTTAAATTATTCGTATTCCAAATGGAAAATGAAGACTTTGTATAGACTTTGAAGAGTGAGTTAAAAACAACCAAACAACCGCGCTCTAAGGCTCTGAACGCAACCTTGGCTGCACTCTGAGCGTAGGTTTGGAACGCAACCCAGTTGGCAACTCTGTCTGACAGCTGTCAGTTGTGTTAAACCAAACTTGTTCTCTATTACGTCTGTGAACCAAACCTTTTGTGCGCACAGATGGTTGTGTTGATTTGTGTTTAATCTAATTGTTTTCCTTTGTGATTATTCCTAAAAATCGTAATAATAGAAGACAGCAAAATGAAAAACTTTCCTGTATTCGTGTTTCCAGTTTCTCTTGAGTTTTATTTAAACGCGAGACATACTCACAAGCAGCTACTTACTGTATACAACCCATACGACTTCTCTGTAAATTTCAAAGGTGAAAACAATAATAGACGTATGATTTGCTCACTAACTTTATTGTTCAAAGTGTGTGTTTAATAGTTGTGCCTTTATTTCAGTGTTATGTACGTCTCCTAATAAATTTACGGTGATAGACCCAGAAGGTGTAATAGCTCCACAAAGCTGCATCGATATCGTAGTGCGTTACACCCAGCCATCACATACACACTGTGACACCACAGAGAAGTTTAGAATAACAATGTATGACAGGAACACTCAACAGGTAAATGGTTCACTATACAAATTTAACTATTGGATGAATCTACGAGCTATGAACGCCATCATTCTCCTCGACATAAAATTGTCATGATAGGTTGCAAAAATAATATAATTAATGCTGCTTAACGCTACTCATCTGGGACTCCTTGTAGTGACAAGTGCAGTGGCACTGAGGACAGAATTTTATTACTCTAATTATGGAAATATGTTGAGAAGAATGACAGCGTTCAAAACACCCATAGATTCACCTGACTACCTATTAAGCTTCGTACAGACTGAGGCGAATTCCACGCGCGATGCGGCATTTTGACAGATTTTGACCACCTAACTCAAAGCAATAGCCATAGCCAAAGCAATGGCAGGATAATTTTGCTGATTCACAAATCGTCCACCAGTCGGCGCACTACCACTAACTTGGCGCTAGTGTAGATGTAGACCTACTGTCATTTTGTTATTTTCTGTGTTTGCTATCATGGGGTAGGGGCTGAATCCCTAATTACAGGTTATTCCATAACCTAGTAGGGTCAGCTAAGACTTTATTATAATATTTCCTTTTGCCTTACAATCTGTACTTGTAACTTGTTTACTATAGCTATAGCTATTTCTGTTGTGACTATGTAATTTTGGCATGAATAAAGAGCTTTATTTATTTATTTATTTATCAGTTTTTGGATGTTCGAAGCAATTTTTTGTAAATAAAAATTTTCTTCTAACACATTTTGGTTCTCTTAAATCTTTAATTTGTTTACGGTCCGACTTCCATAATAATTATTTATTAGTACCAACCACTTTTAGATATAATTTAAAATAAATGTTGTCAATTGGGGATAAATGTCCGTACAAATGCCTCCAGCAGCAGTAGCGCCACCAAGCGGGATAAATTTTTTGACATCCCCCCATTGCTAGAGCAATGGCAATGGCTTATAGCCAGGGATTGAAATACCGTTTAAAAAAATTACAATACAAAAAAAATACCGT
This sequence comes from Agriphila straminella, assembly GCA_950108535.1. Taxonomy (NCBI): domain Eukaryota; kingdom Metazoa; phylum Arthropoda; class Insecta; order Lepidoptera; family Crambidae; genus Agriphila; species Agriphila straminella. Next base: position 251,028 of record OX467321.1, on the reverse strand, counting down.
TAAAGCATTTTATCGGTAATTTTGCCGATAAAAATAACGTTAAAATTATTGTACCGGTAAAATTACTGTTAAATATAGCGTTAAACTTTGCATAAAAATTAAAATTAATTATTTGTAAAATTATCAGTAAAAAAGTAACGTTATTAATTGGAATAACGTAAATTTCAAAGTAACAGTAAAAAAAGTAAGAAATAACGTTAAAATTAACGTTATTTACTGAAATAACGTTAATTTCAATATAACATTATCTAAAGTAACGTTATTTATTGACATAACGTTAATGTTAAAACGGTAAAAAAGTAAGAAATAACGTTACATTTAAAAATAACGTTATCAATCCCTGGCTATAGCTTTGAGTTAGGTGGTCAAAATGCCGCATCGCTCGGCGAATTTGCCTCAGTCCGAAGCTTTATGTTGCTCCGATTCTGAACAAGATGTTATATCTGGGCACTGTAACTAGGGTTGCCACCTCCCACTACTTGATTAAGGATTATCAGCATAAAATATTTTTTACAAGAGACAATTAAAACAGCTGTTTTTTTATGAAGATAATAATTTAGACCACAGATTCTTTTACACCATTTTTTTTTCGCAATTACGAGTTTATGTATTATCTTAGCCTGAAACCCATAAAATATGGGGCACCTGGCAACCCTAACTGTAACCAATGTTAAGTATTTATTTCTGTCGATTCAACAATACCTTTCCTTCCAGGCACTTGGTAAAAGAGATATACCTACAAAGCTTATAGAAGGAGAGCCTTCCAATCTAAACCTGGAGAGTATGGGGGACAGTTTTCACCCCTTGACCACAAGAGCTGCGCCCATCCGCCCTGCCGAAGAACCACCAAGGCCCGCCTGTCTCCATCCTTCACATTTTAGGTATGAAGAGTTCATTAAAGTTTGTTGATAGTCTGTTTATCCTTACTTGTCGGCTGATTTTTCAATGCCTGGCCTAGATAGAGCTTTATCCGATTGATAGCGTATTATACTGCCAAATTGAAAATGCTTGTCATTCATTTGTCTGTCGCATTTTTGAATGACTTTTATTAGATTTGGTTAATATTTAATCTTACTGATATCTGTTAGTGTGAGTTGCACCAAAACGCTGTCAAAGTTAAAGTTATCGTCAAATGATAATGCTACCTATTTGTCACGTCAAACTGGTCAAAGGACATCATGCTGGCTGGCAACCTCTTTTTTTGGCTAACTTGTGCCTAACCGGTACTTTAACAAGCTTGTTTTATTGTTAAAGTTAGATGGTGCAACTCAGCCAGTAAACAATTTTTGACAGTTGTCAATGTTGTCATACATAATTTTAAACTTTATTTAAACTATGGGCGCGGTCCGCATAGCGATAATATCGATATTATCGCGAATCCAAATAAATGCAGTAGGTACAAAAACCCTAATATTTGTAATATATTGAGGATTATACTTAATTTGGTCGGGTTCGCGCTAAAATCGATTTTTATCGCCATTCGGACCGTAGCCTATGTTGTTCTATTAAATTAAATTGTCATTAAATAATTGGGGGGAGCAGATTTAATCCATAAAGTCATAAACTATTCCATCCCTCCAATAGCTATCATAGATGACAATAGTGTGAGTCTATAACAACATGCACTCATCAACAATTGTTAAATTTTGCCCCTGTGCTCCACAGGCGAGAACTGATTCAACCAGTAGTCAACCTATAGTCAACCTATAGTTATTAAAAGCCTCTGTGGTCTAGTGGTTCACCCACCCGTGTAAGACGCAGGGGTCCCGTGTTCGATTCCTAGGGGGGGTACAATTTGTACTCGGTTTGGTTGGTGGTAGGGCTTATTTCAAGTCCGCCTGGCTAGCTACCACCGTCTTACCTAAGTCAGACGCCATAACAACAATTTAAAAATTGTTATGTTCCGTCAGTGGTAAGATAGCCAGTTCCTCAATAATGAGGATTGCGGGTATAGTGCTCTTCCACCTTCGGCCTTATCGTCACTTAACATCAGGGGCCTTACTATGAGCTCTTATAGCAGAACTTATATTGAACGGCCTTACTTTTTCGTACTATGACCTCAACGGTTAGTATGAAAGCTGGCCTTAAACAGTCCTGTTTAAGGCCTGCTTTTGAACTGAACGGTTTATTATTTGCTGATGGTAAGCCCCCAGGTGAGGTGAAGGCCAAGCACTATCCCGTTGTGCATAAAAAAAACTATTTCCCAGAGAGCAACAACCAGTTAACGTGGTAGCCGTTGCCGTAAGTATATGTTGCATCGCCGCGCTGCTGCTGCCGACGCAGCCCGAGCAGGCCGCGCCGACGCAGTGGCCCGAGTGGCTGCACATAGGCTCTAACCTCAAGCTGGTGTTCTCCTTTGTACTCGGCTTGGTTAGTATGCTAGTTTTGCGACCGTAGTCTTTAAATAAGTAAGTTTGAATAATGCCTAGTCCATCATTGTTAAAAAATAACTATGACAATTCATAGTTATTATTATTATTTATGACAAAATGAGAAAATAACACTATGATCAATATCATAGTGTTATTTTCTCATCAATATGAGGTGGTACCAAATGATGTGATGATCGTGTTGCTTAAACTGAACAACTTTCTCCAAGGAACAGGTCGAAAAACGAAAAAAAATCATCTTCCCTTCCCATACAAAATTTATTTATTTATAAGGTAGGTACACCAACAGCATAATATACAAACATTCTTGTTCAAAGAAATAAAGGTATTGTTCTAGTATATAAGCCAATTATAGGTATACACAACATTGTCCAACAACAAAATGACCGACCTACTATAAATTGTATTTCGACCTATGTTCCTTAGAGAGAGTTGTAAGTTGTTTACTATCACCTGTTAAAGTATCATCACATCATTTGGTACATACCACCTTATACCTACCATTTAATATATAAACTTGCGTATTTTAATATGTTAAGTGGTTTGACTTTAATTATACAGGTGAATGTGTGTATTGTATTTATGTATGTATAGGTATTTTTATTCCATGACTAAAGTCGCCTATTTTTTTTACTCTTTCTGCAGTGTTGAAGTTGAATTAAATGTATTTAATATTTTTTGGTTTATGCTAATATATCAGTATGGTATATATATCAGTATATTTTTCAATTATTTTTAAATATCATACTTATTCAAATAAAGCTGAAGTTTATAAAGCGCCAGAATTGTCTCAGCTAGAAACACTTGCATACTTATTTCAGCTTTATTTATTCAAATTGCCTAAAATAACAAATTCTCAAGGATTTTACTGCTATGTAAGCCGACTCAAATTAGGTATGTACTTGCATTAGATGATAATATTCAATAAGCAATTAATACAAACTGATTAAAATGTGATAGGTTTATTTATACAAGGAAAAATATCATAGCCTATAAAATTATGGTGACTCAGTCATTTTGACTAATATCAACTATAGTTTAGTATCAAAAACACATAGGTATATTTGTATCCAAAAAATTTATAATATTAGGGATTTTTTTTATACCTTTTGTTTGCATTCTCTGCCTACTGTGGGTTATATCATTACAATGCATTTTTATTCTATGACGTGACTACAAGATTACTCGTATATTGTTTACACACCCAGTTCTTGTTTTAAGGTGCTATATTATGTTATTGTGATTTTATTTGGAAATGGTGATATTTTTATGGTGTTATGTTTAAATTAAGAATTTCTTGGCGATATTCCGGTCTGTCTCAGTGGCACTGGCATCCTAAAAAAATATTTTAACAAAAGTGGCGACTCAACCAATTTGTTTTTTTACCTGTATCAAACTATTTGTATGATCGGCAACTCACGTGCTTTACCACTTTGCGGAAAAACGTACAGTCACCGGCACGTTTAGGCTGGCCACACACAGACGTAATCACGTAACGGAATCACGTACGTACGTGATTCCGTACGTACCACCACACACAGCCGATTTTTTTCGTTCGGAATCACGGCTCAGTCAGACGCTAAACTTTGATGAGGAAACATTGAGCGAAGATGAATTATTTTTCTAAAAATAAACAAAAACTACATAACTATAGACTATTTATTATTTATATTACGCACAGGTCAATTCTATTGCTTTTTTGGAAACAAGAACTACATAATAACTAAGCAAAATAATAAAGGGTTTGCCAAAAGCCTGGTATCCAGAGCTGTAATAAAAAAGGTGTAGGTGTATGTATACGTCACTCACACATAGGCCGTGCGTGTGTGCGCATTCCGTCATTCCGTACGGAATAAAAACGGTTGTGTGGCGACCAATACAAAATATATGGTAGTCGTGCGTACGGAATGCATTTTTTCCGTGCGAGATTCCAAACGCACGGGCTCTCATGTGGAATAACGTACGGAATAAAATTACGTACGGAATGTTAACGCATGTGTGTGGCAGGCCCATAGATTTTGTATGCAATTGCTGCGTTCGGAATTCCGAATCGGGATTCCGTTTCGAGATTCCGTTACGTGATTACGTCTGTGTGTGGCCGGCCAGAGCCCGTGCATTCGGAATCACGCACGGAAAAAAGCCATTCCGAACGCACGGCTACCATATATTTTGTATTGGTCGCCACACACAACCGTTATTCCGTACGGAATGCGCACACACGCACGGCCTATGTGTGAGTGACGTATACATACACCTACAACTTTTTTATTACAGCTCTGGATACCAGGCTTTTGGCAAACCCTTTATTATTTTGCTTAGTTATTATGTAGTTCTAGTTTGCAAAAAAGCAATAGAATTGACCTGTGCGTAATATAAATAATAAATAGTCTATAGTTAAGTAGTTTTTGTTTATTTTTAGAAAAATAATTCATCTTCGCTCAATGTTTCCTCATCAATCGTAGTTGTGCCGTCGTGCGTACTTATTTAGTGTGGACGCGCGCGCGGCGAGCAAGCGATTTTAATCTTAGTAGTGGTAAAGCGGATATTTTGTCGATAATACATACAATAATAATTAATTGCTTTCTAAATAAACTTCAGATAGGTCTGTCTGCTTTGACGAAGTAGCTATGTCAAAATAGATTTGATCACTTCACTCGAGAATGTACCTATGGCGGCACAGATTGCAAGTATTGCAACTGATTAAAATACATGCTTGCGTTGCGGTACAATAGTACCTACCGCAACGCAAGCACAGAATACTACTAGTAGTAGATATATGCAGGGAATGATAACGTTATTTTTAAATGTAACGTTATTTCTTACTTTTTTTACCGTTAATTTTAACATTAACGTTACCTATGTCAATAAATAACGTTACATTGAAATTAACGTTATTTCAGTAAATAACGTTAATTTAAACGTTCTTTCTTACTTTTTTTACCGTTACTTTAAAATTAACGTTATTCCATTTAATAACGTTACTTTTTTACTGCCTGCCTAGCATGACCGATTTATATCGCGTGATATAGCGTTTTATCACGTTTAACTGTCAAAAAGACAAAGGAGTTTGACAGTTGAGTGTCGATAAAATGCTTTATCACGCGATATAAATCGGTCATGCTAGGCGGGCAGATAAAGTTTAACGCTATATTTAACGCAAATTTTACCGGTACAATATTTTTAACGTTATTTTTACCGATAAAATGTTTTAACGGTATTTTTAACGTTATTTTTTTGTATCGTTATTTTTTTATTTCAATCCCTGGATATATGCCGCAACGCCAGTGCTCTGAAATCGGTCGCTTCTGTTGGACAAAGTCAATTTAATCGCATTGTATATATCAAAGTGAACTGATCAAAGCTACTTTGTACTTCTGATAAAGCAGCTTTAACAAAGTATTTTACTGTAATATGACAGCTTTACTTAAGTTATAATGTTGTGTTAAATCTTCGTATGCAAGCTAATTTTCTTCAATTGATTTGTTTGTGAAATGGTGTCCCAAGATATTGTTTGTTCTACGATTTTGTCAATTCCGTAATATTTGTGTTGTTTGTTTTATTTACCTATGTTAGGGTTCTACCTCATATTGTTTATTATTATTAAGTATTATATTCAATGAGCAATATTATTTATGACAATTTTTTTAATGTATTTCATGCCATGAATGATACACCTGTTGAACATAAATTACGTAATTTAAAAAAAAATGGCGGGTCCAAAACATAACAACTTACGTAATTTGTATGTGCTTTATTATCGTTGATATTGGTTTTCACGGGGATATTCTTTATCCCGTTATGGCTCTCACGAAATTAAAAACAAAGTAAAACAATTTAATGCAATCGCTCCTAAATAAGGATTATTTCTTTGGTACCTAATAATATTAATTGGGTGAATCAACTTTTTGTTGTATTATGACATTTATTAAATATCTACGTGATCAATTTTTATATAAAGTTAATCTGTGGTTGCAAATACTCTCAGCTAATTATCATGTGACTTTAAGGAAAAACATGGATGACCCAGCGGACAACTCGTATTTTTCATACAAAAGCTGGAGACAAGACCTACTTATTGTCCCCTGGGTCACCCATGTTATTTTATAAACTATTGATAATGTATAAATATAATAAGGCTATGAATCTAAATATCGTAAAATTTTTTTTTAAAGAGTTAAATATCTAGTTTTGTTTTAATTTACGAAAAGTTGCTCATGGCAATTATATATTCTGTGCTCATGGGTCGTTTTTTCCTTATATTAAAAAGTTAATTCACCCAATTATGTAAGCTAGGTATTTGTAATTAAATACTTAGGTTAAATGAAATACAGCTCGCGCGAAATAACTTGATTCGTATTTAAGTTCCACGTGACTTGCGCAGTAGCAATTTTAGGTACAGTCCGCAATGAAAGTCACTTAACGCTTTGGTTCTTTGTCATAGCAACATTTTGGTCAGGTATCTCACGGTTTGTAACACTAGTCGAAAAAGTTACTATGACAAAGTACTAAATTGTTAAACAATTGTCGTTGCTGACCGTACAAAAATGTTAAGTGCGCAAGCCTCACTGGTTTGGTTCAAGTAATTTTGCGCGAGCTGTACTTTGATGGGTCTTGTGTGTATAAAGTAATGGATATCGGTAAATTGTTTTGTTAAATTATTGATGTTTTCTCAGTAAAAAGTAAAGGAACGGAATAATATTAATCTTGTGAATATATTCTGAGTGAGAGTTAATATATTTAAATCCTTTGTGATTCGGGACCACCTAAACCTAATGTACCTACCTGTTATTATGCCAAAATATTAATACAAACAAACAAACCCAATGAGAATTTTCATTTCAAAGTTATCTAACAAAAAAGATGGCCCCATTTATGACGTCTGTACGTTCGTTTCGTGGTATAAGTAGTTCACGCAATATAACTTGCCCCAACCATACACAATGAGGCTTTTTTGCGAACTAAACATTTTTGTGCCTAAAATTGCTCGTGCGCAAGTCACGTGGTACTAAAATACGGGTCAAGTTATTTTGCATCTGCTGTAGCAATAATTAAAACATTATGCGACAAACAGCATGCGCGAGTGGATGCATGCGACTCGCGGAACAAGTGGTTTAAAAGTCCCTACCGCTGAGAGACGTCTCTTTGAATGGTCCTTATTGATGGATAAGGAAGTTGGGCTATCCTAATACATATATTTATACTACACCTACTAGAAAAGCTCTTTATTGGCCCTTCTTTCATACTTAAAAGCGGGAGGAATACGCTAAACCACTGCGCCAGCCATCGAGTTCCTAAGCGATCTAATTATAACATTAAAACAAAATAGTTTTAGATTAAGTATATTTATTTCTACTGAATGATAAGATTGATAAGTCTAGATCACAACTTTTTATTTATTTATTAATAATAAACTTGCACTTGATAATTTATTGAGCAGTTTTCAACTAGGTATCTAAATTGAAGTTATACTCAATTTATTGTCAGTTTGTAGAGATGCCTTGCTTCAACAGCTCGTTTAATTATCTTATAATCATTTCATAATGATCTTACATGACCACCCCTACCGTGTGGACTTCTAACTCAAAATTAGTATAATCCGCGCGCGATGAGAATGGAATGTAACCTTGCCAAAGTAAATCGAAAATTGACTAATTAATCAATTTGAATATTTATTTGAGCTGATTTTTCAATGCCTAGATAAAGCTTTATCCCTTAGATAGTCTGGCCAACGAGTCGTGTCATCTCAAACGCGCGGCAAATTTAAAATTTCGAAACTTAATTCACTCAAAATACTGTGAAATATCAATTTTATCTTAGGTACATACACCTTGACAGAAATCCAAGCTAAAACAATATAATGAAAGTCTAAAATTGCTATTTCGCAGTATTTTGAGTGAATAAATTTTCAAAATTTTAAATTTGCCGCTAGTTTCAGATGACACGACTCGTTGGTCGTTGGCCAGACTCTAGCGTAGATATCCCTGTGGCTGGCGTACCGTGCGCGTCTCAGTTTGACACGGTTCCATCCCATTCTCATCGCGCGCGGATTATATTTAGACCTAGGTACTCATGTCATGATGATAAATATTGCAGTAAAATCGACGGATAGCTTTCGCCAAATTACTTTGATTAGTAAAAGGATGAATTAATTTGTTTCACTGATTGACTTAGCTATGTGATTGAAATATCATGATATGTTGATATACGTACGGGATAGATAGTAATCGTGTGTATCATAGGCCGAAAACATCTCATAGACTTTATAGTCAAAAACATATTTCCTGTTCTAAAGAAATTCATTGAGAAATAATTATTCTTATTCTAATTGTTATTACTTAGCAATAAAATAAGAACATTACAATAACATAAGCCAAAGTATTTCTTTTGATTACTTATTGAATTGTTAAAAAGGTATTTAAGTTGTTAACGCCACATTAAGGCAATAATAATTCATTTTAAATTATAATAATATACATATTTAATCTTAATAGATAGTGTGACACGGAGCGACGAAATGCTTCCTATCCTTGTCTTTCCTATGATCCTATCTATTGCCCTCTCGCTCCATTTCCGCATTCTTAATGGCAAATGCAGCGAGACGAATCAAAACACCGGCCGGCGCTAGTATCCCGATTGATGACGTGCGCGCGCGACCGAAAAATAATTACTCTCACATTAATTGTGCCTATCGGTGAAAAACTCAATATTGTGCCTTCGAAATCAGTGTCCGAAAGTGTCATCCTGCTGTCTGGGAGCTCCCGAAATTACGTCGAACCAGGACTTTGGTAAGCTGCATGTTTTGCCTTCCATTCTTTTCTTTTCCTTTGTTCCTAGCAATTAGCCGCCTGTGTCACAAACTAATCATCAAAAAATCGTTAAAACTCTTTAAAGCAACCCGCGCCTACATAATTTGGTCCTTCGAGCCGGATTGAGTTAGATTCTTGAGATTTAGTCATTCTACCATCGCGGTGCTAGGCGTCATATTTGTAAAAAGATGGCTTCCGAAAAGAAAATGCAACTATTACAAAATAAATTATCGGCATATTACGGTAGGTTACAAACCATTTACGATCAAGTGGCTAAATTGGGGGACGATCCCATTAAAATTGATAATTTTTTAGGAGATGCATTTACGTTAGATACGTTAAGAAATGATTTCCTAAAAACAATTGAGGAGCGGAATGAGGTTCAGCTTTCAATAGTTGACGGCCCCACCCCTTCGTATAATTCAGCTATAGCATTCGAGCAAGTGTTCGCGAAAATTAAGTACAAAGTGCACCAGTTAACGGCACCAAATACTCAAAAAATGAGTGGTAACGTTGGCGGTGAGGTAGTTAAGTGTGAACATGAAAAACCTACTCGTAAATACCTACCTAATATTGAACTATGTTCGTTTAACGGTGATATTGCGTCCTGGCCCATTTTCTACGAATCTTTTCGTACCACCATTCATGAAAATACAGATCTCACTGATGGGAATAAAATTCAGTTCTTGATGGGGAAATTACAGGGAAAAGCTCTAGCAATTTGTCAGGGTATTTTACCTACCGCCGAAAACTATACAGTTATTTGGAGTAATTTAGTAAAGAAATATAATGACAAGCGGGTACTTGCCGCGACCTACTTAGAAAGATTGTTAAATCTACCTACTATGTCGAATAATTCACCTACTCAGTTAGAGGAATTTATTGATAAATTCTCGGCTCTTTATTTAGCTTTAAAACAATTAGATTTCGAGAATTTAGAAGACTTCGTTTTCGTTTATATTGCCAGTAAGAAAATAAATACGGAAACGTATGAAGCATTCGAGTACAAATTCGAAAAATCCGAAATATTTCCGAAATGTAACGATTTTATTGATTTCGTGAAAGATCATGTTCGAGTTAAGTTGCGTACACGAGGTGTAGGTAGTTATTCCGTAGGTGCGCCGGCGAAGGGCAGTACTCAGGGTCGTAAAAATAGCTCGGCGCCATCAACTGCGATGTCGGGAGGCTACTCAAATTCACGTAACGCTAATAATAGTAATGTGAAAACATTTGTTAACATACAGGAGCGCAATAACTGTTTATGTTGTGGGAAAAATGAGCATTCGCATGTCTCCCAATGTGCTAAATTCCTGTCAATGATTCCTAATGATCGTTATAAATTTATTAAAAGTAATAAAATGTGTGTTAATTGCTTAGATAGTACTCACACGATTCTTAATTGCAAGTCAACAAATGAACGTTGTAATGAGTGCGCTAAGAGACATAATAGCTTGCTTCATTTCCCAAAACCTACTGAGTCCGGCCCTGCCGATGCCGCGGTAGGAGTAGCTCTCTGCGCGGCCGTGAACGACGGCATCAGTCGTGGCGAGGAGGGCACGCAGACGGTGTCTTGTCCATCGACGACCGTATTACTAGGGACGGCGCAATGTCACGTGCTCGATGCGACCGGGAACATATGGGCAATTAGAGCGTTAATCGATAGCGCGTCTCAAAGGGACTTAATTACAACGGAATGTTGCAAACGTTTAAATTTAAAAATATCTGAGTCGCATAATAAATATGTGTCAGGTGTAGGGGACGTCAATAGTCCTATTGTAGGGACGACCTGTCTGACCATCCGTTCGCGAATAAATGATTCGGTCAGGTATACGATTCAACCTGTAGTTGTGAATAATATTACCAGTGAACTACCGATCACTAAAGTGAACACGGCTCGGTTAAGTTATTTAAATAATATTATTTTAGCGGATTGTAATTATCATACTCCGGGTAGTATAGACTTGATTATTGGTAGCGATTTGTTCGCGCGCATTCTGCGTCCGGATACAATATCACGTGACGCCGCCGGTGAGCCCGTCGCTGTCGAGACCTCATTAGGTTATATAATTATAGGTCAAGCTCCCGTTATTGAACCCGTGTGTAATACCATCCATACTCTCTTCACTTTAGATGAACCGGTCGAAAATCGCTTGAATCGATTTTTTGAGTTGGAAGAGGTACCGAATGTACTTTGCCTATCTAAAGACGATGATAATTGTGAGAAATATTATAACGAAACTACGCGTCGTACTTCGAATGGACAATACGTAGTGTCGTTACCGTTCAAATATGAACCGTCACTTTTAGGCGATTCAATGCGGTCAGCTGAGCGTAGGTATTTAACGTTGGAGCGTAAATTATTGGCTTATCAATCGTTAAAGGAACAATATGATTCCGTATTTTTAGAATATTTACAAAAGGGTTATATGCGTCCGGTTGGTACTATTAGTGAGGTAGGTTATAATAACGAGCAATACGTAATTCCTCATCATGCCGTAGTCCGTCATGATAAAAGTACCACCAAGTTGCGCGTGGTGTTAGATGCCAGTAATGCCACCAGTTCCGGTAAATCGTTAAATGATTTATTGTACACTGGTCCTAATTTACAAAATAATATTTTTGATATTATATTAAAGTTCCGTTTATTACCTATCGCGGTAAGCGCTGATATAAGACAAATGTACTTAAGAATTCATGTCGATAATGATGATTTAAAATATCAACGAATATTATATCGATTCAACTCTAATGAGCCTTTAATCGTATACGAAATAACTCGAGTGCCGTTCGGTCTGCGTTGTAGTCCGTACCTAGCTATGCGTACCGTGCGTCGGTTAGTTGAGGACGAGCGGGACAAGTACCCCGCCGCCGCCGCGGTAGCCGAGACTGAGCTTTACATGGACGACCTGGCTACAAGTTGTCAATCGGATAAAAAAGCGATCGACCTCGCGACCCAACTTATAAAATTATTCGAAACGGCCGGCTTTGAGTTAGTCAAATTCGCTAGTAACTCGCGGAAGGTAATGTCTAGTATTCCATCAACACATCGTGTTAGTGAAGCGGTCGAGTTCAGCCCCGACAATCAATTGAAAGTATTAGGGCTTTTATGGCTACCCGCGGAAGATGTTTTTACCTTTGTTATTAACGTACAACCTCAAGAATGTACAAAGCGCAAAATATTATCCACGATTGCTCGCCTGTGGGACGTTATGGGCTATGTGGCTCCAGTGACGCTTTTAGCTAAATTAATAATTAAATCTTTATGGGAAAATAACGTCAATTGGGACGAATCCCCGCCCTCGAATATAATTTCATTGTGGCAAAGCATAGAATCGGAACTTCACCTTTTACAATGTATTAAATTACCTCGACACGTAAGCGTAAATAATAATGATTGTGTTATTTCAATAATCGGCTTTGCGGACGCCTCAGAGCGAGCGTACGGTGGTGTGGTATATTTACATGTTTATTTTCCTAACGAAAATCGTTCGGTAATGAATTTATTGTGTGCTAAGTCCAGAGTGGCGCCCTCTAAAACGGTAGTTACGCTTGCGCGAATGGAATTGTGTGCTAATGTTATACTAGCAAAGTTAATGCGTATAGTTCTAAATAACTATTCGTTGCGGTGTAAGATAACAAACACGTTCGCGTTCACAGATAGTAAGGTAGCACTCGCGTGGATAGTTTCTAATCCTAATCGATGGCAAACGTTCGTCGCAAATAGGGTTGCAATGATTCAAAATGACTTACACCCTCGACATTTTCGTCATATTAGTGGAAAGGAAAATCCCGCGGATTGTCTATCTAGGGGCCTCACTCCTTCTCAGTTAATTGAACATCCACTTTGGTTTCACGGACCGCCATATGCGCAACTACCCGTCTCCGACTGGCCGATATTGCAAGTTGATACAACTGACTTGAACGATTTAAACTTACCTGAGGAAAAGGTTAACGTACTTAGTGCGGCAATAAAGGCTCCTAGTACCTTACCTATTTTTTACGAATTAGCTACTCGTGTTTCTTCGTGGCATAAATTACTCCGAATAGTAATATATGTTCTTCGGTTCATTAAGAAAATACCGAAACAATTTAGTGTCTCGCATTTAGACATTGCGGAAGAAATGGTCATTAAAGATTTACAATTAGTTCACTTCCCGAGTGAAATAAAAATTGCCCAAAATGGTGGTAAACTACCGCCGTCCTTATTAAAATTAAATGCCTTTTTACACAACGGTATACTTCGTGTGGGTGGAAGGTTGCGTAATTCCGATTTGGATTACGATAGTAAACACCCTATATTGCTGCCTAGTAAGGATCACGTAGTCAATTTAATAATTGACTATTATCATCGTCGATACCTTCATACTGGTCCCCAATTATTAATGTCATTAATAAGACAAAAATATTGGATTTTGTCCGCGCGTAATATTGTTCGTAAGCGAGTACAAAATTGCGTCACGTGCTTCAAAGCTAACCCCAAGCCCGCGACACCGCCGCTGATGGCAGATTTACCGGCCTACAGGGTACAACAAGCTAAAGCATTCGGCCACTGTGGCTTGGATTTTGCTGGACCGATTTCGGTGCTGCCCTATCGGCGTAGAGGAGTACATAGTATTAAGGCATATTTATGCTTATTCATATGTCTGGCTACTAAAGCCGTTCACCTAGAACTCGCTTCGGATTTGTCTACTGACGCCTTTTTAAATGCCTTCAAAAGATTCATATCGCGTCGCGGCCCCATCTCAACTTTATATTCGGATAATGGCACTAATTTCATAGGAGCCAATTCTTACCTAAATAATATGTATTGTATGTTAGATTCCGAGCAATATAAGGATAGATTCGCTAACGAATTAAGAGATAATCACATTGAGTGGAAATTTAATCCAGCTTCTGCCCCCCACTTCGGTGGTATTTGGGAGGGCAACATTAGGAGTGTCAAAAGTCACCTGTCCAAAATAGTAGGGACTCAATTGTTAACTTTCGAAGAGATGACAACTGTTATCGCTCAGATTGAGGCTATTCTCAATTCAAGGCCACTATCTGTACTTAGTAGTGATCCTTCAGAGCCTCAGGCGCTCACACCCGCTCATTTTCTGGTCATGACGCCCTTAAAATCCCTGCCATCCGAAGATGTGAGCACGGAAAAGATAACGCTATTACAGCGAAAACGCATTGTTGATCATCTCGTACAATGCTTCTGGAAGCGGTGGAAGGTGGAATACCTTAACACCTTGCAAACTAGAGCGAAGTGGCTCACACCGAGCTCTCCCGTGCGCGAGGGCACAATTGTCTTATTGAAATCAGAGAATAGTGCTCCTCTAAATTGGCCGTTAGGTATAATCGAACGTACTTTTCCAGGGAGGGACGGAATATCCCGTGTCGTCGACGTTAGAACTAAGTCCGGTGTATATCGCAGACCGGTTGTGAAAGTCATTCCGCTTCCCAATCAATAACATACCTACCTTAATTTCATACAGTCCACTTATTAATAATAAACAAATAAAATACTTAATAAAATTAAAATAATTAAATAAATAAGCAAATCTAAGTCTAATGCTCTAATAGCTATAGTTAGTAGGTTTAGGTTAATTTTGAAGGATTACATCCTGTCAATCCGGGGGGGATGTTAACGCCACATTAAGGCAATAATAATTCATTTTAAATTATAATAATATACATATTTAATCTTAATAGATAGTGTGACACGGAGCGACGAAATGCTTCCTATCCTTGTCTTTCCTATGATCCTATCTATTGCCCTCTCGCTCCATTTCCGCATTCTTAATGGCAAATGCAGCGAGACGAATCAAAACACCGGCCGGCGCTAGTATCCCGATTGATGACGTGCGCGCGCGACCGAAAAATAATTACTCTCACATTAATTGTGCCTATCGGTGAAAAACTCAATATTGTGCCTTCGAAATCAGTGTCCGAAAGTGTCATCCTGCTGTCTGGGAGCTCCCGAAATTACGTCGAACCAGGACTTTGGTAAGCTGCATGTTTTGCCTTCCATTCTTTTCTTTTCCTTTGTTCCTAGCAATTAGCCGCCTGTGTCACAAACTAATCATCAAAAAATCGTTAAAACTCTTTAAAGCAACCCGCGCCTACATAAGTTATATGTCGCAATATTTTTTCTTACCTAATGTATTGTATCTTATTTAGAGAATTAATTATATTAAGGCTGTAATAAAGACGGCATTGTTCATATTTAACAAATAATTGAAACTTAAAGCTTAGTGGCAATTTTACTATTACTAAGTACAGATGTTTTATCTCACGAAGACGGCATCGGCAATGAATGTTTTAGTGTGCGTCTGCATGCTTTCGTATTAAGCACACTAAAGTCATGCTCTCTTTAATCATTTCTGCGGAGGTGTCGTGTGGGGCGGGTCGTTACGTTCCCTCAAATATGGTTGAGCGAAGCGATGGCTGGTCCACGCGTCATGCTCGTGAACGGGTGCTGCCAGTGGGAATGGGTCTGCTTCTGAGTACCTATCTTAACGCATATTGAATTGTAAGAATTGCGTTTTTTTATTGTTATTTTTTATGTCTTCTATCAAGTGTTTTTTGGTAAATTTTGCCTACTTAGGTGCACTTTCGAGTAGCAGACATAGTGTGATTACTGATTTCTCAACTAGTTGAAAGTTATTTACTCTCACAATTATCTATCCGATATGTAGTAGGTATTTAATTTCAACCTACCTACCCATTGTGTGCAAACTTTTGTTAATTATTGTGATGGAAAATGACCTCACTTTAAATGTGGAGCTCATTTTTCAATGTTGACGACTCTGTATGAAATATACAGGGAGAAAAAAGCAGCCCTTGACGAGTTTCTTGCCGGTTCTTCTCGTTACAAGGTCTCCCGCTCAGGGTTTGCGAACCGATGGCGTAGCTTCTTTGACATTCACAAGTGCTTGTAACAGCCTAGACTGAATAAATGATTTTATGATTTTGAAAGTAATGTGCATGTGCACACCTTACAACATTCATAGCCGACCCGAGACTTCGTGACATAAAACAAATTAAAATTCTAATAAAAGTGCTAACAGGATTTGATAAGTAAACTAAGAGAGTGGTTAAACCAGCAGCTACTTTAAGATTTAAAAGTAAAATAATGTGTGATATGAGTTAGAGATCACTACTTCACTTAAAATGACCCCGATATGTTACAAGTCGACCATGATATGGGTAAACAGAGGGTGAAGCACTGTCGCTACTTCCGTGTACTTTAAAGTGTTCAGTCCATCAATATTCATTCTGTCTCCTGGGATCTTTAGCAATTTATGTCTTATGTTCCTGCAAATAAAAAATAATATTATGTCATCACTATATTTAAAAAACAAATTCCTCCGCCGCGTCTGTCTGTCTGTTCGCGATAAACTCGAAAACTACTGCACGGATTTAACGCGGTTTTCACCAATAGACATTGGCGTAGGAAGGGAGAAGCGGTGGGCCGGGCCCACCCCAGAAAAATCTGATATATCTTTATTGCCCATCAAAACTCTGCGGCTTAATGAACATTATTATAAACTATTAAACCATATAATTTAAATGAATATCTTAGAACGCGCGCGAAAATAAATTCAAGCGTGTTTCTCACACTGATGACGGGACTCGAACGGGATGGAAACAGACCGAGCGAATGGGTGACGACTGGGAGGTATCTGTTTTCTTTTTGGGTGTTGTTAGAAGTTCGCAATCGAAAAAAAAAATAACATGAACAATTGAACAACAACAAAAACATGCAACAAAAATAGCATCATACCTACCCTTTTTTCTGTGGTTTATGGACAACCATTTGATATCGACTCGTCTCCGGCTCAAACCTACACAGTTTAAGCTCTTCTACTTGCAGCCGAGTGTAGAGATTGTCGTCTTCTCCGCCCCAACCATAATATTCATTGCTCATGCCATTTACCAATTTGTACTGCTGAGAAGTTATTGCTATAGCACCACCAAATAGGCTGAGATATGGCAGGACAAATCTGAAATGTCAATGAAATAAAATAAATTAAGAGATTATTCAAAAACTCGTGAATACAGTAAAATTGATAAAGTGTTTTTAAAGCACTTCACCTTCGATCAAGAATATCCTAGATGTTCGGTCAGTCTCAAAAATGGCACCACAAATAGCATCCCACTTACAAACTGGGCACTTATTTTGCACAAAGTAAGTGATAAAATATGTGTTTTTGTACAAAATAAGCTTATTTAGTACAAATACAAAATAAGTGATATAAAATATGAGTTTGTACAAAATAAGAGGTGATTATGTACAAAATAAGCGCCAAGTTTGTAAGTGGAACACTATTTGAGGTGCCATTTTTGCGTAGGTACTGTTTTAGTTCGTGAAGAGTTATCTAGGATATTCTTGATCGAAGTACTTCACACAAAAATAATAAGGTGGGTATTATACTTACATGAATATGAAGTTGGTATAATAATGAGTAAAAAAATCCAAAAACTACATATATGGTGCCAGCCAAATGTCAGCCATGTGCTGGATGCTTGGTTCATCTTGAGTGATTCTGCCTATGTTAACAAAAACTTTTGAAATGGTGAAAACATAAAGAACAATGTAAAAAAATATTTAAGCAACACTCTAATAACTTTTTATGAGTCTACAATTACAAAAACTATTAGCAAGTCTGTGACCTCACCATGAGTTGATTCAAACTGTTTCCGTTACTGTGGTAAACTATTGTTGTCTCTCTTTCACTCGCATTGACTGTGAGCAGTATATCCAATTGTTTACGGTAACCGAAACAGTTTGCATCAACTCATGGTAGGGCCACTGATCAATGATATCTCAGCTTAAAACATATAAAAAAATACAATAACCATACCTAAACTTATTGATGCTAGCCGACATGTGCCTGGGACATTTTGTGCATGCGTACAAATTGCCCGGCCTCAATGGCAACAAATCAACATCGTGCAAGACTAGGCAAGGGAACCCTGCCTTAAGTGCTGCCAGCGCACCAATGTTTAATAGTTTTGCTCGGTTAAAGGGCCTCATATCAACCTGTTCTATGACATAAATACGATAGTGGATGTTTTGACGACGTAGAAACATGTGCATGTAAACTAAAAAACCACGCAACTGCTCAGCTCTATCCCTGTAAAAGAAATACACAAACGAAATTAAATATCAATATAACACCCCACAAAATATTGCAAGTATTTATGAAGGTAAGTATCTATTACTAGTATTATATTATCTGTGCTATTACATTCTGGTTTTTTTTTGGTTAAGCTATTGGTGTTACTACAAGATTTATAAACATCTGTTTAACTTGGACACTGTTTAAATATGATGCTTGATGGATGATACTTTTTTGACAATATTGTTTGAAAGAGACAGCATCACATTCAAACATAACACCATGTACTCTATGCATAACACCATCATATTTAATTTAGAAGTACTTAACTTTTAAGATACTCACCGATACGGTACTATGATTGCAGTGCTGAACTTGGGTTTGCAGTCTGAAGGGGAGAATTCTCCACCATCCCTTATTCTATGACCTTCAATCAAGTCACCGTCCATGACGTTGATTGACATCGTAGTATCATCGAACAATACATCATGATAATCGCAATCCATTAAAGCGGTTGTAGTAAAATTTTGAGCTGTTCGGTCGTATAAATTGTGCAATATATTGTCTTTTTCGATGTATTCGTATGATCGTCGTGCGTGCCTGTTATGGTGAAGTAATATTATTGCAAAAACTACAATTAGACTAAAATACAAAATCCTTTTCTTGTATGCATGACGCATTTTCTATTATTTTTAAAGATTAGATTTTTGAGTGTAAATTAAAAATTAGAGGGATTTTTGCAAAATCAACAGCACTCGCATTTTCATCCTTTTTTTTGTATCATCTCTAATTATGTATGGCTCTAGACGAGCATTTCTTTTCGTTCGTTTTTACAAAACAAAATTAAAATTTATTTTATATAAATCATTTTCTTTCAAAACTTTTGACATCGTGAATATCGTGATCGCGCGCGCCTTGACACTATTGCTTTCTCTGTGCTTGACTGACAGTGACATTGGATGCATTCCGCAGGCTAATTGTAATCGCTGAGTCATAAAACAAATCATTGATCACTCTCTAAAGAGCACATTAAGGCCGGCCACACACAGACGGAATCCCGTTACCGAATTCCGTACATACGTGATTCCAAACGCAGCTAATCCATACAAATCTATGGACTACCACACACATACGGGATTTTTTCCGTACGGAATCTTCATACATTATCGAAATTCCGTGTCCGCCACTTGTTATTACGCCGTATTTGTATGGACGTGTTATCAGATAAGTGTGATCCTAGTGCATACATTTACTATGGAAAACCGATGTCATCTGACGGCGTGTTAACACGTGTTAACGCGTGGCGTCGGACAAAATAATGTGCCCGCACCTTTTCTCTATACACGCGACCACAGCGATTGTGTGGCTTGTGTAGACAAAACTTCATTGTTGCCAATATAACATTTTATGTTAGACCCTATTACAGTGGCAAAGTTTTAACTATTATCAAGAATTAAAAATAGAAAATCGATTTAGCATAGGTAAAAAATCGCTCGTGTGAACGATCGCTAATTCATTCACACTTAAAGCCTGCTTTCATACTAACCGTTGAAGTCATAGTACGAAAAAGTAAGGCAGTTCAATATAAGCCCTGCTATAAGAGCTCATAGTAATGCCCCAGGGGGCTTACCATCAGCAACAAAGAAACCGTTCAGTTCAAAAGCAGACCTTAAACAGGACTGCTTAAGGCCTGCTTTCATACTAACCGTCGAGGTCATAGTACGAAAAAGTAAGGCAGTTCAATATAAGCCCAGCACGCGGCAACTAAGAAACCGTTCAGTTCAAAAGCAGACCTTAAACAGGGGCCTTACTATGAGCTCTTATAGCAGGACTTATATTGAACGGCCTTACTTTTTCGTACCATGATCTCAACGGTTAGTATGAAAGCAGGCCTTAAGCAGTCTTTTTTACGGCCTGCTTTTGAACTGAATGGTTTCTTATTTGCTGATGGTAAGCCCCCTGGACTGCTTAAGGCCTGCTTTCATACTAACCGTCGAGGTCATAGTACGAAAAAGTAAGGCAGTTCAATGGGCTTCATATTAAGGCTCAAGAGCTCTTATATAAGAGCTCATAGTAAGGCCCCAGTTACTTAGTGATGAGGATTCGGTGTAGTGCGCTCCCACCTACGGCCTTATCGTCACTTAACATCAGGTGAGGTGAAGGTCAAGCACTATCCGTTATGCATAAAAAAATCACAGATTTTTCAGCAGGTCCCCGCAAGAATTGGAGCATTTGGGACGCTATTTGAGGTGCCACTTTTGCGTACCTACTGTTTTAGTTCGTGAAGCGTTATCTAGGATATTCTTGATCGAAGGGTAAAAAGGATTTATGTGGTTAATAAAATTAATTGATGTAGGTTAGGTACGTATACTTTGTCGGCATTTTCATTTTTTGACTAGGAGAGGTCATGAAATACCATAAAAAACTCATATCGTAGCTTTTATTTTTATTAAATAAATAAGTTGGTCTGATACTATTTACATAAGCACATACAATTTTTGTTAAAATATTCAATCCGTTGACTGGCGGAAAATTAATTCGTCTTAAAGTTTCTACTAAATAATGTTTCCAGTTGTAACATTAGACAACCATGCCATCAGCCATGCCGCATGTCTTATATTATATACGGAATTTGACTAAATCAAAGTTTTTAACTTACTTAAACACTATCAATTTTGACGAATCTACTTAATATCAAGTCTTTCAATGTTAGAGCCATCCTATTAACTATAATGAAGAATAAATAGCATTTTGTTAGTATTAAGTAACTAAGAATTTTTAGGAGCCTAGAACTAAATTATATAAATAAAAGCTAATTAATTTAGGAACAGCCAACCATGTATAATTTAATTCTATTGATTTGATGATTAGAATATCTTTACTTTCAATTCCATTAAAAACACTAATTCAAAATAAAGGAAACTAATTTTATTAAAAGCTTAAAATGATAAAGTTGAAACGTGATGACAAGAACAAAAAAAAAATATTCTCGCGATATTTTACTTTTAATAGCTAAATCCGAACATCGTATTATTTTGCTGTTAGCCTTCGATCAAGAATACCCTAGATGTCCGGTCAGTCTCAAAAATGGCACCTCAAATAGCGTCTCACTTACAAACTGGGCGCTTATTTTGCACAAAGTAAGTGATAAAAGATGTATGTAAATAAACTTATTTTGTACAAAATAAACTTAGGTACTTTGTACAAAATAAATAAGTGATATAAAATGTGAGTTTGTACAAAATAAGAAGTGATTATGTGCAAAATAAGCGCCATGTTTGTAAGTGGGACGCTATTTGAGGTGCCATTTTTGTGTACTGTTTTAGTTCGTGAAGCGTTATCTAGGATATTCTTGATCGAAGCAGTTAGCACACACACATATTCGTAGCAATATGAAAAACAGCAATTTGGCAGGTACATTTTTTTATGTGCAGTCATAATGCAGTCAGCCTTGTGCGCGGTATAATTATACATATACAGTAAAAATCAACTATACGAAACTAACACCTTCACGGAAGCTAAATATCGTAGATACAACAAAAGTTCGAGTGTGATTTTAAATAAACATATTGCTTTACAAAGTTCACCGAGTATCACATGATGGGACAAAAATCACAAGTATTGTATCAGCTCCGGTTATTTACGCGTTGTTACGACAATTATTTTACGAATTGTACAGTCAGCACTGCGATGGTCGAAGAGTCAGCAGACTCAGCAGCACTTCAGGTTACCACAGACAGGATGCCAAATTTCGTCAATCGGTTTTAAACTTACGTCCCACTGAGTCCCACACGTTTTGACTTAAAACAATTTGAGGAAATTAATTAATTAATTCCTGTTGTAACTTGACGTGCTGCTGACTGTACATGCACATAATAATAATATATCTTGTCCAGATCCTATGGTCATTAAATTATTTTTTTCTTGACATACAGCTAAGTAATAAATAATTACAAACATAAAGTTCTCTTTTATACAACGGGTTACAATAATAATGGAATGCCATTGACTATAAAAAAAATTGAAATAATGGGCTGTTTCTTAGCTTTTTAGCCATAATAATTATCATAATACCTATGATATCCAACTAATATTATAAATGTGAAAGTTTGTGGGTTTGGATGTTTGTCCCTCAACCACGCAAAAACGGCTGAACGGATTTAGATGAAATTTGGCACACAGATAATTTATAACCTGGATTAAAACATAGGATACCCGGTCCGGTCAAAGGTTCCCTAGGGATCTTTTTCGAAAATCCACGCGGACGTAGTCGCGGGCGGAAGCTAGTATTGTATGTAGCTAAAAAAAGTAAAGAGCAGCGCCATTGACCTCTATATTTTTACACTGGACTGGCTGCTGTCAAACTGTTTTTGTGCCTACTTGATTTCCACCATTTTGGCGCTGTAGGACGTAGCGTGCGTACAGGGTACTAAATCTAATGATGTGCTTATGTCGACGCAAATACCGATAGCCCTTTATACAACTTAAAACTTCCATTCAAGCTTGTCAAAAATGACAAAATTAGTTCTAGACGCACGCTAGTGGCGTTTCAAATAGGCACAAAAACTTTGCTGTCAAACCATACAGATAGCCAGTCCAGTTAAATAAAAAAAAATTTCAGGTTAACGAGCAGCGCACATTATTTCAATTTTATTTCATAGTCAATTATATTTCCAGCTTACAGGTTTTTTGTAACTATAATCTTTTGAATAAGAATAAATTAATGTGAATAAATTATTGATGGCCCACAGAGGCGAACTTTATATTCAGCATTAGACATCGACGAGAGTTAGAGAGCAGCACTTATTTGATTTACCAACAATAGTTACGTCACAGATTTAATACTATAGTTAAATAGACTATTGTCTATTGGTATGGGTACAACATGGCGACCGCAGGGTCTTCCGTTTCGAAGGTGATGAGGACATCCTTGAACTTGTCAAGGAGCTGTATCAACTGGGACCTGCTCACGTTCTCCATGAACATTATCTCTTCGAGATGTTGTTCACCTCGGAAGTATCCTGCAACGTGAACACAACAAACATGTTTTTGTTATTTCTTTTTTCGTGGGAGAGTCTGGAATTAAAAGTAACACAATCAGGGGCCTTACTATAAGCTCTTATAGCAGGGCTTATATTGAACTGCCTTACTTTTTCGTACTATGACCTCAACGGTTAGTATGAAAGCAGGCCTTAAGCAGTCCTGTTTAAGGCCTGCTTTTGAACTGAACGGTTTCTTATTTGCTTATGGTAAGCCCCCAGCCTTCGTAGTATACGAGTATGAAAGCGATTAATCGACTCAACTAGAGATAGGAAAAACAAAAGACCCGGTTTAAACCCGACCACTGAGTTTAAACCCAATAAAAACTCACATAGTTGAAGATACTTTTTACAGTTTTTTTGATTGAAATTATTATGTGACGTTGCTAATGGAAACAATTTCTTGTTAAATCAATACAGAAAAATATTCAAAGGACAAAAAATTTTTTAATTCTAAAGATTTTATTTAGTTCAACAAAATGGTCAATGGGCATTATTTAACTGGGTTTAAACCCAGCAGTCCGGTCCGGGTTTTTTTTGCCCAGTTCTAGACCCAACTGTTCTAAACCCATTGTTTTTGGAAGTTATGTGTTAAGTACTCATAAAAAGCATTTAAAACAATGGTTAATAAACAATGATATTAGAATTAAAAAGATGTGTTATGTCGGTATATGCGACGCCATGAATTTGTCCGCAAGGCGTATATACCTGCCTCGTTAAAACACACTAAATAATACGATGTTACACGGTCAAGGTAACTCGGCACTTTGAGTCGATGATTTCGTATGGTCGCATAGGCCGACTTAACTTGACCGTGTTGTAAAGTGTGAACAAGATAGTATGATTATTTACAAGAGCGTAAACGAGACAGATACATGTTGCGCAATGTCGTCGTGAATGTCGCGATACTAATCATAGAATATCGTTAAATGTGTCACAGAAGAGACATTCGATGGTTTGATGCCTATGAACTACAATGATATCTGAATAAAATAATGAATCATTTTACTTCAAGCGATAAAATAAAAAAGCTACTAATAGTCATAATTAAGGATGTGCAAGGGCTTAAACCCAAAGGTTTAAACCGGGTCTTTACGAGTTTAAATCCGATTTCGACCCAAAAAGCGGGTCGAACCTATTACCACTAATATCTTGGGTTGTTTTTGGGCACAATAAAATTTACCTATTAGTTTCTATTGCTAATTGCTAAAATAATAAATAGTCCGTTGCGTAATGGATTTCCACTCCGAAAAAAATATTTTTTGTGACCAAAACGATTTTTTAAAATATATGTAACTTCGTAAAACTTGTAAATTTAAATAGTAAAAGAGTTCAAATTAGTAAGGAATTTAGCTTTAATTAAATATGGGCGATAAGAAATTCTATGTCACAAGGTTTAGGTAATCCTTACTAATATTAAAATGCGAAAGTCCGTTTGTTTGTTTGTTTGTTTGTTACGCTTTCACGTCTTAACTACTAAACCGATCATCATGAAATTTTCAATCTTCTTCTCTCCTCTGTCTCCGCACAATGTATTTAATACATCGCAATTCATTTGCTGGAAACCTATAAAAATAATAGTAAATATATAATAAGTTAATGAGGGCTTTTCAAAGTGACATTTAAAAAATAAAAACAGTAACTATTTGCCTCACTAGATCGTGTTGATACTCGTCGAACCCTAAAATAGAAACTATTTGAATCACTAGATGGTGTTGACACTCTTCGAAGCTTAGTAAAAAACTCACATTGTCACCTATTTTTATCAACGCCATCTCGATAGATCATCTGGCTCGATAGCCTACAGTTGTTTGTCATTGTGAAAAGCCCTCATTAGTTATTCATCTCGTGGATAATGCTTGAGCAATGTCGTGGCATTGACCGTTCTGTACATTTATAATCTATGACAGACATCTCTATCACACTCGGTAATCGGAGTATTTGCTGTCGCACTTAATCTTTTTGGATAATATTTACTGACATTTTGCATTTCTAATGTACAAATATGAACGAAAATTAGTTAAAATATAATACTTACGCATGATATATGATCCCTAGACTTTTGGAAGTCTTGCTTGTGTAATTAGTACAAGTTCGCATTACGCAGGACGGCATTTTTACTGTGTTTCGCGGGAGCACTTCAAAGTGTCAACGTTGCCGATGCTTTTGCGAGACTACGCTCAGGTGAGCTAATTAGCCAAGTTTTAGACTGCCAGTGTTAAGGCGCAGGTAACCCATCTACCTCTTTTTAAAATTCTCATATCTTTGTTAATAAATAATTGTTTTTATACTTTGGGAGAATTTATGAATTATAAGAGAAATCATTAGATAAAAAATGTACAAAATCTTGCATGTAATATTATAATAGTTAAATATGTGAATACACCTGCAAAGGTAAAACTTGGTGGAAGTGAAAGTACCTATACAAATAATAGTCTTAAGATCTGCTATGTATTGACCCTTGTTTATTTCACAATAAAGAATTGAATTGAATTGAATTGTGTCGGTCAATAAATCACTATATCATGCCTGTAAAAATAGTTTACACAGTCTCATAAGTTATGTAATCTTTAAGATTAAAATCTATAAATGTTATGTGATATTGTTGATGGTGTATCTAATAAATAAAATAAAATATCATTTCGTGTTTTCGCGGTCATTGTGCAGCTGAGCGAGCAGCAGCAGGTCGTCGGGCCGTGCGGCGGCGGGCAGCGCGGCCAGCGCGGCCAGCGCGCGCCGCTCGTCGTCGCTGAAGGTGTCCAGGCGGCTCACCACCAGCAAATAAGAGGATATCAGTTTAAAAGCAGGCCTTAAACAGGACTGCTTAAGGCCTGCTTTCATTCTAACCGTTGAGGTCGTAGTACGAAAAAGTAAGGCAGTTCAATATAAGCCCTGCTTTAAGAAAGGACCCTGGAGCGACTCGGTGTGTAAGTGTAGTTTAGTGTAGCGCACGCTCACCCTTCTTGTGCAGCTGTGCGAGCAGCAGCAGGTCGTCGGGCTGCGCGGCGGCGGGCAGCGCGGCGAGCGCGCGCCGCTCGTCGTCGCTGAAGGTGTCCAGGAGCGACTCGGTGGTGGGCGGCTCCAGCGGCGCGCGGCACGCGTCCGGCACGTCGCAGCTCGCGGGCACGCTCCACACGGTCGGCTGCTGGAAGCTGAGCCACCGTATGTTTGATTCGACGACTATTATTTTAGTGGAAGCTTTTACCAGCGTGGACCGCTGGTAAAACCGCCTTTGTGGTCTAGTGGTTCGCCCACCCGTGTAAAACGCAGGGGTCCCGGGTTCTATTCCCAGGGGGGTACAATTTGTACTCGGTTTGGTTGGCGGTAGGGCTTATTTCAAGTCCGCCCGGTTAGCTACCACCGTCTTACCTAAATCTGACGATGGCGTCGTGATTATGTCTCGCGTTCAAATAAAACTCAAGAGAAACTGGAAACGCGAGTACAGGAATGTTTTTTATTTTGCTGTCTTCTTTTATCACGATTTTTAGTAATAATCACAAATTCGCTACAACACAAATCAACACAACCATCTGTGCACACAAAAGGTTTGGTTTGACACAACTGACAGCTGTCAGACAGAGTTGACAACTGTAGGGTTGCGTTCAGAACGTTTGAGCGTCGGTTGTTTGGTTGTTTTTTAACTCGCTCTAAGGTTTGGAACGACCAAGAACTTTAAATGTCAATGTCAATACAAATTCTTCATTTTCCATTTGGAATACGAATAATTTAAACTTTTCTTTATACTAAATCAAATAAAATCCGTTTTTTGAGGATCTACCATGATTATTTCAAAAATTAGACATAAAAACATCAAAAATACAAAATAATGTCAAATGACATTGACATTTTTTCTATAGACAAACGTCAGAGCGTTTTACAACCATCATTTTTGATGGTTGTTTGGTTGCAACGCTCTGACGTTTGGAACGGGCCGGTTGTGTCAACCGAACGTCACGCTCTAATGTTTGGAACGCCCTTAGAGCGTTCGGTTGTGGTTAGGTTGCACTCGGAGTGTAGGTTTGGAACGCGCCTTTGCACTAGAGCCCACACCTAAATCATTTCATGATCAGAATCACTGCTTTAAATACCAGTTATTTAGTTTATCAATAAATATGACGTACTACTGATAATATAGTTTTATTGTCTGGCCGGAAATCAAAATTATATGAAAGTAGGGTGGGTGCAGTTAAGCACAAATTTTGACTTTGAAAATATCTGAATTTGTATAATTTAGTTTTTACGTAGAAATGTTTATAAAAAGTTGTTTATTGTTTAATAACGATATAATATTGATAAATTTTTCAAATCCAATTTTGTACTCGGTTTTGCTGGGAAATTAGTAATGCTCCTTTTTTTTAGAGGTAAGATAGCCAGTTCCTCAGTGTTGATGATTCCGGTAGTAGTGTGCTTCCACCTTCGGCCTTATCGTCACTTAACGTCAGGTGAGATGGAGGCCAAGCACTTTCCCGTTGTGCATAAAAAAGGATTTTCGATATTCTCATTGAAGTAACACGGTACCAAATTTCGAATCGATAGGGCATATGGAAGGTAGTCAGATCCCCTCATCAACTATTAAAGAGCTGATGATCTTCAAACGGCTGATCAGGTCATGGTTACCCGACCATATACTTCCAATATCAATGGCACAAAAAAAAAAATCGGTTCATCCGTTTAGGAGCTACGATACCACAGACAGATACACAGACACAGAAACACGTTAAACTTATAACACCCCTCTCTTTTTGCGTCGGGGGTTAAAAAGTATACTCCTAAAGCTAAAAAATAAAACAAATGTTTTTAATTTTTAAATTTGAGATTTTTGCATTCACAATGCTATTTTTATACAATACTAAATAATATACTAGAAAAAATACGACTCGCACAAGATCAATACTCAGACGGGAATCGAACCCTTTGGATATCCGGTCCAAGAAGAAATTCGACGATGTTACTAGTGACTCGGTAGCTCAGCGGTCAGAGCAAAAGCAATAGACCGGATATCCAAAGGCCGCGGGTTCGATTCCCGTCTGAGTATTGATCTGGTGCGAGTCGTATTTTTTCTAGTATATATTTAGTATTGTATAAAACAAACGTTGTTGTATTCAATTTAAAAGCAAACGAAACATCATAACTGTCTAAAAATACTCACCTCATTTCACTCTGTAGTTTCAAATTCAACGAAACTCCATTTTTCTTCTCGCTGCCGTTAATACCATTGATCTTGAGTCTCGGTGAAACGTCCTGATCACTCTCGAACCTGTCTTCATCGCTGCTCGTATTCAATATATGTTCACTATCTTTCAATGACAAATCAGATAGTTTAGTTTGTAATGTTTTTGGTTTTTCTTCTATATCTATTTCTCTATTCTCATTTTCGCCATGGCCATTGATGCCGTTACTTCCAACGCCGTTGGTAGCACCATTGATATTATTCGAAATACCGCTATCTACTGAATTGCCTTGGATTTTTTTCTTTTCAATGTCGTCATAATCACAACTGTTTAAGTTTGTCTTAATAAGACCGTCTACTACGTCAACACCGTCGTCGAAGGAATGGTTAGCGGAGTCAGCTTCGTTGAAAATGTCTAGTTTAGAGTGGTCAGAGTCTATGACTATGGGTTTAGTGTGAGAGAAGTCGGTTTGATTGAGATTATTCATAGTGGGGTATTCCTCGTCGGAGTCTGGGAAATGATTGGAGCTGTCTCTGAGCTCCACCGGGTTGGGCACGTTTAGTTGCACGTGGCTGAGAGAGGAGTATGAGACGTTACACGACTGGTTGTAGATATTGTGTTTCTCGCAATAGTATTCTTTGCCATCTGGAAATAAGAATGTTTATTAAAAATTCGATCAGTAAAGATTTCCAAGAAGATGTAATTTGTACACATCTTTATCAGAATTATTTACTGATTTCGTGCACGGGAGATAAAACGATCGGCTTCAAGCTACAAAACACGTCTCGAGTACCACCCGAATGAACTGGCTACCGCCCTATCAAATGTGACATACCGCAAACGCCTCAAGCGCCATGACATCCAGGGCCTAGAGAAGCGTTTTCGACTGACGGGGGAATCTTCCGCTGGGGAGCACCCTCACATTCCAATGGCAAATTCAACAAGCCTACTAAAAGTTCTAGGACTGATCGTAGACGAAAACACAAAAAAAATATATTTCGTGCATATTGGCAGTAATTTGCAAAATACTATTCAATAAGTTTGAGACCTGATTGAAAGGCACACGGTGTGATCAGAATAGTGTACTGTGTATAGGGTTACCATTTAAAATTTTTAAAAGTCATGACAAAAAGCCGGACATTTCAATAAAAGTCCGGACATTTTTTTTTCAAAAACAACGACTGAAAAAAAAAAATCCGCCACAATGTACCTATTTTCGTTGTGTGCTTACATTTTAAAGCACAACCTAAAATGTTCCGTCCAAAAAACAAAGTGATTTTAGATAAATTGGATGATTATAAACTGTTTATCGTCTTTCTTTACCTATTTTTTGGTATACTATACATGGACGTAGCCCAGAATCCATACATTTTTGAACATTTCTTTCGAACACTACTGCTATGTTTGTTTTATAACAAGTTTTACACTGCCCAATCTAAAAAGCCATATATGTATTACAAAGTCCGGACAAATGTCTAAAAGTCCGGACAAATCCGGACGGATGGTAACCCTAACTGTGTAGTAGTATTGTACTTACCGTGGTGCGCGGGCTCGTGCCAGTGGGGCGAGTTGAACTGCACGTAGGTGTGCAGCTGCAGCAGCAGGCGGCGGCGCAGCAGCCACGCCACCACGCGCGCCAGGCGCCGCCCGTCGCCGCCGCGCGCCGCGTACCACAGCGGCGCGGGCAGAGAGAACTCGCCCAGCATCTACGGTATCCACGGTCAATTTTAAGCCAGCGCCTGGTTTATGAGTAGAGGTGGCGAACGGGTCTTTTGCCATCTCTACTCATAAAACAGTTTAAACCCTAGTCGGGTCTCTGACTCGAAAACTCAAACTCAAAATAATATATTCAGTCTAGGCTGTTACAAGCACTTGTGAATGTCATAGAATATTCAATATATTTATTGCAACCATAATGTTATAAAGATGTTACAACTAAAAACAAAGTACAAATTATGGACCCTGTTGGGTATCGCAATATTGGGAAGGAAGAGAAGACAAGAGGACGACTTTTTCATAATAAAATAAAATAAACTAGATTTTGGGGCTTTTGTAAAGCGGATACAGAGACACCTATCTATTTTCATTGCCGCATAATATAGGTATATGTATTTTATCACTTAAGTATTCTTGAATATTGTAATAGCTTTTTGAAAATAGTAATTTTTTAATTGGTTTGTAAATATGTTTTCGTTTTTTTCACCTCTTAAATTTTCCGGTAATTTATTGTAAATCCTAACAGACATGTTATAAGTACTTGATGAACATAGATGAAGGCGCGCAGTTGGGATCAATAATTTATGTTTATGTCTTAGAGAATATTTAATTTGTATATCATCGCGTTTTGTAAATAAATTCATATTTTTCCTAACAAATTTACATATTTCCAATATGTATAAGCACGGCAATGTAAGGATTTTAAGATTTTGAAAATGAGGTCGGCAAGCTAGAAGTTACGCCATCGGTTCGCAAACCCTAAGCGGGAGACCTTGTGACGAGAAGAACCGGCAAGAAACTCGTCAAGAGCTGCTTTTTTCTAGATTTAAACCCATAGACCATGGTCGCTAAACTTTTTAGCCTAAGTAAGGGCTAGACTACGGTCAAGTTAGAGGCCTTACAAGCGGCTTGATATACTCTAACACCAGAGGTGGCCACTAATCCTCATACGGTAAGAAGAAGACCCAGTGATCAGGTTTAACCCGGATCTTTTGTCCATCTCTACTCCGATGCAAACATATTCTATAGGCATCCGCTATATACGAAACGACGAAAATATTGTTTTAATATCAATTCATCAATCAGCCAAATCGTACATTTCGAGACCGATCTGTTGAACAATTACCAACTAAACTAAATATCTTATTATTATCATAATATAGTATCAGTAAGTGAACAGTAAATCGCGTTACCTGCAGTAAACACAGTCCCGGGAACTCCTTGGCGAACTCTTGGAGGAGCGGCGAGTGCACGTGCACGCTGGCGCCCGGCGCCACCACGTACACGTTGCCCTCGCACAGCGGGTACGTGATCGTCGCCTTGGCCCAGTACACCAGGTGACCGGTCATTTGAAACACCTACGTAACACTCGGTATTCAGCAGGCGTATGCAAGGGCGTCGCCAAGGGTGGGCAGGGGGGTCAGCTGCCCCCCTAATAGAGGCAAAAAAATGTAGCCAATTACAAAATAACCAAAGTCCTAAGGCCGTGCAATTGACTTGCTTTTCTGATAAATCCCGACCCATCTCAAAACTTGAATAAATTCAGTTGGTGCTCTTGACTGTACCTACAATTCATATTTTTCTCATCCTCTTTAATATTAACTTGCCCCCCCCCTGAGCCATGGGCTGGCGACGCCCTTGGGCGTATGGTACTGTGACGTGGAGACGTGAAATAAAACGAGTCTTTTCCACAGTCGTTGTATAATTCAATAATTAATAGGAAGAGAAGGAGGTTGTAACGACAACGTTTCAGTACGAATACTCTAAAGAAATCTACATCTTTGACAGCTACACGTGCACGCACGTACAGTACACGTTGCCTTCACACAGCGGGTAGTTGATCGTCGCCTTGGCCCAGTACACCAAGTGACCGGTCATTTGAAACACCTACCTAACACTCGGTATCAGGCGTATAGTACCTACTGTGACTTGGAGATGTGACATAAAACGAGTCCTTTTCACAGTCGTTCTTCGATCAAGAATACCCTAGATGTCCGGTCAGAGTCTCTAAAATGGCACTTCAAATAGCGTCCCACTTACAAACTGGGCTATTATTTTGCACAAAGTATTGTATTCGTGGTAAAGTATAGTATAAGTCCCACCAGTTCAATATTGTCCCACAAACATGAGCTACTGATTTTAGATTTTTAGGTCTGTCCCCCATTTTATTTTAGGAAAGTTGGCAACCTTATAGTACTAGCCATATTTCCCCATATGCCTGTACCTATTTAATAAAATATTTTTTAGAAGTTGATAGCTATCTAGTGTTATATTATTTACCTGTGTCAGAGACAAGTCTGCTTCAATTGCCAGTGTTTGAAGACTCTTCAGCGGACTATAAAGTTTGATGAGCCTGAGCAACGCCGGGCTGCCATCCAGCGGGATGGATGCTAGCAGATCGTTTGGATTTACCTGTAATAAAACATCAATCTTACTATACAGTTGATGGTTAGAATAGTACATTGTTCACCGAGAGGAGAAAGAGACCGATTACCGTCGAGGGTGTCGTTTGAAGCCCGAGCCGTAGGCGAGGGCTTTAAAACACCCGAGATCGGGAATCGCACTTTCTCTCGAGTGATACATAGTGCTTTATACTACACCTACGAGGAAAATAAAAAACTAAATCTTTACTAATTGAAATTTATATTGAAATTGTTGCAGTTAGTGAAGCTTAAGGCTCCGTTACGCGAAATCACTTGTCTCTGTCTTTTTCTTTATGTGTAAAGAGTATGGAAAATAACCTCACTTCTGCACTTTTTCGATGTTTTTCGTTGTTTTTTCATCATAATCTTTAGCACAATTATCTTTCTTAAAAAAAAGTTATTGGAGCAACGGCTCAGTACGTTAAAGTGTATTTTGATGTAGAATTCAATACGTTTCCGCTATTATTTACGCCAAAAATATGGCCCGCGACTAGCGCTTTTGATGATATTCTGATTTTTTTTTACAATCATCTGTGAGGTTTATACGCAATTTAATACTTGTAGGTACTAGATAATCTATTTAGCTTGTCGCATGTTTTTTTTGTGGCTACAACTTTACGTTTTTTATATAAAAATATGGCCCGCGCAAACCATGTTTTCCTATTATGGCCCCTTAATGTAACACTTTAAAAATAAAAATCTTCATAAAATAAAATAAAATCTTCATCATCACTATCACTACTTATCATTTTGATAGTTTTATTTTACTTTCTACGAAAACTGAATCCTCAAACAACACACAAATTGAAAATGGCGCCAATGGCGTCTGCAATTTTCACATGTTCTTTTTTCAAATTGTTTATCCTGCCGCCGCAGGGTCGCACTGCCAGCCCGACACCATCCGACACACAGCTAGTGGCCAGTGTCATTTTGCGAACTTGGAGATAAAAACTCACTGTAAAAACTTTTTGGCTTTTGATATTTAGGTTACCGGCGCATAGTCTTACCAGAAATTAAAAAAGAAAAACCACGTAAGAAATGGATTTTCATACACTTTTCTCTCCCGCTCAGATGCGTTTTCTCCCCGCATATTTGGTTGATATGCAATGACGTACTTTCTACCGTAAATTTGATAAAGTATCAAGGTACTTTCCGAGCAGGTGTAGTATAAACAAAATTACTAATTATATTTATGGAGATATTTGAGTAATAAATATGATCTAGTCTAATTATTAATTCACTGGAGTAAACTGACAGATTCTAATGTCACATTGTAAAATAATGTTGCCTTATTTATTGTACGGTCAGCAACGGAAGTTGTTTAACACTTTAGTACTTTGTCATAGTAACTTTTTTGACTAATGTTTCAAACCGTGAGACACCTCTCATAAAAGTTGGTATGACAAAGAACCAAAGCGTTAAGCGACTTTCGTTGCTGACCGTACTAGTGCTGCGTTTCGTTCATTGTGGTTCAGTTCACTCACACAAAGTAAGGAGCGTAGCGTTCATGGCTAAAACTGGGACATTTTTTAAACAAGCCTCGTGAACTGGAAAGCATGGATGTTTTCATGGTTACAACTGTAAACGTCAAATTACTCCAGTGAATTAATAATTAGACTTTATAAGTAACTACATTTTCAATAAAATGAATTAAGTTGCTAGTCTTTGAAGAATAAAAACCTAGAACGATAATTCGCCACAAAGCGCACTGTCAAAAGTGAGGCAAATAAAACTGAGCCAAAACAGCTCAGTTTTCAGATTTTTTTCTTTAATACATTACCTAATTTGCACCTAGGTATGTATAAGAATGAAAAAGTTTCAATTTCATTACCTATAGGGGATTAGTTACTATTTTATTGGATTTTAATTACGACTAGATAACGAAGGATATAAATCTGGAAACTGAGCCATATTGACTCAGTTTTTTGTCTCACTTTACATACCCTTGTATGTAAAGTGAGACAAAAAATCTGAGTGAGACTCAGCTTCTAGGTGTTATTATTCTCAGTTGCTAGTCATAATGATTTATTTATTAAACTAAGTAATGCAGCGTTTACTTAAATATTAAAAATATACTTGGTCCGTGACATACCGGGTGTAACAAGACCCTCAACGAAGCCAAAGTCTACGTATTCTGCCCATCATCAGGACCATTTCTGTTCAAAATTATTGCTAGGAAACGATTTTAATTTTTGGTGTTAAAAAAGCATTTCATACATTACCACGCAATGTAGCGCGTACAACAGACCGCGCCTGCGAGTGTATGCTACGTAACGTGCGGCCGAGTTGAAAGGCAACGTTTATGTGCGTGCTCATGAGATACATTGAGTGATGACGTTTTGAAGCCATTGTTTGATACGAAATACATAAAATTTTGATAATGTTTCCGTAAACAAAAATAGGAAATAACGAATAAAATAAGATTTCATAAAAAAAATGACTGACTTTAAATAACTTCGTAGTTCGTAGGTATTGGTTTCCGAGGTATAAGTATTCTTAAAGACTTAAAATACTTGTTACACCCGTTAAGTGTTTATCATAAATGTGTAACATAGGTAATAGGTATGTACCAGTAGTAGCAGGCCGTGGTAAGGCCTGAGCTTCTGTAAGCACTTGTCTATGGTTTCCGGCTCTATTATGAGCCCTCTGTTGTGGATTTGATGAGCTTTGTGAGGCAGGCAGAACGACAGCAAGACCCACTTGTTTATACGCACTTGGACTATACCTGTGAAAACATTTACATTTAAGTGAAAGTGAAATAAGCTTTATTCAAATAAACTTAATTATTAAGTACTTTTGAATCGTCTATATTTTCCTACCACCCGTTCCAGACTTTTTTAGCTGACAAGAAGAACGGGCGCAAGAAACTTATCAGCTGTAACAGCCATAAGTTAAGCCATTTAATATTCTTAATCCTAAATAGAATGATTAAGTTGGCCCAAAGACCAAGGTGTGTCCCAGGTTTGCGGCATAGCTCATTACAGACTTCCAAATTTCTCTGTTCGGTTCTCTGTTCGTCTGTATATTTGTTTTTTTTTGTGTATGTGGTGGGGCTGTTAGAATAATAAAAAATGGAATTTGTACTCCAGCCCCACCCGACTTCAATAGACTTGTTTTTATTATTATGAATATTATTTCTTGCTTTTTAGAGGTAGGTTTTTGTTTTTTAAAATTTTTTTTTGAATAACGGTGTCTGAAGCAACATTTTCTTCTATGGAACCGAAAAAAATCTTTAGTAAGTAAGTAAGTAATTTTATTTGCAAGAATACGGTTACAAAAGTGTTCTTAAACTAAGTTATTTCCAACATATTCTATCGTAAAACAATCGATGTGCAAATATTTAAAAATTGTAGACTATGTAAGTAAGTAATATTTATTTAATAAATAAGGTAATAAAAACCAAGTGTATGTCCATAATTAAAAAATGGTCAATTAAAATAAAATTAAAAAAGTAAATATAAGTCAAATTTTATCATTCAAATAGTCAGATATACTATAATACATTTTGTTCAGTTCAAAATTAAATAATCTTTGTTTAAATTTGTAAAATGTCAGTGTTTTATAATCGTCAGGTAGTCTATTAAACAATCGAACCGCCATACAGTATTCATTCTTGGAATACAACACTAAATTTTGACATGGTACACGTAAATTTTCTCTTTTTCTGCCTCTATAATTACTATTACTCTTATTAAATTCAAATAAATTGTGATATTTTTTAACAAAAATTAACATTTCATAAATGTAAAGACTAGGAAGTGGCAAAACATTTAGTTGTTCAAACAATGGTTTACAACTGTCCAAAAAGTCTGCACCATAGATAGACCGAATGCATTTCTTTTGCGCTCTAAAAGCTCTGGGCATATCGACAGAATTTCCCCATATAATTAGCCCATACCTTAGTATTGATGATACATAGCCGTGATAAGCCATTAGCGCTGCTTCTTTAGATATAACATTCGTTAGTCTTCTAAGAACAAAAACATATCTTTCTAATTTTCCTTTCCCTTCATCATCCTTTAAACTTAAATGCGAAGATATTAAGGTTCAAAATAAACTGTGAGTTTTGTATAACTTGACGTGCTGCTTACTATACTTTAAAGTATCAGTGTAAAAGTTAGTGTAGACATGCTATATTACCTGTACTGCTCAATTCTTCAAATACAGACTTCATAGACCTTGATAACGAACTTCGCTGTAAAATCAGGTGGAATGCGGACTTGGGGCCGGCGTCGCCGCTCTCCATGTTGCAGGTGTTAGAACTGATCGAGTTCCGCAGATTGTCTTCTTCTTCATCATTCTCACCAGAATTTAATTCACTATCTAATGAAGACACTTCATCGTGGGCTGCTAACTAAAATTATCATTTAAATAATTTATATTTACATAATTTTAAAGACATGGTGTTATTACAAAAGATTTTTAAACACCTGTTTAACTTAAACACTGTTTAAATGTGATGCTGTTTCTTTCAAATAATATTGTCAAAAAAGTGACAGCATCGCATTTAAACAGTGTCTAAGTCATACAGCCCCCGTATTACAGCCTCTTAAGAGGATTGTCGAGCAAACGGTCTCCATACAAACGGCGATAACGATTAATTTTTGGTATGTTTTTGAAATGCCTAAATACTAGGGCTGTACGTTTTGATTTTTTAAATATCTATAATAGATTTCAAAATATTTGCATTTTAGTGATTTCATACAAAACACAGAAGTGCCAATATTTTCAAATCTACAATCTACAAATTCAAAATATTTAAATACTTCTTATACTATTGATTAATGGAATTAATTCTTTTACTCACCATTATTTTCATTTCCTCAGTCAAGTATGAGCATCGCTTCTCTTCGTGCCTCAGTGCCTTACCCAGTCTTTTACTCAAATCATAATAACATTTAACTGCAAAGAAAAATCATTAATTAACACTTTGATACACTTCAATTTCAAAAATTAATTTATAAGTTAAAAGTGTACATCTAATAGGCAGCTATTATTATCTATTAAGGGCTGATTATTTCTATCCTCAGTTAGATATAAGTCAGTTTGATTATTAACTAAATAAAATAAAAATCTTTTATAAAATGTTACAGGCAAATGTATGATAAATATTTTCATTTTGGTGGTATAATACGCTATCAAACAAATGAAGCTTTAGCTAGGTATTGAGAAATTAGCTAGGGCTGGTTTTTTCACAATCTTCTATATTTATAAAATCGTAAACTGAATGACTGACTGACTGACTGACTGACTGACTGATCTATCAACGCACAGCCCAAACCGCTGGGTCTAGAGACTCCAAATTTGGCACGTAGGTTTCTTATGAGGTCCAGGGGTGCACTAAGAAAGGGTTTTTCAAAATTCACCCCCTAAGGGGGTAAAAAAGGGGATCAAAGTTTGTATGAAAGTCCCTCAGTTTTGAAGCTAGGATCTTCAAATTTTGTGTTTAGACTGACCATTGAAAATAAATAAATACGGGTCTCAGCGTTTTTCAAAATTCTACCCCCGAAGGGGTCAAAAGGGGGATGCAGTTGTGTATTGAAGAAAATCCTTTATATTCGAAGTAAAAATCGCTAAATTTATAATTTAGGCTTATGGATAGAAATCTAACGCAACGAATATTGTTATTGTTAGTATTTGAACCCCTATTGGGATGAAATGGGGGTGAAAAGGGGTAAAAAACCCCAAAAATAGATATGGATGTCGTTATTGGGGTTTTCTGGGATGACGATTGCAAAAATGACATTTATTTTGAAGTCCAACACGGTGGACATGATTTGACCCCTAAAGGGGTGAAAATGGGGTTCAAATTTTGTATGGAAAAATAATATAAAATAGACATTACAACTTTAAACTTCGTTGGAGCATGTCTAAAAATAAATAAGCAAACACATATTTTGTTATTTTGAAAATCCTCCCTTAAGGTGTAAATGGGGTAAGTAAACATGAAAATCGATGTGGATGTTGTTCTTGAGGTTTCATGGGATGGTGGTTGCGAAAATGACATTTATTTTGAAGTCCAACACGGTGGCCATGATTGGACCTGGACATGCACATCCAGCGGACGGGGACAGGGATAGGGACGGGAACGGGAACGGGAACGGGAACGGGAACGGGAACGGGAACGGGAACGGGAACGGCAACGGCAACGGCAACGGCAACGGGAACGGGATCCAACGTGCGAGGCCCGCCACACGCGGCAAATATCTTGCCTCGCCAGTTAGCGCCCTTGATAGGAACCCGCCTAAATGCGTAAAAATGGCTGGTCAGATCCTGGTTGAAGGTTCCCTAAGGATTTTGAAGGTTCCCTAAGGATTTTCTCTAATATCCACGCGGACGAAGTCGCGGGCAGAAGCTAGTTAAATATAATTATGTATTAGGATACGAAATATCTGAAAATAATAAAAAATTGCTATCCTAATATTACCTATAGAATGACTTGCAGAGGCCCGCAATGCAAACACAATATTAATTAATATCATAGCAGCGGTGTCATCTTTATTTGTCCTGTAAGGAAGCAGAGTCGGATGACCGACGAATCTAACGTCATTTACTTTTAGTTCAAATTTTCTGTTACACAGTTCTGCCTTCACTGCGAATAGGGTTGATAACATTTCATCTGTGAAGCCACTCAGTTGACCTTTAACAATAGGAAAAATAAATAAACACACAATATACTTAGTCTTGTATTATAAAATCCAACTCAAACTCAAATCTCTGCTTGATTACAGTTAAAAAGGGATGGTGCTTTTCATCACATATAGTGCCATCACTTTCTAACTGTACTCAAGCAGAGATTTGAGTTTTATTCTATAATACAAGCCTCAGTTAAGCCATTACATGTAATATTAATTCATTAAAAGCCAAGTGGCCGCAAGAGCCCGCACGCACAACAATAGAAAGGACTTATAAAGGCCCCATACAAACTTTATG
This sequence comes from Agriphila straminella, assembly GCA_950108535.1. NCBI lineage: Eukaryota > Metazoa > Arthropoda > Insecta > Lepidoptera > Crambidae > Agriphila > Agriphila straminella. The sequence continues at coordinate 211,440 of OX467321.1, read as the reverse complement.
GGCCTTTTTACACCCTCTATTAATTTTCACAACAAACAAAAGGTAGCATAATATCCTTCCTCATTCAGGGCCATTCATAAATTACATCGCACAAATTCCATGATTTTTTACCCCCTCCCCATCCTTGTCACATTTGTGACCCCCCTCCCTAGTGTGACGTCACATATTTAATAATTTTACATCTAGAAATAAATATTGAATTAAAACAGCAGTTTTGAACCAAACCTAACTCTCCGACCGAAATTTGTTTCATTTCAATTTTAATGATTATGAAATGTGACGTCACGAAATTTAGGACCCCTCCCACCCCCTTGTCACACAATGTCGACCCCCTCCCACCCCTTAAAGTGTGACTTTATTTATGGATGGCCCCTTCTTCCTTTCCTCTCTCGCCTAAAATTGTATCAGTGCTTCAGGTATGAAAAGGTGACAGCCATTTACTTTCACATTATTATTATTGGTCATTAAATTCCTGACTCACCTTTATATATGTTTGATGTTTGAGATTGTGGATTTTGTAGGAGATCTTCAGTGGAGTTAATTGCGTACGGATTGTGCCTTCCACATTTTTTCTGAGTGCTTTCATCTTTATTTTCTGTGGTGTAAGGGTATCTGAATAACAGTCTGTCCCCTTTACTATCAGATTTCACAAAGAATATATTCAAGGGATTCACTTCCATTATAACGTAGGGTAGGCTTAATTACGACTTTATTATGCCTGATCAGTAAACAACGACACAATCGACGTGTTTCGCCACGGAAAAACAAAGTCAACAATGTCAATGTACTTAAACATAATTCTTTTTATCAGGACCGCTAGCAGCTAGGATATAAGATTTATGTTTCATATTTTTATCAAAGGTTATTTTTATTAATTAGCTTTTTCTTGGAATTTATACCTAGTGGAAAATAAAAGTAATAAAACCTTCCTCGCGCACGCACGTCATGCACTTGACATTGACAGTTGACAGACTCAACAGACCAGGGTGACCAGATTAAAATTTGTCATTATGCTAGCAGCTCCGTTAAATTCTGCTAAACTTTTTTTTCAAAATGCTAAAATTCTACTAAAAACTAATACACATTTTGTATGAAAGTATATAAAAAAAACAATTTTTTTGTGTTTCGTTGAAGTTACCATGATTTTTTAAAACAGTAAAACTTGATACTAACCATCTAATTTCAAAATCTATCGCAATCGCTTTCATTTGACAGATGGATGTGACACATTGCTACATTTTTACTAAGTTTTTAATTGTGCCAAAATGAAGTGTCAATGTTTCACATCCTGAAAGCGATTGCGATTAGACAAATAGATAGGCAGATTATAAAATTTGACAATAGATAGACAGAATTTTATTATCGTTCTGAGTTGGAGGAGGATCCGATGTTTTCATCCTGGCTATCGAGAGCCAAAGATAGGTACCTAATGCTGCTTTCTATTAAGCATGTATTAAAAAATATTTTATATTAGGTACATGCTTTACCTAAAAAAATAATTTTACATTAGATATTTTATGTACTTACTAACAACTGTGAACTGAAGAAAATGCACTGGACATACAATAAATTCGAGTGAAAATACACATGAGCCACTCATGTGTTTTTCACTCAAGGTTCCCTAAAAAAAATAAAGTACACACTAAAGGGTTGCCAGTACAACAAGAAAACTCAGACAAATTGAATTCTGCTAAATTTCTGTTAAGGTTTTATTAGATTCTGCTAAATTCTGCCAACTTTTTCTATTCTGCGACATAATATGCTAAGCCCTAAATTGGGCGTCAAATTCTGCTAAAATAGCAGAATTCTGCTAAATCTGGTCACCCTGCAACAGACTGACAGCTTGGGGTACATTCGGTATACCTACATTCCGATTCAGGCCAAAATCAGCGTTGACAACGATAACAAGCGTACCGATTACGCGTAATGACGGTTGTGTTGTGACTATCAGATTCGCAACGCTCGTGAACGCGCTCACCGGTGTCTTGACATACATAACCTCAATATAAATTGAAAAGTTCGGAATTTGGAAGGGAAATATGTGGGTGTTTTTTTGTCGATAACATATGCTTACCATCAGCAAATAAGAAACCATTCTTAAGGCCTTAAGGTGTGTCAATCCGAGCGGGTCGATCTGTGATGGAGTGAAATCGAACGTAACTCTACTCACTTTGGATTCAAATAAGTGCGCGTTCAACGCGGCAGTTGCGTTGAGAACTTTCTTCGCTTTCAAGTTAGTTAAAAAAATCAGTTCAATGAGCGGTTTTCTGACAGCTGAGAATTTAAGTTTATTTTTATGTTGATAGATGACGCTATTCAATTAGGTAGTTTATTTTTTATTTTTTCTAGCAGCTGAGTATACCACTTAAGGTCAAACCGCACTACAGCGGAGCGGCGCGGCGCGGACCGACACGCGGCCAAATATTATTTCAATTGATTGCAATGATACTAACCGCACTATAGCGGCAGAGGCGCGGTGCGGCGCGGCGCATACCGGCGCGGCGCTGCAGATTTGGGTACGAAAGAATATTTTTCGCACCGCGCCTCTGCCGCTAGTGCGGTATAGCTCGCGACGCGGCGCGGCCGAATATTCTTCATAATCGAGCTTCAGTCTATAGAGGGTATTTGGAAATATCTATTTGTACTGATTAATTTACAAAGTGGTATTTTACGTGATCACTTTCATAATTAATCATCATAATCATAACTAATCACAAATAAATAAAAAAATATATGAGGATGTGTTGCTAAAAAAGTTTGATATTTATTACTCTGGTTTAGCAACAGCTGCGAGGCGTCTAATATATAAGGATTTCTTTACGTAGTGTAGTCTAGTTAGTATGGGTACTGTCTAGATCTGTATTAAGTGTTAGATTAAGTTTTTCAAGTGCTAATTTGCTACTTTGCTGTGTTGGGGCCTTACTATGAGCTCTTATAGCAGGGCTTATATTGAACTGCCTTTCTTTTTCGTACTATGACCTCAACGGTTAGTATGAAAGCAGGCCTTAAGCTATCCTGTTTAAGGCCTGCTTTTCAACTGAACGGTTTCTTATTTGCTGATGGTAAGCCCCCTGGTTTTTGTCCACACTTATCCACATTTAAAATAATGTTTTTTGTAATATGTGAAGACCATTAATTGGCTGACTGTTAATATATTTAAGATATTATTCTGTTTGTCTTGCTGTTGATCTTCCAAGGAATGAAAAAAATAAAAAAATAAAATAAAATAAAATCGTTCCTTAGAAATTCGTTCTGAGCCGCTCCGCTGCCGCGATAGTGCGTTTAGGAGAGGCCGCGCCGCTCCGCTGCAGTGCCGCGCCGTGCAGCGCCGCTCCGCTGTAGTGCGGTTTGACCTTTAACTATTCAACACTTGACACTGTCAAAAATTACTCCCTGAAGAGGAGTAGATAGCCATAACAACGTCAAAAAATCAAGCATCGCTCCCAGACGATCAAAATCACAAAATGTGATCGACAAGCAATGCAATGTAAACAAGCAATGTAAATAAAAAAGCAATTTTGATCGTTTAGGGGTCCAAAGTAACGTACTTAGTTGAACAACGATATCTAGCCGTCTTTTAGGTACCTACTACTTTTTTTAAACTGTCTTTTGAAAACAGCTCATTAAGATTGAAGGTATTAACATCGCCGATTTTTATGGTTGGTTTTAACATAAACGAATGTTCTGTTTCCGAGTTTTGCAACTAAGACCAGAAACATGGTCCACGGAATATTTTTTTACATTAAAGGTGGTAACATTTTTATAAACGCTTTCAATTGTGTATTATCAAGTACATATATTTTTTTTCCATGATAGCTTCACGCGCGGAATCTTTCAATAATTTGAATTAAATATTAGGGTTTGACCCACCTTAAGGCCTTAAGCCGTTCAGTTCAAAAGCAGGCCAGACTGCTTAGAAACTAAACTCCAACTAAAATCAAGGTCATAGTACGACAAAATAAGGCAGTTCAATAAGTCCTGCTTTATGAGCTTTTAATAAGGCCCCTGGGACCATGACTTCGATTTTAGTTCGTGTTTAGTTCATAAGCAGTCCTGGGGGCTTACCATCAGCAAATAAGAAACCGTTCAGTTCAAAAGCAGGCCTTAAACAGGACTGATTAAGGCCAGCTTTCATACAAACCGTTGAGGTCATAGTACGAAAAAGTAAGGCCGTTCAATATAAGTCCTGCTATAAGAGCTCATAGTAAGGCCCCTGGGGGCTTACCATCTGCAAATAAGAAACCGTTCAGTTCAAAAGCAGGCCTTAAACAGGACTGCATAAAGGCATGCTTTCATACTAACCGTTGAGGTCATAGTACGAAATAGTATCGCAGTTCAATATATAAGCCATGCTATAAGAGCTCATAGTAAGGCCCCTGTTTAAGGCCTGTGAGGCTGTGACCTTACTATGAGCTCTTATAGCAGGGCTTATATTGAACTACCTTACTTTTTCGTACTATAACCTCAACGGTTAGTATGAAAGCAGGCTTTAAGCAGTCCTGTTTAAGGCCTGCTTTTGCACTGAACGGTTTCTTATTTGCTGATGGTAAGCCCCCTGATTTTGAACTGAACGGCTTAAGAATGATTTCTTACTTGCTGGGGCCTTCCTATGAGCTCTTATAGCAGGGCTTATATTGAACTGCCTTACTTTTTCGTACTATGACCTCAACGGTTAGTATGAAAGCAGGCCTTAAGCTGTCCTGTTTAAGGCCTGCTTTTGAACTGAACGGTTTCTTAATTGCTTATGGTAAGCCCCCTGATGGTAAGCCCCCTGTAACTATCGCTACGCTAGTACAAGACCAAAGCCAGTGAAAAAATATTTTCTATTGTTAAATTTTATTGTATACTGTGGTGACCAATGACTAAGCGATTAGTCTGCTGGAATGCACCTATTGTCAATTTGTCATGTCACCTCACTCACAAAATTATTTCTCTCTCTCGGTCGGGTAAAATTTTCGTTTCTGGGAACGGCAAATTATTTGTTTTGTTTGTTGGAACTTTGAAAACGTTTTAGTAAGGAATTATAAGATTGTGTAGAAATATGAGCGAATATATCAATAAAGTTAATCCGGAGAAAATTCCTCTGGAGACTGATCAAGGAATAATGGAGAGTGAAGAAAGAAAATGGGGCTTGCCTCTTAGAGAAGTGTATAAACATGGACTATCTTTCTACAAAGGTAATTTCTAGTTTAATGGTTTGAATGCAGATATTCTGACCGATAAAGTGCTTCGTTTATTCATCACGAATTTTTATAATGTTTAACTATGTATAATTCTAAAAGTAATAATCTACTACAGAACAGAGATACTAAAAAGTAGGTTCATTTTTTTAAAATACATCCCGCGGGCTGATTATCTAAATAGAAACTATTTAGCGACCGGTTTCATTTGACATACATTGCTACTTTTCTTTTGTGTGTTTTTTTACCCCAAATAGAAGAAGCAATGTATCACATTAATCTGCTAAATGAGACCGGTCGCTAGGTGGTTTCTAATTAGATAATCAGCCCGCCGGTCACCCAGGGCAATCATAGATTTTATTGAATACCCATAAATAGTTAAATTTCAGTCGTAAAAGTATTACCTATTGCTGTTGTGCACTACACACTTCCACTGTTTTTTGACACACTGTTCATAACAGCTTAGTAAATTTCTTGAAGTAATATAAAATTAGCACTGTTTTTGTCAAGTTTAGATTTGTACAAGAAGTTTCAATTTATTAGTTTAATTCTCCTCCGCAAGTAACAGTGTATTTCAAGCAACCAAATTCTCCGTAAATGCTCTCATACAACGCCATAATTAAGTTTGAATTTAGTGCAGGCTGTATTGAGCCCTAAAGCTGTACAAAAAAGCTGTAAAATAGAACGAAAACTCTAATTTTCTATTTCAGATAAGGAAGGGAAAGCATTGCATTTAAGTTATGAAGATAGATTAAAACTGGTTGCGTACACACAGCAGACTGGTCATGGACCGTTGGATCCGAACTCTGCTCCTCCGCTGGGGGTCCTCGATGTGATCGGCCGGGACCGCCGAGCCGCGTGGCAGGCCTTGGGCCAAATGTCCCAGATACAGGCCATGGCGGGCTTTGTACACACATTGGACCGGTAGGTATCAGTGGTGAAGGGTCCATACCAGCTGATTCCCAACAGATTACCTTTTAGAAATCCCACCAAACAGATGCACTGTGCAGATCATAACATTTTTGTAGAAGGCTTACCTTCACCATATTTTTAGTCCTAGCCACTGGCAGGGTTGGCAATTTGGGCATGATTAAATCACTTTGCTAAATCATGATTTAAATCAAAGTGATTTTTGAATACAAATCATTGATTAAATCAAATTGCTTTTTTTCTATCCTACTTGTATAAAAAAATATAAAATTCTTAATTTTAAATAATTTATAGACACATTCTTATTTATTATTATTACAAAGGCAATGCTTTTCAGTAATTTGTAACCCTACTATAAAAACAATCATGTTAGACATATTCCTTAGCCCCCTTATTAATAAACGAAGTGTAAGTTTACACTTAGTTTAAACAAGTAGTAGTAAATTATTGAATTTTTAGATTCTAGGAATTCACAATGCTATTATTATATTAAGATAATTAATATATGAAATAAAACACTTTTAACGGATACTAGCGCGGTTTTATTGAAAGTACTTCAAATCAAACCAAATACCAACTAATTAAAAGTATTTCAAAGTACTTTCAATAAAACCGCGCTAGTAACCGTTAAAAGTGTTTTATTTCATGTCTAGTGAGCGCGTAAGCTTGAGAAGTAATTGATATATTAGAAAAAAACAACTCACCCGTAGCACCTCAGACATAGTAGTAAAGTTTGCTTAGGAATATGAGGCTTTGAGACATCAAACGTAAGGAGTAGTATTGCTAAGCAATATTTTTGGTTAAACCGGGTGTAAACTTACTCTTCTTTTATTAATGAGGCCATAAATGTTTAGCTACTGTTGTGTGCCTGTACAGTTTTTAGTATCAGCCTGTTATCAGTTTGGAATTATAATTGATGACTGTATTTTCAGATTATGTCCCTTGTTCAAGCCTTATTTGGAAGCAATACAAAAGGATTATGAAAATAAAAAGCAGCAAGAGTGAGTTATTTCTACTTTTATTGTAAATCTATTTGAATAAAAATGTTTTAAAATGTGTAATTTTTCTGTAGAATGAAAAGGAAAGAAGATGAAAGAGCGCATTTGGAACTACAAAATAGAATAATGTTAGAAAAAGAAAAGCAACATAGTGTTATGTTAACTGAAGAACAACAAGTGTAAGTAATAAACCATCTACATTGTGTTTTGTGTGTGTTTCTGGTTTAGCACCCAATTTTCGCAAGGGTCGGTCATGGGATGGGTGACTAAACATTTATTATCGTGAACTCCTCCGTGCTTCGGAAGGCACGTTAAGCCGTTGGTCCCGGGTGCATTTGCAGTCGTTAACACCCACCAATCCGCATTGGGCCCGCGTGGTGGGTTATGGCCCATTCTCCTTATCCATCCATAAGGAAGGCCTATGCCCCAGCAGTGGGGACATCAAAATGGCTGATGTCGATATTTTCTTTATACATTTTAATAAAAACGTTAAAAATTTTAGGCAACGAATAAAGGATGCTTTAAACGCACAAACCTACGATCAGTTCCTGCAATATGCACAGCAACAGTATCCCGGCAATTTCGATCAGCAAGCTATACTTATTCGGCAATTGCAAGATCAGCACTACCAACAGTATATCCAACAATTGGCTATGGATCAGAGATTATCTGACATACATAATGACGGTGATGACTGTGATGACTGTGATAATGATAACGAGAGCCGGACTGAGGATAAAGAAGATTTAATTAAGGATTGCAATTTAAATGACGTTGAAGCTGTAGATGCCATGGAAAATAATAAGTGAGTTTACAAAACACTTAAATAGGGTGTTTGGTAATATGGATATAAAGCCAAATAATACGTATACAACCCTGTTATAAACCCTATTATTAATTAGACACCCTGTATACAAAACAATAAGACTGTCTTTAGTGATATATGATAACTGACGGTACTTTTATAGATCAATGCAGACATTGGACAAAACTGAGATCACAGATTACAATGAAGAGTCGCGAGGTGAAGAAGAATCAGATGGTGATGGTGAGCTATATTCGTAATATGGGGTTACTTTTTGTATTTATTATATCAATAATCAAGTTTTTAAGGTTTTAATGACAACTATATTTGTTGATTTAGCTTCCGCCCGCGTCTTCGTCCACGGGGATAATTGGAAAATCCCTAGGGAACGTTTGACCGGAATAGAAAGTATCCTATGTTTTAATCCAGGCTATAAACTAGCTGTGTGTCAAGTTTCATCCAAATCTGTTCAGCCGTTTTTGCGTGATTGAGAAACAAACATTATATCAAAATCCACAAACTTTCAAATTTATAATATTAGTAAGAATTAGGATGTTGTATTGTACTGATCAAAACTAAATTGATATTTTATGACTAGTATCAACGCACTTTTGCAATCCATACAGTTGTGGCAACAGCAAGCAAAAGGATTATTTCGAAGCTGTAGTTCGCGACCGACCGTCTCAGTCCCTTCCAGAGCCAAAAGCCTTGGTCCACACACATTTTATTTACTGTTTAGGGCGTCCACTGCGTTAAGCGGGACGCGCGTGTGTCGACATAGATTAGAGGTTACTCTTGCACTGCAAGCGTCAGAAAACCAACAATCTATATTCCCGCGCCGTGTACCACCGCCGGGATCCCGCTTAATGCAGCGGACGCCCTTAGAACGCTGTGGTTACAGACTCGGCCATGTAGTTTATTCAATATTCTTCCACGGCGATTTTAATAATTTATTTATTTATTTTATTTAATTCTTGATGCACAATTTGTACAATGGCGGACTTAATGCCTTAGCCATTCTCTACCAGTCAACCATAGGGTGATGTGGAGACTTTGTGTGGTAGGCTGCACAACCAGGGTAAAAAGAAAAATGAAAAAATAAATAAATAATATGATATAACTACATAGTTAAAATAAAAATACTCAACAATTTAATGTTTCGTTGACAGATGTGTTCCCGGCCGTAGAAGAGGCTCGAATGTGGACCCGCGGCGAAGTGGCCTCGTTCAAGGAGTCGGCGCGCGAGGGCGGCGGCAGGCTGACTGTGGGCCACGGCGAGACGGTGACTGTGCGCGTGCCCACGCACCATCGGGCGCGCTGTCTGTGCTGGGAGTTCGCCACCGACAGCTACGACATCGGTGAGCTGCACCTAGCCCCCGTATCCGCAACGATGATGCAGCGATTTGTCTAAAATATTGTTTTTTTTTTCAAAAAAATTATAGCTAGTGCCACTCGGGATGGTGTAAGGATTCTAACAATACCTAACACATCCAAGTCAGTTCAGGCATTTAGTAGTTATCCGGCTCGAAGGACCAAAAAAGATTGTAAAGGGGTTTACAATTTATAAGATGAGTGCGAGAAGAAGATTTGTAAGGGAAAGTAGATGTACGAAACAAACCTAATGATAGTCTTTCTAACACTGATTTAATTCAAAAGTAATAATAAACATGTAGCATAAGCAGAATCTCGGAAACGTACCTAACTTAACTACAAATACATATTTTATTGTTTCTACGTGACCCAAAATAGTTCGTCACACGATTAGATTACGTTTAATATTATATTACTCGTACAATGGTGGAATAAAAAAATCACACATACGAACTTCTTTTGGGCAGTCGTGTAAAAAAAGGATTGTTTGCTTGAAATATGGCTTGACTTTTTATTTTTTGATTGCATTTTTTATTCAAACGGTCTTAAAAACTTAAACAATTATCAAGAAATACCTCTGACCTCATATCTCATAGTTATTGCAATAAAATGTCTTACTGCCGTACTCGGACGTCAATTAAGTTTAATGCTGCTGAAGGGACTGTAGTATGGAAATAATGGTAGTAGGATGGAGGTGGAAGTGAAAGTGAAATGATTTTTATTCAAATAAGCTCACCTAATAAGCGTTTTTAAATCGACAATTCTTTTACCCTACCACCTACCACCCATTATGACGTCTTTTAGCTGACAAGTAAAAAACTTGTCAGCTTTCTCAGATAAAACGATATTTACAAATATGTATATCGTTTTCAGATTTAATATTAACAAAGATTAATAAATAAATAACATTTTTTAATTAACTCTTTTCTTATAGAATTTCAAATTACTAAATCAATTTATAGGGTTCAAGCTAAATTCATAGTTTAAAGTTATTATTCAGTCTAGGCTGTCAAAAAAAAACCATACAATTCAATATGCTTTTAGATAGGTAGTCAGAAGCAGGCCCATTCCCACTGGCAGCACACGTTCACGAGCATGACGTATGAACCAGCCATCGCTTCGCTCAACCGTATTTGAGGGAACGTAACGACCCGCGGCAGATCTTCCTCTGGGCTGTGTGGTATTAGCCCGGGGACCGCGGTCCAATCGATGACTGTTGGAAATGGTATATAATGATGAGTCGCTGAGAGAACTTCGCTAGCGAGATGTAGGCGCCATCTAGTGAAACACGGTGATGACTCATTGTTGTACCGTGTGTTGTGGTGTGTGCAGCGTAGGTAGATGCTGCCACATCACTCCCCCTCTGAGTAGTTATTAAGTATCGTGTCGTCTTATACTATCACTACGGAAAAGAAAGAGATACAACCTATTTTAATGAAGCATTAAACTTAATTGACGTCTGAGTGCGGTCGTTGAAAAATGAGCTCTCTTATTGAGAATAACGGTGTGGTCAGGTTTCGGGCTATACTTCGAGTGGAGCAAGTCGCCCACCTCGGAGGTGACCGTGCACGTGTCGGAGAGCGACGACGACGACGCCGACGACGACGGCTACGGCGACGCGGACGAAGGTACGCCACACTTCCATCAAACGTCATCATCCTGCCCTTATCCCAATTTATTTGAGGTCGGCGCGTTTTTTTCTTCCATACATCTCTATAAAAAAATAAGTTTATTTTTCTTTAAAACCATTACAATAATTTTAGAAATAAGTTGGTGTCCCCATTTAAGCTGAAAGCCTGTGTTTGTGGGACACCGCTCTTCCTTCCTTAGATATAACAAACTAAGACACTAGACTGAGATAGAAAACTTATAAAAAACTAATTAATATTACACTATGTGTGTGTGTGCATGTGTGTGTGTGTGTGTGTGTGTGTGTGTGTGTGCGTGTGTGTGTGTGTGCATGTTTGTGCGTGCAAGAATTTGTGGTAGTTTGTGTCAGATTAGCCAGCCACAGTTTAGAAATATGTGATGGGTATATTCTACCAATCTCATGACATACGAAGCAATAAGGATTCTGTTTCTTCGTATGTTTTGAGCTGAACCCATTTTAATAGAACTTTCTTACATTCGTGATGTGTTTTATCATATATGTATATATCTTTGTTTATTTTATTGTACAGATAGGTAGATTGCGAGTTAAATTCTATCACTCGTCATCTCAAAGTTAACTTCCTTTCTAACCATATCCTTTTTTATACAGTCCATCCGTCTTGTCTTTGGCCTCCCTCAACCCGTCATCATCCACCTTCATACTGAAAACCTTTCGCGTAGCATGCTCCTCATTCCTCCGCATGACGTGTCCACCACGACAACCGGTTTCCCTTTAACTTTTCCGTTATTGGCGCCACTTTTAAACTCCCTCATATTCATTTAACATTTGAATTATAATCAAACCAAGTGTAATAATAATTATTGCTTTCGTGTCGTCATAAAATGCATAAAATGGGTACCTAACAAGTATCAAAACATTAATGAAATTAATGAAAATTAATGACTTGTTATTTTGAAACTGGACACATTGTATAAGCAAAGAGTACAATATACTCTTACTCTACTCTACTACGTAAAAAAGCGACACTTTCGGTTGTAATTTTTTGAGTAGAACGCGTGTTCTATTGATTTTAGTTTGCTGCAAGCAGGTTTATTTCTCCCAGAGTTGACGATCGGCGGTGGAGATCCGGAGGCGGGAAGCGAGCGGCGCGCGGCTCACACTCGGCCGCTGCTCAGCCTCGTGGCGCCCGTCTACCGCCGCGACTGCCACACCGAGGTATCTATACTAGCACCGCGCATACGACACTGACACACGCCACTACTACATTCTATCACCGAGCGGCGCGCGGCTCACACTCGGCCGCTGCTCAGCCTCGTGGCGCCCGTCTACCGCCGCGACTGCCACACCGAGGTATCTATACTAGCACCGCGCATACGACACTGACACACGCCACTACTACATTCTATCACCGAGCGGCGCGCGGCTCACACTCGGCCGCTGCTCAGCCTCGTGGCGCCCGTCTACCGCCGCGACTGCCACACCGAGGTATCTATACTAGCACCGCGCATACGACACTGACACACGCCACTACTACATTCTATCACCGAGCGGCGCGCGGCTCACACTCGGCCGCTGCTCAGCCTCGTGGCGCCCGTCTACCGCCGCGACTGCCACACCGAGGTATCTATACTAGCACCGCGCATACGACACTGACACACGCCACTACTACATTCTATCACCGAGCGGCGCGCGGCTCACACTCGGCCGCTGCTCAGCCTCGTGGCGCCCGTCTACCGCCGCGACTGCCACACCGAGGTATCTATACTAGCACCGCGCATACGACACTGACACACGCCACTACTACATTCTATCACCGAGCGGCGCGCGGCTCACACTCGGCCGCTGCTCAGCCTCGTGGCGCCCGTCTACCGCCGCGACTGCCACACCGAGGTATCTATACTAGCACCGCGCATACGACACTGACACACGCCACTACTACATTCTATCACCGAGCGGCGCGCGGCTCACACTCGGCCGCTGCTCAGCCTCGTGGCGCCCGTCTACCGCCGCGACTGCCACACCGAGGTATCTATACTAGCACCGCGCATACGACACTGACACACGCCACTACTACATTCTATCACCGAGCGGCGCGCGGCTCACACTCGGCCGCTGCTCAGCCTCGTGGCGCCCGTCTACCGCCGCGACTGCCACACCGAGGTATCTATACTAGCACCGCGCATACGACACTGACACACGCCACTACTACATTCTATCACCGAGCGGCGCGCGGCTCACACTCGGCCGCTGCTCAGCCTCGTGGCGCCCGTCTACCGCCGCGACTGCCACACCGAGGTATCTATACTAGCACCGCGCATACGACACTGACACACGCCACTACTACATTCTGTCACCGAGCGGCGCGCGGCTCACACTCGGCCGCTGCTCAGCCTCGTGGCGCCCGTCTACCGCCGCGACTGCCACACCGAGGTATCTATACTAGCACCGCGCATACGACACTGACACACGCCACTACTACATTCTATCACCGAGCGGCGCGCGGCTCACACTCGGCCGCTGCTCAGCCTCGTGGCGCCCGTCTACCGCCGCGACTGCCACACCGAGGTATCTATACTAGCACCGCGCATACGACACTGACACACGCCACTACTACATTCTATCACCGAGCGGCGCGCGGCTCACACTCGGCCGCTGCTCAGCCTCGTGGCGCCCGTCTACCGCCGCGACTGCCACACCGAGGTATCTATACTAGCACCGCGCATACGACACTGACACACGCCACTACTACATTCTATCACCGAGCGGCGCGCGGCTCACACTCGGCCGCTGCTCAGCCTCGTGGCGCCCGTCTACCGCCGCGACTGCCACACCGAGGTATCTATACTAGCACCGCGCATACGACACTGACACACGCCACTACTACATTCTGTCACCGAGCGGCGCGCGGCTCACACTCGGCCGCTGCTCAGCCTCGTGGCGCCCGTCTACCGCCGCGACTGCCACACCGAGGTATCTATACTAGCACCGCGCATACGACACTGACACACGCCACTACTACATTCTATCACCGAGCGGCGCGCGGCTCACACTCGGCCGCTGCTCAGCCTCGTGGCGCCCGTCTACCGCCGCGACTGCCACACCGAGGTATCTATACTAGCACCGCGCATACGACACTGACACACGCCACTACTACATTCTATCACCGAGCGGCGCGCGGCTCACACTCGGCCGCTGCTCAGCCTCGTGGCGCCCGTCTACCGCCGCGACTGCCACACCGAGGTATCTATACTAGCACCGCGCATACGACACTGACACACGCCACTACTACATTCTATCACCGAGCGGCGCGCGGCTCACACTCGGCCGCTGCTCAGCCTCGTGGCGCCCGTCTACCGCCGCGACTGCCACACCGAGGTATCTATACTAGCACCGCGCATACGACACTGACACACGCCACTACTACATTCTATCACCGAGCGGCGCGCGGCTCACACTCGGCCGCTGCTCAGCCTCGTGGCGCCCGTCTACCGCCGCGACTGCCACACCGAGGTATCTATACTAGCACCGCGCATACGACACTGACACACGCCACTACTACATTCTATCACCGAGCGGCGCGCGGCTCACACTCGGCCGCTGCTCAGCCTCGTGGCGCCCGTCTACCGCCGCGACTGCCACACCGAGGTATCTATACTTGCACCGCGCATACGACACTGACACACGCCACTACTACATTCTGTCACCGAGCGGCGCGCGGCTCACACTCGGCCGCTGCTCAGCCTCGTGGCGCCCGTCTACCGCCGCGACTGCCACACCGAGGTATCTATACTAGCACCGCGCATACGACACTGACACACGCCACTACTACATTCTGTCACCGAGCGGCGCGCGGCTCACACTCGGCCGCTGCTCAGCCTCGTGGCGCCCGTCTACCGCCGCGACTGCCACACCGAGGTATCTATACTAGCACCGCGCATACGACACTGACACACGCCACTACTACATTCTATCACCGAGCGGCGCGCGGCTCACACTCGGCCGCTGCTCAGCCTCGTGGCGCCCGTCTACCGCCGCGACTGCCACACCGAGGTATCTATACTTGCACCGCGCATACGACACTGACACACGCCACTACTACATTCTGTCACCGAGCGGCGCGCGGCTCACACTCGGCCGCTGCTCAGCCTCGTGGCGCCCGTCTACCGCCGCGACTGCCACACCGAGGTATCTATACTAGCACCGCGCATACGACACTGACACACGCCACTACTACATTCTATCACCGAGCGGCGCGCGGCTCACACTCGGCCGCTGCTCAGCCTCGTGGCGCCCGTCTACCGCCGCGACTGCCACACCGAGGTATCTATACTAGCACCGCGCATACGACACTGACACACGCCACTACTACATTCTATCACCGAGCGGCGCGCGGCTCACACTCGGCCGCTGCTCAGCCTCGTGGCGCCCGTCTACCGCCGCGACTGCCACACCGAGGTATCTATCCATCATCATCAATCATTTCCACTCATGATTACAAGAAAATTAGGTGCGTGGATAATTTGTTATAAATAGGCATAACAAAAATGCTGTAACTATCGCATTGGGTTAGATAGTAGCTGTAATGATAGTTATGAGTTTGTGTTTGTAAAATAAATAAATAAATAAAAAACTTCTAATATGCGGCCAACTCTCCTCCTCGCAAAAAAAATCAGCTGTTCCATACATTAAGGTCGAGTAGGTACTGCACTATAGTATGGATTAGCAGATTTTTTTTTGCGAGGAGCAGAGTTGGCCGCATAGTAAAAGGTGCTTGTAATCATGAGTGGAACCACCCCACGGCGGGAACCAAATGATTATCACGCTGTATAGTGGTCCTACTTTCTTTTGAGTATATGGATATACAACGTCATACAAAATAACGTGTCATACTTCCCAGCGACGCCACCATTGTGTATAGATTTCTAAATATCCTCGAATGAAAGACCATAAAATGTACTTAATTGTACCTTATCTCAAAATAAATTACCTTTGATAGTTTAATCGAAACTCTGCATATTTAATCAATTGGAATCTAGTACAGCGTGGCGTCGCCAGGAAGTATACTTCACGCCACAAAATCACAATCAAGTGCTTTTTTCTCTGAAACTATCAGAGGTACAATTTTTGAGATAAGGTACAATGAGGATCAGTAACGATTTTGGTTTAGTGGCTTATCAGAAAGCTTATGCCACCAACATGATTAACTGTGAAGAAATTTTTGCGATATCTCTTAAGGCGAGGCCAGTTCACGATCTGATGAAAAGTCTGATTTTTGAACTTCCAATGTGAAGAACTGATGTAAAATTCTACTTCACAAAAATTACTGTAGACTGAAAAAGAAACAAAGAAGCAAATTAAGCGAACATAATATTGAAAAATGGCATGGTAACTCTGTAAAAAAATCCTGAAAAACACCATAAAAACTTATAAAAATAAATTTCAAATCGTCAGATTTCGTAATTTTCAACGACAGTGATATGATTTTTTATGCAAAAAGGATAGCTTTTTTATCGATCTAACACAATAACCGAGTACATTTTTAATAAATGATCCAGTATTTCAGAAATCAATAAAAATGTACTAAAATTCGTCAAATTTCTGGCGAAGCGTCAATTAAAGTTATGCGATATTCAACCTTATTCTAAAGACATAGTGAAAGAGTAAATTTCGTGAACTGGCCTCGCCTTAACCTGAGAAGCTATACGAGCTAAAACATGCTAAACAAATCATGCATTTCTTTTCTGTTTGTAATTGTGTGTGTACAGAACAAATAAATAAATATAACACTGTTATTTTGGGGGGCCCTTATGACGTCATCGCGACGTACGCGAACCTTATGACGTACGTGATAAAGCACATATTGCATTGATTTTGGCATTTCCTTCAAACTCGTCCATTTCAAACCGGATTTCAAAAATCTTTCACTAAGTTTCATAGCTATTAATATGATTTATTTTGGATTGGATATCAATAAAACTATAGGATTCAAACCTGTTACTGATCCTCATTAATTACATTTTATGGTCCCTCATTCGAGGGTATTTAGAATCTCTACACCATGGTGGCGTCACTGGGAAGTATGAAACAAAATCCCTCAGGATCACGTGGTCATCTTCCTAATGTTGTCTTCTTGACAAAGTCGTCACTGTCCTAAGTGATGGTAGATAAGGACCAACAAACTGAACAACTTTTACTAAAGGACCTACTATGAAATCGCGAAAAAAAAAATCTGATGTTTCATACAAAAAATAATAACGAAAATATCAAATGTATGAAACAACTGTTTTTTTCTCGATTTCAGAGTTGGTCCCATAGTAAAAGTTGTTCAGTTCGATGGTCCCTATCTACCATATTTCCTTTGATCATACCGTGTTTTCTTGCAGGTGTATGCGGGCTCACACACATATCCGGGCGAAGGCGTGTATTTATTAAAATTCGACAACACTTACAGCTTATGGAGGTCTAAAACTTTGTATTACAAAGTGTACTACACACAGTAACGATCACTGCGTATAGTACACTTTTTCGGCCGTACAAATAAACGAAGAATAAGTTTATACTTGAATACTTAACCAAAAAGTTTGTTTAGGAATATGATGCTTTGATACGTTACTTGTAAGGAGTAATATTGCTAAGCAATATTTTTGGTTAAACTAGGTATAAACTTAATCTTCGTTTATTTGTACGGCAGTTAATCTATTAATATTATGATAAATTATTGTCAGCAATGAATGACGCGACATAGAAAAAACCAAGGTAATAATTTATATGTATATAAGTACGTATGAACCTAACAAGTAAATTATCTAAAACAAGTAGATCTATACAATAATTTATTTATACTTAAAATGATTTTAACGATAATATCAAATGAGTTAAACAAACTTAAGTATATCACAGGATTTATTCATCTAATTTAACAACTGCACTGAACAGCAAAGAAAGTTACTACTAATAATGTGAAAAAGTAGAATTTTCCTTTTTTTGAGAAACGGCCTCCTCAAAATTGAACCCGGCGGGCGGCATGGCGTTAATCCTTAATGTTATACAGAGTGTGTTTATATTATACAAGGCGTCTTAGAAAATATTATGGCCAAGCTGAAGAAGGGTAGCAGAACGCATCACAAACACAACTTTTAAATTTTACACTCTTTCTATACAGTTTTATTTATTCTTATGGTACTTAAAGAGATTCATCAGAATCACTTCATCTCGTACAAGATAGGACTATAGAGAACAATCATATTTATCAAAATTACCCGTAGATAAAAGGCTCCTTGTTAAGGATTAACTAACCGGGCATTAGTTGCAGTAAAATGTGTTTTTATTTAAAAATTAACTAGTCAAATAAAGGATGTATGTACATAATTATGCCGTTCTTAATTTTTCATTTTTCATGTTTGTGCCAAGTTATTCCACTTTTATACAACGTGTTAATGAATAAACGCAAAACCTCTTAGGTGGTGGGTGATTGTGCTCATGAATATGAACAACTTTTTCTATGGGGCCAACTCTGCAACTCAACAAAAAAATCTGCTGTTTCATACATTCTGGTCGAGTAGGTATTGACGACTTGTATGAAACAGCTAATTTTTTTGTTGAGTTGCAGAGTTGGCCTAATAGTAAAAGTTGTTCATATTCACGAGCACAATCACCACCTAAGAGGTTTTGCGTTTATTCATTAACACGTTGTATAAATCTGCAGCTGAATGAATCATGACACCTGCTTACAACTTAAAAAAATGATGCTGTTTAAAAAAAAAAGAAAACAAAGAGGTATACAGCGTGAAATTTTAATCATTTGGTTCCCGTCGTGGGTGGTTCCACTCATGATTACAAGCAACTTTTATTATTGGGCCAACTCTCCTCCTCGCAAAAAAAATCAGCTGTTCCATACAAAGATGTAGTTACCTACTCGACCTTAATGTATGGAACAGCTGATTTTTTTTGCGTGTATAATATGTAATAAAAAATATTGTGGTTTTATAGAACTTTTGGAATGGGAAATGTTCTTATTTTAAGTGGGTGGGAATTAACTTTCTTGACGTTATGACCCATAGAATCTTAGACGGGCCACATTCAGACAGACGGAATTTTCTTCGGAATGATTCGTAATTCCGAAACGAAATTATTTCGAATGCAGTACATCCGAATTCCGAATCCATACAAATTTATGGACCTACCACACAAATGCCCTTGTTTTTCCATTCGGAATTTTCATACATCATCGATATTCCGTTTCGGAATTCCGAATCAGATTCCGTTTGTATGTGGTATGAATTCCAAATTAAACAACTGAAAATCGAAAAAGAGTAGTAACTTGCAATCAATCTTATGAATATTTACAAAACTTTAAAACTAAAGCTTAGAAGATATTATAGAATTTATTTCTATTTATTTAAATTTTATTCTGCATAGAACAGCTTGAGATTTTACAAAAAAAGAAGGATTTAATTACTTGTTATTTATTTATTTTACAAACCTCATTACTAATTTACTTAATTAGTATTCTATTAAATGGTCTGTGCTAATTAATGATCATTGTATACAACGTGTTACAAAATAACCCCTAATGCCAAATAAGGTAAATAGGGACCATCAAACTGAACAACTTTTACTATGGGACCAACTCTGAAATCGCTGTTTCGTACATTTTTATATTTTCGTTATTATTTTTTGTATGTTTATTTTCGCGATTTCAGAGTTGGTCCTATAGTAAAAGTTGTTTAGTTTGATAGTCCCTATTCACCTTATTCGGCATTAGGGGTTATTTTGTAACAAGTTGTATAACGAGTGATGACACATTGGTTTGTCTCTTATTTGTAACGTCAAAAATTGACAAAGACGGGTGTAACTAAACTATATTGCCTAGTTCCGAAACCACGCCAACAGCACTGTTAGCGTATAATCCATTAAATAAAGTAGGTACACAAATACCCTATTTGTCGGATTATTTGTCGGATTATTATTACCTAATTTGGTCGGATTCGCGCTAACAGCGCTGCGTTGTGAGCGTGATTCGGAACGCGGCCTATACATCCGTTAGAGTGTATCTTCACACGATCGCTTTCCCTATCATCTGAGGCATGCCTCAAGGCATTCAGTAGCGCACGCTGAACGTGCGGATTCGCTTTCATATCTTCTAAAAAAGTCTGTATGGCAGCAAGTTGACCGCAAAAGCGCACGGTTTGGAGCCAATCAATTGCCGCAAGTTGAACTGAAAGTTGAAAGGGAAAGCACACGGGCTGAAATAGAAATTCATTTATTTTGTCATTGTACAAGGCCAGTATATTCGAAATGATTTTGATTCAACAAGAAACAATCAAATATTCTTTATTTTGAGCAGATAAAAATATTATGTTGAAGTTTCATAAACGATCTTGATTATTTTTCGGAAAAAATACGATTTTCGTATCTTTACTCGACTATAAAAATATGAAAAGACAAAAATAAATTTTCATTAATTTTATATTTTTTGGATAATACTTAAAGTTTATTAATCTCTTATTCAAGAATAATATATATAGAAAAATAGGTAATGACATAATAGAAGAATATTCAACGGTCACTTTTCAAAAAGTGACTTTATGCTCAAAATAACGACAAAAACATCGAAAAAATGAAAAAGTGAGGTTATTTTCATAACTCTTCACACGTAAAGAAAAAGACAAAGACAGAGTTTTATTGGAATATACTGGCCTTAAGTGCACATAAATACAAAAAACTTTCCTCTAGACATTGTGCACCGTGTCGCTCGCATGATATCAAAATTGTTTTTGTGTGTGTTTGGAGGCAATATTGCATGCGATTGACGCAAGTTGAAACTAAGTACCCGGTGAATACAGAGCATCATTAGCAATGGCGTTAAATTATAACTACCTGTGTGTATGTGAGTAGGCATTTATGATCGGCTATTTATTTAATGTTGTAATTTTATAATGTTTAAGTTTAATTTTTACATAAGATTATCTATACTTAATCCTGTTATAAAATGTGGTACTTAGGCATAAGTACCTACTATTTACTTTTCATTGTGATATTATTTAGTTCACGTATTTTATGCTAATAATAATGCGAAGTGAAGAAAAGTATTAAGGTACCTACAGACAGAATGTCTCAAATGGTATAATAGTCCGTAAGCCCGCAACAATATTGCCTACGTCATATGATATCACGATGAAATGCATGGCACACGGTCAGAAATGTTGTGCAAAGCGAGGACCAGAAGATTATCGCAAATGAAATTGGCTGGAAGCTTGAGAAAATCCTTTACTTCCGGTCAAATTTTTAAGGTTATATTTACGTCATGTGACATCAGTACGAGACCCGTGGCATCATTTAGCTTTCAATAGTATAGAGAGTTAACACAAGTCTGTCACTTCTGAAATGGCATGAAAGTACTTGACAGACTTTCGGCCATTTCAGAACTGACAGACTTATGTAAACTCTCTCTACTTAACTATTGAAGGGCTAAATGATGCCACGACACGGATCTCGTACCGATGTACATGACGTAAATATAACCTTAAAATTTTGACCGGAAGTGAAGGATTTTCTCAAGCTTCCGGCCAATTTTATTTGCGATAATCTTCTGATCCTCGCTCTGCACAACATTTCCGACCGTGTGCCGTGTAGGGCTTGAAAATCGGAGTTTTTTTCAGCTCCGGAGTTTGGTTTCGATGTTCAGAGTTCCAACTCCGGAGTTCCGGAGTTCCGGAGTTTTCAGTCTCTATTTAAATAAAATTGCAGTGGTATTTTTAGTGGTGTTTATAGAGGTAATTAACTAACCAAAAATCAAGATATACTTTTTTATCGATAAATTAATAAGTTGAATCACTTAGGTACTTGCTTATTGCGCAAATAATTCGACTAAAAATACATTTTACTTAAATTTCACGCCACTTAAATTTACCGATTGTTGGTTCATCATCATATCAGTCACACGACATTCACTGCTGGTTATGGCCTCGCTCAAGGATCTCCACAACGATCGATCCTGCTCTGCTCGCATCTAGCGGCGCCCCGCGAGCCCGCGACCTTCACTAGTCGCCAGATCGTTGGTCCACCTTGTCAGGAGCCTACCCACGAAGCGCTTTGTGTACGGTCGCCATTCCAGAACCTTTCTTCCCCATTGGCCATCGATTCTACTTGTTAAGTGCCCCGTCCACTGCCACTTCAGCTGATCAATCCTTAAAGAGATGTTGGTTAATTTAGATCTCCTACTGATTTCTGATTCGATCACACAGGGAAACGTCGAGCATGGCTCTCTCCATTGCACGCTGGGTCGCTGGGTGACATTAAGCCTTTTTATGAGACCCATAGTTAGCGAGCACTTTTCACTGCCTTAAGTCATCACTGGCAACACACGCTGATCAAGGACTTTAGTCTAGAGACACTGAAGTAAGTTCGACGCGAAGATTTTTTAAAGCTTCCCGAATGCTGCCCATTCGAGCTAATATCAATGAGAGATATCTTTCCCGAAGTTGAACTTACTTAACTGGACTGTCTGTCCTAGGTAATGGTCTAGAACTTCAAGTATTGTGTTTGTTCCCAACATGAAGGAGTGGGTAAATACAACATGGACATTCGACATGATTTTTATCTTATGTTCATGTTCCATCCATCCATCAATGTTCATCCTAAGAGCCACTCTTTAGGAAAACACTACGGAAATTTTTGCGCATTACGATACGAGTACCTAAGTTCAGGTTTTACAAGGCCTCAGCTGTGAGAACTTACTGATCTGCAAAATTAAGGTGTGTTGTTCGCCATGAATGTTGCTGCCAAGTCCTTTACAGTTCAAGAGCTTATAGTATACTCCAAAGCAGCTGTGAACAGTTTCTGAGAAATAATATCTCCCTGTTTCACACATCGCTGCAGTTGGATTGGAATTTGTGCTCTGGTTCTGTAATTGGATCGACATGATGGCATTTTCATATATGTAAAGTACCTCAGTCAGCGCTTCGATATACCTGTAATCCACTTGGCACCTCTAGAGAGACTGCAACACCGCCCAGGGGTATATGGCCACGGCGATTAAAATGCTTTCTATTATTATTTTTGAAAATCGAAACTCCGATTTTGGTTGTGAAACTCCGGTTTTACAAAACGATGCTGAAATCCTTCGAAACTCCGGAGCTAGACCAAAACCGGAGTTCCGGACTTCAAGCCCTAGTGCCGTGCCATTTCATCGTGATGTCATATGACGTAGGCAAGTGTCGCGGGCTTACGGACTATAATTCTTGCATCTCACAAATGCGCGCGTCAACACTCTTAAGGCAATGCAATAAGGTTGAAAGTCGTTAAATTCACGCGCATTCCTGAGTTGCAAGAACTTTAGATATATTTTATTTACTATTTTAACTTAGTATTGTATTCACATAAGTTATAAATAAATGCACTTCTTTTTTGTGTAAAGAAAAAAACTGTACTAATTAGGGTCAGGGCACACCGAGACGGTGTGGTGGCGTGGAAATAAATCTGTCAATCTGAAAAAAAATCACGCTTTACACGAAATGCTTGGATTTCAATCGTATAATAAAAACGTAGTGTAAAGCGGATGTAAGCTAGCTACATTGCCCGCATGCTTCGATCAAGAATACCCTAGATGTCCGGTCAGAGTCTCAAAAATGGCACCTCAAATAGCGTCCCACTAACAAACTACACACTTTACAAAATAAGCTTATTTTGTAAAAAATAAGTGATATAAAATGTGAGTTTGTACAAAATAAGCACCAAATTTGTAAGTGGGACGCTATTTGAGGTGCCATTTTTGCGTACTGTTTAGTTCGTGAAGCGTTATCTAGGATATTCTTGATGGAAGCCCGCATGGCAATGTATAAGTACTAGTATTACTTACTTACTTATAAATTCCTTGGAGTTTTCACAACACAGAAATATAGTTTAGCCGTTTCAGCGCTCTTCGGCATCGGCGTGCGGCGCCCCGAACGGTATTCTCGTAATGTACCCCCTAAACGGTCAAGCATGGCTTGTCAAGCACGTACATTTTTCGGCTTGTCAATCTCATTTTGATCGTCTAGAAGCAATGCTTGACAAGCACGTGGGTTCTTCTGGATAAGCCACGCCCCCAAAGTCAAAGTCAAATAAGCTTAATTCAAGTAAACATAATTATTAAGTTCTTTTGAATCGTCTATATATTTGTTCCAGACTTTTTTAACTTAAATAACTTGTAATTTTGAATGATATTTAATGTTGACATTCTATATTTATCACTATTATATTTTGCATGCCAGCTCCTTGTGAATGTGTTGTGACAATATGAAATATATTAAGACCCTTATCTTGAATGGTAGTGGTGGTAATTACGTGTACGTGCTTGACAAGCCATGCTTGATCGTGTAGTTAGCTACGGGCTACATAAAGAGCGAATGTTGGTTTTGAAAAACGGAAAGAGATAGAGAAGTGGCAAAATTACAATACAACACAGCCCTTTACTTGTTAATCAAAACTGCATTTAGCGATGCGGAACTCGGGCGCGTAATTATTAAGCTATTTTCGCCACTTTTCCGTCGGGTGTTCTCTGGCTCTGAAACACGTTTTGTTTTCCTGTGTCATTTGAACTTACTTACTTATTGTAAAAAGTGTATGTAACTTGTGAGCCATAAAATGATGTATTAAATGTGATAAGTATCTGGTCAGTCTATTGAGTGTTGGTGGAATCCAAAATGAGTCAGTCCAATGGCTGTCCAGCCCGCAATACTCGTAGTTCAAATTAACAACAGATATGGCTCCAATATTGTTTTATTATTCTGTTATGGACGACCCTTTAGCAAATGAAATATTAAATAAAATTATATCGTAATAACAAATCTTTTATTTAGGGATGCAACGATATTACTATTACGATACCGATACGAATGATGAATGCATCGTAATAGCGAATACGATAACGAATGCGATAACGAATGCATAACGATTCTTTTATTATATTTAGGGCTGATTTTTCAATGCCTAGATAAAATTTATTCGCTTGATAACGTATTAAACCGTCAAATTGAAAATGTTTGTCATTCGCTTATCTGTCAAATGTTTCAAATGCCATTTATTTTATTTGGTTAATTATTTAACTGACTGATATCTGTTATCTGAGGATTAAAAATCAGCCCTTAATAAAACAAGACAATTGAGTAAAATCGAGTTAACCTTTTATTTAAATTTTAATGACAATTTACCACCTAAATGTCATAATTATAATACATTTCTTTTAAATTCATATTAAGAAAACATAATTTAAATTATGACATTTGTATGTAAATATGTTTCACAATAAATGATTATGAAATATAAATGATGAATTATACAAATTTTAAACTATCTGGTTTCAGTCTATTTCTTATATCCTTTATTCTTTTCGAATCTACAGTAGGTAGCTGGTTTGATGGAAAAATACTTTTGGGTTTTTTTAAGTTAGGAAATACAGTAATTTTTCTTCAATAACTTAAATAGATTGTATCCATATATGCATTGGATGCATTTAAAATTGTCAATGTCAGTGGCAAACGTCGAAAATATGAAAGATAACTGTCATAAGTGATGCCAGCGCAAACATCGATGCTGTCTTGCTTTCCATTTAACTCAAAATAAATTACATTAAACTAATTTCGTAGAATCGTTATAAATCGTAATACTTTTTACGATACCGATGATCGTCAAAAATTACGATAACCTGCGGTTTACGATTATCGGCATCGGTATCGTTGCATCCCTACTTTTATTTAAATGGATCTTCAATCAATACGGAGGGACTCGTTTACAGAAAGGGATGGAAAATGTACTGTAATGACAAGTGGTTGAAAAACCAATTTTATAATAAGCCTCTGCATGTATCTTTAGCGATGACAGACTGACAGTTAAAGCGCAGGCAGAAGTAACTCTGGCGGCATAAAGTTAAAAAGAGATGCGTGATGCGACGTGATAGAACTCTTTTTCGCAACTGATTGACAGTTGGTCTGCATTTATCGGCACGCTGAAAATTTGAGTTCTGCGAATATTTCAGATTTTTCGTGAAATCGTGGACATTTTTGCGAAATAGTGTTTCAGAAACATGGTGACCTGTTCAGTGATTGATTGTTGTACAACACAGCGAAATAACCCTGGAAAATGTTCATTTCACAGGTAAATTATTCCAATTCGACGCCGCCTAACTTTGGGTTTATTTTTGCCAATGCGCTTCGAATTTTTAGCACTGAGCGTGATTATTCTCTTCTGTTAACATTTATTTTTGTAAAAAGCAAAGATCGACTAGACATAATGCAAAATTTACGAATATTTTGTGTAAGGAAATAATTTTCATTTTACACTAGGGCTGCATTAAGTTATCGATATTTTTTGTCGATTGTTCATATCACGCGGTAAACGAATATATTTCACTGTTGTAAAAGTACCTACCTATATGATGTTTAGATATTAATCAGCTGGGAATGTAATCCCATTTAAGATACTTAAGTCGATCCATAGGTATCAGTTTCTGACTATTAGAATACCATCATAAGTAAGTAACTTTCAGATTTCCTACCAACTTAGAAACAAAAAATGCATGGCTTTCATTAATTGGCCGTTCAAACTGCACTCCAAAGAAAAATTCAAGTCTGTGCAGTAAACATTTTGAGGAAAAAGATTTCAAGATACGAGGGGCTAGGCGGATGTTGAATAATTCAGCCTAAATTCGAAATTTTAAGATCCTAATTTTGAAACTGGCGGACTTTCATACAAACTTTCATCCCCTATTTTACCTGCTTACACTGTATAAGGTATATGCAAAACTTTGTCTCTAGGTTCAGCAGTTTGGGCTGTACATTGATATATCAGTCAGTAAGTCAGGACTTTGAATTTTATGTACAGGGTCATTTTGTATTCACCATCCAAATTTTGAAGATGCGTTCAGTCCATAAAACTGAACAACTTTCTCTAAGGAACACATGGCCAAATATATAAAAAAAAATCGACTATCCATACAAATTAAAGAGATCACGTGATCAATTTAGTATGGGATGACCAAAATTTTGTGGCGAAATTCGACACATGTTTCTTAGAGAAAGTTGTTTAGTTTCATGGTCTGAACACATCCTTAAAATTTGGATGGTAAGTTCAAAATGACCCGATATAAATAGCGACCCGCCCTCGCGTCGCTTCGGTGTAGTGTGGAATTTGACACAATGTGTTATACACTAACGGCCGCCCGCGGTTTCACCCGCGTGGTTCCTGTTCCCGTGGGAATATCGGGATAAACATTTTAGGCTATCTTCTTTGTGTGCTAAATTTCAACCATATCCGTTCAGTAGTTTTTGCGTGATTGAGGAACAAACATTCAAACCCACAAACTTTCACATTTTATAATATTAGTAGGATAGGATATACCTTTCTCTTGCATCACTAATCTATCTATTAAAAAAACGCATCAAAATCCGTTGCGTAGTTATAAAGATCTAAGCATACATAGGGACAGACAGCGGGAAGCTACTTTGTTTTATAATATGTAGTGGATATTGATTTTAAATATCTTTGATCTTTTTTTGTTAAATAAATTATTTTAAATATCTTCTGATCTTTTTTTAATAGTCATACTTCATTCCAGTATCGTAATTTTAGTACCAACACCTATGCAAAATTCCATCCCATCTATTTTTCAAATCTATTGCTGTTCAATAATACTATCGATATCGATATTAATGTCTATTGTGACAAGATTACATCACTGAGATGTCAACATATAAAAAATACACACACAAATGTAAATCGATTTCGGTTTCGTTTGACAGCTTATATTGTTTGTGCCTCTATTCCGTTGGTATATTAACTTTATGCTCTGCGGGGTCTCATTGGCGGACACCATGCGCAGTGACCGTCGGCTATTTGTTTAATGTCCCCACTGTTGGGGCACAGGGGGCCAATTTTCGGAGGCGTGACATAATGTCGAATTCGACATTATCTCTAATCACAAATCTCTACTAAAAGTGTCACTAAAATCTCTACTGATACCAAAAAACTTATTCTCGGCGATTTTCGACATTACAAATCGAATGACTGCAATCTCGACGATTGGAACGTTCCATTTTTCACGACTGAAT
Organism: Agriphila straminella; assembly: GCA_950108535.1. Lineage (NCBI taxonomy): Eukaryota > Metazoa > Arthropoda > Insecta > Lepidoptera > Crambidae > Agriphila > Agriphila straminella. The sequence goes on along the minus strand of OX467321.1, from coordinate 183,457 downwards.
GAAAAAGTATAATCGAGAAGAAACAAAAGGAAAGTGTGATCTTTATTTGAAAGAAACGAATCGTTGCCCCTCTAGCTATCATTAGAATGGTCTTTTAAAGACAAATATTTGCTGTTAATATACTTTATATCAATTGTTAATACTTTTGGAGTTAAAGGTTATTAAAGTATAAAACTGGTTTATTGTCTTTGGGAGTTGATCTACCTCACCTCTATGCATTCGCATTGAATGATATATCATTAGAAAGGTTTTTATTTGAAAAATATTTGCTGTAAACATACTTTTTATCAATAGTTAGTATTTTCGGAGTTTTAGGTTTGACAGCTTATGTTTGTGCCTCTATTCCGTTGGTATATTAACTTTATGCTCTGCGGGGTCTCATTGGCGGACACCATGCGCAGTGACCGTCGGCTATTTGTTTAATGTCCCCACTGTTGGGGCACAGGGGGCCAATTTTCGGAGGCGTGACATAATGTCGAATTCGACATTATCTCTAATCACAAATCTCTACTAAAAGTGTCACTAAAATCTCTACTGATACCAAAAAACTTATTCTCGGCGATTTTCGACATTACAAATCGAATGACTGCAATCTCGACGATTGGAACGTTCCATTTTTCACGACTGAATGAAAAAGTATAATCGAGAAGAAACAAAAGGAAAGTGTGATCTTTATTTGAAAGAAACGAATCGTTGCCCCTCTAGCTATCATTAGAAAGGTCTTTTAAAGACAAATATTTGCTGTTAATATACTTTATATCAATTGTTAATACTTTTGGAGTTAAAGGTTATTAAAGTATAAAACTGGTTTATTGTCTTTGGGAGTTGATCTACCTCACCTCTATGCATTCGCATTGAATGATATATCATTAGAAAGGTTTTTATTTGAAAAATATTTGCTGTAAACATACTTTTTATCAATAGTTAGTATTTTCGGAGTTTTAGGTAATTAATGTTGTAAAATTTGGTTGATTTCAGAGCGATTTAACTCTCAAAGTACTGAATAACTCTCAAAGTTGACGTTTGCTGTCATACAATAAAATGTTTCAAATTTAAAGACCTTTCCAATGATGTAAGATTAATTGCTAGAGAATGCCTAGATCAAAATGCTCATCGTACTAAAGGACCCCGAGAAGGTCAAACAATTTGACTCAAAACTCATGTCCTAATAAATAAATAATAATAATAAATATAAAATCTTGATTGAAATAATCTTACATCACAATTTACAACTAGTTAAAACGCAGATAATAATAGGAAAAAGAAATAATAAATAATAAAAACAATATTATTAAACTATGGAAGTATACTTGAAAATAGAAATTTTAATCAAATATTGAATGGTAGGTATGTAAAACCAGAATATGGGACAAAACAACCGAATTTCAAACGTCAATAAGGCCGAAAATAGCTTGCACCCGTTTTTAGGGTTCCGTACCAAAATGGTAAAAAGGAACCCTTATGGTGTCTCAGTCTGTCTGTCTGTCTGTCACAGCTGGATATCTCGAGAACTACACTAATGGTATCAACTTGAAATTTGGAATAGTCAAAGATAACGTTTGTCCAACTATTTTGCAAATAAGAAAAAAATAAATATTTTTTTTACAACAGGGACTAAAAAGGGGTCATAAAAATTTTAAGTGGGGCGCCTAGGGCATGTGGGGTATCATATGAAAGAGTGCTGTTTGCACATTTTAAAACATTTTTTGCTTTGTTTTTAGGCCGCATAGTTTTCGACTTATGATGAAAAATGTAAAAAAAATACCGTACCCCCCCTCCATCTCCGAAGTTTGCAGAGATCATGTGTTGTCAAGTTTATGTAAAGATTACAGGAAAAATAAAACGACGTCTCAATATAACACACTTTTTTAGAAATTCAAAAAACAAACAAAAAAAATATTTGTTCCACTACCAGTCAACAGATGGCCCTGACCCAAGAAAAATTAATTTAGTTTCACTAACGGTCAAGAGATGGCGCTGGACTAAGAAAAAAAATAGTTCCACTATCGGCTCAGAGATGGTGCTGACCTAATACTGCATAATGTTTTTATTATTCTACAGCAGGCTCTGCAGTGTATTTAGTATGATGGTACGGAAACCCTCGGTGCGCGACTCCGACTCGCTCTTGCTTGACCGGTTAACTCTTCTTCTTCTTCAGCGCATATCCGCCCACCGCTGAGCATACGCCTCTCCGATGTCCTCCAAGCAGCCCTGTTTTCTGTTTGTCTAGGCCAGAGTGGTCCTGTTGATATGTCGTCAGACCAACTGGCTGGTGGTCTGCCTACGTTTCTTTTAGTGCGAGGTCTCCAGATGAAAACGCACTTGCTCCACCTATCATCGCTTCGGCGACACATATGGCCAGCCCAAGCCCGTTTCAGCTTTGCGACGCGGTACCCAATGTCTATCCTTTGGTCCGTTTCCGAATCACTTTGTTTCGGATCCTGTCTCGACTCTCGAAGCGATATACCGATCATAGCACGCTCCATATGCCGCTGGATGCACCCAATTCATCCGCGCTCACGCCTCGAGATACTAAGTCCGCAGGGTTTTCTTTAGTAGGAACATAGCGCCACCCATGTTCACCTGAATCTTCCTGTATCTCCGAAACGCGATCTTCCTCAAGAATTACGCTATCAATTGGTGAAAACCTCATGAAAATCCGTTCAGTTGTTTCTGAATTTATCGCGAACAGACAGACACTGCGAGGGACTATTGTTTTATAATAGGTATGGTAGCGATATTTGAAAATAAAAATGTGGAAAAAAGTTGCCAAACGTATCATTTTGGGGAAAACAATTCTTGAATATGGGGTTAACTGAGACTGAGACTAAGACTGAGACTGAGACTTTGAGACTGAGACTGAGTTTAAGGAATAGAATAGAACAGGATGGAACAGGAGGGACAGGATGAAAATGAGACTGAGACTGAGATTAAGAAATAGAATGAAACAGGATGGAACAACTTGGAACAGGATAGAACAGGATGGAACAGGATGAAAATAAAACTAAGACTGAGGCTGAGACTGAGACTGAGTTTAAGGAACAGAATGGAACAGGAAGGAACAGGATAGAACAGCATGGAACAGAAAAAAACAGGATGAAACAGGATGGACAGGATGAAAAAGTGACTGAAACTAAAACTGAGACTGAAACTGAGACTTAGTTCAAAGAACATGTGGCCAGCACCGCGAGTTACCCTCCTTTCGTACTTTGAACGCCGCCTGAAAAACATGCGTCAAGAGGTGACGGCTGTCACGGGTGAAAAATCAATATTCGAGTCATTACGTTTTGGGTGTAAATTGTTTTCTTTGCAATACAAAGTTTTCTGAATACTAGTGTTTTCCTCAGTGACCTGTGTAGCTCAATCCCTAGCTAGCCTGCGACCACATTGGTGACACCCGCGTTAGTTTTTTTCCAAATATGAGCGCGCCTACAGACGCTAACGGATCGCCGAGCAAAGATGATTCCGCCGCTCAGGGAACACACGATGGTAGTACAGTAGAACGAGTCACGGTACGATTGCCTTCCTTCTGGCCGGAGGACCCGGAAATCTGGTTCGCGCAAGTGGAAGCACAATTTGCTTGCTGTGGAATAAAAACGGATAGCACGAAATTCTTTCAAGTTATCCGGGAACTCGATCAACGCACTGCACGTGAAGTCAGAGATGTCATAACTAACCCACCGGCGATCGGCAAGTACGAGAAATTGAAACAAGAACTTATCAACCATCTTTCCGTTTCTCGAGAGCATCGTATGCGTCAGCTTCTCACCCATGAAGAACTTGGGGATCGTAAGCCATCGCAGTTTTTGCGCCACCTGAGAGCTCTGGCAGGTGATGGTGTAGGTGACGACTTTTTACGCAGTTTGTGGTCAGATCGTCTCCCCACGCATATACAGGTCATTATTGCCTCACAAAAAGCCACTTGTCTAGATGAGGTTGCTATTCTCGCCGATCAGATTTACGACGTTGTTCCTTCACCCAACAACCAAGTTGCCAGTACTTCTTCGAGCAACACGGAAGCAACGCTTCAACGTTTAGAACAGACTATTACTGAACTCAGCCGACAGTTGTCCCAACTGGAGCGTGGTCGTCGATCGCTCCCGAGGCGAACTAATAGTTCAAGGAGTAGATCTAGAAGCGCCGGACAAGGCCAGATTAAGAAGACGGGTATCAAATCAAATCAAATCAAATTGTTTTATTTGCAGAATATAGGTATTTACAATAATTACCACTGTAACGGTATGTGTTGGTACCACTTCAGGTTCGCTGACAAGGCCGAAAAGTGCATTTCCCCCTGCAGTTTCAAGAAGGAAAACCCTCGAGACGGTCAGTAGCGGCGACAGCCGACTGTCAGAAAAGTTCCCGTCGCCTTTTCGTAACTGACAGGAAAAGCAAGACCCAATATTTGATTGAAACTGGCTCTGATCTGTGTGTTCTGCCTCGTAAGTTTTTGCGTACATATACAATACCTACTGATTACAGCCTCACCGCAGCCAACGGTTCTAACATCCGCACCTTCGGATTGATGAAAATGCGTCTGGACCTTGGTCTCCGACGCGACTTTTCCTGGAACTTCGTGGTTGCAGACGTAGACAAACCAATCATCGGCGCTGATTTTATCGCGCACTACGGTTTGTTGGTTGACTGCAAGAACAGGCGATTGATGGACAGCTTGACAACACTGGTTACACCTGGAATCCTCAAGAGCTGCAACCAAACCAGCGTAAAAGCTATCTCAGGTACTACCGAGTTTCATAGACTGCTTTCTCGTTACCCAAGTCTTATAAGACCTTCTGGAGCTGAGCGAAAAGCCAAGCACTCTACCGTCCACTACATTAACACTACGCCTGGACCTCCAGTGTTTTGCAGACCTCGCCGATTAGCACCGGACCGTCTCAAGATCGCTAAGGAGCAGTTTGATGACATGATCCGTGACGGAACCGCTCGCCCGTCTGATTCACCATGGGCATCAGCGTTACACCTGGTACCGAAGAAAATTGGTTGGAGGCCTTGTGGGGACTATCGCGCTCTTAACGCGCGCACCATTCCAGATAGATACCCCATCAAGCATATTGAAGATTACGCTCACAGGTTAGCTGGCAGTACCATTTTCTCCAAAATTGACCTGGAAAAAGCTTACCATCAAATTCCAGTTTATCCAGCTGATATTGCGAAAACCGCCATAACAACTCCTTTTGGCCTACTGGAATTTCCATTCATGTCCTTTGGATTAAGAAACGCAGCGCAAACGTTCCAGAGGTTTGTCGACGAAGTCCTGAGAGGTTTGGATTACTGTTGTTTCTCGTATATCGACGATATTTTGGTGTAAGAGGTACATCAGAACACCTGCAACACCTGGAAACGATTTTCAAGCGCCTAGAGGACTACGGACTTCACATTAATGAAGGAAAGTGTGAATTTGGTAAAAGTGAGGTAGATTTTCTTGGTTTCCACGTCACCCAACATGGCACACATGGCACAGACTGAAACTAAAACTGAGACTGAGACTTAGTTTAAAGAACAAAAAATTGTTTAAAAAACAAAAAACCGACTTCAAAAAACCTGCCTCTAAAAAAAGCAAGAAATAATATACAAATCATTAGATACGCATTATCATTGTTATAATAAAACACGTCTATTAAAGTCGGGTGGGGCTGGAGAACATCTTCCTTTTTTATTCTAAAAGCCCCACCCGACTTCAATTGACGTGTTTTATTATAACAATGAACTCAGTAAAATATAGTTTGTTGTAGACGTTGTAGTAGGCAAAAGTGTCCAATTTTTGCTCTTGAGTTTGTAATAGATATTATAAAATTAAATTGTATAGTGAAAAGTATTAATTCTAAAGCTAAGCATATTTACAGTGGAAATCATTATTTTTATGGTTTATTCAATTATTTTTAAAGCTAAGCATATTTATAGTGGAAACCATTATTTTTATAGTTGATTCAATTAATTTTAAAGCTAAGCATATTTATAGTGCAAACCATTATTTTTAAAGTTCATTAAATTAATTTTATAGCTAAACATTTTAATGTGTACAGCATTATTTTTAAAGTGCGTTTATTTATTGCCCGTTTTTAAATAAAACAGACTGAGACCGAGACTGAGACTTATTAAGGAATAGAATGAAAAAGGATGAAACGGAATAGAACAGGATGGATTAGGATGGAACTGGATGGAACAGGATGAAACAGGTTTAAAATGAGACTGAAACTAAGACTGAGACAGTGGCTGTTACTGAGACTGAGAATAGAATGGAAAAGGATGAAACGGGATGGAACAGGATGTATCATGATAGAACAGGATGGAACAGGATAAAACAGGATGGAACAGGATACTGGATGGAACAAGATGGACCAGGATGGATTAGGATGGCTCTGGGTGGTACAGGATGGAACAAGATGGATCATGATGGAACAGGAGTGAACAGGATGGAACAGGTTGAAACAGAATGGAACAGGATGGATCAGAATGTAACAGGATGGAACAGGATGAAACAGGAATAAACAGGATGAAATAGGATGGACAGGATGAAAAAGTGACTAAGTGACTGAAAATGAAACTGATACTGAGACTGAGACTTATTAAGGAATAGATTAAAAAGGATGAAACGGGATGAAACAGGATGGAACAGAATAAATATGATGGAATAGAATGAAAAAGGATGAAACGGGATGAAACAGGACGGAACAGAATGAAACAGTGGAACAGGATGGAACATAATGTAACAGAATGAAACAGGAATTAAGGATCATTCACACAGCTCCGGCGCGTCAACGGCGCGTCACCGGCCCGTCAACGTCAAAAATATAGTTACATACAAGTTGTACTACACTGTTCACACACATCAGTCGCGTCAACGTCCAGTCACCGGCAAGTCAAACGCATATTGCTACGGCATGCCGGCGATGCGCCGGTGACGTGACGGCCGGCGCGTCACCGGCACGGCGCGTCGCCGGCGAGTCACCTGCAAGGAGAACAGGGTTGCTACTTTTTTGTTTAACTAAATTATTAGTTGCTTTAAAAGCTAGAAAAGTACACTGTGGTATGGAAATAAAGTATTATTTATTTATTTCAACTTTGAAAAACATTTATTTTTACAACTTTTGGTAATATTTTGGTAAATTTATTAGACTTAATTTACACCACCAGTCTAGGATGAGTATTTTTCGAGATATTCCTGTTTTAAGATTAACAGATGACAGCTGTCAAACTTAAAACAGCAATATCTCAAAAAGAAATTGTTGAGGTTTGCGTACGTTGCGGATGACGTCATAATTTAATTACAGATCACTAGACTATGTTTTCCTACCTTTACGACAATCATTTGTTTACCCTAAATCCACTCACATTGTTGTATTTTTATTAAAATTAGAAAAAAATTACCTTTACTAGAACTCAGTGGAACAGGTGAATTAAGTCTCATAAAGTTACCAAAATATTAACAAAATTAAAATATAAAACTGTTTTTAAAATTGAAATAAATAAATAATACTTTACTTCCATACCACAATGTACTTTTTTTCTACCTATTATAATACAACCAATAGTTTATTAAACAAATAAGTAGCAACCCTGTTTGCAATACTAAATAATATACTAGAAAAAATACGACTCGCACCAGATCAATACTCAGACGGGAATCGAACCCGCGACCTTTGGATATCCGGTCCAATGCTCTGACCGCTGAGCTACCGAGTCACTAGTGACATCGCCGAATTTCTTCTAGTATATCCAACTCTTACGCTGCAAGCCAGCGTTATTCCACCAATGTGAGGAATTCCTCGACATTCAATTGAAATATCTTTCCAGATATTTTGACAACTGATAAAGATGAAATATTAGCCATATAATTTTTAATTTTCAGATTTTTGCATTCACAATGCTATTTTTATACAATACTAAATAATATACTAGAAAAAATACGACTCGCACCAGATCAATACTCAGACGGGAATCGAACCCGCGACCTTTGGATATCCGGTCCAATGCTCTGACCGCTGAGCTACCGAGTCACTAGTGACATCGCCGAATTTCTTCTAGTATATCCAACTCTTACGCTGCAAGCCAGCGTTATTCCACCAATGTGAGGAATTCCTCGACATTCAATTGAAATATCTTTCCAGATATTTTGACAACTGATAAAGATGAAATATTAGCCATATAATTTTTAATTTTCAGATTTTTGCATTCACAATGCTATTTTTATACAATACTAAATAATATACTAGAAAAAATACGACTCGCACCAGATCAATACTCAGACGGGAATCGAACCCGCGACCTTTGGATATCCGGTCCAATGCTCTGACCGCTGAGCTACCGAGTCACTAGTGACATCGCCGAATTTCTTCTAGTATATCCAACTCTTACGCTGCAAGCCAGCGTTATTCCACCAATGTGAGGAATTCCTCGACATTCAATTGAAATATCTTTCCAGATATTTTGACAACTGATAAAGATGAAATATTAGCCATATAATTTTTAATTTTCAGATTTTTGCATTCACAATGCTATTTTTATACAATACTAAATAATATACTAGAAAAAATACGACTCGCACCAGATCAATACTCAGACGGGAATCGAACCCGCGACCTTTGGATATCCGGTCCAATGCTCTGACCGCTGAGCTACCGAGTCACTAGTGACATCGCCGAATTTCTACTAGTATATCCAACTCTTACGCTGCAAGCCAGCGTTATTATATCTGAAAATTAAAAATTATATGGCTAATATTTCATCTTTATCAGTTGTCAAAATATCTGGAAAGATATTTCAATTGAATGTCGAGGAATTCCTCACATTGGTGGAATAACGCTGGCTTGCAGCGTAAGAGTTGGATATACTAGAAGAAATTCGGCGATGTCACTAGTGACTCGGTAGCTCAGCGGTCAGAGCATTGGACCGGATATCCAAAGGTCGCGGGTTCGATTCCCGTCTGAGTATTGATCTGGTGCGAGTCGTATTTTTTCTAGTATATTATTTAGTATTGTATAAAAATAGCATTGTGAATGCAAAAATCTGAAAATTAAAAATTATATGGCTAATATTTCATCTTTATCAGTTGTCAAAATATCTGGAAAGATATTTCAATTGAATGTCGAGGAATTCCTCACATTGGTGGAATAACGCTGGCTTGCAGCGTAAGAGTTGGATATACTAGAAGAAATTCGGCGATGTCACTAGTGACTCGGTAGCTCAGCGGTCAGAGCATTGGACCGGATATCCAAAGGTCGCGGGTTCGATTCCCGTCTGAGTATTGATCTGGTGCGAGTCGTATTTTTTCTAGTATATTATTTAGTATTGTATAAAAATAGCATTGTGAATGCAAAAATCTGAAAATTAAAAATTATATGGCTAATATTTCATCTTTATCAGTTGTCAAAATATCTGGAAAGATATTTCAATTGAATGTCGAGGAATTCCTCACATTGGTGGAATAACGCTGGCTTGCAGCGTAAGAGTTGGATATACTAGAAGAAATTCGGCGATGTCACTAGTGACTCGGTAGCTCAGCGGTCAGAGCATTGGACCGGATATCCAAAGGTCGCGGGTTCGATTCCCGTCTGAGTATTGATCTGGTGCGAGTCGTATTTTTTCTAGTATATTATTTAGTATTGTATAAAAATAGCATTGTGAATGCAAAAATCTGAAAATTAAAAATTATATGGCTAATATTTCATCTTTATCAGTTGTCAAAATATCTGGAAAGATATTTCAATTGAATGTCGAGGAATTCCTCACATTGGTGGAATAACGCTGGCTTGCAGCGTAAGAGTTGGATATACTAGAAGAAATTCGGCGATGTCACTAGTGACTCGGTAGCTCAGCGGTCAGAGCATTGGACCGGATATCCAAAGGTAGCGGGTTCGATTCCCGTCTGAGTATTGATCTGGTGCGAGTCGTATTTTTTCTAGTATATTATTTAGTATTGTATAAAAATAGCATTGTGAATGCAAAAATCTGAAAATTAAAAATTATATGGCTAATATTTCATCTTTATCAGTTGTCAAAATATCTGGAAAGATATTTCAATTGAATGTCGAGGAATTCCTCACATTGGTGGAATAACGCTGGCTTGCAGCGTAAGAGTTGGATATACTAGAAGAAATTCGGCGATGTCACTAGTGACTCGGTAGCTCAGCGGTCAGAGCATTGGACCGGATATCCAAAGGTCGCGGGTTCGATTCCCGTCTGAGTATTGATCTGGTGCGAGTCGTATTTTTTCTAGTATATTATTTAGTATTGTATAAAAATAGCATTGTGAATGCAAAAATCTGAAAATTAAAAAAAACCCTGTTTGCCTTGACGGGGACGCGCCGGTGTCGTGACGGCCGGCGCGTCACCGGCACGGCCGGCGCGGCACCGGCACGGCGCGTCACCGGCGAGTCACCGGCAAGACAAACAGGGTTGCTACTTTTTTGTTTTAATAAATTATTGGTTGCTATAATCGGTAGACAAAAGTACACTGTGGTATGGAAATAAAGTATTATTTATTTATTTCAACTTTGAATAACATTTATTTTTACAACTTATGGTAATATTTTGGTAACATCAGGGGTCCCGCAAGGCTCCCATTTAGGACCATTGATGTTTGTTGCTTACATTAATGACCTCATTCCTAAGCTAAAAAATTGTTCTCTGTTATACGCAGATGACCTAAAAATTTATTGCTGCATAAACTCTGTTAGAGACTGCATTCAGTTACAGATAGACATTGATACTGTCAGCGACTGGTGTAGGGCCAACAAAATGAGCCTTAGTACAGGCAAGTGCTTCGTCATATCGTTTACCCTAAAAAAGAATCCTGTTCTCTTTAGCTATGAGATCGACGGGATACCTTTGGAGCGTAAATTCGTGGTGAAAGATCTGGGAGTATTCTTTGATAGCAAATTAAGTTGCAGTAATCACTGCGAGGCAATATCTAAGAAGTGCAGCAAGCTTTCTGGCTTTGTCTTTCGTGTTACAAAGGAGTTTAGATCCCCTAGGAGCCTGCTGCTGCTTTACAAAACACTAATAATGAGCCAGCTCGAGTATGCCTCTGTAGTGTGGTCACCCCAATATAATAAATACATAGATATGCTAGAGTCAATTCAGAGACGTTTTCTCAGGATCCTGACATTAAGGTTTGGTAAAAAAAGAGAGCTCACAACATACGCGGAACGATTACGCTATTTCAACTTAAAGAGTCTCGAGAGCCGACGTAAGGTGCACGACCAAACCTACCTTCACAAAATCTTACACGGATCACTACATACCACTCTGCTACCGGATATTCACCTCAGAATACCGACGAAATCATCTACACATGATCGTCCCTTCTCTATTCCATTCTGCGGTACCAAAGTCTCATTCCACAACCCCATATTCAGAATGTGTCGCGAACATAACACTCTGCTTAACCAGTTGGACGATGTGCCTGATATCTACGCTTCCTCGCTCAATAAGTTCAGAACTTCACTACGCAGGCTGGTATGATGGACTATATTCAATTTGTACTTTGTTCGAATCTAATTGTATTCAATCTAATTAATTTTTAATCCAATCTAATTTATTTAATTTTGTAATGTAATTTAATCTTAATCATTTCAATTTAATTATTATTCAACTTAATTTATTTTATGTAATTTAATTTAATTGCTGACTTGTCCGATTAATCATGTTGTTCACACATGTTGTTGGAGTTGCAGCCTACCTGCTTACTTTTTATAATGTTGTGATCTATATTTATGTATTTGCTGTAAATCTGTTTTGTGTGACAAATAAATAAATAAAAATAAAATAATAATAATTAAACTTAATTTTCACCACCAGTCTAGAATGAGTATTTTTCGAGATATTCCTGTTTTAAGATTAACAGATGACAGCTTGTTTAGAAAAGATCAATGATTGCGCCATCTTCTGTACATTTCACAATTTGTTAAAACTCAAAAGGCATGTCATTGTTTTGAACGCATGCTTTTGTGAACGCAACCTTTGTTTAGTTTTGTCATCTCGTGCTGGCTCCACGAGATGGCGCTATAGGTCTTTTTAATATTGAATTGCCGGAGCGGAAAACCGGCAACGTGATCGGCGCGGCCGCCGTTCGGGGCGAGTTGGCAACGGCGCGCGTGCGTCGGTACTAGTCTCATAGCAAAGTTACATTCCATTCGTTATTACTTTTCGCTGTGCAGGCGTCGCGAGTGGACGATATATTGTTTTGCGGTTCGTTTTTGGCGTGGAGTCGGCCATTTTAAATGTGGCATATTTGTAATGGAGTGAACTAATTGCACAAACCAAAGGTTTGGTTTTTGTTTGGTATTGTATCGTGAATGTAACGTAAATTCAGTGACACGAATAGATGTTATTATATTTCGTCGCCTCAAGTGAACTTGTGAGAATAAGTGACCCCTTTGTGACACGTGCGGATGCCGCTTGGTGCCGTCTGGTTCCCTCTGTGTATCGTGTATTAGCTTGGCCAAGTTAGGTAGGAAGTGCAACACCACAGGGCTGCGCCAGGCATCAAGCGCCGGCGCAAGGACGGCTGTCCCGCACCAATTCGTCATATGGCGTGACGACTACGTGGGGAAAGTGAACTTTGACCTGTGAGTTATGAACTATTAATTATTAGTATTAGTATGGTATTTAAGTGTCGATTTAAGAGACACTTTGGTAGCAGAGCTTAGATTTTAAGGTAACCTTGGATTAAATTATTTAAGGGGGATACACATGTTCCGGATTTCCAGAAATCCGGAATCCAGTTGTGTCGACTTAGTTATTAGGAAACATTTCTGGTACCCAGAGCGCAGTTGAATCTCGGACCTTATCTTGTTTGTTTTGTTTGTTAAAATTTAATTTTTGTTTTTAAATTTTTAAATTTAAATTTATTTTTTGGAAATTTGTTTGTTTAATTTGTTTGATCAAATTGTAGTTGTAAATTGTTATTTCGTAAAGGACCCGATTTATAATTAGTAAGTGGGGTGATTCTGCTCAATATAATTTTGGGACATTTTATTTGTTTGAATTTTGAATTTGTGCCCGTTTGTAATTGCGTTTGTGCCTTTGTCGGAGTCGTTCGTCCGGTCGTTTCTTGGTTGATTTAAGTTGTTCTTTTTTTTGATTTTTTTTGTTAAGATCGCTTGACGCAATGGCGAAGGTCGCGGCTGTGAAGGCGGTGATCGCAGGTGAGCTCAGGTGGTTTGTGGGTGCTGGAGGACTACTGTCCCGCACCGATCGGGATGCGGCCATATTGGATCGAGCTGATCGACTCCAGCAGCGTTTAGGGAACGTCGAAGCGGCCATGGTGGCGCTTATAGAGGCTGGCGCGGACGCCACCACTCTGGCAACTGCTGAGGCCGATTACACGCAGATCATGACCTTGCACGACGACATCGTGGAGGCGGCGGCCAAGATCAAGGTGAGGCAAGCGGGCGGTCCCGCCCCTCGCACTTCCATCGGAACGGAGGGACCAGGGGTCACTGGTCGGCTCCCCACCCTGCAGTTGACCCACTTTGGCGGCAAAATGGAAGATTGGGTGGCTTTCAAAAATATGTTCGAGTCGTTAGTGGATTCCAGACCGGACTTATCGAAGGCACAAAAGATGGCGTACCTCCTCTCCACTCTTGAGGGTGAGGCGCGGTCGCTCATCCAGCACCTCCGAGTGGAGGACGCGCAATACGACACGGCGTGGGAGCTTTTAAACTCCAGATATCAAAATGTGCGTTTGTTGGCGGATGCGCACGCCGCGCAGTTGCTAGCCTTGCCTAAGGTGGTGAATAAGGCACAACTGCGCCCACTCTTGCTCACGCCCGTTAAGGTGGCGTGTAACGCGCTCCGCATGCTGGGACTGCCGGTGGACGAGTGGTCTTTTTTGTTGGTGCATATTATGTTGAGTAAGCTGACCAACGAGGTGCGCGCGCGTTTTGTTTGTTTTGCCGGTGACTCGCCGGTGACGCGCCGTGCCGGCGACGCGCCGGCCGTGCCGTGGACTGCTTGTTCACACACATTTTTGACGTTGCCGGACGGGTCAGTGACGCGCTGTTGACGCGCCGGAGCTGTGTGAATGATCCTTAAACAGGATAAAATAGGATGGACAGGATGAAAAAGTGGCGTGCCCAGGCCTACAGGGTAGAGCAAGCCCGAACCCTCAAATCAAGCAATTTTTTTTACCAGCTCAAGCAAAAAAACAATGCATATTTTTTTTTCAAACGATGATCTTGCGACACACCCCAGCGCCATCTAGACTAATTCATAGATAACTCTAAAAAAATCACCAAAAGCACACCCCTTAAGCTTACTTTAATTATTCACAAAATGCTAGATGGCGTGACTTTATTGAATTATAATCAAAACTAAATTTCTCGTTGGTGTCACTCATAATAAATATCTAAATCAATTCACAAAATAATAGCGTCCCTGAGCTTTTGCTAGATAATTTCAATACTATCTCCTGCATTCCAAACAAACATTATCTATTGTCGTTCAAATGAAAGACGCAAAACTAACCTTACTTATTTATTTTTATAAGAACAACCAACAATGTAAACAAGTCCACTACAAAATTACGATACTTACATTGAAGAATATTATATTTCTTTGCAAAATACTCAAATGAAAAGGTTATTACCGGACTGCAAGGAAAGAGTTATTTTGTATATTTCTCTTGGATCGACTCGACTCGTGGACATTTTTACAGAGAATAAACGTTTTAATCCATCACAAAAAACCATTGTCAATCATTAAACTGAAATTTAAACTCATTTTTAACACAAAAACACTATTTTAGGCAAAACACTTGTTGTTTCAAAACAGCTGTCGTGAGGTCGGTGACAGATTGAAACAACTTCACACTGCTCAGCGCGTTGTGCAGTCTACCGAACAGCGAACTTCGGAGGCAAGCCGGCTTTCGCTCGGCATTGTGTAGTTCTCATAGAATCTATAGATACGTACAGCAGTACTATGTATGCGGGTAGCACTTTTGTTGATGTTAGAAGAGAGCGGATATATACAGATCGCAAAGCCCGGTTGCAAGCCAACGAGTGCGAAAGAGATAAATGCATTGTAGAGGGTTTATTGAGGAAAGTCATGCAGTTTAGCGACTTGTCTATCGATCAGTTGTTGTAAAAATTGAATTTGTGGTTATTGATTATTGAAAATTAACATTAGTTAATAATATTGTGTTGTAATTAATTACGATTCATTGGTGTAGTGTTAGCAAGTTATTGTTAGGGCAAGCCGGGCTTTTGGGCTTGTATGGAGGTACCGCCACTGTTCTGAGTAGGCCTTTCACGATTCTCCATGAATCAATCACAACAATTACAACACAGCTCGCAATATTCAATAATCTCCATTTTCCAATATTATAACCTCCATCTTTTCTACACTGAGCTCACAGAATCGCTATATAAGGAAGACGACCCATCCACAGACCACACTCCAACGTTATGTTAAAACTGACGTAACGCTTGACATTTCTCCAACCAGCCAGTCACCCATTACCATAATCAAAGGAGTTTAGCAACATTAAGTTTAGTCGTATCCAGCCTGCGCCGATTCTGTTCCGTATTGTCACCAGCATTACGCTCTCGCTCCGACACGGCCATCCTGCAGCATCACACGTCCTCGTGTGACTGGGAGCCTGAAAAGAAGAATCATTGGCCAGTACACAATCTTAATACTCGCTTATTCAGACGATTACACACCCTTAAGGGTTAGGTCTCTTCGCAATAGGGCCAAAATATCTCATAAGAAATCAAAAAAGTTACCAGTCTCACTTATTGGAACTAAATCGGATATTGTAAAGCAGGCCCTTGGTCTATTTAAGCATCGATAATTTTATTATTAACCTTTGAGACTGTACCTGCAGACAAACTACTTAATGTAGTTATGTGGGACCATACTTCAAAATTTTGTATTTGAAGATAAATAAACGATTGTTTATTACATAAGGCGCTTCGGCCACTCCTGACTAAGTAAAGAACGAACACAGGACATGCTGTTGTTTTACTTTCTGTGTAACAATTGAATTATTTACTACACTACAAAAGAGTAGCATCTTACAAAGTCTTCACAAATTTAATCTTAATTTTTAATATCTACCTTCCACACTCTCTACTATCCAAATCTATAGCACAAAAAATACAAAAGAGTAGGATCTTACAAAGTCTTCACAAATTTAATCTTAATTTTTAATACGTCTACCTTCCACGCTCTCTACTATCCAAATCCATAGCACAAAAAATAAATAACCTTCTACGCTCTCTACTATCCAAATACATAGCACAAAAAATAAATAACAGAAATAGCCATCTCGACGTTTATAATCAGCCACCTCGCATGTTTATAATTTAGAAGCAGCCAACCCGCCGCTTATAAACAGCCAACCCGCATGTTTATAATTTAGAAGCAGCCAACTCGCCGCCTATATAATATAATATAATATAATATTGTTTTTATTGACACCAATAATTACACAACAAAGTTAGGTAAATAAAATAAAAGAACTGTGGGTAGATCTTAAATATTGGGCAGAGGGCCTATTACAAAAAGAACCACGATAGTCGGACGCAATTCGTCGCCAAATTTACTTGATATTGAACCTTATTTGTGAGTTAATAGTGCCACGGAATGGAACGAACATCGCACGCTCAAAAACAATTATAATAAAAAAATTATATTAGTATTAATCACCCAACAAATCTAGAATAGTCTTAACATAATATTTAATTAATTAGACAGCTGAATTATTAAATATGATTGTACAAAATCCGTAATCTATACTAAAAATTATAGTTCCGTTCTTTACGTTCAGTTACTTTTGTAAATAATATTCAACAATAGCTTAATCATCCATTAAATTATATATATTTAATTTACCCAAGGATTAATCAATGTTACGTGATCTTATTTGTATTCAACGTAAATGCTAAATTGATCTTAAAAGGACTGTTATTTTCCAACTTTAACTGTTATATTGGTAATATTAGTATCACATCAGTACCAACAAAACGGTTTATTATACTCGTGCTTCGTCCTTAGGATTAGTAACGTTCATGTAATATATTACACAATGTAGTAACGCGTAGGTGACACCACTTCAGCACTATAGTTGAGAAAACTAAGTAGAAAAAAGAAAAACTTTGTATTGGCAACACTGTAGCTTTTATATTTGGCGCCATCTGCAACAAGCTAAAAGGTAAAAGGGCGCCAAACCATCTGTCATGTCATGTCAGATTCCCGCGCTCCTGCACACTTTGCTTCATTCGCATTTGAGTGCTCAACCACTTCACACGTTCCCGGTTCTCGCACTACAATCATGTCGAAACGTTCCAGTGAATCTAGTTTAGAGTTTATTGCAAAGAAATTACGTAAATTAGAAAAAGAAGTTAAACGTTCGCGTCGTAAGAATAGTCGATTGTCGTTAAGTTCGTCATCTTCCAGTAGTTCCTCAAGTTCTTCATCGAATTCATCGAGAGCTTCTTCGCCTCATCTTCAGGAAAACCCAAATAGTAAGTACTATAATCTCACGATATATATTTTTTTTTCATTTTCCGTGGGTAGGTTTTTTTTTAAACCTTGTTTAAATTGCATCAGAGTAGTCTGAGGGACTAACTCGCAGCAATTATCGTCACAATATACGAAAAATTGTAAGCAAACATGCACAGAGTAGTCTGCGGGACTATCTCGACGCGTGGTATGAAAAAATTGCACCAGAGTAGTTCGAGGGACTAGCTTGCCGCAAATACAGTTTTTTATTATTTTATTTTACAAAAAATGGTTATACATGCACAGAGTAGTCTGTGGGACTATCTCGACGCCTGGTATTACGAGTAGTCTGAGGGACTAACTCGAAGCAGTGTAATTTGCATCAGCATAATTTGCATTAGAGTAGCCTGTGGGGCTATCTCGTCGCATAGATACTAGACTAGAGTTCTCTTAAATAAAAAATAATAATTACAAAAAAAAAAAAAAAAGGGGTTTTTTGTAGATTTTACCTAATTTTCTCGATTTTATAAACGTGCGGCAACGTTTTCTTTTTCTAATTAGTAATAATTTTTTTTAGGCCTTGAAGAAAATAAGAACTCTAATGATCAAATTGAAACAATTGATTTGGAGACAATAAGTACTGAAAATAATGAAACACCACAAAATATAGAAATATCAGACATCCCTCATGAAATTGAAACTGGTCCCAAGTCCCAATAGTATGATTGAGTCATCCTCTAATGACGACATTATGAACATTTTGGGTGAAGACCCATCGTTGGTCATTGAATATGGGCCTGACATACACAAAGATGTGGCAACAAGATTCGCTCACATAGCGACATCTGGTTTAAAATTAAATAAAGATACACGAAAAGATTTACTAAAAAAAATGTTTAGTGCCACAAAATTGTGCGAATATTGCCGCACCGCAACTGAATGCTGAAATAAAAGCCGCAGTACCAGAACAAGTTATCAAACGAGACAAAGCGATTGAATACAGGCAGCGAATGATCGCAGCTGGCATTTCAAGTCTTGCCAAAATTATTTCTGACCAACTTAATAATTCAGACAAGAATACCGAATTACTTAAAGATTTAATGAATGTCGGTAGAATCCTTTGTGACATTCAACACTCTGAATCTGAAGCAAGACGAAATTTCTGTTTGTATTCCTTAAAAAAGGATCTAAAAGACCAGCTGTCACTGACCAAAATTGACAAATATTTGTTCGGAAGCAATTTGGCGGAAACTCTGAAAACTGCAAAAGCAGTCACAAAATCCGGTTCCGATCTCAAGTTAGACACCTCTAAAAAACCGAAGGCATCGACGTCGGCAAACGGACCATATAAGAATTTAAACTGGAAAACGAGGGCTCCAGCTCGCAGGCAGCCGCCGGGCCCGATGACGCCACGTTTCCAGCTGCCAGCAGTGCGCAATCCACTACCACCGCCGACACCTCGCCGCGGGCCATCGTCGATGAACTACTCACAACGGCCAGGAGCGCACCAACGCCAGTAGATACGGTACGTTACGCTGGCAGACTTGCCCTTTTTTATAAGCAGTGGTCGATGATAACATGTGATCGTAACGTTCTATCGTGGGTTCAAGGTTACAAATTAGAATTTGAACAACCAGTTCATCAACCTTACTTACCATCCATAACTAATTTTACTGACTCGGAAAAAACACATGTTGAAGAAACAATCAGAAATTTAATTTCTATTGGAGCAATATCTGAGTGTAAACCATGTTCTGATCAATACGTATCTCGTATATTTTTAGTGCCGAAACCAAACGGCAAGAAAAGATTAATTCTGAATTTGAAAAATTTGAACAAATTCATGAAACCACAGCATTTTAAATTAGAGGACATTCGTACTGTTTTAAAACTCATAATTAAAGATTCCTTTATTGCAACTTTAGATTTAAAAGATGCATATTTTTTGATAAAAATTCACCAGAATCTCGAAAATACCTTCGTTTCTTTTATAACAATAAATTGTATGAATTTAATGTCTTGCCGTTTGGTATCTGTACAGCTCCTTTTATTTTTACGAAACTGTTGAAACCTGTTGTAAAATTGTTACGATCTTGTGGATATATTTCATCAATTTATCTAGATGATTTGTTTTTGTCAGGTAACACTTATTCAGATTGCC
Source organism: Agriphila straminella (assembly GCA_950108535.1). Taxonomy (NCBI): domain Eukaryota; kingdom Metazoa; phylum Arthropoda; class Insecta; order Lepidoptera; family Crambidae; genus Agriphila; species Agriphila straminella. The sequence continues at coordinate 163,827 of OX467321.1, read as the reverse complement.
TACAAAATGTTGAAATCACTCAGTCTGTGTTAAAAGCATTAGGTTTTATTATCAACGAAGAAAAAAGTGTAAAAGTACCCTCAAAATCATGCCGATATTTAGGTTTCATAATAGACACTCATAAATGGCAAATCACATTACCTCCTGAAAAAAGGAATCGCATTAAGGTAGAAATTGAAAGTCTTATAAAACTTAAACGTTTTAAAATAAGATTATTTGCGCAACTTATAGGTTTGTTAATCTCAGCCTGCCCTGCGATTGAATATGGCTGGCTGCATACAAAAGAATTAGAACGATGCAAGTTTCTAAATTTATTAGGCAATAATGATTATGAAAAATACATGACTTTACCACTTGGTGGTTAGGTGTAATTGATCACTCCGTTCATAGAATTAGGAACGATAATTACACTTTAGAAATATTCTCTGACGCCTCAACATCGGGGTGGGGTGCAGCATGTAACGGTCAAACGGCTAGTGGTCGGTGGACTAATAATGAAAAAGAATTTCATATTAATCAACTTGAATTAAAAGCTGCTTATTTTGCACTTAAGATTTTTGCAAAAAATTGTTACAATTGCCAATTGTTGCTTAGAATAGATAACACGACGGCAGTCAGTTATATAAATCGCATGGGAGGAATCCAGTTTCCTCATCTTACTAAAATCGCAAAAGACATATGGAACTGGTGTGAGTCTAGGAAAATATTTATAGTCGCCTCTTATATTAAATCATCTGAAAATGTTATAGCTGACAGAGAGTCCAGACGAACCCACCCAGACGTAGAATGGGAACTTACAAATTTTGGTTTTCAAAAATTAACAGAGAAATTAGGTATCCCTGATATTGATTTGTTTGCCAATCGTATTAATAAAAAGTGTGATAGGTATGTATCTTTATATCCAGACCCAGAAGCTAGCGCTCTCGATTCTTTTACTTTGAACTGGTCAAGAGATTTCTTCTACGCCTTTCCTCCAGTAGCCATGGTTCTTAAATCTCTGAGAAAAATAATATCCGATAAAGCGGAAGGTATAATGGTTGTACCTGATTGGCCATCCCAACCCTGGTACCCTTTATTTTTCAAACTACTTGTTTCAGATATAATAAAGCTTCGCCATTATGATGTTGTGATTCCCTCTTCCAGCAGTCGGAACATGCAACGGCACATTACCCTGGTTGCCGGAGTTTTGTCCGGACGGCACTACTGCAACGCTGTGTCCCAGAGTCCGCATTAGACATCACCATGGCATCTCTGGCCGAAAGTACCTTACAGCAATATGACGTTTGCTTTAAGCGCTGGTATATTTTTTGTATTAAGAATAACATTAACATATACAATCCTTCCATTCCAATAGTCATTGATTTCCTTACACAGATATTTAACGACGGTGGTCAGTATGGTACCATAAATAGCCACAGATCTGCACTGTCTCTAATAGTAGGTAACATATCAGATGATGATAGAATCATAAGATTTTGTAAAGGAGTATATAAATTGAGACCTCCGTTGCCACGTTATAATGTTACTTGGGATCCAAGTAAAGTATTAAGCCATTTGGCAACTCTTTATCCAAACGAAACTTTAAGCCTTGAACAGTTGTCCAAAAAATGCATTACCTTGCTTGCACTCGTTACAGCGCATCGAGTTCAAACATTATCTAAGATTAAATCTGATCAAATCATACACCAAGATGATAAAATAATGATAAAAATTCCTGATTTAATCAAAACGTCAAAAATAGGCAAAAATCAACCCATACTTTATTTACCCTATTTTAATCAACGTTTAGAAATTTGCCCCGCCAAAACACTTTTGGCATATTTAGAAAAAACTAGACAATTAAGGAAAGCTGACCATTTATTTATTAGCTTTCGCAAGCCACACAACTCTGTATCTACTCAGACACTTAGTCGATGGATCAAGTGTATACTCAAAGAGAGCGGAATTGATGTGTCCATTTTTTCCTCTCATAGTACTCGGCACGCCGCTACATCCACAGCACTTAAACTGGGTGTTAATCTGGATGTAATCAGAAAAACGGCTGGATGGAGCGGCAATTCCGCTACCTTTGCTAGATTTTATAATAGGCCTATTATTGAAAATGCTGATAATATTGCTTTGGCGAGGACTGTTTGTTCCTTATAATTTACTAACATAAGTACATGTTGTTGTATAATGTTATATTATACGGTTGATTAATAAATGTTTAAATAATAATATTTTTTATTATTTCTTTTTTTTTGTTTTTTTTTTGATATTTCCTTAATTCTCTCAACATCTACATTGTGTAATATATTACATGAACGTTACTAATCCTAAGGACGAAGCACGAGTATAATTAATGATTAAACGAACTTACCTGTACGTGAAGTTCTATCATAATTATACGATGTGCTTCGTCCGAAGAGATTAGTAACACCCGCCCACCCTGGCTCTACCCCATATTCTTGGAAATATCAAAAGCTTTTCTCTGAACTTAATGAAGCAAAGTGTGCAGGAGCGCGGGAATCTGACATGACATGACAGATGGTTTGGCGCCCTTTTACCTTTTAGCTTGTTGCAGATGGCGCCAAATATAAAAGCTACAGTGTTGCCAATACAAAGTTTTTCTTTTTTCTACTTAGTTTTCTCAACTATAGTGCTGAAGTGGTGTCACCTACGCGTTACTACATTGTGTAATATATTACATGAACGTTACTAATCTCTTCGGACGAAGCACATCGTATAATTATGATAGAACTTCACGTACAGGTAAGTTCGTTTAATCATTAATTAAAACTAAACCCGTATTGTAATTAAAAGCCATCAAAAGAGAAAACTATCTTAGACAGAGAGAAAAAAAAATGTTACGTAATCAACGCCTTCGATTCATAGACGATTAGCACAACAAAAAAAAATTTATACGAAAATCTAATTAGATTAATGATTTCTATAAATAGTTTCTCCCTCCAGTTATAGTATGCTTAAGTGGAATTCTCCATTTTATTTATTTTGTGCGGGCAGGATAAGCGAGAATTCAAAGGAAATCTCGTTTATCTCACTTCTGAAGTTAAAAGGGATCGAAATAAAAATCATGAGCAATTGAAAGTTCTAGTTTTAATTGCATTAATGTGTAATAAATCCATCACTTACATATTTACACACTTACTTTACAATATTATACTCAACATGCACGCACTCACACTCACACACTACATTTTACTTTTGTTGCCTCATTGTTTTAATACTAGTTTTCTATATCCATTGTTTTTATTTTTTAATATTATTTTTCTATTTTTAAGTCGTCACATCAGCTTATTGGTTTACTATGTTATTGTAATCCAAGGTGGGAGGCACTGGTGACCTGTATTACGGGTTTATAATAAACCTATCTCCGGCGCCAGTCTCTTACACTAGGGGTTATTATTGCATTCATCGTATATGAAGCCATATAAATTAAATACCTGCATTGTATCATCTAACATCGATGTAATGTAACCTTTGTGTGAAAGACGAATAAATAAATTATATTAAATTATATTATAAATGTTGGTATTTTACAAGAATTCCTCACAGCATACAATCACTCGATATCATGGGTAAGTAGTAATATTACCAATTTAAACAGTATTGAAAATAATACACTAATACCTGACCTTAAAGGATCATTCACACAGCTGCGGCGCGTCAGCGGCGCGTCACCGGCCCGTCCGGCAACGTCAAAAATGTGTGTGAACAAGCAGTCCACGGCAGCGGCGGCGGCGCGGCACCGGCAAAACAAACAGGGTTGCTATTTTTTTGTTTTAATAAATTATTAGTTGCTATAATCGGTAGAAAAAAAGTACATTGTGGTATGGAAATAAAGTATTATTTATTTATTTCAATTTTAAAAACAGTTTTATTTTTTAATTTTGTTAATATTTTGGTAATTTTTTGAGACTTAATTTCACCTGTTCCACTAAGTTCTAGCAAGGGAACAATTTTTCGAATTTTAATAAAAATACAATAATGTGTGTGGATTTCGGGTAAACAATGAATGTCGGAAAAACAATGTGAAGGTCAACAATTTCTTTTTGAGATATTGCTGTTTTAACTTTGTCAGCTGTCATCTGTCAATCTTAAATCAGCAATATATCTCGAAAAATACTCATCTTAAACTGGTGGTGAAAATTAAGAGTATTACCAAAATAAAAATAAATGTTTTTCAAAGTTGAAGTAAATAAATAATACTTTATTTCCATACCACAATGTACTTTTTTTCTACCGATTATAGCAACTAATAATTTATTAAAACAAAAAAATAGCAACCCTGTTTGTTTTGCCGGTGACGCGCCGTGCCGGTGCCGCGCCGCAGCCGCGCCGCCGCCGGTGCCGCGCCGCCGCCGCTGCCGCGCCGCCGCCCACTTCCCCGGCAAGGCAAACAGGGTTGCCACTTATTTGTTTTAATAAACTATTGGTTGTATTATAATAGGTAGAAAAAAAATTCATTGTGGTATGGAAATAAAGTATTATTTATTTATTTCAATTTTAAAAACAGTTTTATTTTTTATTACGGCGCGTCACCGGCGAGTCACCGGCAAAACAAACAGGGTTGCTGTTTTTTTGTTTTAATAAATTATTGGTTGCTATAATCGGTAGAGAAAAAGTATATTGTGATTTGTGGTATGGAAATAAAGTATTATTTATTTATTTTAACTTTGAAAATCATTTTTTTATTACTTTTATTAATATTTCGGTAACTTTATGAGACTTAATTCACCTGTGCCACTAAGTTCTAGTAAGGGTACAATTTTTCGAGTTTTAATAAAAATACAATAATGTGTGTGGATTTCGGGTAAACAAATGAATGTCGGAAAAACAATGTGAAGGTCAACAATTTCTTTTTGAGATATTGCTGTTTTAACTTTGACAGCTATCATCTGTCAATCTTAAATCAGCAATATATCTCGAAAAATACTCCTCTTAAACTGGTGGTGTAAATTAAGAGTATTACCAAAATAAAAATAAATGTTTTTCAAAGTTGAAATAAATAAATAATACTTTATTTCCATACCACAATGTACTTTTTTTCTACCGATTATAGCAACTAATAATTTATTAAAACCAAAAAATAGCAACCCTGTTTGTTTTGCCGGTGACGCGCCGTGCCGGTGCCGCGCCGCCGCCGCAGGCGCGCCGCCGCCGCTGCCGCGCCGCTGCCGCGCCGCCGCCCACTTCCCCGGCAAGGCAAACAGGGTTGCCACTTATTTGTTTTAATAAACTATTGGTTGTATTATAATAGGTAGAAAAAAAGTACATTGTGGTATGGAAATAAAGTATTATTCATTTATTTCAATTTTAAAAACAGTTTTATTTTTTAATTTTGTTAATATTTTGGTAACTTTATGAGACTTAATTCACCTGTTCCACTAAGTTCTAGTAAAGGTAATTTTTTTCAAATTTTAATAAAAATACAACAATGTGAGTGGATTTAGAACATTTAGTTACATTGAACATGATGACAAACAGGATGGAAAAGGATAGAACAGGATGTAACAGGATGGAACAGGATGGAACTGGATGGAACAGGATGGGACAGGATGGAACAGGATGGAACAGGATGGGACAGGATGAACCAGGTTTAAAATGAAACTGAAACTGATACTGAGACTGAGACTTAGTTTAAAGAACATTTAGTTCCATTGAACATGATGACAAACAGGATGGAATAGGATGAAACAGGATGGTCAGGAAAAAAAAGAGACAGACTTAAACATAAACTGAGAATGGAAAAGTATGAAACGGGATGGAACAGGGTGTATCAGGATATTATTATTATTATAGCCTTTATTATTCCTTAATGAATTGAATTTATAAAATAAATGATTACATGTCATGCAAATAAAATAAAATAAAATAAAATAAAATCTATATAAATTTATCAGTTAAGGACCCCTCTACGGGTAAAGGCCTCCTCCTGTTTTATCCATGCCTTTCTATCTTTCGCCTTTGTGATCCAGTCCGTGCCGGCTACTTTATGTATCTCGTCTATCCATCTTTCCTTTGGTCTGCCTCTGTTTCTTTTTTGTGACGGTCCTGTCCAAGTTGTTACTCTTTGTGCCCATTTTCCTCCGTCCATACGTGCTATATGCCCAGCCCATTTCCACTTCATTCTTTTACAGTGCTCCAGAGCGTCAATGGCTTTTGTTCTTTTTCTTATGTCGCTGTTCCTTACCCTATCTTTCCTTTTTATGTTTAGTATACTGCGTTCCATTGCTCTCTGGCATACTTGTATTTTGTTTTTTGTGTAGTTGTTAAATATCCAGGTCTGGCAGCCATAAGTGAGACATGGCAGTATACATGAATCTAAAACTTTTTTCTTTAATTTTAAGGGCAAATTCGATTTTAGAGTTTCCTTATTGCTCCAGTATTTATTCCATGCCATGTTAATTCGTCTATCTACGAGTATTTCATCTTGGTGTCGGGTTAGGGAAAAAGATACTTGCTTGCCCAGATACACATAATGGTCAACGTATTCTATTATAGTGTTATTAATCTTTATGGGTTTCGTTAGGTGGTTAGTCATAACTTTGGTCTTTGTCGTGTTTAGTTCCAAACCGATTTCGCTGCTTGCCGTATGTAGTTCGCTGATCATTTTTTCTAGTTGACTTGCCGTTTCAGAAAATAGTATAATATCGTCAGCAAAGCGTAGGTTGCTCAGAAAGTTTCCATTGATGTTAATGCCTTCTCTTTCCCACTTTAGATTTTTCATCACGCTTTGGATTACAGCTATAAATATTCGTGGTGAAAGGGGGTCACCCTGTCTGACGCTTCTACAAATTTTAATTTCAGGACCTTGCTTTTCTAGTTTAACACGACTTTTGCTTTTATTGTATATGTGTTTTATAAGATCAATAGTTTCTGTTGGTACCTAGCAATCATGAAGAGCTTTCCACATGCTTTCGTGAGATATAGAGTCAAAGGCTTTGTCATAGTCGATGAATGCCAGGTAGAGTGGTTTTTTATGTTCCATATATTTCTCTATTATCAAGTCTAGAGTATGAATATAATCTATTGTAGAGAAGCTTTTTCTGAATCCTGCTTGTTCCGGTGGCTGGAATTTTTCTATGAATACTGCCAGACGAGCTTCTAGACATGAAGCGAATAATTTGTACATATTTGGTTGCAAGCTTATTGGTCTGTAATTTTCAATATCGGTAGGGTCTCCTTTTTTGTATAGTAAGACAATATCTGATTCTGCCCATTCTAAAGGTATTTTTCTCTCGTCCAAAATTTTATTGAATAAATCTGTTATGTAGGGACCTAGTAGGAATTTTCCTGCCTTTATTGCTTCATTGGGAATTCCATCTGGACCGTTACATTTATCGGAATTTAAGCCTTCGATTTTTTTTATGATTTCAGTGGTTGAAAATCTGTCTAGAGTGGTATCATTCAGGTCGTATGGTAAATTTTCCTCGATCGTTTCCTTTGAAGAGTATAAGTTTTTATAAAATGTTGTGGCAATTTCCATTATCCCGGCTCTGGAAAAGGTTTTATTACCTCTTTGTATTGTGTCTGAGGTATTAATAGACTTATCTTTCAGACAGGGTATCCATTGCTTGCTAGTATTCAGTGTTTTGATACCTTTTTTCAAGCTTCCTGATGTTTTAAGATGGTTTTCTATTACTTTTATTCTGTGTTCTATGTTTTCTTTTTTCATCATTTTGTGGATGTTCTTGTAGAGATATGTGCGTTCGTCTTTTTCTTCTGGAGTTATGTTCTTCTTTTTTGTTAATTCATCTCTTCTTGCAATTAGGCATCTTATATCGGGAGAAATCGCGTCACGTTTTATTGATGTACTTTTTTTGATGGAATTCATGCTATCACATATTGATTTCTTAATCATGGCGTATAAGGACTCTACATCTTCTTCTATATTTATTTTGTATATATTATCACTTAAGGCTTCCAAAAATTGATCTCTTTCATCTGATGTATTTATTTTTGTTTTGTTGTTTTTAAACTTTGCTCTACTTTTCTTTAGACTTGTGATGTTAAAGGTACTTCTTACGAGGCGGTGGTCGCTAGGAAATGACAGATTAGTTATTACCTCTATATTTGAGAATTTCTCTTTGTTGTTAGTCAATACATAGTCTATTTGACTTTTTGTTTTCCTGGGTGACTGCCATGTCCACATATTTTTTGTTTTCTTTTTGAACATACTATTCATAATACATAAATTATTTTCCCAACAAAATTGAAGTAAAGTTTCGCCTCTTTTGTCTCTTAAACCGTAACAATATCTGCCCAGTATTCTCTCTTCTCCTGCTAACTGCTGGCCAACACGTGCGTTAAAATCGCCAAGTATAATTTTATGGTTATTATATTGATTATAAACTTGTTGAAGCTGGTTATAGAATATATCAATCTCGTGGTCGTCTGTGTCGATAGTGGGTACATAGACTTGGATGATTGTGAGAGTCGTATTTGTGAATTTTAAATTTAAAATGCAGATACGTTCGGATACTCCAATAAAGCTCGCAATATTTTCTTTATATTTCTTTTTTATGAGAAAACCCACACCGTGTTGGCCTTTCGTTTCTCCAAAGTAGCAGAAGATATGCTTCTCATCTTCTATAATATTATACCCTGTTCTTCTTACTTCCGCCAGGCCGATAATGTCATATTTAATTTGGGATATTGCGTTTTTAAAATCAAGTAGCCTCTCGTCAGATAATAGAGATCTTGTATTGTGGGTACAAATGTAGAGTATTTGTGGTGGTGTTCGAGGGTTGAAGTCTTTATCTCCCGCGGTGACAAGCCGTACTGGGGGATTGCAAGGCAGAGGGGCCGGCCTTGGTTGCTAATCTGTGCTTGGGATATTACTCTGAGAAGTGTTTTTTTCTGAGTATGTAAGAGTAGGTTTCTTTAAAAGGAAGTTGTTCATACTATTTGTTTTATTTATTTTTGTGGGCTGCTTCTTGTTATGTGTCTCACTGTTAGCAGTACATTTTGATTTTTCGGGAGATTCTGGTAAGTTCCTTTTTTTGTGATTTATTTTCATAGAGTTGACATTCCCATTGTTATTCAGTACTATAAGCTTATCGTACTTAAGAAAAGCCTTATTGCCCATTTCTTTTTGTTTCTGAAGTTCAGCTTGGAGTTCTTTGCGTTTAGTTAGTACTTCTGGTGGGAAATCTTCTTTAATATAGTATGGTGTTTTTTCCAAGTTCTTCTTATTTTTCTGTATTTGTATTTTTATTCCCATAGTTAGTAACGTTATTAAAATGGGTCTAACTTTGTCGCCCTTTTTTCCCAATCTTCTTACAAACTCAATATTAGTATTTTCACATTTAATATTTATTATATTGTTAATAATGTCTAGTATCATTTTCTCTAACTCGTAATAACTATTTTCTTTTTCTTCCACGCCAAAAATTATTAAATTTTTCCTTCTCATAAATCTTTCAAAATTATCTATTGTTTTTTTTTGTATTTCTAACTTTTCTTCCAGCGCCTCGTTTTTCATTTCTAAACTTTTAAATTTCTCGTTAATGTTATTATTGATTGTATTTTTTATGTCTTCTTTTATATCTAACATTTCCAATTTTTGTTGTTTCATTTCCTCTTGTATGTTTCTTAACATGTTTTTAATTTCGTCCATTTCTTAAACTGCGGCCTCTACCGGTAATCGTTAGAAATACGAGTTTTATGAACGCACCGCGTTCGATGCTTTTTTTATGCTACTGTGCTTTTAGTATCAATGCTTTACTTTATTGATGTATCGGTTAATTGGGTGGCGTTATTCTAGATGGCGTTAGGTGTCCGGAAATTATACGAATGATTATGCAAAAAAAATATGTTTATAGGTTATCCAATTTGTTTTTTTTATGGGTCCCAACACTGTTACGATTATTGCATAATCTGACTTATTACAATCCACGTTTGCACAGTTCGATCACTTTTTCGATCACTTTTTGTTGCTATTTTGCAAGTCATCTGTTGTTTGTTGTCAGCACATAAATCGAACATAAACACTTTATGTCTTAATTATTGATTGATATTTATTGTTTCAAGTTGTTATTTATCACTTTTTCTCACTATTGTACAATATTTATAGATTAGTTTTCACTATTTATAATTTTAAATCGATTTTATGTGAGGATCAGATGTTCACTAGGGCACAGTAGCGCCACCTCTTATCGTCTCGTATCGTGTATCAGGATAAAACAGGATGGAACAGGATACAGGATGGATTAGGATGGAACTGGGTGGAACAGAATGGAACAGGCTGGAACAAGATGGAACAGGATGGACAGGATAAAAAGAGTGAGACTGAGACTGAAACTAAAACTGAGACTGAGAATAGAATGGAAAAGGATGAAACGTGATGGAACAGGATGTATCAGGATAGAACAGGATGGAACAGGATGGGACAGGATGGAACATGATGGAACAGGATGGAACAGGCTGGAACAGGATTGAACAGGATGGAACAAGATGGAACAGGATGGGACAGGATGAACCAGGTTTAAAATGAAACTGAAACTGATACTGAGACTGAGACTTAGTTTAAAGAACATTTAGTTCCATTGAACATGAGGACAAACAGGATGGAACAGGATGAAACAGAATGGTCGAGAAAAAAAAAGAGACTGAGCCTTAAACATAAACTGAGAATGGAAAAGTATGAAACGGGATGGAACAGGATGTATCAGGATAGAACAGAATAAAACAGGATGGAACAGGATACAGGATGGATTAGGATGGAACTGGGTGGAACAGAATGGAACAGGCTGGAACAAGATGGAACAGGATGGACAGGATAAAAAGAGTGAGACTGAGACTGAAACTAAAACTGAGACTAAGAATAGAATGGAAAAGGATGAAACGTGATGGAACAGGATGTATCAGGATAGAACAGGATGGAACAGGATGGGACAGGATGGAACAGGATGGAACAGGATGGGACAGGATGAACCAGGTTTAAAATGAAACTGAAACTGATACTGAGACTGAGACTTAGTTTAAAGAACATTTAGTTCCATTGAACATGATGACAAACAGGATGAAACAGGATGGTCAGGAAAAAAAAAGAGACTGAGACTTAAACATAAACTGAGAATGGAAAAGTATGAAACGGGATGGAACAGGATGTATCAGGATAGAACAGGATAAAACAGGATGGAACAGGATACAGGATGGATTAGGATGGAACTGGGTGGAACAGAAGGCTGGAACAAGATGGAACAGGATGGACAGGATAAAAAGAGTAAGACTGAGACTGAAACTAAAACTGAGACTGAGAATAGAATCGAAAAGGATGAAACGTGATGGAAAAGGGTGTATCAGGATAGAACAGGATGGAACAGGATGGGACAGGATGGAACATGATGGAACAGGATGGAACAGGATGGAACAGGATGGAACCGGATGGAACAGGATGGAACAGGATGGAACAGGATGGGACTGGATGAACCAGGTTTAAAATGAAACTGAAACTGATACTGAGACTGAGACTTAGTTTAAAGAACATTTAGTTCCATTGAACATGAGGACAAACAGGATGGAACAGGATGAAACAGGATGGTCAGGAAAAAAAAAGAGACTGAGCCTTAAACATAAACTGAGAATGGAAAAGTATGAAACGGTATGGAACAGGATGTATCAGGATAGAACAGGATGGAACAGGATACAGGATGGATTACGATGGAACTGGGTGCAACAGAATGGAACAGGATGGACAGGATAAAAAGAGTATGAAACTGAGACTAAAACTGAGACTGAGACTGAGAATAGAATGGAAAAGGATGAAACGGGAACAGGATGTATCAGGATAGAACAGGATGAATTAGGATAGATCTGGGTGGTACAGGATGGAACAGGATGGATCATGATGGAACAGGATGGAACAATATGGAACAGGATGGAACAGGATGAAACAGGATGAAACAGGATGAAACAGGATGGGACAGGATGGAACAGGATGGGACAGGATGAAACAGGTTTAAAATGAAACAGACTGAGACCGTGGCAGAGACTGAGACTAATTAGGGATAGAATGAAAAAGGATGAAACGGGATGAAACAGGATGGAACAGAATGAAACAGGACGGAACAGGATGGAACAGGATGGAGCAGCATGAATCAGGTTTAAAATGAAACAGAATGGACTGGAGACTTAGTTTAAAGAACAACAGTTAGTTACATTGAACATGATGACAAACATGATGGAAAAGGATAGAACAGGATGGAACAGGATGGAACAGGATGGAACAGGATGGAACAGGATGGAACAGGATGGAACAGGATGGAACAGGATGGAACAGGATGGAACAGGATGGGACAGGATGGAACAGGATGGGACAGGATGAGACTGATACTGAGTTTAAGGAACAGAATGAGACTGAGACTGAGAATAGAATGGAAAAGGATGAAACGGGAACAGGATGTATCAGGATAGAACAGGATGAATTAGGATAGATCTGGGTGGTACAGGATGGAACAGGATGGATCATGATGGAACAGGATGGAACAGGATGGAACAGGATGGAAAAGGATGGAACAGGATGGAACAGGATGGAACAGGATGAAACAAGATGAAACAGGATGGGACAGGATGGAACAGGATGGGACAGGATGAAACAGGTTTAAAATGAAACAGACTGAGACCGTGGCAGAGACTGAGACTAATTAGGGATAGAATGAAAAAGGATGAAACGGGATGAAACAGGATGGAACAGAATGAAACAGGATGGAACAGGATGAAGCAGCATGAATCAGGTTTAAAATGAAACAGAATGGACTGGAGACTTAGTTTAAAGAACAACATTTAGTTACATTGAACATGATGACAAACAGGATGGAAAAGGATAGAACAGGATGTAACAGGATGGAACAGGATGGAACAGGATGGAACAGGATGGGACAGGATGGAACAGGATGGAACAGGATGGGACAGGATGGGACAGGATGAACCAGGTTTAAAATGAAACTGAAACTGATACTGAGACTGAGACTTAGTTTAAAGAACATTTAGTTCCATTGAACATGATGACAATCAGGATGGAATAGGATAAAACAGGATGGTCAGGAAAAAAAAAGAGACAGACTTAAACATAAACTGAGAATGGAAAAGTATGAAACGGGATGGAACAGGGTGTATCAGGATAGAACAGGATAAAACAGGATGGAACAGGATACAGGATGGATTAGGATGGAACTGGGTGGAACAGAATGGAAGAGGCTGGAACAAGATGGAACAGGATGGACAGGATAAAAATGTAGCATTTATTTTTATAATCATTAATATTTTGTCCATAAAACAATAATATTAGTTAAGTATTCTTAAATTATATTTTGTCTACTCTATCGCATTGGGCGTACCTGTAAAGATAGATGTGTGTTATAAATAAATAAAATAAAATAAAATAAAATAAAATAAAATAAAAAGAGTGAGACTGAGACTGAAACTAAAACTGAGACTGAGAATAGAATGGAAAAGGATGAAACGTGATGGAACAGGATGTATCAGGATAGAACAGGATGGAACAGGATGGGACAGGATGGAACATGATGGAACATGATGGAACAGGATGGAACAGGATGGAACAGGATGGACCAGGATGGAACAGGATGGAACAGGATGGAACAGGATGGAACAGGATGGGACTGGATGAACTAGGTTTAAAATGAAACTGAAACTGATACTGAGACTGAGACTTAGTTTAAAGAACATTTAGTTCCATTGAACATGGGGACAAACAGGATGGAACAGGATGAAACAGGATGGTCAGGAAAAAAAAAGAGACTGAGCCTTAAACATAAACTGAGAATGGAAAAGTATGAAACGGGATGGAACAGGATGTATCAGGATAGAACAGGATGGAACAGGATACAGGATGGATTACGATGGAACTGGGTGGAACAGAATGGAACAGGATGGAACAGGATAAAAAGAGTATGAAACTGAGACTAAAACTGAGACTGAGACTGAGAAGAGAATGGAAAAGGATGAAACGGGAACAGGATGTATCAGGATAGAACAGGATGAATTAGGATAGATCTGGGTGGTACAGGATGGAACAGGATGGATCATGATGGAACAGGATGGAACAGGATGGAACAGGATGGAACAGGATGGAACAGGATGGAACAGGATGGAACAGGATGGAACAGGATGGAACAGGATGGAACAGGATGAAACAGGATGAAACAGGATGGGACAGGATGGAACAGGATGGGACAGGATGAAACAGGTTTAAAATGAAACAGACTGAGACCGTGGCAGAGACTGAGACTAATTAGGGATAGAATGAAAAAGGATGAAACGGGATGAAACAGGATGGAACAGAATGAAACAGGACGGAACATGATGGAACAGGATGGAACAGGATGGAAAGTGAAAGTGAAAGTGAAAGTGAAATAAGCTTTATTCAAATAAACTTAATTGTTAAGTACTTTTGAATCGTCTATATTTTCCTACCACCCGTTCCAGACTTTTTTAGCTGACAAGAAGAACGGGCGCAAGAAACTTATCAGCTGTAACAGCCATAAGTAACGATATTTACAAACTTGAATATATCGTTACCAGGGTAACATAATTACAAAAGGGTGACAGAATTATTGGCAACAACATAGACTTATTATATTACTTCAATAAAGTACTTATATTAATGTGTATAAGTTATGTGTTACCTACATCATTTCCACGCATTTTGATCTTTAAGATAATCGTCAACTTTATAATAACCTTTACCCATGAGCGTTTTTTTAACATGGTTTTTAAATTCATGCAAAGGAAGATCAATCACTTGTTGTGGAACTTTATTAATAAAGGCTATGCCTTTCCCCATAAATGAACCTCTCGTTTTTGCAAGCCTAAATCTTGGAACGGCAAGTTTATCTTTATTTCTTGTATTAAACTGGTGAATGTTGCTGTTCTTATCAAATGAATCATAGTGTTTTCTTACATAAACTAAATTTTCATAAATATATTGGCCTGCCAAAGTTAAAATATTTATTTCTTTGAACAATTCTCTCAAGGTATCTCTCCGCCGTAGATTGTATATGGCGCGAACAGCTCTTTTTTGGAGTACAAAAATATTTTCAATACTGGCTGCTGAGCCCCACAATAGCAGTCCATAAGACATTACACTATGAAAATAACTAAAGTATACTAACCTTGCCGTTTCAATATCAGTTAAAAGCCTTATTTTCTTAACAGCGAATGCCGCTGAACTAAGTCTACTTGACAAGGCTTCAATATGTGGATCCCATTGCAATCGAGAATCTAGTGTAATACCTAAAAATTTTGTACTCTCAGTAAAGTCTACTTCATCGTCATTCAAATTAATATTTAATTTTGTCTGCTCAACATTAGGTAATGAAAATTTTACACATTTAGTTTTTTTGGGGTTAAGTGCTAAATTATTACTATTAAACCAGTGTGAAACTTTAGAGAGGGCACTATTTACTTCGTCCGAACAGTTATTACCTCGGTTTACTTTGAAAACTAAGGAAGTATCATCCGCAAATAGTACTGTCTCACATAAATTACTCGCGAAGTTGGGAAGGTCATTTATATAAATTAGAAACAGCAATGGGCCCAATATTGATCCCTGTGGCACACCCATATTGATGGGGGCTCCAGTAGATTCAGTTCTATTAATTACAACTTTCTGAGTTCTATTGTACAAATACGATTTCATAAGACTAACCGACTTATCAGAGACACCATAATGTTCTAGCTTCTTTAATAGTGTTTGGTGATCAACGCAATCGAATGCCTTAGAAAGGTCACAGAAGATGCCAATTACATCCTGCTTTTCTTCCCAAGCATCAAGAATATGTTTGAGAAGTGCAATTCCAGCATCAGAAGTACTTTTACCCTTGGAAAATCCAAACTGATTTTTATGAAGTATATTGTTGTATGTGAAGTAATCTAATAATTGGGAATATATAATTTTTTCAAATATTTTACTAAGTGCTGGTAGTATAGATATTGGCCTAAAGTTAGCTGGGTCACTTTTATCCCCAGATTTAAAAAGAGGAATCAATTTACTATTTTTCATTAAGTCAGGAAAGACCCCTTCGTCAATACATTTGTTAAAAATAAAAGCTAAGTAGGGGGCTAGTATATCAATTATTGATTTAATAATGCTTGTTGACATGCCCCAAAGATCTTCTGTTTTTTTAACATTAATTGTTTTAAAAGCTTTAATGATATCTGCACTGTTTATATATTTAAAGGAAAAACTTTCATTGCACTTATCAACACTAGACTCCAGAAGGGAGACAGCGATGTTGGGACTAGCACTAAGAGTACTGGTAGTTTCTACAGGTATTCTAGCAAAGAAATCTTCAAAAACTTTAGCGACCTCATTGTCAGATTCAAAAGTTTGATCACCAGTTTTTAAACAGAAGGAATTTATATTGGATTTTGATTTGCCCGTTTCTTTGTTAATAATATTCCAGGTAGCCTTAATTTTATTATCTGCTAATTTTATTTTATTTGCAAAGTACTTGGACTTTGCTAGGATACAAACTTCTCTGAATGTTTGTGAATACTTCTTGACAAATTCAATGAAGTTAGGATCACAAGAAGTAGCTTTCTCTGCATAAAGTTCGTATAATTTCCTTCTGCTCTTATATATGCCGGGTGTGGCCCAGTCACTAAATTTCGTACTATCATTACATTTGATGACTTTCTGTTTAAAAGTTACACTAAATTCAGTTTGAACTATGCTAAATAAATGATTATATAAGTTATTGGCTTCAAAGTTTGGTTCTGGTAAAGTTTCAATTTTACTTGAGACACTGTTTCTGAATTTTTCAATACAGTGTTTTTTTATTGGCCTACACATTATTTTCCGTTTAGACGGAACATGATGGTGCTCAATAGAGGCTAATTGTCCACTGTGGTCGGATTTAATACAATTCAAAATTGATTTTTCAAGTACATTACAGTTACAGAAAATGTTATCCAAGCAAGTTGCCGATGTGGGTGTGATTCGCGTTGGTTCATTAAAAGTATGTAGCAAATTAAATTATTTAAATAGGTTTATGAACCTACTCGACAACTTGGCTAATTTAGGATCTAAGATGTCGACGTTAAAATCTCCACAAATCGCGACTTTTTCATTTTTCCTACAAGTTATTTTTAAGACTTCCTCCATAGTGGACTCAAACTCAGAGTAATTCGCGCTGGGGGGTCTATATACACATACTATAATTATTTGATCAAGTTCCACACAAGACAACTCAATGGTTCGTTCAATTGAGAGGGATACTACATCTTTGCGCTCTTTACATTGCAAACTATTGTGTAGAATAATAAGTGAACCCCCTCTTATAGCAGATTTCCTATTAAATGAACTAACAACTTTATAATTATCCAAACTCAAAATTAATTCGTGCTTTTTCAACCAATGCTCAGTAACACATAACACATCAATATCTTCAGAGTTTAAGAATAAGCTTATTTCTAAATCTTTGCCGGAAAAGCCTTGCATATTTTGGTGAACAATTCTTAAACAGTTTGGCTTTCCTATTGTCGGCTTAGCGCTAGAGGACGCCTCTATTGTCTCAAATGCTAATTTAAATGTAATAAATTATTACTAACATTATGAACAGAATTATTTGGAACGGATTCCAAAGTTGAATTACACATGTCAGAAGTTAACTGCTCAATAGAAGCAGATGTTTTCCTAGCCAGATTATTGGCTAGTTGTTTAAAATAAAAAGATAGCGATAATGCTATTTGTCGCGTAAAAGAAGAAGGCAGATAATATCTATCTTTTGTCAAATAAAAATTATTAAATAATTTATTAATGTCAATTAAGTGCAGCTGTTGGCTATTATAAAATGCCACTGTATTTAAAGATACATTCAAATTAAATCTTACATTATTTTCCACCTGTAACAGACTCTTACTGTAGGGGAATGTAAACAATATTACTTTACTAACATTCAGAGAACAAAGGGAATCACAATATGTTATCAATTGGTTTTTGGTGACATTACCCCTATTTCCAAGTAAAATTATCAAGTTTGTGTTATCGCTGAATGTTTTTTTTACAATTATATTCATAATGTCATCTAAAGTGGACCCAGGCATACAATAATTAATGACATTTCCCCCTAATTGATTTTGTATCAATTGGCCTAAGTTCTTTCCAATTTCATCACAATACATAATGTATTGTGATGAAATTGGTTTACTGCAATCATCTTTTATACATGAACTAATTTTGCTAGCACTTAATATACTATTGGAAATATTAGAAGCTTCAGGCTCACACACCGAGTAAGTAGTTGCACACTCTGGGGCAGACTGGGTAGATGCTTCTTTTGTTATTAAATCAACATTTCGGTTTAAGCAGCTACAGTTCTGTTTGTTGCCGAGGGACTCAAACCGGTCTGTATTGAAATTACACATATCAATCATATCATTTGCAGCTAACTTTTGGTAAACTAACTGCTTGCGGGAAAACTCACTCAAGTTATTATACATTTCCCTAAGTGACAGTTCTAAATTGTCAATTTTCTCGCCTAATCGATTATTAACCATTTCACATTCTTTATTTTTATTACATGTAACCCTATTTATTACATTTAATTGCTCTAATAATAACTTGCGTTCTTTTCTCAACTTTGAATATTTACTATAATAGTTTTGCCTATTTATCAACTTATGAGTTTTCCTAATGTATCTATTTAACTTAATATATTTTTTTATTCTTTTCCCGCTATTCAGTTGACAGTTATTTCCATTATTAATTGATTTATTATCAATGTTGGAAGTAACCAAAATTGGCTTATCATAATCTATTGCAGAGTCACACTGCTGTAACTCACTGAACAGACTTTGAGAATGCTTTTCTTCTATAATATTTTTATTTTCCTGTTCTAACTCTAAGATATTCTTTTGAGCAAGAGACAAACTGATTTCAAGATCCGTGATGCGACTCAATGCCTGTTCATGTGTGTCACTGCATTCTCTAAATGACTGAATAAAGTCTTGCATATGGTTGCACTTATCAACAATTTCAGAGTACTTTATATGAAGCTCAGCAAGCTCATTCTTGAGTTCGGTGTTCCGAGTAATGGTCTTGAGGATCTCGCATTCACTATCCTCTCTTTCTTGCAGAAGAGTATTGTTCAGCTCTTTAGCAGCTTTTAAGTCCTCCAAGGTGTGCTTAAGTTTGAGCTCCATATCCTTCGCAGTTGCCTTACGGGTCAACATCTTGAATTGAAGATTCAATGCCGCATCCACTGCAAATATACAATAAGAAGTCAGTATAATGTAAATAAAGCAAACTTTGCAGTGTTGTCTATAATAAAGAGTTACTGTAATAAGTTGTATTAATAATTAAAAATTATTAAAAAAAAGTGGGTAGTGCAATCAGGTGACTGATAGCATGAATTTTACTTTGTAAAGTAGGTACAGTTAACCAAATTTGTGTTAGTTAGCTAAGTAGGTACTTAATTTTTATTGATTACAGAGTGAATAGGTAATAGGTATCACCATCAGTCTATCTTTAAATGAATAATGTAAAGAATGATTAACTTTCACTAGTACTTTTATCACTACAAGTTATGTAATTATTGTATCTATGATACAGACTCAGATGAAAAGATAATAGGTAGGTAATATTAAAAACAAAAAAGATTTATTTTATAGATTTATATGGAGCAGCATGAATCAGGTTTAAAATGAAACAGAATGGACTGGAGACTTAGTTTAAAGAACAACATTTAGTTACATTGAACATGATGACAAACAGGATGGAAAAGGATAGAACAGGATGTAACAGGATGGAACAGGATGGAACAGGATGGAACAGGATGGAACAGAATGGAACAGGATGGAACAGGATGGAACAGGATGGGACAGGATGGGACAGGATGGAACAGGATGGGACAGGATGAGACTGATACTGAGTTTTAGGAACAGAATGAAACAGGATGGGACAGGATGGAATAAGATGGAACAGGATGGAACAAGATGAAACAGGATGGTCAGAAAAAAAAAAGAGACTGAGACTTAAACATAAACTGAGAATGGAAAAGTATGAAACGGGATGGAACAGGATGTATCAGGATAGAACAGGATAAAACAGGATGGATTAGGATGGAACTGGGTGGAACAGAATGGAACAGGCTGGAACAAGATGGAACAGGATGGACAGGATAAAAAGAGTGAGACTGAGACTGAAACTAAAACTGAGACTGTGAATAGAATGGAAAAGGATGAAACGTGATGGAACAGGATGTATCAGGATAGAACAGGATGGATTAGGATGGATCTGGGTGGTACAGGATGGAACAGGATGGATCATGATGGAACAGGATGGAACAGGATGAAACAGGATGAAACAGGATGGGACAGGATGGAACAGGATGGAACAGGATGGAACATGATGGAACAGGATGGACCAGGATGGAACAGGATGGAACAGGATGGGACAGGATGAACCAGGTTTAAAATGAAACTAATACTGAGACTGAGACTTAGTTTAAAGAACATTTAGTTCCATTGAACATGAAGACAAACAGGATGGAACAGGATGAAACAGGATGGTCAGGAAAAAAAAAGAGACTGAGCCTTAAACATAAACTGAGAATGGAAAAGTATGAAACGGGATGGAACAGGATGTATCAGGATAGAACAGGATGGAACAGGATACAGGATGGATTACGATGGAACTGGGTGGAACAGAATGGAACAGGATGGACAGGATAAAAAGAGTATGAAACTGAGACTAAAACTGAGATTCAGACTGAGAATAGAATGGAAAAGGATGAAACGGGAACAGGATGTATCAGGATAGAACAGGATGAATTAGGATAGATCTGGGTGGTACAGGATGGAACAGGATGGATCATGATGGAACAGGATGGAACAGGATGGATCATGATGGAACAGGATGGAACAGGATGAAACAGGATGAAACAGGATGGGACAGGATGGAACAGGATCGGACAGGATGAAACAGGTTTAAAATGAAACAGACTGAGACCGTGGCAGAGACTGAGACTAATTAGGGATAGAATGAAAAAGGATGAAACGGGATGAAACAGGATGGAACAGAATGAAACAGGACGGAACAGGATGGAACAGGATGGAACAGGATGGAGCAGCATGAATCAGGTTTAAAATGAAACAGAATGGACTGGAGACTTAGTTTAAAGAACAACATTTAGTTACATTGAACATGATGACAAACAGGATGGAAAAGGATAAAAAGAGTATGAAACTGAGACTAAAACTGAGACTGAGACTGAGAATAGAATGGAAAAGGATGAAACGGGAACAGGATGTATCAGGATAGAACAGGATGAATTAGGATAGATCTGGGTGGTACAGGATGGAACAGGATGGATCATGATGGAACAGGATGGAACAGGATGGAACAGGATGGAACGGGATGAAACAGGATGAAACAGGATGGGACAGGATGGAACAGGATGGGACAGGATGAAACAGGTTTAAAATGAAACAGACTGAGACCGTGGCAGAGACTGAGACTAATTAGGGATAGAATGAAAAAGGATGAAACGGGATGAAACAGGATGGAACAGAATGAAACAGGACGGAACAGGATGGAACAGGATGGAACAGGATGGAGCAGCATGAATCAGGTTTAAAATGAAACAGAATGGACTGGAGACTTAGTTTAAAGAACAACAGTTAGTTACATTGAACATGATGACAAACAGGATGGAAAAGGATAGAACAGGATGTAACAGGATGAAACAGGATGGAACAGGATGGAACAGGATGGAACAGGATGGAACAGGATGGAACAGTATGGAACAGGATGGAACAGGATGGGACAGGATGAGACTGATACTGAGTTTAAGGAACAGAATGAGACTGAGACTGAGAATAGAATGGAAAAGGATGAAACGTTAACAGGATGTATCAGGATAGAACAGGATGAATTAGGATAGATCTGGGTGGTACAGGATGGAACAGGATGGATCATGATGGAACAGGATGGAACAGGATGGAACAGGATGGAACAGGATGGAACAGGATGAAACAGGATGAAACAGGATGAAACAGGATGGGACAGGATGGGGCAGGATGGAACAGGATGGAACAGGATGGGACAGGATGAAACAGGTTTAAAATGAAACAGACTGAGACCGTGGCAGAGACTGAGACTAATTAGGGATAGAATGAAAAAGGATGAAACGGGATGAAACAGGATGGAACAGAATGAAACAGGACGGAACAGGATGGAACAGGATGAAGCAGCATGAATCAGGTTTAAAATGAAACAGAATGGACTAGAGACTTAGTTTAAAGAACAACATTTAGTTACATTGAACATGATGACAAACAGGATGGAAAAGGATAGAACAGGATGTAACAGGATGGAACAGGATGGAACAGGATGGAACAGGATGGAACAGGATGGGACAGGATGGAACAGGATGGAACAGGATGGGACAGGATGAACCAGGTTTAAAATGAAACTGAAACTGATACTGAGACTGAGACTTCGTTTAAAGAACATTTAGTTCCATTGAACATGATGACAAACAGGATGGAATAGGATAAAACAGGATGGTCAGGAAAAAAAAAGAGACAGACTTAAACATAAACTGAGAATGGAAAAGTATGAAACGGGATGGAACAGGGTGTATCAGGATAGAATAGGATAAAACAGGATGGAACAGGATACAGGATGGATTAGGATGGAACTGGGTGGAACAGAATGGAAGAGGCTGGAACAAGATGGAACAGGATGGACAGGATAAAAAGAGTGAGACTGAGACTGAAACTAAAACTGAGACTGAGAATAGAATAAAAAAGGATGAAACGTGATGGAACAGGATGTATCAGGATAGAACAGGATGGAACAGGATGGGACAGGATGGAACATGATGGAACATGATGGAACAGGATGGAACAGGATGGAACAGGATGGAACAGGATGGAACAGGATGGAACAGGATGGAACAGGATGGAACAGGATGGAACAGGATGGAACAGGATGGAACAGGATGGAACAGGATGGGACTGGATGAACCAGGTTTAAAATGAAACTGAAACTGATACTGAGACTGAGACTTAGTTTAAAGAACATTTAGTTCCATTGAACATGAGGACAAACAGGATGGAACAGGATGAAACAGGATGGTCAGGAAAAAAAAAGAGACTGAGCCTTAAACATAAACTGAGAATGGAAAAGTATGAAACGGGATGGAACAGGATGTATCAGGATAGAACAGGATGGAACAGGATACAGGATGGATTACGATGGAACTGGGTGGAACAGAATGGAACAGGATGGAACAGGATGGACAGGATAAAAAGAGTATGAAACTGAGACTAAAACTGAGACTGAGACTGAGAATAGAATGGAAAAGGATGAAACGGGAACAGGATGTATCAGGATAGAACAGGATGAATTAGGATAGATCTGGGTGGTACAGGATGGAACAGGATGGATCATGATGGAACAGGATGGAACAGGATGGAACAGGATGGAACAGGATGGAACAGGATGAAACAGGATGGGACAGGATGGAACAGGATGGGACAGGATGAAACAGGTTTAAAATGAAACAGACTGAGACCGTGGCAGAGACTGAGACTAATTAGGGATAGAATGAAAAAAGATGAAACGGGATGAAACAGGATGGAACAGAATGAAACAGGACGGAACATGATGGAACAGGATGGAACAGGATGGAGCAGCATGAATCAGGTTTAAAATGAAACAGAATGGACTGGAGACTTAGTTTAAAGAACAACATTTAGTTACATTGAACATGATGACAAACAGGATGGAAAAGGATAGAACAGGATGTAACAGGATGGAACAGGATGGAACAGGATGGAACAGGATGGAACAGGATGGAACAGGATGGAACAGGATGGAACAGGATGGAACAGGATGGAACAGGATGGAACAGGATGGAACAGGATGGAACAGGATGGGACAGGATGGAACAGGATGGGACAGTATGAGACTGATACTGAGTTTAAGGAACAGAATGAAACAGGATGGGACAGGATGGAATAAGATGGAACAGGATGGAACAAGATGAAACAGGATGGTCAGAAAAAAAATAAAAAGAGACTGAGACTTAAACATAAACTGAGAATGGAAAAGTATGAAACGGGATGGAACAGGATGTATCAGGATAGAGCAGGATGGAACAGGATACAGGATGGATTACGATGGAACTGGGTGGAACAGAATGGAACAGGATGGACAGGATAAAAAGAGTATGAAACTGAGACTAAAACTGAGACTCAGACTGAGAATAGAATGGAAAAGGATGAAACGGGAACAGGATGTATCAGGATAGAACAGGATGAATTAGGATAGATCTGGGTGGTACAGGATGGAACAGGATGGATCATGATGGAACAGGATGGAACAGGATGGATCATGATGGAACAGGATGGAACAGGATGAAACAGGATGAAACAGGATGGGACAGGATGGGACAGGATGGAACAGGATCGGACAGGATGGAACAGGATGGGACAGGATGGAACATGATGGAACAGGATGGACCAGGATGGAACAGGATGGAACAGGATGGAACAGGATGGGACAGGATGAACCAGGTTTAAAATGAAACTGATACTGAGACTGAGACTTAGTTTAAAGAACATTTAGTTCCATTGAACATGAAGACAAACAGGATGGAACAGGATGAAACAGGATGGTCAGGAAAAAAAAGAGACTGAGCCTTAAACATAAACTGAGAATGGAAAAGTATGAAACGGGATGGAACAGGATGTATCAGGATAGAACAGGATGGAACAGGATACAGGATGGATTACGATGGAACTGGGTGGAACAGAATGGAACAGGATGGACAGGATAAAAAGAGTATGAAACTGAGACTAAAACTGAGACTCAGACTGAGAATAGAATGGAAAAGGATGAAACGGGAACAGGATGTATCAGGATAGAACAGGATGAATTAGGATAGATCTGGGTGGTACAGGATGGAACAGGATGGATCATGATGGAACAGGATGGAACAGGATGGATCATGATGGAACAGGATGGAACAGGATGAAACAGGATGAAACAGGATGGGACAGGATGGAACAGGATCGGACAGGATGAAACAGGTTTAAAATGAAACAGACTGAGACCGTGGCAGAGACTGAGACTAATTAGGGATAAAATGAAAAACTACGATGAAACGGGATGAAACAGGATGGAACAGAATGAAACAGGACGGAACAGGATGGAACAGGATGGAACAGGATGGAGCAGCATGAATCAAGTTTAAAATGAAACAGAATGGACTGGAGACTTAGTTTAAAGAACAACATTTAGTTACATTGAACATGATGACAAACAGGATGGAAAAGGATAGAACAGGATGTAACAGGATGGAACAGGATGGAACAGGATGGAACAGGATGGAACAGGATGGAACAGGATGGAACAGGCTGGGACAGGATGGAACAGGATGGGACAGGATGAGACTGATACTGAGTTTAAGGAACAGAATGAAACAGGATGAAATAAGATGGAACAGGATGGAACAAGATGAAACAGGATGGTCAGAAAAAAAAAAACGAGACTGAGACTTAAACATAAACTGAGAATGGAAAAGTATGAAACGGGATGGAACAGGATGTATCAGGATAGAACAGGATAAAACAGGATGGATTAAGATGGAACTAGGTGGAACAGAATGGAACAGGCTGGAACAAGATGGAACAGGATGGACAGGATAAAATGAGTGAGACTGGGACTGAAACTAAAACTGAGACTGTGAATAGAATGGAAAAGGATGAAACGTGATGGAACAGGATGTATCAGGATAGAACAGAATGGATTAGGATGGATCTGGGTGGTACAGGATGGAACAGGATGGATCATGATGGAACAGGATGGAACAGGATGGAACAGGATGGAACAGGATGGAACAGGATGGAACAGGATGGAACAGGATGAAACAGGATGAAACAGGATGGGACAGGATGGAACATGATGGAACAGGATACAGGATGGATTAGGATGGAACTGGGTGAAACAGAACTAAAAAGGATGGAACAGGATGGACAGGATAAAAAGAGTATGAAACTGAGACTTAAACTGAGACTGAGACTGAGAATAGAATGGAAAAGGATGAAACGGGAACAGGATGTATCAGGATAGAACAGGATGAATTAGGATAGATCTGGGTGGATGGAACAGGATGGATCATGATGGAACAGGATGGAACAGGATGGAACAGGATGGAACAGGATGAAACAGGATGAAACAGGATGGAACAGGATGGAACAGGATGGGACAGGATGGAACATGATGGAACAGGATGGACCAGGATGGAACAGGATGGAACAGGATGGGACAGGATGAACCAGGTTTAAAATGAAACAGAATGGACTGGAGACTTAGTTTAAAGAACAACATTTAGTTACATTGAACATGATGACAAACAGGATGGAAAAGGATAGAACAGGATGTAACAGGTTTAAAATGAAACAGACTGGACTGGATACTTAGTTTAAAGAACAACATTTAGTTACATTGAACATAATTGAACAACATTTAGTTACATTGACAAATTAGTCTAATTAGGGATAGAATGAAAAAGGATGAAACGGGATGAAACAGGATGGAACAGAATGAAACAGGATGTATCAGGATAGAACAGGATGGAACAGGATGGAACAGGATGGAACAGGATGAAACAGGATGAAACAGGATGGAACAGGATGGAACAGGATGGAACAGGATGGGACAGGATGGAACATGATGGAACAGGATGGACCAAGATGGAACAGGATGGAACAGGATGGGACAGGATGAACCAGGTTTAAAATGAAACAGAATGGACTGGAGACTTAGTTTAAAGAACAACATTTAGTTACATTGAACATGATGACAAACAGGATGGAAAAGGATAGAACAGGATGTAACAGGATGGAACAGGATGGAACAGGATGGAACAGGATGGGACAGGATGGAACAGGATGGAACAGGATGGAACAGGATGGGACAGGTTGGGACAGGATGAACCAGGTTTAAAATGAAACTGAAACTGATACTGAGACTGAGACTTAGTTTAAAGAACATTTAGTTCCATTGAACATGATGACAAACAGGATGGAATAGGATGAAACAGGATGGTCAGGAAAAAAAAGAGACAGACTTAAACATAAACTGAGAATGGAAAAGTATGAAACGGGATGGAACAGGGTGTATCAGGATGGAACAGGATAAAACAGGATGGAACAGGATACAGGATGGATTAGGATGGAACTGGGTGGAACAGAATGGAACAGGCTGGAACAAGATGGAACAGGATGGACAGGATAAAAAGAGTGAGACTGAGACTGAAACTAAAACTGAGACTGAGAATAGAATGGAAAAGGATGAAACGTGATGGGACAGGATGGAACATGATGGAACAGGATGGAACAGGATGGAACAGGATTGAAAAGGATGGAACAGGATGGAACAGGCTGGGACAGGATGAACCAGGTTTAAAATGAAACTGAAACTGATACTGAGACTGAGACTTAGTTTAAAGAACATTTAGTTCCATTGAACATGAGGACAAACAGGATGGAACAGGATGAAACAGGATGGTCAGGAAAAAAAAAGAGACTGAGCCTTAAACATAAACTGAGAATGGAAAAGTATGAAACGGGATGGAACAGGATGTATCAGGATAGAACAGGATAAAACAGGATGGAACAGGATACAGGATGGATTAGGATGGAACTGAGTGGAACAGAATGGAACAGGCTGGAACAAGATGGAACAGGATGGACAGGATAAAAAGAGTGAGACTGAGACTGAAACTAAAACTGAGACTAAGAATAGAATGGAAAAGGATGAAACGTGGTGGAACAGGATGTATCAGGATAAAACAGGATGGAACAGGATGGGACAGGATGGAACATGATGGAACAGAATGGGACAGGATGAACCAGGTTTAAAATGAAACTGAAACTGATACTGAGACTGAGACTTAGTTTAAAGAACATGAGGACAAACAGGATGGAACAGGATGGATCATGATGGAACAGGATGGAACAGGATGGAACAGTATGAAACAGGATGAAACAGGATGGAACAGGATGAAACAGGATGAAACAGGATGGGACAGGATGGAACAGGATGGGACAGGATGAAACAGGTTTAAAATGAAACAGACTGAGACCGTGGCAGAGACTGAGACTAATTAGGGATAGAATGAAAAAGGATGAAACGGGATGAAACAGGATGGAACAGAATGAAACAGGACGGAACAGGATGAAACAGGATGAAACAGGATGGTCAGGAAAAAAAAAGAGACTGAGACTTAAACATAAACTGAGAAAAACCGGATGGATTAGGATGGAACTGGGTGGAACAGAATTGAACAGAATGGAACAGGATGGAACAGAATGGACAGGATAAAAAGAGTATGAAACTGAGACTAAAACTGAGACTGAGACTGAGAATAGAATGGAAAAGGATGAAACGGGAACAGGATGTATCAGGATAGAACAGGATGAATTAGGATAGATCTAGGTGGTACAGGATGGATCATGATGGAACAGGATGGAACAGGATGGAACAGGATGAAACAGGATGAAA
This sequence comes from Agriphila straminella, assembly GCA_950108535.1. Classification (NCBI taxonomy): domain Eukaryota; kingdom Metazoa; phylum Arthropoda; class Insecta; order Lepidoptera; family Crambidae; genus Agriphila; species Agriphila straminella. The sequence goes on along the minus strand of OX467321.1, from coordinate 135,278 downwards.
CAATATGGGACAGGATGGAACAGGATGGGACAGGATGGAACATGATGGAACAGGATGGACCAGGATGGAACAGGATGGAACAGGATGGAACAGGATGGGACAGGATGAACCAGGTTTAAAATGAAACTGAAACTGATACTGAGACTGAGTTTAAAGAACATGAGGACAAACAGGTTGGAACAGGATGAAACAGGATGGTCAGGAAAAAAAAAGATACTGAGCCTTAAACATAAACTGAGAATGGAAAAGTATGAAACGGGATGGAACAGGATGTATCAGGATAGAACAGGATGGAACAGGATACAGGATGGATTAGGATGGAACTGGGTGAAACAGAACTGAGCAGGATGGAACAGGATGGACAGGATAAAAAGAGTATGAAACTGAGACTTAAACTGAGACTGAGACTGAGAATAGAATGGAAAAGGATGAAACGGGAACAGGATGTATCAGGATAGAACAGGATGAATTAGGATAGATCTGGGTGGATGGAACAGGATGGATCATGATGGAACAGGATGGAACAGGATGGAACAGGATGCAACAGGAAAAAAAGGGGGAAACAGGATGGAACAGGATGGGACAGGATGGAACATGATGGAACAGGATGGACCAAGATGGAACAGGATGGAACAGGATGGGACAGGATGAACCAGGTTTAAAATGAAACAGAATGGACTGGAGACTTAGTTTAAAGAACAACATTTAGTTACATTGAACATGATGACAAACAGGATGGAAAAGGATAGAACAGGATGTAACAGGATGGAACAGGATGGAACAGGATGGAACAGGATGGGACAGGATGGAACAGGATGGAACAGGATGGGACAGGATGGGACAGGATGAACCAGGTTTAAAATGAAACTGAAACTGATACTGAGACTGAGACTTAGTTTAAAGAACATTTAGTTCCATTGAACATGATGACAAACAGGATGGAACAGGATGGAACAGGATGGAACAGGATGGGACAGGATGGAACAGGATGGAACAGGATGGAACAGGATGGGACAGGATGGGACAGGATGAACCAGGTTTAAAATGAGAAAGTATGAAACGGGAAGGAACAGGGTGTATCAGGATAGAACAGGATAAAACAGGATGGAACAGGATACAGGATGGATTACGATGGAACTGGGTGGAACAGAATGGAACAGGATGGTCAGGATAAAAAGAGTATGAAACTGAGACTAAAACTGAGACTCAGACTGAAAATAGAATGGAAAAGGATGAAACGGGAACAGGATGTATCAGGATAGAACAGGATGAATTAGGATAGATCTGGGTGGTACAGGATGGAACAGGATGGATCATGATGGAACAGGATGGAACAGGATGGATCATGATGGAACAGGATGGAACAGGATGGAACAGGATGGAACAGGATGGAACAGGATGGAACAGGATGGAACAGGATGGAACAGGATGGAACAGGATGGAACAGGATGGAACAGGATGGAACAGGATGGAACAGGATGGAACAGGATGGAACAGGATGGAACAGGATGGAACAGGATGGAACAGGATGGAACAGGATGGAACAGGCTGGGACAGGATGGAACAGGATGGGACAGGATGAGACTGATACTGAGTTTAAGGAACAGAATGAAACAGGATGAAATAAGATGGAACAGGATGGAACAAGATGAAACAGGATGGTCCGAAAAAAAAAAAGAGACTGAGACTTAAACATAAACTGATAATGGAAAAGTATGAAACGGGATGGAACAGGATGTATCAGGATAGAACAGGATAAAACTGGATGGATTAGGATGGAACTAGGTGGAACAGAATGGAACAGGCTGGAACAAGATGGAACCGGATGGACAGGATAAAAAGAGTGAGACTGAGACTGAAACTAAAACTGAGACTATGAATAGAATGGAAAAGGATGAAACGTGATGGAACAGGATGTATCAGGATAGAACAGGATGGATTAGGATGGATCTGGGTGGTACAGGATGGAACAGGATGGATCATGATGGAACAGGATGGAACAGGATGGAACAGGATGGAACAGGATGGAACAGGATGGAACAGGATGAAACAGGATGGGACAGGATGGAACATGATGGAACAGGATGGACAAGGATGGAACAGGATGGAACAGGATGGAACAGGATGGAACAGGATGGAACAGGATGGAACAGGATGGAACAGGATGGAACAGGATGGAACAGGATGGGACAGGATGAACCAGGTTTAAAATGAAACTGAAACTGAGACTGAGACTTAGTTTAAAGAACATTTAGTTCCATTGAACATGATGACAAACAGGATGGAACAGGATGAAACAGGATGAAACAGGATGAAACAGGATGGGACAGGATGGAACATGATGGAACTGATACTGAGACTGAGACTTAGTTTAAAGAACATTTAGTTCCATTGAACATGAAGACAAACAGGATGGAACAGGATGAAACAGGATGGTCAGGAAAAAAAAAGAGACTGAGCCTTAAACATAAACTGAGAATGGAAAAGTATGAAACGGGATGGAACAGGATGTATCAGGATAGAACAGGATGGAACAGGATACAGGATGGATTACGATGGAACTGGGTGGAACAGAATGGAACAGGATGGACAGGATAAAAAGAGTATGAAACTGAGACTAAAACTGAGACTCAGACTGAAAATAGAATGGAAAAGGATGAAACGGGAACAGGATGTATCAGGATAGAACAGGATGAATTAGGATAGATCTGGGTGGTACAGGATGGAACAGGATGGATCATGATGGAACAGGATGGAACAGGATGGATCATGATGGAACAGGATGGAACAGGATGGAACAGGATGGAACAGGATGGAACAGGATGGAACAGGATGGAACAGGATGGGACTGGATGAACCAGGTTTAAAATGAAACTGAAACTGATACTGAGACTGAGACTTAGTTTAAAGAACATTTAGTTCCATTGAACATGATGACAAACAGGATGGAAAAGGATTGAACAGGATGTAACAGGATGGAACAGGATGGAACAGGATGGAACAGGATGAAACGGGATGAAACAGGATGGAACAGAATGAAACAGGACGGAACAGGATGGAACAGGATGGAACAGGATGGAGCAGCATGAATCAGGTTTAAAATGAAACAGAATGGACTGGAGACTTAGTTTAAAGAACAACATTTAGTTACATTGAACATGATGACAAACAGGATGGAAAAGGATAGAACAGGATGTAACAGGATGGAACAGGATGGAACAGGATGGAACAGGATGGAACAGGCTGGGACAGGATGGAACAGGATGGGACAGGATGAGACTGATACTGAGTTTAAGGAACAGAATGAAACAGGATGAAATAAGATGGAACAGGATGGAACAAGATGAAACAGGATGGTCAGAAAAAAAAAAAGAGACTGAGACTTAAACATAAACTGAGAATGGAAAAGTATGAAACGGGATGGAACAGGATGTATCAGGATAGAACAGGATAAAACAGGATGGATTAGGATGGAACTAGGTGGAACAGAATGGAACAGGCTGGAACAAGATGGAACAGGATGGACAGGATAAAAAGAGTGAGACTGAGACTGAAACTAAAACTGAGACTGTGAATAGAATGGAAAAGGATGAAACGTGATGGAACAGGATGTATCAGGATAGAACAGGATGGATTAGGATGGATCTGGGTGGTACAGGATGGAACAGGATGGATCATGATGGAACAGGATGGAACAGGATGGAACAGGATGGAACAGGATGGAACAGGATGGAACAGGATGGAACAGGATGGAACAGGATGAAACAGGATGAAACAGGATGGGACAGGATGGAACATGATGGAACAGGATGGACAAGGATGGAACAGGATGGAACAGGATGGAACAGGATGGAACAGGATGGAACAGGATGGAACAGGATGGAACAGGATGGAACAGGATGGAACAGGATGGGACAGGATGAACCAGGTTTAAAATGAAACTGAAACTGATACTGAGACTGAGACTTCGTTTAAAGAACATTTAGTTCCATTGAACATGATGACAAACAGGATGGAATAGGATAAAACAGGATGGTCAGGAAAAAAAAAGAGACAGACTTAAACATAAACTGAGAATGGGAAAGTATGAAACGGGATGGAACAGGGTGTATCAGGATAGAACAGGATAAAACAGGATGGAACAGGATACAGGATGGATTAGGATGGAACTGGGTGGAACAGAATGGAAGAGGCTGGAACAAGATGGAACAGGATGGACAGGATAAAAAGAGTGAGACTGAGACTGAAACTAAAACTGAGACTGAGAATAGAATGGAAAAGGATGAAACGTGATGGAACAGGATGGAACAGGATGGAACAGGATGGAACAGGATGGAACAGGATGGAACAGGATGTAACAGGATGGAACAGGATGGAACAGGATGGAACAGGATGGAACAGGATGGGACAGGATGGAACATGATGGAACAGGATGGACAAGGATGGAACAGGATGGAACAGGATGGAACAGGATGGAACAGGATGGGACAGGATGAACCAGGTTTAAAATGAAACTGAAACTGAGACTGAGACTTAGTTTAAAGAACATTTAGTTCCATTGAACATGATGACAAACAGGATGGAACAGGATGAAACAGGATGAAACAGGATGAAACAGGATGGGACAGGATGGAACATGATGGAACAGGATGGACAAGGATAGAACAGGATAAAACAGGATGGATTAGGATGGAACTAGGTGGAACAGAATGGAACAGGCTGGAACAAGATGGAACAGGATGGACAGGATAAAAAGAGTGAGACTGAGACTGAAACTAAAACTGAGACTATGAATAGAATGGAAAAGGATGAAACGTGATGGAACAGGATGTATCAGGATAGAACAGGATGGATTAGGATGGATCTGGGTGGTACAGGATGGAACAGGATGGATCATGATGGAACAGGATGGAACAGGATGGAACAGGATGGAACAGGATGGAACAGGATGGAACAGGATGGAACAGGATGGAACAGGATGGAACAGGATGGAACAGGATGGAACAGGATGAAACAGGATGAAACAGGATGGGACAGGATGGAACATGATGGAACAGGATGGACAAGGATGGAACAGGATGGAACAGGATGGAACAGGATGGGACAGGATGAACCAGGTTTAAAATGAAACTGATACTGAGACTGAGACTTAGTTTAAAGAACATTTAGTTCCATTGAACATGATGACAAACAGGATGGAACAGGATGAAACAGGATGAAACAGGAAGAAACAGGATGGGACAGGATGGAACATGATGGAACAGGATGGACAAGGATGGAACAGGATGGAACAGGATGGAACAGGATGGAACAGGATGGAACAGGATGGAACAGGATGGAACAGCATGGAACATGATGGAACAGGACCAGGACATGAACCAGGTTTAAAATGAAACTGATACTGAGACTGAGACTTAGTTTAAAGAACATTTAGTTCAAACATGAGGACAAACAGGATGGAACGGGATGAAACAGGACGGTCAGGAAAAAAAAAGAGACTGAGCCTTAAACATAAACTGAGAATGGAAAAGTATGAAACGGGATGGAACAGGATGTATCAGGATAGAACAGGATGGAACAGAATACAGGATGGATTACGATGGAACTGGGTGGAACAGAATGGAACAGGATGGAACAGGATGGACAAGGATGGAACAGGATGGAACAGGATGGAACAAGATGGAACAGGATGGACAGGATAAAAAGAGTGAGACTGAGACTGAAACTAAAACTGAGACTGTGATTAGAATGGAAAAGGATGAAACGTGATGGAACAGGATGTATCAGGATAGAACAGGATGGATTAGGATGGATCTGGGTGGTACAGGATGGAACAGGATGGATCATGATGGAACAGGATGGAACAGGATGGAGTAGGATGGAACAGGATGGAACCGGATGAAACAGGATGGGACAGGATGGAACATGATGGAACAGGATGGACAAGGATGGAACAGGATGGAACAGGATGGAACAGGATGGAACAGGATGAAACAGGATGAAACAGGATGGGACAGGATGGAACAGGATGGGACAGGATGAAACAGGTTTAAAATGAAACAGACTGAGACCGTGGCAGAGACTGAGACTAATTAGGGATAGAATGAAAAAGGATGAAACGGGATGAAACAGGATGGAACAGAATAAAACAGGACGGAACAGGATGGAACAGGATGAAGCAGCATGAATCAGGTTTAAAATGAAACAGAATGGACTGGAGACTTAGTTTAAAGAACAACATTTAGTTACATTGAACATGATGACAAACAGGATGGAAAAGGATAGAACAGGATGTAACAGGATGGAACAGGATGGAACAGGATGGAACAGGATGGGACAGGATGGAACAGGATGGGACAGGATGGGACAGGATGAACCAGGTTTAAAATGAAACTGAAACTGATACTGAGACTGAGACTTAGTTTAAAGAACATTTAGTTCCATTGAACATGATGACAAACAGGATGGAATAGGATGAAACAGGATGGTCAGGAAAAAAAAAGAGACAGACTTAAACATAAACTGAGAATGGAAAAGTATGAAACGGGATGGAACAGGGTGTATCAGGAAAGAACAGGATAAAACAGGATGGAACAGGATACAGGATGGATTAGGATGGAACCGGGTGGAACAGAATGGAACAGGCTGGAACAAGATGGAACAGGATGGACAGGATAAAAAGAGTGAGACTGAGACTGAAACTAAAACTGAGACTGAGATTAGAATGGAAAAGGATGAAACGTGATGGAACAGGATGTATCAGGATAGAACAGGATGGAACAGGATGGGACAGGATGGAACAGGATGGAACAGGCTGGGACAGGATGGAACAGGATGGAACAGGATGGAACAGGATGGAACAGGATGGAACAGGATGGAACAGGATGGAACAGGATGGAACAGGATGGAACAGGATGGAACAGGATGTAACAGGATGGAACAGGATGGAACAGGATGGGACTGGATGAACCAGGTTTAAAATGAAACTGAAACTGATACTGAGACTGAGACTTAGTTTAAAGAACATTTAGTTCCATTGAACATGAGGACAAACAGGATGGAACAGGATGAAACAGGATGGTCAGGAAAAAAAAAGAGACTGAGCCTTAAACATAAACTGAGAATGGAAAAGTATGAAACGGGATGGAACAGGATGTATCAGGATAGAACAGGATGGAACAGGATACAGGATGGATTACGATGGAACTGGGTGGAACAGAATGGAACAGGATGGAACAGGATGGACAGGATAAAAAGAGTATGAAACTGAGACTAAAACTGAGACTGAGACTGAGAATAGAATGGAAAAGGATGAAACGGGAACAGGATGTATCAGGATAGAACAGGATGAATTAGGATAGATCTGGGTGGTACAGGATGGAACAGGATGGATCATGATGGAACAAAATGGAACAGGATGGAACAGGATGGAACAGGATGGAACAGGATGGAACAGGATGGAACAGGATGGAACAGGATGGAACAGGATGGAACAGGATGGAACAGGATGAAACAGGATGAAACAGGATGGGACAGGATGGAACAGGATGGGACAGGATGAAACAGGTTTAAAATGAAACAGACTGAGACCGTGGCAGAGACTGAGACTAATTAGGGATAGAATGAAAAAGGATGAAACGGGATGAAACAGGATGGAACAGAATGAAACAGGACGGAACAGGATGGAACAGGATGGAGCAGCATGAATCAGGTTTGAAATGAATCAGAATGGACTGGAGACTTAGTTTAAAGAACAACATTTAGTTACATTGAACATGATGACAAACAGGATGGAAAAGGATAGAACAGGATGTAACAGGATGGAACAGGATGGAACAGGATGGAACAGGATGGAACAGGATGGGACAGGATGAAACAGGATGGAACAGGATGGAACAGGATGGAACAGGATGGAACAGGATGGGACAGGATGAACCAGGTTTAAAATGAAACTGATACTGAGACTGAGACTTAGTTTAAAGAACATTTAGTTCCATTGAACATGATGACAAACAGGATGGAACAGGATGAAACAGGATGAAATAGGATGAAACAGGATGGGACAGGATGGAACATGATGGAACAGGATGGACAAGGATGGAACAGGATGGAACAGGATGGAACAGGATGGAACAGGATGGAACAGGATGGAACAGCATGGAACAGGATGGAACAGGACCAGGACATGAACCAGGTTTAAAATGAAACTGATACTGAGACTGAGACTTAGTTTAAAGAACATTTAGTTCCATTGAACATGAGGACAAACAGGATGGAACAGGATGAAACAGGACGGTCAGGAAAAAAAAAGAGACTGAGCCTTAAACATAAACTGAGAATGGAAAAGTATGAAACGGGATGGAACAGGATGTATCAGGTTAGAACAGGATGGAACAGGATACAGGATGGATTACGATGGAACTGGGTGGAACAGAATGGAACAGGATGGAACAGGATGGACAAACAGGATGGAACAGGATGAAACAGGATGGTCAGGAAAAAAAAGAGACTGAGCCTTAAACATAAACTGAGAATGGAAAAGTATGAAACGGGATGGAACAGGATACAGGATGGATTACGATGGAACTGGGTGGAACAGGATGGAACAGGATGGACAGGATAAAAAGAGTATGAAACTGAGACTGAGACTGAGAATAGAATGGAAAAGGATGAAACGGGAACAGGATGTATCAGGATAGAACAGGATGAATTAGGATAGATCTGGGTGGTACAGGATGGAACAGGATGGAACAGGATGGAACAGGATGGAACAGGATGGAACAGGATGGAACAGGATGGAACAGGATGAAACAGGATGAAACAGGATGGGACAGGATGGAACAGGATGGGACAGGATGAAACAGGTTTAAAATGAAACAGACTGAGACCGTGGCAGAGACTGAGACTAATTAGGGATAGAATGAAAAAGGATGAAACGGGATGAAACAGGATGGAACAGAATAAAACAGGACGGAACAGGATGGAACAGGATGAAGCAGCATGAATCAGGTTTAAAATGAAACAGAATGGACTGGAGACTTAGTTTAAAGAACATTTAGTTCCATTGAACATGAGGACAAACAGGATGGAACAGGATGAAACAGGATGGTCAGGAAAAAAAAAGAGACTGAGCCTTAAACATAAACTGAGAATGGAAAAGTATGAAACGGGATGGAACAGGATGTATCAGGATAGAACAGGATGGAACAGGATACAGGATGGATTACGATGGAAAAAAAAAAAAAAAAAAAAAAAAAAAAAAAGGTTAGGTTAGGTTAGGTTAGGTTAGGTTGGGGTGCTAGGCCAGACAACCTCCTCGTGGTGCACCCTGGGCGTCACCGCTCTGTTGCGGTGACGGCGAATAGTCTGGCGAGGTGGGGCCCGACCGGCGTCTTGGACGTTTCCGAGTAGCGGCGGTGCGGGTCGGAGAGTTGGGGGCCTTCTATAGGTCCAGCAGTCCTTTTTGGACGTAGTGTTGGGAACGCCGTAACCTCGTACGTGGTGCGGGGCCGGAGGCCGCCACTTCAAGTGGGGGCTGTGTGGAAGGATACCACTATAAAAAACCAAAACTCAGTGGAAAAAATCATGTAATGGCGAGTAGTAAAAATAAACTACCCCAGGAGGGTACCAGCTGCCCCGCAGTTGGAGAATCCCTCCCAAGCACTCCGGTGCTTGGCTGCCCCACGTATTCTGGGGGGGGCAACGATCGCCTTTTAGATAATCAATTGGACAGAGCACAGGGTCCGGACAAAAACAGTGCCATAGCAACAAAACCATGTGTCGTGCAGTTAAGTCCACTGTCGGAGCATACAGTGATTACCGCTTCATGCGGTCCCAATGAGTTTGTAGAAGGGCGAGAAGCACATGATGAACTCGCCGATGGGTATCAATCGGCGAGAGAAGACGGTGGGAAAGACATGTCTTCTGCGCAATCGTGCTCAAGTCTAAATCTGATAGAGGACAACAACCGTAAAAGGCCTCTTTCAAATCCCAGTTCAGATTCGGAGACTGAGTCGTTGAAATCATTTCCAAAAATTCCAGCGACTGGCCGTAGTCGAGGAGGTTCCAGAGTCTTGGGTCAAAACGTAGGCCTCACAAAGGCCAAACACGATTTGCAGCAAATAACGGCAATGGAGTTTGAAGAAGAGGCGGATAGGATTGTTCGTGAAGCACAATCACTAGACAGCAGTCCAACGAGGCTACGTAGATCTTCACGTCTCTCCCAGAATACCCCATCCTTCCTTAAGGAAATCGAGTCTAGTCAGCCTTTACTAACAGCAGACCCGATGTTAGAAAAGGCACTAGGAAGTATAGAGACTATACAAAAGGTAGCCAAAACGAGCAAAAATCTAAAAGGCACCTCGAACCGCGCCCTGACGGATGCAGCGGAATGTTTGAAAAAGGCAGTTGAGGCCTTATCAGCGCGCACCACAAGTGACGAAATTCGCCGCCTTCAGACGGATAATGAGCGACTTTCGCATCAAGTCGAGCTTATGCGAAAAGAGATGACTGCACTTCGCAAAACGGTTTGTGAGAAAAGTCCACCTACAGACCAGTCACCAAAAGCAGTCAAACCAAAGCCATCAAACGCAAACGAGGCATTTGATGCACTAGAGACGTTCAAAAAGACGATCATGATGTCCGTCGGCACCATGATCAATGCTAGGATTGAAGGTTTGGAGGAGAGACTGCTTCCACGCCAACAAAGACGACCTCCGCTTGCGGCGGACAAGAAAAAAGAAGCCCAAAGTTATGCCAATGCGGCAAAGAAGAAACCAGCGCAAGAAAACAATGACGCTGCACCATCTACATCTGACTCCAGTGAACCAGCAACGGCGCCAGCACAAGTTCAAAATAATAACGACTGGACAGAACAAATGAGCAGAAAAAAGCGACGGACTGCCCGTAAGAAGGCGGCCAAAGAGGCACCTACAACCAAAGCGGCAACCGCCCCAACCAAGGCATCCGATCCGCCTAAGAAGAGTGCGCCTCCGACTTCCAAAAAGCCGACTTCATCTCCAGCGAAGGTTAAACTAATCCCACCAAAATCATCTGTGGTAGTAGTGACACTTAACCCAGAAGCTGCAGAAAAGGGAGTCAATTATGCCGAAATCATGAGTAAGGCAAGGCAAGAGGTAGACTTACCGGCCCTAGGCATAGAGGGCCTAAGAATAAAACAGGCTGCTACCGGAGCTAGGGTAATGGAGATCCCAGGGGCTACAAGCGGCGCAAAGGCGGACATTCTTGCCGATAAATTGAAATCTGTTCTGTCAGAAATCGCCACTGTAGCCCGACCTACTAAGTGTGCTGATTTACGAATCACAGGACTCGACGATTCGATTCAAAGTTCAGAAGTCGCGGCGGCTATAGCTGCCAAAGGTGATTGTCCGGTTGAACAAGTCAAAGTGAGTGTCATCCGCGTTGGTCCAGGCGGGATAGGCTCAGTCCTGGCACGTTGTCCTGTCTCGGCAGCTAAAACTGTAGTAGAAGCGGGTCGAATCTTCGTCGGGTGGAGTTCGGCACAAGTTAAAGCCTTGGAACCCAAACCCATGCGGTGTTTCCGCTGCATGGGTACGGGGCATACCCGCCCCAAATGTTCAGTTGCAACAGACAGAAGCACTCTGTGTTTCCGGTGTGGAGTAGAGGGCCATAAGTCAGTGAATTGCACGGCCAATAAATTGAATTGTGCTGTGTGTTCTGAAGCTGGGCGTTCTGCAGGACATATGATGTGTGGGAGGAATTGCAAACCACCTGCGACTAAGGGAAAAGGGGTCCGACTAACTCAGGCTCAACCAGCAACAGAGACGTCCGTAGAGGAAGTTGATATGACCAATGCCTAGACAACATCATACTAAAATCCTACAGGTGAACCTAAACCACTGTGCTACTGCGCAAGATCTCTTCATGCAGCACATGGCAGAATGGGATATTCAGATTGGTATTGTCTCGGAACCCTATAGAATCCCGACTGGGCGTTTGTGGGCAGGCGACACAGCTGGCTTAGCTGCTATTCATGTCAGAGGGACTGCAAACTCTCCACCTCTCACACTTAAGGAAAGGGGTCGCGGATATGTCGTAGCTACTTATGGGGGAATAGCGATCATTGGAATTTATTTCTCGCCAAATGACAGCCTAGCTCAAATGGAGGATTTCCTAGATGAACTCAGCTCTGTTATCGGTAGGTTATCTCCAGCGCAGATCATCGTGGCAGGGGATTTCAATGCCAAGTCATCAGCGTGGGAATCCCCTGAGACAGATGTCAAAGGTACCCTAGTAGCTAATTGGTTCACAGCAAATGGTCTCTGCATATCAAACAGAGGTAATGTCTTTACATGCGTGAGGTGGAATGGGGGTTCAATAGTGGACCTAACGTTTGCCACTCCTGGCATTTCCTCGCGAATCACAGATTGGAAAGTGTTGGCGGATGAGACAAGCCTTTCTGACCATAGATACATAAGGTATAATCTTTCAGCAAACCAACCAAACACCCAAACTCCAAACAACTCTGTAAGCTGTATAAATTCATTCCCCAGATGGGCAACCAAACAGCTTGACAGTGGCATGGTAGAAGAGGCAGCGATTGTGGCAGACTGGTGCTATCCATCACAAGATTGTAATTTAGAAGTAGATTTGCGCGCCGAACACCTTCGCTGTGCTCTCACTAATGTCTGCGATGCTTCCATGCCTCGTGCAAAGAAATTCAAGGGGAAAAATAAAGTTTACTGGTGGACGCAAGAGATTGCAAATCTCCGTTTTGTCAGCAACGAAGCTCGTCGTGAATACACTCGATGTCGTCGTCGCCGAAGGCAAGCTAGAGATGAGGAAGACACGCTTTACAGAGCCTACAGAGAAGCTATCACAGCTCTGCAAATAGCTATTTCAAACGCCAAAAGCATAGCTTTTGATGGGTTTATAGGGGAGCTCGATAACGATCCGTGGGGGCGTCCATATCGCATGGTGCGTAACAAAATGTGCCAGCAGGCACCTTCAACAGAAACGTTCGAGCCAGAACTATTGTCAGCTGTGGTGACTGGCCTCTTTCCTGACAGAACAGACGAAGGACCTCCCACTATGGTTCCCACTGCACAGAATTCAACACCTGTAACTGTCCATGACTTTCCGCAAATAACCATGGAGGAGCTTAAAGATGCCCTGGAGCGCCTCAAAACATGGCGGAAAGCACCCGGACCAGATGGCGTTCCGGGTAAGATCATCCCACTCACAATCGATCAGTTGGGACATCGCTTCCTTGAGCTATTTAACAAGTGTCTGGAAACTGGTTGTTTCCCCAAGATTTGGAGAAGCGGTAAACTTTGTCTGCTCCAAAAAGATGGACGCCCGCCAGATTCCCCTTCAGCCTATCGCCCGATTGTCCTTTTGGACGAAATGGCCAAGCTCTTGGAGAGAATCTTAGCGGCAAGAATAATTGAGCATTTGGAGTCGACAGGGCCGAATCTGTCGGAAAATCAGTACGGCTTCCGACGCGCACGCTCAACTATCGATGCCATCGCTGAACTAAAAAGGCTAACAGAGCAAGCGATTAAAAAAAGGGAATGCGTCATAGCGGTGTCTCTGGACATCGCGAATGCTTTTAACACACTTCCCTTTAACCGAATTATGGAGGCACTGCGCTATCACCAAGTCCCCCTTTACCTACGACAAGTAGTTGAACAATACTTGAGGGACCGTAGTGTGCTCTACATTGACAAGGAGGGTAGAATGATTTCAAAAGCCATGCATTGCGGGGTTCCACAGGGATCAGTGCTGGGTCCTCTTCTGTGGAACCTCGGTTATGATTGGATCTTACGCGGAACTCTACTGCCCCGCACAAAGTTAATTTGTTACGCCGACGACACCCTTGTCGTAGCAAGAGGTGACGACTTCCAGGATGCCAGACGACGTGCAGCAGTAGGAACCGCATTAGTCGTGAGCAGGATAGAGATATTTGGCCTTAAGGTGGCTCTCTCGAAAACAGAGGCTATAGCGTTTTACGGCCGTGGTAATAGGCCCCCTGCTGATGCTCATATCATAGTGGAGGGGCAGCAAATACCAATTGCCCCTAACCTTAAATACTTAGGACTTGTCTTAGACAGCCACTGGCGCTTCAATGAGCATTTTCGTCGGCTGTCTCCCAAATTGACGAACACGGCCTCTGCTCTGAGTAGGCTACTTCCTAATTTAGGAGGCCCAAATTTGAGCTGCCGTAAGCTCTACGCTGGAGTTGTAAAAAGCATGGCGCTATACGGTTCCCCAATTTGGGCCAACTCCCTGAACGCCGAGACTAAAGCTTTACTTCGAAAGCCGCAAAGGATTATTGCAACACGTGCCATCCGTGCCTATCGCACAGTTTCTGGTGCAGCGGCCTGTGCTCTCGCTGGAATGCCCCCATGGGAGCTGGAGGCTTCAGTCCTTGCACAAGTCTACCAATGTCGCGCAGAAGCAAGAAGGCACAACGAACGTCCCACCATAGAGGACATAGTGCGAACGAGACGGCAAGCGGAGGAAACAGTGTTGGAGCGTTGGACCCAACAATTGGAAGCTTCCCTTTATGGACAGTGGTCACTCGATGCCTTAATCCCTGTTTTGGAGGAGTGGAAGAACAGGACTCATGGCACAATTAATTTCCATCTGACGCAGATACTTACCGGGCACGGATGCTTCGGTAAGTATCTGCATCAGATTGCACGTAGAGAGCCGACACCAGAATGTCGAGAATGCGGTGCTGCGGAGGACACGGCTCAACACACGTTAGAGCTATGTCCGGCTTGGGCCTCGCAGCGCCGAAACCTAAGATCTAGCGTTGGACAGGACTTGTCGCTACCAAATATAGTGAACACTATGCTCGAAAGCAAACGAGCTTGGGTTGCAATGACAGAATTCTGTGACGACGTAATGTCTCTAAAAGAAACGGCAGAACGCGAGAGGGAGCTTGATCCACTAGCGGACCCCTGCCGTCAACGACGCACGCGTAGAAGGCGGCGCGCATCAGGTCGCTTCCTTCCTCGCATAAACGGTGGAGTTAGAGGGGTTGGTCGGGAAGGTTGGTATAGCCCCTCTGCCTCCCGCGGAAGCCAGCGGGGTGTGGGTTTGGGAGGACCCACCCCTGCATTGCACAGGCCTCCGCTGACTCAGGGTGTCCCAAGTGTTCCGGGACACCCTTTGTCTCCTCAGAATTTTGGGGATGACGGACGGGTCTACCAAGGGTGGACAATCACTGGCGGGGCCGCGGAAGTGTCCGTAAGGGTTCCCGTGACCTCGCCAGGTGGCAATGCCTCTTTGATCGATTTGTCGACAGATGATGACGAATCGTTCGATGAGGCATTGTCCCCAAGGTGACATGAAGGGACACCGTCAGGTTTCAGGGAACCCACTAGGGGTTGGGTGGGGGATCGGCTGGGCGGAAAGTGGTGCCGTCGCAAGCTCGCGGCGGTTTCCATGGCGAGCCCCACATACCCCCGGCATTCTCCCGGTGCCGGGAAGTGCGTAATGCATTTTCCTGACGTTAAAAAAAAAAAAAAAAAAAAAAAAAAAAAAAAAAAAAGGTTAGGTTAGGTTAGGTTAGGTTAGGTTGGGGTCCATGACAATGGACAATTGTGAAAAGATATTACCCCAGGAGGGTACCAGCTGCTCCGCAGCTGGAGAATCCCTCCCGGGCACTTCGGTGCTCGGCAGCCCCTCGTATTCTGGGGGGGGCAACAATTGTTTTGAGGACAATTTAGCGCTGGGTCCGGGAGTAAACTGCGCTGCTGCGAAACCAATCGACCGCTCTGGGTCAGATTTGTCGGGAAGATCGGAAGGTGTTGTCACCAGGTCTAATTCCTCGCTGGGGAAACCCTGTTCGACGTCCCCGAAGGGTGGGTTAGACATGGATAGAAGTTTGTTTAAACAGAAATTATTAGCAAGCTTAAGGGACGTGAAGCCCATTGGTGGTAAGGTGAAGAAGGAGATTGCTTCAAAGCAGTCAACGGCGGCAAAAACATCCGCTACCAATGTTGAGGAGGAGAAGGCTGTTTTTAAACAGCCTGAAATTCGCGTTCCAGTCGTGATACTTGAACGTTCGCCGGTCCCTGGGGCGTCGACGGCTGGAACCAGATCATGCAGTGCGGGAGGGAGTCGGAGTTCATCCTGTTCCTCCCAGATTTCATGGGTATCGGAGGAAGTGGAGTCGGTAGGAAGACGGAAACGTCTTAGACCGCGTGAGCCGAGTCTGTCAGGAGATGAGGACTCAGATGGAGTTGAGACGCGGTTGTTAAAGGTCAGCGCTGTTACCGATAAGCGCGGAAGAGGCCGGCCAGCAACCACTGGTGAGTACGTTGGGCTTTCCAAGGCCCAGGCCGAGCTTTCCCGACTTCGGTCACTTGAGCGGGAAATTGATCGCGAAGTGGCGCAGTCAGCCGTTAAGTCTCGTCGGGCCCCTAAGTCTAGAGAGGGTTCCGGCCTGGAGAATCCGAGCTTGATGGCCAACTGTGAGGTGCTTGCTCACGGTATGGACGGTGTCGAGGTGGTGTTAGAGGTCGCTGCGAAGTCGAGCAATCTGAAGGGCACCAGTATTAAGGCCCTGAAAGATGCGGCAGCCTTGATAAAAAATATGTTAGGTGAGATGTACAACCGTAACACCACGGATTGTACAAAGCAGATAGACGAGCGTTTTGCGAAGACCTTGGCTGATTTAAAACAAGCGAAAGAGGAAAATGCTCGAATCTCGGTTGAGAATCAGCGGCTGAGAGAGGAGATGGCGGCGATCCGGCGCGAACTAAAACTGGTTCGCGAACAGTTTAAGGGGGCGTTAAACATGCCCCCCATCCCAGACACAAGTGGTCGTCGGCAAAACACCGTTGGCGATATGACGGTGGAGGAGCTCCAACGGTTGATTGCTGAGCAAGCTGGCACTATGGTTAGCGCCCGTATCGAGGGTCTCAGTCGTCGGCTCCCACCCGAGGAAAATTTTAGGCCGCCTTTAGCAGCCACCAGAAGGAAACCAGCGGTCAGTCCTATGCCGCCAGTTGTGCCTCAGTCGGAACCTCCTGCAGAAGCTCCTACTCCGTCCAAGGGGAAGGGAACGAAAAAGGAGAAGAAAAAGGGGAAGAAGGCCAAAGCGGCTACTACAGAAGTGACACCTCAGCAGGAGACGCAGACTGCGCCGCCTTCCCAAAATCCGGCGGAGGAAGGCTGGCAAGAGGTGAAACATAAAAAGCAGAGGCCGAAGGCTCCAGTATCGGCGAAAGATAAGGTGCCCAACAAGAAGGAAGGTACTTCTAAAAAGAAGAAGGTGCGGCTCCGTCTGCCTAAGTCGGCTGCGGTGGTCATTAAACTGCGGCCTGAGGCTGCGGAAAAAGGTGTGAGTTATGCCGAGATTCTAGCTGGGGCTAAAGGAAAGCTCGATCCTAGTATAGTTTCAGGTGGCCTCAAATGCAAAGTGGCGGCTACTGGTGCCCGTCTCCTTGAGGTGCCAGGTGACAACAACAGCGAAAGGGCTGAAAAGCTGCTCAGTAGGTTGCAGGAGATCTTGGACCCAAATTTGGTTTACGTGACCCGACCGATGAAGACCAGCGCATTTCGTGTTTCGGGATTAGACGACTCGGTCGAGGCAGCCGATATTCAGGTGGCTGTAGCTGAGCAAGGTGGCTGTAATAGAGACAGTGTTATAGTCGGAGAAGTGCGGAAAAATCGACTTGGATTAGGGTCTGCACTAGTGAGGTGCCCGGTGGTTGCGGCTATTAAGCTATCTGAGGGTGGAAACAAAAGGTTGTTAGTCGGATGGGTTTCGGCGGGAATCGAACTACTGCCAGAGAGGAAGATGCGCTGCTTTAAATGCTTTGAGGCAGGACATGTAAAGTCATTGTGCACAGGCGTTGATCGCAGTGAACTTTGTTTTAGGTGCGGCACACCTGGCCATAAGGCCAAAGATTGTGATAGGGCGCTGCGCTGCGTGGTGTGCGCTGCGCACAAAATTAAAGCAGACCACATGCTGGGGGGAATATCCTGCAACCCCCCCAAGCAGAAGAAGTCCAAAAAGTCGACCACCCAGCAGGCGTCTACCCAGCAGGAAGGCGAAGAGGGTATGGAGACAGCCGATTCTGTTGGCGGAGAGGCAGCGGGCTCTGAGCGGGCGGATGGCTCGGATGAGTCGCAGTTGAGGGGACCGGGCTACGGAAGCGGGGTACTTCCGTAGCCCACTCCAGGGTCTCCGTGGTGGAAGGGCGTGCCTTGTGTTCCGGCGCGCCTCACCGATTGGGGGAGCTTCTGAGCTCCCAATAATAGTTGTTGGGTCCGCAAGGATGACCGGCGGCGGGCTGCGGAAGTAATACCAAAGTATCCCCGGGGTCCGTCGCACTAACGGCCGAGGAACACCCAGGGGGTTTTAGTGGAGTCACCACATAACCACCCTGCCTCCCCGGGCAGGGGGTATGCGAAGGCATTTCCCCCTGGACAAAAAAAAAAAAAAAAAAAAAAAAAAAAAAAAAAAAAAAAAAAAAGGTTGGGGTGCCATGTCAGACAACCTCCTCGTGGTGCACCCTGGGCGTCACCGTTTTTGATACGGTGACGGCTAATGGTCTGGCAGACGGAGATGGCGCTGGTTCTGTCCCAGCGTCATCCGCTCGTAACCCCGTACGTGGTGCGGGAGCGAGGGTCGCCATCCCAACGGATGGGGGCTGCGAGGAAGAAAACCTCTCTAAAAAATTACGGACGGGGACCTGACGGTCCTGTCCGCTTCGGCGGATAGTGTGGGCTCCGAGTCGGCGTCCCAGACGTATTCTGGGTAGCGGCGGCTCGTTTCGGGCTCGGCCGGCGTCTCGGACGTTTCTGAGTAGCGGCGGTGCGGGTCGGAGTGTTGGGGGCCTTCTGTAGGCCCAGCGGTCCTTTGGACGTAGTATCGGGAGCGCCGTAACCCCGTACGTGGTGCGGGGCCGGAGGCCGCCACTTCAAGTGGGGGCTGCGTGGATGGACACCACTTTAAAAAACCAAGGGGAGCCTGTCCCCTTTAAAAGAGGCGAAACTTTAAAAACCATGAACATGGACAATTGTAAAGAGACATTACCCCAGGAGGGTACCAGCTGCTCCGCAGCTGGAGAATCCCTCCCGGGCACCTCGGTGCCCGGCTGCCCCTCGTATTCTGGGGGGGGCAACAATTGTTTTGAGGACAATCCAGCGTTGGGTCCGGGATTAAACTGCGCTGCTACTAAACCAATCGGCCATTTTGGGTCGGATATGTCGGGGAAATCGACGGGTGTTTGCACCAGGTCGAATGAGCGAGTAGTCACACCGTGCAATGTACGGTTAGAACGACTGGAGATTTCTGCTTTCAAAAGAGCGGAAGTTGAGGAGAATACTGGAGGTGATGTGTTTCACGAAGCAGTGGAGGAAGATGAACAATCGCTCTCTAGCTGTAATGTTGACGAAAATAGTAGGAAACGTCCACTGAATACAACGTCTGAGTCTGAGACAGAACCAAGTCTCCCGTCCCCTAAAATTCATGCGACGGGTAGTGGTCGTGGTGCTCTTTCTAAATCAACGGATGTACAGGTTTTGTCGACGACGAGTCTCGATCGCGAAAGAGGTCGTCCCCCGACCACTGGGGAATATATGGGACTCACAAGGGCAAAGTCTCAGTTTGTTGCGGCGCGGCGGGAGGAGTTGATCCTGCAGGCCGAAGAAGACACCATTTCTATGGCACAAGCCGCGAGGGAGAACAGAGCCTGCCGTGGCATTGAGAGAATTATCAGAAATCCGCTGGACGCTGATGAAAAGGTTGCTGAAGTTCTAAAGCAGCAGGTGAAGGAGGAAATTGGCGTCATCCTCCATGTGGCTGAGCACTCTAGGAACCTCAAAGGAACTTTCCAGCGGTCACTGAAGGATGCGTCAGTCTCAATTTTTGAGGTCGTGGATGCTCTTGCCAAGCGCACAGCTAGCGAGGAGACGGTGAAAATGCAGGCCCTGTGTGCTCGCCAGCAAGCGGAGCTTGACATACTAAAGAAAGAAGTGGCTGAGCTTCGGGATACTTTGGAACGGTGCCGTATCGAACGTTCGTCCAGCCAACCAAACGATGTAGATATGGAGCCGGAGGCTTCAACACCTACGCTGAGTGAAGATTTAATGAGAGATGTCATGATACGGGTGGGTACCATGGTAAACACCAGAATAGAGTCGATTGAGGCGCGCCTCCCTCGACCGGAAAGGTTACGCCCACCGCTAGCATCTGACAAAAAGAAGAAAGAAGCTCCTGCTGCCTTTAAGCCCACAGACATGTCGGACTTCCCGGAGTTACCACCACCTCCGTCTCTAGCTCCGGTACCACGACCTGATAAGGGAAAAGGCAAGGGAAAAAAGACGTCTCAACAGCCGAAACCAGTGCCTAGATCCGGGTCTGCAAAGAAGGCACCACCAGCCTCGAAAGCTAAAACTGCGCCTGCACCTGCGCCTGCGTCTGCGCCTGCGCCTGCACCCGCACCTAAGCCTGTGCCATCGACTAGCCGAGAAGCAGACGACGAAGGCTACCAAAAACAAGAAAGCCGGAAGGCTAAAAATAAAGCTAAGAAGAAGGAAGCAGCCAAGGCGGCTGTTGAAGAAGCAAAAAAGAAGAAAAAGACGAAAAAGAAGAAGAACAAGCTACGCCCACCAAACACAACGGCGGTAGTCATCACCTTGCCGCTAGATGCAAAGGACCGGGGCTTAACTTATGCTGACGTCATAGGCAAGGCGAGGCAAAGCATTGTCCTTGAAGACTTAGACATTCCCGGAGTTAGGGTAAAATCTACTCTCACTGGAGCCCGTGCTCTTCAAATACCGGGCTCTGACTCAGGAAATAAGGCTGATCTTCTAGCTCAAAAGCTTCAAGAAATTCTCCCAGAGGGCGTAAAGGTTTCGCGACCGATTAAATGTGCGGACATTCGAATCTCTGGTTTGGATGACTCTGTCACGGAAGAGGACATCGCAAAGGCAGTCTCATCGAAAGGTGGGTGTTCGAAAGAAACTGTCAAGGTGGGGACAATTCGAATTGGTCCGGGGGGAATGGGCACTGTTTCTGTGCAATGCCCTGTTAGTGCCGCCAGAGTTATTGTCGGAGAGGGAAGAATTTTGGTTGGTTGGAGTTCTGCCTCCGTCCGTTCCTTAGAGCCACGTCCGCTTATGTGCTTCCGCTGCCTCGAGTTGGGTCACACTCGGCAGCGGTGCAATGCTCAGATAGACCGCAGCGACCTGTGCCTTCGCTGCGGTAAGGCTGGTCATAAAGCCGCACAATGCCAAACTAAGCCGCACTGTCCAATCTGTGCTAACCTTAAGCGGCCTGCGGACCATAGTATGGGATCGAAAAAATGCGCTCCACCGTCGAGGAAGCACAAGGCAGCCGGAGGGACCCCGGCCACCACCACTCAAGAAGAGCGGCCTAGTCCGCCAGAGGCTATGGAAACTAGTAATGGATAGTGGCCCTTACCAATTCCTCGTAGCGAACGTGAACCACGCCACCCGGTCACAAGACCTTTTTGCACAAGCAATGGCGGAGGATTCAATAGAAGTGGCTGTAATATCTGAGCCCTATTATATCCCACCACGCACCAACTGGGTTGGGGATATCAACGGGGTTGTCGCTGTTTGTACCTCTGCTGGAGCTCTTCCTTTCCAAGTAGTAGAACGGGGTTCGGGGTTTGTCGTGGTAAAATTTAGGGGTTTTTACATAATTGGCGTTTATTTTTCACCCAATCGTGGGGTAGCCGAACTAGAAGCATACCTCGATCTGCTAAGTCCGGTCATAAGGCGACTGTCACCTGCGCCATTGATAGTTACGGGAGACCTAAATTGCAAATCTTCTGCGTGGGGATCTCGTGTTAATAACCCGAGAGGCACAGTTTTGGCTGCTTGGGTTGAGACGTCGGGTCTTGTTGTGTGCAACAGAGGCCGTGTTCACACATGTGTCAGGAGGCGAGGAGGGTCCATCGTGGATGTTACATTTGCGACTCCCGCCATGGCTCGACGCATAAATGAATGGAGAGTGATTGTGAATACGGAGACACTGTCGGACCATCGCTATGTCAGGTTCAAGGTTTCCTCTCCTCAGGTGACGAACAACACCCCGTCGCCTAGGAGAGTCAGAGCACAATTTCCCAGATGGACGCTCACTCGAATTGATAGGGAGCTAGCAGAGGAAGCGGCTATTGTTGCAAGCTGGTGTCCTACCCCGGAGGGGGAAAGAAACGTCGATGAGATGGCCATCTCTTTTCGTAGCGATCTTACGGCCATATGCGACACAGCTATGCCCCGCAGCAGATGTCCCAGATCTGGCAGGACACAAGTTTACTGGTGGTCGACTGAAATCGCTGCACTTCGATCCAACTGCAACTCTGCCCGAAGAGCGCATAAAAGATGTCGTCGTCGTCGTCTACACACGGATGAAGAGGAAGAGCTGCTGCATAGAGCTTATAAAGATGCAAAAGCGCAGCTTGCATTGGCTATCAGTCGTGCTAGGGAGGAATCCTGGAATGAGCTCCTGGAGGGTTTAGACCGGGATCCCTGGGGGCGCCCATACAAGATGGTCCGCAATAAACTGCGCCCTCCTGCTCCACCTATCACGGAGACAATGGAGCCACAGCTCCTTCAGACAGTCGTCGCGGGTTTGTTCCCAAGTCCCGGGGAGTTTCGACCTCCTGCGATGGTTCCGCCCATCCACGAAGTTATTGACGTCACGGAGATTCCACTCGTATCTAATGATGAAATTGAGTTTGCGACGGATCGCCTTAAGGCGAAAAAGAAAGCCCCAGGTCCGGATGGTGTTCCGGGTCGCGTATTGGAGATCGCTCTTAAACACCTCAAAGAGCGCCTGTGCGAGGTTTTCAACGCTTGTTTGCGGGCCGGTAAATTTCCAACCACCTGGAAGGAAGGTCGTCTGTGCTTGTTGAGAAAGGAAGGCAGACCTCTCGATTCTCCCTCGGCGTATCGGCCTATAGTCCTGCTAGATGAGGCGGCCAAGTTCTGTGAGCGTATTCTCGCTGCGCGCATCATAGAGCATCTACGAGAAGTAGGTCCAGACCTTGCGGAGCAACAGTACGGTTTTCGCTCCAACCGCTCTACGGTCGACGCAATTTTAGAGCTCAAGCGGCTTGCGATGGAGGCAATAGACCAGGGGGAATATCTAGTGGCGGTGTCTTTAGACATCGCCAATGCTTTCAATTCTCTGCCATTTGAATGCATCATAGAGGCACTGAGATATCATCGTGTCCCCCTGTATATCAGGCGAGTGATAGAGGACTATCTTCGGGGTAGGCAGGGTCTATTTGTGGCCAGCAACGGGGAACTTATGACTCATCAGGTTGAGTGCGGGGTTCCACAGGGATCGGTTTTAGGCCCCTTGTTGTGGAACCTCGGCTACAACTGGGTCTTGCGAGGAGCTCTTCTGCGTAGGACGAATTTAATCTGCTACGCGGATGACACACTTGTGACCGCTAGAGGTCGTACATTTGAAGAGGCTGCACGTCTTGCCACGGTGAGCACTACGCTCGCCATCGATCGGATACGTCTTTTAGGGCTCAGGGTCGCTCTTGAAAAAACGGAAGCTATTGCTTTTCACGGCCCCAGACGAAAACCGCCTGACAACTCTTACATCTTAGTTGAAGGCGTGAGAATACCAATCAACCCCTTTATAAAATATTTGGGGCTTTTCATAGACGGACGATGGACCTTCAGGGAGCATTTTAAGCGGCTAGGTCCCCGGCTCACGGGTGCGGCGGCTGCCTTGAGCCGTCTTTTACCAAATGTGGGTGGTCCGAGTGGAACGTGCCGACGCCTTTTTGCTGGTGTCGTTAGATCCATGGCGCTTTATGGAGCGCCTGTATGGGTAGATGCACTAACCCCTCAGTACCAAAAAAAAAAAAAAAAAAAAAAAAAAAAAAAAAAAAGGTTAGGTTAGGTTAGGTTAGGTTAGGTTAGGTTGGGGTACTTAAGGAATTGTTCACCTCGTGCATGGAGTTAGGAGAGTTTCCGTCTGCATGGAAGACGGGACGGCTGTGTCTTTTGCGAAAGGAAGGACGCTCTCCGGGTTCACCCTCGGCGTTTAGGCCTATCGTACTGTTGGACGAGGTGGGCAAGCTATTCGAGCGATTGCTCGCGGCCCGCATCGCCCAGCACCTCTCAACGACTGGTCCTGATCTGTCAGAACGACAATTTGGCTTCCGTTCCGGAAAGTCCACTGTAGACGCTGTTAAAGAACTAAAGTGCATTTGTGACACGGCTGCCGCGAGGGGGGAAAAGGTGTTGGCGGTGTCTCTCGATATTGCCAATGCATTCAACACTATCCCCTTTGAAACGATCCTGGAAGGCCTCAGATACCACGAAGTACCACAATACCTGCGGAGACTGGTGGCGAGTTATCTCACCGGCCGAAAAGTCAAGTTTATAGGGCCTGGTGGTGTCATGCGTAGTCATGATGTAAGCTGCGGGGTTCCACAGGGGTCGGTCCTAGGGCCACTCCTGTGGAATATTGGGTTCAACTGGATCCTCCGAGGTCAACTCTTACCGCGAATGAACCTAATCTGCTACGCAGACGACACTTTGGTTACTGCCAGGGGCAAGAGTTATGAAGAGGCGGCGTGTTTGGCCACTGTTGGCGCGACTATGGTAGTTCGACGGATACGCCTACTAGGGCTAGAAGTAGCGCTGCACAAAACTAAGGCCATCTACTTCCATGGGCCTAGGGATGGTGCACCAGATGGAGCTAGTATTTTAGTAGATGATGTTAGTGTCCCGGTGGAGAACACCATTCGTTACTTGGGATTGACACTCGACAGCCGCTGGGCATTCGTGCAGCATTTTAAACATCTGGCCCCACGACTTGTGAAAACAGCATTGGGACTCGGACGTCTGCTTCCAAATGTAGGTGGCCCAAGCACGACATGCCGCCGCCTCTACGCGACGGTAGTTAAAAGTATGGCTTTATATGGAGCGCCAATCTGGGTAGAGGCACTAAATGCCAAAATCTGTGCGCTTCTGAGACAACCACAGCGATCCACAGCATTAAGAGCCGTCAGGGCGTATCGGACAGTTTCTGCGGCGGCGGCACTGGTCCTGGCAGGCACTCCGCCTTGGGAGTTAGAGGCGGAGGTGCTTGAAGTGGTGTACAAGCATAAGGTAGAGTGTAGGTCGCGAGGTGAGCGCCCAACTCTCGAGGAAATAGAGCAGATCCGACGGGATGCTCAAGAGATTGTGCTTGAACGGTGGGCGGAGAAACTTGAGTCCGTCAGGTATGGTCAGCGTACAGTTAATGCAATTAGGCCAGTGTTGCAACGGTGGGTAGAAAGAAAACATGGGTCTCTGACTTACCGCCTGGTGCAGATTTTGACTGGCCATGGGTGTTTTGGCGATTACCTGCACAGGATCAAAAGAGAAGTCAGCCCAGTATGTCACGAATGTGGCGCAGCCCGAGACTCGGCGCAACACACCCTTGAAGAGTGTGACGCCTGGAGCCGGCAGCGCTGCTCTCTTGTAGCTGAGGTGGGAAGGGACCTCTCCCTGCCCAGCGTGGTTAAAGCCATGCTGGACAGCGACAGGTCCTGGGAGGCAATGGTCTCCTTCTGCGAAGAAGTGATTTCGCAGAAGGAGACTGCAGAACGGTTCCGCGAGGGTGATGCCCAGGCGGACGCCATTAGGCGAAGACGGCCGGGAGGTCGGCGACGGCAGTTTGCCAGTCAGCTTGCAATATAGGTGGAAACTTTGAGGGGGGGTTTGTACCCTCTAGTGGCGTACAGACGGTTAAGGCTGCAGATTTTGGTTAGGGATGCCAAAATCTGCATTGCACAGTCTTTTCCGTCTGTGGGGGCGTTCATGCGTTCGTGAGTGGACGTCCTCCGTAGGCGTGGGCCAGGTCCAACCTGGCCAGCCGGGGCGGGGTGGTCGATTCCCACAGGGAACCCATCTCGCCGCGCAACCGGCAAAGGTGTCACAACGGGGGGTTTTAACGGATATGCCTCCGTGTACATCCGACGGGCTTTGACCTGTCGGATGTGTGCGGAGGAGAGCTCCGGACTCGCCGGGGAGGAATCCCAGGCCCCGGAAGTCGATAACCCGAGGTCCCCTCGAAAAAAAAAAAAAAAAAAAAAAAAAAAAAAAGGTTAGGTTGGGGTCCGTGCCAGACAACCTCCTCGTGGTGCACCCTGGGCGTCACCGCGGTGTTTGCGGTGACGGCGAATAGTCTGGCGAGGTGGGGCCCGGCCGGCGTCTCGGACGTTTTCGAGTAGCGGCGGTGCGGGTCGGAGTGTTGGGGGCCTTCTACAGGCCCAGCGGTCCTTTTGGACGTTGTATCGGGGGCGCCGTAACCCCGTACGTGGTGCGGGGCCGGAGGCCGCCACTTCAAGTGGGGGCTGCGTGGACGGATACCACTATAAAAAACCAAGGGGAGCCTGACCCCTTAAAAAGAGGTTAAAAAACCCATGGAAATGGACAGTTGGAAAAAGAAATTACCCCAGGAGGGTACCAGCCGCTCCGTGGCTGGAGAATCCCTCCCGAGCTCTCCGGTGCTCGGCAGCCCCTCGTCTTCTGGGGGGG
The DNA here is from genome assembly GCA_950108535.1 of Agriphila straminella. Taxonomy (NCBI): domain Eukaryota; kingdom Metazoa; phylum Arthropoda; class Insecta; order Lepidoptera; family Crambidae; genus Agriphila; species Agriphila straminella. Next base: position 108,752 of record OX467321.1, on the reverse strand, counting down.
GCAACAACTGCTCAATGGACAATGTAGCGCTGGGTCCAGGTAAAAACTGCGCCGATTCAAAACCGCTTGGCCGTACTAGGTCGAGCCCGGCAGGGAGGTCGGATCGCTCCGTTTGTTTGACGTTCCTGAATGACATGGCTCATTCGGATGATCCAAACAAGAGGAGGAAATATAAATCTGTCTCGATGGAAAATTTGACGAAGGAAGTCAATAAGGAGGTTGTCGCAGAGGCTGCCATTGGGGTGGCTGATAGGACTGTTAAGGAAGTGGTGAAAGATGTTTATTTGGAGGAAAATCTGGGGAGTACGCAATTGAGTCGGTCGGCAAAGGCTAGCTCAGGCAGTGGGCCTGGCTCGGCTGGAATAGAGCAGGAGAAGCCTAGCTCAGGCGAGTTAAACGAGCGGCCGTCATCCGCGGGCGGAAGAAAAAAGAAAGGAAAGCCTAGCTCAGGCAGGTCAAAGGAGCAATCACCTTCAACGTCTGAGATGCGCACAGCTTCAGAAATGAACTCAGCGGCGGAAAGAATGTCAACTGACGAAGAAGATGATGAGGGCACTTCTAAACCCTCGAAACCAAGCCGAAGGAGAAAACGCCCGATAGAGGATGATTCATCGGGTGATACTAAAGTCGTCAAATCTGGAAAGACTGGATATGGGCGTGGAGGAGGAGAAAGCCGTGTTCGCGGTCGTGGTCGTCCTGCTTATAACAGTACTAGTGTTGGGCTTGGAAAAGCCAGGGCGGACATCAAAAAATTGGAAGCTGAAGAGAAAAGACAGCTTGAGGTGCAGCACTCTAACCGTCCGTTAGCGGAGTATGTGACGGAGGCGGAAGTTTTGGGAGACGTGGACCCGGCCTATGAGCAAACGGAGTACTACTGGGAAGCAGCTAGTGAATCTGGCTCCCAAATATCTCTTCCGAGTCAGGAGGAAGACGGTGTAGCTTATTTCAGGAACGAGCTGTCACGGCACCTACAATCAATAAATATGGTGTCAGATAAGTCAGGGAAGCTTAAGGGCACATTCCAAAAGGCGCTAAAAGACGCGACACGGGGTATCTCCAATGTGTTTGATAATCTCACAATCCGGTCTTCAGACGAAGAGATTCGCAGGCTTCATGCCGATAATGCTCGTTTAACGAGTCAGTTGGAAAAATTAAATGTGGAAGTAAGGTCTTTGCGTAGGACGTTCTCGGAGCGGGGCTTACCAGATCCGAAGAAGCCTGTGACGTCTGGGCCTGCACCAGCTCCAGTCACAATGTCGAAGTTGACAGACTTTTTAGAGGAGTGGCAACGCAAGGTGACCGTTTCTGTAGGGGATATGGTCAACACCAGGATCGATAGTCTAGAGAAGAGACTGCCACCAGCACCAATTATCAGACCGCCTCTGGCGGCTGACAGAAGACTGATGCCTCCTCCGGAGTCTCCAGCTCCAAAGCCTAAGCGGCCACAGGTTCCAGCAGCGGGTCCTACAACCGCACCAAGTCGGCAAAGTCAACCAAGCAGTTTGGCGACGCCACCCAATTCTGCCCCTGCAGAAGAAGAAGAATGGGTGGAAGGGGGCTCCAGAAAGGCAAAAAATAAAAGGCGAAAGGCGGCTTTGGCTAAAAAGCAGAAAGCACCTATTAACGACAGGGCTCCTGCTGCAAACCCCGCTGGTCCGGCTAAAAAAGCCAAAAAGAAGAAGAACAAAAAGAAAGCTAGTCTAGCTTCACCGCGCACAGCGGCGGTTGTTCTTACTCTCGAGCCGGAAGCCATGGAACAAGGCGCAACTTACGCCAGTATATTGGGAAAGGCTAGAACAGCGATGCAGCTTAAAGATTTTGGCTTAGATGGCGTTCGCTGTAAGCAAGCGGCTACCGGGGCTAGGATACTCTCCATTCCCGGTCCCGCGAATGGCGAAAAAGCTGATGCGTTGGCTGCTAAGCTGCGCGAGGTGTTGTCAGGGGTTGCAAAAGTAACGAGGCCAACGAAATGTGCCGATTTACGCATATCGGGTCTAGATGACTCAGTCAGGAAAGAGGACATTATAGCTGCCATCGTTGAAAAAGGAGGCTGTCCATCCGAACAAGTTAAAGTCGGAGAGGTGCAATTCGGTTTCGGCGGAATGGGGACGGCTCTTGCTAAATGTCCAGTAGCAGCGGCTAAAACTATAATGGAAGCGGGTAGGCTACTAGTAGGTTGGAGCTCTGCTCAAGTACGAACGTTGGACCCCATGCCCATGCGATGTTATAGATGCCTGGGCCTCGGACATACCAGTCAGCGATGTCCAAGCCAGACTGACCGCAGCCAACTATGCTACCGTTGCTGTGAACCGGGGCATGTCGCAGCAAAATGCCCTGCGGAACGCTACTGCTGTGCAGTATGTACGGCTGCTAAGCGACCAGCAGATCATAGGATGGGAGGTAGGAAGTGTAATCCTCCACATGCTAAGCCCAAAGAGGGCCCCGGTACCCGGGGCCCCCCCACTGTAGCGGAGCCGCTTCTGCCAGAAGCAGCTGAAATGGTAACTGATGACAATCTCAATGAATAGTACACCGCGTTTGAACTTCCTTCAAGCTAATGTCAATCACTCCACCCGGTCACAGGACTTGCTCGCGCAGTCTATGGTGGAGTGGGAATGCGATATCACGGTGATCTCGGAGCCTTATTACGTGCCAACCCTGCCCCACTGGGCTGGGGACTCACTCGGCTCCGTGGCGATTGTGGCGGACCCTAACTCAGCCTTTTCACTGGTGGTCAAGGAAAGAGGGCCAGGATATGTGGTAGCCTCCTGGGGGGAAATCACAATAATCGGGGTCTACTTTTCTCCGAATACAAGTGTGGCAGAGCTTGAGGCCTATATAAACCTTCTGGGCTTTGTGGTGGGACGATATGTTGGGCAACAGGTGTTGGTTATGGGCGACCTGAACTCTAAGTCGACTGCTTGGGGATCCCCTGTCGACGACGACAAAGGAGATATTGTGGCAGAATTTGTGGCATCTTTGGGGCTCTCTGTCGCTAACCGGGGACACGAGTGGACGTGCGTGAGGAGGAACGGGGGATCTATCATAGATGTGACATTTGCTACCCCTACGTTGGCCTCACGCATATCGGGTTGGAAGGTACTAAAAGAGGAGGAGTCTCTGTCAGACCACCCTTACATCACCTTTGAAATCGCTACCACGACAGCTAGTCGGTCGTCTCGGGGGGTCGCGAGAGGTGGTGCTCGATTCCCGGGCTGGGCTCGTACTGAATTCAACCCAGACCTTGCAGAGGAAGCAGCAATAGTGGCTAGCTGGAACCATGATTCTCGCGACAACAATCGCCCTGGAAGTGTAAACGATCGAGCTCTCAGACTACGGGACGACTTGACGGCCATCTGCGACGCCGCCATGCCTCGATCTAGGGGCCCACCTCCGGGAAAAAGGGCAATATACTGGTGGTCTGCAGAATTGGCTTCCTTACGCGAAACCTGCAACCGAAAGCGGAGGGACCACAAAAGGTGTCGTCGACGAAGGCACACGGACGATGAGGAACAGTTGCTCTATGATGCCTACAAAGAGGCTAAACGAGCCTTCCAGATCGCAATTGCAGAAGCAAAATCCAGGGCCCGGGAAGAGTGGTTGCAAGATTTGGACCGGGACCCCTGGGGAAGACCATTTTTAGTGGTGCGCAGTAAAATGCGAAGTGGGGCACCCCGGATGGAGGACTTTCAGCCACAGCAGCTGCAGGATGTCGTGTCCGGTCTCTTTCCTGAAAGACCAGCATTTGTTCCGCCTGTAATGGCCGCCCCAACTGGGGATCAAGAAGAAGTTGTAGAAAGGGTCGCACCCGTCACGCAGGAGGAACTTGATGAGGCATTGCACAAACTACGGGGGAAGAGGAAAAAGGCCCCGGGTCCAGACGGGATACCCGGGTTTGTCCTGTTAGTAGCATCCAAACACCTGGGAGATCAGCTGCGAGAATTGTTCTCTTCTTGCATGGAGTCTGGAGAATTTCCTTCTTCGTGGAAGACGGGTAGGTTATCAGTGAATGGCTTTAGCGTCCCGGTGGGGAAAACAATGCGCTACCTGGGGCTGACACTTGACAGCCGCTGGGGATTTGAGCAGCATTTTACGAAGCTGGCCCCGAAGCTCGTTGCCACAGCACTGGCGCTCGGACGCTTGCTCCCTAATATCGGGGGCCCGAAGAGCAGCTGCCGTCGCCTCTATACAACGGTGGTGAGAAGCATGGCCCTCTATGGAGCACCAATCTGGGTAGAGGCTATGAACCCCAAAATCCGTGCGCTGTTAAGAAGCCCGCAGCGTGCAATGGCAATGAGAGCAGTAAGGGCATATCGCACGGTCGCTGCATCAGCGGCTCTTGTTCTTGCGGGCACTCCGCCTTGGGAGATGGAGGCGGAAGTGCTAGATATTGTATACAAGCACAAGGTGGAACAGAGAGCGCGTGGAGAGCGCCTGACTATTGAGGAAATGGAACGTATCCGACAGGACGCACATGACGTCGTGATGGAGCGTTGGGCGGAGGATCTGGAGACAGCTGAATTTGGACGGCGAACTGTCGATGCAATACGGCTAGTATTACAACAGTGGGTGGAGCGTAAACACGGGTTTTTGACCTATCGTCTTATGCAGGTATTAATTATACGCCTGCGTTAGGTCGCACCCGCTACGAAGAAGGTCCGGGTTTTCACCCGGACGAGCGCGGCCGCCGCCGCGACAAGGCAGTCGCAGGACACATACTTCCGTTGAATTCAATATTTAATACATTTGTTATGTCCAATATTGTAGCAGGTTACTTAATTTGTATACATAGGCTTTTGGTCTAATATCGTTTAGTTACAGTGCTTGGTACCATGTTAATGCCTAAATTACATCCATGTTTGAGTCGCAAGTGACTCGTCTAAGATTATTTCTTATACAATTAGCTTATATTCTATTTTATGTTTCTATTCTAAGTGATGTTTACATCTAATTCCGCCGGACAAATGCCCCGTCGCGGACTGCCTCCGGGCAAATGCCCCGTCGAGGACTTGGTTACTCATCTGAGATTTTGTCTGTACGTGTAAAGCCAAATTTTACACATCCTTGGTACCGCCGGATAAATGTCCCGCCGCGGTATGCCTCCGGGCAAATGCCCCGTCGAGGGCTTGAGATTCTCCAGCTGCTCCGCAGCTGGAGAATCCTTCCCGAGCACCTCGGTGCTCGGCAGCCCCTCGTATTCTGGGGGGGGCAACAACTGTCTGTCGGACAATGCGCTGGGTCCGGGTAAAAACTGCGCCGGAAGTAAGGCACGAGACCGGTCTCGTTCGTCCGTGTCGAAGAAGACTCTTTTAGATGATGGTGGGCCTAGCTCAGGCGGATCGTATTACGCTGCAAGCAGCAAAACCAAAAAACCTGTAATTGTGTTAGAGAGAGTAGGAAGTGTGGAGAGTATGCTATCGGGCTCCGATTGCACACTTACAGAGACGAGCAATGTGGGCGATTTTCGTGAGCCCTTGTCGCTAAGAAGTAGGACTCAGAAGCGTCCACGCTCTCATGATGCCAATAGTTCCGGTTCGGAACTATCGGATAGCCAGTCGATAAGATCGAGTTCATCTTGTTCGAAACTGTCACGGCGGGGAAGGGGACGTCCCCCGACCACTGGCCACTGTATCGGTCTTGCCAAGGCTGTGAATGAATACAAATCGGCAAGAAGAGAAGAACTGCTGCTTCAAGCAGAGGAAGAGACGTTTGCAATGACGCAGGCTGCAAGGGTAAATAGAGCCCGACGCGCATTGGAGAGAGGCAATCCAATGAATACAGAAGAAGACGAAAAATCCGATGCGATTCTCCGGGAACAAGCTAAGGAAGAATGCGCGATAATTCTCCATGTCGCAGAACACTCTAGAAATCTAAAGGGTACGTTCCAACGGTCACTTAAAGAGTCAGTGAACTCGCTCAAAGAAGTAGTAAACATCCTGGGCAAGCGTACCATAAATGAGGAAACCACCAAGCTTCAAGCTGAAAATGCGCGCCTAAGGGCCGAGGTGGAACAACTTAAAAAAGCGATGGCTGAGCTGCGAGTAGAAATGCATAGTTTCTCAGAGCAAAGATCTATGCCCGCTCCATGCGAAACACCGATGGAAACGTCGGCACCAGCAATCGATCAAGACCTAATGAGGGAGGTCATGATACAGGTGGGCACCATGGTGTCTACTAGACTAGAGTCGCTAGAGGCACGCCTTCCTCCTCAGGAACGGCTTCGTCCGCCATTGGCAGCGGACAGGAAAAATAAGGCATCCCCTACAACTCAATTGCCTGTTCAAGAGCCTGAACTACCGGCACCCCCGGTTCCGGCACCACGAACAGAGAGTGGGAAAAAGAAAGGCAAAGGGAAAGGCAAAAAGACGACTCCACAGCCGGTCTCTGAGCCGCAATCTGGTTCTGCACCTGCGTCGCAACCCAAACCAAAGCCTGCGCCACGTTCAGGGAGTGCAAAGAAGAAGGTGCCTTCACAGAAAGATTTATCGACACCAGGACCCTCCACCAATCAGCCTGTAGAGGAGGAGGGCTGGGAACAAGTCACAAATCGAAAAGCAAAAAATAAAGTAAATAAGAAGGAAGCAGCTAAGAAACAGGAAGAAGCTGCAAAGATCAAGAAAAAGAAGAAAAAGAAGGACAAGCTGCGACCACCACGTACAACAGCGGTGGTCATTACTTTAGATAATTCATTAATTTCATATACCAGATACCATAAAATGTCTACCCTTGAAAAAATTTAAAATAGTCCTGCGTGAATGGTTACTCGAAAATACTTTCTACTCCCTCGATGAATTCTTACAACATAAACAAGTAAAAAAATAAACATGAAATTGAATGATATGAAACATGAATGATGCATGGACAATTGATCCCAATATTGTAACATAAAATATAATTTTAGTTTAAAAATTAAGATTTGCATGCTATCATTGTATGGCTAAATAGGTTTAAGCAACATTTATATTATTTCTGACCATCACTGTTATACCCTATTTATGGCAAATAAACAATTATGAATTATGAATTATGAATTAGACAAAGAGGCACAAGACCAAGGCCTATCATATGCTGACGTCATTGGAAGGGCGAGGCGAAGCATAGCGTTGGAAGACCTAGAAATAGCCGGAGTCAAAGTTAAAATGACTCTCACTGGGGCCCGCGCAATAGAAATACCAGGTTCTGACTCTGGTGATAAGGCAGATCGCTTAGCTGAAAAGCTAAAAGATATTCTCCCAGAGGGTGTTAAAGTTACAAGGCCGGTAAAATGCGCGGACCTTCGTTTATCTGGATTGGATGATTCCATCTCACAAGATGATATTGTAACTGCAGTTTCTTCGAAGGGGGGGTGCCTGAAAGATGCTGTAAAGGTGGGGGCAATCCGTAGTGGACCGGGAGGAATGGGGACTGTTTCTGTACAGTGTCCGGTCAACGCCGCTAGGGTAATCGTTGGAGAAGGTAGACTTCTCATAGGGTGGAGCTCTGTCTCTGTCCGTGCACTAGAGCCACGACCGCTCATGTGCTTCCGCTGCTTGGAGTTGGGTCACACTAAGCAGCAGTGCAACGCCCAGATAGACCGCAGCAACTTGTGCCTTCGCTGCGGTAAGGCTGGTCATAAGGTAGCACAATGCACCGACAAGCCGCACTGTCCAATCTGTGCGAATCTTAAACGGCCTGCGGACCATAGCATGGGGACCAAAAAATGTGCCCCACCAACGAAAAGGCACAAGGTAGCCGGTAGGTTAGGTTAGGTTAGGTTAGGTTAGGTTAGGTTAGGTTAGGTTAGGTTAGGTTAGGTTAGGTTAGGTTAGGTTAGGTTAGGTTGGGGTGCCATGTCAGACAACCTCCTCGTGGTGCACCCTGGGCGTCACCGTTTTTGATACGGTGACGGCTAATGGTCTGGCAGACGGAGATGGCGCTGGTTCTGTCCCAGCGTCATCCGCTCGTAACCCCGTACGTGGTGCGGGAGCGAGGGTCGCCATCCCAACGGATGGGGGCTGCGAGGAAGAAAACCTCTCTAAAAAATTACGGACGGGGACCTGACGGTCCTGTCCGCTTCGGCGGATAGTGTGGGCTCCGAGTCGGCGTCCCAGACGTATTCTGGGTAGCGGCGGCTCGGTACGGGCTCGGCCGGCGTCTCGGACGTTTCTGAGTAGCGGCGGTGCGGGTCGGAGTGTTGGGGGCCTTCTGTAGGCCCAGCGGTCCTTTGGACGTAGTATCGGGAGCGCCGTAACCCCGTACGTGGTGCGGGGACGGAGGCCGCCACTTCAAGTGGGGGCTGCGTGGATGGACACCACTTTAAAAAACCAAGGGGAGCCTGTCCCCTTTAAAAGAGGCGAAACTTTAAAGACCATGAACATGGACAATTGTAAAGAGACATTACCCCAGGAGGGTACCAGCTGCTCCGCAGCTGGAGAATCCCTCCCGGGCACCTCGGTGCCCGGCTGCCCCTCGTATTCTGGGGGGGGCAACAATTGTTTTGAGGACAATCCAGCGTTGGGTCCGGGATTAAACTGCGCTGCTACTAAACCAATCGGCCGTTTTGGGTCGGATATGTCGGGGAAATCGACGGGTGTTTGCACCAGGTCGAATGAGCGAGTAGTCACACCGTGCAATGTACGGTTAGAACGACTGGAGATTTCTGCTTTCAAAAGAGCGGAAGTTGAGGAGAATACTGGAGGTGATGTGTTTCACGAAGCAGTGGAGGAAGATGAACAATCGCTCTCTAGCTGTAATGTTGACGAAAATAGTAGGAAACGTCCACTGAATACAACGTCTGAGTCTGAGACAGAACCAAGTCTCCCGTCCCCTAAAATTCATGCGACGGGTAGTGGTCGTGGTGGTCTTTCTAAATCAACGGATGAACAGGTTTTGTCGACGACGAGTCTCGATCGCGAAAGAGGTCGTCCCCCGACCACTGGGGAATATATGGGACTCACAAGGGCAAAGTCTCAGTTTGTTGCGGCGCGCCGGGAGGAGTTGATCCTGCAGGCTGAAGAAGACACCATTTCTATGGCACAAGCCGCGAGGGAGAACAGGGCCCGCCGCGGCATTGAGAGAATTATCAGAAATCCGCTGGACGCTGATGAAAAGGTTGCTGAAGTTCTAAAGCAGCAGGTGAAGGAGGAAATTGGCGTCATTCTCCATGTGGCTGAGCACTCTAGGAACCTCAAAGGAACTTTCCAGCGGTCACTGAAGGATGCGTCAGTCTCAATTTTTGAGGTCGTGGATGCTCTTGCCAAGCGCACAGCTAGCGAGGAGACGGTGAAAATGCAGGCCCTGTGTGCTCGCCAGCAAGCGGAGCTTGACATACTAAAGAAGGAAGTGGCTGAGCTTCGGGATACTTTGGAACGGTGCCGTATCGAACGTTCGTCCAGCCAACCAAACGATGTAGATATGGAGCCGGAGGCTTCAACACCTACGCTGAGTGAAGATTTAATGAGAGATGTCATGATACGGGTGGGTACCATGGTAAACACCAGAATAGAGTCGATTGAGGCGCGCCTCCCTCGACCGGAAAGGTTACGCCCACCGCTAGCATCTGACAAAAAGAAGAAAGAAGCTCCTGCTGCCTTTAAGCCCACAGACATGTCGGACTTCCCGGAGTTACCACCACCTCCGTCTCTAGCTCCGGTACCACGACCTGATAAGGGAAAAGGCAAGGGAAAAAAGACGTCTCAACAGCCGAAACCAGTGCCTAGATCCGGGTCTGCAAAGAAGGCACCACCAGCCTCGAAAGCTAAAACTGCGCCTGCACCTGCGCCTGCGTCTGCGCCTGCGCCTGCACCTGCACCTAAGCCTGTGCCATCGACTAGCCGAGAAGCAGACGACGAAGGCTGGCAAAAACAAGAAAGCCGGAAGGCTAAAAATAAAGCTAAGAAGAAGGAAACAGCCAAGGCGGCTGTTGAAGAAGCAAAAAAGAAGAAAAAGACGAAAAAGAAGAAGAACAAGCTACGCCCACCAAACACAACGGCGGTAGTCATCACCTTGCCGCTAGATGCAAAGGACCGGGGCTTAACTTATGCTGACGTAATAGGCAAGGCGAGGCAAAGCATTGTCCTTGAAGACTTAGACATTCCCGGAGTTAGGGTAAAATCTACTCTCACTGGAGCCCGTGCTCTTCAAATACCGGGCTCTGACTCAGGAAATAAGGCTGATCTTCTAGCTCAAAAGCTTCAAGAAATTCTCCCAGAAGGCGTAAAGGTTTCGCGACCGATTAAATGTGCGGACATTCGAATCTCTGGTTTGGATGACTCTGTCACGGAAGAGGACATCGCAAAGGCAGTCTCATCGAAAGGGGGGTGTTCGAAAGAAACTGTCAAGGTGGGGACAATTCGAATTGGTCCGGGGGGAATGGGCACTGTTTCTGTGCAATGCCCTGTTAGTGCCGCCAGAGTTATTGTCGGAGAGGGAAGAATTTTGGTTGGTTGGAGTTCTGCCTCCGTCCGTTCCTTAGAGCCACGTCCGCTTATGTGCTTCCGCTGCCTCGAGTTGGGTCACACTCGGCAGCGGTGCAATGCTCAGATAGACCGCAGCGACCTGTGCCTTCGCTGCGGTAAGGCTGGTCATAAAGCCGCACAATGCCAAACTAAGCCGCACTGTCCAATCTGTGCTAATCTTAAGCGGCCTGCGGACCATAGTATGGGATCGAAAAAATGCGCTCCACCGTCGAGGAAGCACAAGGCAGCCGGAGGGACCCCGGCCACCACCACTCAAGAAGAGCGGCCTAGTCCGCCAGAGGCTATGGAAACTAGTAATGGATAGTGGCCCTTACCAATTCCTCGTAGCGAACGTGAACCACGCCACCAGGTCACAAGACCTTTTTGCACAAGCAATGGCGGAGGATTCAATAGAAGTGGCTGTAATATCTGAGCCCTATTATATCCCACCACGCACCAACTGGGTTGGGGATATCAACGGGGTTGTCGCTGTTTGTACCTCTGCTGGAGCTCTTCCTTTCCAAGTAGTAGAACGGGGTTCGGGGTTTGTCGTGGTAAAATTTAGGGGTTTTTACATAATTGGCGTTTATTTTTCACCCAATCGTGGGGTAGCCGAACTAGAAGCATACCTCGATCTGCTAAGTCCGGTCATAAGGCGACTGTCACCTGCGCCATTGATAGTTACGGGAGACCTAAATTGCAAATCTTCTGCGTGGGGATCTCGTGTTAATAACCCGAGAGGCACAGTTTTGGCTGCTTGGGTTGAGACGTCGGGTCTTGTTGTGTGCAACAGAGGCCGTGTTCACACATGTGTCAGGAGGCGAGGAGGGTCCATCGTGGATGTTACATTTGCGACTCCCGCCATGGCTCGACGCATAAATGAATGGAGAGTGATTGTGAATACGGAGACACTGTCGGACCATCGCTATGTCAGGTTCAAGGTTTCCTCTCCTCAGGTGACGAACAACACCCCGTCGCCTAGGAGAGTTAGAGCACAATTTCCCAGATGGACGCTCACTCGAATTGATAGGGAGCTAGCAGAGGAAGCGGCTATTGTTGCAAGCTGGTGTCCTACCCCGGAGGGGGAAAGAAACGTCGATGAGATGGCCATCTCTTTTCGTAGCGATCTTACGACCATATGCGACACAGCTATGCCCCGCAGCAGATGTCCCAGATCTGGCAGGACACAAGTTTACTGGTGGTCGACTGAAATCGCTGCACTTCGATCCAACTGCAACGCTGCCCGAAGAGCGCATAAAAGATGTCGTCGTCGTCGTCTACACACGGATGAAGAGGAGGACCTGCTGCATAGAGCTTATAAAGATGCAAAAGCGCAGCTTGCATTGGCTATCAGTCGTGCTAGGGAGGAATCCTGGAATGAGCTCCTGGAGGGTTTAGACCGGGATCCCTGGGGGCGCCCATACAAGATGGTCCGCAATAAACTGCGCCCTCCTGCTCCACCTATCACGGAGACAATGGAGCCACAGCTCCTTCAGACAGTCGTCGCGGGTTTGTTCCCAAGTCCCGGGGAGTTTCGACCTCCTGCGATGGTTCCGCCCATCCACGAAGTTATTGACGTCACGGAGATTCCACTCGTATCTAATGATGAAATTGAGTTTGCGACGGATCGCCTTAAGGCGAAAAAGAAAGCCCCAGGTCCGGATGGTGTTCCGGGTCGCGTATTGGAGATCGCTCTTAAACACCTCAAAGAGCGCCTGTGCGAGGTTTTCAACGCTTGTTTGCGGGCCGGTAAATTTCCAACCACCTGGAAGGAAGGTCGTCTGTGCTTGTTGAGAAAGGAAGGCAGACCTCTCGATTCTCCCTCGGCGTACCGGCCTATAGTCCTGCTAGATGAGGCGGCCAAGTTCTGTGAGCGTATTCTCGCTGCGCGCATCATAGAGCATCTACGAGAAGTAGGTCCAGACCTTGCGGAGCAACAGTACGGTTTTCGCTCCAACCGCTCTACGGTCGACGCAATTTTAGAGCTCAAGCGGCTTGCGATGGAGGCAATAGACCAGGGGGAATATCTAGTGGCGGTGTCTTTAGACATCGCCAATGCTTTCAATTCTCTGCCATTTGAATGCATCATAGAGGCACTGAGATATCATCGTGTCCCCCTATATATCAGGCGAGTGATAGAGGACTATCTTCGGGGTAGGCAGGTTCTATTTGTGGCCAGCAACGGGGAACTTATGACTCATCAGGTTGAGTGCGGGGTTCCACAGGGATCGGTTTTAGGCCCCTTGCTGTGGAACCTCGGCTACAACTGGGTCTTGCGAGGGGCTCTTCTGCGTAGGACGAATTTAATCTGCTACGCGGATGACACACTTGTGACCGCTAGAGGTCGTACATTTGAAGAGGCTGCACGTCTTGCCACGGTGAGCACTACGCTCGCCATCGATCGGATACGTCTTTTAGGGCTCAGGGTCGCTCTTGAAAAAACGGAAGCTATTGCTTTTCACGGCCCCAGACGAAAACCGCCTGACAACTCTTACATCTTAGTTGAAGGCGTGAGAATACCAATCAACCCCTTTATAAAATATTTGGGGCTTTTCATAGACGGACGATGGACCTTCAGGGAGCATTTTAAGCGGCTAGGTCCCCGGCTCACGGGTGCGGCGGCTGCCTTGAGCCGTCTTTTACCAAATGTGGGTGGTCCGAGTGGAACGTGCCGACGCCTTTTTGCTGGTGTCGTTAGATCCATGGCGCTTTATGGAGCGCCTGTATGGGTAGATGCACTAACCCCTCAGAATCGAGCCCTGCTGCGCCAACCGCAGCGCATATTAGCTGCAAGGGCAATCAGGGGGTATCGTACGGTGTCGGGGGACGCTGCCTGCGTTCTGGCGGGAACTCCTCCGTGGGACAAGGAAGCCGAGGTCCTAGCGGAAGTATACTGCTATAAGACCGAGCAGAGAGAATTGGGAAATCGCCTTGCAATTGAGGAGATCGACAGAGTGCGCGAACTTGCGCAGGAAGAGGTTTTGCGCGGCTGGTCAGACAACTTGGCCGTAGCTAGATATGGCACACGCACCATTGACGCGATACGCCCCGTTCTTCAAGAATGGGTAACACGACGGCACGGGTCGCTTACTTTCCATTTGGTACAAATTTTAACTGGGCATGGCTGCTTTGGGGATTATTTGCACCAGATTGCTCGTAGAGAGGCCACCCCGGAATGTCATGAATGCGGCGCTGCTGAAGACTCGGCGCAGCACACCTTGGAGGTGTGTGCGGCCTGGAGCTCGCAACGTCGTACTCTTAGAGCCACAATTGGGAGGAACCTGGCACTGCTTTGTGTGATCGCTGCCATGCTGAGCAGTCCGAGGTCATGGGAGGCCATGGTCACCTTTAGTGAGGAAGTGATGTCGCTGAAGGAGGCCGCAGAACGGGAACGCGAAGCAAGCGCTGAAGCGGACCCAATTCGACGCAGACGAACTGGGAGAAGGCAACGTCTGTTTGACAACAGTCTCCCCAGCTAACAGGCCGGCGGGCGGGGGTAGGGTGAACCCTCGCTCGCTTCTCAGGCCTCGTATCGATTGCGGAGATGTCTATATGTGTCCAGACATCTCCCCAAAATCCGACGAAGCCCGGAATTGCCGGGGCTGAAACAGGGCGGTGTGGTTGTTTCCCATAAAGGATCCCATGCCGTTTTTTTCCTGTCTGAGAGGCACATCAGGGAGTTTTAGTGGGTATGCCCGTTGCCACTAACCCGGCGGGAGAGTCCCACATAACCCCACTGTGCCACCCCCACGGTGGGGGCATGCGTAAAGCATTTCTTCCTGTACCAAAAAAAAAAAAAAAAAAAAAAAAAAAAAAAAAAAAAAAAAAAAAAAAAAAAAAAAAAAAAGGTTAGGTTAGGTTAGGTTAGGTTAGGTTAGGTTAGGTTAGGTTTTTTTTTTTTTTTTTTTTTTTTATTTGGGTGTATTACAAACTTCGTCTTGCATGACAAGACACATTGTTATTGCTAAGGTTTACATGATTTCTTAATTATTTAAAAAAAAAAGTTTTACAATTTTAGTTGTATTAATACGTCTACGTTTACATTTTATCTTAAATTATTACCTAGTTTTAGGACCTAGTTTTACTACTTAGTACAGTATAACTTCCATGTTATTTTTGATTTCAGGTTCTAGTTGGTTGGGGTCGCGGCTGCGACCGTCGACAGCTGGTCGCAGCCGCGCCTCAGGACTACCCCGTCGCGCCTGCGGCCAGGCCCTCGCGTCCACTCCTCCTCCACCGCGACAGGTCACACCCGCGACAGGTCGCATCCGCCAAGCACAGAAACGGTCGCGCCTGCAACGGGTCGCACCCGCTACGAAGAAGGTTTGGTTGGAGCTGCAGCGAAGGGCGCGGCCGCAGCCGCGACAGGCAATCGCGGTACACGTACTTCCATTGAATTCAATATTTATTACATTAGTTATGTCCAATATTGTAGCAGATTCCTTAATTTGTATACATAGGCTTATTGGTCTGATGTTATTTAGTTACAGTATTTGATATCATGTTATCCATGTTAATGCCTAATGGGTATCCATGTTTGAGTCGCAAGTGACTCGTCTGAGATTATTTTTAATTTTGCAGTTATTTACATTCGAGACAGTTTGGAAGCTTTTACAATCTACAATGTTCTATGGCTTGCCGTGGTTGGTTAGTCGCGCCCGCGACTCCGGGTCCACCAAGGAGGACGCTGCAGTTCGAAGTGCACGACGTGTCGACTTTAGCAATACAAGGTGCTCTGCCTCGCTAGGGCATCCCACCTCTGGCGGACAGGGCACCTGTCGTCGAAGGCGTTGTGGTTTATTTCCTCTTTGTTTGCAATTTTGCAGTTTCTGCAGGTGGGCTCCGTGTTCTGGTACTTTGGGCATTCTGATTTCATATGGTTGTCGCTGCAGTGAGCGCATATGTTTCCGGGTTCTTTACAGAATTTCTGGGTGTGTCCGTAGCCCAAGCATTTGGTGCATTGTATTAGCGGTGAGTGATCCTGTACTCTCAGGTTTTGTATGTCAATGTACAGTCTTCCCTGGCTTGTCATGTTCCTCCATAGTTTCGGTGAGACTTGTAATATCACGTTTGATATGTAATTGTTCCGTGATTTGCGCCTGTGTTTGATTTTTATGCGTAGTTCGTTTTCGTCTATATCCTTTGTGATGTGTTTGTTCTGATTTTTTATGGCGCGGATTATGTCTTCGTCCGAATTTGCATTGAGTACATCTCTTATTAGAACCTGGGGGTCTTTGCTTTTGGCTACTTCCACCTTTAATTTTGTTTCTTTTCGTTTCTCTTTTAGCTTCCTTGATATCTTTTCTGTCTCTGCTCTATTGTTACAGCAGATGATTACTTTTTGGTTTTTTGCTTTTCGCATTCGATCCACCTGTAGGCCTGTGTTTTTGGCATCGACCACGTCCCGTATTTTGTTGATGATTTCTTCGGCGGTGTCTGCCGTTGTTTCAGAGGAGATGATTAGGGTTTGCCCTTCAATGTTTCTCTGTATGGGGTGTCTTTGGTCTGTTTGGTGTTGGTTTGCGTTTGTTGCCACCATTTCTGCGTATGTCTTGTGTTTTTTGTTGTTTTCCTCGAATTTTTCGATGTTGTTCTCGAGTCCGGTTCCTATGCACTCGTATTTTTTGGCCGTGTCCTGTAAGCTAGTTACAGTGAAGGGGATCGAGAGGAGTGAATCGTATATCACTTCTTGTTTCTTGGTGATCTCTTCTAAGTTTTGGATGGTCTTATTTAGTTCTGAGATTTTCGAGTCCAGCGAGTCAAATGAGTCGCTCGCGACGGCCGGTGAGATCGAGGCGTGCGAGGGAGACAGCCCGGTGTTTATAGGGTTGGTTAGGTTTTTTGACGCCTGTTTCCTTTTTCCCCTTTTTAGTGGCATTCCCAATTCAATTGCAGAGGCCTCTGCCATTTGTATGATCAGTGTTTTGCTTGGTTTGGTTAGTGATTTTTCCCTTTCCAGGATTTCCACCGTCTTTTCTAGTCTTTCCATTAGTGCTATCTTTATCGTTTCCCATCCTTGTATTGTTTCTTCAGATTCCTCTGTGTTGGGTTTGCTGCTCTCCGGGTCCGGTCCCGGTTCCGGGAGCTCCATGGTTTGGTCGCGCTTTTATATATGCCCGGAGCACCCGCGACGCGATTATCACCCGCGACCCACGCGATCCGGACAATACACTCGGCGATTTCGCACTCGCAAAAGACTCAAGACACTTGATTATATTTGCACTGTAATCGTGGAGGACTCCGAGGCACTTTCACATTTGCTTGGTTCACTGAAACCGCTCTTTGTGACACTTGTCGCACCCGTCGCGACTGTGACTTCGGATTGTCGCACCCGATTGTCACGGCTGCGACTGCTCTTTGTCGCACCTGAGGAGCGGTTCAGTGTGCACGGCCGTCCCGTCGCACTTCCGAGTAGGGGGTTAGGTTAGGTTAGGTTAGGTTAGGTTAGGTTAGGTTAGGTTAGGTTAGGTTAGGTTAGGTTAGGTTAGGTTAGGTTAGGTTAGGTTAGGTTAGGTTAGGTTAGGTTAGGTTAGGTTAGGTTGGGGTGCGTGCCGGACAACCTCCTCGTGGTGCACCCTGGGCGCCACCGTTTTTGATACGGTGGCGGCGAATAGTCCGGCAGGTGTAGACGGCGCCAGTTCTGCCCTGGTGCTGTCTAACTCGTTACCCCGTACGTGGTGCGGGACCGAGGGCCGCCATCCCAATGGATGGGGGCCGAGAGGAAGACAACCTCAGAAAAAATTACCTGGCGGGGACCGCAAGAGGTCCTGTCTCGCTTTTTGCGGGTAGTGTAGGCTCCGGGTCGGCGTCCTAGACTTATTCTGGGTAGCGGCGACCCGGTTCGGGCTCGGCCGGCGCCCTGGATGTTCCGGGAAGCGGCGGTGCGAGCGTGGGCGGCGGGTCTGTCTGGTTGCGGTAAAACGCAATCGGCGGACGGGCATTGTTGCCAACCGTCGGCCAAGCCGGTGACCTAGTCACGTCTTAGGGCCGGTGGGGCTGCCCTTCAGTGGGTGTCCCTGCGAGGAGACAACCTCAATAAAAAATCCCCAACCCTAAGCTCGTTGTCGTGCAAGGCGAGAGGGTGTATGGCCGGTGGGAAACCGGTCTTTACGCGACAACGGAGCAGGGAACCGGCCGACCCCCTGCTTCGTTAACCCTGGCTTACCCGGGCATCGGGATCTCTGCCCGGGCGGACGTTCTGTTCTCCCATACTCGTGGGTACAGTTATGATGAAGACAAATCGTGACGCCAAGGGGAGGTTTGCGGCGCCAGTTCCTGGCTCCGGCAAACAGACGGACGAAGCACTGGGTCCAGCTAAAAACCGTGCCGAAAACTTGCCGACCGCTAAAAAGCCGAGAATTGAGGCTTTCGTGCAGGAGGCTGCGAGTGAAGAGGAGGGAGTACGAGACACAGCGGAAGAAATGTACGACGGATTCCGTGGAAGGCTCCGCGGATTTGACGAGCTAGTAAAGAATGAAATACGTCTCCTGGTGCAATACGGCAGGACGGAAGCACTGCCAGATGGTGGTGAGAAGATTACTCTGATGGCAAGATCGCTAAACTCTCGCTTATATGAGTTCAGAAAGGGATATAATGACGCAACGCGCGATGCGCTCAAAGATGCCCTCTCGCAGAATGACCTTGCCCTGGAACAGATCGAGGACCTGAAGGGAGAGGTCCAGCGCCTCAAAGGGGAAAGAAAGATGAAGGATGCCATGATCGCTCTGCTGAAACAGACCCAGGACGAACAAAAAAGGTCCATGGAGCAGCTCAGGCGCTCCATCGTGTCGGAAGTGACGGAACGACTAGATAAGCGACTGGTGGACTTTGAGAAAAGTTTTTCCTCGGCCCGCCAGCCTGAGAAGACTATCCACAACAAGCCGACAGTGGACACGTACTCGGCGGCCACGCGACGAGAGACCGAACAGTCACCCCGGCCATTACATCAACAGCCGAATGCACCCCAATCTCCTGCACAGGGCGAATGGATTGAAGCAGGAAGGAGAAGACCTAAAAGGAGTCGAAGAGCAGGGTTGCCACAGGAAGCTCCCCCAAAACCAGCCGAACCGATAGCGGCAGCTGAGCCGCAGCAGGGAAGGTTTCGCCCAAGACGTCCCAACCTGACTCCCCCGAGTACGGCCGCGGTGACGCTGACGATCGCACCAGAGGCGAAGGAAAGGGGAGTCACTTTCGCCGAAGTCATAAAAAAGGCCCAGGGAGCGATTTCCCTCCCAGACCTCGGTCTTGAGGAGGGCCTCAAGATGAGGGTTTCACAGACGGGAAGCAGGATCCTCGAAACGCCGGACGCTGCGAAAGCTGACTTATTAGCGGGAGAACTGCGCCGGATTTTGGGCGCAGACGCCTCTGTAGGGCGCCCGGAGAGGTTGATCGACCTTTTAGTAACGGGCCTGGACGACGCGACTACGAAAGATGAGGTCCGCAAACTCGTCGCGGACAGGGCGAAGTGTGACGTGGCCAAGATACAGTCGTCCGAAATGATGGATGGGCCGGATGGCACCAGACGCGTTCGACTTAGGTGTCCGGTAGAGTCTGTCGAGGCGGCAATAGGAGATGGTCGTATAAGGGTGGGCTGGCTTGTGGCGGTAATACGTGCGACCGCCCCCCGTCCCCTGCGATGCTACAAATGTTTAGGGGTCGGGCACACGAAACCGCTGTGCCCGTCAGATGCAGACCGAAGTGAAGATTGTTTTAAGTGCGGGAGGCCGGGCCACAAGGCCTCGGTCTGTTCAGCTGAGCCAAGGTGTGCGGTGTGTGCTGCTCACAAATTAGCGGCAAGCCACGTAATGGGTAGCAGGCTGTGCAACCCCCCGGCGATTAGGGGTATTCGCCCCGAGCGCCGGAGGGAAGCGCAAGCCCGAGACGGATCCCCAATTTTGGGAAGTGGAAGGAGTGAGGGGATGTCGGAGTAAGAGACATCCCCGGTGCGAGGGGGTGAGCCCCGAGACGCTCCCCACACCTCTCAGCGAGGAGAGGCGTACGGGAGCAGTAAGTGGTGAACAGACGGCTGAGGCAGCGGGCGATGGATCGAGATTCCTGAGCCCGCATTGCACAGCTTCTTTCGTCTGGGGGGGCGTTACCTGTGACGTGACGCCTCCTGCGTGGTGCATTTCGTGGTGGGGCCCCGGGCTTTTCCGGGGCCGGCCGGGGCAGAAGTGGTTGCTTCCCTAGAAGGACCCCACCCTGCCGCAAACCGGCAGTGACAGTCACAACGGGGGGTTTTAGCGGATATGCCTCCGTGCACATCCGATGAGCTGTTGACTCGTCGTGATGCGTGCGGAGGAGAGCTCCGGACTCGCTTGGTCGCAATCTCAGCGGCCAAGAAGTTGGTAATCCGAGTTCCCCTCGAGAAAAAAAAAAAAAAAAAAAAAAAGGTTAGGTTAGGTTAGGTTAGGTTAGGTTAGGTTAGGTTAGGTTAGGTTAGGTTAGGTTAGGTTAGGTTAGGTTAGGTTGGGGTGCTAGGTCGGATAACCTCCTCGTGTGCCCTGCCACTGTTTTTCCCCGTCCATGTATGTGGTCTGGCAAATGCAGTGGGAGGGACGGTGCACCCTGGGTATCACTGTAAATGGCGAACAATTCATTTTGGTCCCATTTACCGTGATGGCTAATAATCCGACACTCCTGTTATCCTGTACGTAGTGCAGGACCAGGGGCCCGCTTCGGGGGGCCGAGGGGAGGCAACCCCAATAAAAAACTCAAACCGTAGCCCTGTACGTAGTGCAGGAGCGGGGGTCGCCTTTATGGGGGCCGCGAGGAGTAAACCTCTATAAAAAACCCTCAATTGTTCCTGTACTTGAGGACGAGGTGCAGGAAGCCTGTTGCAGGTGGTCGGCGAAGGTGGCCGACCTACGATCGCCACCCCTGGGAACCTCCCGCCACCCAGGGTGTAGAAGGGTTACCCGGGCATTGGGATCTCTGCCCGGTTGGACGTCATATTTCTCCCGCACTCGTGGGAATTTGTATGATGAATGGAAAGAAAAAACCAAGTCGTGACGCTAAGGGGAGGTTTACGGCGCCAGTTTCTGGTGTCGATAAACGTACGGACGGAGCACGGAGTCCATCCAAAAACAGTGCCGAAGAATCTTCTGACGAGCTTGGTCTAGAGCTCGATGAAATCATCCAGGGGAAGCGTGGGCCTCAACGCGTGGCTGAGGCATATAAGAGGTATTTGTCGTCGGGGAAGTCATCCTCGCCTTCTGGAGATGAAGTCCTGGGTTGTGTCGCTGTAGGTAAAAAGTCCGGCGGAGGCTCTCAAGGAAAGGCGGTCCTAGCCGTTCCACTATCACCACAACCTAAGTCGCGGGAAGCAGAGTCTCTGCGGAAACATATGCCGAAGAGGGTTTGCCTGACAAAGAGTCGGCATGAGCCCTGTCAAGGGGAGTCTAGCGAGATGGAGACTGGGCCGCAAATACCAACGGCCTTCTCGTTTGGAGCGAAGAATCAAATAGTCGCTGAAGTAGTGGAATTCCAGGCCACTCCGTCGACCACGGCCTGTGAAAACCGTTCCGAGAAGGGTGAGGTTGCTCGCCTCAAAGCTGAAAATACCAACCTTCGCTTAGAGTTGGAGGCCATTAAGAAAGAAGTTGCGGATCTCCGCAAGCAGGCGAACGCCAGGAACTCTACGGAGGGCTTTTCCATCTCTGAGGTGGCATTGGAGGGGCTAATGGAATTTCTGGCTGCAAAGATGGACAAAATGCTGGAGGATAAGTTGAGCGGACTGCGGCTCCCACCCCCTTCCGCCAAGAAGACGCTAGAACCAGCGCGAAGCCGAGTTGAGCCACCTTCCACGAACAGAGCTGAACAAGTCGACCCTCCTCCCGCCCTTGCCCAGGATAACGCCTGGCAGCCGGCGTCGAGGAGAAGAAAGAAGAAGGTGAAGGCCCTCGAAGGAGCCCCTGCCAATAAGCCGATCCCAATCCCAGGGGAAGCGAAGACGGCCTCGAAGAAAAAGCCGAAACTGAAACCCCCACGCACCTCGGCGGTGGTAGTTGACCTACTGCCGGAAGCGCTAGAAAGGGGACTTTCGTACGCGGAGGTGATCGCCAAGGCGAGAGTGAAGATCTCCCTTCCGGATCTAGGTATCCAGGAAGGCTGTAAAATCCGTGAGGGCCAAACTGGCAACAGAGTCTTAGAGGTGCGGGACCCGACAGGGGAAAAGGCCAACTTGTTGGCCGAAAAACTCCGCGACGTTCTTTCGGAGGTGGCGGTCGTTCGTCGGCCTGAGAAGACGGCAGACCTGCACATTGCAGGCCTCGACGACTCCGTGTGTAAGGAGGATGTGCGACGGGAGCTTGTGGTCATAGCAGGCTGTGAACCGCACTGTATTAAGCTGACGGAGATTATGCTCTCCTCGGATGGCACAGGCTGCATCAGGGTCAGATGCCCAGTCGCAGCAGCCAAGTCGATCGCCAAGGGAGGCCGAGTGCGTATTGGTTGGTCCACCGCTAGGGTGAGGGTGCTCGACCCTGTCCCCCTGCGGTGCTTCAAATGTTTGGGGGTTGGGCATACGAAGCCCAGATGCCCGTCGGAAGTCGACAGAAGCAACCTCTGCTTCCGCTGTGGCGAGCCGGGCCACATGGCCGCGGCTTGCAGAGCCGATCCCAGATGCGCCGTCTGCGCTGCCAGTGGGCGGCCGACCGACCACATTATGGGTTGCCGTAGGTGTGATCCGCCGGTCACTAAGGGCAATCGCCCCGAACGCCGGCAGACCGATGCGGAGTTTTCGTCGGGGATTCAGCCCGAGCGAGCGGGCATCCCCGGCGCGCGGAGGGGTACGCCCCAGGTTGCTCCCACGCTTCTCGGTGAGGAGAAGTGTACGGGAGTTGTTGAGGGGGGGGATTTGTCCCCCTGTCGGGGCCAAGCGGGCGGTGGGAGGTGAACCACCGCTCGCCTTGCACGGCCCTGACGGAGAGGGGGGGAATGGCCAAACTTGCCCGGCCATTCCCCATCGGAGGAGGCCCGGATGCGGGCAGGCCGCGTTTGCCGTTGTGGTGAGTGCCAAGCACGGCCCCACGCACAGCCCCTTGGCTGTCGGCGCTAGCGGCGGAGAGGGCAGGTGCCGTAGTTTTTTAGTGGGTATTCCCTCCTCCCGAGATCCCATCGAACCACCTGGTTGGGTGGGATCACGGGAGGCAGTCGTGGAGGGAGCTGCAACGCTGAATGTTGCGGTCCCCTCCTGGCGAGTCCCACATACCCCCGTCCCGCTCACCTGCGGGAAGGGAAGCGCGTAAATGCGTTTTTCTTCGGCATATAAAAAAAAAAAAAAAAAAAAAAAAAAAAAAAAAAAAAAGGTTAGGTTAGGTTAGGTTTTTTTTTTTTTTTTTTTTTTTTTTTTTATTTGGGTGTATTACAAACTTCGTCTTGCATGACAAGACACATTGTTATTGCTAAGGTTTACATGATTTCTTAATTATTTAAAAAAAAAGTTTTACAATTTTAGTTGTATTAATACGTCTACGTTTACATTTTATCTTAAATTATTACCTAGTTTTAGGACCTAGTTTTACTACTTAGTACAGTATAACTTCCATGTTATTTTTGATTTCAGGTTCTAATTGGTTAAAGTCACAGCTGCGACCAAAAACAACAAAAAGGGTCGCAGCCGCGACAAGCAGCGCCACAAGACTTGCCTCGCCGCACCAGCGGCCGGGTCCCCGCAAACGGCTCCTCCTCCACCGCAAACCGGTCACGCCCGCGACAGGTCGCAACCGCCAACACACAAAAACGGTCGCGCCCGCGTCAGGTCGCAGCCGCCACGAAGAAGGTCCGGGTGAAGCCTGTCGACGCTCCTCCCTCACCGCAACCGGTCATACCCGCGACAGGTCGCACCCGCCAAATGCACAAAAAACAGGCGCGCCTGCGTTAGGTCGCACCCGCTACGAAGAAGGTCCGGGTGAAACCGCCGCGACGAGCGCGGCCGCCGCCGCGACAAGGCAGTCGCAGGACACGTACTTCCGTTGAATTCAATATTTAATACATTTGTTATGTCCAATATTGTAGCAGGTTACTTAATTTGTATACATAGGCTTTTGGTCTAATATCGTTTAGTTACAGTGCTTGGTACCATGTTAATGCCTAAATTACATCCATGTTTGAGTCGCAAGTGACTCGTCTAAGATTATTTCTTATACAATTAGCTTATATTCTATTTTATGTTTCTATTCTAAGTGATGTTTACATCTAATTCCGCCGGACAAATGCCCCGTCGCGGACTGCCTCCGGGCAAATGCCCCGTCGAGGACTTGGTTACTCATCTGAGATTTTGTCTGTACGTGTAAAGCCAAATTTTACACATCCTTGGTACCGCCGGATAAATGTCCCGCCGCGGTATGCCTCCGGGCAAATGCCCCGTCGAGGGCTTGATGTGGAGCCGTTAGTTGAAAGCCCCCCCACCACGACAAGGTCGCTCCACCGAGGGGGGGGTTAGGTTAGGTTAGGTTAGGTTAGGTTAGGTTAGGTTAGGTTAGGTTAGGTTAGGTTAGGTTCCCGCGGCAGTTTTCTGGGTCTGCTACCGGGCGCGTCCCCCGGATGGCGGATAGGGGAACGGCCCCCAGATATGGGGGCTACCGGCCACTTTGGCCGGCGTGGACCAAAACCAGATAAGGGGGGTGTGGCTCCTCACTACTCTTTTAAGAGAGAAGTCTGGGGGATGCCGCATCCGGAGGTGGGTGGCCTTAGCTACGGTGGTAGCGGTGTCAGTTCTGCTCTGGTGCTGCCTTACTCGTTACCCCGTACGTGGTGCGGGACCGAGGGCCGCCATTCCAACGGATGGGGGCCGAGAGGAAGACAACCTCAGAAAAAATTACCTGGTGGGGACCGCCTGGTCCTCTCCCGCTTTTGCGGGCGGTGTAGGCTCCGAGTCGCCGTCCCGGACATATTCTGGGTAGCGGCGACTCGGTTCGGGCTCGGCTGGCGCCCTGGAGATTCCGGGAAGTGGCAGTGCGAGCGTGGGCGGCGGGTCCGTCTGGTTGCGGTAAAACGCGATTGGCGGACTGGCATCTTTTGCCAACCGCCGGCCAAACCGGTGACCTAGTCACGTCTTAGGGCCGGTGGGGCTGCCCTTAATTGGGTGTCCCCGCGAGGAGACAACCTCAATAAAAAATCCCCAACCCTAAGCTCGTTGTCGTGCAAGGCGAGAGGGTGCATGGCCGGTGGGCAACCGGTCGTTACGCGACAACGGAGCAGGGAACTGGCCGACCCCCTGCTTCGTGAACCCTGGCTTACTCGGGTAAGGGACCTCTGCCCGGGTTGACTTCACTTGTCACCTTACTCGTGGGAATCAAATGGATAAATCAGTCAAACTAACATATCTGTTGAAGGACGGGCCTAGCTCAGGCGGAAGCGAGCGGAAGAAGCCTAGCTCAGGCGGGTCAATTGAGCAGCTGCAGTCAGCTCAGCATTCTGCGTCGAAAACGAACAAGCCTAGCTCAGGCGGGTCAAACGAGCCTACGCAGACTGCGTCAGAGATGCCAACAGCATCAGAGATGATCTCTTCAGATGAGGAGTCCTTGTCGGGGGAGTCCATGGGGGGAAGCCTTCCTAACCTCGCCACTCGTGGGGGTAAGAGAAAGCGCCATATACGCGCAAATATTGTTCCGAATTCCGTCGCTGCAGACGGAGGGATCAATGTGTCGGCTGGTGTTAGCAAAATCAGGAAGTCTGCAGTACTCGGCCGCGGCCGTGGGGGGTCGGGTAGGGTAGGGCGTGCTCCTACTAAGAGCACACACATCGGTCTACAAGCGGCAAAGGCATCTTTGGAGAGATTGGCGGCTCGGGACGAGGAGCTGGAAGCCGTAAGGCAGCTGGCTGCCGAGCAAGAGCAACAGACGCTCGAGCGTCCACTGTCGGAGTATGACAGGGATGCCGAAGATGCAATGGAGTACTTGGGGATAACTGAAACCTGGGAAACAAACTCGGATGAAGGTTCTGTGTCTGGGGAGCTAGGAGAAAGCACGGCGACCCTTCGGGTGAAAGCCTTTAAAAATATAAGGTCTATCAAGGATGTGGCGAGCAAGTCCAAGAGGTTGAGCGGGGGCTGTCTGAAAACCCTAAAGGAGGCAACTCAATCTCTCAGCGCAATAGTGGAGGGCCTGACTACTCGGTCTGCGGATGCCCAAACACGCAGACTACATGCGGATAACCAGCGCCTCACGCGAGAGCTGGCAAACTTAAAGGAAGAACTGCTGTCCCTCAGAAG
Organism: Agriphila straminella; assembly: GCA_950108535.1. NCBI lineage: Eukaryota > Metazoa > Arthropoda > Insecta > Lepidoptera > Crambidae > Agriphila > Agriphila straminella. The sequence goes on along the minus strand of OX467321.1, from coordinate 83,102 downwards.
AGCGTTCTCGGAGCGTCCTCCTCCTGGACCAGTGGTGGTGTCGCAAGAGGTTATAGAGAAAATAACCCGTGATGTAGCTGTCACCGTTGGGGGAATAGTGAACACAAGGATGTCTAGTCTCGAGGAAAGGCTGCCTCCAGCGCCCATCTCCAGGCCACCACTGGCGGGAGACAGGCAAGGATTGATGGGTCCACCCCCGCCGCCTTCTCAGGCTGCGAGCTCTCGAAAGCTGAAACCAGTGCCGAAGCCGGCGGCGAAATCCACGCCAAAGCCAGCGCCGAGATCAGCACCGCAACCAGCACCAAAACCGGCGTCAAAACCTGCGGCGAAACCTGCGCCAAAACCGGCGCCTAGACTTACAATGGAGCCCGAGGCGGGCCCCTCATCTGCACCTGCAACCTCTGGTCCGGCAGAGGGAGAATGGCGCGAAGCAGAGGGTAGAAAGAAAAGGAACAGGAGGCGGAAAGCTGCTCTCCCTGACGCAGCACAAGCCCCGGCCCCGGCCAAAAAGGCCAAAAAGAAGAAAAATAAAAAGAAGTCCAGCCTTGCCAGTCCACGGACAGAAGCAGTCGTGTTAACACTTAGTGAAGACGCTATAGAGCAGGGCGCCACATACGCCAGCATCATGGGAAAGGCAAGAGCAGGGATGCAGCTCAAAGACGTTGGTCTAGAAGGAGTACGTTGCAAACAGGCGGCCACGGGGGCCAGGATACTTTCAATCCCGGGCGCCGAAAACGGGGAGAAGGCGGATGCACTGGCCGCTAAACTACGCCAGGTGTTGGGCGACGCCGTCAAAGTGTCCAGGCCCACCAAATGCGTTGACCTACGCGTGTCGGGGCTCGACGATTCCGTTGGGAAGGATGACATCATCGCCGCCATCGCTAATAGAGGGGGCTGCCCTTCTGAGCAGGTGAAGGTTGGTGAGGTGAGATTCGGCCTTGGAGGGTCGGGCACAGCAGTGGCCAAGTGTCCAGTGGCCGCTGCCAAAACCATCCTCGAGGCTGGTAGGCTACTCGTGGGCTGGAGCTCTGCACAGGTGCGTTCGCTCGATCCGCTGCCCATGCGATGCTTTCGATGTCTTGGCCTCGGACACACAAGCCAAAGATGTCCGAGCGAGGTGAACCGCAGCGGGTTATGTTATCGCTGCGGGAAGTCAGGGCACCTTGCGGCTGTTTGCAAGGAAGAATTTCGGTGTTCAGTGTGCTCGGATGCCGGACGACCGGCTAAACACAAAATGGGTGGTAAGAAATGCAAACCCCCCCATTTAAAAGCGAAGGAGGGCCCAGGAACACGGGCGCCTCCGACAGTCGAAAACCCTCTGCTGCCGGAGGAGATGGAGCTAACTGAAGACGCCACCAATGAATAGAAGACAACCCTTCAGCTTTCTCCAGGCGAATGTCAACCACTCCACCAGGGCACAGGATCTGCTATCGCAGTCCATGGTGGAGTGGAAGAGTGACATAACAGTAATCTCAGAGCCCTACTATGTGCCAACCCTGCCCCACTGGGCGGGGGATAGTGATGGCACCGTAGCAATCGTCGCAGACCCTGACTCACGGTTCTCATTGACCGTGAAGGACAGGGGTCCAGGTTATGTGGTGGCCACATGGGGGGATATTGCTGTCGTCGGGGTATATTTTTCCCCGAATAGGAGCACAGCCGAGTTGGAGGACTACATCTCCCGGCTAGCCCGTGTAGTCTGCGGGCTTGCTCCAATGCAGGTGCTGGTCATGGGAGACTTGAATTCCAAATCGGCAGTCTGGGGATCTCCCGTCACGGACGATCGTGGAGACGTGGTCGCGGACTTTGTGGCTTCGTCGGGACTCGCCGTAGTTAACCGGGGGAACGAGTACACATGCATAAGGAGGAATGGAGCATCCATAGTGGATATAACGTTTGCGACCCCCTCCCTGGCAACGCGTATCTCAAATTGGTTCGTCGAAAAGGAGGTAGAGACGCTCTCTGACCACCTCTACATCACTTTTGAGGTCTCCAGCACATTGGCAAGTAGGCCGACTCGTAGTGGAGGAGGAGGAGGTGCCCGATTTCCTCGATGGGCACTTTCCCGATTAGATCGGGAGCTGGTGGAGGAAGCATCCATAGTGGCGAGCTGGAGCTATGATGCCCGTGACATCAGCCGTGAGAGCATCAACCAACGAGCTCTTAGCCTCCAGGCGGATCTGACGGCGATTTGTGACGCTGCCATGCCACGTTCCACCAATTTGCCTCCGGACAAAAGAGCGGTGTACTGGTGGTCTGCCGAGTTGGCATCTCTTCGAGAGGCTTGCAACAGCGCGCGGAGGGAACACAAAAGATGTCGCCGTCGGAGACACACTGACGCAGAAGAGCAGCTTCTCTACGACGCATATAAAGAGACGAAGGTGGCGCTACAAATAGCTATCGAGCGGGCTAAGTCGAAAGCCAGAGAAGAGTGGCTCCAAGATTTGGATCGCGACCCTTGGGGAAGGCCTTTCATCGTGGTGCGAAGCAAAATGAAGCGGGGTGCGCCACGCATGGAGGACTTCGAGCCGCGAGAGCTGGACGAGGCTGTGTCGGGACTATTCCCACAAAGAGACGCTTTTATCCCACCAGTCATGGCTCCCCCATCGAGGGACCAGGAGGCTGAAAATACCGCTCCTCCGGTAACGCAGGAAGAATTGGATGCAGCAGTGGATAAGTTGCGAGGAAAGAAGAAGGCTCCAGGCCCAAACGGTGTGCCGGGCCCTGTTTTAGTGGCAGCGTCCAAACATCTAGGCGACCAGCTCAAGGAGCTATTTTCCGACTGCATGGAGTGCGGGGAGTTTCCTTCGGCGTGGAAAACAGGCAGACTATGCTTACTTAGAAAGGAGGGGCGCTCGCCGGGCTCCCCGTCGGCCTTCAGGCCCATTGTATTGCTGGACGAGGAGGGCAAGCTTTTTGAGCGACTGCTCGCGGCCCGTATCAACCAGCACCTGGCATCGCAAGGACCAGACTTATCGGACCAGCAGTACGGCTTTCGTGCGGGGAAATCGACTGTTGATGCTGTCCAGGAGCTGAGACGCACCTGTGACACCGCAGCCTCGAGGGGTGAAAGAGTATTGGCGGTGTCTCTTGACATCGCCAATGCGTTCAACAGCATACCTTTCGAGAGTATCATGGAGGGCCTAAGATTCCATGAAGTCCCCCAGTATCTGCGAAAATTGGTAGCAAGCTACCTCACTGGTAGAAAGGTCAAGTTCATCGGACCAGGAGGGGTAATGCGAACTCGCGAAGTGAGTTGCGGCGTTCCACAGGGGTCGGTCCTAGGGCCACTCCTGTGGAACATAGGGTACAATTGGGTACTTCGGGGCGTCCTGCTGCCCCGGATGAAAGTTATATGTTACGCGGACGACACGTTAGTAACGGCCCGGGGCAGCAGTTACGCAGAGGCAGCGCGACTAGCTACAGTTGGGGCAACGCTGGTTGTGCAGCGTATTAGAATGCTGGGTCTGGAAGTAGCCCTCCACAAAACGGAGGCCATATATTTTCATGGGCCCCGAGATGGTCCACCGTCAGGAGCCCAGATTTCGGTCGATGGAGTCAGGGTCCCGGTAAACAGAAACATCCGATATCTGGGCTTGACCCTTGACAGCAGATGGGCCTTTAAGGAGCACTTCACGAAGCTGTCTCCGAGGCTAGTTGGAACTGCGCTGGCGCTGGGGCGCTTGCTCCCAAACATTGGTGGTCCAAGCACGACCTGTAGAAAACTCTACGCCACGGTCGTCAAAAGCATGGCACTGTACGGAGCGCCCGTCTGGGCTGAGGCCCTAAACGCCGATATCCGCTCGCTCATTCGTCAGCCGCAGCGAGCGATGGCGATAAGGGCCATCCGGGCATACCGAACCGTGTCAGCAACGGCGGCATTCGTTTTAGCAGGGACCCCGCCTTGGGAGTTAGAGGCGGAGGTGCTTGACGAAGTGTACAAATATAAGGTCGAGTGCAGGGCGCGAGGAGAGCGCCCAGTCCGCGAGGAAATTGAAGGGATCCGGCGAGACGCGAACGATGCAGTGCTGGATCGTTGGGAGGAAGACCTGGATTCCGTCAGGTATGGACGACGAACAGTGGATGCGATAAGACCGGTCCTGCGACAATGGATGGAGCGGAAACATGGCTCCCTAACGTATCGATTGGTCCAAGTGTTGACCGGCCATGGGTGCTTCGGAGACTACCTCCATATGATCGAGAGGGAGACGAGCCCCATGTGCCATGAGTGCGGCGCCGCTCGGGACTCGGCGCAGCATACCCTGGCGGATTGCGCGGCCTGGAGCAGGCAGCGTCAAACTCTCACCAATGTGGTGGGAACAGACCTCTCCTTGCCCAGCGTGGTTAAGGCCATGCTGGACAATGACGGGTCCTGGGAAGCTATGGTCTCGTTCTGCGAGGAGGTGATGACGGAAAAAGAGACCATGGAGCGGCTCCGCGAGGGTGAAGCCCAGGCGGACTCGATAAGACGCAGACGACCGGGGGGTCGACGGCGGCAGTATGCCCGCAATTTTCCCCCCTAACGTAGGTAGTGGAGGGGGCCTTCAGTCCCCTCCGGTGGTGTATAGACGGGTGAGGCAGCAGACGACGGCTCGAGATGCTAGAGTCTGCATTGCACAGCCTTTCTCCGTCTGGGGGGACGTTGCATTGTGACGTGACGTCCTCCGCGTGGTGGAGGCCCCGGCCTAAAAGCTGGGGCCGGCCGGGGCGGGGTGGTTGCTTCCCAAGAAGGAACCCATCCCGCCGCGAACCGGCAGTGAGGTCACAACGGGGGGTTTTAGCGGATATGCCCCCGTGCACATCCGACGAGCTTTTGACTTGCCGGATGTGCGCGGAGGAGAGCTCCGGACTCGCTTGGTCGCAATCTCAGCGGCCAAGAAGTTGGTAATCCGAGGTCCCCTCGACAAAAAAAAAAAAAAAAAAAGGTTAGGTTAGGTTAGGTTAGGTTAGGTTAGGTTAGGTTAGGTTAGGTTAGGTTAGGTTAGGTTAGGTTAGGTTAGGTTAGGTTAGGTTAGGTTGGGGTGCTAGGTCAGACAACCTCCCCGTGGTGCACCCTGGGCAACGTCGGCTTGAGCGGAATCCATGCTCGCCGACGGCTAATGGTCTGACAAGTGGCCCCCGTAGAGGGGGGCGTAGTATGGCCACTTCATGTGGCGAACCGCTGTCGCGGTCTGTGGCGAAACCTCTCCTTCTTGTAATTAAGAAGGGGTAGAGCTTTCGCCTGGTGACCCTTCTGAGGTCTTTGTGGCGCTTGCGTTTGTCGATTGTCTCGGCTGGCGTCCCGGGGAGCCTGGGTAGCGGCAGTCGAGACGAGCTTGGTGGAGGCAGTAACGCCTGTCGTGGTGTGTCCGTTCACGGACGGGGCGGCTGTGGTATGAACTCCGTGCCACCGTCGGCCAACCCGTTACCCTGCACATGGTGCGGGGCCGGGGGCCGCCATCCTTCGGGGTGGGGGCCACAAGGAGTAAACCTTTTCAAAAATCACTTGACGAGGCCAGGTAGGGTTCCTTCGCCCGGAAGAGGGACATCGTAATGAAAATGTCAGATAATTTGGATCGTGTTATGTCATGCCCTCCCGTTGACGCCGGGCGCACTGAGGAAGCTGGTACCCAGTGTGTGAAATCAGCCACTAGCGGCCAATACGCTCCGGTAGGCCACCGGCGCCAGGGGAAATCCGGGACCCCTGGTGTGAAATCTGTTACCGAGGCGTGTAAGGTGGTGTTAGAAAAAGGCCCTTTTCAGGGCCAACCCAAAGGCCCTTCTCAGGGCCAACCCAAAGGCCCTTCTCAGGGCCAACCCAAAGGCCCTTCTCAGGGCCAAATCAAAGGCCCTTCTCAGGGCCAAACCAAAGGCCCTTCTCAGGGCCAATCGAAGGTCAAATATGAGAGCGCCGGGGAGGCGCCTAGAGCCACGCGGTCGCGTTCTGGCTCGGCGGCTTCCACAAGGTCGACTCAATCGCGGAAGCGACAGATTGTCGAGTCTGACTCATCTTCGAAGTCGGCCCGGTCCGTTATATCGATGACGGATTCGGTGCTCGTATCAGAGAGTGCTTCTGACGCCGCGTCCAAAAACCCGCGACGCCTTAGGAAAAAGAAAAAGAAGGGCTCAGACGAGCATAGTTCTGAGTCGGATATTGATGTCGCACCGAAAAAAGGGAAAGGGCATGGGCGCGGACGCCCCCCTACGACCGGGGAGTATGTTGGGCTCGCCAAAGCCAAGCAGGAGCTGGCAAAGGCTGAGCGCGAGGAACAACAGGTCCGCCTCGACCGCGAGATCGCCGAAGCGGAGAAGCGGGCCTACGAAACACGGTCCAAATATATGGAAAACAGGACGGACCCCAGCGTACCATGGACAGCTCCTGCCCCTAAAACCTCCCTTGATATCGAGGAGGTGATAAAGGCAGATTGCGGGGTGATAAATGAGGTAGCAAAGAAGTCGTCGCACCTCAGTGGGCCTTTCCAAAAAGCCCTGAAAAAGGCAGCCCAGTCCATCCAGGACTGCTTTGAAGAGATGGCCCAGAGGTCCATCTCGGATGACATGAGGGCGCTCAAGGCGGAGAACATAGCCATGAGCAAGGAGCTTGCTGAACTCCGACAAAGTGTCTCCGACCTGACAAGGGAGCTAAAATCCCTCAAGAGGAAAAGTCGCACGAGTCCATTCATGAGCTGTGAGGAGGTTGAGATGGTGGTTGAGGTAACTCCACCTACTCCTTCTGCACCAGCTCCCCCGGTGCCGTTGCGTCCAACTACTGCCGGTTCTGGCACGGCAGCTGGACCAGATGTGAGCGAGGCCGAGCTCGGCTTGCAAGGCTTCGAGGCCCGGATTATGCGGGCAGTGGGCACGATGCTGGAGGCCCGGTTTGAAGGCCTGCAGGAGCGCCTCCTCCCCGAGAAGCGATACCGTCCGCCACTCGCCGCTGACAAGAAAAACCAGCCTGCCCAACCAGAGCAGGCTGCGGGCACCTCCAAGAGTGATGCACCGCTGGCTAGAGAGGTAAAAGCGAAGGGCAAGGCTGCCGGTAACATCAAACCCGACAAACCTTCAAAGAAGAGTCCGCCGGTGCCACCATCTGCACCCGCGCCCGGGAAAGAGGCGTCCTCTCCAGCGACGAAGGACCCCCCAGTACCAGTGGATAATGATTGGATCCCTGTCACGAATAAGAAGAGGCAGAGGAGAAAGAAGGGCGGAGGCGCCCCTGCAGAGGAGGCAGCGGTGGCGAGGAAGCCCACTTACTCCGAAGCGGCGAAAGCAAAGCCGGCGCGCCAAGGCGCCCCAGCCAAAACTCAGCCCACCAAGTCGGCCAATAAGCCCAAGCTGATTTCTCCCAAATCTGCCGCTGTGGTCGTCACACTTGACGATGCAGCGGTCGAGAAAGGGATGACCTACGGTGAGGCCCTGGGCAGAGCCCGGACGGCCCATAACTTTGATGAGCTGGAGCTCGGCAGACTGAGGTGTCGACGCACGGCCACGGGGGCCCGTATCATAGAGGTCTACGGCACCCAGTCTGCGGAAAAAGCGGGCATCCTTGCCGGCAAGCTGCGGGAGACGCTGTCAGACGTGGCAAAAGTCGTCCAGCCGGTCAAGTGCGCAGACCTCCGAGTCTCAGGCCTGGACGACTCTATATCGAAGGAGGAGTTGATGGCGGTGATTGCCAGGAAAGGCGAATGCCAACAGGACCAGGTCAAGGTTGGAGAAATCCGGACTGGTCCTGGAGGCTCTGGTTCGGCACTAATCAAGTGCCCAATCGACGCGGCCAAGAAAATCAGTGTCGGGCGCCTTCTCATCGGCTTCAGCTCGGCAAGTGTGACGGTATTGGCGGCCCGGCCCATGCGCTGCTACAAGTGCTTTGGAACGGGACACTCTAAACAGTGCTGCCCCTCCTCAATCGATAGGAGCGGGCTTTGCTTCCGTTGTGGAAAAATCGGCCACCAACAATCCACTTGCAGCGTGGAGCCACATTGTGCCGTTTGTTCAGCCGACAAAAAACCGGCCGGGCATGTCATGGGGGGGAGGAAATGCAATCCCCCCCAGACGAGGGGGAAGATCCTGGAGTCCAAGCCAAGGCCCCCCGATGAGGGTACACCCAGTGTAGCTGGGCTGGAGGAGGCTATGGAATCTTAATCTTAATGGATTTAAGACGTCCATTTAGCTTCCTCCAGTGTAACTTAAACCACGCCACCAGAGCCCAAGACCTGCTGCTGCAAGCCCTGGCGGAGTGGTCCATTGATGTGGCCGTCGCTGCGGAGCCATACTTCGTCGTCGACCGACCCAATTGGGTTGGTGATCGGGATGGTCTCGTAGCTATTATTGTACGTTCAGCGCCTGGCTTCACGCCCCCCTCTGTGGTGGAAAGGGGCCACGGGTTCGTGGTGGCCGCCTGGGAGGGTATCACTCTGATAGGGACATACTTCTCCCCTAACAGGCCGCTTGTCGACTTCGAGGCGTACCTCGTATCGGTTGGAAGCGCAGTCCGTCGCGCAGCTCCGCGTCAGGTTCTCCTCATGGGGGACCTGAACGCCAAGTCAGTAGTTTGGGGCAATCGCTCCACCGATGCGCGCGGTGAGGCCGTGGAGCTTTGGGCCGCCGCCTCTGGTCTCTCCCTACTAAACAGGGGGAATACCCATACGTGCGTACATCGTCAGGGCGGGTCTATTGTGGACGTTTCGTTTGCTAGCCCCGCCCTCGCACGCCGGATCCAGGATTGGCGGGTGATAACGCAGGTGGAGAATCTCTCGAATCATCGCTACATCCGATTCGAGATTCCCACAGAACGCTCCCTGCCTTCCCAGGGCCCTCAGAGAGATCGCGCCCCCCGCTGGGCGCTCAACCGTTTGGACAGAGAGATGGCAGAGGAGGCCGCCATAGTCCAGAGCTGGTGTCTGCCGCCCATGAATAGTCTCAACGTCAATGAGAGAGCCACCCACTTCAGGGAAGCTCTCACGGAGGTGTGTGAGGCTTCCATGCCTCGATCACGCCCTCCCATGGATCGTCGGGCGGTGTACTGGTGGTCCCAACACGTGGCGGACCTCAGGACGGCCTGCACTCCTGCCCGTCGCTCCTACACACGCTACCGCAGGCGGCGTGTTCGGGACCCGCAGGTGGAGGAGGGCCTATATAGTCAATACAGGGAGGCCCGGATAGCCCTGCAGGTGGCCATCGCTCGCTCTAAAGAGGAGGCAAGGGAAGAAATGTTGCAGGGCCTCAACCAAGATCCGTGGGGGCGCCCTTACAAAACTGCTCGCAACCAGTTGCGGGCGCGCGGCGCCCCCCTGACCGAGACCATGGACCCCGAACTTCTGTGTTCCGTGGTCCGGGAACTTTTCCCATCGTCTGACGGTCACTCTCCGCCAAGCATGGCTCCTCCGCGAGCTGTGGCGAGCGCGGTCTCTACTGAGGGCGACCCTCCTGCTGTCAATGAGGAGGAGTTTCGGGCGGCGATCGCACGACTGAAAGGGAAACGGACCGCTCCCGGTCCCGACGGGGTCCCGGGCAAAGTCTTAGGTCTCTCCCTGCGCCATCTCGGGGATCGCCTTCGCGAACTGTTCGATGCGTGTCTTCGCACCGGGCAGTTCCCGAAGGTCTGGAAGGATGGCATTCTGTGCCTCCTGCGTAAGGAGAACCGACCCGCGGACGACCCGTCTGGCTATCGACCGATCGTGCTGTTGGATGAGGTTGGCAAGGTATTCGAGAGGCTTGTCGCCCTCCGCCTCATCCAACATCTTTCTGAAGTGGGGCCAAATTTGTCCCAGAACCAATTTGGGTTCCGTGTGGGGCGCTCCACTATGGACGCGCTCACGGGACTGAGGGAGCTGGTGGAGGACGCCACTGGTAGAGGGGAGAGCGTGTTGGCGGTGTCATTAGACATCGCAAACGCCTTCAACACTCTCCCCTTTCGTACTATTCTAGAGGCGCTTCGGTATCACGGGGTGCCCCAATATTTGCTGCGCATCATCGGCTGCTACCTAGAGGGAAGGGACATCGTGTTCACTGGCCAGAGTGGTGTGGCCAATCGTCACCCCATGTCCCGCGGCGTTCCACAGGGCTCCGTTCTGGGGCCCCTCTTATGGAACGTCGGGTACGACTGGGTCCTTCGTGCCGCCCTCCCCCCGCGTGTAAAACTTTTCTGCTACGCAGATGACACACTCGTCACTGCGAGAGGGGGGGACTTAGAGGAGACCCTTAGGCTGGCCTCGATCTACACCACTTTGGTCGTGAGGCGTATCGAAGCGCTGGGTCTGAAGGTGGCCCTGCACAAGACCGAGGCCCTTCTATTTCATGGACCTCGCAGGGGAGTGCCACCAGGCCGAGAGATAACGGTGGCTGGCGTGAAGGTGACACTGTCGCGTCACCTAAAATATTTAGGCTTGGTGATAGACGGGCGGTGGGGGTTCGACGAGCATTTTCGTCGCCTCGAACCCCGCCTTTTGGGTGCTGCCGATGCGCTCGGGCGTCTTCTCCCAAATGTTGGGGGCCCGAGCGCCTCAGTTCGACGCCTCTATGCGGGCATAGTGCGCAGCATGGCGCTGTATGGCGCCCCGGTGTGGGCGGACGCTCTCGGCCCCCGGGCCATCGCGTCTCTTCATAGGGCGCAGCGCGCCATGGCTCTGAGAGCACTACGTGCTTACCGGTCTGTGTCCCACACCGCAGCGTGTGTACTCGCGGGTACTCCCCCGTGGGAGATTTCAGCCCACGTCCTGGCGGCCGCCTACCGCGTCAGAGTGGATGCAAGGGCGGACGACCGGCGCCTGGCGCCGAGGGAGAGGGCCTCCGCCTTGGAGGAGGCTATAATCGAGGCGTTCCGCGTGTGGTTTGAGGAGCTCGAAGAGCAAAGGGGTTCGACCTCGGTCTCTGGTACTTTGTCCAGGACCTTGGAGGCCATGCACCCCTTTCTCACCACGTGGGCGGACCGGCGCCACGGGTCGCTCTCCTACCACTTGGTGCAGATTCTCAGCGGCCACGGTTCTTTCGGCCGCTACCTGCACCGCATCGGTAGGGAGCCGACCCCCGAGTGCCACCATTGTGATGCGGCGGAGGATACAGCGCAGCACACCTTAGAGGTGTGCCCGGGTTTTTCTTCGCGGCGCCAGGAGTTGACCGCCGTCATAGGTGACGATCTCTCCCTCCAAAACGTGGTCTGCATCATGTTGGAGGGAGAAGAAATGTGGGACGCGGTAAACTCCTTCTGCGTAGACGTCATGACGCAGAAGGAGGACGCGGAGAGAGCCCGGGAAGAGGATCCCGAGGCTGCTCCCTGCCGCCGCCGAAGGTTGGGGCGGAGGAGGCGGATGTACGCCCGCCTACTTCCTCCTGACGGCAACCAGCGGGGTCCAGGCCTGGGAAGCCCGGGCCCTGCACTGCACAGGTTGCCGCCAGTCGCTGATCCCCTGGATGCCCCGGGGGATCACCGGCCCTCCCATTTTGGGGGGGTGAGTGGGGCTCGCCATAGGCGAGCAGTCGCCGACGAGGTCGTGGATGTGTTCTCGCGAGTTCCCATGACCTTGTCAGGCAGTGACGCCTCCCTCGCCGGCGTGCCCTCTTCGTCTGAGGACGAGGAGGTTGCGGCGGTGATGGAGGTGCTCGCGCCAAGGCGTATGTGAGGGGCATCGGTGGGTTTTAGTCGGTAGGCCGCGGCATTGCACTTTCTGAGGGGCATTCTGTCTGCCCCCAGAAGCCGCGGAGAGTCCGACATATCCTCGCGTATCCCAAAACGCGGGGCATGCGTAAAGCATTTCCCATCGTGAAAAAAAAAAAAAAAAAAAAAAAAAAAAAAGGTTAGGTTAGGTTAGGTTAGGTTAGGTTAGGTTAGGTTAGGTTAGGTTAGGTTAGGTTAGGTTAGGTTAGGTTAGGTTAGGTTAGGTTAGGTTAGGTTAGGTTGGGGTGCTAGGTCAGACAACCTCCCCGTGGTGCACCCTGGGCAACGTCGGCTTGAGCGGAATCCATGCTCGCCGACGGCTAATGGTCTGACAAGTGGCCCCCGTAGAGGGGGGCGTAGTATGGCCACTTCATGTGGCGAACCGCTGTCGCGGTCTGTGGCGAAACCTCTCCTTCTTGTAATTAAGAAGGGGTAGAGCTTTCGCCTGGTGACCCTTCTGAGGTCTTTGTGGCGCTTGCGCCTGTCGATTGTCTCGGCTGGCGTCCCGGGGAGCCTGGGCAGCGGCAGTCGAGACGAGCTTGGTGGAGGCAGTAACGCCTGTCGTGGTGTGTCCGTTCACGGACGGGGCGGCTGTGGTATGAACTCCGTGCCACCGTCGGCCAACCCGTTACCCTGCACATGGTGCGGGGCCGGGGGCCGCCATCCTTCGGGGTGGGGGCCACAAGGAGTAAACCTTTTCAAAAATCACTTGACGAGGCCAGGTAGGGTTCCCTCGCCCGGAAGAGGGACATCGTAATGAAAATGTCAGATAATTTGGATCGCGTTATGTCATGCCCTCCCGTTGACGCCGGGCGCACTGAGGAAGCTGGTACCCAGTGTGTGAAATCAGCCACTAGCGGCCAATACGCTCCGGTAGGCCACCGGCGCCAGGGGAAATCCGGGACCCCTGGTGTGAAATCTGTTACCGAGGAGTGTGTGGTGGTATTAGAAAAAGGCCCTTTTCAGGGCCAACCCAAAGGCCCTTCTCAGGGCCAAATCAAAGGCCCTTCTCAGGGCCAAACCAAAGGCCCTTCTCAGGGCCCATCGAAGGTCAAATATGAGAGCGCCGGGGAGTCGCCTAGAGCCACGCGGTCGCGTTCTGGCTCGGCGGCTTCCACAAGGTCGACTCAATCGCGGAAGCGACAGATTGTCGAGTCTGACTCATCTTCAAAGTCGGCCCGGTCCGTTATATCGATGACGGATTCGGTGCTTGTATCAGAGAGTGCTTCTGACGCCGCGTCCAAAAACCCGCGACGCCAAAGGAAGAGAAAGAAAAAAAAGGGCTCAGACGAGCATAGTTCTGAGTCGGACATCGATACCCCTGCGGATGTCGCTTCGAAAAAAGGGAAAGGGCATGGGCGCGGACGCCCCCCTACGACCGGGGAGTATGTTGGGCTCGCCAAAGCCAAGCAGGAGCTGGCAAAGGCTGAGCGAGACGAACAACAGGTCCGCCTCGACCGCGAGATCGCCGAAGCGGAGAAGCGGGCCTACGAGACACGGTCCAAATATATGGAAAGTAGGACGGGCCCCGGCGTGTCATCGACGGCTCCTGCCCCTAAAACCTCCCTTGATATCGAGGAGGTGATAAAGGCAGATTGCGGGGTTATAAATGAGGTAGCAAAGAAGTCGTCGCACCTCAGTGGGCCTTTCCAAAAAGCCCTGAAAAAGGCAGCCCAGTCCATCCAGGACTGCTTTGAAGAGATGGCCCAGAGGTCCATTTCGGATGATATGAGGGCGCTCAAGGCGGAGAACATAGCCATGAGCAAGGAGCTTGCTGAACTCCGGCAAAGTGTCTCCGACCTGACAAGGGAGCTAAAATCCCTCAAGAGGAAGAGTCGCACGAGTCCATTCATGAGCTGTGAGGAGGTTGAGATGGTGGTTGAGGTAACTCCACCTACTCCTTCTGCACCAGCTCCCCCGATGCCGTTGCGTCCAACTACCGCCGGTTCTGGCACGGCAGTTGGACCAGATGTGAGCGAGGCCGAGTTCGGCTTGCAAGGCTTCGAGGCCCGGATTATGCGGGCAGTAGGCACGATGCTGGAGGCCCGGTTTGAAGGCCTGCAGGAGCGCCTCCTCCCCGAGAAGCGATACCGTCCGCCACTCGCCGCTGACAAGAAAAACCAGCCTGCCCAACCAGAGCAGGCTGCGGGCACCTCCAAGAGTGATGCACCGCCGGCTAGACAGGCAAAAGCGAAGGGCAAGGCTGCCGGTAACATCAAACCCGACAAACCTTCAAAGAAGAGTCCGCCGGTGCCACCATCTGCACCCGCGTCCGGGAAAGAGGCGTCCTCTCCAGCGATGAAGGACCCCCCAGTACCAGTGGAGGATGATTGGATCCCTGTCACGAATAAGAAGAGGCAGAGGAGAAAGAAGGGCGGAGGCGCCCCTGCAGAGGAGGCAGCGGTGGCGAGGAAGCCCACTTACTCCGAAGCGGCGAAAGCAAAGCCGGCGCGCCAAGGCGCCCCAGCCAAAACTCAGCCCACCAAGTCGGCCAATAAGCCCAAGCTGATTTCTCCCAAATCTGCTGCTGTGGTCGTCACACTTGACGATGCAGCGGTCGAGAAAGGGATGACCTACGGTGAGGCCCTGGGCAGAGCCCGGACGGCCCATAACTTTGATGAGCTGGAGCTCGGCAGACTGAGGTGTCGACGCACGGCCACGGGGGCCCGTATCATAGAGGTCTACGGCACCCAGTCTGCGGAAAAAGCGGGCATCCTTGCCGGCAAGCTGCGGGAGACGCTGTCAGACGTGGCAAAAGTCGTCCAGCCGGTCAAGTGCGCAGACCTCCGAGTCTCAGGCCTGGACGACTCTATATCGAAGGAGGAGCTGATGGCGGTGATTGCCAGGAAAGGCGAATGCCAACAGGACCAGGTCAAGGTTGGAGAAATCCGGACTGGTCCTGGAGGCTCTGGTTCGGCACTAATCAAGTGCCCAATCGACGCGGCCAAGAAAATCAGCGTCGGGCGCCTTCTCATCGGCTTCAGCTCGGCAAGTGTGACGGTATTGGCGGCCCGGCCCATGCGCTGCTACAAGTGCTTTGGAACGGGACACTCTAAACAGTGCTGCCCCTCCTCAATCGATAGGAGCGGGCTTTGCTTCCGTTGTGGAAAAATCGGCCACCAACAATCCACTTGCAGCGTGGAGCCACATTGTGCCGTTTGTTCAGCCGACAAAAAACCGGCCGGGCATGTTATGGGGGGGAGGAAATGCAATCCCCCCCAGACGAGGGGGAAGATCCTGGAGTCCAAGCCAAGGCCCCCCGATGAGGGTACACCCAGTGTAGCTGGGCTGGAGGAGGCTATGGAATCTTAATCTTAATGGATTTAAGACGTCCATTTAGCTTCCTCCAGTGTAACTTAAACCACGCCACCAGAGCCCAAGACCTGCTGCTGCAAGCCCTGGCGGAGTGGTCCATTGATGTGGCCGTCGCTGCGGAGCCATACTTCGTCGTCGACCGAACCAATTGGGTTGGTGATCGGGATGGTCTCGTAGCTATTATTGTACGTTCAGCGCCTGGCTTCACGCCCCCCTCTGTGGTGGAAAGGGGCCACGGGTTCGTGGTGGCCGCCTGGGAGGGTATCACTCTGATAGGGACATACTTCTCCCCTAACAGGCCGCTTGTCGATTTCGAGGCGTACCTCGTATCGGTTGGAAGCGCAGTCCGTCGCGCAGCTCCGCGTCAGGTTCTCCTCATGGGGGACCTGAACGCCAAGTCAGTAGTTTGGGGCAATCGCTCCACCGATGCGCGCGGTGAGGCCGTGGAGCTTTGGGCCGCCGCCTCTGGTCTCTCCCTACTAAACAGGGGGAATACCCATACGTGTGTACATCGTCAGGGCGGGTCTATTGTGGACGTTTCGTTTGCTAGTCCCGCCCTCGCACGCCGGATCCAGGATTGGCGGGTGATAACGCAGGTGGAGAATCTCTCGAATCATCGCTACATCCGATTCGAGATTCCCACAGAACGCTCCCCGCCTTCCCAGGGCCCTCAGAGAGATCGCGCCCCCCGCTGGGCGCTCAACCGTTTGGACAGAGAGATGGCAGAGGAGGCCGCCATAGTCCAGAGCTGGTGTCTGCCGCCCATGAATAGTCTCAACGTCAATGAGAGAGCCACCCACTTCAGGGAAGCTCTCACGGAGGTGTGTGAGGCTTCCATGCCTCGATCACGCCCTCCCATGGATCGTCGGGCGGTGTACTGGTGGTCCCAACACGTGGCGGACCTCAGGACGGCCTGCACTCCTGCCCGTCGCTCCTACACACGCTACCGCAGGCGGCGTGTTCGGGACCCGCAGGTGGAGGAGGGCCTATATAGTCAATACAGGGAGGCCCGGATAGCCCTGCAGGTGGCCATCGCTCGCTCTAAAGAGGAGGCAAGGGAAGAAATGTTGCAGGGCCTCAACCAAGATCCGTGGGGGCGCCCTTACAAAACTGCTCGCAACCAGTTGCGGGCGCGCGGCGCCCCCCTGACCGAGACCATGGACCCCGAACTTCTGTGTTCCGTGGTCCGGGAACTCTTCCCATCGTCTGACGGTCACTCTCCGCCAAGCATGGCTCCTCCGCGAGCTGTGGCGAGCGCGGTCTCTACTGAGGGCGACCCTCCTGCTGTCGATGAGGAGGAGTTTCGGGCGGCGATCGCACGACTGAAAGGGAAACGGACCGCTCCCGGTCCCGACGGGGTCCCGGGCAAAGTCTTAAGTCTCTCCCTGCGCCATATCGGGGATCGCCTTCGCGAACTGTTCGATGCGTGTCTTCGCACCGGGCAGTTCCCGAAGGTCTGGAAGGATGGTATTCTGTGCCTCCTGCGTAAGGAGAACCGACCCGCGGACGACCCGTCTGGCTATCGACCGATCGTGCTGTTGGATGAGGTTGGCAAGGTATTCGAGAGGCTTGTCGCCCTCCGCCTCATCCAACATCTTTCTGAAGTGGGGCCAAATTTGTCCCAGAACCAATTTGGGTTCCGTGTGGGGCGCTCCACTATGGACGCGCTCACGGGACTGAGGGAGCTGGTGGAGGACGCCACTGGTAGAGGGGAGAGCGTGTTGGCGGTGTCATTAGACATCGCAAACGCCTTCAACACTCTCCCCTTTCGTACTATTCTAGAGGCGCTTCGGTATCACGGGGTGCCCCAATATTTGCTGCGCATCATCGGCTGCTACCTAGAGGGAAGGGACATCGTGTTCACTGGCCAGAGTGGTGTGGCCAATCGTCACCCCATGTCCCGCGGCGTTCCACAGGGCTCCGTTCTGGGGCCCCTCTTATGGAACGTCGGGTACGACTGGGTCCTTCGTGCCGCCCTCCCCCCGCGTGTAAAACTTTTCTGTTACGCAGATGACACACTCGTCACTGCGAGAGGGGGGGACTTAGAGGAGACCCTTAGGCTGGCCTCGATCTACACCACTTTGGTCGTGAGGCGTATCGAAGCGCTGGGTCTGAAGGTGGCCCTGCACAAGACCGAGGCCCTTCTATTTCATGGACCTCGCAGGGGAGCGCCACCAGGCCGAGAGATAACGGTGGCTGGCGTGAAGGTGACACTGTCGCGTCACCTAAAATATTTAGGCTTGGTGATAGACGGGCGGTGGGGGTTCGACGAGCATTTTCGTCGCCTCGAACCCCGCCTTTTGGGTGCTGCCGATGCGCTCGGGCGTCTTCTCCCAAATGTTGGGGGCCCGAGCGCCTCAGTTCGACGCCTCTATGCGGGCATAGTGCGCAGCATGGCGCTGTACGGCGCCCCGGTGTGGGCGGACGCTCTCGGCCCCCGGGCCATCGCGTCTCTTCATAGGGCGCAGCGCGCCATGGCTCTGAGAGCACTACGTGCTTACCGGTCTGTGTCCCACACCGCAGCGTGTGTACTCGCGGGTACTCCCCCGTGGGAGATTTCAGCCCACGTCCTGGCGGCCGCCTACCGCGTCAGAGTGGATGCAAGGGCGGACGACCGGCGCCTGGCGCCGAGGGAGAGGGCCTCCGCCTTGGAGGAGGCTATAACCGAGGCGTTCCGCGTGTGGTTTGAGGAGCTCGAAGAGCAAAGGGGTTCGACCTCGGTCTCTGGTACTTTGTCCAGGACCTTGGAGGCCATGCACCCCTTTCTCACCACGTGGGCGGACCGGCGCCACGGGTCGCTCTCCTACCACTTAGTGCAGATTCTCAGCGGCCACGGTTCTTTCGGCCGCTACCTGCACCGCATCGGTAGGGAGCCGACCCCCGAGTGCCACCATTGTGATGCGGCGGAGGATACAGCGCAGCACACCTTGGAGGTGTGCCCGGGTTTTTCTTCGCGGCGCCAGGAGTTGACCGCCGTCATAGGTGACGATCTCTCCCTCCAAAACGTGGTCTGCATCATGTTGGAGGGAGAAGAAATGTGGGACGCGGTAAACTCCTTCTGCGTAGACGTCATGACGCAGAAGGAGGACGCGGAGAGAGCCCGGGAAGAGGATCCCGAGGCTGCTCCCTGCCGCCGCCGAAGGTTGGGGCGGAGGAGGCGGATGTACGCCCGCCTACTTCCTCCTGACGGCAACCAGCGGGGTCCAGGCCTGGGAAGCCCGGGCCCTGCACTGCACAGGTTGCCGCCAGTCGCTGATCCCCTGGATGCCCCGGGGGATCACCGGCCCTCCCATTTTGGGGGGGTGAGTGGGGCTCGCCATAGGCGAGCAGTCGCCGACGAGGTCGTGGATGTGTTCTCGCGAGTTCCCATGACCTTGTCAGGCAGTGACGCCTCCCTCCCCGGCGTGCCCTCTTCGTCTGAGGACGAGGAGGATGCGGCGGTGATGGAGGTGCTCGCGCCAAGGCGTATGTGAGGGGCATCGGTGGGTTTTAGTCGGTAGGCCGCGGCATTGCACTTTCTGAGGGGCATTCTGTCTGCCCCCAGAAGCCGCGGAGAGTCCGACATATCCTCGCGTATCCCAAAACGCGGGGCATGCGTAAAGCATTTCCCATCGTAAAAAAAAAAAAAAAAAAAAAAAAAAAAAAAAAAGGTTAGGTTAGGTTAGGTTAGGTTAGGTTGGGGTGCTAGGTCGGATAACCTCCTCGTGTGCCCTGCCACTGTTTTTCCCCGTCCATGTATGTGGTCTGGCAAATGCAGTGGGAGGGACGGTGCACCCTGGGTATCACTGTAAATGGCGAACAATTTATTTTGGTCCCATTTACCGTGATGGCTAATAATCCGACACTCCTGTTATCCTGTACGTAGTGCAGGACCAGGGGCCCGCTTCGGGGGGCCGAGGGGAGACAACCCCAATAAAAAACACAAAACCGTAGCCCTGTACGTAGTGCAGGAACGGGGGTCACCTTCATGGGGACCGCGAGGAGACAACCTCTATAAAAAACAGGTGTAGACAGCGCCAGTTCTGCCCTGGTGCTGTCTAACTCGTAACCCCGTACGTGGTGCGGGAGCGAGGGCTGCCATCCCAATGGATGGGGGCTGCGAGGAAGAAAACCTCTCTAAAAAATTACCGACGGGGACCTCATGGTCCTGTCCGCCTCGGCGGATGGTGTGGGTCCGAGTCGGCGTCCTGGACGTATTCTGGGTAGCGGCGACTCGGTTCGGGCTCGGCCGGCGTCCTGGAGATTCCGGGTAGCGGCGGTGCGGGTCTGAGTGGGGGGGGCCTTTGTGTAGGCCCAGCGGTCCTTTTGGACGTGGTATGATGAACATGATGGACAATTGGAAAGAGAAGTTACCCCAGGAGGGTACCAGCTGCTCCGCAGCTGGAGAATCCCTCCCGGGCACCTCGGTGCCCGGCTGCCCCTCGTCTTCTGGGGGGGGCAACAATTGTTTAAACTGTGTTGTAAGGTTGGAGAGGTTGCCGATGTCGAGGTCTTCAGTGCCTCGGGGTGAAAGGCAAACGACTGAGTACGAGGACGATTCCCACAGAAGGTCACAGGAGGTGGGCTCCGGTTATGAAAGTAGTGGTGACTCGGCTGGTCCGCCGAGTAAGGCGTGGAGGCGGGAGAGTGAGAGGATGGCTGGTCTCCTTAGAGAAAAGCGCGGAGAAGTCGAAAACACATCGGTTCCCCAAACTCCGAGTGAAACCGGTGATGACGAGTCGAGCGCTGAAGTGGTGTCTGATGAGGGTGGATACTTGGAGGACGAAGAAGTCTACCCTGAGGTTGATAGTGAAGCAGAAGTTGAGGTCTGGGAGGACAATCCAAGACCCGAGGTTGATTTCAAGAAGCCGGAAGGGCTTCCGCGCAGGACGGCGCGGGCTCGCAGAAGGATAACCAAGGGTGAGACGGAGGAGGCCCCTAATCCGTGTTTTACTCCTCGGGATGATGATGATGATTTAGATGATGATTTAGAGGCGGAAGAGGACTCGATGGATGTGGTAGACGAGGACGAGGAAGTGTCTGTGCAGGACATCCTCCAAAAAATCCAAGAGAAGGGAACCGAAGAGGTCGCTAAACTTAGGGAGGAAAACGAGACCCTCCGGGGGGAATTAGCGGCCCTGAAGAGTGAGATGGCGGAAATTAAGAAGTCGATCGGCAGATGCGCATGTAGCTGTACCCTCACCAAGGAGGCAGCGGTGACTCAGAAGTCGATGGATGCGCTGGAACGCTCCTTAACAGAGATGGTGTCTAAGACCATAGATGGCAAATTCAAGAGCCTGGGCTTACTTGCCTCTGCCCTTCCCCCTGGCAGAGTACCCCAGCCGAAGCAGAAGCAACCGGAGGCACAAAATCCGCCAAAGTTGCCTCCCACAACCAGCGGTGCTGATTCTTGGAGCGCTGCTGGCAGCAGAAAGAAGCGGAGAAGGCTAGCCAAAGCTGCAGCTAAGCAACCTGCCGCTGAGATGAACCCGGAGTCGAAAACTGGCACCCCTGCAGCAAAGAAGCCAGTAGCAAAGAAGATGGTAAAGCTCTCCTCCCCCAAAACCTCGGCAGTGTCTCTGACCCTGCTGCCGGAGGCTGCGGAGCGCGGGCTGACTTACGCCGACATCATTTCAAGGGCTAGGGGAGCGGTCTCTCTCCCTGAGATGGGACTGAATGAAGGGGTCAGAACACGAGTGAGCCAGACGGGGGCGAGAGTGGTGGAAGTCCCGGACCCCACAGGCAAGAAGGCGGATATTCTGGCAGCGAAACTCCAAACAGCGCTTGCTGGCGTGGCCCGTGTTGGACGGCCGGAGAAGACGACGGACCTGATGATCACAGGTCTCGACGAAACCGTCCAAAAAGAGGAGGTGCTGCGCGCTGTAAGGGAAAAGGCCGACTGTGACCTTAAGTCGGTCCTGGCTCAGGACATAAAGCTGAGCCCGGAGGGAAGAGGACGCATGCTGCTACGCTGTCCCGTGGCGGTGGCGAGAGAGTTGGCAAGGGGAGGTAAACTAACGGTCGGGTGGAGCACTGCTACGGTGAAGGTGCTGGCCCCCTTGCCGTTAAGGTGCTTCCGCTGTTTAGCGGTGGGGCATACCAAGCCACGGTGCCCCTCATTAGTAGATAGAAGCACACTTTGCTTTCGGTGCGGGCAGCCAGGACATGTCGCGGCTGGGTGTAGAGCGGAGCCAAAATGTGCTCTTTGTGCGGATGCAAACCGACCACATAGGCACGTGATGGGAAGCGTGAGGTGCGTACCTCCGGTGCAGAGAGGGAATCGCCCCGAGCACGGAGGACATGTTGGAGCCGAGGCCCAAAGGCCCGCAGAGGTAACGCCCATGGAGACGTCTCCAATAACAGCAGACGAGGCGCCGGCTCTGCCAACGCCACAGACTTCTCCCCATTCATCTCCGCGGAGAAGAGTCCGGGAGGGTCACGAGGAGGAGGGGACCTGACCATCTTGTTCCCTCCAGTCGGGGCCAAGCGGGCGATGGGAGGTGAACCATCGCTCGCCTTGCACGGCCCTGATGAGAGGGGGGGATTGGCCAAACTTGCCCGGCCATTCCCCAGCGGAGGAGGCCCGGTTGCGGGCAGGCCGCGTTTGCCGTTGTGGTGAGTGCCAAGCACGGCCCCACGCACAGCCCTTTGGCTGTCGGCGCTAGCGGCGGAGAGGGCAGGTGCCGTCAGTCGTGGAGGGAGCTGCAACGCTGAATGTTGCGGTCCCCTCCTGGCGAGTCCCACATACCCCCTTCCCGTACACCTGCGGGAAGGGAAGCGCGTAAATGCGTTTTTCTACGGCATATAAAAAAAAAAAAAAAAAAAAAAAAAAAAAAAAAAAAAAAAAAAAGGTTAGGTTAGGTTAGGTTAGGTTAGGTTAGGTTAGGTTAGGTTAGGTTAGGTTAGGTTAGGTTAGGTTAGGTTAGGTTGGGGTGCTAGGTCAGACAACCTCCCCGTGGTGCACCCTGGGCAACGTCGGCTTGAGCGGAATCCATGCTCGCCGACGGCTAATGGTCTGACAAGTGGCCCCCGTAGAGGGGGGCGTAGTATGGCCACTTCATGTGGCGAACCGCTGTCGCGGTCTGTGGCGAAACCTCTCCTTCTTGTTATTAAGAAGGGGTAGAGCTTTCGCCTGGTGACCCCTCTGAGGTCTTTGTGGCGCTTGCGCCTGTCGATTGTCTCGGCTGGCGTCCCGGGGAGCCTGGGCAGCGGCAGTCGAGACGAGCTTGGTGGAGGCAGTAACGCCTGTCGTGGTGTGTCCGTTCACGGACGGGGCGGCTGTGGTATGAACTCCGTGCCACCGTCGGCCAACCCGTTACCCTGCACATGGTGCGGGGCCGGGGGCCGCCATCCTTCGGGGTGGGGGCCACAAGGAGTAAACCTTTTCAAAAATCACTTGACGAGGCCAGGTAGGGTTCCCTCGCCCGGAAGAGGGACATCGTAATGAAAATGTCAGATAATTTGGATCGCGTTATGTCATGTCCTCCCGTTGACGCCGGGCGCACTGAGGAAGCTGGTACCCAGTGTGTGAAATCAGCCACTAGCGGCCAATACGCTCCGGTAGGCCACCGGCGCCAGGGGAAATCCGGGACCCCTGGTGTGAAATCTGTTACCGAGGAGTGTGTGGTGGTATTAGAAAAAGGCCCTTTTCAGGGCCAACCCAAAGGCCCTTCTCAGGGCCAAATCAAAGGCCCTTCTCAGGGCCAAACCAAAGGCCCTTCTCAGGGCCAATCGAAGGTCAAATATGAGAGCGCCGGGGAGGCGCCTAGAGCCACGCGGTCGCGTTCTGGCTCGGCGGCTTCCGCAAGGTCGACTCAATCGCGGAAGCGACAGATTGTCGAGTCTGACTCATCTTCAAAGTCGGCCCGGTCCGTTATATCGATGACGGATTCGGTGCTTATATCAGAGAGTGCTTCTGACGCCGCGTCCAAAAACCCGCGACGCCTTAGGAAAAAGAAAAAGAAGGGCTCAGACGAGCATAGTTCTGAGTCGGATATTGATGTCGCACCGAAAAAAGGGAAAGGGCATGGGCGCGGACGCCCCCCTACGACCGGGGAGTATGTTGGGCTCGCCAAAGCCAAGCAGGAGCTGGCAAAGGCTGAGCGAGACGAACAACAGGTCCGCCTCGACCGCGAGATCGCCGAAGCGGAGAAGCGGGCCTACGAGACACGGTCCAAATATATGGAAAACAGGACGGACCCCAGCGTACCATGGACAGCTCCTGCCCCTAAAACCTCCCTTGATATCGAGGAGGTGATAAAGGCAGATTGCGGGGTGATAAATGAGGTAGCAAAGAAGTCGTCGCACCTCAGTGGGCCTTTCCAAAAAGCCCTGAAAAAGGCAGCCCAGTCCATCCAGGACTGCTTTGAAGAGATGGCCCAGAGGTCCATCTCGGATGACATGAGGGCGCTCAAGGCGGAGAACATAGCCATGAGCAAGGAGCTTGCTGAACTCCGGCAAAGTGTCTCCGACCTGACAAGGGAGCTAAAATCCCTCAAGAGGAAGAGTCGCACGAGTCCATTCATGAGCTGTGAGGAGGTTGAGATGGTGGTTGAGGTAACTCCACCTACTCCTTCTGCACCAGCTCCCCCGGTGCCGTTGCGTCCAACTACCGCCGGTTCTGGCACGGCAGTTGGACCAGATGTGAGCGAGGCCGAGCTCGGCTTGCAAGGCTTCGAGGCCCGGATTATGCGGGCAGTAGGCACGATGCTGGAGGCCCGGTTTGAAGGCCTGCAGGAGCGCCTCCTCCCCGAGAAGCGATACCGTCCGCCACTCGCCGCTGACAAGAAAAACCAGCCTGCCCAACCAGAGCAGGCTGCGGGCACCTCCAAGAGTGATGCACCGCTGGCTAAACAGGCAAAAGCGAAGGGCAAGGCTGCCGGTAACATCAAACCCGACAAACCTTCAAAGAAGAGTCCGCCGGTGCCACCATCTGCACCCGCGTCCGGGAAAGAGGCGTCCTCTCCAGCGACGAAGGACCCCCCAGTACCAGTGGAGGATGATTGGATCCCTGTCACGAATAAGAAGAGGCAGAGGAGAAAGAAGGGCGGAGGCGCCCCTGCAGAGGAGGCAGCGGTGGCGAGGAAGCCCACTTACTCCGAAGCGGCGAAAGCAAAGCCGGCGCGCCAAGGCGCCCCAGCCAAAACTCAGCCCACCAAGTCGGCCAATAAGCCCAAGCTGATTTCTCCCAAATCTGCCGCTGTGGTCGTCACACTTGACGATGCAGCGGTCGAGAAAGGGATGACCTACGGTGAGGCCCTGGGCAGAGCCCGGACGGCCCATAACTTTGATGAGCTGGAGCTCGGCAGACTGAGGTGTCGACGCACGGCCACGGGGGCCCGCATCATAGAGGTCTACGGCACCCAGTCTGCGGAAAAAGCGGGCATCCTTGCCGGCAAGCTGCGGGAGACGCTGTCAGACGTGGCAAAAGTCGTCCAGCCGGTCAAGTGCGCAGACCTCCGAGTCTCAGGCCTGGACGACTCTATATCGAAGGAGGAGTTGATGGCGGTGATTGCCAGGAAAGGCGAATGCCAACAGGACCAGGTCAAGGTTGGAGAAATCCGGACTGGTCCTGGAGGCTCTGGTTCGGCACTAATCAAGTGCCCAATCGACGCGGCCAAGAAAATCAGTGTCGGGCGCCTTCTCATCGGCTTCAGCTCGGCAAGTGTGACGGTATTGGCGGCCCGGCCCATGCGCTGCTACAAGTGCTTTGGAACGGGACACTCTAAACAGTGCTGCCCCTCCTCAATCGATAGGAGCGGGCTTTGCTTCCGTTGTGGAAAAATCGGCCACCAACAATCCACTTGCAGCGTGGAGCCACATTGTGCCGTTTGTTCAGCCGACAAAAAACCGGCCGGGCATGTCATGGGGGGGAGGAAATGCAATCCCCCCCAGACGAGGGGGAAGATCCTGGAGTTCAAGCCAAGGCCCCCCGATGAGGGTACACCCAGTGTAGCTGGGCTGGAGGAGGCTATGGAATCTTAATCTTAATGGATTTAAGACGTCCATTTAGCTTCCTCCAGTGTAACTTAAACCACGCCACCAGAGCCCAAGACCTGCTGCTGCAAGCCCTGGCGGAGTGGTCCATTGATGTGGCCGTCGCTGCGGAGCCATACTTCGTCGTCGACCGACCCAATTGGGTTGGTGATCGGGATGGTCTCGTAGCTATTATTGTACGTTCAACGCCTGGCTTCACGCCCCCCTCTGTGGTGGAAAGGGGCCACGGGTTCGTGGTGGCCGCCTGGGAGGGTATCACTCTGATAGGGACATACTTCTCCCCTAACAGGCCGCTTGTCGACTTCGAGGCGTACCTCGTATCGGTTGGAAGCGCAGTCCGTCGCGCAGCTCCGCGTCAGGTTCTCCTCATGGGGGACCTGAACGCCAAGTCAGTAGTTTGGGGCAATCGCTCCACCGATGCGCGCGGTGAGGCCGTGGAGCTTTGGGCCGCCGCCTCTGGTCTCTCCCTACTAAACAGGGGGAATACCCATACGTGCGTACATCGTCAGGGCGGGTCTATTGTGGACGTTTCGTTTGCTAGCCCCGCCCTCGCACGCCGGATCCAGGATTGGCGGGTGATAACGCAGGTGGAGAATCTCTCGAATCATCGCTACATCCGATTCGAGATTCCCACAGAACGCTCCCCGCCTTCCCAGGGCCCTCAGAGAGATCGCGCCCCCCGCTGGGCGCTCAACCGTTTGGACAGAGAGATGGCAGAGGAGGCCGCCATAGTCCAGAGCTGGTGTCTGCCGCCCATGAATAGTCTCAACGTCAATGAGAGAGCCACCCACTTCAGGGAAGCTCTCACGGAGGTGTGTGAGGCTTCCATGCCTCGATCACGCCCTCCCATGGATCGTCGGGCGGTGTACTGGTGGTCCCAACACGTGGCGGACCTCAGGACGGCCTGCACTCCTGCCCGTCGCTCCTACACACGCTACCGCAGGCGGCGTGTTCGGGACCCCCAGGTGGAGGAGGGCCTATATAGTCAATACAGGGAGGCCCGGATAGCCCTGCAGGTGGCCATCGCTCGCTCTAAAGAGGAGGCAAGGGAAGAAATGTTGCAGGGCCTCAACCAAGATCCGTGGGGGCGCCCTTACAAAACTGCTCGCAACCAGTTGCGGGCGCGCGGCGCCCCCCTGACCGAGACCATGGACCCCGAACTTCTGTGTTCCGTGGTCCGGGAACTCTTCCCATCGTCTGACGGTCACTCTCCGCCAAGCATGGCTCCTCCGCGAGCTGTGGCGAGCGCGGTCTCTACTGAGGGCGACCCTCCTGCTGTCGAGGAGGAGGAGTTTCGGGCGGCGATCGCACGACTGAAAGGGAAACGGACCGCTCCCGGTCCCGACGGGGTCCCGGGCAAAGTCTTAGGTCTCTCCCTGCGCCATCTCGGGGATCGCCTTCGCGAACTGTTCGATGCGTGTCTTCGCACCGGGCAGTTCCCGAAGGTCTGGAAGGATGGCATTCTGTGCCTCCTGCGTAAGGAGAACCGACCCGCGGACGACCCGTCTGGCTATCGACCGATCGTGCTGTTGGATGAGGTTGGCAAGGTATTCGAGAGGCTTGTCGCCCTCCGCCTCATCCAACATCTTTCTGAAGTGGGGCCAAATTTGTCCCAGAACCAATTTGGGTTCCGTGTGGGGCGCTCCACTATGGACGCGCTCACGGGACTGAGGGAGCTGGTGGAGGACGCCACTGGTAGAGGGGAGAGCGTGTTGGCGGTGTCATTAGACATCGCAAACGCCTTCAACACTCTCCCCTTTCGTACTATTCTAGAGGCGCTTCGGTATCACGGGGTGCCCCAATATTTGCTGCGCATCATCGGCTGCTACCTAGAGGGAAGGGACATCGTGTTTACTGGCCAGAGTGGTGTGGCCAATCGTCACCCCATGTCCCGCGGCGTTCCACAGGGCTCCGTTCTGGGGCCCCTCTTATGGAACGTCGGGTACGACTGGGTCCTTCGTGCCGCCCTCCCCCCGCGTGTAAAACTTTTCTGCTACGCAGATGACACACTTGTCACTGCGAGAGGGGGGGACTTAGAGGAGACCCTTAGGCTGGCCTCGATCTACACCACTTTGGTCGTGAGGCGTATCGAAGCGCTGGGTCTGAAGGTGGCCCTGCACAAGACCGAGGCCCTTCTTTTTCATGGACCTCGCAGGGGAGCGCCACCAGGCCAAGAGATAACGGTGGCTGGCGTGAAGGTGACACTGTCGCGTCACCTAAAATATTTAGGCTTGGTGATAGACGGGCGGTGGGGGTTCGACGAGCATTTTCGTCGCCTCGAACCCCGCCTTTTGGGTGCTGCCGATGCGCTCGGGCGTCTTCTCCCAAATGTTGGGGGCCCGAGCGCCTCAGTTCGACGCCTCTATGCGGGCATAGTGCGCAGCATGGCGCTGTACGGCGCCCCGGTGTGGGCGGACGCTCTCGGCCCCCGGGCCATCGCGTCTCTTCATAGGGCGCAGCGCGCCATGGCTCTGAGAGCACTACGTGCTTACCGGTCTGTGTCCCACACCGCAGCGTGTGTACTCGCGGGTACTCCCCCGTGGGAGATTTCAGCCCACGTCTTGGCGGCCGCCTACCGCGTCAGAGTGGATGCAAGGGCGGACGACCGGCGCCTGGCGCCGAGGGAGAGGGCCTCCGCCTTGGAGGAGGCTATAACCGAGGCGTTCCGCGTGTGGTTTGAGGAGCTCGAAGAGCAAAGGGGTTCGACCTCGGTCTCTGGTACTTTGTCCAGGACCTTGGAGGCCATGCACCCCTTTCTCACCACGTGGGCGGACCGGCGCCACGGGTCGCTCTCCTACCACTTGGTGCAGATTCTCAGCGGCCACGGTTCTTTCGGCCGCTACCTGCACCGCATCGGTAGGGAGCCGACCCCCGAGTGCCACCATTGTGATGCGGCGGAGGATACAGCGCAGCACACCTTAGAGGTGTGCCCGGGTTTTTCTTCGCGGCGCCAGGAGTTGACCGCCGTCATAGGTGACGATCTCTCCCTCCAAAACGTGGTCTGCATCATGTTGGAGGGAGAAGAAATGTGGGACGCGGTAAACTCCTTCTGCGTAGACGTCATGACGCAGAAGGAGGACGCGGAGAGAGCCCGGGAAGAGGATCCCGAGGCTGCTCCCTGCCGCCGCCGAAGGTTGGGGCGGAGGAGGCGGATGTACGCCCGCCTACTTCCTCCTGACGGCAACCAGCGGGGTCCAGGCCTGGGAAGCCCGGGCCCTGCACTGCACAGGTTGCCGCCAGTCGCTGATCCCCTGGATGCCCCGGGGGATCACCGGCCCCCCCATTTTGGGGGGGTGAGTGGGGCTCGCCATAGGCGAGCAGTCGCCGACGAGGTCGTGGATGTGTTCTCGCGAGTTCCCATGACCTTGTCAGGCAGTGACGCCTCCCTCCCCGGCGTGCCCTCTTCGTCTGAGGACGAGGAGGATGCGGCGGTGATGGAGGTGCTCGCGCCAAGGCGTATGTGAGGGGCATCGGTGGGTTTTAGTCGGTAGGCCGCGGCATTGCACTTTCTGAGGGGCATTCTGTCTGCCCCCAGAAGCCGCGGAGAGTCCGACATATCCTCGCGTATCCCAAAACGCGGGGCATGCGTAAAGCATTTCCCATCGTAAAAAAAAAAAAAAAAAAAAAAAAAAAAAGGTTAGGTTAGGTTAGGTTAGGTTGGGGTGCTAGGTCAGACAACCTCCCCGTGGTGCACCCTGGGCAACGTCGGCTTGAGCGGAATCCATGCTCGCCGACGGCTAATGGTCTGACAAGTGGCCCCCGTAGAGGGGGGCGTAGTATGGCCACTTCATGTGGCGAACCGCTGTCGCGGTCTGTGGCGAAACCTCTCCTTCTTGTAATTAAGAAGGGGTAGAGCTTTCGCCTGGTGACCCTTCTGAGGTCTTTGTGGCGCTTGCGCCTGTCGATTGTCTCGGCTGGCGTCCCGGGGAGCCTGGGCAGCGGCAGTCGAGACGAGCTTGGTGGAGGCAGTAACGCCTGTCGTGGTGTGTCCGTTCACGGACGGGGCGGCTGTGGTATGAACTCCGTACCACCGTCGGCCAACCCGTTACCCTGCACATGGTGTTGGGCCGGGGGCCGCCATCCTTCGGGGTGGGGGCCACAAGGAGTAAACCTTTTCAAAAATCACTTGACGAGGCCAGGTAGGGTTCCCTCGCCCGGAAGAGGGACATCGTAATGAAAATGTCAGATAATTTGGATCGTGTTTTGTCATGCCCTCCCGTTGACGCCGGGCGCACTGAGGAAGCTGGTACCCAGTGTGTGAAATCAGCCACTAGCGGCCAATACGCTCCGGTAGGCCACCGGCGCCAGGGGAAATCCGGGACCCCTGGTGTGAAATCTGTTACCGAGGCGTGTTCGGTGGTGTTAGAAATAGGCCCTTTTCAGGGCCAACCCAAAGGCCCTTCTCAGGGCCAACCCAAAGGCCCTTCTCAGGGCCAAATGAAAGGCCCTTCTCAGGGCCAAACCAAAGGCCCTTCTCAGGGCCAACAGAAGGTCAAATATGAGAGCGCCGGGGAGGCGCCTAGAGCCACGCGGTCGCGTTCTGGCTCGGCGGCTTCCACAAGGTCGACTCAATCGCGGAAGCGACAGATTGTCGAGTCTGACTCATCTTCGAAGTCGGCCCGGTCCGTTATATCGATGACGGATTCGGTGCTTGTATCAGAGAGTGCTTCTGACGCCGCGTCCAAAAACCCGCGACGCCAAAGAAAGAGAAAGAAAAAAAAGGGCTCAGACGAGCATAGTTCTGAGTCGGATATCGACACCCCTGCGGACATGGCACCAAAAAAAGGGAAAGGGCATGGGCGCGGACGCCCCCCTACGACCGGGGAGTATGTTGGGCTCGCCAAAGCCAAGCAGGAGCTGGCAAAGGCTGAGCGAGAAGAACTACAGGTCCGCCTCGACCGCGAGATCGCCGAAGCGGAGAAGCGGGCCTATGAGACACGGTCCAAATATATGGAAAGTAGGACGGACCCCAGCGTATCATCGACAGCTCCTGCCCCTAAAACCTCCCTTGATATCGAGGAGGTGATAAAGGCAGATTGCGGGGTTATAAATGAGGTAGCAAAGAAGTCGTCGCACCTCAGTGGGCCTTTCCAAAAAGCCCTGAAAAAGGCAGCCCAGTCCATCCAGGACTGCTTTGAAGAGATGGCCCAGAGGTCCATCTCGGATGACATGAGGGCGCTCAAGGCGGAGAACATAGCCATGAGCAAGGAGCTTGCTGAACTCCGGCAAAGTGTCTCCGAGCTGACAAGGGAGCTAAAATCCCTCAAGAGGAAGAGCCGCACGAGTCCATTCATGAGCTGTGAGGAGGTTGAGATGGTGGTTGAGGTAACTCCACCTACTCCTTCTGCACCAGCTCCCCCGGTGCCGTTGCGTCCAACTACCGCCGGTTCTGGCACGGCAGTTGGACCAGATGTGAGCGAGGCCGAGCTCGGCTTGCAAGGCTTCGAGGCCCGGATTATGCGGGCAGTGGGCACGATGCTGGAGGCCCGGTTTGAAGGCCTGCAGGAGCGCCTCCTCCCCGAGAAGCGATACCGTCCGCCACTCGCCGCTGACAAGAAAAACCAGCCTGCCCAACCAGAGCAGGCTGCGGGCACCTCCAAGAGTGATGCACCGCTGGATAGACAGGTAAAAGCGAAGGGCAAGGCTGCCGGTAACATCAAACCCGACAAACCTTCAAAGAAGAGTCCGCCGGTGCCACCATCTGCACCCGCGTCCGGGAAAGAGGCGTCCTCTCCAGCGACGAAGGACCCCCCAGTACCAGTGGAGGATGATTGGATCCCTGTCACGAATAAGAAGAGGCAGAGGAGAAAGAAGGGCGGAGGCGCCCCTGCAGAGGAGGCAGCGGTGGCGAGGAAGCCCACTTACTCCGAAGCGGCGAAAGCAAAGCCGGCGCGCCAAGGCGCCCCAGCCAAAACTCAGCCCACCAAGTCGGCCAATAAGCCCAAGCTGATTTCTCCCAAATCTGCCGCTGTGGTCGTCACACTTGACGATGCAGCGGTCGAGAAAGGGATGACCTACGGTGAGGCCCTGGGCAGAGCCCGGACGGCCCATAACTTTGATGAGCTGGAGCTCGGCAGACTGAGGTGTCGACGCACGGCCACGGGGGCCCGTATCATAGAGGTCTACGGCACCCAGTCTGCGGAAAAAGCGGGCATCCTTGCCGGCAAGCTGCGGGAGACGCTGTCAGACGTGGCAAAAGTCGTCCAGCCGGTCAAGTGCGCAGACCTCCGAGTCTCAGGCCTGGACGACTCTATATCGAAGGAGGAGCTGATGGCGGTGATTGCCAGGAAAGGCGAATGCCAACAGGACCAGGTCAAGGTTGGAGAAATCCGGACTGGTCCTGGAGGCTCTGGTTCGGCACTAATCAAGTGCCCAATCGACGCGGCCAAGAAAATCAGCGTCGGGCGCCTTCTCATCGGCTTCAGCTCGGCAAGTGTGACGGTATTGGCGGCCCGGCCCATGCGCTGCTACAAGTGCTTTGGAACGGGACACTCTAAACAGTGCTGCCCCTCCTCAATCGATAGGAGCGGGCTTTGCTTCCGTTGTGGAAAAATCGGCCACCAACAATCCACTTGCAGCGTGGAGCCACATTGTGCCGTTTGTTCAGCCGACAAAAAACCGGCCGGGCATGTCATGGGGGGGAGGAAATGCAATCCCCCCCAGACGAGGGGGAAGATCCTGGAGTCCAAGCCAAGGCCCCCCGATGAGGGTACACCCAGTGTAGCTGGGCTGGAGGAGGCTATGGAATCTTAATCTTAATGGATTTAAGACGTCCATTTAGCTTCCTCCAGTGTAACTTAAACCACGCCACCAGAGCCCAAGACCTGCTGCTGCAAGCCCTGGCGGAGTGGTCCATTGATGTGGCCGTCGCTGCGGAGCCATACTTCGTCGTCGACCGACCCAATTGGGTTGGTGATCGGGATGGTCTCGTAGCTATTATTGTACGTTCAGCGCCTGGCTTCACGCCCCCCTCTGTGATGGAAAGGGGCCACGGGTTCGTGGTGGCCGCCTGGGAGGGTATCACTCTGATAGGGACATACTTCTCCCCTAACAGGCCGCTTGTCGATTTCGAGGCGTACCTCGTATCGGTTGGAAGCGCAGTCCGTCGCGCAGCTCCGCGTCAGGTTCTCCTCATGGGGGACCTGAACGCCAAGTCAGTAGTTTGGGGCAATCGCTCCACCGATGCGCGCGGTGAGGCCGTGGAGCTTTGGGCCGCCGCCTCTGGTCTCTCCCTACTAAACAGGGGGAATACCCATACGTGCGTACATCGTCAGGGCGGGTCTATTGTGGACGTTTCGTTTGCTAGTCCCGCCCTCGCACGCCGGATCCAGGATTGGCGGGTGATAACGCAGGTGGAGAATCTCTCGAATCATCGCTACATCCGATTCGAGATTCCCACAGAACGCTCCCCGCCTTCCCAGGGCCCTCAGAGAGATCGCGCCCCCCGCTGGGCGCTCAACCGTTTGGACAGAGAGATGGCAGAGGAGGCCGCCATAGTCCAGAGCTGGTGTCTGCCGCCCATGAATAGTCTCAACGTCAATGAGAGAGCCACCCACTTCAGGGAAGCTCTCACGGAGGTGTGTGAGGCTTCCATGCCTCGATCACGCCCTCCCATGGATCGTCGGGCGGTGTACTGGTGGTCCCAACACGTGGCGGACCTCAGGACGGCCTGCACTCCTGCCCGTCGCTCCTACACACGCTACCGCAGGCGGCGTGTTCGGGACCCGCAGGTGGAGGAGGGCCTATATAGTCATTACAGGGAGGCCCGGATAGCCCTGCAGGTGGCCATCGCTCGCTCTAAAGAGGAGGCAAGGGAAGAAATGTTGCAGGGCCTCAACCAAGATCCGTGGGGGCGCCCTTACAAAACTGCTCGCAACCAGTTGCGGGCGCGCGGCGCCCCCCTGACCGAGACCATGGACCCCGAACTTCTGTGTTCCGTGGTCCGGGAACTTTTCCCATCGTCTGACGGTCACTCTCCGCCAAGCATGGCTCCTCCGCGAGCTGTGGCGAGCGCGGTCTCTACTGAGGGCGACCCTCCTGCTGTCGATGAGGAGGAGTTTCGGGCGGCGATCGCACGACTGAAAGGGAAACGGGCCGCTCCCGGTCCCGACGGGGTCCCGGGCAAAGTCTTAGGTCTCTCTCTGCGCCATCTCGGGGACTGCCTTCGCGAACTGTTCGATGCGTGTCTTCGCACCGGGCAGTTCCCGAAGGTCTGGAAGGATGGCATTCTGTGCCTCCTGCGTAAGGAGAACCGACCCGCGGACGACCCGTCTGGCTATCGACCGATCGTGCTGTTGGATGAGGTTGGCAAGGTATTCGAGAGGCTTGTCGCCCTCCGCCTCATCCAACATCTTTCTGAAGTGGGGCCAAATTTGTCCCAGAACCAATTTGGGTTCCGTGTGGGGCGCTCCACTATGGACGCGCTCACGGGACTGAGGGAGCTGGTGGAGGACGCCACTGGTAGAGGGGAGAGCGTGTTGGCGGTGTCATTAGACATCGCAAACGCCTTCAACACTCTCCCCTTTCGTACTATTCTAGAGGCGCTTCGGTATCACGGGGTGCCCCAATATTTGCTGCGCATCATCGGCTGCTACCTAGAGGGAAGGGACATCGTGTTCACTGGCCAGAGTGGTGTGGCCAATCGTCACCCCATGTCCCGCGGCGTTCCACAGGGCTCCGTTCTGGGGCCCCTCTTATGGAACGTCGGGTACGACTGGGTCCTTCGTGCCGCCCTCCCCCCGCGTGTAAAACTTTTCTGCTACGCAGATGACACACTCGTCACTGCGAGAGGGGGGGACTTAGAGGAGACCCTTAGGCTGGCCTCGATCTACACCACTTTGGTCGTGAGGCGTATCGAAGCGCTGGGTCTGAAGGTGGCCCTGCACAAGACCGAGGCCCTTCTATTTCATGGACCTCGCAGGGGAGCGCCACCAGGCCGAGAGATAACGGTGGCTGGCGTGAAGGTGACACTGTCGCGTCACCTAAAATATTTAGGCTTGGTGATAGACGGGCGGTGGGGGTTCGACGAGCATTTTCGTCGCCTCGAACCCCGCCTTTTGGGTGCTGCCGATGCGCTCGGGCGTCTTCTCCCAAATGTTGGGGGCCCGAGCGCCTCAGTTCGACGCCTCTATGCGGGCATAGTGCGCAGCATGGCGCTGTACGGCGCCCCGGTGTGGGCGGACGCCCTCGGCCCCCGGGCCATCGCGTCTCTTCATAGGGCGCAGCGCGCCATGGCTCTGAGAGCACTACGTGCTTACCGGTCTGTGTCCCACACTGCAGCGTGTGTACTCGCGGGTACTCCCCCGTGGGAGATTTCAGCCCACGTCCTGGCGGCCGCCTACCGCGTCAGAGTGGATGCAAGGGCGGACGACCGGCGCCTGGCGCCGAGAGAGAGGGCCTCCGCCTTGGAGGAGGCTATTACCGAGGCGTTCCGCGTGTGGTTTGAGGAGCTCGAAGAGCAAAGGGGTTCGACCTCGGTCTCTGGTACTTTGTCCAGGACCTTGGAGGCCATGCACCCCTTTCTCACCACGTGGGCGGACCGGCGCCACGGGTCGCTCTCCTACCACTTGGTGCAGATTCTCAGCGGCCACGGTTCTTTCGGCCGCTACCTGCACCGCATCGGTAGGGAGCCGACCCCCGAGTGCCACCATTGTGATGCGGCGGAGGATACAGCGCAGCACACCTTAGAGGTGTGCCCGGGTTTTTCTTCGCGGCGCCAGGAGTTGACCGCCGTCATAGGTGACGATCTCTCCCTCCAAAACGTGGTCTGTATCATGTTGGAGGGAGAAGAAATGTGGGACGCGGTAAACTCCTTCTGCGTAGACGTCATGACGCAGAAGGAGGACGCGGAGAGAGCCCGGGAAGAGGATCCCGAGGCTGCTCCCTGCCGCCGCCGAAGGTTGGGGCGGAGGAGGCGGATGTACGCCCGCCTACTTCCTCCTGACGGCAACCAGCGGGGTCCAGGCCTGGGAAGCCCGGGCCCTGCACTGCACAGGTTGCCGCCAGTCGCTGATCCCCTGGATGCCCCGGGGGATCACCGGCCCTCCCATTTTGGGGGGGTGAGTCGGGCTCGCCATAGGCGAGCAGTCGCCGACGAGGTCGTGGATGTGTTCTCGCGAGTTCCCATGACCTTGTCAGGCAGTGACGCCTCCCTCCCCGGCGTGCCCTCTTCGTCTGAGGACGAGGAGGATGCGGCGGTGATGGAGGTGCTCGCGCCAAGGCGTATGTGAGGGGCATCGGTGGGTTTTAGTCGGTAGGCCGCGGCATTGCACTTTCTGAGGGGCATTCTGTCTGCCCCCAGAAGCCGCGGAGAGTCCGACATATCCTCGCGTATCCCAAAACGCGGGGCATGCGTAAAGCATTTCCCATCGTGAAAAAAAAAAAAAAAAAAAAAAGGTTAGGTTAGGTTAGGTTAGGTTTTTTTTTTTTTTTTTTTTTTTTTATTTGGGTGTATTACAAACTTCGTCTTGCATGACAAGACACATTGTTATTGCTAAGGTTTACATGATTTCTTAATTATTTAAAAAAAAAGTTTTACAATTTTAGTTGTATTAATACGTCTACGTTTACATTTTATCTTAAATTATTACCTAGTTTTAGGACCTAGTTTTACTACTTAGTACAGTATAACTTCCATGTTATTATTATTATTATTATTTTTGATTTTAGTTAGTTGGAGTCGCAGCCGCGACAGCGCGCAGCCGCGACAGCGCGCAGCCGCGACAGCGCGCAGCCGCGACCCGCCCCGCCTCGACCGCGACGGACTCGAGAGAGACCGTCGCAGCCGTGACAGGGCGGCCCCGGCCGCGCGCGGTCGCGTCCACGAAGCCGAAGCAGCTGCGCCTGCAACAGGTCGCATCCGCTACAGGGACGGAGGGATTGCCTCAGCAATACACGTGAGTTCAATAATTATTACATTTGTTATGGCCAGTATTTGTTACAATTTCTTAATTTATTTACATAGGCTGACTGGTGTCCGATAGTGGATTTACTAGTTACAATTTTTGCTTCCATGTTGATGCCCAATCAGCATTCCATGTTAGAGCCGCTGTGGCTCGTCTAAAGTTGGTTTTATACATTTATTTTATGTTCTGTGCTTTATTATCTATTTATTAGTTATATATATATATATATTTTTTTTTTTTTTTTTTTTTTTTTTTTTTTTTTTTTTTTTTTTTTTTTTTTTTTTTTTTCTTTTTTCTCCCTCCACCATATTTTTTAAATTACATGCTTATTTCTAAGTTATTCCCTGAATTGCATCCTTATCCTATGGGCACTATCCTACCGGGCAGCCCCGGCAGCCGCTACGGGGAGGTCGCAGGCGCGACCGACCAAAAGTATAAAATTACCAATTAATAACTTTACATCTTCAGCCGGCCGCACCCGCGACCCCCCCCCGCAACAGCTGCCGGGGCTGCCCGGTGGTGGTCGCAGGTGCGACTGTTTTATTTGTATTTTTAAGTTGTGTTACAGGGTTTATGTACTACATTATACTACTACATTATTTTTATCTTATGTTCCTGTGGGTGTTTTCTGGTAGTGTGTCTTCTTCTTTTGGTCTTCTGTCTTTTGAGGTGAAACAGCGCTGCGCAGCAGTCTCTCCCGGTGGGGTCGGTTAGGTTAGGTTAGGTTAGGTTTTTTTTTTTTTTTTTTATTTGGGTGTATTACAAACTTCGTCTTGCATGACAAGACACATTGTTATTGCTAAGGTTTACATGATTTCTTAATTATTTAAAAAAAAAGTTTTACAATTTTAGTTGTATTAATACGTCTACGTTTACATTTTATCTTAAATTATTACCTAGTTTTAGGACCTAGTTTTACTACTTAGTACAGTATAACTTCCATGTTATTTTTGATTTCAGGTTCTAATTGGTTAGAGTCACAGCTGCGACCAAAAACAACAAAAAGGGTCGCAGCCGCGACAAGCAGCGCCACAAGACTTGCCTCGCCGCACCAGCGGCCGGGTCCCCGCAAACGGCTCCTCCTCCACCGCAAACCGGTCACGCCCGCGACAGGTCGCAACCGCCAACACACAAAAACGGTCGCGCCCGCGTCAGGTCGCAGCCGCCACGAAGAAGGTCCGGGTGAAGCCTGACGACGCTCCTCCCTCACCGCAACCGGTCACACCCGCGACAGGTCGCACCCGCCAAATGCACAAAAAAACAGGCGCGCCTGCGTTAGGTCGCACCCGCTACGAAGAAGGTCCGGGTGAAACCGCCGCGACGAGCGCGGCCGCCGCCGCGACAAGGCAGTCGCAGGACACATACTTCCGTTGAATTCAATATTTAATACATTTGTTATGTCCAATATTGTAGCAGGTTACTTAATTTGTATACATAGGCTTTTGGTCTAGTATCGTTTAGTTACAGTGCTTGGTACCATGTTAATGCCTAAATTACATCCATGTTTGAGTCGCAAGTGACTCGTCTAAGATTATTTCTTATACAATTAGCTTATATTCTATTTTATGTTTCTATTCTAAGTGATGTTTACATCTAATTCCGCCGGACAAATGCCCCGTCGCGGACTGCCTCCGGGCAAATGCCCCGTCGAGGACTTGGTTACTCATCTGAGATTTTGTCTGTACGTGTAAAGCCAAATTTTACACATCCTTGGTACCGCCGGATAAATGTCCCGCCGCGGTATGCCTCCGGGCAAATGCCCCGTCGAGGGCTTGATGTGGAGCCGTTAGTTGAAAGCCCCCCCACCACGACAAGGTCGCTCCACCGAGGGGGGGGTTAGGTTAGGTTAGGTTAGGTTAGGTTAGGTTAGGTTAGGTTAGGTTAGGTTAGGTTAGGTTAGGTTAGGTTAGGTTAGGTTAGGTTAGGTTAGGTTAGGTTAGGTTAGGTTTTTTTTTTTTTTTTTTTTTTTTATTTGGGTGTATTACAAACTTCGTCTTGCATGACAAGACACATTGTTATTGCTAAGGTTTACATGATTTCTTAATTATTTAAAAAAAAAGTTTTACAATTTTAGTTGTATTAATACGTCTACGTTTACATTTTATCTTAAATTATTACCTAGTTTTAGGACCTAGTTTTACTACTTAGTACAGTATAACTTCCATGTTATTTTTGATTTCAGGTTCTAATTGGTTAAAGTCACAGCTGCGACCGAAAACAACAAAAAGGGTCGCAGCCGCGACAAGCAGCGCCACAAGACTTGCCTCGCCGCACCAGCGGCCGGGTCCCCGCAAACGGCTCCTCCTCCACCGCAAACCGGTCACGCCCGCGACAGGTCGCAACCGCCAACACACAAAAACGGTCGCGCCCGCGTCAGGTCGCAGCCGCCACGAAGAAGGTCCGGGTGAAGCCTGTCGACGCTCCTCCCTCACCGCAACCGGTCATACCCGCGACAGGTCGCACCCGCCAAATGCACAAAAAACAGGCGCGCCTGCGTTAGGTCGCACCCGCTACGAAGAAGGTCCGGGTGAAACCGCCGCGACGAGCGCGGCCGCCGCCGCGACAAGGCAGTCGCAGGACACGTACTTCCGTTGAATTCAATATTTAATACATTTGTTATGTCCAATATTGTAGCAGGTTACTTAATTTGTATACATAGGCTTTTAGTCTAATATCGTTTAGTTACAGTGCTTGGTACCATGTTAATGCCTATATTACATCCATGTTTGAGTCGCAAGTGACTCGTCTAAGATTATTTCTTATACAATTAGCTTATATTCTATTTTATGTTTCTATTCTAAGTGATGTTTACATCTAATTCCGCCGGACAAATGCCCCGTCGCGGACTGCCTCCGGGCAAATGCCCCGTCGAGGACTTGGTTACTCATCTGAGATTTTGTCTGTACGTGTAAAGCCAAATTTTACACATCCTTGGTACCGCCGGATAAATGTCCCGCCGCGGTATGCCTCCGGGCAAATGCCCCGTCGAGGGCTTGATGTGGAGCCGTTAGTTGAAAGCCCCCCCACCACGACAAGGTCGCTCCACCGAGGGGGGGGGTTAGGTTAGGTTAGGTTAGGTTAGGTTAGGTTAGGTTAGGTTAGGTTAGGTTAGGTTAGGTTAGGTTAGGTTAGGTTAGGTTAGGTTAGGTTAGGTTAGGTTAGGTTTTTTTTTTTTTTTTTTTTTTTTTATTTGGGTGTATTACAAACTTCGTCTTGCATGACAAGACACATTGTTATTGCTAAGGTTTACATGATTTCTTAATTATTTAAAAAAAAGTTTTACAATTTTAGTTGTATTAATACGTCTACGTTTACATTTTATCTTAAATTATTACCTAGTTTTAGGACCTAGTTTTACTACTTAGTACAGTATAACTTCCATGTTATTTTTGATTTCAGGTTCTAATTGGTTAGAGTCACAGCTGCGACCAAAAACAACAAAAAGGGTCGCAGCCGCGACAAGCAGCGCCACAAGACTTGCCTCGCCGCACCAGCGGCCGGGTCCCCGCAAACGGCTCCTCCTCCACCGCAAACCGGTCACGCCCGCGACAGGTCGCAACCGCCAACACACAAAAACGGTCGCGCCCGCGTCAGGTCGCAGCCGCCACGAGGAAGGTCCGGGTGAAGCCTGACGACGCTCCTCCCTCACCGCAACCGGTCACACCCGCGACAGGTCGCACCCGCCAAATGCACAAAAAACAGGCGCGCCTGCGTTAGGTCGCACCCGTTACGAAGAAGGTCCGGGTGAAACCGCCGCGACGAGCGCGGCCGCCGCCGCGACAAGGCAGTCGCAGGACACATACTTCCGTTGAATTCAATATTTAATACATTTGTTATGTCCAATATTGTAGCAGGTTACTTAATTTGTATACATAGGCTTTTGGTCTAGTATCGTTTAGTTACAGTGCTTGGTACCATGTTAATGCCTAAATTACATCCATGTTTGAGTCGCAAGTGACTCGTCTAAGATTATTTCTTATACAATTAGCTTATATTCTATTTTATGTTTCTATTCTAAGTGATGTTTACATCTAATTCCGCCGGACAAATGCCCCGTCGCGGACTGCCTCCGGGCAAATGCCCCGTCGAGGACTTGGTTACTCATCTGAGATTTTGTCTGTACGTGTAAAGCCAAATTTTACACATCCTTGGTACCGCCGGATAAATGTCCCGCCGCGGTATGCCTCCGGGCAAATGCCCCGTCGAGGGCTTGATGTGGAGCCGTTAGTTGAAAGCCCCCCCACCACGACAAGGTCGCTCCACCGAGGGGGGGGTTAGGTTAGGTTAGGTTAGGTTAGGTTAGGTTAGGTTAGGTTAGGTTAGGTTAGGTTAGGTTAGGTTAGGTTAGGTTAGGTTAGGTTTTTTTTTTTTTTTTTTTTATTTGGGTGTATTACAAACTTCGTCTTGCATGACAAGACACATTGTTATTGCTAAGGTTTACATGATTTCTTAATTATTTAAAAAAAAATTTTACAATTTTAGTTGTATTAATACGTCTACGTTTACATTTTATCTTAAATTATTACCTAGTTTTAGGACCTAGTTTTACTACTTAGTACAGTATAACTTCCATGTTATTTTTGATTTCAGGTTCTAATTGGTTAAAGTCACAGCTGCGACCAAAAACAACAAAAAGGGTCGCAGCCGCGACAAGCAGCGCCACAAGACTTGCCTCGCCGCACCAGCGGCCGGGTCCCCGCAAACGGCTCCTCCTCCACCGCAAACCGGTCACGCCCGCGACAGGTCGCAACCGCCAACACACAAAAACGGTCGCGCCCGCGTCAGGTCGCAGCCGCCACGAAGAAGGTCCGGGTGAAGCCTGTCGACGCTCCTCCCTCACCGCAACCGGTCATACCCGCGACAGGTCGCACCCGCCAAATGCACAAAAAACAGGCGCGCCTGCGTTAGGTCGCACCCGCTACGAAGAAGGTCCGGGTGAAACCGCCGCGACGAGCGCGGCCGCCGCCGCGACAAGGCAGTCGCAGGACACGTACTTCCGTTGAATTCAATATTTAATACATTTGTTATGTCCAATATTGTAGCAGGTTACTTAATTTGTATACATAGGCTTTTGGTCTAATATCGTTTAGTTACAGTGCTTGGTACCATGTTAATGCCTAAATTACATCCATGTTTGAGTCGCAAGTGACTCGTCTAAGATTATTTCTTATACAATTAGCTTATATTCTATTTTATGTTTCTATTCTAAGTGATGTTTACATCTAATTCCGCCGGACAAATGCCCCGTCGCGGACTGCCTCCGGGCAAATGCCCCGTCGAGGACTTGGTTACTCATCTGAGATTTTGTCTGTACGTGTAAAGCCAAATTTTACACATCCTTGGTACCGCCGGATAAATGTCCCGCCGCGGTATGCCTCCGGGCAAATGCCCCGTCGAGGGCTTGATGTGGAGCCGTTAGTTGAAAGCCCCCCCACCACGACAAGGTCGCTCCACCGAGGGGGGGGTTAGGTTAGGTTAGGTTAGGTTAGGTTAGGTTAGGTTAGGTGCGGCTCCGCGAGGGTGAAGCCCAGGCGGACTCGATAAGACGCAGACGACCGGGGGGTCGACGGCGGCAGTATGCCCGCAATTTTCCCCCCTAACGTAGGTAGTGGAGGGGGCCTTCAGTCCCCTCCGGTGGTGTATAGACGGGTGAGGCAGCAGACGACGGCTCGAGATGCTAGAGTCTGCATTGCACAGCCTTTCTCCGTCTGGGGGGACGTTGCATTGTGACGTGACGTCCTCCGCGTGGTGGAGGCCCCGGCCTAAAAGCTGGGGCCGGCCGGGGCGGGGTGGTTGCTTCCCAAGAAGGAACCCATCCCGCCGCGAACCGGCAGTGAGGTCACAACGGGGGGTTTTAGCGGATATGCCCCCGTGCACATCCGACGAGCTTTTGACTTGCCGGATGTGCGCGGAGGAGAGCTCCGGACTCGCTTGGTCGCAATCTCAGCGGCCAAGAAGTTGGTAATCCGAGGTCCCCTCGACAAAAAAAAAAAGGTTAGGTTAGGTTAGGTTAGGTTAGGTTAGGTTAGGTTAGGTTAGGTTAGGTTAGGTTAGGTTAGGTTAGGTTAGGTTAGGTTAGGTTAGGTTAGGTTAGGTTAGGTTAGGTTAGGTTAGGTTAGGTTAGGTTAGGTTAGGTTAGGTTAGGTTAGGTTAGGTTAGGTTGGGGTGCCATGTCAGACAACCTCCTCGTGGTGCACCCTGGGCGTCACCGTTTTTGATACGGTGATGGCTAATGGTCTGGCAGTCGGGGATGGCGCTGGTTCTGTCCCGGCGTCATCTGCTCGTAACCCCGTACGTGGTGCGGGAGCGAGGGCTGCCATCCCAATGGATGGGGGCTGCGAGGAAGAAAACCTCTCTAAAAAATTACCGACGGGGACCTCATGGTCCTGTCCGCTTCGGCGGATGGTGCGGGTCCGAGTCGGCGTCCTGGACGTATTCTGGGTAGCGGCGACTCGGTTCGGGCTCGGCCGGCGTCCTGGAGATTCCGGGTAGCGGCGGTGCGGGTCTGAGTGTGGGGGGCCTTTTGTAGGCCCAGCGGTCCTTTTTTGGACGTAGTATAGGAGCGCCGTAACCCCGTACGTGGTGCGGGGCCGGAGGCCGCCACTTCAAGTGGGGGCTGCGTGGACGGACACCACTATAAAAACCAAGGGGAGCCTGACCCCTTAAAAAGAGGTTAACTGAAACCATGGAAATGGCAGATTGTGAAGAGTATTTACCCCAGGAGGGTACCAGCTGCTCCGCAGCTGGAGAATCCCTCCCGGGCACCTCGGTGCCCGGCTGCCCCTCGTATTCTGGGGGGGGCAACAACTGCCGAATGGACAATTCGCTGAGTCCGAAGAAAAACTGCGACGAAACTAGTATGCCTGGCCGTACAAGGTCTGGCAGTTTGAGGAGGTCGAAGGCTTCCGTTGTTCTGACGTACACCTGCGATGATATTTGTCAAGGTGGTGGCTCTAACTTGAGAGAGAAGGGGAACGATAGCTCAATGGGAAAGTCGGGGAACATTGAGACGAGACGGGCGACCAAGGTTGCTGCTGACAGGGAGTTGGCTGCCGTGGAGGCTGCCAAGGGCGAGGCCAAAGGGGCGGTAAAGAAGGGGACGACTAAAGCAGCTGACAAGGAGGTGTCAAAAGGAGCTGCTGTTTCGGAGGTAAAGGGCATATTTGCGAAGAAGAATGAGAAGGAACCTCCCAAGACTAGAGCTCAGAAGGCGACGCCAATGGAAACTGCAGGCACGCATGTGGGGATTTCTGCAGCTAAAAGACAATTGCGTGCAAGCAGCGAGGATAGCGTTGACCAGGCGGATTCCGATTGGGCCCCTCCAGAAAGAAGCCCTGAGATGTATAAGAAGGGGTCCTCGGCAAGTGTTAGGAAGGGTGCAAAGCTGTTCAAGCTTGCGCAGGAGGGCAGCACGGAGGCAATCCTTGAGTCGAACTACCAGACGGTTCATAAAGTCCTCACCGATCTTGGATCAAGGATGGCCCCAGCCAAGAAGAATGCCTGCATGAATTCACTAAGCATGTTGAAGGAAATGGTGGAGAACGGCACGGATCAAGCTGGGGAGATTCGGCGCCTGAACGCTGAGAACCTAAGGTTGAGCGATGAGGTGGATAAGCTTAGGCAGGATCTGAAAGCGTTTAAAGACAGCTTCCAAGAGAAGAGCAAAGAGGTAGTAAGTCTACGAGCTGAGGCGAAGAAACAGTCCTCGATTGAGGGTAGGGAGGTGAACCCCATGGACACGAACCGGCAGTTCATGCTCGACATGCAAAGATCCACTATGGAGTTCATGCAGAATCTGATGTCGACCAGATTAGAGGGCCTCGAGGTTGATGGTAGGCTTTTGCCTGGTAAGAGTCATCGTCCTCCTCTAGGGGCGAACAAGAACAATGCCGCAAAGGCCACGGCGAAAAAAGGGCCGAAGCCCTCGTATGCTGAAGCTGCAGCAGGATCGCCTGGTCCGAGCATAGGCCCTGAGGCACAGACGCAGGGCTCGGACAATCCAAATGAGAACAGTGGGGACTGGCAGCTGATTGGAAAAGGGGGCAAGCCGCAAAAGCCCAAAAAGCCGAACCGGCCAGCGGAGGCAAAGGCGCAGCGGGACCCTGCTTCGAAAGCGACGAAAGGGCCAAAAAAGATAAAGTTAACACCTCCCAACACTGCAGCGGTGGTGATAACTATTCCGCCGGAGGCTGCAGAGAAGGGAGTAACGTACAAGGACGTTATTGGGAAGGCCAGGGAGGCAGTGAAGCTAGAAGAGCTGGGGTTGGAACGGGTGCACGTCAGAATAACGCAGACGGGCGCTCGTATGATTGAGATACCAGGCTCAACAGGGGCGGAAAAGGCCGATGAAATGGCCGCTAAGCTTCGGACAGTGTTGGAGGGGTCTGCAAACGTCTCCAGACCCGTGAAGTGCGCAGATCTGCGTATTTCCGGGCTGGACGACTCAGTCACGGCGGAGCTCATCCAAGAGACCATGGCTGAAAAGGGAGGATGTCCCAAAGATCAGATAAAAGTGGGACCCATCAGGGCTGGACCGGGGGGTTTGGGTGTCGTAATGACAAAGTGTCCCACGGCGGCAGCGAAGGTTCTCGTAGAGGCGGGGCGATTAATGGTGGGATGGAGCTGCGCTCACGTTAAAGCATTGGAGGCTCTTCCGCTCCGCTGCTTCAAATGTATGGCCGTGGGACACACGCG
The DNA here is from genome assembly GCA_950108535.1 of Agriphila straminella. Classification (NCBI taxonomy): domain Eukaryota; kingdom Metazoa; phylum Arthropoda; class Insecta; order Lepidoptera; family Crambidae; genus Agriphila; species Agriphila straminella. The sequence continues at coordinate 38,582 of OX467321.1, read as the reverse complement.
TCAGGTGTGTCAATCAAAGGTGGACCGCTCCAATGTATGCTACAGATGCGGCAAAGAGGGGCACAGAATTGCGCACTGTAACATGGAAATGAAGTGCCTCATCTGCCTAGAGGCAAAGCGGCCTGCTGGGCACATAATGGGTGGAAAGAGCTGCCGCCCTCCACCTGTGAGGGTTAAAGCGTCTCCCAATTTTGGTAATAGCGAGGGCGGGACTGGTAACGGTGCCATGGAGGTAGTTGAGATAGAACCTTAATGCCCAGACACGATCTCAACTTCCTCCAGGCGAATACTAACCACTGCGCTGCCTCTCAGGATATCCTGATGCAGTATGCAGTGGAGCATAGATCGGATCTCCTGATAATCTCGGAGCCTTACTGTGTACCTCAACGCACAAATTGGGTAAGGGATGATGACGAAACGGTTGCCATTCTGGCACCGGTCAGGGCCACCCACTCCCCTCCCCTCTCGGTCAGGGAGAGAGGACCGGGATACGTGGCAGTTATTTGGGGGGAATTTGCCTTGGTAGGCGCGTATTTCTCTCCAAATCGGCCAGAAAGTGAACTGGCTCAGTGGCTCAACATGATGAGCGGGGTCGTCAGGCGTCTTGCCCCATGGCAAGTTCTGGTAGGGGGGGATTTTAATGCAAAGCACCCTGCATGGGGCGCTCTGGTCACTGACAGGAAGGGTGTGCTAGTGAATGACTGGGCGATGTCGGCCGGATTAGTCATTCTCAATAGGGGCACGACGTTCACATGTGTGAGGGGATCAAGGGGTTCAAGGGTTGACATCACTTTTGCGACGCCCGCCTTAGCCCCCAGGATAAAGGACTGGACAGTTCTAACTGAGCCGCTGACCCTGTCGGATCACAGATACATCCGTTTCAGGGTCTCCCCTAGGGCGGGAACACCTGCTGTTAGTGCACGTCCTGTGGGTGACCTTTTCCCGAGATGGGCCGTCACCAGGTTTGATAAGGAACTGGCGGAGGAGGCGGCCTTGGTAGAGGCATGGTGCTCCGATGCCCAACGGTCAGTCGGTAGTATCGAGGATAGGGTGAGACGGATCACACGCTCCCTCACGGCAGTATGCGACGCATCGATGCCAAGAGTACACGGTCCCCCTGAGAAATCTCAGGTGTACTGGTGGTCGGCGGAGATGGAGATTCTTCGATCTGCTAGCCTCCGCGCCAGACGGGCACTGCAAAGATGTAGAAGGCGACGTAGGAACCGACCAGGGATGGAGCAAAGGCTCCTGACGGCCTACAGAGAGGCGAAGAAGGCGTTCGCAGTCGGCATTGCCAGAGCCAAAGATAGAGCATGGGAAGAGTTCCTGGCGAGCCTTGATAGGGACCCATGGGGGCGTCCGTTTCGGATGGTGCGGAGCAAACTCTGCCACCAGGCGCCCCCCATGGACACTATGGAGCCAGAGTTCCTTTCGTTGGTGGTATCCAGCCTATTCCCGGAATTTGCGCCTTTGACGGCCCCTCTGTTTGCCCCACAGGGTATGGTTGAAGAGGAATCAGGCTTCCTTCCGGTCACGGAGCTCGAAATGGAGGCAGTGGTGGACCGACTCAAATCAAAAAAGAAGGCACCTGGCCCCGACGGCATCCCCGGCAGAGTATTGCCTACGGCCTTGAAGCACCTGGGGGAACTGCTTCGGGCGCTCTTCAGCGACTGCCTGGAGGCGGGTGAGTTTCCTGATGTCTGGAAGCGGGGACGCCTTTGCTTGCTTCTAAAGGAGGGTCGACCGCTTGACTCACCATCGGCCTACCGTCCTGTTGTGTTGTTGGACGAGCTGGCGAAGATGCTGGAGAAGATAATTGCAGACAGAATAGTAGAGCATCTGGAGACGGTAGGCCCCAATCTGGCAGAAAACCAATATGGCTTTCGACGCAGGCGGTCGACGATAGATGCAATCCAAGCTCTCAGGGAGCACTCGGAGAGGGCGGTGGATCGTGGGGAAGTGGTTGTCGCGGTCTCATTGGACATAAGAAATGCCTTCAACTCACTTCCATTCGATATAATCAAGGAGGGGCTTAGGTTCCATGGCCTGCCTCCATACCTAGTTAAAATGGTTGAGAGTTACCTTGTGGGGAGGGAGGTGGTATATCCGTCCAGCGGGGGTGGATTGATGACCAGGGCGATGGTGTGCGGTGTTCCACAGGGCTCGGTGCTTGGGCCGCTCCTGTGGAACATCGGATACGACTGGGTGTTGCGAGGGGTTCTCTTGCCCCGGATGAAGGTATTCTGTTACGCAGACGACACACTGGTCGTCGTCCGGGGCAAGACTTTTGAGCATGCAAGGAGGTTGGCGGGTGTAGGGGCATCTATGGTCTCCGATCGCATAAGGGTGCTAGGGTTGAACGTCGCGATCGACAAAACGGAAGCGGTCTGTCTCCATGGGCCGAGAAGGGGACCCCCAGCCGGTGCCACTCTGGTGGTTGACGGGGCTAGAATTCCCGTAAAGCCGTGGATAAAATATCTGGGGCTGGTGATAGACGGGAGGTGGAGCTTTGAGGAACACTTTCGTCAACTGACCCCAAAACTGGTCAAAACGGCCAATGCTCTTGGGCGTATTATGCCGAACATAGGGGGTCCTAGTGACAAATGTAGAAAGTTGTTTGCCGGCGTGCTACGAAGTATGGCTATGTATGGCGCGCCGGTCTGGGCGGATCGCCTAAACGACCACAACAGAAGGATGCTTCACCGGGCACAGAGAGCGATGGCCGTTAGAATTGTCCGCGGCTATAGAACAGTGTCGTGCGCGGCGGCCTGCGCACTCGCGGGTACACCTCCCTGGGAGCTAGATGCTCAGGTACTCAGGGAGGTGTACAGGTACCGAACGGAGGCGCTTCAAAGAGGAGAGCGCCCCTCCCTCGAAGAAGTCCTGGCAGAACGGCGTATGGCCGATGAGGTGAAATTGGAGGCCTGGAAGACGCAAATGGAGAGGGAACCCTATGGGGTTAGGACGCTTGAAGCGGTCCGGCCGCTCATTGAGGAGTGGTGCTCCCGACAACACGGGACGCTGACCTTCAGGCTGACGCAGATGCTTTCCGGGCACGGGTGCTTCGGAAAGTATCTGTGTCGGATTGGAAGTGAGGCGTCCCCACAGTGCCACGAGTGCGGCGATGCGGAGGACAGTGCCCAGCACACCCTTGAGGTGTGTCCGGCCTGGGCTCCGCAGCGCAGTACTCTGGCGTCTGTGGTTGGTGCGGATCTCTCGCTGCCCAGCGTGGTACGGGCCATGCTGGCCACCGAGAGATCCTGGGAGGCGGCAGTCACCTTCTGCGAGGAGGTCATCCTGCAGAAGGAGGCATCGGAGCGGGTTCGCGAAGAGGAGGCTCATGCGAACCGGCTCCGACGCAGGCGGGTGGGCGTAAGGAGGAGGCGCTTTGCGCACCTCATTCCGCTCTAACGGGGACCACGCGGGCGGTGGGTGGTGACCCATCGCCTGCATTGCACGGTCCTCGACCGTCTGGGGAGATGGCCAAACTTGCTCGGCCATCTCCCAGCCGCGAGGAGGCCCGGGTAGCCGGGCGAGCCACCAGGTCAGTCGGGGTGATTACCACCCATGGACCCCCATATGACCAACTGGTGGCGAGTGGGCAAGTGCCGGGGTTTTTTAGTGGGTATTCCCTCCTCCCGGGATCCCATCGAACCTTCATGGTTGGGTGGGATCACGGGAGGCAGTCGTGGAGGGGGCCGGCCCCCTCCTGGCGAGTCCCACATACCCCCTTCCCGTTCACCAGCGGGAAGGGAAGCGCGTAAAGGCGTTTTTCCTCGGCATACAAAAAAAAAAAAAAAAAAAAAAAAAAAAAGGTTAGGTTAGGTTAGGTTAGGTTAGGTTAGGTTTTTTTTTTTTTTTTTTTTATTTGGGTGTATTACAAACTTCGTCTTGCATGACAAGACACATTGTTATTGCTAAGGTTTACATGATTTCTTAATTATTTAAAAAAAAGTTTTACAATTTTAGTTGTATTAATACGTCTACGTTTACATTTTATCTTAAATTATTACCTAGTTTTAGGACCTAGTTTTACTACTTAGTACAGTATAACTTCCATGTTATTTTTGATTTCAGGTTCTAATTGGTTAGAGTCACAGCTGCGACCAAAAACAACAAAAAGGGTCGCAGCCGCGACAAGCAGCGCCACAAGACTTGCCTCGCCGCACCAGCGGCCGGGTCCCCGCAAACGGCTCCTCCTCCACCGCAAACCGGTCACGCCCGCGACAGGTCGCAACCGCCAACACACAAAAACGGTCGCGCCCGCGTCAGGTCGCAGCCGCCACGAGGAAGGTCCGGGTGAAGCCTGACGACGCTCCTCCCTCACCGCAACCGGTCACACCCGCGACAGGTCGCACCCGCCAAATGCACAAAAAACAGGCGCGCCTGCGTTAGGTCGCACCCGTTACGAAGAAGGTCCGGGTGAAACCGCCGCGACGAGCGCGGCCGCCGCCGCGACAAGGCAGTCGCAGGACACATACTTCCGTTGAATTCAATATTTAATACATTTGTTATGTCCAATATTGTAGCAGGTTACTTAATTTGTATACATAGGCTTTTGGTCTAGTATCGTTTAGTTACAGTGCTTGGTACCATGTTAATGCCTAAATTACATCCATGTTTGAGTCGCAAGTGACTCGTCTAAGATTATTTCTTATACAATTAGCTTATATTCTATTTTATGTTTCTATTCTAAGTGATGTTTACATCTAATTCCGCCGGACAAATGCCCCGTCGCGGACTGCCTCCGGGCAAATGCCCCGTCGAGGACTTGGTTACTCATCTGAGATTTTGTCTGTACGTGTAAAGCCAAATTTTACACATCCTTGGTACCGCCGGATAAATGTCCCGCCGCGGTATGCCTCCGGGCAAATGCCCCGTCGAGGGCTTGATGTGGAGCCGTTAGTTGAAAGCCCCCCCACCACGACAAGGTCGCTCCACCGAGGGGGGGGTTAGGTTAGGTTAGGTTAGGTTAGGTTAGGTTAGGTTAGGTTAGGTTAGGTTAGGTTAGGTTAGGTTAGGTTAGGTTAGGTTAGGTTAGGTTTTTTTTTTTTTTTTTTTTTTTTTTTTTATTTGGGTGTATTACAAACTTCGTCTTGCATGACAAGACACATTGTTATTGCTAAGGTTTACATGATTTCTTAATTATTTAAAAAAAAAATTTTACAATTTTAGTTGTATTAATACGTCTACGTTTACATTTTATCTTAAATTATTACCTAGTTTTAGGACCTAGTTTTACTACTTAGTACAGTATAACTTCCATGTTATTTTTGATTTCAGGTTCTAGTTGGTTGGGGTCGCGGCTGCGACCGTCGACAGCTGGTCGCAGCCGCGCCTCAGGACTACCCCGTCGCGCCTGCGGCCAGGCCCTCGCGTCCACTCCTCCTCCACCGCGACAGGTCACACCCGCGACAGGTCGCATTCGCCAAGCACAGAAACGGTCGCGCCTGCAACGGGTCGCACCCGCTACGAAGAAGGTTTGGTTGGAGCTGCAGCGAAGGGCGCGGCCGCAGCCGCGACAGGCAATCGCGGTACACGTACTTCCATTGAATTCAATATTTATTACATTAGTTATGTCCAATATTGTAGCAGATTCCTTAATTTGTATACATAGGCTTATTGGTCTGATGTTATTTAGTTACAGTATTTGATATCATGTTATCCATGTTAATGCCTAATGGGTATCCATGTTTGAGTCGCAAGTGACTCGTCTGAGATTATTTTTAATTTTGCAGTTATTTACATTCGAGACAGTTTGGAAGCTTTTACAATCTACAATGTTCTATGGCTTGCCGTGGTTGGTTAGTCGCGCCCGCGACTCCGGGTCCACCAAGGAGGACGCTGCAGTTCGAAGTGCACGACGTGTCGACTTTAGCAATACAAGGTGCTCTGCCTCGCTAGGGCATCCCACCTCTGGCGGACAGGGCACCTGTCGTCGAAGGCGTTGTGGTTTATTTCCTCTTTGTTTGCAATTTTGCAGTTTCTGCAGGTGGGCTCCGTGTTCTGGTACTTTGGGCATTCTGATTTCATATGGTTGTCGCTGCAGTGAGCGCATATGTTTCCGGGTTCTTTACAGAATTTCTGGGTGTGTCCGTAGCCCAAGCATTTGGTGCATTGTATTAGCGGTGAGTGATCCTGTACTCTCAGGTTTTGTATGTCAATGTACAGTCTTCCCTGGCTTGTCATGTTCCTCCATAGTTTCGGTGAGACTTGTAATATCACGTTTGATATGTAATTGTTCCGTGATTTGCGCCTGTGTTTGATTTTTATGCGTAGTTCGTTTTCGTCTATATCCTTTGTGATGTGTTTGTTCTGATTTTTTATGGCGCGGATTATGTCTTCGTCCGAATTTGCATTGAGTACATCTCTTATTAGAACCTGGGGGTCTTTGCTTTTGGCTACTTCCACCTTTAATTTTGTTTCTTTTCGTTTCTCTTTTAGCTTCCTTGATATCTTTTCTGTCTCTGCTCTATTGTTACAGCAGATGATTACTTTTTGGTTTTTTGCTTTTCGCATTCGATCCACCTGTAGGCCTGTGTTTTTGGCATCGACCACGTCCCGTATTTTGTTGATGATTTCTTCGGCGGTGTCTGCCGTTGTTTCAGAGGAGATGATTAGGGTTTGCCCTTCAATGTTTCTCTGTATGGGGTGTCTTTGGTCTGTTTGGTGTTGGTTTGCGTTTGTTGCCACAATTTCTGCGTATGTCTTGTGTTTTTTGTTGTTTTCCTCGAATTTTTCGATGTTGTTCTCGAGTCCGGTTCCTATGCACTCGTATTTTTTGGCCGTGTCCTGTAAGCTGGTTACAGTGAAGGGGATCGAGAGGAGTGAATCGTATATCACTTCTTGTTTCTTGGTGATCTCTTCTAAGTTCTGGATGGTCTTATTTAGTTCTGAGATTTTCGAGTCCAGCGAGTCAAATGAGTCGCTCGCGACGGCCGGTGAGATCGAGGCGTGCGAGGGAGACAGCCCGGTGTTTATAGGGTTGGTTAGGTTTTTTGACGCCTGTTTCCTTTTTCCCCTTTTTAGTGGCATTCCCAATTCAATTGCAGAGGCCTCTGCCATTTGTATGATCAGTGTTTTGCTTGGTTTGGTTAGTGATTTTTCCCTTTCCAGGATTTCCACCGTCTTTTCTAGTCTTTCCATTAGTGCTATCTTTATCGTTTCCCATCCTTGTATTGTTTCTTCAGATTCCTCTGTGTTGGGTTTGCTGCTCTCCGGGTCCGGTCCCGGTTCCGGGAGCTCCATGGTTTGGTCGCGCTTTTATATATGCCCGGAGCACCCGCGACGCGATTATCACCCGCGACCCACGCGATCCGGACAATACACTCGGCGATTTCGCACTCGCAAAAGACTCAAGACACTTGATTATATTTGCACTGTAATCGTGGAGGACTCCGAAGCACTTTCACATTTGCTTGGCTCACTGAAACCGCTCTTTGTGACACTTGTCGCACCCGTCGCGACTGTGACTTCGGATTGTCGCACCCGATTGTCACGGCTGCGACTGCTCTTTGTCGCACCTGAGGAGCGGTTCAGTGTGCACGGCCGTCCCGTCGCACTTCCGAGTAGGAACTGGGTTAGGTTAGGTTAGGTTAGGTTAGGTTAGGTTAGGTTAGGTTAGGTTAGGTTAGGTTAGGTTAGGTTAGGTTAGGTTAGGTTAGGTTAGGTTAGGTTAGGTTAGGTTAGGTTAGGTTTTTTTTTTTTTTTTTTTTTTTTTTTTTTTTATTTGGGTGTATTACAAACTTCGTCTTGCATGACAAGACACATTGTTATTGCTAAGGTTTACATGATTTCTTAATTATTTAAAAAAAAAATTTACAATTTTAGTTGTATTAATACGTCTACGTTTACATTTTATCTTAAATTATTACCTAGTTTTAGGACCTAGTTTTACTACTTAGTACAGTATAACTTCCATGTTATTTTTGATTTCAGGTTCTAGTTGGTTGGGGTCGCGGCTGCGACCGTCGACAGCTGGTCGCAGCCGCGCCTCAGGACTACCCCGTCGCGCCTGCGGCCAGGCCCTCGCGTCCACTCCTCCTCCACCGCGACAGGTCACACCCGCGACAGGTCGCATTCGCCAAGCACAGAAACGGTCGCGCCTGCAACGGGTCGCACCCGCTACGAAGAAGGTTTGGTTGGAGCTGCAGCGAAGGGCGCGGCCGCAGCCGCGACAGGCAATCGCGGTACACGTACTTCCATTGAATTCAATATTTATTACATTAGTTATGTCCAATATTGTAGCAGATTCCTTAATTTGTATACATAGGCTTATTGGTCTGATGTTATTTAGTTACAGTATTTGATATCATGTTATCCATGTTAATGCCTAATGGGTATCCATGTTTGAGTCGCAAGTGACTCGTCTGAGATTATTTTTAATTTTGCAGTTATTTACATTCGAGACAGTTTGGAAGCTTTTACAATCTACAATGTTCTATGGCTTGCCGTGGTTGGTTAGTCGCGCCCGCGACTCCGGGTCCACCAAGGAGGACGCTGCAGTTCGAAGTGCACGACGTGTCGACTTTAGCAATACAAGGTGCTCTGCCTCGCTAGGGCATCCCACCTCTGGCGGACAGGGCACCTGTCGTCGAAGGCGTTGTGGTTTATTTCCTCTTTGTTTGCAATTTTGCAGTTTCTGCAGGTGGGCTCCGTGTTCTGGTACTTTGGGCATTCTGATTTCATATGGTTGTCGCTGCAGTGAGCGCATATGTTTCCGGGTTCTTTACAGAATTTCTGGGTGTGTCCGTAGCCCAAGCATTTGGTGCATTGTATTAGCGGTGAGTGATCCTGTACTCTCAGGTTTTGTATGTCAATGTACAGTCTTCCCTGGCTTGTCATGTTCCTCCATAGTTTCGGTGAGACTTGTAATATCACGTTTGATATGTAATTGTTCCGTGATTTGCGCCTGTGTTTGATTTTTATGCGTAGTTCGTTTTCGTCTATATCCTTTGTGATGTGTTTGTTCTGATTTTTTATGGCGCGGATTATGTCTTCGTCCGAATTTGCATTGAGTACATCTCTTATTAGAACCTGGGGGTCTTTGCTTTTGGCTACTTCCACCTTTAATTTTGTTTCTTTTCGTTTCTCTTTTAGCTTCCTTGATATCTTTTCTGTCTCTGCTCTATTGTTACAGCAGATGATTACTTTTTGGTTTTTTGCTTTTCGCATTCGATCCACCTGTAGGCCTGTGTTTTTGGCATCGACCACGTCCCGTATTTTGTTGATGATTTCTTCGGCGGTGTCTGCCGTTGTTTCAGAGGAGATGATTAGGGTTTGCCCTTCAATGTTTCTCTGTATGGGGTGTCTTTGGTCTGTTTGGTGTTGGTTTGCGTTTGTTGCCACCATTTCTGCGTATGTCTTGTGTTTTTTGTTGTTTTCCTCGAATTTTTCGATGTTGTTCTCGAGTCCGGTTCCTATGCACTCGTATTTTTTGGCCGTGTCCTGTAAGCTGGTTACAGTGAAGGGGATCGAGAGGAGTGAATCGTATATCACTTCTTGTTTCTTGGTGATCTCTTCTAAGTTCTGGATGGTCTTATTTAGTTCTGAGATTTTCGAGTCCAGCGAGTCAAATGAGTCGCTCGCGACGGCCGGTGAGATCGAGGCGTGCGAGGGAGACAGCCCGGTGTTTATAGGGTTGGTTAGGTTTTTTGACGCCTGTTTCCTTTTTCCCCTTTTTAGTGGCATTCCCAATTCAATTGCAGAGGCCTCTGCCATTTGTATGATCAGTGTTTTGCTTGGTTTGGTTAGTGATTTTTCCCTTTCCAGGATTTCCACCGTCTTTTCTAGTCTTTCCATTAGTGCTATCTTTATCGTTTCCCATCCTTGTATTGTTTCTTCAGATTCCTCTGTGTTGGGTTTGCTGCTCTCCGGGTCCGGTCCCGGTTCCGGGAGCTCCATGGTTTGGTCGCGCTTTTATATATGCCCGGAGCACCCGCGACGCGATTATCACCCGCGACCCACGCGATCCGGACAATACACTCGGCGATTTCGCACTCGCAAAAGACTCAAGACACTTGATTATATTTGCACTGTAATCGTGGAGGACTCCGAAGCACTTTCACATTTGCTTGGTTCACTGAAACCGCTCTTTGTGACACTTGTCGCACCCGTCGCGACTGTGACTTCGGATTGTCGCACCCGATTGTCACGGCTGCGACTGCTCTTTGTCGCACCTGAGGAGCGGTTCAGTGTGCACGGCCGTCCCGTCGCACTTCCGAGTAGGAACTGGGTTAGGTTAGGTTAGGTTAGGTTAGGTTAGGTTAGGTTAGGTTAGGTTAGGTTAGGTTAGGTTAGGTTAGGTTAGGTTAGGTTAGGTTAGGTTAGGTTAGGTTTTTTTTTTTTTTTTTTTTTTTTTTTTTTTAATGCGGCTGCTCCCCGCTTTTTGGCAGGACCTTTTTTTGCCATTCTTATTTTTTTCTTATTTCTCTTTTTTTTATCTTAGCTTTTATAGCTTATGTCATGTTCTTATTTTTTATATTACTGTTCTTTTTCTTTTTTCAATGTTACAATTTCTCTTATTTTCTAATACAGTTCTTTCTTGATTTTAATACTTTATATACTTATTCTAATTTTCTAACATTATGTTTCACAATGTGTAATATGCTTTCTGAAAATTTATTCATAATTGCTCCTCATATTTTTATTACTTTACTTGTTCACTTATTCTTATTTATGAGCATATTAAACTTTACAGTTTTCTTGCTTACTTTATTTTATTAATGTCCTTAACTTTACACATTTTATTTCTTTTACATAATATCTTTCTTTTACATTACTGTATTACATTTTAATTATATATATTATAGTTAATGGCTTTAACATATTGGGTTCCTGTCATTTGGGTCTCCTATCTCGTCAATCTTTATTTCTATTTATCACAATTTCTGCTACTTTTTTTGCATATGCCATAAATAGGTTTCTTTCTTTTTTATTATTCATGATTTCTTCCAGGGTGTCTTTGCTCAATTTAGTGTCAATTTGCTGTTGCAGAGTGTACCTATCGACATTGTGTACTGGACAGTCGAGTATGATGTGGAAGATGTCCTCGATCGCGACCGGGTCACAAATACAGGAAGGGCTGTCCCTGCGTTTGAATCTGTGCAGGTATGCACAGAACCCTCCGTGGCCAGTCAGTATTTGTGCCGCCAGTCGATCAATGGACATCTTCCTCACCACACCGTAAGCCGCCACCCCATCAGGGAAGAAGACCTTGGTGGTCTCGGCCGTGTTTTCCGATCTATACCTGCAGTCCCATGCCTCGAGCGTTTCCGCCCGGATGTGGCGTTTAACGAACGAGATGGGACAGCAGTCATAGTGCGGTCTTGTCTTCAACTTGAGAGCCGCCTCCTTCGCTAGTTGATCCGCTCTCTCATTCCCTTTCACTCCGACATGGGCCCTTATCCAGAATAGTGAGACGAGCTGTTGGTTGTCTCTAAGGTATTGAAGGTTACCCTGGATTGCCTTCGTGATCGGGTGTGATGAGTCTGGATCAAGTAGCGTCTGGAGGGCGGATCTCGAGTCGCTGAGTACGGCCGTTTCCTGGAATTTTTTGCCAATAATAATTTCTGTCGCTTGGAGGATGGCATACAGCTCGGCTTGGAAGACTGTACAGTATGGTTCCAGCTTAAACTTCCGGGTAATCGTTTCAATCGGCCCTTCCCAACAGGTCAAGGCGGCTCCAACTTTCCCCTCCAGTTTGCTACCATCTGTATAGATCTTCACTAAGCCTTCTGCCAGTTTGCCATCCTCTTCCGCGTTGTCCAAACATGTGAATTTTGAATTTAGCATCCTGCTGGGGTGGGTGTCATTCATGAACGAGGCTCGCTGTTCGACCTTTCTGCCACTTAGTGCTGCCTGGGGTTTCCCACGCTTTGCCTCAAAAAGCAGGGATGCTTCTTGGATCCGGAGATCCAGCGGAAGCAAACCTGACAGCACTAAGGCAGCGTTAAGGGAAACCGTTTTGTTGCCTTTGACGATTTTTTGAGCGAAGCCTCGTTGTACTGTGTCGAGAGCTTTCCTGGAGACTGCTTTCCGTGCCTCCTTAGACCATACGCTGGCAGCGTAGAGGATAATGGGTTCTATGACCGCTTTGTAGATGGTTTTAACAATCTCCGGATGCAGTCCCCAGGTAGCTCGTGCCGCTCTGCTGACTCCCTTATAAATGTCTACCGATTTTTTGCAAACATATGCAATGTGTTCATTGAAAAGCAACTTATTATCTACAATGACGCCTAAAATTTTCATATTATCTACTAACTCAATAGCCGTCCCTCCCATTTCCAGCCTGGGCGTGTCGAATTTTAGCTTCCGCGTGATTACCATCGCTTTTGTTTTTTGCGGTGCGAAGTTCAGCTTATTCGACACACCCCACTTCTGGACATGGGAGAGGGCGGCATTGGCTTTCCTTTCAATTTCAGTGGCCGTGTTGCCTTCAACTATTAAAACGATATCGTCTGCGAAGGCTTGGCAATAGACGTCGGCAACGGTGAGTTGATTGAGCAGGGGATCCAAGATTATATTCCAAAACAAGGGCCCGCCAATGGAACCTTGGACGCAGCCCTTGTTTGTATTTTTACTAAATTCTTCCCCTGCGTATCTCACCGTTACCTTCCTATCTCTAAGATAGCTGTCGACAAGCCTTCGCAGATTCAATGGACAGTTTTTATCCTTTAGCTGGCATACTATTTGCGGCCACCACGCATTATCGAAGGCCCCCTCTATGTCCAGCGAGATCAATGCCATAATCTTCTTCCCATCCAGATTATGTTTGACTCGCTGGATCATGTCATAGAGGGCATCTTCGGTACTGCGTTGCGGCACGAACCCGTACTGGCATGGGTTTAGTTCTGGCAACACGTACCACTTTATACGGCGCATTAACAATTTTTCTAATATTTTCCCTAGTATAGCGAGCAGTCCTATTGGTCTATAAGATTTGGGGTGCGTGTAGTCATCCTTATTGGGTTTTCTCAGAAGGATTATTGTGGCAATTTTCCAGGGCTTTGGGAATGTTGATAGCTGTAGGCATTTGTTGTAAATAGCCAGGGACAATGTGATGTCAGTAGTAATGGCCGCTGCACAAATGTCGGCTGTAAAGCCGTCATTACCCGGAGCCTTTTTGGGGTTGAACGAGCCTAGTGCCTGAAGAAGTTCAGCCTCCGTGAATGGAGGGTGGTTAGGTTAGGTTAGGTTAGGTTAGGTTAGGTTTTTTTTTTTTTTTTTTTTTTTTTTTTTTTTTTTTTTTTTTTTTTTCCTTCTACCTCTAACATAGGGTCAGAGCCTATATTTGCATTTTAAATTTTGTCTACTCTTTCATACCAGTTCTCGCATTAATGCCTCTCGCACATTCATACTGCATACTACACTTTCATACATCATCTTTTATACTATAACGGCCGGGAAAGACCGCCTAATCTATTTATTTATTTCTAATCTATCTATCTATTTATTCCTAATATATTTTTTATTGGGTTCTATGGAACTCGACACAGTTTTTCTTTATTTAATAAACATTTGTTACACAGTCCTTATTAATTCTAAGTACATTTTTCTTATAACTATTTACATTGTCTTATGCCTATTATTAATTATTTACTATTCTAGTTACATACACTCTTAGTTTTTGTATTACATTTTATAATATTTACCTAATGTTTCTTATGCTAAATAACAATATTCAATAATATCATTTTAGCATTATTGCTAATCTACTTTATTTCTCTTTATTACTCTTAAAACTATATTCTTACAAAAATCTAGGAATCTTTCTCTTTCTTTACTTAACATTATTTCCTCTATGTTTTTTGGACAAATCTTATATTCTATTTTTTGTTCTATACTGAATCTTTCCAAATTATAAATTGGGCAATCTATAATTAAGTGTGGGAGGGACTCAGGGGTTTCGGGGTCGCAGGCGCACGATGGGTTATCCTTGCACTTGAATCTATGCAAGTACTCGGAGAACCCACCGTGCCCTGTCAATACTTGGGTGAGGATGGGGTCGGGTTCAATTTTCCTGATGGTGCGGAAGGCCCTATTCGCGTCCGGTAAGAACAGTTTGGTTACCGCGGCAGTATCACCAGCTTTATATCTCCGGTTCCATTCGTCAAGCGTCTGCATCCTAATGCTACGCTTGACGAATGATACCGGACAACTATCGTATTTCGGTCTAGTTTTGAGATTGAGTGCCGCGTCCTTCGCCAGCTCGTCCGCTCGCTCATTGCCCGCCAGCCCGACGTGGGCTTTTATCCAAAATAAAGATATATATTTATTTTGGAGAGCAATTGTTTTTATGTTTGCCCTTGCTTCTACGGCTAATGGGTGCAGGCAGTCCAAGCTGGCGACGGACTGAAGGGCCGCGGTCGAATCAGAGTATATCGCGAAGGTGGTTTCCTTTCTCCTTGTTGCCAGGCCTGTCGCCTCACATACAGCAAGGAGCTCCGCCTGGTAGACTGTGCAATACGTCGGCAAAGCAAGTTTGACGGCCCTAATTTCGGTTCCTCTATTCCACAAGGATAGGGCGGAGCCGACCCGGCCGTCAATCTTACTGCCGTCAGTAAAGATTTGAATGTCAAAGTCGCTATTAGCGTTAACTTGCTCTTGGTCTACCAGGGGATGGAATTCGATGCTAACGTGCTCGGCTGGATGAGGAGCCTCGAGCGCAGGGACTGGTCGCTCGACCTCCCTGTCACCCAGCACTGATTGGGGCACTCCCTTCTTGGCCTCATAAAGCGAGGCCGCCTCGCGAATCCGGAGGTCTAGAGGGAGCAGTCCAGAAAGGATCAGCGCTGCGTGCAGGGACACTGTGCGATAGGCCTTACAAATTTTTTGCGCGAATCCTCGCTGCAAGGCGTTAAGATGCTTCTGCACGCCCAGCTTTGATGCGGCAGGGGCCCAGGCGCTCGCGGCGTATAAGATAATTGGTTCGACCGTCGCGATATATATAACTCGGACTATCTCAGGGTTAAGCCCCCAGCTGACCTTTGCCGCCCTCGAGAGTTGTTTACTAATACCTATTGCTTTCTTGCATACGTTTGAAACATGCGCATTAAACGTCAGTTTGTCATCAATAGTGAGGCCAAGTAATTTTATTTCCCGGGACATTGCAATGTCGACCCCGCCCATGCTCAGAAGTGGGGTGTCATACTTTAGCTTCCTCGTGACTACCATCGCGTTGGTTTTGTGCGGAGCGAATTTGAGCTTATTTCTGACACCCCACCTCCGAACATGTTCAAGGGTGGCGTTGGCTTTCGTCTGGACCTCTAGGGCCGTGTTCCCCTCAAAAACAAGTACAACGTCGTCAGCAAAGGCCTGACAGTAGTCACCTCTGTCATTCAGGCTCTTCAGAAGGGGATCCAACAGCAGGTTCCATAGAATTGGGCCCGCTATTGAACCCTGCACGCATCCTTTATTAGTTCCCGCATTGCATACCTCGCCCCCGTATCCAACCGAGACAGTTCTATCAGAGAGATAACTGTCCAGCACTCTCCTTATGTTAACGGGAACTTTTTCCTCAGCCAGTCTGGTTTTAATAGCTGGCCACCACGCACTATCGAAGGCTCCCTCTATATCCAGTGAGACAAGTGTTAGAATTTTCTTGTCTGCTAGCTTTGATCTAATGCGCTGAACTAGAGTATAGAGGGAGTCCTCCGTGCTCCTCTGGGGCATGAATCCATACTGGCTGGGGCTTATATTGGGAAGTAAGTGATATTTCAACCTAGCTACAAGCATTTTCTCGTATATTTTTCCCAGTATGGGCAAAAGGCCGATTGGTCTATAAGACTTAGGTGTTCTGTAGCTACTTTTTCCCGGTTTCCTCAGTACAACTACAGTTGCTCTCTTCCATGCCTGGGGGAAGTAATGAAGCTCCAAGCATTTGTTGAGCAGTGCCAGGAATAGTTCTGGTTCCGCTTTGATCGCCCGGAGGCAAATGTCCGCCGTGAAGCCTTCCGCCCCTGGTGCCTTCTTAGGGTTGAACGACTCTGCTGCTCGCTCGAGTTCTGTGATAGTAAATGGTGGATCACAAGGACCACCTTGTTCACCATCATTCACTATTTTTGCCTTGTCTCTTATTTGGCGATGCTCGTCGTTCTCTCCATCCGTTTTGTCTTCAGGGTAGAAGGTTCTTGCCAGAAGCTCGACTGATCCTCTGGCACTTAGGATCTTCCCATTCTCCTCCAGTGGCACGTCCTCCTCCCTCTTCCTTGTCCTGCCGATAACCCTATAAATTCCCTCCCACATTCCTTCTCTATCCTGTTTCCCACAGAACCCCTTCCAACTTTCAGTCTGCGCGTTCCTTGCTTTTTGCTCATACTCCTCTTTCTTTTGCAGGTATTCTTCGACAACCTTTGACTTGCGTATCGGTGCGGCGTTTCTGACTCTGCGTTTGAAGGTGGTTACTTCGTTCTTCATCTTCTCCAGTTCCTCGGACCACCATGGCATGTTAAGTGTATCTTTTGCTTTCTTTTCAGGCATCGAAACTTTGCATGCTTCTGCTATTGTTTGATTATATTTTTCTACGATTTGGTCAATTTCTGTTTGGCTTTGAATTTTAAAAATTTCGTCTAAATTTAGGTTATTATCTAACTTTAATTGGGTGAGTTTTTCAAAAAACTCCTCCCAATTAGCTTTTTTAGTGTTGTATTTCCGGGTTGTTCTATTTATTTTTACGCCTTTTGATTTATGTAGTTTGATACTAAGAGACATGCCATTGTGGTCCGAGCTGGTGAGACCCTCGTCCACTCTCCAATCTTCTACTAGGTCCAGCAGGTCAGTGGTGCACGCAGTGACGTCTACATAACTGGTGTATCTTTTGTTACCGCGAACGGTGTCAAAGGTTGGAATCTGCCCAGTGTTGAGGATGTTGAGATCATTCTCATGGATGAAGCCTGCCATATCCTCTCCTCTGAAGTCTTCTTCAGGACTACCCCACCAGCCGCTCTTGGCGTTGGCATCACCCCCTATTATCGTTTTCTTGGCTCCGGTCTTCTTCATTATATATTTTATGTGGTCTATGTACGGGCCAATGGGTTGGTCAGGCTCGAAGTAGAAGGACACAAGCGTGGTCCTCCAGGCGACGGTAGAGACGGTTATCACCACGATGTTCTTGGTGGTTAGGTCCGGATATTGTTCTACATTGAGGTCCGGATCAAAGACCGCTATAGCCGCCTTTACCGTTCCCTCTCCGTCATACTGGAAGACCCTGACTCCGCTCTGTGTCCTCATACTCCCAACACTTCCCACGTAAGGTTCCTGAATGAGGGCTGCCGCTACTCTTCTTCTTGTTGCTTCTATAAGTAGCTCGTTGGTGGCCAATTTCTTGCGTTGTAAGTTGGCTTGCAGCAGCTGATATGGGGCATTTTTCGCTAGAGTGCCCTTAGCAGTATGCTATGGTTTTCCGCGCTATTATGTCCCAGCGCCTTCTTACAGGGCACTCGTTGTCGAAAGCGTTATGTTCTCCGTTTGACTGGGCATTTTTCTCCCTTGCGCAGTTTTTACAAGATGGGACTTGGTTCAGGTCGGGGCAATCCCTTTTAAGGTGTGGGTCCCCACAGTGGCTGCATAGGGCCTCATCCACCCCTGTGCAATACTTCCTACTGTGACCAAATCCTAGGCACTTGGTACATTGCACGAGAGGTGACTGATCGGCCACCCTTATACGCTGAAAAGCGATGTAAATTGCGCCGGCCTCAGTCGCCCTTTTCCAAATTATTGGAGATACAGATATCACTACATGGTTTTGGAGAGGATTTCTTGCGTTTCTCCTATATTTTATTTCCATCCTGTCGTCTTTTATATCCATATTTTGGAATATTTCCCGATTTTGACTACGCATTATTTTCTTTAACTCATCGTCCTTATGCATCGTCATTACATCCCGGAGTATTATAAGAGGATCTTTGTTCTTCATATCCTCACATGTAAGGCTCTTTCCGCTCTTCTCTATTTTGTCCTTCAGCTTCCTCCGCTCTTCCTCCGTCTTAAAACTTACTATAACTTTCCTATCTTTTGCTTTTCGGATTTTCTCTACCTTCACCCATCCGTCATCCCCTTTGAAGGTGTTGTGGATTTTTTCGAGAACTTCCTCGCCTGTGTCCTGGTCTTCTGTTGACGTAATGACCACCGAGTGGAGCGTATTCCCGGCGCTGTTCGGTGGTCTGACCATGTTGCTTGAGGCTGTCACGTTGGCGTAGGATCTTTCTGTCAGTGCAGCACTCATGGCTTTGAATTCTTGTGTGACCAGATCCAGCTTAGCTGTAACTCCTCCCACTCTATCGAGTAGTGGTTCGCTGAGGGTCTTCTGTATAGTTACTTCCAGGCCGGAGATCTTTCTTTCGAGGCCTGCTCGCATATCCGCCATACTCTTGAGTAAAACCTCTTGGTATTTGGCATCTTCCTGTTGAGGAGATTTCGGTGGTTGGCTCAGTGGTGCGATCTGAGCCCTATTCTCCTTTTGCCGTATTTTAAATTCGCGTAAACGGAGTACATTCTCTGCCGCTCCGGAAACTAGGAAGTCCTTGATCTCCTTTTTTAAGTTTCCGGACTCACTTGCCTTCGTTGGTATGGCTTTTAAGAAGTCCTCTATCTTCTTAATCAGGGTGTCATTACCTTCACTATGTAACATCTCTGACGTGAGGTTGTTTTGGGCACTGCTGTTTTTAGAGGCTGTGGTTGATTTTTTCTTGCCAACCTCGTGACCAATGTTGGAGGGAGGTGATGGGAGTCCAGGGACCTTATTAAAGTTAATATGTTTTGGGTCCATTTTTGATGTCGTCGCCATGTTTTTGACCATCGGTTGCTTGGTTATGGTCTGGCTCACCAAGTTGGTCCTTGGAGAATGCTCCGTGGGGTCGGATGGTGGGGTTCCCAGTTTTGATTTAGGGCTCTGGGTCTTTCCCGGCCTACCTACTGGGGTGTGCACGAAAGCCATGCTTGTCTTTGTCAGAGGTATGCGTCAGTGATATAATAAAAATAAGGTAAAAATAAAAGAAAATTTGTATAAGTTGTATATAAGACGTTTTACGTGTGTATATATGTCGATTTAAAAATTTCGCGTCAGCGGCCTGCGCGGTCACTACTTAAAGCTAATAAAGTTGAAGAAATGTTTGTTTAGGTAAAATACCTAAAGGCGTACGCAAAAAAGCAATGTCCAGGTTTTATGAAGGTAGAGTCACAAAAAATGACTCTACGTCGCAATATTTATGAACAAGTCAGAAGGGCGGCAAAATACACCCAATGGTCAAAACGCCGGATTTTTTGAAATTTTTTCCGCAAAGTTATTCAACTTTATATTAAAAACAAAATGGCGGCCAAAATGGCGGCTCCGATCGCAATTACTCCTAAGGGGCGATTGTAGCTCTTGTTGAGCCCTACTACCTGACCCCTCGCACGCCCCTCTACGACCAATAGTTCCCGAGTGAGAGATGCCGGAAATTTCCGGAGAAACCGGATAAAAACCGGATAAAGGCGGATATCTCGGGAAGTATTGGGCGGAGTACCCGGGTATGCGGTATCTTCTGGCAGGCCTCGTCGAGCCCCACCCCCCAGTGGGGTTTTTGGAAAATAATTTCCAAGGTCACCCTAGGGTGGTACGACCCCACCAAAGTGGTAGAGGGGGTCCGGGGAGACCAACCAGACAAATCCCCGTCGCTCTAGCCCCAATAGTTTGGGAGATATGGCCCTCCAAACTTTTTCAAAATGGCGTCCAAGATGGCCGCCACCAACTTTGGAGGGCTGTAGCTCCGGCCCTATTGGAGCTAGGTACCCGGTGTTTGGGTTTATTGGGGGTGCCCTGGCGAGATCTACCTCGCAAGCCGAAAAAATCGGGGTAAAAAACAAAAGTGGGAAAAATGGGGTTTTTAGGGTTGGAAAGGGTAGAGGGGGGAAGAACACACAGAATATTTTAAAGGTCCACTCTGATCGGGTGGATAGTTTGGGAGCTATAACGGTTCCAAAATTTGGTCCCCCAGGGGGACTAATGGTCCCCCTAATATTCCAAAAATCGTAGCTCCCAAACTATTGGTCGTAGAGACGCGGGGTTTTCTGCGGCGTGTTGGGGGGACACTGGGCTACAATGTACACGGGCCAGAATCCGGATATAGACACTATATGGAGTTAAGCGTTCTCACCCCACCAGGCCGCAAGAGGGTCTAAAAATAGGCCCTACTGTGGAAGCCTCGCCTCTCTAGGACCAAACACACAGAAGTTATTCGCGGGAGAAAATTTATCCGGATTTTAACAAAATGGCCGCCAATCCGGATAAAACGTAAACAAAGGCCTAGCCCACCGGTGTTTGGGCTTACTAGTGATGCCAGGGACACCTAAGACCTATGGTAGGCCGACCTAACCCCTATCTATATACCCCTAAAAAATAACACAGAAAATAACTTTAAAAATTAAATATCTAAAAAAGTATAACTCCTAAAAATATAAATGGGGTACCTAAAAATAGAGAGCACAAAGTACTACACGACACAAAAAGAAATTTAAAAATATCACATAAAATAAAGGCACAATGACAGGGGGAAGTTTCAACCCCTAATTTCAAAAAATTGTATCTCCTAAAGTTATTATCCGAATTCAAAAATTTAAATTTTCTAAGAATGAGTTTAATAAATGCTACTAATAAAAAATTTTAGAAAAACTGATGTACTTGTAAAATTTTGAAAAACAATTGTTTGAAATTTTTTCAATTTTGTAACTTAAATAACTTAGCTGCTATTCTTCCGATTTCGGTGCTTGATGTGTCGGGTGACTCGCCCCGCTGCTCCGCTTCCGCTGATGACCTTCAAACCACCCGGCCGCCCCGGGAAGACCAACCTCGTGGTTTGAGGTTATTTTGTTTTTCCTTTTTTCCCCGTTTAATATAAACGGGAAAAATCGGGAACTGGTGCAGGAATGTAGAGGGCGCTGAGGCGCACAAGATGACAATTTCAAATCCCACGCGTCTCGCAAGCTGCGGACGCAGTGGATGGAAAACTGGCGAAATTTTGCAACTTTTCACTTAACTTTTCACTTTTTCACTAATAACTTTTCCAACTGTGATCCGATTTTCAATACACTTGCACGATCGGATGCGCCTCGTCAGCGCGCAACTTTTGATATATAGCACGCCGCTGTACACTTTGGATTTACCACTTTTTTCTATTTTTAAGTGTGGAGCGCACGTGGTTTTGATGCTCTCGGTACGGCGGTCGGAGCCAGAATGGTTAGGTTAGGTTAGGTTAGGTTAGGTTAGGTTAGGTTAGGTTAGGTTAGGTTAGGTTAGGTTAGGTTAGGTTAGGTTAGGTTAGGTTAGGTTAGGTTAGGTTAGGTTAGGTTAGGTTAGGTTAGGTTAGGTTAGGTTAGGTTAGGTTAGGTTAGGTTAGGTTAGGTTAGGTTAGGTTAGGTTAGGTTAGGTTAGGTTAGGTTAGGTTTTTTTTTTTTTTTTTTTTTTTTTTTTAGGGTGTATTACAAACTTCGTCTTGCATGACAAGACACATTGTTATTGCTAAGGTTTACATGATTTCTTAATTATTTAAAAAAAAAGTTTTACAATTTTAGTTGTATTAATACGTCTACGTTTACATTTTATCTTAAATTATTACCTAGTTTTAGGACCTAGTTTTACTACTTAGTACAGTATAACTTCCATGTTATTATTATTATTATTTTTTTTTTTTTTTTTTTTTTTTTTTATTTTAGTTAGTTGGAGTCGCAGCCGCGACAGCGCGCAGCCGCGACCCGCCCCGCCTCGACCGCGACGGACTCGAGAGAGACCGTCGCTGCCGTGACAGGGCGGCCCCGGCCGCGCGCGGTCGCGTCCACGAAGCCGAAGCAGCTGCGCCTGCAACAGGTCGCATCCGCTACAGGGACGGAGGGATTGCCTCAGCAATACACGTGAGTTCAATAATTATTACATTTGTTATGGCCAATATTTGTTACAATTTCTTAATTTATTTACATGGGCTCACTGGTGTCCGATGGTGGATTTACTAGTTACAATTTTTGCTTCCATGTTGATGCCCAATCAGCATTCCATGTTAGAGCCGCTGTGGCTCGTCTAAAGTTGGTTTTATACATTTATTTTATGTTCTGTGCTTTATTATCTATTAATTTTTTTTTTTTTTTTTTTTTTTTTTTTTTTTTTTTTTTTTTTTTTTTTTTACCCTGCACCATATTTTTTAAATTACATGCTTATTTCTAAGTAATTCCCTGAATTGCATCCTTATCCTATGATTAATTGGTATATTTTTAGTCGGTCGCACCTGTGACCTCCCCGTAACAGCTGCCGGGGCTGCCCGGTGGTGGTCGCAGATGCGACTGTTTTATTTGTTTGTATTTTTAATTTGTGTTACAAGGCTTATGTACTACATTATACTACTACATTATTTTTATCTTATGTTTTTACAAGGTTAGGTTACGGACTCGAGAGAGACCGTCGCAGCCGTGACAGGGCGGCTAGTTACAATATGTTGATGCCCAATCAGCATTCCATGTTTGAGCCGCTGTGGCTCGTCTAAAGTAGGTTTTATACATTTATTTTATGTTCTGTGCTTTATTATCTATTTATTAGTTATTATCTATAAATTTTTTTTTTTTTTTTTTTTTTTTTTTTTTTTTTTTTTTTTTTTTTTTTTTTTTTTTTTTTTTTGATTACATGCTTATTTCTGGGTTATTCCCTGAATTGCATCCTTATCCTATTATTAATTGGTAATTTTTGCACCTGCGACCTCCCCGTAACAGCTGCCAGGGCTGCCCGGTGGTGGTCGCAGGTGCGACTGTTTTATTTGTATTTTTAATTTGTGTTACAAGGCTTATGTACTACATTATACTACTACATTGTTTTTATCCTATGTCCGCCCTTCACAATAGTGATCTATAGTTTTAGTTTGTCACGTCCGACTAGTCGCGCCCGCGACTAAGTGTTAGGTTAGGTTAGGTTAGGTTGTTATTGCTAAGGTTTACATGATTTCTTAATTATTTAAAAAAAAAAGTTTTACAATTTTAGTTGTATTAATACGTCTACGTTTACATTTTATCTTAAATTATTACCTAGTTTTAGGACCTAGTTTTACTACTTAGTACAGTATAACTTCCATGTTATCTTTGATTTCAGGTTCTAATTGGTTAAAGTCACAGCTGCGACCAAAAACAACAAAAAGGGTCGCAGCCGCGACAAGCAGCGCCACAAGACTTGCCTCGCCGCACCAGCGGCCGGGTCCACGCAAACGGCTCCTCCTCCACCGCAAACCGGTCACGCCCGCGACAGGTCGCAACCGCCAACACACAAAAACGGTCGCGCCCGCGTCAGGTCGCAGCCGCCACGAAGAAGGTCCGGGTGAAGCCTGACGACGCTCCTCCCTCACCGCAACCGGTCATACCCGCGACAGGTCGCACCCGCCAAATGCACAAAAAACAGGCGCGCCTGCGTTAGGTCGCACCCGCTACGAAGAAGGTCCGGGTGAAACCGCCGCGACGAGCGCGGCCGCCGCCGCGACAAGGCAGTCGCAGGACACGTACTTCCGTTGAATTCAATATTTAATACATTTGTTATGTCCAATATTGTAGCAGGTTACTTAATTTGTATACATAGGCTTTTGGTCTAATATCGTTTAGTTACAGTGCTTGGTACCATGTTAATGCCTAAATTACATCCATGTTTGAGTCGCAAGTGACTCGTCTAAGATTATTTCTTATACAATTAGCTTATATTCTATTTTATGTTTCTATTCTAAGTGATGTTTACATCTAATTCCGCCGGACAAATGCCCCGTCGCGGACTGCCTCCGGGCAAATGCCCCGTCGAGGACTTGGTTACTCATCTGAGATTTTGTCTGTACGTGTAAAGCCAAATTTTACACATCCTTGGTACCGCCGGATAAATGTCCCGCCGCGGTATGCCTCCGGGCAAATGCCCCGTCGAGGGCTTGATGTGGAGCCGTTAGTTGAAAGCCCCCCCACCACGACAAGGTCGCTCCACCGAGGGGGGGTTAGGTTAGGTTAGGTTAGGTTAGGTTAGGTTAGGTTAGGTTAGGTTAGGTTAGGTTAGGTTAGGTTAGGTTAGGTTAGGTTAGGTTAGGTTAGGTTAGGTTTTTTTTTTTTTTTTTTTTTTTTTTTTTTATTTGGGTGTATTACAAACTTCGTCTTGCATGACAAGACACATTGTTATTGCTAAGGTTTACATGATTTCTTAATTATTTAAAAAAAAGTTTTACAATTTTAGTTGTATTAATACGTCTACGTTTACATTTTATCTTAAATTATTACCTAGTTTTAGGACCTAGTTTTACTACTTAGTACAGTATAACTTCCATGTTATTTTTGATTTCAGGTTCTAATTGGTTAGAGTCACAGCTGCGACCAAAAACAACAAAAAGGGTCGCAGCCGCGACAAGCAGCGCCACAAGACTTG
This sequence comes from Agriphila straminella, assembly GCA_950108535.1. Lineage (NCBI taxonomy): Eukaryota > Metazoa > Arthropoda > Insecta > Lepidoptera > Crambidae > Agriphila > Agriphila straminella. The sequence continues at coordinate 14,185 of OX467321.1, read as the reverse complement.
CCTCGCCGCACCAGCGGCCGGGTCCCCGCAAACGGCTCCTCCTCCACCGCAAACCGGTCACGCCCGCGACAGGTCGCAACCGCCAACACACAAAAACGGTCGCGCCTGCGTCAGGTCGCAGCCGCCACGAAGAAGGTCCGGGTGAAGCCTGACGACGCTCCTCCCTCACCGCAACCGGTCACACCCGCGACAGGTCGCACCCGCCAAATGCACAAAAAACAGGCGCGCCTGCGTTAGGTCGCACCCGCTACGAAGAAGGTCCGGGTGAAACCGCCGCGACGAGCGCGGCCGCCGCCGCGACAAGGCAGTCGCAGGACACATACTTCCGTTGAATTCAATATTTAATACATTTGTTATGTCCAATATTGTAGCAGGTTACTTAATTTGTATACATAGGCTTTTGGTCTAGTATCGTTTAGTTACAGTGCTTGGTACCATGTTAATGCCTAAATTACATCCATGTTTGAGTCGCAAGTGACTCGTCTAAGATTATTTCTTATACAATTAGCTTATATTCTATTTTATGTTTCTATTCTAAGTGATGTTTACATCTAATTCCGCCGGACAAATGCCCCGTCGCGGACTGCCTCCGGGCAAATGCCCCGTCGAGGACTTGGTTACTCATCTGAGATTTTGTCTGTACGTGTAAAGTCAAATTTTACACATCCTTGGTACCGCCGGATAAATGTCCCGCCGCGGTATGCCTCCGGGCAAATGCCCCGTCGAGGGCTTGATGTGGAGCCGTTAGTTGAAAGCCCCCCCACCACGACAAGGTCGCTCCACCGAGGGGGGGGTTAGGTTTTTTTTTTTTTTTTTTTTTTTTTTTTTTTTTTTTTTTTTTTTTTTATTCACTTCTCCCCAGACACGAGGTCCAGGCCTTTTTATATCTAGGTTCTCATTCATACTAGTTCTCGCTTGGCATGCCTCTCGTACTTTCATTCCGCATACGAGTCTTTCTGGCATTCGTCCACATTCATTCAATTACGGTTGGGATTACCGTCTATCTATTTTTCCTACTTTAATTTTTATTTCTTTATTTACATCTGGGGTAAATAAGTTCACACACATTTTGTACAGTTTTTGTTACAATTTTCTTGTTTCTTAGTCGCTATTATTTAATTACTATCTTAACTACATATTTTCTACTACTAGTATACAATATTGTTCTATTATTACCATACTGTAAGTTACATTTTTATGCTTTCTTATGCTTTTCTACTTATATATTATTACTTTATATTGCTTATTTTAACAATATTTTATAATCTATTTAATCTATTACTTATTTCCAAGATATTACAAACATTTACATTATTACATTATATATACTTTTTGATTTCTATCAGATTGTTTCAATTTTTTCTTTTACTAACAAATTAAAAGACCCATTTTACAATGTACATATTGTTTTCTTTAATCTTGTTCCGACGAAATTTAGTTACAATTTTAATTTCCAGATTTGATTTTACATTCTATTGCAATTCTTGCTTACGACAATGTTTACATATTTGTCATATTCTATATCTAATTTTGATAAACATTTATGTTAAAATACAGTTTTCTTACCTATTACTTCTAGTTTATTATATTACTTACTACACATTCTATCGGGTTTTTATTTAATTTCTTAATTACTAGGGCAGTTGTATATATATTCAACAGATATATATTGCTATCCCTTTTCTTAAACCTTATTATTATTTCTTATCTCATATATGTGGACTTGCTCTACATCATCCTATTTATTGTTTTCTAATTTATACTTTGAATTTTTTACTATTTTCCTAATATTTTATCTATTTTCCTAGTATTGACTGTGGAATTTTATATTTTACGCAAATTTATAAGGAATATATATTTGTTTGTTTGTAAAAATTTTGATTTTATTGTATACTATTTAAACAGTATATTTTCAAAATATACTATTTTAATTTTTATGCTTTTAATGTATTATCATGACTACACTTTTAAATCTCAGATTTAGTTGTGTCATGTTTAATTGTTATGGTGTTATGTAGAGTGCCCTAATTTGTGTAGTACGCTGTTGTTGATCTAGCAAGGTAGTCCCACTTACTGCGAATCGAACATTCCTCGCTGTAAGCATTGTGGTTTGTATTTTTCAGCCCGGCTTGTGTGCAATTGCAGCACTCCGGAGGAGATGCGGAGATCCAAAGTTCACATTTGGCCCGCAAATGTGGTCCTCCGCAGTGGCTGCACTTGTCCACATCCTGTGTACAGTATTTCCTGCCGTGGCCGTACGCCAAACAGCGGGAGCATTGGATGAGAGGAGACTGGTCCTCCACCCTGACCCTCTGGAGATCAATGTGGAGGGCACCAGCCTCCACCATCCTGTGCCAGACGGCGGGACTGACCTGCATGATTATATGTGCTGTTTGTGGATTTCTTGTTCTCTTTTTGTATTTAATTTTCATTCTTATTTCTTCTTCCGTCAGATTACCAAAGATATTTTCGTTTTGCCGGAGCACTGCTGCAACGATGGTTTCATCGTCGTCCAGCAGCACGTCCTTGGCAATCACCAGTGGGTCTTTATTGGCTATGTGTGTGACTTTTAATTCCTTATCCTTTTTTACTATCCTTTCAATTACCTGGTTCAAGTCCTCTTTGGTTCGGCATCCTAAGATCACTTTTTGATTCTTAGCCTTCCTGATCTTTTCCACTTTGATGCCCTCCGTTTTGGCGTCGACCGCACGCTTCACTCGCTCGAGGACCTCCCCGCTAGTTTCCGTAGCGTCCTCGGAGGTCACTACAATCGAGTGGAGCGCCGGTGTCAGTTTTAATTTGGGAGTCGAGGCGACAGCGGCATACGTTGGTTTGGTGCCAGAGGTCGCTGCCTTCGGCTGAAGATCTGCCTGCTCGATTCGAGTTTGGACTGTCTCTACCACGTGTCTAATTACCTGCTGTTCTTCCTTTGCGCTTTCTATCATTTCTTCTAACTTTTCCAACTTATCGGCAATTGGCTCTTCATAGTCTTCGCCATCCACACATCCCAACCGTTTCCTGATGTCATCAACGTTTAGCCTCACTACCTCTTGATCCTTTAAAAAATCGTCCCATCTATCTTCCATTTCATCTAGGTTCAAATTCTTCACTTCATGTTCTACTTCTTTGAGTTTATTTCCAACTGCACCAGCGGCAACGTTCAAGTCCGTAATGGCCGATCCCAGGATCTCACTGAGATCTTTGTGGGCTTCGCATACGTTCTTGTTGACCGTTGCCAGTACAGCATCCAGGGAGTTCAGTTTTTCGAGGTGCCTTTTGTCATCATAGGCGATATCGCCTAGGCTCCCCTCGATTTTCTCCAATTTTTCACTTAATTTTCCCACCTCAGGTGCGTTGCTGGTGAACGCAGTGACGACGCCTTCTAAGATGACGTTTTGGTCTTGCGTGCATTTAAGCGCCTCTAGGTGACATTTTGAAACCAGCATTTTAATCTGGTTCAACTGCTCCTTCAGCTCAATCGTGTCACTTGTTACCGCTTCGGGTTTTCCAGTGCTGGGTGAGGTTGCTGGTGCAGCCTGTGTGGTCCCTCCCATCTGTTCAAAACGTTTTGCCAGTTCGAAAAGGGTTAGCATTTGAGCGTCTGACAGGTCCTCTAGATGTTGCTTTATGTCCCGTCTCATACCGATAAATTCGCCGACCTTGTCCGGTATGCCCTGTATAGCGATCATGCTCTGGGTGAGGATCTCCTCTACTGTGCATTTCGCTAGCTCTGGCCTAATGGTACCCCTTTCGTACTGGTTCCACAGTTTTACTGATCTCCGCTTTGCATCGCGCCCTTGGACAAATGAAATGCCCACGTTTGTGTGAGATGTTTGGGCTGTTGCGGGGCCAGTTAGACTGGCTCTTGGTGAGATGCTAGGGCGCTGGCTAGCTTTAGGTCTGCCAACTGGAGTATGCACAAAAGCCATCTTTACCAACAAAGTGTCAAAAGTGTCAAAAGAACGGGGGGAGAAGTTCGTCCGAGTGTAAATGTGTAAATAAAAGTGTAAAATTTTAGAATGTCCTACAAACTAATTCCTGTCCTCAATAGAGGCCCAGGTGTCCTAAAATAATTGTAAAGATAAAAACAATTTTTTCGGCTCTATATAGAGTCGATTCGAGTGTACCGTGTGGTGCACCCTGTCAACTTATATCTAACACCAGTAATAGATTCCCAATATTTTGGCTTAAAATTTTTTAGCTCTACATAGAGTCAAATCGTGTATGCCATGTGATACACCTTGAAAACCTATGTTTAATCGCTAAGATAGAATTCTGAATTATGATAAATAGTTTTTTGAGCTCTACATAGAGTTCCGCGACCGTTTCCAGAAATTTCTTCTAGTCGTTAACTACTATAATCTGGAAACCCGGTGTCTCTACGATGAACGATTCGTGAGATATGGCCGACTATATTTAGGGGTTTCAACCCTTAGGGAGCCCAAAAAATGCCCTTATATAATATTATTGCCTATATACATAAAAACTATGAACCGGGAATAAGATCAAATAGCAAACAAGAGGATTAAACTATGTTTATTGTGCGTTTGCTCTATGTAGAGTCAAAGTAAATATGTAATAAAGTGCACCTGGTCAACTTATAACTAATCGCTGAAAAAAATTTTAGAATTTCAGTCACAAAATTTTTTGGCTCTACCTAGAGTCGAACCAATTTTGCCATGTAATGCACCTTATTAAATTATCCTTAACCACTAAAAAAGAATTTCGAAAATTCTACAAAAAATTTTTTGACTCTATGTAGAGTCTTGTCTCTATGTCCCAAAAATTCTCCCTGCCGTTCTCTACAGTATTCAAAAAATCCCGTGTCTCCACGACGTCCCGTTCGCAAGATACATCCAAAAAGGTTAAGGGGTTGCAACCCTTAGGAAACCCAAAAGTGACCTTATAAAATAGTGTTACCTATTTACTAACTAATTTTGAACCAAAAATAAGAATCTGATGAGAAACCAAAAAGTTTTACTAGTGTCTAATAATTTTGCCTTGTGAAATTTTTCTAAGTCCCAGAAAAAATTGTCACTTTTTGGGGGTAGGGGGTTGGGAGTATGGGGGTTGGATGCGGGGGGGGATGGGTCGTGAGGGTTTGGGAGCGCGGAGCGGGGGGGTGGATTGAAAGGAGGGGGGTGGAAAAATTTGGTTATTTTTGCCCTAGGACGCGTAGTTTTCGAGATACAAGGGGTTTTTTGAATTCCAAAATACCTAAACAAAGTTATCCCTTTGCTGCCGGGTGAAGGTATAAGGTATTTTTGTAACGGATGGGAAATCTTTCCCAGTGGACCGATTTCCCCGGAAAAAGTTTTGGGGCGCAGTGGACTAACTGGCCCACACGGCCCAGTGAAAAACACGAGGGTTGGTCAAAAGGCCTATTTTTTATTAACACGCAAAGTTAGGGGTGGCTTTGTTCACTTTTTGAGTGACGTCACATATATGGTCGAAATTTGGTATTTCAGAAAATATAAGTCCAAAAATTCTGAAATTTCGCACACTTATTGTCCAAATAATATAAAAATTTTTAAGAATTTAAAAAGGGGATGTCATCGATCCTGTTCCCGCTCAAATTGGGATCAAAAATCGTGGTACCTTAAAAAACGTCTAAGTCCCAAGGGGTTGCTCCGATTTCGACGATCGAGGTGTCGGCTGGCTTGTCTCGGTGTAGTGCACGATGCTCAGCAGTTGGTGTTACTCCAGGATGTCGGGAACCAGGAGCACGTGGCCACGTGGTTTTCAGTTTTTCATTTGTCGCTCGGCGAATTTTCACCGGAAAATTCTGAAACTTCGCTGGATTGTGGCCACCCCTGATGCACTTCGAGCTGCAGTCCAAAAACAGTAGGTCGTCGCTGGAAATCGGGAGACGTTGCGCCTGGAAGGCCCAAAGTGGAGGTTATGAACCTGTTTTCGGGGCCTGGTGTCTTCAATGGTGGTCCGATTTTCACACTGTTTTCACTGTTAGAAAGCACTCGTAAACGCGCATCTAATGATGTATTGCACTTGTATTTTCACGTGAATTTGCCCGTTTTTGCGATTTTTCGAGCGCGGAGCGTGCGTATAACGATCCGATCACCACGAGAGCTGGGGGGGAACTCGGGGGGGGTTAGGTTAGGTTAGGTTAGGTTAGGTTAGGTTAGGTTAGGTTAGGTTAGGTTAGGTTAGGTTAGGTTAGGTTAGGTTAGGTTAGGTTAGGTTAGGTTAGGTTAGGTTAGGTTAGGTTAGGTTAGGTTAGGTTAGGTTAGGTTAGGTTAGGTTAGGTTAGGTTAGGTTTTTTTTTTTTTTTTTTTTTTTTTTTTTTTTTTTTTTTTTTTTTTTTTTTTTTTTTAAACTTAATTCTTACTTCCTTATATTCTATTTGTTAATAAAGTCACACACAATTTTGCTATTTCTTACAATTCTCTTTTTCTTACATGATAATATCTATCAATATTTACTTAACAAAAGTTTTAACCTTATTACAATTTCTTTTAGTTACATTTGTTTTCTTACATCTATTTCATTTCTTATCCAGACATTTCTATATTACACAATAGTTCTGGTATACATTTTAAACTTATTTTCTATTTTGGTATCTATCACCCAGTGAGGTTACAGTTTATATCTTACATGATAGCATTTTACTTTGTTTCCGATATTATTATAATACAACATTTTAAGTTTATTAATTTTTAAGGACACATTTTACAATATTTCCTTTTTATTGACATTTTCCTTAAATTCTACATTGTTGATGAGTTTCATCTTATATCTATTTTACATATCTTGTAACTATTACCTTATCTTGTCTACTTACTTTACACATTTGTTGCCAGTACTTAGTACTTAACATCTATTACACGCTGTAATTATATATAGTTCTATATATTTTATTTTGCTTCTTTAATAACTAGGTAGTCGTTATATATGCCAATATATATGACACTATCCTATTTCTTAACTAGTATATATATATCTGTCTAATTGTTTTTTCTTGTAGTAGATTTCATTCCACTATTTGGCCTAATAGGGTTTTTATATTTATTTTAATTTAAGTTTTATGGTATATTTTAGTTTTTATCGAATTTCTGAGATTTATCGTTAAGTTATTTTAATTTAACTATTTTTGTGTTATCTTTATATTTATTAGGTAGTTTTTTATATATTTTCATAATATATAATACTTGCCTATTTCTTATACTTGGTATTTTTTAAGACTGTTTTTGTTTATTTATTATTATAGTTATTTATTTAATGTTGTTTACTATTGATTACTATGAATTTTTTCAAAAGTTTTTATTCGACTAATTTTTATTTATAGTTTTCAAAAAAAAATTTTTTATCAAATCATATATGTCAATATATGTTTTTTAATTAAATTTTTAAAAAGATTTAATATGCATACATTTTAAATTGCAAATTTAATTTGTTGCATGTGTTTGTGTTTGTGAAGTGGAATGGGCTGATGTTATTGCCGTTCTACGTGTAATATGAGGTTGTTGACCTGGCCAAGTAGTCCCATTTTTTCCTCACTTCGCATTCTTCGCTGTAGGCGTTGTGTTCTACTTTTTTATGCCCCGCATGTGCACAGTTGCAGCACTCCGGCGGAGAACCAGCAAGCCAAACTTCACATTTGGCCCGCAGATGTGGTCCGCCGCAGTGACTGCATCTGTCCACGTCCTGCGTGCAAAACTTCCTACCGTGCCCATACGCCAAGCATCGCGAACACTGTATTAGAGGGGACTGGTCCTCTACTCTGACCCGCTGGAGGTCTATATGGAGTACACCAGTCTCCGTCATGTTGTGCCAGAGGAGAGGGCTGACTTGTAAGATGATATGTGCTGTTTTGGGGTTTCTAGTCCTTTTCTTGTATTTGATTTTTATTCTCTCTTGCTCATTACTTCCTTCCCAGATGTTCGGGTTTTGCCTTTCTATGGCCGCTATCATTGCGGCGTCATCAAGGTCATCACTGATCACGACGTCCTTGAGGATCACCAATGGGTCCTTATTGGGGATATGCGTGACTTGTAATTTTTTGTCCTGTTTTTCTATGCGTGTGACCACTTCTTTCAGTTCTCCTTTATCCCGACAGCCGATAATAACTTTCTGATCTTTGGCCTTCCTGATTTTATCTATTTTACGCCCTTCCTTGGTGGCGTCCACTGCTCGCCTCACTCTTTCGAGGACCTCCCCGCTGGTTTCCTCAGCGTCATCCGAGGTCACTACGACAGAGTGAAGCGCCGGGACTGGACGGTGTTTAGAGGCCGCGGCGATAGCTGCATACGTTGGCTTGCGAGATGGAGTCGCTGTTGTTGGCTGATGGTCTGCCTGTTCCAAAAGCGTTTGCATTGCTACCACTTTGTGTCCCACCTCTGCGGTGTTTTTGCTAATTGCGCCGGTAGTGACGCTCAAGTCCGAAAATCCTGCATGCATAGTCTCGCTCAGATCTTTTCGAGTCTCACAAATCTTCATGTTCACTGTGTTCAGTGTCGCGTCCATGGCTTCCAGCTTTGCAAGGTGCTTGTTGTTGTGATAGGCGATATTGCCCAAGCTTCCCTCGATCCCCTCCAATTTGCTCATTAGCTGTTTCCCCTCTTGGCTTGGTGTTATAGCCTGGGGTGGTGTAGACCGTGGGGCGTTTTCAAGCACAGTGACCTGAGTTGCCAAGATTTTATTCTGGTCCTGCAGTTTCTTCCTCAAATCCAAGTGTGACTCTGTGACGAGCAACTTGATTTCATCCAACTCCTCCTTCAAGGATTCCATCTGGCTACTCGCCACAGCGTCATCACTTCCAACAGTGGGTGCTTTGGATGTACTAGCAGCCTGCGCTGTGAGATTAAGCACTTCCTTTTCCAACTCGGTATATCGCTTGCTCAACTCGAAGAGACTCAAAAGGCCGCGTTTGGAATGATTTTCCAGAAATTCTCTAATGTCTCGTCTCATTTGCGAGTATTCCTTAATTTTTATTGGTACATTCTCCATAGAGACCATCATCTCCTGGAGAATGTCACCAAAGCTTTTCTTACTAAACTCCTTCGGGTAGTTCTCATACGTTTTCTTCATGTCTAATGACTTACGTTGGACATTTTTACGCCTGAGGAAACTTTCGGTTGGGTCCCAAGTCCCAACTGATGACTCCGAGGAGCCAGGTGGTGAGGTTCCCGGTTGTTTTTTGGGACTCAGAGCTTTCCCCGGTCTACCTGCTGGCGTGTGCGCGAGTGGCATTTTTGCGGAGTTTAGGCGACGAGACGTAACGGGTCAAAATACAGGGGGGAGAAGTATCGTCAGTTTGTAAATAAGTGTAAAAGTGTATATGTGTATATATGTGTATAAAATATTTGTCAAAAACGTTGAGTACGTCCTGCGCAAGAGCTTTGTCAAAAATTATTGTCAAAAAAGCAAATTTTTTAGAAGTTTTCCTAAAATAAAGTAAAAATTTTTAATTTAAATATGTAAAGTCAAAAAGTGACTCTACGTCTCTACTCTTTTACGAAGTCAAGATGGGTGGCTAAATACACCCTCTGGTGAAAACAAAATATTTTTAGGAATTTTTCCCTAAAAGTTATAAAGAAATATCTAAAAAACAAGATGGCGGCCAATATGGCGGCTCCGATCGCCTTAAGTCCTACAGGGCGATTGTAGCCCTTGCCAAGCCCTACAACCCGACCCCTCGCACGCCCCTTTACGACCAATAGTTCCCGAGTAATCGGCGCCGGAAATTCCCGGAGAAACCGGATAAAAACCGGATAAAGGCCGATATCCCGGGAAGTATTGGGCGAAGTACCCGGGTATGTGGTATTTCCTGGTTCCTCTCACCGAGCCCGACCCCCCGGTGGGGTTTTTGGAAACTAATTTCCAAGGTCACCCTAGGGTGATATGACCCCACCAGGATGGTAGAGTGGGTCCGGGGAGACCAACCTGACAAATCCCCGTCGCTCTAGCCCCAATAGTTTGGGAGATATGGCTCTTCAAACTTTTTCAAAATGGCGTCCAAGATGGCCGCCACGAAGTTTGAAGGGCTGTATCTCCGGCCCTATTGAAGCTAGGAACCCGGTGTTTGGGTGTATTGGGGGTGCCCTGGCGAGATCTACCTCGCAAGATTACAAAATCGGTTGGGAAATTAGAGGTGGGAAATTTGGGATTTTCGGGGTTGGGAAGGGTAGGGGGGCAAAAAAGACACAGATTATTCTAAAGTCCCGATCAGATCGGGTGGATAGTTTGGGAGCTATGGCCAATTCAAAAAAGACCACCCCAGGGGGACTGAAGGTACCACTGAGATTCAAAAAATCGTAGCTCCCAAACTATTCGTCGTAGAGACACGGGGTTTTCTGCGGCGTGTTGGGGGAACACTGGGCTACAATACACACGGGCCAGAATCCGGATACAGACACTATATGGAGTTAAGCATCCTCACCCCACCAGGCCGCAAGAGGGACTAAAAATAAGCCCTACTGTGGAAACCCCGCCTCTCTAGGACCAAAGACACAAAAGTTATTCGCGGGAGAAAAAATATCCGGTTTTCGACAAAATGGCCGCCAAACCGGATATTTCGAAAACAAGGGCCTAGCCCACCGGTGTTTGGGCTTATATGTGACCTAAGGGACACCTAAGACCTATGGTAGGCTGTCCTACCCCCTATCTATATACCCCTAAAAAATATCACAAAAAATAACTTTAAAATTAAAATATCTATAAAAGTATAGGTCCTAAAAATATAGATGGGGTACCTAAAAATAGAACATACAATACACGACAAAATACAAAAGAAATTTTGAAAAACGGACTTAAAACCAAAGTACAATCGGCGGGGGAAGTTTCAACCCCTAACTTCAAAAATTAATAACTCCCTGAATATAGGTCCGAAAATTAAAATTTAAAAACTGAATGAAAGATATTAACTGGTACTAATTTTAGAAATTAAGGCAAAATTTACTGTCATACAAATTTTTTGAATTATTAATTTTTGAAATTTTTGAAATTTTTAAAATCTAAAAACTCAGCTGCTTCTTGTCCGATTTTGAAGATCGAGGTGTCCAGTGACTCGCCCCGTCGCGCCGCTCCTGCTGAAAACCTTCAAAACACCCGGCCGCACCGGGAAGTCCGACCACGTGTTTTCAGGTTAGTTGGTTTTTCCCTTTTATCCCTTAGGATATTAACGGGAAAAATCTGGAACTCAGCTCGTTGTGAAGAGGGCGCAAAGGCGCACACGCCGACAATTCGCAATCCCACGCGTCTCGCAAATTGCGGACACAGTGGGCGAAAAACAGACGATTTTTTGGCACTTTTTGGTGAAACTTTCACTTTTCACTGAATAACTTTGTGAACTTCTCTTGGATTTTTGCACTCGATACACCACCGGATGCGCCTCGTCAGCGCGCAACTTTTGATATATCGCACGCCTCGATACGGTTAGAAAAACCCACTTTTTCGAATTTTTTATTGCGGAGCGCACGTGGTTTTGCTGCTTACTCGACGGCGTTCGAAGTGCAACTCGGTTAGGTTAGGTTAGGTTAGGTTAGGTTAGGTTAGGTTAGGTTAGGTTAGGTTAGGTTAGGTTAGGTTAGGTTAGGTTAGGTTAGGTTAGGTTAGGTTAGGTTAGGTTAGGTTAGGTTAGGTTAGGTTAGGTTAGGTTAGGTTAGGTTAGGTTTTTTTTTTTTTTTTTTTTTTATTTGGGTGTATTACAAACTTCGTCTTGCATGACAAGACACATTGTTATTGCTAAGGTTTACATGATTTCTTAATTATTTAAAAAAAAAATTTACAATTTTAGTTGTATTAATACGTCTACGTTTACATTTTATCTTAAATTATTACCTAGTTTTAGGACCTAGTTTTACTACTTAGTACAGTATAACTTCCATGTTATTTTTGATTTCAGGTTCTAGTTGGTTGGGGTCGCGGCTGCGACCGTCGACAGCTGGTCGCAGCCGCGCCTCAGGACTACCCCGTCGCGCCTGCGGCCAGGCCCTCGCGTCCACTCCTCCTCCACCGCGACAGGTCACACCCGCGACAGGTCGCATCCGCCAAGCACAGAAACGGTCGCGCCTGCAACGGGTCGCACCCGCTACGAAGAAGGTTTGGTTGGAGCTGCAGCGAAGGGCGCGGCCGCAGCCGCGACAGGCAATCGCGGTACACGTACTTCCATTGAATTCAATATTTATTACATTAGTTATGTCCAATATTGTAGCAGATTCCTTAATTTGTATACATAGGCTTATTGGTCTGATGTTATTTAGTTACAGTATTTGATATCATGTTATCCATGTTAATGCCTAATGGGTATCCATGTTTGAGTCGCAAGTGACTCGTCTGAGATTATTTTTAATTTTGCAGTTATTTACATTCGAGACAGTTTGGAAGCTTTTACAATCTACAATGTTCTATGGCTTGCCGTGGTTGGTTAGTCGCGCCCGCGACTCCGGGTCCACCAAGGAGGACGCTGCAGTTCGAAGTGCACGACGTGTCGACTTTAGCAATACAAGGTGCTCTGCCTCGCTAGGGCATCCCACCTCTGGCGGACAGGGCACCTGTCGTCGAAGGCGTTGTGGTTTATTTCCTCTTTGTTTGCAATTTTGCAGTTTCTGCAGGTGGGCTCCGTGTTCTGGTACTTTGGGCATTCTGATTTCATATGGTTGTCGCTGCAGTGAGCGCATATGTTTCCGGGTTCTTTACAGAATTTCTGGGTGTGTCCGTAGCCCAAGCATTTGGTGCATTGTATTAGCGGTGAGTGATCCTGTACTCTCAGGTTTTGTATGTCAATGTACAGTCTTCCCTGGCTTGTCATGTTCCTCCATAGTTTCGGTGAGACTTGTAATATCACGTTTGATATGTAATTGTTCCGTGATTTGCGCCTGTGTTTGATTTTTATGCGTAGTTCGTTTTCGTCTATATCCTTTGTGATGTGTTTGTTCTGATTTTTTATGGCGCGGATTATGTCTTCGTCCGAATTTGCATTGAGTACATCTCTTATTAGAACCTGGGGGTCTTTGCTTTTGGCTACTTCCACCTTTAATTTTGTTTCTTTTCGTTTCTCTTTTAGCTTCCTTGATATCTTTTCTGTCTCTGCTCTATTGTTACAGCAGATGATTACTTTTTGGTTTTTTGCTTTTCGCATTCGATCCACCTGTAGGCCTGTGTTTTTGGCATCAACCACGTCCCGTATTTTGTTGATGATTTCTTCGGCGGTGTCTGCCGTTGTTTCAGAGGAGATGATTAGGGTTTGCCCTTCAATGTTTCTCTGTATGGGGTGTCTTTGGTCTGTTTGGTGTTGGTTTGCGTTTGTTGCCACCATTTCTGCGTATGTCTTGTGTTTTTTGTTGTTTTCCTCGAATTTTTCGATGTTGTTCTCGAGTCCGGTTCCTATGCACTCGTATTTTTTGGCCGTGTCCTGTAAGCTGGTTACAGTGAAGGGGATCGAGAGGAGTGAATCGTATATCACTTCTTGTTTCTTGGTGATCTCTTCTAAGTTTTGGATGGTCTTATTTAGTTCTGAGATTTTCGAGTCCAGCGAGTCAAATGAGTCGCTCGCGACGGCCGGTGAGATCGAGGCGTGCGAGGGAGACAGCCCGGTGTTTATAGGGTTGGTTAGGTTTTTTGACGCCTGTTTCCTTTTTCCCCTTTTTAGTGGCATTCCCAATTCAATTGCAGAGGCCTCTGCCATTTGTATGATCAGTGTTTTGCTTGGTTTGGTTAGTGATTTTTCCCTTTCCAGGATTTCCACCGTCTTTTCTAGTCTTTCCATTAGTGCTATCTTTATCGTTTCCCATCCTTGTATTGTTTCTTCAGATTCCTCTGTGTTGGGTTTGCTGCTCTCCGGGTCCGGTCCCGGTTCCGGGAGCTCCATGGTTTGGTCGCGCTTTTATATATGCCCGGAGCACCCGCGACGCGATTATCACCCGCGACCCACGCGATCCGGACAATACACTCGGCGATTTCGCACTCGCAAAAGACTCAAGACACTTGATTATATTTGCACTGTAATCGTGGAGGACTCCGAAGCACTTTCACATTTGCTTGGTTCACTGAAACCGCTCTTTGTGACACTTGTCGCACCCGTCGCGACTGTGACTTCGGATTGTCGCACCCGATTGTCACGGCTGCGACTGCTCTTTGTCGCACCTGAGGAGCGGTTCAGTGTGCACGGCCGTCCCGTCGCACTTCCGAGTAGGAACTGGTTAGGTTAGGTTAGGTTAGGTTAGGTTAG